>CM063512.1:37045164-39660262 GCA_032199755.1 Ambrosia artemisiifolia
GTTGTTAAGTCCCCAAATTTTGTGGTACCATGTTACCTTTTGTAAATGTTAGGGGAAGTAGTTTAATATTAATGGATGTGAATGTTATAAACAAGTTGTGTAGACGTTGAATCTGATCAAGTTTGTTAATCTTAATCTTCTTTGTTAGTTGTTATGATGGTTAATACTTTACAGTTACAATTTTGTGAATTTTTCGATATAATATTAAGTAACTAGGGTTTTTGTTAACCCGCCGCAAAGCGGTGGGGCACGTTTGTTGTGCAGAAGTGTTTAGTAGCACTATAGGCAACGATTTTTCTGCATTCTTTCGCGTAATTGTGGACGGTTTCGTAGACATAAAAGATAATATTAAGTGACTGTTATTGTCGCGTGGGCTTCAAAAAAATACTCGCGGCTAAAAGCTAAAAGTTTGGTGGTCAAAGTTTGAAATCCTAAAAGCTAAAAGTTTGGTGTTCAAATTGGAAGAAAAGAAAATACATAAGTTAGTAAGAAAGTTAATGGCCAAAGTTGGGTGGTCAAAGTTTGAAAGCCTAAAAGCTAAAAGTTTGGTGGTAAAAGTTTAAAATCCTAAAAGCTAAAAGTTTGGTGGTCAAATTGGAAGGAAATAAAGTACATAAGTTAGTAAGAAAGTTAGTGGCCAAAGTTGGGTGGTCAAAGTTTGAAATCCTAAAAGCTAAAAGTTTGATGGTCAAAGTTTGGTGGTCAAATTATAAGAAAATAAATTAAGCTAAAAGTTAATGGCCAAAGTTTTAAATCCTAAAAGATACAAGTTTGGTAGTCAAATTGAAAGAAAATAAAGTTAACATAAAAGTGAGTGGCAAAAAATAAAGTTAACGTAAAAGTTAGTGGTGAATATATATATTACCAACAAAGCACCACCTATTAATGGATATGGGAAATGGAATTTAATAATCCCAACTTTGAGGGGTTGGAAGGCAACAATCCCAACTTGAAAGTTGTAACACAGCAGTCCCAACTTTTTTTTTTTGATCGGCAAATTACTTTCATTCATCACCCAAAATATACATTACATTGTACAAGTAAGGTACTGACACAATGTAAAACACCCACAAAATCACCTGTAGTTGATACTATTACAACAAAATTCCTACCCCATGTCATCAAAAATCGCGCATCTCTTACATTCCATAATGCGTTTAGCCGCCCTATGATTGTACCCTATGAAAACCCTGGGATGCATTTCCCCAAGGATAACACCAATTAGATGTACGGTATTCATCTTTTTGTGTTGTCTCCCCTGTTCATATGGTTGTTCTCCTCACCATTCCTCCCAGAAGTTTGGCCTTGAGGAACCGGGCTTCTCCTACGTCTAGTCCACTTTCTAGGAATAGCCTCGACCTTTTGCTCCACTCCTCCCCTTGAACTCATATAATGAGCTTCGCCATTTTTCTCGGTCTTTTGCTCCACTTCCCCCTTTGAACCAAAATAATAAATTTCACAATTGTTTTTGGGAGCTCCTTGATTCTTTTGTCTGCTACCATCAATACTTTCATCTAAACCATTATTCTCCTTTAAAGACTTTTGACACATTCCATGCAAAAAGAAATTGGTTTCCTTGTTTAGCCCGTCATTTTCGAAAACCACCTTTCCTTTTTGATTGGTCCCATTATTTCTGTCACCCTCATGGCCCCCACGTCCATTAACCTCAAAATTGCATTCTTTCACATTATTCAAAAGTCTCTCTTCCCCATGAAACGTTTTAGCTTCTCCATTAAACTTGCTAGACCGTTTGCCTTCCCAATGCAGTTTTTTGCATGCCGACTGGTCGTTTCCACCGTTTTAGCTTCTCCATTAAAGACAGCAGTCCCAACTTGTCAACCATTTTATTTTGTTGGTCCCAGACTAACCTCAGTTAAGTTTTTCTGTTAAGTGCCAACGTGACAATCTACGTGGCAGTCCACGTGGCACAGTATGTCCAGTTGGCAAAAAACGTGGGTCCCACTTATTTTATAATAATAACAAAGAATAATAATAACACCCACCACCACCTTCCTTCTTCCTCCATCATCTTCATCATGTTCACCACCACCACCACCATCACCACCAGCACAACCACCTGCCACCACCGTCATCTTCACCACCACCACCATCACCACCACTACCACCATCACCACCATCACCACCACCACCACCACAACCACCTGCCACCACCGTCATCTTCACCACCACCTTCAATCGAACCCAATCACAAATCTGGTCATACCCACATGTTGCCAGCTTCAAATCGATCCATTCTATGCAAAAACCCCCATAAAAAACATCCAAATCAAGCTCCAATTCGTTGGTTTTATGCTCGGTGGCCGAACACCCTTTTTAATCGATTACACCTCGAAAACGAACAGGTTAGTGTGATTATTTAGTATGGTTTTGTTCGGAATTCATTTTTCTATAAATAGCCCTAACATTAATTTGATTAACAGGTTCGAATCGACACCCACCACAACCACATGTTTTAGTATGTTAGGGTTTCAGTTCTTGGTTTAGTCTTGGTGGGGAAGAAACCCTAATTGTTTGCTTCGGGTTTAGAGTTTAGAGTTTCGCCGAAGAGGAGAGCGACGGCGGTGGTGAAGGGTGGTGTGGTGGTGGTTTTCGGTGAAGGGTGGTGGTTTAGAGAGAGAGAGAGAAGGAGGGGTGTTCTGTTACAGAAGAGGGTGGTGGTGGTGGATGACGGTAAAGGGTGGTGGTGGATGACGGTGAAGATGACGGTGGTGGCAGGTGGTTGTGGTGGTGGTGGTGGTGAACATGATGAAGATGATGGAGGAAGAAGGAAGGTGGTGGTGGTGGGTGTTATTATTATTCTTTGTTATTATTATAAAACAAGTGGGACCCACGTTTTTTACCAACTGGACATACTGTGCCACGTGGACTGCCATGTGGATTGCCACGTTGGCACTTAACAAAAAACTTAACTGAGGTTAGTCTGGGACCAACAAAATAAAAAGGTTGACAAGTTGGGACTGTTGTGTTACAACTTTCAAGTTGGGACTGTTACCTTCCAACCCCTCAAAGTTGGGATTATTAAATTCCATTTCCCCTAATGGATATTAGCAAAAGGTAGGCGGGCTGGGAAAAATTACGTGGAAAAATAATTAGTTGGACTAATAAGGAAACTTGGAAAAAGCACTTTCACGTGAACGAAAATGGAGCGGCCTATTAGACTAGTGGGTGTGGAGAGGGGTGGCATTTTCATGATGGGCCGCCACGTAGATGCCACGTAGGAGTGGGAGGAGAGGCATCTTGATGATGGGCCTCCAAGGGGGTGGTGTGCACTATGATGACGGGCCTCCTCATTTGTCAGAATTATTAAAAATAATAAAAAAATCAATTAAAAAACAAATAATAGGCCCGGCATCACCGGCAAAATCTTGCCACCCACGCCGCTCCACCCTCTATGCCGCCCCAGGGGGTGGTGTAGAGAGGCCCGGCATAGCCATGCCACCCCTATGCCGCCCCCCACACCCTTTGATCTTATAGAGCGTAGACACTGTTCAAGTGTCATATTTTTAATATAGATACTAATATAGATACAATAAGTTCATTTATTATTTCCTTCTGTCTTCAAAATTTAAAATCTTTACTTTTTCAGAATTCGAAATTTTGATAGTTATCAATTTACATATTAAATATTATAATTATATTATAATATTTAATAAATTAGTAACCTCTACGGTTTCGAGATACACATTAAGACTATGGGGAGTGGAGGGGGGGAAAGAGGGGGGGGAATCGCCATGTGGCACTTGTGGGGTCCATATGGGGGGGGGGGGGAAAGTGTGGGGAGTGGAAGGGGGGGGGGGGGGGGGGGGAAGAGTGGGGGGGAATTGACATGTGACATTTCTTTTTCCTTTTTTTTTTAAAAAACTTTAATATATTAATAAATATAATAATAATAATATTAATCCGAAAATTATTTAGATTTAATAAAATAATAATAAAAAAAATAAATTATATAAAAAAATAATATTTATTAAAATTAATAAAAAAATTAGATTATATAAAAAAATTATATTCAAACATTTGAATTTTAAACGGTTACTGTTCAAACCGTTTGAAATTCAAATTTTCCCCCCAAACGTTTGAATTTCAAATTTTGAAATTCAAACGTTCTCCCCCCCAAACGGTCATATTTCTCACCCTATAAATACCCCCCCTCCTCATCCTCTATCAGTCACACCTCTTCCATCTTCCACATCCTATCCTTTCCTCATCAAACACAATGAATAACACTGGCGGTTTTCAAGCAGGAGCTGCCGGACCTTCTAATGTCCGGCAGTTCACTCGACGGGTCCGGGGACGGGGCCGGTCCCGGCGACTGCCAACTCTTCCTCCTCCTCCTCCTCAACACTGGCTAAATCCCCCTCCTCCTCCTGCTGTGGCACCACCAACTAATCCTGAAGAGGATGATCCCTGGAAGGATGATCCCTGGACGGATGAAGAATGGGCTTGGGCCCATGATTATGGCATGGCTACATATCAATTGGACCGACTGATGTTGTCGGCACCACAAACCTTCACCCCTCCTCCTCCTACCCCCTACCAGCAACCTATCCCCACCCCCTACCACCAACCTACCCCCAGAATACCCCCACCCACCACCACCAGACCACCCCACCCCGTGAATATGGGGAGCCAACCCCTGAGGACTTGGAAGCCCTCAGGGAAATTGAGGAGGAGGAGCGCCTCTGGAGCATGCCATCCCCTCGTCGTGAGAACTACTACTTCCCATCGGATGCGAGGTCTGATGGACGGGACAGCTCACGTTCCCTCTCCCCCGAGTACTACTCATTCGAGGACTGGAACTTTTAGGCTTATATTATGTGTTTAATTAAGTAATTTAGGAATTATGTAATGTTTAAATAAGTAATTTAGGATGTGTGTTTTTTTAATATTAGTTGTAATATGTTTTAATTTTTAAATATTATGTATTTTGTGTTTTAAATATTATGTGATTTGATAATATTTTAGTAGTTGGTTAAAAAAAATTAAAAAAAAAACTATAAAGGTTGTTTATTAATATTTAAAAAGATTTTTTTTTTTTAATACAAAAATACCCAACCAATAGCAACCCACCACCTCACCATCAAACCCCCCCCCCCCCCCCCCGCCCGGCTTTCCCCCACCGCCTCCCCCTCCCCGCCCCCCCTTCCCCGCCCCCTGGGACGGTGTTACCCGCCCGGGAATGCCTCGCCGCCCCCCAAATCCCGCCCCACTCCCTCAAGTCTAAACTAAAATTTTATTCCATGTTAATAAACACATTACCTTATATAAGATAAATATATTTCTTAAATAATCTATAATGTATAACTTATAATAAAAGAATTGAGTTTTGTATGAGGTGGCATTCAATGGAGGCCTCAACCCCCCATTAAATGTGCCATATGGCACCTTAAGGTGGTAGTATTGAATTTATTATTTTAATCTATTTTTAATCATTAATAAAAAAACCTTATATTATAATTTATTTAAAAGAAAATAAAATAACATATGGATAAAAAATATACTAAAATCTAATCTACTAAAATAAATATTAAACATTTATTATTTTTTATCTCATGTTTCCTCCCATAACTTTTAAACGCTAATATCTTTTAGATACGAGATTTTTTAAAGAAAAAAAGTACACCAAATTAACGAGCGTTTTATTATCTTTCTAACGAGTACCATAGTGTTATATAAAAAACGGAGAAAAAAACGATTATTGGTGATACTCGACCCGATTACCCGAAACCACATACCCAAATACCCGAACTACATACCCGGTCATATACCCTTGAATTTTTTAACGCATCACATAACTCTTACTCTAATGCGTTCGATATTTGCAATATACGTGCACCATCATAAACTAAAAACTTTATAGTATGTAACTAAAATATATGTATGGTTATTATAATACTATTTCAATAAATAACTTTTTTTTCTTATTTCATATTAGTTCTTTTTAGAATGATCGATTACAAACTTTCGAATTCATTTGACATTATATAATATTTTGTAATGGCACTAAATTTATACCCTGACGCAGAGATTCATTTTTTTTATATTTGAATATGATAACTTATGGCAGAGATTTGTTCAAAATAAATAATAATAATAATAATATTTATTTATTAATCATATATTGGCAAGTCATTAATTATGTTGTCATATTAGATATTTTATTATGTCATATTAGATATTTCAACCCCGGAACGCTCCCGGGATAAAAGCTAGTTTATCAATATAAATAAAACACCCTCATTCAAAATAATCATACAATTTTACATCAAGCCACCCAAGCTACGAGCAAACCAACTGCTCAGCCTCAATTTATCTATTAATATATATAAAAGAATTGAACGTTGCTGACGTGGCGTGCAATGGTGGCTTCAACATCTCCATGAAACTGCCACGTGGCACCATAATTTAAAGATTTTAGTGATTTTGAATTATTTCGATTTTTTAATAAAAATAAAAAAGAAAAAGATAAAACCATAAAAGAGATTTAGTTATTTTAGGAAAAAATAATTTAAAAACAAATTTAAATTTCTCTCTCTCATATTTCCTCCCATAATTTTTAAACGATAATATCTTTTATATACGAGATTTTTTAAAGAAAAAAATTACACCAAATTAACGAGCGTTTTATTATCTTTCCAACGAGTACCATAGTGCTATATAAAAAACGGAGAAAAAACGACTATTTTTCGTGGGGTTTCGTTCATACCGGAAAAAAAAACACAAAGTGTTCAGGTTATTTATTGATCATGTTTTTTCTTTTAAACCAGCTTCTTATATACGATGTTGAAATTCAGCCCAATCGTCATGCTATCATTGAAATTTTACTTTTCTAAAGATGGATAGGTATAATTCATCAAGAGAAGCTAGGAGAAAGAATCGTGTAACACTGCAACACATGGTGTCACCTTATAGCAATGTTATTTTTTTATTTATTTAATTACAAGAGTAATAATTATTACTATTATTATTAGTATTATTAGAATGATTATATTTTTCAACCCCGGGACCCTCCCGAGGTAATCAGCTAGTTCATTATATACTCATCAAAATCATACAACTCAATTACACAATTCAAGTCGTTGTAAAATCCTTCAACATCCGTCGTGCGAAGTCTTTCGGTAAAGTATTCATACAATTCAATTTCATCGTTACATGAATGTTGGAATTACAACTATTCACAACATTCAATATCATCGTAACATGAACGTTGGAATTTGTTATATATCTACTAATATATATAAATAAAAGCATTTGAGGGACACTTGGCACTTTGTGAGGGCCTCCTATTTTGTTTTCCCGCTCATTTTAATGGGTAAAAAATCTGGGTTATGGATACTCCATATACCCATTTTGGGACACGTGGCATTTGCTGAGGGCATCTATTTTCTGATTTTCCCGCTCACATTCTGTGCTCCTTCCTAAGCACGCTTCATTGTTTTCCTTATAAACCCTAACAAAATAATCTACCCTTTCTTTCTTTCTTAATATTCCTCACAAACTCTAACAACAAATTCGGATCCTCACTCTCAAACGATGCTGCGAAGATATTCCCTTTTTGTTTTGAACTGGTAACTTACGAATCTACTGATTTTTGTTTTGGTTAGATTGAGTTTTGTTTTGGTTAGATTTGTCTGTCACTCTTTATGTTTATCATCTTCTGATTCACGGTTCAAATATTTCACCTATTGCGCCCCATATCAATTCTTTGTTTTCAGTTTTAGGGTTTCTATTTAAATCACCCTTGAAGAAGAAACAAGGTAAATAACCACTTAAATCTTCCTTAAAATTCAAGTTATTTTTTGGGTTTTTTTTGTATGATCTTTTTTAATTGATATACTATATGTTTTCTTCCATTGCTCATGTCAAAAGCCACCTACAGGTAATAATGTAATAATTAAAATAAATTTATTGAATTTTCAAGATTGATTGTTGTTTGTCTTGCGTTCCTGTCTTTTCTTAGGTTTGAGATTCTTCACTCACTCTATATGTATGGAGTCATTTGTAATATTTTCATGATATGATACAGATAAATTAGAACAATTAGGTTTATTATCAAAAAATATTCATATTTGTTAAAGGTTCTTAAATTTTACGCACACCAGTTGTTCGATTAAATGCTCCAATGAATAATCATGATTCATATAAAGGTTTGATTATACAACACCACTATCAAAACAGGAATTTAATGTGATAAGATTTATGTGCAATTGAATTTTTATTAGGGTATGATATACTAACCCTACCAGGGGGATGTGTATGTTGATATTAGGAATCAACAGGCTGGAACAAGCAAACAAGTCAAAACTTTGCAGGACAGAGGTGAGTATCTTATGTGCTCTAATCATTTTAATATGGTTGTATAACTGATATCATTGTTGAATGCATTGTAAGATTATGTTGTAGGGAAATTATGATTTGACAAAGAAGTTGAATTGTTTGACTGCAAATAAAATTTAAAAAAAAAAAAGACAACCAGCTTCAAATATTTAGAATAATGAGTCATGAAGTGTATATGGATTTAAAGGATTCCAATGTGACATTAAAGATTATGCCATATTAATGGTGAGTGCTTTGCATAACTTTCATGATTGGGTGCAACAAAGATACAAAAAGGATTATGAGGAAATGATAACGGTTTCCTACTGTCTAATAACCAAAGTTGTGAAAAATTCATTAGGTGTTCTAAACAAATGGGTACATTGGTTTCAAATGGAGTAAAAAGATATTTAAAAAACTGTGTTGTAAACAAATGGATTGCATTGGTTAAAATAGATGTTCCAAGAGTGGCTATCTTTCGAGGAGGTAAATGACAACTATAAATTTACGCTTCTTTCTTGACTTCAAGTATGAGTGTTCTAATCAAGTTTTTTATATTCATGTGTCGCTCCTATTTGAATACTCAATACATTTAGTCGCATATATGTGTTTAGTGACGAGATACATAATGGTTTTTATGAAATTTCTTCATGTTGTACTAATTGATATTTTTTTCTTTGCGCAAATTTCTGTATTTAGACGCTATAAGTGGGTTGAGTTACGATTTTGAAGTTTGATTATTTTCATTTGTACGCCTGTAGGCTTCCTTTGCTCACGAATCACGACCATTTCCGCGACACTGCTACTCAGGTTAATGCCATTCTACTACTTTGATTTCATGTTTACTTGATTTGTGTGCGCTATTCTACCTCACTTGATAAGTACGCAACATTTTTTTTTCCATTTGTATTGATTACATGTCTACACTAATATTTATCCTTAATTGTAGTTTGTCATCTATGTAAAGCGTATTTCTTTTGGCTGTAATACAAATGTCGTTCGTGCCAGGCAGATACACGCCGAAGCCCGCTGCGAAGCGCGGGTGATCCTACTAGATTTAATTGACAGCGGATGTGGTCTTTCCGAATACCGGTTGGATTGCCGATAAGGGTCCCCGAGCAACCATCCAGTTTGTCGGTGTATTCGTGACAGCGGCTAACATTTGGGTTAGTAGGTTGTTTAACTTATGTTCCTCCAATTCTAGCATAAGCTGTTTGGTTCCAAATTATCTCTTTTGGGTTTAGAATTGAATGCTTAATTTTTAGTATGATGACTTTAGAGTTGATTGTTGTTTAGTCATTAACCTGCATCCAAATGAATTAAATCACAATTAATATGGTTGTAGGTTGGAATTCCCCATTAATATGGTTGTAGGATGGAATTCCATTTCGTATATAAATCCACCATGTTGCTTAGGTTCATGTTTTTAAAAGATAATTTCAAAAGAAAGGTAAAGAATACTTTTTTTACACCTCTTTTTGGTTTTGCTAAATTGGAAATGGTGTGGAATGGGTCATACAAGTTAAAGCTCGAGCATAGGAATTGATATTGAAAGTGTGCTTCAATCCATACCCTTTAAATTTATCTACTTTATAAATAAATTAGTATGCTGATTGTCATGTGTTTCAGGGTAACTTGGTGGAATCTTCCTCAAAACAATGTATATCATCAGTTCAGACTTCTGACACTTGATGTGCCTTTTTTCCCCTACGAACGATAGGAGATCAGACGATGGTATAACTTCTAAAGGTAATTCTTTTGACAGTTTCATGATTGAAAAGTGAAATGCTTAAATAAAAAAATTACATACTTTCTTGGAACGTTTTACTCACTAATGCAACACCTCAGGTTACAGTTGATAGCGAGTTTAATGCGCATCGCCGGTTGTTACATACACTGTTGTTCTTATAAATTTGTTTTCCTCTAGGTAGTCTTACGGAAGCTTGGTTGCAAATTGCAAGTGATGGGTTTGTCTTGGATCCGCCACTGACTAGCCATGGTATTATGATGGCTGCAACAAGTGTAAGCACAAAGTAGAGTCAAACTCAATTACTTAATAAATGTAGTGTACAAGGGAGATATTTTGAAAATTACGATTATGTAATATGCAATTTTCTTTATTATTTATTTGTGTTATATTTTTATGTCTTATAAAATGAAGACGTAGTTGGTTCAGAGTATGGGCTCTTTACCAATATAATAGGATGTTATAACTTATTACCATTTAACCTGTGTGAAGATGGTGTTTCAGCAGCTGTAGGAATACTGCTTAGTGTCTCTTTGACCCGAATAGTGAGACGGTTCAATCCTAAGAAAGACCCATCTGATGCCAAACTTTAGACCGAAAAATATTCGTTAATCTAAAAATGTCAATAATCAAATGAAAACGTAACTTACTTCCTTTGTATAATAAGTTATATTCGTTATGAAAATAAGATAGTGGGAATCCCGTGCATCGCACGGGTACTAAGCTAGTTACTTAATATACTAAAAATAGTTTACTTACTTTTTCATATATAGTAGGAAAAATAACTATTTCTGACCTTTTACATAACAAAAAACTATGCTTTTTAATCGTACTGTTTTTTTAATCACCAAAACTTTTGATCGATCATAAAGGGTTAAAACATTCCAACATTAACAATAGGTTCAATGCTTTCACTTTAGTATTCAGCTTTCTTCTTTTGCATAAGATATAATCTTTTTCCCATCCTCTAGATTAACTGCTAAGTTTGTTGTATTTTCAATTTTTTGATTTTGCATCGGTTTGTTTTTATCAACGATGGACAGCTATTAATATAGTTTTACGGCCCATATTAAATTATGATTTTTAAGTATACAACTTATATGGCATTTATAGATCTTGAAAAGACATATGATAGTGTGTCACGTAAATTGATTTGGGACAGTTTATAGACTTAATTAAGGATATGTACAACGGGACTGAAACTAGTGTTCGTGCGCCTGTAGGTGATACCGAGTCCTTCCCTGTGGGGGTAGGACTTCACCAAGGATCCGCGTTGAGTCCGTTCCTTTTTGCAGTTGTCTTGGATGAGTTGTCGAAGTCAATTCAGGAGGCTGCTCATGCTTTTTGCTAATGATATTGTGTTAGTTGCAGAGTCCAAACATAGTCTGAATGAGAAGCTAGAGGGTTGGTGTGCAGCTTTAGAGGACAAGGGTTTAAGGATAAGCCGTTCTAAAACTGAGTACATGTATTGTGGTTTCAGTGGTGCAAGTCATGATGAAAATACCCATGTTACGATTGAAGGCCAAGTTGTCCCGCAGGCAACTAAGTTCAAGTACTTAGGATCATTTGTTCAAAGGGATGGTGAGCGAGATAGTGACGTCACTCATCGCATACAAGCTGGTTGGTGTAGGTGAAGGGCCGCCAGTGGGGTTTTATGTGACAAAAGGTTCCCAACTACTTTAAAGGGAAAATTCTATAGGGCTGCAGTGAGACCTGCTATGTTATATGGGACAGATTGTTGGGCCATCAAAAAGACGCATGCTCGCATGATGGAGGTAGCAGAAATGAGGGTGCTAAGGTGGATGTGTGGTCACACTAGGGTGGACCGAATAAGAAATGAGAATATTAGGGAAATGTTAGGGGTAGCTAGTATATTTGACAAGATTAAGGAGTGAAGATTAAGATGGTATGGGCATGTAAAGAGGAGGCAAGTGACGGCAACAGTTAGAGTAGTGGAAACCCTCACTGTAGAGGGAAAGAGGCGTAGAGGAAGACCCAAATTGACTTAGGATGAGCGGGTTAGGCATGATTTAGTAGAGATGCACCTCTCTGAGGACATGGTCGAGGATAGGGTTTCGTGGAGGCGTAAGATTAGGATTATTAGGGAGGGTTGGGTTGTATCATAGCGTGTACTAGGAGCTTAGTCTTCTTTCTTACACCGGTAGGATGTTGGTATGGGTGACTTGTTTTTCTAGGTGCTTATAGGTTATGTTGTTTTTATGGCATATATACCTTTGTTTTACTACATGACACTTTCAATGTTTTTATATGGGTTATGTTTTTATGGCATATATATACCTTTGACACTTTCAATGTTTATATAAATTCAGTATCTCTTTATTAGTTTTTAGTGTTGTTTGTTGGTCGATTTTGTGTTGTCGAGTCGGGGGTCTCTCTGGAAGCAGCATCTCTATCCGCAAGGATAGGGATAAGGTTAGCCTACATCCCACCCTCCCCAGACCCTACTCTTAGCTGTGCTAATTGTGGGATGTACTGGGTAAGGTTGTTGTTGTAAGTATACAACTTATAATATAAACATATAAACATTGAAAATTTTATACAGTTTGTCATACTCTTTATTCACAAACGTTTTAAGTATATTTTTTATTCAAATTAAGTTCTTAAAAATACAAAAGGAAACATACTCTTAAATATTTCTACATGTTTTATAAAACTTATTTGTTATATAAATACATTACAGAATATAAATTCTTTGGTTATCTAAATTTTCTACTAAAGTTATTAAAAATTCATTATTTGTTTAGAATTGCAAACAAAACACAAAAAATAAATAAATACATATTGACTATATTTGTTTATTTTTCTGTTGAGTATTATTCTCTAAAGCAGGTCATGACTAAACGACCAAAAAAACTTTCTTCAAGCAATAAAGAAGTAATACAAACATCAACTTCTTTGTGGGGACTCCTAATGGGGCAGAGGCGGTGTTCCACAGTGCGAACAGGTTCCTTAACTCCTTCCATGAAGACGGCTCTTTGGCTATGCTCACTGTGGATTTTTCAAACGCGTTCAACATGATCGACCGCACTGCCCTACTTCGAGAAGTTCTTCAGCATTGCCCGTCTATCTATTTGTGGGTCCAGTTCCTATATGCCCAGCCAGCTAGGTTGTATGTTGGCAATGATTGTATAGGGGCCACTACGGGGGTTCAGCAGGGGGACCCTTTAGGTCCCCTCCTTTTCGCCTTGGCATTACACCCTATGGTTCTCCGGGTGCAAGAAAATTGTAACCTCCCATTTCATGCGTGGTACCTTGATGATGGGACGATTATTGGTAATGCCACCGATGTTGCGAATGCCTTAGACATCATCCAGCAGGAGGGGCCATCCCTGGGGCTTCAACTGAATATTAAGAAAACAGAGGTTTTTTGGCCGTCTTGTAATGGGGTGAAACTTAGGGACGGGCTTTTCCCTAGTGAGATTGGCAGGCCAGAAAAGGGGGTGAAGCTCCTTGGAGGGGCTGTTAGTCGGGACTCTTACTTTATACGGGAATTGGCAGGGCAGAGAGCCTCGCGCGCGGTTGATCTTATGAAACTTTTGCCCTGCCTTAGGGATCCCCAGAGTGAACTCCTCTTGCTCAGATCTTGTATGGGGGTCGCTAAGCTGCTTTTTGGTTTGCGGACCTGCCAACCCACCATGATGGATGATGCGGTATCATGTTTTGACAAGGGTCTGCGGGGAGCCATCGAAGACATAGTGGTATGTGGGGGTCCGTTCTTTGGTGACCTACAATGGCGACTGGCATCCTTGCCGATGCGTTTGGGAGGATTAGGGCTCCTCTCAGCAAAGGATGTTAGTGTGTATGCTTTTGTGGCATCGCGAGCTCAGTCTTGGAATCTCCAAGACCACATCTTAAGGAATAGCGGGGTTGCTGACATGGACTTGGACTACGTACAGGCCCTCGAAAGGATAAATGACTATCTCCCAGGTTTTAATATTGGCGGTTTTTCTAACAAGGACACCGCCCCCCCCCCAAAGCCTCAGAAAACTTTGGCGAATGCCCTTTTTGGCAAAATCGCACAGAGCCTGGGTGAAACTTTTGATCTGTCCCCCCGCCAAAAGGCAGTGATTGAATGCTTGCAAAGCCCCCATGCCCAAGATTTCCTGAATGTTATCCCAATCGAAGGTTTGGGCCAAACCATGTCTAGGGTTGAATATAAGGCAATTCTTAAATATCGTTTGGTGATCCCCATATACCATGAAGATGAAGTATGTCCGATTTGCCGTAAGGCATGCCTGGACAAATACGGGGAACACGCGGTCCACTGTAAGGAGCTGCCTGGTTTCAAATATAGGCATGATTGGGTCCGGGACGTTCTTTGGGACATTTTAAGAAGGGCTGGGATCTCAGCCAAGAAGGAGGCTCCAGTGAATTTCCTCTCGGACCCCGCAGAAGGGAGATCCACCCTACGTCCAGCAGACCTACTTGTCTTTGGGTGGGCCGGGGGGAAACACGCTTGTGTCGACCTAACAGGTGTATCTCCCCTGGTTGGTTTGAGGGATAATGGTTTTGTAGTAGGGCAAGCGGTGCGGAAAGCAGAAGCGAAGAAAGTTGAGAAGCATGCTAAAGCTTGTGAGGAGAACCAACATGTTTTCGTACCCCTGGCTTTTGATACCTTCGGCTCTTTGGCACCGGAAGCCATATGTTTCCTGTCTAGAGTCCAACAGGTTATTCATAGCAGTGTCTCGACTCTGGGGGGGCAGGGGTTCGTTTTTAGTAGGCTAGGGTTTGCTATCCAGAAAGGGGTGGCGGCACAGCTTGTTGCCCGCCTGCCCGCTATCTTGATGTAATTTTTCGCGATTATGTTTTAAATAGTAATAACAACAATGCTTAAACATGAAAAAAAAAATTAAACTTCCTATGTTATATTATTCATTTACTTTGATAAATTCTTTAATTATATTATTCAACAGTTCCAGTTAGTGATGCCGCTCAAAGACGTAAACCTAAAAAGATGATTATTAATAATAAGAAATAAAGAAGATTGTTAGAAAAAAATTTGCAAACATTTTCGTCGGTTCTTCTACAAAATACCTCACCGATATTTACTCATACAACTCCTTTAACATCATTTGTCCCTGGTAAGTTATGTATAATTTTTTATTTTTTAATAGTTTATTTTTTGTTAACTTTATTATTTACTATACATAATATGTATTGTCAAAACTACAGTTAATGATGCGGCTTATAGACGTAAACTGAGGAAGATAATATGGATATTAAAAAAAGGAAGAGAGTGCTTCAAATGAATCCACAAAGTTCTTTTTTAACTCAAACAGTTCCTGGCAATTTTCTTAAGTTCTTAAAAACATTATATTAAAATAATAATAATTATGATTACTACATATTTTAACATTGTAAATATTCTTTCATACAGAAGTGAATTCTCCTGCTCACAGACGCCAACTAAGGAAGATCATTATTGATAATAAAAAGCGAAAGTTATTGTGACAAGTTAGTATAAATGAAGTCGTTCCTCCTAATGTTGAACAAGTAACACAAGAAATTATAAAAGGAGTATCCTATGATAATTATGAATTCATCTTTTCTACAACTTAATACTTTTTATAACATAAAAATATTTAATGTATTCACAACTTAACAGATTATTTGGACCATGGAGATCAAACTATTACATGTGAATTGTGTCATGCAAAGTTACAGAAAAAAGAGGCAGTTAAGAAGCGACAAACAATGGAGAAGCAAACTTATTCAATATGTTATGGATATGGTAAAGTTGAACTTCCTTTAAAAGATGCAAATCCACAATATCAATCATTATTTAAAGGGTTGGATTCAAAAAGCAAATACTTCCTAACCAGTATAAGACGTTACAACTCAATTTTCTCTTTTACTTCAATGGGTGGTAAAGTTGATGAGAAACTTAATAAAGGAAAGGCCCCGTGCATTTACATATTAAGTGGTCAAAATTGTCACAATATTGGAAGCCTACCTCCAAAAGATGGAAAAACTCCAAAATTCTCTCAACTTTACATTTATGACACCGAAAACGAAATTTCTAACAGGTAACAAGTTTTCAGGTGTCGACTTTTGTATACTATTTATATTTTTTCCTTCTAAAATTTCAACATTATTTATTTTAATAGTATTAACCATGTTAGATGCAGACAATGAGTTGGTCAAAACATATAGAATGGTCCGTGATCATTTTCATCAGAACCCAGAAGTTTCTAATAAAGAAAGAGATGGTCGAACCTATAACTTACCAACTTCATCTGAAGTTGCTGCTTTGATAGTAGGTGATATCACAGAAGCTGCTAAAAACCTGGACATTATTGTAGAAAGTCAATCTGGATGTTTGCAAAGAATAAGTGAACTACATCCTTGTATCCGATTCTTTTCCCATATGGTGATGATGGTTATAGAATAGACATACCTCATAGGGATGGGATCACGACAACAAAGAAAATACCTCCTACATGTACAATGAGAGAATTCTTTGCTGACAGGATACAAGACCGTACAGAAGGGTATTCGCTAATACTAAATGCAAGAAGATTATTTCAACAGTTTTTGGTGGATGCATACACCATGATTGAAAGTGAAAGGATTTTATACATACTTTCTAAAAAGAAACATCTACGAAGTGACTCATATGAGAATTTGTATAACCTTTCAAAAAGGGTAAGGGCAATTTAAGTAAAACTGGTCAACGAATTGTCTTACCATCTTCATTTACTGGTGGTGCACGATACATGCAACAAAACTATTTAGATGCTATGTCATTATGTAGATGGTACGGTTATCCAAATTTCTTCATAACCATAACCTGTAACCCAAAATGGCCAGAGGTAAAAAGGTTCTTACAAGTGTAGGTCCTTGGAATGGATCTATTACAAGCTAGATCAGATTTATCAAGGTGCAGAATCCCTTGATAGACGTTTATGCAAACAATGAATCAACTAAACGATAACGAACACGAATATACTTATAAACCGGCTTGTCTATTGATATCTTTTCAGTGGAATAAATACTAATTACAAGCTAATGACCAACCAACCCTAGCCAACACCCCATGAAATGTATTTATACTTTCATGGGCCTGATTTGTATTTCAAGAAGATAGCCCACGACTCTGTTAGGCGAAGATGCCAGATGGCATCTTCGCCTTTTGCTATCTTCGCCTACAATCTATGTTATTTAACTAACATCGTTTGCTAGGGTAAAACACAAAAGACTATCATACTTGACTTATAACAATGTCAAGTATGTTACAATTAACCTATCAGCCAACACAAAAACGATACTAATCTAGAGAAGCGTTTGTCACACCAAACATGCAGTAACAAACTCCCCCTTGACAAATGCTCTCTAGATCTTCAACCTTCTACAGCTCAATCTTCAAGATAATGCCAGCTGCTGCCAGCATAAAATTTCTTCTTGACACACAAATCCACAACTGCTTGATAGCGATAACCCTGATGTCTCCAATCATCTCTATAGTAGATCTGTTGTCTGTACAGCTTCTTCAAATCAGCTCTGGAGATGTTCACAAGATGCATAGGGTCATAAAGCTTCAGCAGGCACTTCTCATTCTGATCTTCCATAACTGCCTCCGTTGTATCACTATCCACGTACCACCATTTAAGGTTGCCATAATGTCTTGAGGGAGCTTCTACAAGGGAACGCACTTCAAACACCTAGCAGGTTTGTAATACACCTTCATCTAAGGCTTGTTCGTCCTTGGATCAATATGTGCTTTCTCCTTAACCCACTTGCCTTTTAGCGGCTGAAAGTAATGAAACTTCTCTTCCCTGATCTCATACCTCAAAGTCTTCTCCAACCCTCCAGCGTATGTATCATCACTAGGGTTAATCAACTTACGCCTAGCCAAATCTCTGAGTTCTAACAAGGGTAAAGAGTTGAAGTACTTCACCCTTGGAGGAAAATTTTGAACCCCATCATACCTCTTTATCACAAACAACTTCAGCTCAGCATCATAGAACCAACTGACTATCCCACTGGTTGCATTCTTTGAGCTCGAAGCATCATAAGTCTGCATGTACCTGAGTGGCTTTGGTCTTGACTTGTTCCACTCTTCCCTCATCCTCTTACAAGTAGCCTTCCATGCAGCATCAGGATCAGTATCTGCAGCTGGTTCATGAATAACTTCAGGGTCTGAATCAAGAGGACCCTGTTCCAGCATCTGTCGAATATCATCCAAATGTCGCCGCACTTCAGCATCACATCCCTCTATCACATTCTCTGTATACTTAGCTGGAGCAATAACCTCACTAGCTTCACCTTGATCCACTGACTCTTCTTTTGTAGGGTTCCAGCCTTCAAGATTCTCTGGGATGAACTCACCTTACTCTAAATCATACACATCTTCATGGTCTGATCCTTCAGAAAGTAACCCGGCTTCTTTGAGCTTCTCTGTTGCATCTTGAAACTCAAGCAAAGACTCGAAAGTAAACTCATCAAACCCTGGAAATAACTCCTCAAAAGTAGCATCAGCTCTAAAAGTATCTGCAGGTTGAGGCACATCATCAACAGGCCTCTATCCCGGAACTCCAGCACCAGTAATCTCAAGTCCAGTACCTGACTTCCCCTAAGATGTAGCAGGCACACCAAGTGTTGTTGAAGCACTTGGAGGCTCACTTCCCGCGGAGTGGTTAGGATCATCATCAGGATCATCTTCACGTCTCTTCGTCCTTAACTCATCACCCTTAAACGTAGAACTCTCTGTGACACCCGGCATATTAAGGTTAATACTTTTACAAACATATAAGTCTACCTTAGAGAAAAACATTTATCAAACGTACTTAACAGGGTCAGTTAAGTCGGTTTACATTACGTATTGTCCAGGGTTCAAAGATTCGGAGTATCATTGGGGGTAACATACGCACACACGAGTCTTGAGTCCCGTTTACGTGAATTGAATTAAGTGACAAACATAAATTGATCCATATATGATGTGTAATGTGCAAATATGTGTTTATATGACATTCATATGATTAAACATGCTTAACATATGTTAGGATTGCATGTTCACGTGTTAGAATGTGTTAACATGCGTTAAAACGCGTTTAAATGACAAAACCATAAAAAATTGGGAACTAGGAAGTTGGTTCGACCCTTAGGGGGTTCGAACCAACCTTTGTAGCTCTCATTCGACCCTCCAAATTTCCCATTTGACCCCAAGAGGGTGCGAACGAACTCTGACTATAAATACCACACTTTGCAACTTTTTCATCATTTAACAAACCCTAACCGCCCCAAAGTGCTCTCTCTCAACCTCAAACCTGTAGGTAGGAGTTTTGACCTTGTTTTTCAGATCCTAACATAAAAATACCTTCTACATCATAAACAAGAGAAGATTCAAGGTGTGTTCTTGATCTAAATCCTTTTTAAGCATTTTTCATTCGTTTTTCTCAAACCCCAAAGGTCCATATCTGATCTAAGGAAGTTTTTATGGATAATAGCCTTTCTAACATCTTTCTAAACAAAAGCTTTACATTAATAATGAGTTTTTATACAAAAATACATGTGTTAATGATGTTAAATGATGTGTTATGTGTCCTTTGTTGTGTGAATGATGTGTAGATGATATAATAATGATCTATAGCTGTTTTAGATGATGATTTAGGATTATTATAGGGTGTAATTGATTATTGATGATGGTTTGCCCATTTTGGGGGTTAATGTGATTAGATCTAGGGTTTGTTCTTCATGATATTGTTGATGAGAGGATTAGGGGTTTTCATATACATGTTAATGTGAGCATAATAATCTGATTTCAAAGTGATTTTTGATAAGTTTCCATTTTGGGTAAAGATTGCATGCATTGATGTGAAATTTCCATAATTTGCCGTTTTGGGTAAGTTGTGAAACCGACTGATTTCGGGATGAAATTGGTAGGGTTTTGTGGGGATAGGTTAGATATAGTTAACTGCTGTGATTGGTGATGTTTTGTGATGTTTTCGGACTGTTTTGATGCGTTTTGGTGCGTTTTATGAGTTTTTGCAGTAGTTGGGTCGAACGAGAAACTGGTTCGCACCTTCAGGAGGTCGAACCAGACAACAGGAGGTCGAATGAACTGCCTGATGGCCCATTCGACCTGCCAGATTCTCATTCGACCCATCAGGAGGTCGAATGAGCAGGATTTTCCACTGATTCGACCCTACGACTTCATAAATGAGATTTTTGATGCAAACTATGTATTTTATGCTTGAACCTTATGTGTAAAGTGTAAACTAAATATACTTGATTTATTTATGTAATGGGTCAACAATGGGATGTCGGGTCAACGTTCAAACACATTTCCAAACATACTTAGTCATGATCTGGACAATCGGGGACTAGTTAACCTAAGGGTTATTAGTCAAAACACTTATACAAATCTTTATGATAGATTGCTAGTAGATGGGACTATCGGATTGTGTCGGTAATCCTTTTTATAGAAGACGCAACCTAAGGTGAGTGTCACAGCCTCATTCTTTACTGTTTTCATATCTGGGGGAGAAACATGCGGTACAAACTTATGAACTTTTAGACCAACATATTTCATTATATCACATGTATACATAGTGACATTTCTTCATCATTAAAGTCCTCTTAACCATTTAGTGAACCATTAATATGTGGATACATAGCGGGGAAAGTGTGAATAGATCTATTGGGCCCGGCAAGCCCCACTCGGGCCGACTGGAGGTCGGTGGCGGGTGCATATTTGTCCTACCAAACTCTACAGCACCGGATGATGACCGGTGACGGGTATTGGGGCATTCTAACGTTCAGTAGTGGTTCACGACACTATAGTATCATGTAACGATGTCTAGCTAGCATCAGGTATAGATGTAAGGATTGTAGGGGCTGGTTTACAAACGTTACAAACTTTATCTCTGTGACTCACCGGCACTATATGTGTTGACTAACATTGCATGTTTTCTCAGGTCGCTAAGGTAGCAGGGAAGTCTAGGCGCACTGGGTCTCACTGCATCTCATCTCATCTCATCTCATTATGCATGTTTTGAACTATGTATGGTTTAAACTACTTACTTTTGGTTTTTTGGTCTGTAAAACTTTAACTTGCTTCCGCTGATGTCTTTTGGGATTATGCAAACTTTTAAACTACGTGGTTTATGTTTATTACGTTGTTTTCATATCATATAGTTGTCGTTCATTGTGACCGTTGACTTGGATCCTGGTATGTCACGTGCCTCGCGGTAAAACCCCGCAAGTGGAGTTTGAGGGTATGACAGATTGGTATCAGAGCCAATGGTTATAGTGAACTAGGACTGCATGTAGAGTC
The DNA here is from genome assembly GCA_032199755.1 of Ambrosia artemisiifolia. Lineage (NCBI taxonomy): Eukaryota > Viridiplantae > Streptophyta > Magnoliopsida > Asterales > Asteraceae > Ambrosia > Ambrosia artemisiifolia. The sequence goes on from CM063512.1 coordinate 37,066,545, forward strand.
TGGTATATAGCCGAGTCTCACACACTAGACGGTCACATGCTTATGAGTCTTTATAAGTGGGAAACTTACTAACTTTGTTGGGTTGTTTATATCATCATCATACTTATGTGTTACATCATCTGTTCTATCTTTGGTTTATCTACCTTCTATCTGTTTCTATCTTCTATCTTATTTTCTTCTTCGGGATTTGAAGACGAAGATGTTAGCGTGTTGATCTCTGCACGGCGGTGTTGTACATTAGAGTGGCTTCGGCGTAACTTCGAGATCTATCCAGCATTCAGACATCTTCCTCTCATGCCCCAATTGACACACTCGCTTACACACACTATCTTGCACTTGTACTTGGTTTAGTACACCTCGGGACGATTATTCATTTAGGGATTCTTATAAGCCTGATATTCTGATTTGATGATTCGTGGTTGATACGGATTGGTCGGATCAGGATGATTCTTTATCGTAGTTGCTGGTTGTTAATACTGGTGACGAATCTGAAAATCTTATTCTTTTGAATTCCAGAAGATGTTTGCTGCTCGTGGTGGTGGTCGTACTGGTGGACGCCGTGGTGGCGGTGGTGGTCGCAATGGGGGACGTGGTAACGTCACTATGACATATGAAGAACTGAATAATCTGATCCAGCAACAGGTGTTTGTTGCCCTTGCTGCGTTTTAGGCTGCTCAGCAAGGCTTCGATGCTAATTTGATTACTACTACTCTTATCTTTGTCTCGTGTGGTGTATTCGTTTTGTTTTATCTAGTGTTGGTACATGTAATTCTTTTAACCCACCTCCTCCTGTTTGCACCTACAAGATGTTTATTGATTGCAAGCCGCACAATTTCTCTGGGTCTGAGGGAGCAGTGGGATTGCCCCGGTGGTTAGAGAAGGTCGAGTCTTCGTTTGCTATGTGTGGTTGCCCTGCTGAGAATCACGTGAAGTTTGCTTCTGGTACCTTTGAAGTTCCAGCTTTGACATGGTGGTACTCTACTGTTCAGGCAATGGGTTTGGTGGAAGCTAATGGTATGCCTTGGGCTGAGTTTGTTTCTCATTTGAAGACGGAGTACTGTCCCAGGGATGAAATTAAGAGGTTGGAACATGAACTGTGGAACCATGAGATGGTTGGATCAGAGATTGAGGCGTACACTGCTAGATATCATGAGTTGGCTCTTATGTGTTTGGATGCTTCTACTCCTGACTTCAAGAGGATCGAGTTTTATGTAAACTATATATACTTGATTTATTTATGTAATGGGTCAACAACGGGATGTCGGGTCTGTCTGGTATGTCGGGTCAACGTTAACACATTTCCAAACATACTTAGTCATGATCTGGACAATCGGGGACTAGTTAACCTAAGGGTTATTAGTCAAAACACTTATACAAACCTTTATGATAGATTGTCGGTGTTTAGGACTATCGGATTGTGTCGGAAATTCTTTTTATAGAAGAAGCAACCTAAGGTGAGTGTCACAGCCCCATTCTTTACTGTTTTCATATCTGGGGGAGAAAACATGCGGTACAAACTTACGAACTTTTAGACCAACATATTACATTATATCACATGGATAGTGACATTTCTTCATCATTAAAGTCCTCTCAAACATTTAGTGAACCATTACTATGTGGTTACATAGCGGGGAAAGTGTGAATAGATCTATTGGGCCCGGCAAGCCCCACTCGGGCCGACTGAATGTCGGTGGCGGGTGCATATTTGTCCTACCAAACTTTACGGCACCGGATGATGACCGGTGATGGGTATTGGGGCATTCTAACGTTCAGCGGTGGTTCATGACACTATAGTATCATGTAACGATGTCTAACTAGCATAAGGTATAGATGTAAGGATTGTTAGGTCTGGTTTACAAACGTTACAAACTTTATCTCTATGACTCACCGACTATATGTGTTGACTAACATTGCATGTTTTCTCAGGTCGCTAAGGTAGCAGGGGAGTCTAGGCGCACTAGGGTCTCACTGCGTCTCGTCTCATCTCATCTCATTATGCATGTTTTGAACTATGTTTGGTTTAAACTACTTACTTTTGGTTTTTGGTCTGTAAAACTTTAACTTGCTTCCGCTTATGTCTTTTTGGATTATGCAAACTTCTAAACAACGTGGTTTATGTTTATTATGTTGTTTTCATATCATATAGTTGTCGTTTATTGTGACCGTTGACTTGGATCCTGGTATGACACGCGCCTCGCGATAAAACCCCGCAAGTGGAATTTGAGGGTGTGACACTCTCCCCCTAAGCCTTCAATTGCTTCATCAACTAAGCATTCTGTTGAAGAAGCGTTTGAATCATCGCCCTATCCTTTGCCTGCAACTGCTGTTGAACCTCATTATACTGTACCAACTTTGTGATTATCTGATTAGCTATCATCACCTGAGTGTTCAGCTCTGCCACCCTTCGCTCCAACCTAACAATCCTTTCCCTTTCTGGCAATGAAGTATCAAAGCTGAAATCCAGACCAAAGACATCAAACACATACCCTTCGGAAATGGCTGGTAGTAATAAGTGTGGACGGTGAGGCAACAGTGGTAGTCTGAATAGTTGTAGGTGTGGGTAATGTGGTAGTATGGGTAGAGGATGTGAAAACTGGATCAGAGTGTGGAGCAGCCAGTGAACATGGAAGTGATTCACCAACTGTTTCTGTACTGGTAGAGACAAATAATGTGGTAATGGATGTGGTAATTGTAAGTGGTGGTAATGGGTTCAGATAGCGGTGGTGGTTGTGGTATTGTAGCTGTTGTGGTTTCCGATGAAACCTGTGAGCTAGGCTCACGAATCACTACACCACCTCTCTACCTCTTGCGTTGCCGGAGAGGTGGGACATCATCATCATCATCGTCATCAGAATCTCCTGGCTGATAGTCTTTGTCAGCCTCATCATCATCTTTCTTCCTCTTTTCACCCATAGTATTAATAGGAGGAACCGACCGCTGTGGTGAATCAGCAACTATCTCACTGCCTTCACAAGTAGAATCATCATCAATACTGGGCGAAGAGGGTATATCCATAACACCCTAGGACCCTTCTCCCCCATGAACTGTACTAGATGGACCTGGGCGGTCCAAATCAAGATCTAACTGTTCTAGAAACTCATCTCCAACATCTTGTACTGGCTCCTCCAAAACTGGATCAGGCTGCTGAACAGGTTGTTCAACAACTGGTTCCTGCACCTGAACTTGTACTTATGCTGCAACCTGTTGTACCTTAACCGCAGGCTGCTAAACTGGAGCAAGTGGTTGTTGTTTTTGCTGTTGTTGCTATTGGTGTTGTTGCTGTTGTGGTTGTTGCTAGGTGCTTCAAAACACGCATCATTCTCCGGTGGTTAATAAGTGGGATCAATGAGAAAACCAAACAGTGGTGTCTCATGTGGACGCTCTTCAACTGGTCGCCTTATGTTGTATGTGCGACAGTCAGCAAGAGTACGTCGTTCCACTGTCCCTGCCTGAACAAACGGTTGTATATCTGGCAAATCCGGCATAAGAAACTTGAAAATAATCACTAAGAACCTGCCATAAGAGAGAAAACGATTCTTCCCAGTAGCTCGTATCTGCTTCTCCAGCTCATACATAATCATCTGAGAAAAAGAGAATGGTTTGTTGTAAACCAAGGACAGCATAGCAGACTGAACACTGGATCCCATAGCATCTGGACCTGCCCGACGTGCCGAAATGTAGACAATCATCACATGCATAAGCAACCTCCATTGCCCGAACACACAGCCTTTGCTTAGCTGATCTTTCTGAATATCCCTAGAATAACCCATACGAGTGAAAGCACCCATCCGAAATTCAGCAGGGAATATCACTGGTCCATCCTCCTGAGCAACAATGCCAAGTCGTAGAGCCTGGCGAATAGTATCAGCGGAGAACTGGATCACTTGATTGTTTACGGTAGCACGCATCACCGGCGGTTCTTCTCTGCATTCATATTCAGCTGTTTCCCAAAATTTCTGAAGAAAAGTCACACTAATGTGAGGCGATTGTGTGAGAGCATAGTTGATTCGACAGCGCTGAAAGAATGACAGGATCTATTGGTAATACGTAGCTTGTCCGCCTCCTGGAACTAATCCAAAAGCCTGGTTCTGGTTACTGTAAAACTCATGAGCTTCTTCTTCGGCCATGATCTGCACTCAACATTTTAACAATAGAAATGTGTAAAAGTCATTAGGTGAAGTTCTGTTCAAGAATCAATGAAGTCCCTTGAATCAGAAGGAAAAACGAAGTTGGTCCAAAGGTAAAGATGCCTTTGGACGAAGTTAACATCAAACAAAAACGTGTGTTGCACGAAGATGCTGAAAGGCGAAGATGCCTTTTGGAACAACGTACACATCGCCTTAGCTCGTGAGTTTATAGCGGGCTCCTCAAACCGCGGTCAAGTATCTGGTCTTCGAACTCATCTTCTTCTTAAAATGGAGGCTTCACTTCCGACCTGGAACAACGTACACATCGCCTTAGCTCTCAGGTTTCGTACCGAAGGATCTCGCCTTAGGGTCATTCCCGAGTAGTCCAACAACGAATCCCCTAAGTAGGTTAACGATACTAAGACCGAAGGATCTCTCTTACAGTTGACTCAGGAGACTCGTATCCCCATTGGTTATCGGCGTTGTACTAACGAGAACTAGATAAAGAATCCATTATTTGTTTATCTTTTAAGTGGCACTTTAATATTTATTGATCAATTAAATATAAAGTTGTTTAAATGGATGATGGTTAAATAACCCAACCCTTAACCTTCCGAGCTGAATGAAGTCCTTGACAAAGGTGGAACATAATCCTAAAGGCGTATGATACAAGAGATCACTGGTGTGCTGGTGTTCGTGGTTTTAGTAATTAAAAAGATATCATTTTCCCGGTGCCAAAAACTTTGATGTTTTAATTCAGAAAATTTGGTTTGGGTAAAATGACCGATTTTTACTAAATCGGTTTTACCAGGTTTTAAATTTATAAAGTAAACAATATTTACTTTTGAAACTAAAACCAACACATAGGCAGAGAACCTGACGTGCATAGTATAGTTTCTAGGGTAAGTATTGAGTATCGTATCCCCAAGGATCACACTTTCCCCTACTCAACCTTACATCAATTTACTGATCGGGTTTTAAAAAAGAAAAATAAAACTAAGGGGTTCTTTGATAAAAATAGTTTTTGAAAAAGGTTTTAGTTTTTATAAGAGAAAAGATAAAGATAGTAGAGTAGTAAATTATGCATATCTCGGGGTCCATTGATTTATTAGTTAAGTTTATTATTAAAATTAATAATTTAAGTTAGTTAGTTTGGTGAGGAAGACGAGAGGGATCTTGAACTGTTGACTCCTTGATAGAGAAGCGGAGGCTTCTACTTGCGTAGAATGCTAAACCTCTCCAGCGTGCGTCCACCTGGGGTCTCCGCCAGGGCCTCGCGTATAGCGGGCTCCTCAAACCGCGGTCAAGTATCTGGTCTTCGAGCTCATCTTCTTCTTAAAGCGGAGGCTTCACTTCCGACCTGGAACACTGTACACCTCGTCTTAGCTCTCGCGTTTCGTACCGAAGGGTCTCGCCTTAGGGTCATTCCCGAGTAAGCCAACAATGAATCCCCATTGGTTAACGAACTAGGTCGATGGATCTCTCTTACAGTTGGTATCAGGAGACCGTACCCCCATTGGTTAATGGTGTTGTACTAACGAGAACTAGATAAAGAATCCGTTATTTTCTTATCTTTATTGTGACACTTAATATTTAGTGATCAATTAAATATCAAGTTGGTTAAATCAAAGATAACTTAATTACCCAACCCTTAACCTCCCGAACTGGATGAAACCCTTGATAAAGGTGGCACATAATCCTAAAGGCGTATGATACAAGAGATCACTGGTGCGCCCTTAGGGAAACCTATCTTTACCAAGAAGATCATCCAATCATCTGGTAAGTACCAGAAATGTGTCACTCAGATCTGGTCCACTTCAGAAGCCATTGCTTAGAGCCCGGTTCGGATATCAGAAGCCCGAAGGATCTGTCTCACTATCGGTTTCCTCGCCTTGGATCTAGTTCGGGACTACCAGAAGCTGATTAAACCTCTAGTTATTTTAGTTAAGTTATTCAATTATTATTTTATATTTTCGGATGAGCTCACAAGTGCATGGGTTTTTACACACCATGGGTACACTCATGAGTTCTCCTAATAAGTTAATATTGATTTTAGGTTTAAGTTATCATCAAAGCAACCTGTCATAAAGATAAACAAATAAGGATTAGAAGAAGAGGACACCACAAATAACTAAAAATAAACTACTAATAATAAAAATAAAAGTCTACAAATCAAATGGGTTCATGATAATAGAAAGATACAACCATAGAACATGATCAACACAAGAACATGGCTGCTCATAGACAAGCTATCCATCTTCAAGTGATATGTAGCTCTCTTGATTCTCACGACCCTCGATATTACTGCATAACTGCTCTACAATCCTCTTCTTGGCCAAGCCGATCAAGGTAGGACGAGGCCTAACCATTGAGGGATGTTAGGAGGGCCAGAAGGCCTCCAACAAGAACCCAAGATCTCTGGAAGAAGCTTGGAGTTCGGCCCAAGAGAGCACAAGAAGGGATGATCAAATGATGAGGGTTAGCTTGCTATTTATAGACCTCCCAGGGGTAGCACGGGCGTGCACAAGGGTGTCGAGGGCGTGCTTGTAGTTACACGTACGTACTGTTGCTGCATGGCAGAGTCTGTCTGTCTGTACTGTGCTGTCTGGCACGGTCGTGCAACATGAATTGGCATGGGCGTGCATGTCTTCAAGTCTCTGATTTCTTGCCTTCCAAGTTTCCTGTGTTGACTTCTCGCGTGTAGGGCCTTCGTGCAGGTGAGCGTGGGTGTGCAAAGTCACTCTGGGACTGATTTTAGCATTGGTTAAGTCCCGGGATTGTCTTCTGAACATACAGGGAACAAGCTTGAAGTCTGGTATCTTCAGGAATCTCCAGTTTTTGCATGTTTTCATCTGGAAAAACTTCGTTTCCTACTTGGAGCTCCAGTTTCCTGAGATAATCAAATAGGAATGAATTAAGCATCAATTATAACTAATGTAAGCCTAATTGTGACCTATTTTGGGACTGTTTATGCCTGTTTTATATGTTAATTATGTGAGTTATCACAATACCCCACACTTAGACTATTGCTTGTCCTCAAGTAATCATTCATAATACACTAAGGCAAACTGTAGCTAACAAACCCGCAATCCATTTATTTTATTTTAGATCACTAAAAAAACAAAATTGCATGACACGCCTACTTAACCCGTACGATTTTGCTTGAACCTATATCTGCTCACAATGTTCACTCATCACTCGGGTTTTATCATTTGGGTGAGTTTAGGGGGTGAACACTCGTGTCCTGGCCTAAGTCGACTCAAGTCATAGGCTTGTATGCAAATCAAGTCCTCGTCACTAAACCAACTAACTAAGATAACTCAAGAGGACTTTTATTCGGGTTGTAATGTAGGGGTGTAAAGATAAAACTAACTACTATTTTTTAACTATATATACAAGGGGGATGAGTCACCGAATCACGATGGTGCGTCAAGGCTGTGAAGATGACGAAGCAGCAAAGCATGGAAAAGGGCGGCTGCGTCGCTAAGCAACATTCTCCGCAACGATCTCTGAGAGGAGTCGAGTGTTTATCCCAAGGCCTTTCATCATGGCTATTTCATCCCTCACCGTGTAGTCGATGTTACTTCCTTTTCTGACTTTTCTTTCGGCTCGGTATCGAATAGCACCCTCATGGATCAGTAAAGTGTACTCCATCTGCGAATGAGTTGAGTTGTTGCTGCACTTGCCGTCATGAGACCAGTGGCCACACTTCCTACACTTGTCATATCTTTTGTTTCTTAAGAATAAGAAATAAGAACCTCGTGTAAATACCATGGAATAAGGTTTGAATTTGGAGAGAACAGCAACATCATCCTCATGAATTTTATTGTCAAAAACTTGCACCAAATGGCCTTTAGTAGAAGCGTGAATCTTATCACCCTACCAATAACCATAAACAAAAGATCAACATCAAACACAACAACTTTTTTAAAATACAGATATAAGTATATAAACATATGATAACATGAAGATAAGATAACAATGTTAACCTAAAACAAAATATATAAACATAAACAATCACATTCATGACCTTACCTTCTCATCAATCAATATGAACTCCATCTTAAAAATTTTATTCCATTTTCGTATAACTCGTCCCTTCATATTCCACATATCTTTCCCTGGGTTCAGATCACAAATAAAACTGAGACTATTGTTGACAGCTTCCATTGACATGGTTTCAAAATATTTATTTATTTATATCAAGATGACATAAGGGTTAGAAGAAAGTCTGTAGAAATTTAAAAGGGTTGTATTGTTATGTGCTTATGGGGATATTTATAAAGGAAACTTATTGCTATGATTACCACTGCACCATAAGTAATGAACCACGCTGCCCTATGTTAATTTAAAATTTTCCCTCTTAAAAGTTCAAAAGTTAAGGGCTTAACACATGCTTTTAAAATTTTATTATTATTTATTTATTTATTTATGTGGACGAAATGATGCTACAGACAAACTCTATAGAAATTTAACAATTGATTTTATACATGAAGGTATAGTTATAAATCACAACATCTGTTTTACAACATTTGTTGACTTGTCAACAGATGTTCTGAAACAACTGTCATCCAATACAATTTTCCAATTACAAATTACCAAGTGAAACGTAAATAAAGTAAGTTTCAAAATCGTAATCATTAAATTTGGACTTTTGGGCCTCTATTTAACCATGACTACAATATTGATGGTACGGACAAACTCTAAAGAAATTTAAAAACTGATTTTATAGTGGGTTGTATTATTATTTATTTATTAATCGGAAGATCTATTTTACAAATTAATCGAAAGATCTATTTTACCAACACTACAGTATTGATCGAACAGACAAACTCTTAGAAATTTAAGAAGTGATTTTATAGAGATTTGTATTATTATTTATTAATCGGAAGATCTGTTTTACAACAATTGTTGACTTGTCAACAGATCTTCTCAAAACAATTGTCATCCAATACAACTTCAGATGTAAAAAGCTGTCATCCAATACAATTTTCACTTAGAAATTACCACGTGGCACGTAAATAAATCAATTAATTAATAATAATAATATTTGCACCCAAAACTCTTATTATTTGCCACCCAACCCTGTTAATGTTCAAAATCGTAAACACGCTTCCCTGTGCTAATTTAATGATGGTACGTACAAAATCTGTAGAAAATAAAAAACTGATTTTGAAGAGGGTTCTTTTACTTATAAATCATAACAGATCTTTTACAACATCTGTTGACTTGTCAATAGTTGTTCTCAAAACAACTGTCATCCAATAGAATTTTAAATTTTCACTTAGATATTACCATGTGGCACGTAAATAAATCAATTAAATAATAATAATAATTGCACTCAAAACTTTTATTATTTGTCACTCAACTCTGTTAATGTTCAAAATCGTAACCACGCTCCCTTATGTCAATTTAAAACTTTCCCTCTTAAAAGTTCAAACCTTAGGAGCAACTCATACAATAAAATATTCCAATTTCAAATTACCATTCTTACCGAAATAAAGTAAGTTTGAAAATTGTAATCATTAAATTTGGACTTTTGGGTCTCTATTTAACTAACACTACAGTATTGATCGAACAGACAAACTCTTAGAAATTTAAGAAATGATTTTATAGAGATTTGTATTATTATTTATTAATCGGAAGATCTGTTTTACAACAACTGTTGACTGTCAACAGATCTTCTCAAAACAACTGTCATCCAATACAACTTCAGATGTAATGAAAAAACTGTCATCCAATACAATTTTCACTTAGAAATTACCATGTGGCACGTAAGTAAATAAATCAATTAATAATAATAATAATAATAATAATAATAATAATAATAATAATAATAATAATCTTTGCATTCAAAACTCTTATTATTTGTCACTCAACCCTGTTAATGTTCAAAATTGTAACCACGCTTCCCTATGTTAATTTAAAAGTTTCCCTCCTAAAAGTTCAAACCTTAGGAGCAACTCATACAATAAAATATTCCAATTTCAAATTACCATTCTTACCGAACAACTGTTGACTTGTCAACAGATCGTCTCAAAGCAACTATCATCCAATACAACTTCAGATGTAATGAAAAAACTGTCATTAAATTTGGACAACATCGGTTTTACAACACTTGTTGACTTGTCAACAGATCTTCACAAAAAACTGTCATCCAATACAACTTCAGTTTATACTATAGACTATTTACAAACATGTCGTGACTGTAAGCAGACGTTACAAAAAACTACTAAGAGAGTGAAGATGATTTTGCTACTTATAAATGACAACATGTATTTTAAAAGATCTGTTGGCAAGACAACAGATGTAATGAAACAACTGTCATCCAATACAATTTTCAAATTACAAAAAACCACCAAGAATGAAAACAATTATTGAATTTCCATAAAGATGAATAACTGCGATATCGCTACAAAGGTGAACTAATGCCAACTAAACGTGTAGAAAACTTGAAACTAATCTTGCTAATACATACAAATCAACTTTGATTATAACATGTCATTAATCAGGCCTTCCACTCTTGAATAGACAGAGACATATTTGTTTCTTTATACACCCATCAGTCTTTAAGAAATAGTCTTGCAAAAAACCGCAACTCTTGAACCGTTGCTAATGATACAAATAATATTTTTCTTTGACTGAAAGAATCTTCAAAAGATCAACCTTCAAAGATCAACATACTCAAGGTGCTTCCTCGCATACTCTGCTTGATAATGGAATAGACAAAAACATTCACGGTTATACTTCAACTACAAACCTTGAAAACAAACTCAAGAAATAACAAATTCAACAAACATACATGTTGACAACTACAACAGCGGGAACCAAAAACAAGGCAGTAAACAGAGACGTCTTTCTCAAAAGATAAGCATAGTGACGTAAAAGCATAATCGCAATCAATGTCTGTAACGCCCCAAAACCCGAATTCTTGTTTATTAGTATGTTTATTTTGTACTATTGCATGAAATAATTTGCTAGAATGATTAACCTAGTTAAAGAAATGGATGGTTTAGCTTCTTGTGAAAGTTTGGTGAATGAATGTTAGAATTCATATAATGGAAGGAATAAAGTGAGTTTATAGTTCATGTTTGATAGGATTCATGTTGAAATTGGTCATGATTGAAGGTCATTATGTGTTTAGTTGAATGCATGTATGAGAAGCTTGTATAATGTGCTTAGAATGTTGTACGCACACCAAGTGTTGGCGAAATGCCTAGGTGATGTGTGAAATTGTATGCAAGAAGAAATGTGAGCAACATGTGAGAATTAATGTAATTGTTAGAAAACTAACATGAGGAATACGTTTTTGATGGAATCCATATGCGGATGTAGTTTGATAGTATGATTTGGTAGAACTATGCATTAAGGGATTTTACTCTATACTTGATTGGTATGATGCCTACCATGTGTTGGGTAAGTTATTTAATTGTGATTTAGAAGTGAATTATCTACTAAATGTGAACCATATAAATCACTACTAAGATCTAATGTTGGAATTATGTTATTGGCACATTTTGAATATTAATAAAGTATGTAGACTTGTCCATGAATCTTTTAAAAAGTTCAAGGGTATGTTGTGTCAATTGAAAAACCTTGGTAGTATAAAAGATATGTGATAAGGTTTTGGTTCATTTCATGCCTCTCCCCCAAAATTTAGAAAGAGAAAAAGTGTGTGTGAGAGAGAGAACCATCCAAGTCAAGAAAATCCCGTTTTTAGGTTTTCATCCTGTAATAAAGTGTGATTTACCGGCGATTGCACCGTTGGATCATTTTCAAATTTTTACAGAAGCTTTAACATACATAAACGATCATATCCAACGGTGAGTTTTTGATTTAGAGGCCTGGAAGAGGGGTTTTTACTGACCAGAAGACATCAGCTCGAAAATGGGTAATCTGGCCACTGTTTTGCTGTTTCAGCAACAGTGGTGGCTGTTTCAGGTGGTAGAAACTAGTAGGTTTCATAGATCTCGGCGAGACGATTCCATGGACTCCTAAATCATCTCAATCGGAGTTCGTTTGGTATGGTTTCGACCTCTACTCGCATTTGTAAGTAATTCACAAACTTAACTTCCATTTATGTATTTGAATTCTTATGTGTATGAAGAATGGTAACAATGAAAGGATGGATAAGTGGGTATAATCTTGATTTTAACTCATTGGTGGATTTAATTTTTTTGTGTTAACATAATGTCATGAAATTGTTAAGTATGTCAATAATGGGAGAATCACCCAAACGGGTCAATTAGGTGAATGGATTAAATGTGTTGAATTAACCCAAAACTTATGTATATGGGTTAAAAGTAAGATGTCATGGATTTGTGGTGAAAATGAGTCATATGTTTTCATTAGACACAAATGGGTGATTTCGGGTCAAATGGGTGGGGTTAACCCAAATTACTAGTATGAATGGTAAAATGATTATGAACACATATAATGGGATGGGTGAATAATACTTATGTATTAAAGGTGGTGAATGACCCGTTATATGTTCTAATAGAAATGACATGGATTGGAAGATAACGGGTCAAATGGAAGGAATGGACGACAACACTCATACGGGCAAAGGTAAGTAGCTCATGAACTAATTTCTCGGTTAGTACATTTCACTCATGTGTAAGTATAGAATGAAAAACATGAATGGATAGGTAATTTTTAGTTGATGAGATTATAAGATGTTGATTAGTGAGCATGAATGGTGATGAAACAATGTAGGCATATGAGACAATCGGATCTAAGTTGAAAGAAACAAGAGGTTGAAGAATACCTAGTTTTGTAATAAATGTAATGGAACGGTAACATATACGTTTAGGGTGTATTATACATGGTTGGAAAGCTATTTGAATGTACTGTATTTCATATTTAAACATCAAAAGATAGTTTGGAGTTTAAGCGGGTCAAAATAGCATGTTAAGTTAAAAATTCAGCCTTGATAGCAAGCTGAAATGTGTTAGCTTCGAATCTGTCCTGATCTGGCAAAAATCACAGAAAATTCCGATGTAGACGAGCCTTATATGCTCGGAAAGCTCTACGAGTGTACTACATTTTATGTTCAGACATAAAGATCTGATTTGGACAGCTAGTGGGTCAAATAAGCCGGTGAACTCAGCTGCGCAGAAAAATGCTGCACATTAATAATCTCATAATAATCAAGAAAAGGTGTATGATCGTACGCACCCGCATTAATCATGGGGTATTGATTGTAAGGGATAAGTATCATATTATGTGGTATGTTTTAAGTACCTAACAACCAGTTCATGCAAGTAAATAAATTAATGGGTCAAAAAGATCATGAATAGGAAGGAACTTATTAGATTGAACTAATTGCTAAATGAGTTTGCATGAATGTATGGTGTAGAGAGAACACTAATGTTTTGCATTGGTAAATTCCTTATTGAGTATTCTAATATGGTATGTTAACTTGTAAGTAAGCTAGCCAAAGCTTGGGGTCACAAGTCAACACTAAAATGGTCTTATCGTAGTATTGTTGAAGATGCAGGTATGTAAGGATGAATGCATGGAAATTGGAGGATAGGATCCGGAGATCGGATCCGAACTTGCAAAAAGGCGTAGGAAATGATCATTGAGTATTGTTGATGTTATTTCCATATTGTGAATATTTGCATGAAGTCACTTAATGAACTAACGAAATGGTTATGTGATGGTTGCAGGTTGTCTAGTCTATCTCACAAAGCAAGAAATGGTTGGAGGTCGAGTGAGGACACGGATTGTACGGGGTCACGGTCACGTAAACTAATAAAGATGAGTTGTATATGATGTAATAAGAAACAACAAAAGATGAAACACCTATAATATCTTGTAGAAATGGGTTCCAAATATACGAGAATGTTTTTTATAAAGCAAGAAATTTTCTAGTTCGTATTTCCGCTGCGTATTTCCTGTTAGAAAGGTTTAGGGTGTTACAAGTTGGTATCAGAGCCCTGGTTTGAGTGAAATCATGTACAAAGGAGTAAGTACTTGAACTCAAACTTGTGTGCTCTTGAAATCAGTGACCCGTACAATCCAAGACTCGATCAAGGCCCAAAGGTAGAATGTAATATTAACTCACATAACATGTTAAAAACTAATTGTGGTGTTTATGTTAAGGTGAGCTTTTGTAGCTGATGAAGAAGTCTCAAGGACACGATCCAATATAGATATCAAAAATTATGGAAAGGATAGAATGCTCGCAGGTACGCAGTATTAATACATTGGTACCGAAGGAGAAAATCCCCAGGGATGGTAAAATTTAGATGAAAAACAACCATGTTGTTTAGGGAAGGAAATTGAAAGAGTAGCACGAAACTGAAACCCAGTCCGCAGGCATAAAGTGATGATTACATGGAGACACGTGGATAGTATGTGGACTGCGCACCTGGACAGTGCGCAAGAAGCATATGATACACGTGTGACCATGAGAATTGTCACAGGTATGCCTGGTAAATTGGAAAGTAAGCGATCGTGTGGATACGTGGGTGGAATAAACCTTCTTAAAAGTAAAATGGGAAGGGGTTCCCTCTGAAGGTATTAAACCAAATGTATGTAAATTGTGCCTAGAAACTAATTATGGTAATGAATAGGTAAGTAACTATCCTATCTCTATGGCTTCCACATCAGCTTTTCCAAGCATTTCTTATGTCACTCATAACTCTCCTATTATAGTAAGTATAGATAAATAATAGATGAGACTTAGCATTTGTAAGCAAACCAAAGACTTATCTGAGCATCATAAACACACCGGTGGAAGGGTTTACGTCGAGGGAGACCCCTTCCTCCCTTAGAACAATAAAACACATACATTTTGATCTTATGTAGTTTGAAAGTTCTTTGATAATTATTTTTGATTGCTCAAACTCAGGTTGCCGATTTCTTAATATAATTAACTTTTGTTATTAATTTTGAAAATGATATAAACTTTAATTACCAGCTTTCAAATCTGAACGTTTATGGAACACAAGTGTTAACACACTACTTAGTATTATCAGTCAATGTGAGTCTAGCCCACTTCCTCTTAGAGAGGAGGTCCCCAATCCAATCCTAGCTAATGAAAATTTATTGTAATGTCATTAAGAAAAAGTACAATATATATTTTTTTTTATTTGTAATTATTATATATTAAAAAGCAAAACGTGTTTGTGAGAGGACTGGAACTGTATCAGTTCGTACAAGTTGTTGATGCTAGGTTCTTTTTGTGCGTACAACCATCTGATGTGTGTGGACGACCGGTGCACCAGGTTGCCGGTGACATAGGTTGTTTCGTTGACGTTTGGTTTCTGGCGACTATTGCCCTTTGTGCATCTCCGTCGTACCAGTCATCACCGCCGGGTTCGTCCGCAGAACCCTGGGTGGCGACGAACGTTGTTGCGGTTGACAGCGACGGTTGAGATGCATGTTTCTTTAGGTCACTGCCTTGGCCCGTGACGATGGCAAGGGCTTCGATAGTTGTTCAGATGCACTCCGACAACGAGCCACATGACGGAACTGGCGGATGCGGTGACTCAATGGTTATGCATGTGGTTGTTTCGCGTTGGCAATGACGGTGGTGGTTGGGTTTTTTTAACGAGAGATTGTTAAAGTTAAGGTTTAGAGAGATACAGAGATAAGATTCATAGCGATGGTTGTCACGAGGAAGAAGATGATGTGGATGGTTGTGGTGGTGGTTTTTGACGATTGTTGGCAGAGGCGGTGTTTTTAGGTTTTTTAAGGAGAGAAAGAAGGTTACAACGACAACGGTGGAAGAGCGATGGCCGGGGGAGGACTTGAAGAGGGCGGCATGGGAGAGAGGAGACTGTTGGATGGTGTGAAGAGAGGAGACTCTCAATTTGTTTCTAACTTTTACTCTCTCTCTCTCTCCCTAAAAAAAACCTTTACCAGGTTTTATGCAAAACAATGAGTTTGGTTGAGGTGGTTTTTTCTTTCTAAATTTTTATTTTTATCTCTACTGTAACTTCACATGTTAGACTGTACGTTGTGGCCCGCGAGCAGCCTGCTGCGAGCCACAACTTTGTTCACCTGGCTAGCGCCAACGACAACAGACCCACGTGAAGCGGTCAGCGAGTGACCGTACGTGAGCCAGCTCGCGTCCGTTAAAGGGCTGGCGGGTCTTTTGAAATTCAAAAAATTCAATTTTTCACCAACCAAATTTATTACTCCCCCTATTATTTACCTATTTATTTACCTTCTTCTTCTTCACACATAATTCTTCTTCTTCAAAATTCTTAAACCCTAAACCTTCAATTTTGAAACCCAAGTTCATCATGATGCAGTGGACCAAGGAGGAAGAGTTAGCACTCGTCATCGCGTACCAACAAGTGCACGGTGACGATGCTTCGACAAGCCAGGGATCACCGGGTGCTCGCGGACCACAGTGACATCGGGTCCTAGCTGAGTTTGGTAACCTTGTCGGGGGTCCCAACCGTACCAATGACTCCATCTCTCAGGGACTTGAAATCGAAGTGTAAAAACTTTGAAACCGCGTACAGGGAGGTGAAGAGAGATCTCCCCGGGGAAAAAGAAGACGTACTCCTCGACTTTACCCACGTGGAGTACCGTCGTAAGGTTGGCCACCCTTTCACCACGTTTTGGCGTGGCAAATGTTACGCTCGGGCTCCCACTTACGTTAGGTTTTTTTATGTAATCGTTTGGTGTATTTTTCTTTTTCTTTTTAATGTAAGTTTTTTTTTTTTCTAATGTAATTTTCTTTATTTTAGTGTAATTTTCTTTTTTTTAGTGTAATGTTTGTTTTTTTATTTTAGTGTAATTTTTTTTTATTTTAGGTTAATGTTTTTTTTATAAAAAAATGTGGTAAATATTTAAATATATTTGGTAAAAAAAACCCGCTCACCTTGACCCACAACACCTTCCCGCGAGCAACCGCCGGTCGCTACCCAGTGCCATGTAGGCCTTGACGTGGCAAAATATTATTTGATAAATCCTCCACTCACCTCTACCCATAACGGAAAGTGTTAATGCATGTTTTCGGATTTGCTTTTATTTTTCTTACTAAACGTTTTTCTAATTATTCTTTGTTTTAATAAATGCTTTTAGTTTTATTTGTCAAACAAAATGATTTTAAAAAGTCATAAAACAAGAGTATAAGATTATACCTCAGACAAAAAGACCATTGTATTGATTTTTTTTAGTTATATTCCTTGTTCCGTTGATAAGTAGATCGCGTGTCAACACTATAACTTCAGTTGCAGCCGTTGTGACATTTGAGTCTCTTTCTTTTGCAACAACGATAACGATCGCATATCTGAGTTAATTTGTTATCTCTTTTCCCCCGTATTTTAATCAAGATAATTATGTTGGTTTTGTTTGTCGGAATAGGTAGATGTTTGTGTGACATTTTTTTCATAGGGTTAATTAATCACTGCTAAATATCAAAGTCCCGTCACGTAACGCTGGTGAGTAGTTTTATTATAGAAAGTAAGAGAACATAATCAATCATAAGGTGAGGAGTGAAATGGCAATGTCGTCCTCCTCTTCGTCTTGTATAACAACAGCACTCACTCGACTTGTTCACCTAACCCCCTCATCTACCCCTTCTAACCCTAAACCTTTTTTATCCACTCAACGACCCTTCTTCACCTTCTTCACTCTCAAATCATCATCATCATCAGTTAAGTCATCATCAATAAAAATGTCTTATAATAAACAACTCGCTGCTGCCAAGAAAGCTGCTTCCCTTGCTGCCCGTCTATGTCAGGTAGGTTTAGCAAATGTGATTAAGATTATCAGCTTTGGAGGAAATGGGTTAATAATGCTGTTATTATTGTTATTATCATCCAGTTGAACGTTAAATTACTTACCCTTACCTAACTTTATGTATTTTATTATGTTCAATTGTTAATTTAACTCTTGTGAATTGTTATTCCTTAACTAGTAATAATTACTATGAATTAGTGTTTAAAGAAAATAGATAAAATGTTTTAGGAACATGTTTTTGGGTCTCTTTGCTTCATGTTTTGTAAGTTCTATTATGAAAATTTTACCATAGTGTCGAGAGAAGGCGAATTTTTGGTTGCGTTACTTAATGAGTGTGGGATCTTGTTTATGTAGAATGTACAAAAAGGACTGTTGCAATCTGATGTCCAATCCAAATCTGATAAAAGCCCCGTCACCGTCGCTGATTATGGTATGCTAGTCCTGACCTTTTTATGGTTTTTGTTTGATATGATATATAGCATACACAGGGTTGAATAATGTGATCCCTAAAACCTAAGGGCAACGCGTTGGGTTGGCCGAGAACACTTCTTCCAAAATTTTAGATCTTTTTATACATAATTAGGCGTGTCAAATCTGATTACAAAATTTCTTTTATGTCAGTAATAGTTTAGTTTTTGAGTAAAATGTTTTGGAGGTTTTAGGAGGTGTTTGGGATTGATTATTCAAAATAGATTATGCGTTTTGGAAAAGCAGGGGTGGAGCTGCTTATAGATTATTGCGTTTTGGTAGCCTAAAAAACTGATTATCTGCATTTTCAAAACGCAATCCAAACACTAAAAACTGATTATCTGCGTTTTCAAAACGCAATAATCTAAAAATCAGATTCAAAACGCAATCCCAAACACCCTCTTATATGTTAAAAGTTCGTTCGGCGCGTTTCCTAGAGCTAATACTTTTTATTTTACACATTTGACCTGTTTGTGATAAAGCATAACAGGAACCGAATCATCGGTCCATTTATAACTTCATAAGTACACCCTCTGTCTCAGAATAAGGAAATGAGTTTCCTTTTTGCGATGTCACAAAAATATACCTAATGTTTTCCATCATAAGTGCTCAACTGCCCCCTGTGTTTTTGTTTTTTAATCTAATTTCGTTTATTTTACAGGTTTATAAAACTTACATAAATTGTTGGCTTTTTTCATATACTTTCAATCTTTGATACACTTTAATCTGATTCTTAGGGTCCCAAGTTCTTGTGAGCTTTGTACTTCAGAAAGAACTTCCTGATCAGGCATTCTCACTAGTGGCAGAGGAAGTAATTTTCAACCTGATTTGTTTCTTTTTGATGTCATTATCTTCCATATTGGTCACATTCAACGGTGTTGATGATTTGTAGGATTCAGGAGATCTTAGAAAAGAAGAATCTCAAGAAACGCTTCACCGTATCACAAAATTAGTAAATGATACGATTGCTAATGATGGAAGTTACAAGGTGTCTCCTTTGTCCGAAGGGGATGTGCTCACTATTATTGATAGCGGTATGTCTGAAGGAGGCCCTAATGGCCAGCACTGGGTTTTGGATCCTATTGACGGTACAAAAGGGTATTATTGTACTTCTTTTTTTAGCATTTTTTTTTGTTTTTACATGCCATCTATACAATCAATTTCTTTCGTTATCTAATTTTCTCGTATGTGAAGTATATGCTTTTTAGAATAATTCTGGGACGACTAGACTGGAGTGCAAGTCAAGCCACCAGTTCTGTTTTTGTTTATCTTAGTTTTGGTTAGGATTTCGAGTCATTATTCGTTTCCTTAGTGTTAGAGGTTTTATATTTGGTTAGACAGCGTACTCCCCAACCCAAGTTTTTCAATTATATATAGGTGATAGGTCTTTGTAATTTGGTATGATTTTTCTGTTCTTGATTGTTAGTAAACCCAAAGAGTTGTTACCAGAGGGAGTTGGCAACAAAATCCCTGTGTTCGATACTTCGATCTAGTTGTTTTCAACATTGTTCATATTAGAGTTAGAAAAATGATAAAGCGTCTTCAGGTCTGAACGAGTAATATCAGTACAACAACCATACCCAGTGTAATCCCAGTATCCCACGAGTAATTTCAGTAATACCCAAATATCTGTTTTCTACCAGGTGCCTTGTCAAATCTCATGGGATGAAGGGTGACTTGCTTCTGTGGTTTAACCTAAGTGTTTATACTAAAATACCCTTTTACTAATAACACAATAAAACTTGTTAAGTAAATTTAGCTTGAAATTTCCATATAAAGGGACTTAGTGCTGTTTTCATGTTGGAGATGGTTCCTTTTAACCACTTTTCGTACCTGGAATGTTTCATTGACATGTTTTTTTTTTCTTGGTTACATTCCCAAGCTTGATGTATTTTTTTCTCATAATAACCAATGTTTTGAGTGCTTATGGATGCAGGTTTTTGAGAGGTGACCAATATGCGATAGCGTTAGGTCTGCTAGACGAAGGGAAAGTCGTGTTAGGGGTCCTTGCATGTCCAAATCTCCCACTCGAATCAATCGCGAGTGGAAATCAAAATGCTCTTAATAGGGCAGCAGCAGGTTGTTTGTTCTCTGCGCAATTATCTTGTGGAGCATACATGGAGTCCCTTGATGGCTCACCACCTGTAAAGGTACAACTTAACTCCCATACCTAGGGGTGTTCAAAAAAACCGCAAACCAAATAAAAACCGAAAACCGAACCGTAAACCGAAACCGAACCGAATTCAATTTGGTTGAATTTGGTTTGGTTTTCATATTCCTAATTTGGTTTGGTTTGGTTTTTGGTTTGACATACAAAATTTTAAAAACCGAATAAACCGAATCGAATAAACCAAATAAACCGTAAACCGAACCGATGAACACCCCTACCCATACCTATTGTGCATGTGTGTTTGGATGTGCATATTAAATACTCAAACTGTTTGATTTATGACTAATTCTGATTATCTAAGGAGTTGGTAAAGTGACCAAACAAGATGTTCTTCTTGTGGAAAGGAGAGACGTTTTGTGAATAAAACTAAAACATTCCTAGCTTAGGTTCAAATGAATGATTGGCTTGTCTAATTGGTTGATAGTTGTGTGGTATAACTGAAAGGTGGGTGTTTTGTTTACACCTCAGGTACATGTTAGCAACACGGAGAATCCCGAAGAAGCTTCATTCTTTGAATCATATGAGGCCGCACATTCGTCCCACAGTTTATCTGGCTCTATAGCAAAGGTGGTACCTTCTTTTATGTCAAAATCTTAGTTTGCTCTTCTAAATGTTGAGCAAATTGATATTTGGTTGACCAAAGAAGAAAGTGAAATGGGCTGTGTATCCTTGTTATAATAATGTGATAAACTTTTTGCTGGGGAAAAAGTGATGCAATGGTCAAATTAACTCTTATTAGGTGTGTTAGAGATGAGGTTCGGCTGGTTTTGATGCAATTGTAAACTTTGGCCGAACCATTAACTACGGTTTCAAAATAAGGCATATCAAACCGGTTGGATTGTTTGGGTAGGCCAGATCTGCCTTTTTTTTAAATTTTGTTTTCAAAATCGTTAGCTTATTAACTTTCAAACCGGACAATTTACATCGGTTTGGGCGGTTTGGTTTGGCCGGTTTCAATGGTTTACGACTCTTATTATTTGAGAGTAAAAAGCACTGACTAACATTTGTTTGTGTGGATTGGTGATGAAACCATGCTTTGTTTTGTTTGTAGAAATTGGGGGTTAAAGCCCCACCAGTTAGAATAGACAGCCAGGCAAAATACGGTGCGTTGTCCCGAGGAGATGGTGCGATATATTTAAGGTTTCCGAATAAAGGATATCGTGAGAAGATATGGGATCATGCTGCTGGATACATTGTTGTTGCAGGTATCCTTCAGTTCCTGTTATTTACCCTAAACTGTAATCTTACCATGGCTTCAACTATTCAAGAGACACCAATATAGTTTTGATGGAATGAAGTCAAATTGCGTTTCATTTTGATAAATGACTGATTATATTTAAAAGGGTAAAATAGTCATTTTACACAAAGTTAACAGATTTTTAACAGAAGTTAGTGTTACAGATCTCATACATGCACCTTTTTGAAGTTAGAGCACTAATGCGTTGCTTCTGAGTACTTTTGGCAAACCACAAGGGCTATTTATGTAGTTTACTTTTTTGTTTTCCTTTTTTGAAATTTTTAGAGGCCGGGGGTGTTGCCTCGGATGCTGGGGGGAAGCCACTAGACTTTTCGAAAGGAAGATATCTGGACTTGGATACAGGCATCATCGTTACCAACCAGAAACTGATGCCAGCACTGTTGAAGGCAGTTCAAGATTCACTCAAAGAAGAAGTTTTGCCATCACTCTAACAAATTTGCTGTTCTTTTTAAATAAAAGAAATAAATTTGCTTTGCTATTTCTGCTGCATGCATTATTGGTTTCCAAAACACACTCCTGCTTTTGTTCATGTTTCTGGAATCATATGTTGTAGAATTCGACATTTTGTGCCAATGTCGAACAGTGTGTCACTATACTCGCTATGTGCCAATCATGTCCTATCATGTAACAATTTGAGATACTGCTCCACAAGAGCTAGAAGGTGTATAGGTGTATATTTACGAGTTCTAATTAGATTACAACATTCACGACCGTTAATTATAAACAAATAAAACTGCACCATGGATGCGACAAAACGTCAGTGGCTACTGATTGTCATGGACCATTTATTGTTCAATACTTTGTAAAAGTTTCAAGTGTGATAATAACTCTTTTCTACTAGTATGCAACTGAAAAGAAATATGAAAGTACATCATAAAAACCTAACTCATTTGCATACTAACACCTTTCTTTAGTCGGGTTTCATCGGCGGCCTGTCTTGCTTTAATATAAAACGTCAGCCACCTGTTACAAAACAATGTGAGAATTTCAAGTGTACAAGGAAGGTGAAATCCGAAAAATGTATTATAGACTATAGATGTGCTAACCTTGTACTCATAAAGAGTTGTATAATAAGATGAACCATTGGTACAAGTACTGGCTGAATCAAATTCGAAACTTGATTGTGATGAAGTTCGCCTATTTTCACGCTTTTGTTTTGTGGGTCGTTGCCTTGGTTCGCTATGAGACCGTGCTTTCGCTCTTGAAGACTCTGTTTTGGTCATGTAATTCGGTTCATTATGTGGTGTGCTTGTTTGTGATGATGCAACAACCCCGTCGATTGACTTACTACGCGATCTTGTTGATTTTTCACGTGTCAATGGTGATGAATCTGTCGAGAATCTTCTAGATGATTGTCGGCTCGGTTTGCTTCCAAATTCTCCCGATTTATCCTTGTAATCCTGCAAATGTAAAGAAAGTTGTGACCAGGTGACCACTTTAATGACAAATGTTCTGTAAGTGTGAGGACATACCAATTGTGGTGCGCTTAGACGCCGTTCGTGACCCATCACGAATCCTTGTTTACTAGTGGAACCTGCATTTTCAACCATTTGAATCCTTTGAAAACGAGCTCTAACTTGAATGGCGACGAGTGCGCTCATGCATCTAACCATTGTTGCCATGCGTTTTCGCACCAAATGGCCCCGAACTAATGCTTGTAGCTTCACTAGTCCACGTAAAGCATACAACGCCTTTCGTGCCTGATTATGTCATATCCATTACAAAAAGAAAAGTGTACATTCATTTACGAGTCTATTTCAATTATTTTAATCTTTAACGAGTAAAAGATGTATAATGATATATCAGTACGAATAAATAGCTAAAAACGATCAAAATTGTTACCAGATAGGAACGAAAAGTTGCTTGAATCTTGGTTGCAGCATTGACCGAAACCACACTAGATACTCTTGTTGTGGTGGGTGTAACCACCAGCTTTGTGGTGTGGTTTTGGTGCTGAATCGCGTAGTCAAACAACGCTTGCGATAGTAACTGAGAGTTCATGATGGAGTCGAATGACCGACAACTCTTGTGATTGACTACTACTTTTTGTGTGCTATTTGATTTTCTAAAGCTCCATCGCCTCCTTGGAGTAGCCGGTATGATGGCAGTGTCAGTGTCAGTGACGGTGGCAGGTGGTGGAGATGACGGCATAATAACACCACCACCGCGATCGCCACTGGTAATTTTGTCATCCTTTTTGCCTAGCAACAAGTTTCTGATCCATCTACTTGCCTTACCCATAACAGCCAAATGGAAGTTGTGAAAATAGATGTGTGATCAAGCTCCATATATATGTAACTAAAGTAATTTAAATAAGATAATTGATGTAACATGTGGATTAAACTTTTATGTTAAGCCTGTAATAATTATTTAAAAACAGTTGCATATATTTAAATTTTTTAATGCACAACTCATATCAAAAACTATATTTTTTATTAAAAAAAGAGAAGAAAAAACTGAATAAAATAAAGAGGTTTAGTGTTTAGTTGACCATTTTAAAGATGAAATAAAATAAGAAACATTTGAATTGGTTGTAGGCAGTGGCCTGCATTGACTCCTCTACTTACGCCAAATGACACTTTTAACATTAACAAACACTTTAATTTCCAGCACTAGCTAGTTTAATAAAATAAAATAAACCTATTTTATCATATATTTTTTTTAATGATTGCAAATAGAGAGTAAATTTTGTAAAATTGAACTGAGCCAAATAGTGAAAATAATACCATAACAAACTGTTGCTAACGGTTTGGTTTCAGCTTGATTTTACGGTTTGTGCTTATGGTGTCTTTATAGAAGTTATAATGTTACAACTACAACTTATACGAGTGACTCCATGTATTTTAAAGGCAAAATATAATCATGCGTATGATGCAACTTAAAATAAATGAAGACCCAGGTGAAATATAAAAAGTTACATGGCCTAATATCCTACTTTCCGGTTCTGTTTTTTACTATCATCGCCAATATACCCAAACCGGTCGGCTGGAACTTTTACTACCATTGTTGTTGCTAATACATTGGTCGATAATAATTTGTACAGGCAATGTGACAAATGACAAATGACACTTATAGGACATATCTATGAGTTTGATTCTAAATAGTTGTATTGTTTTGCCTTCCATAAGTAACACTGTGTTGAAATTCGAAGAAAGTGTATTCACGCGTAACATGCCCCTCTATACATAATCCATCTATAGTTTGCAATAACAGGGAACCAACAGTTTACTAAACGATATAGATCCTGCAAGTCATCGACGATGATGGATAAAGGTGGAACTCGCAGGATCAGAAGATTGAAGGAGAGGTTGCATACAACATTGTTTCGAGAACGACAAAGATGTTATAATTTGTTGTCACCATTATATGTTGTACTTTATTCCAATCAACCAAAATGTTGAGTTAACACTTTTTTACATACCTTTGTGTTTTTCTGATATAAAATTCTAACTAATAAAGTAGAATGTAAATTAGATTTTGTAACATGTTCATACAAGAGCCATTAACCAATGATAAGTTTTGGGTATGATCTTTAATCCTATATATAAACCAAATAAAAGTTGATAAATAAATATACGCGATCATGTCATCAAACCCATACCCATAATGGTTCTGATCGGAAACTAAAAGGCACGTCACATCAATGCTCAGTTGTTATATTTACGTCTCGCAAAAATGCAGAAAACCAAAAAACTCGCTCCTACCTTCAATTCTGATGGACGTGAAAACCAGCTTTATGATTGTAAATGTAGTGGCAAAACGACTAAACCTGTGAGAGTGCGTTGCACAGCGACTTGTACGCGCTTGCACAAAGTTTGAATTTCTCTTCGGCCATTGCCTGCACAAACAAGGTTATGAGGGATTTTAGAATCATCGGTAAGTTGACCATTTGAAAGCGATTTCCAGATTTGAAACATGAAACTAAACATCGAATAGAACGCTACTAATATTACATTGATATAAAAAGTATGTTACAGCTCAAAATATAAGTAGAAACTAACCTGTGATGGACCTTGATGTTTATCAGGGTGCCACTTCAGAGCGGAAAGGCGAAAACTGAAACAGGAAAGATAGACCTCACAGGTTATATGAGCAATTTAAAATAAGTATTTATAAGAGAATTAGATATTTATTAACATAATATAATTTATGAGATCATATTTAGCAAATTAAATATTGACAATAAAATGTAAAACTTTTTGGGCAAAAGATCACTAGTTTCAACCCGTCACCACCCTGCCTATTTCGCAAAAATAACATTTTATACGGCAAACATGACATTTTCTTGATTTTTTTTAAATGTAATAGACAAAACTAGATAGACAAGAACTTACGCGTTTTTTACTTCCTCGATCTTTAATGGTCCGTTTGTCGGCAAACCAAGTGCTATTCTATCTGAATGTGAACCAACAGTATATGAATCATCGTCCTCTGTGGACTCGTCATCACTCACAGTCCTCCATTTATTTCTGGTATTTGAATATTTAAATCCAGATGTTCGACTTTGTGAGAAAGCCTCTTCCCATGACTTAAATGACCAAGAATACCGTCGATTTCCAAAATTTGCCTGGAAATGCTTCTCAAGATCATCCTCATCCTCATCATCAAATTCTTCAAAAGGGTTTGCTCTTGTCCACTTGTCTTTACATGCATATAAATCAAAACAGCATGTTGATATTCAAACCAAAACTATATACAGGAAACAAAGCATTTCAAAGACTTTTAGTTACACATCTACAAGACCCCTCAATGATGAAAAAATAGAGACTTGTGTCGAACACTCATTTACGTTGGTTTGTAGTTTAAAATCAATTCATGTTATCCTTGAAACCCAAAGAAAAGGCGCCGAGTCATGAATAAGCATTGAGTCTAATAAAATATATAAAGAAAAGGCGCTGAGTCATGAATATAGAATATTACTTTTCTTTTTTCTTTGATAGCGAGCTGACGGGTCCCTTTTGTGTTTGTTTTCCTTTGGATCGTCATAATCATCCCATCTTCGAGCTGACGAGTCCCTTTTGTGTTTGTTTTCTGTTGGATCGTCATACCATCTTCGAGCTGACGAGTGCCTTCTATTTTTGTTTTCTGCTGGATCGTCATCCCAACTATTTGTCCATCGCTTCCTCTGGAATTCACCCTAGATTATTCCAAAAAAAATGAAGGAAATGCTTAAACACTCAAATCAAAACTTCAAAACTAGGTGCTAAAATCATGAAAAAAAAAATCAAATTAACATACTATATAAGGGCGACAAATTTTTGTATGCATAAACTGTTTTGTTAAGTGTAACGAAGTATAAACTGAAGTCTGGATTAAAATAAGAGAAATGAAAGACTACCTCAAGTGTAAATTTGGAGCTCCCACTTCCGAAGTAGATATCGTTCAAAGCTTTCTTTGCATCAGCACGTTTTTGGCGAGTTTTGTATTTAACAAATGACTGCCAGAAAAAAAAAAAAAAAAAAAAAAAAAAAAACCTATTGGTGTTTAATGCGCATAAACAGGATTTAAGTAGTGGAGGGCAACTTGGGTATTTTCTGGATTTAGACATTGAGTGGACTAGTGAGCCTATCTTCCTGTTTGACCTCCATAGTATCATCATTTGTTCCTTTACATTACCAAATTTTAATAAACATTTGTCTAGGTTCTTACCAATTTGGCAGCCTAAAAGATGGAGGGATTAAAAGAAAACTTGGAGCCATTTTCACCTATACTTCCAGGTCGATTACGCATTCAAAAAATTGACTCGGTACGAACGCGCTCAATTTGCAACTCTATTATTAATAACTGAAGAATCTTGTAAAGAGGACTGCCACGTTCTTATAGCAAAATTCGAGCCTCAGTCAACCTTACTGTTTTTCATATCTATAGAGCTTCTTTAAAGCATAATACTATTTTAATTCTACAAACACACGTCGAAGTATCAAACACATTCATCTGTAGAGTCGTCAGGTTCACCTACATTCCCCTCTCACCACGTATCACTAAACTCAACTCCTTTCCATTTTTTTTTTCAAAATAGACATCTATGGACATTAATGAAGTTTGAAATTCAAAAAATATACCTTAGATGGTTTTGCATCTCCAAAATCCTGCATCAACAAACATATGTATTTGAATAAGTGAATACTTTTACTTTTACAGTAACAACACAAGGAAATAGTAATTATATACAGATACATAAACCGCTTACATAATTAAAAATTGAACAAATAATAAAGAAGGCCAGATAAAATATTAAGGTTGAAGGCTAAACATTATGCAACTGTTGGTCTGATGCAATGCAAGTATGCAACAGGTTAAACTATCTACTAGTGGTCAACTTGAATCAATGATTAATGCAAAATTCATCCATGAATGTTGAAATGTTAAAAAATGAGATAGAAAGAAAGAAGGGACTGGTGAAGTTAGTTTCTTTCCATCTGGTCAGCCCCAATTTCCAAAATTATAGGGAAGGTAATAAATGGAAAAAGAAATCTTTTAGGGATGACGACAAAACAAAAAATGACAACAAAGTCACCTTACTAGAGTCCTCATTAAAGTAGAAGGAATACTTCCAAAATTTTGCCGCTTAATGTATGAGACTCTCTTATAATGTTACATCAAGTTACGAAAATGGAATTCATATCCACATCCCTGCTTATACAACAAGCCTAGAATTTTAAAGTAGATTGTTGACTGAACATGGGTGAGAAAGAAGTTCATAGAAATATGTATGTGATAATGTGAATGCCCAAATGCTCCCCATTCCTCTAGTTTATGGTGCTAAATCTATTGACCTTCAATCAAAGCAAAATCAAATATGGCGGAGCGCCTCGTTCGGTTAAACACATGTCCTTAGATAAAAAGTCCATTGCATTCTGAAACGAGCATATCATCCCCTATTCCTTTGACTACGTATGTTTTTCTTGAACGTTAGTATGTAAACCAAGCATAACATCTCCTATTCCTGCAGTCTGAAACACAAGGATTCTCTATCTTATATTTCCCCATGCAAGGTGATTCTATTATCATTATTCATTACCGAATTAGTCAAACTACAAACATGAAATGACAGGTCTTAAACCCACATCAACATGCATAAACAATCATACAATCTTGGTTTAGAAACATGTGAGGCACTCCGAGGCATTTCGGTTCCAAAAGGCCAAGGTGCAAGGCGTGAGCGCATGCTATGTACACCAAAATAAGCTTTATCTACAACAAGAAGTTGCAGCTTTCTCGTTTGTTTTACATATCAACCTTTTTATCAAGCACACATTTCATAATTTCTTCATCTCTTTTGTTTTTTTTATATATCCGTCTTCCACAAACCCCAATTTTGACCCAGACGCACATAAGACACCACCTCAAGGCCCTGAGGTGCTTTTCCGTGCGCCTCACGCATTAGGTACGCCATTTTAAACCAATCATACAAACTAATCAAAATTCCGTAATCCAATCCAGGTCGACTTCTTAGTGCAACAATGAACTTCTCTCGCTTTGTCGCAAAATTATCCCAAGAGATACATTGGGCTTACATAGCATACGTAAAGCTTAAATAACCCAAAACCAATCGCTCCAACCCAAACAAAATTGCATCTTCGGAGTCCAAGAAAAACTTTCAACCTACAACCACCTAACTTCTCATAGTTTCCATAAAAAAATATAAAATCTATTGCTCTCATTCCATAAAATCCCACTACTTCAACAATACCCAATGCTAAAATAATCATTCCAACAACAACCCAACATTTTTGTTATCTATATGATCAAATGCATAACAGTCTTAACATCAATTGGAACCCATTGCACCTCAAAGCTCCTAACTTTTTTGTGTAATAAATAATCATAAACCCATTACAAATTAACAATGTCATGCACCATATAATCCAACTAATCAAATTCCCCAAAAAAATAAAAATAAATAAAAATAAATAAAAAATTTATTTAAAAACTTACCGGTGAATTGAACCATTAGACCTCAAAGTTGCTAACTTTTTATTGCCAATTAATAAATAATCATAAACCCATTAACATTATGCACCATAAAATCCAATAAATCAAATTTCACAAAAAAAAAAAAAAAAAAAAAAAAAAACTCACAGGTGAATTGAACCATTTGTCCTTCCATTTGTCGGAGGAATAAGGGGTGGATCGAAAATAAGCGACAAAAGATGATGAAAACAAATGGGTTCTTGAATGAATGCTGTATATGTTGTAGAACAAAGGATTAGTGCAGCACTTGGGTACAAGAATTTGCATTATGATTTGAGGAAATCTTGTCGGGACAAACGAACGGCAAAGGATACCTTAACAACCTTTATGTTTTTATTTGCTTGAGGAAACGTGGGAAGCAAGGATAAATTGTCGAGCTAGGTTAATTTGGAATGGTCAAATTAGGTTAGGTCGACTCGAGCCGAGTAACCGAGTTTAAGCTTTTTTTTTTATCATGTTATTTTAAAAATATATTTATTTTATAGTTAGTTAAACGGTTAAAATCTCCAACTTTATTTTAATTAGTAATATAACAAGTGTCACGTGTTACGAAGGCGTCAAACATAAAGTAACTTATTTTCGATATGACTTATTTTCGAACAAAATGTAGACCAAGTGAATATTTATATAAAAATAAGCACGAAAACATTCTCAAGAAAAAAAAAATATGACGAAATGTAAACTAAGTTGAACTTTTACGGCACGTGCATAAAAATAAGGATGTAAGAAAATAGGGGTGTTTTAAGTTAAAGAATGGTAAACTTGAGATTTTAGAAACTTGAGGGGCTCAAAATGATGTTATACAAAGTTTTAAAAAGTTGAAGGGTGGATGTGTCAATGTTGAAAGTTGAAACGTGAGAGACGCAAAAAGACAACAAAAAAAGAAAGAAAGAAGAGAGGATACCACGCTATGCTGCGGAAATTCGGTTTGTTCCGTTTTGGCTTATTAAACTACTGGTACTCGATAGCATATATTGTATTCAACCTGACTCGGTTCTTGCACCACACAACATGAATCCGGCCAGTTTTTGTTTCGTTATGGCTCCGATAACATTTCACCCTGTTCGATTGTAAATAAAATTTGTATCAAAACATAGACAAAATAAGTATATTGTAGCAATATATTCAAAATTTCGTAAAATGTTGTATTTTAAAAGTTATCACACAACTATAAAATATTTTTAAAATAATCATATTGTTAAAATCTCTATATTGGTAGCCTTCGATTGGTCCAAGTGACATCCTCTACTCTAATTCTCTCCTAGGGTGGGTTGGGGCATCACCCGATTTTAGCACGGGTATCCCACTATCCCATGGCAACACCATCGTCGGTGACAGGGGTATTAAACTAGAAAATACACAATTAAACTAGAAAAACAAACCATAATTAAACTACAAAACAAAATTAACCTAATGTAGACCACAACATTTGCCATACCGAAACATGGTTAAAACTTTTGCGGTACCTAGTCGCATACTCGACTTGTGTGACTTTGATTGCCACATCCTCAGCAGCTTTCTCCTCCATGGTTGCTTTAAAGAGGTGGTTCCATATGTCACACTTGACATTAAGGTCCGTCCACTTTTGTGCAGGTGAATCACAATGCGGTTATTTTAATCGACAAATTGTGTAAATTTCGCCAAGACGTTATTCCAATACGAATTCCTATCCGGGCGTCATGATTCTTGGACATCTTTGTACACTGTCACCAACGCAGTCTTCTCCTTTTTTTTTGGACTTATGAGAAGTGTTGGGGTTTTATAGGGTAAAATTATTTTATTTTTTTGACCAACGGTAATATGACCATTGTACTACCACAGTGGTGTTTTTTAGATTTAAATGAAATAATGAAATTATATTAAACCTAAATAAAAAACTAAATGTAAAATATACTTCTAAATAAACTATTTATAAATAATTAAAAAAAAACATTTCAAGGCAGTGCTATCTCTAAATTCGTGCTTTAGAGTAGTGAATTAGTGGAGTGGCGTGACAATGCAGGATTAGTGAAAATCAGGGTAGTTCAGTGGAGTTCGGGGCTGCAGGATTAGTGGAAATCAGGGTAATTCAGTGGAGTTTGGGGTAGCGCCCCTCCCCCCTAAGATGTGCCAAAAGGCATCCCATTCAATCTCTATCTTTCAATCTAGCTTTAATTATAGATTTTTATTATGAGAGAGGGAGAGAGAGATCAAATGATTTGTTTTTCATTACTACACGATTTAAACGATTAGAGAAAGAAAGAGACAAATCTTCTCTTCATTGAGGCATCCGGACTTCTTTATCGATTTGTTAATGTTTCTGGTTTCTTAATCCATATTTGTCTCATCGATTCCTTATGCATCTTACGTCTAGATAAGCTTTTTGTTCTCGGAACTTCACGTGTTTGAAGAAAATATTTATGTTTTTGTAAGAAGAGAGAAAAATTATTTTAGATTATGTTAAAAGAATCATAATGAAATAATCATCATCAAACTTACAAATCTTAACACTTAAAAATGTGTTTTAGTATTTTATACATGGTTGAAGAGATATGATACCGCGCAAGCGCACGGGCCCACATCTCCACACATGCCAGCACAACAGGCTTACGTGGGCTTCTAGAAAGCGGCGCGGAGTACCTCGTGGCATGACAGCTAATAACCGACAGGAAAGGGACGTTCAGCCAATCAGAGACGCCCATTCCCTGCTCCACGATCGCCTGCAGGTACGAGGTACAGAATAGTACAAGAAAGGACAGACAAAGACACGTGGACCAATAGCGAAGGAACAGCGCAGAGGATGACAACGGCCCAATCGTACAGCCAGCTGTCATTCTCACCTCGTCCAATCACAGAAGACCTCAGGTGGCCTATAAATACCCTATGAGGTCAGAGGAAGAAAAGGATGAACAATCACAGAGCGAGAGACAACCATAGTTATGAGAATTAGATTATAGTCGAAGCGCTGTAACAATAGCTATTCTGGTCGTGTAATAGTCATTGAATTATTAATGAGAATCGTGTCTTTACTCGTGCCTAAGTCCTAGATTATTGTTATATCGGTGTTTCTTCAATGGTTTTGTTCATGCCAATGGAATTTGAATTGGAGATCATCACTTTTAAGATCAAATCCAAGGCTTACGCTTGTATCCAACTGAAATCTGATTATCCTTATTCCTATATATGGTGTTCGGTTATTGTTGTTGGTTTTAGATGGTTTGAAGATTTCGGTTGCAACTATGCTGGCCGAAGGTATGGTTGCGGTATACCCAAGTATTTGTCTTTATGGACCCAACACAAGTCACCACACATTCTATATATATACAAAAACCAACTTAACATTTTATTTAACGGTAACCGTAATGTAAATACGTTGCATCCATAACCGTTTCTCTCTGTAACTTAACAGTTTGACAACCACTCACCGCCGCTACACTCACGGATTACCGGTAGCCGTCGCATCCACTCCGAACAACCGTCACATACCCTCAGAACAGGGGACGTTTGGATCAGTTTATAAGGATATTGTCGTGAAGGCAACTAATAGAGGATCCGCGATGTCCGGCGTCAGAGATAGGAATGGATGGTGGTTTTCCGGTGACTACCATACTAGATCATCCATGATGGTGAGTCAATGTGCGATGTATTTATGTGAATCTTTCGGCCATATGACGCCATTTTCGGTAGCCTAAATGTTGGGATTGTGTGATTCTTCCGTCTATCGTTCTATGATTGTGAGGCGATGAACAATTTTAAGCACCGACTCATAGGGAAAAGAAAAAAAATAAAACAGTTTTGAAAGGGTGAAATTTCCAACTTATCTATATATATATAAAAGAAAGCATATATGCCCCTTGAGAGTGCCACGTAGCTTAATAATTGAGTGTTTTTGGTGTTTTTGAGTATTTTTCTAAATTTATCTCTCTATCTCTCAATTCTCAATTACTAAAATTAAATTGAGTTATTTTAGGAAAAAAGAATTTAAAAACAAATTTAAATTTTTCTCTCTTATCTTCCTCCCATAATTTTTAAACATAAATATCTTTTATATTCGAGATTTTTTAAATAAAAAAATTACACCAAATTAACGAGCGTTTTATTATCTTTCCAACGAGTACCATAGTGCTATATAAAAACGAAAAAAAACGACTATTTTTTGTGGGGTTATATTCATACAGAAAAAAACACAAAGTGTTCAGGTGATTCATTAATCATGTTTTTTCTTTTAAACCAGGTTCTTATCTACGATGTTGAAATTCAGCCCAATCGCCATGTTATCATTGGAATTTTACTCTTCTAAAGATCGATAGGTATACTTCATCAAGAGAAGCTAAGAGAAAGATTCGCCCAACACTGCAACACATGGTGTCACCTTATAGCAAGGTTATTTTTTTATTTATTTAATTACAAGAGTAATAATTATTACTATTAGTATTAGTATTATTAGAATGGTTATATTTTTCAACCCCCATCATGAATTCTACATCTATATATATAAGTATAAGTCAAATTGTAACATATTTTAATTTACGTGAAGATAATTATATGTTGAAGGTTATCCTTTTAATACTTTATTATGCTTAATATGGTTTATGCTTTTTATTTTTTTAACTTTTTAATTAAATGTTTTTTAACTAAGATTGATTATGTTTAAGTTATTTACTCTTTTCGTGATTTGAGTTTTCTTTTTTTTTATCATTTTTTATTAAATCATATTAAATTTTTCAACTCCGGGACCTTCCCGGGGTAATCAGCTAGTTTTAAATATTTATAAGGTTTTAACGGTTGTTGAAACTTGAGTATATAAATAGGAAATTATTTATATGAAATTTCCAACTTATTTTAAATATTTATTTGATAATCATTGCTAGATTTAAAAAATATAATGTATTTTTCCTTTTAAACTAAAAAAATTAACGACATGAAAATTATCATTATCAATCAATAACAAGCATAGGAGAGCGAAGGAGGTATTCGAAAATATAAAAATTTTGTCGTTTTTTTGATTCGTAATAGATTTAGACATAAAAGTGTAGATTGGAATAAGTGGTGTAGTTACCCGTTGGATTTGATGTAAATTGTAATTCGGTTCCCCCTTGGGTCCTTGCTTTGAGGACGCTTGTGGTGGTGTTGGTTGAATGAAGTTTACCTTTCAAAAAAAAATCAAATTATTAAATCATCATTGTATGCAAGTGATGAACCTTTGTGAATAAGATTGTTTTGTTGTGGTCCGGGTTATCTAATAATATTATGCCACTTAGATGCTGACTAGGCAGTGGATAAAATACCTTCCCCAATAACTTGGCCCTGTTGTGGGCTTTTTTCACATTGGGGTTTTATTGACCAAACCCTCACTTCAAATTCTCTACTAGGACCCTCACCTTGGCTCGCTCGCGCTGGCATTAACTCGAGGCCGTTATGGTGTCCATGAGCCACGTGGCTCTTTTGCTTGGTCGGAACAGGTGGTCACAAGACCACAACATTCAATCTAAACATTTAATGAAACCTTATGATCAGGTTTCAGTAAAACATAAATAAATCTTAATAAATTTCAGACGTAAATGCACTCACATATGATCTACCATCCCGCGTCTACGTTCCATGTGAAAAAAAAAACCATTTATATTTGTTTTACTTTGTTAATTTATCAAATGGTTATAACTAAAATTCAATAAAAAAACAATGATCCAAACATATTTTTGACATTGTACAACTTTCTTTTTGGTAAATCAAACGGGACCAAACCGTTACCGCTTGAAATCCTGCCAGAACGTGCGGAGAACATTGTGGAATCTTTATCTTAAAACAATTTATTTCGTTTGAAGTAAAATGCTTTTAATATGGTGTAGTAGTAGCGGGGTTAAACAAAATAAAAATAATGTTTCAAATAACCTTAAGAATTTTCACATCTCATATCTTGATATTAGGAACATTCATACTCAACATCCCGCCGCAACGCACGGGTTGACATTAACTCGTTTAATACAAACTATCAAAAGCCTTTTGGCTTAGCAATACCGAATTGTGTCAAACGACATATCTTTCTTAGATGGAGGGAGGGGTGAAAACGATGTGGAGCTCTTGGATTGGGAGGGACCATATTGGAAGGTGAACAGTGGGCCAATTTAAAAAAAATAAATAAATAAACCTAAACTAAATTAATAGATGACCGTTTGAAAAAAAAAAATATATATATGATTGTTTTGCAACGGATCTCAAATTGATAAACTGATCGACATGTTGATGCTCAAACAGTTTATTCAATTCAATTTCAACCGTTTTTAATGTTGGGAATCATGATATCAAATACGTAGCGGAAGCGGTTTATATTTTATTAATAAATTGATTATATACAATATATAATATAGGCCGATGTATATGTATAAATACATATTTAATTTTATTAATCCGAATAATAAAATATTCCCAATCAGGATCTCAGTTAAACGCGTATAAACAAATAAATAATATAAACAACCATAGGAGGTTTAGTAATCAACCTTTGACGACTACACCGGAATTGTAACACGCAGGTTACAACGAATCCTCGCTAGTAGGAAGTTCACACCGAGCACGAACCAACCAGGAACAACCGATTGCAAGGAAGGAGGCGGCAGGGTGTGGTGGTCGACGGCAGCAAGGGGCGGCGGCTCCTTGTGTTGGCCGAAAGGTTTTAGGATGAGGCAAGGGTTTGTGGTTTGTTATAAAGGTGTGATTAGGGTTTACTCCTTAACCCTCCTTTTATAAAAACAATCTTACACTAAGCCTCCTTGTATATTACTATAATATTCCGTAATATTAATCTTATTAATATTAAGTGCCTCAAGTCTAAAATATTATTATTTCACAAATAATAATCCACCTACACATGAACTTGTCTGATTCGTGTACCAACGTGTAACTCTTCGGATCGTACCGGGTCGGGTTACATTGACTTCGACTTTTAATTACATCGGACATACTATATATCCAACATTTAAAACCTTAATAAATATTTACCCATGTTTGTAACTAACATTTTCTCTTATTTCAAACCTACGTGTTCCATGTTTTCTCCTAAGAGTATTTAGACACTTTGTGCCGTCATACAAACAATCACCATAACCAAAATATGGGAAGATATCACAGCTCCGGCCGAAGCATAAATTTTAGTCTTTGTTGTCCACCGACACCAACGCGACGTCGTTACGAAGATCCTTGTCATCGTTCTAACGTACGACGCCGCTCCCCTGCATGTAGCGGCCTCCTAATTCGCAACGTCTCATACGATTCTAGGTAAATGAAGAAACAAGTACCTTGGGGGAACTAGTCTTCTGCATGTTTATCACTTGTGCTATCTGGAAGTTGGTCAGCACTTCAACTTTGTGTGCCTGGAAATATCGACGCAGCCGGCGGGACGCGTGCACCAGGGCTAGGACCAGCTTCTCCAACATTGGGTATCTGGTTTCAGGGTCCGCGAGGACCCGGCTGACATAATAGATCGGGGTCTGAACCCCGCCTCTCTCCACCAGAAGGACGACGCTAACTGCGTGGCTGCCTGCGGCTAGATACGTCTTTAACGTCTCGTCTTGCTTGGGAGCCGTGAGTGTGGGCAAGTTGCTTACGAACGTCTTCATCTCCTGGAACGCTTTTTCCGCTTCTACTGTCCACTTGAACTTATTTTTGTTGAGGCAGTCTTTCAGCGTGGATATGAATGGCAGGGATCGCTCCGCGTGCCGTGCCAGGAAACGGTTTATTGCCGCCAGCCTTCCATTTAGGGTTTGTGCTTCTTTCAGTGTCTTAGGCGACGGCATGTTGACAATTGCTGATACCTTCTCTGGGTTTACCCGGAAACCGTCTTTAGTGACTACTACTCCCAGGAATTTTCCCTCTTCAACCCCGAACGAACACTTTTCTGGATTCAGTTTAATATTGTACTCGCGGAGCTTCTTGAAAGTTTCTTCGATATCTGCGATCAGATTGCTTTCATTGCTGCTCTTAATGACTAAGTCGTCGACATAGACTTCCAGGTTCCGTCCGATCTGGCTTTCAAACGCTTGATCCATCAACCTCTGATATGTTGCTCCCGCATTCTTTAACCCGAAAGGCATCTTTGTGTAACAGTAGATGCCCGCATCGGTATGAAACGCGGTCTTGTCCTCGTCTTCCCTGGCCATCTTGATCTGGTGGTAACCCTTATAAGCGTCCAGGAAACATTTGAACTTGAACGGTGAGAGAGAGTCTACTTTGAGGTCAATTTCGGGCAACGTGTATGCATCCTTCGGGCAAGCCTTATTGAGGTCTTTATAGTCGACGCACATGCGCCATGTTCCGTCGTGCTTCCGGACCATCACCGGGGTTTGCCACCCAAGTGTGATACTTGGTTTTCCGTAAGATGCCTGCTTCCTCTAACTTTTTTACCTCCTGAACAACTGCGGCCCTTCTATCCGGGGCCATACTCCTTCTTTTTTGTGTTATTGGCTTGACTGAAGGGAAGATTGATAGTTTGTGTTCTGCCTTTGATCTTGAGATTCCTGTCATGTCTGCATGTTTGAATGCAAAAACGTCCAGGTTTTTCTTCAACACCTGCTTCAGTTTCTCTGTGGCTGAAGGTGACAGGGTGTCGCCAATCAATACTGTCTGCTCCGGGTGATCGGTGTTCAGAACCCATCTCTCTGCACCCCTGAGCCCCGAGGGGGCTTGGTGACAGGGCTTTTGCTCGATCGTTGCATAAATTTTGTCGCCTGACACGGTTGCCACCCCTTGGGGGGTTGGGAACATCAAAAACCCTCTGGCCGTTGAAACCAGAGCATCTATTAGACCCAGCGTGTAGCGACCTATGATCATGTTGTACTAGGAATCGGCTGGAATCACCAAAAAGGTAACAAGTATGGTTCGTTCCCGGCGACCGTCGCCTATGGTGACCGGGAACGTCAACTGTCCCAATGGCTCCACGCTTTCGCCAGCAAACCCCCTTACCGGTCCGCGTGCCGGTTCTAGCATCTTCTGGTCCTCTGGCCGCATTCTTCGGAAGCAAGGTTCATATATTAAATCCTCGGAACTACCGGTGTCAACAAGTATTCTTCTCATGCTGTAGTCGCCCACGGCGGCAGCTATTACCAGAGCTTCCATGCTTAACACTTTGTAGTGTGGTGGAACCGTCATGACCGCTTCCATCCACGGCTCGAAGCGCTCGAATGTTCTTTTCTTGCTAAACCAGGACTCCACGCGAACCATATTGATTTCCCACGGTTTCTTACCCGCGGACTTGTCTCCGCCTCCGGATGACGGACCCGGCTTTACATCCCTTAATAGGTGAGCCAGCTTCCCGGACCTGACAAAGTACTCGATCTGCCTTCTCAATTGGAAACAATCATCCGTGTCATGCCCAACACCCTTATGGTAGGAACAATACTTGGATTTGTCTTGTGAAGGTGAATCTTTGAGCGGCTTCGGAGTGTTGAGCCTCAAGTCTTCTGACTCCAGTATTTGAGACGGCGTTTTTGTCAGATCAGGGTATTCCTGCCTGGGCTTTGATTGACTTTCTCTGTCACACCCTCAAATATCCACCTGCGGAGTTCTACCGCGAGGCGTGTGACATACCAGGATCCAAGTCAACGGTCACAATAAACGACGTCTAAATGTAAAGCATACGTAATAAAAACCATGCATAAGATTTAAAATTCAACATTTAACAGTGCGGAAGCATTAAAAGTTTACAAAAGTCATGCAGAAAATAAAATAAGAAGAAAAATTTTCCGGGTCGTTACATCATCCCCCTGTTGAAAGGAATCTCGCCCCGAGATTCTTTTGGCCCCAACAGTGATGAACGTCGACCTCTGTGTATGCCCAAGTAACGTTCCCAAAAGACAGCGAGTGAATATGAGACAAGAGACCCTCGATCGAAGGCCTACTGGAGACTACTATGATCGGTATAACTAACCTACTGGTACCGTCCAAGTAACATCCCCAAAGGACCCTCATCGACCCCAAAGAATGAGAAGTAAAGACCAAACCCCAAGGAAACACCCAAAGACACGAACACACAACAATGCGAAAGAGTAAAACCAAGGCGTACAAGCGTAACAAGAGATAAGAAAGAATACGTACGAGTAACAGTGTCTGGGTCCACCTGGTTCTCCCTAGCACCAATCACATAAGCATGAGCACGAGTAACCCGACCACCTCCTTCATTGTCTCCAACCTTCCCTGCGTTCCCCGTACCCCCCTGATTCAACTTTGGACAGCTGCGCTTAAAGTGCCCCGCCTCACCACAATGAAAGCAACCCTGGTTCCCCTGTGGAGCAGGGGTAGTAGTAGCAGCAGTCTGAGTCGTCCTGGAAAGGTTGACCCTACAATCCTTGGCAAGATGCCCCGTCCTCTGACAACGCTCACAGCGAAAGCTCTCACAAGTACCATAGTGATGAAACCTACAACGCCCGCACTTAGGGCTCTTCCCAGCATAGCCCCCTTGTTTCTGATCTGACGCTGACCCTGAAGCTTCAGTCTTCTTCGCCGCCGGTTGTTTCTGAACCACCGCTGAACTCTTATCCACACTATCCCACTTCCTCTTGTTCTCTGCCGGCTCCTTCACGGACGAACCCCTAGGAGGCAAGACACCCTCAGAAATCTTCAAGTTAGTCATCTTAGTAGCCGACCGCACAGCCTCCAACATGGTAGTAGGATCCCTAGCGGACA
The DNA here is from genome assembly GCA_032199755.1 of Ambrosia artemisiifolia. Taxonomy (NCBI): domain Eukaryota; kingdom Viridiplantae; phylum Streptophyta; class Magnoliopsida; order Asterales; family Asteraceae; genus Ambrosia; species Ambrosia artemisiifolia. The sequence goes on from CM063512.1 coordinate 37,106,905, forward strand.
CCAACCCAGCAATCTCTGGCACCAAACCTGCAAGATACTGCTCTATCCTCTTGTACTCTGGTGTAGACAAACCTGGGCACATCACTGCTAGCTCGTTGTGCCTGATAGTGTACTCCTCAACCTCAGAACCTACCATCTTAAGATTCCCATATTCCTGTTCCAACCTCTTAATCTCTTCACGCGGGCAGTACTCGTCCTTCAACCTACGCACAAAATCCGCCCAAGGCATGGCGTTGGCCTCCCCAAGACCAAGTGTCTGTGTGACGCAGTTCCACCACGTCAAGGCGGGTCCTACAAAAGTCCCCGAAGCAAACTTCACCCGATCCACCACCGGAGTCTCACATAAAGCAAACACCGATTCAGTCTTCTCTACCCACCGAAGTAACTCCACAGCCCCCTCCGTACCCTGGAAGTTGAGAGGCTGACAATCCTTGAACCGCTTGTAGGCAACACCTGCCGGAACCGGAGGAGCAGTAGCACCCATGAAAGTCTGCTGGGCAGCCTGAAAAGCAGCTAGTGCAACGCTCAACTGTTGCTGCATCATCTCATTGAGCTCGTCATACGTCAAGGTGATGTTACCACCACCTCTACCCCCACCAGTGCGTCCCCCAGTACGTCCTCCAGTGCGTCCTCCAGTGCGTCCCCCAGTACGTCCCGACATCTAAGAGAAAGACAAGAAGCAAACACTTAGACCCAACACCAACGCTAACCCAAAAGAATACGAAAAGTCTAAGATCGGGTCCAAATGTGACCATAAATCCCAACACGAGATCCACCAAGTCTTCCATGTATTTCAACTTATGATTTCGTGTGCACCCGAAATGATAAATTGCTCTACATGGTCCTCAAGGCGTGCCCCGAGCCCGAACCTCAAGTCACTCGATACCCACATCTTAAGAAGACATAACCAACTCAAAAGACCAACAAACAAGTTCCTTCGAGCGCAAACTCGAAGAAGAAGATAGAGTGGAGCTATGAATAACCAAGGATAAGGTAGGTAACGTGACACCGTGTGGTAAGGATACCGACACCCCGACAAAGTTAGTATGTTTACCAAAAGACACGACTCAAATGTATGTGACCGTCTAGTGTGTGAGACTCGGCTATAGTCTAGACTCTACATGCAGTCCTAGTTCACTATAACCATTGGCTCTGATACCAATCTGTCACACCCTCAAATATCCACCTGCGGAGTTCTACCGCGAGGCGTGTGACATACCAGGATCCAAGTCAACGGTCACAATAAACGACGTCTAAATGTAAAGCATACGTAATAAAAACCATGCATAAGATTTAAAATTCAACATTTAACAGTGCGGAAGCATTAAAAGTTTACAAAAGTCATGCAGAAAATAAAAACATAAGTTCCAAAGTTTAACATTTCCAAAACATGCCATGAGACCCTAGACGCAAGACGACCCCAGTGCGACTCCGTGCGCCTATCTGACAGCTGCTACCTTAGCGACCTGAGAAAACATGCTAAAAGAGTCAACATATAATGCTGGTGAGTTCACAGGTTTTATTTAAACGTTTAGAGTAATCCTTCGAAACCGTTACCATCACAATTACTACTATGCTTGTAAGAACGCTAGCTAGGCGCAGATTAAGATACTCATACGGGTGAAACCATTGCTGACTAAGCCGTGTAATGACCCTTAGTTTCCTATGGGCTACCGTCATCACCGGTAGACCTTGTTTTATTAGAGACAATATGCACCCGCCCGGTCCTACCGTCGAGTGGGGTTTGTCAGTTCCCAATAGCGCTATCCATATTTCCCCGCCATACGCCCATGTTAGTGGTTTCTAAGGGACTTTTTGATGAACCGTATAGTACAATAAGTAAGCCATAGTATAACGTGATAAAGAGTAATGAGTTACAAAAGAGTTAAAATAATCCATAAGTCATAAAAGAGTTTTAAGCATGTTTCTCCCCCGAAAACCAAAACAGATAAAAGTGGGGCCGTGAACTCACCTTAGGTTGCGTATACCGTTTATGAGTAACCCGTATGTGTGATATGAGTAAACCGTCTGTAAGATATGATAGCCCCAACTAGTGGCGACCTATCATAAGATATGTGTTAAGTTAGACTAATAACCCGCAGGGTTCATTAGTCCCTAAGTCCAGTCCATGACCATGATGTGTTTGAAAAGCGTGTTTGACCAACAACCAGACTACGTAAGACAAGACTCGACATCCCATTGGTGACCCGACATTCCACGTGTTCATCTCATACACAAACATACACAAAACATGCAACTCAGCACTTAACATGCGTTAAAGTTCAACGATTCTAACACATAGGTCAATTAACGTACGAACAAGTCCGAACACGTGTTACTATGTTACTAAGCATGTCACGGGGTTCCTATCATGTTCCTAGGTGTCAAATCGGGTTTCGGGATGTTAAAATACACTTACAACAGCATTTCATGCGATTAGGGACTTAGCATGCAATTAGGAAAGTCAACACGTGATTAGGGATGGTCAACAGGCAATTACCAGGGCTAATCGCCCCTTATGTTAGGTGATTAGGGCTAATCACATGCATATTAGGCGATTATGGTCATGTGGTATGCAATTCAGGGCTTAACTAGTGATTAGGGTCACAATTGCATGACATGAAGGCAATTAGGATCACAATTGCATGGACTGATAGCAATTATGAGGCTAATTGCCTAATACATCACACGAGTAGCCCTTTTCTTAGGCGATTATGCCCCTAATCGCCTATAGTGCAGCAAATGTGTTTTTTCGCGCGTTTAACCCTCCAAATCAGATCCGAAACGTGCGCAAACACCCAATAATCATTCTAACATATTAACAAACATATTCCAAGCAAAACCCCTAAGTTTTCATCATTCTAACAGTCCCGAATGCGAGCGTTTTCCCAAAATAGCAATTTAACATGAAAACATCACATCAACATGCAAGAACTTGCCCTAAATAGCAAATATCCAGATCTAATCACATAATCAAGTTGTCCGAAAGCATCCTGCTGTTCTAACATCATCCTAGAGCAAACCCTAACATCAAACAATCAACAACACACCTCATATCATCCTAAATCATCCAAAATCCTTCAAACGGGTCAAAACATCAAGTATCAACAATACACGACCAAAACCATTCAAACTCCTAGGACATTATCATACTAAATTGTAACAGCTAAAAGCATCATAATATCACAAAAACAACCATGATTAAATCCCAAAAACTCTATCTTTAATCACATACAACACATATAACACATGTAAAGGTGTGGGTTTGTTTAGAAACGGTTTTGAATGGATTTTCAAAGACAAAAACCTTTATAAGTCAGGTCTGGACATTTAGGGAGTAAAACATAATCATTTAAAGGTTTGGGTTTGAAGAACACACCTTGTATGTAAGAGTAGATGATGGAATAAGCTTGGAAATGGTTGTTTGTGTGTAAAAATGGGTTCCAGAGGGTGTTTGTGGGTTGAGATATGTTATGGGACGGCTAGGGTTGTGTAAATAATGTTTTGGAGGTCAAGGGTGGTATTTATAGGTGTTTTTAGTCGTCAGACATGTTGCAGGCGATTATGAAGTTCTATCAGGCGATTAGGGTGCTAATCGCCTAAAGAAACAAGCTAATCGCCTAAGAAAACAAGCTAATCGCCTAACAGGTCAGGCTAATCACCTAACAGACACAAGCTAATCGCCTGACTGATCAGGCTAATCGCCTGACTGATCAGGCTAATCGCCTATCAGGTCAGGTGTGGTGTATTTGGCGCGTTAAGCTCCGTTTTAACATGTGTTAACACATTTTCACGTACCGACAAGTCACATAATGATTCTAAACACATAATACATGAAAGTAAACACGTTCACACTCGTCCACCAATCCCCGGGACTCGAGACTTGCGTATGTTAAAACTCTAATGATGTGCGACTCGACTCGACCGACCTTGTTTTGTGTAACGTATGCACGACTCGCTAAGGTAGACTTACTAAGTTTTCAAAAGTTAGTTACCGAAAGTTGCCGGGTGTCACATCATCCCCCTGTTAAAAGAATTTTCGTCCCGAAAATTTCCCGAAGTCGAAAAGAGAAGACAAAATAAGAAGAAAAATTTTCCGGGTCGTTACATCATCCCCCTGTTGAAAGGAATCTCGCCCCGAGATTCTTTTGGCCCCAACAGTGATGAACGTCGACCTCTGTGTATGCCCAAGTAACGTTCCCAAAAGACAGCGAGTGAATATGAGACAAGAGACCCTCGATCGAAGGCCTACTGGAGACTACTATGATCGGTATAACTAACCTACTGGTACCGTCCAAGTAACATCCCCAAAGGACCCTCATCGACCCCAAAGAATGAGAAGTAAAGACCAAACCCCAAGGAAACACCCAAAGACACGAACACACAACAATGCGAAAGAGTAAAACCAAGGCGTACAAGCGTAACAAGAGATAAGAAAGAATACGTACGAGTAACAGTGTCTGGGTCCACCTGGTTCTCCCTAGCACCAATCACATAAGCATGAGCACGAGTAACCCGACCACCTCCTTCATTGTCTCCAACCTTCCCTGCGTTCCCCGTACCCCCCTGATTCAACTTTGGACAGCTGCGCTTAAAGTGCCCCGCCTCACCACAATGAAAGCAACCCTGGTTCCCCTGTGGAGCAGGGGTAGTAGTAGCAGCAGTCTGAGTCGTCCTGGAAAGGTTGACCCTACAATCCTTGGCAAGATGCCCCGTCCTCTGACAACGCTCACAGCGAAAGCTCTCACAAGTACCATAGTGATGAAACCTACAACGCCCGCACTTAGGGCTCTTCCCAGCATAGCCCCCTTGTTTCTGATCCGACGCTGACCCTGAAGCTTCAGTCTTCTTCGCCGCCGGTTGTTTCTGAACCACCGCTGAACTCTTATCCACACTATCCCACTTCCTCTTGTTCTCTGCCGGCGCCTTCACGGACGAACCCCTAGGAGGCAAGACACCCTCAGAAATCTTCAAGTTAGTCATCTTAGTAGCCGACCGCACAGCCTCCAACATGGTAGTAGGATCCCTAGCGGACACCAACCCAGCAATCTCTGGCACCAAACCTGCAAGATACTGCTCTATCCTCTTGTACTCTGGTGTAGACAAACCTGGGCACATCACTGCTAGCTCGTTGTGCCTGATAGTGTACTCCTCAACCTCAGAACCTACCATCTTAAGATTCCCATATTCCTGTTCCAACCTCTTAATCTCTTCACGCGGGCAGTACTCGTCCTTCAACCTACGCACAAAATCCGCCCAAGGCATGGCGTTGGCCTCCCCAAGACCAAGTGTCTGTGTGACGCAGTTCCACCACGTCAAGGCGGGTCCTACAAAAGTCCCCGAAGCAAACTTCACCCGATCCACCACCGGAGTCTCACATAAAGCAAACACCGATTCAGTCTTCTCTACCCACCGAAGTAACTCCACAGCCCCCTCCGTACCCTGGAAGTTGAGAGGCTGACAATCCTTGAACCGCTTGTAGGCAACACCTGCCGGAACCGGAGGAGCAGTAGCACCCATGAAAGTCTGCTGGGCAGCCTGAAAAGCAGCTAGTGCAACGCTCAACTGTTGCTGCATCATCTCATTGAGCTCGTCATACGTCAAGGTGATGTTACCACCACCTCTACCCCCACCAGTGCGTCCCCCAGTACGTCCTCCAGTGCGTCCTCCAGTGCGTCCCCCAGTACGTCCCGACATCTAAGAGAAAGACAAGAAGCAAACACTTAGACCCAACACCAACGCTAACCCAAAAGAATACGAAAAGTCTAAGATCGGGTCCAAATGTGACCATAAATCCCAACACGAGATCCACCAAGTCTTCCATGTATTTCAACTTATGATTTCGTGTGCACCCGAAATGATAAATTGCTCTACATGGTCCTCAAGGCGTGCCCCGAGCCCGAACCTCAAGTCACTCGATACCCACATCTTAAGAAGACATAACCAACTCAAAAGACCAACAAACAAGTTCCTTCGAGCGCAAACTCGAAGAAGAAGATAGAGTGGAGCTATGAATAACCAAGGATAAGGTAGGTAACGTGACACCGTGTGGTAAGGATACCGACACCCCGACAAAGTTAGTATGTTTACCAAAAGACACGACTCAAATGTATGTGACCGTCTAGTGTGTGAGACTCGGCTATAGTCTAGACTCTACATGCAGTCCTAGTTCACTATAACCATTGGCTCTGATACCAATCTGTCACACCCTCAAATATCCACCTGCGGAGTTCTACCGCGAGGCGTGTGACATACCAGGATCCAAGTCAACGGTCACAATAAACGACGTCTAAATGTAAAGCATACGTAATAAAAACCATGCATAAGATTTAAAATTCAACATTTAACAGTGCGGAAGCATTAAAAGTTTACAAAAGTCATGCAGAAAATAAAAACATAAGTTCCAAAGTTTAACATTTCCAAAACATGCCATGAGACCCTAGACGCAAGACGACCCCAGTGCGACTCCGTGCGCCTATCTGACAGCTGCTACCTTAGCGACCTGAGAAAACATGCTAAAAGAGTCAACATATAATGCTGGTGAGTTCACAGGTTTTATTTAAACGTTTAGAGTAATCCTTCGAAACCGTTACCATCACAATTACTACTATGCTTGTAAGAACGCTAGCTAGGCGCAGATTAAGATACTCATACGGGTGAAACCATTGCTGACTAAGCCGTGTAATGACCCTTAGTTTCCTATGGGCTACCGTCATCACCGGTAGACCTTGTTTTATTAGAGACAATATGCACCCGCCCGGTCCTACCGTCGAGTGGGGTTTGTCAGTTCCCAATAGCGCTATCCATATTTCCCCGCCATACGCCCATGTTAGTGGTTTCTAAGGGACTTTTTGATGAACCGTATAGTACAATAAGTAAGCCATAGTATAACGTGATAAAGAGTAATGAGTTACAAAAGAGTTAAAATAATCCATAAGTCATAAAAGAGTTTTAAGCATGTTTCTCCCCCGAAAACCAAAACAGATAAAAGTGGGGCCGTGAACTCACCTTAGGTTGCGTATACCGTTTATGAGTAACCCGTATGTGTGATATGAGTAAACCGTCTGTAAGATATGATAGCCCCAACTAGTGGCGACCTATCATAAGATATGTGTTAAGTTAGACTAATAACCCGCAGGGTTCATTAGTCCCTAAGTCCAGTCCATGACCATGATGTGTTTGAAAAGCGTGTTTGACCAACAACCAGACTACGTAAGACAAGACTCGACATCCCATTGGTGACCCGACATTCCACGTGTTCATCTCATACACAAACATACACAAAACATGCAACTCAGCACTTAACATGCGTTAAAGTTCAACGATTCTAACACATAGGTCAATTAACGTACGAACAAGTCCGAACACGTGTTACTATGTTACTAAGCATGTCACGGGGTTCCTATCATGTTCCTAGGTGTCAAATCGGGTTTCGGGATGTTAAAATACACTTACAACAGCATTTCATGCGATTAGGGACTTAGCATGCAATTAGGAAAGTCAACACGTGATTAGGGATGGTCAACAGGCAATTACCAGGGCTAATCGCCCCTTATGTTAGGTGATTAGGGCTAATCACATGCATATTAGGCGATTATGGTCATGTGGTATGCAATTCAGGGCTTAACTAGTGATTAGGGTCACAATTGCATGACATGAAGGCAATTAGGATCACAATTGCATGGACTGATAGCAATTATGAGGCTAATTGCCTAATACATCACACGAGTAGCCCTTTTCTTAGGCGATTATGCCCCTAATCGCCTATAGTGCAGCAAATGTGTTTTTTCGCGCGTTTAACCCTCCAAATCAGATCCGAAACGTGCGCAAACACCCAATAATCATTCTAACATATTAACAAACATATTCCAAGCAAAACCCCTAAGTTTTCATCATTCTAACAGTCCCGAATGCGAGCGTTTTCCCAAAATAGCAATTTAACATGAAAACATCACATCAACATGCAAGAACTTGCCCTAAATAGCAAATATCCAGATCTAATCACATAATCAAGTTGTCCGAAAGCATCCTGCTGTTCTAACATCATCCTAGAGCAAACCCTAACATCAAACAATCAACAACACACCTCATATCATCCTAAATCATCCAAAATCCTTCAAACGGGTCAAAACATCAAGTATCAACAATACACGACCAAAACCATTCAAACTCCTAGGACATTATCATACTAAATTGTAACAGCTAAAAGCATCATAATATCACAAAAACAACCATGATTAAATCCCAAAAACTCTATCTTTAATCACATACAACACATATAACACATGTAAAGGTGTGGGTTTGTTTAGAAACGGTTTTGAATGGATTTTCAAAGACAAAAACCTTTATAAGTCAGGTCTGGACATTTAGGGAGTAAAACATAATCATTTAAAGGTTTGGGTTTGAAGAACACACCTTGTATGTAAGAGTAGATGATGGAATAAGCTTGGAAATGGTTGTTTGTGTGTAAAAATGGGTTCCAGAGGGTGTTTGTGGGTTGAGATATGTTATGGGACGGCTAGGGTTGTGTAAATAATGTTTTGGAGGTCAAGGGTGGTATTTATAGGTGTTTTTAGTCGTCAGACATGTTGCAGGCGATTATGAAGTTCTATCAGGCGATTAGGGTGCTAATCGCCTAAAGAAACAAGCTAATCGCCTAAGAAAACAAGCTAATCGCCTAACAGGTCAGGCTAATCGCCTAACAGACACAAGCTAATCGCCTGACTGATCAGGCTAATCGCCTATCAGGTCAGGTGTGGTGTATTTGGCGCGTTAAGCTCCGTTTTAACATGTGTTAACACATTTTCACGTACCGACAAGTCACATAATGATTCTAAACACATAATACATGAAAGTAAACATGTTCACACTCGTCCACCAATCCTCGGGACTCGAGACTTGCGTATGTTAAAACTCTAATGATGTGCGACTCGACTCGACCGACCTTGTTTTGTGTAACGTATGCACGACTCGCTAAGGTAGACTTACTAAGTTTTCAAAAGTTAGTTACCGAAAGTTGCCGGGTGTCACATTCTCCTTTCCCTGTGAATGTGTCTCGGGGTCTGTCGGATCTTCGACGATCGTCTCGCCTATCATCTTTCCTGTCGTTCCGGGAATAAGGCTGACTTGATGATTCTGCTCTTCCCCGGTTCCGGCCACTTCGGTGGTCCTTGTTATCATGGGAATCAGAAACTTTAGCGGATTCCTGCTTCTTTCGCACTGCGTGGTTCATGGCTATAGATTTTTCTTGCTTCACATATGCCTTCGCAATGGTCATCATCTCATCCATAGTCTGTGGATATCCTTTCGAGCCATGAAGCTTTCTTAACAAACCGTCATCATTTACTCCCATCGTGAATGCCGTGCATGCCAATTCTTCGGTGAGACCCGGGATTTGCAGTCTCTCTCTGTTGAATCTAATGATAAAGTTTTCCACTGTTTCGTTATCCCGCTGGCGGATATGCATGACTTCGTCTCTATACTTCGTGTGCCTCTTCTGCTGGCTGAATTGCTGTGAGAATCCCTGCACGATTTCTTTCCAATTTGCAATAGACCCGGGAGGTAAGCTGTCCCACCAGACTCTGGCTGCGCCGACCAAGGTCTGTATAAACATGTGGCAAAATGCTTGCATGGGCCAGCCCTTGGAACGTCCTGCAGCCTCGAATATGCTTAGATGATCATCAGGGTCCCCCGTTCCATCATACTTTCCCACGGTGGAAGATAGCTTCAAATTCGGTGGGAGCGGTGCATTAGCAATTCTTGGCGCCAGCTTTGAATAAGTAACCATAGCCGGAGGTCGGTATGGCTTAGTGAGATCATCCTCCTCTTCGTCTCTGAGATTTCCCTGATCGTTCCCTTCTCCCCGTCGTTCCAGTTGAACAGTTCGAGTTGGGGGCTGGCTATTCACTGGCTGGCGTACTTGAACAACCCCCGTAGGAGGCGCCGATGAGTCGGCTGGCGTGCCATCATATGTCAGCCTGGTTCTAACTTCTTCTAGGCGTGCCCCCGGGGCCTGAGTTGCTGGGTGAGTTTGTCCCCCCCATCCCGTCATTGGTGCCATGGGAGGATACATATACGGATAGGGGTATGAATACGGACTAGCGCCTGCCGGTTGGTACATATACCCGTAGGGGTGCATGGGGTAGTACGGCATATACGGCTGATTCCCGGGTGTCACGGGAGTGTAAGGTGCATATGCTGGATTCATAAGTGTCGCCATTGGTGACGACATCATAGATGCCGTCATGGCTGCTGAGAATAACGGGAGAGTGGCCGCTGCCGACGTCCATGGCATGGAGGACGTAGGAGGGCGTGACCTTCCGACCATCGTAGTGTGGACAATGGGTCTTGTGTAAGTCGCCGCAGGAATCGGCATCGGGAAAGGTGGTGCCGTAGGATTTAACCTTGCTGTCGGATCCCCTGAAGATCTTCCTTGGGCTGTCACGTTTTCATTGTGATGTTCTCTGGGTGGGAAACCCGGAGGCTCCATCTCTATCTCTTCGTCCACCGACTCCTCAGAGAGGTGATCCTCATCTTCGTTAGTTATCGGCGGGTTTTGGGGATCATTAGGCTGTATTGTGAACTGAGGATTCTGCTGTGATGCCATTCTGTCAGGTGAAAAAGTACGATTCTTTGTCTAGTTTCCGTCCCACGGATGGCGCCAATGAAGAAACAAGTACCTTGGGGGAACTAGTCTTCTGGGTAAGACAAGAAACTCCTTTTGACCTGATTGAACGGGACCTGCTTAGCTACAAAACAGAACACCGTTAGGACTCGTCACAGGATTGGGGGTTTTCCTGTGACCACCCTCCGGCGTGAGAATAAGTATGGCTTTTAAGCACTTGTAAAGATTGTGAAGTATTTTGTGAATGAATCAATACGTTTACCTGTGTCCCTATTTATAGTTGAGGAGTCCTCCTCTCTCTATGATGCGTAACCGCCTTCATCTTCTTAGTTGTTCCATTTTTCTTGGAGATGATACATATCTCTTGTATTCATATTTTTCGGGCTAGCAGTTGTGCTTTATCCGTTAACTTCTTTCTCGAAGTTGTTTGTTAGTAATCACGTCCGGATTATTTATTACAATTGGGCCTTACCCATTGGGCCACATGACATGTTATAGGTGTGGGCCAGTTTAGTTGAACTGGGCCCTACCTCGTCAGTAAACAAATCATATTTTACTTGCTTGAGTACGTAATGGCTGACTTAGAAATAGAAGGTTCAAAGTGTTAGAGAAAAATGAGCACGAAGACTCAGATAACAATAATTAAACTTGAAAGACTCAAATTGATTTCCATAACCCCTAAAGGCCTTTTTATGATTAAAATGTAATTGTTTATATACATTTGTGGTTACTGTGGCAAAATTTTAATTTTAATATATTGATTTACGAAAAAAGTTAAAATAAAAAATTTCGGGTTGAACGGGTTGTGTTCGAATCTACACACAGATATTCGAGTCGTGTCCAGGTTCATATACATGATATGACACTATTTTTAGGTTTTGGTCGTGTTTGATTTCGTGTAAAATTTTTAGGTTCGAATTAAATTAAAAATCCGTCAACCCGCGTACGCGAAGCGTTTAACAATACTGTTTTTTTTTTTTTATGTTTGGTCCCTTATTTAAAACCTACACGTAATAAAAATTATTTAGGGCAATTTGTGAAACAATCACCACCGTAACCAAACCATGGGAAGACACGAAAGGTCCGATCGTCGGAGCAGAAGCTACAGTCCGCACCGTCGTTCACCTCCACCCTCTCGCCGTCGTCACGAAGATCACCGCGGCCGTCGTCACGATGACTACCGTGACCGTCGTTCTAACGTTCAACGACGTCGTTCCCCTCCTCCTTGCGGCCTTCTCGTTCGCAATATCTCCCTCGATTCTAGGTATACATATCATAATAATAATAACCCGACCCGTATAACCTGAAACACCAAATCCCAGTAATACTAAAAACAGATGCTATTAGGTTTTAGATGTGATTAATTTGATTTTGTTGGTTCATTGTTTTATATATATATATGTAAAACTTATTGTTCAAATCATCATTTTTATAAGGGTGAAAGTATATATGTGGAACTTACTGTATTTTGGAATGCAAAATTGAATAAATGTATTATAATAAATAAAAAGTATAACAATTTACAATATTGAGCATATTTGCTCCAAAGTATTCAGGGTACCTAGTATTAGGGCATTCAGGATAGCAAAAAGATGATAACGTTCATTTATGAACTCGGTATGACGACAGGTTTTTCAGGAGAGTTGACTAGTTTTTTGATAATCTGTTGTATGCAATGGAGTGAATATAAAAACTTGCATTGTAAAAGTGCAGGACTAGATCAAGCTAATGGTTGGTTTCTAAATTCATTTTTTTACTAGTCTAGTACTCGATTGAACGCAGGACTAATTTGTTATAGATTAAGTGGTTGATGGATGTGATTTTTTTTTACGATAAATAGAGTGGTGCTCTTGCAACAATGTCATTTTTATCATGTTTACATGGGAAAATTTGTTAGCTTTAGTCACCTGATAGTCGTATGGTAAATGAAAATTTAGCAAGTCATCGTAGTCAGGCAAGTGACTCAAGACACATTTAGAAATTTTGAACCCAAATTTGAGGTACTGAAGAACACTAAGGGCCTGTTTCTCTGAACCATTCAGCTCTGAATGGTTGAGCATTCAGACTGTTTGTTTCAACCTAAAAAAGGCTCTGAATGGAATGTTCAAGAGCTGAATCATTCAGACTTGGTACATAGTTGAATCATTCAGATCCTCTTAACCATTCAGACCTCTTAATGATTCAGCACTTAATCAACCAAACAGCCCCTAAGTCAAGTTGGCTCATTGTATCACATGTGTGTTTCACTTTCACCATAAGACTTGTTTGATACTTGAATTCCAGTAATGTCATTTTTTGGGTTGTATTTTATACCTGATATAGTAGGGGTGTGATTGAGCAGTTCCTTTAAACTATGAAGGGGAGATATTGAGAAGTTAATTTTTGTTTGTGCAGGCCAGAAGATCTTAGGATCCCTTTTGAACGTTTTGGCCCTGTGAAAGATGTCTATCTTCCCAAAAACTATTATACCGGGTATGATTTCCTGTAGCTGGTGTCCCCTTCTCTTTTTCATTAGTAATTAGTAGGAGTATTATGAAGAATCCCATCAAAATGCAAGTGGTTTATTTTACAAATTATTACGTTGGTGATGATTGCAGTGAGCCACGTGGGTTTGGTTTTGTGAAGTTCCGTAACGCAGAAGATGCTGCAGAAGCTAAACATGAGTTAAATCATTGTGTGATCGGGGGGCGTGAGATAGCTATTGTTTTTGCTGAAGAAAATAGAAAAACTCCCCGTGAAATGAGATCGACTAGTCAGATTAGGTGATTTTACACATGCCAAGTGCCAACAATCTTCTTCTTATGGTTGTTCAATGTTTTGGTCTGTTCTGATTGCTTTGGTTTCTTTTTCAGTGGGCATCATAGAGGAGGCTCGGGTACTAGGCGGACCCCGCCTAGGTCATCTAGACGCCGCTGTTAGTTTCACTTGAACTTTTGACATTGACACCATGTTTAACTGTGAAGAAAAAAAAACATTTATATGGGATAGACATCACACCTTTATGTGGATGTGTCTCTCTTTACTTCTTTAGAGGCGGTAATATCATATGAGTCAACGGGTCCATATTAAAAATCAAGCTAGGAAGGTAACATGTCAAAATGCCAAATAGTTGAATTGCAAATTTTATGGTTACAGCTTTATACATCTAATTTAAAAAAAAAACTTAGATTATTGTTGTAATAATATGGTTTTTTAATCATATTTAATGCATTGATAATCTATTAAGTGAACACAAAAAGTTTTTCAGGTCACTCAGCCTGATCCCTCCAATTTTAACCCACTTAGAATCATAGTTATTAAAAGCCCTCGCCTTGACTGCCTAGGCGACCAATTTCCTAGAAGCCACCAGATCCCGCTTTTCCCTCCTAGATAAAAAAAAAGCCACGGTCTGATTTTTAAAACCTAATCCACTGACTAATATAATCAACCATCGACCAATACTTACCAATTTATAGAGATATATATATATGTCAATCAAATATTTTTTTATATATTTGATTTTTAGAACACTTATAGATATTGAATTATTCTTCAATATATAAACACCTCAACTCATTGATTTACCATCAACTGATTTTGTCTACTACATAGTTACCAAAGGCGTGTTAATTCTTTTAGCAGGTATGGCTAAATCAGTCGGTTTATATTTACATTATTTTATAAGATGATTGTTATTTGTAATGATTTGGTAATTTTTTTTATTTTTTTTATTTGCGCTTTTTTTTTCTCAGGCCCGCGCTTTTTTTGCGCTTCTCGCCTAGGCCACAGGCGGAGCCTAAGCGCCTTGAGTGCGCCTCACGCCTTTGATAACTATGCTTAGAATTCATTTTGGCTCATTATTCAACTGTTTGACCAGCCCATTATGCCACTTCTAGTCGTTTTTATTGTGTAATCCAGGATTATTACTTTGTTTGCTTATGATATTTTTCTCTTTGCTTGTTTATGTTCATTATCTCTGTTTTTGATATCTTTGTTTTTTTCCTTCTAAAACAGCATATTCTCGCTCTTTATCACCTGCCAGGCGTGACATAAGGTTAGCATCATCTTCATCCTGATTCTAATTTTGTTTTGTGTGATTTTGGCAAATCTTTGGCTTGTTATGTACCCAAAGTCGTTAAGGGTGTAGAATTAAAATTGCTCTATTCAAATTAGACCTGCCCTTCAGCTCCCTTTTTTGTTAAACGATCTTATGGTTCTTAATTGGGCGATAAATTCCATGATAGAAGCTTTTATTAAAGCTAAAGATAAAAAAAGTTGATTTTCACTTAAGCTCTTTTGTTTCTTCTATCTCAAAGGAGTTCATGCTTGAAAGAGAAAAATGTGTGGAAATTCCACAATACTAGTGGTATTGAACTATTGATCCATATAGTTTGTCAAGAATCATTTAATTAACCTAATTTCGACTTTATGCATTTTTTAGAGTTCTGCTACAGTGCTACACGGCTTAGTTTTACGTTGCACAGTTTAATTTCAGAAATGCTGTATTTCTTTTCTTGTAGGAAACTGAAATAATTTGTTATGTAACATATTGTAAAAGCAAGAATGTTTAGGTTGGTGGCTGTTGGATTTTTTTTCTTGTAGGAAACAAAATATGCTAGGTAAAATTTCCTTAACTCAAAGACGTAGTGGTATTTTTTTAATATTCATTTTTGTGTTTGCTGCATGGTGCTAAATGTTCTGTTCCGAATGCAGTTGTCACTTGTCAGTTCTTGCTTTATCGGCAAGACGTTTTTCATCTAGTTACAAATTAGAAATTAATCCATTGGCTTTGCTTAGCTTAGCTGTCGGATACACTATGAGATTTCTGTTGCTTGCAGTTTTGAAACTCGTCTATATAAATTTAATACTTTAATAAATTATTAGCCTTTATTTGGAAGCTCTATCTTGTCTTTACATCCATAGACCAGCCTCTAATCAAACTCGCACAAGAAAAGAAAAACTAAAAATTTATTATATAGTTAATGACATGTACAGTCACAGGAAAAGGCGAGACTGGATTTTCATGATCACTATCTAGTAATCTAGTATCTACCATTTGGGGATTTGGAATTAAAACATACCAATTTTATTTTGTCCAAGCTACATCCTTTGTATAATAACTTGAGGTGGCAGTTTTAACTCATCTATCTATGAATTTGTATATTAAGATTGTGTTTTATCTAAAACAGGTCAAATGGTTCCAATATTTCTATTTTTTAGCTACAAATGTAACTGATCAAGAGGGTTACACGAGTCGGAAGTAAGCAGAAGTGTTTATATAATGCATACCTTTCTAAATTACTTTATCAGTTTAGTAAAACATTATAAAATTATTGTTTAGTTTATTTTCTGTAATTAGGTTTAGCATGCTGATTAGTTAGAAAAAAGTTAGATAGGGTTTTGCTGATCAACCCGTTTTGACATTTTACTCAGCGGCCTCAGCCAACCATTTTTGCACCTCTAATGGCAACTGATTGCGAGTATTATATTTGAAGTGACTAAGTTTTGTATCTGCTTAGGTCTTGTCATGTTGTCCAGGCCACACATAGCATTTTGTGCAATGCTTGAAAATTTTGGGGTATACCACATGCACATGCTTATTAATGCTACAAATTAAGTTTTAGACATTCTTGCCAGATTAATATGGTTATTCGGATGTAGGTGGGGTTTAAATAGCAGTCAAATGCATTAGACTATGAATAGTAAAAACTTTTTAATATATCCCAGTATATCTTTGATTTGGTGACATAAACGTGTGGGATAATCTTATATATTTCCATTAAAACCTGGTATAAATGTATAATATCATATTTACTTAACAAAAAATCATAATATCAAAATGTGCCGGTTTTCAAATTTGTGACATTTATACCCTTCTCTTAAAACTTACATTAGGATATGAGAGTTCGGAGTGTAAGGAGAATGAGAAGGGTATACTGATCATATTATAAATTGTATTTGATATTTTAATTTTATGTATTTCAAATGGGTTTATTTTATATTATTTTTTTGGCCTGTTAAATATGATAATATGATATTATGCAAGTTTCAAAGGGAATACAAGAAATTTCCGTTATATCTATAGTTATCTGCATTAGATTTTGGTATCATTTAGGCTATGATATTTAGTTTAAGAACGCTGCCAGCATCAGAGAATCAGACTATGCGTTTTCTCACAGTGCCATATATGTATTTTGTTGTTTTTTATCTGATGTTGAGTGTGAAGTTTAATAATATATTGCTTTGCATATACCAACAGTCAAGAAAGAATTTAAAGATTAAAGTTGGGCCCAAGAGAATCGAAGTTTGTCAATCGTGTATTGCTAAAGATAGAATGGGGGATATCAATATTCAGTTATTCACCACCACATAAAAGTATTGTTGGGAATGTAGAGATTGTGATGATACTGCAAAAGCTTTCCAGTTTATTGATGATCACAAACTGGTTGTAAAGATCATTAGTCGGACCCGCTTTTGGAACAAAAGTTAAACCTATAGTCGCCCTTTTTTTACCAACTGGTCGGGTAAAGGTAATAATATCTCTAGCACAATGCTTGTACTGTATGCCCAATCCGCAGCAGTTAAGAAGTAGGGTTGTTTTCTTCACCTGTCGTTCAAAGTAGATTTAATTTTATAATCCCGCTTGCAATATGTTTAGCACTTTGGCTTTTATTAATGAAACTATGTTGTTGATATAATATCAAAATTATGGTGATGGTTAGTTATGGGACATTACATGCAGTGATAGAGGTCAGAACAAACATTCAAGGTCTTCTATATCACCGCCACCTCGTGATGATGATGATAGTGGTATAAGATACAAGTCAAGACGTTCAAGTCCTGTGAGAAATGGCAGGGGGTCAGCCTACACAGACCAGAGAGGCGGCTCTCCTGACGAATTGCAACCGTCACCTGCACAAGACGGGAAGTCAAATGCTGCTGCAGCTGCTGGTGGTCGGCGTTCAAGGTCAAGGTCAATATCTAGGTCCCTTTCACCTTATTAGTCAATGGCTTCTATTCAACCTCATCTTTCAGGTATTTTTGTCCTATGATGATTTTATTATATGATTATAATGATGAAATTCAAACATGAATTAAACATCTTTCAGGCCCTGTAAGGATTTATCAAGAATTGATTTTCTGTATTTTTTGTGGTTTAGTTATTATTATTGACCTGGTGATGCGTATGACTACAAACTTTTCAGTGTCAATGAATGATCTTCTAAGTGTGTTAGGGGTGTTAATGAGTTGAGCTGAGCCCGAGCTCGTTAATAACTTTTCTAGCTCGAGCTAGCTTGGCCTTGACTTGTTTATTATTTATTAAATTGTTATTTATTTTATTTATTATTTAAACAAATGTAATTATTTATAACATTTTATGATTAAAAGTTGAATATGTAACCAAATATATAAAAATTGATCAATTTTATCATTATTTAATATATAATCATATCTGTTATTTAGTTATGTACTTATGTATTTATCCTATAAAATAAACTTTATTATATTTTGTATAAATAAGAGGCTTGTTAGGCTCGAGCTCAGTATATGAAGCTCGTGCTCGAGCTCATTTATTAAATGAGCTTCAATTTAGGTTTAAGCTCGGGCTTGTTTAAGATTGGTACAATCGAGCTTTCAGCGATCTGATCTCGAGTAAGTTGGGTTGTTTGCGATGACAGAAATGTTGAGTTATTTTGGGTCACCTTCTTTTGCAGGTGAATGGTGTTGATAGAAAACGCGACTAAATTTTCCTGTCTAGAAGGTTAAAATCTTGGTTTGAACTTTGATACAATTTTACTTTTTGATGCCTTAGGAATGTAATGTTATTTTACTATGTTTACTTATGAAGTATGCCAATATATGTTTCCTGGTATTTTTGTTTATACATGTAGATATATGAGAACCACTTTATTAATAGTGACGAATCTACTAGATGAAAACGTTTATACTTGATGGCATTTTTGTAATTAATTATAAAACTTGTATTGTATCAAAGCAAAAATACACTGTAGTTTTATAGTTTCTAATATAAATTGTTTAAAATATGTGTTCAAGCTGCTGTTAAAAAGAAGTTCTTGTTTAGAAATGGTTTTGAAGTGTCTTTTTTTTTTGAACGGCCAACGAATCAATTTCCGAGCACTCTCGGGCACCCTTTTGGCGAATCAGGTACTCGAGAGTACCCGGGCCACCAATTGCCACCAATTCCTGGGAAAACCCGACCACTCACCCGCCCGAAGGCACAACAGTGAAATAATCGGTAAAACCGGTCGGGATCAGGACTCGAACCCAAGTCAATAGCCGAGTCTTCCCTCATTTCCCATCCACCAATGTCCTCCAAATGTAGCTAGTGGGAATTGAACCCAAGCCTCCCATAGGAAACTTTAGGCCTTCAACCAACTGAGCTATAAGTGTCGGACGGTTTTGAAGTGTCTAGTAGCTCTCTTTTGAACTAAAATCATAAATCAAATGAACCAATAGGCATCACGTGACTTTCCAAACTTTACTTACTATATTCATTATCGAATAATAATAATAATAATATAAGAAACATATTTATAAAGATTAAACAAAGAATTTACATAGTTGATGGACTTGTATAATAAATATTACCAGTCGTGTTCTCTTTTGGGAACTATAATTGAACCTTGATGGAAGAAGTGTCAAACTAGAAACATGTATATTTCAACTACACCCTCAGACGGTCAGATCCGCCGCACATTGCAAACAAATTTTGATGTCAAGTTTTAGCAATCGAAGTATACCAAACAATTGAATGCCAAATACAAGATAAATAGAAGATATCAACGATCGAATGCGTGAGAGTAAACCGATAGGTTATGAAACATTGAAGCATGATTGGAAAAAGTGGGTAGTGGTTATTGTCCACATATTAGGTATATTTTTTAGGGTATATCTCCCTATCTTTAACTCTATATAAAGGAAATTTCTCCAAGTCTTAATTTTAAGAACTTTACAAGTCTTTGAGCATATATTATAAGTCATACAAGCTTATAAAAACACAACCAAGCTTCCAAAAAACATGACCAATAGGAGTGAAACATAAGGATCACGATCTACACCGTCCATCCAAATTTCCATCCCCAAAGATGATGTAACAACCTTGAAAACTTAATCGATATTATAATCGATAAGTAAACTTAAAGAACTAATAATAGAATAGTATTGGGCCATCAAAGGGTGTTGCCCAATAACCTTACCCGGATAATAGACCAAGGCCCATTTAACTAGGTTAAGGCCCAATAAACTTAATAATAATTACTTAGGCCCATTATATAAAGACCCGATACTAATAAGGGCCCAAACCGTTCAAGCCCAATACCCTAAAAACCTATTCCGGCCCATTTACCTACCTAATCCATTAAACCTAAACAATATACCCCTCGGCCCAAATAACCATACCATCCTTTGGGCCTAGCACCTAAACTACTATTATAAAGGCCCACCTAATTAACCTATCCATAACTAAAGATCCATCAACCCAATCGACCCATTCCCTCTTTGAGCTTGTGTCGCCACTTCACCCTCCACCTATTAACCCAACTTAGCACTCAACACTTATTATCCTTACACCTTTCCAACCTAGAGCTAGACATTATCAAGTGCATGCATGAACTATCTCTCATTCCCTTGTATTAAAACCAATCCGCCCTCCTTATTTTCTTGTTAAAACTATTGTCACATTACCACTATAACTAAGTTATAATAATAATAATCAACACCCAAGTATCAATCGACCAAGGTGTAACCGGTCGGTTATTATAGTAAAGCTAATATCAATCCGGGTAAGTATTCGACTCTAATCTCCTAGAAAACGAGTGCCTAAGCTGTAATGTCCAGCTTTAGTTTAGTTATGTGTACGCCTAAGCTGTAATGGCCAGCTATAATATGTATATAAACATGTGTATAATCGTTGTTATTTGATAAACAGGCAATCAGAGCACTCCCCGAACAATCGGCCCTCGCTAGAAACCAAGAAGAATTGATCCGAGTGAGTGCATGTCCCCCACATTGTCTTTAAAGTATTTCGTGGTGAATGCATGTTGTCCTAATGTGTCTAAAATAACATCGGATCATGATCATTTTCGTGTAGTAGAATCGGTCGAATAGAAATAACGTAGATTGGATCCAATCGGTATCATAAGAATGTATTTATCCTAACCCGTCAAGGGGTTTGGAACCAATATGACCGAACCATATTATCGAGTTATATATTTTTCTAAAAAGGTTTATAATCGGTCTCGGCATCACTCACTAGTTTATGACTAACGTATTTTAACATGTATTTCAGGATCAATACGAACCCATGGAACCCGAGCACCACGAATGTTTAAGTGAAGTTGTTGATTAACATAAAGATGTTTATAAATAAAAGATGGTTTCGGCTTATGTTTCGAAAGATACAAGGGCTTCGGCTATGTTGTTTTGTGTTGTGTTAAAAGTTCTTAAATTATGATGTTGTTTTTGTATAAGACAATGTACCACGAACTGGTTTTTATAATAAAAATAATAATAATGTGAATGTTTGTTAAGAAAAATATAATTGTGATCACCAATCGGCAATGACTCGGTAATTCCGGGTCGTTACAGGTGATCTACACCGTCCATCCACAAACCAACTACTCAATTATCATAATTCAAAACACAAACGCTATCACACACACACACACACACTCTCTCTCTCTCTCTCTATGTGTGTGTGTGTATGTGTGTGTGTGTCTCTCTCTCTTTCTCTGCGATGAAGACCAACTTGGATCCAAAAGGAAAGAGAATCAGAGATGTTCGTTGATCTACTTTATCTTCCATTTCAAAACTCAAAACATCATACTCTCATGATTTGAGGGGATCAGCCGATTTGATTTCTTGAAATGTTGTGAGTTGTGGTGAATCGAGAAGGGAGGTGACAAAAGCCCTCTGCTACCTCCGTCTGATAGCAGCTAGGGTTCCGGCGAGTTATTCGGTAAGATGTTTTAGCTAACATCTCTGTACATTATATATTTTACCTATCGGTCATATGCAGTGACATCTAGAGCCGACTTTGTATGTTGTGTTTTCGTTTTCTCTTTTGCTTGAAGCTTGTTATCCTTACACTTTGGCACGTCTAGCATATTGTCGACCTGCAGCATCACTCGGGTATCCTGCTAGTATAGGTAAATGGGCTAATGGTTCATTAAATTAACTAAAATAGTGGATCAAAATTTAGCATATGTGGGCTATTACTCATGATCAGTAATCTAGCAAAAAAAAAGAGACTTCTAATGAATTATGATTTACAAACTTAACATATATATAACATAAAAGTTTATATTAGAAAAAAAGTAGTTAGTCTAGTTGTATAAAGTTTTTAGATACAAAATATAAAGATGTTAATATATGACACCATCTGGTTTTTAAACTCAGTTTGATCAATTCAACCTGTCTGACCAATAAAATAGTAAGCATCCGGTTTAATACCCGGCCAGGTTATGAAAACATTGCTAAAAGCACCATAGATCATTTAAGAACAGTGAAGAATTCACACAATCTCTAATTGATTGGACCATAACCCCTTAGCACCATCAAGTTTAGTTAACTCTAATAATGTTGTCTTGAGCTTCATCCGACCTGTGACCCCTTGTATTTTCTGACGTAAATTAATTATGGGAAATTTACGGTATAAATCATTTCGTTATTATTTGTTAAAAAATCGGTGTATTATACTAATAGAATAAAATATAATGTAATTTGTTAACTTATACAATCGTCATAATATGTATTTAAAAAATGAACATTAACGTGACAGTTATAAATTTTGTTAAGTTAATTTTTAAAACATTTTTTTTAAAATGAGAATTAACTTTGATTTTTTCAATACCACATATTTTTTATTATTTAACATATTGAATTTCTATTATTATTTATCATCTAACCACATCAAATATTTGCAATTTTTTATATATCACTTACAAAAACAATTATCTTCATTATTTTTTATTTTAAGTATTTTAGCTAGTAAAATTTAAACTTGGTAAGGTGATTGGTTGTTTTTTTTAATCTAAATCACAAACCATAATAATAATTTATTTATTTCACCCCCTTTCCCCCTCCACTCCCCACAATTTTTACCCTTGAAAAATGGACCCTGTATGTGTCATATGACGCATCATGCCCCCCTCCACTCCCCACAGTCTAAAAGATAAGTGTATCTATAATTAAGTAAGAGAAGGATGCGGAAAAACCAAAAAAAAAAAGATGGCTCCAGTAATTCACACTTGTTCAAACTTATATTCGTTTATTATGTATAATAATAGTAATGGATAATGAATAATTGATAATATATATATATATATATATATATATTCATTTTAATTAAAATTGGTTAATATAATCTAAAAATTATATTTATCCTAATAATTAAATGAGAAAATTAATCACCGAGAGACACATAACGCTTAAACGGGTTCGTATACACGGTGTCCGCAACCCACTCTAAATCCTAGTTATTTAACAGGGCCGTCTATGAAAATTCAGGTGCCCGAGCCGAGCCATAAGAAATGTGCCCCTTAGCCTTAGGCCTTAATGAAATAAATAACGTAAACTACCTTCTTTAAACGAAGATTCAAGTAATATTAATAAACATATCAATGACCAAAATGACAAAAGCATAGTATTACAATGAGTTAATAACATACTGTAATAAGCGAATAGCTAACCGAGGATGAGTGAAGCTCTCCTAGCATTCTTGGTAGCAAGTTGATGGATCAACTCTTCACACTTTATATTATCCAACATTTCACTCTCGATAGCTATCATCGCCAACCCGCAAAGTCTTTCTTAAGACATTGTAGATCGTAGATAAGATTTCAGTAACTTCAATTTCGAAAAACTCCTTTCAGCAGATGGCACCGTAACTGGAATAGTCAACAATATTCTATATGCAATGCAAGCATTTGGAAAATAACCGTCTTCTTTCATATAATCCAAAACATCTATAGGGTTGGTAAATATTCTAGTTTGTACTGTGCTAAATAGTTTCAACTCCAAATAACTTCCACACCAACAATATCAGATCTTTCGTTAAACTTGAGTGCAGTTTCAAGACGATGACAAGACAACTTAAGACCTTCATCTCCAATTCCACTCAACTTATATGGAAACAAAAAACAAAATAACACCTCATACCATTTGAATTGCTCAAATCTTGTCTCAAGAGAAACAAGAGCTTGATCAACAATATATAAGAAATAATTTACTCTAAAATTCTCTTCATCTGTAAAGGAGACTTCTTGGCTACTTGAACTCTCATCTTTTCTTTTTTTTTTCTTTTAATTATATATTTTGTTTTGCAAATACAGTATTAACATCCATTTCATTAGCAATCTTTGTGGCTTCATCAATCGCTTTTGCAAAACTATTGTCTCTATAGTACTTTGCATCCTTTATGTTCTTGATGATTTCTTTTTTAATTTCTTCAGCAAGCAATAGTATTATCTCGTTTTGGATTTTGTGTCCAAGATAATGCACATAAATCCTATCACTTGTGATCCGTCGCACATGCTCCTTGATAACCGGATCAAACTCTTCCAACATTTCAACTAGACCCAAGAAATTTCCATTACCTTTTAAATACAATCAACAAATAAAAAGTGGAATTAGTTATAACAATTAAGTGGAAGTGGAAGTGGATCCAGTCGGTATCATAAGAATGTATTTATCGTAACCCGTCAAGGGGTTTGGAACCAATATCTAGCATTGATAAAGTGCTACCCTAGATATACATTCGAAACACAATGTGACCGAACCATATTATCGAGTTATATATTTTTCTAAAAAGGTTTATAATCGGTCTCGGTATCACTCACTAGTTTATGACTAACGTATTTTAACATGTAATTCAGGATCAATACGAACCCATGGAACCCGAGCACCATGAATGTTTAAGTGAAGTTGTTGATTAACATAAAGATGTGTTTATAAATAAAAGATGGTTTCGGCTTATGTTTCAAAAGATACCAGGGCTTCGGCTATGTTGTTTTGTGTTGTGTTAAAAGTTCTTAAATTATGATGTTGTTTTTGTATAAGACAATGTACCACGAACCGGTTTTTATAATAATAATAATAATAATGTGAATGTTAAGAAAAATATAATCGTGATCACGAATCCATCCACAAACCAACTACTCAATTATCATAATTCAAAACACAAACGCTATCACACACACACACACACACACACACACACACACTCTCTCTCTCTCTCTATCTCTCTCTCTCTGTGTGTGTGTGTGTGTATGTGTGTGTGTGTCTCTCTCTTTTTCTCTGCGACGAAGACCAACTTGGATCCAAAAGGAAAGAGAATCAGAGATGTTCGTTGATCTACTTTATCATCCATTTCAAAACTCAAAACATCATACTCTCATGATTTGAGGGGATCAGCCGATTTGTGTCACACCCTCAAATTTCACGTGCGGGGTTTTACCGCGAGGCGCATGACAAACTAGGATCCCAGTCAACGGCCACAATAAACAACACTATATGGAATACGTAAACTCAACAAAACTTTATATTTCAAAAACAGTAGCGGAAGCAACACCAAGTTACAAAGACTTGTTTCACAAAAAGTTCTCAAAAGATTATTCGAAACATGAGACTAAAGCCCTAGACGCCATGCAGACCCGTGCGCCTAGTCCGTGTAATGCTACCTTAGCGACCTGAGAAAAACATGCCAAAGATACGTCAACATATAATGCTGGTGAGTTCACAGGTTTTCATAAACGTTACTAAATGTTACCAAAAGTTCCAAGAATGTTACCAAGTTCCAAAAATGTTACCAAGTTCCAAAAATGTTACCAAGTTCAACCTGTCAGTACTATGTCATGTTTAAGCTAAAGTACGCTAGCTAGGCGTATGTTTTGTTACTACTACGATTGGAAAACCATTACTGGACACGTTCAAGAAAGTTCATCATGTTACAAGTTCAAGCCGCACGAATAATGTTACAAGTTACAAGGTCGAGACAATATGCACCTGCCCGGCTCCCAGCCGACGAGTGGGGCAGGTCACGCCCAATAGATCTATCCGCATTTCCCCCGCTGTGCTACCCCGCACATTCATGGTTTCCCCCGGGACTTCCAAAGATCGTATAGTAACTCAAAAGTAACCCATAGTATGACACAAGTTCTCAAAACACAAGTTTAGCGCATGTTTTCTCCCCTAAAAGTAAAACTAGTGAAAGTGGGGCCGTGAACTCACCTTAGGTTGCATTTTTCTTCAAAATAAGAATAGAGCTAATCCCTTGATAATCCCAACTACCGGAGATCTATCAAAAAGTTCACATAAGTGTTCCGACTAATAACCATAAGGTTATCTAGTCCCCGATTGTCCAGATCGTGATCAAGTATTGACTAAAATATGTTTAACTGTTAAACCGACACACTAGACTGACCCGACATCCCGTTGGTGACCCATTACATGAATTAACTAAGTACACATAGATTACACATAAGGTTCAAGCATAAAACACTTAGTTTGCATCAAGAATCGCATATACGGAGTTGTAAGGTCGGATTAGTATGGAAACTTAGCAGGTTCGACCCATAAGACCTTAGTTCGACCCCCATCAAGCTCCTTCGACCCTTACTTAAGTTCATACAACGTCTTACATGTTCATTCGACCTTAACACATGTTAATTCGACCCTAACATTTGTTAAATCGACCTAAATCAAGTTCGTTCGACCTAACAGAGCCACGTTCGACCTGCAGAAAGCTATGTTCGACTCCTAGGCTCTACCTTCGACCCCAACGCTGGTCGAAGGTATCCCAGCTTCGACCCCTGCAGCTCCTTTCTTCCTAAAATGCATCAAATCACATCAAAACTATCCGAAAACCTCACGAAACACAGCAGTCATGTATGAATAACATATCCCTACAAAACCCTACCAATTTTACTCCAAAATCAGTCCGTTTTAACACTTACCCAAAATGGTAAAAATTATGAAAACATCACATCATGCATGAAAACTTAACCCGATTTGGAAACTTGTTGAAATCCTATCACAATCATCCTAAAACACTCTATTTTATATGTTTTATGAAAACCTCCAAATCGTTTTATCAATAACCATAACATGTAACAAACCCTATATTCATTAAAAATCCCCAAATCAACATAATATCAACATTCATCCAATAGTAACCTAAATCAATCATAAACCAACACCAATAGCAGCCCTAGATCATGTATCTATCATCTATACAGCAGCAAACCAATAACATCACATAATACACCATTAACAGATGTTTATTTATATGAAAACCCATGTTAAATGATAAGGTTTTGTTTAGAAAGATGTTTGAAAGGTTTTTAAATCATAAAAACAACCTTAGAACAGATCTGGACATTTAGGACTAAATGAAAACGAATCAAAAAGCATTAAAAAGGGTTTTGGATTAAGAACACACCTTAGATTCTTGATTAGATGATGTTTGTAGGTTAGATTATGAAAAACGAGAGCAAAAACTCCTTCCCCGGTGATTAAAATCGAAAGGGAGTGTTTAGAGGCGACTAGGGTTTGTGAAATGATGAAAATTGACAAAGTGTGGTATTTATACCCAGCCTACATTCGACCCCTTACTGAGGTCGAATGAGACTTCAGTGGGTCGAATGACCCTTTGGTTGGAAGACCATCCATGGTTCGACCCCCCTTCGGGTCGAACCTGTACCCAAGTTTTCCAGATTTTCCAGTTTTGTCGTTTTAATGCATTTTAACACATCCTAACACATGAGCATGCAATCCCAACACATGTTAAGCATATAGAGCACGTATAATCATGTTCACACCTTCGTAGCACGTATTATCATATTATGTTACATGTATGTTAACAATCTACATATCCTACTTAGTTTAATCCATGTAATTTCACCAACAACGGGACTCAAGTCTAGTGTATCCACAAAATGACTCCCCAATGATCCTCCAGATCATTGAGCCCTGGACAATCCTAACCTGACCCGACTTAACTGACCCAACTAAGTACGTTAACAATTTTTTTTCGCTAAGGTAGACTTATATGTTCTCAATTGTTTATTATGTATAATAATAGTAATGGATAATGAATAATTGATAATATATATATATATATATATATATATATATATATAGGGAAATGGTAAAATGAGAACAAGGTTGAGTTGGAAGAACATCGGGAACCATTTGTGGCCATTGATCTTTGATGATATAATGGTTAGGATTGTGCCACATACTTTTTTTGTCCTTTTTTCATCCACTTGCTATTTTTTATTATGAAGATAATATTAAAAAAATCCTTAAGGGTATTATTGTCTTATTAAACTCACTCTCTATCCTCCTTTTTCCTTCCACATGGGACCACCTGACACCATCTCCCAAAAGTCAATTTCCTCCCTCTCTCTCTCTCCCAAAAATACTAAAAACATTTCAGAGAAATAAATCTGCTTTTATTTTATTTTTATTTTTTAATTCATTTTTTTTACAACAGATCATTCATTTTACACCAGCGTAAAACCCCATTAGCAAACATAGTTTACACTACTTTACATCAGTGTAAAACACACTTTACACATGTGAATCTAGAAAAAAGATGCAAGAATTTGAGTTGGGAAACATTAACATTGGTGCAAATCCAAAAAAGCATCAATTATCAACCAAACATATTTCAAAAAGGTAATAAGCTTTCACATTAAAAGGTCACTAGGCATGCGGCAATTGTTTTACTATCTAACTGCTCAATTGCCTCTTCTGGTTTTAGTTTTTCGGTAGTCCTTCCAACCTTCTTCCCTGAAAAATGGGAAAATAAACCGTTACACCAGTGTAAATTGCACTACATATATGCAATTCACATTAGATTTGTAAAGAAAAAACGGATTCATGTAAATCTTCCGACAACATATCAAAAACCGTTATCTTTATATAATGGAACTATACTATAAACCCATCATTATTATGTTCATCCATTAGCGATTAGTTATGTTTGCTATGTTACCAATCTGTTACACCAGTGTAAACCATCGTGTAATCTTCCTTCAACATATTAAAAACTATCATCTTTATAAAATGGAACTATACTATAAACCCATCATTATTTAAAAAAATGTCATAAAATGTGTTCTTGTGTGTAAAAACAAAAAATAAAGATCTGATTTTTATTTTATTTTAATTTTTAACTCATTTATTTTACAACAAAAACAAACCATTTCTTTTACGCCAGTGTAAAACTCCCATTAGCAGCATCGTTTGCGCCAGTTTACATTTGTAAAAACACAGTTTACATCAGTGTAAAACCCCCATTAACATTAATGTAAACAACAACTAGAATAAAAGAAATTATATTTTTTACACCAATGTGATGAATATTACAAATTACCTCAAAAAGGAGGAATGGTCAATACACTGATTGATAAATTCCATTCACATTCCAAAAGATAATATGGTAAATTTGGTTTACAAATATTCCCACTAACAACCTTACACCAATGTAAACAACAAAAATCACACTCCAAAGCAAACATCATACCTTGTCCACAACTTGTATTTTGTAATCTGTATTATGTGCCTACGTATCTTTGATTCACCCATCCATCCATCCTATAATCTTTATTCTGTAACCCACAAAATCACCGCCTCCCGCTCACAACCGCCACCATCTCCTTCACCATTACCGCCTCCTTCACCACTGTCACCACCATATAGATGCCACCTCCATCTCCTACACCCCACCATCATCCACCTCAAACCCTAAACCCCAGAACCATATCCACCACTATCGTCTCCTTCCACCACCACCGTCTCCCTTCCACCACCTCTGAACCCAGAAACCAAAACCCCTCTGAACCGCATAACCAAAATCCCTCTGAACCCCAGCACCATAGTCTCTTACGAGTGCTTGCAGACAAAAACAATGGTGGTGACGGTGGTGAAGTCACCGGCGTCGGTGTCGTCTTCCTCTCCGGCAACAATCCACAACCGTAACCCGTTCCTTCCTTCTTTCTTCCTTCCTCCTTACAGATCTGGATCTGGTTCAACTTTTAGAACAAACTTACAAATCTGGCATCTGGTTCAACAACGCCGGCCACCGACCTACCACCTCCTCCTTCATCGGCCACAGTCGGCTAGAAAGCACCGACCTACCGCCTCCTCCTTCATCGTCAATAGCAGGCAAAAGACGGGTTGTACAAAAGAAAAACCACTTCCTCCTTCACCACCGTCACCGCACCACCTAAAATCAACCGTCTACCACCACCCCCAAATCATCTGCTCGATTTGAAAAAGGTAGCGTGATTTTATATTTGGATTAAATTATATAAAATTTGGTGTGAATTTGTTTTAAGAGATAAAGAAAGAGAGAGAGAGGGGAAAAGTGAGAGAAGAGTTCATCTGATTTGAATTAAAAGAGAGAGAAAGAGAGGACAGGTGGTGTGATTTAATATTTGGATTAAACAATAATAAATTTTATATTACCATAAATACCCTCTCTTAATACAAACAAAATCATCACACATGGCATCATCTTATCGACTTAGGTGGGTTTTCTAGTTTTTCCAACTCAAGGTGGTTTTCAATGGAACCTATATATATATATATATATATATATATATATATATATATATATATATATATATTCGTTTTAATTAAAATTGGTTAATATAATCTAAAAATTATATTTATCCTAATAATTAAATGAGAAAATTAATCACCGAGAGACACATAACGCTTAAACGGGTTCGTATACACGGTGTCCGCAACCCACTCTAAATACTAGTTATTTAACAGGGCCGTCCCTGAGAATTCAGGTGCTCGAGCCGAACCATAAGAAATGTGCCCCTTAGCCTTAGGCCTTAATGAAATAAATAATGTAAACTACTTTCTTGAAACGAAGATTCAAGTAATATTAATAAACATATCAATGACCAACATGACAAAAGCATAGTATTACAATGAGTTAATAACATACTGTAATAAGCGAATAGCTAACCGATGATGAGTGAAGCTCTCCTAGCGTTCTTGGTAGCAAGTTGATGGATCAACTCTTCACACTTTATATTATCCAACATTTCACTCTCGATAACTATCATCGCCAACCCGCAAAGTCTTTCTTGAGACATTGTAGATCGTAGATAAGATTTCAGTAACTTCAATTTCGAAAAACACCTTTCAGCAGATGACACCGTAACTGGAATAGTCAACAATATTTTATATGCAATGCAAGCATTTGGAAAATAACCGTCTTCTTTCATATACTCCAAAACATCTATAGGGTTGGTAAATATTCTAGTTTGTACTGTGCTAAATAGTTTAAACTCCAAATAAAGTTCCTCACCAACAATATCAGATCTTTCGTTAAACTTGAGTGAAGTTTCAAGACGATGACAAGACAACTTAATATCTTCATCTCCAATTCCACTCAACTTATATGGAAACAAAAAAACCAAATAACACCTCATACCCTTTGAATTGCTCAAATCTTGTCTCAAGAGAAACAAGAGCTTAATCAACAATATATAAGAAATAATTTACTCTAAAATTCTCTTCATCTGTAAAGGAGACTTCTTGGCTACTTGAACTCTCATCTTTTCTTTTTTTTTTCTTTTAATTATATGTTTTTTTTTTGCAAATATAGGATCAACATCCATTTCATTAGCAATCTTTGCGGCTTCATCAATCGCTTTTGCAAAACTATTGTCTCTATAGTACTTTGCATCCTTTATGTTCTTGATGATTTCTTTTTTAATTTCTTCAACAAGCAATAGTATTAACTCGTTTTGGATTTTGTGTCCAAGATAATGCACATGAATCCTATCACTTGTGATCCTTCGCACATGCTCCTTGATAACCGGATCAAACTCTTCCAACATTTCAACCAGACCCAAGATATTTCCCTTACCTTTTAAATACAATCAACAAATAAAAATTGGAATTAGTTATAACAATTAAGTGGAAGTGGAACAAAAAAAAATTAAACACAAATTACCTTTTTGATACACCGTTTCATCTGTTCCACGAAACGCTAAATTATGTTTAACAGGAAACTTCACTAGTACAATGATTCTCAAAAGGACTTGTTTCCAGTAATCTCTTTCTTTCTTGAATTGCTCGTATTTCACTTTATCAATTGTTTTGCTCAATTTCAATCTTCTTCGCATATCAAACCAGTTATGCATATTTGTGAGATGACCCAAGGAAACCTTGTCACACCCTCAATTTCCACGTGCGGGGTTTTACCGCGAGGCGCGTGACACACCAGGATCTCAGTCAACGATCACAACAAACATTCAACAAACATGCATTCATAGATATATTAAACCAAAATATCATGCTTTGAGCCGTAAACCAGCAGCGGAAGCATTTCTTGTTTACAACCAAAAGACATATTAAAGTTTACAAAACATTGTTTAATACGTTTCAAAATCCTAGACGCCGTGCGAGACTCCGTGCGCCTAGTCCATTAACTGCTACCTTAGCGACCTGAGAAAACATGCCAAAAATATCAACATATAATGCTGGTGAGTTCATAGGTTTTCTTTCATAAATGTGTTTTATAAGTTCCAAAGATCATATCCGTTACTACTTGGTTATGAGAACGTTAGCTAGACGTTAGATGTTTTTACTACTACGGTTGGGAACCATTACTAAACACGTACAAGAAGATGAAACCAGCCCAGACTGACTGGGCTACCGATGCCTCGGTAACCCGAATGTTAAGGACAATATGCACCCGCCCGGCCCTGCCGTCGAGTGGGGCTTGTGAAGCCCAATAGATCTATCCACATTTCCCCCCGTTGTGCATTCCCGCACATTCATGGTTTCCCCCTGGGACTTTCCGAAAAAGCCGTATAGTAACATAAAGTAACCATAGTATAACATGATCTTTAATAAAGAAGTAGTAGCATGTTTCTCCCCCTGAAGACAAAACAATAAAAGCGGGGCTGTGACACTCACCTTAGTTTGCGTTACTTGAAAATAGTTAAGTAGTTATGCTATGATAGCCCCAAATAGCGGCGACCTATCATAAGACGTGTATAAGTATCCGGACTAATAACCCGCAGGTTAGCTAGTCCCCGAATGTCCAGACCATAACCATAGACGTTTGAAAAACACCTTTGACTGTTAAACCGACCGTGCCAGACAAGACTCGACATCCCATTGGTGACCCGACATTCCATGTGTTAGCTAAATGCAAAGTATCATGCAACATGTATAGTTAAACACTTAGTACGCGCAAGAGTTCACCTAGTCTAACTTAACGCACAAGTAAAGCTCAATAGTGTCCGAACACGTGTTACCAAGTCATACGGCATGTCACGGGGTTCCTATCATGTTCCTAGGTGTCAAATCATGCTTCGGGATGCCAAAATACGCTTACAGCAGCAGTACACGCGATTAGGAATTTAACATGCAATTAGGAAAAGTCAACTGGTGATTAGGGTTGGTCAACAGGCGATTGGGGGTGGTAATCGCCCCTTAAGGTTCCTAATCGCCCCCCGCATCAGGCGATTAGGATTCCTAATCGCCTGCTGCAGCTGCGCGACGTATTTTCCCGCGTTTAACCCTCCAAATCAGATCCGAAACATGCAAAAACACCCAATATCAAACCTAAACCATTTACCAACCCATTCCAAGCAAAACCCCCCCAATTAATCACTGTTCTAACACTCTTTGTGCAATTATTTCCAAAAATGGCAAAGTACCATGTTTCATTAACTAAGCTTATCTTTCCTTAAATAGCAACAAATCAGATTTCATCACTTTCAAGCTTGCAAATCAACATTTCTCTGTTATAACACCTCCCTAGTGTAAATCCTAACAACATTCAATCATTAATCATACCATAACATCCTAGATCTTCAAGAATCATCCAAATGGGTCAAAATACACATTTTCATCAAAACACAACAACAATAGCTCAAACTCTTAGATAATCATCCTAATAACCCCTACATAACAGAAGTACAACATTTCATGGAAACATTCATGTTATAATCACCAAGAAGATCAACATATGCATGCAAACTTTACATATAGCAAGTATTATGGTGTAGACTTGTTTTAGAACTCTTTTAAAAGGGTTTTAAAGACACAAACTTAGCAAAACAAGGTCTGGACTTTTGGGGAACCAAAACAACAACTTTACAAAGGTTAGAGATGAAGAACACACCTTGGATTTTATCAAAGAAAGGTGTGTAAGCTTGGAAATGGTGATTTTTGTAGCAAAACGAGTTCCAGAGGTGTTCTAGGGTGTGTGGGTGGCTTAGGATCAGTTAGGGTTGCACTAAGGGTGTTTGGGGAGTTAAGGGTTGTATTTATAGGTGTTTTGACTCGTGCATAGCAGTGCAGGCGATTAGCAGCAGTTAGCAGGCGATTAGGAGTCCTAATCGCCTGTCTATTGGCGATTAGGGGCTCCAATCGCCCCCTAACTCTCCCAATCGCCTATAGCATAGGCGATTAGGCACCCATCTGGGTCCTAATCGCCTAGAGTATCCCAGATTGACTTTTTGGCGCGTTAAACACTATTTTAACACATATAAACACGTCTTAACATACCGACAAGTCACGTAATGATTATAAACACATAATGCATGATAACTAACACATTTACATCCGTTCACCAATTCCCGGGACTCGAGACTTGCGTGTGTGCGTTAAACCCGGTGATTCCACGAATCACCAATCCTTGTACACATGGTTATGGACCGACTCCCGATGATCCCGCAGATCATCGTAACGACTCCTGATGATTCCCTAGAATCATCGTAACGACTCGACTGATCTAGTTAAGTATGTAATAAGTATGACTCGCTAAGGTAGACTTACTAGTTTAGTCAACATTACTAACCTGAGTTTGCCGGGTGTCACATCATCCCCCTGTTGAAAGAATTTTCGTCCCGAAAATTGCCCAAGGCCAAAAGGAAGAGACGAAAGAGAAGAAAAATTTTCCGGTTGCCACATCATCCCCCTGTTGAAAGGAATCTCGACCCGAGATTCATGCAGTTTCAGTAGAGACATGTCTTGATTCGAAAGCGCGCTTAGGAAATAAATGAGGATACTTAGCTTTCATCTGATCCTCCCGTTCCCACGTGAACTTCCTGTCCACGGTTTGAGTTCCAGCGAACTTTAACAATGCGGATCTTACTCCGACGAAGGCTACGGATCTTATAATCAAGAATTTCAACCGGTTCTTCCACAATACGCAGACGATCATCCACCTTGATCTCTTCGAGAGGAACAACCAAAGATTCATCCGCCAGACACTTCTTGAGGTTAGAAACATGGAAGACGTCATGAACGTTACTGAGTTCGGCTGGCAGATCAAGCCTATATGCTACCGGTCCAATCCGTTCCAGGATTGCGAACGGTCCCACATAACGAGGATTCAGTTTGCCATGCTTCCCAAAACGTATAACGCCCTTCCACGGAGATACCTTCAATAAAACCTTGTCGCCAACCTCAAACTCTAAAGGCTTGCGACGACGATCGGCATAGCTCTTTTGACGATCCCGAGCTGCTGCCATACGGTTACGAATCTGTACGATCTTTTCGGAAGTCTCGTACACAAGTTCCGGGCCAGTGAGTTGGCTCTCACCCACCTCAGCCCAGCAAAGAGGAGACCGGCATTTCCGTCCGTAAAGAGCCTCGAACGGAGCCGCCTTGATACTAGAGTGGTAGCTATTGTTGTAGGAGAATTCCACCAGTGGTAGATGACTCTCCCACCCCTTGCCAAAGTCCATCACACATGCCCGAAGCATGTCTTCTAGCGTTTGAATCGTCCGCTCACTTTGACCGTCAGTTTGCGGATGATAAGCCGTGCTCATATCTAGCTGAGTACCCAGAGCCTTCTGCAATTTTCTCTAGAAATTGGAGGCGAACCGAGTGTCATGGTCAGAATTAATGGAGACGGGCACCCCGTGACGAGAAACCACTTCCTTAAGGTATAAACGAGCCAAACGCTTGAGGCCGTCAGTTTCCTTGATTGCGAGGAAGTGTGCAGAATTTGTCAACCTGTCGACGATCACCCAGATCATGTTACAACCACTGGGCGACTTCGGGAGTTTGGTCACAAAGTCCATTGTAATCCGTTCCCACATCCACTCGGGAATTTCAGGCTGTTGTAGAAGGCCGGACGGCTTCTGATATTCAACCTTGACCTTAGCACAGGTCAAGCACTTGCTTACATAGGAAGCCACATCCGCTTTCATGTTCGGCCACCAATAGAGTATCTTTAAGTCTTGATACATCTTATCGGAGCCAGGGTGAATAGAGTACCGAGACTTGTGAGCCTCGTCAAGAACGAGCTCCCGCAAGCCCCCGAATAGCGGGACCCAAACACGTTCGGCGAAATAATGTAGGCCATCGGACCTGAGCTCAAGGTGTCTATCAGCACCGTGCATGGTTTCAGCCTTAAGGTTTTCCTCCTTCAAGGCTTCTTGCTGCGCCGAACGAATCTGGTCATGCAAACCAGAGTGGATAGTGAGCTGAAGAGCTCGAACACGACGAGGTTTGGCGGATTCCTTCCTGCTCAAGGCGTCTGCGACAACATTCGCCTTGCCAGGATGGTATTTAATGGCACACTCGTAGTCGTTAAGAAGCTCGACCCAGCGACGCTGCCGTATGTTCAGTACCTTCTGATCAAAGATATGCTGGAGGCTCTTGTGATCGGTATAAATGGTGCACTTGGTACTGTACAAGTAGTGCCTCCAGATTTTCAAGGCAAAGACCACTGCACCCAATTCCAAATCATGGGTGGGGTAGTTCTTTTCATGGACCTTTAGCTGACGAGAAGCATAGGCAATGACCTTCCCGCGCTGCATCAACACGCAGCCAAGGCCCTGGATGGAAGCATCACAATAAACCTCAAAATCGTCCGTGCCTTCAGGCAAGGACAAGATAGGAGCAGAACAAAGTTTGGCCTTTAGCATCTGAAAGGCTGACTCTTGCGAATCACCCCAGTTGAACTTCTTGTCCTTCTGGGTAAGCGAGGTGAGGGGTTGGGCGATCTTCGAAAATCCCCCGATAAAACGACGATAGTAACCTGCGAGACCCAGGAATTGCCGCACCTCAGTTGGCGTCTTCGGTGCTTCCCAGTCTTTGATGGCTTCTATCTTAGCTGGATCAACATGTATCCCCTCTGCATTAACCACATGGCCAAGGAATTGGACTTCACGCAACCAGAAGCTGCACTTAGAGAACTTGGCATACAACTATTCTTGCCTCAAGAGTTCCAAGACAAGACGCAAGTGTTCCCGGTGGTCCACTTCGTTCTTGGAATAGACTAGAATGTCGTCGATGAAGACAATCACGAATTTGTCAAGATAAGGCTTACAAACACGGTTCATCAAATCCATAAAAATGGCTGGCGCATTGGTGAGACCAAAAGGCATGACCAAGAATTCAAATGGCCATAACGAGTTCGAAAAGCGGTCTTCGGAATATCGGCTTCTTGGACTCTCAACTGATGGTACCCCGATCTTAAGTCGATCTTCGAGTAGAAACTAGAACCCTGAAGTTGGTCAAATAAATCATCGATGCGAGGAAGAGGATAGCGGTTCTTGATGGTAACCTTGTTCAGCTCACGGTAGTCGATACACATACGTAGGCTTCCGTCCTTCTTCTTGACAAACAGAACAGGGGCTCCCCACGGGGATGAACTAGGTCGGATGAAGCCTTTTCTCCAACAGTTCCTGCAACTGGTTAGACAACTCCTGCATCTCGGGAGGTGCAAGACGATACGGGGCTCGAGCAATAGGGGCCGCACCTGGAGCAAGTTCAATACTGAATTCGACTTGGCGGTAAGGCGGAAGGCCTGGTAGTTCTTCAGGAAATACGTCGGGAAAATCGCAAACAACAGGGATATCTTCAATCTTCTTCTCTTCCTCGGACGAAACCGAAACAAGCGCCAGAATGGCAGAATACCCCTTACGAAGATACTTATAAGCCTTCATGCACGAAATGATACTCAAAGGAATCCCGCTCTTCTCACCATGTACCAATAGAAATTCACCATCCGGAAGAGGAAGTCGAATGACTTTATCAAAACAGACGATCTCAGCATGATGCAAGGACAACCAATCCATACCCACGACGACATCAAAGCTACCCAAAGATACCGGCATAAGATCAATAGGAAAAGAATAACCCGACAACTCAAGGCGACACCCCCTAAGGACGTGCGTCGCTTCGACTTTCTTACCATCGACCAATTCTATCAAGTACTTAGCCTCTAAAGGTGTAGGTACCCTATCAAGCAATTGACTAAATCCAAGAGATATAAAACTCTTATCGGCGCCAGAGTCGAATAAAACTGTAGCATAGCGATTATCAAGAAGAAACGTACCGGTAACAGTGTTAGGATCCTGTCGAGCCCCGCTCGAACCAATCACAAAGGCGCGAGCATTCCTGCCTCCGCCCCCGTTGTTTCCATTACCCGATCCATTCTTCCCTTCCTCGCCCTGCTTCATCTTGGGGCAATCCCGCTTGTAGTGACCAAGCTCACCATAGTTATAGCATCCTTGTTTACCCTGGTTTCCCTGGGGAGCAGCAGTCTGAGGAGCTAGGGTAGGTGCAGCAGGTGTGTTTCGGTTGCCCTGGAGGTTAACCCTATAATCCTTCATTTGGTGCCCAAGCTTATGGCACCGGTGACAGCGGTCCTTCTCGCCACAGCGACCATTGTGTTGGAAGCCACACCGGTCACATTTCGGCAGTTTCCCAGTATAACCCCCCGGTTTTTGCTCAGACGACGATCCCCCAACATCAAACCTCTTCACCTGCTGAGGCGGAGCTGAGCTCGAGCCCTTACTCACGCCTTCCCACTTTCGGTTGTTGCTCTCGGGAGCCCTTACAGTAGCGCCTCGGGGAGGCAAGACTCCTTCAGTCACCTTCATGTTGGTCAGCCTGTGAGCCGACCGAACCACTTCAGAATAAGCAGTGAGGCTGCCCGCGGCCACCAGGCCTGCAACCTCCGGCACTAACCCAGCAATATAGTGCTCAATCCGCCGGTATTCCGGTGTGTGCAAATCCGGGCACAACACTGCCAGCTCGTTGTGCCTAGCCGTATAAGCTTCAATCTCAGACCCCACCATCTTGTGAGTCCAGACCTCATGCTCAAGCTTCTGGATCTCATCCCTCGGGCAGTACTCGTTTTTCAAGAGTTGCACGAATTCTGTCCAAGGCATCGCATGGGCTTCCTCGATGCCCATGGTCTGTTTGGTGGAGTTCCACCAGGACAAGGCTTGACCTTCAAAGGTCGCAGCAGCATACTTTACCCGGTCACCCTCCGAGCAACTGCACATCGAGAACACAGACTCAACCTTCTCCAGCCACCGGAGCAGTCCCACTGCCCCTTCAGTCCCACCGAAGTTGTGAGGTTTGCAATCCATGAACTTCTTGTAGGAGCACTGAGTTGGAGGGGGATTGACAGCACCCCCACCTGGAACAGACACACAGGTAAGGCAAGAAGAGGTACAGTACCCAAAACAAGGTAGAATAGGTGGAGATCAACTTACCACCCATAGCAGCGAGAGCAGCTTGGAATGCAGCCAGAGCTACGTTCGTTTGCTGCTGCAACAGATTGTCCAACTCTTCTTGGGTCATGTTAACGTTTCCACGGCCACCGCCGCCACCACGGCCGCCAGCACGGCCGCCTCTGCGTCCCCCACGAGCTCCCGACATCTTCTGTCACAACATGAAACAAAAGACTTAGGTTTGCCCGTGGTATAACCCATTAAGAATTTAATAAACTAGACCGGGTCCGGCTCGGGTCCATCTGTCCAAACACAAAGTCCACCAGGATTCCCATGCATTCCAGTTTATGATCTCGTGTGCACTCGACATGATAAACTGTTCCACATGGTCCTCCAGGCGTACTTTTTGCTTGAAGTTCAAGTCACCTAGCGCTAACACACAATCATGGTATTATTACAAGTATAAGGTAATAGACATAAGGACGAGCGCGTCTATTGGGGCATAGAAGGGAGATGTCCGAACCCTTGGACAGATCTCGAGAGTATGCCGAAGCCACCCCAATGTCCGCCGCCGCCAAGAAATTTCAAAGGTAGATCGTTCGCCGTCGAATCAAGATAAGGATGGATTAAGGGGTAGGATGATGAAAAGCAAACAGATGATGTAGCGTAGAAGATGATGACACCGACACCCAGACAAGTTATAATGTTACCCATATGTTATGACTCGACTATTTGTGACCGTCTAGTGTGTGTGACTCGGCTATAGACTAGACCCTACATGCAGTCTCAGTTTACTATGACCGTTGGCTCTGATACCAATCTGTCACACCCTCAATTTCCACGTGCGGGGTTTTACCGCGAGGCGCGTGACACACCAGGATCTCAGTCAACGATCACAACAAACATTCAACAAACATGCATTCATAGATATATTAAACCAAAATATCATGCTTTGAGCCGTAAACCAGCAGCGGAAGCATTTCTTGTTTACAACCAAAAGACATATTAAAGTTTACAAAACATTGTTTAATACGTTTCAAAATCCTAGACGCTGTGCGAGACTCCGTGCGCCTAGTCCATTAACTGCTACCTTAGCGACCTGAGAAAACATGCCAAAAATGTCAACATATAATGCTGGCGAGTGGGGCTTATGAAGCCCAATAGATCTATCCACATTTCCCCCCGTTGTGCATTCCCGCACATTCATGGTTTCCCCCTGGGACTTTCCGAAAAAGCCGTATAGTAACATAAAGTAACCATAGTATAACATGATCTTTAATAAAGAAGTAGTAGCATGTTTCTCCCCCTGAAGACAAAACAGTAAAAGCGGGGCTGTGACACTCACCTTAGTTTGCGTTACTTGAAAATAGTTAAGTAGTTATGCTATGATAGCCCCAAATAGCGGCGACCTTTCATAAGACGTGTATAAGTATCCGGACTAATAACCCGCAGGTTAGCTAGTCCCCGAATGTCCAGACCATAACCATAGACGTTTGAAAAACACCTTTGACTGTTAAACCAACCGTGCCAGACAAGACTCGAGATCCCATTGGTGACCCGACATTCCATGTGTTAGCTAAATGCAAAGTATCATGCAACATGTATAGTTAAACACTTAGTACGCGCAAGAGTTCACCTAGTCTAACTTAACGCACAAGTAAAGCTCAATAGAGTCCGAACACGTGTTACCAAGTCATACGGCATGTCACGGGGTTCCTATCATGTTCCTAGGTGTCAAATCATGCTTCGGGATGCCAAAATACGCTTACAGCAGCAGTACACGCGATTAGGAATTTAACATGCAATTAGGAAAAGTCAACTGGTGATTAGGGTTGGTCAACAGGCGATTGGGGGTGGTAATCGCCTACCTTATTAGGCGATTAGCCTAATCGCCCCTTAAGGTTCCTAATCGCCCCCTGCATCAGGCGATTAGGATTCCTAATCGCCTGCTGCAGCTGCGCGACGTATTTTCGCGCGTTTAACCCTCCAAATCCGATCCGAAACATGCAAAAACACCCAATATCAAACCTAAACCATTTACCAACCCATTCCAAGCAAAAACCCCCAATTAATCACTGTTCTAACACTCTTTGTGCAATTATTTCCAAAAATGGCAAAGTACCATGTTTCATTAACTAAGCTTATCTTTCCTTAAATAGCAACAAATCAGATTTCATCACTTTCAAGCTTGCAAATCAACATTTCTCTATTATAACACCTCCCTAGTGTAAATCCTAACAACATTCAATCATTAATCATACCATAACATCCTAGATCTTCAAGAATCATCCAAATGGGTCAAAATACACATTTTCATCAAAACACAACAACAATAGCTCAAACTCTTAGATAATCATCCTAATAACCCCTACATAACAGAAGTACAACATTTCATGGAAACATTCATGTTATAATCACCAAGAAGATAAACATATGCATGCAAACTTTACATATAGCAAGTATTATGGTGTAGACTTGTTTTAGAACTCTTTTAAAAGGGTTTTAAAGACACAAACTTAGCAAAACAAGGTCTGGACTTTTGGGGAACCAAAACAACAACTTTACAAAGGTTAGAGATGAAGAACTCACCTTGGATTTTATCAAAGAAAGGTGTGTAAGCT
The DNA here is from genome assembly GCA_032199755.1 of Ambrosia artemisiifolia. NCBI lineage: Eukaryota > Viridiplantae > Streptophyta > Magnoliopsida > Asterales > Asteraceae > Ambrosia > Ambrosia artemisiifolia. The sequence continues at coordinate 37,148,616 of CM063512.1, forward strand.
TGGAAATGGTGATTTTTGTAGCAAAACGAGTTCCAGAGGTGTTCTAGGGTGTGTGGGTGGCTTAGGATCAGTTAGGGTTGCACTAAAGGTGTTTGGGGAGTTAAGGGTTGTATTTATAGGTGTTTTGACTCGTGCATAGCAGTGCAGGCGATTAGCAGCAGTTAGCAGGCGATTAGGAGTCCTAATCGCCTGTCTATTGGCGATTAGGGGCTCCAATCGCCCCCTAACCCTCCCAATCGCCTATAGCATAGGCGATTAGGCACCCATCTGGGTCCTAATCGCCTACAGTATCCCAGATTGACTTTTTGGCGCGTTAAACACTATTTTAACACATATAAACACGTATTAACATACCGACAAGTCACGTAATGATTATAAACACATAATGCATGATAACTAAAACATTTACATCCGTTCACCAATTCCCGGGACTCGAGACTTGCGTGTGTGCGTTAAACCCGGTGATTCCACGAATCACCAATCCTTGTACACATGGTTATGGACCAACTCCCGATGATTCCCTAGAATCATCGTAACGACTCGACTGATCTAGTTAAGTATGTAATAAGTATGACTCGCTAAGGTAGACTTACTAGTTTAGTCAACATTACTAACCTGAGTTTGCCGGGTGTCACAAACCTCGTGTTCTCTGACTCTACAGGTAGCATGGTGCCAATCATCAAAACCTACACCTTCCAATCTACCTTTTGGCATCCCTGTTCTAAACACTTTGCAACAGAAACAAAATAGCTTGTTTACCTCTTTCGAGTATGCTATCCATTCTCTATCACTTTTCTCCAAATTTGATAAAGTTCTCATATATATATCAGCGGAAAATCGTCTACCATCCTTATCGTAGGGACCAACTACTACATTAATATCTCTTTTAGGACCTTTCTCAACCAAAAGTTTAATTTGGTCAGAATTAAGTCCTTCCCACATTCTTGGATCAAATATATCAACAGGATTATCGTTTACGTGCTCTTCTGGTTCTACTTCCACATGCTCTTTTTCTTTATCATGTTCTTGTTCTATTTCCACACGCTCTTGCTCTTGCTCTTCAACCTGTTCTTGTTCTTCCTCCTCTTCTACTTCGACTTCCTCATGCTCTTTAACATTCTTTTTAGCCCATAGCTTTTGAATTGAACCGGTTAGAGATTTGGCCATTGCTTCAGATCTCTTTCTCTTTTTACGCTTTAGACTACCAGATGCTTGTTTAGGAGCCATACTTTTTGACAATTAACAATTCTAACAATTTACAATTAAGATAATTAGAGCATTAGGTTAATTCAACAAAACCGTAATTCTAAATTTCTAAGTTCTAACCATTAATAATTAGTCAATTACCCATTAACCAATTACATATTAAAATGATAATATTCAATACAACTTGACATGATTTCCTAGAATTAAATCTTGTATGAGCAACACCCAATTAAAATCTTAAATGTCGGTGCACCATATTTACAAAAGCACATAAACAATGAAGAATATAATAATTAATTGATAATTAAGGTGCGGTCCATCATATATTTATAAAAGCACTTACTGAATTACGCAAACCAAGAGCAAACAAAAGCTGGTCGGTGGTCGCAATGCGGTGCCAGAGTGGGGTCAGACTGTTAATTGGGCTGTTAGTTAATGGACCTACCATATATAAAAGTGCTTAAAAAACGTGCCCTCTTGGAACTTGGGCCCGGGCAGCAGGTCCTCCCTACACCCTTATTAGGCCGGCCCTGGTATTTAAGCATTTTATCCCTTCCAACTTCTCATTCTCATCCACACCCCTCAAACCCTAGCCTCCACACATCCACACCTCTCTCTCATATCCCTCCTGTTAGGATCTGAGTTCTGATTGTTTTGATTGTTTAACTAAGTATGAGATGAATGGAATGAAATATAAATGGAAAGTGCAGCGGAATAAACTATAAATCAAAACATGGAGAATAATTGTTTTAATCGAAAGCTTTCATTAATTGAAAGATTACAATTGTACAAGTAAACTCCCCCTCAGCCTGATCACTCAGAGAATGTTTGTCTTAGAGAATGACGAGTGATGAATAGAACAGTGCAAGTACTGTTCTATTTATAGACAGACTCAAACCTCTGATGATCAGTGCTGACGTCACCTAAGACAGTGACCTCTAACTGACTAACAACTTCTAACATCTGCTAACTATAACTACTGTTACATTGAAAACACTAATAATACAAAACTCTGTAAACTAAGACTCTGATGTCTTCTATCATCTGTTGAACCAAAGTGTTGTTGGTTCAACAGACCTTTGTTCTTCAGTTCTTTGATCAGCAGTTGTTTCTTTATCAGACCTTTAATATTCAGACTTTTGTTCATCAGACCTTCCATCAACAGCAGTTGTCTTTATCAGTTGTTTGAAGCAGCAGCAGTTAGGAATCAACAGTCTTTTGGGGAAAGCTTCTTTATAACAACTGTTTTATTTATGGGATCAACACTTAGTATATTTTGGCTTTTCAATCATCTGTTCTTCTCCAGGTCAGCAGACCCAACAATCTCCCCCTAGAACAGATGATGCCAAAACTCAGCTTTATTCTTGATCTTTATTTCTCATCAGACTTTCTCTTATTTGGCCTTTGAGTTGCAATTCAAAGCTTAGAGAGAAGAGGTCTTCAGCATCTCTTTCCAGTGTCAAATTCAGAAGAGTTTGGAGATCTTCAGCACATAGGCCAGGTGCATCATCCATGCTTAGCTTCTGAATACTACCATCTGATCTGAGCAATGTCAATTCATGGGTGTCTTTGTTTGACTTCCATTTTAGAATTTTAGAATCAGAGGAGTGACTGGGATGCATCTTTATTCTTGATGAGTTGGGTGATGGAGGCCTGCCAATGAGTTCTCTGAATTTCTCTGTGACAGGGTCAGAGAAATATCTGATCTGGTTGATGAGACCCTCTTTTACAAATGTGTCAGTGAACTGTTTTTGTTCCTCTTCTGTCATCTCCTTCTGCTTCTTGAACTGTCTTCTTGCAGCAATGGAGAGATCAGAGGTTTCCAGTAAACTGTCAAGTGTAAAGGCCTGTAGAGGTCTCTTTGGTGCATCATCATAGATAGGTTTTCTTGGTAGGCTAGGGTCAGTCTTTCTATCTTCTTCCAATTTCTTGTAAGTTTCAATCAGTCTGATTTCTGACCATCTAGCAACAGATCTCATCTCTCCATACTTGGCAGCTACTAGCTCTTGTCTCATTCTTTTGAATTTTAGAGCTCTAGCTTGATCTCTCCCTTTACTGAAATCAGGGGCAGAGGCCTTTGTAGAAGGATTCTTGGCCATGCTCTCAATTCTTATAAGTTCTTCTCTAAGAGCATGTGTGGTCCAGCCTGTGAATTGGTTTTTGTTTGCTTTGTAAGGCTTGGTGGCCAAGATCTGTTCTAGTAGAGAATCCCTAACCTCCTTTTCCATATCTTTGCTGAGAGGCATGGCAGACATGGAATTGCTCAGGGTCTTAGCAAAATCCTCAATCCTTCTCAACTTGCTAAGTTCTGCCGAATGGATGCCCTGAGCAGTCCTGTCATCCTTCCCTTTACACTTCTCTTTGATGACAACATCTGCCTGTTCACTCTTGTATTTTAGATAGGTATCAATGTTGAGAGGAACAGGGAAACCTTTAAGAGAAGGGAAGGATCTATCTGATGGCTGATCAGTATTATAGAAGGATTGAAGTTCCCCCTTGAGTAAATCAAGCTCAAGAGGATACTTCTCAGCCAATGGTGTGATGGTTGGTGGTGGTCTGTGGGATCTGAATTGTGATGTGTGAGGTGAGTATGATGAAAGTGGAATAGCTGGGACAGGTGTGGATTGTGTGATTGGGGTGTTAGGTGGTATGGTGTGAATGTTTTCATCTTGTATAACAAAGGTGGATTTCCTTTTTCTGCTATACATGATTTTTGGTGAAGGTGAGGATGAAGCAGTGGTTTGGTTAACCTCTGTTGGTCCTTTTGTAGAACCAGCAGATGTTTGGGTTTTTGGTTGTGTTGTGGTAGGTTTGGTTGTTGATTGTGTTGTGGTAGGTTTGGTAGTTGATGGTGTGGTGATTGGTTTGGTTGGAACAGGTGTTTTGGTGGCAGTGGTTTTGGTTTCAGTGGTTTTAGTAGCAGTTGTTGTGGTAACAGGGGTTTCAGCAGCAGTGGTTTCAGAAGATAGCTTGGATGGTGGTTTCCTTGTATGTTTGGCTGGCATTTTCTTTCTTTTTGAGGAACTCACATCTTCCACTTCTTGCTGTTGTTCCTTTTTGAGCTGAACCAACAACTCTGCTTTAGCTTCCAATGTGTCAGCCCTTTTCAGTTTATCTTCAGCAGCTTTATCAGCCTTTTCATTGGCAGAGGTATCAACTTCCTTTGCCTTGCTGGTTTTAGCTGGTTCAGCAACAGGGGTTTGAACACTTGGTTGTTGTTGTTGTGGTGCTGATTTTGTAGACTCTGGTTTGTCAGCAGCTGGCTTACCCTTTTGAGAGGGTGGTGCACCAAATGGATTTAGCTTTGGCAGCCTATCTCTGCCACTCTCCCCCTTTTTGGCATCATCAGCAGTGAATTCATCATCATCTTCATCTCTGAGAATGGTGGTAGGGGCAGAGCCAGTAGTCTTCAGCAGATGGTCTTTGATCACCTTGATGTCAGCCTTTGTATCATTAAATCTGGCATCCACCATGTTTCTGATCAATGTCATATAAGTCTCTTGTGTCTGATCTGCTAATTTTCTGTGAGCTATGATGATGGGGGAAACAGATTTCCATAGCTCATTAGCAATATCAGAGGTGGATGGTTGACTCTTTGTAAAGTTGCCCAATGTTTCCAATATTGACTTGACATCAGTTTTGATGTCAGCAACAGAGGATTCAAGGGATTGAACTCTAGCCGTCAATTCTTGTAGTTTTGATTCATCACCTAAGTTAATAGGATCATCTGAATCCCTACCAGTGGTAGTTTTAACTGGTTTAGTCCTAGGAGGTGAGTCCATGGAATGAGAACCAGCTGCCCCTTTGTCTTGGTACTGGGGACTTCCAACTGATTTTGGGGACACAATGGTGGCCTCATCAGTTGTTGCCTTCAAGGAAGTCTTAGCAATGGAACCACTGTCCTGTTGTGAGACAATGGTCTCTACAGCAGTAGTGGCTGCTTCTCTTGAAACCTCACCAAGAGTTACATTGAACTCTGGGAGTGTAGCCTCCTGTTCTGTTTGTGGTATAGCAGATTGACTTTTCTCAGACCCAGTCACTTGTGGAGGTATACTCTCTGTGACAGGTGAAGGAGAGGAACTGGGGTTCTCCTGGGTTTTGTCAATTGCCTCAAACAGAGGTTGCATGGTTTGTGGAACATGTGGTGGTGATGTGGGTGGAGTAAGAAGCTGATTAGCCCTGGGAGATGGACTTGTAAACATATGGTCAAGTGACTCATATGCCTCAGTTTGAGGTTCCCTTTGGCTTACAACAAGATCCTTTTGTGAGGATTCTTGAGGAGTTTGTTTGGGTTGAGATATCTCCAACTGTTGTGAGGAAGTAACAACAGTGGTTTCATGTTGCTTTGGTGATGCAACAGGGTTAGCTTCTGGTATCTCATCTTCCAGAAGTCCCTTTTTGGGTGTAGAGGTGGTTTTGGAGGATGGACGTTTTCTTTTTGTGGCTGGTGTGGGTTTCACAGCACTGGATGAAGTGCCATGATCACCAGGAGCAGTGGGCTCACCAACAGAGGTTTCAACAACAGTTGTTGTTTTTGTCCTCTTTGGTTGTGTTTTAGAAACTTTTGTCACTTTTGACACTTTTTCTTGGGTTGAAGAACCCAGCATTCTTGTGAAAGTTTCATCAGTTAAACTTTTCATTTTAAAGGACTCTCCCTTTTGAAAATCATTTTCTGGTAAAATCTTTTGTAGAATTACACTCAAGATTCTAGGGTAGAGTAGAAAAGCATTGTTGGAGCCAGATTTTATGGCTTTCACATTTGAAACCAAGTCCAAAAACAATCCCTGGGAAAGATTGAAGTCAGAGTCTGACAACATAGCATATCCCAAGTATTGAATCCTTAATGGGATTTCATTGAAGGATGTGGTCTTGGCCGAGGCACAGAGAAGAAGGGTATGGAAGAAAAATTTCATGACTGGAGGAAAAAACTTTTTGTATAAGGTTGATCCAGTCATTTGTGCATCATACCCTCTTTCCTGAAACTCTGTGTGAAGCTCTGTTTTAGGAAAGGATTCCATACCTGACAAGTCATTTAGTGAGAAGGTTGTGGATATGAGTTCAGGGGTTATGGCGATACTGGTGGCTCCAATTTTTGAAATTATGGAAGTGGGCTTTTTATCTTGAAACAAGACTTCAGCACTTGCCCAAAATTCTTGGAGTGTTTCTAAATGGATGGGAGCATCAGCAGTTAAGATATTTTTGTATTTGGAATTGGTGATTATGTCAATGGTGGAATGGAATGGAACGTTATCTTCAGTTTTAACCAAATATGGAAGGAAATTGTGGGTGGCTTTTGTTTGAAGATCCATTGTAATGGATTTCGAGTATGAAAGTTATGAACTTTGAGTAAGGGTTTTGAGGAAGACGAAGGCGGTTTTAGTATTTTGAATACAATGAGACAGTAAAACTACTGTTGGGGGAAAAACAGGGTTTTATAGCCTCTGGTGAAACTGCTGATGTGGCAAAACTCTGTTTTTGAGAGCAGACGTGACAAACATCTGATGGTTTAAACATCTGGTGGCATACAGCTGTTTTGTTAAACATCTGTTGCCAACCTTTGTTGTTAAACCAAAAGACTGGTGGAAAAACAGTTGTTTTATCTGATCAGATGTTTGAAATAGATTTTTCAACCAACAGTGGTTGTTTTATCTGAACAGATGTTTGAAACAGATTTTTCAACTGACAGTGGTTTGAATGAAACAGTGGTTGTTTTATCTGATCAGTGGTTTAAAACAGATTTTTCAACCAAAATGTCATTTAAGCAAAATTTGATTTTCTGAAAACATTTTAATGTTTTTATTGAAAACATTTTTGTTGTTTAATCCATGTTTAACATACCAATTCGAGAGATCAGATTTGTGAAGGTGGATGTGTCTAAAGCTTTTGTCAACACATCTGCCAACTGATCCTCTGTTGGAACATGGTGCAGAGTAATCAATCCTTTTTCATAGCTATCTCTGACAAAATGATGTCTGATATCTATGTGCTTGGTGGTGGAATGAGAGACTGGATTCTTGATGATATTTTCAGCAGCTTGACTATCCAACATGAGTGGAGTCCTTAGTGCAGTTATCCCAAAATCCAGTAGTTGATTTTGAAGCCACATGAGTTGGGCTATACAGCTTGCAGCAGCAATGTATTCAGTCTCAGATGTGGAAGTTGAAACAGCTGCTTGCTTTTTGCTTTGCCAGGAGACTAAGGCATTCCCTAGAAACTGGCACCCTCCAGATGTGGACTTCCTTGTGGTGTGACAGCCAGCAAAATCACTATCTGAATACCCTGAAAGCTCAATGTTTCCATTAGCAGGATACCAGATACCAAGTGTGGGAGCACCTTTTAGGTATCTGAATATCCTTTTCACAGCAATAAGGTTTGACTTTCTAGGTGAAGCCTGGGATCTTGCACACACACAGGTTGCAAACATAATGTCTGGCCTGGATGTTGTTAAGTACAATAAAGACCCAATCATGCATCTATAGTGTGTTTGATCAACCAGTTCATCCTTGTCACAAAAATCACAAAACAAGTTGTTTTTGGCTTTCCCTTTTTCTTTCTTCTTTTCAACAGATGTTTGATCATCTGTTGGAAGATCTCTCAAAGGGATAACTTTGGCCTGTGGTGCCATTTTACCATCAGGAGTTTTAAAGGTCATTGGTTTGAAATTTTCAAGGACTTCACACTCATCTGACCATGTTGGTTTGAATTGATATTTCTCAATTTCATCAAATGAGGGTGTACCTTCCAACTTTTCAAGAATAATTTTCTTGCCATTGGGTTCAGTAACCTTGATTTCTTGACCTTTTGAATTGGTAGGGATGACTTCAACCAACTGTGGTTCCTTTTTGTCAGTGGTTTGTGAACTTTGGGCAGTGGTTTCTTGAAAACCAAACCCAAATTTCACATGACTTTTAGATTGTTGGTTGACAATCATCTCAAAACCTTTAGATGATTCCACCCATTTCTGACATTCAACTTGGGTGGACTCAAGCTCCTTTTTACAACTATGATATTTTGTTATCATAGTCTGAAGCTGGTCTTTGGTTATGCTTGCTTCATGTTTTAAACTGCTGATTTCAGATTCCTTTTCAGTTATTTTTTATTTTAACTCTTTAGTGAGTTTTTCAAACTGAATTTCATAATCCAAAATTTTCTTTCTAAAGTTTTCATTCACCTCTTTTATCTTAGCAAATGCCACAATACATTTGTCTGAACATAAGTCATTTAAGATTTGAGGAGATACCTTAGCAGCAGCCATCAAGGCACAGTTACACTGGCAATCACAATCATCACTACCCCAGGGGTCTGAGAGATTCACAACCTCCACTTCAGATTCTTCAGCTGAAACAACTTCACCAACAACACCATCAGTCACATTTTCAGACAAAGACACCACACCCTCAGAATCAGTCTCTTCAAAAATTGTCTCTAGTGCCATAAAACAAAAATTATTTTCAGAGTTGGCAACTAAAGCAATGTTATCATATGTTATCTCATCTGGTAGACTGCTCCAATCAACAAAGCCTTGAGTAAAGAAACTCTGTTGACTTGGTTGACTGGTCTCTGCAGGAGCAGAGGATGGAACATCAGTCATTGGCACTGGTGCCTGAGCAACAGGTGTTTGGACATAGTGATACTGAGGAACAGTGGTTTGGACATAGTGCACAGGAACAGTGGTTTGGGTTTGTGCAAAGTGAGCAGTGTTTTGCACATTAGGTACAGGGATGGTTTGATAAGTGTTGGTCTGTGGTCTTTGGTTTGGATAGGTAATCATAGGAACTCCATTTTGACTCCTACATTCCCTAGCAAAGTGACCCATTCTATGACACTTGTAACACTTTATCTTTGATTTATCCAACCCCACCTTTGACCCACCATGTAAACCTAGGTACCTCCTGCCAGTTTTCTTATAGAAGTTATTTGTTCTAATACTGAGCAGGGCAACCTGATGCAAGATGTCCATTTCTTCTAAGTCCAAAGGGTCAATATATTGCAGGTCATTGTACACAAAAGATGAATTATCAGAAGCCTGGATATCACCATTAGCTGTAAAAGCATAGTTGTTTGGTGATGAGTAAGGATCATTGTTAAAACCAGTGGTTATGTCAATGTAATGATCATAACTCTGATCCTTACTACTTCCAGAACCATCCTCCTGACCCAACAGTGCAGTATTCCCAAATACATAGTCATCTGACACTTTGCCAGAGTCCTGGAGCTTCTTTTTCTGGTTAAGCTCCCTTTCATAAGTCAGGAGCTTACCATGAAGCTGGGTCAGGGTCAGATCTTTGAATCCGATAGAGTTTCTCATGACTATAGCTATAGTGTCCCATTTGTCCTGAAGTGATCTAAGAAATCTATGATTCAGTTTTGAATTAGGATAAGTTAGACCAACCAGTTTAAGTTCACTAATTAGACAGTTAAACCTTTCAAACTGTTGTGTTAACGACTCCCCTTTTATGTGACTAAACGTTTCATATTGTTGGTTAAGTATTTCACGGTTGTTTTCAATCACATCTTCAGTTCCCCCGAACTGCTCTTTAAGAGCATCCCACAGTTCTTTAGCACTATTGCAGTGCAAGAGACCGGTATAGATATCATTCGGCAGTGCCATGGCTACTATGCTGAAAGCCTTGGCATCTAGCTTGATTTTTTGAAAATCTTGCTCTGAGTAGTTCTCAACACTCTTTGGTACTTGGATCTTTGGATCCTCGACACTCGGTACCATTGGAACATGTGGTCCAAATGTTACCGATTTCCAGCACCCTGTGTTCTGTTGTGCTAACACATGAGCCACCCGACGCTGCCAGATGTTGTATTCTGACCTGACAAGCATCGGAGGCTTGTTACTAGTGCCAGTGTTGTGTGGATCTTGATTGAGTGAAGTCATTCTCTTGATTTTTCAAAAACAAAGTCTGTTTACTAACTGTTGAAACGAAAATAAACTATTACTCTATTTTAAATCCGACAAACAAACGATATCAATAATTATGAGCTGATCTGTTTGTATTAAATTGATTGGTTAGATCGAATTTAATTGACCAAGCTCTGATACCAATTGTTAGGATCTGAGTTCTGATTGTTTTGATTGTTTAACTAAGTATGAGATGAATGGAATGAAATATAAATGGAAAGTGCAGCGGAATAAACTATAAATCAAAACATGGAGAATAATTGTTTTAATCGAAAGCTTTCATTAATTGAAAGATTACAATTGTACAAGTAAACTCCCCCTCAGCCTGATCACTCAAGGAATGTTTGTCTTAGAGAATGACGAGTGATGAATAGAACAGTGCAAGTACTGTTCTATTTATAGACAGACTCAAACCTCTGATGATCAGTGCTGACGTCACCTAAGACAGTGACCTCTAACTGACTAACAACTTCTAACATCTGCTAACTATAACTACTGTTACATTGAAAACACTAATAATACAAAACTCTGTAAACTAAAACTCTGATGTCTTCTATCATCTGTTGAACCAAAGTGCTGTTGGTTCAACAGACCTTTGTTCTTCAGTTCTTTGATCAGCAGTTGTTTCTTTATCAGACCTTTAATATTCAGACTTTTGTTCATCAGACCTTCCATCAACAGCAGTTGTCTTTATCAGTTGTTTGAAGCAGCAGCAGTTAGGAATCAACAGTCTTTTGGGGAAAGCTTCTTTATAACAACTGTTTTATTTATGGGATCAACACTTAGTATATTTTGGCTTTTCAATCATCTGTTCTTCTCCAGGTCAGCAGACCCAACACCTCCCTTCCTCCTTCCCTTCTCTCTTACAACTTTGTTTTCTAGTTTTAGTGTGTTTGGTGGTGGTTTTTGGTGGTCAGTAGTTGGGTTGTTGCTTTGGGGGTTTTCAGGTCTAATCAAGTTTTGGTCAACGGGTCAGAATGCTAGTCAAAATCGAGTTAACCTTGTAAAACCGGTCAAACCTTGTCAAAGTCAGGCAAGAATGGTCTGAAGGTCGACAGGTTAAGCTCGGTTAACATGTTGAAATCAGTCAACACGAGTCAACCCAGGTCAACTTAGTCAAACCTAGTCACCAGTTTGGGTCTTGGGTTAAGTTTCGGGTCTTGTGAAAGCTGGTCAACACGAAAACCGGGATGAGTTACGTATTGGTTCACGAGGGAAGGTATAACGCCTATTCGTTCCTTTTGTTTATTTAATTTAGGTATGTTTGAAGGTTATTTTGAAAACACTAAATAGCGTGAGAACAACTAAAAAAATCACTCAAAATTATTATTTTTTCAATACAAACCTTATTTATAATTAAAATTCTAACATTTAAAAAGTAATTTTCTTTCCAAATAATATATCTTTTCTTACAAAAACACTCTAAATTCAACTTTTTACACATGTGTAAAAACAATTTATTTCCGTATACGTTTAGATTTTTACACTAAATTGTATTTTTGAGATTGTATTTTAATAATAAAGATAAATGTAAAAAAATTGAATTTGAATGATTTTAGATGACGTTTTCATGGTTCGCACGAAATATATATGTTCTCAAATTAACTTTACCCTATACACACACACGTGTAAGCAATCAAAGGGTGCACACACGTAACGAACTGAACCAAACAGACTTGTGAAATAAATGTTTAGAATGATAGTTGGACAAATAGTAATGGATAACGTATATATGTACGTATATTTTTGTACGAGACTATCGAAGTTTGGACTATATTTATATATAAATATGTATGTTTATTTATATATATACCACTAAAATGTATAATATCTCGACTATTAAAGGTTCTTATAAACTAAGTCACGTATCATGTGTTTGGATGTTTGATTTTGGGAAAAATATGGACAACTTGTGTTGTCGGGTCTGTACAAAATCAGAGGAAGCTTTGCCCAAATTTTTATAATTTTAAAACACAACGAACATGCCATTACGTGTGCATATACAAATACATGTACAAACGAACTCTCAAAATAATTTAGAAATGATATTCCATCCGAGATCAACACGTTTTCACCATGTTCATGACTTATTATCATTAAAGAGTTACTTTCTTGTCATCCTTATTATTTGTTTATTTGTTTGGTGAGCCTTGTTATTTATGCTGTCTTTTGTTGTAGGGTTACTTGGGATTTCATTCTTGCGTATATGAGTTGGATGATACGTGTTTACACCAACAAAAAAGTTTTTTTAGACGAGTTTTTGGCAATGTTTTGAAATTCGAAAGCCCTAGCCATGCCCTTTGCACTTCACGAGTAGATGTGACATTAATAGTTACATTTTCAAAACACTGCAGTTTGTCAAAGTTTGTGGATTTGAAAAGATGTATGAAAAAAATTGGCAGCACCGTCATTTGTTATAGGGCTACATGGGATTTTATTTTCGCATTTTATATGAGTTGATGATACTTGTTTATACCAATAAAAAGGTTTCTTTAGATAAATGTTTAGCCAGGTTTCAGTAATCTAAGATCCTTAGTCACACGACCACGCTCTTTGCACTTCACGAGTAGATGTGACAATAATTGCAAATGGAGATCATATAAAAAGAGAACCAGTCATATTGGTTCCAGACTTTGACATTCATGTAGGGTCATGTTTTCCCTCTTTAGCGTTATTTATATTTTAGTTTATCAAATGATATAGTTTTAATACATTGTGGATTTTAACGAATACTCACGTAACTTGCATAAACTGCATAGGTGTGTTTCTTACGTACATAAATAACAATATCTAGCGTTTATACTAGTTATATTGTTTATAATGTTTAATTCTCAATATTTCAGGAAAATGTTTGCGGGCCCATAACAAAACCGGAAAAGCACATGAACAATTCTTGGAGAGCATATTTGTGCTCGTCATCAGAAGCACTTTTTCAACGCCCCACTTACTTACGGTGTGCGCATATAATGTATATATGTGTAGCCCTCGGGGGGGGGGGCAAAAGTAAAGTTGCACTAGTTTTAACGTTATTTTACTAATTTCGTGAAAATAACGTTAAAAACGACGGACGGTTAATCATGCATCATGTGGTGGCGTTGATAGCCAAAAGACAAAGGGGTACATGCACCGATCGGGTTTGTCCCGATTGCTAAGTGTTTTGTGCCTTATGCCGAAGGCTTGATACCAAACCACATCGAGCCGGGGGTCTCACTGGAAGCAGCCTCTCTATTCTTAGGGATAGAGGTAAGGCTGTCTACATCTTACCCTCCTCAGACCCTACCTTAGCTTTGCTATAGGTGGGATTAACTGAGTATGATGAAAAGGATGATGAGGATCAGAAGCACTTTTTCCTTTGTAAATTTCAAGACTTTATTCATTTCACTCGGCGACTTATTTTAAAAAATTGCATTGGCATTGACAATGACTTTGCAATTGAATATGCATTGTTGTTGTACCACATATGTTGGTCTTCCATAATATCACATGCCAATGGTTCAAGGTATTACTAATTCTTGTTTTTCTTCTTAATCATATTTAGTACATTTAGTACACTGTTGGTATATGTATGTGTGTCTACTACTTTACTATAAAGGTATATTTGTAAGGGGCATCACATTGCAAAACATCTCATGTAACTAAAGTCTAGAAAGTGCTTTGAACAATGGCGGACCTAGGAAATATTTTCTGTGGTGTGATTGAGTGGTTTAACCGAACTTTTTAAGGGGTGTGATCAGAATTTTAGCCTACAAATTACACTAATTTTTTTCTTTTAAGGGGGCAGCCCGCCCCCTTGGGATGTATGTAGGTCCATATACATCATGAAGGGGCTAACATTCTTTTGATCTTAAATTGGTCTAGTTTAAAACCTAGCTAATCTGGGATCAAAAGAGCTGAAAGCCTCCCTAGATGTTGCATTAGCGTCTTGTTAAAATTTTGTCTAACAACTCTTTTTTGTGTTAGCTTGACCCAACGTGTGCTAGAATCTAAAACCCATTTGCCACCTCTAGCACTTGTCTTCAATTTCAATGAAGGTTACCTACTTGCCTCTCATTTTTCATTAGTTGCTTCTTATCAATTGTCATGAACTTGACCACCACCCTAACAGATTATAGAAAACTGCCATATGTTGAGTTGCTTCTTCATCTTATGTGCTATGTGTTTGGAGAAATGACCCGATATTTTGTCACATATAATAGAAGCTTCATACGCCCCACTTACGGTGTGCGCATATAATGTATATATGTGTGGCCATGGGGGGCAAAAGTAAAGTTGCACTAGTTTTAACGTTATTTTACTAATTTCGTGAAAATAACGTTAAAAACGACGGACGGTTAATCATGCATCATGTGGTGGCGTTGATAGCCAAAAGACAAGGGGGTACATACACCAATCGAGTTTGTCCCGATTGCTAAGTGTTATGTGCCTTATGTCCAAGGCTTGATACAAAACCACATCGAGCCGGGGGTCTCACTGGAAGCAGCCTCTCTATTCTCAGGGGATAGAGGTAAGGCTGTCTACATCTTACCCTCCTCAGACCCTACCTTAGCTTTGCTATAGGTGGGATTAACTGAGTATGATGATGATGATGATGATATAATAGAAGCTTCATCATATGCGCTATGAACCTTCATTAAAATTGCTTCACTATCCTATCTGGTATATTAGTGCCTTGTTAAAATTTTCTGCCCATAACTCTTTTTTTGTGTTGGCTTGACCCAATGTGTACCTCAATGCTATGTGTTTGGAGAAATGACCCGATATTTTGTCACATATAGTAGAAGCTTCATCATATGCGCTATGAACCTTCATTAAAATTGCTTCACTATCCTATCTGGTACATTAGTGCCTTTTTAAAATTTTCTGCCCATAACTCTTTTTTTTGTGTTGGCTTTACCCAATGTGTAACTCAATGACTGAATTTGAACCCCATTTGCCACTTCTAACACGTATCTTCAATCTTAATGAAGATTACCTATCATTATGCATTAGTTGCTTGTCATCAATTGTAATGAACTTGGTGACCACCCAAATATACTATAGAAAAGTGTCATATGTTGAGTTGCTTTTTCATCTTATGTGCTATATATTTGGAGAAATGATATGATCTTTCTTCGCAGTCTTATCAAAGTTGTATTGGAAACTATTTCCTACATAGTTTGACTATTAGCATGCGTTTCCTGCTAAATCAATCACTTTTTTATAACTGAAGAGTAAAAAGTTGCACCGACCTTCTGAATTTTTACTAGTATATGATCTATATTGATTTGTGTTTTCAGGAGTCGTTTTGATCCCTTCAACATTCCCATGGTGGATAACGCATTAAAACAATGCTTCTTATTATGCCGTAAGGTTCATGGACTATTTCAAGAGGTAATTATAAGTATAGTTCCACACAACCATCTTTCATCTCGTTGACAAAACTTTATGCAAGGATTCTGGGAGTCTCCGTAAGAATTTTACTTTACAATTTATTGTTGCTTCACTTGGGCCATTGATGATGATGACGATGTTACATGTTTTATGGTTGTTGGTTGTTTTATATGCCTTTCTCCTTTAATTAAAGATTATTCTATCCCGACTTCTTTTACGTCTGAGAGTCGATCGGCTTCCTTTATCAATCAAGCATCGCTAAGAGCACATGTTAGACCTCAGTTGAAGCAAAAAGCTTATGTAAGTATTTTGAAATTTCTTTAGAAATCCTTTTAACTTACTTTTTGGTTAGATTTATTTTCATCTTTATTTAGTAAGTCTTTTAGATTACATTTCAAGTAAGTTTAGATGTGAACATCTTTTATCTTTTGATATCGTATGCTTAAAAGTATGGAAGAAATTTGGTCTTATTTAGTGATATCTTATTTATGGATATGCCCACTTTTTTTCAGAGAGATGGAAGAAAACTGGTTTGGCCCATGGAGATACCTGCTCTTGGTTTTAGATCACAAGCCTATTCCTAAGAAATTGGTGCAGGCAATTCGATCCAAGTTTAATTTTGCTCTAAATGAAAACCGTTATAAAAGTTGTCATTAGAGATGGTGTGCAACAAGTAGAATGCTTATCAAAATACTAAAAAAGATGCTAATAATTATCGGTGGGCCCTGAGGCAAAATACGTAGCGATTCTTCATCAATGGTTCTTCATCGATCATTGGTTCATTCAATCAAAGACTGTTTTGTTTTCTAAGATTCGTGTAGATTTAGTATTAACTTATGTACCGAGCTTAGCTGAAGAATTTTTTGGTTTAGTTTTGAGTTTAAGAATTTTATTTATATTTGATTTTCTCAACATTCATCACGAATTTTATCTATAATACATTTTAGCCGGTTAAGCCACAACATTTTACCAAATCTTGATTAACAATAATAAACAAACAACCATGCTGCTTCATCCAATATTTTTAATCTTCCCTGAAGGAAGAATCTGAAAAATGATGTAAGCCTGTTTCTTCCAATCTAGTTCAAAGCATTCAAGTTCTATGTAACAACAACGTTGTCATTGAGGTTGTGAAGATTTTCCAAGAGTAACAATTTCAACTTTATATTTCTTCTCATCTTGAAAATAAGACTACTTGAAGGTTGAACGTTTGAAACTGTGTTTTGGATAAAAGGAAAATATTTATATAGATTGTCATTAATTTTGTAATAAAAATACTTTTTATAATAATATAAATGATGAATGGAGGATAGGAACACAACAATTTTTAAAATTAATAAATAAATAAAATAAATGTACATAAGTTGCCGGCTACAAATCATGTATGAGTCAGATGAGTTAGGTCATCTATAGCCGAGCCGAGCCGAGCCATGCATATAGAACTGACTCGGCTGTTAAAAAAGGTTAATGGCTAAGTGACATATTACAAAAGACACATGCAGAAATGAAAGCTGTTAGAACATTCACATCAACTGTACCAGATGCTCCCCTATTTTTAAAATATAAGGAATCCCACATCAAAAACCACCATATCTATACCCAGTTTTTATAATTGTTACAACTTTTTACATATGAAAAACTATTGTGCATTTTCTGTCAAATTATTGTAAGTGTATAAAAAATGAGAAATACGATTAGATAAATGTTTGTGAGTAAAGATAAAAATATTGGATGAAATCTAAGACATTTTTAAAAATAAAGATATAGGGTAAAATTTTAAAATTAAATTATAGGGTAAGAGCACTGCCATTTGGTCCTCAATATTTCTGTGAGAGAAAACCCTATAATTTTTTATGGGGTTGGGTGTGGTTGTGAGTGAAGAAAAATGGGGAATCTACTGTTTATCGGTATATTGAGGGTTATTTGGGAATCTTTTGGGGAAAACAGAAAACTGTATTTATTTTTAATATTTGTTGAAAGTGGTTGTGAGTAGATGAAAGAGAAACTGTAATGATTTTTAATGTAATATGTGGTTGTGATCGATTGTGAAGGAACGAGGGATGGGAAAACTACGGTGAATGCTCTAAAAATGGTGAAGTTGTTATGAATGCTCTTACAAGGATACATGAAAATATTTAGGGGCTGTTTGTTGTGAATGCTCTGAATAGGGATGGTAACGGGTCGGGTCGGGTCTGGCTAATACCATACCCATACCCGGTTATAAAATCTCATACCATACCCGTCCCATTACCTGTCGAGTATTTATCGTGTATTACCCATCGGGTATAGAGCATACCAGTGGGTATCGGGTATACCCGTTGGTATTTGCATGTATGTATATATATATATATATATATATTGAGGTTCGGGTACAAAAGCCTCTTTTTGTGAGAAGGGTAAGAAATATTGTGGGAGTGACACGTGGCAGGATGTTACTTTAATTATAAGGGCAATAAAGTAAATATACCATTAGTCAAAATTTGTAAAAAAAATCAAACTCCTAATTAAATGGAGTGAGTTATGGATTCTTTAATGATTTTATTATTTTGATTACGAAAGAACAATTGATGGATAAAGGGAATTAAAATGTGTTATAAAACTTTTGTAAATATATTTTTTCATTTTGTGTTTTATATCTAAACTAGTGTTCGAGCCCGCGCTTCACGGCGGGATTTTAAGAGAATGCTAGCTATGATTTTTTATCTGGTGTATTGATGGGTTAATATTAGACTATTTATGTTTTAATTTAAACGACAATAAAAATAAGCATGCAACACGATGTCTCGAGCTAAAAGTTAGCTTTAACTATAATAGGGTGAATAAAAAAAAAAGATAATTAAATTTGTTACATGGTGTATTGAATGGTTACTATAGACCATGCATGCTTTAATTTAAACGAACTTGCGATGGGGACGCAGTGAGTGGATGAATATCACACTCTATGACAAAGGATAAAAAAAAGATCGTAACATTGACCTAAATAATATCTACATGTGTTTGTTTCGTTGTAGATGCAGCTCAACTCTGAACATCGAAACATTATGACACATTTTTCGTAATTTCAACAAATCGTATTTGTACACCAACATCAACCACGCGAAAAAAATTCACATCAATTGTTAATAAAAATAAACATGTTATTAATTACGTGTCGTAGCCCATGAGTTTTAACATTAAAAATAATATAAAATTAATATATGTGTATAATTATTATTACTAATACTAATATAGGATAATATGGGTTTAATACCAAAATAATGTAAAGTTAATATATATATCTATAATATAAAATAATATATAAATAACCAATCAGGAATAAGTACTGTTAACATTATGAATTGTTAGTTATAGGAGTACGCAAGAAAAGTCAACAAGTAGACAATTGTGTTTTTTTACATAAATCTTAACCATGCTAGATTGTGTGTAACCATCAAATACCTACTGTGTTTTATGTTCAAATACCAATATAACTTAATAGTCAATTGTGTTTTAGTAGTGTGTTGTTACATACTCAAAGATGAACAAAAAACACAATAACATAAACCATGTGTTTTATATTCAAAACATTAAACAACA
Source organism: Ambrosia artemisiifolia (assembly GCA_032199755.1). NCBI lineage: Eukaryota > Viridiplantae > Streptophyta > Magnoliopsida > Asterales > Asteraceae > Ambrosia > Ambrosia artemisiifolia. Next base: position 37,167,679 of record CM063512.1, read on the forward strand.
TATGTGTTTTATGTTCAACACATTAAACATAGAAAAAAACAAATTACACAAAAGCACTATGAAGCTTAGTGTTTTATATGCAAAACATCATACATATGTGTTTTATATTCAACACATTCAAACATAGAAACCACATATAACACAACGCCATAATATTGTGTTTTATATTCAAGAATCATCCCCCACACCCATCCAATACTGAACCGCCTACACCTTCATTGAAACCATGAGCATTTAAATTATTTGCCACTAGGACTTGTAGATGGGTTGGTAAAAAAAAGTCTAGGTATGTTCAAAACTGGTGGGCAGACCCTTGGATCGGTTGTCTTGGATGAAAAAAAAATGGCATGGTACTGGTTTAATATTTACGATTTACGAACATGATTTTATGAAAAAAAAAAAAGCTATCTGTTGCCAAGACCTAGGGATGAGGTTCAAATGAAGAAGGAGATTGTTGATTTTTCTATAGAAATTATCTTGCCTTATTTAGTGGAGAATAATTAATAAGTCTTGTATTAAATGGATGGTTCTTTGACTATTATGCCCTTAAAAGACACAATTATTATTTAGATTATAACACAATTTACAATCTTGCCATCCATTTAATCTCAACCATCCATCATAATGATCTAAAGGACACAATTACTTCTCACCCTTCTCACAAAACACGTCCTTTTGTACTCTAACCCCACCCTATATATATATATATATATATATATATATATATATTTATTTTCTATTATAGTCTTATGTTTAAAAAAATCTAGAATATATGAAATTGTAATAAGTAACATATATATCATCATCACCATAATAATCTTTGAAACATTTAAAATGTAAATATATATTATAGTATGAATTTTTGAAAATTATTTTTATATTTCATAGCATATAAATATAAATAACTAGATTGTGCCCCGGGGTTGAGAAATTTAATATGACACATCACTTTTACATATGAAATAGACTGATGTATAACTCTAATATTAATATCTAACCTAAAACAATGTACAACTCCAATGTTAACACCTAACCTAAAACAATATAGAATTCCAATGTAACTCTAATATTAACACATATCCTAAAGACTCAACAAATGTATAACTCTAACATACTAATATTGATAACTAACCTAAAACAATGTATAACTCTATTAACCTATTCGGCTCTGGTTGAAAATAGAATTCATATTTGCTGGTTTGAACATAATTAGTGACTTGCCTATACATGATTAATGAATTACCTGAACACACGTATTTTTTTCCTGTATGAGCAATACCCTACAAAAAATAGTCGTTTTTTCTCCGTTTTTTATATAACACTATGGTACTTGTTTGAAAGATAATAAAACGCTCGTTAATTTGGTGTAATTTTTTTCTTTAAAAAATCTTGTAGATAAAAGATACTAACATTTTAAAATTATAGGAGGAAACATGAGAGAGAAAAATCCAATTTTGTTTTTAAACTTTTTTTCCCTAAAATTACTTAATGCCACATGACATCCTATATGGCATTCTCAAGGGGGAGAATGACTATGATTCTTTCAATTATAAAATAGATAACGTTATAAAAATATATATTTTAGACGAAAAAATTACTATTCAAATAATGAATCTATTAGAATGAGATATTACTAAAAAATAGTTAAAAAAGATATATGTAAAACTTAAAAGTATTCGGGTATATGTTTCGGTAGACGGGTATTTAGTTTCGGGTATCACCTAATACCATACCCGCGAAATATTTTTTTTTCCAATACAAAACCCGTCCCATACCCGTCGGATATGGTATAACCATCCCAAATGCTTCGGGTTTCGGGTATACCCGTCGGGCTCGGGTTTTTTTGCCATCCTAACTCTGAACCAAAAAGATGTCTGACTTGGCTCGGCCTGACTAGTTGGTGGTGGTGGGTCGATGATGTGGTGCGTAAAATTCTAATTCATACTAACGTTACATGTACACCTTTTAATGAAATTATATTAAGAGCATGTTTGGCTCTTCTTATTTCCACCTCCTTATAACTTAATAACTTATTATTTTTTTCAAAAAGTTAATAAGTTAAAAAAAATGTTTGGCAAATGAAAAATGACTTAATGGTTTAACTTTTCATTTGTCTATAAGTTAATAAGTTGTTTTGGAAAAGTAAGGGATGTGTGACTTTTTGAATCTCCTTATAACTTATTGATGGATATTTACCTACATGCCCTCCTTATATCCTTACACCTACCCTCCTTATATCATTTTTAGTCATTTTACCTAAATAAGTTAAACCAAACACTTTTTTTTTACAAAATAACTTATCAACTTATTGTTTTTCCCCACCACATAAGCTAATCCAAACACTTTTCAAAAAACTCTTTTTTAAAAAGTTATAAATTAAGAGAAAGTATACGATACAAAGTTTATTAACGTAAGAAGAATAAGAAGCCACCAGGTGATGCCATGTGTCATATTAACCAAACCCTAGTTAACCTAACCAAACTATAATTAATCTTAATATCAGTTAAACCCAAGGGCATTACAGACTTTATTATATGTAACTGATTACTATAATCACGTTCGTTATTTTTGTAAACGATTTTTTCAAATCAGAATTTGAATTCTAGAACACCAGACGATTACACACATTATGATTCAATCAAATTACGATTCAATCTCAATTCGATCATCACAATTACAGTTAACTTGATTAATTCATCATGTTCGGTACGTATCTTCATAGTTCATTAAATCAGTTTTCAGTAGTTTTTTTGTTTAATTTTTTATTTTGTTTATCAGATTTAAACTTGTTTGTTGACGAGCAGAGCTTTACTGCTAAGAATTCGAATCCTGTTCCTGATAATATTGTTTTTCATGGTATAGAACATCATGCTCTGTTTTTTGACTCATTTTTTGAATCTGTGTTTTAATGTTGATTTTTTGTTAACACGATGTTTTTATGTGTATTCAGACTTGATCGAAAACACTAACCAGGATGTTGATATTCATAGTTTGAACCTCATCAACGAATTTAGAATTCAAGGTATTTTAATTTTTTTTTAATATCATAATTCAATAAGTGCGTTTAAGTTATATATTAAGTGCGTTTAAAATGTATCTATTTATTTTTTGATACTGATCCTATATAAGTGCGTTTAAATTAGATAATAAGTGCGTTTAAAATGTACCTATTTTGATATTGATCATATATGAGTACGTTTAAGTTAATCACGAGTGTGTCTGAGTTTTCAAACTATCATTTTTACAAAGTGCGTTTGAAGTTTTATAAAGTGCGTTTTTTTTGAAGGTGTTGCAACTGATGTTCCTGTTGACGACCAAGCTAGTAACACATATATTCCTGATGTACCTGATTCACTCAAACCTGTAATCAACATGGAGTTTCCTAGTATTGAGCATGCATATGAGTTTTGTGCCAAATATGCAAAGGCTGGTGGTTTTTCTATTCGAAAAGGTACGTCAGATGTGTGAAGAGGTGTTTTAAGACTTAGGTACTTTGTATGCTATAAGGAGGGTTTTAAGCCATTCAAAGTATGTTAAGTCAAGGAAAAGGCCGTCTATCCGGACTGGATGTATGGCACATATAAAGCTAACTTCTGAGAATGGAAAGGCATTCAAGGTTTATGGCTTTGTGGAAGGTCATAATCATCCTTTTGTACATGAAAGTGGCATTAATTTTCTAGCAGCTAATAGGAAGCTGACCCATACTCAAGAAGAGATGATATGTGAGCTGTCTTCGTTGAACATGGGTCCTGTTAAAGCTTTTAACATTATGAAGACTAAGTATGGAGGTTTTGAGAATGTTGGTGCAACTGATTATAAGAACTTTAAAGGTGGCTTAAACAGCTTTATTGGTGAGTATGATGCAGATATGATAGTGTCTAAGCTTAGGGATAAGAAGAAGTTCCTGCCAGATTTTTCATTCGAGTATGCTGTGGATCAAAAGAATGCACTAACCGGTTTATTTTGGGCTGATGCTTTATGCAAGAGGAATTATATGGAATTTGGAGATGTGATTTCGTTTGATGCAACATTTAACACTAACAAGTATGTTTTAAATTTTAATTTTTAAGCTTGATATCCAACTATTATATGTTTTTTAAATTATTTTTAATTTTTTTTGCAGGTAAAAGATGGTTTTTGTACCATTTACCAGAATTGATAACCACTGACGGAATGTCACACATGGGGCAGGTTTGTTGTCATCAGAGACTAGTGAATCATACACATGGTTGTTACAATCGTTTTCCAAATTTGGAAAGCATCTCAAAGGGGTTGTAACTGATCAACATCCTGCTATGAAAAATGCAATCCAGTTGGTTTTTCAAAATAGCAGACACAGATTGTGTATGTGGCATATCATGAAGAAGGTTTCTCATAAGGTTATTAACATGAGTGCGTTTGTTTTTAAGATGAGTGCGTTCTAAATAGTTTTAAATTGCTTTCAAATTAATGAATGCATCCAAATTTATATAAGTGTGTTTGTTTGTTTTATTGATTTTCTGATAAGTGCGTTCAAATATTTTATAAGGTGCGTTTGTTTTCATGTTTTTTAGGTGGGTAGTGCACTATGCAGTGATGATGAGTTCAAAAGGAGAATTTGTGCAATTGTGTGGACAGACACTGTGACACCCGGCAAACTCAGGTTAGTAATGTTGACTAAACTAGTAAGTCTACCTTAGCGAGTCATACTTATTACATACTTAAATAGATCAGTCGGGTCGTTATGATGATTCTAGGGAATCATCGGGAGTCGTTACGATGATCCGCGGGATCATCGGGAGTCGGTCCATAACCATGTGTACAAGGATTGGTGATTCGTGGAATCACCGGGTTTAGCAAACACACGCAAGTCTCGAGTCCCAGGAATTGGTGAACGGATGTAAATGTGTTAGTTATCATGCATTATGTGTTTAAAATCATTACGTGACTTGTTGGTATGTTAATGCGTGTTTATATGTGTTAAAATAGTGTTTAACACGCCGAAAACCCAATCTGACATGTTACAGGCGATTAGGAATCAGGGGATTGCCTAATCGCCTGTCTATAGGCGATTGGGAAGACTTAGGGGGCGATTAGGCCCCTAATCGCCTGAAGTGTCAGGCGATTACAATCCTAATCGCCTGCTAACTGCTGCTAATCGCCTGCACTCCTATGCACGAGTCAAAACACCTATAAATACAACCCTTAACTCCCCAAACACCCTTAGTGCAACCCTAACTGATCCTAAGCCACCCACACACCCTAGAACACCTCTGGAACTTGTTTTGCTACAAAAATCACCATTTCCAAGCTTACACACCCTTCTTTGATAAAATCCAAGGTGTGTTCTTCATCTCTAACCTTTGTAAAGTTGTTGTTTTGGTTCCCCAAAAGTCCAGACCTTGTTTTGCTAAGTTTGTGTCTTTAAAACCCTTTGAAAAGAGTTCTGAACCAAGTCTACACCATAATACTTACTATATGTAAAGTTTGCATGCATATGTTGATCTTCTTGATGATTATAACATGAATGTTTCCATGAAATGGTTGTACTTCTGCTATGTAGGGGTTATTAGGATGATTGTCTAAGAGTTTGAGCTATTGTTGTTGTGTTTTGATGAAAATGTGTATTTTGACCCATTTGGATGATTCTTGAAGATCTAGGATGATATGGTATGATTTAATGATTGAATGTTGTTAGGATTCACACTAGGGAGGTGTTATAACAGAGAAATGTTGATTTGCAAGCTTGTAAGTGATGAAATCTGATTTGTTTCCATTTAAGGAAAGATAAGATTAGTTAATGAAACTTAGTACTTTGCCATTTTTGGAAATAATTGCATAAAGGATGTTGGATCAGTGATAAATTGGGGGTTTTTGCTTGGAATGGGTTCGTAAATGGTTTAGGTTTGATATTGGGTGTTTTTGCATGTTTCGGATCTGATTTGGAGGGTTAAACGCGTGAAAACGTGTCGCGCAGCTGCAGCAGGCGATTAGGAATCCTAATCGCCTGATAAGGTAGGCGATTAGGAACCTTAGGGGGCGATTAGGCCCTAACAACTTCGGTGGGACTGAAGGGGCAGTGGGACTGCTCCGGTTGCTAGAGAAGGTTGAGTCTGTGTTCTCGATGTGCAGTTGCTCGGCGGGTGACCGGGTAAAGTATGCTGCTGCGACCTTTGAAGGTCAAGCCTTGTCCTGGTGGAACTCCACCAAACAGACCATGGGCATCGAGGAAGCCCATGCGATGCCTTGGACAGAATTCGTGCAACTCTTGAAAAACGAGTACTGCCCGAGGGATGAGATCCAGAAGCTTGAGCATGAGGTCTGGACTCATAAGATGGTGGGGTCCGAAATTGAAGCGTATACGGCTAGGCACAACGAGCTGGCGGTGTTGTGCCCAGATTTGCACACACCGGAATACCGACGGATTGAGCACTATATTGCTGGGTTAGTGCCGGAGGTTGCAGGATTGGTGGCTGCGGGCAGCCTCACCGTTTATTCTGAAGTGGTTCGGTCGGCTCACAGGCTGACCAACATGAAGGTGACTGAAGGAGTCTTGCCTCCATGAGGCGCTACTGTAAGGGCTCCCGATAGCAACAAGCGAAAGTGGGAAGGCGTGAGTAAGGGCTCAGCTCCGCCTCAGCAGGTGAAGAGGTTTGATGTTGGGGGATCGTCGTCTGAGCAAAAACCGGGGGGTTATTTTAGGAAACAGCCAAAATGCGACCGATGTGGTTTCCACCACAATGGTCGCTGTGAGGATAGGAGCCGTTGTCACCGATGCCATAAGACTAGGCATCAGGCAAAGGATTGTAAGGTTAACCTTCAGGGTAACCGAAATCCACCTGCTACACCTACCCCAGCTCCTCAGACTGCTGCTCCCCAGGGAAACCAGGGAAAGCAGGGATGCTATAACTGTGGTGAGCTTGGTCACTACAAGCGGGAATGCCCCAAGATGAAGCAGGGCGAGGAAGGGAAGAATGGGTCGGGTAATGGAAACAACGGGGGCGGAGGCAGGAATGCTCGCGCCTTTGTGATCGGTTCGAGCGGGGCTCGACAGGATCCTGACACTGTTACCGGTACGTTTCTTCTTGATAATCGCTATGCTACAGTTTTATTCGACTCTGGTGCCGATAAGAGTTTTATATCTCTTGGATTTAGTCAGTTGCTTGATAGGGTACCTACACCTTTAGAGGCTAAGTACCTGATAGAATTGGCCGATGGTAAGAAAGTCGAAGCGACGCATGTCCTTAGGGGGTGTCGCCTTGAGTTGTCGGGTTATTCTTTTCGTATTGATCTTATGCCGGTATCTTTGGGTAGCTTTGATGTCGTTGTGGGTATGGATTGGTTGTCCTTGCATCATGTTGAGATCGTCTGTTTTCATAAAGTCATTCGACTTCCTCTTCCGGATGGTGAGTTTCTGTTGGTGCACGGTGAGAAGAGCGGGATCCCTTTGAGTATCATTTCATGCATGAAGGCTTATAAGTATCTTCGTAAGGGGTATTCAGCCATTCTGGCGCTTGTTTCGGTTTCGTCCGAGGAAGAGAAGAAGATTGAAGATATCCCTGTTGTTTGCGATTTTCCCGACGTATTTCCTGAAGAACTACCAGGCCTTCCGCCTTACCGCCAAGTCGAATTCAGTATTGAACTTACTCCATGTGCGGCCCCTATTGCTCGAGCCCCGTATCGTCTTGCACCTCCAGAGATGCAGGAATTGTCTAACCAGTTGCAGTAACTGCTGGAGAAAGGCTTCATCCGACCTAGTTCATCCCCGTGGGGAGCCCCTGTTTTGTTTGTCAAGAAGAAGGACGGAAGCCTACGTATGTGTATCGACTACCGTGAGCTGAACAAGGTTACCATCAAGAACCGCTATCCTCTTCCTCGCATCGATGATTTATTTGACCAACTTCAGGGTTCTAGTTTCTACTCGAAGATCGACTTGAGATCGGGGTACCATCAGTTGAGAGTCCAAGAAGCCGATATTCCGAAGACCGCCTTTCGAACTCGTTATGGCCATTTTGAATTCTTGGTCATGCCTTTTGGTCTCACCAATGCGCCAGCCATTTTTATGGATTTGATGAACCGTGTTTCTAAGCCTTATCTTGACAAGTTTGTGATTGTCTTCATCGACGATATTCTAGTCTATTCCAAGAACGAAGTGGACCACCGGGAACACTTGCGTCTTGTCTTGGAACTCTTGAGGCAAGAGCAGTTGTATGCCAAGTTCTCTAAGTGCAGCTTCTGGTTGCGTGAAGTCCAATTCCTTGGCCATGTGGTTAACGCAGAGGGGATACATGTCGATCCAGCTAAGATAGAAGCCATCAAAGACTGGGAAGCACCGAAGACGCCAACTGAGGTGCGGCAATTCCTGGGTCTCGCAGGTTACTACCGTCGTTTTATCGGGGGATTTTCGAAGATCGCACAACCCCTCACCTCGCTTACCCAGAAGGACAAGAAGTTCAACTGGGGTGATTCGCAAGAGTCAGCCTTTCAGATGCTAAAGGCCAAGCTCTGTTCTGCTCCTATCTTGTCCTTGCCTGAAGGCACGGACGATTTTGAGGTTTATTGTGATGCTTCCATCCAGGGCCTTGGCTGTGTGTTGATGCAGCATGGGAAGGTCATTGCCTATGCTTCTCGTCAGCTTAAGGTCCATGAGAAGAACTACCCCACCCATGATCTGGAATTGGGTGCAGTGGTCTTTGCCTTGAAGATCTGGAGGCACTACTTGTACGGTACCAAGTGCACCATTTATACGGATCACAAGAGCCTCCAGCATATCTTTGATCAAAAGGTACTGAACATACGGCAGCGTCGCTGGGTCGAGCTTCTTAATGACTACGAGTGTGCCATAAAATACCATCCTGGCAAGGCAAATGTTGTCGCAGACGCCTTGAGCAGGAAGGAATCCGCTAAACCTCGCCGCGTTCGAGCTCTTCAGCTCACTATCCACTCTGGTTTACCTGACCAAATTCGTTCGGCGCAGCAAGAAGCCTTGAAGGAGGAAAACCTTAAGGCTGAAACCATGCATGGTGCTGATAGACACCTTGAGCTCAGGTCCGATGGCCTACATTATTTCGCCGAACGTGTTTGGGTTCCGCTATTCGGGGGCTTCCGGGAGCTCGTTCTTGGCGAGGCTCACAAGTCTCGGTACTCTATTCACCCTGGCTCAGATAAGATGTACCAAGACTTAAAGATACTTTATTGGTGGCCGAACATGAAGGCGGATGTGGCTTCCTACGTAAGTAAGTGCTTGACTTGTGCTAAAGTCAAGGTCGAATATCAGAAGCCGTCCGGCCTTCTGCAACAGCCTGAAATTCCCGAGTGGAAGTGGGAACGGATTACAATGGACTTTGTGACCAAACTCCCGAAGTCGCCCAGCGGTTGTAACATGATCTGGGTGATCGTAGACAGGTTGACAAAGTCTGCGCACTTCCTCGCAATCAAGGATACTGACGGCCTCGAGCGTTTGGCTCGTTTATACCTTAAGGAAGTGGTTTCTCGGCACGGGGTGCCCGTCTCCATTATTTCTGACCGTGACACTCGGTTCGCCTCCAATTTCTGGAGAAAATTGCAAAAGGCTCTGGGTACTCAGCTAGATATGAGCACGGCTTATCATCCGCAAACTCACGGTCAGAGTGAGCGGACGATTCAAACGCTAGAGGACATGCTTCGGGAATGTGTGTTGGACTTTGGCAAGGGGCGGGAGAGTCATCTACCACTGGTGGAATTCTCCTACAACAATAGCTACCACTCTAGTATCAAGGCGGCTCCGTTCGAGGCTCCTTACGGACGGAAATGCCGGTCTCCTCTTTGCTGGGCTGAGGTGGGTCAGAGCCAACTCACTGGCCCGGAACTTGTGTACGAGACTTCCGAAAAGATCGTACAAATTCGCAACTGTATGGCAGCAGCTCGGGATCGTCAAAAGAGCTATGCCGATCGTCGTCGCAAACCTTTAGAGCTTGAGGTTGGCGACAGGGTTTTATTGAAGGTATCTCCGTGGAAGGGCGTCATACGTTTTGGGAAACGTGGCAAACTGAATCCTCATTATGTGGGACCATTCGCAATTCTGGAACGGATTGGACCGGTAGCATATAGGCTTGATCTGCCATCCGAACTCAGTAACGTTCATGACGTCTTCCATGTCTCTTACCTCAAGAAGTGTCTGGCGGATGAATCTTTGGTTGTTCCTGTTGGGTCTGCTGACCTGGAGAAGAACAGATGATTAGAAAGCCAAAATATTCTATCTTTTGATCCTATGAATAAAACAGTTGTTACAAGAAGCTTTCCCCAAAAGACTGTTGACCCTAACAACTGCTACACGAAACAACTGATAAAGACAACTGCTGCTGCTGAAAGGTCTGCTGAACAAACGTCTGATGAACAAAGGTCTGATGAAGAAACAACTGCTGATCAAGTACTGAAGAACAAAGGTCTGTTGAACCAACAACACTTTGGTTCAACAGATGATAGAGACCATCAGAGCTTTACTTTACAGTGTTTTGTATTATCAGAGTTTTCAATGTAACAGTAGTTATAGTTAGCAGATGTTAGAAGTTGTTAGTCAGTTAGAGGTCGCTGTCTTAGGTGACGTCAGCAGTGATCATCAGAGGTTTAGTTTAGTCTATAAATAGAACAGTGAATGTACTGTTCTATTCATCACTCGTCATTCTCTTAAGACAAACATTCTCTGAGTGATCAGGCTGAGGGGGAGTTTATTTGTACGATTGTAATCTTTCAACTTAATGAAAGCATTCGATTAAAAACAATTATTCTCCATGTTTTGATTTATAGTTTATTCCGCTGCACTTTCCATTTATATTTCACTTCACTTGTTCCATACTTATCTAAACAATCAAAACAAACAGAACTCAGATCCTAACAATTGGTATCAGAGCTTGGTCAATTAAATTCGATCTAACAAATCAATTTAATATAAACAGATTAGCTCACAATTATTGATATCGTTTGTTTGTCGGATTAAAAACAGAGTAATAGTTTATTTTCGTTTCAACAGTTAGTAAACAAACTTTGTTTTTGAAAAAATCAAGAGAATGACTTCACTTAATCAAGATCCACACAACACTGGCACTAGCAACAAGCCTCCGATGCTTGTCAGGTCAGAATACAACATCTGGCAGCGTTGGGTGGCTCATGTGTTAGCACAACAGAACACAGGGTGCTGGAAATCAGTAGTATTTGGACCACATGTTCCAATGGTACCGAGTGCCGAGGATCCAAAGATCCAAGTACCAAAGAGTGTTGAGAACTACTCAGAGCAAGATTTTCAAAAAATCGAGCTAGATGCCAAGGCTTTCAGCATAGTAGCCATGGCACTGCCGAATGATATCTATGCCGGACTCTTGCACTGCAATAGTGCTAAAGAATTGTGGGATGCTCTTAAAGAGCAGTTCGGGGGAACTGAAGATGTGATTGAAAACAACCGTGAAATACTTAACCAACAATATGAAACGTTTAGTCACATAAAAGGGGAGTCGTTAACACAACAGTTTGAAAGGTTTAATTGTCTGATTAGTGAACTAAAACTGGTTGGTCTAACTTTTCCTAATTCAACCCTGAATCATAGGTTTCTTAGATCACTTCAGGACAAATGGGACACTATAGATATAGTCATGAGAAACTCTATCGGATTCAAAGACCTGACCCTGACCCAGCTTCATGGTAAGCTCCTGACTTATGAAAGGGAGCTTAACCAGAAAAAGAAGCTCCAGGACTCTGGAAAAGTGTCGGATGACTATGTATTTGGGAATACTGCACTTTTGGGCCAAGAGGAGGGTTCTGGAAGTAGTAAGGATCAGAGTTATGATCATTACATTGACATAACCACTGGTTTTAACAATGATTCTTACTCATCACCCAACTATGCTTTTGCAGCTAGTGGTGATATCCAGGCTTCTGATAATTCATCTTTTGTGTACAATGACCTTCAATATATTGACCCTTTGGACTTAGAAGAAATGGACATCTTGCATCAGGTTGCCCTGCTCAGTATTAGAACAAATAACTTCTATAAGAAAACTGGCAGGAGGTACCCAGGTTTACATGGTGGGTCAAAGGTGGGGTTGGATAAATCAAAGATCAAGTGTTACAAGTGTCATAGAATGGGTCACTTTGCTAGGGAATGTAGGAGTCAAAATGGTACACCTATGATTACCTATCCAAACCAAAGGCCTCAGACCAACACTTATCAAACCATCCCTGTACCAAATGTGCAAAACACTGCTCACTTTGCACAGACCCAAACCACTGTTCCTGTGCACTATGTTCAAACCACTGTTCCTCAGTATCACTATGTCCAAACACCTGTTACTCAGGAACAAGTGCCAATGACTGCTGCTCCACCCTCTGCTCCTGCAGAGACCAGTCAACAAGGTCAACAGAGTTTCTTTACTCAAGGTTTTGTTGATTGGAGTAGTCTACCAGATGAGATAACAGATGATAACATTGCTTTAGTTGCCAACTCTGAAAATAATTTTTGCTTTATGGCACTAGAAACAATTGTTGAAGAGACTGATTATGAGGGAGTGGTGTCTATGTCTGAAAATGTGACTAATGGTGTTGTTGATGAAGTTATTTCAGCTGAAGAATATGAAGTGGAGGTTGTGAATCTCTCAGACCCCTGGGGTAGTGATGTTTGTGATTGCCAGTGTAACTGTGCCTTGATGGCTGCTGCTAAGGTATCTCCTCAAATCTTAAATGACTTGTGCTCAGACAAATGTATTGTAGCATTTGCTAAAATAACTAAAAAAGAATCTGAAATCAGCAGTTTAAAACATGAAGCAAGCATAACCAAAGACCAGCTTCAGACTATGATAACCAAATATCATAGTTGTAAAAAGGAGCTTGAGTCCACCCAAGTTGAATGTCAGAAATGGGTGGAATCATCAAAAGGTTTTGAGATGATTGTCAACCAACAATCTAAAAGTCATGTGAAATTTGGTTTTGGTTTTCAAGAAACCACTGCTCAAGGTTCACAAACCACTGACAAAAAGGAACCACAGTTGGTTGAAATCATCCCAACCAATTCAAAAGGTCAAGAGATCAAGGTTACTGAACCCAATGGCAAGAAAATCATTCTTGAAAAGTTGGAAGGTACACCCTCATTTGATGAAATTGAGAAATATCAATTCAAACCAACCTGGTCAGATGAGTGAGATGTCCTTGAAAATTTTCAACCAATGACCTTCAAAACCCCTGATGGTAAAAAGGCACCACAGGCCAAAGTTATCCCTTTGAGAGATCTTCCAACAGATGATCAAACATCTGTTGAAAAGAAGAGAGGAAAAGGGAAAGCCAAAGACAACTTGTTTTGTGATTTTTGTGAAAAGAAGAACCATGTCACCAAAAACTGTTTTCTTCTAAAAGCATATGACATCAACAAAGCAACAAGTTTAAATGATTCTAAAACCAATGAATGTTCAATCTGTAAGAAAAAGAATCACAAAACAAAAGAGTGCCTGTATCTCAAAAATTTTGATGAAAAGATAAAAGAGTACAAGGCTAAAACTCTTGAAAGTCAAGTGGTGAGTACTCCAAAAGGAAAACCCAAACAGACTTTTGAACCAGTCCAAACAGCTGTTACCAAAGGTCTGAACAAAAACTCTGCTCCCAGAGATGTTCAGGTAACAGATGTTCCACCAGCTACCAGACTACCAAGAGGATATGGACAATCCACTTGTCATCGTCTGCCACATGTTTATGAAGAGCCCAAAAGGCCTTCAAAACCAAAAGTGAACAGACATCCTCATGGTTTTCAACATCTGACAGGAAATGATCAAACATCTGTTGGACCAAGTGTTGACATACAAGCACTGGAAAATGGTCAATTGCAGTTGTTGAACCTAGTCCAAAAGCTAGTTCAAACCACTGATCATTCTCCTCAACTTAAGGCTGAGACATCTAAGAACCCATCCAAAGCCAACTTGGCTTTGGACACTCACCAAAACTAAACTCTTTACTGATGTGCAGGGAGCTTCTGCTTGCTTAGATAGTTTATGGTATGTAGATAGTGGAGGCTCCAGGCACATGACAGGATGTAGAGCCCTACTTCTGGACTTTCTTGCACATGGAGGGGGTGATATATCCTTTGGTAATGATTCTAAAGGTAAAGTGTTGGGTTCTGGAACTGTCAAAGCAGGGAGGCTTAAGTTTGAAAATGTTAATCTGATAGACAATCTAAAATTTAATATACTTAGTGTATCACAAATGAGTGACAAAGGATATGGGTCATTCTTCTCTAAGCAAACATGTAAGATTGTTGGCCCAGAGGTTGTTGAAAAGATTAACACCATCATTGCTGAGAGTAAAGCACAACTTGTTGCTCATAGAAGTGGCAATGTGTATGTAGTTGATATGTTGAAGGATAACCCTATGGCAAATGTCTGTCTGTTCTCTGCTGCCTCTACCAAAGAGATAGAATTGTGGCATAGGAGACTTGGTCACACCAACCTTCAAACTATCAACTCTCTCTCCAAACAAAATCTTGTCAGAGGTTTGCCATCAAAAGAATTCAAATGTGATGAGCATTGTGTTTCCTGTCTAAAAGGAAAACAACATAAAAGCTCTTACAAATCAGTTGATGAGTCCAAAACTAGTCAGTGTTTACAATTGTTGCACATGGACTTGTTTGGCCCAGTAAAAATCATGAGTCTAAGAAGAAAGAGATTTTGTCTTGTCATAGTTGATGATTTTTCTAGGTTTACATGGACTTACTTTTTACATTCTAAGGATGAGACTGCAGGTATTTTGAAGGACTTTGTCACCAAAGTTGAAAAACAATATGACTTGCCAGTAAAAGTCTTTAGAAGTGACAATGGAACAGAGTTTAAGAATAAGGAGTTGGATGATTTCTGTGTGTCAAAAGGGATTGTAAGGCAGTACAGTATCCCAAGAACACCAGAGCAAAATGGGGTGGTTGAGAGAAAGAACAGAACTCTCATTGAAGCTGCAAGAACAATGCTAGCAGATTCTAGTTTGCCACTGTCCTTTTGGGCAGAAGCTGTAAACACTGCTTGCTATGTTCAAAATAGAGTTTTAATCAACCCAAGACATCAAAAGACTGCTTATGAAATTTTGTTCAAAATCAAACCACTGATATCATTTTTCAAAGTCTTTGGCTGCCCATGTTTCATTTTAAATCTTAAAGATTCCATTTCAAAATTTGCAGCCAAAGTAGATTGTGGATATTTTCTGGGGTATTCTTCTACTGCCAAGGCCTATAAAGTGTTCAACACAAGGACCAAGACAATAGAAGAAACTCTGAATGTGAAGTTCAATGAACTTTCATCTTTAAAAATCCCAGCAAACCCTGCTGAGTTATTTGATTTGGATAAATTCAAATTTGAAGATATTACTGTCAAAACTAACACTGTAGGTACTCCACAATCTCCACAACAAGACTACAGAATGGATGTTGTGATTCCAGATCACTACAAAGTCTATCCTGTATCAGAGGAAGCAGTAGTTCAAAACAGCTGTCAAAACTCTGTCACAGCTGAGTCAGCCACTGTTGGCCAGTCATATCCCCAAACCACTGATTCACCCATTTTATCCACTGCTCAATCATCTGTTGACAAAAGTCAATCATCTGTTGACCATAGTCAAACATCTGTTGACAAAAGTCAGTCCACCTTTACACCACTTGGACCCATTCCTCCACCTCCATTCCAAACATCTGTTGACACTACAAAAGTGCAAACAGATGTTATGTCAACAGAGTCACCAAACCTCTGTCCTTCACCTCAAAATGCCATTATACCATATCAGGGAGATCTAATCTACCTAAGAGCTCATCCACCAGACCAAATCATTGGCAACATCAGAGAAGGTGTGCTCACAAGGAGCCAATCCACCAATATCTGTCTTTTTGCAGGCTTTCTTTCCCTCACACAACCTGTCAAGTACCAAGAGGCACTGAAAGACAACAGTTGGGTGGAAGCCATGCAAGAAGAGCTCCTTCAGTTCAAAAGACAACAAGTATGGGAACTTGTACCACTGCCTAAGGATGTTTGTCCAATTGGCACAAAGTGGGTCTTCAAAAACAAAACTGATGAAAGGGGTATAGTTGTCAAGAACAAGGCCAGGCTAGTGGTTCAAGGCTTCAGACAAGAAGAAGGAATAGACTATGATGAAACCTTTGCCCCTGTAGCAAGGTTAGAAGCTATCAGACTGTTCCTAGCCTTTGCTGTCAACCACAACATCAAGG
The DNA here is from genome assembly GCA_032199755.1 of Ambrosia artemisiifolia. Classification (NCBI taxonomy): domain Eukaryota; kingdom Viridiplantae; phylum Streptophyta; class Magnoliopsida; order Asterales; family Asteraceae; genus Ambrosia; species Ambrosia artemisiifolia. The sequence goes on from CM063512.1 coordinate 37,183,874, forward strand.
TGTATCAGATGGACATCAAATGTGCCTTCCTATATGGCAAAATTCAGGAGGAGGTCTATGTATGTCAACCACCTGGTTTTGAAGACACAATCCATCCTGATCATGTCTACAAGCTTAATAAAGCCTTGTATGGACTAAAACAAGCACCAAGAGCCTGGTATGAAACTCTCTCCACTTTTCTCTTATCCATTGGTTTCACAAGAGGTAAAATTGATAAAACCTTATTTTTAAAATGGAAAGGAAAAGATTTAATGATTGTTCAAATATATGTGGATGATATCATTTTTGGATCCACATGTAACAAAATGTGTGAGGAGTTTAGGGAACTCATGACAGCAGAGTTTGAAATGAGTGCTATGGGTGAACTTCAGTGCTTCCTTGGTCTCCAAGTGAAGCAGCTGCAAAATGGCACATTCATTCATCAAAACAAATATGTGAAAAACTTGTTAACAAAATTTGAGATGAATGATTGTAAACCATGTAGTACACCCATGAGCACAGTCAAGCCACTCACTGATGATGACAAAGATGAACTGGTTGATCAAACACACTACAGATGCATGATTGGGTCTTTATTGTACTTAACAGCATCCAGGCCAGACATTATGTTTGCAACATGTGTTTGTGCGAGATCCCAGGCTTCACCTAGAAAGTCAAACCTTATTGCTGTGAAAAGGATATTCAGATACCTAAAAGGTGCTCCCACACTTGGTATCTGGTATCCTGCTAATGGAAACATTGAGCTTTCAGGTTATTCAGACAGTGATTTGCTGGCTGCCACACCACAAGGAAGTCCACATCTGGAGGGTGCCAGTTCTAGGGAATGCCTTAGTCTCCTGGCAAAGCAAAAAGCAAGCAGCTGTTTCAACTTCAACAGCTGAGGCTGAATATATTGCTGCTGCAAGCTGTACAGCCCAACTCATGTGGCTTCAAAATCAACTACTGGATTTTGGGATAACTGCACTGAGGACTCCACTTATGTTGGATAGTCAAGCTGCTAAAAATATCATCAAGAATCCAGTCTCTCATTCAACCACCAAGCACATAGACATCAGACATCATTTTGTCAGAGATAGCTATGAAAAAGGTTTGATTACTCTGCACCATGTTCCAACAGAGGATCAGTTGGCAGATGTGTTGACAAAAGCTTTAGACACATCTACCTTCACAAATCTGATTTCTCGAATTGGAATGTTAAACATGGATTAAAACAATAAAATTTTTTTCAATAAAAACATTAAAATGTTTTCAGAAAATCAAATTTTCCTTAAAAATAGCTCTTTTGGTTGAAAAATCTGTTTAAACCACTGATCAGATAAAACAACCACTGTTTCATTCAATCCACTGTTGGTTGAAAAATCTGTTTCAAACATCTGATCAGATAAAACAACTGTTACTCCATCAGTCTTTTGGTTAAACAACAGAGGTTGGCAACAGACTTTTACCAAAACAGCTGTATGCCACCAGATGTTTAAACCATCAGATGTTTGCCACGTCTGCTCTCAAAAGCAGAGTTTTGCCACATCAGCGGTTTCACCAGAGGCTATAAAACTCTGTTTTTCCCCCAACAGCAGTTTTACTGTCTCATTGTATTCAAAATACTAAAACCGCCTTCGTCTTCCTCAAACCCCCAATCAATCAAAGTTTAGTCCTTTCACACTCGAAATCCATTACAATGGATCTTCAAACAAAAGCCACCCACAATTTCCTTCCATATCTGGTTAAAACAGAAGATAACGTACCATTCCATTCCACCATTGACATCATTACCAATTCCAAATACAAAAACATCTTAACTGCTGATGCTCCCATCCATCTCGAAACACTCCAAGAATTTTGGGCTAATGCTGAAGTCTTGTTTCAAGACAAAAAGCCTACTTCCATTATTTCAAAAATTGGAGCCACCAGCATCGCTATTACACCTGAACTCATATCCACAACCTTCTCCCTCAACGACTTGTCAGGTATGGAATCCTTTCCTAAAACAGAGCTTCACACAGAGTTTCAGGAAAGAGGGTATGATGCTCAGATGACTGGATCAACATTATTCAAAAAGTTTTTTCCTCCAGTCATGAAATTTTTCTTCCATACTCTCCTTCTCTGTGCCTCGGCTAAGACCACATCCTTTAATGAAATCCCATTAAGGATTCAATACTTGGGGTATGCCATGTTGTCAGACTCTGACTTCAATCTTTCCCAGGGATTGTTTTTGGACTTGGTTTCAAATGTGAAAGCCATAAAATCTGGCTCAAACAATGCTTTTCTACTCTACCCAAGAATTTTAAGTGTAATCCTTCAAAAGTTTTTACCAGCAAATGATTTTCAAAAGGGTGAGTCTTTTAAAATGAAAAGTTTAACTGATGAAACTTTCATAAGAATGCTGGGTTCTTCAACCCAAGAAAAGGTGTCAAAAGTGTCTAAAGTTTCAAAAACACAAACAAAGAGGACAAAAACAACAACTGTTGTTCAAACCTCTGTTGTTGAGCCTACTGCTCCTGGTGATCATGGCACTTCATCCAGTGCTGTGAAACCCACACCAGCCACCAAAAGAAAACGTCCATCTTCAAAAACCACCTCCACACCCAAAAAGGGACTTCTGGAAGATGAGATACCAGAAGCTAACCCTGTTGCATCACCAAAGCAACCTGAAACCACTGTTGTTACTTCCTCACAACAGATGGAGATATCTCAACCCAAACAAACTCCTCAAGAATCCTCACAAAAGGATCTTGTTGTAAGCCAAAGGGAACCACATACTGAGGCATATGAGTCACTTGACCATATGTTTACAAGTCCATCTCCCAGGGCTAATTCTCTTCTTACTCCTCCAACATCACCACCACATGTTCCACAAACCATGCAACCTCTGTTTGAGGCAATTGACAAAACTCAGGATAATCCCAGTTCCTCTCCCTCACCTGTCACAGAGAGTATACCTCCACAAGTGTCTGGGCCTGAGAAAAGTCAATCTGTCAACCCACAAACAGATGAGGAGGTTACACTCCCAGAGTTAAATGTAACTCTTGGTGAGTTTTCAAGAGAAGCAGCCACTACTGATGTAGAGACCATTGTCTCACAACAGGACAGTGGTTACATAGCTAAGACTTCCTTGAAGGCAACAACTGATGAGGCCACCACTGTGTCCCCAAAATCAGTTGGAAGTCCCCAGAACCAAGACCAAGGGGCATCTGGTTCTCATTCCATGGATTCACCTCCTAGGACTGAACCAGGTAAAACTACCACTGGTGGGAATTCAGATGATCCTATTAACTTAGGTGATGGATTAAAACTACAAGAATTAACGGATAGAGTTCAAACCATTGAAACCTCTGTTGCTGACATCAAAACTGATGTCAAGTCAATATTGGAAACCTTGGCAAACTTTACAAAGAGTCAACCATCCACTGCTGATGTTGCTAATGAGCTATGGAAATCTGTTTCCCCCATCATCATAGCTCACAGAAAATTAGCAGATCAGACACAAGAGACCTACATGAACTTGATCAGAAATATGGTGGATGCCAAGTTTAATGACACCAAGGCTGATATCAAGGTGATCAAAGACCATTTGCTGAAGACTACCGGCTCTGCCCCTACCACAATCCTCAGAGATGAAAATGATGATGAATTCACTGCTGATGATGCAAAAAAGGGGGAGAGTGGCAGAGATAGGCTGCCAAAACTGAATCCATTTGGTGCCCCACCCTCTCAAAAGGGTAAGCCAACAGCTGACAAACCATAGTCTACCAAATCAGCACCACAAAAACAACAACAACCAGGTGTTCAAACCTCCGCTGCTTCTGAAACAGCCAAAATCAGCAAGGCAAAGGAAGTTGATACCTCTGCCAATGAAAAGGCTGATAAGGATGCTGAAGACAAGCTTAAAAGGGCTGACACTTTGGAAGTTAAAGCAGAGAGGTTGATTCAGCTAAAGAAGGAACAACAGCAAGAAGTAGAAGATGTGAGTTCCTCAAAGAGAAAGAAAATATCAGCAAAACATACAAGGAAACCACCATCTAAACTATCTTCTGAAACCACTGATGCTGAAACCCCTGTTACCGCAACCACTGCCACCACAACCACTGCTACCAAAACCACTGAAACCAAAACCACTGCCACCAAAACACCTGTTCCAACCAAACCAATCACCACACCATCAACTACCAAACCAACAACCAAACCAACCACTACACAATCAACAACCAAACCTACCACAACACAACCAAAAACCCAAACATCTGCTGGTTCTACAAAAGGACCAACAGAGGTTAACCCAACCACTGCTTCTTCTTCACCTTCACCAAAGATCTTGTACAGCAGAAAAAGGAAATCTACCTTTGTTGTGCAAGATGAAAACATTCATACCACACCACCTAACACTCCATTCACACAATCCACACCTGTCCCAGCCATTCCATTCTCATCATACTCACCTCACACTTCACAGTTCAGATCACATAGACCACCACCATCCATCACACCATTGGCTGAGAAGTATCCCCTTGAACTTGATTTACTCAAGGGGGAACTTCAATCCTTCTATAATACTGATCAGTCATCAGAAAGATCCTTCCCTTCTCTTAAAAATTTTCCTGTTCCTCTCAACATTGATACCTATCTGAAGTACAAGAGTGAACAGGCAGATGCCATCATAAAAGAGAAGTGCAAAGGGAAGGATGACAGGAGTGCTCAGGGCATTCATTCAGCAGAGCTTAGCAATTTGAGAAGGATTGAGGATTTTGCTAAGACCCTGAGCAACTCCATGTCCTCCATGCCTCTCAGCAAAGATATGGAAAAGGAGATTAGGGATTCTCTTCTAGAACAGATCTTGGCCACCATGCCTTACAAAGCAAACAAGAAACAGTTTGCAGGCTGGACCACCCATGCACTTAGATAAGAATTAATCAGGATTGAAAACATGGCCAAGAATCCTCCATCAAAGGTCTCTGCCCCTGATTTCAGCAAAGGGAGAGATCAAGCTAGAGCTCTCAAGTTTAGAAGGATGAGACAAGAGATAGTAGCTGCCAAATATGGAGAGATGAGATCTGTGGCAAGATGGTCTGAAATCCGATTAATTGAAACTTATAAGAAGTTGGAAGAGAATAGAAAGACAAACCCTACCTTGCCAAGAAAACCTATCTATGATGATGAGCCCAAGAGACCTCTATAGGCCTTTACTCTTGACATCCCACTGGAAACTTCTAATCTATCTATTGCTGCTAGAAGACAGTTCAAAAAACAGAAAGAGATGACAGAAGAAGAACAAAAACAGTTTGCTGATACATTTGTAAAAGAGGGTCTAATCAACCAAATTCGTTATTTCTCTGATCCTATCACAGAGAGATTCAGAGAACTCATAGGAAGACCTCCATCTCCAAACTCATCAAAAATAAAGATGCATCCCAGCCATTCCTCTGATTCTAAAATTCTAAAATGGAAGTCAAACAAAGACACCCATGAATTGACATTGCTCAGATCAGATGGAAGTATTCAGAAGCTAAGTATGGATGATGCACATGGCCTGTGTGCTGAAGATCTTCAAACACTGCTAAATTTAGAGCTGGAAAGAGATGCTGAAGACCTCTTCTCTTTGAGCTTTGAATTACAACTCAAAGGCCAAATAAGAGAAAGTCTGATGAGGAATAAAGATCAAGAATAAAGCTGAGTTTTGGCATCATCTGTTCTAGGGGGAGATTGTTGGGTCTGCTAACCTGGAGAAGAACAGATGATTAGAAAGCCAAAATATTCTATCTTTTGATCCTACGAATAAAACAGTTGTTACAAGAAGCTTTCCCCAAAAGACTGTTGACCCTAACAACTGCTACACCAAACAACTGATAAAGACAACTGCTGCTGCTGAAAGGTCTGCTGAACAAACGTCTGATGAACAAAGGTCTGATGAAGAAACAACTGCTGATCAAGTACTGAAGAACAAAGGTCTGTTGAACCAACAACACTTTGGTTCAACAGATGATAGAGACCATCAGAGCTTTACTTTACAGTGTTTTGTATTATCAGAGTTTTCAATGTAACAGTAGTTATAGTTAGCAGATGTTAGAAGTTGTTAGTCAGTTAGAGGTCGCTGTCTTAGGTGACGTCAGCAGTGATCATCAGAGGTTTAATTTAGTCTATAAATAGAACAGTGAATGTACTGTTCTATTCATCACTCGTCATTCTCTTAAGACAAACATTCTCTGAGTGATCAGGCTGAGGGGGAGTTTATTTGTACGATTGTAATCTTTCAACTTAATGAAAGCATTCGATTAAAAACAATTATTCTCCATGTTTTGATTTATAGTTTATTCCGCTGCACTTTCCATTTATATTTCACTTCACTTGTTCCATACTTATCTAAACAATCAAAACAAACAGAACTCAGATCCTAACAGTTCCTCTCGAAGAGATCAAGGTGGATGATCGTCTGCGTATTGTGGAAGAACCGGTTGAGATTCTTGATTATAAGATCCATAGCCTTCGTCGTAGTAAGATCCGCATTGTTAAAGTTCACTGGAACTCAAACCGTGGACCGGAGTTCACGTGGGAACGAGAGGATCAAATGAAAGCTAAGTATCCTCATTTATTTCCTAAGCGCGCTTTCGAATCAAGACATGTCTCTGCTGAAACTGCATGAATCTCGGGTCGAGATTCCTTTCAACAGGGGGATGATGTGGCAACTGGAAAATTTTTCTTCTCTTTCGTCTCTTCCTTTTGGCCTTGGGCAATTTTCGGGACGAAAATTCTTTCAACAGGGGGATGATGTGACACCCGGCAAACTCAGGTTAGTAACGTTGACTAAACTAGTAAGTCTACCTTAGCGAGTCATACTTATTACATACTTAACTAGATCAGTCGGGTCGTTATGATGATTCTAGGGAATCATCGGGAGTCGTTACGATGATCCACGGGATCATCGGGAGTCGGTCCATAACCATGTGTACAAGGATTGGTGATTCGTGGAATCACCGGGTTTAGCACACACACGCAAGTCTCGAGTCCCGGGAATTGGTGAACGGATGTAAATGTGTTAGTTATCATGCATTATGTGTTTAAAATCATTACGTGACTTGTTGGTATGTTAATGCGTGTTTATATGTGTTAAAATAGTGTTTAACGCGCCGAAAACCCAATCTGACATGTTACAGGCGATTAGGAATCAGGGGATTGCCTAATCGCCTGTCTATAGGCGATTGGGAAGACTTAGGGGGCGATTAGGCCCCTAATCGCCTGAAGTGTCAGGCGATTACAATCCTAATCGCCTGCTAACTGCTGCTAATCGCCTGCACTGCTATGCACGAGTCAAAACACCTATAAATACAACCCTTAACTCCCTAAACACCCTTAGTGCAACCCTAACTTATCCTAAGCCACCCACACACCCTAGAACACCTCTGGAACTTGTTTTGCTACAAAAATCACCATTTCCAAGCTTACACACCCTTCTTTGATAAAATCCAAGGTGTGTTCTTCATCTCTAACCTTTGTAAAGTTGTTGTTTTGGTTCCCCAAAAGTCCAGACCTTGTTTTGCTAAGTTTGTGTCTTTAAAACCCTTTGAAAAGAGTTCTAAACCAAGTCTACACCATAATACTTGCTATATGTAAAGTTTGCATGCATATGTTGATCTTCTTGATGATTATAACATGAATGTTTCCATGAAATGGTTGTACTTATGCTATGTAGGGGTTATTAGGATGATTGTCTAAGAGTTTGAGCTATTGTTGTTGTGTTTTGATGAAAATGTGTATTTTGACCCATTTGGATGATTCTTGAAGATCTAGGATGATATGGTATGATTTAATGATTGAATGTTGTTAGGATTCACACTAGGGAGGTGTTATAATAGAGAAATGTTGATTTGCAAGCTTGTAAGTGATGAAATCTGATTTGTTTCCATTTAAGGAAAGATAAGATTAGTTAATGAAACTTAGTACTTTGCCATTTTTGGAAATAATTGCATAAAGGATGTTGGATCAGTGATAAATTGGGGGGTTTTGCTTGGAATGGGTTGGTAAATGGTTTAGGTTTGATATTGGGTGTTTTTGCATGTTTCGGGTCTGATTTGGAGGGTTAAACGCGCGAAAACGTGTCGCGCAGCTGCAGCAGGCGATTAGGAATCCTAATCGCCTGATAAGGTAGGCGATTAGGAACCTTAGGGGGCGATTAGGCCCTAATCGCCTGATAAGGTAGGCGATTACCTCCCCCAATCGCCTGTTGACCAACCCTAATCACCAGTTGACTTTTCCTAATTGCATGCTAAATTCCTAATCGCGTGTACTGCTGCTGTAAGCGTATTTTGGCATCCCGAAGCATGATTTGACACCTAGGAACATGATAGGAACCCCGGGACATGCTATATGACTTGGTAACACGTGCTCGGACTCAGTTGTGCTTTACTTGTGCATTAAGTTAGACTAGCTGAACTCTTGCGCGTACTAAGTGTTTAACTATACATGTTGCATGATACTTTGCATTTAGCTAACACATGGAATGTCGGGTCACCAATGGGATGTCAAGTCTTGTCTGGCACAGTCGGTTTAACAGTCAAGGGTGTTTTTCAAACGTCTATGGTTATGGTCTGGACATTCGGGGACTAACTAACCTGCGGGTTATTAGGCCGAATACTTATACACGTCTTATGATAGGTGTTGATGTAAGTGTCTGATACTTCAACAATTACTGACTGAAGATGCTAGGAAAAGAGAAGAATGTGTTAATGCAATCACAGTCAGCACAGATGAAGAATTTCGTAGAAATACTAATGTTCGAGTGAATTGTTGTGCACATAGTCACATTTGAGATGTTTAATTGGGTACTGACAGTTAGACTTCTCCAGTTGGTGTGAAGGGTGATGCAAAGGTTAAGTGCAGATATGAGACGTAAATTAGTGGTGGTATCTACGTGTTACGTTGAATATCTGATTGGTCAGTATGGAATCCTTCTAGTAGGGGTCTTATCAGGCTAGTTGGGTTGCGCGTGATGTACTTGGTCAAGATGACATCCCTGGGTACTGATGCTACGAGACTGCGGTGCATTACATTGTCGACTTCACATTGGCGTAACTAGGTGATCTGGTTGTAATTCAGCGACCTGCTGAATTCGCAAATGATATACGTGGTCTAGTTGACTTCCTGCGTATTGATGCTGAGGGTCCGTAGTGCATTACTTGGTCGGTTCACGAAGGATGTTGTATTTCTAACTCAATGCAATGGTGCATGTATTGAGGGGGAGAACTGTGTTTCTGGCTGTTGATGTGCAAGAGTTTTGTGGATTCGCCAGCAACGTCCAAGGGGGAGATTGTTGATGCACTTTCTGTGGACGTCACTGTCGAATAGACTAGGGTTGAGTCTAGGTATAGTGTTACATGAGATTGTGGTGATCCATAAGGGCATTTTATGGATCTGACGCATTTGTAAAATATAGGACAATACACAAGCCAAGTTCGACCTATACATATGGGGCGAATGTGGAAGCTTTCCACATTCGACCATTACAAATGGGCGAATGTGGAAATGCTCCACATTCGACCATTCAAAAGGGGCGAACCTGGAACTTGGGTGTTGTACTATAAATAGCAATCTCATGTGTTATTGTTCATTTGGTAATTTGAGTTTATGCTTTAAATGCTCTGAAGGGGGAGGTCATGCCCGACCTCCCCCGGCCACGAGATAGACGTTTATCCTACTGATTACAGTGTCTGTAATCGTTTCTGTATTAATACTAATCTGTGATGACGTTGTTATCGTATATTTCTGTCTCATCTCGAATTCCCCGTCTGAAACCGAGTTGTTTATGTGTAATCGATCCGCGAGTTCGGTCCGTAACCGGATTCTCAATAGGTCGCCGCTATTTGGGGCTATCATAGCATAACTACTTAACTATTTTCAAGTAACGCAAACTAAGGTGAGTGTCACAGCCCCGCTTTTACTGTTTTATTTCCAGGGGGAGAAACATGCTACTTACTTATTTATTAAAGGTCATGTTATACTATGGTTACTTTATGTTACTATACGGCTTTTTCGGAAAGTCCCAGGGGGAAACCATGAATGTGCGGGAAGCACAACGAGGGAAATGTGGATAGATCTATTGGGCCTCACAAATCCCACTCGACGGCGGGGATGCCGGGCGGGTGCATATTGTCTCTACCTATCGGGTTATCGAGGCATCGGTAACCCAGTCAATCTGGGCTGGTCTCATCTTCTGGTCACGTTTAGTAATGGGTTCCCAACCGTAGTAGTAAAAACACTTAACGTCTAGCTAACGTTCTTATAACCTAGTAGTAACGGATATGATCTTTGGAACTTATAAAACTCATTTATGAAAGAAAACCGGTGAACTCACCAGCATTATATGTTGACATTTTTTTGGCATGTTTTCTCAGGTCGCTAAGGTAACAGTTAATGGACTAGGCGCACGGAGTCACGCACAGCATCTAGTATTTTGAAACGTATTAAACAATGTTTTGTAAACTTTAATATGTCTTTTGGTTGTAAACAAGAAATGCTTCCGCTGCTGGTTTATGGCTCAAAGCATGATATTTTGGTTATATATATATATATATGAATGCATGTTTGTTGAATGTTTGTTGTGATCGTTGACTGAGATCCTGGTGTGTCACGCGCCTCGCGGTAAAACCCCGCACGTGGAAATTGAGGGTGTGACAGACACCATTAGTTCGGAGACTTTTGATTTCGAGTGGGATGTACTTATTGTTGATTACAAACTAAGTGAGAACAATTGGTTGTCGGACATGTTTGACATAGGAACGATGTGGATCCCTGTTTTTTACCGGGATGAACCTATGTCTGGCTTAATGAGGACAACATCAAGATCCGAGAGTGAGAATCATTTTTTTTTTGCCAAGTGGCAAATTCTCAGTTGACTCTTGTTGAGTTTTTCAACCATTTTGAAACTTCCCTTGAAGCTCAGAGATTCAACCACATGAAGAATCACCATGATTCAAGACATACAGTTCTTGATTTTTGGACTACAAACCCTATTGAGGAAGAGACATCTAAAATATTTACACAGACTATATTCTTTGATATTCAGGAAGAAATATATGCCACTTATGAAGGATTAATAAGTGTTCATATGAAAAGGGCTGATGAAGAAGGTTTTTTAAAGGTTTATGTTGATGATCCACAAGCACATGGTCAAGGCTTTCTTGAGGTATTTTTTTTTGTTTTTTTAATTATGAAGGCGTTTAAATCATTAACGAGTGCGTCCAAAAGTCATTAGTATAGTTTTTGGTTTTTTAAATATTAATGCGTTTAAATTTGTTCACTAGTGCGTCCGAACTCATCAGTATAGTTTTTTTTTTTTACCTTTTTACAGGTTCTTTTCAAGAAGGAAGTTGTTGAGGGTGTTGAGGATGTTACTACATTATGTACCTGTAGGAGGTTCGAGCAGTATGGGCTGCTGTGTAGGCATATTTTTTTTTGTATTAAGGTTGATGAAAGTTTATAGATTTACGAAAAAATACATTATGAGGAGGTGGACAAAAGATGTTGTTCCAAATGAAATCAAGTATTAATTTGAAACAGGAGAGTTTGGTGATGACAAGACGAAAGAAGCTAGACGTATTGCACGAGAGATAGTTTTGGGAGGTGAATATCTTGCAAACTCTCTAATTGCAGATTTATCCGAGTTAACTTTGGTTAATGATAAAATCAAAGAGATGGTTAAGAAGGTTGATGAGGGCAGGTTTAGGAGACCTAGTCATCAGAATAAGTATGACAGGTATGCTTCTCTCCTTGGTTATGAGAAACCATCAGAGGCCGAACTAACTATTCGACTTCCGAATGGTATCAAGAACAAAGGTCGTGGCAGGCAGAAGCGCATAAAGTCCAGCAAGGAAAAGCAGGTTAGTTGATCCGGCAAAAGGAAGAGAACATGTGCTATATGTGGAGAGAGAGGCCATGATCGACGAAAACATGCGAATGAGGGTGCTTCAACCCAGCCGCAAGGTGAACAAGATGATCATAATGTGGAAGATGACATTGATGATAATGAAGAGATTGAATTCGAAGTTTCTGATGATGAGGATTTGTCTTAGATGTCTGACTTTCGACTTGTAAATGTTACTGTTTTTTAACAAGTGTGCCTGAATGTAAACATGGTGCGTTTGAACTTTGTGCATGTTATTAGTTATTTTTAAAGTTTATAAAGGTGCGTCTGATTTTAACATAAGTGCGTTTAAATAACAACAACAAGTGCGTTCAAACATAACCATAAGTGCGTCTATATCATTAATATTAAAAACATAAAAACAGTTACATAACCACCATCACCATCACCATTACCACCACCACATTTACACCACTACCATACCACCACCATATAAACCCAAAAAAACCACCACTTAATCCACAGAAAAAAAAAAAGATTTACAAAACCACCACCACAAAACAACCACCATAAAAACATCACCATCACTTGGCACCCAAGATTGCATCCCTTGCCTTTTGTTTTGATTCCATGTTCTTCAGGATGCATGTCTGTGTGTTGCTAAGTGACTGACAGATGAGGTTGTTAAAAGATGCCTGAGTATGTAGTTGCTCAATAGCTGCATCTGTGAATGGTGTCTTCTCCTCCTTCATCAGCTTCTCGATGAGGTCAAGGTTCTTCATATACTGCCTCTGAATCTCATTTTGTGCACCCAGAACTACACAAGATGAGTTGAGGTCATCCCTCACCTCTGAAATGCAATCAACCAGAATCACAGTTTTGACCTGCATGTTGTTTATTGCATCTATGTGTTTTTCAGCCATTTTGTGTTTGTGTTTTTAGTTGAATCAGTATGTTTTATGATAGTGTTTTTATAGACTAAAAAAGAAAGTTAATTAGGTGGTAGTTGAATATTTAATTTCAAGATTTAACTAAATTTATTACCAATCAAATCATAGTTATTAGATAGTAAGATTTTTTAGTTTTTTACCATTAAAATAATCATGTAAAATTTCAAGATTATTTTCTACAATTAATAAGATCTGCAACTTGTATTTTTTAATCATTACTTGTTCGAACAATAAATTAATAAATAAACATAATCTGTCTTTTTTCATACAAGTGCGTCCAAACATTACAATGAGTACGTCTGAATTTATAAGAGTGCGTTTAAATACAACAAACGTGCGTCTGTTGTTTTGTCTTAGTTAACTAGTTACCTTTTTTTAAACGCACCTTATAATGTAACACAATTATAAGGTGCGTTTAAAACATATCAGATTTGATAGTTTGTGAATGTTCATAATCTGGAACTTTTTCAAATCCAATTTTTTCCTTTAATTCTTATTATATTATTAAAATCGTAAGTTTATGTGAATATTATATGCGTTGATTGTGTTTTTTGAATACGATCTTACTGATTTTAACAATTTTATTGTAATACTCTGTTTTTTGATTTTTCTGCAAATACCTTCTTGATTTGATTCAATTGAATGTTTTTGATTGTGTAATGATTCTGAACGTTTAATCGATTTGAAATAATGTTCAATCGTTGAAAAAAATTTGTTTGATTTTACGTTTCAATCGATTTTTTTGAATCTCTGTTGTTACGATCTCTCATAAATTAAAACGCTTTTTTTTCTAATTTACCCCTGGTTAGATTAACTCAAATATGATTAGGTTTGTTAATTACCATCTTACCACCGCCTAAATCCAATGGCTCAGAATGCTTGTTACGTTAAAGACGTTTTCTATGTTATGGCTTTCCATAAACTAATAAGTCCTTTGAAGCAAAATTTCTTTTGAACTCAAATTACCCTGCAAACTAGTAGTTTGTAGTTTACCGAGAAACACCTTATCCTCCGACCAAAAACAACCACCATGGCCACCACCGTCTACAACAACCACCTCCTGACCTCTTCTTTCATCCATCACTTCCCTTACACTAAATCTTTAAAGCACCCAACTTTAACCTCCTTCCTCACACCATCATCATCATCACCCATCAACAAGACTCTCTGCTCCTCCTCCTCCTCAACAAAGGATGGAGATGGACCCAAGAAACGAAGGAGGTCATCTTATGGGAGCTCAAGAAAATCAGTGTTGAGGAAAACTTTCAAACAAGAGCAGGTTACCTTCACTGCCCCTCTATCTTCTGACGACCCAGTTGTTGCAATCATTGGTGGTGGAATGTCTGGCCTTCTTTGTGCTTTACAGTTGGAGAAAAGAGGAGTTCGTTCCACTGTTTTTGACACGGTATCTCATCTAATCTTTTTACTTTACTTTACTTTACTTTACTTTAGTTTTGTATGTGTGTGTGTGTGTGTTCATTTTAAAGCAGATAAGAAACTTGTTTGAATAAGCTTTTGAAAGTTATGGAAATTTATCATTGAAGTTGATGCAATGCAATTCCATGATGCGCATTTGAACATCTTAGAACGTGATTGAACGAATGGGATTGAGTATTTGAACAAATTAGACCATTGATCAAACAAATCTGACTACAGATCGATGACGACAATATCTTATAACTAGTTATTTAGCGTTTTTTTAATAAGAAACGCATCACATGTGAGGCGTGCCTCGCACATTGGATTTTGGGATCAAAACGCATCGGAGCACCTCACGCCTTTTAAAATCAAGGTTTCCAGTATTATGTCTACAGGGATGATACAAGTTTTCTAATGCTTTCCTGCATGACAATTGGTTTGGTTAATTGGTTGTAACATTAAACTGGATTAGTGGGTTAGGCATTTAATGGTATTATCAAGAATGCTTATGCAGTGACATGACCGAATTTTTCTTAACTAGTTGAGCCGAAAGGTTTGAGTTATATAAGAATTGTAACGGTTGTGTACTTCAGGGAATTCATGGACTTGGGGGAAGAATGGGCACTAGATATATTGATGAAATGGTATTTGACCATGCAGCTCAATTCTTTACTGTGAGTAACTCTGTGTTTCGTGAGTTGGTTGATGAATGGTCACAGAAAGGTTTGGTACGCCAGTCACAAGGGGTGATTGGCGAGCTTGAAGCTGGTGGTCATTTCTTCCCATTTCTTTCGTCCCCTCCTCGATATATAGCTGTCAATGGAATGCGTACCCTTGCAGACTCAATACTTTCTCAGGTACACGGTTCAAATACCTCATTTTTATATATTACTATGCTTCTTTAAAGCTACAATCTCCACAAGATTGGACATCATGACATATGAGTGTGATACAAGTCTAGAACCCAAATAGTTGGGTTGGATTATTACTGTTACTAGGTAATGTTAATCATTAGTTTCATTATTATTAAATCAGTTCTAAAGTTATTTATTTAGTAGATAAGTTTTGTCTTAGACAAAGATTAGGAATCCTATTTTGGGTAATGGCTTAGCTGGAAAGTTTACATGTGTTTCAGAGTTCCATGATTGAAGTAGTGCGGCCATGCTGGATAAGCTCTATTGAACCATACAATGGAATGTGGCACTTGAGTGAGAATGGAAAACATCGTGGACAGTTCGATGCCACTGTTATTGCGCATAATGGTAATGGCGATATTTATGTCACATTCCTAGTATCTTACACAGTTTTTCTATATAATTCTTTTTTTTTTTTTGAAATCTGGTTGTATTATCAGGAAAATGTGCTAACCGACTGCTCTCTACATCGGGATTACCGCTTATTGCAAGACAGATGAAGGTATATAACTATATATGAAATTTACTTTTTTGAGTTTATCATAACCTTATTTTATTTTTATAATTATTCAGCCGTTATTCATGGTGAATGTTTACAGAGACTTGAACTTAGTAGCATATGGGCTCTCCTTGCTGCCTTTGAAGATCCTCTTCCTTTGCCGGGCAAAACAGTTGCTCCGTTCGAAGGGGCTTTTGTGAAAGGGATAGACTCTGTATCATGGATGGGAAACAACACACAAAAACTATCTAATTCTCCGAATGCGGGCCCACCTCATTGTTGGACATTTTTCAGCACTCCCTCTTTTGGAAAACGCAATAAAGTTCCGCAGGTCTCTCTATATACTCCCTATGTGCAAATTAAGACTCCATAATATTGACTATGATTTTACCAGGAGAATATTCCGAATGCAACAGCAGAGAAGGTGAAACAGCTGATGCTTGCAGGCGTTGAGAAGGCCCTAGGATTAGAAACTGGATCACTTAAGAAACCAATATATACACGCGTACAATTGTGGTATGAATTTCAGCATTTTCATTGTTATAATTATGATGGCATTAGTTAATAGTGGGGCTTTACATAAGTTAAGTGGGAATAATTTATATTATGCAGGGGTGCAGCTCTTCCTACAAATACTCCTGGCATTCCCTGCATCTTTGATCCTCTTGGAAGAACCGGTATTTGTGGCGATTGGCTTCTTGGTTCCAGTTTAGAGGCTGCAGCCATAAGTGGATTATCCCTAGGAAATCATGTAAGTTCTGTTTATAGGCATGTCTTAAGTTATTTGTCTATAGGCAGTAAAGTTGCACTAGTTTTTAACGTTATTTTACTAATTTCGTGAAAATAACGTTAAAAACGACGGACGGTTAATCATGCATCATGTGGTGGCGTGGATAGCCAAAAGACAAAGGGGTACATGCACCGATCGGGTTTGTCCCGATTGCTAAGTGTTTTCTACCGTATGTCCAAGGCTTGATACCAAACCACATCGAGCCGGGGGTCTCACTGGAAGCAGCCTCTCTATTCTTAGGGGTAGAGGTAAGGTTGTCTACATCTTACCCTCCTCAGACCCTAACTTAGCTTTGCTATAGGTGGGATTAACTAAGTATGATGATGATGATGATGACTTGCACCTCAAATGTTATATTATACATTACCTCTCTCAGTCTTTAACAATATATGGGATTAAATGAGTGTGTCTCCTAATGCAGATTGCAGATTTTCTAAAAAGTGGTGGGTCACGACCAGATGAGTTTGCTGTTGGGTTACACGAGGATTTCCATCCGCTGCAGGGTCATGATATCGGACAGTTCCCAGGGTTAGAGTCCAATAAGGACATATGTGAGGCTGAGGTTCAAGTTGGAGCTTAAATATTCTTGTGGACATAAATCGTGAATCTCTCCTCGAGTTGTAAGTTCATCTTTCTTTCAATGTATATCATCTTTTTTTTTTATGGATGTTCTCTTGTATTAACGATTGGGGGCGTAGTTTTCCCCTTGAGTCTACACTACTTACACGGCACACCTTCATTTGTTGACATGAAGGTCTATTTATACATGGTTTTGAGGCCAAGTCAGATTAGAGATACATGAATTGTTGAATCTGATAAATTCTTGATCCTTATATGTTGTGTGGTTTTATCTTTAGTCTTGCTCTTCAACAACGTTTCTAGATAGGCTTTAACTTATCAAGTTTTGTCTCCAAGAAAGCTTCCGTACGTGATCATCAGCTTGAATAGAACCAACTTTCTCGCTTAGTCTTTATCTTGATTGAATTTAACGCCTTTTTCTTCCAAGGTTGATTTCAAAGCTCCTTGATTGCAACATACATTTTGAACTTTGAATCATCACTTGATTTTTGTATCAAAATCGCTGAACCAACATTTAGATTTTAAATGCATAAAGATCGACTCTTTCAGATAACTACACTTCCTGTCCATCACATGATCAATCATTCATGATAATATTCAGAATAAGGTTTGTTATTGTTTAGTTTGAACCCTAAATTATTAGTCTAAAGACATCCAAATCAACTCAAAGGAATTGCAAAATATTGTCAGTCCTTATCAAATCTCATATAGCAACATTCTCTGGCTTTTTTCAGATTTGACAAACCTCAACAAAGTTTGTTGAACTATGACTTCTGATTTCCACACGAATATTGACATTGTGGATGAATAAAATAACACTTGAATAGTCTTCTTGTAGTTTTTCGGTTAGCTTGTGGGCCTTCAATAATAAACATGGAAGGAAACCCAAACCTAAGACTAGTTGTCTAATCCATAGTCACAGGATTCGCTACTTTAACTGTGTACCGCTTATCGAATCGCGCGTACCGGAATCGGGTACATTCGCGACCCGTTCGCCTAGGGTTCGTGATCTGATTCGTAGAATTGAGTGTACCTGATTGTGTAGAATTTCTAATCCTTTTCCATTGTGACCTTGCAGGTATGGAGTTTATCAAAATCTCTTCATCCCGCCACGTCATGAAGCCTTCCTGGCGTTACTACTTACTAATCCTAAGATTGGCCAGTACCCTCGATGCGCAGGTAACAGATATCCTATCTTTAGGCTAGGGCTGTTTAATATAATCGCCTTTGCAAAATAAATAAGAACCAATTCATGGACCAGATAGACTAATCGATCTTTATCTACAGGGGCGCGTAAGCGAAGATGAAAGCATTCCTTGGAAAATAAGGTGAATCTGGAGTGGAACATTGCTGCTAGACGTATTTAGAGTCGTATTATATATAGGTTGTGTAGCAATTCTTAGGTGCTTTAGTCTACTTTTAAAGATTTTGTTGTCACGTAATCATTACGTCAGACATAGATACATCAAATGTGTAATGTTTTGCGTTTAAAGTTCTGGGTTTAATGGTATCTATAGAACCGGAAAGCTTTTTGTGTTTGTATTGTTGTATAAGGTTACACGCGGTTGGTATTTATAGTTAATACCCGTGCAAGCTAAGGACCATGAACGACATCCAACTTGGGTCATTAGTTTGGGGAAGGAGACGGACGGAGAAGCCATCATGCTTTGCTTTGATTCCATGTCTCATTGATGATGACCCTGGTGCCCTTAAGATGGTGATGTAATTGCGTGAAAAACGAACCCCATGAAATGCATGTAGTAAACCAAGTAAAAAAAGGCAGTTTAGACATTACTAACCCATAGGATGCAATGCTCATTGTATGTTGTTTATCATCATATATATTTAGGCCAACACTGGAGAAACAAAACATCGAACAGCCTTAAAAGCATCCACAACGTATAGAAAATCTAGACTTCCACCAACGGCGACATCAAACTTCCCTAGGAAATACTCACTTTTCTCACGATGTACGAAGCTCTACAAACTCCAAATCATCTCACTCCACATTTATTTACTACATTTTATATATCTCAACAAAACATAAGACACATAAATAAAGACATAAAAATAAAATAAATAAATCAAATAACAAGAGGCTCGGATTTTTAGTCGGATTATGATGCCCAATTTGCCCTACCAAGATAAAGATCGGGTCTACACCATCAGATTTATTTTCCAGAATCACACAGACTTGGACCGGTTTAGTAAAACTCATCATAGAGCATGTTTGGCTCTCCTTCTCCTTATTTCCTTATCTCCTTTGTTGAAATATCACACGATGGAAGGTTGTTTGATATGTTTCACCTATAACATAAACTTTAATATTTGGATTCTAGATATTTGTTGTGTAGGTTTGTAAGTACAAGGTTACCGGAGTAATAATATGAGACTGTGAGGACTGATTGTGTACAAGCCAATGAAGATCAAGTGCTGATATTGTAAATATGTGAGCTGCTGGTATAAAAGGCCCAGTTAGGGTTTCAGATCAGTTGAACACACATTTTATTCTTTCTTCTTTAGTCTTGGCGATCTAGGGTTTGTATCTGTATCGTCGTTATCGTTCATACCTCTGTAATCTCTTTATCTTTTATCTTTGTACTTTGTATCATCAGCTGATTATTGACAGTTTAATCTGTTCAATAAGTGAACTCATGATTGTGAGTTTACAGGGATTTGGGGGGTGATTTTTGGGTTGGATAATCAATAAAGTTTTGTCACCGTTTTGTCGCTATTTGTTCGTGTTCATTATCGTTCTTGTTGATTATTTCAGTTTGTATTGTTATTCTAGATTAGATCTGTGTCTTTTTACATGGTATCAGAGCTTAGGCTCTTGATTTTGTGATTCTGGTTATTGTTTTTCCGCTGTATTAGTATTGGATCTGATCTAAATAATAGATCTGGTTCATGTCTACTTAGATCTGTTATAAGTAATAACAGATCTAGGGTTTGGTCTTAGTTCTTATAGATCTGATCTTGATATATAGATCTGGTCTTCTTTCTATTTGATAATAGGTTTGATCTTAATAAATAGATCTTGTCTATTATCTATTATTTGTTTGTTCCTGTTTTGGATCTGGTTTATCTTTAGGCTCAGTGTTCTACGTCAATCTGTGGTTGGCTATTGCTTGGAATAGTTGGAGGCTATTGTTGCTGATTGCTCTCTGGTCGTGTAACCCTAAGTGAAGGTTACAGACTACGAGTTATCTGGTGAGATTGTTCCACTCCTGCTTGTTTTTTTTTGTTGTTGAGTCTAGGGCAAAGGCCCGGGTTAGGAGGACCGGAATTGTGCCAACTATTTGGAGTCTTGTCTGTTGCTTATTTGTTATTATCTGTTTTTTGATATCTGTTTTGTATTTGTCTTACTGTCTTCTTGATTCATATTGTATTACATATTATATATATAGATAATAAAGGTCTCCTGTGTTAAGATCTGGGTGGGCACCAATGAGTGATGAACCCACTATCTGACCCCTGACACAGCTTCGACCTCTTAGGTTTATCTTGTAGTTGTTCTTTATTGTATCTGGTTAGACTCTGCTAATCTGTCTTGTATTGTTTACATTTCTTTGCTATCTGTTCTTGTGTGATTTGTTTGTACTAATTGTCTATCATGGGTGATAATCAGGGTCCTATTGTCCCTGATCCTAATAATGTAAATGTGAATGAAACTTTGATAAGTAAATTGGACATAGGGGATCCTTTATATCTTCACCCTTCTGATTCTAGCAGTCTGACCATAGTGAACATTAAACTTAAAGGGACAGAGAATTATTCAGTTTGGGCTAGTGCAATGAAACTGGCTTTGGATGCTAAAAATAAAAGTTGCTTTATAACTAATACATTTGCTAGACCTGAGGATAATGAAGTCTTAGGAAAACAGTGGGACAGATGCAACTCTGTTGTACTGTCCTGGTTATTAAACTCTGTTTCTGAAGAACTATACCTGGATCAAGTTTTTTCAAAATTAGCTTCTGAAGTTTGGTCTGATTTAAAATAAACCTATGATAAGGTAGATGGGTCAGTAGTCTTTGATCTTTTTAAAAAAATTAACTCATTGACTCAAAATGGAAGTTCAGTTTCAGAGTACTATCACAAACTGAATACAATGTGGAAACAGTTTGATGCTATAGTACAATTACCAGCCTGTACCTGTCAAGCTTCTAGGGAGTTTAATGATCATAATTGTTTGATAAAATTGATGCAATTCTTATTGGGATTAGATGATGTTTATCAACCTGTTAGAACTAATTTGTTGACTAGAGATCCTTTACCTACAATTAAAAATGCCCATGCTATTGTGTCTAGGGAGGAGTCTCATAGGAGTTCTAGTGGGTCTAGTAAATCCCAATCTCAAAATGTTGGATTTGTGTCTAAAGCTAATCAATCTTTTGATAGAAAAAGGGCTGTTAGAGGTCCTAACCCTAATCTGAAGTGTTCCCACTGTAATAAGTTGGGTCATACTAAGGATAGGTGTTTTGAACTTGTTGGATATCCTGCTGGTTATAAAAAAGGACCAGCAGGACAGAATGCAAGTTCTAATATGTCTAATAAATCTGGTTTATCTGCTAGCACTGCTGTTCTTCCTTTTACCTCTGAACAGATATCAAAACTGTTGAGTCTGGTCAGTGACAAGGCAGGATGTGATCCACCACAGATCTCCAACATGGGAGGTAATGTGGCTGGAAATCATTTTAGTTGTTCTAGTTATATTAGTTGTGCAACTGCTACTTTCTTAGATTTATTATATAAATGGATCATAGATTCAGGTGCTAACCAACATATTGTTAACACTGACAAAGATATGATTAATGGTATAGATGTATCTGAACTTGATATTAAGGTGTGTCATCCTAATGGAACAAGTGCTAAAGTTACAAAAATAGGAGACATTAAACTTGTAAATGGAGTTGTTCTCCTTGATGTCTTTTATGTACCTGACTATTCAATCAACTTGATTTCTGTACACAAGTTGGCCAAAGACAACAATCTGTCTGTTGTTTTTTATAAGAGTACTTGTTCAATTCAGGATTTGAAGTCAAGGAGAGTCCTGGTGACTGGTAGACAGGATAATGGTCTATACTTTATAGGAAAGAGTGGTAATAGTGTTAATCTTTGTTTTAATAGTGTTAATAAAAGAAATTTGTGGCATAGCAGGTTAGGCCACCCTTCTGATCAGGTTTTGGCCATTTTAAAACAGTCTCTTGAAATTGATTCTTTTGAAAATGAGCCCTGTGAGGTTTGTCATAGGGCTAAACAAGTCAGAGTCCCATTTCCTTTAAGTGAACACAAAAGTAAAGAAGTAGGTGATTTAATTCACTTAGATGTTTGGGGTCCTTATAAAATAACTAGTAGAGAAGGTTATAAATATTTTCTTACTATTGTAGATGACTATTCTAGAGCTGTTTGGTGCTATTTGTTAAAAGGAAAGTTTGAGGTTTTTGAAAATATAAATATTTTTATGAAATAGTACAAACACAGTTCAAGAAAAGGATAAAAATGTTTAGAAGTGACAATGGTACAGAATTTATAAATAACCAAATGAAAATGTTTTGTAATGAAAAAGGAATCACTCATCAAACATCTTGTTCCTATACCCCACAACAAAATGGGGTAGCAGAAAGGAAACATAGACATTTGATGAACATGGCCAGAGCACTGATGTTTCAGGGTGGCTTACCTCTAAAATTTTGGGCAGATAGCTTATTAACTGCTGTGTATTTGATAAACAGGTTACCCTCTTCTGTGCTATTAGGAAAAAGTCCATTTGAAGTAATGTTTGGTTTTAAACCCCCTCTAGCTCATTTAAAAACCTTTGGTTGTTTGTGCTTCAATACTGTCTTAGATAATCATGATAAACTATCTAGTAGAGCTGATAAGTGTGTGTTAATAGGGTACTCTAATGTAAAAAAGGGTTATAAACTGTGGAGTCTTGATGAGAGTCAAGACTTCTATTCTCGTGATGTCAAATTTTATGAGGATGTTTTTCCTTTTAAGTCTGAGTCTTTTAAAAACAAACATGTTTTTGAACAAAATGGAGTAACAAACTTATATTTTTTTGACTGTTTTGATGACTAGTCAACTGAAAGTTTTTTGAATGAGCAAAACCATACTCCCAATGATGAAAGGGGGGATAACAGTGGTTCTCATGGGAGTACTAGTGAGTGTCAGCAGCCTACCACTTCCACGGCTGCCAGGATAGGATCTGTTGATCAGTCAACTCAGTTAGATCAATCTGGGGTTGATCTAAGGGCTGAACATCAGCAGAGTGGTAGTAGAGGTAAGGGTTTAGGCAGGGCAGATACCACAGGTTTCCCACATGATGAGACCAACCCACCTGAGGGTAGTATTAGAAAAAGTTCTAGAACTAGTAACTTTCCAAAAAGATTTGATGAATTTGTAGTTGAAGGAAAGGTTAAGTATGGGGTAGAAAAAGTAGTTAACTACTCTCATTTATCTGTTGATAATATGTCTTTAGTTTCTGTTTTAAATAAAACCATTGAACCAAGTTCCTATAAAGAGGCTGCCAATGATCCTAGGTGGATTGAGGCAATGAATGCTGAAATGGAAGCCCTCAATAGGAATAAAACTTGGGAAATTGTTGATTTACCTGCTGGTAGAAAACCTATAGGATGTAAGTGGGTCCTTAAGATTAAATATAAGGCTAGTGGAGAGGTTGAGAGATATAAAGCCAGGCTTGTTGCCAAAGGCTATAATCAAAGAGAAGGAATCGATTTTGGAGAGACCTTCTCTCCAGTAGTCAAAATGATAACTGTTAGAACAGTTATAAGTCTGGCTGTTGAAAGAGGTTGGACTCTTTATCAGTTGGATATTAACAATGCTTTTCTTTATGGGTCAATTACTGAAGATGTCTACATGACACTTCCAGAGGGATATTTTACTGAAAATGACAGTAAAGTATGCAAACTTGTTAAGTCCTTATATGGACTTAAACAAGCCCCAAGGAAGTGGAATGAGAAACTAACAGATGTCCTTATAAGTATTGGATTTATACAAAGTGGTTGTGATCATTCAATGTTCATTAGATCTAATAACAAGTCATTTATTGTGCTTCTTGTATATGTAGATGATATAATAGTTACTGGTGATAGTATATCTGAAATAAATGAGATTAAGTCTTTCCTAAGGAACAATTTTCAGATTAAAGATTTAGGAATCCTAAAATACTTTCTTGGTATTGAGGTGTTATATAGTGGTAAAAATATTTGGTTATCACAACGAACGTATTGTTTGGAACTTCTAAATGAATTCGGCTATCTTGGTTGTAAACCAGTTAAAACTCCCATAGAACAAAGTTTTATAGTTACAAATAAAACTTCAAAAGGTTCTCAGTTACTTGATAATATCACTAGTTATCAGAAACTGATTGGGAAGTTAATATATCTGTCTATTACTAGGCCAGATATAAGTTATGCCGTTCAATTCTTAAGCCAGTATATGCATAAGCCGACTGAACTACATATGAAGATTGCTCTTAGATTACTTAGGTATCTAAAAGAATCACCAGGTAAAGGTATTTTTTATAAAAAAGGTAATAACTTTTCTGTATGTGCCTTTGCTGATTCAGACTGGGCTAAATGCCTGGACACAAGAAAATCAGTAACTAGTTACTGTGTTTTTTTTAGGAGATTGTTTAATTGCTTGGAAGAGTAAAAAACAAAGTACGGTTTCTAGGTCAACTGCTGAGGCAGAATACCGTGCTATGTGTTCTGCCACATGTGAGTTGGTTTGGATTGTAAACTTGTTAAAAGAATTGAATGTTGAGTGTGAACTTCCTGTTAAGTTGTTCTCAGATAGTAAAGCTGCAATTTCTATAGCAGCAAACCCAGTGTTTCATGAAAAGTGTAAACATTTTGAAATAGATTTACATTTTTTAAGAGAAAAAGTGGCAAATGGATTTGTTGAAACTGTAAAAGTTGATTCTGATTCTCAAGTGGCTGATATATTTACAAAGGGTTTAAATGTTAATCAGCATGGATTGTTTTGTGAAAAGTTGAAATTGTTTGATATGTTCAACAATCAAACAAAGGGGGGATGTTGAAATATCACACGATGGAAGGTTGTTTGATATGTTTCACCTATAACATAAACTTTAATATTTGGATTCTAGATATTTATTGTGTAGGTTTGTAAGTACAAGGTTACCGGAGTAATAATATGAGACTGTGAGGACTGATTGTGTACAAGCCATTGAAGATCAAGTGCTGATATTGTAAATATGTGAGCTGCTGGTATAAAAGGCCCAGTTAGGGTTTCAGATCAGTTGAACACACATTTTATTCTTTCTTCTTTAGTCTTGGCGATCTAGGGTTTGTATCTGTATCGTCGTTATCGTTCATACCTCTGTAATCTCTTTATCTTTTATCTTTGTACTTTGTATCATCAGCTGATAATAATCAGCTGATTATTGACAGTTTAATCTGTTCAATAAGTGAACTCATGATTGTGAGTTTACAGGGATTTGGGGGGTGATTTTTGGGTTGGATAATCAATAAAGTTTTGCCACCGTTTTGTCGCTATTTGTTCGTGTTCATTATCGTTCTTGTTGATTATTTCAGTTTGTATTGTTATTCTAGATTAGATCTGTGTCTTTTTACATCCTTCTTCTACCTCCTTATCTCCTTTTCAACCCACAAAAATCTCTTTTTCAACCCATTACCCAAACAAACTTATCTCCTTATTAACTTTTCAACCCACAAACAAAGAACAACAACACATTTGGAAACATCTGAAAAATCCCCAAAACAAGCTCGGATCTAGTCATCATCAACATATAACAGATCATTAAAGAGAAGTCCGAACAGATACGAACGATAGGAAGCTCAATCTTCAATCAACAGACAACAAATCATCAAAGAGCCTCTACAAATACTAACAATATATCCAAACATCGCAAAACCATAGCTATTTAGGGGAGAAGAAGATATAATAGCTGTAGGAGTGAAGGAGCCCACCACTGTTCCAGAATTCTGGACTTCTCAAAGGGACTTCAAAGATGGACGACACCCACAACGTGTGAAAAGTGGAAATCTTTGTCCAAAAATTAATACTAGATCCTGACTAGTGAGTTTTGAATACATTGTGGGAGCTCTTGGCGAAACTCAGGTCAAAATAAGTAGGGTTGGTTATCCATAAACAATAGTATATTAAGGGTCTTGCTAATCACACACCCACCCCCAAAAAAAAATTATTTTGACCCCCTCAAAGCACTGGGCCAAAGCTCGGCGTATAGGGCTCACGTGTGACATCGATGTCACACCAGTCAAACCTTTATCAGACGTTAAGTCACATCACTGAAACACCGTACTTCAAAGCGCTGAGCTTTGGCTAAAGCTCGGTGCTTTCAAGTACGAGGTTGACTGATTGGTCAATCAGTCTGACAAAGGCTGCAAAAGTGAACCCTAAGCGCTGATGTGACAACCGTCACCCTCATTTTTTTTGTCAAGTTTGTCAATTATAGTCCTTCAGATATTCAAATGTTTCTATTTTAGTCCTACAAGTTTCGTCATTTTCAAATTTAATAAAAGATCGTACTTAGTGTTTTATTTACATTTATTATGGATTGTGGCTACGATTTAATCAAATAGCTATGTTGAAACATTATCTAAACACATATTTCAATCGGGTGTTTAAATTATTTTTTTTTTTCATTTTAAAGTTAAATTCGGGTAGCTTAGTTAGTGATTATAAAACAAAACTAGTAGTAATGATAATAAGCTTGCATTAAAAATGGTGTATTTTAGATGTAAATTCGGAGTTATATGAAAATACCATATAATTCAAACTCCATCATCCTCATTTATTGTCTAATACAGAACGAAGAGGAAATGGTTAACCATCATTTTTACAATGAACGTCCGTTTTCCATTTCAAGTTTTCATAACCGACTACATTGATTGTTTATAACAGTTGAATAATAAATGTGATGAATTAGATTGAATGATTGACATTCTGAAACTCATGAACGTTCCTTGATTGAATTCTTACAAATATTCCAAGTCTAGTCTCGCACACCTCTTGGTTCATCAATCCACTTCAAACTTGTGTCAGCCACCTGTCGACCCTTTCTCTATTCTAGCGACAACCCTCACAACCATCATATTCCACGCACTAGTTAAACCTTTCCGAGCACACACCCATGAACATGAATTCTAGTTCCGCTTTCCGCCGTTCCACTTTGCCCACTATCCTCTGCTCGGTCATTAGATCGTTCTCCGATCACAAACAAGTACCAAGATCATCATTCTTTTCTCTTTGAAAGGTCACGCATTCGCGGACATCGCTCTTTCCGCACTATCCGATTTGTTTTGTTAGGCTATTAAGGTAATAAACTCTTTATACTATCTGTTCGGTATAACCATGTCCAGCGACTTAACTATGTCAAAAATATGTATGCACATAAAACAACCTTCTCATTTAAATTATATGAACTTGTATCTTAATGTCCATTTGAAAGTTATTATATACCATTTAGCTAGCTAGATTTGCAAATTCTGGTTACTACATCATGAAGAATTAATAAATTCTTATGTTTGTCTGTAGCTATGCATGCTTACTGTATGCATAATCACAATTATAATACTTCATGAACTAGCAAATTATTATATATATAAAGAAAGGATTTCAATATTAAAAAAAACAACAATCTTTTACAACTAGTCTTGTGATTTGAAAACATGTAGAAATAATTATTTGATATTATTAAAACCTTATAACATGGTTCTCAAATACAAATTTAAGCTATAAGATTGTTTTTAGGTGTCAGTCGCTGGACACCACTAAATCAATAAATCCATTTTATAATCTAGGTTTCATATTTTTTTTCTCTAACTATAATTAAAATATAGATTCGTGTGTTCATCGAAGACGATTTGTTTTGTTTGGCTTGATAGTGAGGTTCAAACAAAATTCATCGATTCCTTTGACTTCTTACAACCTATCATCACAATCCACGTGAGTATATCTTTCCCCTTTTTCATTTTTTCCTATTTTGGGGCTACTCATGTACACTATTATCAAATGTTATTCATATACTTTATGCAATTCTCATGTGTGTTTGCTTTATGTGAATTTGTGTGTATGCTTAGTCATAATCATTAACCGTTCTGCGGCCTAACATTTCAATGAATAGTACTATGGTATACCCCCTTGAGACTCTGTTGAGAGAATCTTGGTCATTGTCTTGTTAATTCATTATTCAGTTGGTTATTCATGTGTTAGTCATTATTCATCAAGGCTTGGTTTTGACTGATACTTCTTAAATACATAATTGCAAACGGCATACAACACATGAATTGCTAAACACTTTTGCTACTATATGTATTCAAAACAGGGTATGCTCACCAATACAATTTTTGTATTGACCAAATTATTTTGTACATGTTTCAGGTTATTTTGAGATGCATTCTTTAAGCTTTCGGATTTATATTTAGATTTTGATTCATTGTATTTCAGTTTAGTTGACATTTAGACTTGTTGTATTTTATTTCATTGTAATAAAATATTTAATAAATGTATCTAAATTTACACTTTAGTCCATGAGCTATTGAACAGTCGTCACTACGTGGCACCTCGATGATTCCGCCATCAGTTGGGGTGTTACAGCTGAGCTTTGGCCAAAGCTCAGCGCTTTGAAATCATCAGATTGCTTATTTAAACCTCATCTCATACGTTCACAACTACACTCACTACGAATATTATACAAGATGTCGTATTACGACTATATTTTCGGTGATTCTGGTTCTTACAACGTGTCAGTTCCCGAGGAAGTTGAGTTTGGCATTGGTTATCGTGACAATACGGTGCCGCTGGACTTGAATACCCCCTTGGAGGACCCGTACGCTTACAGTTTTGAGGAAAGATTTGTAAAACAAGACCAGGGAGACGGTGGTGGGGAGGAGGAGAAGTTGGTAGAAGATCAGGAGGAAGGCTCTTACCCGATCATAGTTTCGTTTAAGACTGACCAGACATTTTCTTCACGCCAGGAGTTAGTCGATTGGGTACAAAATACGGGAATGAAAAATGGTTTTGTAATTGTTATAAAAAGATCGAAGAAAAGAGGAGACAATTTTGTGAAGGTATATTTCAGTCACTCTAGCTATTTTAAAAAAAGTTCAAATGCTTAAAAAAAAATTTCGTTAGTTTTTTACTTTTTTTCTAACTAGGAAAAAAATGTTTTATAAAAATTGTGAATATTTAAAAAAATTGCCAAAATTTAAAAAATGTTTGTATTTAATTTTTTTTAATTATGGAGATTTTGAAAAATTAATTTTTTTTTTGCCATTTTAAAAAAGGTTCGAATTTTTAATTTTTTTCGTTATTTTTTTACTTTTTTTTATAATTGTACATGATTTTTTAAAGTTATTTTTATTTTTTTGTTCACTTTTTTTGTAATTTTCATATTTTTTGGTAGTAGTTATTTTTCCTTTTTTTGTAATTTTAAAAATATATTTATAATTAGCAAAGTTACCCCTTTTTATAATTAAAAAGTTTATTAAAACACGTGTTTTATTCTTTACTAAGAGTATTATATTTGTTTAATTAATAAACTTATTTCGCGAAGGATGTATTTCGATGCTCTCTTGGGGGGGGGGGGAGCATAAGAGTGTGGCTACGGTGAGGAAGACGGGTAACAAAAAAATTGGTTGCCCATTTGAGTTGTCAGGGGTGCTTGAATCTCGGAGAAACGTTTGGAGGTTAAAAGTGAAAAACCCAGCGCATAACCACACTGCCATTGAAAACTTAGAGGGTCACGCGTATGCCAGAAGGCTTTCTCCAGATGATAGAGAACTAGTCGGGCAGATGGCAGAGCAGGATATTCCCAAACGTAAGATATGGAGAATGATCATGAAAAAGAAGCCGGAGAAAAAGATTATCCCGAAAGATATACACAATGCGGCTCCGATGATGAATGATGCAAAGCGAGTCGGTGAAAATCCAATGCAGCAACTCGAAAACATTCTGATGGATAAAAAATTCACCTATTACACGCGCGTAAATTCCACCACAGACGCTATTGAAGATATTTTCTTTGTTCACAAACATTCATTTCCTATGTGGTGCGCATTCCCGCATGTGATGTTGATTGACGCCACCAACAATACAAACATATACAATATGGCGTTTGTTCAGGTTGTGGGTATGGCGTCGACTAACTAGTTGTCTGATAACTTCACGGCCCATACGAGAATAGTTGTCTGATACGAGTGAACCTTTATTACTACCAGCCATCTTGTACACCAACGGATAAACCTCCTTGAAACTTTGATTAAGCAGCCAATTGTCCTCCCAAAACCTGCACTTGGTGCCATTCCCCACCCTACAAATCAGTTTCTTCGTAACGTCTAAGTTGTTTTTGCTGAAATCCGAAGCCAATCCCCCTATATTTTTCCATACCCCAGTTACTTGTTTGTTTACAGGAATTATCCCATTAAGCCATCGTTTACCGTGGATGGCATTAACAACTTTTGCCCATAATTGACCCCATCTTCTTAGAAACGCCACCACCATTTAATAAGTAGTGCCAAATTAGCTTCCCTTAAGCCCCCCAATCCCAAACCACCCAACTTTTTGGATACAATAAGTTTTTCCCAACCCACCCAACGAATTTTCTTGCCATTTGACCCATCCCCCACAAGAATTTCCTTCGGATCCCTTCCAAAGTTTTAATAACCTTAATCGGAGCTTTGTACAATGACAAAAAATAAATTGGGAGATTCCCCAATACCGCTTTAGCAAGTATAACTCTTCCGGCAAAGGACAAACACTTCGCTTTCCAACGTGAGAGCCTCGAATTAAATCTATCGGTGACCGGTTTCCAATTTACCACTTTATTCATATTAGCACCCACCATCATACCAAGATATTTGAACGGGAAATGTTGTGTGTCACATCTCAAACATTCCGCCATCACGCTTAATTGATTACCATCCAAACCCACCCTAAAAACCTTGCTTTTAGAGTTATTGATGCTAAGGTCGGATATAAGGTTAAAACAACGCAACATTCTCTTCAAATTTCTTGCTTCTTCTACATTCCCATCACCAATGAATACAACATCATCGGCATAAAACAAGTGTGAAATACGTGGTCCGCCATTCGGTAATGTGATTCCACTGTAGAGCTCATTAGAAACTGCATTTTCCATTATAACATGTAAGGCTTCCATGGCTAGAATGAATAAGAATGGAGATAGTGGATCGCCTTGTCGAAGGCCTCTTTCAACTTTAAAGCTACCAGTATTGGATCCGTTTACTAACACCATGGCTGTTTGTGAGTAAAGAATCCCCATTATCCAACATTTCCACTGAGTTGGGAAATTCATGTGACTTAATACTGAAATAAGGAACTTCCAGTTGAGTGTGTCATAGGCTTTGTTAAAGTCCACTTTAAAAAAGGAAACAGGTTTCTTGTACTTATTAGCCCAAGCGAATACTTCATTAAGGATAAGTGGACCATCGACAATATTCCTACCCCCGAGAAAAGCCGACTGAGATGGTGAGATTAATTCGTCCATAATTGTTACCAGCCGATTCACTAGCAATTTAGAAATAACCTTAACCTTTTGTACGACACCAATTAGCGAAATAGGTCTGAAATCATTATGAGTTTTCGGATCCGCCACCTTCAGAATTAACGAAATAAAAGAAGACCCACTCGCATGGCACACCGAGCCGTGGGTGTGAAACTCGTCAATCGCCTCAATAAACATTGATTCGAATTCAGCCCAAAATTTTTTATAAAAGCAAAAGTGAATCCGTCCGGACCGAAGGCCTTTTCGTTATCACACTCCCACACGGCAACTTTGATCTCCTCTTTAGTGAACTTCCTGATAAGCGATTCACTTTGAGAGGACGGTATCCTTTTAAACCCATTGGGTGAAATACGTGGCCTGTTATTATACTCCTCTTCGAACCTATATTTGAAAAATTCGATGAATGAATCCTTGACTTTTGGTGGGTCCGAAATCCATTCATCCTCAACTAGAATACCATTGATTCTGTTTTTCACCACGTTGTTATTAGCCACTTTATGGAATAGCCTTGAGTTTTCATCACCACTTCCGATCCAAACGGCTCTTTATTTCATCCGAAGGTCATCGGCTCTATCAATTTCCCACTTTGTTACTTCGCATAAAGCCTCAAGCCTTTTCTTCTTCTCATCAGGTTCTAGTTGTAATATACGGTTCCTATTAAGTTGCTTAAAATATTTAATACTTGTATTTTAAATATTATTAAATGAATAGATAGCGGGTAAAACAACTCATTTAAATGACAGGCATTTGAACGAACACTCGTCGTTAAGTACTGTTTAAAAGATATAATTAAAAGATATATAGACGAATCCTGTCTAGTAGATGAGATCTAGAGAAGTATTTAGTGTTACAGGAAACCATATAGTAATAGTAATAATATATTATATTTGAACCCTGTCCCGGTTTTAGTGAAACTTAGGTTGATGTGTAGATAAAAATTAGCTCGTCTTAGCAGTATATTCGGAATTTACTAAAACATTGTAGATTAAAAGTTATAAGAGAAAAACAAGTTAAGCATCTTAAATTAATTAAATAATAATAATAAAAAAAAAAAAACTTATGAATTGGTAAGTTAATTGGTTGGGGTTACATGGATCAAGCTAGAGTGGTTATTTGCTTATTCATCATAAACAACTTGACAATCTATAACTAAACAAAATAATGTTTGGGCAAAAAGTTACTTGGGCACTACATTATGATTTGTCCATTCCAAAGCTACGTGGAAGGAATTTGTAAGAGACTTAATGCTATCAACTTCATTAGGTGAAAACAAGTATCCACCTATGAATCCAACGAACTTGGGCAGCAAGAAAATAATCACTATAAATAGGCACGATTTCATTTTCAAAAGATACTCGCACAGTATCATCACAGACAAATATTAGCATAATAATAATATAAAGCTAAAATACTAGCTAGCGTGTATACCTGCTCTCAACCAGGCCGATATCTAGAGATCCAGTGATGGTGTCATATTGTCAAGATTTTTGCAAACGCTCGTAAACAAGTTAGTATTGCTTTGAAACACTAATTAAAGGTACGGATCCTTACCCCCACTCCTTGCTGCTTTCATATTCAGTTGTTATATAAACCCACTGATTTTATATATCTTTGAAAGCTCCTCACGTCTTTGAAGCATCAATTCATGTGGCTGTCCGTTCATTTCATGTTCTTATTATAATATTTGAATTAGCCTTGATATCATGCGATAGAATTAAGTTGTTGTACTCATTATCGCATATTCCTGATATAAGTTTCATGTTGACAAGATATATATGTTACTATGATTATGGAATCATTTGAATAAGACCCTTTGTACTCTGAAACCATGAGTTCCGCTTCTCGTGGAGTGTCCCACGAGCATGTTGTTGCGGCATCGACAACATGTGCTCCACCCGTGACGGAGAGATCAGTTCACGGCGTCTCTTAAGTACAAGTGTGGTACATATGGCTATTAGGAGGCGTATGGATCGATCCTAGGATTTATGTATGTTATGGAGGTGGATAACGGGTATGCCAACTCGCCATCTCATGTGATAAATATGCAGGAGTAGCTACCTGCGTATTTTCACGTTTCATGTTTAGCTCATGGGTTCATCCGCATGGTACGATTTTGTTATTCTATTAAGTTACTCCGCATCATATCATTTCATACGTTACGTCTTGATCATGTCTCAGTAAATATTTATTTCTTGTTTGTTATTTTAAGCCTATTATTCCGTACTGAGCATTCGGCTCATTCCGTAAATTCTTTCTGTATTCACAGGCTCACAGGTTACCTTGGGCGAGATAGAGAGAGAAAATAAAGCTTAGGAATAAATCTAAAGATGTTTGGTAAACCCATTTAACTGTGTTAGTCTATATTTCAAATCTTAAGTTAGCTGTCTAACATTTTGTACCTTTGACAAGTAAATAAATGAAGTTATGTCTTTCGGAACCAATGCTATTGTGACACGTCAGCCCATCCGGGTTGGGGTGTTACAGCTATGGTATCAGAGCAAAGGCTCTTTCCTGTAGAAAACTTAAACATAGTAATTAGGCCTGTGAGGTTTGGGTAGACTTAAGATAGGATTCCGTTTCGTATGCATCCTTATTAGTTGTCCCTTCTATATTCTTATCATCGAGTCCATATTAGTAGGTGAACTCGTCGTCAGTTCAGTAGCGAACAATACTCTTTTCAAGCACCATTTCCATAGATAAACCTCATCGTATCGTATGAACCTTTGGCGACATCATATTTTGAAAAATATTCACATATGAAACGATAGTTAAAGTAGTTTTGTCTAATTAGTTTGAAAGAGAAATATTTTCGAATAGATACTTTAACGAGAGAAAAAAAAATGTCACACTGTTGAAACTTATAAGCACTTTCAACTTTTATAAAATAATAATAATAATAACAGAACCACCAACTTACAAATTTTTTTAACAAAATACTATCAATTTTTCTTTTATACACTTCTTTGATAATTTTTTTATATTAAACGTTTTATAAAACTTGCCGTGAGATACTTCCTTCTTATAATAATTTTTTAAGGATAGTTATTTTAATACAAAGATATATATTTAGATAGTTATTTTAGTACAGAGATATATATTTAGATCTTTGATACGTTTGGAATTATAACGTCAATCGTTTTATGCAACTTAATCAGTTACTTATTTTTATGTGACCAGTATGTATAAAAAAAAATTATTATGGTTATATATATATACACACACACTCTGGGCAAATAAATATTTGATTATTCATCTAAATGGATTTACTTATCGCCTAAGTGATAGTATATACGTATATCTTAGTAAATAAGTATTTGGACTATTTTGAAGCTAAGTTGAAATTATTTTGATGCTTAATTTGGGAACATTAATTTAAAAACAAGATTGATACGTTATAGTTTCAAATTTTAAACCTTAAATATTTAAGATACACGTTTTCCTAAAACAACTTGGCATGTTCGCATGATGAATTGGTTGACCGGACATAGGTATAGCTTTCACATAATATTTTTAATATGTCATCTCCGATTCTATGTCCAACCCATAAGTCAGTTTTTAACGCTTAAAGCTCACACGGTTAAGTTGTATTTTTAGTTAGTAACCGCAATTATAACCTTTCGTGTGTATGCGAATATCCTGACGTATTTCTGGGTGAACTACTGGAATTATCACCCGACCATGAGATACAGTTCGACGTTAACTTAATCCCGGATCGAGCCAATATCGAAAGCACCAAGTTGTATGAAGTTAATTATCCGATACATAACTTAAAGTCATTTGGTCTACATACGAATTATATTCCCTATGGTTCCATGAAAATATATAGGCAGTAAAAACCTATGAAAAAGATGGAGGTGCAACTAACTTTAGATTTTTTTTTGGAAGGCGTAGATCAGCTGGGAAATCCTTGTGTGAAATCCTGATCCTACCCGAGTTCGAGCCCGAGCAACAGCCGTTTAATACCCCTGCCCGTAGGACTTATTAGGGCCGGTCTGCTGGAGCTGCGAGTCGAACCGGGGAAACCCCAGGCGGGAACCCCACATAATGTGGGTAAACCCTCCCCCCCTCAGAATTGAACCCACAACCCTTAGATTATGTTTCCGAATCCTACACAAAATATAATATTTTTATTATGCTGTGATGATCTAAGAAATTGGGTCAAAATACTTTACTAAATGATTTACTTTAAATTTTAAATAACTAATATATGTAGATATATATTTTTTGAAAAGAATAATAAAACAGGTTTGTTAGATTATTTTATGTAAAAATGTATTTTAAATTAATAAATAAAAATAGCTGAATTTGTAGAAGCCACGATCTTAGATTGTTTTTGAGTTGTCAACAAAGTTTTCATAAGATATATTATATACATGGAATAGAGTTTTACTTAGGAAATTTTATATTTTCGATAACAATATCAAATATGGTTATGGATTATTATAAGTTGATATATGGTAATATTAGAGGATAAAGTAATGTACATCATATATTTTATTTTTTTGTGAACTTTTTTTTTTTATTTAAAACGGCAAATTTTAGATGTTCATATGTAAATAAATGTAAAGGGACGCAAGTCCATTAACACAACCATTTACAGAGTTAATATGTTTCATTGTTTATGTAAATTAACATAAAAAGTCTTTGATTTAAAATTAATAAGTTTTCTGGTCACTATATATATGACAAGACATACTATAAAACTTTTCACATGTAAGTAAGTATCTCACCTACTAATAAGTAAAAGTTAAGCATCAACAAGTCAGTGGATCGTTACCGTCGCTAGATACTCCCATTTGGAAATAGATGAGAGCTCGGTGGATTTTATTACAGATTAAATAGAGGTTATTCGACTCCATTGCATGCCTTTCAGATAGAGAACCACGCTTCACATCATGATTTTGGAAAGGCTACCAAAATGCTTGGGGTGCTGTCTGAAGTTCGTACTTCTTCCTAACCTTAGACAAATGGCAAATCCGAACGAATCATCCAAACGTTAGAAGTTATGCTTAGAACATGCACGTTAAATTGAAGTGGTAATGGGGATGAATAATTGTGCTTTGTTGAATTCGTATACAACAATAGTTGGAAGAAGCCGGAGAGAAGATTCTTGAAGGACCGGAATGAAAAAGTCACTATTGCACAAGAGAAGCTGAAAGGGGCTCGGAGTAGACCAAAGAGTTATGCAGACTTGAATGTACGGACACTTGAATTTAGAGCTGAAGACCACG
Organism: Ambrosia artemisiifolia; assembly: GCA_032199755.1. Taxonomy (NCBI): domain Eukaryota; kingdom Viridiplantae; phylum Streptophyta; class Magnoliopsida; order Asterales; family Asteraceae; genus Ambrosia; species Ambrosia artemisiifolia. The sequence goes on from CM063512.1 coordinate 37,220,655, forward strand.
TATTCTTAAAAGTATCACCTTGGAGTGGCGTTCGCAGAATTAGGATCATGGAAGGCTTAGTCCGTGTTTTATCGGTTCGTTTGAAATCATTGAAAGAATTAGAGAAGTGTCACATCAACTAACACTACCGCCTTAACTCACGCACGCTCATAGCAATTTTCGAGTATCCTTATTGAGAGGATACAATCATCATTCGTTCGCTATTATTAGTTATCCGTTACGTACAATCCATGAAGAATATCATATGAAGAAAAACGTGAGTATTTGTTCTAGATGGACAAGAAAAGGTTATGCATAGGAAAATTATTATTTTTATATATTATGTGGAGAACCAATCTGAACACGAAGCAACTTAAGAAACCATAGAATCGATTCACTTAGCACATCCTAGTCTCTTGAAGTCATAGAGCGTTTAGTCCATGTAACTGTGAGCCTTACTCTTCAAATATATGTTGTTTTGCTTCCATTGCTTCCATGGTCATTTACGAATATCTTTTAGTTGTCACTAAACATCTTTGTACGTAATATCCGTACCAATAGTCACATTGTTATTGTAAATTTTCGTATGGTTAGATATGTTTGAAGGAAGACCGTTAGGGCATAGCTGTAAGGTAATTGACAATTATGGTCATGAACATAATTGTGAATTACAGGTACAAATGTGCACTTTTGGGATTCCTATTATGTAGGTTAAGTGTCTATCCGAATGTTTTATGAATCCAAGTATTTCATTTGTTAAGGTCATACAAAATAAATTATATGAATATGAAACTACATGGAGACCAATGAATCAATTCAATTCATTTAGCCTAATATAGTTTAACAGAATCTATAAGTCTAAGTAAATATAAGCCTTATATTCAGATCTGTGTTATGTAACTTCCGTCTACGTATGTTTTAACCCATAAATTTTGAGGACAAAATTTCTTTTAAGGGGGTAATAGTTGTAATATACGGTTCCTATTAAGTTGCTTAAAATATTTAATACTTGTATTTTAAATATTATTAAATGAATAGATAGCGGGTAAAACAACTCATTTAAATGACAGGCATTTGAACGAACACTCGTCGTTAAGTACTGTTTAAAAGATATAATTAAAAGATATATAGACGAATCCTGTCTAGTAGATGAGATCTAGAGAAGTATTTAGTGTTACAGGAAACCATATAGTAATAGTAATAATATATTATATTTGAACCCTGTCCCGGTTTTAGTGAAACTTAGGTTGATGTGTAGATAAAAATTAGCTCGTCTTAGCAGTATATTCGGAATTTACTAAAACGTTGTAGATTAAAAGTTATAAGAGAAAAACAAGTTAAGCATCTTAAATTAATTAAATAATAATAATAATAATAAAAAATAAAACTTATGAATTGGTAAGTGAATTGGTTGGGGTTACGTGGATCAAGCTAGAGTGGTTATTTGCTTATTCATCATAAACAACTTGACAATCTATAACTAAACAAAATAATGCTTGGGCAAAAAGTTACTTGGGCACTACATTATGATTTGTCCATTCCAAAGCTACGTGGAAGGAATTTGTAAGAGACTTAATGCTATCAACTTCATTAGGTGAAAACAAGTATCCACCTATGAATCCAACGAACTTGGGCAGCAAGAAAATAATCACTATAAATAGGCACGATTTCATTTTCAAAAGATACTCGCACAGTATCATCACAGACAAATATTAGCATAATAATAATATAAAGCTAAAATACTAGCTAGCGTGTATACCTGCTCTCAACCAGGCCGATATCTAGAGATCCAGTGATGGTGTCATATTGTCAAGATTTTTGCAAACGCTCGTAAACAAGTTAGTATTGCTTTGAAACACTAATTAAAGGTACGGATCCTTACCCCCACTCCTTGCTGCTTTCATATTCAGTTGTTATATAAACCCACTGATTTTATATATCTTTGAAAGCTCCTCACGTCTTTGAAGCATCAATTCATGTGGCTGTCCGTTCATTTCATGTTCTTATTATAATATTTGAATTAGCCTTGATATCATGCGATAGAATTAAGTTGTTGTACTCATTATCGCATGTTCCTGATATAAGTTCATGTTGACAAGATATATATGTTACTATGATTATGGAATCATTTGAATAAGACCCTTTGTACTCTGAAACCATGAGTTCCGCTTCTCGTGGAGTGTCCCACGAGCATGTTGTTGCGGCATCGACAACATGTGCTCCACCCGTGACGGAGAGATCAGTTCACGGCGTCTCTTAAGTACAAGTGTGGTACATATGGCTATTAGGAGGCGTATGGATCGATCCTAGGATTTATGTATGTTATGGAGGTGGATAACGGGTATGCCAACTCGCCATCTCATGTGATAAATATGCAGGAGTAGCTACCTGCGTATTTTCACGTTTCATGTTTAGCTCATGGGTTCATCCGCATGGTACGATTTTGTTATTCTATTAAGTTACTCCGCATCGTATCATTTCATACGTTACGTCTTGATCATGTCTCAGTAAATATTTATTTCTTGTTTGTTATTTTAAGCCTATTATTCCGTACTGAGCATTCGGCTCATTCCGTAAATTCTTTCTGTATTCACAGGCTCACAGGTTACCTTGGGCGAGATAGAGAGAGAAAATAAAGCTTAGGAATAAATCTAAAGATGTTTGGTAAACCCATTTAACTGTGTTAGTCTGTATTTCAAATCTTAAGTTAGCTGTCTAACATTTTGTACTTTTGACAAGTAAATAAATGAAGTTATGTCTTTCGGAACCAATGCTATTGTGACACGTCAGCCCATCCGGGTTGGGGTGTTACACTAATGGTCTGCTTTCGGCCAAAATTTCTAATTTTTGAATCATGTCTTTCGCCTTGCCAACACACTCTTCATCCGCCTTCTTTCTCTTTGATCTCCATTCTTTGATTTTAACTTTAAGATTCTGTAGACAAGTAGCAAATGTTTTGCCTTTGGTGATGTCTTCAGTTCTGTTAACAATCGCTTCACATACCACTAGCCTTAACTCATCTTCACGCAACCAAGAGTTGAAAAATCTGAACGGCGAGGGCCCATAATTACTAGATACAACTGAAAGGACTAATGGTCGATGATCGGACTTTTCACGAGGGAGAGCGATAGTGCGGGCATTTGGCCACTTATCAACAAATTTGTCGCATACGAGAATGCGATCGATCTTACTACTTTTGGAGCCGTTATCTGAGATATAGATATGTTTCGCACCTCCCATATTAAATTCTTCCAAACCCGCGGCTGCAATAAAATTGTTAAAAGCAAGTGCATTGTTAGGATTGAATACCGAATTGGTTCTGTCTTCCGCACACCTAACTTCGTTGAAATCCCTAAGGAACACAAAACAACCATCATAGGAATTTCTCACAACCAATAGTTCATCCCATAACTCTTTTCTTTTCGATTCGTCATTTGGGGCGTGCACATTCACAATAAAAAAATCGCCAGTATTACCCGCGATATTACCACCAACAAGTAAATAATGATGCTTAGAAATGACGAGATTGGACCTGAAAACTTGTGGGTTCCATATAGAAAGTAGACCGCCTGCTCTACCATTTGTGTTAGAAACCGCATTTTCCAAATGTGTCTTATCCCAAAATCGTTTAATCTGCTCATCTGTAATCTGTGCTAAATGTGTTTCTTGAATAGCCATGAACATAATGCCATACTCCTTCTTAATTCTCCTAACCCAGTCGGATTTTTCCGATCTGCCCCCCCCCCCCCTAATATTAACAGTTAAGATATTCATTTATTAACATTTACCTCCTCATTTCTGATGGATTCTTCAACCATACCCTCGAACCCGTCCAGTATCACGCCAATCTTCGACCCCACGACTTTAGTTTGAGCCGTTTCCTCGACAATCGTTTGATTAGATATCGATTTGCTGTAGCTATGTTCCGCTTCCAGACCTGAATCATCAGCCCAATCATCCTCATCAGACGCACAGTCTTCCCAAAATCGGTTAACCTGGCCCTCACGAATGAAATCATCAAACTGAGAGTATTCGTCCTCGTCATGAAGAATCTGTATTCGAATTCTATTTTTTGCAGCCTCTTTTCTTGCTTTAAGGAAGGGTTTTTTCTTTCTAACTTCCTTCACCATAGCAGGTTCGTTGAGATCAGGTAGCTTTTTGGATTTTTTCTTGTGCACCTTGGTGGGGTATACTTTACAGGGCCTAGCAGACTCACTACTAATGGGCTCATTGTATTTAAGTTCCTTCAACAATCTGGATAGATGGGCTTTTATTCCTGGGTCCTCTCCATTACCATTAACGCATGGTTCTTGTGGAGTAGGTGGGATAGAACCAATGAAATCAGAGGATTTTTTTGGTGAGCCCTGGGATCCATGTGGGACAAAGTTGAAACCTGTGCTCAAATGATCATTAAATTCCCCATGTATCTGTTCCCCCGACTTTCCATAATTCCCAAGATTATGTGCCTGTTGGTTATCCAAAGATCCCTGACCGACATTAATGTCCAACGTTTCGTCTTCTTTGCCGGTTGTAGTATTCCCACGCATCTTTTCCGGTGTTTTTTCCGTCGTAGCTTCACCGAGGTTTTCCTTGCACAGATTTGCCTCTTCCTAGATGCAGATGGGAGCCCACTGTTGTACCACTTCGTCAACCCAAACATCGTGGAGTTTGCCATTAAATCGGATTTTTAGTTTTTCGCTAATTCTATCTCCATTCTTGACAAGTATGGCAACCCGATCGAAGGAAAAATCGACGTCAAACACGTCCGCACTAGACGGAAAAACAACTCTTCCGAATTGTTGAGCGATATGATTAGATGTTTTTGCGTCCCATGCATGAAGTGGAATGCCCCTTATATTGATCCAAGCGATTCTATCAAAGACAACTTCTTGACCTTCCCATTCCGTAATACTTCGAAATTATTAATATCTTTATAGCGAACACCTATGTTTGTGATGTAACTTTTTTGTTTGAAAAGAATGTGTGATGTGACTTACAGTCAGTTGCTATTCAATCAAATAAAAAAACAACGCATGGCTATGTGGTATGAATTACATACTCGTGTACTCTTTTCAACATTGTTAGAAAACTGGCTATATGATACGAATTGAACAACCATATACTCTTCAATATTTAAGAAAACGTCATATGTGGATCGAATTACATAGCGATAGCCAAGCATTTTGTATAACACATTGTTATGTAATTCAAACACATAGCTATATGAACCGAATTATATAAGGCCATCACCAATGCTAAATCTAGGGCTGACAATTTTAGACACGTACACTATAACACATTAACACGACACGAACCTACACGACCTTAACAAGTATCATGTTTGACCTCAACATGTTTCATATCTTAAACAGGTCGACACGATAAGACCTTATCAGGTTTTGTGTCTAAGCATGTTAAAGACCTGTTAACATGCTAAGACATGTTAATAATTTTTTTATTTAAAAATGTTATAGATGGCATAGGGATATACTTTATATATATGTGGACTAAGCGTAAGGTTCCTGTACAAAGGGCATTTTTCGTACAAAGTGTGAGAAGTCTATATAGGCATTGTGTTTTACATTTTAGGCATGATGTTTTATATTCTTTTGACATAGTACTATATAGAAAAACACAAAACTTAACAATTTAAAACACTAATTAAAGTATTCTAGACATGCTATCTAAAACACCATACGAAGAAAGTAATCAAAGTGTTTTAACTTTCATGTCTAGAATACATTTGATTGTGTTTTAAATTGTTATGTTTGGTGTTTTTCTATATAATACAATGCAAAAGGAATCGAAAACATTATAGCCAAAATTTAAAACACAATGGCTACATAGACTTCTCACACTTTGTACAAAAAATGTCCTTTGTACAGGAACCTAAACCTGTGGACTAAAGATGAAAAAAAAAATCCTATTTTTAATTTTCAAATCATGGAGCTCGGATATGTACACTGCTCGGTCGTCTCTCCTCCTCCATCTCCGTCCGCCGTCATCGTCGCCGTCACGCATCCATCGCGCGCTGTCACCCATTACTTGTCCGTCGTCACTAGTCCTCCTACTAAACTCCAACGCCACCCAGTCTCTCATTCACAAGTTTGTGTGTTATCGTGTTAACATGTTATAAATAGGTTCGTGTTTGGAAAAAAATGACACGATAAGTTGTTGTCTCGTGTTTACCTATTTCGTGTTTATGTCTTATCATGTTCGTGTCTTAACAGGTCTTATCTGACACGATATGTCAGTCCTAGCTAAATCTTCAAGGGTAGTGCGCTCCACTAGTTGCTCGCCCTGCTAGGGGTGAGCATTTCGTGGTTCAGACCCTCAAGAACCTTGGACCCGACCCGTGAGAACCTTGGACCCGAACCTTTTTAAATATATGGGTCGGTTTCCGGTTCTAGATTTATATGAATTATCGGTTCCGGGTCGGGTCGGTTCCAAACCCACGATTCTAATATAAGAACCACAAGAACCGTTTGTATTTTAATTAGAACATAACTTATTAATAGATTGATAATAAAATGATCCAATAGATATGTGTTGTTAACGTAAAAAATAAAAAAAATACTCTTTTCAGTCTTTTTACTATTCTTATTACGTGTTATTGTGATCGATTTCATATAATGTTAATGCAATATTAAAATATTATTTATAAGAATATCAATGTATTTTTCTTGAAATATTTTTCGGCTTGATGTATATGCATAGATGTGATATATTATATAATATATATATATTATATCCAAATTTGAAGTAAATATTTATGCATGTCACTCTGATGTGTGTGCGTGTATATGTGTGTTTGTATTTATGATGTATACAGAACAGATTCACGTAATGTTTTGGGTGATAAGAATGACAAAATTGTTACGAAAACATAAGTCGAGAAACGAAAAGTGACTTAAAAAAAGAAACTTGTGTCCTATTGTTATAACCACATGGAGGAATTATTTAACGAGCATGGTAAAAGAATAACAATATTTAATCCTCTAAAGTGACTATTACATTAAAAGGTTCTAGAGGGTCGTACCCTTTACCCGACCCATCAGAACATTTAGGACCCGGAACCATAAGGTTCGGTTTGTGGTTCCTAATTTCAACAATAAAAGGGTATACGGTTCTGGTGGGTCCGGGTCGGGTCGGTTCCGGACCCTTTGCACAGTCCTACGCCCTGCCATCTCTTTCCTCCATCTTGACGACCAGGATGCACTCTCTCCTCTCTCCCAAAGAGCACCTTTTGCACGGGTTGCTCCCCCTTCCTCTCTCCTCTACATGACACCGACACTCACAAGGGCTTTGCATTGGAGAAGATCTAACCATGTGCTATTTCCAGTATATTACAGAACACATGACTATGTGAATATGTGATTTAAGCTATAGCCAAAATTAAATCTTATTTCTTGTAGAGAATGACACAGAAGCTATAGCCTTAGTTTATTAAATGTTTAAGAGGAAAATTGGTTCAAAAGTTGTCATTCTCTAGTCTATATTCTTGGGAGATTAGCCATCTTGAATCGGCACCAACGCTTACTCTGGGCCCTTGGGACTAGACGTTGACAAAAAACCAATTCTAGAACAGAAACTAGTTTGTAACTAATCCTCATAGGAATCAGGTTGTATAGGAACCAACGTTTTGTGGCAGGTTTGAGAACCACTCCACTTGAACTGGTTAAACCGAAACCAAACTAGAACCAAACCAATACCTTTCCACTTAAAAATGAGCCGACTTCCATTGACCAAAACCGAACGGCACCTTATAGATGCATCTAAAATAACTGTTGGTGTTGCAAAGTGGAAACAGATACGAAGGGGTTTGAATGGCAACATGCAAATGCACATTGTTTGCATGCATCTCTAGAGATGAATTGTTGTCAAACTTAAAGATGGTCTAAACAACTGACTTGACCAGTTGGTCTGTCATTTCTTGAAACCGAGGGTCGAATCGGATCATGAACCCCTATTAATAATACATTTGGGTTGCAAGCCCCGTGTACAATTATGATTTTCATGTGATGATAATGCTTGGTATGAGTATTATTTCAGTCTTATTATGTTTAATGTTTTGTTATGCTACAATCGATGATAGCAACCTCATCTCACCAAACGATCAATTCAACTATACACAAACCTAACATTATCAGAAAACATACAAGCTAAATTTTAACACTGGAAAGTTACCAAACAATATCTGTTGCTGAAATGGCTTTCGCATCAGGTCAGCATCTCATCAGCATGAGAATGGGTTTAAAGCAGGCCTCTATTCACCACAAAATATATCAATTTGGTTATGAACAAATGCAACCATGCCTGACGCAAGTTTATTTGGTTCAGCTAATAACTGAAACCGGAGTGTGATGGTAGCTGGAAAGTCCGTATAATAACATGGTAATTTGCTTTGACCAAGTAACCAGCGTTTTTCGTGTATCCCTCAGCCACCAGAACAGCTGCAATAACTCTGAAAATAACTAACTTGTTAAACATGATTGCAATAACTATATATTTTTAATAATACTATACTTGACTAACAAAGACATTAATGATACCCTAATCATTTAGACACAATCCGTTAGAAATAAATATAACCCAAATTGTTTAGAACACTAAGGAGCTGGATTAAATAAACAAAATTACGTGACTGAAGTATGTGACTTACCGAGTATGATCCTGACCTGAAGGTGATCAATTCTGGACATGATTCCAGTGCATACATCTTTTAACCAAAAATCTGTGTTAGGAGAAACAACACAAGATGATTAAAAAACAAGGGAAAATACTCACAGTAATTCAGTTGTGAAGCAAAACAAAAATAAAGAAAATTGTAATAATTGGCTACATGCTTTAATTTCATTTCTAATTTGTTCACTGGAAATTAAAATTTACTCATCAAGATGGTAAACAAATTCAAAAACTGTAGGAGAAACCACCTTTTCAAAAATCGTAATGAAGACCATACAGCTTTGTAAGCAGCATTTCTAGGTCCATTGATCATAGGGGTGGTTCATACATCGTTAAAACTGACTGGCAATGGAACCTCCCAAACCAAAGCAAGTTGGCTATTTTGAGATTTATATATAGTTCAGCTTGATGGGTGGTCCGGCCAACAGCTTAAAACTTGAAACCGCGAAATTAAACCTTTTTTTTTTAATTTCAAAACAACACTTGAAAAAGAATTATAAATTTTGGTTCAAAGTACCGCTAAACCCAGTCAATCCAGTGACCCACCCAACCAAATGATTTTCATCAAAACCTGCCAGGGATGAGCCTGACCTTGAACACCTAAATTTTAATGAAGGTATCGTATGTACTTATTAAAATTTGAGCTTGAAGTTACCAGAATTAGGATCCGACTTTAAAGATAGTCCATGCAATGCATAGTTAGCATAAACTACTAGGCGCTCGCGTTCGGAAGAACCTAACTTGCTAGTTAGAGACCTGACAAGTGCACTGATGCATAAAAACAGAAATGGAAGGCGGTCAAGGGAAAATAAATTATAAACAGTGAGAGTGAAGTTTGTACAAGTAGTTGCTAAATATTACTCTGTACGCAATACTGTAAGAAATTCCGAGGGTAAAGATTCCATAAATTCTGATACATCCCCCATACTAAGTGACTTCACTTCCTGTTTCAGATTTGTTTTTTCTTCAACAGACATTCCGTCCCCAAAAGCAGATTTACTGTTCCTCATGAAAAAAATAGTGATGTCAGCATGTGAGTGTATGTTATGAAATTAATCACATTTCATTACTACCTGTTGATTGTTCTTCCTGTGAATATGAGGGAAAGATATTTAGCGTATTTCCCTATGCCAAATTGTTGGGCTACTTGTTGGATCTTATATGAATCCAAAAGAACCAATGCTTTCCAAAGTTGGCAGTAGTTGACTCTAAAGTCTTCATCTAAACTTTTGTAGATCCCATGATCCAGAAGAACTGATGCATAAGCATAATGGATCAAATATGTGTGTGTACAGTGTGTGTGTGTGTGTGAGAGAGAGAGAGAGAGAGAGCATACCTAAGCAAAATCCTTGTTTTTCATCTAGGGAAACCAATATGTTGCCAGGATGGGGATCTCCATGCACAAAACCATGGACAAATACCATTTCAGCAAATGCTTCCACCAACACTTTTGCAACCTTCAATAAAAACCACAAGAATCAATATCTATAGAATATTAGTATAGGCCATAGGGTGCGGTACTACGGAGACAACTCAACTTATACCCAGAGACATAGGAATGTTATTTGGTTTCAGGTGGTTTGGTTCGGTTTTATTACGTTCCAATTCTTTAAACCCGAAATGATTTCAAAAACTGAACCAAGTACCTACTTCCGTCTTCAGTAACTATTTTGAAGAAACATATATTTAAATTTCCACACAGGTCTACCAGCAAATCAAAACATTGATCAGACTGAATGAATTTCTGTGTTTGAATTCAGTTAATGGTTTTTCCATTTCCACGCTGACATTCGTAGTGTGGGTAATTTATTGTTTCCTCAATGAGATTGTACAAAGAGCTAGATACAATTTTCATATTTAGTATATTAAAGATGTGTAAGGAAATTTACTCAAATCCAAGAAGCAAATATAGTTATCAGTTCAGTGTTGCAAGGTCACAAATAAATGAGAGATGTCAGCAGAACAATGAATAGCAGCCTTGGTATTTCAAACTATTAAATACAACAACCTTTCTTGGATCGACTCCCATTTCCCGAATGTAATCCAAATCATCTACCTGACCACCAGCAAATTTCGTGTTAATCACATGAAATTATTCAGCCATTAACCAACTCTAGTGAAGAAAAAGGTTTGCATATACAAAATACAGTCCAATTCACATAATGCATAATAACGAAAGCAGTTCAAGAAATATAACTTTGCTAAACTATTTTTTTCAAACTGACCAATTTCAATGGCTGAACAATATAAGAACTCATACACGATTAAAATAATTACCTCCAAAGTACTATAGCTTGACAAATGAAACAAAGGTTGACTAGGAGGGATACACAGGCACAGCATAAAATACTCATCACATTTCAGAGTGTAGTATATAGAGAAGAATGCTAGAACTTCTGACTTTCCATACACACTTTTTTCTTTACATTTCCCATAGCTTTTAGCTGACCACTTTATTTATTTAGGTTTCTTCATAAAAATCCAAAATAATTGGCTCTAAAAAGTAGAGTGGTTTTAGCAACTACTAAAATTTCCATTAACTAGTTAGAGATGAGGTGAAGAAAATTTGTATTCATGATTCATTTCATTTTCCGTTGTTAATGTTTCATTGTTTTGTATGACACTATTACTAACGAGCTTATCTTTTATGGTTGTTTAGTATCATGCCATTTGCTATATAAACTAGCCACAGGTTACTGAAGATTGTGTAGGCAAACTCTTTATGGGTCTATATATTTAGGTGATATTTGGTTTGTAATTTTGTATATGGGACTAGAATTAAGCATAGCTTTGAAAAACAGGGAAGGGGAGGGCGAAAGAGAGAGACCACAAGGAACTCATGTTTCATGATTATTTTTTCAAACCAACCCCATTAAATCACACATATGTATCACTTTCATTTCCATTTCCTCATTCTGAAATCCACAAACCAAACAGACCCTTACTTATGGTATCTACCAAAAAAAAATGCTTAACAATATGGGATTTAAATAGACTTGTTGAAGAATTCTGAATCTAACAATCAACCGAGATACTTTTACAATGAATTTATAAGGATCCTAAAGATAGGTCAGCAAAGAATGTTTAACAAGTTGTGAGCGATTCTCATAAATTATGGAGTTTTCACTTTGTTCAATCAATTCCAAGAATAATCACCCTAAAGTAAAATACAAACCCTAACACTAATCTTCACAAGGTTCTGCAAGACATTTTACCTAAATAGTTACTTCAACTACATAAAGTATTTTCTCAAATAACTTATTGACCCTGTGTTATGTTATATCAACTTATAATGAGATAACACCCAGATTTATCAGTTTCCTCAAAAGGTTAGTGCACTTGTAAGAGTTTAGATTTCTATCCAAAAACATATAACTAAAAGTAAAAACATTATACTTGACATAACAAACAGCGTGAAGAGAAATAGAGAGATAATGAGATACTAACCCTTCGTCCCCTGCAATATTCCATCATCAATACCTGGCTAGTGGTAAGCTCCTAGATGTATAAATACAACTTTGAAGGTGAGTCCATACAACATAAAGATGTGTAGCCTCATAAAACAACGAAAGCATACCTGAAAAACCTTAGGGACTCTGATTCTATTATTGTGTTTGAAGTTTACAGCAGTTGTTACTGAATTTCTTGCCTCCTGAAGGAAATCTGTGCAGCAGCTTCGAGTTATTATATGCAAAAATTAAAAAAAACAAAAAAAAAAAAAAAAGGAAAGCAATAGGAAGTATTCGTTGTGAATGTGGATGAAATGGTAGCTTCTGTTGACATAGGATTGTTTATCTTGTTAAAGCGAAAAGCTCTTTAACCATATAATGGTGACGCGAATTGAGAAGAATGACTTTGTATATTTCTTGGTACTATTTCTTTAGTGTTGTATATATCTTTAGATTTCCAAAAAATAAACAAACTCAAGTAATGGTCTGTAGCGAGTAATAATCCTCACTTGGTTTTATATCATCCACACAAGTTACATTCACTCATGCTTCAGTTGGACTTGCAACTTAATTTATGCGTAGTATAATGATGGAGCATTCATCAAAAAAAATGTTTTAGCCCTTTATTTTCAACACCTGGACATGCCTAATTGGAGTAATAGTTAGCAAAGGATTATATGAAAGAGGGAGAACGCATGACAAAGTGAAACTGAATTGGCAGGAGACATTTTTTTTAAGTAGAAGATCATGTTACGATGCATGAATCAGTCTTTAAAGGTTAGTTTAGCTCACCAAGTTCCAAAGCAATCACCTTCGAAAATTCTGATACCATCCAGTGAAACCTGTATTCAGGAAAAAACTGTAGAAACAAGAGAAGGAATCTTTAAAGCAGATACTAAGAGATTGTGTGTGTGTGTGTAGAGAGAGAGAGAGAAGGGTTCCAATAAGAGCTGTAAGGGTGATATATGAATGCATTTGTAGAGAAATTAGATGCATATGAATTCAGATTTCACCCTTGCTTTTAAAATAGACTTGAGGCTCATATCATTATTTATATTTAACTCCGTATTTGATCCGATTTATGTATATAATATCGGGAAAGTATTTTGAGTCAGTAACAGTTGATTTTTTAGAGGATATCTGTCAATATGATTTTCACTTTATTTTTTCAGTTCCCAATCTTTCTATTGTAAAATTAATTGGATTGGTAAAGTTGATCATAAAACTAATACAATGCCTTTTCCAAGTAACTGAAATGACAAAAAACAGATTACAGGTTATTGATTATAAATAAAGATTTAAGGCTAACTCTCGGCCTAATTTTCACGCATAAAATGATCACATGTGAGTATACCCATGTGAGAGATTTGGCAAGGAAAGACATTGTTGCAATGTCCACTCTCATCCGATCCTTTAACCCTGGATACTGGACCTGCATTCACAGCATAAAAAGATTTAAAAAAAACCCTCAATTCTCAACACATCTATTTATCTATCTATTTATACTAATAAAACAAGCCATGCAATGACAAAGATGAACCAGATATGAGATCAGTATATCAAATGAAAATCTTGCCAAGTAAATACCATAATGTCAATTAAACTAATAATAACTTTAAATCTATAACAGTTAGCTAGTCATATAACCATGAATATCTGTTAACCTAAAGGGATGCTAAACGACAACTTTTGATGCAAAATCTATATTTTACACCTCGTTTTAGTTTTCAAAAACTGCTAACATATATGGGCAAATTTTTCCTAGGTTTTACTTGTATTTTAATAAAATCTATCTTTAAGAAAAAAAAATAACAAGATAAAGAACATCTGGCTAGTGGTTACAAAAATGCACTTGAATGCTAGAGTTTTAAACGTGTTCTTAAGGGTCAATACGGAACGGTTGGGTTGGGTTGGGTTGATTTGCCAATACTCTTTAAACCATATTTTAGGATTTTATACAGAAGCAATGTAATAACTAATAAAGATGACTACAAGAGCTGTCATTGAAATTATAATTTCACTTTATTTATATGAAACAATTTAGGAGGTTGTAAGCATTTGAATACACTTTAAGAAACTTTCAACCCATTCACCTGCGTCTTCTTTAGCTAAAATGTGTAATTTCACCCAACTAATCTGATGGGGATGGTCAGATATAACATAACTAAAGTCAACCACCACTATAAGTAAATGGGATAAAAGTACACATCTACTCTACCATGTTAGATTTACATGCTTTTGACACGACCTAGTACTATGTGCTTATATTGGATGCATTTAAACTAAAAAAGACCACACACACATCACATTACTTGTAGTTTAGGAAGAGACTTTTATCTCCGTACTCTCAAAATCTGGACGCTTTGTTTTAGCCGGAAGAAGCACACATCAAGAGCCCACAAGCAGTTACAAAAAAAGAAAGCAGAACAGGAAATGATAAAGGTTGAAAAAAAGTCTCTAATCAACCTTAAGAACTACTTCCTGCTGGTCTTTGAGTAATGCACGGTGCACTTGAGCTATGGATGCAGCAGCAATAGGATGTTCATCAATAGACAAAAAACTGATACATCACCGTACATATGGAAACAGCTAGTGAGTGCTAACAAACCATAAAAGCAAAAGTTTCAAACAAACATATAAAGGATACTACTCATTAACCCTTCTATTAGATAAAACTTACATCTCATTTAAATCAGATCCAAGATTGCTGATTAAGACTTCTTTTATAGCTTCAAAAGAACATGGAACTGCCTAAAGTATCAACAAACAAAGATTAAGCAAAAACCAAACCCAACAATTAGATATGGAAAGACTTGCAGGGAGAGTGGATTGAGTAACAAGTACGGGTTGAAAGTTGAAACAGATCATTTGTGTTCACTTTTCATACATAACTGATTATGACTAAAAAACAATTTAGGGGTTTGTATGCATTTTAACTATATCTCAGGGACTTACAAGCTTGGTTTTAAAAAGCGCCGATCCGATTTGATCCCAAAATCGCGTTCGGTTTAAAAAATACCAAAAAAGTATTGACCACGTCATGCGATGAGCGCATTTTAAAACCAAATTGACCAATGCATACCAACATTAAAATAAAAATAAAAAATAAAAACCTGATCCTGCAATGAAGCAAGAGTAGAAGAGTACTCTTTGGGGACTTGGCGTGCGGACGCCAGAAACTGACCAGCCTTAATATAGAACCCTCTGTTAACCTCACATAGTTTCAATATCCTCTTTGCTGATCTCAAATGAACCTAAATCACAAAATTAAACTTATTATATATATTGATCAGTAGTAGCAGCAGCTAGTTGTTGTAGGTTTAGGTAACCCTAACAGAGAAATTAAGCAATATAAATAACCTCAGACAATATATGTGCATACTGATCTGAATCCTTGGATAAACCTTGCAACGAATACTTGTAATCAACAACATTAGCAGTAATCTACAACCACAACAATCCTAATTATTATAATAATAATAATAATAATAATAATAATAATAATAATAATAATAATTATTATTATTATTATTATTTCATACAGTATGACTGATTTATAAAGTATTATTAGTATTTAGTATATTGGAATAAATGTAAAATTGAATATGGAAATGGAGGAGGAAACAAACGGTGTAGAGAGAACGAGAGGAGCGAACGACGCCGTTTAATGAGGTGGTGATGTCGTGGATAAAAGAGTGTCGGTGGAGGTTAGGGTTTAGAGTATTGTAGTAGTAAGTAAGAGCAGAGGCACCAGTGCCTGAGACGATGAAAAGGTACAACGATGCTTTCTTCTTAAAGAATTTGGAGACGAGGGTGCTCCTCATAGCCGGAACTGGAATTCCGGTGACACTGCCGGTGATCGTCGTCGGAAATCAGTCAAGTCCGATGGGAACCGTTTATTGTTTCCTTCTACATTAAGTTTTTTTTTTTAATTTTTAATGATTGAAAAATAAGTAAGACAAATTGTGCAGGGTTGTTACAATAATGTTTCGACTCGGGGGGTGGTTTTTTTTGTAGGCTAAGGTTTGCGATTTAGAAAAAGATGACGGCGAAACTTGTTAATGTAATTTGCTAGTTATGAAATGAGAAATTAAAAAAAGGACAAAATGACGCGTATGGCTTTATCTAACCACTCTACTTTTTTTCATTCGTTGATCAGTGTCTCTAGCCGTTTTACTTGAAAATTGAGTTCCGAATAATTATAAAGAACTCATCACAATGAGACCAAACAACAAGATGGTCACAGTTGAGCTGGAGCACTAGATTGAGTGTTTTTTGTCAAAATTTTCACATTTGGTCAAATCTTTCATGACATGACATGAAGTCAATGAACCAACGATTGGCTCCAACTGCATCTTTCAAGCAATGGAACCTTTCTAGTGTCAATGTGAAGAAATTTTCAAGAAAAAAGAGTTGAATTTGATTGAAGACGGAGAAGGAGAGAAAATAGATGGATCGAATTTAAGCGTCATTTTTGTGATGCTATAAAACCCATCTCTTATTTCGACCTCATGCTACCAATAAGAAGGCATAGACAAAATGATCAAACGTAACGTAGTTACTAACTAATTTGTTGCTTGTTATCTATTTAAATTGACTTAACTCTTTATTAAATCAAACTATTGTTATCATTATTAAATCAATAAGAAGGCATAGACAAAATGATCAAACGTAACGTAGTTACTAACTAATTTGTTGCTTGTTATCTATTTAAATTGACTTAACTCTTTATTAAATCAAACTATTGTTATCATTATTAAATCAAAAGACTAGTACGAAGGCAGAGATAGCTCACTTGGGTTATGAACCCTACATTGGTTGTCCATACAACTTATATGGGACAAGTTCCATACCTTGCTATGATATACTCCATAACAAATAGTTTTTTTTTTTTTTTTTTGTCATCCATGGACCATCATAAGGTTTTTACTTTTTAGAATTATGATTATATATACAAGACATAAAACACAAATTAATAACGTTAAATCCTGTAAAAAAATGAAAACAAAAAAACCTTCTTGAAAGCTGTCTAGTTTAGGAATATCAAATTTACTATTCACATTACTTTACGTAAATCATGTGGTTGAAGCTTCAATTTAATCATTGTTCAAGAATTGTGTTCCTGAGTTCACTTCAAGAGAAAATAAAGTATTTGGAAGGAAATGAAAACATTTTTATGTTCCCGAGTTTCATTTAGGGAAGGAAACTGAAGGAAATGATATGTATCACTATCCGTTCTTTTCCTTCGGTTATTTTCCTTTTTTTTCCCTCCTCAAGTAAACTCAAGATCTTCAAGAGTATAGACAGAATGAAAACTGCATTAATAATATGTCCAAAACTTTCCGTTTAAAAGTTTACTTTTAATCTCTTCTTCACTTGATCTTCAAGAGTATAGACATAGAAAACCACATTATTCATATACTCTGATCAAGTTATCTTTATAGGTTCAAAATTTCTACTACACAATGCTAAACTTAGAATCGAACAAGTTAGTATAAATTGGAATATAGTCAACAATTAAAAATTAAACTAGCCTTACACGATGGCCATCAAATATATGGTCGAATTGGATCACATAAATGCGAAGAATGAACACCGATGAAACTTTAATGTTTACAATTAGACTAGGAAATAATTTTTTTTTTTTTTGAAAGGCAAATTTCATTCACAAACGACCGGCGAATCAACCCCGATTAGGAGAGAAACGACAAACGGCCACAATACAACTTATACAAAATCAAAGTTACACCAAATGGACCAATCTACCGAATCCTTTTTAACTCTACTTCTAAACCAAAGAAAGCCCAACGTTTTAATGTCCGCCACAACCTCCGTCACCATATGCCTTTTATCTTTGAAAACTCTATCATTTCTGGCTTTCCAAATCCTCCAGCAAGCAATGATGACAATCCCGTGCATAACTTCCCGCTTGATCGATGTAGAGCCAAAAAACTTACGAACCTCCAACGTGTCTTTGGTATCAAATAAGAAAATCGGCGGAATACCACACCAATTGGCAATACCCAACCAAACCCCCATAGCAAAACCACAACCCGTGAAGAGATGATCGTGAGACTCCTCTTGATCACTACAGAAAACACACAAAGCATCTCCAACATCAATGTTTCTTCTTCGGAGCGCTAACAAACAAATAAATTGTAGTAAAAGAATTTTGGAGTGTTGAGGCTTTTGAGTGATGTTCTTGGAATAGTGTGATTAATGTTATCTTTTCTATGGATTTAATGTTTTCTTTTCTAATAACTTGAACTTGGTACCGATTGAAAATCAATAAAATTGGATATTAGTACCGAAAATGCTTGGTACGGTACCGCTACTAATATTTAGATGAAATCGGTAAAATACCGGTACCGTACCAAAAGTATCGGTCCTAAAATACCAAAGAGTTGGTACCGAATTGGTACCTAAAGTAATTTGGTACGAGAAATTCAAAACCGGTACCCGTACCATTTGCTCATCTCTAGCACAAATTATCTATATATTAATATGTAATGTCGGTGGCTTTTACGCCACCGACCTCCGACTTTCCAACAAATGACAATAACAACCTTTCACTTTGTAAAACAACAATTTGTTACCCCTTCTCTATACAAAATAACAAATGCACTCCTAACTTTGAGAAATGACTCTTTTACCCTCGCTTCATTTTACCGCCACCTCTATACTTTCAAACTTTGCATTTTTACTCCTTTTGCGTTTTAACCCAAAGTTTCACGACGTTGCAATTTTAGTTTATTGGCTTTTCAAACTCAAGGTTTAATTCCTTATGTTTCTAATGTTTCAACTTTACTCAAGTACCATATATAATATACGGTTTTAACATATTATTTTCTTTAATGACTTTCGTTTGTTAATTAAACCACTTGAGTTTCAAAAGTTTCGACTTTATCGCTTTCGTTCCTTTACTTGCAAAAACATTTTTTTGTGTGTGTGGATTCTTATGTATGTGTCGGTATCTATTCGAAATGATCTGCGTTTAGACATAAGCTTTTATTGGGAAACAAGTCAGTGCAACTATAATAAGTTTCCGTTACATACCAAACCGAGCGACATTAGATATAATACTTCGATGTTTGCAATGTATCCGCGTGGATCTAATTACTAGTTAAAAAATAAAAAGGAAAATAAATCAACATTTTTTTTATTGAAATTGACTCTAAAATTTTGGGTCTAAAGCTCTTACTATTTATATTGCACACATGGAAAAGATGTGTTTTTTTAAACGTTCAACAAAGCTCGAACACCCGGTACATTCATAGGCAAAATTTCACTTATGCTTGTGATCACAGACATCGCTGGTGACCTAGCCGGTCACCAACTACAAAGGAAACCTACCGCTCAAATGCCTATTATGGTAAAACCCCTAGTTCGCGCATGACATTTTGTCATGAATGAGACTCCAACCAACAACCTCTCTTAAACAAAGTTATTCGGATGCACTTATCTTTTGGTTTGTGAAAAGATTGGTACTTCCTTATTATAGTGGCATGTTCATGATCATCCCTACAAATGTTGATTAGGGAGAAACATTGGTAATCTCTACCTTGTTAGGAAGAGGATATGTAAAACTACCTTCATATAGAGAATATTTACGTATAGTAATCCTATTAGCTTACAGAGAAGCTAGTGACGAACTCTTGATTAAAGGCCAATGAGTAAACGTAAGATGGATTCATTATATCTTTCTTTACACGTAAATTGCGTTTACAAACTCTTTTTAAGAAATACAGTGTTAACATATAAAGAACTAGCTTTTATCCCGGGAGTATCCCGGGGTTGAAATATCTAATATAACATAACAAAATATCTAGTATGACAAAATAATTAATGATTTGCCAATACATGATTAATGAATAATAATATTATTATTATTATTATTATTATTATTATTATTATTATTATTTTAAACAAATTTCTGCCATAAGTTATCATATTCAAATTTAAAAAAAAAGAATCTCTGCCTATAAAGTTATGTTTATCGTTTGTGATTTATTAGTAGAATAAAATATATTTGAAAACAAAACCCCACAAAAATAGTTGTTTTTTCTCCGTTTTTTATATAGCACTATGATACTCGTTGGAAAGATAATAAAACGCTCGTTAATTTGGTGTAATTTTTTTCTTTAAAAAATCTCGTATATAAAAAATATTAACGTTTAAAAGTTATGGGAGGAACATTAGAGAGAAAATTTAATTTTGTTTTTAAATTGTTATCTTTTCCTAAAATAATTATAATACATATAGAATTATTAAAAAAACTCAAAAATTAAAAAATCCTACATGATGCCACGCGGCACATTCAAGGAGGGGTTGAGGCCTCCATTGAATGCCACATCATCAAAGTTCAATTCTTTTATTATAAGTTAAGATTACTAGTAGGAAACCCGCGCGATGCGGCGGGATAACAATTTACAACGTAGTACTCGTTTTCTGTTAGTCTTATTAATCCTCTAGTTGGTTCATCCGCCTTTTCGATGTTGCGGCGATGACAATTTGTAATGTGGTACTCGGTTTTTGTTAATTTATCAATCATCTCATGATATATTGTGTAGTACTTCTTTTAGTGGGACTTACATGTGGGTTGTGTGGACATTAAGTTGATACTGGTGTTGTTCATTACAATATCATACCAGTAATATAAACTCAATTAATGTTTTAGTTATTTATAGAAAGTAATTTTGAAGCACGTATCATGCACTATAACAACTTGACCTCATTTTTGTTTTTCTTATTGTTAATCCTCAGAAAAATAAAGAAACTTATATAACAGTCAATGTTAAAAGTAACCCATCTTCAAGGAAGTTGAAAAAAGAAATCTGTTGTCATTTGTCACGCATCATTGCTCAAATGTTAACTGAATCGTAACCGAATTAACTAAACAAAAAGTTGGTCATAGTCGATTAACCAAAAAGTATGGGTCGTTTTTTATGATGGGGTGTCATAACCAAACTTCATCAATTTGAAATAGATAAAAAAAAAATACCATCCATATAGCTTCCACTACACTACAATTTTAGGGTTGCTATACTTTCTGTATACTATATAATGGTTTTATCCATGTAATACAACATCGTAATTACATTTCAAAATGTAGAGTTCTGTGCAAATATAGTCAAAAAATGCAAATATTGCAAAAAGAGAAGATAAAAGACAATGAGAATTAATAGAGTGAGAATCCCATTGCAATTT
Source organism: Ambrosia artemisiifolia (assembly GCA_032199755.1). Classification (NCBI taxonomy): domain Eukaryota; kingdom Viridiplantae; phylum Streptophyta; class Magnoliopsida; order Asterales; family Asteraceae; genus Ambrosia; species Ambrosia artemisiifolia. Next base: position 37,241,975 of record CM063512.1, read on the forward strand.
TAAACAAGATAAAAATTACCTCTTTGACTTTAAATCTTATGTCAACAATTTTCAACTGGATACTTACTCCTACAAATGAAGTTTATCATTTCACATTTATAAATGAAGTTTCAACAAACTGCCCATGACCAAATTTTCTGTATATTGTGTACTGTGTTTTGTGCCTCGGGCCCATCTGCTCATTCACTTTCTTAATCACCTTGTGCTTGCCTTCTTCCCTTTTGCTAGTCAGGATTGGCTCACCGGCTAGAGTGTAAGCATCACACGTCGCCTTAAACACATTTATTTTATGAAATCTGCTAAGAAAGTTGCAATCTTTATGCAACATTAGTTAATTTGTCTAAAACATAGACCAACATAACTACTTTTAAAAACAATTCATTTTGATCCAAAACCAGAAGTATCCCTATTTTTAATAGGGGAATTTTGACATTTGAATAATAGTAGATTAAAAAAACTGTTCACATGTCGATCCAACCTACATGACCCGTTTTGAACCACACAAAATGATAACATATTTCAAGTTTACAATCCCCCACCCACTAACTGGTCTAATTTGCAGAAACATAATGGGTGTTTGCATGATTTTTCCTTACAAAATCAAATAAATAATATAAAAAACCAAACAGTTTTTAATAAAAATAAAAGATTCTTACGTTATCCAGCTTGTCTACATACATATGAGGTGTTAGAATGGCCACCTGAATAAATAAAGAAACGTATGGGACATGACTACCTGAATAAATTAGAAAAGCAAGGTAGAGAGAAGTAACGGGTCAAAAGGGTAATTTTTATTACCGATCGATCCTTTTCCCATATTATAGAAAGAATCATGTACATTAAAAATCTCCAATAGCGCACCAAGACATGATGGCAAGACGATACAACAAAACAAAAGCAATCCAACTACAAAAGACCTTATGCATGCTTTTGTTCTCCCCCTAATGAATCTATTAACAATCTTATTACCAACTCATAATGCCCAGACTTTAATAAATCTTTTGAAGATTATTTATTTAATAATCACCCCAGATTTAAAATAACATGCTGGTAAAACATTGTATTAATAAACATTTAGGATTAGTTTTGTAAATGCATTGAAAAGGGAAATCGATTAGTTAATACAAACTAAAAAAATGGATTAGATAAATTGTTAGCATGCGAGCCTAACCCATTTGAATGATCTTTGGTGTCATAAGAAGCATTGGGACTAATTATAACACCATGATTAGAAGTAGCAAATTGGGTGGGTCGGGTGACATGCCGAGTCAAAACTTCTTGGGGTCAAAGCAAAAAAGAATTATTTTGGTTCGGGTCAAAGTGGGCTCGGGTCCTCTTGAGGTTATAATAATGGTAATCCACTTTTTGAAAGGTTTTCATGCATATTGAATACAAATACAACTTTAAAAAAAAATATCACAATGTACTGTATTGTGATTATACAAAGTAAATCAAAATCACAAAACTTGATGCACCTAAACACTAATGATCTTAAAACTGGGAATGTATCTAAAATATAAAATTAGTGAGTATGTTAATTAATTTTGTACATCGATATATGCTTGATTGTCACACCCTCAAATTTCCACTGCGGGGTTTATACCGCGAGGCGCATGACATACCAGGATCCCAAAGCCATAAGTCATATGAACGAACTCTAAATGCCCAAACCATCTAGTTCGTTTTCAAAAATCAAGTTTAGTTAAGCTGCGGAAGCGTAAACCAAATTTAAACCTTTTAGAACCATGCGCAAAACAACGCGCCCAAAATTAAAATCATATGAAAGAAAATGTAAAAGAATAATATGTAATTTAGGTGTATGCCCCAGACCCCAAATGCAGTGAAGTGTGCGGTGCTTTCTAATCCTGGCACCGGAAGCTAACTACCTGCAAAAGCATGTAAATCGTGGGTCAACAAACAATGTTGGTGAGTTCACTAAGTAAAGTAATTGAGTAGGTAACTGCGATGGTTTCCAAAACCATGTAAACAAGTAATTGAGTTGGTTCCAAGAACCGTGTAAACACTAGTTCATCGCATGTCAAGGGTAGCTAACCCATTCATGATAACTAACACCGATATACCGAACTGCTGATGTACGTGTAGCCACAAATGTGAGCCGCATGCCTTACATCATTGCCTATCAACAATGATAAAATCTGTTAAGTTATAGTTCACTCCCGCACTCCCCGAGCCGGTGTGAGGTTTGTCAGACCTAATAGCGCTATCAACTAATAACCCGCTTGCCATAACCCGGCAACTCATTCGGTATGTGAAGGACTTACAGATGATAGAGTTGGTTTAGTTCATCAAGGACACAGTTTGCGAACTAGCAAAAACCGACCCACACAAGGATCCATAGCATCCCAACCCGGGATGTGTAAGTAGTCCCAAACCGGACTAGAAAGTAGTAGTCCCAACCCAGACTAGAAAAAGTTAATTACGTTGTCTCAATCCGAGACACATGCTTTTGAGAAAAGAGTAGTGAAACTCACCTTAGGTTGCAAGCAAAAATATCCAACTCCAATGTAATAGAGACTCGCTACCGACTCCCTATTATATGTGTCACTATGTGAGTACACGTGCATAACCAATATACCACATAGTACGTTTATTCGATACTTTTAAAAGTTCAAAACCGTGTAGTGACACCTAGTGACTCTACATGCACAGGTATGTCCTACGTATCCCGTTGGTGATCATGGTGATTATTAAAAGTTTAACACATCAAATACATCTCATGCAAGTTTCCACACAAGTACATGTCAATTACATACCACAAACGACTTCAAATAGTCACATAAATACCTCGTACACAATCTGCGTTTTTAGGACAGATTGTGCGCTGTGAAAAACGAGTCATTTAACCCACTTAACGAATGAATTAAAATCCCAAATTTTTACTGAGTATTCATGGGGATTCAGTTGCAAATCTCTATTTTTATTTTGTCTCAAAACCAAACACAAAAATTATAAAAATTTGTACAACACAGCTATGCCCAGAAAATTTCCACAACAGATCAGTTTAGTAGAAAAATTCCCAAAAATTGTGTATTCATCCAAAAGGGGTGAATCCACTTGGAAAAGCCGAGTTTTTCCAATGTTGACCTACTGTAAAAATTTCATAACTTAATTCTTTGTAAATCTCCAGTTATGACCATTTAAAGTTGACCAAATTTTCAATTCCGAAAATCTTATATGACCCCTAATCAATTAAAATTCCAAAAACGACTCAGCCGATGTCCAAATCTGATGGTTTTGCCCATTATGAAAAGCTAAGACTATGTACATGACAATCATGCAAAGAAATCATCAAAACTATCAATTTACCAACCCATTACAGCCCCTACAATTCGTCACAATGAATCTGTCAGAAAATCAGAATTCTAATAACATGCTTCTCATGAACCCTAATCATTCTCCATATCCCATAATAATGCAATAACCTCATACTAGCACAATAACATTCATATTAACATGTTCAATCTCAGGTTTTTATATACCATACACCCTAGATATGATTTCTATTAACCGTATTCATCAACAATCTCAACAAACAATCAAGATAACCAAACTTATCATGATTTGCGATTTTTATATATAACATTCTTAGGGTTTTTACAACTTTTCAAGCATCATAATCAATCATATAACACATAAACGATATACCTTGCAATTCTAGGCTTCCTAAAACTCCAAGATATCACCCGAATCAACTTGAACTAGTGAGAATTGATGAAGATTGAAATTGAAAAGTGTGTGTGTGTGTGCTCTAATCCCACGGCGCAAATAGGTAGTTTAGGGTTTGTTTTATTTTATTTTTTTTATAAAGGATAAGCTAGGGTTAAGCTCATGGGCCAAGTCTTTCGGGCTTTGGTGGTTTTTGTCTGATAAGTGAGCCCATTAGCCCTAACTAACTCTTGAGATCAATCCCGACAATAATAGTCATACTAGCATATATAAAACTACTGTTTTATCAATACATATTATGTTTATCATAAGTGCACGTATCTCATAACGTTTACGTACAAGTTAATTAATACGCAATAATTCACATAAGCATGTAACTTACATACACGTGTTAATCCACATACATCAACACTCAATTGTTCACATAATCATGCATGTCCAACAAATCACCAACGTTCGGGTTATAGGATTCGTGTGTGTGTCAAGACAACCGTTTTCCTAATTATACGTATGTTAATATCATCCAATATATGTTATTATCCCATAATATATCGAAAGACCTTCTAAACTAACCCTAGTTAAGTGTTTAGTCACGTATGATTATGGAAATTAACTAGAGTTAAGTAAAAGAGTTAACATGAAAATGCGGGGTGTCACATTGATCCTCTCCACCTATTTCGGGTTTATTTAACCCCCTCTTGGCTTTGCTTCTACAAGCAATTTTTTAGTATAAGTTGTTAGAAACTAACTAAAAGACATATTTGCCCTTAAAATATCTTTATCATGTGCATTAAGTGTTGTACCTTAAGCAATTATATTTGTATTACTTAAGTTTTAAGAAGTCCCTGACTCATGCATTATAATATAGTATAGATAGATTATAGATTGTAGATTTTTAAAAGTGGTCATAAAACTAAAAAATAATCCATATACTCACTTTCTAGGTTCTTACATATGGAGGAGGGAGAGGGAGAGGGAGGGAAGGCGAGAGCTAGGGAGAGGTCTAGAATCCTAATAAATAGAAAATTTATGAAATCAAACTACTATGATTTTAAGTTTTAACCTACAGACTAAGTGTAGTGGTTTGAACTACACGTCACTATTAAAATGACATGGCATTGCCATATAGGTGATGAGCACTTAACTAACTTACCATTTCACATGGGTGTAGTGGTTTTAACTAAAAATTAAATTAAAGAAAAAAAAGATGTGTGGTTGGTTAGTTTGCAAGTGACCCGACATCTCTTTATCTCCCATGTACGTTATCCCATAATGAAGAAGCGGAGATTGAAGGTTTGACACCCATATTTACAATGGTGTAATGATTTTAGCGGAATAGTGGCGGTGAAATGTAGACTGCAAACGAACTGAACTTTCAACGAATAATTCATGAACTGTTCGCGGGAAGGTTGTTTGTGTACGTTCGTTAAATAAATAAACAAACACTAACAAAAATTTTTCGTTCGTTTATTTAAATGAACGAACATGAACGGCGGCCGCGTTCGTTTGTTTATGTTCGTGAACGTGTTCGTTTGATTTCGATAGTTTATCTACGTGCTTATGCCCTCCACATTCGACGTCCTCTACTATCCACTTCTGACGCCCTTCCATCCACCTCCAATACGAACTTAATTTTTTGAGACACTACTTTATTATGCTTACCAATATTACGTTGTTTACGGTGCGGTCATACAAGAAACGACAACAAAGAGAAGAGAAAGGAGTGCCGAGGACTAAAGAGGTTTACTTTTATTTCTTGCATCTCATATACTTACGTATAATTTTTTATAATTTATTATTATATCAAAATTCCGCATAAGCAATTAATATTACGAAATTTCCATACATTTATCTTTTACCATTTATGCAACAAAATTGAAAATTTGATAATCATACTTGTGGTACATTACATTATTACATCGAGACAAAAGTTTAAAAGCATTACGATTTTATTATTTTGTAGTCATATACTATTTTGGTTATAGTTTTGTACCATATCAAATGAAGCAGATACATGATTGTTGAAAACATCTTGAAGCGATCATCACACAGAAAGCATTTAAAAAATATAAAACCGAGAACCAACTCCTTTTATGTCTACCAGAATTAAGAGATTTGAACAAAGTGTTGGATCACATTTATATAGATTTTTGAGTTAATAGCCAAAATCGTCCCTGAGGTTTGGGTACTTTTGCTACTTCAGTCCAAAACCCAAACCTTTTAAATCTGGGTCCTTATACTTTACATTTTTTGTCACATTCGTCCCTGACACTAACCCAGTTAACTTATCTCTTTAAGTTGGGGGTATTTCTGACTTTTTGCCTACCCTTTTATTTTTTAATATTTTTACTTAATAAGTGGGACCCACCTCCCCCACCTTCTTCTACTCTAAACCTGCCACCATCACACACCACCACCACCACTACCACCACCACCACCACCACCACCACCACCATAGCCTCCAACCTTCACCCTCACACAACCTTCAACACTCAACAAAACCACCAACATCGAGCCTCGAACCCAAAACTATACCTGACCCGAACTCGAGTTGTGACTCATACTATGAACCGGAACTACACCCGAGCTTAACCCATATCTTCTGACCACCGTCAACCGGTCACCAAATAACCACCATCGGCCACCTACGCCATCACCATCACGAACCTCCACCTCTGCTTGACCACCGAACCAAAATCCGACTCCACTGAACCACCGAGTCCAAACCAAAACCTCCTGAGCTCAAAAACAACTCCAACAGACCCGAGCCCCTGAACCTGTCGGATCTAAGACACCAACATCCGCACCATAAACAACCATCACCATCATCCCCGTCTCATTGTACAGCGCCGCCACAACCACCATAACTGAGCCACGAACCTCATTAGACCTCCACCGCCTTGAACCACCCTAATCGTAACCCTAACCTCAGCCGCCACCATCCCTAATCGTACCACCATCATCATCGTAACCCTAAACACCCACACCCACTCCTCATTCGATCTACTCTCTCTCTCTCTCTACCATTCTCTCTCTCCTCTGTTACTTTCTCTCTTCATCGGGTCTCTCTCTCTCTGCTCTCTCTCCCTTAAAGTAAAGGTTTTTGTTTTTATTTTTTTTCTTGTATTTATTTAGCCTTTAAATACAAAATGTCTAAAATGCCCTCGATTTTGTAGGTAAAAACTAAAAAGTAAAAAATGCCCCCAGAGTTAACGAGATAAGTTAACTGGGTTAGTGTCAGGGACGAATGTGGCACAAAATGTAAAGTATAAGGATTCAGATTTAAAAGGTTTGGGTTTTGGACTGAAGTGGCAAAAGTGATCAAACATCAGGGACGATTTTGGCTATTAACTCTAGATTTTTTATTCTGTGTGTGTGTGTGTTTTTTTTCCGCATACATGACAAGCTAGCCCTTTTCGAGTTCGCCTTTAACTACCTAGCACAAACAAAACATGTAGTGATACAACCAACAATGGCCACAAACAAGACTACAAGAACATGCACACTAAAAGGGGTGCTCAATCAGAAAAAAGGAAGGGCAAATTGTTGCAAAATAATCTGTCTAATAATATATGATAGATATAAATTTTTGTAATAAGAAAAAAATTGAAGTTCCCTCTCCTAGTACAAATTGTGAGGGCATGTTGTATTACTCACACTTAATAGAACGGTATATATGTCGAACAAAGAAGAGTGCAGCACGGAAACCAATAGTGCCGAGCATGAGGAAGAAACCATAGCAAATGCACGCCATGTAACCAAAGAAGAAAGAGGTCTGCATGAAACCTGTCATGTCCGAACGCCCATAGTAGTAATACAAGCAATATCCGTAGATAAACAGCCCCGTTGAACCGCCACAAACAAAAGATCTGTAAAAGATTTGCAGATCATAAGTCAGCCTCATAGTCTCCCCGATAACCAGAAAATAAATAAATTAAAGTGCTGAAAAAATAAAAAATACATCATACTTTCTTATTTTTCACGATATTAAAGTCTCTCAACTTATAAAAAATATAAATAAAAGTCACTAAACTATATATTCTATGTTAAACTCCCTAAACGAATCTAAAATGCTCGTACTTTGATTTTTTTTAATAGTGAAATTTTAACTCTTAAATTGGTCAAAATAAGATGTAACTATATTTTGACCAACTTAAGCGTTAAAAAGTTCTAATTTAAGGACAGTTCACAAGTACAAGCATTTTAGACCATAGTCACATAAATCGCTCAAAGACCCACGATTTTCGTATTGGATCGTTTCGTACCGGATCGGAATTCGCCACCGTTCCGATCGAGTATGGTACAGCGATCCAAACCGCTGCAATTCACGATCCAACCTTTTAAGGGAACGTGGATCCAGAAGAGAGTAATTCGCGTCCCATATGTTAGAGAAATCGATTTTCTTAGACCTAAAAACACGAATTGATTGGGTCTGACATACAGTATGTGTATAGAGGTTTGTGAAGAAGAAGAAACAGGAACAATAAGGAAGAAAGAAACAGCGGCTGTTGTGTTTAGGGCTTTAGGCATTTTAGGGTTAGATAAATTTAGGAATTTAAACACTTAACCCCTTTATCTTTCAATAGTTTACATTTAGATCCTAAAACTTGTATTTTTTTTACACAAAATGGTTAAAATTATTTTATGTATTTAAAATATAAGTTATATCTTATATAGTTTATGGTTAAAATTAGTTTATAAATTCATCCAATCTTATATTACCTGTTAAAAGTCACGTACCTCTGTTAAAAGTCACGTACCTCTGGTAAATATAAATATTATTAAAATTTATATCGGGTACATCGAACCGGACTATACGGAAAACCGTACCGGATCGTACCGGTACGTACCGAAATGAACCTACCCCCCTCCGTACCGAATTCGTTGAGCCTAGCGAACCGCGTACCCGATCCGCGTTCCCGTTCCGGAGCGAACCGCGATTTAGGTGACTATGTTTTAGACAAGTTCATGTACTTCACATAATAAACTTATTTAGTGACTTTTACATGTATGTGTTTTACAAGTTGGGAAATTTCAATATACCAAAATTTGGTTGATGGAATGGTTTTTAATGGTATTAACCCATAAAGTAATAAATAAGTATTGTACCTCCACCACCATTCATGATCTTCAGCAGCTAGTTGGAAGTATGTCAAGGCTATTGTAATAAACGCGGTGACAATGACCAGAATGATGAAGACAATGAACAGGATGCTGTATATGGTATAAATTCTGTGACCCCAAACACTGGCAAATATGTAGTAAAGTTCGATGTAGATGGCACTGAATGGAAGAAAACCAGCCATTGCCATCTGAGGGAGGGTCCCACGGTACCATGGCAATGGTGGAATCTCTCGTGGATATTTGGTTGTCCGACATGGAGCTTGGAACTCGGCTTTGCTATTCTTTCCTGCAATCCCACCTAAAACAAGCAATGGCGATGTCACCAATGCCCATATCAGACCTATTATCACTATTGTTCCAAACGGTAATGCTGCAGTCGCACTGTAACTAATTGCGACTGTATTTAGAAAGCAAAACGTTATGAAAAGGGGTCCACAAAACAGGCCTCCAGTCAATATCAAATTCCTCACCTACAAACCACACCAAGTTGAAATAAGAACAAGAAAAAGGTAAAGGTAAAATAAAATTCAAAATGTGACTGAGATTGAGATCGCGATATGCCCACCCAATTGGTTCCTTCAAGCTGGCAATAGAAAGAGGATGCAGTATAGCCAGCTATTCCAGAAGTTAGTGCATATATTACAACTAACGCAGTGAACAAAGCTCCTCGGTTATATGGATAAAAGACACCAACCAATGCAAGTATGAAGATAAAGATTGTACTGCATAGCAAAACAGAAACAGGTTAATGATAATCAGTATGAAACTTGTGACTCTAAAATAGTGATCACGGAATCGGGACTGGCTTACAGGGCAAATAATTGGGTCCCAGAACCAAGGGCAGCAGCAAATAAAGATTTATGTTGTGGGTATCTGAAGACATCACCATGTATGTATTTCCACCCAGTTTCTTCTTGATCCTCAGCTGCTTCCTCATCATGAGCGTACCTATATTTTGATGTATAAAAAACAAATTGTCAAACAAACAAACAAACAAAGAAACACACACACATATACTTAAAAGAGAGAGAATGTTACTTGACAAAATCATTTTTGAGAACACGCATGAGAATCGTGGCAAGGAAACCAGTTAAAAGGAGCACGGTGACACAAGAATTGATAATTGAGAACCAATGTATTTCCAGATGATGTGGTAGTGAAGAATTTTGTGAGTACTTGTCCATCCTCTTTTTAAAAGGAATGTTGGTTTCCTTCCATCTAACTGTATACACAAAGTCAACGTTGACCTCCTTGTCTTGAGTGATATCGACAAGAGCAGTAGGATCCGTTTGGACATTAACCTCAATAACATGATTCTTGTTGTAGCGCACCTCAAACTGCAGATGCTTAAAAAGGTAGTATTTTTGTTCTTTTGTATCATATTTCCCTATGAAACCCCACAGAGGCAGGTCATCAAAGTACATTTGAAAGTAGTAGTCCTTTAAAATGGCTTTCCGGAACTTTTCAACTTCTTTCTTTGAAAGTTTCTTGGAGCAAATCGACTCTGAATCTTTATCAACCAAGAAATCAAGCTTGTATGGAGCACTAACCAAACGGTCTCCGTTTAACACTTCTCCAAGCGCTTCCTTTTTCTCTTTCAAATCATCTGTTTACATCATTGCACAGGTTGGGTAATGAGTCAAAACAGAATAACTTTTGTCCATTATTTTTTCTCACAGACAATTTAGTGGGTTCAGATCTGATTATAAAAATTATATGTATATTATTTCAACAATATTCTGTTTGTTTGAATAAATATGCTTCAGAATGTTCTATGAATTTAAAATAAATTTTGAGGGACTTTAAACTAGTTTCATGATTTCATCAGTTTTAACCAAGATCTAAGTAAATGGGTAGAAATTGCCACATGTAGAGCGGTTAACGTTATCCGTTTAAGGAGGGTAAGGGATTATGAACTTGTCAAACCTGGCAAGCAGAATGGTAGATCAAAATAGCGGTATGTTTCACTGAAATAGAAAATATGGGAATAATTAGCAACACGTCCATCATTTGAAACCTACATCTAATTATACCCAGCTCCAAGCAAACTACTCAAGTCAATTGTACATGTGAACATTATATATGAATTATAAAAGTAGAAACGGCATAGCAACAAAACAAATTTTCATTTTGCAACAACATAATAGTTAACGTTTTCTCCTGTAAAGCTACATTTTTCTGGTGCTGCTTATGTCAAAAAAAAAAAAACAGTTTCAGTACGAGCAAAACGTAAAATAGGAACAACTTCATTTCTCCTATTTAAATTTATTTTGTGTTTAAGCCCTATTACACACTAGTTTGTCATCAAACAACATCCTAATGCTAAACAACCAAAAAAAATATCATATGGAAATATCAAAGTAAAATACATAGGCCAAGGGTTTCAAGTTTCATCAACTATGTAGCATGACTAACATGAGACCTAAAATAGGATTTATTTCAACATCAAGTTTTGATACTACATTATGTTATTCTCATCGACAAATCTAAAACGGTCAACGGTAGCAATCTTTGACTCTACCCCCCCCCCCCCCCCCCCCTGCCCTTGTAACATTTGAATCCACCATATAAACCCTCAAAATCTACATTTAACAACATCTATGTACTAATAAAAGTTGACAAGATCTCCTCTACACACATCTCCATTAGCAGCAGTCTGAATGTACTATTTAACAATCAGAATAAAAACAAAGAGTTTCTTAATTATTAATTTAATCCAAATTAGTAACAAAAATACCTAGGGTTTTGAAAGGGGCCAACTTTATTGGCATAAAGAGGAACAGCATCACCGCTTTTGTATTTATGATTGGAAACATCTGACGTGACAGACGTCATTACACTGCAGATAAGGAGCAATGCTAGAAGCAGGCATTGATGGATCAGTGTGTTGTTGTCCATCATATGAAGACAACAGGTTTATGTTATGTGGGTGTGTTAGGGATGGATAGAGGATCTAGATCCAGATCACACAGAGTGTGTGTGTGTGTGTAATGTCAAATGTGGTTGGATTCGATTAACAAACACTTTGATTTTCGCACGTCCCTTCCCTATTCAATCCCCCAGATCTGAATAATAACCCACCAAACTAATTATTTTATTATTATGATAATAAAATCATCCATACAAGGAATAATTAAGAGTCCCGTGGGGACCCACGGTTCATCCGAAAATAAAATGAAAAAAGTAGGAAACTAAGAATTGTATTATGAAGTTGTTTCAGTTACTAAATGTTTGATAATGTAATATGATGAATTTTGATGTTAAATGCAAAATGTCATCTAACAGTTTAAAGCAAGAACGATACAATCAGGACTAAACGTACCAATTCATTTGTAACAGTGCATCCAAAACCAAGTAAACCATCGTAGTTGGATACTTGAAATTGTTGTATATTCAAACTCATTGGTTGTTGTAAAACATTGTTAGCTTTTTCTAAAACATTGTCAATAAGGACTTTGAATAATTTCATTTGACGACCATTTTTGTTAAATTCCATTTTTTCAAAAACAAATTAAATCACCAATCTGGAGACGAAGATCGTTTAGGAATTTCACTCAACCATTACAAAAACAATAGTTACGACCAATATTTTTAATTGACACGTTCCAATGATGTTCGTCATCTACATATATACTAATTGGCAAGTTAGGGAGTCCATCGGGATACTGATTAGCAACAAAGGAATAAGGCAGAACCTAAAAGAAAAATTATTGTACACGTGGACAATTAAAATCCGATATAATCTTATATAAAAACGTGTAAAATAAAAAAATTGAAATTAATAATCTTTACCATGGGTGTTGTTAATTCATGTTCAATCATTTTGCAGAATGAGACATCCAATTGCATAGATGGAGAATTATTGTAATGCTTTATTAGGAACGTATTTGGACTAACATAGTTGAAATGATATAGAACATTGAAAAACACAAATCATTAACAACTTTAGACCAACCATTTGTAAAACAAAAAAAACATCATCTATCAATTCTAATCGGACCAACCAAGATTGTCCTTCATATGTGGCAACTGTAATGCTAATGATGTGTATGTTTTTAGAGAACAGAAATTTGTTCATGGCCTTCGGCACAGTCGGGATTGACACGTTAAAAACAACATTAAAAAAGAAAGAATCATTTTTTTAAATTAAGAGGGTGTTTGGGATTGCGTTTTGAATCTGATTTTTAGATTATCGCGTTTTGAAAACGTAAATAATCAGTTTTTAGTGTTTGGATTGTGTTTTGAAAACGCAGATAATCAGTTTTTTAAGCTACCAAAACGCAATAATCTATAAGCAGCTCCACCCCTGCTTTTCCAAAACGCATAATCTGTTTTGAATAATCAATCCCAAAAAACCCCTAAATAGGCATATGAACATGAAAATAAGAAACATACCAAAACTGTTGACGAAGGGTCATGCAAAACCTTGAAGAATTGAGAACCATTGTGATAAGACATAATAACGTTTGTGTCTTCGGATCAAATCCTGGTTTTCAAATATATATATATAGGTCAAGTATAAAATGAAAACCCACTTGAGTTGAGAAAACCTTGGAAACCCATGTAAAAAATGATTTTTTTCTTTTGAAAAAAATAACCAATGTAAAATACATGTTTTTAAGTGTTTTTGGCCAAAAAAATAAAAAAAAGCGCCGAAGGGATTTTTTTAAAAAAAATAAACAAAGCTGCGAAAACACATGTTTACAACAGCTTTTATAACAGCAAATAACTGAAAACATATGTTTTTTAGCAACTTTGTTTATTTTTAAAAAAAAAATCCCTTCGGCGCTTTTTATATATTTTTGGCCCAAGATGCTTAAAAACATGTTTTTTACATTGGTTATTTTTTTCAAAAAAAATAATGATTTTTTACGTGGGTTTCCAAGGTTTTCTCAACTCAAGAGGGTTTTCAATTTATCCTTCCCCTATATATATATATATATCCGATTCCATATATATGACGATTGAAATTTGTTAAGGGACAACATGTTCAAATATATATATTTGTTGACCGAATTTATGTTTACCATGTAGCTAATCATTTTTGTTAACCTTTCATTAAAACAAAATACGGAAGTTACATCACAATAGAAGGTAGACGGGCAACAAGCTGCGCCGCCACCCCTTTTTGAATAGCGAAACCTAGTCTACCAAAGACAAATCCTTGACCCCCTGGAGATGAACTGTTGCTGTGGACAACCCGTTGGACCCTGGTCAAGAAACGAATAGCTTCTGGCGCTAGGGAGCCAAAGGTATCAAAGGCCAAAGGGATAAAGACATGTTGGTTCTCTACACAAGCCATAGCATGCTTATCTACTTTCTTCGATTCCGCCTTTCTCGATGCTTGCCCAGCTACAAACCCTGTTTCCCGTAACCCAACCAAAGGAGATACCCCTGTGAGGTCCACGCAAGCATGTTTCCCCCTCTCCCAACCAAAGACAAGCAGATCTGCTGGTCGCAGGGTGGATCTCCCTTCTGCAGGGTCTGTGAGAAAATTTACAGGGGCCTCCTTTTTGGCAGAAATCCCAGCTCTTCTCAGGATGTCCCACAGAACGTCTCTCACCCAGTCATGCCGGTATTTGAACCCAGGGAGCTCTTTGCAATGAATTGCGTGCTCCCCATATTTATCCATGCAAGCTTTACGGCAGATAGGGCATGTTTCATCTTCCGGATACATAGGGATCATCAACCGGTACTTGAGTATAGCCCTGTACTCCACTGCGGACATGCATTGACCCAAACCCTCAATTGGGATAACGGTCAAAAAATCCTGAGCATGAGGACCCTTTAGGCATTCAATCACCGCCTTCTGGCGAGAGGACAACTCAAAAACTTCTCCCAGGCTTTGAGCAGTTTTGCTAAATAGAGCATTCGCCAAAGTTTTTTGTGGCTTTGGGGGGGCGGTGTCCTTATTAGAAAAACCGCCAATATCAAAGTCCGGGAGATAGACATTTAAGCGTTCGAGCGCCTGTTGATAGTCCGAGTCTAGCCCGATGACTCCACTATTTCGAAGGATATGATCCTGGAGTTTCCAAGACTGAGCTCTAGACGCCACAAAGGCATAGACCCCAACATCTCGAGCTGAAAGGAGGCCCAAACCACCTAAGCGCATCGGCAAGGATGCTAAGCGCCACTGGAGGTCCCCGAAGAATGGGCCACCACACACAACTATATCTTCAATAGCCTCCCGGAGGCCATCATCGAAAAGGGATACTGCATCCACCATTAAGTGGGGTTGACAAGTTCGCAACCCAAAAAGTAGCTTAGCGACCCCCATGCATGATCTGAGCAGCAGGAGTTCACTTTGGGGATCCCTAAGGCGAGGAAGGAGTTTCATAAGGTCAACCGCAACCGTAGCTCGCCGCCCTGCCAACTCCCCAATAAATATAGGATCTCGGCTAACAGCCCCGCCAAGGAGCTTAACCCCCTCTCTTGTCTACCAATCCCTCTCGGGAAAAGCCCATCCTGAACTTTCAGCCTGTCACACGTCGGCCAAAATACCTCTGTTTTCTTTATATTGAGATGAAGCCCAGAGATGGCCCATGCACGTTGATAATGTTTAAAGCCTTAGCAACCTCAGCTGCGTTGCCTATAATCGTCCCATCATCCAAATACCAAGCATGAAAAGGGAGGTTACAGTGTTCCTGAACCTGCATGATAAGGGGGTGTAAGGCAAGAGCAAAGAGAAGGGGCCCCAAAGGATCTCCTTGTTGCACTCCGGTGGTAGCCCCAATACAATCATTACCCACATACAGCCTAGCAGGCTGGGCGTAAAGGAACTGGACCCATGGATAGATAGACGGGCACCGTTGGTGAACCTCTTGGAGAAAGGTTGTGCGGTCGACCATGTTGAAGGCATTGGAGAAGTCTACTGTAAGTAGGGCCAAGGACCCATCTGCATGAAAAGAGTTGAGGAACCTGTTGGCACTGTGAAGCACCGCCTCTGCCCCATTTGGTACCCCTACTCCAAATTGAAAGTCCCCCAGGTACCGGGCAATGTCTTTCCCAACCTTCTTCATTGCCACCTTAGAAACCAACCTTCGCCAAATGCCCCATACAGCAATAGGCCGAATTCCATTATCGGGCTTCAATAAGGGGTGAGGGGTGCCGAGGCAAAAAACTCGGCAAGTGTCTTAGGGCAGGCCCCTCCAAGCCATAAATTGACGACTTCAGTAATGGCTGCGAGCAAACCCGAGGAAGTCACCGAGCCTTCGCCACCAATAGCATCCAACAGGTGTTAGGCCCGTATCCCATCCCTGCCGCAAGACGTCCCTTTAGGGAAAGACCAGATACATCTGAGCACACAATCCCCATCTACAGACAGAGCGGGCAGGGCAATAGGGTTAGAAGGAAAGGATGGAGGCGGCACCACTGGGTGTTTATCAATGAGGGCTTTCATGGTCGATTCACATAGAGGGGCAACCCCACTGGAGCACAAAACCTTAACCGCCGCCGTGAAATGCCCATCTCTGACTTTTCGAAGACATTGCTTTATATTGGGTTCCCTTTCATTGTCCTCTTCCTTTCTGACATCTCCCCTAGGTACCGCAACCTCCCCCACGCTATCCAAGACGGAAGAGACCAAGATCGCAACCCCAGACCCATCTTTCCATAATGCAAGCGCTTGCATGATGCTACTACGCTGCAGAGATTTCCTGTTCCCTGATCTTCGCTCTTGCCTGGAGGACGGTCTGACCACCCTTAGGGTTAACCGCGGAAGCAATAGCAATTGGACCCAATTGTCAACCGAGCTTGGCGACGCCACCACTTTGCGTAAGGCACCTGTTAACACTTGAGAAAACATCAGACGACAACTGGGGGGAATGATTTTAACAGTTTGAATAGGGAGGGAAAAAACACGCTCGAGGAGGGCAACATCCCCAACCATCCCGGTTGGGTGACGTAGGTTTGCGTCGTCTACCGCTTAACGTGGTCTCCGTATCCCAACAATGAAATCTTCGACATCTCCCGAGACCATGGCGAACGATACAACCTCATCGTCATGCTTGCATCCCCTACTAAGAGCATGCATCACCATGCACCTCCCACATAACCATTTATCTCCTGCCCTGAGAACTTCTCCAACATCCAAAAAAAGGTCCAGATCCTTTGAGATAGCCTCCTTCATAGATAGCCTTCGGTTTTCTATCTTGAGGTGAGTGTTTTGCATGTGTTCAAGAAGGCGGAAAAAACCGTCAGACCCTGGTTTACCATCTTTACAATCGTGAAAATGTTTAAAGGGGCAGGCCCTTAAACCTCTAACAGAGCCCTGCGCGGGACCTTCTGACTTGACATTCCGGGCCTTTCTGGCAGGAGCCATGTGCGAATGCTAAACGCCGAACTCGAGAGGAGTTGGGGGGCAAAGAAACAAGCGAGCAAAACCCCTATACTAGACGATGAGGGTAGCAACCACAGGTTACCCACCCTCTAAGTGGAACCCCGCATAACTCCTTACTCCATTATTATTATTATTATTATTATTATTATTATTATTATTATTATTATTATTATTATTATTACTAAAAGGAACAAGGTGACTTAGTTTTCAAAAAACGGCATAACACCCTTTGTAAATTTCTATATGTCATTTCACTCCCAAGACTCCATACCCAATAATATTATTATTATAATTATAATTATAACAATTATAAATGTTATTACTTTAATAATAACAACATTTCACCCAAGACTCCATACCCTTTGTAAATGTTATTACTTTAAAAATAATTATGAAAACTCAACAGGCGGTGGTGCTGTAGGGTTGTGGGGATGGTGCTGGAGGGTTTGAAAGAGGAGGCGGAGGGGGTGGGGTGGCGGGAGGCGATTAGGGAAAAGAAGGCGAGTAGGGTGTGAGGCTAAGGGCGATTGGGTGTGAGTAGGGCAGATGAGCGATTAAGGAAAAGAAGGCGAGTAGGGTGTGGGGCTAAGGGCGATTGGCTATAGATGATGGTCAGGAGGGGCGATTGGCTTAGGGTGGGCTTGGAAGGGGGCGATTGGGAAGGAGGGGGCAGATAGGATTTGAAAACTGACCGTTGCAGGTGGTTGAGTTTTGTAGGCTCGGTGGAAGAGAAAGTTAGGTCCGGTGGTTCTAGGAGGGGGGTTCACTTCGGTGGTGGTGAAGTAGGGGGGAGGTTTAGGGCCGGAGGGGTGAAGCAGGGGGGAGGTTTAGGGCCGGAGGGGTGAAGCAGGGGGGAGGTTTAGGGCCGGAGGGGGTTGGTTGTAGGGTTCAGGGTCGGAGGGTTTGAAGGAGGAGGCGGAGGGGGTGGGGTGGCGGGAGGCGGTGGTGCTGTCGGAGGGTTTTCTTATCTTTATAAGTGGGTTAGGTGAGAGGAGGAGGGAGGTCGGAGGGAGTGGTAAACCTAAATTACAGGTTAAATCGATTCATAATCAATCGGTTATACAAAAAATAAGTGAGAGCTATTATGGTAAACCGAATTTCGTATTAATAGTAATATAAATTAATAAGATTAAAAAACCGTAATAAATAACATTAAATTCAATCGTTTATTATTAATGACAATAAATAATATATATACAAAATTTCGTAAAAATAGATTAAACATAATTTCGTATTAAACATAAATTCGGTAAATCAATTATGATAAGCCTAAATTACGAATTAAATTTATTCATAATCAATCATTCATACAAAAAAATAAATGAGAGCTATTATGGTTAGCCGAATTTCATATTAATAGTAATATAAACTAATGAGATTAAAAAATCGTAATAAATAACATTAAATTTGGTCAATTATTATTAATAACAATAAATAATACATATACATAATTTCATAAAAATAAATTAAATATAATTGCGTATTAAACATAAATTCGGTCAATAAATTATGTTAAGCCTAAATTACGGATTAAATTGATTCATAATCAATCATTCATACAAAAAAAAAAATAAACGATAGCTATCATGGTAAACCGAATTTCGTATTAAGAGTAATATAAACTAAGCAGATTAAAAATCGTAATAAATAACATTAAATTCAGTCAATTATTATTAATGACAATAAATAATACATATACATAATTTCGTAAAAATAGATTAAACAAAATTTCGTATTAAACATAAACTCGGTCCATAAATTATGGTAAACCTAAATTACGGGTTTAATTTATTCATAATCAACCATTCATACAAAAAAATAAATGACAGTTATTATGGTAAACCGAATTTCGTATTAATAGTAATATAAATTAATGAGATTAAAAAAATCGTAATATATAACATTAAATTCGGTTAATTATTAATGACAATAAATAATACATATACACAATTTCGTAAAAATAGATTAAACATAATTGTGTATTAAACATAAATTCGGTCAATAAATTATGGTAAGCCTAAATTACGGATTAAACTGATTCATAATCAATTATTCATACAACAAAATAAATGAGAGCTATTATGGTAAACCGAATTTCTTAATAATAGTAATATAAATTAATGAGATTAAAAAATCGTAATAAATAGAATTAAAATCGGTCAATTATTATTAAACAAATAAATAATACATATACATAATTTCGTAAAAATAGATTAAACATAATTTCGTAAAAATATATTAAACATAATTTCGTAGTTAACATAAATTCGGTCAATAAATTATGGTAAAACTAAATTATGGGTTAAGTTGATTCATAATCAATCAGTTATACAAAAAATAAATGAGAACCATTATGGTAAACCGAATTTCGTATTAATAGTAGTATAAATTAATGAGATTAAAAAATCGTAATAAATAACATTAAAATCGGTCAATTATTATTAATGACAATAAATAATACATAAACATAATTTCGTATAAATAGATTAAACATAATTTCGTATTAAACATAAATTCGGTCAATAAATTATGGTAATCCTAAATTACGGATTAAATTGATTCATAATAAAAAATTTATACAAAAAAATAAATGAGAATAAAAATTGTAAAAAATAACATTAAATTCGGTCAATTTCTATTAATAACAATAAATAATACATATACATAATTTTGTAAAAATAGATTATACATAATTTCATATTTAACATAAACTCAGTCAATAACTTATGGTAAGCCTAAATTACGGGTTAAATTGATTCATAATCAATCATTCATACAAAAAATAAATGACAGCTATCATGGTAAACCAAATATTGTATTAATAGTAATATAAATTAATGAGATTAAAAACTCATAATAGATAACATAAAATTAGGTCAATTATTATTAATTACAATAAATAATACATATACATAATTTTGTAAAAATAGATTAAACATAATTTCGTATTAAACATAAATTCGGTCAATAAATTATGGTAAGCCTAAATTACGGATTAAATTTACTCATAATCAATCATTCATACAAATAATTAAATGAGAGCTATTATGGTAAACCGAATTTCGTATTAATAGTAATATAAATTAATGAGATTAAAAAATCGTAATTAATAACATTAAAGTTAGTCAATTATTTTTAATGGCAATAAATAATACATATACATAATTTCGTAAAAATAGATTAAACTTAATTTCGTATTAAACATAAACTCAGTCAATAAATTATAGTAAGCCTAAATTACGTGTTAAATTGATTCATAATTAATCGTTCATACAAAAAAATAAATGAAAGCTATTATGGTAAACCGAATTTCGTATTAATAGTAATATAAATTAATGTTATTAAAAAATTGTAATAAATATCATTAAATTCGGTCTATTATTATTAATGACAGTAAATAATACATATACGTAATTTCGTACCAAACATAAATTCGGTCAATGAATTATCGTAAGCCTAAATTACGGATTAAATTGATTCATAATCAATCATTCATACAAAAAAAATATATGAGTGCTATTATGGTAAACCGAATTTCGTATTAATAATAATATAAATTAATGAGATTAAAAAATCGTAATAAATAACATTAAATTCGGTCATTTATTATTAATGACAATAAATAATACATTTACATAATTTCGTAAAATTAGATTAAATATAATTGCGTATTAAACATAAATTCGGTCAATAATTTATGGTTAGCCTAAATTATGGATTAAATTGATTCATAATCAATCATTTATACAAAAAAATAAATGAGAGCTATTATGGTAAACCGAATTTCGTATTAATAGTAATATAAATTAATGAGATTAAAAAATCGTAATAAATAATATTAAATTCGGTCAATTATTATTAAAAAAAATATATATAATACATATACATATTTTCGTAAAAATGATTAAACATAGTCGTCTACGTAATACGAAATTGAATCGTCATATATATTCAATCGTCATATTTGTCACACCCTCAAATTCCACTTGCGGGGTTTTACCGTGAGGCGCGTGACAAACCAGGATCCAAGTCAACGATCACAATAAACAATACTAAATGAACTCATGCAAATTTAAAAACATAAGTTTAAACCATAGAATAGTAGCGGAAGCTTTGATTACAACTCAAAATCCAAAAGTATTCAATCTTATTCAACATGCGAAAACCATGAACCCTAAACTAGACGCCGTGCACACGCGTGCGCCTAAGTCCTGGGATGCTACCTTAGCGACCTGAGAAAAACATGCCAAAAATATGTCAGCACAATTATGCTGGTGAGTTCACAGGTTTGTAATAAAAGTACCAAGTTCGCCCTGTCCATACTATGCAAATATGTAAACCAAAGTACGCTAGCTAGGCGTATGTTTTGTCACTACTACGATTGGGAACCATTACTAACTCGCAAACCCAGAAGCATTGTGCCCGAATAATGTACCGTTCCTGTTTGAGACAATATGCACCCGCCCGGCTCCAAGCCGACGGGTGGGGCAGGTCACGCCCAATAGATCTATCCACATTTCCCCGTTGTGCTATCCTGCACATTCATGGTTTCCCCCGGGACTTCCAAGGATCATATAGTAACACAAAGTAACCCATAGTATGACAGTTGATACCAAAACACAAGTTTAACGCATGTTTTCTCCCCCAAAAGTAAAACCAGTTAAAGTGGGGCCGTGAACTCACCTTAGATTGCGTTACTTCGAAAATGATTAAAATCAGCAAGCTATGCTAGCCCCGTAAAGCGGTGATTAGGTTCCTAAATGCCTTCAGTATAGGTGATTGGGCTCCCAATCGCCTATAGCATAGGCGATTAGGGTCCCCAATCGCCCCCTGCATAGCTGTTCCGGTTTTTCGCGCGTTTAACCCTCCAAATAAGATCCGGAACGTGTGGAAACACCAAATATCAATCCTACAACATTATCAAACATATTTCAAGCAAAACCCCTAGCTTAACATCGTCCTACCAGTCCCGAATGCGAGCGTTTTCCCCAAAATAGCACACTTAGCATGGAAACATCACATCAACATGCACAACTTTACCCTAAATAGCAAATACTCAGATTTCATCATGTAACAACGTTGTCCGTTCATTCCCTACTGTTCTAGCATCATCCTATAGCAAACCCTAACATCATATAACTAACAAAACACCTCATATTATTCTCAATCATTCAAAATCATTCAAATGGGTCAAAATACCAAATATCCACAATACACCACCAAAACCATCCAAACTCCTAAGACATCATCATCCTAATACAAACAAGCTGTAAACACCTTAGCAACACAATTACAATCCTTTTTAAATCATAAAAATCCTATCTTTTAATCATATTCAACACATACAACATGCATAAGAGTTTGGACTTGTTTAAAAACGATTTTTAATAGTTTTTCAAAGACATAAAAGTTTATAAACCAGGTCTGGACCTTTAGGGAGCAAAACATAATCATTCAAAAGTTTGGGGATGAAGAACACACCTTGGATTTATGAGAAATTGATGTGTAAAGCTTGAAAATGTGTGTTTTGATGCAAAAACGTGTTCCAGAGGGTGTTTGTGAGTTGGGATAGGTTATGGGACGGCTAGGGTTGCACTAAGGGTGTTTTGGAGGTCAAGGGTAGTATTTATAGGCGTTTCTAGTCGTTTAAAACACGTCAGGCGATTGTGCAGCATTATCAGGCGATTAGGGATCCTAATCTCCCTCAGTAGCATGCGATTAGGCCTAATCGCCTATGGCTATAGGCGATTAGCCTGCCAATTGCCTGCTAAGGGCTCCCAATCGCCCCCTAAGCTGCGTAATCACCTATAATGTCAGGCAATCGCGTGTAATCACCGTTTTAACATATGTAAACACGTATACACATACCGACAAGTCACATAAAGATTATAAACACATAATTCATGGAAACAAATACGTTCACACTCGTTCACCAATTCCTGGGACTCGAGACTTGTGTGTTCACTAAGGTTCGACGATTCTACGAATCGTCAATCCTTGCATACATGGTTAATGACTGACATCTACCGACCCTCTAGGTTGCAGTAACGACTCCCGAACCATAACACGACTCAACCGACCTAGTTAAGTATAATATACGCGTGACTCGCTAAGGTAGACTTTGACCCAAACAATGTTATCAACCTGAGTTTGCCGGGTGTCACAATATTTATTGAATCGAATTTATGTTTAATACGATATTATGATAAAACCGATTCGTATATATGTAAACATATTGTACGTTAACAAATTTCAATCGTCGACATTGACTATTAGGTTTACATATTTTTCTAATGACACAAAATTCAACAATTACTATGTATACAAGCATAAGGACATAATACCTTTTCTCCTTAAAATGCGACAGTGGCTGTGTTGAACTAACCTTAAACTCTATGTAGCCACCGAGATTACATTAACTCTATATGACAATGAGTCTCAAAATAACTATAAGACACCGAGATTACCTTAAACTGTAGGTGCAGTTAGTGCTCTATTCTGGAAATGGGATATCAGCAAGATCCTCTCTGTAAGGAGGATTTGTCATAGCATGAATGAACAGAATCGATAGAGTTATGAAAATACAGACCGATTTAGACAAAATGAATGAATAACAAATGAGCGAAACATTCAAATGAAAAAAACTCAATAAATCCGTTATGAATAAAAGTGATCAAAATAAATCCATTTGATTTCTTCTTATTAATGTTAAGAAAAATAAATGAGTCAAAATAATATTAGGAATCAACATTAGAAGAGTAGTATCGATGATTACCTTGAATCGATTGTGGAGAATCAATAAATGATGCAAGATGAAGAAGGAAGATTGAAAGATTTGTTGATTCTTCTTAATAATGTTAACAATAGAAAATGAGTCAAAATGATGCAAGATTACCTCGAGTTGGTTGTGGAGAATCAACAAATGATGCAAGAAGAAGAAGGAAGATTGAAAGATTTGTTAGAAAGAAAATGAAGAATGAAGATTTAAAGATTGTTTAGGAAGATTAAAGATTGAAGGAAGAATGACAAAAAAAAAAAAAAAAAAAAAAAAACAAAACGGTTTTTATAGATACAATGCCGGAGCTCCATATAGCTAGTTGGATTCTACAGGCCCTCTCTAAGTCTCCATTCGACCCGAGGTTATTCATTTATTATATAGATAGAATAGATGTAGATGTTGTATCTTAGAAAGTGGCCATAATTTGTAAATTTGTAATAATGTTCTACAAATCAAAATATGTAAAAGTCAAAGGCACTTCACTAAAATTAAGTCATAGACATAAATTAAGGCTATCCATGTGTAAAAATTTCATTTTGTTTTACTAAAAAATCGGTCATCCAAATCGGTCAATTATAGTTTACTTTATTATTGTTTGTAATAATGTTATAGAAATCAAAATATGTAAAAATCGCATTAACTTAATTTTTAAATTAAGTCACCGACGTTATGTGAATTAATTGTTAATTGAGTGTATATTTAGTTTTTTTTAATGTTCTAGAAATCAAAATATGTAAAAATGGCATTGATTTATGAATTAATACATAATTGGATATATTTATGTAAGATCAGGTGTAATTAGTTTTTAAAAAAACAAATAAATACACACAATCAAAGTTGACATTTTTATTTGTAGTAAGTGTTTAAGAAAATTGATTTATGACTTAATAGATAATTGGATATATTTATGGGAGATTGGGTCTAATTAGTTGTTAAAAAAACAAATAAATGCCAAAAATGTCGCAAACATATTACTGTAGACGAAAAAAAGTTGTCAAATCCATTTAATAAAAAATTAAAGAAACACCATAACAAATTCTTATGTAGGTAAAGAAACAAAAGCGAATATAATAATAATAATAATAATAATAATAATAATAATAATAATAATAATAATAATAATAATAATAAGTACTTAAGTATTTATAATTCTATTAAGACTCCTCATGTTCTACTCACATAAAGATACAACTTATTGGAACAATATTTTTCTTGGCCCCAAAATTCATATTTTAAATGCATTCCATACTTGCGTACCAATTTGCCTCAAATATAGTAACATACTCATCGTAAAATATCCAATCTCATAGCATTCAAATTATTCAAACCTTTAAATGAGTTTCCAAAAAAACGTGGCAGAATTTATGGAAACAAACTAATGAGCATAAATGCTATGGTTCAAATTTTAAACGGATCCGGGTCCACCCCTAAATCCGAAAACATAAACCCACAAACATCCATAACTAATCATAGATCAAACCACTTAAACAAACACCAGCGAATATGAGGATCCATTTTAATAATGCTTGTCAAGAACAGCTCATGAAAACTCATGAATACCTCATGTCTACCAACGAACAAACATTTGACTCCAAGAACAATACCTCGGCACAATCCTAAAGATCTATCATTATCAAATCTTGAACCCCCACAATGTTATACATGTAGAAAGACAATAATTGGAACATAAAAAGAAACTACAACGTTGTAAAGAATATATAAAAACAAACATATGTTCACAACGTCTTTCTTATCACTTTTCAGCCTAGCTCGATGAACCTACATGGAATATGTAACAAATGTGAGAAAAATTGTTGGTTATCAAAGATCTAGTTCGGCATAAACTTGTGAATAATAAACACAAAAGTTACCAACTTGATGTACCTGTGCAATTGATGCAAAGCCAATAAGATCCCATTCTATTTTTAAAAAAATAGGATCCCTATCAAATCTTTCAAACAGGTCATCAACGGTTTTACCCAACTCATTTTTTTAAATAAGGCGCATCACATTAGATGGAGTTCTCAGCCATACCAATGTATCTGCAAAAAAAAGATGGGTATAAATTGATGATTAACTAAATAGTTGAGATCGACATAGAAAAACCTAGGTGGCGAATCAATAATCAGAACGATTATAATTGTGAACATAAAGATAAACATTGGAGACACATAAAGACATAAAAAACCCAGATCTGAGAACGTCATCCAACCATTACCGGAGAACGCAAAATACATCAGAGAATACAAATCAAAAGACAATAAAAAACTAGATCTGGATTGGATCCAGTTTATGATATGGATCTATTTTATTGAATCGAATACATAAAAGTTTACAAATCAGAACATATGATATGGATCCAGCGATTGAATACATAAAGCATATAATAAAAGTTTACAAATCTGAACATATGATATGGATCCAATTTATTAAATCGAATACATTAACCAGAATACATATATGGTTTGATTTTATAACTGAAGATTGAACTCATATTTTAGATGCAGATTATAAATCAGTGAAGAAGATACATACCTAGAAGCAAGAATGCATAAAAAGAAGAGTGATGAATGTTGGTTGGAAGATTTGTTAGTGAGGAATTGAGAGTGTGATGGAAGAATGTACACAATTAAAATATAGAAAAGAGTATTTATAGGGAATAACTTAGAGCTCCATATTCAATATGGATACCTCAAACCCTCTCTAAGGCCTTGATTCAACCCAAGTGACCTCAATTATTATATAGATAGATTTAGGGAGAGGCTAACATAAAAACAGCATAAGCGTACAAAGTGTAAGAATTAATGTGGACCGTAGGATTAAGCGCTTAATCAGGGGCATGATGGTAAAAAAACACGCGTCCTTAAATTTGTTGAAAACATTAGAAAGAGCAAAATAGTAATTGGACCAAAACAATAAAGGAGCGGGCAAATTACAAACATCACTCAACTGACTTTCAGTTTCTAAAATTACAAAGAAAACCGTCTGCTCAATTCAAATCAACACAATTAGGGTTTTTTTACTCTCTAAAATTTGAAAAACAGAACGATCAACAACAAAAAATGGCGTCAAAGGCAAAATCAGGTATTTATATACAATATTTGTCATATTATTGCATGTAATTAGTTGTTAGAGTTAACAAATCAACATGATACTATACAGGAGTTGAATATGAAAGGCGATCAAAGAAAAACCATGATAGGCCGGGTAAAACTTCAAAATCAGGTTCGCTGAACAATTATAAGTTGTTAATAAGTATTCATATTATGATTTTATAGTTTTTTTAACAAATACATGTTTATTGCGTCTTATAATGTATTCATTTTTTAGGGGATTTTTGCTACTATTTGCGTATAAAGTTATTTGTATTTGCGTTTGATTTTTTAATCAGTAAGTTAAAAGAACCATGTAATTGCGTGTAAATGTTATATGTACTTGCGTTAGGGTTTTTATATAAGATGTAGTTAAAAATACTTAATAATTAAGATGTTTGAAGTAATAATTACAAAACTGACATGATTTACTGGCAAATTAAATTAGTCGGCTGTGTAAGTAAAAAATAATAATATATACACACTAATCAAAAACCCTATAGTATTTCTACCACAATTAACCTTTATATATAATAAAAGAATATGAAACGATCATACCATTTCACTTGCGTCTTCTATATAAAATGATTATTTGCTTTTAATAATTATATCACTCAGCTTTCAAAAAAATAAAATTACAATGTCAAAACGTTATATCTCTCTCAAAGAGCACCTAGATGAACTAGATGCTGCTGATGCCCTACTTTTATTAAAAGAAAGTGTTGTTGTTGATGATCCTATACAACAAGCAATAGATATTGATGTTTTAGACGCATTTAATAACATGAACAACCAAGATCAAGGTCAGAGACGTTATGGTTTGGTGTATCATCGTAGAAAAAAGAAACCATGTAGTTCCTGCTCAAGTAGGAGATGTTGAAGGTGCAAGGGATTTAGAAAATGAAGCTGTTATTGAAATCAATAATAATGTTCAAGAACAAGAACAACAAAATGTGAATATGGAAGAACAACAAGAAGGGGACAACAACATAAACAATGATGTGTGATACACTCCACAAGAAGTGTTAGCGATCCTTAGCACAGGATTATGAAAAAACCTTGTTTCATATTTTTTTGGTGTATTAAAAAGAAGAAATATTTTGTAATGATGATCTATATATATGAAGCAATATATTGTAATGTGTAAGCCATATTAAGACACAAAATGAAGTTCATGTTTCGTTTTTTTATTTGAGTATAAGTTGCGTTTTAATGTAAAATGAACTTGCGTTTGATATTATTTGACTGTACAGTAAGTCTCTTGGTATGTACAAAGCATTGAATGTGTAACAAATAACTAACGCAAATGTTATTTGTTTTAGACGCAAGTTGTTCTAAACATGTTTATTGTATTTTTTATACTACTTTTTCTTTAGACGCAAGTTGTACCTGCACGATTACAATAAATTGCGTTTTGATATGTTCCTTTAAAAAATATAGATATTTTAAGGTATGCAATTGTTCCATTTGCTCCTGATAATGAAGATGAGCAACCTATCAGCACATTGACAAAAAACAAACCTATTAAGTGGAAAAGAGGAAAAGTTGTTGATTCAACATCATCCGATGAACATGTTGAGAGAAACAAGAAACAAAAAAAACAACAGAAGAGAAAACGTGTGCTAATTGTTGAATCATCATCCAAGGATGAATCATCATCCGAGGAAGTTGTGGTAATAAAGAAAAAATAAATAAAAAAAACAGAAAAAGAGGCATATGCTTGTTGATGAATCATCATCCGACGAAGTAGTGGAGATAAAGAAAAAGTCCAGAAAACAAACGAAACAAAAACATATAGTTATTGATTCTTCTTCATCCGGGGATGATTGTAAGAAAAAGAAGAAAGCCAAAAATCTTAAAAAAACTGCAAAAAAGAAGAAGCTTCATGAAAAGAGTAAGAGCGGACACCATTTTGAGTTCATGCACAGAATAATAAGCATGAGATGTTCACCAGCAGAGTTTATGTCAGCAATAAAGATCTTGTTGGATGAACAGAAGGAAGACATAAGGGAAATGGACTTCGGATCAATTTTGACATTTGATTATGATTCAACTGCAACGGCTTTGGGGTTCTGGTTGATAATGAACTTTGATCATGAAACTTGCCAGGTGAATGTTGGTGATCGTAAACTTAACATAACAGGCGAAACGGTGCATGAGCTGTTCGGAATCCCAATGGGTAAAATACCCGTAACAAAGAAGAATAGACCAAGAAAAGGGTCTGCAAAAACATTTGATGAAAATTCAAGAATCAGTTCCCCACAAGCAAAGTAAAAGTTACCAACATCGTGGATCTGATCAAAGCAACTCAAGACGGTGGTCGTTTGTTTAAACTAAATTTTTTGGTGCCCTGGAACACAATTTTCGGAGAAATAACAAAGTCGACTACAATAAACCAAAGTTTCTTGGAGTCAATTGACAGTGAAGATGAAATTCCGAACATGAATTGGTGCGCATATATGGTTGAATGTTTGAAAAGGACAAAATCTGAATGGAGTGGGTATAAGGAACTGTATAATGGTCCTATAGCTTTGCTAACAGTAAGTAACTAATAAAAAACCCGTATATGTTATAAATTCAAAATACATTCTAAATACAAAAAAATAATGTTATGTTCATTGGCACAGATTCTGTACACACATGAGTTCCATAAACATAACCAATCAGAAGCTGCATTGAGAAGACTGGCCATCAGTTACATAAGCTCATCTTTAGTGGCTGAAATGGAAGCATATGTACAGGACAACGGTCGTTTTACAGTTCATATAAATGAAGCTACAGCAGAAAAACATGACGTGACTAAAGTTAGCCCAGGTATTGAAAATGAAGTTGCCAATGCATTGATCCTCTTACCGGAACAGAAAAAACAACAAGAAATGAGCCTCGATAACGATTACGAAATACATCGGGCTGAAAGTCCAAAAAGAACAGGTTTGCATGACTTTGATGATGCATTTGACTTATCGTGGGATGAAGATGAGATTTACAGAAATTGGAATGAGATGGATATGGGAAAGGAGGGTGAGGAAGATAATGAAAGCAAAAAATCCAGAGAGGTAAAACGCAATTACTAATAATTAAAACGCAAGTTATGTTTGATTTTTTTATTGTTAAAGTGATTTAGACGCAGGTTTAAGAACCTTTAAACGCAAGTGTTTTTTTTTTTTTTTACATTTTCTTTCCATTCATTTCAGGAATTGGTGTCCTTGAATGATAGAAACATTAAAAGATACCAACAAATTGAGAAAGAAATGAATGTAATGGTTGGAGTAATAAAGAATAAATACTCTTGGATTCCATCTTTGCTGGAAAGGTGCGACAAATGGGATGAAGTTTCAAAGAAGGATGCAACTGCAACTGAAACTAATGATGAGGATAAAAAACAAATCTGCTGAAAACATGGACTATTTTGAAGATCAGTTAGAAGCCGATACTGATAAGCAAGCAGATGATAATACCAGAGGTGATGATGGTGAGGGTGAGAAAGTTGATAACATCAGCTTAAACAAAAATGATTTGGTTGCTGACCATGTCAGTGAGGATATGATTAACAAAACATCTGATATGGGCAAGGACGACACCATATCCAGTGAGTTGATGGGCGGAGATGGAATAGATGTTGATAAAATTGAAGAGGATAAAGAAGAAGGTCAAAATGGAGATGATATTAATAAAAATAATGATCCAGCTGGTGGAGTTGAGGTTGAAGAAGAAGCTCACATGTTGAATATGGAAGAAGGTCAAAATTAGGGTTGTTCACGAGCCGAGCCGAACCGAGCGGACCTTTGCTCGTGCTTGGCTCGTTTACAAACCGAACCGAGCTGAGCGGCTCATTCACATCCGACCCGAAATTAAGTGAGCATTCTTCGAGCGTGAATTTTTTCGAGCGAGCAACAAGCGGAGAGTAACTTGGATGACCATACAATTAGGATGTTTTGTTAGGATCTGAGTTTGATTGTTTTGATAGTTTAGACGAATAATGAAATTAATGAAGTGAGATATAAATGGAAAGTGCAGCGGAATGATAAACTATAAATCAAAACAAGAGAATAATTGTTTTTAATTGAAAGCTTTCATTAGATTGAAAGATTACAATTGTACAAGTACTCCCCCTCAGCCTGATCACTCAGAGAATGTTTGTCTAAGAGAATGACGAGAGTGATGAATAGAACAGTACAATCACTGTTCTATTTATAGACCAAACTAAACCTCTGATGATCACTGCTGACGTCACCTAAGACAGCGACCTCTAACTGAATAACAACATAAAACATCTGCTAACTACAACTACTGTTACATTGAAAACACTGCTAACATAAACTACTGTAAAGGAAAACTCTGATGGTCTTTATCATCTGTTGAATCCAAAGTGCTGTTGGTCCAACAGACCTTTGTCTTCAGTACTTGATCAGCAGTTGTTTCTTCATCAGATCTTTGTCTATCAGTTGTTTGTTCAGCAGACCTTTTAGCAGCAACGGTTGTCTTCATCAGTTGTTTGGTGTAGCAGTTGTTAGGGTCAACAGTCTTTTGGGGGAAGTATCTTGAATCAACTGTTTTATTCAAAGGATCAAAATATAGAATATTTTGGCTTTCTAATCATCTGTTCTTCTCCAGGTCAGCAGACCCAACAATTTCCCCCTAGAACAGAGGATGCCAAAACTTAGCTTTATTCTTGATCTTTATTTCTCATCAGACTTTCTCTAATTTGACCTTTGAGTTGTAATTCAAAGCTCAATGATAAGAGGTCTTTAGCATCTCTTTCCAGCTCTAGATTCAGCAGTGTTTGGAGATCTTCTTCACACAGGCCATGTGCATCATCCATGCTGAGTTTCTGAATCTTTCCATCTGATCTGAGCAGAGTCAATTCATGGGTGTCTTTATTTGACTTCCATTTTAGAATTTTAGAATCAGAGGAATGGCTGGGATGCATCTTTATTTTGGATGAGTTTGGTGTAGGAGGTCTTCCAATGAGTTCTCTGAGTCTCTCAGTTGTTGGATCAGAGAAGTAGCGGATTTGGTTAAGGAGTCCCTCTTTCACAAAAGTATCAGTAAACTGTTTCTGTTCTTCTTCTGTCATCTCCTTCTGCTTTTTGAACTGTCTTCTTGCAGCAATGGATAAGTCAGAAGTGTCCAGTAAGCTGTCTAAAGTAAAGGCCTGTAGAGGTCTCTTAGGCTCATCAGCATAAACAGGTTTTCTTGGCAAAGTAGGGTCTTTCTTCCTGTTTTCTTCCAAATTTTTGTAAGTTTCAACTAATCTTTGCTCAGACCATCTTGCCACAGACTTCATCTCTCCATAATCAGCAGCCACAATTTCTTGTCTCATTCTTTTAATTTTTAGAGCTCTGGCTGGATCTCTGCCATTGCTGAAATCAGGGGCAAAGACCTTTGAAGGAGGATTCTTGGCCATTTCTTCAATTCTGATTAATTCTTCTCTGAGTGCATGAGTGGTCCATCCTGCAATCTGTTTCTTGTTTGCTTTGTAAGGCATGGATGCTAAGATTTGTTCAAGAAGAGAATCCCTGACTTCCCTTTCCATGTCACTGCTGAGAGGCATGGAAGACATTGAGTTGCTCAGGGTCTTAGCAAAATCTTCAATCCTTCTCAGTTTGCTAAGCTCTGCTGAATGGATGCCCTGAGCACTCCTGTCATCTTTCCCTTTGCATTTCTCTTTTATAATGTCATCTGCCTGTTCACCCTTGTATTTCAGATAGGTGTCAATGTTTAGGGGAACAGGAAAATTTTTGAGAGATGGGAAATGTCTTTCTGATGGCTGATCAGTATTGTAGAAGGATTGAAGTTCACCCTTGAGTAAATCAAGTTCAAGAGGATACTTCTCAGCCAATGGGGTGATGGTTGGTGGTGGTCTATGTGATTTGAATTGGGAGGTGTGTGGTGAAAATGATGAGAGTGGAATGGCATTTAAGGGTTGTGTGAGTGGAGTATTGGGTGGTGTGGTGTGGATGTTTTCATCTTGCACAACAAAAGTAGACTTTCTTTTTCTGCTGTACAAGATTTTTGGTGATGGTGATGTTGCAGCAGTGGTTGGGTTAACCTCTGTTGGTTCTTTTGTAGAACTAGTAGTTGTTTGGGGTTTTGGTTGTGAAGTAGTTGGTTTGGTTGTTGGTTTGGTGGTTGGTTTGGTGATATCAGATGTTTTGGTGGCAGTGGTTGTGGTATCAGTGGTTTTGGTGGCAGTGGTTTCAGCATCAGGGGTTTCAGTAGTTAGTTTGGATGGTGGTTTCCTAGTATGTTTTGTAGAGATTTTCTTTCTTTTGGAGGAACCCACATCTTCAACTTCTTGCTGTTGTTCCTTTTTCAGCTGAATTAACCTCTCCGCTTTAACTTCCAGAGTGTAAGCTCTCTTAAGCTTGTCTTCAGCAGCCTTATCAGCTTTTTCATTTACAGAGGTGTCAACTTCCTTTGCTTTGCTGGTCTTGGCAGTTTCAGTAGCAGCAGAGGTTTGAGCACTTGGTTGTTGTTGTTTTTGTGGTGCTGTTTGGGTAGACTTTGGTTTGTCAGCAGTTGGTTTACCCTTTTGAGAGGGTGGAGAACCAAAAGGATTTAATTTTGGCAACCTATCTCTGCCACACTCCCCCTTTTTGGCATCATCAGCTGTAAATGCATCATCATCATCATCATCTCTGAGAATTGTGGTAGGGGCAGAGCCAGTAGTCTTCAGCAAGTGGTCCTTGATCACTTTGATATCTGCCTTGGTGTCATTGAACCTGGCATCCACCATATTTCTGATCAGGTTCATGTATGTCTCTTGAGTCCGATCTGCTAGTTTCCTGTGAGCTATGATGATGGGGGAAACAGATTTCCATAGCTCACTAGCAATATCAGCTGTGGATGGTTGACTTTTGGTGAAGTTTGCCAATGATTCCAATATTGACTTGACATCTGATTTGATGTCAGCAACAGAGGTTTCAATGGATTGAACTCTATCCGTCAATTCTTGGTATTTTAATCCATCACCTAAGTTAATAGGATCATTTGAATTCCTACCAGTGGTAGTTTTAACTGGTGCAGTCCTAGGAGGTGAGTCCATGGAATGAGAACCTGATGCCCCTTGGTCTTGGTTCTGGGGACTTCCAACTGATTTTGGGGACACAATTGTGGCCTCCTCAGTTGTTGCCTTCATGGAAGTCTTAGCTATGTAACCATTGTCCTGTTGTGAGACAATGGTCTCTACATCAGTAGTGGCTGCTTCACTTGAAAACTCACCAAGAGTTACATTGAACTCTGGGAGTGTAACCTCCTCTTCTGTTTATGGGTTGACAGATTGATTTTTCTCAGGCCCAGTCACTTGTGGAGGTATACTCTCAGTGACAGTTGAAGGAGAGGAACTGGGATTATCCTGAGTTTTATCAATTGCCTCAAACAGAGGTTGCATGGTTTGGGGGACATGTTGTGGTGAAGGTGGAGGAGTAAGAAGAGAATTAGCCCTGGGAGATGGGCTTGTAAACATATGATCAAGTGACTCATATGCTTTAGTATGTGGTTCCCTTTGGCTTACAACATGATCCTTTTGTGAGGATACATGAGGAGTTTGTTTGGGTTCAGATATTTCCAACTGTTGTGAGGAAGTAACAACAGTGGTTTCAGGTTGCTTTTGTGTTGCAACAGGGTTTGCTTCTGGTCATCTTCCAGAAGACCCTTTTTAGGTGTGGAGGTGGTTTTTGTAGATGGACGTTTTCTTTTGGATGTGGCTGGTGTGGGTTTCACAGCACTGGATGAAGTGCCATGATCACCAGGAGCAGTGGGCTCAACAACAGAGGTTTGAACAACAGTTGTTGTCTTGGA
Source organism: Ambrosia artemisiifolia (assembly GCA_032199755.1). NCBI lineage: Eukaryota > Viridiplantae > Streptophyta > Magnoliopsida > Asterales > Asteraceae > Ambrosia > Ambrosia artemisiifolia. The sequence continues at coordinate 37,276,797 of CM063512.1, forward strand.
CCTCTTTGTTTGTGTTTTGGAAACTTTTGACACTTTTGATACTTTTTCTTGGGTAGAATAACCCAGCATTCTTGTGAAAGTTTCATCAGTTAAACTTTTCATTTGAAAAGACTCACCCTTTTGAAAATCATTTTCTGGTAAAACCTTTTGAAGGATTACACTAAGAATTCTTGGGTAAAGTAGAAAAGCATTGTTTGAGCCAGATTTTATGGCTTTCACATTGGAAACTAAGTCCATAAACAGTCCCTGGGATAGATTGAAGTCAGAGTCTGACAACATAGCATACCCCAAGTACTGAATCCTTAATGGGATTTCATTGAAGGATGTGGTCTTAGCCGAGGCACAGAGAAGGAGAGTATGGAAGAAAAACTTCATGACTGGAGGGAAAAACTTTTTAAATAGTGTTGATCCAGTCATTTGAGCATCATACCCTCTTTCCTGAAACTCTGTGTGAAGCTCTGTTTTAGGAAAAGAGTCCTTACCTGACAAGTCGTTGAGGGAGAAGGTGGTGGATATTAATTCAGGTGTGATGGAGATGCTTGTGGCTCCAATTTTGGAAATAATGGATGTAGGCTTTTTGTCTTGAAGCAAGACTTCAACTTTAGACCAGAATTCTTGGAGGGTTTCAAGATGGATGGGAGCATCAGCAGTTAGGATGGTTTTGTATTTCGAGTTTAAAATGATGTCGATGGTGGAATGGAATGGTACGTTGTCTTCTGTTTTAACCAGATATGGTAGGTAATTGTGGGTGGCTTTTGTTTGAAGATCCATTGTAATGGATTCCGAGTGTGAGAGTGACTGAAATTTGATTAGGGGTTTGAGGAAGAAGAAGGCGGTTTGAGTATTTTGAATACAATGAGACAGTAAAACTGCTGTTGGGGGAAAACAGGGTTTTATAGCCTCTGGTGAAACCGCTGATGTGGCAAAACTCTGCTTTTGAGAGTAGACGTGGCAAACATCTGATGGTTAAACATCTGGTGGCATACAACTGTTTTGGTAAAAGTCTGTTGTCAATAGCTGTTGTTTAACCAAAAGACTGATGAAGTAACAGTTGTTTTATCTGATCAGATGTTTGAAACAGATTTTTCAACCAACAGTGGATAGAATGAAACAGTGGTTGTTTTATCTGATCAGATGTTTGAAACAGATTTTTCAACCAAAAGAGCTATTTTTAAGGAGGAAATTGATTTTTTGAAAACATTTTAATGTTTTTATTGAAAACATTTTTGTTATTTTAGTCCATGTTTAACATTCCAATTCGAGAGATCAGGTTTGTGAAGGTAGATGTGTCTAAAGCTTTTCTCAACACATCTGCCAACTGATCCTCTGTTGGAACATGGTGTAGAGAAATCAAACCTTTTTCATAGCTATCTCTGACAAAATGATGTCTGATGTCTATGTGCTTTGTGGTTGAATGAGAGACTGGATTTTTGATGATATTTTCAGCAGCTTGACTATCCAACATGAGTGGAGTCCTTAGTGCAGTTATCCCAAAATCCAGCAGTTGATTTTGAAGCCACATGAGTTAGGCTGTACAGCTTGCAGCAGCAATGTATTCAGCCTCAGCTGTTGAAGTTGAAACAGCTGCTTACTTTTTGCTTTGCCAGGAAACTAAGGCATTCCCTAGAAACTGGCACCCTCCTGTTGTGGACTTTCTTGTGGTGTGGCAACCAGCAAAATTACTATCTGAATAACCTGAAAGCTCAATGTTTCCATTAGCAGGATACCAGATACCAAGTGTGGGAGCACCTTTTAGGTATCTGAATATCCTTTTCACAGCAATAAGGTTTGACTTTCTGGGTGAAGCCTGGGATCTTGCACAAACACAGGTGGCAAACATAATGTCTGGCCTGGATGCTGTTAAGTACAATAAGGACCCAATCATGCATCTGTAATGTGTCTGATCAACCAGTTCATCCTTGTCATCAACAGTGAGTGGCTTGACTGTGCTCATGGGTGTACTACATGGCTTGCGATCATTCATCTCAAATTTGGTTAACAAGTTTTTCACATATTTATTTTGATGAATGAATGTGCCATTTTGCAGCTGCTTTAATTGGAGACCAAAGAAGCACTGAAGTTCACCCATAGCACTCATTTCAAACTCCGCTGTCATGAGTTCCCTAAACTCCTCACACATTTTGTTACATGTGGATCCAAAAATGATGTCATCCACATATATTTGAACAATCATTAACTCTTTTCCTCTCCATTTTAAAAATGAGGTGTTATCAATTTTACCTCTTGTGAAACCAATGGATAAAAGAAAGGTGGAGAGAGTTTCATACCAGGCTCTAGGTGCTTGCTTGAGTCCATACAAGGCTTTGTTTAGCTTGTAGACATACTCAGGATGAAATGTGTCTTCAAAACCAGGTGGTTGACATACATAGACCTCCTCCTGAATCTTGCCATATAGGAATGCACATTTGATGTCCATCTGGTACACATTGATGTTGTGGTTGACAGCAAATGCTAGGAAGAGTCTGATAGCTTCTAACCTAGCTACAGGGGCAAAGGTTTCATCATAGTCTATCCCTTCTTCTTGTCTGAAGCCTTGAACCACTAGCCTGGCTTTATTCTTGACAACTATACCCCTTTCATCAGTTTTGGTTTTGAAGACCCACTTTGTGCCAATTGGACAAACATCCTTAGGCAGTGGTACAAGTTCCCATACTTGTTGTCTTTTGAACTGAAGGAGCTCTTCTTGCATGGCTTCCACCCAACTGTTGTCTTTCAGTGCCTCTTGGTACTTGACTGGTTGTATGAGGGATAGAAAGCCTACAAAAAAACAGATATTTGAGGATTGGCTTCTTGTGAGCACACCTGCTCTGATGTTGCCAATGATTTGATCTGGTGGATGAGCTCTTAGGTAGATTAGATCTCCCTGATATGGTATGATGGCATTTTGTGGTGAAGGACAGAGGTTTGGTGACTCTGTTGACATAACATCTGTTTGCACTTTTGTAGTGTCAACAGATGTTTGGAATGGGGGTGGAGGAATAGGTCCAAGTGGTGTAAAATTGGACTGACTCTTGTCAACAGATGTTCTTTTGTCAACAGATGATTGAGCAGTGGATGTAAAAGGTGAATCAGTGGTTTGGGGATAGGACTGGCCAACAGTGGCTGACTCCGCTGTGACAGAGTTTTGACAGTTGTTTTGAACTACTGCTTCCTCTGATGCAGAATAGACTTGACAGTGATTTGGAATCACAACATCTGTTCTGTAGTCTTGTTATGGAGATTGTGAAATACCTGCACTGTTAGTTTTGACAGTAATATCTTCAAATTTGAATTTATCCAAATCAAATAACTCAGCAGGGTTTGCTGGGATTTTTAAAGATGAAAGTTCATTGAACTTCACATTCAGAGTTTCTTCTATTGTCTTGGTCCTTGTGTTAAACACTTTATAGGCCTTGGCAGTAGAAGAATATCCCAGAAAATATCCACAATCTACTTTGGCTGCAAATTTTGAAATGGAATCTTTAAGATTTAAAATGAAACAAGGACAGCCAAAGATTTTGAAAAATGAGATTAATGGTTTGATTTTGAACAAAATTTCATAAGCAGTCTTTTGATGTCTTGGGTTGATCAAAACTCTGTTTTGAACATAGCAAACAGTGTTTACAGCTTCTGCCCAGAAGGACAATGGCAAACCAGAATCTGCTAGCATTGTTCTTGCAGCTTCAATGAGAGTTCTGTTCTTTCTCTCAACCACCCCATTTTGCTCTGGTGTTCTTGGGATACTGTACTGCCTTACAATCCCTTTTGACACACAGAAGTCATCCAACTCCTTATTTTTAAACTCTGTTCCATTGTCACTTCTAAAGACTTTTACTGGCAAGTCATATTGTTTTTCAACTTTGGTGACAAAGTCCTTCAAGATACCTGCAGTCTCATCCTTAGAATGTAAAAAGTAAGTCCATGTAAACCTAGAAAAATCATCAACTATGACAAGACAAAATCTCTTTCTTCTTAGACTCATGATTTTAACTGGGCCAAACAAGTCCATATGTAACATTGGTAAACATTGACTAGTTTTGGACTCATCAATTGATTTGTAAGAGCTTTTATGTTGTTTTCCTTTTAGGCAGGAAACACAATGCTCATCACATTTGAATTCTTTTGATGGCAAACCTCTGACAAGGTTTTGTTTGGAGAGAGAGTTGATAGTTTGAAGGTTGGTGTGACCCAGTCTCCTATGCCACAATTCTGTCTCTTTGGTAGAGGCAGCTGAGAACAGACAGACATTTGCCATAGGATTATCCTTCAACATATCAACAACATACACATTGCCACTTCTATGAGCAACAAGTTGTGCTTTACTCTCAGCAATGATGGTGTTAATCTTTTCAACCACTTCTGGTCCAACAATCTTACATGTTTTCTTAGTGAAGAATGACCCATATCCCTTGTCACTCATTTGTGATACACTAAGTAGATTAAATTTTAGATTGTCTATTAGATTAACATTTTCAAACTTAAGTCTCCCTGCTTGAACAGTTCCAGAACCCAACACTTTACCTTTAGAATCATTACCAAAGGATATATCACCCCCTCCATGTGCAAGAAAGTCCAGAAGAAGGGCTCTACATCCTGTCATGTGCCTGGAGCCTCCACTATCTACATACCATAAACTATCTAAGCAAGCAGAAGCTCTCTTAGCAGCAGCCATCAAGGCACAGTTACACTGGCAATCACAGTCATCAGTACCCCAGGGGTCTGAGAGATTCACAACCTCTACTTCAGATTCTTCAGCTGAAACAACTTCATCAACAACATCATTAGTCACATTTTCAGACAAAGACACCACACCCTCAGAATCAGTCTCTTCAACAATTGTTTCTAGTGCCATAAAGCAAAAATTATTTTCAGAATTGGCAACTAAAGCAATGTTTTCATCTGTTATCTCATTTGGTAGACTACTCCAATCAACAAAGCCTTGAGTGAAGAAACTCTGTTGACTTTGCTGACTGGTTTTTGCAGGAGCAGAAGATGAAGTAGCAATCATTGGCACTTGTGCCTGAGTAACAGGTGTTTGGACATAATGATACTGAGGAACAGTGGTTTGGACATAGTGCACAGGAACAGTGGTTGGGGTCTGTGCAAAGTGAGCAGTGTTTTGCACATTTGGTGCAGGGGTGTTTTGGGAAAACTAATAAGTGTTGGTCTGAGGTCTTTGGTTTGGATAGGTGATCATAGGGGTACCATTTTGACTCCTACATTCCCTAGCAAAGTGACCCATTCTATGACACTTATAACACTTGATCTTTGATTTATCCAACCCCACTCATGACCCACCATGTAAACCTGAGTACCTTCTGCCAGTTTTCTTATAGAAGTTATTGGTTCTAATACTGAGCAGGGCCAACTGATGTAAAATGTCCATTTCTTCTAAGTCAACAGGGTCAATGTATTGAAGGTCATTATACACAAAAGATGTGTTATCAGATGCCTGGATATCACCACTTGCTGCAAAAGCATAGCTGGGTGATGAGTAAGAATCAGTGTTAAAACCAGTGGTTATATCAATGTAATGATCATAACCCTGATCCTTACTACTTCCAGGTACCTCATCTTGACCCAAAAGTGCTGTATTCCCAAATATATAGTCATCAGACACTTTTCCAGAGTCCTGGAGCTTCTTTTTCTAGTTAAGCTCTCTCTCATAAGTCAAGAGCTTACCATGAAGCTGGGTCAGAGTCAGGTCCTTAAATCCGATAGAGTTTCTCATGACAATTGCTATAGTGTCCCATTTGTCCTGAAGTGATCTAAGAAACCTATGATTCAAAGTTGAATTAGGGTAAGTTAGACCCACCAGTTTTAGTTCACTAATTAGGCAATTAAATCTCTCAAACTGTTGTGTTAACGACTCTCCCTTCACATGACTAAACGTTTCATATTGTTGGTTAAGTATTTCACGGTTGTTTTCTATCACATCCTCAGTCCCACCAAACTGCTTTTCAAGAGCATCCCACAACTCTTTTGCACTATTGCAGTGCAACAGTCCAGCATAGATATCATTTGGTAGAGCCGTGGCTACAATACTGAAAGCCTTAGCATCTAACTCAATTTTTTGAAAATCTTGCTCAGAGTAGTTTTCAACACTCTTAGGTACTTGGACCTTGAGATCTTCGGTACTCGGCACCATTGGAACATGAGGTCCAAAGACAACCGACTTCCAACACCAGTGTTTTGCTGTGCTAGCACATGACCCACCCGACGTTGCTAGATATTGTATTCAGATCTGACAAGCATCGGTGGCTTGTTGCTAGTGCCAGTGTTATGTGGATCTTGATTAAGTGAAGTCATTCTCTGATTTTTTCGAAAACAAAATCTGTTTACTAACGGTTGAAACGAAAATAAACTATTATTCTGTTTTCAATCCGACAAACAAACGATATCAATAGTTGTGAGCTGATCTGTTTATATTAAATTGATTGGTTAGATCAAATTTAATTGACCAAGCTCTGATACCAATTGTTAGGATCTGAGTTTGATTGTTTTGATAATTTAGACGAATAATGAAATTAATGAAGTGAGATATAAATGGAAAGTGCAGCGGAATGATAAACTATAAATCAAAACAAGAGAATAATTGTTTTTAATCGAAAGCTTTCATTAGATTGAAAGATTACAATTGTACAAGTACTCCCCCTCAGCCTGATCACTCAGAGAATGTTTGTCTAAGAGAATGACGAGAGTGATGAATAGAACAGTACAATCACTGTTCTATTTATAGACCAAACTAAACCTCTGATGATCACTGCTGACGTCACCTAAGACAGCGACCTCTAACTGAATAACAACATAAAACATCTGCTAACTACAACTACTGTTACATTGAAAACACTGCTAACATAAACTACTGTAAAGGAAAACTCTGATGGTGTTTATCATCTGTTGAATCCAAAGTGCTGTTGGTCCAACAGACCTTTGTCTTCAGTACTTGATCAGCAGTTGTTTCTTCATCAGATCTTCGTCTATCAGTTGTTTGTTCAGCAGACCTTTTAGCAGCAGTTGTCTTCATCAGTTGTTTGGTGTAGCAGTTGTTAGGGTCAACAGTCTTTTGGGGGAAGTATCTTGAATCAACTGTTTTATTCAAAGGATCAAAAGATAGAATATTTTGGCTTTCTAATCATCTGTTCTTCTCCAGGTCAGCAGACCCAACATGTTTCCTTCAATGTTTTCGTTGTCGGGTGACACCCAAGGTCAAATTGTTCGTTGTTGACCCTATTATTGAGGTTCGAGCGTCGAGTGACACCCAAGGTCAAATTGTTCGTTGTTGACCCTATTATTGAGGTTCGAGTGTCTGAGGATGAGGCTTATGTTGAGGTAGTGATGGGAGGAGCATGCTGCCGAGAACAAGTGTCGCATTGTGACTTAGGGTGATATTAAGCAACGTTTAGCAACGAGTGACTAATAACATAATTAAGTGAAGACTGTTTCTTCACGACTTTGGGTTAATATTAAACTTAGTGTTAAATTTTTATTGGATTAAGCTGACTAGTTATATTTTACTTGTTTATATTGGGCCGAATGTTATATATTAGCTATATATATTACTGTGATTTGGGTGCGTATGTATAATTGTATACATGATAAATAAATAATAATTTATTCGAGCCGAACCGAGCTGAGCGGACCTTTGCTCATGTTTGGCTCGTTTACAAACCGAACCGAGCCGATCAGCTCATTTACATCCGAGCAGAGGATCGAGCGAGCATCTTTCGAGCATTTTCCGAACGAGCGGCGAGCAATTTGAACGGCCCTAGTCAAAATGTTGAAGCTGAAAGAGTTGATCCAGAAGAAGAGAATAATAGCATGCTGAATGAAGATGTTTTAAATGATACAATTGATAATTTCGGGGATGACGATACGGGGATTTATGATGTTATAACAAAAAATCTAATTTGTCAGGTTGGTGCAGAAGAGAACGTGGACACACCAAAAGCTCAACCAATCCCAAAACCTACATCCCCAGAAATTCAGCAAGATAAGGGTAAGGGCAAAGAAGAGGATCAACAGGGTCGAGGGAAAAGACTGAAATTCCCTGCACCACCATTGCTTTCCCCATACGTTAACAAACAAGTCTGCATAGTGGAGAAGTTAACGAGGGAGGAGTTGATAGTATTTCAATACATGATGACGCCAACAACAGACCGTTTGTAAGTTGAAAAAATAGTATTAAAATGTTTTGTTGAATATCAAATGATCTTATTTGACTGTTATTCTAAAAAAATGCAGCGCTCATGTATACAACTCGATATGGTTGGATGCACCAAAAGTAGTGATGGAAAGTTTGTTCGATGAGATATGGCTACACCAAGGTGTAGTTGACACATGGGCAGAGATTTTGAATTATGAGGAAGTAACTAATAAAGGAAAAAGCTCTGTTCATAGGTTGTTCCTCAACACACAAACCCTGGTATGTTTATTTTTTTATTTAGAAGCATGTATTATTATTGTTAAAACGCAACTTATAAACTAAATGATGTAATTAAACGCAACTAATATTAACAAACAAACGCAAGTATTGTGTATTTTAAACACACTGTTTTGATTTATTTCACAACATGCAGCCAAAGAAATACTATACCAGCAGAAAATCAATGGAAGAAACATTTGATATTTTCTCTGGTAATGTACTAGCCATAATGGATAGAGCAGATGTAAGAAAAATAGATGAAGTTGATATAATCATCTGCCCACTGCTGATAAGCCGACATTTCTGCATGGTAAGCTTCAATCTGAACGATTTAACCATTGAGCTAATTGACAACTCAGTAGTTGGAGGTCAAACAATACGAAAATACAAAGGAGTGCCATCGAAACTGGTAAAAACAAACCGTAAAATTTTTAAAAACAACTGTGATTATTCTTATAAATTCACTGATATATTATTCAAATTATTTTGCAGCGTAAACTATTATGCACCTTCCTGACCAACGCATGCCCAGAAAACACAGAATTCCCCAACTTGGAAAAATCAAAAATTGAGCGCAGGGCAATGGAGTGAAGAACAACACACAACGATGTCGACTGCGGTGTGTTTGTAGTGCGACACATGGAAACATACAAAGGAGAAGAAAATTGGTCATCTGGTTTTAAGCAAGAAGGGCCTGAGCAAGATAGGCAAATTAGAGAATTGAGGCGTAGATACTGCGCAAAGATTATCCTTAATGAATACAACACAGAAAGGGAAAAGATTCAACAAATGGCAGAAGAATTTGACAAATTCCCCCATAAGAAAAAAGTGCTCGAAAACATCAAGGAAAAACTGCAAAAAAGACAAGATGAACTTATTGGTGACAAGAAGAAAAAAAATGAATGAAAAAGAACATACATTTTTCTTTTGTTTGAACAAGATACATTTTTATCTATTGTGCTTTATATGTGTTTAACATTTGTTATGTAAATTGGGTCTTTTTTTAATACGCAAGTGGTATTCTAATTAAACGCAAATGTAAACAAATTGTTCAAAAAATGATAACTTTATAAAACTATGGTAAGTTAAAACCCAGGTTATATTATATTATCACAACACTTTATAAAAAAAAAGATACTAACTAAAAAAACATAATTTTTTCAATTAAAATTATATAAAAATTTGCATGGTTGATGTTTTTTCAGAGTTTTTGTTCATATTTTGAATATTCTTTGTTATATAGACAGAATGTTCAATGATTGTTGTAGAAATTGTGTTTTATTTGATCAATATATAAAACTAAAATACATTCAAATTCAAACGCAAATAGTGAATTTACCAACTTTTATTAATAATAATACAAAATTATTAAACAAAAAAAGTGTTCACAATAAAAGGAAACTTATTTTTTAAACGCAAGTTAAATAACTTTAACATAATCTAAAACGCAAGTTTATTTTTTAAAAACAACACATTAAGAATTACATTTAATATAAGTATTAAAATGTAAACTACATTTGAAAAATATAAAAAGTTTGTAAAAAAAAGTAAGAATAAATTAATGTATTATAAAAAGTGACGGTTTAAAAATGACAAAATTAACATAGACCATCAAATAAGTACATCTCATTTCACAACTGACAAAAAAAAGGAGAAATATGGATAGTCATGATGAAACTGAAGACTGTTGAACTTATAAAATTAATTTTTTGAAACGGCAAAAGTCATTTGATGTACTATAGAAACTAAACACTATAAAATAACATCAATTGTATACATTTTAGGGCACCTCTACACTTTCATTCTCTCTTAAAAAACCCCCAAAAATCTAAACTCACTTCAAACTCTAAACAATAATGGCAGCCAACATAACCCTAAGCATATGGTGGTATGAGCAGAGAAATTTCAATCTGCTCATCAGTAATAACCAAAAACTTGTGTACAAATGTAAAGAAAGTGTGCTACGAAGTTGTAGCAAGTAGGTACTAAAAAAATGTTGGCCTTAGGTATTCCACATCTAAGCCATTCAACAGAAGTGGACAAACTTTTTGATGTGTTGAAGATGTTTAAACTTTGTGAGATGAGGGGAGTGAGCAGATGGGAGTTTTTTGAAGAAAGAGTTGAGGTGGACGTAACTTTTGACGATGGAAGAGTTGAAGAATTTCATCCTAAGGAGATATCTTTCTCCACTGATATGGGTTTTCTTAAAAACCTGTCTGAGAAGCCATGATAAACCAAACTGGTTCATAGTGTTCAAAACTTGTGTCGATGGTCAGGGCACAGGTTGAATTGTGGTCTGGTATGGACCCAGAATCACACTACGAAGAGGAAGAAGGAGACCTTGATCAGTATAAGTTAGAGGACCTAGAGTACATGGAGTTCTTCATGAGGATATGACAAATTTCTCTCCTTAGTTTTTTTTAAGTTTTTTTAAATGTTTACTTTTAATTATGATGTAATGGAAAAACTTTCTTAGTAATATTAATACTTATGTTTTTTTGGCATGCTTTATGATTCAATTTGAAATAACTTATATGAAGTGTCATGAAAACAAAAAAAATTAACGCAAATGTGTAGCAATTTAAACGCAACTTATGGCATAAAACAAAACAAAGACAAATACAAAATATTTTTGCTAAAAAAAAGACGCAACTACTATTATTAATAAAATGGAATTATAAATTATTGTGGAAATTATTAAACGCAACTGCATAAGCAACTTACACGCAGGTGCAAAAATTACAACTATATTTTTACAGAACAGACTTACACGCAGGTGCAAAAATTAAAATTATATTAATATTCTCCATAAATATTAATTTCAATCTTATTTATCTAATAAATAGTTTAAATCAATTTTTCTTGTAATATGGTGTTTTTTGAATGAAAAACCTATGTTTCATAAATATAAAAATATATAAAAAATAAGTATAAATAAAATTTACACGCAAGTAACATATCTACAAAAAAATATTCTAAAAAAAGGGTTTAATAGTCTTCAGTCTAAAAACGCAAATACATACAACTTCAGACGCAAATTGTAAAAAAACAACTATATATAAAAAACAGAATGATAGAAATAAATAAATACGCAACTACTGGTCTGAAGTATAAATCAGCTATCTCAAAACATAAACACAAAAAAACTACATATGTATAAAAGTTAATTTTAAAAACACACTTACGTGACTACAAAATCAAACATAAAACCCAACAACTATCATCCAATAGATGTAATCTTCATCTTCGTTAGCTTTTGACTTGATTGTAACATCATCTTCTTCATCCAAAATTGTCAATGCAAATTCTGAAAAAGTTAAAATCTGAAAAAATGTGGAGAAAAAGAAAAGAATTAATAAAAACTAGTAAAAAAAGATAAAACTGATTAAACGATTATCGATTATAATTTGTATGGAATAACTGATCGATCGAGTTAGAAGAATGATCGTGGTGTTAGGGTTTCCCATCTTTTGATTTTGGAGAAGAGTAAAAAAGGGAACATAAAAAGATAAAAGTCTAAAATACCCTCACCTTCTAGAAAATTAAAATACGAGGTATTTCGGTAACCGCTTCCACGTGTCAGCATATCATTCTTTCTTACGTTTTGTACGCTATGTAATTTTGTACCGTATACTTTCTCAATAATCTATATATCTATATATACTTAGGTGACGGCTTAAGTATTTAGAGGTGTTAATGTAGAGGTGTTAACGTAGGTGACGGCTTATGTAAAAGATGCGGTGCAGAATTGGAGACGACGAACCATATCCTTCTTGATTGTGTGTGGGCGAGGGCTTTGTGGTGGAATGTGCGAAATTGGATAAAGATTGAAGATGCTCCGTAATTCACTTCGGTACCACCAAGGGCGTAGCATTCAAGGGGCGGGGAGGGGCGGCCGACCCCCCGAATTTTCGCTTAAAAATTTCGAGTATATAGTCTTCGTATGAAATTTTTTTCGTATATACGGTTTCAACTTATGGTTTTATAAGTTAGTTATCTAGGTTGAATTGTTGTGTATATGTGTGTACATATGTGCATAGATATGGCCGATGGTATATGGATATGTGTAGGTATATAAAGTGTTATTGATAGCCATTAATCATATATAGTAATAGATCTTTGAATGATAACATATATGTGTGATCCAATGTGTCAACAATATGTGTAATTGTAATATTAATATTATTGATCATGTTAGGAATACATATGTTATTTGTTGATGAACATGTGTTGTTAAATATATTGTTAACACATGCTTGTCCCTTGGTAGTGTTTCATGTCTTTGTATGTGTTAATTGTCTTAAACACATTATGAATTGTTCGGATTTGAGTGGAATTGTGTAATTTCCCACTTTGGTAATGTCATGTGTATTGTTGTTTTGTTCGTACAAAGTAATTGAATATCTGGTTTCTGTCTGTTGAATGTGTGATCGGCTTGATTGTTCAATGCCAGTTGTTCCAGATATCTCGGGTGTTGTATGTGTAAACGAATAGCCCATCCAATTTCTGCATAGTTCGGGCTTTACTAAACTGGGGGGGGGGGGGGGTGTGTGCAAAAATATCTAATATGCACATGAAATGAGAATATTAAGTAAACTGCGTATGGATATTGACCTGGATTGTTGACTGGTGTCACACCATTAGCAGAAGGGTATTATTCCAAAGATGAGACCAAAGTATGTAAATTGGTTAAATCTCTCTATTGGCTGAAACAAACCCCTAGAAAATGGAATGAAAAATTAGTTAATGTCTTATTAAAAATGGGCTTTGTCAAAAGTCTTTGTGATTATTCATTGTTTGTGAAATCTGTTGATAATGTGTTTACTATGTTACTAGTTTATGTTGATGACATAGTTGTCACAGGTAATAGTGAAACTGAAATAACAAATATAAAAGAGTTTCTTAAATCAAATTTTCAAATCAAAGATTTAGGAAAACTAAAGTATTTTCTAGGCATAGAGGTACTTTAATCTGAAAAAGGTATCCGCTTATCCCAAAGGAAATACTGTCTTGAGTTACTAAGTGAGTTTGGCTATTTGGGGGTGTAAACCAATTAATACTCCAATAGAACAAAGTTACATGGTAACAACAAAAGATTCAAAAGAAGTTGAGTTATTAGAAGACGTGTCAGGTTTTCAGAAATTAATTGGAAAACTTATATACTTGTCCTTAACAAGACTAGATATAGGTTATATAGTTCAATTTCTAAGTCAATTTATGCACAAACCTTCTAAACTTCATTTGAAAGTTGCACTTAGATTATTGAGGTACTTAAAAATGTCACATGGTAAAGGCATTCTGTTTAAGAAAACAGATCGGTTTAATCTATGTGCATATGTAGATTCAGACTAGGCCAAATGTTTGATTACCACGAAGTCTGTTACTGGTTTTTGTATTTTCTTAGGTGGATGTTGAGGCTGAGTATAGGGCCATGTGTTCAACCTCATGTGAGATTATTTGGCTCATTAACCTATTAAAAGAGTTAAAAATTAATGTCAGTCTTCCTCTCAGACTTTATAGTGATAGTAAGGCTGCATTATCTATTGCTGCCAATCCAGTTTTCCATGATAAAACTAAATATTTTAAAATAGACCTACACTTTATTAGAGAGAAGATCTCTAGTGGTATAATTCAGGCTCTTAAGATCAGCTCTGATAAATAAATAGCTGATATTTTCACTAAGGGGCTGAGTGTTGTTCAACACAAGGTTCTTTGTGATCAGCTTGGTTTATTAGACATGTTTAACATTTGAATCAGGGGGGCATGTTGAAAAGTATTAATTCAAATGTTATAATTCTAAATTAATAAGTGTAGTGTGACAATTGTTGATCATTGGGTTATTGGACAAAGTTGTGTTAGGCTCGTGTATTTTACAGATTTGCACTTATGGGCTTAATATTGGTTCTGGGCCTAAAGCCCGTCTCCTGGGCCAGCTGTGATCTTAGCCATTTATATAGGCGATCCGTGTGCACATATCATCTAACAGTTGAGATTATGTTTCATTGTGTTTGTTTTGTGGAAGGTTCTAGCTAGAGTATAAAAGACCAGTCTCTCTCTTCGTGACAAGTTTAGCTCAGATATTTTTTCATCTTCTCGTGTAATTTTCTCTGTAATCATTTTAGGGTTTCATTTGTATTATTCTTTGTTAATAAGTGATCAACTGATTTTAACAATCAGTAGATCACAAACTTTGTATCTTTCATAGATCTCTATATTTGTAGAGATCTAGGGTTTGGCTGGGAACGTTTTGGGTTGGTAATAATAAGATTTTGTCACCGTTTTCAGTCGCTATATCTTTGTATTGTGATTGTCTTGTATGTTTGTGATTGAGAGTTTTGTATTAGTTTAAATTCATACTTTTCTTCATATTATCTTTAAAGATTTTCTTATTTGGGATTAGTCTCAACCAATATAAGAAAGTTGAAATTATTAAAATTCAATAGCCCTATAAAAATAAATCTAATAAAAGCCATTTATTTGTTAGAAGTGCAGGAATGATTTAGAGGCGGACACGATGCATATTCTTTGAGCACAAGTGTACTTACGTCATTTAGAATAAATATGTTAATTTTATGAAAATATCATGTTTTGGCAATTGCATGATATGAGAAATAGTTACACAATGTCAAGATTTTATCTGTTATCAATCGATCAAAGTTTCATTGAACCTATACAACTTAATATCAACACATGTTATGTCGTGTGGCAATGGAAATCAATGGGAATATGCGATGATATGTTTATGTTTTTAAGATCTAGTAATAATATGAAGCTATAATTCTTTTGCAAATGTTTATTGTAGGTGTTTTCAATTCTAAGATATACTTTACGGTTTATTGTTAAATCATATTTGATTTTGATAACCTTCCACCTTATGGTGGATTGGTTATGCTGATGATGGTGAGAGCTTAGAGTGCTTAAGGTCTTAAGTTCGAATCCCGAGGCATTCAGACAATGATGGGGAAAAGCTTGGCCTTCCTGGTGGAGGAAGCTCGAATCTAAGCCGATCCGGTTTTCATCCGGCTGTTACTCAAGCGAGGTTACTCGTATGGAGGTGGTACGGCTTTCGAGCGGAAGACGTTAATAACCCACACAATCACTAGCGTTGACCCGGTTCAGACAATATAGACTGGGGTATGTAGGGTCAGCATGTTGCGTGGATATGACGGAGTTTAGTTCATCTTCCAGAAGTCGTCTTTTAAAAACAAAAATATGTTGATTTTTATAGAAAGTCTTTCAAGCGAGCACATGCAATTTATGGCCAACAAAAATGGCCCTCCCAAATTCCCCATATACACATGACATCTAAACAAGTTGAAAAAGATAAAGCTTGGATTTACTTTTTATAAATATAACTTTAATGCAATTAATTAATACACAGTACCACAATTTAATCTTTGTTAATTCGGTGGTACAGCTCTACTAAATCAATAATGTAAATTAATTCAAAAATTAATTTTTTTTAGAACAACTATTCATTTTTTTTTTGGAAAAAAACTTTCATTCAAACAACCGGGAGAAGGCCACAAAAAAACGGACCACTCCCACCAACAATTACATCATATACAGCGGGTACTTGGCCCAATCAAACCAAACAATCCTAGAATACTTAGATCTATACTTTAACCAAATAAAAGACATAGACTTGACCGTAGCAACCACGTCCACCACTATTCATACACGTCCTAATTTTGCAAGCCTAAATATCCACAACAGAGTTTAAACTCTAAACACTTGAATTAAGGGAAAGTCACCAATACAAATTAGCCAAAAAGCTCTTAGCGCAAAATTAGTATGATAAATACTTATAAATAAAAGAAGTTTATGCACAAATTTATTTGTACTGAACCCTACTCGTAGAAAACCCGCACAATGTGGTGAGAGTGACACTTTGCATTGCGGTACTTATTTCAAATTTATATGATATTTGTTGTAGCATCATTGCGATGGATATATCATATATGTCAAAGAGTAAAGATCTTGTACAAAGTGTTTTTTTGGTAAGAACTGTGAGAATCAAAGGAGGTTTTTTTTTTATTTTTTTTTCGAAATTTTTTTTCCCATATTGTTAAACACGTATTATAGTATTGAAAACTAAAAAAAAATAAATTTTTTTTTGGTATAGAGTAATTACGTGTAGAGTAATTACATAATTACTCTAGTGTAAACTAATGTATTTACTTTAATGACATAATTACACTAAAAAAAATTTTAAATTTTTTTTTGTATTATTCATCTAGAAAGTATGTTTAAGCACATGGGAAAAAAAATTCTAAAAAAAAAATAAATTTTTTTACTCCCTTTGATTCTAACAGTTCTTACCAAAAAAACACTTTGTATTTGATCTTTACTCATATGTCATAAGCATTACACATGTATAGTAACTAAAAAGATTTTACATTTAAATTATAAAGTACTTCAAAAAACATTTGATAAATAAAGAAACATAGGAAAGGAAAAAATAATACTGAATTACAAGTTTTGTCCTTTAGGTTTATACCAAATTTCAACGGATGTCCTTTAACTTTAAAATTGATTGGTTTTGTACTTTACGTTTCAGAATCTTGCACGGTTTGTCCTTTGAGCCTAACCCAGTTAATTTTTATCGTTAAGTGGAGGGTAATATTGTCTTTTTACCCATTTATTAAAAAACATATTAAAATTATATATATATATATATACACACACACACACACACACTAAACACACACACAAACTCTGTACTCTCTCAAGTCCCACCATCTCCACCGCCGTACCATCACTGACCACCACTCACCGCCACCTCCACCGCCGTACCATCACCGGCAACTACTCACCACCACACCAACACCATCGTCTTTAAACTCAAACACACCAACACCCACACACAACCTTTCCACTCATCTGAAATCGAAACCCAGCCGACCACCACCTGCTTGACGACCACCACCACCTGCTTGACGACCACCACCTGCTTGACGACCACCACCACCTGCCCGACCACCACCCCTTCCATTCCATTCTATGAAACCAAACCCAGACCCTAATACAAAACAGATCAGACCACAACCACCTGACCATCATCGTCACCCCTTCCCTTGTACACACACTTTACAGAGAGAGAGAGAAAGGGAGAGAGAGAGAGAGACCACAACCACCTGACCACCAATCGACCACCATCGCACCCACCAATCGACCACCATCTCTCCCATCCGCCAGACAACTGCAGAATCCACACCCAACTGTATCACCGGAACCACCTCTGGCCTAGCCCAACCACCACCATGAACACCATCTCCTTAACCATAACCAATCACCATAATATTCAGAAAAGAGGGGTATTTACCTTGAGACCAGATCTGACCCGATGAGTACAGCAACCGTCGTCTCCTTCCTCTTCTGTCTGTCCCTCTCTCTCTCCCACGCTTTCTCTCTTTGTCCTCTGTCTCTCGTTCTCTCGTTCTCTCTTTCCGTCGAATCTCTCCCTCCCTCTAAATTGATAGTAACAGTTAGTTGGAAGGGTGTGGGTGTGGTGGTGTTGTGGTCTGCTCGGCCGGAGCTCCGCCGGAGGGCCGCCGGAGGCGGAGACCTGACAGAACAGAGGTGGTGGTGGCGTACAGTGTTCGTTTGGAGATGGGTTTTGGGTTGGAGAACAGACGTGGTGGTGGCGGCTCTAATGGGTGGTAGTGGCGGCAGGTTGTAACAGCCCACTTCCGTACCGCGATATTGTCCGGGCATATCCCGATTTTGCATTGGTCGTAGGCAATTCCCACGCCAAAACGCGTCACGATAGGGAAGGTATCCCACCTCTTATAAAGAAGTGTTAGTTCTCCTTCCCAACCGATGTGGGATCGTTACAATCCACCCCCCTTAAGGAGCCCAGCGTCCTCGCTGGCACAACAGCCCGGCCCTGGCTCTGATACCATTTGTAACAACCCACTCCCGTACCGCGATATTGTCCAGGCATATCCCAATTTTGCATTGGTCGTAGGCAATTCCCACGCCAAAACGCGTCACGATAGGGAAGGTATCCCACCTCTTATAAAGAAGTGTTAGTTCTCCTTCCCAACCGATGTGGGATCGTTACACAGGTGGTGATGGTAGGGGATCATGTTTGATGATCGAGGTATCTGGGCTTATAATTGAAGTGAGAGAGAGAGGGGGGGGGGGGGGGGGGGAGGGAGAGGGGTGTTTATATAAAATTATAAAATTTACTTTTGGTCCAAATTTTTAAGTTAATTACACAAATAGGCCTTAGAATAGTAAAAAGACGATTTTACCCTTGCATTTCAGTTAAAATCTAACTGGAGTTAATAGCCAAAATCGTCCCTGAGGTTTGGTTACTTTTGCCACTTCAGTCCAAAACCCAAACCTTTTACATCTGGGTCCTTCAGTTTTTTTTTTTTTTTTTTTGCTATGGGTCCTTCAGTTTTTTTTTTTTTTTTTTGCTAAATTTGTCCCTGAGGTTTGGTCACTTTTGCCACTTCAGTCCATACCCCAAACCTTGTCAGGGATGAATTTGGCAAAAAAAAAAGTGAAACTGAAGGACTCAAATGTAAAAGGTTTGGGTTTTGGACTGAAGTGGCAAAAGTGACCAAACCTCGGGGACGATTTTGGCTATTAACTCAATCTAACTGGGTTAGGCTCAAAGGACAAACCGTGCAAGATTCTGAAACGTAAAGTACAAAACCAATCAATTTTAAAGTTAAAGGACATCCGTTGAAATTTGGTATAAACCTAAAGGACAAAACTTGTAATTCAGTCAAAAAATAAGTATTAATAAATACAAAAGTTGAAGACTAAAAGCTCAATCGTGAACTACTTGAATCATGAGATCAATTTAGTCATACGCCTTCCAAATCTGCATGATCTCATCTATATTGTCTGCTCACCATTCGTCATCAAGAGCGATCCCTGAAATTTCTTATATATCTTCATGTTTAATTATTACATCTTTTGGTGAGGATGAGTTTCCTCTATCTTCTCCTATCTGTAGTATCATCAAATACGTCTTCTTTATCATTTTGATTAGAACTGTCTAGTTCAATAACTTTGACTCCGTTTCAATTCAGAGAGCCTCTTGGATGTCTTTCTATTAGTTTCATGCATCCGATCCTTAAAATAAATTAAAAATATTTAATACACAAGTTAATAAAAAGATGAAATAAATATTGATATTACCTTTTCACTAAATTCACGTTGAAGATCAGATTTGTAGGGGCTGAACATTGCACCATAGCAAATATTCTCAACATTATTATCAACATTATCCTGTAATAAAACACATACAATATACCACGTTAAATAACAACCACGTTAATATTAAAAAGTAAACATTAATAAATATAACCTTAGACGCTACTTTAGATGCTTGTATGGCTATTGGTTTGTTCCTATATGTATGTTTTTCATCTAAATGAATCTTAAAACCAAGAAGTTAACATTTACATGACTAAAATATGTATAAAAAGGAATAATTAGTAAAATGAGACGAATAAAAACCATAAACTAACAATGAACCAACCTTAGAAGCTTCATCCTTTGAATTCAGATTTAGATCAATGCCTAAGTATTTTAGCAAGTGAAATAGGTATGCATTATTATGTATATATAGGATAAACTTTAGTAGGCTAGAATATGGTTTAAATTTTAAAACTCATGATATTTTTGCCCCTTTAAATAAGGAAATTTTGTTTATCTTTGACTAAAGTGTAAAAAAATTATTATACTTTTTGTAAATACCGAATTCAGTGTTTTTATCTTTTTATTAAACTTGGATAAAAGAACCCTTCAAATTAGGGAGTTTTGTTGTTAGTAACATAGATGTTAATATCTGGATATACAATATGCATTAGTTATTTTCTGCTAAATTGATGCAGCCAAGGTTTTTAAAAGAAATTTACCTACAGTTAATATCTAATATGCATCTTTACATTTTCTAAACTTAATTATTTTAAATTTTTATATATTTAGCTAATTATGTATATTTAAAAGTTTAATGAGATTTGTTTTAGTTAATTATATTTATGTGTATGCCTATTAAATATATGCATGCATACCCATATACATATACATATGCACATACTACTCATTTTTATTATTTAAACATGGTACTACAATTGAAACTATCAGTAACAAATGTAATAAAGCATTATTAGAGCTCATGCTTGTGTTGTAGTATTGTTACCGTGTGACAAAAAGCAAGGATGAACTATAACGTTTAATAATATTATCACATTTTAAGAATCACCAGAGTTGTTCTGTAGATTTTGAGTGCTCTGTTTAGTTTTTTGAATCATTGCATTTGACCGATGTGAATTTTTCATTATTGGGAGGAACATTATTTAGAACCAATATCAATTTTACGATTTTGAGTTTTACTTGGTCATAAATGGTGTTATGATTCAACATCCGTATTAAGAATAAACATGCCTAAGTTCTTTAATTGCGTCCAAATTATGTTGATTTGTAATCCAATTTCACCTATATTTCAATTTTTAATTTAAAGTCTATTCAAGCTTTATAACATTCTCCTAAAACAACTAATTAGCTACTTTATGTTTACTTCTACATTAATGGAATGTACCTTAAAACAATATAAGTTACATCATTTAAACTTTAAGATATAAATCATTTTGTTGTAGGTAAAATTTGGATTCTTTAAGTTAATTAATAAATATTCGTTTCTTTTAGATTCTTTCAATTAAACATGCGATGCAATAATCACTTGTACATAACACATTTCTTTCTTGTACATTTCAATATACATGTCGATATTGACTAATACAAACATCAAAATGTCAACAAAATGATTAGGTCATCACGCTATTTTCGAATGTTTTTAAAACATAATACTTTAAAATTTATGATAAGATTAAATAAAAAAATTAAAATTTTCTAGAGGATGAGAGAAAAGTGTAATTACTAACTAAAAATGAGGGAATTAAGGTAACTAAAATGATGTACTAAAGTCTAAAAGTGTTTGAATGACTATTTTATCCCCATTTTAAAGTTGTTAATGAAAATAAAGTTCTTAACTTTTGGGTATCTTAAACTACCCCTCCCTTGTGCATTACAATATAATTTAGACTAGTACGAAACCCGCGCGATGCGACGAGAGCGACACTTTGCTTTACGGTACTTATTTAAAATTCGTATAATATTTATTGTAGTAACATTGCGGTGGATATACGTTATAAGCGTTACACATGTCTAGTAACTAAAAAGATTTAACATTTAAATTATAAAGTACTTCAAGAAACATTTGATAAAATAAAGTAACATACGAAAGGAAAACTAAGTATTAATAAACATAAAGGTTGAAAACTAAAAGCTCAAACATGACCAACTTGAATCCTAAGATCAATTTAGTCATACGCCTTCTAATTTGCATGATCTTATCTATATTGCCTGCCCACTGTTCGTCATCAACATAATAAAACTAAAAGCTCGAACGTGACCAACTTGAATCATGAGATCAATTTAGTCATACGCCTTCTAAACCTGCATGATCTTATCTATATTGTCTGCCCACCGTTCGTCATCAAGAGCGATCATTGGAATTTCTTGTATATCTTCATGTTTGATTATTACATATTTTGGAGGACGGGTGAGATTTATTTCAATAATCAAAATCCATAACAAATTCTTACTTCTAATCTATCTTTAACATTTTCAGCGGACACATATATTTTATTTTCTTCTTGTTGATTTGTAAAGTCAACATGATAATTAAAATGAAAAAAATCATATCATAACTGACTAAATTAAAAGAAAAGTTACTTGAATTAACACAACTTTTAAAGAAACGTATAATATTAAACCACATGAAATCTGTTGCGCTTCTGAATTGACACCCAGAGTATCTTAAATGGAGTTTTCAGTTTAGTGCATGAATCTGCAGTATCATCAAATACGTCTTATTTGTCACTTTTATCAGAACTGTCTAGATCAATAACTTGACTCAATTTCCATTTAGAGAGCCTATTGGATCTATTCTTATTAATTTCATGCATCTAATCCTTAAAAAAATTAAAAATATTTAATAAATAGGTTAATAGAAGATGAAATAAATGTAGATATTACCTCTTCACTAAATTCACATTGAAGATCGTATTTATAGGGACTAAACATTGCACCATAGCCAATAATCTCAACGCTGTTATCACCATTATCTTGCAATAAAAATCATACAATATACTACATAAAATAACAATCATGTTAATATTTAAAAGTAAACATTAATAAATACAACCTTAAACGCTAGTTTAGACACTTGTATGGCTATTGGTTTGTTTATTTCCGTATGTTTTTTTTTTATCTAAATGAATATGTAAAACCAAGAAGCTAACATTTACATGACTAAGATATGTATAAAAAAAGGTATAATTCTAATAAGTTTAAATCTCATGGATTAGTAAAATGGGACGAATGAAAACCATAAACTGACAAAGAACCAACCTTAGAAGCTTCAACATTTGAATTCAGATTTAGATCGATGCTTAAGTATTTTAGCAAGTGAAATAGGTGTGCATTACTATGTATTTATAGGATAAACTTTATAAGGTTAGTATGTGGTTTAAATTTTAAAACTCATGATTTTTCTACCCCTTTAAATTAGGAAATTTTGTTTATCTTTGACCAAAGTGTAAGAAAATATTATGTTATTTTTGTGAATACTGATCAGTGCCTTTAACTTTTTTTTAACTTGTTAACAAGAACCCCTTCAAATTAGGGAGTTTTGTAACATAGATGTTAATATTACATGGATATATAATATGCATTAGGTGTTTTCAGCTGACTTGATGCAACCGAGGTTTTTAAAAGAAATTTATCTACAATTAATATCTAATACACATCTTTACATTTTCTAAACTTAATTAATTTAAAGTTTCATATATTTAGCTAATTATGTGTATTTAAAAGTTTAATGTGATTTCTTGTAGTTAATTATATCTATGTATATACCTACTAGGTTATCTTCCCGTGTGGTACATGGGTTGAAAAATTTAAGTTGTATTAAGACATACATAATAATAATATTAATAATAAAGAACAACTGCATGGTAAGTAATGCATCCAGCTTCAAATAAATAAAAATCCTTGAACAAATTAATCAAAAGCATCGTATGTTAGTCTCTGGAATTAATAAATTATTAGTCATGAGAAAAAGGTATCGAACAGAAGACAACATACTTGATATTAAAATCCACCAATGAATCTTAGCCGGTCTTCTCCTAGTTGACAAGTGCCATCGATCCTAACGCACACAAGTCGTGTAGTTCATTGGAAAGTTTGGGTCCTGTTTTTAGACACTTCCAAAACCACCGCAAAACCACACTGGTTTTCTAATTTAACTTCTTAAATTTAAATAGAGGAGAACTCCAACTAAAATCCCTTTCCGTACCGAATGATTAATTGCTACATGAAATCCTCATAGTAAACGACTTTGTACTAATGAGAGTTAGATAAAATATTCTTGTTATGTTTATCTTTATATAGTATTTATACTTCATGTCTTTAGACAACTCCAAGTCACTTCCTGAACTTTGAAGATTCTTAAAGACACTACTCAATAAATACTATTGATAACTTAAATATTTAGTGATCAATTAAATATAAGTTTGGTTTAGTGATTATTAAATGACTTAACAATTACGTCCCTTAACCCCTATGCCTTGTGAATGATAATCTTAACAAAGTTGGAACATAATCCTATTGGTCCATAGCCTAAAGACCACTGGTGCATCTGTAGGGAATCCATCCCTTACCAAGAAAACCACTCAAATATCTGGCGTAATACCAGAAACTTGTCACCCAGATCTGGTTCACTTCAGAAGCCATTATTCGGAACCCGGTTTGGATATCAGAAGCCCGAGGGATCTGTCTCACTACCGGAATCCTCACCTTAGATCTAGCTTAGGACTACCAGAAGTCGTACAAACCCCATGATAGTTTTTAGATAAGTTAAGTTTTGGTTCGTTTTAGAATTGTTAAGTTAACCACTAGTTGAACCTATCACAAAACATAAACAAATAAGAATTAGTCAAGAAGATAAACACATCAGTAACTAAAAATAAACTACTAATAATATAAAAGATTTAGCAAAGCGAAGAGTTTAGAGAATAATGGATGGATACAACCATCTAAAGATAACAACGTAAGAAAATGAGAGCCTTCCACTCATAGACAAGCTTCTAACCACCATGATCCTATGCGTGTGATGTGATTCTCCCGACCCTCGAATTTATTTCATGTAAACTACTCCCATGGTACCATTTCTATATCGTGAGCCCATGATAGGAAAGCTCATACCCTTAGAGAGGGTTTGGTCGGCCCTAAGGCCTCCCTCCCAAGAAGGTGGAAAATGGCTCAAGAAAGGCACAAGTTCAGCTGGATTGAAGCTGCTATTTATAAGCAAAATTTCAGGAGTCACACGGTCGTGCACTGGGAGTGCAAGCCCGAGCATCTGTTCCAGGTACGTTCTGTTGCTGCATGGAACAATTATGTTTGTACTTTAGGGGCTACACGCTCGTGCACATAGGTGTGCATGACCATGCACCAGACAATGCTAATGTTTTCTTGTCTCCCAAGCCGACTACTTTGTCTTCTAGTGTGAAGGTCCTCATACCAATGTGTGTGGCCATGCATGGTAGAGCCCAAGTTGCTTTTATTGTCTATTTTGCCTCGAGGGAGTCTATACACATACTTGGCACATGCATTTGGTCTAGTGTCTTCAGGAAACCCCGTTTTGTGTTGTTTTTGCCCTATAATTGCTTCTTTTCAGGTTGGAGCTCCATTTTCTTGACAAACACGAATAGGAACGATTATGTAGCATTTATTAACATTATTATCCCAAATACGCCTTATTTATGCATGTTAAATATGTGTGTAAACGTTGGCACAACGGCCGTCAAAATGGTGAGGAAAGTAAAGTGACAATGTAGGTCGGTTGGTTGGAGTACCTAAGTGATGATATGTTACGTGGGAGCCCCTACGTGTGTGTCTGGTACAAAATTCATTTATGCAAGCAGGATACTTTAGTGTGAACTCGCACTTTGCAGTGGAGTTGACAATTTACAATTTATCGCAGCGGGTGTCACCAATGCTCCTTTGGTGAGCGTAATATAACCGATATGCCTTAAACAACTATTATATCTGTGTATTACAAAAGTTGTATAAACAAAAACATCGATTATATAGGCATAAAGGTATTATCTACTTGTTACACAATCAAAATCATTCAAATGAAAGTTAACACAATAATATTTTTCAAAATATTTAGTACACAAGAGTAAACAATTCTCATATAATAAAACTCACACAAACAACACATACGTATATCATATATAATAGTGGAATATAGTGTTCTTTCTTTTTGTTGACTGTGTTCATTTGCTTCTTCTTTTCTTCTTTCCACAAAAAATATACATGGTTAATTTTTAAATTATTTGATCAAGAGTATCATTAGACTATCTCCATAGCAATCTTTCTCAAGATTGTGGCACTATTTAGGATTAAAAAATGTGCAAACCCACGATCTGCTTGTTCCCACAACCAAGATTGCAAACAAATTTGTGAAACTTATCATGCCATGTGTCATAATTCTAGGACACACTTAATTTTTGTTTTTCTTTTTTATTTCAACCTAATTAGTTATAAATATAAATTTGTTTTTCTTCAATAAATTCTAGTAATTTAAAAAACTATAAAAATATAGTGTTGATCAATTTTTTTTATAAAAATATCGGTATAGACTTTATTAGAAACAGAGTTCCTTTTAAAAGATGTATTTTTTAATATAAAATAAATATTAACAATCATTTATATTTTTCCCATTATCTAAAAAATCTAATATTATCTGTGTAAAAAATTGAACACTTGGTGGTTTTTTATTGGTTCTGAAGATTTTCTTAATCAAGTTTATTATCTGAAAAGTCTAACATTATCTATTTAATATATACGTGTGTGTGTGTATATATATATATGATTTGGTTCAAATGAGAATGTTTGGCCAAATTGAGAACTGAGAGAACCATTCTGGACCATACATTTCGTTAAGGCAAAGATTAATTTTTTTTTTTTTGCTAAATCACATCTTTATTTGCAAGAATAAATTTTTTATTTGTTTTCATTTATACATATGTGTGTATATGTGTCTAAAACTACAAAAACTAGTGTTCTACATATATGTACATACATGTGCAAATGTATTGAAATGATTTCACCTACATGCATAGAAAGAAAGATGGTGGGTAAGAGCATATTATTTTAATATACAAACGTATTTATACATGTTAGAATTTAAAAAAAAAAGTATCATCCATATATGTTTGACAATACACACATATGTAAAACTGAAAAATGTAATATACACATATGTATAAATGAAAAAAAAATTCTTGCAATAAAAGCTACGATTTAGCAAAAACAAATGTCTTAGAGAACTGTGTGGTGTGTGTATATATATATAGGGAAAGTATAAACTGAAAACCCCCTTGAGTTAAGAAAACTAAGAAAACCCTTGTAAAAACCATCTAATTTTTTTTCCTTGAAAAACATACACAAGGTAGCATACATTTATTAAAGCGTTTTGGGCCAAAAAAATAAAAAAAAACGCCGACAGGATATTTTAAAAAAAATAAACAAAGTTTGTGCTGTTACATTTTGTAACATTAGTGTTACATATGTAACAGCGCAAATTTTGTTTATTTTTATTTTTAAATATCCAATCAGCGTTTTTTTTTTATTTTTTTTTGGCCCAAAACGCTTTAATACATGTATTTTACCTTGTGTATTTTTTTCAAGAAAAAAAAAATTTTAGATGGTTTTTACAAGGGTTTTCTTAGTTTTCTTAACTCAATGGGGTTTTCAATTTATCCTCCCCATATATATATATATATATATATATATTAAAAATTCGTTATTCCCTATAAATACTATATCATATTGACATAGTTTCATATCTAACACCATTATCCCTAATTTCTTTCTTTCATAATTTCTACCATAGATCCTTTGTATCCAAATCTTTGTTTGAACCTTGGAGATTCTGAAGATTATCCAGTACTCAATACTATCAAAACTATCGTTGTGTTATAAGATAATCAAGAGTCTCAACTCATAAAATTTATAATCTTTTTTCATTAGTTGTTCTTGATATCTTACTGAAATGGTGGTGAGTGTGTATTCTTTATCATCTTGGGATACGTTATTGTATGATTTAGATGTCATGAGTTTAAAATCCTATCAAAGGATAATAAATAGAAGTCAAGTTCTTGTCACTGATGAAAACCTTTGTTGTATGATTTAGATGTCTTGAGTTTATATCATGTCATTAGATAATCAATAGATAGTCAAGTTCTTGTCACTGATGAAAACCTTCAAACCTCACAAAATTATGAAAATAAATCACGAGGAGCTAGTAAATGGGATGTTGCTATTTTATATTTAATGCTAAGACTGTAATTTGGGTTATCTATTTTATTAAGTATGTTTGATAAAAAAAAATTTTCTTTTTTTTAAAATTAAATAACTTAATTTTTTTAAATGAAATAACGGGTTTTTATATTTCTAATAAGTTTTAATAAATAACCAAAAACATAAATTACATTTATTTATTTTATAAAATAGTGTGAAGGTTGGTTGTTAATGATAGTGAAAAATTAGGGTTGGTTAGGTTGTGTAGGTGAAAGAGAGAGAAATTAGTTAAAAGAGTTAACAACCAAAATTATCACTGAGGTTTGGTCAATTTTGCTGGTCTCCTATAAAATAGGTTTTTTTTTGCAACTGGACGCATGACTTTGGATTTTGGTGCCAGTTACGTCCATTTTGCTAACTAGGTTAAAAACTGAGGTTAACTGATGGGCAGTTTTGTCATTTTGCATAATTAAATGAGGGGAAATTGTTGATGCACTTTATGTGTGGCAGTCGCTGTCGAATAGACTAGTGTTGAGTCGTGTGTTGTATAACATGAGATTGTAGTGATCCATAAGGGCATTTTATGGATCTGATGCATGTGTATGTAGACCAAGATATAAGATTTTGGTTCGCACCCTACAAGGGTCGAACGAACTTCTTGATGGTGGTCTATAAATAGCAATCTCATGTGTTGGTTTCATTAAGATTGTGAGTTTGTGCTTTGAATGCTCTCTAGGGGGAGGTCATGCCCGACCTCCCCCGGCCCCGAGATAGATGTTTATCCTACTGATGACAGTGTCTGTGACCATTTCTGATGTAATATGAATCTGTGTTAACATTGTTTTCATCTATTTCTGTTTCGTCTCCAATCTTCGTCTGAAACCGAGCTGTAATTGTTTAATCGATCCATGGATTCGGTCCTAAACCGCCTTCACAAGTGGTATTAGAGCCGTGGTACCGATTTGAACGATCTAATAGTCGTTTGAATCAATCACAGCTCGTTTTTCATGGTTTTCAGACGTAAAAATCGGATTATTTGAAAGGTTAAAACCCTAGAAACCCTAGATTCTTAATCGAACCCAAAATCATAGGATTTTTCCAAGTTTTTGATCAATCGAGGATTAGGTTTTCATTTCGGCACCTTTCTGTACATGTTTCATCATTGAATTTGAATTATTAGAGTGTTAATGGACCGATTTCCACAAAATATAGAAGATGAACACGTTTTTCTGCAAAAGATCGAATGAAGAAGTTGATTCGACCCTTCGAGAGGTCGAACGAGTGTTTTAGAGGTCGAATGAGTTGGTTACATATTCATTCGTGGTGATTACAGAGGTCAAACTAGTTGGGTGATGTTCATTCGACCTCACGACAGGTCGAACGAGAAATTTTTGTTTTCATTTGTGCTTCACTAAACTCGTTCGGGCTAACCATTTTTCATTCGACCTTACAAAGGGGTCGAACAAAACCTTATTCTCTTGGTTCGAACATTCGACATATACAATGAAAAATTGGAATTTTTAGGGTTAAAATTTTTTATTAAGGCAGTTTTTAGAGATTTTTGAGAGAATGTTGATGATGATTATACAAATTGTTGAAGAGAAATGAAATTGAAATGTTCGAATTCAAACTGATCCGGTATTGAGTGTTCAACTTTTAATCACTGGTGTTGAGTTAAAGATCTAGTGATTGTAAAAGATGGGTTTCTGTTCAGTTAGTTATGATGATGAAACGTGATATTGCGGGGTAGTCAAAAGAATCAAGAGTACTGTGGTACAATGATCGGATTCAGATGACTATTATGGGCCAAAAAACAGATAGATCTTATTCCGCAAGTTGTGAACAGTTAACCCAGTTCCAGTTAGTTTAAGGGAACTTTTTCAAAGAGAAGAAAGTGTTTATGCAATCACAATCAGCATAGATGAAGATTTTCATAGAAGTACCAGTGTCCGAGGGGATTGTTTTGCACAGAGTCACATTTAAGATTTTTAATAGGGTATTGACAGTTAGATTTCTCCAATTGGTGTGAAGGGTGATGCAAAGGGTAAATGTAGGTAGGAGACGTAAATGAATGGTGGTACCTACATATTATGTTGAATATCTGATCGGTCAGTGTGGAATCCTTCTAGCAGGGGTCTTATTAGACTGCAGGTTAGACTAGTTGGATTTCGCGTGATGTACTTGGTCAAGATGACATCCCTGGGTACTGATGCTATGAGACTGCAGTGTATTACATTGTCGACTTCACATTGGCGTAACTAGGTGATCTGGTTGTAATTCTGGTTAAGCGTGCCGGTTGAGTTCGCAAATGATATACGTGGTCTAGCTGACTTCCTGCGCATTGATGCAGAGGGTCCGTAGTGCATTACTTGGTCGGTCCATCAAAGATGTTGTACTTTTACTCAATGCAATAGTGCATGTATTGAGGGGGAGACTGTGATATTGACTAATGATGTGCATGAGGTTTCAGGATTCGCCAGCAACGTCTAAGGGGGAGATTGTTGATGAACTTTATGTGTGGTTGTCGCTGTCAAATAGACTAGGGTTGAGTCTTATGTTGTATAACATGAGATTGTGGTGAGCCATAAGGGCATTTTATGGATCTGATGCATGTGTATGTAGACCAAGATATAAGATTTTGGTTCACACCCTGCAATGGTCGAACGAACTTCTTGATGGTGGTCCATAAATAGCAATCTCATGTGATGGTTTCATTTAGATTGTGAGTTTGTTCTTAGAATGCTCTCTAGGGGGAGGTCATGCCCGACCTCCTCCCGCCCTGAGATAGATGTTTATCCTACTGATGATAGTGTCTGTAACCGTTTCTGATGTAATATGAATCTGTGTTGACATTGTTTTCATCTATTTCTGTTTCGTCTCCAATCTCCATCTGAAACTGAGCTGTAATTGTTTAATCTATCCATAGATTCGGTCCTAAATTGCCTTCACAGAAATTTTGACCTTTTGTCTATGATTATTATAATCAATTATAAGTTCTCCTTAGCATCTACCCATTTTAATGGGTTGTAAACCCTAAAAACAAAACAAAACAAAATCAAAACAAAAAACCTACAACATCAACAATCTATCCTTAAAATTGTGCCTTCATCATGATTCATTGCTCATGTGGTTTATCACTGCCATCCGTACGTCATGGACAGCTCTACACCAGGACGTCGCTTCTATTGCTGCTTTAAATCGGGATAAGGGTGTGGGTTTGTTGTTAGGGTTGAGCCCCTTATGTTTCCAAGCCCTGCTGTGATGATCCCTAATTTGTTGGACATAGTAAGTCGTCATGAAGACAATACAAGAATAATGGCTAAGAGGAACCTAAAAGCTGAAGTACTTGGGAAAAATGGCTAAGAAGAACAAGATGTTGAAAGTAGTTCTAGGGTTTTCTAGGTTGTTTTTCATCTTGTACTTTGTTTAAAACTGATGTTGGCTGTTGATGTAATCCATGTCTTTTGATATTCGTTGTTGAGATACTATGTTTCCAAGATGATCTACTAAGATATTAACACAATGAAGTCTATTTAAGTATTATGTAACATATACCATTTGCACAAAACTTTGAGACAACGTTACCAAATGCATATAATTATTAGAGTAAAAACCAAAATACCATAACATTACCAAGTTTTAAGCTAACATGCTAAGGATCCAATGTTCAAACAAACTACAAACCTAGTGACTCATATCCAAAAGACCAAAAATAAGACAACATTTTGACACTAGTTAAACTTACATGCCAACTAACCCAAAACAAAACAAAACAAACAAAAACAAAAACAACCTATTGAACCCGTCACTGCAGAACCTTAAGCTGCATTTGATCTAGCCACCTTTGTTGCATCCACTCCTGTTCCAACACCTTTTGATCTAGCTACCCTTCCACAGGTCCTCTTGTTATGTTCCTTCATCTTGCACTTGTTACAAGTAAAGAGTTGCCCTTCCTTAGTGTGACACCTGCCAATTTTTCAAGTCAGGCGAGTCTTTATTTTTATTAATGTGCATATATTTATTTTAGTATGGCTTTTGCATGGAAAAGTAACATGATGACCAAGAATACAATATTCAATGAACTTGGAATGCCTTTGAATACACATGTATATACAAGTTAGTATATATATATATATATATATATATATATATATATATATATATATATAGGGGCGGTTATTCTAAAAAGTAAAGAAATCGTGCGAAGCCTGCGAAGCCATCTTGACCGTCCATCAAAGTCGTCATCATACGCCATTTATTTAAAAAGTTACGCTGCCAATTTTGTCATTATTACAAAGAATAGACAGTTAACATGGGTATTTTCGTCAAAAAATCTACAATCAACTCCTATAATCAAAGAAAAGAAACGACATTTCGTCTCATTTATAAAAAATTCTCCCAAAATTACTCAAATAAAACTCAAAAACCCTAGTTCAAATCATCAATCAACTCCATTTCTACGCAGATTAACCATGAAATACTCAAAAGTATATGAAAGTAAGTACATTACGTTATTCTCTAACAAATTTTACATTGAAAAATTATCTAATAATTTACATCATGCATGTTACAGGAAGAAAAAGAGGAACAGATACTAATACTCAAAAAAACGACGCCGATAAAGGTAAATAAATAGTACGTGAAATAATGTTGTTAATATGTTGTGAAATTGTACTAGAATACGTATTTCTAATTGCCAGGGCCAAGCAAAATTGCAAAAACCAACGATCAAAGTGACAAATCAGAGATGAGAACCAAAGCAAACCATGACAGGCCTTCAAACAAAAACAAAAATGGTACGTGACTTCACATTAAGTTATTTGGTACATTAGTATAGATATTTGGAAGGTTGTTATGTGATTTTACTTATGAACTAGTAGTGATTCTGTCTATGGTACGCAGTTTTGTATGTTAAGTTATTTTAGGGATATAGAAAATTGTTTTGTTATGTGTTACGTGATTTTAGCAATAGAACTAGAAATGATTATGTCTATGGAACATAATTTTAGTAATGAAACTTGTAATGATTCTGTCTATGGAACTTGATTTTGATAAGGGAACAAAAATGATTATGTCTATGACACGTTATTTTAGTAATGGAAATAGTATGTCTGTGTTACGTGATTTTAGTAATGGAACTAGACATGATTCTGTCTATGGAACGTAATTTTAGTAATGAAACTTGTAATGATTATGTCTATAGTATATGATGATTATGTCTATGTTACGTTATTTTGGTAATGAAAATGTAGTGATTCTGTCATTGTTACGCAATTTTGGTAAATGAAATAGTAGTGATTATGTCATTTTAGTAATGGAAATAGTATGTCTGTGTTACGGGATTTTAGTAATAGACCTAGAAATGATTCTGTCTATGGAACATAATTTTAGTAATGAAACTTGTAATGATTATGTCTATAGTATCAGATGATTATGTCTATGGTACGTTATTTTGGTAATGGAAATGTAGTGATTCTATCATTGTTACGTAATTATAGCAACAGGTTGCATAGGATAATAATGTTACCATTTTTTACTTTAATTTAGCTGCAGTGAACAATTAACTTGTTGATCTACCA
Source organism: Ambrosia artemisiifolia (assembly GCA_032199755.1). Taxonomy (NCBI): domain Eukaryota; kingdom Viridiplantae; phylum Streptophyta; class Magnoliopsida; order Asterales; family Asteraceae; genus Ambrosia; species Ambrosia artemisiifolia. The sequence continues at coordinate 37,310,199 of CM063512.1, forward strand.
GAACAACCTAAAAATGTCACAGAAGTTATCGATGCAGTGAACAATGAATTTGTTCTACAAGAACATGCTCAAAATGTCACAACAGTTATTGATGATGATTTTGTTGATGCACCAGAACAGCCTCAAAATTCACCACCAAGAAACCGATTTGTTCTATACTCAAATATAAGAATACAGGTAAGGGCGTCTGTTGATAACATGAATGACGCGGATGCCAAACTTATCAAGTGCGCAGAAAAAAACAATTAAACAAATGGGATTTGAAACTTTTTTATCAACGAACATTAAAACAGTGCCAACAAAATTAGGGAGATGGTTACTGGTAAATTATGATGATAGAGGAAATGAGTTGAATGTAGGAAACCACATCATTCAAGTAACAAGCAAGAAAATACAACAAATCCTTGGTGTCCCAATGGGTAAACACACAGTAAATGAAAAGAACAAACCAACGAAGGGGTCGTCTAACACACTGAATGTTTGGAAGTCCCAGTTTGAGCATAGCAAAATTTTAATCTCAGACGTGAAGAATAAAATAATTCAAGGCAACACGGGAGACTGGATTTTCAAGTTGAACTTCCTTGTACTTTACAACTCTATATTTGGGCAATCAACAAAGAGTTCAACAGTGAATCAAATGTTCTTAAAAGGAGTGCCAGATGAAAAATCAATCAAAAAATTGAATTGGTGTGAGTACTTAATTTTCTGTGTCAAATGGACAAAAGCAAGCTGGAATGAAACAGAAATGTATAATGGACCTTTGGCTTTTCTTGCGCTATGTTTTTTACTCATAATTATGTAATGTATAATAAAATTAGGAATAAACTGTAATGACATATATTACGTAATCTGTTATTACTAATTACGTAATGAACAAAGGTTAACTTTATTCACATGACAACTACTTTATGCACATGAACAAAGGTTATCGCATGCTCCTGAGACAGCACAAACACCAGCAATTAAGTAGATTACCACCCAGAATTTGTTTGATATTGATAAACATTTGTATGAGAATGGGCCATATTCAACTGACGAAGAAGATAGTGAGGATGAAGAAGGAAATGATGATGTAGAAAGTGCTAGAAATGAAGAAGGAAATGATGATGAGGATGAAGAAGATGTTGGTGGAAATGAAGCTGCTGGAAATGATTATGATGATGAAGAAGGTGATGGAGAAAAAATGAAAACAAATGGTAAGAATGAAGCTGGAAATGAAGATGAATTCATTCAGCTTGATGAACCGCAAATTTTTCTTGACCAAGAGATCCTCATAGATTCACAAGAATTCAACAAAGTGTATGAAACAACAAAATCACTCTCTGACATTGATGATTTCTTGGCAAATTATAACACTCCAAAAGTTCCTAATGCAAGTGCATTACCTGTATAAAATTACGCACCATGCATGTATATATATAGGATCTTAAAAATCACGTAATGTTTGTAGGCTGGTGATGCAAATGATGAAGACACTAATCAAAAGAATGCCAAAGATGATGCAACAACATCACCAAAAATACAAAAAGTTGCAACTCAAAAGTCAACAGATGAGACCATAAAAGGGTTGAAAAGGAAAAAGACGATGGCTAAGAAGAAAGACAAAAATAACTACCTAATTAACGAGAATGTAAGTAAATGTAATATATTATGTTAAACATTAACAAAAATCATGTAATGCATGTTGCTGGAATAGAAAACTTTATTAACATATTTTTTGCAAGAATGACTTTCAAAGATACAATACAAAATGGAGAAGTTTCAAACGTATGTTTCTGAAATATATGAAATGTTCGAAGAAGTAACTTCAAATTTTTTAGATAGCAATCTGATATGTGAGAAGCAACAAAAATGGAAGTCATGGGTATCAAGTTACAAATCACGTAATGAAGAAAAAATAGATGGTAAAATTCACGTAATGTATATATTTATGATAAAAGAACTTAGCTTAAAATCACGTAATGTGTATCAAATTGCAGGTGAAAAGGAAACACAACAACAAAAAGCAGCAACATCAAATAGTCTTAGCACAGGGATGCTGAATGCAATAATGGTTGGAGCTGACACCCTAGAAGAACAAACAAATCAAAAAGACCATATCAAAGAAGGTAAAAATCACGTAATGCATTATTTGTCAAACTTATTAATGATCTGAATTAGTAAGTATAGGTGAAAAGGCAGCAACACCACAGAGTGTTAGCACAGGAATGCTAAATGCAATGATGGCTGCAGCTGAACACCTAGAAGAAACAAATCAGAAAGACCCTGTGTAAGAAGGTAAAAATCACGTAATGCATATTTACAAATGCTAATTACCCATTTAAATGTAACTTATAATGATCTATACAAACTTTCTTATATGAAAATCAGGTAATGAGGTGTCTGATAAGCCAGCCATGACTGAAACTTTCAGCAAAAATATAATGAGTGCATTGAAAGATGCAACAATGAATAAATAAAAAAAATGCACCAACTGCTGAGAAAGGTAAAAAATCACTTAATGTATATTTATAAAATGTATTTAAATGAAACTTATATGAATGTATACAAATTGTTTGCTGAAATCAGGAAATGAGGTGTCTGCAAAGCAACCCGTGATAAACAATGTCAGCACGGATATGCTGAATGAAATGATAAAGGCAACTGATAAGGCAAAAAATGATGCCACTTTGAAAAATTCAACCACACAAACATCATCTGAAGATGTCAGTTCCCAGTTCATAAGAGAATTGATTGATACAACTGACAAGGATGAAGAAAGAAGTAGGAAAGGAAAAGAAATAGAGACTGATGACAGATTAAAAAAAAGCAACATCTGAGGTTGACACAGTTGGAAACTTGGATAAATTGGTCATTGCTACTGAAATAGAAGAAAACATATCTAAAGTACCAAATGAAACCTATGACGAACCAAATTTTGATCTAAATATCTCCCAAAGCCAAGATGATGTTGCTACAGATATAATTCTAGCTCTACCATTCCTACAAGCTCCTCAAGATGATGTGGAAACACCCAAAACAGTGGGTAGAATAATGTTTACTCAATCACTGCAGTCACCGATAGTCAACAAACAACTAGAACGTGCAAAAAGAGAAAGGATGTTAACTGAACCACTGAAGTCACCTTACATCCAACGCAAGGTTGTAATGAAGAACAAAATCAACAATGATGAAAACATAATAGCAGACTTTATATTTGCAGCAACAGAAGAAACACAGTAAGAAAATATTTTTATTACTAATTAATTTGTTGTTATTAAATTACGTAATGAATATTTTCTGTACATACTTTGGTGTTAGAAAATTACGCAATGTGTATTACAACTTGTCTTCCACAGTGTTGTTGTATTCCAGCCAGAAGATGGGACTCCATACTTCAAAGTCGTATTTGAATGTTTATACCCTGGAATAACAATTTCATCTAATGTTTTGGATGCTTGGTCATATGTCCTGAACCACGATGAGAAGAAAAGAGGTCCAGGTTCACCGTTTAGGCTGTTTGTTGAAACAAATATTCTGGTATGGTCCTTAGCTTTTTCAAGAAATGCAAAATTATAATCACGTAATGGTTATGCTAAAAAATTACATAATGTATGTTAACTTTGCAGCCCAGTGACTGCTTCAAGCCTGGATGTGATGATTATAAGAGAATGGACACCCTAACGGAGAACTTGGATATTGCACTTAACAAAAATGGCATAAAATTGTTAAAAGATGTCGATTTGATGTACATGCCAATAGTATCTTCGGATCACATTTACGTAATATGTTTCAACATGAAACCCCCGAAGATACAAATATTGGACAACAGCAAGCTTGGAAAAATGATAAATACGATAACATTGTACTGCCATTGCTAATGTTTTTACTTTTTTTTTTACTTTGTTGTTAGTTAATTACGTAATAGTTATGCTAAATTATGTAATGTATGCCGAAAGAAGCTTTGTGCAACTACATGATGCTTAAAGAACACCCCAATACTTCTAAAATGGTAAGCAAAGCACCAGTGAGAGTTACAATGGATTTGAGAACTTCACAAAACAAAATTGTTTATGGTGTATTTACGATGAGGCATATGGAGACCTTCATGAGCACATACAGCCAAAAATAGATTACTGATTTTAACAAGGAGTCTCCAAGTCAACAAGCGCAGATCGACGAACTTCGGTACAAATATCTCGCAAAGATCCTACTACCCGATGCCAACACAGAAAAAAACACAGTTGATCGCCTGGCTAAGGATTTCAACAATTGGAAAACAATGAAAAGGCGAAGTTGAAGGAGAACTTGTTTAAAACTCTTATGAAAAGGAAAAATGATCATATTTGATTCTGACAATTGGAAAAGCCGTGTATGGCAATGTCCTGATACAATTTAACATTTTCTTATTACCTAACTATGTATGAATGATTATGCATGGCTTGGTCATGTATGAATGATTATGTATGACTTGGTTATGTATGAATGATTATGTATGAATCTGATAATGGTTATATAACATACAATTGCGTAACATGTCAAAACTAGTATGATAATCTAACTGAAAATTACGTAATGTATGATAGAATTATATATAAAACTGTAATGAAAACACATAATTACATAATGAATGAAAATAAAAAAACTGTGCACAAAACAAATAACGTAACAAATGTTAAAAAAATGTTTCAATTCAATTTTAACAAAACTCAAAATCATTCATCGCCAACTTCATAATCCGAATCTGAACTAATATCCGCTGCTTCATTCACGGCTTCTTTCCCTTTGTTGTTAGCTGGCTTAGTTCCTTTAAGAACATCACAAGTGCGCTTGTCATGACCACTACCCCACATACTTTGCAATTTCTTGACCTCTTCCCTGCACGACTAATCGCTTGTTCACGTTTTGATTTAAACCTTTTGCGTGACCCACAACCCTTATTCCTAATACCGTGAGGAACACGAACAGTAGCCTCAGTTTGATGTGGAGCCCCAATAATAGCTTGAATAATTTCTTTCTTCTTGGCTGATATCCTTTGAATACCAGGTTCATTTGTCATCTCCTTCAACTTATTAACAATATACTCACTTGAATGCATTATATCACGAACAACATCATTAACACTTTGATGGTCCCCATTTTTGTCATTATGCATCACCAACGACAAGCTCGATCGAGAGGGACTATTGCAAATAACACCTCTCCTCCAGTGATCAAGAATGTATCTCCTGGGAATTTCATCTATCCCACACAACCTTAAAACTGAAAAAGCATGTCGACACAATAAACCATATCGCTCAAAACGCTTGCAACTACATAAAATTGTCAAATCTTCCAGGTTAAATTTAACATGCGATACAAAAAGATCTCTATAAAAAATAACGTAATGTATGTTACAACTATGAAAACAACTAAATTACGTAATGAAAACAAATAATCACGTAATGTATGTTACAAACACAAATAAAAAATTAAATTTTTTTATAAATCTTAAAGTAAAATAAATATGTAATGAGGTATATGAAAGTGGGAGACTAATGAAATAGATAATTACGTAATGTCTGTTACAATGATATGTAAAAAATTACGTAACATAAAAAATAAACTATACATACCTCTATCAAACTGGCACCATACACAGAACGATCTTTTATTCGAAACGTCCCTATATCTCCATCATTTGAAACAAAGACATTTATGAATTTATGCACAACTCCATAAATTTCTTCTTGGATATCAAAGAAAATACGTCTTGTATATATTTTCGCAGCTTGCACCTCAATAGGATAATCAGTCCAAAAATCCGGTGTTTTATACCTCGTCTCATGATCATTTTTCCTATGACTATACCTTTGGGATTCCATGGCAGTATCAAAATGACTAATAAATTCAAGAAGCGTTAATTGAGCATTGGAAACTTGACCAAAGAAATGATTTTCACATTCAGATCTTGACGTAGTACGCATAAGACTTGACATTGGCTCATCATGATAAAAAGCAGGAATCCACATTGCTCTATTTGAATAAATGTCACACAACCAGTCATGGTAAAACAGATTAAAATAAAAAACAAGTTGCTCCCATCCCCTCTCAAACTCTTCTAGAGAAATAGAATCTGTCCAAACAATGTCGCAAATACGCTGTTTAAAATCATCATTGTTGCATAATGCAGTACCAACCTATAAAAAAAACAAAACAACATATTGTTATACATTTGAAGTTTCATAATCACGTAATAAAGATATGGTATACAAATAAAAGCCTTGAAAATCATGTACCACCCTCCCTAAAAATCACGTAACATACACAAAATCAAAAATCATACCAAAACATATAAACCTATTAAATGACATACCTTATCAGCAACCTTTTTCATGATGTGCCACATGCACAATCTATGCCTGTTATTTGGTAAAACTAACGCAACGGCTTGTTTAATAGCAGGATCTTGATCGGTAACAACAACAAACGGTTCTTTACCAAAACAATTCTTGAAACAAGTTACCAGCCATGAGTAAGATTCAATTGTCTCTGAACTAAGCAATCCAGCACCAAGAGTTATATTGTTGCAGTGATTATCGATACCGGTAAATGGAACAAATACCATCTTGTATCTAAAAAAGCAAAAAAATTAAATTAATTAAACTGAAATAATTACGTAACATGAATAAAATAATTACGTAATGAAGTTACTTGTTAGAATTGAAAGTAGCATCGAATGAAACAACATCACCAAAAACCTTATAACTTCTTTTTGCATGCAAATCAGCCCAAAATAATCCAGTTAACTGTCGTTAACTGTCATGACTATACTCAAAATAAAAATCAGGAAGAAAGTCTTGCTTTTTCTGCAACATATTAACTACCATGTCCGCATCGTACTCACCAATATATAAGTTCAAATCCCTTTTAAAATTTTTGAAATCTGCAGCAGTAGCACCAACTTGTTCAAAACCACTATAAATCGTCCTCATTAGATTAAAAGCCTTAACAGGACCCATGTTTACTTTTGACATGTTGCATAACACTTGCATTTGTTGATATGTCAAATTACGTGATGATGGAAGAAGTGCATATCTTCTTGAGAAACTAAGTAATGGTTATGCTCTTCAACAAACCTGAAAACTTTAAAATTTTGGCCATCTTCTGACGAAAAAACTATATGAGCATTACAACCTGTTCTCTAAGATGGTTTATTCCTCCTTTTACCCTTTTCAAGACTATCAAACGCTTTACAATGTTTGATTCCTTCCTTTGAACAAACTAAGTACTTCAACTTAAGAATATTATCATGGACATATTGCCCTATTTTGTGAACACTAAATCCACCACTTCTTGCATATGTCACATAAAACTCATCCGCATGATCAATCGATGGAAATACCATACCAACACATGGTTTCATAGAAGAGGCAACTTGTGGTGTATAAACTGTTGAAACTGCCTGAGAAGAACTAACTTCAGCTCTATCATTGAAAATAAAACCTGAAAATCACATAATAAACATTAAAAACACAGTAACATATTGATCTAATAAGCATAAACTATAATTACGTAATGAAAATTACGTAACATGAATAATCCTTAAAACAATAAGCATATAAAAATAACATAATACACACAACCATAATTCACAAAAACAAACAAATATGCCTAGAAAAACATTTAACCAATAAGATCATGATTTCAAATCGTTAATCGTAAAAAATAATGTAACATTGTGATAAAACAAACAAAATCACAACAAAAAACAGAAAAAAATAACGTAATGCTTTCATGATTAGACAAACGACGAACAATCAATAAAACAGCTGAATTTAGTTTTAATAACAAATCATATTAACTAAATCATGAAACAAATCGATCGAACAAACATTACGTAACAGATAAACAACTCAAACCATACCTGCACAATCATTATTCACAGTCATCTTTGATGAATGAATGAAAAAAAATCGATTGGAGATATAATCGAAAGAGAAGGAACTGATTTATGATTGATCGTCTGAATTATGATTGAAATTTATACTGATTTCAAAATGTAATATCGATTAAATAGGGATTTGAATCTTTGATCCTTTTATAAAAGACATGGGTTTTAAATCTCAAGTAAGAGGACGAAAATACTCTTCTGAAAAACGCGCATGTAAGCCTTCGCAGGCTTCGCACGTTTTTTACACTTTGTATTTGAACCGATATATATATATATATATATATATATATATATATATATATATGGTAGTGTTCAAATAAGAACCAAAGCTTAAGTATGAACCATAGGAACCACTTTATAGCTCTTGATTTCTAATCGCATGATTGTAAATAAGTAAAACATTAATTAATTCTTTATTTTAATAAAGGGTTATTATTGACTTTTGTTCAACAAGCTAATTTGTAGGTAAGTTGAATTAATTGTTTATATTAAATTAGGGTATTCTTGTATTTTGGCAATCCCACTAATATCGCTAGTTCCCTTACATGATCCTAATCGTATAATTCTAAATATGATCCTTTTGTGATCGTAACCGACTTGGTTCAAACTAAACATATTCAATTTGAATTTAAGGTATTCAATTCGATTTTGCAGATTGTGATACGTTGTTCAATCAAAAACATATTTAATTCGATTTTAACATATTTAGTTCGATGTATTACTTGATTTTTTAATATGCTGATACATTGTTAGTCATGAATTTGAATTCAATATCGCAGAAGATAACAATTCATGGATCATAGCTTTTAATTAAATTACGTATTGGGGAATTGTTGATGCATTAATTATACACATACCTACTAATTAAGTTACGTATTGGGGACTTGTTGATGCATTATACACCAGTGTATTATGAACGGTGTATAAGTGTTTAATGAAAGATTTTCTTGAATAATATACATCAGTGTATATCTAGAGTAATATTTAGTTATAATACACTGTTGTATACATTTGTGTATCCAATATTGTCTAGAGTAATATGTTTTGAACAATATACACCAGTGTATGTCTAGATTAATATGTTTTCAACTTAATAAAAGGTTTAGCAAGATGTTTTGAGTAGTATACATTGATGTACTATGTATGTTTCATGAGTGGTGAATATGACACATACTATTTAGTTATAAATACACTGGTGTATACTACGTATATTACATGAGTGATGAATGACACATACTATTTAGTTATAAATACATTGGTGTATACATGCATCTGTGTATCGATCTAAACAATATCATAATATTTATTACATAATATACATAAATGAATATAGGGGATATACAGTAATGTATACTATCTACTACAAGTAAATATATGTATATTATATAATATACACTGGTGAACATACGTTAATATTCATTACCGTATAACAATATACATTAATGTATAATGTAGAATTTGTCAACTGTAAAATAGATGAATATTTATAACATAATATACATAGATGAATATAGGGGATATGCAGTAATGTGTACTATCTACTGTAACTATATATGTATATTATATAATATACACTGGTGAACATACGCTAATATTCATTGTCGTATAACAATATAAAATATTTGTCTATCTCCTTTTGCACTTTCAAAAATATTTTTCTTGTAGATGTTATGAAAAGACAAAAAGTATCCACCTTTGTAATTGACATACTCTATTAATTCAAAATTGAAGTGAAGAGTGTTTTTAGGAAACAAGTTACAAACTTCAAGCAGTTGTTATATACGAATTTGGATTAAACAGAAAAAAAAAGAGAAATATTATAATATAAAATTACACATTAATTCAAATATGGTGGCTTGGAAATCGAAATTTGTTTAAATCGAATATGTTGATTTCGATATTTGATGTGCCTGACGAATTGATCGTGTGTTAATTATGTATTTGAGATCATGTGTTAATTATCTAAATTGAATTAGAGATAATGTGAATGATAGATTTAAGGAAACCATGTAACTGCCATAATTAACAATTATAATTATTAAAAAAGGATAAATATTTCAATGTATATTTACACTAATACCCTTAAGATTAAAATCAAAGATGGAAGGCTAGGATTGGTTCCTATGGTGCCTAACTATGGTGGTGGTTCCTAATTGATCTCAATCCTATATATATATATATATATATATATATATATATATATATATTGAGGATTAGGTTCATGTGAAAACCATCTCGAATTGGAAGAACCGTGAGAACACCGACGTAAAATGTGAATTTTAAAAAAAAAATTACACACCGATGTAAAAATGGGTAACTCCACGGTAAAAAAAATGATAAAAAAATTTACGATGATTTTACACTGGTGTAAAAATTACAGCACACCAATGTTGACTTTTTCAAAAAAGGAATATTCCATTTAATAATTTATTCTCCTTTAATTTACAACCATATATTCTTTTCTGATTAAATTAAGTTTGTGGTTATAAAGTGTGTTCTTTAATTCTTCCAACTCAACCTTGTTATCATATATATATATATATATATGGTCAAGATCATGTACAAAGGGTGTTTTTTTATGAGAAGGCTAAGAAGGGTTTTGCACCATTAGATTGTTTAGTGGATGGTTAAGATTAATCAATGGCAAAATTATAATAAGTGTATTATTTCATTTGACTTATTTGACCATCTAGGGGTATTGATGTAATTAGGTGTGTGTAAATATGGAAACTTATTTAATGATCAGATTGTCTCATGCTAAAATCATGGACCCACCATTTCCATTTCCATGCACAATGGAACAATATCTGTAGCAAAAACTAAATTGGGTTCAAAACAAAAATTATTACGATCATGCAGTTTGAATATGGCTTTTCATATTAGTGTGTTTTATTTTCAAGTTATAGTGTGTTAGTATCTGTAATGATTGTATTGCAATTCAAGTCATAGTGTTATTTTACATCTGGAAGGATTGCATCACGACTCATCATGGTGTTATGTCGTCTGGTCAATCAAATTGTTTGAACATATGATTTTCATATCAGTGTGTTTTATCTTCATATAGAATGATCGTATTACATTCATATCATTGTGTTATATTTTCATGGTGGTCATAGCAATGTGTTTTATTTTATACACCTTAAAAATTGTGATTTATAAAACACCATTTACATGAATATGATAAAATACCACACGTTGTATGGAAAAACGTAACAACATGGTATATACGTATAACACCATGGTCGGAAACAAATACAAACGTTATTATGTTATAAAACACCCTGGAATAAACTAAGACTTTATTAAAACACCATTTAAACATGAAGCAACACCATGCAGATTAAACACCATGTATTGATGTTTTTCCTAAGTCATGATCATTTGAACATCAACGATCGTAACATTATCCATCTAAAAAACGATCATAACATCAAAAAAAAAAACAAAAAAACAAATTTCAAAATCATATATTCTTCATACTAGTGTGTATTTTTTTATCTGATATAATTGAAAGAAAAATTATAAACCCACGAATTCGAATTATATTTAGGTTAAAATAAAATCCCTGAAAAATCTCCTTTCAATTAACTATTAACTACATGATTACTTCCTATTTTTAAGATTAATAAAAGTACCTTATTACCCTCAATAACTAAATTTAATGATTGTCACATGTCAACACCATAGCCCTTCTTACACTTCTCACACATTTTGGCCTTTGTAGAGGATCCTAAATCTCTCTCTCTCTATATATATATATATATATATATATATATATATAGGATCCAGATATTTTGAGAACCAATGTGAGTTGTGAGAACCATAGGAACTCACTTTATAACCACATACTTTTTTAATCAAAAATGAATATGTGGTCCACAATTAATTAACAATAAAATAATGAATAAAATATTAATATACTTACACGAGGATAAAAATCCCTTACACCGGTGTATTTTGGCGTAAATTAATGTATTTTTTTTAAAAAAAAATTTACAACGGGGTTTACGTGTTTTACACGAGTGTAAAAAAAGAAATTTTTTTTCGCATTTTACGTCGAGTTCCTACGAGTTCTCACAACTCGTCGAGTTCTCAAAGTATCCTAACCCTATATATATATATATATATTTGAGACCAATAATTGTTTTAATGTACCTTATAAGCTAATTAGACGGTTTAGGATTTTGTAAAAATATATCCTATTAATTGACGGTCTATGTTTTGTAAAATCTCATATCTTTAGTAAAAGTTCATACCTTATGGTATCAAAGCCATGGATTTAAAGGGGGAGTATATGTCTTATGATTCAATACTTTGTATTTAACATGATTAACATGTTTAAAAAGAAAAATACTGTTAAAAACAGTAAAACCGAGGAATATGATATACCTCAAAATCTTGATTTACTTAATAAATGGACAATTCCTCATATAAGTCCAAAGGTTATATACCAAATTGGAAGTTTTGACAGTTTATTAAACTGGAGACAAGTTGTAAAAACAACTAAAGAATCAGTTTCAATAAAAAATGAAGAAATGATAATCAAACTATTAAATTTTTCTGATATAAATAAATATCAACAAGATTATAATTTTATGCATATTGGACTAGCCTAAGTTGCTTTTAAGCCTTTGACTCTAAAAGGCTAACCAGAAAGTTTTGTAGCTGCTTTACGAGATTCTCGTAATTTAAACTGGAAACAATCTTTAATGGGTATAATAGAAACTAGTCTGGCTCATGGCCCAGTACATTTTGATGTATATCCAGATTTACATTTATCTTTATCATATCAAAATATTGATGATGCTTTAACTTTATATGTTAAAACACATGGTTACAACTATGCTCATGGATTGGAAATAATATGTATCTGTTACAGGATTTATTATAGATTGTTAACTACCATGAATGCTAGATGCAAAATAATCAATAAACCTAATGATGAAACCATTTTAATTGAAACAAATTATGGAAAGTCAAACATTTTCATAAGAATACCTGTCAAATGGGAAGAAATAGCTTTCCCTGAAAATTGGGTCATAAAAAAGGCAGTTAATATTTAGCCTCAAATAAATCATAAAGTTAGGAGACTTATAGAAACTCCTAAAGGAAACATAGAGATAGAATTTGAAGAAGAAAGAAAAGATAGAAGTATCTTGAGATCATCTTCAACAAGATCTTATATCTCGCCCATAGATTATAAAGTAGATATCCCTGAATCTTCCAGAGCTTCTACTTCCCAAATAAGAAATAGGGTAGAAAACCTAAATATAAATAATGATAATCTGGTCACAGGATCATACCAACTTGTAGGAGAAGATGATACAATCTCCCAAATGAGTTTTAATTTATGATGATAAGAGAAAAAATAGATTTTAGTCCAGGATCTGCTATTAGAAAGCAGATAGTAGAAAAATATAGACAATCCAAATGGTTGCCCTTTAGAAATTGGTTTAATAATTTTTATCCTAAAGATGAAAAAAAATAGATTAGGACAAGAATTTTATAAAGATTTAGAAAGTGTCTAGGAAATTATAGAATTTCCAGTATGGTTTATAAATAAGTATTCTTATAAATATATCTCCATGATAGAAAAAGATTATAGACTTAATAATGGTGAAATTATAAAATCTGTTTTCCCTCCTTCAAAAGATTTTAAAATAAATAGGGAACACGAGGAATTACATTTCTCCGATTTCAAAAAAGCTATAAAGGATGAATCTATCCAGGCTACTATAGCCCATGTTAATCAAATTATTCAACAAAATAATTATACTAATTTAGGCATTAGAATTGTTTAAGAAATGCTTCAAGAAATCAATAATAAAATTAATAGTTTAATAAAAGAAAAGGGAGAAACTAGTAATACGAAAAAGGAAGAAGATTTAACTATGAGTATAAAATCTTCAATCCAACCTCCTTCCAAAATAAAAGATTATAAAATTAAACCTATGAATGACTTAATAGAACTTATAAAAGAAAAATTATATAATATTCAAGTTAATACTTTGGAAGAAGAGAATATGGATGATGAAACATTTGAAGCTTATGTTACCGATTCCATCAATAGGTTAGATAAGGGTAAAGGAGCTTATAGTTCAAAATATGTTGATAAACCTAGGCAAAGGATGTATTATTATCCTAGACCAACTGCTCAAGATGTTCTTAATAAAGAACAAGAATATGTAATTAACAATTCTTATAGTGGAAAATCTATTTATGAATGGAATTTAGATGGTTATACTGATAAACAAGTTTTTATGATGACACATTGAATGATGATGTATGCTACTATAGCAAAAAACAATCAAAATAGTGATACTACAGTCTGTAAAATGATAACTTCAGGATTTATTGGTCAGTTTAAAGGCTGGTGGGATAATTATATTGGTCCAAATCAGGAACAAATTTATCAACATGTTAAAACTGAAGATGGCACTAATGTTACTGATGCTGTTTACACATTAATTCTTACTATTATACAACATTTCACTGGTAGATGGTCAGATAATTCTGAAACAATAACGACCCTTTTAAATGGTCTTAGATGTCATACTTTAACATCTTTTAGATGGTACAAAGATGTCTTTTTAAGCAAAGTTTATGAACTCCCAGGAAATAATAGTTCTCATTGGAAATCAAAATTTATAGATGGTCTCCCTTCATTATTTGCTGAAAGAGTAAGAAAAACTCTTAGAGGAAATGATATCCAAATTAATTATAATAATTATAATTATGGCAGATTCATAGGAGTCTGTGTCCAGGAAGGTTTAGCTTTATGTAATGTCACACCCTCAAAATCCACCTGCGGGGTTTTACCGCGAGGCGCGTGACAAACCAGGATCCAAGACAACGGTCACAATAAACAACACGATATGAACACATGCATATTTAAAAACATAAGTTTGAAACCATAAAACAGTAGCGGAAGCTTTGTTACAAGTTCAAAATCCAAAAGTAGTTCCAACAGTTCAACATAATAAAGACATGATCCTAAACTAGACGCCGTGCAGACGCGTGCGCCCTAGTCCTCGTTTGCTACCTTAGCGACCTGAGAAAAACATGCCAAAAGTACGTCAGCACAAAAAGGCCGGTGAGTTCACAGGTTTTAATAAAAGTTACCAAGTTATAAAAGTGTACCAAGTTCCACCTGTCCATACTATAAAACGTTCAACCAAAGTACGCTAGCTAGGCGTATGTTTTGTTACTACTACGACTGGAAACCATTACTAGACACGTCACAAGTTACCAAAGTTACAGCCCGAATAATGTCACAAGTCACAATGTTACAAGGTCGAGACAACATGCACCCGCCCGGCCCTCCAAGCCGACGAGTGGGGCAGGTCACGCCCAATAGATCTATCCACATTTCCCCCGTTGTGCTATACCGCACATTCATGGTTTCCCCGGGACTTAAAAGATCGTATAGTAACTCAAAATAAACCATAGTATGACAAAAGTTCTCAAAACATAATTCTACGCATGTTTTCTCCCCCAAAAGTAAAACCAGTTGAAGTGGGGCCGTGAACTCACCTTAGGTTGCGTTACTTCGATTAATGAATAAAATCAGCAAGCTATGCTAGTCCCGTAAAGCGGCGACCTAACATATAACAGTTACAAGTACTTAGACTAATAACCCGTAGGTTAGTTAGTCCCTAGATGTCCAGACCATAACCAGATTCGTTTGAAAATACATTGACTGTTAAACTGACCCAATGTACAAGACTCGACATCCCATTGGTGACCCGAAACTCCCCGTGATATACTTGCACTCTCAAACATACAATCATGCAGTCACACTTAACATACGTTAAGGTTCAACAAGTCTAACACATAGTTCAAACAGTACACAAATAAGCCCGAGCACGTGTTACCAAGTTATCAGGTATGATACGGGGTTCCTAGCATGTTCCTAGGTGTCAAATCGGGTCTCGGAATGTCAAAATGCACTTACAGCAGCAGTACAGGCGATTAGGAAAAGTCAACTAGCGATTATGAAAGTCAACAGGCGATTAGGGTCATGTGGTATGCAATTCAAGAGTTATCAGGCGATTAGAGTCGTAAGACATGCAATTCAGGACTTAACTAGCAATTAGGATCATAATCGCATGAAATGAAGGCAATTAGGCCCCCAATCTCCTATACCATAGGCGATTAGGCTTCCTTATCAGGCGATTGGGCTCTCAATCGCCTATAGCATAGGCGATTAGGATCCCTAATCGCCTTCAACAGCTCTGTTCTGGTTTTTCGCGCGTTTAACCCTCCAAATCAGATCCGGAACGTGTGGAAACACCAAATATTGATCATACAACATTATCAAACATATTTCAAGCAAAACCCTTAGCTTATCATCGTTCTACCAGCCCCGAATGCAAACGTTTTCCCAAAATAGTATACTTAGCATGAAAACATCACATCAACATGCATAACTTTTACCCTAAATAGCAAATACTCAGATTTCATCATGTTACCATGTCATCCGATCATCCCCTATTGTTCTAACATCAATCTACATCAAACCCTAACATTAAACAACTAGCAAAACAACTCCTATCATCCAAAATCATTCAAAGTCATTCAAATGGGTCAAACTACTCAATATTCACAATACACCTTCAAAACCATCCAAACTCCTAAGACATCATCATCCTATCATAAACAAGCTGTAACCACCTTAATAACATGATAACAATCCATTTTGAATCACAAAAATCCTATCTTTTAATCATATTTAACATATACAACATGCATAATGGTTTGGACTTGTTTAGAAACGTTTTTCATAGGTTTTCAAAGACACAAATGTTTATAAATCAGGTCTGGACCTTTAGGGAGTAAAACACAATCATTCAAAGGTTTGGGAATGAAGAACACACCTTGGTTTTATGAGGATTTGATGTATAAAGCTTGAAATAGGTGTTTTGATGCTAAAACGTGTTCCAGAGGGTGTTTGGGAGTTGGGATATGTTATGAGACGGCTAGGGTTGCATTAGAGGTGTTTTGGAGGTCAAGGGTGGTATTTATAGGCGTTTCTAGTCGTTTAAAACACGTCAGGCGATTATGCAGCAATTTCAGGCGATTATGGCTCCTAATCGCCTATAGCTATAGGCGATTAGGGCCTAATCACCCCCAGAAAGCCCCTACTCGCCTTCCCTATAGGCGATTACAGAGGCTAATCGCCTTCAGCCTCTGCATAATCGCCTATAAGGTCTGTTCCTGCGTATTTGGCGCGTTAAACTCCGTTTTAACATATTTTAACATATGTTAACTTGTTTTCACATACCGACAAGTCACGTAAAGATTATAAACACATAATACATGTAAGCAACCACGTTCACACTCGTTCACCAATTCCCGGGACTCGAGACTTGTGTTTCTACTAAGGTTTGACGATTCCACGAATCGTCAATCCTTGCATACCTGGTTAAATGGCCGACATCTAACGATCCTCTAGGTTGTACTAATGACTCCCGAACTATAACACGACTTAACCGACCTAGTTAAGTATACTGTACGCGTGACTCGCTAAGGTAGACTTTGACCCAAACCATATTATTAACCTGAGTTTGCCGGGTGTCACATCATCCCCACGTTAAAAGAATTTTCATCCCGAAAATTAGCACAAGTCAAGAAGAAAACAACAAAAGATAGAAACCAGAAGAGAGAATTTACCCGAGTTGTCACATCATCCCCACGTTAGAAGGAATCTCGCCCCGAGATTCATTCAGCTGCAGTAGTAACATGTCTCGATTCGAAAGCGCGCTTAGGAAAGAGGTGAGGATACTTAGACTTCATCTGATCCTCGCGTTCCTAAGTGAATTCCGGTCCACGGTTCGAGTTCCAGCGAACTTTAACAATACGGATTTTACTCCGACGAAGGCTACGAATCTTGTAATCAAGGATCTCGACAGGTTCCTCCGCAATGCGAAGACGATCATCAACCCTGATCTCTTCTAGTGGAACAATAAGAGATTCGTCAGCCAGGCATTTCTTCAAGTTAGACACATGGAAGACGTTGTGCACATTACCGAGCTCCGCCGGTAGATCAAGTCGATATGCCACCGGTCCAATCCATTCCAGGATTGCAAACGGTCCAACGTACCGAGGGTTAAGTTTGCCACGCTTTCCAAAGCGTATGACGCCCTTCCATGGTGAAACTTTCAGAAGCACCCTATCCCCAGCCTGGAACTCTAAAGGTTTGCGACGTCGATCGGCATAACTCTTCTGTCGATCCCGCGCCGCTGCCAAACGGTTACGAATCTGTACGATCTTTTTCGAAGTCTCGTACACTAGCTCAGGCCCAGTGAGTTGACTCTCACCCACCTCAGCCCAACAAAGAGGAGACCGGCATTTCCGCCCGTACAGTGCCTCGAACGGAGCTGCCTTGATACTCGCATGGTAACTGTTGTTATAAGAAAACTCCACTAACGGTAGGTGAATCTCCCAACTCTTGCCAAAATCAATCACACATGCCCGAAGCATGTCCTCTAAGGTTTGAATTGTTCGTTCACTCTGCCCGTCAGTTTGTGGGTGATAAGCTGTACTCATGTCCAGCTGGGTACCCAAGGCTTTGTGCAAGGACTTCCAAAAATGCGAAGTGAAATGAGAATCACGATCCGAAATGATAGAAACCGGCACCCCGTGCTTAGAAACAACCTCCTTAAGGTAGAGACGAGCCAAACGATCCATAGTGTCGGTTTCTTTAATGGCAAGAAAATGGGCTGACTTCGTCAACCGATCCACAATCACCCATATCTTATCACAACCACTAGGTGACTTAGGTAATTTAGTGTCAAAGTCCATCGTGATCCTTTCCCACTTCCATTCAGGAATTTCTGGTTGCTGCAGGAGACCAGAAGGCTTCTGATACTCCACCTTGACCTTGGCACAGGTCAAGCATTTGCTCACGTAGGAGGCAATGTCAGCCTTCATGTTTGGCCACCAGTAGAGTACCTTTAGGTCTTGGTACATCTTGTCTGAGCCGGGGTGAATGGAATACCGGGATTTGTGAGCTTCTTCCAAAACAAGTTCCCGTAATCCCCCGAATAACGGAACCCATATGCGTTCTGCGAAGTAGTGTAAGCCGTCAGGCCTTTGCTCGAGGTGCTTATCAGCACCGTGCATGGTCTCAGCTTTAAGGTTTTCCTCCTTCAAAGCTTCTAGTTGCGCAGAACGGATTTGGTCGGGAAGAGAGGATTGGATAGTGAGTTGCAACGCCCGAACGCGACGTGGGTTTGCTGTTTCCTTCCTGCTCAAGGCGTCTGCCACCACATTCGCCTTGCCAGGATGGTACTTAATGGTGCAATCATAGTCGTTCAGGAGTTCAACCCAGCGACGCTGTCGCATGTTCAGGTGTTGTTGGTCGAAGATATGCTGGAGACTCTTGTGATCGGTATAAACGGTGCATTTGGTACCGTACAAGTAATGCCTCCAAATTTTCAACGCGAACACCACTGCACCCAACTCCAAGTCGTGGGTTGTATAGTTCCTCTCGTGAATCTTGAGTTGACGAGAAGCGTAGGCAATCACTTTCTCGCGTTGCATTAACACGCAACCGAGACCCCGAATCGAAGCATCACAGTAAACAACGAAGTCCTCAGTGCCCTCAGGCAAAGAGAGAATGGGAGCAGAATAGAGTTTGGACTTCAGCTTTTGGAACGCTGATTCTTGCGGTTCACCCCAGTCGAATTTTCTGTCCTTCTGAGTAAGAGTGGTGAGGGGTTGAGCGATCTTCGAAAATCCCTTAATGAAACGACGGTAGTAACCCGCAAGACCTAGGAATTGCCGCACCTCAGATGGCGTCTTTGGTGCTTCCCAGTCTTTAATTGCCTCGATCTTAGCCGGATCGACATGAATCCCTAGTTCATTAACCACATGCCCTAGGAATTGGACTTCACGTAACCAAAAGTCACACTTCGAGAACTTAGCATAAAGCTATTCCCGTCGCAAAAGTTCTAGAACTAAACGCAAGTGTTCCTCATGTTCAGCTTTGCTCTTGGAGTAAACCAAGATGTCGTCAATAAACACAATGACGAACTTATCAAGATAAGGTTTGCACACGCGGTTCATCAAATCCATGAAAACCGCCGGCGCGTTAGTGAGACCGAAAGGCATGACCAAGAACTCGAAATGGCCATAACGTGTACGAAAGGCAGTCTTCGCAATGTCAGCTTCCTGCACGCGTAACTGGTGGTAACCGGACCTTAAGTCGATCTTGGATTAGTAGCTAGAACCCTGGAGCTGGTCAAAGAGATCATCAATGCAAGGAAGAGGATAACGGTTCTTGATGGTCACCTTGTTCAGCTCTCTGTAATCCACGCACATCCGGAGACTTCCGTCTTTCTTCTTCACGAATAGAATCGGGGCTCCCCAAGGGGAAGAACTCGGTCTGATGAAACCCTTATCCAAGAGTTCCTGCAACTGGCTAGATAATTACTGCATCTCGGGAGGTGCAAGATGGTAGGGGGCCCGAGCAATAGGAGCTGCGCCCGGTACAAGATCAATACCGAACTCAACCTGACGATGGGGTGGAAGACCAGGTAGATCATCGGGAAAAACGTCAGAAAAGTCACGAACCACTGGGATATCCTCGATCTTCTTCTCATCAGTAGAGGAAACAGAAAGAAGTGCCAAAACGGCCGAGCAACCCTTACGAATACACTTAAGGGCTTTCATGCTGGAGATGAGACTTAGCGGA
Organism: Ambrosia artemisiifolia; assembly: GCA_032199755.1. Lineage (NCBI taxonomy): Eukaryota > Viridiplantae > Streptophyta > Magnoliopsida > Asterales > Asteraceae > Ambrosia > Ambrosia artemisiifolia. Next base: position 37,330,808 of record CM063512.1, read on the forward strand.
GAACCGCTCTTCTCACCACGTACCAAAAGAAATTCTCCGTCCGGGAGAGGGATCCGAATAACCTTGTCGAAACAAACGATCTCCGCACGATACAACGATAACCAATCCATGCCTACAACGACATCAAAGCTACCCAAGGGTACAGGCATAAGGTCAATGGGGAAAGACAAACCCGACAACTCTAGGTGACACTCCCGAAGGACACAAGTCGCCTCAATCTTCTTACCGTCAGCCAACTCAATCAAATACTTAGCCTCTAAAGGAACAGGCACTATATCTAACATTCGGCTAACTTCCAAAGATATGAAGCTTTTATCGGCACCGGAATCAAACAAAACAGTAACAGAGCGATTATTGAGAAGGAACGTACCGGTAACTGTGTCGGGATCCAGTTTAGCCTCAGCGGCTCCAATGACAAAGGCGCGTGCGTTCCTGCCACCGCCCCCACCATTCCCGTTACCGTTCCCGTTCTTCACATCCCCGCCCTGCTTCAGTTTCGGGCAATCCTTCTTGAAATGACCAACCTCACCACAATTGTAACAACCCTGCTTCCCTGAAGTCCCCTGAGCAGTAGGGGTAGGGACAGCAGCACGACCCTGAGAAGACGACAGGTTCACCCTACAATCCTTAGCATAATGCCCAATCTGCTGGCAGCGATGGCAACGACCACGGTCGCAGTTCCCCAGATGATGTCGTTCACACTTGTTGCACTTTGGAAGCTTCCCCGCATAACCACCCTGTTTAGAACCTGACGAAGAAGAACCCCCAACATCATACTTCTTACCCTGCTGTGCCGGAGCTGATGCTGAACCCTTACCCACATTCTCCCACTTGCGCTTGTTACTCTCTGGAGCCTTGACAGTTGCACCACGAGCAGGCAGAATACCCTCATTCACCTTTAGATTGGTCATCCTGTGAGCCGACCGAACCACATCTGCATAGTTGGGAAGATTTCCCGCAGCCACTAACCCCGCTATCTCTGGTACTAACCCCGAAATATAGTGCTCGATCCTCCTGTATTCTGGTACGTGTAAGTCAGGACACAGCACTGCCAACTCGTTACGCCTCACAGTGTACTCTTCAATCTCAGACCCCACCATCTTGAGGCTCCAAACCTCATGTTCCAATTTCTGAATCTCTTCCCTGGGACAGTACTCCCTCTTCAACAGCTGAACAAAATCCTCCCATGGCATGGCATACGCCTCCCCCAAACCCATATTCTGAGTAATAGAGTTCCACCAGGTCAAAGCAACATCCAGAAAGAGTGCGGCAGCATACTTGACTCGATCCTCAGGAAGACAGTTACACATCAAGAACACTGACTCCACCTTCTCTAGCCACTTGAGCAAGCCTACAGCCCCTTTAGTGCCAGAGAACTCATGGGGCTTACAGTCCCGGAACATCTTGTACGTGCACATGGTTGGGGGTGGATTAACAACACCACCTGAAACGAAACATGTAAGAAACCACAAAAGAAAGATACCATGCTCACAGCAAGGCAAAGCTGATAGGGTCAACTTACCGCCATGGGCATTGTGCCCTGCCTGGAAGGCAGCCTGCAACAAGTTGTTCAAGTCCTCCTGAGTTAGATTCACACCTCCACGACCACCTCCACCAGCGCGTCCACCAGTACGACCACCACCTCTACGTCCACCACGAATTCCAGACATGATTCTGGCAACAAGAGCGAAGGAAAATTCAGATTCTCAACTAGTGATGACCACTAGTGTTCACATAAATAAGGCTAGATCCAATCCAGGACCATCCCTTCGAACCCAGAGCTCACTAGGGCTTTCATGCATTTCGGTTTATGATTTCGTGTGCACCCGAAATGATAAACCGCTCTACATGGTCCTCCTAGCGTCCTCCTAGTCTAAAGTTCAAGTCACCGAACACGGATGCTTAGCCGTACACCGCAGTGACATAAACGTCACGGCAGTTCAGGAGCGAGTGGGTTTATTGGAGTACGAAGGGGAGATGTCTGAGCCTTGGACAGATCTCAAAAGTACATAAGCCACTCCAATACACCACACTGCCTAAGGAATTAACAGTCAAATACCCATAAGAGCGGATGATGTAACACAAAGAGTTCGATGATTTAAAGACACCCCGACAAGCCCATATGTTACCCACTATGACGTCTAGTACCATGTGACCGTCTAGTGTGTGTGCGACTCGGCTATAGACTAGACTCTACATGCAGTCCTAGTTCACTATAACCATTGGCTCTGATACCAATCTGTCACACCCTCAAAATCCACCTGCGGGGTTTTACCGCGAGGCGCGTGACAAACCAGGATCCAAGACAACGGTCACAATAAACAACACGATATGAACACATGCATATTTAAAAACATAAGTTTGAAACCATAAAACAGTAGCGGAAGCTTTGTTACAAGTTCAAAATCCAAAAGTAGTTCCAACAGTTCAACATAATAAAGACATGATCCTAAACTAGACGCCGTGCAGACGCGTGCGCCCTAGTCCTCGTTTGCTACCTTAGCGACCTGAGAAAAACATGCCAAAAGTACGTCAGCACAAAAATGCCGGTGAGTTCACAGGTTTTAATAAAAGTTACCAAGTTATAAAAGTGTACCAAGTTCCACCTGTCCATACTATAAAACGTTCAACCAAAGTACGCTAGCTAGGCGTATGTTTTGTTACTACTACGACTGGAAACCATTACTAGACACGTCACAAGTTACCAAAGTTACAGCCCGAATAATGTCACAAGTCACAATGTTACAAGGTCGAGACAACATGCACTCGCCCGGCCCTCCAAGCCGACGAGTGGGGCAGGTCACGCCCAATAGATCTATCCACATTTCCCCCGTTGTGCTATACCGCACATTCATGGTTTCCCCGGGACTTAAAAGATCGTATAGTAACTCAAAATAAACCATAGTATGACAAAAGTTCTCAAAACATAATTCTACGCATGTTTTCTCCCCCAAAAGTAAAACCAGTTGAAGTGGGGCCGTGAACTCACCTTAGGTTGCGTTACTTCGATTAATGAATAAAATCAGCAAGCTATGCTAGTCCCGTAAAGCGGCGACCTAACATATAACAGTTACAAGTACTTAGACTAATAACCCGTAGGTTAGTTAGTCCCTAGATGTCCAGACCATAACCAGATTCGTTTGAAAACACATTGACTGTTAAACTGACCCAATGTACAAGACTCGACATCCCATTGGTGACCCGAAACTCCCCGTGATATACTTGCACTCTCAAACATACAATCATGCAATCACACTTAACATACGTTAAGGTTCAACAAGTCTAACACATAGTTCAAACAGTACACAAATAAGCCCGAGCACGTGTTACCAAGTTATCAGGTATGATACGGGGTTCCTAGCATGTTCCTAGGTGTCAAATCGGGTCTCGGAATGTCAAAATGCACTTACAGCAGCAGTACAGGCGATTAGGAAAAGTCAACTAGCGATTATGAAAGTCAACAGGCGATTATGAGGGCTAATCGCCTATACTATAGGCGATTAGGGTCATGTGGTATGCAATTCAGGAGTTATCAGGCGATTAGAGTCGTAAGACATGCAATTCAGGACTTAACTAGCAATTAGGATCATAATCGCATGAAATGAAGGCAATTAGGACCCCAATCACCTATACCATAGGCGATTAGGCTTCCCTATCAGGCGATTGGGCTCTCAATCGCCTATAGCATAGGCGATTAGGATCCCCAATCGCCTTCAGCAGCTCTGTTCCGGTTTTTCGCGCGTTTAACCCTCCAAATCAGATCCGGAACGTGTGGAAACACCAAATATTGATCATACAACATTATCAAACATATTTCAAGCAAAACGCCTAGCTTATCATCGTTCTACCAGCCCCGAATGCAAGCGTTTTCCCAAAATAGTATACTTAGCATGAAAACATCACATCAACATGCATAACTTTTACCCTAAATAGCAAATACTCATATTTCATCATGTTACCACGTCATCCGATCATCCCCTATTGTTCTAACATCAATCTACATCAAACCCTAACATTAAACAACTAGCAAAACAACTCCTATCATCCAAAATCATTCAAAGTCATTCAAATGGGTCAAACTACTCAATATTCACAAGCTGTAACCACCTTAATAACATGATAACAATCCATTTTGAATCACAAAAATCCTATCTTTTAATCATATTTAACATATACAACATGCATAATGGTTTGGACTTGTTTAGAAACGTTTTTCATAGGTTTTCAAAGACACAAATGTTTATAAATCAGGTCTGGACCTTTAGGGAGTAAAACACAATCATTCAAAGGTTTGGGAATGAAGAACACACCTTGGTTTTATGAGGATTTGATGTATAAAGCTTGAAAATAGGTGTTTTGATGCTAAAACGTGTTCCAGAGGGTGTTTGGGAGTTGGGATATGTTATGAGACGGCTAGGGTTGCATTAGAGGTGTTTTGGAGGTCAAGGGTGGTATTTATAGGCGTTTCTAGTCGTTTAAAACACGTCAGGCGATTATGCAGCAATTTCAGGCGATTATGGCTCCTAATCGCCTATAGCTATAGGCGATTAGGGCCTAATCGCCCTCAGAAAGCCCCTACTCGCCTTCCCTATAGGCGATTACAGAGGCTAATCGCCTTCAGCCTCTGCATAATCGCCTATGCAGAGGCTGTTCTGGCACGTTAAACTCCGTTTTAACATATGTTCCTGCGTATTTGGCACGTTAAACTCCGTTTTAACATATGTTAACATGTTTTCACATACCGACAAGTCACGTAAAGATTATAAACACATAATACATGTAAGCAACCACGTTCACACTCATTCACCAATTCCCGGGACTCGAGACTTGTGTTTCTACTAAGGTTTGACGATTCCACGAATCGTCAATCCTTGCATACCTGGTTAAATGGCCGACATCTAACGATCCTCTAGGTTGTACTAATGACTCCCGAACTATAACACGACTTAACCGACCTAGTTAAGTATACTGTACGCGTGACTCGCTAAGGTAGACTTTGACCCAAACCATATTATTAACCTGAGTTTGCCGGGTGTCACATGTAATGAGCTTAAACTAAATCAACAAATCAAAAAATATAATTTAACAGAAAAGAGACAACTTGGTCATTTTTGTGAACAATTTGGTAAGGAATGTAATAAAGAAGAAAAAAGAGAAAATATTCCCAGAAAAATTATAAAAATCTTCTTCTAAAGAAAAAATTTTCCAAAAAAGAAAGGAAAACAGAAAATTTAGAAAGGAACAAAGAGAAAAGAAATGGGTTCCTACTTGATGGGCATGCAAGAAAAAAGGACATATAGCAAATAATTGTCACCAATGAAAAACAGTAAAAAAACAAGATTAATAATCTTGAAGTAGAAGAAAATATTAAAAATGAGTTAAATAAACTATTTGATTCAGAAGACTTTTCAAATTATGATTCAGAAGATAGCCTGAGCTCTGAAGATTGCAAAGATTGCTGTAATAAAACAGAATCAGATAATGATATGATTTATAGACTTATATCTCAATTTCAAGATAATGATCTTGAAGAACATAATATTAATGTAATAGATAGCAATATGCTAGAAAACATTCTCAATAAAATCAAATATCCAGAAGAAAAATTAAAAATCCTCAATATACTATATCAAACAGAGGAAAAAGATACCATTAATAAAATAGAACCTGAAGGACCATATTCTATGAAATATATCCAAGATACTCTTAATAAAAAGAAAGAAAGTCCTTCTACTTCTGAAGATTTAAAATTTGAGAATATAAAATTAAAAGGAGAAATAACAAGTTTAAAAAAAACAAAGTTATAACTTTGAGAAAAGGATTTCTAATCTTGAAAATAAAGATATACATTTAGGAGAAATTTCAACTTCTTTTAAGACTTACAGTCAAATTCTTAAAAATGAAGATTTTCCTCCCCTTAATAAAGATGATGAATTTATTCAAATAATTGAAAAAATAACCTCTCAAAAATGGTTAGTAAAAATAACCTTACTCATAAATAATTCTTTTAAAAAGGAATTAATTGCTCTTATAGACTCAGGTGCAGATCTAAACTGCATAAGAGAAGGTCTCATTCCAACTAAATATTTTGAGAAAACTACTCAGATTTTAAAAGCTGCAAATAGAAAAGATATGGGAATTAAATATAAACTTCCAAATGCAAAAATTTGTTGTAATAATGAATGCATTCCAACTTCATTTGTTCTTCTGAAAAATCTTTCAAATGAGGTAATTTTAGGAAATCCATTCTTATAAAAAAAATTTCCCCTTAATGAAAGTAAATAAAGAAGGATTTTATGGCACTTATCAAGGTAAAAGTTTATATTTTGAGTTTATAACTCAACCCATTGATAAATTAATAAATGAAATATTAATTCAGGCAAAGATTTGTCAAATAAACTTTCTAAAAGAAGAAATTAATATTAATAACATTGAAGAAAGTTTAGCTAATCCTAAGCTTATATAAAAAATTGCTTTGATAAAAAATCAATTTATGAATGAGATATGTAATGATCATCCTAATGCTTTCTGGGATAGAAAGCAACATATTGTTTCTCTTCCTTATGAAGAAAATTTTCAAGAAAAAGATATTCCAACAAAGGCTAGACCTTGTCAAATGAATTCGGAATATTTAGAATTATGTAAGAAGGAAATTGAATCACTTCAACAAAAAGGATTAATAAATCCTTCTAAATCTCCTTTGTCATGTACAGCCTTTTATGTTAATAAACATTCGGAACAGGAAAGAGGTGTCCCAAGACTTGTTATAAATTATAAACCTCTTAATAAAGTATTAAAATGGATAAGATATCCAATCCCTAATAAAAAAAAGGTTTATTGGATAGATTATATGATTCAATAATCTTTTCCAAATTTGACTTAAAGTCTAGGTATTGGCAAATTCAAATTAATCAAAAAGACAAATACAAAACAGCTTTTAATGTTCCTTTTGGTCAATATGAATGGAATGTAATGCCTTTTGGGCTAAAAAATGCCCCTTTAGAATTTCAAAAAATTAAAAATGATGTATTCATTCCATTTTCAGACTTTATAATAGTCTATATTGATGATATTTTAGTATTTTCCAAAGATATTGAAACTCATTTTAAACACCTTGAATTATTCAAGAAGCTTATTATTAAAAATGGTTTAGTTATTTCTAGTCCAAAAATGATGCTTTTTCAAACAAAGATCAAATTTTTGGGTCACATAATAGAAAAAGGGAAAATTGTTCCTATTAGCATAAGCATAGACTTTGCTAATAAATTTCCTGATAAAATTACTGAAAAAACCCAATTACAAAGGTTTTTAGGGAGCCTTAATTATATAGCCCCGTATTATCAAGATATATACAAAGATTCTTCTATCTTATATGATAGATTAAAAAAGAATCCAAAGCCTTGGAGTGATAGTCATACTGAGGCAGTTAAAAAAAATAAAACAAAAGGTTTCAAACCTACCATGTTTAACCCTTGCTAACCCTAGTTGGGAAAAGGTGGTTGAAACAGACGCCTCAGAAATAGGCTATGGGGGGAATATTGAAACAAATTTCTCCTAAAACTAAACAAGAATATCTTGTAAGATTTCATTTTGGAAAATGGCTTGAAACCCAAAAGAATTATGCTACAATAGCAAAAGAAATTTTAGCAATCCTAAAATGGTGTTTTGAAATTTCAAGATGATTTATATAATCAAAAATATATTATAAAAACTGATTGTCAAGCAACTAAATTCATGTTTAATAAAGATTTTAAACATGATGTTTCTAAACAAATGTTTGCTAGATGGCAATCACAACTAGCTCCTTTTGATTTTGAAATCATTTATAAAAAAGGGACTGATAACAGTCTTCCTGATTTTCTCACAAGAGAATATTTAGAAAAAGAATGATATTCATTTATTTTTTCACAGGTGAAATGAGGAAGATCAAAGGTCCGTTAAAATGTATATATGATAATATCAGTATGGGAAAGGATGATCTTGAAGTTGTTATACAAACCAGGATGATGCAAATTCATATACTATAAATGATTATAGCATACATCCTGTACAAAAACTTATAGAATTAAAAGAACATTACACGGTTTTAAATTGGTTCAAAAGCCAATTAAAGGATCTTAAAGAAAAAGAGATAATAATCTCTTCTACTTGATTTACATTTCAGGAATGATACCTCATGCTAGAGGAAAACAGCTATTATCCTCTCATAAAGGAAGAGGCAGAGGTAGAGGAAGAGGCCAAAATCATAAAATGGTCTTAGCCCAAATGGGGAATACAAGGCTTATAGCTGCAAACATAGCTGGTAGCAGCTCAAGTGTTACTTATAGTAACACCAATACTGTATTCAAATTAGTCCGAATGATCCCTCATATGAAAAGATCATGGCTATTATACAAGCCCAATAAGAAGAAGAAGTCTCAAAGGTTCCTACTTATGCTAATATAGCACAAGATGATAATGATTCATGGGTCATATCCCTAAAACAAAAAAAATAATTCTTTTGGATCAGGATGATATAAAATTCTTTGATGATCCTTGGGTATTAATGCAAAAATACCTAGAACCAGCATCATATGCTGCAACATCTTATAAACCTCGTAGATACTACGAAAATAGTATACAAGTTTCAGATTCTGCAGAAATAAAACATTTTTATCCAGCAGAAAGAGATAAAGGTACTTATAATTTTAGTAAGATCTTTATAAAAAAGATCTTATCACCTAAAAAATGGAATTCATATATCCAGATGCTAATAATAGACAAACTTTTCGATATAATTATTGGGATTATATTGATAGCTTTGAAAAATGTTTATTCTATGAGAATCCTAATAGGAAGCACTCATGGTTCATAAAGGTCAGTAGTGATATTCATAAACAAGGCATACCTTGTTGGTTTAAAAAATGGTTCACATTATATGGACCATCGATTCAAATTCTACTAGAACCATTCAAAGGATTATATCATGAATGGGTTACTGTTTCTCCATATCTCATAGAGGCAGAATATAATAAAACATGGTTTGAAGGAATAGCTTCAATGTATTTCTTTATAGAATTCTCTATTCCATGGTTATGGAGATGGGCCCCAACTACAGGTTATACCCTAAGAGACAACTTTCCATGTCTAAAAAGATCTTGTTATACCAAGTTTTGAGCAAAAATGACAAGAGTTAATAACTCCACCAAAGAACTAGAATCCATTGACACAATCAAGTTAATAACGGAAAAAATTGATGATTATAAAATCCAGATTGAGAAAAGGCAGCAAAGACAGCTCCCTAGTCCTTTTGAGCAAATTTTTAGAAGATTAAAATATACTCAAGAAATATCAAAGTCAGAACTAATAAAGACTTATATAGAAGAAATGAAAAAAAAATTAAGGAGACAATTTACTCCAGAATCATCCTCAGCAAAAAATATGTCAATCTCATCAAATGATCATGAAGATGAGAACCAATTCTCTTGTTTAGCCGGAGAATCTCAAGACCCAGATGAAGATCTTGAAGATGAAGAACTCAAAAAAATATTTAGAAGAATTATAAGAGGAATTTGGACCTCAACAAAATGAAGATCACAATAATCTCCAGGAAGAATCTTCCAAAAAAGCAAAAGACAAGGGAAAAGAAAAAATCAAATAAGAGCTAGACCCCACTCATAAAAGGGCGTCTTTTAAGATTATTGCAATGGGAGATACTTATGAGCATCTTTGAAGATGGCAATAGTAGGTTGTCAATATATGGCATAGAGTCTTGTCATAGAGTCTTATAGACTCCCTGCATGTTATGTTTTACTTTGTTTGTACTTTGTTTTTCTATAAATAGATGTAAAATATGTAGTAGGAGGCATGCCTAACTTTGGCCCCTCTCTTCTTTCTTTCATTCTGCACTTGTAAAATAGTTAAATAAATAAAGGTTTGAAGTTTGAAGATCAGAAATTTTGGAGTTCGTCTAAGTTAGTAAGTAATTTAATTTTCATTTATTGTTTACTAAAAAATCATGATGGGCTAAGGCCCTGTTTGGAAAGGCTCTGAATCATCCATTCAGAGGGGTGCCTCTGATTCGGTCAGATGCTGGCTTGTTTGGTTGGAAAACAGCAACCTCTGAATGGTGCCATTCAGTGCTGAGCCATTCAGATTTACACAAACTCTGAATGAAAACAAAGACTCCTCTACCCCTCAGACCCTTATCTTCTTCTTCTTCCTCACACCTCACCTCCTTCCCTCTTCTCCTCCATCTCCTTCCTTCTCTGCACCTCTACACCCGCCGCCCCCCTTCTGCTCCGACAAAAACCGCCGCCCCCTCCTTCTGCTCCGACAAAAACCAAGCGCCCCTTCCTTCTGCTCCGACAAAAACCAAACGCCGCCCTCCTGCTCCTCCATCTTCTATGGTTATTATGTAGGTTAAAAGAAAAACAAAAAAATAAAAGAAAAAGAAAGACAGAGACAGAGGAACGTTGGTGTTGGTGATGATGGTGTGAGTTTCTTTGACTTGTGTGGGTAGTGGGTTTAAGAAAAAAAGAAAGAAATAAAAGGAAATCATGGGAGTGGGTAGGTGGGATTTTTAATAATAATAATAATAATAATAATAATATGATTTTTATTGATTAAGTGGGTTTTTCTAAGCTATCGAGAGGTGTTATTGTTACAGGGATAAAATAGTCATTTTGCACACTCATTCAGACATACAACCAAACAGCCATTACTGGTTCAGCACTTACTGGTTCAGAGCCTCTTACTCATTCAGACCTCTTACTGATTCAGCACTTACTGGTTCAGCACTTGCCAAACAGCCCCTAAGCCCATAAGAGTATTGAATCATGGCATCATAATCCCCTTTCAGAAACATGGTCCTAATATTATGAGTGTTGAGATTTCTATAAGTTAACACATAAACTGGCAGGGTTAAAATCTTTAAACTGGCAATAAATGATCTAAGGGAACCGTTGGTCTATTTTGTTATTCCGATTTAAAAAGGTTAAGGGAGTTTTATTTGAGACCAATAATAGTTTTAATTTACCTTATAAGCTAATTAGACGGTTTAAGATTTTGTAAAAATATATCCTATTAATTGACGGTCTATGTTTTGTAAAATCTCATACCTTATATATATATATATAGAGTAAAGATCTAGTACAAAGTGTTTTTTTGGTAAGAACCGTAAGAATCAAAGGAGGGTATTTTTTTTATTTTTTTTCAATTTTTTCCCATATTGTTAAACATGTATAATAGTATTGAAAACTAAAAAAAATAAAAAAACAAAATTTGGTGTAGAGTAATTACGTGTAGAGTAATTACATAATTACTCTAGCGTAAACTAATGTATTTACTTTAATGCCGTAATTACACTAAAACAAATTTTTAATTTTTTTTTGTATTATTCATCTAGAAAGTATGTTTAAGCACATGGGGAAAAAAATTTCTAAAATATAAAATAAAATTTTTTTTACCCCCTTTGATTCTCACAGTTCTTACCAAAAAAACACTTTGTATTTGGTCTTTACTCTCTCTCTATATATATAGGTAAAGTATATGGAGGAAACCTTCCCAAATGAAGAAACCCCAAGAAACCCAACCCTTGGTTCATGTTGTGCCACATCACCCATCATATTATAATATTCTATAATATTCAAAGGGGCACAATAGATATTTCCACTACCCCCTTTCTCTCTCTCCCTATATATATTGTTTTCCCCCTCTCTCTCCTCATTTTATTTTTCAAATTCAAATACAGAACCACATTTTCTCTGCCCTCTCTCTACCCTGCCCTCTCTCTGTCTCTCTCTAGAACCACCACCATCCACAACCACCATCGCCACCTCCGGTCACCACCTCCAGTAACCACCTCCGACTGCAAGTGACTCGTCAACCCACCTACCGAACCCACCTAACTATGCACCTAGAACAACAACAGAGCATCTCTCTACCACCACCACCACCGTCGTCGCCGCCGCCGCCACAACAGAGCATCGAATAATAATAATCCGGCATAGGTACTCTCTCTCCTCTTTTCTCTCTTTCTCTTCCCTTTTTTACTACTATGTTCGTGCCACAAACTATCTGTTCGTGCGACAAACTATCGATCTCCATGATTTTTATAATTAACAATAAATTAATTATAATAACAAAAAGTGTGCACAGGTGTGGAAAGATGGTGTATATATCTTCATTTTGAAGATTCTTTTTATTAAATCAAAGTGGTTTTAAAACCACCACTTTTTGCTGCAACATGTTTTGGAACGAGATGACTTCTGTCTAGTTATTATTATTATTTGTCTATCATTTCAAGAAGGCATGATTGTTCTAGTGTTTGTTTTTTTTATTCATTTGTGAAAAAAAAATTCGTGAACTGTTTTGTACAAGTGATTTTTTTTTACAAACATAAACTTGATTTCATAGTTCCCAAAGATCTGAGTATAAGTGATTTTTTTTACAAATATTTTTTTCGTGAACTGTTTTTACAAATAGTGTAGAGGATGAAATTTTATATGAAAACAGGATTATATGATCATACAAGTTGCTAAACCAGGTGCGGAAACCCTAGCTTAGAACAAACTGATATAAACTCAATCAAAACACAATCAAAGTCATTTTAAAGCTTTTCATAGATTAACTCTTTCAAATACTTGGTTACAGATCAGTTACAGTTAATCTATCACACTTCTAAACACTCTCAACACACTCTGGAACACACCTCAAAAACACACACTCTAAATGACTCGCTTAAACTTACAAAAACACGAAATCTATATATAGGACCTGCACGTTCGCCCAGTTGTGATGGTCGAACGTGGGTCAATTCCACATTCGCCCACATCAGGTGGTCGAATGTGTCTTCCTGTCAGTCTTGTTCCAGATTCGTCCATGTACAAGCTACCTTCGCCCACATCTATGTCACCTTCACCCATTCTTGTTTCCTTCGCCCCTTAACACATGTTAACATATCTAATCACTAGTCGCAAAACGCATCTACAAACTCCCCCTCGACTATTGATTAGATCGTTTTCTGTCTTCATCCATGGCTTTGTTCAGCAACTTGATTCTAAGCAAACTCTTCTGTTCTTTCGTCATCTCAGGCTCTAATCTCCTCTTTACCGGCTTTGACACATTTGCCATCTTCACCTTCTTGCCAAGCTTCCCCTCCAAATTACTTCCAGCATTAATGTCATAAGCAAAGCAAACACCAACAACCTGTGTGTATTTCTTTGCTTGATCTGCATCGTTTGGCTCATAATGAATCGGATTATAAAAGAGCATGATGATGTCTTCGAAGGTGCAATTGATCAACCACATAGGATCAAATACATGAACATGCTTGTATTTGTCCTTTCCATCTCTCAACACAATCACCGCTTCTGCCTTCCTCCAATCATAATACCAGAAAATGAAGTCAGCACTGAAGTGTTGAGGCATAGGCATCAAAGGTATCTTTCTCATTACTTTAGGTGCCTTATAAATCAAGGTAACCCGTTTCAACTTGGTTCTGGGATCAATATCCCTGTGAACTTTCCTCCGGGGATATTGTGGTTTGAATCTGTTCCACTTAGTTCTACTTTCCCAAACCAATTTGTCTGCACACCAACCGACATGTGAGTTATTCACTGAAGCACCCGACATTTGGAATCTGCAAAGATCTCTAACCGCCCAATACGGTAGAGTCAGCAAGTCAATGAATCTGTAAAAGTACAAGATTCCAGATTCCCACTTAGCAGCTAGACACTTCAGCCTGCCTAAGTATGTCCACCCGAGAGCTCTGCCTCTGAACTTTGCATTATGAAACCTATAGAAGTTTCCTTGAGCTTCAGGCTTTGGTCTGTTTTCATCCATCAGTCTTAATTTCTTCAAATACTCCTTCAACTCATCAGTCTTATTTGAAGATTCTGGCAAATCAGCTCCAAGTACTTTCTCCACAAACTCAGCACTCCTCTTCTTTGCCTTTCTTTTTGCAGACGTATTATGTCTTTCAGTAAAATCAGGAAATACCAAGTCTTCATCAGTTTGTCTGAAGTACTGTGGATATTCCTCATGTGTGATATCCTCTATTTCAACTTCCTCAAATTCAGGGGTTTCTTTGTCATCAGAGTGACTTCCAATATCCTTTTCAGGAATATGTGGAATTGACTCATCAACAATGAACTCTTCAAACGTTTTCCCTACCCTCTGTGCAAGTCCATCTAAAATCTCCTTTGCCACAGATGCAGGTACTTCCCCTTCTTCTAGATCAGGATCGTTATATTCCAATTCATATCGCATGTCATCAGTTTGGAATATTTCAGCAAAACGACCTGTGAACTCAATGGTCCATTCTCTTCTTTCTAACATGTCCTTGTATACTTGTTTAGCATCATCAGACAAGGACCTCACCTTCTCATTCCAAAACACAGTCTCATCATCAACATTCTCACTCTTCTTCTTTGAACTTGACTCACCTGTGTCTTTCTTCTTCTTTGAAGGTGGTCTCTTTTCAAATGTAAACTTTGAAGTATCATCTCCTCCATCATTATCATCACTACTACTACTATCATCCTCCTTTTGACTTCCCGAACCTTCAGCATCATCATCATCATCACTATTATCATCTCCATCATCACTCTTTTCCGATTCTTCATCCTCATCATCCTCATCTTCCTCTTTATCAGATTCAGATGGTTCAAAGTCAACCTGTTCAACCTCTTTCTCTGTATCTTCCTCACCCTCCTTCAGCTTGGGTGCAATATTGTACAGATTATCTATCATCTCACTAAGGCGTTTGTTTTCAGCCTTCAATTCTTTATTGTCTTCTTTTATAGCCTTATATCTGTTCTTGTTTCTCAAACATTTTCCTTCAAGCTTCTTATTCTTAGCTTCTAGCTTCTTTACCTTCTCGTCTATCTCATCTTGATTTGACTTTGAAGCTACAACTATCTGAAGCATCTTTTCTTCATTCAGCTTGAACTTGGCAATCTCAGCTTGCTGAGCCACTAACATCTTCATCATGTCGTCCATCCTTTTATTCACCTGCTTCATCACATCGTCATCCATAGTGACCTTCTTAGACTTTGACTTTGACTTAGATGGCTCAATCTCAGTTTCTTTTCCTTTCTGAGGCTGTGTAAACATGTTAAGAACATTATCCAGTGCAATATTGAATTGATCCACTGGTAATGTTGTAGCCTCCTTAGTCTTTTGCTTCTTAGTGGCTGGTGAAGATTGTTTAGATGACGTTCCAGCATCAGGTAATCTCTTCCCTTTCAAAAGTAAGTTTAATTCTTTCTCTCTCAGCTGCTTGGTACTTGTTTTCTTTGCCATGGTTTTGTGTTTGGGCTTGGGCAAGTTAACCACAACGGTTTCTCCTTCATTCAACTCGTCCAAATTTACAGTCAACCCTTCATCTTCAGCACCAACAGATTGCTTGCTCTTCTTAGCTTCTTCAATTGATCTGTTAAGTGATTCAGACTCACCAACCAAAGTGGCCTTTTGTTTGGTAGTCCGGACATTTTCAGCATCCGAATCCCACTGTTCTTCAGTCTCAGTCTCCTCTGAATCTACAGACTCTTCATCTACCAAACTAGTACCCTTCTTTGCAGTAGATTTCTTCCTCACAGTTTGTTGTTTTGAACTCCCCTGCTCAGTCTTTCCTTTGCCCTTCCCTTTGGCTCCAGGATTGACTACTTGCCTTTTTCTCTTAGTGCTTGCATCAGCATAAACTAATGGATCATCATTATCACTATCACTATCAGGATGCCTTGCTGTATTCTTTCCAGGATCCATGTAATCCTCTCTAGCCAAGGCTCCAAACAATCTCCTGTAAGGTGGTCTCTCATTTTCAGGCACACCTTTGTAACCTTTCATTCTCACTAAGGTTCTAATGTTCATATGATCCATAACTAGTATCTGTGTTGGATCTTTCTTCAGGTGTGGATATTTGTGATCAAAAATCATCATAAGGAATCTAGGATAAAGCATGAACTTCTTAAGCTTCAACCCTTTCAACATCTCTAACATATGATCTAAAATCATTCCAGCAACGTTAAATGGTTTGTTGAGAGTCAACGCAACCATTAACGAGCTCAAACTCTTCCTCATCACGTCGTATCCTCCACTAACACATCCAAACACAAGTATAATAACATGAGCAAAATACTTAAACTGTACTCCTAGTTTCCCTTTGTACATAGAACCATCAGTGATCGGTCCTTTGTATTTCATCTTCAGGAAACAGGCTTTCTGCTCAGTCCATGATAATTCCCTTGGATCCTCACTGGTTTCAAACTGGATCTGGAGAGCTTCTCTGATATCAGCTTCAGTGATAAACATCTCCATTCCCTGAATCTTGCTTTTGATAATAGTTTGATTATCAAAGTAATCATACTTGGCGTTGTTGTAGAAATCCTCAACTATATCCTTGTAGATAATAGTTGGTGTGGCCAAAGCATAAACCACTCTGCATCTCTTCAGAAACTTGATGATCTCAGTAAACTCCACGTTCTTCTCAACATCTCCCAGATACGCACAACAATTGTGAGTCTTCTCAAACGGCCATTTATTACCGCTTGATGATTCTCCTACTTGTACAGTCTCTGGAACTGGATTAGTAACTGCAGTATCCACAGGAATCTCTATATTTTCTTGTTCTTCAGCCATCTGAAACATAAAATCAAAAATAAACGTCAAAACACGAAATCGTCAAAATTTAAAAATTTTTAGACTTTTGAAATTCCACATTCGCCCAAAATGAACTGGTCGAATGTAGATTATTGTGGCCGAAGGTATAAACTTTTGGTCGAATGTAAAGTGATTTTGATTAAAATGATACATTCGTCCGTTTTAGTCTACCTTCGTCCGTCCAGTTCCACATTCGTCCAATCGACGAGCCGAATGTAGAAACTGGTTTAAACCCAAAATTTAAAAATTTTCAAACTTTGTTTTCAAGCCTTGATTTTGATCAGAATCTACCCTAACATGGCCGACTAGAACTCGTCTATCATCAATTGCCCTAAATTGTCATTCTATATCAGTTTTCAATAGAAATTAGGTTTTATTATTTTCATTCAATCAATCACTACTTTAAACAATGTTAAAACCTAATTCCTTTAATCCTCTCCCCCTAAAACTGATATGGAATGATTTTCTATCAACATTGATTATTAACAAACACTGGAACATCAAGAACCCTAAAACCCTAAGGCCGTTTATAAAACAAACGATTCCAGCTTTGTTACGTCTCCATTACCTGTAAAAAGTATATGGAAATGATCAGGATACACTAGGGAATAAAATGCACAAGCAAAGGATTCAAAAGCAACAAGGTCTGGTTATGAAGAAATTTTGAAAAATTTTGAAGTGAATGGTCGAATCTGGTTTGAGCATATATATAAGCTCCACCTTCGCCCATTCCATCTGGACGAATGTACAAAAGAGTCACCTTCGCCCCAACCAAATGGCACGAAGGTAAAACTATTTACCCGAAGGTGGAATGGAAGTCAAAACTTCTCATTCGCCCAGTTGTAAAACGCCCGAAGGTGGAAAAATTTCCACATTCGTCCCATTTAAGGGCGAATGTAAAATGGAAATTTTGAAAAATTTTGCCAAATTACAAATTCGAATCCCGTTCAACATTTTTCAATCCGTTAAGCTTCCAAAACACAAAGTTTCACTTTTAGAATGATACAAAGCCCAGATGGTGTTGTCAAATCTCAGAAATTGACTATCAAGCATCCCCGGTTATCAAAAATAAAGCAGAAATGCAAAAATTTTGGATTTTTCTGAAATTTTATCAAAACACACCTAAAATCTTTTTGGATTTTGTATCTTTTTGACAATAAAAGGAAATTGCAACAAAATAAAAGACATCAAAGTAAAATGAAAGCAGTAAACATTTTGTGAAATCCGGTCAGAGGATCATATAAGTTTTCTGAGAAATCTGATCACAGCGTTGATCTTTTTGTTTAATATTATCATTAGAAACTGTATGTGATACGGCAATTGCTGATATTGTGGTCCACGTAAGCTCACATGCAGACAATTACGCAATGCTTTAAAATGATACGAGTTAGGTGTATTAGACTAACACGATGTGGTGCCCACACACACGACATACTCCCGTATCAAGTAATTGCACAAAGCTTCGTCGTAACGCGTGATTATGCCAGAATTATCCGTAAAAGTTACAAAGTATATAGCACAGAGGTGTACAGGTCAGCAAATGAATGCAGCAGAGTAACATGTGCGTATACACTAGGTTGAGGCTGATATTAATCACTGATTTGCATCAGATGATCAATACGATGTAATAATGATCTATGATCAATTAAAACATAAAGTTCCTCAATTCGGTAACTTCCGGTTTTGGCAATTAAGCTCTTTTAGCAAATATTCTGATAAAACTAGGTCCGTAAATCAATACGACAAAAGTTTATCAGAATATCCCGGATAACCATAACATAACGACCCGAAACCTCAGATTTTGGCAATCCTATCAAACGAAATTACGGTACTAAGACCATATGCCCATGAAGTGTTCAGCCACGAACGCGTAGTTCGTTATGTTTGTATCACTAATGCACGCAATATTTAGTCTACGAAGCCTATCAGCATATCACACGTAATCAACACACGCCTCATTAAACTATACAATTCTTTAGCCTGTGTCAGATCCCCACTGATGTACTATCATTTCCTCTGTTTTACCAGGAAATCATTTTTGATTTTCTAATTTTTTAGGTCTTTTTGAATTTTATAATGTTTTTGGTTTTTCTGATAAAATGGCTCCCCCTAAAATAAAGAACATATTTTTGGGATTTTTGACTTTTCTGAAAAACAAAAACAAAAATTTGAAAGAAACAATCCACTCGAAAGCATCAACTTCTTTGAGGATTAAACAATCCCCTCGAAAGCATCAACTTCTTTGAGGATTACGATAGTAAAGAGAAATTCCCAATTAGCAAAGAGAAATTCCCAATTAGCAAAATATAAAAACTAAAAACTAAAAAGCGATAAACCGAGGTGCCGATTAGTCCTGTTTTTCCTTTATATTGTTTACTTTTAAAAGATAGTCAAAGCGTGAACGGTCAAAAGCTTTAGTAAACAGATCTGCACGTTGGTAGTCAGTATGAATTTTGATCATATCGATCAATTCCTTAGCGTAACAATCTCGGATAAAATGATATTTGATCCGGATGTGTTTCGCTTTAGAATGATTTTCCGAATTTTTAGTTAATGCTATTGCGGCTTCGTTGTCACAGTAAATAGGAGTTTTTAGAAACTGCAAACCGTAATCCACCATTTGTTGTTGAATCCAGAGTACTTGCGAACAGCAACTCGAGGCTGCAATGTACTCGGCTTCACAGGTAGATTGTGCTACGGAAGTCTGTTTCTTGCATTGCCAGGTGATTAACCTGCTCCCGAAAAACTGGCAACTAGCTGTAGTAGATTTGCTATCTTTGTCACAACCGCCCCAATCTGCATCACTAAAAGATATGAAATCAAAATTATCATCATTAGGGTACCAGAGTCCTTTTGATGGACAACCCTTCAGATATCTAAGGATACGCTTGACCGCCGTCAGATGACTTTGTTTCGGCTTCGATTGATAACGGGCACAGAGACACGTTGCGTACATAATATCTGGTCGAGACGCCGTCAAATACATCAGAGATCCGATGATTGCTCTGTATGTAAAAGGATCCGTCAGCTCCCCCTTAGCGTCCACTCCAATCCCGTGATTGGGTTGAATCGGGGTATCCATCGGCTTTGAGTCCTCCATCTGGAACCGGCTCAAGATGTCGGAGACATATTTCGTCTGGTGAATGAAGATCCCGTCGGGTCTTTGGTCCACCTGCAAGCCTAGGAAAAACTGCATCTCCCCCATTGCGCTCATTTCGAACTTTTCCTGCATGACAGTTTCGAACTCCCTGCATAAACGCTCGTTAGTTGAACCAAATATTATATCATCAACGTATATCTGTACTAGAAGCAAGTCATCTCCCGTCTTTTTCGTAAAGAGGGTGCAATCGACGAGGCCGCGCTTAAATCCTTTGGTGATGAGGTATGTACTTAGCTCCTCGTACCACTGCCTCGGAGCCTGGTGCAAGCCATAAAGAGCTTTGTTCAACACGTAGACCTTATCCCGGTGGATTGGGTCCTCAAAGCCTGGTGGCTGCCCGACATACACCTCTTCCTTGACTTTCCCGTACAGAAATGCGCTTTTCACGTCCATTTGATAAACTTTGAATTTCTTATAAGAAGCAAACGCGAGGAACATCCGAATAGCTTCGATTCGTGCTACCGGTGCATAGATTTCGTTATAATCAATCCCTTCGATTTGATGAAAACCCTGCACGACCAATCTGGCTTTGTTACGAACTATTACCCCACGATCATCCTTCTTACACTTAAACACCCATTTGGTGCCAATCTTCTTCCTATCCGGCGGCAAATCCGTGAGCGTCCAAACTCCCAATTTCTGGAATTGTAATAACTCCTCCTGCATAGCTTCCACCCAGGCATCATCCTTCAAAGCGTCCTTGTATGTCCTTGGCTCTACCTGCGACACATAACACGCAAACGACCAATCATTTTGACTACCAGATTGTTGAATTTTGGCATATAAAGCTAAAGCACCAAAACTCTCTGACGAATTAACGCTTTTAAGCTGCCCTCTGGTCATAACACTGCTTCCAGGATCACCGATTACTTGCTCCAGCGGGTGAATACGATGAATCCGAGATTCCGGATAATCAGGTACTTGCACTCCCGTCTGAACAGTCAAGTTCTCTACAGCATCCAGATCATGACCCGTATTCGATGATGAAGCCACATCAGAAGTTGGAGTTAGGTTCACTGGCGGTGCCTCTGGTTCTTCAGCTTGATCAAGAATAGCTTCTTCAAATTGTTCATCTTCAGATTCTGAAGTGTCTAATGAAGTTGAAGCCTCTTGAAATATTTCTTCTTCTTGTATAGGAGCATTGGTATCATTAGAAGCTGGTAGGGGGTTCACGGTGATCGGACGCACCAGCGGTGAAGTTGTTGCATTTTCACACTCGTAAAGTAATCGAATAACAGCTTCTTCAACCAAGCTATCTAGATTGAATGATTCAAAGAAATCTTTGTAATCAAACATCCAATCAGGACCCGTGCCTTGAATATTTTGAGTATATCGTTGAACGTCCACGTTAGCCCAGTCTTCCACACGACGAGTTCGCTTGTTGTATACCCGTTTGAGCGGGGTTGCATATCCAACAAAGTAACCCTCCTCGGCTTTAGGACTAAACTTTTCGCTTGGATTCAACATAGTGCATGGCGCCCCAAAAGGTTCTAGATACTCTAAGTTCGGCTTCCTTCGGTGTAACAGCTCATAAGATGTTTTACCAAACTTCTTCACTGTTAAAACCCGATTTAATGTGTAATTTGCTGCATAAATCGCCTCATTCCAGAACATTACTGGAAGATTTGAATCAGCAAGCATTGTTCTAGCCGCTTCAATTAGAGTCCTATTCTTTCGTTCAGCAACACCGTTCTGTTGAGGGGTGTACGGAGCCGAATATTCATGATGTATTCCTTTGTTTTCACAAAGTTCATCCATCTTGGCATTTTTGAACTCCGTCCCATTGTCACTCCGAATCCTCTTTATCTTCACATTGTAGAGATTCTCCAATCGAGTGAATAGAACTTTTAGATTGATAAAAGTGTCGCTTTTATTCAGCAAACACATCACCCATGAAAATCTTGAGTAATCGTCAGTGACGACTAAACAATAAAGCTCTCCAAGATGACTTTTGCGCTTGACTGGTCCGAAAAGATCCATGTGCAGTCGCTCTAGTGGCATCTCAACAGAGTTAACCTTTTTCACTTTGTGGGACTGTTTGTGTTGCTTCCCCTTTTTACAACTCACACACTTGTCATTCAGATGGAAATGTTTCACGTTTACTCCATCGACAAGTCCATTTCTCACAAGTTGATTCATTTTCTTCAGATGAATGTGCCCCATTCTTCGGTGCCACATTATCGATTCTTTCTCAGTCGCCTTGGACAAAAAGCATGTTATCTGCCCCTGTGATGTCATCGCCTTGGACATATCAAGAATGTATAGATTGTTGACGCGAGGTGCCTTCAACATTATCCACTCTTTAGGAATTGTAAAGCCCGGTTTCAGAATATAGCAGGATTTGTCATCAAAATGCACAGTAAATTTCTTGTCACATATTTGACTGACACTCAACAGATTATAGTCTATCTGCTTCACATACGAAATCCGCTCGAAACTCACTATCCCATTGCTCACACTTCCTTCCATTGTGATATATCCACCTTTGTTTCCTGCGAAAGCTACATACCCTCCATTGATGTTCTTCACGTCGAACAGCAACGCAAGATCCCCTGTCATGTGGCCTGAAGCTCCACTATCAACAATCCAAAGACTGCTAATAGGGCCAGCTGAAGCTCCCTGCACACAAAAAGTAAATCAGTTAGTTCTTTCGGGGGACCCAAGCCTGAGTCTTGGGCCTTTGAACATCAGGTTTCAAAGTAACATTATCACAAACATTTTCAACAACTTTTTGATCAATCTTTTTCTGATTGTTCAAAACAGTTTCCTTTTTCTCATTAACCTTTGAAGTTGAGGCTCCTGGAGTACCATTGGGTGACCAAGATTGTTCAGTCCTTTTCAGGATACGAATCTGAGACTTTGAGTTCTCAGTTGATTTCTGAACATTGTTAGCAAATGTAACTTTCTTGGTAACCTTATCTGATTTAACAGACTTAGGTCCAACATTTGATTTGACAATCGGTTTTGGTGGAACCTTTTGTCTATCAACTGTTGTGTTCACCACAGGCTTCCTCCATGAGTGTTCCATAGCAATCCGATTCCTTCTATCATAGTGCATTGGACGAGTGTTCCTCATTTGTTGAAAATTGTTATGATTATAAAACGGTTGTGGTTGTTGAGGAACAACTCTCCTATGAGGTGGCACATAATGATCAATCGGTTTTCGCATAGAATTCCTCACTTCAACCTCGTGCCTCTTGTGCCTTACATATGGGCACTGAGCAAGTAAATGCCCACGTTCCCCACACTTAAAGCACGCACGGTACTCTTCAAAAACATTCGGAGCATTTGGTTGAGCAAATGATCTAACAGGATATTGATCATTGTACTGTTGCTTCCTTAAACTCTCAGGGAGTGGCCCTTTTGAGTAAGTAGGCTCATTGAAACCATTAGCTCTGTTTTTGGGTTTAACAAACTCTGTGACATGAACCTTTGGTTCTTGAGGAACATCCAAATACAACTTCTTTAATAAAGCTGGTGGAATTTCATTTGTTCTCTCATGTTTTGGGAACCAAATAGTACTTTCTTGCCAAATCTTTTCAATTTTAGCATAATTGGCATTTTTTATTGGAAAGTCCTCGTCAGAAATGATCTTATCGGATCCTTCCATCCGATAGAACACTTTGACAGGTTTGTCACATTGTTCGTTTTTATCATTCCTTTCAAGATCTTTCTTAACCACATTAAGATCTTTCTTTACAACATTCTTTTCAGACTTATTCACATGATGAACACTTCTCATCGGAACAATTTGAGATGATGAAACTGGTTCATTTGTAATGATGTGATTTTCTTTTGGAATTTCACATGCATTAACAGTTTGGTTACAACCAGTATCATCACTCTCTGAGTCTGAATCTACACTTTCAGCAGTAACACCCTCATCATTGATTCCCAAAATCGGTCTAACATCGGAATTTGGATCACCAATACTTGAAGTATTAGATTCATTTTCCGATGCTGAATCAGATTTTACCGAACTCTCCGGTGTCACTTGGTGACAATTATGGTTTTCAAAGAGAACCGGAGATGGTACAGACCGATAATTGGTTGTTTTATCATCAATGATATGGTCTACTACATAAGCAATATGCTTATAACTTTCCAACTTTTTGTTTACTTTCTCAGCAAAGCATTTTATGGCTGCCATTTCCAACTTGGTGTTTTCAATTTCATTGATATAGTTGTTAATTGCCAATTGTTTTAAAGACAAAGTGTTTTTCAAGTCGGAAATGTCCTTTTTGTAGCCATCTAATACTTTGTTAAAAGCATTCAACTCTTTGCGAGTAGATTGACTGTTCATGATAGCACTATCACGTTGAACACGGAGTTGTTTAACCTCCTCAGTCAATCTATCACATGTACCACAATATTTTTCACTTGTATTATCAGTACTACATGCAGAACTTACAGGTTTTGGCGGATCAGTCATGGCCATCAATGCGAAATGAGCTTCCTTTCCTGCAAAGAATCTGGAATAATCAATCTTTGTGAAAGCATCATCTGCAATACACGACTTCCTTGTCATCAGAAAATCCGCTTCTGCAAGCAACTGATCAATGTCTTCATCAAGAGAATTAACACTTGCTTCTGTATCCGATTCACTGTCTGAATCAGAATAAACCGATTCACACTCCTCAGGAATGTCAGAAACAGTATCAATCACAACTCCAGAATTTGTTTCTTCAGTTTGAACTTCAACATCAACCTCAGCATTAACCTTAATAGGTTCAAATTCCCCATCCATCTCAGCCTCAGACTCATCACTTTCAACCTCAGTTTCAACCTTCTCCTCCATCGTCACTGAATCTTCAATATCAACCTGATATGCAACACAAGCCACATTGCCCCCAGTAGTGATTTCCTCAACACCTATCTGAATACTCGACCAGTCAAACCTCTCATCTTGTTGAGTAACCAATGCTTGATTGGTATTCTGTTGTTCATTTGGTGTAGTGATTGGTATGACTGTTCGGTTAGTATTGTTTGGTGTTTGGGTTTGTGTCTGGTTTGGTGTGTTTGGTTGTCTATTTTGGTTGTTATTAAAGTTGTTTTGACGATTTTGGTAGTTGTTGTTGTTGTTTTGGGAAGAAACTTGGTTTTGGTTTTGTTGTTGACGGTTCTGATAGGTGGCATTGAATGGATTCCTATTGCCTTGTTTTGGTGGCTGGGTGCATTCACGTTTAAAGTGACCTTTTCCTCCACAGTTAAAACAAGTCACTTTCTCCTTATTGAACCCGTAGGTTGTGTTAGGAGAAGTTCCCAAGTCTGTTCTACCTGTCTTCTCGATAAACTCCGTTGCTCTTCGCATCAACGTCCAAGGGGGAGATTGTTGATGCACTTTCTGTGGACGTCACTGTCGAATAGACTAGGGTTGAGTCTAGGTATAGTGTTACATGAGATTGTGGTGATCCATAAGGGCATTTTATGGATCTGACGCTGTTGTAAAATATAGGACAATACACAAGCCAAGTTCGACCATTACACACTGGGCGAATGTGGAAGGTTTCCACATTCGACCATCATAAATGGGCGAATGTGGAAATGCTCCACATTCGACCATTGAAAAGGGGCGAATCTGGAACTTGGGTATTGTACTATAAATAGCAATCTCATGTGTTTGTATTCATTTGGTGATTTGAGCTGGTACTTTGAATGCTCTCAAGGGGGAGGTTATGCCCAACCTCCCCCGGCCACGAGATAGACGTTTATCCTACTGATGACAGTGTCTGTAACCGTTTCTGTATTAATACGAATCTGTGATGACGTTGTTATCGTTATATTTATGTCTCGTCTCGAACATCCCGTCTGAAACGAGTTGTTTACGCGTAATCGATCCGCGAGTTCGGTCCGTAACCGGATTCTCAAATAGTTCATAAAGATCTAGATCTAGTTATTATTTAAATAACTATGTTAATTTATATTAGGCTTTGACTTTTTGACTATTGAAATTTATATTATGGTGATGGTGGTAACAAGTGTTTGATTTTTTTGGGGATAGTTTTTGATTACATACCAAGTGTTTGATCAAATGCTTCAATAAAAAAACCTTATGTTAACCTTTTTGATTTTTTTATTATTATTTTGTTTATGTTAGATTGTTATTGGATTGGGGACATGAGGTTGATAGATCACTAATGGTGCATGTCTTTTTTTTGCGGTTTGAGTCTTGTATGCTCACACACTTTAGTGATCCTACACACGCTAGTATATGCCCAACTAACAGGTGTTAGGGTCCATATGACATACGTTATTTTCAGTAAAATATATGTTTTAGAATATGCTAACACATGCTACTCATGTAGTTGTATTAAAATAGTTGTAAATTTGAGTATGATATACTTGGCACTGCAGATTTGATATTGCTTTATACACATGTTAGTAATGCTAACACATGCTAGTATATACCTAACTAACAGGTGTTAGGGTTTTTGTATTCTGTTTAATAAATTTTTGGCAAGTGAAATTGTTATGAACTCGTATAGGGTACATGTCTATTTTTTTGCGGTACGAGTCTTGTATGCTCACACATGTTAGTGATGCTAACACATGCTAGTATATGCCTAACTAACAGGTGTTAGGGTCCATATGACATACGTTATTTTCAGTAAAACATATGTCTTAGAATATGCGAACACATGTTACTGGTGTCTTTTTATTATATTATATATTTCATGAATATGAGGATAATTTTTTGGTATATGGATTTAGATTGGTTATAATTTGATTTTTTAAATTTATTATTGTTGGATTTCAAACCCTGTTAATCGTATTTGAGTAGTTGTATTAACATAGTTCTAAAATTGAGTATGATACACTTGGCACTGCAGATTTGGTGTTGTTTATACACATGTTAGTGATGCTAACAGACGCGAGTATATGTCTAACTAACAGGTGTTAGGGTTCATATGACATACGTTAGTATATGCCCAACTAACATGTGTTAGGGTTCATATGTCATACGTTATTTCAGTAAAACATATGTTTTAGAATACACTACACGTGTCAGTGATGTTTCATTATGTGTTTTGGAGAGCCTAACTAACACGTGTTATCTTTTTTTGTAGGTGAAGAGATGTTTTTCCGTTAAAGATGAAGATGGGTATCAAGAACGAAGAATAGCTAGATCTTTTTTATGTTGTTATCATAGTTTTTTATCATTCGCAAATAATTATGTTTGTATGAAAAGTTTTTTGATACATTTTTAGTATTGATTGTAATGAGCGTTTTTATCATTTCTTAATTCAATATACATTTTATATGTTCTTTTTATTTTATTCTTTTTAGTATATGTCTGTTAACACATGTTAGCGATGTGTCACACGAGGTCAGAATTTTTTATCACAGCACTAACGTATGTTAATATCGGTGCTGGAAAAGTGCCATAAAGTAGGAGAGAGATGATTTGACAAGTGTCAAATCAACCTTTTTAAACTTAGGATTCAGAAAATTTAAGTGGCCCACTTGCTTATTTAAGATTACCATATTGCCCTTGATCTCAATTATGACCACACAATGCAAGTTGCTTTTGATTATTAAATACAATTAATCAAGGACCATTGATCAAACATGATCAATGGTCATAATAGAGTTTGCAAGGTTTTTACAAAAGATAGGGTTTCCATAATATCCATACCATATATATATATATATATATATATATATATATATATATATATATATATATATATAAGGTTTGAAAACCCTATTGAGTTAAAGAAACTATAGAAACTCTATCTTATCCATCCGTTTATATTATCTACGCTCATGATTAAAACACACTTTTTTAATTTTTACTTTTTGATTTTTTTATAAGTATAGTACATAAAGGGTAGAAATGGAATTTTCTTAACCCTTCTTTTTGCATACACCAATAAAGTAAAAAAGTAGTACTTTATGCTTTTCTTAAATTTAAAATTTAACATTGATATCTGTGTTGACTTTTTGCACCTCCTAAAATGTTGTATTAAAAAATTCACACTTTATTTTTTTATGACTGATACGTTAGGTTTTTATTGGTTAGGTTAGTAGCAATAATAGCTATATATGTAACATTATATGCTTTTTGTAGGAGGTTTAAATTATGTAAATAGTATGTTATAAATGTAACAAATAAATGTCACATACGTTTTTAGGATTTTAAAATAATTTAAATAGTATTTTACAGGTACACAACAAATAAAAACATTCACCTTTTAAGATTTTAAAAATATGTAAATAGTATCTTACATGTATAACAACGAATATCACATAAGTTTTTACAAACTTTAAATATGTAAATAGTATGTTAAAGGTGTAACAACAAACGCCACATAAGTTTTTTAAAATCTTTAAATATGTAAAGAGTATGTTATAGGTGTAACAATGAACATCGCATATTTTTTATGATTTCTAAAAATCGAATGTTACACTTGTAACGAACGTCACATACATTTATTTGTCCCACTTGTAACATACTATTTACGTATTTTAAAAATCTAAAAAGCGTATGTTTTTGTTCATTGTTGCAATTGTACAAACTACTTACACAATTTTAAAAATTCTAAAAAAGTATGTTACATTCATTGTTATAGTTGAAACATACTATTTACATACTTAAAAATTACAACTTTTGTTACTATATTACAATTTGTACTTTAGTATTTTACTGTGTTACAACTTATATATTAATATGTTACTGCTTTTGTTACCGTGTTATAGCTTTTATTACTGTGTTATAGCTTGCACTCCCAATACAAAAAATACATTTGATTATATTCAAAAGAAGTTAAAAAAAACATAACAACAATTTGTTAATGATCAAACTATACATTTGTAACAAAAATAAAAAAAATATAATAGCATGCCCCATATAAAAAATATGCATTGTAACAAACAATCTCATGTTCTTCATCAAAACCCCCAATCTGCACAAGAGCAAATAATAATATTTAAAACATAACTAATACATTGAAAAAATGAACTAACAAACGTATAGATTTTGAACCACATGTTACAAGCTCCATTTTTTTATTAAAAAACAAATTGCATCTGTGTTATAGATCCATAGTGCATTTGTGTTACGGACATAGAAAAAAAATGGGAGCTTGATTATTTATGTAAAAAGGAACATAAATAAAATGACTTGAAAAAAAAATGTTAGTAAATTCAAAATGTTACATAAAAATGCTAAACCCAAATGTTACATAAAAATGGGAAACAGCTGAAAACTGAAATCGAGAACACGGATCCATAACATAAAAAATTAAGAAATTAAAAACCCAGATGAAATCTGTAAAAACCAAAAAAAATCCATATGAATTCTTTAAAAACCAAAATAATTAAAAGATGAAAATGAAAATAAGAACACATATCCATAAGATTCTTTAAAAACCTTATGAATTCTTTAAAAACTAAAAAAAAATGAAAATGAGAACAGATCCATAACATTCTTTAAAAAACCCATATGAATTCTTTAAAATGAGAGGAACATTCTTTTTATTAATGAATCGTGGGTTGGAATTTTTTTTTTTTTTTTTTTTTGAATTTAATAACCAAATCACTATATGATCATTTGGAAAATAAGAACACAAATCAAAGAATCTTTCTTAAATAGTCGGTTTTAATAAATCCAAAGAAATTAAAAAATAAGGACATTAGAAAATTCAAAACATTAAGAATTTAAGTAAAAATTTAACAAAATGAACAAGAGAAAACTTACCGGGTCTGGATCCAGTTCTCGTTCTTTAACTAAAGAGAAAACTTACAGATTGGGTTTAATCGGTTAACTTGTCCCTAGTTCTTATGTCTAGTTCTTTCACAATGGGTTTAGGAGAACTATTTGAGAACGGCCGCTTTAATCATCTTTGACACCAACATCATGAGATCCCTAAGATTACAAATCTGTCATGATAGCCCCAAGCTTACAGATCTGCCACGAGAGCCCCCAAACTTTTTTCATGGATGGGATGACGGTGGTTTATGATTTTAGGTGGATGTGGGAGGACTTGGGTGGATTTGGAGAACAATCATGGTGAGATGATTTAGGAGGGTTTAGGAGGATTTGAGTGGATTAGAAAAAAAAATATGGGGGGAAGATAAATGAAGTAGAGGGGAGAGAGAGAAACATAAATAAAATAATTTAGATAGTGTTTCTTGTCAAATGAGATAGAGGAGAGATGGAGTACGTAATTTATCTACCTAAACTACCCTTACAAATACCTTTAAAGATGAAGACGTGGACGAGTCATAGCCACAAGAAGAGTTTTTAAAGTTTCTTTAACTCAAGTGGGTTTCCACTTTATACTTCCCCTATATATATGTGTGTGTGTGTGTATAGCTTAAAACCCTACTCCAAGCAAGCATACATATGAATGCATGAAATATATGTATACACATAAGAATTCTACCATCTTTACACTCATGCAAGTTCATGGAAAGTCATTAAGCCAAATCAAATCATAAGAATTAACTTTACACTAATATGGAACCTACTTTAATCAACCATTGGCCATGAAAAGTTGACTAGCTATAATTAGCCATTCCTAAACCCTCTAACATCGATCATCACCTCCCAAGGTAAAACCTTCATTAGTCACTTCAAATCATGGCCTTATCTTATTGTGGAAACTAACCTTATATCCTACTAATCCATAATTTTCGGCCCACACCCTACCACAAGTGACCTCTCATTTTGATTGACAAGCCTCCATTGTGTCACACCTATTAAGGAAAGATTTCCATGAAACAAAGAACAAGGAGGTTGGACTTACCACAAATAACCACCATGAAACCTATCACCATCTAAAATTTAACTTTAAAAGATCCTAAGCCTAAATCATATCACTAACACATCACCTTTTTATTATATGTTGGTTCACATGTAAATCACATTGTGAAAACCTTAAACTTGATGCGATTAGTAACTAATATGGAAGGATTTCTTTCATCCCTTTGATCCATAGAAGATTACTACCCAAATTAACCCAAATATTGTCCCCCTTGGCCCTTACAACCCCTCCCCATATGTTTCTTTTTCTTTTGCTTCCTAGTCACCTCAAATCTCATGGTTAGTCATTCTTGTTGATGTGAACTAATGAAGGGTCACATTGGATTGATTTAGCATCAAATCTAAGACTAATCACGAATATAGAAAGATTCTAATGACACAAAGTTTCACATAAGTTGACTTGCCAAAATTGAACCTCCTTTTTTCCTCTCCTCCTTTCTTTTTCGATCCATCACCTTCCACTTGGTCACTACAAACCATTCACACAAGAAAGCATGCGCTAGTCTAAATCCATCATATGAGAGGTCACATTATGGGGAAACCAAGCATGAAAGACTAAACACCAAATTAGTAAGATTCCCTAAACACAAGGATTTGTAGAAGTTGACCTTCCCAATTTAACCTCTCTTTCTCTCTCTTTTGGCCTATATATACCCACCCCCAATATCACCATTTCCTCACCAACACTCACACTACAATCTCCTAACACTTGAAGGTTTACTTACAAGCTCTCAAGCCTACATAATATTGGTCTTCTATTTCTATCACTTTGGTATGTTGCTCATCTAAAACATTGTTTATATTCATATATATATATATATATATATTTATCTATAACAAGATAATAACCCAACAAGTTCAATTGTTATATTTTTTTCATAAGTACATATACTTACACATATTTTATTTTGAACTTTTGTCAACAATTAGATCTTAGTTGTACATGCTCACCGTATCATATACATATATATGGTTACACACGGTAACATAAAGCTCCTTTATACCACCCATTAATTATATTATATATGGATCATGGTTTTAGAACAATGAACTTAGAATTGTATATGTTTTGGATTACACTTTCCATAAATTTATTTTCAAGAATCATAAACGTGTCAACAATAATATGTCGTGTTTCAAAGTTTCTTTTTTTTTTCTATATTAATATGCATCTCATCTAACTAGTTGGGTGACTTGATACAAACCAACGCGTATGCTAGACACATTACATAGACCTCATGGTTTCTTACATATCCTAGGGCACGAGTAGGTCGGATATTACTTTCACGGATTTTGCTACGTTCATCGCATCTTAAGTGAGTTTCATGGCCCCTTTTTCTGTTTTACTGTTTTACAACTTCGGGGGAGAAACATGCTTGAGACCTACATTTGTACATGACAACAACATGTGTTACATGAGTTAGACAACATCATCAAGCAAAGTCCTCGGACAACCATAACCATTAACTTAGCAATAAGCCGTGGATCATATGAATATTACTATTTGGGTTGACACCCCCTTTCATGGTTAGTCATGCTAACCACGACTATTGTGTCAAATGATTGCATATTATCCATGTTTTTCTATGTTCTGTGATAAGGCATTGGTTGGGGCGTACAAGGAAGTCGAGGTTTGGTTATAGGGCTCATGGTAACTAATTTCTTCATGGACATAGACAACAAACTTTCTTGAAAATAAATTATTTTATCGAGTCATTAAAACCTACGGACTCACCAACTTTTAGTTTACGCAATTTAGCATGTTTTTCAAGAATCAAGTAAGGATATTAAGAAGGCAAGCTTAGGAATGCATGATGTCACACCCTCAAATTCCACGTGCGGGGTTTTACCGCGAGGCGCGTGACACACCAGGATCTCAGTCAACGATCACAACAAACATTCAACAAACATGCATTCATATATAAATAAATAACCCAAAATATCATGCTTTGAGCCGTAAACCAGCAGCGGAAGCATTTCTTGTTTACAACCAAAAGACATATTAAAGTTTACAAAACATTGTTTATACGTTTCAAAATATTAGACGCTGTGCATAACTCCGTGCGCCAAAAAGATGTCAACATATAATGCTGGTGAGTTCACAGGTTTTCTTTTATGAACAAGTTTTTAAAAGTTTCCAAAGATCATATCCGTTACTACTAGGTTATAAGAACGTTAGCTAGACGTTAAGTATTTTTACTACTACGGTTGGGAACCATTACTAAACACCGTCTACTGTATGCCCAGACTGCCTGGGTCACCGATGCATCGGCAACCCGAATGTTAAGGACAATATGCACCCGCCCGGCCCTGCCGTCGAGTGGGACTTGTGAGGCCCAATAGATCTATCCACATTTCCCCCCGTTGTGCATTCCCGCACATTCATGGTTTCCCCCTAGGACTTTCCGAAAAAGCCGTATAGTAATGTAAAGTAACCACAGTATAACATGATCTTTAATAAATAAGTTCGCAGCATGTTTCTCCCCCGAAAGCAAAACTGTAAAAAGCGGGGCTGTGACACTCACCTTAGGTTGCGTTACTTGAAAACAGTTAAGTAATTATGCTATGATAGCCCCAAATAGCGGCGACCTATCATAAGATATGTATAAGTATCCGGACTAATAACCCGCAGGTTAACTAGTCCCCGAATGTCCAGACCATAACCATAGACGCTTGAAAATACTTTTGACTGATAAACCGACCGTGCCAGACAAGACTCGACATCCCATTGGTGACCCGACATTCCATGTGTTAGCTAAATGCAAAGTATCATGCAACATATGAAGTTAAACACTTAGCACTGATGTATTGTAAAATACATCTATTTCCAGTGTAAAGTTTGTACAGTTTCAAGTCGTTTAGATAGTGTTTTCATTAGTTTTAGGCTTGTAGTTTTCTATTTTATTTATTTAGCGTTTATTAGTTTTTTATTAGTTTTGTGTCGTTTTTAGAACTTATGGTTTAATTTTATATTTTTTGTAGGTGTTCGTGAGAACGTGGGAGCGTAAACAAGCAACTTTGGTCAAGTCAAGAACACTCGAGCCGAGAGCACGGAGCTAGAATGCTAGATATAATAATAGTATATTGTATATAATAATAATAATAATAATAATAAATAAGAAAAAATAAATAGAAAAAAGAAACGTGACTTTGTCACGGTTTACACGGCCCATTGGCCCATTCGAAAAAGGGCAGATATTATTCTTGGAGGATAGACATCAGGAGGTGCCGCATATATTGTGATTGGAGATTATCTTCGAAGAGGGGGGAAGAGTTATTATTTATTTTCGAAAAGGAGGGTGAAAAAGAATATAGGGAGAGCAAGACAGAAAGAAGCAGCAGCAGCCAGCAGGAAGAGACGAGAGAAGGAGGTCAAGGGTTGAAGCCTAGGTGCGAGCACGGGTCGTTTCTAATTCAATTATTTATTTATTTGCTACCCGTATGAACACCATGAATTTGTCTTGCTTTTATTGTTTTGATTGTGTCATGACTTTTATTGGCTAGACTTTTATCACTACCTAGGTTAAAGATGAATACGCTTGTTTGATTATTTTTCTTTTGGTTTTGGAACTATTGGTTGTGGATGAATTTTAAAGTAAAGAACTCTTTATTTTCTGGTTTGATGTATATGCATATTTAGTTTTGTTTAATTAACTTTTATAAACTCCACTTGCGTTTTTGTGAATGTCTTTCATGTATGAATGCGGGTTAGGTTGCGGACTGGGTGTTAGCAGCTAGTTTATGGTTAATTTCTGCAGGTTATCCATAGGAGTTGTAATTGTTAGTTAGATAATTCTAAGTGTTCTACCAATTCTCAATAGCTGTAAGGTGCGAGATTGTTGATCTGTCTAGGGTGTTAAATTGCTAGATCTAGAGGCTTTGTGAGAAGATCTTCCTAGTTTCCTTAGCATTCCTTGTAGGCCAAGTCTTATCAGAAATATTGTAGTTACCCCTTGCACTTTCGGGTGTATTGTGACTTTCGCGCTGTGAGGTAGACTGTCTAGCGGGTACTTTAAGATTCGAGTAGGTAAGCCTGTGAGGGTAACCTCTCAACCGGTGGTTTAACAGCACAACAGTATTCTAGGGTTTCCCCTTGAGAAGGGTCGATGGTGTCTAGTTTATTCTTGATGTTTAGTATTTTAAGATCCCGGTTCCACACCAGTTCCATGACCATTAGAAGCTTATCACTCATGTGTAGGATTCTAGCCTAGGTAGTGTCTTCCCATCACTTGATCCGAATTCCAGTTCCCAGTTTGTGTCTTTAGTTATTTTAGTTTTATTTTATTTATTTGCATTAGTTTATTAGAAACCCCCCCCCCCCCCCCCTTAAGCAACAAAACATTGTTAAGTCAGTATTTAGGATAAGTAATCGAGTCTAGTTTACGTTTTCCATTAGAGTCTCGTGGGTTCGATACTCAGACTTACTTTAGCTGTACTACACTGACCGGTACACTTGCCGGTTGTGTGGTTTAGATTTAGAGAGTCTTAGGTTATAAATTTAAAACTTAGAGTGTCTAGTTTAGGTTAATTTAGTTAGTTTTTATTAAACCACTTTGAGCACATCAAGCACGCGCAAAAGTTCACCTAGTCTAGCATAACGCATGTTTAACGTACAGTTGAGTCCGAACACGTGTTACCAAGTTATATGGCATGTCCCGGGGTTCCTATCATGTTCCTAGATGTCAAATCATGCTTCGGGATGCCAAAATACGCTTACAACAACATTGCACGCGATTAGGAATTTAGCATGCAATTAGGAAAGTCAACACGTGAGTAGCCAAGGTCAACAGGCGATTAGGGGGCCTAATCGCATGATACATCAGGCGATTAGGGCCCTAATCGCCCTTAAACATGCCCAATCGCCCTCTGCATCAGGCGATTAGGATTCCTAATCGCCTGCTGCAGCTGTGCAACGGGTTTTCGCGCGTTTAACCCTCCAAATCAGATCCGAAACATGCAAAAACACCCAATATCAAACCTAAACCATTTACCAACCCATTCCAAGCAAAAACCCCCAATTTATTACTGATCTAACATCTTTTATGCAATTATTTCCAAAAATGGCAAAGTACTAGGTTTCACCAACCAACCTTATCTTTCCTTAAATGGAAACAGTCATATTTCATCTCCTACAAGGTTGCAAATCATCAAGTCTCTGATCTAACACCTTCCTAGTGTAATTTCTAACAACATTGCATCAATAATCATACCATAATCATCCTAGATCTTCAAGAACATCCAAATGGGTCAAAATGCACATTTTCATCAAAACACAACAACAATGGCTCAAACTCTAAGATAACCATCCTAATAACCTCTACATAACATAAGTACAATCATATCATGGAAACAATCATGTTATAAACACCAAGAAGACCAACATATGCATGTAAACTTCACATATAACAAGCATTAAGGTGTAGACTTGGTTTAGAACTCTTTTGAAAGGGTTTTAAAGACACAAACTTAGTAAAACAAGGTCTGGACCTTTGGGGAACCAAAATAACAACTTTACAAAAATTAGAGATGAAGAACACACCTTGGATTTTGTTAAAGAAAGGTGTGTAAGCTTGGAAATGGTGATTTTTGTAGCAAAATGAGTTCCAGAGGTGTTTCAAGGTGTGTGGGTGGCTTGGGATCAGTTAGGGTTGTTCTAAGGGTGTTTGGGGAGTTAAGGGTTCTATTTATAGGTGTTTTGACCCGGACTCTGCTGTATAGGCGATTAGCAGACCCATTCATGCGACTGGGGTCCTAATCGCATGATACATCAGGCGATTAGGGCCCAATCGCCTGATATGTCCTCCCAATCGCCTATAGACAGGCGATTAGGCATCCCCCCTGGTTCCTAATCGCCTGTAACCCTCCAGATTGGGTTTTCGGCGCGTTAAACACTATTTTAACACATATAAGCGCGTATTAACATACCAACAAGTCACGTAATGATTATAAACACGTAATGCATGATAACTAACACATTTACATCCATTCACCAATTCCCGGGACTCGAGACTTGCGTGTGTGTGCTAAACCCGGTGATTCCACGAATCACCAATCCTTGTATCTATGGTTATGGACCGACTCCCGATGATCCCGCGGATCACCGTAACGACTCCCGATGACTCCCTAGAATCATCATAACGACCCGACTGATTTAGTTAAGTATGTAATAAGTGTGACTCGCTAAGGTAGACTTACTAGTTTAGTCAACGTTACTAACCTGAGTTTGCCGGGTGTCACACATGAAGAAGGCTTTTGTTTTGTTATTTTGTTGTAGTTATTGAACTCATTTGATAAGGCTTATAATTCGTAATTGACATTGTGACCTTATGCGTTTGTGAAATAAATGACATTTAGTATTCTCGCATAAACAATGTTCGTGATCACCATACCCGTCTCACCTCGCGTTTCCGCCTTAGGCGGGGTGTGACACTTAGCATTTTCCCAATAGTTGAAATTGATTGGGTCATCTTCTCAACCTCCCCCTCAAATGTCTTTTTAGGCTTCATTGGTTTCTTCTGAGTTGTTGATTGGCTCATCTCTAAAATCTCCTAAGCAGATTTCTTTCTCTTTTTCTTTGGTCTACCGATCTGGACATGATATTTGGGAGCAGTTAAGGTAGTTGGACATCTTGAAGTTGGCCACATATCCATGCCATTGATTGGGTCTACTGTGTTTGCATACACCTTTTTCCATGTCTCTACCCAATAAGCTTTATCCACCCATGTCTCAGGTATACCATCACCTTCTCCATGCAGTGCCCTGTTCTAAATACATGCCACTGCATGCCTACATGGCATGCCAGTTAGATCCCATTTTCTACAAGAACAAGTCCTCTTATCCAGATTAACAATTCTTTGGTCATTATGGTCATAGTAATGACAGCTCACTTGAAACTTTGAACCTCCGTTCCAAATCACAGTGTATTATTGTGATGCTTCATCCTTATTTGTGCAAATGTAGTTGTAGCAACTGGTGTTAATGGCCCATTATACCTAACAATCCGTTTATGAACCACAACTATGCTTTTCATTAGGTATTCCCTAATGAATTCAAGACAGTCCTTTGAATTAGTTGTTTGTTGAAAACCTCATGCAGATTGTTCAATAAAACATCACACCTAGCTCTACATGCAATTGATCAACATTTAACTATACTGAATACATTTAACTTTATTGAATACAAATATGCAATAATACAAATACATTATACAAGAGAAGTAGGCCCTTGACCAATGTCTAGGTGGTATCTCTTTCAACCAATCATGCAATGTTTTGTCTTCATCCTAAATTGCCTTCATTGCCTTATCAAAAGCCTGTGGTGTTGTTGCAGCAGCACATGCCCATAATAATTTTCTGCAAAAACCACCTCTCCACCTTGGTTTCATGTTTTCATGGATATGTCTTAAGTAAAACCTATGCTCAACGCTTAGATACACCTTAGTTATAGCAATAATTATACCCTAGGATTGAAAGAAAACAGTTAGTGCAATAGTATAAAAACAATTAAGAACTTATATAAAAGATTTATATGATCTGTCTGTCACTTATAAATGTGAAATTGCTATTAGATTTTAGATACAAATCAATACCCAATAGATCCAAAAACCAACTCCACGTAGCAGTTGTCTCAGCCTCAACCGGTGCATATGCAACTAGGTAAATTCCATTGTTAGCATCTATTCCCACAACTGTTAAGATCTGGCCAGGATATGGTCCTTTCAAAAAACAACAATCTAACCCCAATATTGGTCTCCCTGCTTCCTTAAATCCTGTCTTCAATGCACCTAGGCATATGTAAGTCCTCCCAAATTGCCTTGTTGGACTTCTAGGATTACACATTGGTTTAACATTTATCTTAACTATCGAGTTAGATTTGAGCAACTCTTCACCATAGTCCCTGAGCATCCCATATTGAACCTTTTAATGCCCTTGAACTTTCTCAACTGCCATTATCTTAGCTCTAAACACTTGATTAAGAGTCACTTGTAACTGATAATTTTTCTACAACTCAGTCTGTAGAGCACCAAGTAGTGTACCAAGATTGATTTTAATAGTTGGAATTATCTCCTTTGCCAGCTAGCTGACCATGCACAAGCTAACATCCCGGGTTTGCAGGCAAGTATGCTCATTGATGTATGTTTCCACAATCTAACTAGCCTATTGTCTTATGTTTGAGATGTGCAAAGTCCATGGGCACCTGTGTGGCAACCGGAAAATTTTTCTTCTCTTTCGTCTCTTCCTTTTGGCCTTGGGCAATTTTCGGGACGAAAATTCTTTCAACAGGGGGATGATGTGACACCCGGCAAACTCAGGTTAGTAACGTTGACTAAACTAGTAAGTCTACCTTAGCGAGTCATACTTATTACATACTTAACTGGATCAGTCGAGTCGTTAAGATGATTCTAGGGAATCATCGGGAGTCGTTACGATGATCCGCGGGATCATCGGGAGTCGGTCCATAACCATGTGTACAAGGATTGGTTATTCGTGGAATCACCGGGTTTAAGCGCACACACGCAAGTCTCGAGTCCCGGGAATTGGTGAATGGATGTAAATGTGTTAGTTATCATGCATTATGTGTTTATAATCATTACGTGACTTGTCGGTATGTTAATACGTGTTTATATGTGTTAAAATAGTGTTTAACGCTCCAAAAACTCAATCTGGGATGCTGTAGGCGATTAGGAACCAGATGGGTGCCTAATTGCCTATACTATAGGCGATTGGGAAGGTTAGTGGGCGATTGGAGCCCCTAATCGCCAATAGACAGGCGATTAGGACTCCTAATCGCCTGTTAATTGCTGCTAATCGCCTGTACTGCTATGCACGAGTCAAAACACCTATAAATACAACCCTTAACTCCCCAAACACCCTTAGTGCAACCCTAACTGATCCTAAGCCACCAACACACCCTAGAACACCTCTGGAACTTGTTTTGCTTCAAAAATCACCATTTCCAAGCTAACACACCTTTCTTTGATAAAATCCAAGGTGTGTTCTTCATCTCTAACCTTTGTAATGTTGTTTTTTTGGTTCCCCAAAAGTCCAGACCTTGTTTTACTAAGTATGTGTCTTTAAAACCTTTGAAAAGAGTTCTAAAACAAGCCTACACCATAATACATGCTATATGTGAAGTTTTTGTGCATATGATGATCTTCTTGGTAATTATAACATGAATGTTTCCATAAAATGGTTGTACTTCTGAGATGTAAGAGCTATTAGGATGATTATCTAAGAGTTTGAGTTATTATTTTTGTGTTTTGGTGATGATGTTCATTTTGACCCATTTGCATGATTCTTGAAGATCTAAGGTGTTATGTTATGATTTAATGATTTATTGTTGTTAGGGTTTGCATTAGAGAGGTATTATAACAGAGAGATGTTGATTTGCAATCTTGTAAGTGATGAAATCTGATTTGTTGCCATTTAAGGAAAGATAAGCTTAGTTAATGAAACATGGTACTTTGCCATTTTTGGAAATAATTGCACAAAGAATGTTAGAACAATAATTAATTGGGGTTTTTTGCTTGGAATGGGGTGGTAAATGGTTTAGGTTTGATATTGGGTGTTTTTGCATGTTTCGGATCCGATTTGGAGGGTTAAACGCGCGAAAATGTGTTGCGCAGCTGCAGCAGGCGATTAGGAATCCTAATCGCCTGATGCAGGGGGCGATTAGGAACCTTAAGGGGCGATTAGGCCCCTAATCGCCTGATATGTTAGGCGATTACAACCCCAATCGCCTGTTGACCATCCCCCAATCACCAGTTGACTTTTCCTAATTGCATGCTAAATTCCTAATCGCGTGTACTGCTGCTGTAAGCGTATTTTGGCATCCCGAAGCATGATTTGACACCTAGGAACATGATAGGAACCCCGTGACATGCCGTATGACTTGGTAACACGTGTTCGGACTCAATTTTACTTCACTTGTGCGTTAAGTTAGACTAGGTGAACTCTTGCGCGTACTAAGTGTTTAACTATACATGTTGCATGATATCTTGCATTTAGCTAACACATGGAATGTCGGGTCACCAACGGGATGTCGAGTCTTGTCTGGCACGGTCGGTTTAACAGTCAAAGGTGTTTTTCAAACGTCTATGGTTATGGTCTGGACATTCGGGGACTATCTAACCTGCGGGTTATTAGTCCGGTTACTTATACACGTCTTATGATAGGTCGCCGCTATTTGGGGCTATCATAGCATAACTACTTAACTATTTTCAAGTAACGCAATCTAAGGTGAGTGTCACAGCCCCGCTTTTACTGTTTTGTCTTCAGGGGGAGAAACATGCTACTTACTTATTTATTAAAGGTCATGTTATACTATGGTTACTTTATGTTACTATAGGGCTTTTTCGGAAAGTCCCAGGGGGAAACCATGAATGTGCGGGAAGCACAACGAGGGAAATGTGGATAGATCTATTGGGCCTCACAAACCCCACCCGACGGCGGGGATGCCGGGCGGGTGCATATTGTCTCTAACTATCGGGTTATCGAGGCATCGGTAACCCAGTCATCTGGGCTGGATTCATCATTTGGTACATGTTCAGTAATGGGTTCCCAACCGTAGTAGTAAAAACACTTAACGTCTAGCTAACGTTCTTATAACCTAGTAGTAACGGATATGATCTTTGGAACTTATAAAACTCATTTATGAAAGAAAACCTGTGAACTCACCAGCATTATATGTTGACATTTTTGGCATGTTTTCTCAGGTCGCTAAGGTAGCAGTTAATGGACTAGGCGCACGGAGTCTCGCACAGCGTCTAGGATTTTGAAACGTATTAAACAATGTTTTGTAAACTTTAATATGTCTTTTGGTTGTAAACAAGAAATGCTTCCGCTGCTGGTTTACGGCTCAAAGCATGATATTTTGGGTTATAATATATATATGTATGCATGTTTGTTGAATGTTTGTTGTGATCGTTGACTGAGATCCTGGTGTGTCACGCGCCTCGCGGTAAAACCCCGCACGTGGAAATTGAGGGTGTGACAACCTGGGAGGTAGAATCTTCTTTTTAGGTTTAGCCTTTGCCTTTTCTTTTCCATTATTACCCTTGCTGGTCCCACCTTTCACTTTGGATCTTATAGTATTACCCTTGCTTGTCCCAATATTTTTCCCTTTCTCATTACTTTCACAACTACCATGTAAGACTCGATTTTTTTTAAACATATGGATAATATATAAACACCCATTTCATACATACATACCCATAAAGTCTTGTCCAACGACATACCAACAACCTTGGCGACACTAGTTAAATTTACAAAAGACAATGTCAAGTTAGTTACCATGTGAATCTTTGACCCATATTCCACACCATGTACAAAACATTAACAACTTGTTTAAATGACTCAAAGATCCTATTACTACCATGGTACCCAACCCCAAAAGAACTTGAGC
Source organism: Ambrosia artemisiifolia (assembly GCA_032199755.1). Classification (NCBI taxonomy): domain Eukaryota; kingdom Viridiplantae; phylum Streptophyta; class Magnoliopsida; order Asterales; family Asteraceae; genus Ambrosia; species Ambrosia artemisiifolia. Next base: position 37,372,780 of record CM063512.1, read on the forward strand.
GTGCATATTTCGACCTCCCTTGAGACTTGATCTTCACTCGTGAGCTTTACCTATCAACAATTCAAAAAAACAACATTTAATATGCTAAAACAATAACATCATCTTGTCCAAGGAAACCAAACAAATCCATGGAACCATGATAAATTCCTTACTTTCTACCATTTGACCCGTTAAGGGTATTCCTACCATATTGACCCGTTAAGGGTACTTCTACCATGTTGACCCGTTAAGGGTACTTCTACCATATTGATCCGTTAAGGGCACTTCTACCATGTTGACCCGTTAAGGGTACTTCTACCATGTTGACCCGTTAAGGGCATTTCTACCACGTTGACCCATTAAGGGTACTTCTACCATGTTGACCCGTTAAGGGTACTTCTACCATGTTATGTCATTCTACTAATTTTGCACCCTTATGTAGCCACAAGGGTACTTCATACTACTTTCATTCCATCAACTTCAACCACAACGATATGTATATAACAATTATGAGCAATTCATTCATTAAACTAAATAGTTGGTAATAACCAACTTACCTTTATCGCGTGCACCTTGCTCCTTTTGATTACTTGAGCCTTCAACCTTCACACCTATATAGTGAAGGAAATCCATACTTTAGTTCTCATACTTTCACCCATTACCATACTTTGTTTAAGGTTGATAACCTATCATGATTTCATAGATATATACACTACCATCATGTTTATCATTCATTTCTCACAATTTCACCTATTCTAACATGCTAGGCATTTTATCATACAATTGGTGTGCATAACCATACATTCAAGTGGTCATAACATTTGATGATGCAACATCTCCCATTCTACACTAACATTTACAATCTACCTTTCTAATTAACAACAATACATAATCAATAGAGTTTTCTTGGTGTTGAGGTCCTGTTTGACTTTTAAAAGTCAACAGAAAACCTTCATTCCAACACCCACTTAACACATTCTCAATTCAGCCCTAATACAAACAATTAACATACAATCTCTTCAATTTCACACTACTACACATAGCAAGCATGCTTTCCTAACCAAAAGAAGTAATTATCACAACATAATCATGAAATCTACCATACTACTTCCATACCTTACTAATACTAGTTCTACAACTTACCAATAGTATTAGGGCCACTAGATGGTTATGAATTCATAGACATGCAGGGATTTGGGGATGATTTCTTGCTCTAATTTTCAGCTTTGGAGAGTCATGTTGGAGAGCTCTCTTTGTCACCTCCCCCTCTCTCTCTCTCTCTGCGTTTTTTCTTTTCTTTTCTAACTCCCCATTTTTCCTTTCTAACCCTTTAACTAATTAGCACTTCTAGTCTTCCCAAAACCAACCCTTCAAGTTGAGTATTATTTCAAATTAAACCCCTCCCTCTATTAATTTAAGCTTCCACCCATTTACCCAAGTAACTAACTTGGTAAATCTTATGTTTACCAAATGTACAACTATCAATGCACCACTTACAACTAGGGGTACACACCTTTATACACACATATATATACGCATACATACATACGCATACACAATATACACACCGATATATATACATACAATTTCTACCATATTATTATTACGTAACATTTTTGGGGTGTTACAAGTCTACCCCCCTTAAAGAGGTTTCGACCCCGAAGCCTAGATACGTACCGAATAGAGCAGGATAGTGTTTCCGCATTTCTTCCTCGGATTCCCACGTAAGATCCGAACCCTTCCGATGTTGTCATTGAACCAAAACTTAGTTTATGGTCTTATTTCGCAACCGCTTTGTCACACCCTCAAATTTCCACTGCGGGGTTTTACCGCGAGGCGCATGACATACCAGGATCCCATAGCCATAAGTCATATGAACGAACTCTAAATGCCCAAACCATTTAGTTCGTTTTCAAAAACCAAGTTTAGGTAAGCTGCGGAAGCGTAACCCAAATTAAACCTTTTAAAAACCATGCGCAAAACAACGCGCCCAATTCAAAACCATATGAAAGAAAACGTATAAGCATGATATATAATTTAGGTGTATGCCTGAGACCCAAATGCAGTGAACGTGCAGTGCTTCCTAATCGTGACACCGGAAGCTAACTACCTGCAAAAGCATGTAAATGGTGGGTCAACAAACAATGTTGGTGAGTTCACTAAGTAAAGTAGGCGAGTAAGTAAAAGCGTAGGTTTTCCGAACCAAGTAACAAAGTAAAAGCGTCGGTCTCCCAGACCACATAACAACAAGTAAGAACGTCGGCCTCCCCGGCCACAAGTAAACAGCTAATTCACATGCCAGGGGTAGCTAACCCACTCATGATACTAACACCGGCGAATACCAAACTACTAATGAACGAGTTCCCACAACAGGGAGTATAGTGCCTTGCGTCATTGCCCATCAACAATGACATATGTTTTAAGTTATTAGTTCACACCCATGCTCCCAGCACGATGTGAGGTTTGTTAAACCTAATAGCGCTGTCAACTAGTAACCCGCTTGCCCATCCGGCAATTGATTCGGTATTTTGAAGGACTTAAAAGATAGGATTGGTTTAGTTCATCAAGGACATAAACATGAATTAGTAAAAGTAGATTCACCCCGTGAACCATGCACCCCAAAACCCGGGATGTGTAAGAGTAGTCCCAAAACAGACTAGAAAATGTTTACCAATGTAGTCTCAACCCGAGACGCATGCTTTGAGAAAAAGTAGTGAAACTCACCTTAGGTTGCAAGTGAATAATCCAAATTCCACAAATAGTAAAGTGCTACCGACTCCCTTTCAATGCAAGAATTCCTTAAGGTTTAGAGATTCCACCCAACACCACTTGGATTAATCAAGAGAATTTGTTGTTTGATTTAAATTGAGAGAGAGTGGGGGTGGGGGATTGTTTACGGCACAAAGGGTTGGGGGGTTAGGGTTTATTTTATTTTTTGTTTCCTAATTATAAGAAAGCTTGGCTTGTTGCCCAAGCAATTAGGTTTTAGGGCCCTTTTAGCCCACTAATTGGACCCGTTAACCATGTTTTAGCCCAATACCGGACCCGATAATATTAATCACCCTAAATTTCATAAAAACCATTGTTTTTATCATCTCATAACATATTAATCATAAGGTTCACGTATTTTGCATGATTTACATATTAACTATCAATCAAGTGGTAATTCACGTAAACATGTAATCCACATAAGCATGTAACTTCACGTTCATCATAATTCAAATGTACACATTATTATGTATGCCAGATAAATCACCAACGCTTGGGATACAGGACTCGTGTGTGCATTGTGATGATAATGTTTCTTATTATAATGTAACATATGTTATTATCACATAACATATGTTATTACCCTATAACATATAGGAAGACCTTCCTAACTAACCCTAGTCAAGTGTTTAGTCACGTATGCACATGCAAGTTAACTAGAGTTCAGTTAAAGTAGGAACCTGAAAATGCGAGGTGTCACACGCTTCACCTTGAAATCTCTTATAGCCACCGGTTTTTCTACATAATTCAATTTGTCGTCTACCTCTATATCCTCAAGAGGCACATACGCGGATTCATCCGCGAGACACTTTCGTAACTGGGACACATGGAAGGTGTTATGGATCCCACTCAAGGATGACGGTAGCTCCCACCGGTAAGCCACCTGCCCGACCCGTGCCAAAATTTTGAACGACCCAATATCACGAGGGCCTAACTTCCCGCGTTTACGAAATCTGATGATGCCCTTCCAAGGGGAGACTTTTAATAACACAAAATCTCCCACTTGAAATTCGATCGGGCGTCTTCTACGATCCGCATAAGCCTTCTGTCGGTTTTGGGCAGCTTGAATTCTAGCCCGTATTAGGCTAATTTTCTCGTTAGTGAGGGCCATTAATTCGCTTGGAGCCAACTCTCGCTGACCCACTTCTCCCCAACACACCGGGGTTCTACATTTCCTTCCATATAACATCTCAAATGGTGCCATTTGGATGCTACTGTGATAACTGTTATTATAAGAGAATTCCACTAATGGTAAGTGTTCATCCCAACTTCCCCCAAAATCTAAAACACATGCCCTCAACATATCTATGAGGGTCTGAATGGTCCTTTCAGTTTGCCCTTCAGTTTGTGGGTGGTAGGCGGTACTAACTAACAACTTTGTACCCATTTCTTCTTGATACCTCCTCCAATACCGGGATGTGAATCGGGTATCCCGATCCGACACGATGGTCACGGGTACACCGTGCCGAGATACAATCTCATTCATATAAATTTCCGCCATCCGTTCGGAGGTGTAGGCCTCCCTAATAGCCAAAAAGTGTGCGCTTTTTGTAAGCTGGTCTACCACTACCCAGATTGCATCATAACCCTTCCTTGTCTTTGGCAATTTTGTCACAAGATCCATGGTTATCTCCTCCCACTTCCACACCGGTACCTCAAGTGATTGTAACTTCCCATAAGGCTTTTGGTGTTCGGCTTTGACTTGTGAACAGGTCAAACATTTCTCCACATATTTGGCGATGTCACGCTTCATCCCCGGCCACCAATAGTCTTTCTTTAGATCCCGATACATCTTGGTCGCCCCCGGGTGGATTGAGAACCGGGACTTGTGGGCTTTGTCAAGTAGTGAAGCCTTGACTTCACATGTCCAAGGAACCCATACTCGCCCATACCGGGTCTTCATCCCGTCCATATTTTCTTCCAACTTGTCTATCATCCCTTTCATTCTTATCTTCTTCGGGTCATTGGCTTGCAAAGCCTCGACTTGGGCCTTTCGTATCTCACCCAAAAGGGTAGGTGTAATTACTACACCCAAGGCCTTAACTTGAATCGGGGGTGGGTATTCTTTCCGGCTCAGAGCGTCGGCCACCACGTTGGCCTTGCCCGGGTGGTACACGATATCACAATCATAATCTTTGATCAACTCTAGCCATCTCCGTTGTCTTATGTTGAGATCTTTTTGTTCGAAGAAATACTTGAGGCTTTTGTGATCGGAATATATGGTACATTTTGTCCCATACAGATAATGCCTCCATATTTTCAACGCGAACACTACGGCCCCCAATTCCAAATCGTGGGTTGGGTAATTACATTCATGGGGTTTGAGTTGCCTTGATGCATAGGCAATGACTTTCCCCCGTTGCATCAAGACACACCCCAACCCTTGATGAGAGGCATCTGTATAAACCACAAAGTCATTCGACCCTTCTGGCAAGGTCAGAACCAGGGAACTAGACAACTTCTCTTTCAGCACTCGGAAGGCTCTTTCTTGGTCTTCGCCCCAAACAAACTTTTCATTCTTCTTTGTCATCTGTGTCAGAGGTAGTGCTACCTTTGAAAAATCTTGGATGAATTTTCTATAATAACCGGCTAGGCCCAGAAAACTTCGAATTTCACCCAGGTTCTTGGGAGGAACCCATTCCACCACCGCCTTTACTTTCGAAGGGTCGACAGAAATACCCTTTTCATTCACCACGTGTCCTAAAAACTGGACCTCCCTCAACCAAAATGCACACTTAGAAAATTTAGCATAAAGCTTTTCCTTTCTAAGCGTCTCAAGGACTTCCCGTGGGTGATCCGCGTGATCCGATTCACTTCGGGAGTAAATCAAAATGTCGTCTATAAACACTATCACAAAACGATCCAACATTGAATGAAAAACCCGATTCATTAAATCCATGAATGCGGCCAGAGCATGTGTCAACCCGAAGGACATTACTAGGAACTCGTAATGCCCATACCGAGTTCTAAACGCCGTTTTGGCCACATCTTCTTCCCTTACCTTTAACTGATGGTACCCGGAACGAAGGTCAATCTTTGAGAACCAACTCGCCCCTTGAAGTTGATCAAATAGATCATCAATACGGGGTAAGGGGTAGCGGTTCTTTATCGTTAGTTTATTCAATTCCCGGTAGTCTATGCACATCCGCATAGACCCATCCTTCTTTTTCACAAACAATATAGGGGCTCCCCACGGGGACACACTCGGGCGGATGAAGCCCTTATCGAGTAACTCTTGAAGTTGTGTCATCAACTCCCGGAGTTCGGTGGGTGCCAACCTATATGGTATTTTTGCAACGGGTTGAGCCCCGGGCACCAATTCAATTTTGAACTCTACTTCGCGTTCGGGAGGAAGCCCCGGAAGATCATCCGGAAATACATCCCGAAATTCCCTAACAATCGGTACTTCTTCAAACTTGGGGGTGGTGATGGTGGTATCAACTACGTAGGCCATGAATTCCCTTCCCCCATTACGCACATGCTTCATGGTTTCCACCAATGTACACAACTTGGCTTCAACCTTTCTATCCCCTATAAAACTTACCCGCCGCCCACTAGGTGAGGTAACGTATATGGTTTTGTTCTTGCATTGGAATTCCGCGTGGCGTTTGGCCAACCAATCCATGCCTATCACTACTTGGAATTCCCCCATAGTCATAGGTATCAAGTCTACCCTAAACTCCTCCCCTTCTATCGTGAGAGCACAATCTCTACATATGTTGTGTAATAAATAATTCTTCTATCCGCAATTTCTACTTCTAATGGGCTTGACATCTCTTCTATGATAAAGGAGGGGTGGTAGATCACTTTGGTAGACACAAAAGACCTACTTGCTCCCGTATCAAACAACACATGCATAAGAGTATTGTTGACTAGTAACATACCCGACACCACCTCGGGGTGGTTCTTTGCTTCTTCGGTTGTAATTTGAAACATTCTTCCACGGGCCTTTGAGGCTTCATTCTTCTTTCCCTCTTTCGGTGCCTCCTTCTTGAGATTGGGACAATCCGCCTTGAAGTGTCCGGGTTCATAGCAATGGTAACATAACTGTACCGGACTTGGGCATTTATAAAACGGGTGTCCCGCCTTCCCACAATTATAGCACGTCTTCTGTCCCAAGCGACATTCTCCCGTATGCGGTCTCCCGCACGTGTTACAGTTTGGTACCTCACCCTTCTTAGAGTCTTTCTTGCCTTGTTCGTGCCCCTTACCATTCTTCTGTGGCTCCCATGCCCTTTCAACCTTTCTCTTCTCACCCCGTTGTTCTTGGCGTTTCAATTCTGTCTCCCGTTCACGAGCCCAATCGATGAGCTCTCCTAACGTGTTGCATTTCGACGCAGTAATAAACTCCCGATATTCTGCCCTTAACATGGCATGATACCTATTAATCTTCATCCTCTCCGTTGCAACCAACTCTGGACAAAACTTCATCTTGTCGAGAAATATACTTGTAATTTCATCAATGGTTTCATTCTTTTGGCGGAGTTGTAGAAACTCTTCCTGAATGCGATCGATTGCAGTTTGAGGACAATGATGTTTCAGGAAGGGCTCTTTAAAATCGGCCCATGTCATGGTTCTTACTCGTTCTTGCCCCACTTCCTTACTGTAACTATCCCACCAATCCTTTGCACGGAGTCGCAGCTGACCCGTGGCAAACATTACCTCATCTTCGCCTTCACAATGGCTTCGTGCAAACACCCCTTCCATATCTGAGATCCACCTTTGACATTCGAGTGGATCTATTTCTCCCTTAAACACCGTGGGGTTGCATGACATAAAGTTTCGGTAGGTACATCTCTTAACATTCTTGGGGCCGGACGACCCTTCTTCAATCAATTTCTTTAGTTCATCAAACCTACTCGTCATCATTCCCTCCATTACCTCCATGACATTCGTTTCCACCTAATGGGTTATCTTGGCGAGGTTAACAGTCCACGCCTTACCCATCTCTGTGGCAATCAACTCTTTTATCTTCTCTTGGTACTCATGCTCCCAAGCGGAGTTATCCCCTTCTTCCACCATGTTTCTGAAACATTAACAACCATTCAACATGTATACTACGCCATATTATTTCAATCATTATCCATTCTTGCAAATATAATAATTTCACACTACTACACATAGCAAGCATGATTTCCTAACCACAAGAAGTAATTATCACAACATAATCATGAAATCCACCATACTACTTCCAAACCTTACTAATACTAGTTCTACAACTTACCAATAGTATTAGGGCCACTAGATGGTTATGAATTCATAGACATGCAGGGATTTGGGGATGATTTCTTGCTCTAATTTTCAGCTTTGGAGAGTCAAGTTGGAGAGCTCTCTTTGTCACCTCCCCCCCTCTCTCTCTCTGCATTTTTTCTTTTCTTTTCTAATTCCCCATTTTTCCTTTCTAACCCTTTAACTAATTGGCACTTCTAGTCTTCCCAAAACCAACCCTTCAAGTTGAGTATTATTTCAAATTAAACCCCTCCCTCTATTAATTTAAGCTTCCACCCATTTACCCAAGTAACTAACTTGGTAAATCTTATGTTTGCCAAATGTACAACTATCAATGCACCACTTCCAACTAGGGGTACACACCTTTATACATACACATATATACGCATACATACATACATACGCATACACAATATACACACCGATATATATATATATATATATATACATACAATTTCTACCATACTATTATTACTTAACATTTTTGGGGTGTTACATACCAAGACTAATGTTTCCACCTAAACATATCACATGAAATCTACCTTTGTCATTCTTTGAAATATATAGTTGTCTCCTTGACTCAATTACACTGTTTTTGACCAACAACTTAATGGTTTCTTTATCAATAAAGGATTGACCAAGATACAAAAGGGCATTAATCAGTTTTTTACCTTTTCTTATTCTTCCTAATAATCCTTCAAGCCCATTTCAATGTGGTATCATCCTCAAGTTCACCAAGACTGTCAAAGCCATCCAAGCCAACCTGTTCCTTCATAGCATCCTCATCTTCATCATCATTGTTTTCATCTTCATCACTAATGTTAAAGTCAACTGTTGCTCTAAACTCATCCATATCTGCCTCATAATCTTGCACAATATTATCTTCATCTACTAAGAAATCAGAGTCATCATCATCATCACTACCCTTTTTATGTTTACTTTTACTACCCTTTTTAAGTTTCCTAGCATCATCATCACTACCATTTTCCTTATTACTATCATTAGCCTCATCACTACCATGTGCCTCATAACAAGTATCCTCACCATCACCACCACTATCCTTATCACTATCATGTGCCTCATCACTACCCTTATCAGTCTCTTCATCACTCAATTGAACAAATTCAGCTTCATGGACCTTTTTAGTTTCATCCTTTTTATCATCATTTGTTAAGGTTTGTTTAACACGTTGAACATACTTTTTAATAATCTTACTACTTTCAACATACTTAAGCAACCTCATAACATCATTGTCATTCCCTAAAGGTCTTAAACCTAAATGTAGGTCTTCACAAGGGATCTTAATGTGGTATATAACTACACAGTGCCGTCCCCGAGACAGCTAAAAAATTTTCGGGCCCGGGGCGATTAAAAAAATTGGCCTCTACCATGGCATGAAGACATGAAAGAAAAATAAAAATATATGCTTGGTAAGAGAGTCGAACCTAGGTGCTGCATGTTGGGAGTATATGGAGCAACCACCAGGCTACACTTTGCTTTTGTATACAATTTTACTTATATGTATTATATATACATATATATACATATATTAAAAACCTTCGGGCCCTCGTGATCTTCGGGCCTGGGGCCGTCGCCCGCGTCGCCCCTATTAAGAGCCGGCCCTGTAACTACATCATCTTTTGAATAACCCAATGCTACCATCATCTCGTTCAAAATAATGACAGAAAATTGGTCAGAATCAACCTTGTCCACATAATAAAACTTACCCCCTTTTTATGTCACGTATGGAAATTCAGTAAAGTCACCACCATAATGCATCTTTAATGTGAAGAAACTAGTGTGCTTAACTGAAAAGAAAGATTAAACAGATCATTATTATGGTACAATTGAACAATGCGAAGAAATTAACATTGTTAGGAAGAACAAACCGTATTTAACTTGGGGGTCGAAGTCGAAGTCATCTTCCCGAATACACCAGTCCCATAAATCGTCGCCCATTTAGTTGAATCGTCCCATGAATCTTCCGTTGATTGATTGTGGGTTATACTAATTATAGTTCTGATTATGGGGGGGGGGGGGGGTTGTGTAAAGATGAACGTTGATTAATTTATTCAATTTTAAATCGTTTGCAAAATGAGAAAAAAACCCTTCAGAATCAATTAGTTTTTAACCCATTTAGCTAAATGTACAGAAATGATACCAAAATCCAAACATCAATGTAAAAAAAAAGTTTTTAGATGAGACCAGCAAAATTGACCAAACCTAAAAGACAATTTTGGCTGTTAACTTTTATTAAAAAGTTGGATTAGGTTAGGTTGTGAATGAAGATAGTCTTACCTCAAGTTCAGACTCCTTTCCTTTACGCACCGACCCAGATTTGACTTTTCTATGACCAGTTTGAAAAAGTTTATGACACCATCCGGTTCTTATATCCGGTTCGACCGGTTAGACTGGTAAGAAAACCGGTTCAACGTCCGATCCGGTTCTAAAAAAAATTGGCTCGCATCATCATCAATAGTCGGTTAGGTCGCAATTAATCGTTTGAAAACATAGTTGAATAGAAAGACACAGCTCTTTAGCTAACCTCCCGCTAAAACAGCTGCCGACAAATTATTATAGTGATCAATCAAATGGCGTTGCGTTCATTAACTTCCAAAGCTCTTCGATCATCTTCATCTTCATCTTCATCATCTAGGGTTTTATCAACAAACACTAGATACATTCTAATTAAATTAATCCATTCTACACCTGTGACAGCTGAGCCCTGTGTTGACAAATTAACTGGACCTAGGGCTCCTATTGCACGTTTTTGTTACCATGATCGCTTATTCACGCCTCGTAATTTGACCATGCGTCTTGTCGAGTTTCACAAGTCCGATACTTCACTTGCTTCTACCCTAGCAGCATTACTACTTCCAGGTTGTTATTCTTTAGCATTCGTTAATATTATTATTATTATTATTATGCTTTGGAACTTTGATTACATCATACATATGCCTTAGTAGGTTTTACATGGTTACTGTTTATTAATTAATACATATTTAGTAATTGCTAAACAAGTAAACATACATACATACATATGCTTTAAATAGGGATGTTTACGGTTAGGTTTGGCCGGTTTTAAAGAAAACTACGGGCTGAACCGCAAGAAATGAAAAATTAAACCGACCGGATTGGGTGGGTCTCATCTAGAGCAAATTAAACAGGCTATAGGACTGAAGCGTTTGGATCTCAAATCAGCCAATCTGGCTGGCTTGTTTCAGTTTGGACGGCTTTGTCGGTTTCAACTGTTTTGTGAACATTCGTAGTTGATAAGGCTTGGAACCTGCTTTTGCCTGCTGGCAGGTGATAATAGATGTTCATGTTCTTTAACATTCTCATTGCAATGTTTTATTGAGCAACTTGTTTTACTTGTATGTATCTTAGTTCACAATGCACACATATGCAAAGAAACGGAAACACAGGTTTGTTCAATGAAAATATTTCTATATCACAACGAAGTTGCATTAGGATGGAGAGAATAGGGGCTTACCTTTGAAAGTAGAGAAGTGAAAGTTTTAATGAAGTTTTTCGTCTGTAAGTCTTATATATAAATTGTTTCTGCAGCACTATGTCTTGGATTAAGTTTGACCCCTGTTTTGGCTGAAGAATCATCCACTGAAGTAACTGAAACTGATTCGATTGGTTTACAGAAAATTGATGATGGGTCAGTAGTATCAAACATACATACATCCAAGTGGAGGGTGTTCACCGACAGCGGAAGGGATTTGTTTTTGCAGGTAAGGTTTAATTATGAGGTCATTTTAAATATCACAGGTCACTGTGTTGTGTTGGGTTATATTGTTTACGTGTTTTTTCCTTTTGTTAAAGGGTAAATTAGAGGATGCAGAGAGGTTGTTTATGGGTGCACTGGATGAAGCTAGACAAGGTTTTGGGGAAAGGGATCCTCATGTTGCCTCTGCATGCAACAACCTGGTGTGTCTCTGATTTACATCTGACTAGAGGATTATTATGCATTTGTTATGCTCTTATGAAATAGTAAGAATTTCTATAAAATTTCATGTACTTCAAAAGGTTCAATGCCTTCAATAGTTCAATGTTACTAATTTTTGGGTCTAGGAAATTAAGGTTAACCCTTGTAAAATGGTGAGAACTTGTTATTGACAAAGATTGATAATCTTTAGCAACATATCTCTTTTTGTTGAAGTGACACATCAGCTTTTGTAGGTTCGCATCTGAACAAGTTGTGAGGGTGATTAGCACTAATGTACACTCTATATGTGGTCTTCAAAGTTTTCTTCTGTCTCTATACATTCTTGTTTCTTTGTACAAGTTATCTATAACCACCAACCATAAATTTATAACTTTTAACGCCATTTCTTAGTTTCTTACTAAAACATTTACAAGCCTTTAAATGTGTGATAATCTATCCTCGTGTCATTGTGTGAACTCTAGTAAGATGGTGTTCTCCATACCTTTGAAAGCACATATCTGTCGTCTATCTTTTATTTCAGCTGTCATACATAACCTGTGTAGCGATTCCTAAATATTCCTCAAAGCTTTGCACTTTATTTATCATGGTATGTTGTTGGCTATAATTGCAGGCTGAGTTGTATAGAGTTAAGAAGGCATATGATAAAGCTGAACCGTTGTACTTGGAGGCAATAAATATTCTTGAGGAATCATATGGAATTGAAGACATAAGGTACACTGTACATGTTCATTAATCTTACTGCTATTTATCTGGAGAACAATGCAGACTTCTGTTCATCCAACTATGTGCTTCCGATACTGGCCTTAACATGCAAAACCTTTTCTTTGGGTAAATATTTGGCTGCTTAAATTATTTGTGGTGGTTTGGCTCTACTAGGTTCCTATTTAGACTGGTTCAGTCCCAATGTATCAAAGAAATGTTGAGTTTGTCTTAATTAGATAAAGATATTTGCCTTATTGATGCCATTCTAAAGTTATAAAATACGAAGGATCAGTTTGGTTTCAGTTTGAACCAGACCGAGCTGAACTCAAAAACTTATTTTTGATACTCTTTTTTAACCAAGAGCCAGTTTTAAAATAACCTAGAACTGAGAACCAAACTTAGCCAGCTCCTATTTGGTTTTGGAATGGTGTGGTCCTGCCTTTCCTTGGTTTTGTCCAAGTTTTGCCCAACCCTATGCGGGATTTCCTACAAAAGTTAGGGGACCTGTATATGTGTAAGGTTTCTATCTCTTCATCAGGACATTAACATGAAAAGATAAGGGAAATAAAACTGAATATTGATAGGCCTGGATATTTCCTTATTGTGGGTATTTTGGTCACGTAGATCAGCTAGTAGCTACATATATTACTAAATTGAAATCTTGCATCCTAGTCATGGGTAATGCTTATTGGGAAATGAATTGAGCAACACATCTTGTGCAAATTCATCTGAACTCCAACCGTGCAAATTCACCCTACAGATCATATGGAGAAAACTTAACTCTGACCTACGAAAGTTCAAAGTTTGTTTGACTTCTCATACGAATATACATGATGGAACCATATATAGAATAGATCACCTTCTATCTAAACATTAATATATACAGACAGAACAAAAGTTGCCGTTCATAAAAAAAAAGAACATAAGTCGGTGACAAAGCCATGTAGAGGACAACTTTTTCTTTATAAACTAGGGGTGAAGTGCTCTACCTTGAGGGCGATTGTTATGTACGTAGGATTCCATTTGAGGTATCTCGGAACATATAAAGCATCTCATCCTAGTGCGAAGTCTATGGGTTCGTCATAAACTTAACATAATAAGAATCAGCCAGTGTTGTAGTAGTAAGGAAGTTAGGAGCACTAAACTGTGTACCCATGATTCTGAAGAAACTTATGCAATAGGCATAAGTTTCTTGGTTTGCAACATAAGTTAAATTTTGCTGTTTCCACTTTATTCGGGAAGAAGAACAAAATATCCAAACATGCTGATTAAGATTGTTAAACTTTTATGTCCTGGAAATACCAAAGTCTAAGATTTCTTGTTCACTACTTCCCTTGTCATCTTTTGCTAGGACAATGTCATTAAAATGAACACTTAATCTTCAGGACTAGGCATTGTTGTCCTTGATGGTCCAAATTACTTAAGAATCTGGCGATACATATATAGATACAGTGATGACAGGACCTTGTTCATATTATGTTGTGTGATCAAGTTCTAACATTGTGGATATGGGCAAAGTTTAAAAGTACGGAATCGAGCCTCGAGGCGTTTTCCCTTCGCCTCACGAGGCGTAAGCCTCGAGGCGAAACGAGGCGTAAGATAGAGGCGGTAATAAAATATATTAAGTTTATGCTTTTACGTATAAATTTACAAGTTAAGGGACAAAATACAAACTAGTAAAGATGTCAGGGGTTAAATGTTAAAATATCCAAACTTAATAAACCCTAATACCTACTATCTTTCATTATAGGCCACCCTTTTATCTCCTTAACCCAGACACAATACACAAACCCTAGCCCCAAAATTCTGCACATTAAATTGATTAGGGTTCGAAATGATGGAGTATCTTAAATAATAACGCTAGAGTGACGCTCGGCTGGGTCGATTTCACACAATGGAGACATGTTTTGGCTCGATTTTGGTCTAAAATCAGGTAAGATCTCATTCTCCCGCCTCTGTTACCTTCTCCCGCCTCAGCCGCCTCGAACCGCCTCACCATACCAACTCGTACGTACCTGTACAGCCACCTGAATCGCCGCCTCATACTCGGAATCCTTCCGAGCCGCCTCGAGGCGCGCCTTGAGGCGTACGCCTCTGGCGTTTTTTAAAACCATGGATATGGGAATATCTTGTATCATAAGAAAGCAATAGATTTATACTGTATAAAGGATGCGGTGATAAGTGTCAACACAATTATCATAGTAGAATGATGACTCCTTTCATAACTTGTTGCCGTCTTGTGTACTGAACAGTTACTCAACTCTAGAATTGGATGGTTGGAAGACAAACAACCAGTCAAAGAGAGTATAACATAGCCATTTGTGGAGAGTAAGGATTAAGATTTCTCTAGGATGCTAAAGGAAAAATCTTGAATGGTAATTTTAGTTGGTTATTTTATGTTCATGAATAGACTGACATAATAGATCTTTCTATGCTATACTATATGTCTATATTGATGTTTTCTTTTCTTAGACAGAAAAAACTTACATGTGTGTTTTCATCCACAGTTATATTGTATATTTTCATTTCTCTAATTGGATGTCAAGCGAGTAATTATGAGCAGTACCAATACGATCGAACTTCGAACCTCTCTTAGCACTGGTTCATGAAATAAAATGAACTATTCAATGCACTAAAAACCTCGTTAGTCATGCCTATTTGAGCTGAATCTCTATATTAACCAAATTTTTATTTACTAGTGTCTAATTTTATAATCTGTAATTATTCTAGGGTTGGGGCTGCGCTTCATAACCTAGGACAATTTTATCTTGTTCAAAAGGAATTGGATAGTGCTCGTGCTTGCTATGAGGTACTTAATGCAGAAGACTTGTGTCGTGCAGTCATTTTTTTTGTTGGGCTAAATCATCTTCATTGATGACCTTGTTTCATACATGAATTCAATTGCATGATCAATATATTATTCTTGTAGGTATGCATACTGAACATATCACATGATTGCCGCTCTTTCCATACATGTGCACTTTGCCGCTTTCTTTTATTGTTTGAACTGAACACAATTACTGACATGGAGATCTTGTTGCCTTTTCATGTGATTTGTTATTTCTTGGGCAGCGTGCTCTAAAGGTATAACATCATGGTTTGTTTCCATACATATCTTACTGTGACCGTTGTCACTGATGTAAATTATTTCTCCTTTTCCAATAACAAAGATAAAAAGGCGAGTTTTGGGAGAAGTTCATGCTGACTATGCTGAGACCATGTATCATCTAGGAAAGGTACTACTACCTTGAGATATTCGTACTTTCTATACTTCATCATGATCATCATTTTTTTGCTTTGAGGAACATGCGGAATAAATGAATCACTTATGGTCATGTGTTTTGAAATGTGGGTCTTACTTGGAGCAAAGAGGCTTGGGTGGGAAGGGTAGGGTGATTTTCTATGAGGATCTGATAGGTGTCTTAGGTTTATATCGTACATATGACATGCTAGCATCCTCCAATCAAGAGAAGGTCTCTAACAAAAAGACCTTAGCTCTTAATGTTGTCTGTTTTCTCTCTACTCATGGATCCTATTGCACTTTATTCTTTCTTGCTTCATGCGCTCGTACTTATTTTGTCAACTGGAGATGTATTTTCTTCTATGGATTATAAATGCTATCACACAAAAGCCTTCACGATTCTCTTCCAACCTTTTTTTGGCTCATTAATCATTGTTCTTCTGGTTCATTGTATGTCATGTGCATTATTTCCTAATAAATTGTGATTGTTTACAATATAGCTTGGCTGAATAACAATAACTACACAATGATTTTTAATCAATAGTTTTCTTTTCATAGACATGTTTTAAAAAACTGTAGGCTGTAACATATATGTGGTAATGCTATAACTTGAATCTAAAAACATGAAACATGCTGTGCAAAATTTCACGGGTTGAATCACAGATACAATCTCTTGAAAATGCCACAAAAGCTACTTTAGTGGTATATTTTCTAAGCATTTAATTTGAGGAATTCCGGTTGGCGTCTTGCACAAGTCTTGCAAGTTGGATTTCCTAAGATGCTTTCAAGCATTATATCAAAGCAATCAGTTGCTCTTTTTTTTTTTTTTTTTATAAATATTGCTAGGTGTTTGAAGTACCTATTCTTCTCTTTTTGTCCATAAAAATGCAACAAATGTCTTCTAATATGTTCCAGAAATAAACATTATCTTTTTGGTGAAGTTTCAACTGAGTTACTTATTTGATCCATTTGTCTAAATCACAGAAGGACCTTTGATATCATTGATTTCCTTCCATAATGCCCTTATGCTGTTGTTATTGAATGACATTAACATATTTGATTGGTTAAAAAGTAAAAAATTAATATACCACCATAAGAAGTAACCTTCATTTTGGGAGGGGTGTTTTTTGTTTTAATTTGTAGTTATTACCAAAGCCATTGTTCCATATCATTTATTTTATTTTGATATCTGATGAGTAAGATACCTTATAATTAATGTCTGGCAAATGGTGCGTGAATGCCATTGGATGCTTGTGAATTACTGTTTCCAAATGTCTATTAAAGACGTTTGTAACCTGGAATATATGATACAGAAAGGAGCTGGGAGTCTACATTACACTTGATATCTTTGGTACAGTCTTGATGATATGGTGATTCTTACAGGTACTACATCTTCAAGGAAAGGGGAAGGATGCTGAAGCCCTCATAAAGGATTCTATTCGGATACTTGAGGTAGATTCTTTTCTTTTATCGTAGAAAGTAAATCCTTGTTGTGTATCAATGTCTCTGATTTAGGTTTAACTGTCTATATAGGAAGGTGGGCAAGGAGAATCTTTCTTATGCATGAGGAGGCTGCAGTATCTTGTCCAGGTTAGGCATATGCTTGCATTAGTAAACTTATCATTTCTTAACAATAATGGGTAATATTTGTCCTCTGTCATACAAAGGTCAGGGTTCTAGTAGTATTCTTGCAAAAGGCTAGGGAAGCTTGGTACATTGGTTGTACCTGACTCAAATTATAGATTTTATTATAGAAGAAATCCAGGCTGTCATTTCTTTAGTTTTATTTGGTTTTGTTTATTTCCTTAGTCTAGTAGGAGTAAAGTTGGCATGTTATTTTTTGATTGCCAATTTTGGATTCCTAAGGGTTATTTGGTTATAGCTGGCATCTCTTTTATTTATTCAGTATTGGTCAAAAATACCAAAAGGTTATAGCTGGTATCCCTTTTATTTATTTAGCATTAGTCAAAAACAAATGTTGGTTTTCTCTTAGATGTTACCAGTAGAGCATGCATGATACTGCGGTCACATCAATTCCAGTCAGTACATGAAATTTTCCAAGTCAATTGTAGTCAACATCAGGAGTGAGGAGTCACTATTCTGTAATCATCCACTAGCTATAATGATTCACTAACCTGTTCCAGTTAACTGCCCCTTCTGGTTGACTTTCACGCATTAAATCTATCTCAGTTGAAGTTAATCCATTTCGATTTCTTCAGCCATAACTCACTGCTATTTTTGTTTTTACTGACCGCTAGAAAACTAGCTGCTATATACCCATCTCTCAGTTCCATCACATGTTGGTCTCCAACTAGGTAGAGGTGGGCAATATCCCATCCTCTCCCTTATCATTGACATATGTCGTGGTGTAACTGCTTCTCACTATATGATATATAGATGGCAATTCGCTAGTTTCTTCATAATCTAAAGCAAGTCATTTTAAGTAGAAACTATTCATAGCATTAAATGATTATTGTCTCTCACGTAGGACAAAGCAGAAATTAGTCCTACTTCTCAAAGATTTCATAGAAATATCCTAAACCATTTTTCCATAAAAATCTAAGTATTGAAAACTAATAATGTGATTAATGTCAAGGAATATCTCTACTCCTACCTTAGACATCAACACATAGAGAGTGTCTTACCAGAAGAAAGAACCCTTGGTGTGGTTTATTATTCAGGAAATCCAATGAAAGAGGCATTGATGTATTCTTCATATGCAAGATGATTTGGAGGCTCAATGACTAATAAGAGATCCACAACCGGATATTGTACATTCGTGTGGGAAATCTTGTTAACCGGAGGAACAATATACAACTGCTGCGTCAGAAAGTAGCATATAAGTATATAACCTAACTCTGCATTCAGAACCCCTGAAGTAATACGTATTTATTGGCACATTTAGGCCTGTCCAACATAAACAATGTTTACTATGGTCAAATCTAACAGTTCTTTTCTGTGTCTGAGATTGTTTTAGTTATAATTCTAACCTTATACTAGTAAAAGTAACAAAAACAGGAAATAGTATAATTATTTGGTAGGTTAATCAATAGACTGAATTGATATTGTATCCTTCAAGTACTGACAACAATACGTAGTTGCAGCAATCACCGTCCAAGTGACCATCAAATAAAGCCCAAATATGACACTTGGATATAATTGATTTATTCTTGATTAACCTTGCATTCACCATTATAAATCTTATAAATCATCCTACTAATTAGTTTCCCCAATTAATTTGTTTACATTTCTTGCTACCTTAACTGGATTACTTGGCCAGTGGTTGAAAGTTGAAACTGTTGTATCCTTGCAGATTTATGTCAGTTCTGGTAATATCACTGATGCTGTTGACATGCAGAGAAAAATCCTCCATACAATGGAAGTGTCCAAGGTGTGGATACTTGCCCTTTTTCTTTTGTTGTTACTACAAGCCTTTAAGAGTTGCATATCTTCTTAATTTCTTATTACATTTTCATGGATCTCCTGCCAGGACATCATATTTGTTCTGGTCCATGGACATGTTTATGTCTGTGAGTGTGAAATAAAATGTCACACCTAGTTCGGTTAAGGAGATTGATAGTACGGGCTTTCCTTTCTAAATGCATTCTGTTATCATATGTTTGTTAAAATGTCCTGAATTTGGAATTTTCTATTAAGTTTAGTGTAACATGTATCTTATTTATATATTCAGCATTCTCTCTACCGTGTGACACATGCTTTGATTTGTAAGTTAATAGAAAAATTGTTGATTTGTCAGGGATGGGAGTCTTTGGAGACTGTTATTGCAGCTGAAAGGCTTGCACTGATTTTTGCGTCAGCAGAGGGAGAAGGGAGTTTGATGGAAGCAAAACTACTCCTACAAAGGTTTACTTTTGTGTAATTTGATTACCAAGTTAGTACTCCTATAGGTGAAAATCTAACAAATTTATGTTGTAGATGTCTCGACTCCAGGAAAAAGCTACTTCGCGATGACAATATTCAGGTTTTACTTTGAAAATAACCTTTTCTCTTTATGCATATTTATGATCTTCCTTGGTTACTGAATATGGATGCATATTTTGTTTGGCTTGAAATAATTGGCTCAGTGATAACTAGAAAGAGTTACTGGTGTCATTTTCAGAATTACTTCTTTGCTTTGATAAAAAACGCACCACAGACAACATTTTCATCCATCAGCA
Organism: Ambrosia artemisiifolia; assembly: GCA_032199755.1. NCBI lineage: Eukaryota > Viridiplantae > Streptophyta > Magnoliopsida > Asterales > Asteraceae > Ambrosia > Ambrosia artemisiifolia. The sequence goes on from CM063512.1 coordinate 37,392,833, forward strand.
GATAACAATCTTCATTTAATACTTTCGGACATATTTGATTGTAATATGAGCTTGTATGTTAAAACATATCAAGGAGTGAAAATCTCCATCCAAGATAATTTCATGAGCTATAAGTTGAAATTCAGGTAAAACATTAAACGCAAATACACACACAGTCACATATGCACACTAGAAAAATATACAATAATTCATACTGATATGCACCAATTTACAAATAATTGACAGATCAACGAATAAGAAAATAGGTTCGGTGTGGGTGCGAGTAAATGGAGGGGTGAGAGAGACAAAAATGAAGGATAAAATACTCATAGTACCCTTCCTTCCCTTTTACATAACTACATCAAGTTATATAATATGTACCATAGCTAATGTGGTTCTCAATTGAACCTTCCCTCTCTCTTTCACACACACACACACACATCATAATGGGTCTAATGAATTATTTGATTTTCTGTGTTTTGAAAATTGCAAGTTAACACATTTAAGCAATGGTACCAGTTACATTGTTTTTTTTATTTAACTTTTGCATTTTATGTTCCTTACTAGGTAATGCCACGTGATCCTTGCCTGCTAATTTTGACATATAACGTTAAAAATATCAGGACAAGTAAATATAGCAATGACACGTATCTGTTTTCATGGAATATCTGTTTGGGATGATGATTATTAACCTTCATCTATGTAAAATGTTAGATAGCTGCCAACATGCTTCACATGGCTAGGGTGGAGCTTCTCCTATGCAGCCAAATACGGGGGAATATATCTGAAGCAACTGCAGTCATTGACAACACCAAACAGCTTCTGGGCAATGCAATAAGGTTCGACTTTTAGACACGCCCATATGCTCAGCATGGTTCTGTTTAATAGAGTTCATCAACCGAAACAAATCATGGTCAAATTTGAGAGAAAACTCTTAACCATACTTATTTATTTTCACTAATTTAACAACTTCACGGTGACAAAGTAACTGATTTTTATTTCCGCACTCCCTAATCTTAGCATCCCTTACCTAATTTATGTTTGAAACTAAATCACTAATTACTAACTGAAAAAGAGAACCCTAACAACCCACCGTTCAGTGTGGTATTGTTTCTAACCCATTTGAACTTGTGGATTTCTTCATGTGTATGCTTCTTTTTCTATTCTAGCTAGCTGCAATTGAATGGGAATATAGTTTGTACTTTGTAGGATTAAAGTTTTACACACTACGGCATGTGAGGTTAAGTGTCATATCATGGTGTCCTTACCCTTCTTTGAATTGTGTTTAGTCTTGAATTAAACTTTTAGATGTTATATTCAATGGATGGCCGTGACCATCAACTATTGAAATACGCATGGTAAAAAATGTAGTTATCAACTTACTAAACATACTTTGACTGTACCATTGTATTGTATTGTATTATTAACAAGGTGTTTTATCTTACAATACTATGTACTTTTTTCTTTGACAGGATAGCTCGGCAGGCTTTGGATAAGTTGATAAAGCAAGGAGCAAATAGTAAGCCTAACCGATTGTCAAAGACAGATACCTACTCCGAGCGTACAGCGTTGCTTATACTGGTTAGTTTCACACTACTTTGACCAATAATTTGGTTCCATTTGTTTGAATCCTGATACTTAAAATGCCCCTTCTCAAATTGCGTGAGTTTATTGTTCTTCTTTTACTTAATTTTCTTTTCTAATCTTTTATCATCTGTCTACCTAAGAGCATTCACAGTAGGTTATGCATATTTATGTGAGAGAGGCCTTCATATTTTGATGTGGTAGTAAATGGTTGTGAGTGAAGGATATAGAGAAGTTACTGTTCATCTCTATATTTGATATGGAACTGTTCATCCTCCATAATATTTTAATATTTTTGAAAGTGGTTGTGAGTAGAGGAGAGAGAAAAGGTAATGATAAAAGTATAGAGTAAATATTATTTGATTAAAAGAAGTGAGAAAAAGTAGTGTTTTTAAAGGAATTATGGAGAAAATATGCAGAAGCTATTGTGAATGCTCTAAGTACCTAACAACTAATACAACTAATATGCAAACATCGTTTGAAGGTTTGTATGATATCAGAGCTAGGGCTGACCTACAGGAACCCTAGCTTTGTAATCTTGATATTGCACAAAAAACACTGCCTCCTTTAAGTCTCACCTTTTTGGCCACCTTGTGCTTACACTAACTATCAACAGAAGTCCTTCGGGCTTGTGGTGTCAACGTTGTTGATCGACAGCAATGGTTGTCACTTGATACTTCAAGCAACCACCAGCCACACTGTTGAGATTTGGTTTCATGCTACTGTTCATGGACACTTGTTCACTCGTCTCCTATCCTCATATCCAGTCTGCCACACAACACCACCGATTGTGTGGAATGTGGATCCCCATCTTTTTATTCATGTTGGGATCTCATGCTCAAAGTTTTGTCCCCCGGTTACAGGGGCTTGTTCATGTGTAAAGACCTAAGATTTCAGTTTCCGGTCTTAATCCAATGTGTTTGATTCTATATTCCAATTTAGTTAACTTCACCATGGAGAGATGAAGTCCCAGTAAAAGAATCAAAGTCAGGTGATGTTGTAATTCCAGGTCAATGTCTGCTACCAAATATAGTGGATTGTTATCTCAGACATTGAACTTGAGGAGCGGTTGGCTAAATTGGAGCCACGAGGTTGTGTGCAACAAGTTGCCATTATTAGCAAGTTGAAAGCTCCTTGCTAGAGGGTGAGGAGAAACAAATGAGACTTCAGGTGCCGGAAGAGTTCCCACAAGAACCAAATCAGCCTCTGGTTTGTGAGTGTAACATGTGGAAAGAAATACCTAGCTGATAGTTATGAAGGTAAAAGTGTAATTGTGTTGAGCGAGTTGAAATGATACAAGTATTAGTGGACATGTGTCCTAAACTTTATGAAAACCCTACTGGCTTATCTTATAGTGTTGGGCCTAACCCTAACGTATTCTAACAATAGTAAACATGGTTTTGATTATCTACTTGTTCAGTTGTTCCTTCGAAAGCATGTATCAGATTAACTGCAAACGATAGTAGCATATATTACTTCAGATAATGGTTTTTGGGAACTTGTGGTTCGAAAGCATGCATCAGATCAACTACAAAAAATACTAGCATGTGTTACTTTGGATAATGGTTTTAGGAATATCTTCAACTACATGGAAGCAAGTGTTAAATGATTTGACTTCAATTTTGTGATTGAGGCATATTTTTTTTTTATTTTTTTTGCTTGCCAATATGTCAATAACAATTGGGTCCTTCAAAAGAAAAGTTAAATTTCCTCTGCATACCTCCTAACACTACTATTGCATTAGCTGGAAAGATTAGTGGTTTGGTCAAGACTCAAGAGTTCGGATATAGAAAAGAAAGTCTTCTGCAGTTGGTATTTGTGTTGTATCAGTTTCATTGATGAATGCTTTGGTGTATGATTAATGGTTGATTAACTTTCTAAACCTTATATACCTTAAGATGAATTCATACACCATCGTACATCATAGCATTACTTTTAAAACATCATATGCACAAGCATTATCCAAAGTAATTAAAAGATATATTTCTTTTTAACATCCCAACTTCTTTCCAAATCACTAATCTTTCCACTAAAGAATACCAGAATGCTTGGAGGCGTCATGCAAGAAGAGTTCAAAATTTCTTTTGCAAAACCCAATTGCCATCCAAGTAAACTCACCACCAAGTCTACTAATTTCAACTTGATATGTCTTTCTAATATCCATTTATAGTTTTCTAGGGAAACGAGTCACTCTTGTTTCCATGTAACTGAATATATTCAGTATTTCATATTCCACAAACAAGTCATCAGTCATGTGTAACTATTGTATGAGCTAACAATTCCTACAGTTTCTAGGTTAGATTCTGTATTACTGGAGATCAAAACGCCATTTTCTGAAGTGATTATATACTGGCCAATATATTTTGTGGTTGATCTACTACATACTTTCATACGTTGACGTAAGATTCTGTATTAGTGGAGAGCAGAACGCCATTCTCTGAAGTGATTATAAACTGGCCAATATATTCTGTATCTAGTACATACTTTCATACGATGAAGTAAAGTACCCTTTAATATGCTTACATTTAAATGAGTATTTTTATTGTCTTACCACATTTTAGACACTTTCAAAACAGGGCTTCATTGGGTTTATGATTTTCCTGCCTCTCAATAAAGGATAGTTTAGTTGAGGAGAAAGTAAATGTAGATTTGTCACTGTGCTCGAAATTAAAGCTTCCAACATCTACAACGTGTTATTGTATGTTTTCTGAACATTTTCATAAACCCTGGTTTGGCGCAAGTATTGTGGGGTTTAGCATGTGATATATGCACAACAAAAGTAGGTTTATTAGGATGTGTTTCAAGTCTGGACTACTTGTATGAAAACAGTGGACTCGTCCATATACAAGCTAGCGGTAAATAGTTATTTTCAGGAGGCTACCGCTAAACGGCATTAGAATCATTGGTAGTTATTATGTTCCATTACCTAGGTAGGCTTACCATGTATCTATGACCATATGTTATAATATCTCTACTTCTTTAGTTGTACCCCAAACACTTGTGTGACATCCACTACTGATACCATTTTATGCACACACACAAAAGTCTGTAAAATCAATGTAAATTAAATGGTTAAATACACTTACCGTGGTATTGGATGTGATGCAGCTGCAAGCTTTAAATGCTTTGAGCCAACTGGAGGTTACTAAGGCTGAGTTACACGAGCCTGCGGTAAGATCTACTTCTACATTTCAAGATGTTGTTATATTGTTTCATCTACAAAAGTACATATATAGATAGATACAAGGAGATATTTTCTTAAACTTTGCATACATTGGTAGCTTGTAATTTTTCGGGACCTAGAGATAGCAGGTCAAGAACGGGTCATTGTTTTGTTCAGGTGGCAACCATCATTAAATATATAAATAATTAGTCGCCAAAACTGTACTAAAAATTGTAATATGCTTTTTTTTTTCTTTAAGAGACTTAAAGAGGTTGTAAGCATTTAAATAGGCTTGATATACAAAGTTCATATTGATTTCGTGTTTCTTGCATATGCATATTAACATTCTATTGTTCTTTAAGATATATGTATATATAAATGTATAAGAATCCGCAACCTTAAATTAACGGTTGCTGATGGGTAACATAGGAGAAAGAGATGCTGCGACGTTCAGAGGCCGAGAAAGCTCTTCTTGATTGCATTTCTGCTTATAAACAGGTAACCGGCTATCTTTCTCATGGTTTCTTTTAATATATCATAATTTATGCTTTTCCAGTTTTGCCCTTGTATAGATGGTTAATTTGCACAACTCTTTTTTTTCAAGTGCAGTATGGAATCCAGAGGTCGTTATATAACTTGGGTGATATAAAGAGCGAATATCTCTCGTGTTTGAAACACCTTTCTGCTTTACTAACTCACTCAGATAGCAATGGGTTGAAGCAATCCGGACGACCTTCTTTGCAAGAGGTGCTGAACGAAATCAAGCGGGTTGAAGGTGGATCGTCATCATCAATTCCCAACAAAAAGCCTTAGCTGAATAGTATACTTTTTACATGCTAATTATTGCACCATTTTTGGGTTTGGTGTAGTTTGTCACATTTTTATGCTTCTAAATTTGCTACGCCATGAATGGCTATTTTACCACACATGGTGAGCAGTGCCGGATCCATGATTTTTTACATGTCATTATTTGAAAATGTGTGGTGAATCGGTCACTACTAGAGAGCTTGATGCATATATCACACAAGAAAAACGAGTATTGAATATTGTACATCATGTAAACTACTTCTATTGGGGACCCTTGCATGTAGGTCTGCCAGTGGTGGCGAACACAACAGAAACGAGGACACCTCAATGTGCCTGTGGTGTAATAAATCATAGTTTTTGAGCTCGTATATTCAAAGCTTTATATGCTCCATCTATTGTGTAACATATGTTTCTTGCAAGGGTCTACTAGAGATGTGATTGAGTTTTGGGGTTTATCTGCATTAAGTTAAGTTACAACTAAAACTGTTTAATTTTTATGTATAATGGCGTTCATCATGGTTTAGGTTAATCCAATCCAATCTAAGTCATGATTTTGGTGTTGGATTCCATTTTAAAGATTTAAGTTACAGATAGATTTCTCCCTGATTTAGGTTATAAGCTGGTTTGAATTGACTTTGCGTGCTTATAATTAAATGTTTTTTGGTACAATATGTAGCTAGTCAAAGTTGGTGACCGTAATGGTCCAAACCCATTATTCATCCGCCGACAATTGTCTCCTATTATCACACTACGTCATAACGCAACAATTATTCTATGCAATTTACGAATGGCATAACATGCCTAAGCCAGAGCCTCATCCTTGGACTGTAGACATTAGGTTTAGTGTCATTCTCAGAAGCTTGGTACCTTAGTTGTTATCCGACAACGGAAAAATCGAACGAAACATCCTAAATTTATTCTTGTCCAAATCATTCCTTGCTCGCTCGCAAAAATGCGCCGTTGGAAAATGTTTGCTCGATTTTCGGCTCGGTACGATTTGTAAATGAGCCAAGCACAAGCAAAGCTCCACTCGATTAGGCTCAGAAACAACCTTAACAATTAAAGATTTGGAATGTGTATATGACTAGGGGAATGTTCCCCTAAGAAGTTCGTTTTTGCCTAAAAAGTGAGAAAGATTTTTAAAAAACTCAATATTCGGTTTAAATGAACTTGGTCGAACTCATTCCAATGACATTGGAACTGGCTTGTGGAACACTAAACCTAAACTCTAAAGCTAGCAACAACGCTAACCTTATGGCTAAATAATAAAAGCTAAAGCCTAAAGTTAAACCCCAACGCTAGGCCATAAAGATAGAGCCAAAAATAAAAGCCTAGAGGCTAAACGTTAAATGTTAAACCCTAAAAGCCAGGAAAATAGAGTTTGAGGAGCTAATTCCAACATTGCTTTGCTTTAATAAGTTTAACCAAAGTTCTTTTGAGCTGGATACCAAGTTTTTAAAATGTTTATTGACCTTCATTGGCAAAACTAACAGGTGAACCTACTTCTATGACTAATTGGGTTTGTTTGCAAACCCAACCTAGGAGCCATTTTTATACTCCCTCCATTCCATCTTATATGTCATGGGCCCACAAACACACAGATTAAGAAATCTTTGATTTGTATATTCTCTGAGTTGTAAAATGACAATAACATCCTCAAGTTATTATTTCAAATATTTGATTGTCTTTTATCTTTTACGGCCAAAACTATAAATTGCTTAAAAATAGACATTTAATTTGGGACAACAAAAAGTAGCAAAATGGACATTTAAAATGAGACGGATGGAGTAGAAGAATACATCATTTAAATGTATAATTTTGGGTTCATGTAAAATCAAATTCGGTACAGTTTTGTAGATATATATATGCATATATATCTATATAAAACTGTATTAACAAAAATCATTTTCTTCATTTATTTCGGTTATCAAGAGAAGAAATAACATTGATTGACCATTTTCTTCAGTTATTTCAGATTATATCGGTTTTTCGATCACAGTTCTATTAATTGGTTTTTCTGCACCATGTATATTCTTTACTAGGACCATATAATTTTGCAACCAACCTCTAATTGGTTCTATAAACTCACAGGAAGGTAAAGGGAAAAAAAATCAGCTATCCTTACAAATGATGAAAGCATCTAGTCCCATTGATTTCTATTTTTTTTTCCTTTCAAATAAATTTTCTCAAATCTGGATCCATGTGGTTTCTTAACCTCCTAGGTAATCCTTTGATTCCTTTCATCTTTTTAAATGTTTAAAACACGGTAAGGAATGAGAAAAATACTTTTTGAATGAAAATAACAAAAATGACCAAACCATATAGACGAAAATGACAGTTCACTCTTTTCAAAACTACCAGGGCTGATGAATAGCTGCAGCCTGGAAGTGCATTTGATTTGAGCAATGTCAATGGTTGGGTGCAATTTTATCACTTTCACTATCAATTGTTTCTTTCGCGAATCTTGATTTCATACAGGCAAATGAAGAGGGTAAAACGCTGACTCTTACACATAGTATAGCTAGTTTAATCCTCTTATGCAGCCCGAATGACACAAAACATCTTGTTATACCCGCGTATGACACAAAATCAGTCTGTACAGGGCTTGTGTCCTATGCTACAAATAAATAAAAAATCAACACCACATACAGGAACAAACAAGCTCAACTTGAACTCAATCCAAATATGCACTTCAAAACTTGATAAACAAAAACTCAATATAACATACAGAATCCCTGTTACATCACAAATCAGATACCCAAACAACCAAACTATATAACAAACTCTACGCCCAATTTGTTCATCATGCTCATGTTCAGTAACCGACGACTTACAGTGATTCTATAGCATTCAATACCATACCATTCGAGCCCTCACAAAGCGAACCCTTTCAAATACTCAGGATCGCGTTTGGCCCGTTCCTGAAACTTCTTAAACCACCGATCCAATATATCCATCGGCACAACCAATTTACTCCCATCAACTCCACAAAACGACTGCATAAAGTTAAACAAATTCTCCCCAACTTTCATCGCTAACCGCTCAATTTTCTTCTCGGCCGCCACATCAAGCGAGGGCAGCGACGCAAGATCCACTACCGAAACACCGATTTTAGCAGACAGCGGCGCCGCATCAGGGGCTGTAAGATGATTATTAGGTCCATCACCCCCTGGCTCTGGCCAGGGCAACGAGAGAACAGCAGAAGGCCGAGCTAGGGTTACGGCACCAACGAATAGGAAAGGGGAGCCAGGGGACTGGATGTATACAGCTAAAGCTTTGTCTGCAGGTAGTGTAAAGTTATTGAGGAGGAATATGCAGACTTCACGAATGGAATCATAGGCTTCACCTGCAAATGACAAATATTGTTTTATGGTTTTGCTATGAAAACGGTGTGATGCAATTCGATTAGTGTGAGAAATGAGAATTCAATGAAATTATTATTATTATTATTAATATTAATAATAATTACCTACGAAGGTGTTCATGTCGAGGAGCCAGTGGAAGGTGTCGATTTGAGTGAAGGTTGAGATATCGATAGGGAAGCTTCGGTTGGGGAAGACGACGCCGAACATAGTTTCTTCTTCGGGTTTCGTTTGATTATTCAATTCAAAGGATTTGATTTGCTGAGATTAAAGAAGATGACGGGTTTATTAAATTTAGTTAAAGTGAGATTGACTAGAGAGGACGGTGAAAGATCCAGAAGGATCTGGATTTATTATCCTATATATTAATTTAGCAACTTCCATGAATAGTGTTTTGTCATTGTTAATTATGGTATTAGTTATTATTGTTTTGCTTTACTTTAGATCTATGTTTGTAGTCTGGTGGCTATTGTGGTTTGTTCTAATAGCTTCTACCTAAGTTCGAATCTTGAAGTGTGTATTTTTTTTTCTCCTTATCCCTGGCTTATGTCACGTGGCTTTTGTCACATCTCTTCAGCACATCTCATGATCAAAGTATTTTAACCATTTATATTTATTAAAGAAAAACTTGTATAACAATGTGCACTTGTAGACAAGTATTTCAATAGCCTTTCAAAAAAAAAAAGACAAGTATTTCAATAAGCATGTGGTAAAGGGTTTAGGTTTAATTTCTTTTGTTACTCTTTTCGTCAACTTGAGCTGAGCATTAGATGATCTGATCCTGAATCACACAAAAATTTCGCGCAACGCGCGATAAAGAATACTACTAGTTGATATTGGATGCGAAATTGGTGTGGTGAACATAGCGGCACTTTTCACTTTTCTAGGTTTTTTTTTTTTGGATTAGGTTTAGAAATCCGCGTTAAAAAGTTAATTTTTTTTGTTTGTGGATTTATAGACCCCTACTTTAACACTCTGTTCCAGAGTTTCATTATAGGAGATAAGAGAAAGGATTGAGAAGGAAGTGGGAAAAAAATGTGTTCCAGAGTTTTATGTAGAAGGGAATGGGAGGGATAATAAAAGGTTTTTAGGCTGATTTCCAATCTTTCCAATTTGGAAGGAATTGGAGAGAAAGGAAGAGGAGAGATATCCTTTCTCTTCCCTCCTTTAATGAAACTCTGGAACAGAGCGTAAGATTCATACACCCATAACCAATAGGAAGCTGTCACATACCCAGAATGTGATATCATGCACTCTAAATATGATGTCACGGGGTGTATGAATCCTATAACCCTTAATACACCATCTAGTTAGGAATCATACACCGCTATCTAATTACTCTCTCCGTTCCAATTTAAATGTCTTTCTTTCCTTTTTTGTTTGTCCCAAATTAAATGTCCCTTTTCAAAAATAGAAATGTACTTTCCAATTTTGCCCATAAAAGACAAAACACAATCACCACTTTTAAGGATATTATTGTCATTTTACCACATACAAACAAAAAATTTCTTAAAATGTGTGTTTTTAGACATGAGATATTAAATTGGGACGGATGAAGTATTTATTATTCATGTTATAATAATTTTGATCTTAATAATAACAAAACCAACCACCAAAATCGTTTGACTTACTTTTATTACTACGGCCGTTTTCTGTTTATTTTTTTATTCTTATTATTTTTCACTTTTATTACAAACAACCTACTTTTTATTTATTAATTTTTTTATATTTTATTTTTTTATTATTATTATTTTTCACTTTTATTTTTTTATTATTATTATTAATTTTTTTTATAAACATTTGCCAACTACTAATCACTTTTACTATTTTTCACACACTTCTAACTCTCAACCACTTAAAAATACATATGTAAGCATATAAAATACTTAAAAATACATTAAAAAACTAGTAATAAAAATAACAACAAATACATACTAAGTTTTAATCTATATTTACATATTCAGGATGTTTTGCTACCCAATTTCTATACATATTTTGACGTGATTCAAAAATATATTCCTAATCGTCTGCACTGCTTTCTCTCTTTAGCGTCCATAGGTTGTTCCTGGTGTTTCGTTTGGAACACTCTCTTGAGTCAACCCACATTTTCCATCACCCTTCTTTGATCTTTGTTTGACAATAACGTATCCAAGGTTGTATGCGATGTTTTTCACCCAATCTGTAAGCTCATCCAATGCCTCAAAGACCCCGTCATTGTAATATGGTGAACACATATTTCCTTTAAGAAACTAAAAATAAAAGAATTTTAGTATTACTTAAAAGCTATCCTTAAATTTTCAAATAAAACCAAAGCACAAACCACCAAAGAGGTGATTTGGATGGTCAAGGTTGTTAGGAGGTTAAAACCAAAGCACAGACCACCAATGTCACACCCCGACTTTTCCCTCGTCGATTTTGACGTTTGGTAGCTTCGCCACGCAGCGGGAAGATGCTTCTAAGACCTTTGGTTTCCTGAACGCCAATTCTAACCCTCTAGGATCCCCGATCCCAAACTGCCACCTACTCCAACCGTGTCGTTACCAAAGTTTAAACCTGAAAGACATACTTAAAAAGTCAACATATAATGCTGGTGAGTTCATAAGTTTTACAAAAGAGTTTTCCATAAGTTTGAAAAGATCATATCCGTTACTACTAGGTTATAAGAACGTTAGCTAGACGTTAAGTGTTTTTACTACTACGGTTGGGAACCCATTACTAAACATGTACCAAAAGATGAATCCAGCCCAGATGACTGGGTTACCGATGCCTCGATAACCTGATAGTTAGAGACAATATGCACCCGCCCAGCATCCCCACCATCGGGTGGGGTTTGTGAGGCCCAATAGATCTATCCACATTTCCCTCGTTGTGCTTCCCGCACATTCATGGTTTCCCCCTGGGACTTTCCGAAAAAGCCGTATAGTAACATAAAGTAACCATAGTATAACATGACCTTTAATAAATAAGTAGCATGTTTCTCCCCCTGAAGACAAAACAGTAAAAGCGGGGTTGTGATACTCACGCACCCATTTCATTTCTCAAAACTTATTCGCTTTAAATTCCTCAGGTTTCCATAAAAGAAGCATGTCTTTCCCCTGAAAACATTTATAAAACAATAAAGAGTGGGGTTATGAACTCACCTTAATTTCCATGCTAAGCTAGCAAACAAGCCCGAAGCTTTGACTGACCTCCTCGTGTCCTATAACCAACAAAAGACACCTTAAAGTCTAACACATATAAACCTAGCGTATTAACCGGCTAAAAGATAGTTTATCCAACTATCTAGACTCGCGTGTATTAACTCGAGTACTAATATGCTTTAACTCGACGAACCGATCATGACTTATCTTACTTATGCGTTAACACGCGACATAGTACCCAAGTTGCGCACTTGTCCTTATTCGCGTGTAACCCACGTTGGACTAATACTACGAAACGTATAACTTATCCTGAGCCGTAGCTCGTCTCGCTAGTCGGATAAATGCATTTGTCTTGTACGTTTATTTTTAGGAAAATATACTTTGCAAAATATAATTCTTATTGTTATTAATATTCCAATTAATAATAAATGCTAAATTAAATCCCAAAATCCGACATTTAAAGTATTCAAAAGTTTGTTTTGCATAAATCTTTCCCAAGTAAATCAGACGTTTATATATTTTTGAATACGAACAATAAACATGGTTGCGTTGTCGAAAACCTTTCAAAAGCTCGTCATACTTGATGTTTGGCAAAAACTATATATATTTGTTTCAAAATATTGTCCGGGGTTCACTTATTATTGTTACAAATATCTTTGTCAATGCGTCGTGATTTTATATAAATACCTTTATTAAGACGCTTGGAAATTCATTTATAAAAACATACACAACGGTATTAACTTAGTCGCGCTTTGGATTTTATAAAATTTCGGCAGAGTCTCCTCTGTTTTTGTACGAACCAGACAATACAAGTTGTCTAAAAATCCCCAAAATCAATACCAAACACAAGACCACATTTCATTTATCCGCAATTTCCAAATCAAACGAGACTTATACATTTCGACACTTTTATATAAACTATACTTATTTATATTTATATACTTATATAGTCCAACCAATTTAGTCCAATATCGATATAATAAGTCACGCATTTTAGCCACTATTATCAATCGTACGATTTAATATATACTTACCGTTTATTATTAAAGTCGGTTCGTTTCGCGAGTAAAAACTATTTCATCAATATCAACATATTTATAAATATATAATATCTATAAATAAAGTAATAATAACACGAATATAAGTTATACCGAATCACACGTGTGTAACCCGAAGCCACCTCGAACCACGTGCTGACCGGAACGCTGACCCGTTGACCAACAGTTGACCAGCTTCGACTATCCAGATCTGACCCGAACCGAACCCGATTTCGTACCGAATCTGACCCAAAGACCAAAACCACTCAACTTTGACCCGAACACAAACAGATCTGAACCAGACCTGAGCCGACCGACTGACAAGCAACCCGCAACTTGAGATCCAGGTCTGACCAAACCGGACTTGACAAAACCCGCAGCAGACCCATCTGAACCGGAACCAAACCTGACCCGGCTCGTGACCTAAACCGGACCCAAGTTGACCTGAAATCCACCATCAGACCACCACGAACCTGCACATCACAACCACCACAGCCGCCGTCCCCTTACCAGCAACAACCATAACCATAACCACCATCGGCCACCCCTTCTTAAATTGAACCGAGCCACCACGAACCCGAGACCCAAACCCGATCGGAACCCTAACCAAACCACCTCAGCCCCTGCTCATGCCCTCTTCGAGTTCCAACCACCCGCCGCCGCCTCCTTCTTCCTTGAACCACCACCGATCAAGACCACCACCTCCACCCCGATTCCTATTAACTAGCGCCCCCTTGCTTCTGGCCCTTAGGGCTGTTGAAATACCACGCCGCCGCCACCAAGGAGAGGTGGTCAGCCGGCTCTGTTACAAGGAGGAGGAGGAGAGAGGAACGAGGGTGAGGGGTAGAGAGAGAGTAGAGAGAGAACCCGAGAGAGAGAGGGTGAGTGTGCGGTTTTAGAGAGAGAGAGAGAGTAGAGAGAGAGGGACTTGTGGCTGCATCTAATGAAGAAGAAGAAGGATAATGCCCTTTTATACTTAGGGTTTGTTGGTTGGTGAGGTATACCGCGTATCGAACCCGTATAAACGTAAAACGTCTCGGTTTCTATTTAGGCTCCATAATTAATTATAAAAAGTAGTCGGTTTTGTTCGAAATACAAAACCGAGCATGAATATAAATAATTTCGATGTCCGACGCGTGTTTTCAGAACACGCGTTTAAATCGCGTTAATTAGATCGGTCGCAGTTTGGATTGTAAAAACGGTCAGTAAACTTCCGAAACTTAGTAATTAGCAATATTTGTAATAAATATTTATTTTTAATCATAAAAATCACGTCAGTGTAGATCGGAAGTTGCCGGGTGTCACAACCAAAGAGGTGATTCAGATGGTCAAGGTTGTTAGGAGGTTAAAACCAAATCACAAACCACCAAAGAGGTGATTCGGATGGTCAAGGTTGTTAGGAGGTTAAAACCAAAGCACAAACCACCAAAGAGGTGATTCGGATGGTTAAAAGTTAGATTAGGAAAAGTAGAAAGTAAGAATAATGTATTAGAAATTAAGAGAGAATTACCAAAAGTTGGAGATTTTTTAGAGGATTTGAGGACTTTGAAAATCCTTGAGAGAATTTGAAAATTTGAAAGTGATTTGAGAATGGTGTAAGAGATTAGAGGTGGTGGAGGTTGGTATTTATAAGTAGGTTGAGGGTTTGGGTAATAAAGAATATGGTTGAGAATTAGAAGTGGGTAAATAAAAAAAAATCCAATTTAAAAGTAAAAAATAGTTATTATGTGTGTTTAAATTCATATAAATATAATTATATATATATTAAACGTAGAGGTGTTGCAAACAGTTAATTTTCAACATATTTCTTTTCGCCTCTTTTTTTTTTTTTTGCTTTTTTTATTAAGTTTTTTTTTTTGCGTTTTGACCACCAGCTTTTTTATTAAGTTTTTCTTTTCCTATTTGGGCCACATTTTCTTTTCCTTTCTTTAGGTGTTCTTTTTTTTTTTCCTCATTTTGGCCACCAACTTTTTGGTTAGGTTTTTCTCCCACAATTTTTATTTTTCCACCGTTTTAGCCACCAACTTTTTTGTTAAGTTTTTTTCCCCTTTTTTTCCACATTTTTTTTCTTTCTTTTTTTACGTAGTGTCCGTCTACGTTCGTATAGTACTTTCGTCTCCGTTCGTCTGTAACACCCTTTTTGGTTAAGTTTTTTTCCCCTACTTTTGCCACATTTTATTTCTTTCTTTTTTACGTAGTGTCCGCCTACGTTCGTATAATACATTCGTCTCTGTTCGTCTGTAACACCCGATCTTTAACCCAAGTTGCTCTACGTTCGTATGGTATTTTCGTCTACGTTCGTATAGCAATTTTTTATGCGGCGTTAGTCTACGTTCGTACAGTACGTTCGTCTCCGTTCGTCAACGTAAGTTGTTTTAATTTTCTTTCCCAATTTGGACACCGACTTTCGTTTACGTTCGTATAATACTTTCATTTACATTCGTATAATTCTGCCGTCTACGCTCACGTTCGTATAGTTCTTTCGTCTACGTTCGTATAGTACTTATGCCAACGTTCGCCTGCATTCGTATATTGCTTTCGCATACGTTCGTGTGCGTTCATATAATTCTTTCGTCTACGTTCGCCTATGTTCGTATATTTCTTTCCCCTACGTTCGATCTCCCATTGCGTAGATCATGGCCAACGGCGCAACGCGCCGTACTTCGAAAACACTAGTTAATAGTTAAACATTTAAAATATAATTAAATAGTTAAACACTTTGTGGTATTTTAATATATATAAAAAGTATTGTTAAAAAACATTAAAATGCAACAATTTATGGGTGGTTGGCGTGGCGTAAGGAGTGTGAGAAAAAAGATACCAAAGCGCGTGGACCTGACATTTTGAATGGGAAAAATTTATTTTTGTGGTGGTCTCTATGTGTGGCAGAGAAAAAAACAATCCCTTAAATAAAAGTTGTGGTGGTCCCTATGTGTAGCAGAGAAAAAAACATGCTTTATAGGGAACATGACGTCAGGTGGTGCTTTATAGGGATGTGGTTTTGATACACCCGCTTACGTCATGCTGACGTCATCCCAGAATCTATTACTACCATCTTTTTAATTAAAAAGATGGTAGTACATGCTTTTTCTCTCTTAATATTATTTTCTCCTTCATCTTCCTTACCTTCATTAACACATCAACCACCACCAAACTTCATTACTACCATCATTTTATCTACCACCATAAAACCTCCATCTACCACCATAAGTCATAACTCCTCCAACTACCATCCAACAACAACCTCAAATATTATTTTCTGCTCCATTGTAATCTAGTTCTTTTTTGAACGAAAATCTCATCAACCAAACAACAACACCGCCGCTGTAGAGCCACCACCGCAAAGTTACCTCCACTGTAAAGCCACCACCGCAGAGCCACCACCGTCTCTCTGTTTCTATCAAGGTTAGTAGCTTTCTTTTGTTTTTCTTCTCTGAGTGTGTGGATTGTTCGATTGTGTTGAATTGTGGGTTAAAGCGAAAGGGTATAGAACAGAGGACAGTGAAAGGTGTGAATGGAACCAGTTTAGCCATTGTCGTTCTTGTATGGTTGGTGTGGGTGAACATGGAGTAAGTGTGAGGTTATATTAAGGGGGTGATTCGTGTAAGGAATTCGAGCGGAGGTTTGTTAAGGATTTGTCGAATTTAGGATGCTGTGAAATGTTATCATTTTCAGTAAAAAACAAAATTCATCTGTAGTGTAAAATTTGAATTTTGAAGTAAAACTTTAGTACACAAAATTTGTGATTAAATGTGTAATCACATTCTTAGCATTGTTTCTTTTTGAAGCATAAATGTTTACGTATCTTTTAACATAGTAGCAAAGAATTCTAAAAAACAAAACAAATTTGCTCCAAGTTAAAATTTAAAAACTTACTTGTTTGACCTTGGAAAAGTCAAACTTTCTTGTGTGCATCATCCTCAGATATGACTTATTTATCTTTAAAAAAAACAGGACCTCAAAACCCCTTATGAATCTGGTAAAACCTCTGACCCAAATCACAAAAACTCCTGAAAAACAAGAAATGGGATGTTCCACCTGATAATAACCGTTGCCAGAGGTGGAACACGAGTGTCGTCAGGGGTGGATCTAAACTTTACTCAGGGAGTGGTGAGGAAAGAGAGAGCGATGGCGGAAGGAGAGAGAAGTTAGGGAGTTTCAGTCATGGAAGTTCTGGTGTTTAATTGAGTTTGTTTGAGGAAGACGTGGTCACGTGTATAACTATTTCAAATAAACTTACCTAAACTTTCATATTAAACCCCTTAATTCAAAAACATTAAAAAAACAACGTTTTAGTTCAATATGAATTTTAAAATAGTAGAAGTTTAACTAAGATTTTTTTTTCTTTCAGATAGGAAAGCAGGATTTATGTTGAGTTTGTATCTTATCTATCTACATTTGACTTTGGTTGGAAGATATAGTCTCTTTACATATGAATAGTTTTACAATACCAATACCACTAATAATATATTAAATGTCATTACAGGTCTACATAATGGCGTATAGAAGAGGTGCATGTAGAACAGATGATGTAGGAGATGCTGATGATTTTAAGGAAATGGTTCAAAATTATGACCACCCGTATATCCAGTTTCCTGAAGGATCAGTTTTTCATAAGAAGCTGTAGACGTTAAAAAAATAGGAAGTTAGTGAAAACCAGGTCTATATCTTGAAAGCTTTTACGTGACCTTGGTGAGGAGACACGGGCACGAAGCATGCTCACGCCAGCTTGGGAAAAGTCTTTTAATATTAAAGGCCCGATATACCAGGACCTTTGTTTAGAGTTTTTTCTACATATATCTTTGACTCATGGTCCGAAATGTGAAGTATGTTTGTTCAGAATTTTCATTTGTTTATGCTTTCAATTACTATATCTCGTTTTAATTTTACCGTTTTTTTTTTCATTTTGTAGTAGAGCGGATGCTATAACCTTTAATCTTGGGGAGTTGGGGGGATGTGTGACACCCGCCATTTTACCCGGTCAAATCCGTACACATTTTAGTCAACATTTACTTTTCTATGCATGATTTATATGCATAAGTCCCCCCGAGAAAATCTAGCAAGGCCCGAACGAGTATAATTTCACCCATATCAACGAACATTGGTGACACGAGTTTAAATGACTATAAACCATTTTCTAAATACATATGTAAATGTTTATTTGATCAACAATATGTTAAAGAATCTCATAGAGTTACATGTATAAAAACTAGTATTTTACTAACTTATATATCTACATATATAAGTATATATACACGGCACACACACACACACATATATATATATAAGTATATACACACATATGCATGAGAGTATAAGACATATTTAATACAAGTTCTTACATACATTTTGTCTCTTTTTAAATGAACAATCTAGTCATGTTTTTATGCTTAACTATAAATGGTGGAACAATTAATCAACACATGGATTCATAAAGCCTATTTACCCAAATAAATCATCAACTCAAAGCCACCATATTCTCTTCCTTTTTCCTTTGTTTTTTCCGGCCCAAACACCAAACCACCATCAAGTTCTTTTTGTTCCCCACATGTATGACTGATATTCCCAAATGATCTTGTTTAAGCCTTGAATTGATATAAATATAGAGACAGGTGAAATTGAGCCAAGAACAAACAACTAATATAAAAAAAGATAGATAAATATTGGATTGAACAAAGAAAACTTTCATTGAATGTAATAAGTAAATGACAAGATAATTACCCACACCGGGTGAGCTCCCCCGGGGTGGTGGCTCCAAAATGCGCACGCTTCTATGGTGTCTAGTGTCCTATTTATAGATCCTGATCCTTGTCCTCCAAGCAAGCCGTCACTTTCTTGGAAAACTACTAAAATGTGTGAGTACTTGGCTAAGTACTTGCCTAAGTGCTCAGTGTGAGTACTTGGCTGAGTACTTGACTAAGTGCTCAGCCCACTGTGTGAGCACTTGGAAAACTTGCTTGTAATTGATAACATCATTCTCTAATTTGACCCAACAATATTCCCCCGAGAATGACGCTATCAATTCTTCATATGATCCTCAAAAGTATATCCGACACTGTCTTCGAATCTTCACAAATCGGCTAAACACCCAAAATCTTTCATTTTTTTCCCCCCGCAAATATAGACCCTCCTAATTAATTCGAGACTAAAACTCAATTAGCAACTTCCACTCCGTGTAAGCTTTACGCTCGATTGATCATCTCTACTATAATTGGCATGAGATAAAGGTTCAAACCTCCAAATGATTGAAGTAGTGTAAACAGCTTCATAGTCTAAGTGCTCAGCCCACTGTGTGAGCACTTGGCTGAGTACTTGACTAAGTGCTCAGGGATAACACACACAAGTATGCAGCATCCGTACAGCTCTGCTAGAATAAGACAATCATGCACAACTCCCAAAAAGAATAATCATTATCCAATCATTGTAAACCCTAGGAGTCACAAATGCTCCTCAGCCGCCATCTTATTTCTTCATATAAGTGCTCAAAATTGAAGCATAAGTGCTCAAAAATTAAGCATAAGTGCTCAAAATTCATCCACGAACAAGTACTCAACATTCAAGATATGAAACAAGTACTCAAGATATGAAACAAGTACTCAACATTCAAGCATAAGTGCGCAGAATTCATCCACACGTGAACTGAAAATTCATTTAAACACCATCTTCAGCAACTGTTTTACGTCTCCGGCGGGTTTCGGTTGAAGATCCAATCAAAACAAGCCTCAAACGAGCCAACCGTGGCTCTGATACCAATTGATATTCCCAAATGATCTTGTTTAAGCCTTGAATTGATATAAATATAGAGACGGATGAAATTGAGCCAAGAACAAACAACTAATATAAAAAAAGATTGATAAATATTGGATTGAACAAAGAAAACTTTCATTGAATGTAATAAGTAAATGACAAGATAATTACCCACCCCGGGTGAGCTCCCCGGGGTGGTGGCTCCAAAATGCACACGCTTCTATGGTGTCTAGTGTCCTATTTATAGATCCTGAGCCTTGTCCTCCAAGCAAGCCGCCACTTGCTTGGAAAACTACTAAAATGTGTGAGTACTTGGCTGAGTACTTAACTAAGTGCTCAGTGTGAGTACTTGGCTGAGTACTTGCCTAAGTGCTCAGTGTGAGTACTTGGCTGAGTACTTGACTAAGTGCTCAGCCCACTGTGTGAGCACTTGGAAAACTTGCTTGTAATTGATAACATCATTCTCTAATTTGACAATGACACAAAGACATCTTCAATGAACCATCACATCCACCACATACCTTCTTATAAACCATGTGTTTAAGTCATACTTAGATCCCATCAACCTATTCCAACCTAGGGATAACAAAACACCAAATAAGGTTAGATTTAGGAACACACTTAAACCCATGAAAGATTACTTGCCAAGTTTCGCATGTGTTGACCTCCTCTACTTGGCTAGACCGATCAAGGTAGGACAAAGCCTAACCGTTGAGGGATGTTAGGATGGTCAGAAGGCCTCCCACAAGACCCCAAGATTTCTGGAAGAAGCTTGGAGTTCGGCCTAAGAAAGCACAATAAGGGATGAACAAATGGTGAGGGTTAGCTTGCTGATTATAGGCCTCCCAGGAGTTGCACGGCCGTGCACAATGGTGTCGAGGGTGTGCTTGCAGTTATACGTATGTACTGTTGCTGCATGGCAGATTCTGTATGTACTATTGTGTCTGGCACGGCCGTGCACCATGAAGTGGCACGGGCGTGCATGTCTCTTCAGTCTTGATTTCTTGCCCTCCAAGTTTCCTACGTTGTCTTCTCGCATGCAGGGCCTTCGTGCAGGTGAGCGTAGGAGTGCAAAGTCATTCCAGGACTGGTTTTAGCATTGGTTAAGTCCCGGGATTGTCTTCTGAACATACAGGGAACATGCTTGAAGTCTGGTATCTTCATGATTCTCCAGTTTTTGCATGTTTTTCCCTGGAAATCCTTTGTTTCCGTCTTGGAGCTCCATTTTCCTGAGATAATCAAATAAACGAGTTAAGCATCACTTATAACTAATGTAAGCCTAATTGTGACCTATTTTGGGACTGTTTATGCCTGTTTTATATGTTAATTCTGTGAGTCATCACAATACCCCACACTTAGACTATTGCTTGTCCTCAAGCAATCATCCATAATACACTGGGGCGGACTGTAGCTAATAAACCCGCAAACCATTTATTTTATTTTAGATCACTAGAAAAATAAAATTGCATGACACGCCTACTTAACCCGTACGATTTTGCTTGAACCTATACCTGCTCACAATGTTCACTCATCACTCGGGTTTTATCATTTGGGTGAGTTTTGGGGGTGAACACTCGTGTCCTGACCGAAGTCGACCCAAGTCATAGGCTTGTATGCATATCAAGTCCTCGTCTCTAAACCAACTAACTAAGATAAATCAAGAGGACTTTTATTCGGGTTGTAACGTAGGGGTGTAAAATAAAGCTAACTTAATTTTTTTTACAAGGGGGATAAGTCACCGAATCACAAAGGTGCGTCAAGGCTGTGAAGATGACGAAGCAGCAAAGCGTGAAAAAGAGCGGCTGGCGTGCTGAGCAGCATTTTTTTAGCGATCTCTGAGAGGAGTCGGGTGTTTATCCTGAGTTGTTTCATCATGGCTATCTCGTCCCTCATTGTGTAGTCGATGTTACTTCATTTTCTGACTTTTCTCTCGGCTCGGTATCGAATAGCACCCTCATGGATCAGTAAAGTGTACTCCATTTGCGAATGAGTTGAGTTGTTGCTGCACTTGCCGTCATGAGACCAGTGGCCACACTTCCTAAACTTGTCATATCTTTTGGCCTGTCTTTTTGAAGCACTTTTTGATTGTCCATAAAAGGGTGGATTTTGTTCCATCTTCCACCACAATTTTCTTTCGTCTGCAGTCTTCTCAAAAATGATATGTATTATCTCTGGTGGCAGACGTGGCTGAGCAAAGTGGAAACAGCGAAGCAAGTGTTCATCCAACGGATGCATCTTGAGAAAGCAAGGGGGAAGCAAGAGAGAGAATGGAGATCACAGAAAGAGAGTAGAGAGAGAGCAAAATTCCAATTCTTTAGGGTCTCACCGGTCAAAGACCAAACTTTAACTTTGAAGAACTTTCTTTGGGCTCTCTTTTTGGTTCACGCTCTCTGTTTATTTTTGCTCTCCCCTACATATTATTCATTTTTTTAGGGGAAAGGCTTTATTTGGGGAGAAACCTAAATGCCTCTATCATGTTTATTTTAATTACCGGTTTTAAAACAAGAAAATGCATAAACACACAAGTTCTAACCGAGTCGGACTAAGGTCGGAAATCTCTCAAGAAATGAAACGAGCAAAAATATATGATGAATATCTGCAAGCGTGGTGCTCGTGTAAAAGGCTCAAGAAACTCACACGGACAAAAAAGGTAGGATAAGGTAGCGGTTTCAAGCACAACTTTTGGGGTATTTTTCACTTGCCATGCAACCTCTTTTTCTACTTGATTTTATTTTATTTAAGCGGATCTATTGGGTCTGATTAACGTCGTCTAATTTCGACTGCCTTTTTAGTGTGAACCTTTCGGCATAAATGCCTAGTAGCGTTCACTCGGACGAGCCTAACAGACTATACAAACCTGCCAAAGCGAGCGTGAATGACGCTACGGGTATCAAACTGCTAAGAGGGTATCGGACGACCACAATCAGATGACAAAATGACCCTCGAGATAAAATAAAATAAGCAGTACTAATGGTCCACCCCACACTTAAAATTTTGGTATAAATTTTAAGTGAAGAAATAGAAAAGGCAAGAGAAACTAATACTCCCCTGATAATGACGAGTCCACTCGTGTGTGAGCGAAACCTGCATCCTCCACCGAGAGACGTCAAAATGGCAGCACCAAAAATAGCAAACTGTCCTCAACCTGTCCTAAAATACTAGAAAAGAAAATAAAATAAAAGTAACAAAGGTAAATAAAAGCTAAATCCTAGGATAGAATACTAGTGCCGGAGCACTAGTGGGTGGAACAAGTCTGGCATGCACCGAGCATGCAACATCAACAAACATATCCAAAGTACAGATACAATCATCCAACAACCACAAAAGAAAAAGAAAAATGAAAATAGTGTTTAGTGTCAACAACCAACATCCTGAAAAACCTGCAGAGATAAAGAGATCAAACCGAGCGGGCACGGCGGGGTCGGCAACTGGAGCGGGGGTTAGAGGTGGAGCCAGTGCAGGAGGCCATATGTATGGAGAAGTCCTCACGGAAGGACCGGAACTCCGCATTCAACGTGTCAAGTCTATCAAGGATGGTGCGAATCATACCTCTTGACTGCGGGTGGTCGGTCCTGGCTGCTGGTGATGGTGCTGACTGGCGCCTAGGACTCCTCCGTCTCGAGCTCTGTCGTCTGGCTGCAGCAGCTAACTACTCTGGACCTCTAGCAGCAGCTACTGCTGAAGACTCTGCGTCTCCTCTCTCCTCTGAGTGTCTCTCTCCACATGCTGCTGCGAAAGCTGCCTTATCATCCCACAAATCCTGTTTGTTATCAATCAGCTTCAGAGTGATCTTGTTAATAACCCCGGTGTTCTTCATAGTCTCTATCCCCAGGGAGCGGACCTGCTCAAAGACAGTCAGTCCGGTCACTGCCTCAGGGGTAAGGACCCCTAGTGATGTGGCGAGGCGAGTGATGTATGGCCCCCAAAGATGAGACTAGTCGGCTTAGTACCGAAGCTACGAGTGAAGAAATCAACCATAGCGTGGGCAAGATTGCCATGCCTCCCGTCGATGATGCAGACGAGAAAGAATGCTTCCCGCTCATTAACACTCTCTGTGCTGTCCTTCCCGGCCCCCAAGGTGCTGGCGATGATCATATGGATCCACCTGTGGAGCGGGTCAGGAAACATGAGAGAGAAAAATCTAATTTTGTTTTTAAACTTTTTTTTTCCTAAAATTAGTTAATGCCACATGACATCCTACATGGCACTCTTAATGGGAAGAATGACTATATGAGTGCCATGTAGGATTTGAAACTTTCAATTATATAATAGATTAGCTGACATCGACGATTGTAAAGATACATTGTTATCAAAATGAGTTTTGATGTATTATTTACTTATTGTCAATTTTTTTGATTTATTATATTATGTTAGATACATGTGTGTAGAATGATATAATTGTTAAGATGATCTTCTCTATTCACAAATCAAACATATATAGAGTTACAACAGAATCTCCTATATTTGGGAGATGATAATTACATTTAATACAATATAATTAGGAGATAAATCATTGCCATTATTTACGCAGTCTATTACACCCCCGTAGTCGAAGCGGGAGGAGGACGGATGCTTAGAAATGAGCAAAAATCATCAAATAGAACCCGTGGAAGACCTTTGGTGAAGATGTCAGCAACTTGGAAACGAGAAAGGACATGTAGGATTCGCACAAGGCCTTTCTGAACATGCTCACGAACGAAGTGTATATCCAGCTCAATGTGCTTTGTTCGTTGATGTTGAACCTGGTTTCCTGACAAGTAGATGGCACTGATGTTATCACAATACACTAAAGAAGCCTTAGAAAGCGGTCGATGAAGCTCAAGGAGTAGATTACGCAAGCAACAATCTCTGCAACAACGTTAGCCACACTACGATATTCTTCTTCAGCACTAGAACGAGAAATGGTGGACTGACGTTTGGACGACCAGGACACCAAGTTGTCACCCAGATAAACAAAGTAGCCTGATGTTGAACGCCTGGTGTCAGGACAGCCGGCCTAGTCCGCGTCTGTGTAGGCACGAATGGAGAGACTGGTCATGGGTGTAAGATGAAGGCCGAAGTCCGGGGTGCCTTGGAGATACCGAATTACGCGTTTTAGAGCATTCCAGTGAGCAAGAGACGGAGCATGCATATGCATACAAATATGTTGTACAACATAAGTGATGTCTGGACGAGTGAACGTGAAGTATTGCAATGCTCCTGCGAGACTATGAAAGGCAGTCGGGTCCTTGAAAAAAGAGTCCGGTTCGCTGCCGAGTTTGTTTTGAGTGTCCACAGGAGTTGCTTCTGGTTTGCAGGAATCCATTCTTGCTCGATGAATTATATCCTTAGCATATGCCTGTTGAGACAGAAACAAAGAATTACCCTGGCGGTGAACAGAGATGCCAAGAAAATATGTAAGCGGCCCCAAGTCTTTCATAGTGAACTCACTAGCAAGAATAGACATAAGTTTCTGACGAAGATGATCAGAAGAAGTGGTGAGAATAATATCATCAACATAAAGGAGAAGGTAGGCGACATCGCGACCATGATGATAGATGAAAAGAGAGTTATCAGTTTTACACTGAGTAAAGCCCTGCAGAAGAACAAAATCTGTGAACCTTTGATACCAAGCCCGTGGATCCTGTTTGAGGCCATAAAGAGATTTCTTTAGGCGGTAAACGTGGTCTAGGTAGTCACGGTGACGAAACTCCATAGGTTGGTGCATGTAAACAGTTTCCTATAATTGACCGTGTAAGAAGGCGTTGGTAACGTCCAACTGGTGGATCGGCCAACTTTGAGAGAGTGCCAAAGTAAGAACTGTCTGGATGGTGGTCGGTTGAACCACAGGACTAAATGTTTCACCACGATCAACTCCGACTTGTTGACTTCTACCATCACAAACCAACCGTGCTTTGTACCGTTCAAGTGACCCGTCTGACCGAAATTTGTGCTTAAATAGCCACATGCAACGAATAATATTCATATCCGGGGAGCGAGGCACTAACTCCCAAGTCTCATTGTTAATTAATGCACTAAATTCATTGTTCATAGCAGCATACCATTCTGGGCTAGACAAAGCAACCTGTGGGGTTTTAGGTATGTGTACGATGGATTAGGTGTGGCGGTTAAAGGGAAGTTTAGGTTTGGTGATGTCGTCCATTGCACGAGTGTGCATGGTACAAGTAGTAGGTTGAGCATGAGGAGGTCCGAGAGGTGGTTGGACGGGTGTTGTTGGCCGGTAGAAGGATGGAGGGTTCACTTTGGGTGACGGTAGTAGGTTGGGTCGGTGTGGTGACGGAGGGTCCAAGTTGGGTGATTTGGGTCGAGTGTGGGCAATGGTGATCAGAAGGTGTAGGGGTGGGCTGGGCATGATGTGGATTAGAGGGAAATGAGCCAGAATTGTTTGGGCTTAGGGGATGGTCGCTGGAGAGTGGGCCGGGAGTGGGCTGATTGGGCTGATTTGGATTGTGGATATGGGGCCATAGAAGTGGGGAGATGTTTGGTGACATAAAGTTATAATCGGTGGGTTCAGTAGGGTGTTGTATAAAGAAAGGGAAGGTGGATTCCTCGAACTGTACATGACGAGAAATAAATGTTTGTTTAGAATTTAAGTCAAAACATTTATATCCTCGATGGTTAGAAGGATAGCCGAGGAAAACACAAGGTTGAGTGCGGTTTGCTAATTTATGAGTGGTGGTTGAAGGAAATGTGGGATAACATAAGCACCCAAAAACGCGTAGGTGCTCGTAGGTGGGGAAGACATTGTAAAGAAGGGTGGTAGGGGTGAGAAAGCGATGGGTCTTTTTGGGTAATATGTTAAGAAGGTAAGTTGTTGTTTCCAGCACATGGTGCCAATAGGAGGGTGGTAGAGAGGCTTGGGCAAGGATGGTACGAATCATGTTGTTGATGGTTTGTATTTTGCGTTCCACTTTCCCGTTTTGTGGAGAGGTGTGAGGGCAAGAAAAGCGGAACTGCATTCCATTTAGGTGACAAAATTGTTTGAAGTTTTTATTGGTGTATTCGGTTCCATTGTCACATTGGAATTGCTTAATTTTCCTCTCAAATTGAGTGTGAATTAAATTGTAAAAGTTGGTGAAAACGGAGTAGACATTGGATTTATTGGTGAGGGGATAAGTCCATAGAAAGTCGGTATAATCATCGAGAAACAATATATAATAAGATGTCCACCGCTACTTAAGACCGGCGAAGTCCACAAGTCACTATGAATAATGTCAAAAGGCAAGTGAGTTTTATTAACTGAATCATAAAACGGAATCTTAACGCTTTTGCCAAAAACACATGACTGACAAAGTTTATTATTTGGTTTATTAAAATTGATAAAGGAACAAGGCTTTAACGAATGCAATAAATTGTTTCCCGGGTGCCCAAGTCGTTGATGCCAACGTTCTTGAGTGGTAGTAGTGAAAGCAACTAGTGAGGTGGGTGACTTGATAAAGTTGGTTTTCAAAGGGTAGAGGTCTCCCGAGCTATTGCATCGTAGGATAGGCGCCTTGGTCTTGAGATCCTTCACAGAAAACCAAATGGGTCAAATTCTATGGACAGTAAATTATCAGTCATTAGCCGACGAACGAATATGAGATTTTTAATGAGGTGAGGGGCATAAAGAATATTATTAAGTTTAGGCGGAAAGGGTGTGGGTAAGGTTTTGTTGCCTTGTCCAACTACCGGAATGGTTGTGCCATTCCCAACAATGATTTGTTTATTACTACAAGAATTAAAAACAGACGGGGAGAGATTACCTGGTTGCTCCATATGACCGGAAGCTCCTGTGTCCATATAGCCCATCAGGTCAGTCTGCTGATTCATAGAGAGAGTGTACAGAGCTTGAGCTATATCGGTGGGAGTCGGTGTGTATGCGGCCAAGTGGGCCTGTGCGGGTCCAGGTCCGAGAATTCCTTGTCCATTATTGGGCTTTGGGTTGGAGGGGTAAAGGCATGGTGGGGTTGGGTATTGGGCCGAGTAAGTGTTTTGTGGTAGGGATTGGGCTTGGTTTAGAAGATTTGACCACTGAGTTTGGGTCCAGCTATTTGGGAAAATAATATATGGGTGAGAGGGTTGGGATGAGAAGGTGGTGGTTCGGTTATGGGTCTGGGAGGTTGAACTCGAGCGCCCTCGACCTCGGCCCTTGGTGCAGCCTCTTCCTCGGGAATACTCGGAGCGGTTTTTGGCTGAGGGTGTGTTACAGGTTGTGGAGTTGGGGTTAGGAGGGGTATTGGTTCGGCCCTGCACGTGGAGTGCAATGGCTGCCTGGGAAGCTGCGTGACTGGCCTGGTTTGCCTTGGTCGTTTTGTTCATACACAGCTGTGAACGGATTTCAAAGAAGTAAGGAAGGGGCTTTGTGTTTTGGAGAATGGTGCCGACCGTCTCATATTGCTCGGTTAGGCCAGCAATAGTCTGGAGGACAAGGTCTTGTTCATCAACAGGGGCGTCGACACCCGCAAGCTGATTGGCTAATACCTTTATTTCTTGACAATAAGCATTCATGTTTTAGATACAAAGCCCGAGTAGCTTTGTTATCTTGAAAGTGGGATTCAATGGCCTTCCACGCATCATAGGCAGTGGTATGTTCGGTGATGACAGTTTTTAGAAGACTCGGGGAGATGGTACCATAGATCCATTGAAGGACTATGGCATCCAGACGCCCCCAGGAATTAGGGGCAGATGAGGCGGCGGTTTGTTTGTTTGTCAGAACTGGTAGTGGTGGCAATTGGTGGGGGACGAGGGGCAAGGTGGTCAGAAACAAGAAAGGCTGTGCAGTGTATACGAAACAATTCGGACCGCAGATTGTAGTCTGATGCCTTGTTGTCAAGAATAATACGGATGAAGGTTTTTATGTTGGTGATGGTAACGGCGGGATGAAGCTTATTATCGGCCGAAAGAAGGGATGGTCGAAAGCAAGGAAGCAAGGTAGAGGATCAGGGTTAGAAGGCTGATACCATGTAGAATGATATAATTGTCAAGATGATCTTCTCAATTCACAAATCAAACGTATATAGAGTTACAACAGAATCTCCTATATTTGGGAGATGATAATTAAATTTAATACAATATAATTAGGAGATAAATCATTCTCATTATTTACGCAGTCTATTAATGTGCATTACTTGTGATTGGATTAAATCAATAGAATATTAAATGGTTAAAGAGAAAAATATTTAATGAATAAGAGAGAAGTGGGAAAATTGAGAGATAAAGAGAAAAATGTGATTTGAAATGGGAGAGAAAAATTATGATTTAAATTATTATTAATATATGAGAGATATAATATAATATCAGAATTGAGAGAAAATATTTGGTACTGACACGTGATATTTTTTGGAACCATTTATTAGAATAAGGATTATCTTTTTAAAAAGGTTAAGTTAGTTTTGTATGAGGTCATTTGAGGGTTTACATAGATCCTGTTGGTAATAGTTATACATATGCTATAGAAAAACATATTTGGATAGTATGGGTCATGTTCCGTCACATAGTCATTTCATTATTACACCGTACTTTTATACGTATAGTATAATGTGAGCAAAACACCCTCTCATATGGGTAGTGTAAATAGCTTAACCTTCTCAAACAACTCATATGACACAGAATCACCTCATTACACGATCTATATATTCATTTTTTAATGAAATGGTGTGTTTTATGTATAATTTTTCTGATATCTATCTTTTATTTGTTATGCGGTAGAACCTAGATGGATCGAATAGGTTATTTTAAAACTCGGTTTTGATTTTCAACAACTTTCATTTAGCTGTTGGAAATGATATACAATTTGCATAAATGTAAAGATACAACACCAAATGTATAGTAGCTTAGATGAACATTAACAAACCAATAGTACGATAATTCATTGATCTTCAACTGAGAGTTTGCCTTAAACTAGACCCACCTCTCTAAGCTGGTAGATATCATTATTACAACTTCTCAGTAGTTGCGTAGTGATCACTCTTGAATGTTCTCACTAATAGGGTAGTGATCACTCTTTAACCATTTCATTACGAAGGTAGTGGTTACGTATCCCTTCTGCATCTCACTAAACCATCATCTCTTATGCGTCTCACTATTCGGGCAGTGATCACCCTCGCAATGTCACTACTTATAATATTTTCCTCACAAAATAACATGGATGTTGAGTATAAGTAGTTTTAAGGGGCCCCTAGTTGCGGCGGATGTGTAAAATCGTGGCAAGTTGCACTAATGTCATACCAATTTCTAAAGCTCGTAACACAATAGAAACATAAAACAGGAAAAATAAAACCAACTGACTCAGGCGAAAGCATGAATTTTTCCGTCATAATGGTATTTTTCATTTTGGTAAATTAGACCGAAACATAAAACATAGAAAAAATTAACCAAGTCTAACCGGAGGAAAAGGAAAAATATTAAGAAAAACACAATGTTCAACCATTAAAGTTAAGGGGTTAAACATGTCGTTATCAAAGTTGAGGAGCCAAAGTAATTATAATAAAGTGTAAGGGTAGAAAAAACCTAATAAGTTAAGGGACTAAATAACTGATTACCAAGTTTGAGGGGCCATAAATGGTTGAAAGTGATTAAAACACTAACAAA
This sequence comes from Ambrosia artemisiifolia, assembly GCA_032199755.1. Taxonomy (NCBI): domain Eukaryota; kingdom Viridiplantae; phylum Streptophyta; class Magnoliopsida; order Asterales; family Asteraceae; genus Ambrosia; species Ambrosia artemisiifolia. Next base: position 37,423,221 of record CM063512.1, read on the forward strand.
GCACTAAGTACAACATATGTCATTCACAAAAAAACTACATAAACTAGTTGTATAAAATTACGCGCGTTGCGCGTTTTACAATTCAGATTCAAATGAAGTGTTCATCATCAAAAATTATATAATCAGGATTTCATTTCGGTTATAAACGAAAAAAAGGAAACCTACACATAATTCGGTTAAAACACCAAATAAGATATATGACATAAGTAGAAGGTTAAGATCATAACTTCAAAATATCAGTTAACATGGTATATTCAAAACATCTAAAAAGTTTTGATGTTATAGAATGATGCATAAGAGAGATCTTAAAAGAGCTTATCCATTTTGTTCCAGGCTGTTTGCGCTCCATCATGGTGTTAGCTTCTTCTTGGCAACAGGTTCTTCACAGCCTGTAGTAAAACACGCATATGTTAACTGGTTTTAATGTTTGAGGTTAACAACCTAATGTATGTATTACATACCTTCTGTCAATGGCTTACAACATGGCTTTCCCTTCACTTCTTCAAATATCGCTTCCATGTCATCTCGGTTTGTTAATCTGTCGTTTTCTGCAACAAAAAACAACATATCAAAATAATAATCATGCATCCAACGATTCCTCCAACACCTTCACAGTCTTCTCTTATGGAAACCTTGAGCATGCTCCAAAATAAACTTTACAGCCCCTGGCCCTGTTCAGTCAACGAAGCCTAGATTAAGTTAAAAGGATTAAGTGGCCTCCTGAACCAGAACAACATTAGAAATGCCACAAAATACTGTTGAATCTGTTTCCTTACTAATAGATAGGAGAATAATAATATCAAATCATAACATGACTCACGACTACTTGTGTTAATACTATGAAACATTAAAATTAAGCTTTGTGAGACTCAGAGTTCCCAGAAAGCATGGCCGCAAGACGAGTTGCAGGCAAAAACCTACTATGCACCATCCTTGCAAGGCTATTTGGGAATTCATCAAGGTCATTGACCATTATTTTAACCGTACGCAAATATGCCCAACATTGGCACAGCAGCGACAAAATAAATCTGAGATAACGCTTTCCAACCACATATTCGTCACGTTGAAATCATAAAAGATTTTGCATCACAAGTATGCGATGCGACAATCATCAAACCTTTCCTATGTTCAAGTCCTTTAGTTATAAAACGACACCTACTTCCGCAAGAACATAAATAGTGAAAGGCTATAATGGAAATCAAAATAGTGAAATCTAAATAAAAATTTAATCAATGAATATGTCATTGAAGCTTAACACCTCTGAATTTGAAAAACAGTAACGATAATCCAAGATTCCAAGTAGCTTTGAGTCTACTAATAATACCATCTTCATGTTGTTTTACACGCCTTTGAAGAATTCAAATATCAGCAGTAATGGAAGTATTCCATAGTCGTTATATACATACAATTGTACCATAATTGATGATCATCAATCAAAACAGTGAAGACCTAACTAAGGCTCGAATTACCAACTTCGTAATAGCCTTAATCTTGCAAAAAATAAAATTAAAAATTGCAAATCGGATGACGGATTCCATACCTTTGGCTACGTATGAATCATGAAATCTTGCTCCATTGGAGGGATAGAAATGCACGATACTTGTTTATTCCTTAATTTGTATAGAATGCTGAAAGTATATGATGCGTTATTATTCAAAATCAAGGAGAAAAAACCCAAAAATCTAAGTTTAATTCAAAAATAAAAAACCCCATTATGTTAAGAGATGAAGAAGTACAAATAAACAATTAGTTCATATTATGTTAGTTTAATTCAACATAGTTGAAACCCATTACCTGAAATAGATATACATTTGGAAAGGAGAACGTCGAAAACCCACAACAAAGGTTGAAGAGACAGCGGCTATCAGGAAGACGAACCACCGCTACCAACGACACCGATAATCGACCAAAAGCGGCATGCACCCCAACATAAAAAACATCCAACCGATGGTTAAAGACGCTAAACAGACTAAACAACCGGTGGAACTCACATAGTGGAGACGGCGGAGGTAGAGGATGCGGCGGAGATAGGGCTGGCACCGGCTTCAGTGTCGCTCAAAAGCTCTCTCTTTAGGTTGGAGCATATGAAAAATGGAAATATGGAACGGTGGAAGAATTGAGAAATGGGCAGTGGAAGACGCGTGTTTAAGGAGGAGGTGACAGGTAGAGAGGTAGGTGGAGAGAAATGATAGTATTCATGACAAATGGCCTTCAAAAATAACAAAATAACCATAATACCATTGCTTACTTTTCAAATCATTTGCTTTATTATTATAGTATATAATATTACATTTTAAACTTATATATTACAAGGGCGGGGTGCTATCCCGAACTTCATTGAACTACCCTGAAAAAAAACCCTTCACAAAAGCCTCCAAAGTTCACGGGTGTTGCTTCACGATTTCACTACCCAAAATCACTACCTCTGTCACTTACGACGGTGTTACCGTGGGATAGTGGGGGTACCAGTCCAATTTACTGGTAGCGCCCCAAACCCCTCCCTCTTAAATTAGCATGGTGTTGATAAAGAAAAATATAGCAATGAGCACCTCTTGCTACTCTTATAAATAATTTTCACCCTTAGACCATATGTAGTGGTTGGTTAAATGGGCGTGAATTTGGCCCCACATTCACATTGGAACACCGCCCCCTTGGGTTAAAGGGGCGCTAAAGCTTGCTAGGCGAAATATTTCGCGTGAGAGGGGAGAAGGTTGGGCCAATGGGGGTCTGACACTTCATTTTTATTTTTATTTTCTTTTTTTAATTCAAATTTAATACCATTATATATTCACCTCTTTTCGCCCACCAAATTTCACCCACCATTACACCCCTTGCCCATTTCAAGCCCCTTTCACCCACCGAGTGACCCTATATTTCCAAGTGTCAAAAAATGTCCCTTTCACCAAATTTCATCCACCATTACACATTGTCTTAGAATCAGTATGGATTTGTAATATTGTTCTAATAATGAATTTGCAATGGGCTCAACTTCAAAGTGTGAGAAGGACTTGTGTTATTAGGCTAACAATAGCCAAGAAGAAAGCGAAATCCATGATTAGACCATGTGTAGTGGGGGCTTTATTTATAAAGTTCCTGTTTCTGATTGGTTTACGTGGCAGCTGAGTCAGTATGGAGAAATAAAGTGAAAAAGGGGTGTAGTAGTAGGGGCTTTATTTATAAAGCCCCTGTTTCTGATTGGTTGTTTATTTTATTATTTTTTAATCTTTTAACTCAAAATAATTAAAATAAAAGACAGATAAATATAAAAAAATTACAAATAATATTAAAAACACACAACTAATATTAAAAAAAAGGTTACAACTAATATTAAAAAAAAGTTACAACTAATATTAAAAAAAAGTTATAACTAATATTAAAACACACTTCCTAAATCACTTATATAAACATTACATATTCCTAAATTACTTATTTAAATACTAGATAATTCCTAAATTACTTATTTAATCCTAATTTTCTCCACTATGGAGAGTAGTTGTCCCAGTCCTCGAGTGTGTAGTACGGGGGGGGGGGGGGGGGGGGGACACGAAACGATCGCTATCGCGACCATCGAATCTCGCATCCTCGTGTATCCAGCAGTACTCACGAGGAGGGGAATAATTCCAGAAGCGTTCCTCCTCCTGAGCTTCCCTAAGGGCTTCCAAGTCCTCCTCGGTTGGCTCTCCTCGGTAGCGGGGGGGGTGGGGGCAGTCTGGTGGTGGGGGTGGGGGTAGTCTGCTGGTAGGGGGTGGGGATAGTCTGGTGGTGGAGGTGGGGATAGTCTGGTGGTAGGGGGTAGGGATAGTCTGGTGGTGGGGGGTGGGGATAGTCTGGTGGTAGGGGGTGGGGATAGTCTGGTGGTGGGGGGGTGGGGGTGGGGGTAGTCTCTCTACACCGGGGGTGGGTGCCGACAACATTAGTCGGTCCATTTCTCTAAGATCCATGGCATAATCCATGGCCCAGACCAATTCCTCATCCGTGAAGTCATTATCGGCTTCAGTAGCAGGAGGAGGAGGAGAGAAAGTTGGTTGTGCAGCAGCAGGAGGAGGAGGAGGAGTGAAGGTTGGTTGTGCAGCAACAGCAGGAGGAGGAGGATAGAACCAAGGTTGTGGAGGAGGATAGAAAGTTGGTTGTGCAGCAGGAGGAGGAGGAGGAGGAGAGGAGGAGAATGGTAGTCTCCGTGGCCGGCCCTGGCGAGAGTACTACCGGAGATTAGACGGTCCTGTAGCTCCTGGTGCAAAACCGCCACCCATATTATTCATTGCTTTGAGGAGGAGGATGAGGAATTGTGACTAAAAATCAGTTTTGGTGTTGTATTTATAGGGTTAGAAATATGACCGTTTGGGGGGAAAACGTTTGAAATTCAAAATTTGAAATTTAAACTTTTGGGGGGAAAATTTGAAATTCAAACGGTTTGGAACAGTAACCGTTTGAAATTCAAATGTTTGAATATAATTTTTTTTATTATTTTTTTAATAAATATTATTTTTTAATATTAATTATTTTTTTATTATTATTTTATTTAATCTAATAATTTTTTGGTTTAAATTATTATTATTATTATGTTTATTATTATTATTATTAAAAAAAATAAAGTTTGAATATTTGACCTTGCCAGTTGCCACGTGGCAAGGTTTGATTAGGTGAGGCAAAGATGTTTCAGCGTTATATATATAACGCTTGCCCCGGTTTTCATAGTATAGCGCCCCCCGTAACGGTGTGGGGGCGCTATTTTTCTCTCTCACGCGCTATAACGCCTCCACTACGGTAGGTCTTAGCTACCGGTTGCGGACGTACATCAACCATAGTCCTTCTGTTTGTCGATTAAAATTTGATCCATTGTGTGATGAGTCCATATTTGCAAAGCTTAAGCATTAAAGCCATTAGATATATTTGCGTCTTGGAGCCTAGTATGTTAATTGGTAAGCATCTTGCTTTGCATACAGAATTTGGCTTTTGTCACATCTCTTTCGGACGCCTCATGCCCCAAATTTGTCTTAGTCTTGAATTTTGAATTAAAGACTTGCTCATATTTCTATTTGACACAATTAAACTTTAAAATTCCTTTTATAATGTATTTTGAAACTTTATAAAAAATTGAGACAATTTATAAGTTGGATTTGAGTCTTTTTGCCCAATGAAGAAATCCCATGTTTGACTTTTGGCATCCCATATGATAATTCGTCTTTTTGACGTGTCATTGTCGTTTTTTGAATGTCATTGGTAATCGTCGATGCAAAATAAAACTTTATATCATGTAGGTCTGCCTACACACAATGTGTGTGTTTGACTATTTTCTTCTTGAAAAAATTAGCATGAATAGAATTTATGAATTGGTACACACAAATCATAGTATGTTTCACGTTCCTTTATTTTTCGGAAAATTGGATTTTAACACCCTAGACTATTGACAATTGGCCGCTGACGCACTGAACTACAAAATTGAACAACACCGCACTGTACTTTCAACTTATTGGCCTGTATCACCCTCAGACTAACCATGGTTATTTTTGCTGACGTGTCCATTTTTACTGACGTGGCATGGGGAATAAGCTGACATGGCATGGACACATCACCTGCCACGTCAGCAAAAATGGACACGTCACCATGCCACGTCAGCAAAAATTAACCATGGTTAGTCTGAGGGTGATACAGGCCAATAAATTAAAAGTACAGTGCGGTGTTGGTCAATTTTGTAGTTCAGTGCGTCAACGGCCAATTGTCAATAATTCAGGGTGTTAAAATCCAATTTCCCTTATTTTTCAGTGCGATAGCTATAAAAAGCTATAGAATTTCACAAAAACTGACTTTGATATTTAATTATTAGAACCAAGTACAAGATTTAAACAAAGATGCAAAGTTTAGTCATGTTTATTTAAGCCCATTTCCCTATTTACAGTAAACACATAATTAAAGCATGTGTTTTTGTATATTGAGGTTTTAACTTAGTTCAGTGGCATATACATGCAATTAAATGAAAAAAAATAATAACAAATAAACAAATTTGATGAATAATATGTATAGTTAAGCAAACTTGAAGACTTTCTTAACAAAGTATCTGCCAACCTTGTTGGATAATATCAACCAAGGTACAATGCCAATCTGCAGTTAAAGTTGATGTAACCATCATACAAATAAAGCATCTATTCTATACTACATGTCACACAAATCCTGCGGTAAACGTAAACTACGTTACCATGTTATCATTACTCGTCTTGATATTACGTTGTTTTGTCGGTTTGTTTCATCCCCAAGAACCTCATAGTGGGATGTTGATGACATCTTATATCAAAATCATGGTCGCAACAACGTAGATGGGTTTATTGATGTGGACTAAAATGGAGACCTAATGACGGACTATCTCCAGCTATGGTGTCTGTTGGTAACAATCTTGAAGTGTTGTATCTATTGCTTTGAATCTAATACACAAGATGGTTATGCAACTGCCTCTGTTTCTCACTCCCATGGGGAAGGATTGAAGAGGCCAGGGGCCTTGTATTTTTTGCTTAGTAGTGTAAATTTAATAGTATTCTTGCCGAAAATTCTATATGTATTGAGTCCCGTGATCACTCCCATTATTTATGATTATCTTTTATGCATTATGTATACAGTTCTCAACATATTGGTTCTGAAAGGAACATCCCCTATTCATTTTACTTTCCAATCAATATGTGCGTCTATTCTTGTATTTTAGATCCGTTAGATTAATTAATGAATTCTTAGTGAGATACTCCATGCATGAATTATTCAAACATGAATGAATAAGAATGTAAAAGTTTGGTTACCATCACATTGTCATTGAAAGAAGATGTAGCGGTCCATGATAAAAACCAACCTGCATTGCAAAAATGATATTAGAATGTAAATATATAAATTAAGCTAATAATATAGTGCTCACTATCACTAGATAGAAATAAGGTTTGCCCTCATCTCACCCTTTCTATACACTGCTTTATAAGTGCAACATTACTGAGTACGTTTGCATGTTTGTTAGGCTGATACTATAGGGTAACTCGTTTGTATAACACATCGCTTTTTATGTACACTTTAAATATATACAAATCAGTTCAATTTCTCTCTTATTACAGCAAGGTTATGTAAACAATATTTTTGGGTTAATGCTCTTAATACACAACTACTTAAAGATTGGCACCCGGCAAGACAGAACACAACCTCAATATTCAAGCTCTGCAGAATCTGCTTTGCGTACCCTGTGAGTGCGTAGTTGGTTCGATCGATGTATTGCACACACCCCACCAACAACTGACAACACGCTAGCATTTTTCGATTAACGTACACCACACATCCCCCCCCCCCCCCCCCCCCCCCCCCCCCCCCCGAAAAAAAAAAATTAGACACACTAGCAGTGCTCGACTAATGTATATCGCACATGGCCCGTCAACAACGGACCACAAGCTGGCACATGACCTTCTGTCATGCTGCCCTTTTTTCGACATCATCTCCTATACATTGGGCTCGGTACAATTTTGTGTCATAGAGCTGACTGCATTCTAGTCTTGTGATTCTAATTGTGGAACTAATTGTTGGAGTATAAATATAAACTTATCTATATTATGTTTGTATTATGTTAATGTTAATACTTGTATATATTTGTATGCAATGTATGTAAAGTAGAATAATTATAAGTATTAGATTGTAGATTAGTTAGGAAACTAGTTAGATAATATTTGCATATGGGTCGATTTGGGTGATCACATTGTAAGGCTGCACATCAAACATTAAGGCTGGTCATCAAGTCTGCACTAATTCGAACACAAACAAGATCAGAAGACAATGTTTCAGCAAAGGTTTCAAAGGATGTTTCTGCGTAAAAGACCATTATACCCCTACCGTTATTATTGTTATTCTTGGCACCAAAATACGAACAAACCGGTGGGACACTGCAATGTAACGGTTCAGGAATAGACACACTTATTCGAAACATATAAATATGAAGGACAAGGCACAAGATTCAGTTATCAAGATTGTTCACAAATCACAATCCTTTAGTCGAACATAATTTCCAGAATTCAAGTGTTTCTATTGTTCATTTGTATCAAAACATCTTTCATTCGGTTCTATAATATCATTTGTTCTTGTTTGTGTCTTTTATATTCTTGTGTATTATCTTGTTAAATCTGCTGCAAATCTATTCTGGGCCAACACTAATGTTGTATATCAATTTGTCCAATCTTATATTCTAGTTCAGTTTCTACTGATGTTGTATGTCAACAAACACCGGTGTGTGTGTAGTGAAAGCTAAAGGTAAATATGGATGGATGACCTATCATTACAAGGACAAGAATGGATTAATTACCGAACGGCTGCACAAATTGTTTGGATATAGCAGCCACAGGAACACGCCAAAGCCACAGGGTAAGTACAGTATAAACAACGATCTGTAAGAAGACGAAGAAGATGTAAATATTTCTTGCAAACTGAATAAGGCAAACGAGGTATCCTACAGAATATAAGAAGCACCTTTGAAATCATAAGAATTCTCTCGTATGACCCAAATGACGTTTTCATCTCCATTGTCAATGTCTCTTGAGCTACATAAAGTTTGTTGTAAGATTCCCTTAGATGCAAAAAGACGGATCCAAATTTGTAACTTTTAGTAAGAAACAAAGTGAAACACAAGCTAAACTGTGACCTATACATGTTTCCCAAACAGTTATAACTGTTCATATACTAACGATCGAGTAGAAGGTTCAATTAAGCAATCATGTGCCATATACTATTTATTTGCGAAACTCAGAGGACCCGAATGGTTACATTAAAAAATAGACAAAACATAAACATGATTAGGGGTTTGAAGTCATCTATACCAAAATGACTTACAATTGAGAATCTAAGCCAGTTTCTTCTAATGATGCTATACATAGCCTCTAATTTAATGATAAATTAACTCAAGATAAACATCCTCTATATAGAGTTATTTTGTTATGGAACTATATAATTATTAAAAGTTAATAAATAAACACAACTGAACAACATTTTCGGTAAGAAAAAAAAAGCAAACACTAGTATTGAAGGTTCATCCATACCGGACTCTTTTGGTGTTGCCTTATATTTACACATTTGACACGCCATCTATATTGTTAGTCATGTTAGAACTTAGAAGGCTATTTCATTCTATGGAAACCATTCATGACTCGATGTAAAAAAAAGCTAATAGTGTGGCTAGTAACATAAAGCTTAGATGAGAAGTAAATCATGGATACAAGCTTTTCCTAACATATATACACATATAAAAGTGTAGCATTGATCAAACTAGTTATTAAGATATTGGGAGTCACAAAATTGATCAATGAACTCTTATCTGTGGTTACAGTTATTAAGATATTAAGTGTGAACATCCTTTTATACAATTACATGCACCATATCTTTCTTGGCGTGTTACAGTTTTCCACACTGATAAATGCAACAGATGTTTGCACGTTTACAAGTGCAAACAATCTCCCGAAAAAATGCACATTTATGTGAGTGTGTAGAAATGAAATGTGTGTAATTTGTACAAAGGGGTAAACGTCAAAAGCTTAGCAAAATACGGAACGGGTTAAACCAATCAATTTATCAAACTTACCTAATTTGCTTTATTCTTAAAAGTTACATTTTCAAATTTAAAATGCCATAGTTTTTCTTATGGGGAGAGATAACGTATAAAGCCCCCTTAACGTAAGAAGCGTAAGAAGCAATCTCAGCCATTAGATTAAGGATGCAGATTAAAAACCCTAACCATACCTGGGTTAAAACAGACGCACTCATTAAAATTCAGACGCACTCATTAAAATTCAGACGCACTCATTAAAATTCCGACGCACTCATTAAAACTCAGACGCACTCATTAAAAATTCAGACGCACTCATTGAAAGTTTGGAAGCACTCATTGGAAATTTTAGACGCACTCATCAAAAACCAATAAAAATTCAAACGCACCTTTGCCATAATATCAAACGCACCTTTGCCATAAATCAAACGCACCCTTCAATTATCATAATCATTATCTTTAATAAACTTGAAATCAAATGCACCCATATCCTCACTTTTGAAATCAAACGCACTCATATCCTCACCTTTGAAATCAAACGCACTCTATCTCCCATGACATTTTCCTCCACTCACTCTATCTCCACCCTTTTCCTCCACTCACTCTATCCCCACTGTCCATACAAAAATCACTAGCCTCCTCTTCTTTTATATATATAAATGTTCTTCTAAAGCATCTTTTCTGTGTTTAGAAAGTTTCAACAAGAAATTCTCCATAATTGTAATGTCACTGAATCAAGCATAATCTGAATGGGAGTCATAGAGTCACTTGGGCAGGGTGACATCACCTCCTGTTCAATAAACTGCAACACCTGTTGCATCGACGGTCTGCAATCTGGGTTCGCATCGGTGCACCGCCCTGCTATTTCCAGAACCGCTATTTCATAGATGTTGGTCGGAGATGTGACGGTGTTGGTGACAGGGTGTTCCGATGTGGTGGTGGTGGTCAGATCTAGATCGGTGTGGAAGGAGGAGCTTCATCGTTGTTGGTTTTGTTGGTGTTGGAAGGAGGAGCTTCATCGTTGTTGGTTTTCGTTGAAGGTGAAGGATGACGTGGTGGTGTCGGGTTGTGGTTCGGTGGCGGTGGCGGTGGCGGTGGTGGTGGCGGTGGTAGTGGTGGTGGTGGTCAGATCTAGATTGGCATGTTTTAAAATGAGAATGGGTTATGATTTGAACAGGGAAGATATGATTTATTGTGTTTAACTGTGGTTAGGTGTGGTTAGGTTAGATTGACAGGTGTCAATCTCTGGTGGCTTCTTACGCTTCTTATTTTAAGGGGCTTTATACCATATACTTTCTCTTTTCTTATTATATATAACACACTAACTAACTATAAAGTAAAAATGAATAAAAAAGGCAAATGTGGAAGGGTAAAGCCAGCCAAACCCACTATGACTGCCACTGATAAACTATTCATGTTGACCCGTCACCCAACCCACACATTCTACCACCTCTAAATGCGATAAAATAAATTTATAAACTACGGTATTAAAACATGTAGCAAGTAAATAACATACTTTTTGCAAGTTCCTTCTCCTTAGCTACCGCTGCTCTCCTTAGTTTTGCAGCTTGAGCAAATGTTGAAGGCCTAAATTGAATGATTGACAAGATGTTTTATGTATTAGACTATTGGTCACATGTGCAGTAATAAAAGTTTTCTTGATGAGAATGGAATAGAATTCCCTATAAGATGAACAACGAAGGTGGTATGGTTTATGGTAATCATATATTAGTACACAGGACATCGTTTATAATTAATGAAAGTGATGAAACTTTTGACTTGTTTCATTGATTTGCAAATATTTATAATACAAAATTATATCTCCTAATATGGTGGAGATTTGATTACAATCAATACAATATCTACAAAATATATAAACATATATTATTACACCCCCGCAGTCGAAACGTCGGGTGAACCGATGCGAAGACTGGATTGAAAATCTTCAAACAACACGCGAGGGAGTCCTTTAGTAAATATATCTGCTATCTGGTGTCGTGAGGGAACATGGAGAACCCGAATGTGACCCCGTTGAACCTGTTCTCGAACAAAGTGGATGTCAAGCTCAATATGTTTGGTGCGTTGGTGTTGCACCGGGTTGCCCGAGAGGTAGACAGCACTAACATTATCACAGTATACCAGTGTAGCGCGAGCGAGAGGAAGGTGCAGCTCAAGTAAAAGGTTACGAATCCAGCAGACATCCGCAACAACATTAGCAACGCCTCGATATTCTGCTTCAACACTGGATCTGGAGATAGTGGACTAACGTTTAGAGGACCAGGAGATGAGATTATCACCGAAGTATACACAGTAACCAGACATGGAGCGACGGGTGTCAGGACACCCTGCCCAATCGGCGTCCGTATACGCAACTAACGACGTTTGTGTAGCAGGACTGAGATGAAGGCCATGGTCCGAGGTACCTTGCAAATACCGAATAATTCGCTTCAGAGCATTCCAATGTGCCTCCCGAGGGTCATGCATGTGCATACAGATCTGTTGCACAGCATAAGAAATGTCAGGTCGAGTAAAAGTGAGGTATTGTAATGCGCCTGCTAAGCTGCGATAAGTCGATGGATCAGCATGAGGAGGGCCGGATGTAGCAGAAAGTTTGGACTGAGTGTCAACCGGCGTCGAAACCGGTTTGCAGGAGTCCATGGCAACCCGATGAGTAATATCATTGACATAAGCCTGTTGGGAGAGAAACATGTGGTCACCGTCCCGAGTGACCTGAATACCCAAGAAATAAGACAGGGGCCCAAATCCTTCATTGCAAATTCACCGGATAAGATGGCCAATAACCGAGTGCGAAGAGCTTCAGTGGATGTTGTAAGAATAATATCATCCACATAAATAAGTAAATAAGCAATGTCAGAGCCGTGAGCATAAATAAATAGAGAGTTGTCTGACTTGCTCTGCCGAAACCCATGCAGAAGAACAAAGTCCGTGAAACGCTGGTACCAGGCCCTTGGCGCCTGCTTAAGACCATATAAGGACTTTCTGAGACGGCATACATGATCAGGAAAGTCTTTGTGGCAAAACCCCATAGGTTGGTGCATGTAAACAGTCTCTTCCATGTTGCCATGAAGGAATGCGTTGGTAACGTCCAACTGATGAATAGGCTAAGACTTGGAAAGAGCCAGAGTGAGAACTAGCCGAATGGTAGAGGGCTTAACTACCGGGCTAAATGTTTCGCCACAGTCAATACCTGTTGGCTGCTTCCGCCCATCACACACTAAACGAGCCTTGTAACGCTCCAAGCTGCCATCCGACCTGAATTTATGCTTAAACAACCACAAACATCGTATAACATTCATATCAGGGGTCCGAGGTACAAGTTCCCAGGTATTATTTTTAATTAGTGCACTAAATTCGTTGGCCATGGCATTGTACCATTCTGGAGAGGACAAGGCAACCTGAGGGGTTTTGGGAAGTGGGACAGTGGTGGTGGTGTGAAGGTTAAAGTGATGTTTAGGTTTGTGGATGCCGCTCATAGAGCGTGTGTGGATGGTGCGTGGTGGAGGAGGCGATGGTGGAACGGGCTCGTTTGGAGGAGGAGGTGGTGGGATGGGCTCGCTTGGTATTGGGCCGGGTGAGGGAACAGTAGGGTCCACGTGAGGGTGAGGTATGTTATGTGGGCCGGGTGGGGGAACAGTATCAGGGACAAGAGAGTGGGAATGTCCATAAGAAATTAGTAAAATCATCCAAAAAATAATATATAATATTTGTGGCCCCCGTACTAAGTACGGGAGAGGTCCATAAATAACTGTGAACAATGTCAAATGCAAAACGAGTGGAATTAATTGAATCATAAAAGGGCAATCTAACACTTTTGCCAAAAACACAAGATTGAAAAAGCGTTTTATTATGTTTTCCATAATCAACAAAAGATGGTAATTTTAAAGACTGTAGTAAATTGTTTCCTAGATGACCCAAATGTTGATGCCAGCGATCTTGGGAAACTGCAACAAAAGAGGAGGGTGGAGTAGTCTTGAGAGGGAGTGGTGCAGTCAGAGGGTAAAGATCGCCAGTGCTATTGCATCGAAGGATAGGAGCCCGAGTTTTGAGATCCTTCACAAGAAAGCCAAAAGGGTCAAATTCAATGGAAACTAAGTTATCCCTGGTAAGGCGACGGACATAGATAAGGTTTTTAATAATATTGGGGGCATAAAGGACATCATTAAGTTTAAGTGAAGGGTATGGTGGGGGAAGGACTTGGTTGCCTTGGGCCACGACAGGTATAGACATGCCATTACCAACAATAATAAATTTATTAGTGCAAGAATTAAAAGCAGACGGGGAGTATATACCTTGGGCATTAGCCGAGTGAGAGGAGGCACCGGTGTCCATCATGCCATGATCCGGTGGATTTATAGCCAGAGAATAGAGGGCTTGTTCAATATCAGTGGGCGAGTATTCGGTGTGATGTGCTTGATCCGGTCGAGGACCAAGGATTCCCTGAGAGTTTTGAGAAACGGGCCGAGAGGGGTAGGGGCAAGGGGGTTGGGCAGCAGTGGTATTTTTCAGCACCGAAGCCCATTGGGCCGCAGTCCAGTTTTGGGGAAAAATGATATAGGGGTGGTTTGAGCTGGCGGGTGTGTTGTAAGATGATCTGGGCTGAGTGGTAGTGGGCCTGCCGCGACCCCTACCACGTGAGTTTCTGGGCCGGGAATTAGAGGTTGTGGGCTGGGTAGTGGGGTTGTTGTTATTGGGCTGGGAAGGTTGTCTTGTGTGAGTGTAGGATGTGGCTGCAACGGCAGTTGAAGCGGACTGAGATGCCCGGGTAAGTTGGCGTTTCTTTTTACTCTCTTCCATCGTAAGGCGGGAACGGACCTCACTAAATGGTGGAAGCGGGTCACGATTCTGGAGGACCGTCGAGATGCTATCGTATTGCTCCGTGAGACCGGTTGTCAACCGGTGAACCGACACTGACAAGTTGCTCGGCCAGAAGCTTGGCATGGTCACAATAATCAGACATAGAGGAAAAATTGTCAAGGCAAAGGTTTGCAAATTCTTGACCGAGGAAGATGGCACGTGTATTTTGGTTGTCATTAAACTCGCTCTCTACTGCAATCCAGGCATCATAAGCAGTCTGCCCGGGCTGAATAATAATGCGGAGCAGAGGTTGGGACAGGGTAGCGTAGATCCACTGTTTGACCAACGCGTCGAGACGAGAGCATAATTGGTCAGCAGCGAGTGCTGCCGCCTCTGCCTTGGCCACGGCAGCGGGGTCAGAGGACGAAGGAGGGATGAGGGATGAGGGTGGCTGTGGGTTTCGGAAACAAATGAGTAGAGACCTCATATGCTTCGCAATGCACCTGGAAGAGTGTCTTCCACGTGGTGTAGGAGGGAGAGTCTTTTTCAAGAATAATAGGGATGTGGGATTTGATGTTGGTGACTGCTAGGGCAGGGTGAAGGGAAGGAGACGCCATAGGTGAAGAAAGAAGACACCGGCGATAGAGATTAGAGAGGCAGCGGCGGAGGGTTGGGGATCTTTGGACTTGATACCATGAAAGTGATGAAACCCTTGACTTGTTTCATTGATTTGCAAATATTTATAATACAAAATTATATCTCCTAATATGGTGGAGATTTGGTTACAATCAATACAATATCTACAAAATATATAAACATATATTATTAATTAATATATGCATCGGAAGTTCAACTGCTTTCACCGCAAACGTTAAAGTTTTTAATGATGTAAAATTTTAGTTGCAGAGCGCTAAAGATATGGTGTGAACATAGCAAACTTCAGACATTAATAACTGTTGCAGATCATGAAAGGTCATAGCAGGACGCTTTGCCTGGGTCTTTTTGCCACAAAACTTAATTGTATGGGAATTTTATTTTGTCTCCACCCCCACACTTTTGACAACTTTGATATATTTAATAACAAATATGAACCGAATGAAATCCACGATTCCCACTATTGACTCCCTCTTATGTAAAGCATTCGGTATATTATCAGAACTTTCAGTTGTAGTTTGTTTTGCCAAACATGTTAAAAAACGCCATATACCTTTGGAAACTACTGATACAGAAAATCATGGAATGCATAGCAGGGAAAAAAACTGAGCTAAGTGATTGTGCATATACCGTTAAAATAGTGATTTGAGTAAAAGTTTAGAGATTACTGACTGTGATAAAGCTGCTGCCTCTTTCAACAATCTCTTGATCTCAGCACGCAGCTGCAGATCCTTCTCACTCATGGATGCTTTCTGAAATAGGACAACAAAGTTATTTTTACTTACAAATAATTTGATCCTTTAGATATAAAGGACACAGTTAGTAAACATTCTCTTCATCCCATGATAACTGAGATTTTTCACTAAAAATGTAAAAGCTAAAAAAATCTTTATATTTTTGTGATTATTACCCATATATAATGTATTCATATATGAGGTGTAATTTCGTTGTCATAAAACATAAAAAGATATGTATGGATTAGGCAAAAAAAATCAATCATAACCACATTTTTAATGGCAACTGTGTGATTATCTAAAATAAATTATTGATAAAAGAAATTTATAAAGGAACGGTCTAGATGTAACCGAGTTTCTGTGTTTAACTTACAATTTCTGCTAAGTAGGCCCTCATAACATGCTCGAGCCATGTATAAAAATAGGATAAGCATGTTGTGTATGTATTTTAGGAGTCAAACCTTTATTACAAAAGAGAAAAGCTTGTTTACAAATCATAGTTTTCAAAGGCGCTCCAGGCGTGTGCCTAGAGCCCAAGATAGGTAAGGCCTAGGCAAAACACCTTGCGGCCATCCAGGCACTCTGTCAAGCTTCCAACCAAATATGTAAAGGCGCTCTGTCAAGCTTCCAACCAAATATGTAAATCCAGGAAACAAAATTGCAAATTATGGCTAAATTGGTCTGAACCATCTAAAAATGGCACTGAACCAACCTAATGAATGTCTAAAACCCCTAATAATGTATGTTTATGCTATGCACCTTGCTTATTTTGACCCTCGCTATTTAAGCGCCTTGCGCCTAGGACCAAGGGTCATCCTTTGCGCCTTGCGCCCTTGATAACTATGTTACAAGTAATGCGTGAGAATCCTGATCTTGGTTTTAAAAAAAATGATAGGTGCACAAAAGCAATGAGGTCTAAATCGAGGCACAAAGCGCAAACGTGGTGGTTTTTCTTAATTGAGGCGCAAGGTGATTACATATTTTTTTTATATATTCCATATATCTTTCTTTACCCAATATATAGTTATAAACAAGGTTTTTATATCGTTTTACCTACATGTACAAGCCAAACACCCCAATGTTTGACACTTTTTTGCATAAAAAACATCATAGTTACATGAGGTGCGCACCTCAAGCCTAAAACCCCCCAAAAACATACCTAAAAGTTGTGCCTTTTTACGCCTTTTGGAATTAGCCTAGGTGTTGGACTCTAAGCCTTGGTAAGTTTTACGCATCAGGCACGCTCTTTAAAACCGAGATCCTGATCATGATAAATTCTATATCTTGGTTTAAAAAGGCGCCAGGCGCTCCGAGGCGTTTTGGTTCCAAAATCCGAAGCGGGGGGCTTTAAGCGCGAGGCGAGCGCTTCACGTATTCGACACGCTAAGTGTTTTATTAATAATTATAGATAAAGTTTAGGTAATATTTACATATTTTTTAATCACTGAATAGAAAAATAGAATAAATAATAAGAATAATTAGACAAAATACAAGTTTTAGAGACTAAATGTAAATTGTTGAAAGATAAAGGTGTTAAATGTATAAATTCCTAAAACTTCTTTATTAGACAAAATACAAGTCTTAGAGATTAAATGTAAATTGTTGAAAGATAAAGGGTTAAATTTATAAATTCCTAAAACTTCTTAAACCTAAAAGCTAAAACACGTGCATATATACAAACTACCAGCCGCTATGTCTTCTTCTAATCTACCAAAAACCCTAAAATCACAAACTGTCTTCTTCTTCAGAATCCCTAAAGTTTTCTGCCTTTCTTCTTCTTCTACATAATATCTGCTCATATTGTTTTGTTTTCTTTCGTGTGTGACCCTCTCCTCTACCCTATCATCACTGTCTACCATACCTTCTCCCTCACAAGCCTGCAACTCCGGTCAGGCAACCCAGAAGTCTTGTTTCCGGCAATCTTCAACACCACCAAGAACACAAGCTGCTGTTGTCTCCGACCAGTTCTACATGAAGCGCCGCCTCTGGTGGTGGTCGCTTCCGGCTAAAAGCGCCGCCTCCGGCGCTTCATGTAGTTCCGGCGCTTCACCCAAAGCGAAGCGTTTTTCCTACCGCCTCACGCCTCAGGCGCGCCTGAGGCGCGCTTTTTTAAACCAAGTTCTATATAATGCTTCTCCTTTATGCTACATGTTAGGGGATAACTAGTAAGAAGTAAAGATCAACAGAAATCAACACTAAAATTAAATCATCATATTCTGTCCTTTTCTTACTATTGCAGATTTTTCCTATCTAAACCCGATCATGAAAATGATTTTGTATGTACACCCTCTCATGATATGCATCTTCAAGGTTAGAAAAATACGTATGACATAAACCATCACAACACCTACTGAAGCTTCTAAGGTAGCATCTCCCACAAGAGGCAAATGTCGATCTCATAAAACATCATTCACTTCAGCATCTGCCACAAGAGTATGACACTTCACACCCTCCTTTAATAAAAGATGAGACTCCATAACAACATGTCTATTCTCTGTCAGCAAACACAAAATTCATCGATAAGAACCTGCGACCTAAAGGTTTTGACAAAAGTTCTTCCACATAATTCATTATGCCATTGGTGTCCTTAAAAGATAGCTTTATACTCATCATGAATGCATTAATGCTAGGTAGAAAGTTCATGAACCAAAGAAGATGGAGAAAATGAATAGAAGGGGTGAAGAAAGGCAACGAGCCATTCAAGACTCAAGAATTATCCCTATCATCGTATAGAGCTTTTTGGTATCTTTGATGTTTACTTTTATGCGTTTTGTCAACAAGATGAGGGAGACCCTTTAAGAACATGTGTGTTTTGATAGTAAAAAATATAATTGATCGTCATAATGTTTATGTGTTTAAATTAGAATCATAATTATGCAATTGATTGTGCTCCATGGAGAGGAATTATTCCCAAACAAAGAAGAATGGATACAATTTCAATCCATGCTCAGAATAGACAAACTTTTGTCCCACTAAAGGCTCACATACAACAAATGTGCTAAAGTAAGAAAGGTTTAAAGACTAGCTAGTGTCTCAACATAGTTGTATTAACAACATTTTCTTTCAAGCTTATATAGTATATAAGAAATAGGCAGACTACTAACACCATTTAACAGTAACATTTCTTCACTGTGAGTGTTAAAATGTCTAATACAAATCAGGTATATTGTTCCAATTTATATTACTTAAATGTTTTTATAAAAGTTTTTTATATTGTGTTTATATATTTTTTGTAGTTTTGTAAAAGGGATTGATTTCCACTTGGACATTGAAGTGTTCGTGATGAGTTCATCAGGAGCAACTGGAGCAGCCCAACTGGAGGAGCCCAATAATGAAGATATGTAGATTGGCCCAGTAAAGATTAAGCCCGAAGATAATAAAGGCCCAGTCTGGATTGCTTCTCAGGCTCGGATTCGTTATAACATGGATTGCCAGCGTGGCAATCCTCAGTCTCTATTCAACGATAGAGATTTGGTCGTTGTGTGTTTTTATCATCTGATCCAACTATCAATATAGGTTCGGTTGGTTTTCTTCCCGAACCTATATCAGCTCTATATAAGCAAGTCTTCTGCTCGAGAACAGTTTTTAGATCTTTTAGTCTCTCATTATTATTGTACTCTCTTTTCATCTAAACAGATTAGGGTTTTGTAGGATCATTCACACCTTGTGTTTGATCTTTGAGTCTCAGAGTAATCGTTGATAGGTATAGAGAGTTTATTTTGTTGAGAGAGATTATTGTGTGAAGATCTGATTTATGATCTATTGAGAGTTTTTATTCTGTATTGTTTCTTTTGAGTTTAGTAATAAAGATTTGAGTATTTCTGGTATCATGTTAAGTTTCTGACATGGTATCAGAGCTCTAGGTCTGGTATTGATTCTGGTTATAGTCTTCCGCTGATATTAGGGTTTTTTGGTTGTTTGAAGGTGCTGAATAGCCTTCATTCGATTCATCAAACTACTGATCAGTTCTTGATTCGACCTGGTGTAGATCTGGTGATTCAGATCTAAGGATTGTA
Source organism: Ambrosia artemisiifolia (assembly GCA_032199755.1). Classification (NCBI taxonomy): domain Eukaryota; kingdom Viridiplantae; phylum Streptophyta; class Magnoliopsida; order Asterales; family Asteraceae; genus Ambrosia; species Ambrosia artemisiifolia. Next base: position 37,442,987 of record CM063512.1, read on the forward strand.
TCTAAAGGTGTTACTGAACGTTGGGAACGGATCTACTCTCAAGATCTGTGATATTGATTGGAAGGCAAATCTTCTAGTGTGCTCTCTGATATTATAGCCCTAAGTGAAGGCTATAATATTACGAGTTTGGAGAACCCTAACTTGGGCTATATTGGTGAGATTGTTCCTGGACTCTTTTTTTATTATTATAGAGTTGTCCTAAGGAGTCTTTGCCAGGGTTTGCATCCCTGTGTAGCTTTAGGGTTGGTCTAGAAAGTTAGGTGGCTCCTGTACTAGGACCTGCGCTGGCACCATAGAGTGATGAACCAGTGATCTGGAACACCAGTACAGCTTCGCCTTGTGTCTTTTGTTTGATTTGTTTGTCTTTGTGTGTTAATTGCTTGTGTGTGACTGTTTGTTTCTCCTGGTGTGATCTACTGTTGTGTTGTTACTGTTTGTTTGGTAGTTATGACTAATGATAATCAAGGATCAGGTGGAGGGGGTCAAGGTCAGGATCCCAATAGTGCTATTGTTGATCCTGTAACCTTGATCAATAAGATAGATGCTGGTGACCCCCTTTACTTGCACCCTAGTGACTCAACAAACTTAACTATTGTTAACATCAAATTAAAAGGTACTGACAATTACAGTGTATGGTCTAATGCCATGATCTTAGGTTTGTCTGTTAAAAATAAACTTGGATTTGTAAATGGAGAATGTGTTAAACCTGTTGATGATCCTGTTCTTGCTAGACAATGGGATAGGTGTAATTCTATTGTGCTTACTTGGATTCTTAATTCTATGTCTGAGGAATTATACTTAGGACAAGTTTTCTCTAAACTAGCTAGTGATGTTTGGAAAGAATTAAAAGAGACATATGATAAAATTGATGGTTCTGTGGTTTTTGATTTGTATCAAAAAATAAATAGTTTTTCTCAAGATGGAACTTCTGTTTCTGAATATTATCAGAAATTAAATGTTATGTGGAAGCAATTGGATCAAATACTCCAATTACCTCCATGTACATGTGATGCTTCAAAGGATTTTAACAGTTTTAGTCAAATGATCAAACTTATGCAATTTCTTATGGGATTGGATAGTTATTATCAAACTGTTAGGACTAATTTGTTAACTAGAGATGTGTTACCTTCTGTAAAAGAGGCTTATGCTATAGTGTCTAGAGAAGAGTCACATAGAAATTCTAGTGGAACAAATAAAAAGGTTCAAACTGTTGGTTTTCTTGCTAAAACTGATCAACAATTTTCTGATTTTAGTAAGAAATTTGGTAATAAGAACACTAATCAGTCTACCTTAAAATGTTCTCATTGTAATAAGAATGGTCATTTGGCTGACAAGTGTTTTGAGATTATTGGATACCCTTCTTGGATGAGATCCAGAGGGAATCAGTCAAAAAAGGGCAGGGGTAATACTAGTAGTAATAATGTTAATATTGATACTGATAATTCTGTTCCTTCTTTGACAAATGAACAATTGTCCAAACTGTTGAGTCTTCTGAATGATAAAACTAAGGAAAGTCCACAGAGCTGCAATGTTTCAGGTAGTTTTTTCTGTGCTAATATATGTGGTAAACCTATATTTGGCTTTGCTAGTAAAATTGGAGATAAAATTAAGATTGGATGGATTATTGACTCAGGTGCTAGTCAACACATGGTTTCTGATAATGTTGAATTAACTGACTATGTTGAAGTGTCTGATTTAAACATACATGTTAATCACCCTAATGGAACAAAGGCTTTAGTCACTAAGATTGGAAATGTTAAAATTGCTAATAATGTAATTTTAAAAGATGTTCTAGTTATTCCTGAATACAAAGTAAACCTTATTTCTGTACACAAACTTGCTAGGGATAATAAGTTGTATGTTGGGTTTGATGAAGATACTTGTTATATACAGGACCAGTTAACCAAGAAAGTCCTGGTGACTGGTAATCAACTTGATGGTCTGTATCTGTGTGGTAATGCATGCTTGAATACTAAGGTCTGTTTTAGTTCTGACTTATATGATATTTGGCATGCTAGGCTTGGTCATCCTGCTGATCAAGCTGTTAGTGTATTTAGAAACAAACTCAACATAGGAAAACATGATAAAACTCAACCTTGTGAGATTTGTCTTAGAGCCAAACAACATAGGGAGCCATTTCCACTAAGTGATCATAAGTCAACACATGTTGGTGAACTGGTTCACTTAGATGTATGGGGACCTTATAAAGTTGTTAGTAGGGATGGCTTTAGATATTTCTTAACAATTGTTGATGACTATTCCAGAGCAGTATGGGTGTGTTTACTAAAAAATAAATCAGAAGTTTTTGAAAATATTAAAGATTTTTTTAATATTATTCAAACTCAGTTTGGTAAACATATAAAGTGTTTCAGAAGTGATAATGGTCTTGAATTTGTAAATCAACAAATGTCAAGGTTTTGTAAAGATAAAGGAATAGTTCATCAAACAACTTGTGCCTATACTCCTCAACAAAATGGTATTGTTGAGAGGAAGCATAGACATCTTCTTAATGTTGCTAGAGCTCTTTTGTTTCAAAGTAATATACCTATTAGATTCTGGACTGAGTGTGTATTAACTGCTGCTTACTTGATAAATAGGACACCATCTGGAATTTTAGAAGGAAAGACCCCCTATGAGATGTTATATGGTTTTGAACCCTTTCTTGATCATTTAAAACTGTTTGGTTGTCTGTGTTTCTGTACAATTTTAAATGAGTCAGATAAGTTTAATAGTAAATCTGAAAAATGTGTCTTTATAGGATATTCAAATGAGAAAAAAGGGTATAAGGTTTTCAGTCTTGATAACAAAACTGTTGGCTATTCAAGAGATGTAAAATTTTTTGAAAATTGTTTTCCTTTTAAGGAACCAAAAATTTTTGATTCATTTGATTCTAATTCTGAAAAACACATTAATAGTTTAAACTTTTTTGATAACTTTGAAAACTCAGACTCTCAAAATGGTTTTGAAGTAAATGATCCCAATGATGATAGAAGGGGGATAGGTAGGTTAGATGTAGGAACACATGGTCTGCAATCAACTAATCATCCTGTTGATGATGATGACATGGCTGGAAATCAGCAGTCAACCAACAGAATGACTAGTTCTGATAGGGTAGAACATGTGAATACTACAAGTGATGACCAACATGATTCTGAGGGTAATACTTCAGAGTCTGCTGATATTGAAAGTTTCAGAAAATCTTCAAGAACTTCTGTTTTTCCTTCTAAATATGATGATTTTATTCTTGATGGAAAAGTCAAGTATAGTATAAATAAAGTTGTTAATTTTGCTAACTTGTCTAGTGAATCTAAATGTTTTGCTACTACTCTTTCAAAAGGATATGAACCTAGGTCTTATACTGAAGCCTCAAAAAGTCCTGAATGGATTCAGGCAATGAATGATGAGATTGAGGCTTTAAATAGAAATGACACCTGGACTGTTGTTGATACACCTAAAAATAAAAATATTGTAGGGTGTAAATGGATTTTTAAAATAAAATATAAGTCAAATGGTGAAATTGAAAGGTATAAGGCTAGGTTAGTTGCTAAGGGTTATAGTCAAAAGGAAGGTATAGATTTTGAGGAGACATTTGCTCCTGTGGTGAAAATTGTGTCTGTTAGGTGCATTATATCTATGGCTGTGTATAATAATTGGGAATTATTTCAGTTAGATATAAATAATGCCTTCTTGTATGGAGAATTAAATGAGGAAGTTTATATGAAACTTCCTGAAGGATATCATGATACTGATAGTAATAAGGTTTGTAAACTGAAAAAGTCTTTATATGGTTTAAAACAAGCCCCAAGAATGTGGAATGAAAAATTAGTGAATGTATTAATTGAATTTGGTTTTCAAAGAAGCAAATGTGATCATTCATTATTTTTTAAAAATTCTAATTCTGTTATTATTATCTTGTTAGTATATGTAGATGATATTGTTGTCACTGGCAATTCTGTTAGTGAAATTGAAAAGTTAAAAAGCTGTCTTAAAACAAAGTTTCTAATAAAAGATTTAGGCAAATTACAATATTTCTTAGGAATTGAGGTCATAAGAAAAGATGATGATCTTATTTTAACTCAAAGAAAATATTGTACTGATTTGTTGTCTGAATATGGTATGCTTGGTTGTAAACCTGTTAATGTGCCTATTGAACAGAATCATGTGTTAACTGGTATTATTAATGATTCTGAAAAAGTTGTGAATAATACTGCTTATCAACAGTTAATTGGTAAGTTGATTTATCTTTCACATACAAGGCCTGACATATCATATGCTGTTCACTTTCTAAGTCAGTATATGCATAGTCCACTTAAAGGTCATGTAAAAATTGCATTCAAGTTACTAAGGTACTTAAAACTATCTCCTGGAAAAGGTATTAGGTTTAGAAAAAGAGATAACTTTGATCTAAAAGCTTTTTCTGATTCAGATTGGGGTAAGTGTATAAGTACAAGAAAATCAGTGACTGGGTTTTGTGTTTTTCTGGGAGGAAACTTGGTTTCCTGGAAAAGCAAAAAACAGTCTACTGTCTCTAGATCTTCAGCAGAGGCAGAATATAGAGCCATGTGCTCTATGACTTGTGAGGTTATGTGGCTTAGAAACATACTTGAGGAGTTGTCTGTTTTGGTCAAAACTCCTATTGAGGTATTTTGTGATAATAATGCTGCTATTTCAATAGCTGCAAACCCTGTGTTTTATGATAAAACTAAACACTTTGAGTTAGATCTTTATTTTCTAAGAGATCAAGTTACCAAAGGTGTTGTTAAAACTCTTTCTATTGATTCAAAGGATCAGTTGGCTGATCTGTTTACTAAGGGTCTTCTTGCAAGTGCTCATGAAGAGTTGTGCAGGAGATTGGGGTTATTTGACCCATTTAATTCATAACTGAAGATCATTTAAGTAATCAAATTGTGGGGGGGTGTTAAAATGTCTAATACAAATCAGGTATATTGTTCCAATTTATATTACTTAAATGTTTTTATAAAAGTTTTTTATATTGTGTTTATATATTTTTTGTAGTTTTGTAAAAGGGATTGATTTCCACTTGGACATTGAAGTGTTCGTGATGAGTTCATCAGGAGCAACTGGAGCAGCCCAACTGGAGGAGCCCAATAATGAAGATATGTAGATTGGCCCAGTAAAGATTAAGCCCGAAGATAATAAAGGCCCAGTCTGGATTGCTTCTCAGGCTCGGATTCGTTATAACATGGATTGCCAGCGTGGCAATCCTCAGTCTCTATTCAACGATAGAGATTTGGTCGTTGTGTGTTTTTATCATCTGATCCAACTATCAATATAGGTTCGGTTGGTTTTCTTCCCGAACCTATATCAGCTCTATATAAGCAAGTCTTCTGCTCGAGAACAGTTTTTAGATCTTTTAGTCTCTCATTATTATTGTACTCTCTTTTCATCTAAACAGATTAGGGTTTTGTAGGATCATTCACACCTTGTGTTTGATCTTTGAGTCTCAGAGTAATCGTTGATAGGTATAGAGAGTTTATTTTGTTGAGAGAGATTATTGTGTGAAGATCTGATTTATGATCTATTGAGAGTTTTTATTCTGTATTGTTTCTTTTGAGTTTAGTAATAAAGATTTGAGTATTTCTGGTATCATGTTAAGTTTCTGACAGTGAGTTTCATTCAAAATTCGAGTAAAAGGCTTCCCTGCCGTAGTAATACGTGTGTAAAATCTGTACAGAAATAGGAGACCCTCCCAACACCAACTATCCATCAACAAATGATATCAAAGTTTACGTCCAGTTGATCATAATCCCTACTAATTTGATCATACTTCATCGCGGTAAAAATAACCATGGATTCCTGGGCTAATTAATTAAAAAAAATTCTATATACTCATCAATCATAGGAATAATTAGTTTTAAAAACTAAACATTCCTACACTCCTTAAGGTTCAAATCCAATAATAATTCATAAGTATGCTTTCTCAAATAATGATGCTATATATTCAATGAAACATGAATATGAGAAAACGATTCCTAATCGTTGGCCAAATGGATTATAACAAATTAATCCATAGAACGAAGATCTCTATAAAACAATCAATAACATAAAATTGAAATGCATGGAATTATACCCTCTTATGGAGTGCTAAATACTTGTCCCCGAACTGGAAGGCCGTCGCGATGAAGAATATGAATATAGCCGTTAACGATTTTCCATGATCATCATCCAGGGTTGTTGTTTCTTCTTCCATCGCTCCCTGTTTGATTGAGATTTCGATTTGGCACGTTGAATATTATTGCATGTATTTTTACATTGCTTCATCAAATTTCATCTCCACCCCTTGTATTTTTACTTATTGTTTTGTTAAACACTCGTTAGGTTTAACTTTTTTATATGGGTGGCAAAGGCGCCAAGTTCCGTTCCGTAGGTCTCTCAATATGCCTAAATTGATACCGGTTCAGACGTTCTCGTGGTAAGTGGTGTACTCTATAACTAAAAAGTTGAGGGTAGAAAACTTACGGAAAGTAAGTGAAATTTTTGAGTTGGTTTATAAAAACCTTAATTAATATTTGGGATAATAAATTTAAAAATATTGTTTATTATATATCTAAGATTATGTAAAATTAAGATATTCCATTTTATACAGTAGAATGTGTATGGGATCGGTTTCGAGACATTTTGATGGTAATTTTAATGCTATTAACATAATTAATGATATTGAGTTAGCTTGTCCTTTTCGTTGATCTTGTTGGAATAAAATTGAGCTTGGTGATGAAGGAGTGTAGGTTCGGTTGTTTCTAATAAAATTAAATTATCAATTTGATTGGGTTTGGATTAGATGCATACCAACTAATTTGGGCCAGCTTATTTATTAAGTTGGGCCCATTTAACACATGGAACTTAATTGTGGGCTAAATCATATTTAATCTAGTCCTATTAAATTGGACTTAATCAAATTAGATAATTTGGAATGACCAGCAAGAATTTGATTTGGAAGTTTTGGGACGGTTTTTTCTTTTTCTGTTTTTTGGTTATCGACATATTCAAAACGATATTGACCAATATGATTTTGGGTATGACAATTCTGATAAAACTTCGACCCGATTCTTGATACATACTACGTTTAATCCGTTCAAACATTTGATTTTACCGTTGAAATAGTTTGTTCTGATAGTGATTACATGGCTCATAGTATAATACAAGTGATTTTCAATTTCTTCTATGGTTTCGGCTCCATCATTTTAACATCTTTTACGTTTTATTATAACTGATTAGCGCCTATTACCATCTAGAATAGTTTGAGACATCGGATGATTAGCACCACTGCCTATTACGTTATAACCACTTTTTTTTTTCATATTTAACGTGTATTTTGATGTTTCTCATACTACCTCTAAAATATAAACGGATCTTGTCACATGCTTTCATTTATTTAATTTTCTTTTTTCTAGGTCAACTTTCTGTTATTGTGTGTAAATAAAGTTTGGATAAAAAAAGTCATTTATAAATGATAATTATGGCTTGGATCCTGATTATTTTAATTCTTCTCATTTAGAAACAATTTCCGTTTAATCCCAATTGACCAACTATTAAAGTATTAATCTTTAAAAAATTAACCCTTATTTAAATATCTTTTGGTATACTTTTTTTTTTAAGGTGTAGATCAGTTGAAAACCCATTAGCTTGCTTCAACTCTTTTTTGCGGAAGTCAAGCCACCCGGGTTCGAATCGGCACCCCACCGAAGCAGAGCTGGAATAACACATCCATATGCCACACCCACATGGGGCATTTATGCCACCAGTGGGATTCGAACTCGAGACCCCGTGCGGGAACCTCCCTTAGAGAGTAAACCCTCACATCCTCAACCAGCTGGGCTGAAATCACGGGACATCTTTTGGTATACTTGTCTAATGCCATGTGTGTTTTCATCTGGATATATTTAGTGTGTAGGGATTCGTAATTAAGTAAGGAGTTTGCATGAATTAATGTGATACCGATTATCAATATCTTTTCATCGTCTACTTATGGCCCCGTAACTCCAATTGTATCCAAATTATGCCGGTATAAAGTTTGGCCTTTTTCTGGCTTGTTTCACTTTGTCAAACTGGTTGACGTAAGCGTCCGCTGGTTCTTGGAACCCGCCCCTCATCAATATAGCAATGATATAAAAGATCATTAGTGGTATAACTTGTTACTGAAGGCACAACTTGCGACTGATGACTATCATTTGAAAATCAAAAGATAAAAGTAAGCAATGGTAGCATGTTCCCACCAAACAGTTGCCCAGAATGTAATATGAAAATTTACATATTTTACAAAGAAATAAGTTGGTATAAAAATAACAAATACTGAGACTTCATTACACATTATATAAGTACGTTCCAACTGATAGCGTTAAGGACAAATGTTGCAATGACCAGCGGGAACAAAAAGGTTTTGATTAGCACAATATTTAACCATTTATGTCATGTTGTTATTCATTGTTACGCGTGCATGTCTATGACACAAGATAATGAAATGTTGTACGCTCAAAGGGCTTGATGAAAACATCAACAAGTTGTTTATCAATGTGAATGTAACTTAACTTTACCTTTTTAGCACAATCTCTTATGAAATGATACCTCCTACTAATATGTTTGGTCTTGGAGTGTTATATGGATTATTGGTGATTAAAATTACACTTTTGTTTCCACCATGATTCGATACCCATATTTGTTGAGTTTTCTAGGTAAAGGTACTATTAAAGACAAGAGAGAAGATATTGTACAAAGTGTTCTTAAAATGAAAAGTGTAAGAAGGACTTTCAGTCATTGATTAGGGTTAAAAAAGAATGGTGGCACGATCATAAATAAGCAACGCGTTTAACAAGCAGTTAATCATTCGAGGATAATTTAGACAAATTACAGTTAATCAATTTATTTTTGTTTTAATTATATATACCACCCAAATCATCTCATTAATTGTCAGTTATTTTGATTTGCGTCAATCGTGGAAATCATAATACTCAAAACACGTTACTCTGTAAACCAAAAAAAAATCAGCAACCCATCAAACGACAGACAAACATTCGATTAGCAACCGATTATGGCTCCGAAACACAAAACAAGTAAGCAAATCTTAATATTCGATTAGCAATCGATTAGCTGACGAGTTTGAAGATGAATAAAATGAGTGATTGTGTTTGTGCTTGAATAGTATTGTATAGATGGATGTGAAACAATAACGTGCATTTGATGAAAATTATAGATGTGTATTATGTTTGTGCCTGAAAATTGTTATATCAAATGTTGATGTTATAAAATGCATTCATAGTGATGTAAGTGCACATTAGTTCTGATATTATTCAAAGCACAAAATATGATATAAAACGGATTCAATTGGTTTTCTTTTTTAAAACGCAATAGGTTTTTATAAAACGCACTTGGTTTTTGTAAAACACATTTAATATAAATAAAACTAATTTAGATATTTATAACAAGCAATTTGTAATGTTAACTGCATTCAATTGATAAACACACGAATATATACCTTGAAAAATGATATTATCAATCTACAACTGGATCTTCTACGATTGAATGTTCCAGTTAAATGTTTGAGTATGATTAAATGAAATGATTACAATAATAATGATTATGAATTAATGGAAAAAAAAAAGCAAAGTAACCTACCAATCATTGATAAACTCTTCGATTGAATATCAAATTTGAAACAATTTTGATCGAAATAAGTTTCCTGTGATTAGAATTTGAATTTGCTAAAAGAATTATGAAAGAAGATTGTGTAATCAGTTACTAAAATTTGAATTCAATTTCACGTGAAAACAGGGATACATATTTTCGATCAAAAGTAGAACGTGATTAATGAATGTGTAAAAGTCTATAATACCCTTGTAAGGATTATCAACGAATTTTATGGTTGTAACCGCCTGTTCCACGTGTCAACATCTAGTGGCTTCCTACACTTTGTATGATAAGGTACTTTGTACCAGATACTTTCTCTTAAAGACAATTAATTATAAAAACAATATTTTGTATATATCTCAGGACCCTGTACTTGAGTTGGTCAATATTCTATTGTAACAATTTCCTATTCTAGTTCCTAGCCTAGCTCCTTATTTAGTGCTTGTACCCATTATATATTTTAATGTTTTCAATGAGAATAATCAACCTTTCCGTAGTATACTACTGTGCCTTTTTTTCCTATATGGTATCAGTGCCTAAAGTTGCTCCTGTGAGTTACCTTCGATCCTATCATCCTCCTTTTTTCCAGTCATAATCACCATGGCCTCTTCAATCATTCACCTTAGTGCTTTCACCCACGTTCCAATCAAACTCACATCTAACAATTTTCCCTCATGGCGAAACAGGTTCTCTCAGCCCTCATTGGGCTTGAGATTAACAACCACATCATCGGCCAAACTGATCCTCTGGCCAAAACCGTTGTTTCCGGCGATGTCACAAAACTAAATCTAGCCTACCTACAATGATTTCGACAAGACCAAATGATTATTAGTGCTCTTCTTGGGTAGCTGCTCGGATCAGATTCAACCAATCATCTCTTCTGCTGACACGGCTCGTCAAGCGTGGGAATTACTAAACTCTAGTTATGCGAGTGCTTCACGCTCTCGTGTCATCTCCCTCAAATCATGGTTAGCCAAAAATCCTAAAGGATCGCGCTTCGTCACCGACTTCGTTCATGACATGAAATCAATCTCTGATGAACTAGCCATTGCCCAGAGTCCCATTGCTGAGGAGGACCTGGTTGTTCACATCATGAACCAGCTTGGGGAGGATTTTTCCACTCTTGTTGCTACCTTAAAAATTCGTGACACCACTGTTTCATTCCCCGAGTTATTTGACAAACTCCTGGACCACGATAGGACTCTTAAGGAGATTACCCCTATCTGGTAGTCGCAACCACCATCCAAACTCAGCGTCAACCAAATCGCTCATACACCAGATTTCCGGCTCACAATCGCTTCTACAAATCTAGTGGTTCTACATATCCTCCCACCAACCGCAATTCCTTGCCAACCAAATCATCGGCTAGCAACAAGTGTCCTAGTCGTAGCAACACCTTTTGTTCTTACTGTAACATTCATGGACATGAAACAAAAGATTGCAGGAAGCTGAGTCGATTTCTGCGAGAAAACAACATTCCAGGCCAAAGTGCACCCACTTCGGCTCCTGCGGTAAACCATACTTCACCTTATCCAACTGCTATAAATCCTTCTTGGATGTGGGATACCGAAGCGTCCAGTCACATTACACCAAATCAGAACCCCATACTCGTTCTTTCCGAATATGGCGGCCCAGATGAGATTGTCCTAGGTGATGGTAAAACTCTTTCCATTAAACACACCGGTCAAACCACAATTCACACAAATTCACGTCCACCTTTGTTAAATGATATTTTAGTCATTCCTAGTTTACGTAATCATCTCATTTCTGTTGCAAAAGTTTGTCGAACTAACCATGTTTCTGTTGAATTTTTTCCATATCATTTCTTGGTTTAGGACCTACGCACGGGGGCGCATCTCATGCGGGGAGTGAACGTCAATGATGTTTACTATGGACCATCCAAACCGTCTCCTCAACTAAATGCAACAACAACGACATCTCTACTTGCATGGCATCACACACCTGTACATCTGTCGTTCAAAGTCTTCAAGTCTTTGGTTACTAAATTAGGATTTATTTGTAATAAAGTGATGCCTGGTTCTTTTCATTGTACTTCATGTTCATTGAATAAAAGCCATAAACTTCATTTTGGCAAAAATTCTTTTGTTGCAACCAAACCATTACTACTTATTTACTCTGATGTTTGGGGACTAGTTCAAACTTCAATTGATGGGTTTGCATACTATGTTATTTTTGTTGATTTTTATTCAAAATACATATGGCTCTATCCCATGAAACACAAGTCGGATGTGTCCATTCTTTTTCCCCAATTTCTATCTTTAGCTGAAAAAAATTTCAACACACCTATCATCTTTTTATTCACTGACAATGGCGGTGAATATGTAGGCCTTACATCTTACCTTGTCTCACATGGCATCTCGCATTATACAACCCCGCCCCACACACCGGAACAAAATGGAATTGATGAACGCCGCCATTGTCATGTGGTTGAAACAGGCCTTGCCTTACTCCACTATGCAAATCTACCACAAACCTTTTGGTCCCATGCCTTTCAAGCCGCAACTTACCTCATAAATCGCCTTCCCACACCAATACTCGACAACAAATCTCCATTTGATGTGTTATTTAACACAAACCAAACATACTCAAAACTTAAACCTTTCGGTTGCCTATGTTATTCGTGGCTTCGTCCGTACACAAACTCCAAGCTCCAATCTCATTCCAAAACATGCATTTTTCTTGGTTACTCAAATTCCAAATCTGCCTTTAAATGTTTTGATCCGGTTGCAAATAAAATATATCATTCACGACACGTTGAATTTATTACTCATATTTTCCCCTTCAAAAATCAACACTCCAATTGGCCTCTAACCACAGCAAACACTTTTCTTCTCACAGCCGAACCCAAAGTTTCTCAAACTGCACGCATTTCTTCTTCTGTCTCTCCACAATCACCCACTGCACCCACCTCAAATGGTCCTTCCAATCACCAATTTGTCCCATTTCCAATATTTTCATCAGATCCCACCACTCAAAACCCTCCATCAACTTTTCCCTCTCCTCTTAATCTACCCTCCTAACCAACGCCATCCTCACCACTACGGGTATGTTTGGCAAAACTAGTTGGTGGCTGGAAGCTGGTAGTTGTAGCTTTTTAAAAATATTTTGGTGTTTGGCAGAGTAGCTGGAGCTTTTAATAAAATGTATAAAATGACCAAAATGGGCATTAACTAAAACCTTGTATGAATGTTTTTTTATCATAGAATGTGTATTTATGTCGTTTACTCATTAAGAGCTTTTTCTTAAATGCTAGTACTAGCAGCTTTTCAATATAGAGTTTTTTCTTCTAACCTAAAAGCTTCAAGCTCCTTCAACCAAACAAGACTTTTTATTGAGTATGAGCTTTTTCTTAAAAGCTTGAAACTTGAAGATCATAAAAGCTCTTAAAAGATCATTGCCAAACATACTCTACATCCCTCATCTCAAACACCCACACCAAATCAGCCTTTACCCTTCTCCACTTCAGTCACCAGCTCGTCTACTGGTCCATCTACCTCCCCTCATAACGTTCCTTCATCCTCTCACTCAGCCCCATCAACTACAACCAATCACCAACCTACTTCAATCACTCGTCGCCAACCAAAACTTAATCCAAAATATTACAATCCTAACTTTATTAACTCCACAATTCTTCATCCTCTACCTCCTACCCTTGAACCTACATCTCATATTCAAGCCATGAAAGACCCGGAATGGAGACATGCCATGGACCTTGAGTTTAATGCACTCCTCTAAAATCACACATGGGATCTTATTCCTCATACCGGTCAAACCCCAATCAGATGCAAATGGGTTTTCTGTATCAAACGGAATCTGGATGGCACTATAGACAAATACAAAGCGCATCTGGTTGCAAAAGGTTTTCATCAACAATATGGTAAGGACTATTTTGACATTTTTAGCCCGGTCACTAAGCTCGTTACCATTCGAACGGTCCTATCCATTGCTCTTTCGCAACACTGGTCTTTACGTCAACTCGATGTGAACAATGTGTTCCTTTATGGTACCTTACATGAAGACGTATACATGGTCCAACCGCCCGACTTTGCTAACTCTGATTTTCCGACTCACATTTGCAAACTCCAAAAACCTTTTTATGGGCTCAAGCAAGCTCCGCGTGTGTGGTACAATGAACTCGCCTCATTTCTTCTCCATTTTGGATTTCGCAAATCCTTGTCTCATGCATCCCTTTTTGTCTACAACAAGGATGGCATCACCTGTTATTTCCTAGTCTATGTAGACGACATCGTTCTCACGGGGAGTAGTGACTCCTTTCTGGGTCACTTTGTTCATGCTCTCAGTCAGAAATTCCCAATAAAAGATCTCGGTTATCTACACCATTTTTTAGGTATCAAATTCATTCCAAAAACCCCCAAGGTCTTTTCCTTTCTCAACATCGTCACATCCATGACATTCTTACCACCTTTAAAATGGATGGTGCAAAGGATGTCCTCACTCCTCTAAGTGTGTCTGACCCACCGATTCATCACCGCCTGTTGACTCAACTCCCTATCATAAACTTGTGGGTACCTTACAATACCTAGCTATTACCCTCGCGGACATCTCATTTGTGGTTAATAAACTCTCACAGTTCATGCACAATCCCAAACAGTCACACTAGCAAGCTCTCAAACGGGTTCTACGCTATTTGAATGGAACAGTGCATTATGGATTGTTTCTACACCGTGATTCACCCCTTCATCTTCGCGCCTTCTCAGATCCGGATTGGGGGGGGGGGCATCCATGATGGCGGACGATCTACAACGACATATTTACTTTTTCTTGGTTCCAACATATTCTCTTGGGGATCTTCTAGACAAAAGATAGTGTCCCCCTCATCCACAAGGGTGGAATACAAAGCTATTGCAAATGCGGTTGCTGAAATCTTCTTGGTGAAAAATCCTCTTTGTGAACTTGGGATCAAACACATAAACAATCCCAAACTTTTCTGTGGTAACATTGGAGCTACTTACCTTTGTGCAAATCCCGTGTACCACTCTCGCATGAAACACGTAGCATTGGACTACCACTTTGTTAGAGAACAAGTTAATGTCGGTAACCTCCAAGTATCAACTTGCAGATGTTCTCACCAAGCCACTCCCAAGAAGGCCATTCTTATCCATTCGTTCCAAGATTGGAGTATCCGATGGATCATCCATCATGCGGGGGCGTATTAAAGACAATTAATTATAAAAACACTATTTTGTATATATCTCAAATTCCTGTACTTGAGTTGGTCAATATTCTGTTGTAACAATTTCCTAGTCTAGCTCCTTATTTAGTGCTTGTACCCATTATACATTTTATTGTTTTCAATGAGAATAGTCAAGCTTTTTGTGACAATAGTCAACAATCTAGGTCAAAATCCATAGGCATTTTACTTATTATTATCATTTCATGTGCATAAATAGACAGTTTGCACACATTATACCCCCACCCCCTAGTATAGTGAAGCATGAGTTATTCAGGAAACTCAAACAAAGATCACCCGTTTATGCATACAACACCCGAACAATCACCAAACAAGCATTCAATGAGGTTACCACACTCTAACACATGGTAATTCCTCACTAACACATGTATACGAATCACAAACATTATAAACTATCAACATAGATAACATGTGTTCACAAATAAATAGATATTAATACATGTTAATATCGTCATCGAGCACCCTTGCCATTTAGACGAAATCACGTTGCATTCCTATGAAAATGGTCGACTATAACCGGTACAAACTAGCTTTCCATCCAATGCACATTAGATTCGCATAAAATATTATCATTACCCTCGGATCTATACCCTTCTAACATGGGACAAAACCTAGTTCCTATAAACCCACATATATACGACACATATATATATACACCCACTCAACTCCACACCCGATTAGGAAAGAGGTTTATGTAACTCGATAACCACATGAACTTATCTTGGATTTAAACACCTGACTATGCACATATGTACATATACACACGCACGCATATACAACTCTATATACATATACATGCCCACATTCGGCTACACATACACACATACAAGACATGTCCTTATCCTGAAAGATCCTAGAACTTTTCCTTGTGACACCGTCGGCCGAAATTCCACATCAAACAACACTCACATGTCCCTTTCAAAGATTATCCATAGGAATCACATATAAGGCAAGATATGACAATGTACTCCCTTTACTTGTGTTAAGATCTTAACCACATTTGCTTGTCCTAAGTTACGGCCAAAGACAATCCAAAACATGCACATAAGTTTTGCAATGACAACTAGATAAGACAAACCTCACTAGTCACTATCCTACCACCTTATTATACCAAATTAGGTCCTAAAACACACCATACCCCATTCTCTAGATTGATTAAACTACCTTGATCTTCTCTTGTCTTGATTCTTGGCCGAAAAGCAAGAAGGAAAATGGAAGCTTGCATCAATTGTCACTATCATCTAGGTGTCCAAAACTTGCACAAAACAAGAGCTTGATTATCCACCCAAGTACAAACCTTACATCATGGAATTTCCCTTATTAACCTATGCCTACTATCGATCGGATGGGGACAAGAACAACACATCACTATCATCAAATTTTGATCCCACTCCTTTGTACTATACTCGGCTGAAAGCTACATGACATGAAGGCTTGCACATTAGTTGTTAACTTACACCATTTTGGCAATAAAGCAAAGCTTCTAACCACCTTACACACTAGTCAACTCTTCCCTTTTATGAACCACTAATCACCATCGACCAAGGCAAGGGAAGGCATGACACACAAAATTATATGCAATTGGATATAAGACAAAGATACCACACTGCTTCCCAAAGCAAGATCCCTACTCTTTTAAAAAGATTACGATCGGCCGAATAGAGATGTGGACAAGCAATGATGTGTTGTCAATAATAATCATCCTTTTGATACCTATACATCCTAGTCGACTCATGTTGAGAGGATAAGCATACCAAGATTAGCATGACTCTTGTGTATAAATAGAGGCCATTGAGAGAGGAAATTCACACCAACACAAACTCACGAATCTCTTTCACCTCACCCAAAACCATTCGGCCCTCTCCCAGGGTTCCAAGTCGAGCACAAGCAAGCAACCAAGTCACCAACACTCAAGCTAAAGGAGGTACCAAGATCACAAGAATTTCACCATCTCGAGTCACTTTTAGGTGAGTTGTTTGTTTTCCTAAGACTTTATAATCTGGTTCCCCTATGTTCACCAACCTTTGATCTTAGATAATCGACCACATACACATCTAAATCACACACATTGCTCCCTTTATGGATAATCGGCTAGATATTGATCACATTGCCCTGATACCCCATTTATTTGATAAGTAATCGGCTTCTAAATCATGATGGTAGACTAAGAGATGGTATTTATCGAGAACTAAGGGAACGACCAACTAACAATCAGTTTTCATGAAATAAAACTCATCCGGTTTATGTTCAAAGTTGAGGCTTATAATGAATGATTTTATAATCGATTTTTATCACAAATATACTAGAACACCTTGCAAACCTTCGATGGTATCTTAACAAGTCTAGATCGATCCCTATTGATCCCATTAACCATCAAATTCGAGACTTATATGAAGCATTGTTTCAGCTATAACTTCTTAACATGTGTTAATATGAGCTAAAACATGTGTTAGCCCTATGTTAGATCTAAAAGGGCATAAACCTATATCAAAATGCACGTTTTCCAAAAACCAACCACACATGATGACTTGGTATCAACCTACATACCATAACGGCATGTGGGGGCCACTTTGTTACTATAAAGACCACTTTTTATGAAGTAACCAGGATTTCAGAAGCCATATTTGTTAGTACATGAGAATCACTATTAAAACGACACGTACACAAAGGCATGGCCCACTTGCACTAAAGCCAAAGCACACAAAATCAGGTGAACTACTTGTATGATAAACAACAAGAACATACAATTTACTGTGCTCTTAATAATCATAGGACAACTATTGTCTGGGCGGTAGCTATCTCACTTTGTCAGCTTCACTAGACCACACGTGTCACTATCAAGTGAGTTTTCACAGCCCTATTTTTACTATTTTTATTTTTGGGGGATAAACATGCTACAATCCTAGTACAATTTACGATTGTGTGTTAATTCTATCGTGACTGCCATTTGGAACATGAGACATTTGGTTCATGAGCTCATTAGTCCTCGTACTACGTTTACTATAACCATTAGCTATCAAAAGCCATGGAACATTTTAATAGATCTATTGGGTTGACACCCCCACTCTTGGTTAGTCGCTCTAACCGGTTACATACAAAAGAGTGTTAGTATTCTACTATACATACATTGTCTTTAGTATACAATGCACGAGGCACATTAGTCAAGAGGTTTGGTTATGAGACTCATGGTTTACACAGTGATCATTTGCTTAGCTAGCTCATGATTGGTCATACACGAATTACACAAGCACATTACTTAGTACATTCAAATATGTGAACTCACCGACATTATTGTTCCCAAATCTTTTATGCATGTTTTTCAGGTAATTGATGACGAGAAGCAGAGGTTTGAGAGAGGGGTTCGAGCATGCACTGGGTGTTATCACTTTGGATTGGATTTTGTCAGTCCCATGATGTTTTAGTTTCAAGTTTAAGAATCCTAGACAATTTCCTATTTTCAAAACAATGCTATGATGGTTTGAATAATTTTATGACAATATCCATCCTTTGATGGTACTTATTTAAATAAATTTGTGTGTTGCTTGAACCTTGTGCTTGAAAACCTTTCGAGTTCGCATCCCCGTGTTTCCGCCTTAGCGGGGTGTGAAACTTTTCGTAGTATACTATTGTGCCTCTTTTCTCTATAGGTACTTGTAGTAATTCGTAAGTTTTGATAACGAACAATATTAAGAGCCAAGTTTAATTATGTTAATTGATTGATCAAGTGTTCCGTAATAAAGCTCTGATACCAGTTTGAGTTGTTAAGTTTGGGTTGTGTACTTGGCCGAATTGTTAAGAAATTGTATTGCAGCGAAAGTAAAGCCAATCAAGCTATCAGCTTGTAAGTTCCAAGACCAAAGATACTGAAAAAAAAATATTCTTTATTATTAGTCGTATATCAAATATGCAATAAATGAAGACGAGCAATATCTATAATAATAATAATAATAATAACTAAATTTTGATTTGCCACGTGTTGCGGCGGCACCACAACCAAACATTAAACATGATATTCATTTTAGAAATTCAACGATTACAAAAACATTATGACTAAAAATCGCTTACATAAAATGTAAAAAATTTAAATCTACTATACATACAACCTCTAAGTATAAAGTGACTATTAACATAATACAAATTCCACACAATGTGACCTAAGAATGGTTGCAAACTATCGTAGATAGTGCTACTGCAAAGTCGTACAGGCTGCAACAGCTAATGTAACACAGGTGAAACCCGGTGTGACATCCGGCACCTTCACCTTTCATGTATGTACACTTTTAGTCCGTCACCTATTTTAGAATTTCACTTTCAACTCTCACAATTTAAAAGCTTTGAAAACCACACGATTTAAGTAAAATATATAATCTTGATTGGTCGTTTTCATGTTTTATACTTGTTTTATATTCACATTTATCAAATTATTATTATTGTAAGTTAATACTAAAAATGAAAATTATTTTCTTTGACATAATTATAATACCAATAGTCCAATAATAAATAGGATGACCTTACCCTTTATCGATCACTCAAGTATGTATTGTTTTAAACTTGTTAAGAAAATATTCATCATCATCTATGTTTTCTCCATCAAATTTGTGTTAAACGAACAACATAATTATGTAAGTAATTATTGTTTAGCACCATTATTGTCGAGCCTATTCAACTTTCCAACTTCAAAACACTTCAAAGCTCGTCTTTATATTGTCCTCTCGAATTCTCCTAGCTATAACTTGCTTAACGTTGATTATATCAACCAATTATTCCAAGATTTAATATAAAACATTTCCTATGACCCATTATCCTTTTCACATATAAATTCGACTGATACACTTCAATTAAACTCTCCCACATACCCTCCTACAGTAATATATTACTACTGCAAGTCAAGATTCGATTATAGTCTCTTATATTTGGCGAATTGGGAAGCTTTATATTTTTCTTATTCAGTTTTCTTTCTTCTAAATTGGACTAGCTACGTTGTAAGTTTTTCGAATTCTTTTTCCACAATACTTTATTCTCATTAGTAGATCAAAAGCCCTCTATTGGTTGGGTTGATTGTAAACTATAAGGGCATCGATTGGATTTCTAAGTGTTAGGGTGTTCTTAAGATTATTTGGGTATTTTACAATTAAAAACTTGTAAATTTTAAAAATCCATAACTCGTTGGTTATTCATCCAAAATTTATGAAATTTGGTATGATGACTTATATGATTGATTAGGAATTTTAGAATCAGTTTTGGAATTTTTAGTCACCGAATAATATTTTAATGAGTTTATGATGCTTTAATCATAGTTAACTCATAATAAATCGAAGGTAGTACATTTGGTCATGAAAATTTGTAGAAAAATGTTTCATTATGTTAAGATAATTATCATAACAATTTTCACCAGTTTTGGCACGATTTCAAATGTTGTTTTATTTTTATTTGTCAAATAAACTTTAAACAAATAATATCCTTAATAAACCTATGTTAACCTAAAAAATTCTGTAAAATTTATTTCGAGGCTTCCTAAATTAGTAGGTTGAGATTTCACAAAAAAATTTATTTTTAAAAGTGATTTATATTTATTTACAAATTTATGTTATTTTACTCATGATTAATTCATATAAAATGTTAAATAAATAATTTTGACATCAAAATTTGTGAAAGTGTATATAAATATGTTAGATTAATTATCATATCAATTTCTTCCTATTTTAAAATGTTTTTGCATATTAGCTAATTTTTATTCGTTAACTTAGTTTTAAACAATTAAAAATTCACAATAAATGGATTTTTAACGCAAAAATTCTATGAATATTATTTGGTGATCTTTTAAGTCAGTATAGCAAGTTTTTATAGAAACTTTTACTTTTCAAAGTGTTTTGTATTTATTTATGATTTTTTGTTAGTTTTACTAATACGTATGTAATAAAAATTCTCAAAATTATTATAAATATGTTCTGAATAAAATATATTATCTTAACCTTAGAAAAATACATGTATTAGAGAAACTAAACTCATTATATTATTTTCATAACACATGATAACAAAAATTAATAATTTATATTTTTCGCTGTCATTTATTGAACTTAAAAATCCGAAATATAGACGTAGCATCCTAATGCCCTAGAATAAGAACCTTAGACTTTATTAAGCTTAAATAATTATTTTGGGATACTTAAAACTTTAAGTTGAGTCTTTGGATTCGCTCGCTTAGTCAACTTACTACTTGACGAAAGTGAGTATATCTAACCACCTTTTACTGTTTTACTATTTTGGGGTGATTCATGTACCACTATTATTAATCTTATGTATATTCTTTAATACGCAATGTGCTTTATGAGATGTTTATGTGATTTGTTTGAACTTATGCTTTGTCAAAATCATTAACCCATTGTGTGCCAAAACGTCCTTCTTGGACTAGAGGTCACCCCGGGAACAAAGTCATGGTTTGATTAGGAGCCTTTGGATACATCATACTTGTAGTACTTAGCTAGTCTACTTGGTTCTCACTTAGTGATAATTGATCATACGTTTTTGTTATACTTGAAAGTTTTTATATATATGTGTATATACTACTTGTAAACCCGTGAGCTCGCCAACAATTTGTTGATGTTTTAAGCATGTTTTTTAGGTATGGATACATAGGGATTTTGTGAGAGTGGGTTTAGCATGCACTACGAATGGACATGATGAATGGGACCTTAAAATCTTTGAAATCTATGTTTTATCTCTTTTCTTTAAATGAATTGTAAAACATTTTCTTATGTACTTCCGTGCCATCTTAGCTATGACATGTTTATGAAACTATCTTAGACCAAAAGTTTAAATGTGTTGGGCTAGAGGGTGGTTGCAAGATGTCCATGCATATACACAAGTGATTGGCTAAACTTCGTGGTAACAACTTCCGTTACCTCATGACTTGCATTCCGCTGTGCGCTGTCGGGGTGTGAAACTTCCCTCGTATATTGAGAGTTGTTCTGTTATTACATTACATTCACAATCATCTTCTCTTGCTCATTTAACCATTCTGCCAGACAGTTGCATCCTCAGGATATAACTGTCCATCCTAATCAATTTTCTTTGCCATCCTGACCATAGTTGTCAAATATCTTTTCTTTGTTATTTAACGTGCAATCTTGAAGATATAACTAAGCTTTTGACATATTTAATACTTTTAGCACTCTACCACACATTTTCTGATTTGGAAAACAAAGTTATTTTTACTAAGTGATTTTTGACCAAAACAATTTGGCGCCCACTGTGGGGCTAGTGGTGCTATTTTTAACAAAAACTTTATTAAAATTTTTCCTTAATCAACTCATTTCAAAAATCTTTGACAACTATGGCTTCCAACAAGAAATCTGTTTTCTCATCCATGCCATCTTCAACCTCTGCTAGAAATGTGACATTGCCACCCCCACCTGCATTCTCAAAGAGTTCCACTTCTCAAACTCCTCCTAGACCAGGATTGGGGACATCTGCACCTACTCCTTTTGTTTTGGTATCGAATGATGAGATTCTCTCCATGTTTACACTAATGAAGGATCAAATGAAAAGGCAACAGGGAAAAAATCAAATGTTGATGAGAGAAATTCAATCTCTCAAGACATCTTCAAAGAGACCAGTTGAGGATGTGTTAACACCAATACAAGCCAGGGTCTTGGATTTCAACTCTACCATCTCTGGGGGCAATCATCAGGGATATTTCATTCCCATGAACACAGGATACACTGCTCCTGAGGCTACTGCAGCACCCAGGGTGACTACAACAAGGGATCCAAGATATACACCTGAACCATCCCGAGGATATTACAACAATGGTAACAATTTAAATTCCAGTACTTTTGCTACTAACGATGTTGCTTCTTTGCAGGATACAGGTATAAGCCCACAATTGGCAATGGAGCTTCAGAAGATCAAGGATATGGTATCTAGTGTACCAGGGATAGTACAACCAATCCTTGAAGTATCCTCAGCATGTCACAGGGTGTCTCATTTTGCACCTCCAATATGTGATGCGGAGATACCAAAAAGATTCCAGACTCCAAGCATGAAGCTTTATGATGGATCCACAGATCCTGAAGAGCACGTAGTACAATACAGGGAAAGGATGGAAATAAATCTAATTCCTACTGGCCTCAAGGAAGCATGCTTATGTAAAGGATTTGGTTCCACCGTCACTGGTCCAACCTTAAAATGGCTCCTAAGTGTTCCACCCTATTCTATTATTTCCTTTGCACATTTGATTAATATGTTTAATAACCAATTTTCTTGTAGTCGAACATTTGAACGTTTGACAAGTGACTTGTACAAGGTGACTCAACCACATGGATAATCACTAAGGGAGTATATAACCAGGTTTGGGAAAGAAGCACTTAACATCCCAAACTTGGATGTGACAACAGCAGTGCAAGCATTCAAGATGGGACTACAAAGAGATTCACCTTTCTATCAAGAATTGGTGATGAATCCTTGTAGAAACTTGGATGAAGTCAGAAACATGGCTCTAAGGTTCAATATTCGTCTTGAGGATGAAAAAAAATCCAGGAGAGGATAGAAGCATCCTCAAGATACAACAATCCCAATCGAAAATCCACTCCCACATATGAGCCTTATAAGCATAAACCATATGCTAGACCTAATAACAAAAAGGTCAATGTGGTTGAGGATGATGATAAAGAGGATTGTCCTAAACTTTCAGATTATTGTTGTTTCTGTGGATGTAAAAGGATTAATGTATGCTATGAAGGATCTTGGAGATAAATCAAGATGGCCGAGGAAAGATAGCAAATCAGGATGGAAAGACAAGTCCAAGTGGTGTGCTTTTCATGAAGACTTTGGTCACATTACTGAGGATTGTATTGCCTTGAGAAAGGAAATAGCATATCTTCTAAGTAAGGGTCATCTTAAGCATCTCTTGGGCAAGAAGAAGCCAAAGATTCAGGATAGCAGTGGCATCCCTAAAAGAGCAGCATCTCCAACTCAAGATGTTGGTGTCATTAATTTCATTTCAGGTGGTTTAGATAATTGTGGTACATCCTACTTAGCAGCTAAAAGGCATGCAAGGGAAACAAAATCAGAAAAAGGAGAAAGACCCACGAAGAACACCATCCTGACAAGTTCGAAAGTGCTCAGCTTTGAGGAAGATGATCGAGAGAATATCCTTGACCCTCATCATGATGGTTTGTTGATAACTTTATATATTGCTAATCATTTTGTTCGCAAGATACTAGTAGACCGAGGGAGCTCAGTCAACATAATTCAGTTTAAGGCTCTCAAGAGGATGAACATCCCAGAGACTGAGATAGTTTCTAGATCATCAGTCTTAGTTGGTTTCAGTGGAGAAACCAAGAGCACAATTGGTGATATCAAACTGACTGTATACGTTGAGGGGGTAAATTCTACCCAAAGATTTTGTGTGATAGACTCTTTATCCTGCTATAATGTTATCCTGGGGAGACCTTGGATACACGACATGAAAGCAGTGCCATCAACATATCACCAATGTGTAAAGCTGCTAAGTCCATGGGGAGTCCTCAAAGTAAACATCGACCAGTAGGAAGCTAAGGATTGCTACACAACATCGATGAAGGCTTCATCAAAACAAGCATAGCAATTAAAGCAAGATGCACGTGATATCCTCAAGGATGACCAAGCATATCCTGACCAGGATGTAAAGGTAGTTTGCCTCGATGAGAATAACAAGGATATTACTCTGCAAATCGGTAAGAACATTCCTAATGATATTGAACAATCTTTAATTTCATTTTTAAAATTAAGGATGTCGACATTTGCATGGAAACATGAGGATATAACAGGCATCTCCAAGGATGTCATTACTCATAAGCTTGGAATCGATAAGAGCTTCAAGCCCATCCAACAAAAACGAAGAAAATTTACACATAAGAGGAATGCCATCATACAAGAAGAAGTGGATAGACTATTGAAGTCCAAGATGATAAGGGAGGTCAAATTCCCAAGATGACTTACAAACGTGGTGGTGGTACAAAAGAAAAATGGGAAGTGGAGAGTATGTGTAGACTACACTGATCTCAATAAGGCTTGTCCTAAAGACCCATTTCCACTTCCACACATCAACTTAATGGTGGATGCCACAACAGGCCATGAAATGTTAACTTTTATGGATGCATCCTCAGGATTTCAACAAATCCAGATGGAACTAGACGATCAAGAGGATACTGCATTCATGACCCCATCAGGTATTTATTGTTATATTGTTATACCTTTTGGACTAAAAAATGCAGGTGCAACATATCAAAGGCTGGTAAACATGATGTTCAAAGACAAGATTGGGGACACAATGGAAGTCTACATCGATGATATAGTAGTCAAGTCCAAGAGGGCAGAGAACCATCTTCAGGATCTCAAAAAAGCATTTGACATCCTGGATGCTTACAATATGACGCTAAATCCAGCCAAATGTCACTTTGGAGTTGGTGCTGGTAAATGTCTTGCATACCTAGTAACCAAGAGAGGCATAGAGGCAAGTCCCGAGAAAATAAAAGCCATCCTGGATTTGAAATCTCCAGCAAATCTTAAGGATGTGCAAAGGCTGACCGGTAGGATAGCAGCCTTAAACATTTTCATATCAAAATCTTTAGAGAAATGTAAGGAATTCTATGACATCCTGAAGAAGAATAAGAAATTTGGCTGGGGACAAAAGCATGAGGAAGCATTGCAAAAGTTAAAGCAATATCTTGCAACAGCTCCACTTTCTGATGAAACCTGAGGATGGTGAACCTCTATCCTTATACCTTGATGTATCAGGTAATGCAATCAGTGCAGTCTTGGTGAAAGACTTTGAAGGACAATAGCATCGTGTCTACTATGTAAGTAAAAATTTATTGGATGCTGAAATCAGGTATTCACATCTTGAGAAACTTATTTTAGCTTTAATAATGGCATCTACCGAATTAAGGCATTATTTTGAAACACATAGGATACATGTTGTTGGGTCTGCTGACCTAGAGAAGAACAGATGATTTAAAAGCCAAAATATACTAAGTGTTGATCCAAGAAATAAAACAGTTGTTATAAAGAAACTTTCCTCAAAAGACTGTTGATTCCTAACTGTTGCTGCTTCAATCAACTGTTAAAGAGAACTGCTGTTGATAAAAGGTCTGATGAACAAACGTCTGAAGAATAAAGGTCTGATGAAGAACAACTGCTGATTAAA
Source organism: Ambrosia artemisiifolia (assembly GCA_032199755.1). Classification (NCBI taxonomy): domain Eukaryota; kingdom Viridiplantae; phylum Streptophyta; class Magnoliopsida; order Asterales; family Asteraceae; genus Ambrosia; species Ambrosia artemisiifolia. The sequence goes on from CM063512.1 coordinate 37,469,050, forward strand.
GAACTGAAGAACAAAGGTCTGTTGAACCAACAGCACTTTGGTTCAACAGATGATAGAAGACATCAGAGTTTTACTTTACAGAGTTTTGTATTATTAGTGTTTTCAATGTAACAGTAGTTATAGTTAGCAGATGTTAGAAGTTGTTAGTCAGTTAGAGGTCGCTGTCTTAGGTGACGTCAGCACTGATCATCAGAGGTTTGAGTCTGTCTATAAATAGAACAGTACTTGCACTGTTCTATTTATCACTCGTCATTCTCTTTCAGACAAACATTCTCTGAGTGATCAGGCTGAGGGGGAGTTTACTTGTACAATTGTAATCTTTCAATTAATGAAAGCTTTCGATTAAAAACAATTATTCTCCATGTTTTGATTTATAGTTTATTCCGCTGCACTTTCCATTTCTATTTCATTCCATTTATTCATACTTAATCAAAAAAATCAAAACAACCAGAACTCAGATCCTAACAATTGGTATCAGAGCTTGGTCAATTAAATTCGATCTAATGAATCAATTTAATACACAGATCAGCTCATAATTATTGATATCGTTTGTTTGTCGGATTTAAAACAGAGTAATAGTTTATTTTCGTTTCAACAGTTAGTAAACAGACTTTGTTTTTGAAAAATCAAGAGAATGACTTCACTCAATCAAGATCCACACAACACTGGCACAAGTAACAAGCCTCTGATGCTTGTCAGGTCAGAATACAACATCTGGCAGCGTCGGGTGGCTCATGTGTTAGCACAACAGAACACAGGGTGCTGGAAATCGGTAGTATTTGGACCACATGTTCCAATGGTACCGAGTGCCGAGGATCCAAAGATCCAAGTACCAAAGAGTGTTGAGAACTACTCAGAGCAAGATTTTCAAAAAATCATGCTAGATGCCAAGGCTTTCAGCATAGTAGCCATGGCACTGCCGAATGATATCTATGCCGGTCTCTTGCACTGCAATAGTGCTAAAGAACTGTGGGATGCTCTTAAAGAGCAGTTCGGGGGAACTGAAGATGTGATTGAAAACAACCGTGAAATACTTAACCAACAATATGAAACGTTTAGTCACATAAAAGGGGAGTCGTTAACACAACAGTTTGAAAGGTTTAACTGTCTAATTAGTGAACTTAAACTGGTTGGTCTAACTTATCCTAATTCAACACTGAATCATAGGTTTCTTAGATCACTTCAGGACAAATGGGACACTATAGCTATAGTCATGAGAAACTCTATCGGATTCAAAGATCTGACCCTGACCCAGCTTCATGGTAAGCTCCTGACTTATGAAAGGGAGCTTAACCAGAAAAAGAAGCTCCAGGACTCTGGTAAAGTGTTAGATGACTATGTATTTGGGAATACTGCACTGTTGGGTTAGGAGGAGGGTTCTGGAAGTAGTAAGGATCAGAGTTATGATTATTACATTGACATAACCACTGGTTTTAACAATGATCCTTACTCATCACCAAACAACTATGCTTTTACAGCTAGTGGTGATATCCAGGCTTCTGATAATTCATCTTTTGTGTACAATGACCTGCAATATATTGACCCTTTGGACTTAGAAGAAATGGACATCTTACATCAGGTTGCCCTGCTCAGTATTAGAACCAATAACTTCTATAAGAAAACTGCCAGGAGGTACCCAGGTCTACATGGTGGGTCAAAGGTGGGGTTGGATAAATCAAAGATAAACTGTTACAAGTGTCATAGAATGGGTCACTTTGCTAGGGAATGTAGGAGTCAAAATGGAGTTCCTATGATTACCTATCCAAACCAAAGACCACAGACCAACACTTATCAAACCATCCCTATGCCTAATGTGCAAAACACTGCTCACTTTGCACAAACCCAAACCACTGTTCCTGTGCACTATGTCCAAACCACTGTTCCTCAGTATCACTATGTCCAAACACCTGTTGCTCAGGCACGAGTGACAATGACTGCTGCTCCATCCTCTGCTCCTGCAGAGACCAGTCAACCAAGTCAACAGAGTTTCTTTACTCAGGGCTTTGTTGATTGGAGCAGTCTACCAGATGAGATAACAGATGACAACATTGCTTTAGTTGCCAACTCTGAAAATGATTTTTGTTTTATGGCACTAGAGACAATTGTTGAAGAGACTGATTCTGAGGGTGTGGTGTCTTTGTCTGAAAATGTGACTGATGGTGTTGTTGGTGAAGTTGTTTCAGCTGAAGAATCTGAAGTGGAGGTTGTGAATCTCTTAGACCCCTGGGGTAGTGATGATTATGATTTCCAGTGTAACTGTGCCTTGATGGCTGCTGCTAAGGTATCTCCTCAAATCTTAAATGACTTGTGTTCAGACAAATGTATTGTGGCATTTGCTAAGATAAAAGAGGTGAATGAAAACTTTAGAAAGAAAATTTTGGAAGATGAAATTCAGTTTGAAAAACTCACTAAAGAGTTAAAATCAAAAATAACTGAAAAGGAATCTGAAATCAGCAGCTTAAAACATGAAGCAAGCATAACCAAAGACCAGCTTCAGACTATGATAACAAAATATCATAGTTGTAAAAACGAGCTTGAGTCCACCCAAGTTGAATGTCAGAAATGGGTGGAATCATCTAAAGGTTTTGAGATGATTGTCAACCAACAATCTAAAAGTCATGTGAAATTTGGGTTTGGTTTTCAAGAAACCACTGCCCAAAGTTCACAAACCACTGACAAAAAGGAACCACAGTTGGTTGAAGTCATCCCTACCAATTCAAAAGGTCAAGAAATCAAGGTTACTAAACCCAATGGCAAGAAAATCATTCTTGAAAAGTTAGAAGGTACACCCTCATTTGATGAAATTGAGAAATATCAATTCAAACCAACATGGTCAAATGAGTGTGAAGGTCTTGAAAATTTCAAACCAATGACCTTTAAAACCCCTGATGGTAAAATGGCACCACAGGCCAAAGTTATCCCTTTGAAAGATCTTCCAACAGATGATCAAACATCTGTTGAAAAGAAGAAAGAAAAAGGGAAAGCCAAAAACAACTTGTTTTGTGATTTTTATGAAAAGAAGAACCATGTCACCAAAAACTGTTTTCTTCTAAAAGCATATGACATCAACAAAACAACAAGTTTAAATGATTCTAAAACAAATGAATGTTCAATCTGTAAGAAAAAGAATCACAAAACAAAAGAGTGCCTGTATCTCAAAAATTTTGATGAAAAGATAAAAGAGTACAAGGCTAAAACTCTTGAAAGTCAAGTGGTGAGTACTTCAAAAGGAAAACCCAAACAGACTTTTGAACCAGACCAAACAGCTGTTACCAAAAGTCTGAACAAAAACTCTGCTCCCAGAGATGTTCAGGTAACAGATGTTCCACCAGCTACCAGACTACCAAGAGGATATGGACAACCCACTTGTCATCGTCTGCCACATGTTTATGAAGAGCCCAAAAGGCCTTCAAAACCAAAAGTGAACAGACATCCTCATGGTTTTCAGCATCTGACAGGAAATGATCAAACATCTGTTGGACCAAGTGTTGACATTCAAGCACTAGCAAATGGTCAATTACAGCTGTTGAACTTAGTCCAAAAGCTAGTTCAAACCACTGATCATTCTCCTCAACTTAAGGCTGAGACATCTAAGAACCCATCCAAAGCCAATTTGGCTTTGGACACTCACCAAAACTAAAATCTTTACTGATGTGCAGGGAGCTTCTGCTTGCTTAGATAGTTTATGGTATGTAGATAGTGGAGGCTCCAGGCACATGACTGGATGTAGAGCCCTTCTTCTGGACTTTCTTGCACATGGAGGGGGTGATATATCCTTTGGTAATGATTCTAAAGGTAAAGTGTTGGGTTCTGGTACTGTCAAAGCAGGGAGGCTTAAGTTTGAAAATGTTAATCTGATAGACAATCTAAAATTTAATCTACTTAGTGTGTCTCAAATGAGTGACAAAGGATTTGGGTCATTTTTCACTAAGCAAACATGTAAGATTGTTGGCCCAGAGGCTGTTGAAAAGATTAACACCATCATTGCTGAGAGCAAAGCACAACTTGTTGCTCATAGAAGTGGCAATGTGTATGTAGTTGATATGTTTAAGGGATAACCCTATGGCAAATGTCTGTCTGTTCTCTGCTGCCTCTACCAAAGAGACAGAATTGTGGCATAGGAGACTTGGTCACACCAACCTTCAAACTATCAACTCACTCTCCAAACAAAACCTTGTCAGAGGTTTACCATCAAAAGAATTTAAATGTGATGAGCATTGTGTTTCCTGTCTGAAAGGAAAACAACATAAAAGCTCTTACAAATCAATTGATGAGTCCAAAACTAGTCAGTGTTTACAATTGTTGCACATGGACTTGTTTGGCCCAGTTAAAATCATGAGTCTAAGAAGAAAGAGATTCTGTCTTGTCATAGGCGATGATTTTTCTAGGTTTACATGGACTTACTTTTTACACTCTAAGGATGAGACTGCAGGTATTTTGAAGGACTTTGTCACCAAAGTTGAAAAACAATATGACTTGCCAGTAAAAGTCTTTAGAAGTGACAATGGAACAGTGTTTAAGAATAAGGAGTTGGATGATTTCTGTGTGTCAAAAGGGATTGTAAGGCAGTACAGTATCCCAAGAACACCAGAGCAGAATGGGGTGGTTGAAAGAAAGAACAGGACTCTCATTGAGGCTGCAAGAACAATGCTAGTAGATTCTGGTTTGCCTCTGTCCTTTTGGGCAGAAGCTGTAAACACTGCTTGCTATGTTCAAAACAGAGTTTTAATCAACCCTAGACATCAAAAGACTGCTTATGAAATTCTGTTTAAATTCAAACCACTGTTAGTTGAAAAATCTGTTTCAAACATCTGATCAGATAAAACAACCACTGTTGGTTGAAAAATCTGTTTCAAACATCTGATCAGATAAAACAACTGTTTTTTTTATCAGTCTCTTGGTTTAACAACAGAGGTTGGCAACAGATGTTTAACAAAACAGCTGTATGCCACCAGATGTTTAAACCATCAGATGTTTGCCACGTCTGCTCTCAAAAGCAGAGTTTTGCCACATCAGCAGTTTCACCAGAGGCTATAAAACCCTGTTTTTCCCCCAACAGCAGTTTTACTGTCTCATTGTATTCAAAATACTAAAACCGCCTTCGTCTTCCTAAAAACCCTTACTCAAAGTTCAGAACTTTCATACCTGAAATCCATTACAATGGATCTTCAAACAAAAGCCACCCACAATTTCCTTCCATATTTGGTTAAAACCGAAGATAACGTTCCATTTCATTCCACTATTGACATAATCACCAATTCCAAATACAAAAACATCTTAACTGCTGATGCTCCCATCCATTTAGAAACACTCCAAGAATTTTGGGCAAGTGCTGAAGTCTTGTTTCAAGATAAAAAGCCCACTTCCATAATTTCAAAAATTGGAGCCACCAGTATCGCCATAACCCATGAACTCATATCCACAACCTTCTCATTGAATGACTTGTCAGGTATGGAATCCTTTCCTAAAACAGAGCTTCACACAGAATTTCAGGAAAGAGGGTATGATGCACAAATGACTGGATCAACCTTATACAAAAAGTTTTTTCCTCCAGTCATGAAAATTTTCTTCCATACCCTTCTTCTCTGTGCCTCGGCCAAGACCACATCCTTCAATGAAATCCCATTAAGGATTCAATACTTGGGATATGCTATGTTGTCAGATTCTGACTTCAATCTTTCCCAGGGATTGTTTTTGGACTTGGTTTCAAATGTGAAAGCCATAAAATCTGGCTCAAACAATGCTTTTCTACTCTACCCTAGAATCTTGAGTGTAATTCTACAAAAGATTTTACCAGAAAATGATTTTCAAAAGGGAGAGTCCTTTAAAATGAAAAGTTTAACTGATGAAACTTTCACAAGAATGCTGGGTTCTTCAACCCAAGAAAAAGTGTCAAAAGTGACAAAAGTTTCTAAAACACAACCAAAGAGGACAAAAACAACAACTGTTGTTGAAACCTCTGTTGGTGAGCCCACTGCTCCTGGTGATCATGGCACTTCATCCAGTGCTGTGAAACCCACACCAGCCACCAAAAGAAAACGTCCATCCTCCAAAACCACCTCTACACCCAAAAAGGGACTTCTGGAAGATGAGATACCAGAAGCTAACCCTGTTGCATCACCAAAGCAACATGAAACCACTGTTGTTACTTCCTCACAACAGTTGGAGATATCTCAACCCAAACAAACTCCTCAAGAATCCTCACAAAAGGATCTTGTTGTAAGCCAAAGGGAACCTCATACTGAGGCATATGAGTCACTTGACCATATGTTTACAAGTCCATCTCCCAGGGCTAATCAGCTTCTTACTCCACCCACATCACCACCACATGTTCCACAAACCATGCAACCTCTGTTTGAGGCAATTGACAAAACACAGGAGAACCCCAGTTCCCCTCCTTCACCTGTCACAGAGAGTATACCTCCACAAGTGACTGGGTCTGAGAAAAGTCAATCTGCTATCCTACAAACAGAAGAGGAGGCTACACTCCCAGAGTTCAATGTAACTCCTGGTGAGGTTTCAAGAGAAGCAGCCACTACTGTTGTAGAGACCATTGTCTCACAATAGGACAGTTGTTCCATAGATAAGACTTCCTTGAAGGCAACAACTGATGAGGCCACCATTGTGTCCCCAAAATCAGTTGGAAGTCCCCAGAACCAAGACAAAGGGGCATCTGGTTCTCATTCCATGGACTCACCTCCTAGGACTGAACCAGTTAAAACTACCACTGGTAGGGATTCAGATGATCCTATTAACTTAGGTGATGATTCAAAACTACGAGAATTGACGGCTAAAGTTCAATCACTTGAATCCTCTGTTGCTGACATCAAAACTGATGTCAAGACAATATTGGAAACATTGGGCAACTTTACAAAGAGTCAACCATCCACCTCTGATATTGCTGATGAGCTATGGAAATCTGTTTCCACCATCATCGTAGCTCATAGAAAATTAGCAGATCAGACACAAGAGACATACATGACATTGATCAGAAACATGGTGGATGCCAGATTTAATGATACAAAGGCTGACATCAAGGTGATCAAGGACCATCTGCTGAAGACTACTGGCTCTGCCCCTACCACCATTCTCAGAGATGAAGATGATGATGAATTCACTGCTGATGATGCCAAAAAGGGGGAGAGTGGCAGAGATAGGCTGCCAAAGCTAAATCCATTTGGTGCACCACCCTCTCAAAAGGGTAAGCCAGCTGCTGACAAACCAGAGTCTACAAAATCAGCACCACAACAACAACAACCAAGTGTTCAAACCCCTATTGCTGAACCAGCTAAAACCAGCAAGGCAAAGGAAGTTGATACCTCTGCCAATGAAAAGGCTGATAAAGCTGCTGAAGACAAACTGAAAAGGGCTGACACATTGGAAGCTAAAGCAGAGTTGTTGGTTCAGCTCAAAAAGGAACAACAGCAAGAAGTGGAAGATGTGAGTTCCTCAAAAAGAAAGAAAATGCCAGCTAAACATACAAGGAAACCACCATCCAAGCTATCTTCTGAAACCTCTGATGCTGAAACCCCTGTTACCACAACCACTGCTACTAAAACCACTGAAACCACAACCACTGCTACCAAAACCAAAACCACTGCCACCAAAACACCTGTTCCAACCAAACCAATCACCACACAATCAACTATCCAACCTACCACAACACAAACAACAACCAAACCTACCACAACTCAACCAAAAACCCAAACACATGCTGGTTCTACAAAAGGACCAACAGAGGTTAACCAAACCACTGCTTCATCCTCACCTTCACCAAAAATCATGTATAGCAGAAAAAGGAAATCCACCTTTGTTATACAAGATGAAAACATTCACACCACACCACCTAACACCCCAATCACACAATCCACACCTGTCCCAGCCATTCCACTTTCATCATACTCACCTCACACATCACAATTCAGATCCCACAGACCACCACCAACCATCACACCATTGGCTGAGAAGTATCCTCTTGAGCTTGATTTACTCAAGGGGGAACTTCAATCCTTCTATAATACTGATCAGCCATCAGATAGATCCTTCCCTTCTCTTAAAGGTTTCCCTATTCCTCTCAACATTGATACTTATCTAAAATACAAGAGTGAACAGGCAGATGCTGTCATCAAAGAGAAGTGTACAGGGAAGGATGACAGGACTGCTCAAGGCATCCATTCAGCAGAACTTAGCAAGTTGAGAAGGATTGAGGATTTTGCTAAGACCCTGAGCAATTCCATGTCTGCCATGCCTCTCAGCAAAGATATGGAGAAGGAGGTTAGGGATTCCTTACTAGAACAGATCTTGGCCACCAAGCCTTACAAAGCAAACAAAAACCAATTCACAAGCTGGACCACACATGCTCTTAGAGAAGAACTTATAAAAATTGAGAGCATGGCCAAGTACAAAGGCCTCTGCCCCTGATTTCAGTAAAGGGAGAGATCAAGCTAGAGCTCTCAAATTCAAAAGAATGAGATAAGAGCTAGTAGCTGCCAAGTATGGAGAGATGAGATCTGTTGCTAGATGGTCAGAAGTCAGACTGATTGAGACTTACAAGAAATTGGAAGAAGAAAGAAAGACTAACCCTAGCCTACCAAGAAAACCTATCTATGATGATGCACCAAAGAGACCTCTACAGGCCTTTACACTTGACAGTTTACTGGAAACCTCTGATCTCTCCATTGCTGCAAGAAGACAGTTCAAGAAGCAGAAGGAGATGACAGAAGAGGAACAAAAACAGTTTGCTGGCACATTTGTAAAAGAGGGTCTTATAAACCAAATTCGATCTTTCACTGATCCTGTCTCAGACAGACTCAGGGAACTCATTGGCAGGCCTCCATCACCCAACTCATCAAGAATAAGGATGCATCCCAGTCACTCCTCTGATTCTAAAATTCTAAAATGGAAGTCAAACAAAGACACCCATGAATTGACATTGCTCAGATCAGATGGTAGTGTTCAGAAGCTAAGCATGGATGATGCACCTGGCCTATGTGCTGAAGACCTCCAAACTCTTCTGAATTTGACACTGGAAAGAGATGCTGAAGAACTCTACTCTTTGAGCTTTGAGTTACAACTCAAAGGCCAAATAAGAGAAAGTCTGATGAGGAATAAAGATCAATAATAAAGCTGAGTTTTAGCATCATCTGTTCTAGGGGGAGATTGTTGGGTCTGCTGACCAGGAGAAGAACAGATGATGGAAAAGCCAAAATATACTAAGTGTTGATCCAAGAAATAAAAGAGTTGTTATAAAGAAACTTTCCTCAAAAGACTGTTGATTCCTAACTGCTGCTGCTTCAATCAACTGTTAAAGACAACTGCTGTTGATGAAAGGTCTGATGAACAAACGTCTGAAGAATAAAGGTCTGATGAAGAACAACTGCTGATCAAAGAACTGAAGAACAAAGGTCTGTTGAACCAACAGCACTTTGGTTCAACAGATGATAGAAGACATCAGAGTTTTACTTTACAGAGTTTTGTATTATCAGTGTTTTCAATGTAACAGTAGTTATAGTTAGCAGATGTTAGAAGTTGTTAGTCAGTTAGAGGTCGCTGTCTTAGGTGACGTCAGCACTGATCATCAGAGGTTTGAGTCTGTCTATAAATAGAAAAGTACTTGCACTGTTCTATTTATCACTCGTCATTCCCTTTCAGACAAACATTCTCTGAGTGATCAGGCTGATGGGGAGTTTACTTGTACAATTGTAATCTTTTAATTAATGAAAGCTTTCGATTAAAAACAATTATTCTCCATGTTTTGATTTATAGTTTATTCCGCTGCACTTTCCATTTCTATTTCATTCCATTTATTCATACTTAATCAAACAAATCAAAACAACCAGAACTCGGATCCTAACTCATGTTCAAACTAATTACCCTATTAAAAATGTGCTTAGAAAACCAGAAATGTCAGGTAGAATGGCAATATGGTCAGTAAAATTAAGTGCCTTTGACTTGGTATATGAACCTAGAAATGCAATCAAATCACAGGCTCTGGCTGATTTTGTGGCTGATTTTAGTAGTGACATCCTAAGTGAAATAGAGTTTGAAGTACAACAATTAAATGAAAATTTGGAAAAATGGACTCTATACACTGATGGTGCTTCAAATATAAGAGGTACAGGGTTAGGAATACTACTAAAATCGCCATAAGGTGACACAATACCCCATGCAATTAGATGTGCATTTCAAACAACCAATAATGAGGCAGTGTATGAAGCTCTCGTTGCTTGTTTACAACTTGCTAGAGATATGCATGTTTTAAATCTAGAAGTATTTGTTGATTCCTTGTTAATTACTAACCATTTTAATGGATCTTATGCAGTAAAAGGTCAAAAATTAGCCATTTATCTTGAAATAGTTAAAAAAATTAGCATCTTCCTTTGCAGAGTTTACATTAACACAGGTACCTAAGGAAGAAAATGCTGAAGCTGATGCCTTGGCTAATCTAGGATCCTCCTTAACTTTACCAGAAGGCTCCAAAATTTCCATTATTCTCATCCTAAAGCCAGCAATTGAAGAGTGGCATCCTGAGGATAATACTATACATCCTGAGGATAATGTTGTACAGCCTGAGGTTAAGACTGTGCATCATTTGGGTAACACTATCCTGGCCACTCAAGTTCAAAATAATTAATCCTGGATGGCTCCTACAATAAAGTATCTTAAAGATGGTGACATCCCTAATGGAGAAAATGCAAAGGCTTTTAGGATGAAGGTATCAAAATTTACCATTATAGACAATATTTTGTATAGAAAATCTCTTGCAGGTCCATACTTGAGATGTCTCAACAAGGAGGAAGCAAATGAAGTTCTTAAAGACATCCACGAAGGAGATTGTGGAAACCACACAGGAGGGAGAGCTCTATGAAGAAGGATGCCATGTTGTTGTTGTGGGTGAAAATCCTCAGGATGATTTTACCATGCATCCCTAATATACCATCCTCGGGATGCTGAAGAACTCTGCTGACTTCAGGATGTAACTATAATTCAGCATGTGCACATCCTGAGAATGAACTAACGAATTAGCTTTCTTATATGATTGCAGGTACAACTAAGTTATGATATGGATTTTTATAATAAAGCAACGTCTATATTATAACTCTCAAGTGAAGAAATCAGTGATAGAAGTGTAACTCATGATCTATAATTGAAGATGGAGTCAAACTTGTAACCGATACACATTTAATATCGGCGATAAACAAGGAAACAGCTGAATCATTGACTAGCCAAGAGGAAATAGTCAACAAACGACTAGTTTCTGTTAAAGACCTCCAACGTTCACCTGAAGAAGCTGTTACACAACATTGAAGACTTTAACTAGATAGCGGATCTCACGGGATTCATTAGTTATTCTCATGTATTATATATATGGGAGTATGGGACGAGTATAGGACACTTACAGACACCTTGCTTACATTATAGCTGCACACTAACACTTAGACACATACACAATCGTTGTAATCTTAGTACACTCGTCCACATACTCATCCAAAGTTGTATTCTTTTACCAAATTAATATTAACAAACAAGGCAGGGGCCTAGTCTACTCCCGAGGTTTTATGCCGGCGATCTACTATTGATCAAGGGCTTTCCTCGTATATCGAGTGTTATTCTTTGTGTTTTACTCATTTATTCGTTCATTACAAACAGTTCCATCCCGATGATATAACTGTCCATCCCGAAGCAAACCTAAGCCATCCCGAGCATAGCTGTCACTAATTTACTCTTTTTTGCATCCTGATCAAACATTTTCAGAATATAACTAGTTTTAATAGTAAATTCACATTCTTAGCACACTACCTCACAATTTCTAATTTGGAATACAAAATTATTTCTACTAGGTAATTTTTGACCAAAACAGTTGTATTCTCAGAAATGTGATCCATGTCAAAGACACAGCAACATCCTCCACCAGCCTACTGAACCTTTACATCCTATTATCTAACCATGGCCTTTCATGAAATGGGGGATGGGCATAGTAGGAAAACTACCTAAAGCTCTTGGTGGAAAGGTGATCATGTTGGTAATGACTACCTATTTCTCAAAATGGATTGAAGCTAAAGAATTTGTTCAAGTTAGGGACAAGGAAGTAGTATCCTTCATCAAAAGGAATATCTTGACAAGATTTGGTGTACCAGCCGAGATTATATGTGACAATGGACTCCAATTCATCAGCAAAAGGACAACGAGTTTTTGTCAAAGCTGGGGAATCAAGATGATATTATCAACACCTGTCCATCCTCAAGCTAATGGACAAGCAGAGTCTTCCAATAAGATCATCGTCAACAACTTAAAGAAGAAACTTGGAGAGAAAAAAGGAAAATGGGCAGAAGAACTTCCATTTGTACTCTGAGCAGATAGAACCACCTCCAAGAATGTAACTGGTCAAACACCTTTCTCTTTGGTCTTTGAAACAGAAGCAATGCTCCCAACAGAGATGGTAATGCCTACAGTCAGAAGACATCTTCAGGATGCTACTACCAACTCAGAAGCATTGCTACAAGATCTTGAAACAGTGGATGAGCTTAGAGATGCTGCTAAATTGAGGATGGCAGCCTATCAACATAGGATTGCCAAAGTATACAACAATAATAGAAGGATAAGAAGGTTCCAAGTAGGAGACTTGGTTCAAAGAAAAGCCTTCCAAAACACTACTGAGCCAAGTGATGGTAAGTTAGCTCCTAAATGGGAAGGACCATACTTGTTGGATCAGTGGCCTTTTTAACAATAAAGTTTATAGAACACTTAGGTGTTTGCAGTTATATCAAAGTTATTTGCACAGCGGAATGATAAATGTTCTAAGTTAAAGTATCACTTTTAACAGGAGTTATTACTCCCCCTTTACTATAGCAGTTAATGAGAATCAAAGCAATTCAAAGTATAAAGCAGTAAATGCAAGTATTGAATGATTCTCAGATGTGAAATGGATAATAAGTTATAAAAGCTTTGAAGGATTTCAATTAAACTCAAGAGTAAATCACATGTCTAAAATAGTGGGATAAGCCCATCTATTTATAGACGAACACAAACTGTTGTACTAAGTAATACAAGATAAGATTTAGCTATGATATCACTTAGGATAATGCTTACAACAGGCTGTAGCATTGAAACTTGTTCAAAGACTTTAAAAAACAATATAATACTAAACTACTGAAGTTGAGTCAGTTTGAGTCGGTTAGAACCTTCTGATGTGAAAATACTGATGAGTGACAAACTACTGATGAGTAGTTTGTCTTCAGTAGTTCTTTAGTGTAATGTCTGGTTAGACTTCAGAACTTCTGATGAGATAACTCTTCAGCACTTTACTAATTCTTCTTCAGTACTTGTTCATTTGTTCTTCAGCAGTTCTTTACTTAGCAGAAATAGGATTTGAACTTTGGTAACAAAAGTGGTTTCTTCAATCCTCTTTATCCCTACAATCTCCCCCTGGATTGATGAAGCCAAAACCAAATCCAAATCTTTATTTACCTTCATTTTTTCTCACTTCTAGTATTCTCCAGATTTCTGCAGTCATCTTGATACTAAGCGTATATAGTTGTTGCTCTGAGAGAGATCCTTGTTCAGGCTCTATATGTTGTATAGTGAGAAGGGTTTTTTGTTGACAATATGCTCAACTCCTTTGAATTCTTATAGACCTTGCTTGAACGATCTCTTCTGGTCACCTTCACTGAGTTGGAATTAGTGAATGACCACTTAACAATATTTACCTTAGACCTTTCAAAGTCTGAGGCATAGGAAACCAAGCTAGTCTCCTGGGTTTGACCTGATTGAGGAATGTCTTCTATTTCAGTTACCTTCAGGTGGGATTCCTTGCTTTCTTCAGGGTTCACACCACTTGGAATTGCAAAGTTGGGTAAGTGATGTGTTGTAACAACTTTGGTGTGTGATTGTTCTTTGATTGTCTGTTGTATCTGATAAGCATATGTAGCAGGATCCCTGAATTGGGTAATCAGAGGTTTTTCTTCAATATCAAAATTTGAGTGTACTACCTGACTTCCTTCTAATAGCACCATCTTGAAGTCAGTCTTTACAGCTTCCTCTTGATTCTTCTTTCTTGTAGCAGGTTTCTATAATGCACCAGATGATCTTTTGATTACTGAAGTTTTTGGGGCTTCAGCACTTTTGAACTTCTCTGGATGTGCAGCTTTGCTGGCCTTGAATTTCTTGTATGTATCATACAGAGTGTCTTCTTTCCATTTGGATATTGAGGCCTTTGAACCATAACCATTTGCTACTAGTTCTTCAATTATCTCTACCTTTTTGGCTTTTCTCTCTTTTTCAGTTGCCAACTTGTCAGCTATAAGTTGAGCTCTTCTTGTAAGTTCTTCTGTTGAGAGTTTGTTCAGAGAAGCCTTCTTGGCCTTTGAATTCTTTGTAATCATTATGATGAGTTGTTGTCTTTTATCTTCTTCAGCAATTTCTTCTTTGGCTCTTTCTTCGGCCTCTAACTCATCCAACTTGGCTTGATGCTTAGTTAGCTTCTCATCAAAACTGAGATCATCCCTTGCTTCCAGGCTATTCCATACTGCATCTTCCTTAGCCTTCTTTTGAGCCTCTTTCAAACTCTTCTCTAAATATTCTTTGGACATTGAGATTGGAGAAGGGTTTAAAACAGTTGTTGTTATTGTTGTTGGCTTTGGAATCTGAGCTGGAACTTGTTGAGGTGCCTGAGAAGTCTGTCCTTGTATGTTTTCAGAAGATGTAACTACTGAAGGAGAAATACTGGTCACAACTACTGAAGGATTGTCTTCAGCAGTTTGATATTGTTCTTCAGCAGTTTCTTGAATGCCTTGGTATGGATCAGCAGTTTGAAGCATCTCTATCTCTTTTCCTTTTCTCTTTGCTGGTGTTGACTTTTGAGCTTTAGGAGATACGTCTGGTTCCTTAATCTTCTCCCCCTTTTTGGCTTCATCCACTTCTGGAAGTCTTAAAGGTTTAGAAGCTGTAGCATATAATGTTGCAAGCTGTCTATGGTTTTCGTCCATCTTCTTGTTCAGCTCTGCAAGTTTGGTATTTATCAACTCAAATTGAGTGTTGGTCTTCAACTCCCAAGCAGTTGTAAATGTTTTGAGTTGTTCAGTGATAAGTGTAGACACCATCTGATACAGGGGACCATCTGGGCTGCATAGTTGGTTCAAGTCTATGGTGGAGAGCCCAGGGAATTGGGTAGGCTTTGTGAGTGAAGGGTGAGTTTTTGGAAGATCTTCAGTATGAACTGAAGATGCCACTTTAAGGGAATCTGGGTTTAAGTGGTCTTTAACCTGATCTTTTGTGACCAGCTCTTTGAGCTTAGAGACATTAGATTCAGTACCTTCAATATCAGCCATCAATTCATGTTGTGGAGTGGGTGAATCATCATCCAAACTAATGGAATCATCTAAATCCCTGATAAGGTCCTCAATGAGGGCTGTATCAGTTAAGTCATGAGCTAGACCCAAACTAGTTTTCTCATGAACCTCTTTTTCTTGGTTCAGAGGTTTTCCTACCTCAGGCATTAAGCCTTCATCAGTAGTTGCCACCTTTGAAGTCTTAGGGATGTTACTACTGTCCTCAGGTTCACCACTGGGTGATAAATGAGTAGTAGCAGCCTCAAAAGTACCTAAAGTTTCTAAGTTTGGGCTTATAGACCTTGGTTCATCCTCATCTCCCTGGTTAGGACTAATAAGGTCCACATCCATGTCAAATTCTGAGGGCATCGCCCCTGTTTGATGTGTTGCTTGGGGTGTGACATGTATTGGATATGACTCTTTTAGACCTGAGAGAAGTTGGGCAATTTCTATTGTTGTGTGTGGGGGTTCAGGTTCAGTAGTTGTTGGTAAGGGATCAGTAGTTATGGGTATGGGTAAAGGTTCAGCAATTTCAGTTACAGTTTTTCTAAGTCTTTTTCTTTGAAAAATAACTGTAACAGGTTTTCTTTTGGGTGGTGGAGATGGAGTGGACCAAGAGAATGTTTCAGTCACTACCTTTTCAAGTGCAGATTGCACATCAGTAGTTTCAGGGATCTCCACTTCCTGAACTACCTTTTTCTTTGGGTTGGTGGGTTTTTGTTTTTGTTGTTTAGGCTTTTTGGCTTTCTTAGCTTTGGGTTTTGAAGATGTGGGTTCCTCAGGGACAGGTTCTTGTTCCCTTTGGTCATCTTCTGGCACAATGGCCGTTTTGTTATGCCTTGAGAATACTTGGGAAGTAAGAGGTTTTAAAACAGATGTTTTTCCCACAAGTACTCCCTCTCCAAGTTCTTTTATTATGCATTTCATAACAAATCATGGATATAACAAAAACTTTTTCTTATCATTTTCATGATGTAAAACCAACTCATTAAAGAAAAGTTTAGATGCCTTGAAAGTTGTTTCAGAAATGATTGAGTGAAAAATTGGTTGAAAGGTTGAAGGCATCTGATCATATGATCCAGTTTTAGGACTTAAGCACATTATAATATAATGAAATAACAGTTTATATTGTGGATCAAAATATTTCTTATAAACTGTTGCTTGTGCTAAAGTACCTTGATAGCCACTCTCTGTCATGGTTAAATGAATATCAGCATCTGAAATGTGCTATGGAGCATCAGAATCATTTAAACCAAGTCTTATGCTCAAAGTTTCTGGTGTGATGGCCATAAGCTTCCCTTGGATAGATGATTTTAGGTAAATCACTTTGTTGTTAACTGTCACCGTTTTCGTATTTGCCCAAAACTCATTTAGAGTTTCTTCATGGATTGGAGGATCAATGGTGAAAGCAGTTTTAAATTGGGATTTGACGACCAAATTGATTATGTCATCATATTGGGACCAGGCTTCGTCTTTATCAAAGTAGTCTCGCTGATTGTGTCCTTGTTTTAGAACAAGAGCCATGGTTCTTTTGATCGAACAGTATTGTTTTTAGGTTAGTGAGGGGTTTTGTCTTTGCTTTGAGTGAGAAAGAGAGAATTTTGATTTTTTAATGGATAAGTGTTCGAAAAGGATATGTATCAGAAGTTTTTATCCGACTGGGTCAAACTTCTGATAAGTGAAAAGTCCTTTTTAACCTTTTTAATGAAACTACTGATGAAGTAGGTTTCTTCGTCAGTGGTTTTAGTCTTCAGTAGTTTGAAACGTCTGATGAGATCGACTTTCAAACCACTGTTAAAACTTCTGAAAATTTTCTCTTCAGTAGTTTTATCAAACCACTGTTTCCATTCAAAAACAACAGATGTTTCTCTCTTTTTGGTATTCATCAGAGGTTTTGTGACAGATCAATAGATATGTAAGAAAAAAAATATACAGAAGAGAATACTTACAGTCTTTACTCAAAATTTAGCATCCCAAGCATGGATACTAACCTCTGAAATGTTGTTGAATTAAGGGGTTTGGTGAATACATCAGCTATTTGATTAGCAGTTGTGACATGTTTCACCTCAATCTTGCCTTTTTCATAGCAATCTCTTATGAAATGATACCTGATTTCAATGTGTTTAGTCTTTCAGAACTGAACAGGATTTTGAATGATGCTAATGGCAGATTTACTATCTACTAGAAGAGGAGTCTTGGTCTCTTTGATTCAATAATCAAGCAGTTGATATTGGAGCCATTGTATCTGTGATGTACAGCTTGCAGCAGCAATGTACTCAGCTTCAGCTGTTGAAGTTGCCACAGATGTTTGTTTCTTTGATTGCCAGGACACCAGACAGTTTCCAAAGAATTGACAACCACCAGATGTTGATTTTCTTGACATCTTACACCCTGCATAGTCACTATCTGAAAAAGCAATTAACTTGGTATTGCTTGAAGCAGGATACCAAATTCCTAAAGTAGGAGTTCCTTTCAGATATTTGAAGATTCTTTTGACAGCAGTTAGGTGTGATTCTCTTGGTGAAGATTGGTATCTAGCACAGACACAAGATGAAAACATAATATCTGGTCTAGAAGCAGTTAATTACAAAAGAGAACCTATCATACATCTATACATGGTTTGATCAACCTATTTTCCTTGATTAACTGGTTCAACTTGTGTGGTTGGTGTCATGGGAGTGGAACTTGATTTACAGTCTTGTAATGAAAATTTGTTTAATAATTCTTTAACATATTTTGATTGATGTTTAAAAGTTCCATTTGTTTGTTGCTTGATTTGCAGTCCCAAAAAGTACTGCAATTCTCCCATTGTACTCATTTCAAATTTTGATTGCATGAGTTTCTTAAAGTCGTCACACAATTTTGTGTTTGTTGAACCAAAAATGATATCATCAACATAAATCTGAACAAGTAAGACATGATTTCCAACATGTTTGATGAAAAGTGTTTTATCAATGGAGCCTCTTGTGAAGTGATTCTTAAGTAAAAAGTTGGAGAGTGTTTCAGACCAGGCTCTTGGAGCCTGTTTTAGCCCATAAAGAGCTTTGTCAAGTCTGTACACCCAGTCAGGATGAGAAGGATCCTCAAACCCTGGAGGTTGACAGATATACACTTCCTCTTTTATTTTTTCATACAAAAATGCACTTTTGACATCCATTTGAAAAACTTTTATGTTGTTGGAAATAGCATAAGATAAAAATAACCTGATAGCTTCAAGTCTTGCAACTGGTGCAAAGGTTTCATCATAATCAATGCCTTCTTCTTGAGAATAACCTTGTACCACCAATCTTGCCTTGTTTTTAATGATCCTACCAGCTTCATCTTATTTGTTTCTGAAGACCCATCTAGTACCAATTGGTTGCTTGTTTGGAGGTAAGGGACAAATTTCCCAAACCTGTTGCTTCTTGAATTGAAGCAGCTCATCTTGCATGGCTTGAACCCAATTGTTATCTTTGAGGGCTTCTTGATACTTCTTTGGTTCCAACTGAGAAATGAATGCTGAGAAAAAGCAAAAGTTGGATAGCTGGTTTCTGGTAAGCACCCCTGATGCAATATCACCCATGATTTGTTGCAATGGATGATCTTTGTGTTCAATCAGTTGTTGTAGACATGTACTTGAGGATGGTTCTGGAACTTCTTCAAATAAACCACTGAGATTGATAATATCTGGTTCAGCTGTTTGTTGAGGTTCAGGAGTTCTTGGTTCAGCTGAATCAGTAGTTTCAAAATGTTCATCCGCAGTTGTTGAAGTAGAAGCTTGTGAAACTTCTGAAGGTTTAAAAGTTGATTTGATGACTGTTTGTGATGTCCATGGTGTAGGATCATCATCTTCAAACCCTTGATAACCATATTCAGTAGGTTTGGATGTTGAAACAGTCTTTTCAGGTCCGAAATTAAAACTGTCAAGGTCAAAGAGTTCAGCAGGATGTGCTGGAATGAGAGTATGTTTGGATTCATTGAACTTGACTTTCAGTGTTTCTTCTACTATCTTGGTTCTTAAATTGAAGACTTTGTAAGTTTTTCTCATTGGAGAATAACCAAGAAAATAACCTGAATCAACTTTAGCAGCAAACTTAGAGATAGAGTCTTTGATGTTGAGGATAAAACATTGACATCCAAAAGCCCTGAAGAAGGAGATAAGGGGCTTTATGCCATGAAGAATTTCATAGGCAGTCTTGGTATGTCTCTTGTTGATAAGGACTCTATTCTGAACATAACAAGATGTGTTGACTGCTTCAGCCCAAAAATACAAAGGTAGGCCTGAATCAGCTAACATGGTTCTTGCTGCTTCTATCAATGTTCTGTTCTTCATTTCTGCTACACCATTTTGTTCAGGAGTTCTGGGAATGCTGTATTGTCTAACAATCCCTTTAGACAAACAGAATTCATCCAGATTTTTGTTCCTGAACTCTGTCCCATTGTCACTCCTGATGATTTTGACAGAAAGAGAATATTGCTTCTCTACTTGTAGAATGAAGAACTTGATTATTTCAGCTGCCTCATCCTTGGAATATAAGAAGAAGACCCATGTAAATCTTGAGTAGTCATCAATGATGACCAAGCAGTACTTCTTCTTACCAAGGATCATGATCTTGACTGGTCCAAATAAGTCCATATGGAGTAGTTGAAGACATGCAGTTGTTTTTTATTCTTCAATAGACTTATAGGAGGACTTATGTTGTTTACCTTTAAGATAGGAAACACAGTGTTCTTTACACTGGTATTCCTTCAAAGGTAGACCTCTGACCAAGCCCATTTTTTGTGACTTTGTTTATGGTTTTAAAGTTCACATGGCCCAGTCTCCTGTGCCGGAGATCAGTTTTTGAAGTTGATGCCTTTGAGAAGAAACAGGCAGTGTTGTTCAGTACTTTGTCTTTCTCAATGTCCACTGCATAGACATTGCCACATCTTTTGGCAATCAGCAAAGTATGATCTTCAATGATCTTCTCTATCAACTTCTGGCCTTCTGGTGATATGATTTTGCATGCTGTCTTGGTGAAAAAGGAAGAATATCCTTTGTCACACATTTGTGACACACTCATCAAGTTGTACTCAAGATTTTCAACCAGATTGACCTTGTCAAACTGCATTTTGCCTAAGGATACATTGCCATATCCTAGCACATATCCCTTGGCATTGTTCCCAAAGGACACAAATCCTTCTCTTTTGCTGATAAAATTGTTTATCAGGTATCTGCATCCAGTCATGTGCATTGAGCCTCCACTGTCAACATACCAAATTCTATTCAAACCTCTGGAGACCCTCTGCACAAAATAGCAAATTAGTTAGATTTGGGAACCCAAGCCAAATTGGCTTTGGGTTTGCTCTTGAGAACAGGTGTAGGTTGTTGAGGACCAATTTTTGAAATCCATGTCTTTCTGGCAATGGATTTTTCATTAGGGACAATGGTGGCATTGTTTTGGTGACCACCATCAACTTTGGTCATCAGAAGTTTAACCAAATTTATCAAATCTTTAACCTCAGCAGTTTGTGAAACTACTGATGAGTTAGGTCTAACTTCTGAAGATGAACTTTGAGAAAAAGGCCTTTGTTGAGATAAAGTCTTTTTAAGAGAAAGGATTTTGCTTGGTTGTTGTTTGTTGGGAAAGAAAGTGTGTTCAAAATCTTGTCTTATTTGTTTTCCCACAACTAGTTGTTGATTTTTCTTATTAAACTGATTTCCCTTTCTATATTTACAAAGTTCAGTTATGTGGTTAAACAGACCACATATTTCACATGCCTTTTCCTTCTCTTTCCTTTTAGATACAACAAGAGAGTTGGAAGGCAATTTACTGACAATATCAGTATTTTTCAATAGGTCATCAGTAGTTTTCAGAGTCTCAACTCCTGATCTAGATAAAACTACTGATGGCTTGTTGTTAGTGGTTTTAACTTCTGCAGTACTTTCATTTTTGAGAAAGTTCTGATGAAAGGATGTGCACTCTTCCTTTTCAGAAGTTTCAATCAACTTTCTCCCATCATTATCAGTTTTGTGGGTGAAATCAGTTGGTGATTCAGTGTTAGTATACCCTATGCCAAACTTAACATTTGCATCAGTTTGCTTGTTAAGCAGCATTTGGTATCCCTTAAAAGACTCAACCCATTTTTCACAGTCAACCTTAGTGTCAACAAGCTCTTTTCTGACATTGCCTAGGTTGTCTATCATGCTTTTAATTTGTGCTTGGGTTTCAATAGATTTATCAGTTAATTTAGAAATCTCCTTATTTTTCAAAACAAGTTTTCTTTCTAAATCACACTCTATCTGAGTGAATTTTCTCTCCATGTCATTTGATTTGCCTTGTAAATGCACATTTGTTTCCCTAATTAAAGCAAAAGATTCTTTTGCAAGAATTTGAACAAAGCTTTAAAAGAGATTGTTGTGATACCTGAGATAGAGCAGAATTAGAGGAGTATCCCTCAAAAGCCATTAAGGCAAAATTCTTTCTGCCATTATCAGGTTCTCCCCAGTTGATATCATAGACTTTGTTGTCTGCATCTGGACTGCACTAAGATGTATCAAAAGGAAGACTGCTCCAGTTAACATACCCTGATGTAAATAGACTTTGTTGTGGGGGTTGTTGAGTTTGTGGAGGTTGTTGAGCAGCTGGAAAAGGAGGCATTTGTTGTTGTTGCTGAGCAGGCATTTGAACATATTGTACTTGTGGCACATATTGGATTTGTGGAGCTTGTGCCTGTAGAAAATGAGCACTCCCTTGAGTTCCATTAACCTATTATAATTGGGATTAAATTGATTTCCAGACATTGGTTGGTTGAAGCTAGAGATTCTACACTCTCTAGCAAAGTGTCCCAACTTTTGACACTTGTGACATCTCAATTTAGATTTGTCAAAACCAACTTTTGTAGAGTTGTTTAATCCTGGAAATTTCCTTCCTGACCTTTTATAAAATTTGTTAGTTTTTATGCTTAACAAGGCCAGTTGATGTAAAATATCCATTTCTTCTAAGTCATCACTGCTAAAATATTTTAAATCATCCATGATAAAACACATGTTGTCAGCAGTTTGACTTAGATCTTCATTGTCATAAGCTGGGAATGATCCATCTGATGAGATCCCAGCTGTTATGTCAATGTGATCAAAAGATCCAAAATTATTAGAACAAGATGGTGAGTCATGTCCCAATAAGGTTGTGCTACCTGGAATATAGTCATCAGCAATTTTGCCAGATACTTGTAACTTTTTCTTTTCATTAATCTCTCTTTTAAAAGTTAACAATTTACCATGTAACCTTGTTAGGTTCAGGGAATTAAAATCTGAACTTGTCCTGAGGACTATTGAATAGGTTTCCCATTTTGAAGGTAAAGACCTTAAAAATCTATGTAACATAGATGCATTTGAATAGATCTGACCATTAAGTTTTAACTCTGAGATGAGTGATGAAAATCTTTCAAATTGTTGAGTTAATGTTTCACCATCTACATGAGTAAAAGTTTCATATTGTTGGGCTAAAATTTCTCTGGTGTTGGCTATGACCTCTTCAGTTCCTCCAAACTGGTCTTTTAGGCTATCCCACAGCTCTTTGGCACTTTCACAATGTAAAAGTCCAGCATAAATTTCATTTGGGAGAGCCATAGCAAACATAGAAAAAGCTTTTGTATCTAGCTCTAATTTTAGGAAATCTTCTTCAGTGTAGTCTTTAGGGTCTTTTGGTCTTTCTACTTTAGATTCTGGATCTGTTATTACTGGTTTGTGAGGTCCAAACATTACAGACCTCCAACAGATAGTATTGGTCTGAGATATGGTGTGTGCCAACCTTCTTTGCCAGATGTTATATTCATTTCTGACTAGCATAGGAGGTTTATTGGCAGATCCAGTATTATAAGGGTCCATTTTTAAGAAGTTTGGATTGTCAATACTTCTTTAAAGTGATGGATGTAAAATAAAGTGAGTTTTAATCCTTTGTTGGATATCAATGAGAGTCTGTGTCTGATTCTCAATTTGTTAGATTGATTTTTAATCAGATAAACCAGAGCTCTGATACCAATTGTTGGATCAGTGGCCTCTTTAACAATAAAGTTTATAGAACACTTAGGTGTTTGAAGTTATATCAAAGTTATTTGCACAGCGGAATGATAAATGTTCTAAGTTAAAGTATCACTTTTAACAGGAGTTATTACTCTCCCTTTACTATAGCAGTAAATGCATTCTCAGATGTGAAATGGATAATAAGTTATAAAAGCTAAAAGGATTTCAATTAAACTCAAGAGTAAATCACATGTCTAAAATAGTGGGATAAGCCCATCTAATTATAGACGAACACAAACTATTGTACTAAGTAATACAAGATAAGATTTAGCTAAGATATTACTTAGGATAATGCTTACAACAGGTTGTAGCATTGAAACTTGTTCAAAGACTTTAAAAAACAATATAATACTAAACTACTGAAGTTGAGTCTGTTTGAGTCGGTTAGAACCTTCTGATGTGAAAGTACTGATGAGTGACAAACTACTGATGAGTAGTTTGTCTTCAGTAGTTCTTCAGTGTAATGTCTGGTTAGACTTCAGAACTTCTGATGAGATAACTCTTCAGCACTTTACTAATTCTTCTTCAGTACTTGTTCATTTGTTCTTCAGCAGTTCTTTACTTAGCAGAAATAGGATTTGAACTTTGGTAACAAAAGTGGTTTCTTCAATCCTCATTGTCCTTACAATACGTGATCGATTCTGAGGCTGGCAAAGGAGCATTTGGCTCTCAACTTTGGAAGGTGAAATTCTACCAAGGTCTTGGAATGCGATCCATCTAAAGTATTATCACATATGAGGTATGAAAGCAATCTTTCTAAATTTACATTTCATTTTTCTAACAATATCATGGTCTAGTATATAGTCCATCCTGAGAATTTTACAGAACCATCATGAAGATGGAACTTTAAAGACTAGAGGGTTGGCCACCCTCTCCTACGTTAAGGTGTCTGACACCTTCCTAAGTTTTAAAGGTTTTCACCTTTCACATTGGGTTAGCAACCCCGCCTGGAGCGCACGTTATTCGTGTATATCTTCAGGATGGTGGGACCAGTTCATGTAAAAGTGGCTGACAATCTCATCATTTTTGGAGTATACATTGAATACCTAAGGTTTAGACATTTTTCAATGTTTCTTTCTTGTATTTGGCCTAGTCGCCAGTGGACTTGTCGCCAGTTATTCTTAGGCTGTAATGCCAGTTTATGTTAGGCCTTGTCGCCAGCTATCTTCAAGATATTACATATGGGCCTTGACGTCAGTAATCTTCAAAATATTATAAAAGGGCTTGACCCCAGTTTCTATAAGGCGTTGTTGCCAGAATGATAACTTTGTTTACCTTTCCACAGGTTATTCTCAAAGTTATTAATCTTTTCTTAAAAAGGAAAAAATATTTAAGTTTTTCTTGAAGATAAAACAGATGGAATACTAGGGACATCCTAAAGATAGCAAAGACCATTCTGAGGATGATAAAGAAGAAATCCTGGGAAAATATCATAAGGATACAATAGTCACTAGGGACATCCTCAAGATGTCATTGAAACTGATGCTTTGAAGACCAACTATTGAATTGGGATAAAGGTATAAGTACATAATTTATTCTTTTTATGCTTGTTACTTAACAACATTGCAGGATATCGAAAGAATGGAGAAAAGAACACAAAGATGTAGCGTCAAAGGAGTTACCGTTTTATTTACTTATTAGCCAAAATTGACGTCAACCCCTGGCTTCATCCTAAACCAGGACCCATCCACCAGGGGTCAACATCTTTAGTCCAGGTCAGAGAAAGATTTGGGGCTTCGTCTTGCAAACCAAGATCCCTCCACCCCAAAATCTTTCATTGTCTTAAACTATTACATACCAAAATAAAATTGTTTGAAATTGTTCAACCACAAACTACTACCATCTCCTTGTGTTCCAGCACCATCTGGGCCTGTTCAGATTTCACCTGTTTCAGCTCAACCTCTACCTTGTCTAACTTCTTTTCAAGATATTTGCCCTTATCATGAGCAATCTTCTTCACATCCTCAAGTTTAGACTTGGTGTCATTGAGCTCTTTGGCGACTCCTTCCATGGACTTCAAGAGATATTCATGTCCCTACAAAAGAAGGAAACAGGTAAGTATCTTGTCCTAAAGGTTTACTTATACAAATATTCTTGTTGCCATCCTCAGGATAGCACTGTACCTTTACAGTAAACTGGGAAATCTTGCCCAAGACATCCTCAAAACTAAGGCCCTCAAAGGGAGCAGTCTCTTGGGCCAAGCAGAAATAGTAGCAGTTTTCCTCTTCTTAAAGGAAGCAGATTCCCTTGACTTAGGAGGAGCAGGAGGAGGGCTAGTCATCCTGGAACTGGACGGTGAGGTAATCTTGGTTACCCTGACATCCTGAATGTCAATCTTGTCCAAGTCAAAGGAAGCGGACTTCTTTGCTGAAAACATCAACACACAAGATTAGATAATGATATATATAACAAAAACATCCTCAGGTGTAACAGGTAATACTTACCAGACATCTCCGTGGCTTTGCTAGTAGTGTAGCTCTCTTCTACTTCAAAGGTTCTAGCTGAGACAGGTAAGTCTAAAATAGCTTTATATCTGATAATAGAATCAGTCAGGGGAGGAGCAAGTTTGGCAAGTGAAGCACCTGTCACACAAAATTTTTTGAATATCAGTGATATCCTCAAGATATCATTGCAAAGTTTTCTTTAACATCCTAAATAATATTTACCACTTTTTAGCCAAGACATAGGGATATCATCCCCAAAAGGAATGGAATCCCTCTTCACAAAGAAGTACTTTGGTTTCCAAGATCTGTCAGACTTAATGACACTATACAGGAAAGGAGGATCCTTAATTACAAGCTGAAGTACATAACAGTTGGAACCATGAGTTTTCATCTTATACAGGTAAGACAGGTCACCAATCTGAAGATTGATACCATGATTCTTGATGATCTTATTACAGACCATCAAGATCCTCCAGACCTCAGGCATAGCCTGGGTATAGGCCATACCAGTTACATCAAAGAACTCTTTGATAAACAAGGGGAATGGATATTTTAAACCCAAGTGGAAAGGCAGGTACAAGAAGCAGACCCAAACAGAAGATGCAAAATCAGATTTTGCACTTGGATCATAGGGACGAAACTCAGTAGAACTAGAGAAAGCCCCTGAGTTCTTCAAAGCTTGGATATCCCTATCATTAAAGGAACAGATTTCTTGATCAGGATTGCTTAACATGTTCTGGGGAATGAAGTCTTTGGAGACTCCTACACTCCCAGAAGCTCTTGTTACTTTCTTAACCATCCTCGGATTTTTTTCGATTAATAAAAAGTTTTGCAGGATTAAAAGAAGAAAAGCAGAGAAGAAGAGAAAGATTACCTTTTTTTGATAATTTTGTGTGATTATAAAGGAAGAAATAAAGCCTAGATATAGGCGGCAGAAGATGATGATGTGTAAACGGTCATCACAAAAAATAGTCATTGCTATCCTGACAAGACGTCTAATCAGGATCAGTAGATAAGTTTTCGATTAAAAAAATTATTATAACCATTTGAGATATTAACGATAACATATTTTTGGGGACAATTGTTGGTGGTGAAAATCCTCAGGATGATTTTACCTTATATTCTCTGTGTGACATCCTCGGGATACTGAAGGACTAAGCAGGGTTCAGGATGTAACTGTATTTTACCTAATATGCATCCTAAGGATAGACTAACGAATTATCTTATTATGATGATACTGCAGGTACACTTAATCAATATTAAGACTTGTAGCTGATCACTAATGGCTATATTGTCTTACTCAAGTCAAAGAAGCTGATCGTTGGAGAGCAATACGTGTGAAGCAAGTCCATGGCTAAAGAACAAGTCATTGGTGTAACCGACGAGCATTAATAATAGGCGAGAATCATGGAAACTGTTATTCCAAAATCTATGTTGGTTGAAACTAGGGGTGCAAACGAGCCGAGCGGCTCGCGAGCTACTCGAGATCGGCTCGGTAAAAAGCTCGAACGAGCCGAGTCTTATCGAGCTCGAGCCTGAAATAAAGCTCATTTAGTTATCGAGCTCGAGCTCGAGCCTCAAATGTAAAACTCGGTTAGGCTCGTCGAGCCTTATCGAGCTTTGCTTATTTATGTCAATTAATATTATATAGCCCAATTGTATTGCAACCCAGGCATTAACTAAATTATTTTGGGACTTGGGCTTCTTAATTGTCCAAAACGAGCTCATTAATGGTCCAAAACGAGTCCTTAATACTCAAAACGAGCTCCTTAATGGTCCAAAACGAGCTCGAGCCGAGCTTGGGCTCGTTTAAACTCTTGCCACATAAATTTTGATCGAGCTTTCGAGCCGAGCTCGAGTTCTTATCAATACTATCGAGCCGAGCTCGAGCCCAATATACAAGGCTCGAATCGAGCTCGAGCTCGAGCTTCTGAAAATTGTAATGAGCCTAGCTCCATAATGCAAGGCTCAAGCTCGGCTCGGCTCGTTTGCACCCCTAGTTGAAACTAACTCAAACGTTCACCTGAAACAGTCCACAAGCTCCTTGAAGACGGCGGATATCGTGGGATTTCTTATTTACTTTACATGTAATTATAAATATGGGATTGATGAACGAAATAGGACACTTCTGGTTCACTCAATACTTAGCTGAAAACTTGATACTCACACACACTACACAATCGTTGTAATCTTAGTCGTTCATCAATCATCCGAAGTTGTACTCATTTTTAATATTAACAAACAAGGCAAGGGCTTAGACTCCTCCCGAGGTTTTGTGTCGGCGATCATAAAGTGATCAAGGGCTTTCCTCGTACATCGAGTGTTGTTCTGTTATTACATTACATTCACAATCATCTTCTCTTGCTCATTTAACCATTCTGTCAGACAGTTGTATCCTCAGGATATAACTGTCCATCCTAAACAGTTTTCTTTGCCATCCTGACCATAGTTGTCAAATATCTTTTGTTTGTTATTTAACGTGCAATCTTGAAGATATAACTAAGCTTTTGACATATTTAATACTTTTAGCACTCTACCTCACATTTTCTGATTTGGAAACAAAGTTATTTTTAGAAAAAATTACACCATTAGTCCTTATGGTTTCCACCAAATTTCAATGTAAGGTATTAAGGTTTATTATTTCAATTTAAGGTATTAAGCTTTTAATTTGTTTCAATGTCAGGTATTAGGGACTAACCTAGTTAAAACTTAACTGAGTTTGAGGGGTATTATGGTCCATTCACCTGTTTATAAAAAAAAATAAAAACCAAAACCCAGTTGTACAAGACTCGAACCTGGGACCTTGGCTTATTAAAACAACAGGCAAACCAGCTGATCTAAGCTACCAGATGGTTATTATTTCGATCAGAATCTTTAACTGTGTTGAATATTTGAAAAGGTATGGTTTGTTTTGGTAAAATATTTTATATGTTTGATTAGAGGAGATAAAAGGGGAAAGATAAAGGTGTGGTTGATTTTTTATCAACGCAAACCATCCTATTTATACCCATAAATTTTGAAAAAAATAAACAATAAACAAAAAATCATCGTTCAAAAACGGCTGGAGACGGTTCAGGATGGCTCGGAGATGGCTCAAGCTGAGCCGAAGACGGCTTGAGCTCAGACGTCAGTGAAACATTTCAAGGGCCCACCGAAGACGTCTTTGTGGCACTGGCAACATCTCCGGTGACGCCTGACACTCCTCGAGATCGATGACAACACATGGTGCTCTTGTATTGGATGGAAACCAAAGGGTCTCGGGGCCTCAGAGGTCTTGGGACACGTGAACCGTCTCTCCAAAAAAATGGGAACGGGCTATAATCGTAATTGGACCGATCAACGGACTAAAATCGTGATTCTCCCTTTTATTTTGGCTCGGTCTATTCACACCCCCTCCTTCTATTTCAACCCCCCCCCCCCCTCAAAGCGCCTCGCTTTGGCCAAAGCGACGCGCTTTGCTCCCATTTCGAGGAGGTCAGTACGAGGATGTAGAAAAAGTTGAAATTTAAAAGCGAAGCGCCTCGCTTTGGCCAAAACGAGGCGCTTCGGATCAATTTTTTATTTTGGGGTGTTTTTTGACGTTTTGAATTGGTTTTTTATTTTTTTAATATAATTATTTAAAAAAGTTAAAAATTTTTAAAAAACAAAGTAATAACCCTAATCAAACGTCTATATAGGCGTTTTCGATTTCCAAATGAATCAACGACTTAAACTTTACATCATCAACCACGTATAGTCAAAGATTTTAACACAAAACAAAGTAATAACCCTAATTATACTATCATTAATAACTCTAAAAGTGGTTTTATTATTTTTTTATTCATTACTTCCGGGAAAGATACAACATTAATCTTCGTTATCTTGTATCATCTCTTAACATGCTTGGTAACAAAGAGGAATACTTTCTTCTTTTGTTGTACAATCTTTGTTAGTTATTGTTTACCTTCCAATAGATTTCAAGTATGTTGTACTGGTTGTGGAAAGAAACCAACAGTCGGATCGGTGTGACCAGGTTTTACATCACCATTATGTGAAGAACTTGATCTTCAAATGCGGTATGCGCGTTAAATTTCATTAAATACTTGAAAAAGGCGAATTAGTCAAACTTTGTAGAGGCCTATGTTTTACGAGAGGTGAGTTGGCAATCAAGGGATCCGCTTGGAGTCTAAAGCTCCGCGTGTCATCTTGGTCGAACTCATGTTGCAACATTCGTCTCGTGTGTGTTAGGGTTAGAAATTTTAGGGCTTTTTAGTGGGTTTTTCCAAGACTTCATCCTTGTGCTTTTTAGTAGGTTTTTCCAATGCTCAAACAACACAGGCAAGTCCTCGTCTGATCCACAAAACAAAACCATAATCTTGAAGTGTTTTACTATAGCCACTTTCCCTGGTTTACGAGGAATGGGTTGAAGGTGTGTGTTGCAAATATAATAAACAAAGATAATAGGAAGAAGATCAGAGCTCTAAAAGCAAGTGTGAAGATCCAGAGAAAGAAATTAGAAGAAGAAGATGATGAAAAGTGCTCGAACATAACTGGCACCGGCTTGAGATATGAGTTTGATTAGCTTAAATCTGTCTGATCCATGGTATCCACTTTCACCTCAAGCTTTCTTTTCCTACCCCTATTTTGAATTAGTATACGGAGATCAAATAGACGAACATCATTCAAAATTTCAACTTCCCGCTAATCTCTACGCCATCATTGACTACAACAAACCGACAATCTTCCTCCACGACGCTGAAATTTTGAAGATAATTAAACAATTAAAAATGATACCACTAGACCACTGTTCAGGTGCTTAAGTCCACCAACCTACTTCACGTTAACAGATATCTCTCCAATAACAGAAGAGTTATCTTCAATGATTCTAAGAAACTTGAAAGAAGAGGTACCTTGAAACTAGATTCGGTGCAATCGGAAACTGAATATTATATTACAATAATATTAAGTTGAGCAAAAAGTTTTGTTTGAAGCCTAGTTCTTTTGGCCACGGGTACAGAAAGGTTATAAATGTTAATGTTGTTTCATGTTGCCATCATCGTTGACAGATATCTCTCCGATAACAGAAGCGTTATCTTCAAATTGATGTATAAGTTTTAGAGTCAGTAAGCATTTAAAGAATTTAATCCGATATGCTCTATATCAACCGAAAATAAGTATCATCAATCTGGTATTAGTGGTTGGAAACTCTGATGACAAAGCTTGTGTTGAGGGATAAACCATTCAGAATGGGTTGAAGGTGTGTGTTGAAACAAGGTATGGATATGGAGAACATGGAATGAGATGATTTCAATTTTCGTATAAAGATTCCATAACTAAAATTCAGTTGTTATCGGAGAGATATCTATCAACGATGAAGGCAACATACTTGAAATCAATGGGAAGGTAAACAATTCCTGCTCATGATGAGGAATATCTAGTCGATTCGACTTTTGATTTCTTTCCGCAACCAGTACAACGAACTCTGTATGGGTTGCGTGTTATCGCCGATCCGATTGTTAAAACTATCAAGAATATGAACTTATTAAAACAATTGTTCAGGCAAGCAAGTAAAATTCAGTTATTATCGAAGAGATATCTGTCAAAGATGAAGGCAACCTGATAAAGACTGAACACGAGTATAATCAAACAAGGGTTGCTCTGAAACCCACCAATGATCAATTAAACATTCTGAAACGCAGCAAACAGAGTGTGGAAGTCGAGCATATCGATTAGACATGCAAAAAAATTGTATTCTGAAAAATATGGGTATCGAATGTATAGTCGAAGCACCACGAACAATGATTTATTAAAGTTGTACGAAGTTGGATGTTTCTATCGAAAAACACAAATGAGCAATAAGCGAACCAAAACGCCTCAAATGAATTTTTTTTGGCTTGGAAACAACTTAAAAGAACTAAAAATGAATTAAAATTATTTTTTAATCAATAACAATTAATTTTAAAGAATTAAAATTACTTTTTTTTAAAAGGCCAAAGCAAAGCGCTTGGGCCCTTTTAAAAAAAAATAAAGTTCCTTTAATTAATTCTTTAAAATTATTTGTTATTGACTAAAAAATAATTTTAATTCATTTTTAGTTCTTTTAAGTTGTTTCCAAGCCAAGAAAATTCGTTTGAGACGTTTCGGTTCGTTTATTACTCGTTTGTGTTTTTTCGGTAAAAATATTCAGCTTTGTACAACTTTGATGAATCATTGTATGTGGTGCTTGGACTATACCTAACACACAACAATTTGTTTTAATTCATTTTAAAGTGTTTTTAATTACTTTTCAATCAATCAAGGTATTCACATTTTAGTAACATGTTAGACTAACTGGGATTTAGAACAACCACATGTCAAGAAATGATAATTTCCAAATATTGCAGATCAAGGTGTTACCAAGCATGTCAAGAAATGATAGTTTTCAAATATTGCATGTCTAAATCATTGTACGATGTCTTTTCAGAGGAACCCTTGTTTGATTATACTCGTGTTCGGCCTTTAAACTTCGCTTTTGTTTTTTGATAGAAAGGAACTACGTTGCAAATATAATAATAATGTAAATAATAATAATGTAATAAATTATGGTTTCAGTTTGCCTTCATCGTTGACAGATATCTCTCCGAGATGATAAAGGTAGATCATGGAAAGTTCAACTCAAGAAAGAAAGATGAAACCGATTAATGTTCTTTATATATGAATAGTGACCCTCTGGCAAACCTGCGTAAAGGAATAAAGCCACATATGTTGCCATTAATACCAATGATGGTCAACTCAAGAAAGTTCAACTCAAGAAACAAAGATGGTCACTATTCATATATAAAGAACATTAATCGGTTTAATCTTTGTTTCTTTGAGTTGAACTTTTCATGATCTACCTTTATCATCTCGGAGAGATATCTGTCAACGATGAAAGCAAATTGAGTTTTTCTTATTGGAATCTTCTACGATATCATCTCATTCCATGTTCTCCATATCCATACCTTGTTTCAAGTACTTTAGGTAAAGTGATCAAACGAACGAGATACCTAACTCCTAGAAGTCTTGAAGACCAAATGTCTTTTTGCAAAAAGGTAGACCATACCATTAGACCACTGTTTAGGTTGCCTTCATCGTTGAAAGATATCTCTCTGATAACAGAAGAGTTATCTTCAATGATTCTAAGAAACTTGAAAGAAGTCTATTAATTGATTTTAGGAATTGCTTGAGAATATATTTTTTGATCAAAAGATCAATAACTATTCATTGTAGTTTAGATTTTGTTAGGACTTTAAATAAAGAAGATTGAGGGTTAGTTACTACTCTGTACTTCAAGTAGAAGAAGATGAAGAAGAATAAATGAAGTCTATTAATAAAGGTTAGTAGGTTACTCATTACTGGCAGGATGCAAATCATGATGTGATAGGATTTTTATAATTTTATTGGTTATACTTTTTTTTCATTTTTTTAAGAATTGTTTGAGAATATATTTTTTGATCAAAGGATCCATAATTAAACCATTCAGAACAGTAACGATCGCTTTACAATCCGAAAATGAGTATCATCAATCTGATATTAGTGGTTGGAAACTCTGATGACAAAGCTTGTGTTGAGGGATAAACCATTCGGAATGGGTTGAAGGTGTGTACTGAAACAAGGTATGGATATGGAGAATATAGAATGAGATGATTTTGATTTTCGTACAAAGATTCCATAACTGAACAGTTATTTGGAGAATTCCTATGGAAGTTGCTAAAATAGTTAAACAAAAGCTGAAATTGAACAGTTATTTGGAATGTTCCTGATCATTACAGTTATGCCTTTTTGATCAGAAAATATATTCCCAAACAATTAAAAACGACTTTTCATGCAAGGAAGTAAAATTCAGTTGTTGGACATTGAGATGGAGAATTCCTATGGAAGTTGCTAAAATAGTTAAACAAAAGCTGAAATTGAACAGTTATTTGGAATGTTCCTGATCATTACAGTTATGCCTTTTTTATCAGAAAATATATTTCCAAACAATTAAAAACGATTTTTCATGCAAGCAAGTAAAATTCAGTTATTGGACATTGAGATGGAGAATTGTTTGAGAATATATCTTTTGATCAACGGATCCATAATGTTGTTTATGCAAGCAATAGCACAAGTCCTTCTTTAATGTTATTTATAATTAAAAGGAACTAGATTGCAAAGGAACTTCAGGTCAGCCAGACGTTTTGTCAAAAGAACATACTGTATGGGTTGCTTGTTAGCGTCGATCCGACTGTTGATTTCTTTCCGCTACCAGTACAACAAACTCTGTATGGGTTGCTTGTTAGCGCCGATACGACTGTTGATTTCTTTCCGCAACCAGTACAACGAACTCTGTATGGGTTGCTTGTTAGTGTCGATCCGACTGTTGATTTCTTTCTGCAACCAGTACAACGAACTCTGTATGGGTTGCGTGTTAGCGTCGATCTGATTGTTAAAACTATCAAGAATCTGACATTAGTAAAACAACTGTTCAGGCAAGCAAGTAAATTTCAGTTGTTATTGTAGAGATATCTGTCAACGATAAATGCAACATACTTGAAATCAATGGGAAGGTAAACAATTCCTGCTCATCATGAGGAATATCTAGTTCATCCTGAATCTTGGATTTTACATTGCCAAAGGTCTTGATGAATATCTTCATCAATCTCCTAGATCTACGCATAAGTGTGAGAGTCGATTTCCCTTTTGCGGATGACTAACAAAGAGATGGTCTTTTTGATGAATGTACTATTCACAAATATTTTTCATCTTTCCCTTTGCGGGTGACTAACAAAGAGATGGTCTTTTTGATGAATGTGTTATTCACAAATATTTCCATCTTTCCCGCTATTTTATTCACAATTATTTTCCATCAAGTTGATACAAGTTGGTGGTTATTATTTTGTTTTTTAATTTTTTTTTACAATAATTATATTAAAAAAAATAAAAAAACAAACTCAAAACACCAAAAAACAACAAAAAATAAAACTTTGATTCGAAACGCCTTGCTTTGCCCAAAACGATACGCTTCAGGTCACAAATCATCTTTTTCTTACCTCAGACCGAGGTAGTTAAAAAAGTAACTAAAGCGAGACGCTTTAAGGGGGTGAAAATAGAAGTGGGGTGTTTTAATATAACCACTTTTTTTTGTGGAACGATATTTGTAACTAGTAATATATTTAAATTATTAAAAACTAAACCGTCACGTCAACGGGGAACATCATATGGAATTGTTGCGTCAACATGAGAATATTTAATGCATCATGACCGGATATTTGCCAGGATGTAAAGGCTCTTTTATTGAATCAACTAAATAATAAAACATTTATTAATACAATATTAAATTTATACTTAATTCCTTGTACTAATCCAATCAACTTTTTGGATACACGCCACAAGTCGATATTTTTTAACGATTATTAAATTAATAATGATAATTATTATTACTGTTATATAATAATAACTAGCTTTTATCCCGGGAGTGTCCCGGGGTTGAAATATCTAATATAACATAATAAAATATCTAATATGACAACATAATTAATGATTTACCAATACATGATTAATTAATAATAATAATAACAACTTTATTATTATTATTTATTTTAAACAGATTTATGCCATAAGTTATCATATTGAAATATAAAAAAAAAAAATCTCTGCCTATGAAGTTATGTTTATTGTTTGTGATTTATTAGTAGAGTAAAATATATTTGAAAACAAAACCCCACAAAAATAATTGTTTTTTTTCTCCGTTTTTTATATAGCACTATGGTACTCGTTGAAAAGATAATAAAACGCTCGTTAATTTGGTGTAATTTTTTTCTTTAAAAAATCTCGTATATAAAACAAATTAACGTTTAAAAGTTATGGGAGAAAACATTAGAGAAAAAATTAATTTTGTTTCTAAATTCTTATCTTTTCCTAAAATAATTATAATATATATAGATTTATTAAAAAACTCAAAAGTTAAAAAATCATACATGATGCCACATGGCATATTCAAGGAGGGGTTGAGGCCTCCATTGAATGCCACATTATCAAAGTTCAATTCTTTTATTATAAGTTATAGATTATAGATTATAGATTATAGATTATAGATAACTATTGACATATAACAACTTAGTGATATCATGTGTAGTGGGAGCCTTTAAATTTAAGGCTCTCTTCAAAGATTAGGTCACATTACACATGTGTTAAAATGGGGCTTTAAAATAAAATGCCGTGTAGTGGAGACATTAAATTTAGGGCCCCTATTATCATTACAATTACAATATATTAATAATCAAGTTGATTTAAATAGTTAGGTTTTACTTTTTCTATTTTGACCACTTTTTTTTTTTTTTTTTTTTTGCTTTTTTTGTTAACTTTTTTTTCTCATTTTGACCACCAAATTTTTTATTAAGTTTTTTTTCCTCATTTTGGCCACACAATATTTTTTTACTTTTTGTTTAAGTTTTTTTTTCCCGTTTTGGCCACCAACTTTTTTATTAAGTATTTTTTTCCATTTTGGCCCTGACATAATGCGTTTTTTACCCAATTTCGCACGGATTCGGTTTTTGTTCGTTTATTATCTATGTATTTAACGACCACGAAATGAATAGCTGCTTCACTCTAACGTGCGCAGCCGGCCACTGACCACATCTACCGTGCGCCAACTCCACCATGTGCCGCGGACCGCGGGAAATTCCCGGTATTCTCCGCGTAGCCGCTGCCACTTTTGTATTTTCTCATTGTCCAAGGTTAGTCTCTATATCTTTGTCAGTTACCAAAATCCACATTAACACGTCATGTGAAAAACGCGCAACGCACGTATTAATACACCTAGTTTTATTTAAAAAAACATAAACATCACCACCACCGATCTTCCTCCCTCTCTCTTCTTTCTCCTTCTTCTTTCTTTCTTCTCTTCTGGTTCTTCTTCTTTCTTTCTTCTTCTAGTTCTTCTTTCTTTCTTTTTTTCTTCTTCTCACACACATAAACAAAAACCACCCACACATCACCACCACCACCGTACACAGTAACCGTTGAGAGAGATAAAGAGAGAGAGACGTTGGGGTAGGCTAATGTGACAAAAGATAATTGGTTAATGGATCGGATGGTTGAGCGTTAAAATTCTAAGGCCCGGAGTAAATTTTTGTGGTTAGCGCCCACCGGTTTTGGTGTTCCGGGCATGGTGGGGCGCGAAAATGGGTTTAACGCCGGAATTAACGCCCGACTACGGTCGATCTTAAAATTAAAAAGGTAATATACTAGATGTAGCAATAAAAGTCTAAATATATAGATATAAAATGATTCCTTTGCCATTTATAAAGCATAATTTACCATTATTTATACATGTTTGTAGTTTATTACCTTGTAGGAAATAAATAGAAATGTTATATATCGAGAAAGATTTTAACGTTTAATTTTTTATTATTTATAAAACTGAATGCTTTTTTATAAATATTTATAAAAATTGGAATATATTTTTAAAGTGGGAGAAATTTACATCTTGTTATGTCTTTATAGTTTCGAGGTGATTAGTTTACTGTATGTCGTATGATTCATTAGTAACGGAAAACCATCCTTGTTAACTATTTTAAATTATACGAGACTTTAATATAGGAGTTTTTACAATCGAAGAACAAAGTTGAAAGAAAATATATAAATTAGAAAATCACATAAAGTCCTCGGATGGTGTTGGAAACGACTACGAAAACATAAAAATCAATACTATAATAGTTAAATAAATATTTTAATTTTAAATAAATTTAATATATAAAAACTTACGTTGACTAATCCATTGCACGTTGGCCGCCTAAATAGCTTCAGAAACTTCGATCGTTCTTTGACAAAAACCAAAAACATCTTATGAAAGAAATTCAACGTCGTAATGTAATTGTGTGAAAATCATACGAGCATTGATAATCATAGGTTTATAAACAAATGCAAAATCATGTGTCATATTCATCAGAAAGTGGTTTGCTAATTACAGGTTGGGTATCGGTGTACTCATTAGTTTGATAAAAATTAACTGATGAAATTCTAAAACATTCTTATTATTATACTAGGTTATAGTATATGTTTAATATTTGCTTTTTAGAAATACTTATATTTATGTATTTCTCAATATCTAATGTTCATAAAAAGTCGATATGTAATATCTAATCTACCTATATTAATAAAAAAAAAACATAACGAACACATGACACTCCCTCATTAATTCACCCATTTTATTATTCAGTACAATACAATATAATAAATTCAAATATAATTACATTAATAATCATAGTTATAACAGATTTCACTAAAAACCGATTGAATGATTTATGTTATTGATATATAAATAGATTCTCATTCAATCTGTTTCTAATGATTTTGTTACAACTACAATTATTTTTTATTAATATAATTTGTAAAAGTCAATATAATATATATTTATTTTACGTTTTTATAAATCAATTAATATGTTTATTGACTAACCGAAGTCAACTTTATTTAAAAAAATTTTCATTGTTTTTTAAGATAGCGTAGTTATATGTCATTAAATTTAAATATAAATCGGGTAGCTTAAATTAACCTATTTTTTAATATTTGACCTTTCACTCTATGTTTAAAACTATATTTCTTACAATATTCAAAACAAATAAAATAAAATACAATAAATGAATCTACATTAATTTTAACATTTGATTTGATACAAACTAAATATGCATGGCTATTTTCGTATTATAATAACTTAATCTAAGTAGTTAGCTCGACCGCTATATCGGTACAAAATATCGGTCAAAATGTCGATACCGATATTATCGGCGATATTGGCCGATATTTTACCGATATTCGATACTGGTGTTTCTTTCTTAGTCATTCCATTTGTCTTACTTCTTATAGTTGTTATTATTGTTTTAAGTCTTAGTTGTTAATAGTTAGTGTTAAATATTAGGGTTTTAAGTCTTAACAAGTTCCCACTTGCTACAACTGTTAGTGTTTTGCAAGTTGTAAAAGGTTAATTTGTTAATGATAGGAGAGTATATTAAATTGTTTGTGTTAAATTGCTATCTAGATAGATTTTGCATAACATAAAATTTGTCGATATCCCATCGATATCTCACCACGATAACCTATATCTCAAATATCGGATATTTTACCGCATTAACTGCTTAGAACTTAATATATAAAATACATTTTATATATGAAAAATCATTATTTGAAATATTCATTGACATTGTTTCTTCAAGTTACCCCAACAAAGCAATGTAATATCTAAGTAAGTAGCCACAGTCTTTTCATTACTAATTTGTTTCAATCTTCATTTTCATGCTAATAATTCACATAATCTTTTTTTGTAATTACAATCAAATTAAACCAATAAAAGTCATTGTGTTTACCGAACTTGATCTTAGAAAAGAAGATTATACATTCAAGGTTAGAAATACTTTGGCTTTCGAAGAAACTTGATGTCAAATTCCAAAATGAACGATGCTCGATTGACATGGTTAAACGGATGAGGACGTATTTTTAAATTAATTTCAATTTTTTTATAAATTAGCCTAAAAAGATTTATTCTTATTACTTTTGCTTTTTTGTTTGGTTGTACATGCACTTTACAAGGTAGTAACCATGATATGGAAGATATATTTTGGAAAGTCTGAAAATAGTTTTACATGGATATGAATGTTTTCTACAAGAATTTATAAAGAGGCTGATGAATATCTTATATTTTTTCAGTTATAAATACAATTTTTGTTATTTTCAATATGATATGTAATCTAATTGTCTTAATTATACTTATAAATTTATATATATATATATATAATTTAAATTGTTCAACCCGTGTATCAAACGGGTACATAACCTAGTATTTAATAAGAGAAATAAGCGAGACAACAAATTTTAGGTCACTTACAAAGTTGACATATGTCTTTCATTATTTTTATTTATTAGACAGAGAAGTTATTCTACATAGTGTAACAAATTTTATGTCACTTAAAAAGTTGACATATGTCTTTTATTATTTTTATTCATAAAATATAACACAATGAACCACAAAATATAACACAGTACCGAAAAATATAACACAATACTGGAAAAAAAAATACACAATGAATTGAAAAAAAATAACACAATGATGAAAATAAGAAAAAGACACAATGCTACATGAAAGACACAATGATATAACGTATATTCTAAAAACTACAAGCTAAAACCCCCAAAAAACAAAGACCTAAAAACTAACATCGTAGGGTTCGATGAGAGAGTTTCAATACCACTTGAATGAGTTCAATCGGAGTCCGCTTAATACCTTTTCTACGACTTCCTATTTTTCTTTTACTGTGTATTTGATCCTAATATATATATGTATATATATATATATCGTATAAACCTGTGCATCACAAGGGTTGAATATCGAAAAAAGTATATAAATATGTATATAATCCTTATTAGTGAAATGACTTATTACATAAAATAGTGAAAAAAAAATGAAAAGTTACATTAAAATGAAAAGTTACATTCTTAGCTATCCAATATATATTCTAATTTTTGATTATCTCATGAGTCACTATAATTCATCTGATTATTTACAGCTATAAAACAATAAAACAAAAAAAATAAAAACGATGATAAGACTTCAAATGTTTTGAAAATAAATTGTAAGTTTTGAGATTTGTGGCAAATAAATTATTCATTCAGTATGTTAATTTTTGAAGTTTCATGAATAGTACTCGGTTATTAAGCTATTTAGATTCGTTGTGCTGTTATGAGATCCAACTTCTTTTTAGCCCAATTAGTATGGTTGTTTGTTGTGTTCATTCCGCTCGAGATCGATTCGAGGTATATATATATGTTTTGTAATTTATCTATTAGATCTTTGCCGTCCATGTGTTTTAATCATAGCCATTTGAGCGTCCCGTTCCACGTGTAAACACACCTTCCCTACATGTGTTGTGTCTCTTGCTGTTACCACACTTATTATGTCACCCTATATTCCTTAGACCAGAGATAAACATAAGAGAAGATGTTGGATCAGTATTTCTCTTTATCAGTTGATATTCAAGAACACTTATGTGTTGTAAATATATCTAAGTAATTTGCACAGCGGAATAGTAAAGTGTTCAAGTTAAAGTTACACTTTTAACAGGAGTTATTACTCCCCCTTAACATAAGCAGTTAATGAGAATCTAAACAATTTAAAGCATATAACAATAAATGCAAGTATTAAATAATTCTCAGATGTGAAAATGGATTTTCTATTATAAAGCCTTTGAAGGATGTCAGTTACAATCGAGGTCTAAAATAGTGGGATTAACCCATCTATTTATAGACCAGCAAATACATACAGACTAAGTAATCAAAGGATTATAATACTCTAAGATAATACTACAACAGGCTGTAGTATTGGAACTTGTTCAAAGACTTTAACAAAATAATATAATACAAACTACAGAAGTACTTGGGTCGGTTAGAAGCTTCTATCAAAACATCTGATGAGTGACAAAACTACTGATGAGTAGTTTTGTCTTCAGCAGTTCTTCAGTTGACTTGTCTGGTTTGACCTCAAAAACTCTGATCATTACACTTCAGCACTTTGATGTTTTCTTCTTCAGTACTTTAATCTTGGTCTTCAGTAGTTCTTCATACTTAGAATAATTAGTAGAAATAAGATTTAGACTAAGGCAACAAAAGTGGTTTCTTCAATCCTTTCTGTCCTTACAATCCCCCCTGGATTGATGAAGCCAAAACCTTATCTAATCTTTATTTACCTTCTTGTTTTCTTGTTTCCAGTATTCTCCAAATTTCTGCAGTCATGGAGATACTAAGCTGATGAGCTTTTTGCTCAGTTAGAGATCCTTCTTCAGGTTCAAGATGTTGTATGGTGAGAAGGTCTTTGGTTGAAAGTGCTTTCATTTCCTTTGAGTTTTTGTAGACCTTACTTGAACGATCTCTTCTTGTCACTTTCACTGAGTTTGTATCAGTGAATGACCATTTTACAATGTTCACTTTAGACTTGTCAAAGTCTGAAGTGTAGGGGACTATGCTAGTCTCCTAGGTTGATCCTGATTGAGGAATGTTTTCTACTTCAGTGACCTTCATGTGGGATTCCCTTCTTTCTTCAGTGTTCACAACATCAGGTATGCTAAAGTTTGGGAGATAATGTTCAGTAACTACCTTGGTGTGTGACTTGTCAGTTACGGTTTGTTGTAGTTGGTAAACAAATGTTGAAGGATCCCTGAATTGTTTGAGCAGAGTCTTATCTTCAACCACAAAGTCTCATTGTACAACTGTATTGCCTTCCAGCAATACCATCTTAAAATCTGTCTTCATGGTTTCCTCTAGCGTCTTTTTGGTAGCAGGCTTTGATGTTGATTGTACTACACCAGAAGCTCTAACTACTGAAGATTGTGATACTTCAGAAGTTTTGAATTTCTCTGGATTTGCAGCTTTGTCAGCCTTGAATCTTTTGTAAGTTTCATATAAAGTATCTTCTCTCCATTTTGACACTGAAGCTTTTGAACCAAATCCATTGGCTACCAATTCTTCTATTATCTCAGCTCTCTTTGCCTTTCTTTTTTTGTCAGTAGCTAGCTTGTCAGATACTGTAAGGCCCTAAAATTGTATAGGTTTACGCTTGTCT
The DNA here is from genome assembly GCA_032199755.1 of Ambrosia artemisiifolia. NCBI lineage: Eukaryota > Viridiplantae > Streptophyta > Magnoliopsida > Asterales > Asteraceae > Ambrosia > Ambrosia artemisiifolia. Next base: position 37,511,449 of record CM063512.1, read on the forward strand.
TTATTAAACACGTTTATATTTATTGGGCTTAGTTTTTGTTTGGGCTTGGTTCAGGCCATGTGGGCCAATTGGGTAGAGGCTCCTATATATTGTCATGTTTAGTTTATTGTAGGTAGACCTCTCACATTTTGTAATCATGTAGCCCCTTTGGAGAACCTTGTACCAGACGAGTTCTCCGTGTGCAAGGTTCCTAGAGATTGTACCAGACGTTCCTAGAGAACGTGTGCAATCTTCTTATCGATCATACCAGACGGTTCTTTGAAACCGTGTGCGATCGAAGCAGCGGCACAATGTTTTTATTAATATATTTTCTTTTTGTTTTTGTGGTTTGATCTTACTTTCCGCATTCGATTAAACAATTGAGTGATATCTGATGTTGTTCGGGACTTACAAGTGGTATCAGAGCCATTGAAGCCATTCGAGGGCTCGGTTTTGATATTACTCGAAGATCAAAAAGAAGGATTTACATATTGTCGGGGAATGTGTGTTCGTCGAAAGGGAGGTACTCCGGTTCCATCTTATATTTAGTCTTACTGTTTGGGAATCGTAATTGGCTATCATAAAGTTTGTTTCGGATTTAGATGAGTTTTGTTTTAATCCGTTTGGATTGGATTGGGATAGTTTGATTGGAACCAATATTATTGTGTTCTTATCATGATCTTGGGGATTGCATAATATTTGGATATTCATAATATTTGGTAAATGTTTCTTCGATGATTCATTTTAGTTTGCAATCGGATTGTGGATGGGTAGTCTTGGTGGATTTGGATCGATCCATCCAAATCGGGCCACATAAATTGCCATAATTCTCTTTCCTTCTTTTGTGCAAAGTAGTTTTGGAATGACATTAATGTTCCGATTTTGGAGTTTGAGTTACGAGATTTTAGTGGGATTGACTTATTGATGGAATCTTTGAAATAAATGGATTGATATTTTTGAAAGTTTTAATGGAATTTTGATAACCTTGGGCGCCAAGTTTTATAAAGAAAAAAAAGGATTTAAGGTGCTTACTTGGTTTTAATCGGCTCATGTTTTAGTTGGGCTGCTTTTTTTTTCTTAGATCCATAAGGTGGCCGGCCCATGTTCTATTGGATTTAATTTAGTCGAGGGCCTATGCATGTGGGCTCCCTATTTTAGTGATACACACGGTTTTGGGTCGGACCGGTTGTATCTTTGAAGGATTACGATGCTAGGGGATCAAGTTTGCATGTTTTTGGGCCGTGGGTTGGGTTCATGAAAATGGAATAGGGGCGGCAATGGATTTGATTTGGATCACGTAAACATCACTCGAGAAAAATATTCATCCGGGAACACAACATTGACTCGAGAACTCATCGGCACTCTTTCAATGGATGTATAGCATGGATGCGGATTGGAGTTTGAAGGTTTATAGAGAGTGGGCTCGTTCACTGCTGTGCCTCTAAAAGAGAAGACCCAAGAATGAAGATCATCGGCTGAAGATTTTCTTTTACTGAGCCATGATAAAGACAGCATAAACCTAGGGGATATTGTAAGACCCTAAAATTGTATAGGTTTATGCTTGTCTTTATCAAACACGTTTATATTTATTGGGCTTAGTTTTTGTTTAGGCTTGGGTCAGGCCATGTGGGCCAATTGGGTAGAGGCACCTATATATTGTCATGTTTAGTTTATTGTAGGTAGACCTCTCACATTTTGTAATCATGTAGCCCCTTTGGAGAACCTTGTACCAGACGAGTTCTCTCGTGTGCAAGGTTCCTAGAGATTGTACCAGACGTTCCTAGAGAACGTGTGCAATCTTCTTATCGATTGTACCAGACGGTTCTTTGAAACCGTGTGCGATCGAAGCAGCGGCACAATGTTTTTATTAATATATTTTCTTTTTGTTCTTGTGGTTTGATCTTACTTTCCGCATTCAATTAAACCATTGAGTGATATCTGATGTTGTTCAGGACTTACAGATACAAGCTGAGCTCTTCTGGTTAATTCTTCCATAGAGAGCCCTTTGAGTGATGTTTTCATTATTTTGCTGTTCTTGGCGATGTATATCATCAGTTGTTGTCTTTTATCTTCTTCAACAACTTGTTCAGCAACTCTATCTATTGCTTCTAACTCACTCAACTTTTCTTCATATTTTTGAAGTTTTTCATTGTAGCTTAAGTCATCTCTTGCTTCCGGACTGTTCTAGATCTCATCTTCCTTTGCCTTCTTCTGTGTTGCCTTTAAACTCTTCTCCAAAAGTTCTTTTGACATTGATATGGGAGCAGGGTTAGGACAGTTGTTGGAGTAGGTGCAGGCATTGGAATTTGAGTTGGAGTAGGTTCAGTTGCCTTAGAAGAATGTCTTTCTTCAATATTGGAAGTGTTAACTGCTGAAGGGTTGATTTTAGTATCAACTACTAAAGGATTGTCTTAAGTACTTTCAAGAACTTCAGCAGTTTCTTCAATTTGTCCTTGGGATTCCTCAGCTGCTTCTTGTTGTGTCTCTATTGCATTTTTGCTGGCTTCAAGTGACACAACCTTTGGTTCCTTAATCTTCTCCCCCTTTTGGCTTCATCCACTTCTGGAAGCCTAGCAGGTAGAGGAGTTGCACCAGATAATTCAACAAGCTGTCTTGTGTTGTTATCTATTTTCTTTGACAGCTCACCAAGTTTCTTGTTGATCATCTCAAGTTGAATGTTGTTTTTCAACTCCAAAGCAGTTGTAAATGACTTGAGATGTTGAGAAATTAGGGTGTTCATCATTTGGTACAGGGACCAGTTGGGCTGCATAGGTGGTTCAAGTCTATGCTAGATGACCTAGTGAATTGGGTAGGCTTTTGATGTGGAGGGTGTGTTTTTGGGTGATCTTCAGAATGAACTGAAGATGCCACTTTAGGGGAATTAGGGTTCAAGTGGTCTTTAACCCGATCCTTTGTGACCAGCTCTTTGAGCTTAGAGACATCAGATTCAGGACCTTCACAAGTAGCCGTCAATTCATGTGTGGAGAGTTTGAATCATCATCCAAACTAATGGAATCATCTGAATCCCTGGTGACATCCTCGATGAGAACATCATCAGTTATATCATGAGCTAGACCCAACCTAGTTGTCTCATGAACCTCTTTGTCTTGGTACTGAGGTTTTCCTACTTTAGGCATAAAGCCTTCATCAGTAGTTGCCACATTTGAGGTCTTAGCTATGTTACTTCTGTCCTCAGATCCACCAATGGGTGGTAAATGAGTAGTAGCAGCCTCAAATGTACCTAAAGTATCTAAGTTTAGGCTTAGACACCTTGGTTCATCCTCATCTCTTGGGATAGGGCAAGTAACATCCACATCCATGTCTGTTTCTGATGGTTTATCCCCTTTTTGATGTGTTTGTTGGGGATTGACATGTTTGGATGGGACTGTTTCTTTTAACCCAGAGAGAAGTTTGGCAATTTCAATAGTTGAATGTGATAGTTCAGGTTCAGTAGTTTTTGTTAAAGGGTCAACAGTTTCAAAGGATGGATCAGTAGTTATGGCCTTTTTAAGTTTCTTCCTTTGAAATAAAATGGTAATGGGTGCTCTTTTAGGGGCTTGAGATGGATGAGACTGAGAGGATGTTTCGGTCACATCTTTAATAAGTGCAGATTGCACATCAGCAGTTTTAGTCATCTCAACTTCCTGAACTGCCTTTCTTTTAGGGTTGGTGGGTTTTGGTTTTTGTTGTTTTGGTTTCTTGGCCTTTTTAGGTTTGGGTTTGGAAGATGTTGGTTCCATGGGGACTATTTCTTGTTCCCCTTGGTCATCTTCTGGCAAAAGTGCCGATTTATTGTGCCTAGAGAATACTTGTGAAGTCAATGGATTTAAAGTTGTTGACTCTCCAACAAGTACACCCTTTCCAAGTTCTTTTATTATGCATTGCATAATGAATCTTGGGTACAACAAAAACTTCTTTTTGGAATTTTGGTGATGCAACACCAACTCATTAAAGAAAAGTGCTGATGCCTTAAAAGTTGTTTCATTTACAATGGAATGAAAGATTGGTTGAAAAGTTGAAGGCGTCTAATCATAAGATCCAGTTCTAGGACGTAAACACATGATTATATAATGAAATAACAGTTTATATTGTGGATCAAAATATTTTTTATAAACTGTTGCATGTGATAAAGTACCTTGGTAACCACACTCAGTCATGGTTAAGTGAATATCAGCAGTGGGAATATGCTCAGTAACTTCAGCATCATTTAAGCCAAGTCTTATTCCTAATGATTCAGGTGTGATTGCCATATGTTTCCCTTGAATGGTTGACTTGAGGGAAATCACCTTGTTGTTCACAGTCACCGCCTCTGCATTTGCCCAGAATTCATTAAGAGTTTGAATATGGATGGAGGATCAATTGTGAAAGTTGTGTTGTACTGGGATTTGACGACTAAATCAATGATTTCGTCGTATTGGGACCAGGCTGAATGTTAGTGCATTATTCATGTATGTCCCTAGCTAGTGATCCGGTACTGAATGTCGGAGTTTCAGATAATCAGAAAACGACCAAGACTTTAAGCATGAAGATACATTCGACCAGACAAAAGGGGCGAATGTGGCTTGTCCTGGGCGAATGTGGAAGTTCTGGGCGAATGTGGAAATTACACAGGAGACAAACTGGGCGAATGTGGAAAGATTCCACATTCGTACCTTAGAAATGGGTGAATGTGGAAAGATTCCACATTCGCACCAACAAACTGGGCGAACCTACAGACCCTATAAATAGATTTTGGGTGTTTTCAAGTAAAAGAGAGTTTTAGTTGAAGTGTGTGTTGTGGTCAGGTTCTAGGTGATTTTGTGAAAGTTTCTGTATTGATTAGATTAACTAGGAAACTCATTGTAACACGTTTTTATGAATGTTAATCTATGGAAAAAGCTTTGAAATGATGTTTACTGTGTTTTGATCCGAGTTTTATCAGTTTGTTCATAACTAGGGTTTCCGCACCTGGTTTTGTAACTTGTATGATCAATTAATCCTGTTTTAGCTGATTTCAGAAAATTTTTGAAATATTTTTGTTGGAAACATGATGAATTAATTGACCATATCAAGAACGGATGAGGAGATAAGAGCTATAATAGAAGCTGAACGACAGCAATTACAAAGACAACATTCTCAAGTTGACAATAGTTGGGGATTTCCAATGACACCAAAACCAAATGATGAAATGGTACATGTTGACAAGTGTGTTAACAGAGAAGGTGTTCATAGAAATGTTGTGTGTTTAGTCAAACAAATGAGACATGATGATTCCAGTGAACTGTCAGAGAGTGTCTTGAGTTCTGATACGGATTCAGAACAGAGTGAATCAAGAAAGAGTGATACCTCAAATGTTGATGCTATATCTGATAATGGTAATAAATCAGATGATGAGGTGAAGTATAGTGTTGAGTGTGCTAGTTGTTCTGAATGTGTCAAGTTGAAACGTGATTTGATGACACTTATTAAGGACAAACAGAACCTAGCAAATGAACTAGAAAATTGTAAAAACCAAAATAAAGTTTTTGAAAAGAATGAAAAAGATTTGTTAAATAAAATTGAATCTTTAAAGAAAGAAATGTTAAAAATGAATGAAAGTTTTTCAAAGAATAATCCCACATCAGAATTGGAAATCACAACACCTTGTGTTGTTAATCCTGATTGTGAAGTGAAACAAATGTTTGAAAAGAAAACTGAAAATGTGGTAACAACTTCAGAATCTGAATCTGAAGAAAAACCCATATTCAAGTTTCTTGAAGGAGTTGAAGGATCCTACATGTTGGAAGGACATGGCAAATTGATTTTCAACAAAGATTTTCTAATTGAAAATATCGAACAATCTTTACTTAAATGTATTTTTGTTGATAATATAGTTTTGTTAAATCAATTTAGAAATCAATTTGATCATCTTCATTTTGAACTCAGTCCTAACCAACATGAGAATAAAGAGGATCAAAAGAAAAATATTGAAAAGCAAAATGTTGAAAATAAGAAAGGTCCTAAAGTAAAGGGACCAAAACCAAACAAATCGAAAGGAAATGATCAGATGAAAAATTCTCATCAAAAGAATTCAAGAAATTTTTCATCTAGATCATATGACTATTATGATTATTCATATAACTCTCGATTTGATGGTTATTGGGGAAACAATTCACCACAGTATTCTCATGGTTATGTTGAATGGAGAAGCTGCTTTGAATGTGGTGAAGTTGGTCATATTGCTGCTCATTGTCCCTATTGGTATTGGGATGATGGGTATGCATGTGATTTTGAAGAGTATAGGTCTTGTTATAACTGCGGAGAGTGTGGGCATTTAGTTGCTGCGTGTCCGTATGTTAAACAGAAAAGGACCGAAGTGAAATTTGCTAAAAATTCAGGCAATGTCAAAAGGCCTGTAGCCCCAAACCAAACCAATAAACAAAAGGGGAAACAGTTTGTGGTGTATGACAATCGCAACAAAATTGCCTTGAATAAACATGGAGATTGTGGATGGGTTGCTAAGGTAAGGGGGAGTTCGAAGGCTAAGCCTAAGAATAACTCTAAACCTGGGTCTTCATTAGTTAAGTCTGAGAAGATTCCAAACAAAGTTCAGAAGCAGGTTTCAAATAAGAAATCTGTAGAGTCAAAAATCAAAACAATTTCAACAAAATCTAAAATAAACTCTTAACGTGTTTGGAAACCCAAATCACTTTCTAAATCAATAGCAATTTCTACTTCAAATCATTCCATTGAAAAACCAATTGATTTTTCAAAAGGAGAATGGATTGATGTTCCGAGGATTGATGACCTTGGACGACCCATCATTGTGAAGGGATGGGTACCTCTCTCGTGCTAATTGTTTAATAAGTGTGCAGATTGTTCCAGACAGACCTATTAGCTGTTCTTTGATAGTTGATAGTGGAGCATCTGTATACAAGCTATTTATTGGAGAGGTGAAGGTCAATGAAGGGATATTGAAGAATGAAAACATGATTTCAACAGAGAGGAGAGTGCTTGTAGTCTGTTTCCAACCTGTGAAGCCGGAAAACATTGCAATCTCATGCAATTGCTCTCAGGTTTTGGATTTTTACAACAGATACGACAAAATGGTTTATTCTAAACTCTTTTATCTTGGTTAATGGTTTTTACTAATTGAAAGATAAAAGTGAGTCAAGCAATCTGAGTGGAAAATGGTTTTTGAAACCAAATGAGTAAACCGCATCGGATATCATTTTATTTTGTTTTTCTTCAAAAAGCTTAAAAATCCAAAAATATGCTTATTTTTAGATTTTTAGGAGGAGAAAATTTTAGAAAAATCAAAATAAAAAAATAGAAAATCAAAAATGAGTTTTCCTGGAGAAAAAGAGGAGATGATAGTACATCAGTGGACTGTCAGACTACTCTAAAAACAAAAATGAATTGATAAACATTGTGTAGCCACTACAATTATATATTGGTAGGCTTGAAATCAAAGTTTAAAGTTTAGCATGGTGATATAAACTTAAAATCAACAACTGATAATCATGTGGATCAACGTATCGTTGGCATATGGTCTTAGCACCGAAATTTCGTTTGATAGATTGCCAAAATCAGAGGTTTCGGGTTGTTATATTGAAAGTTATCTGGGGATGGCCTAACTGATCTTTTGCTGTATTGATTTACAGACCTAGATTCAGTCAGGGTATCTTATTAAAAGAGCTAATAAAGCCAAAACCATAAGTTACCGAATGAGGAACTTAACATGTGTGATGATAATCAAAGATTATCTAATGCATCGTATCAATACTATGATGAAAATCATGTATGATATTAGTCCTCACCCTGGTAGAGTGCACAAGTTGCTTTGAAGCATTAATTTCCTGACCTGTCACCTCTGTGCCTCATATCTTGTAACTAACGGATAACTTCAATATAATCACGCGTTACGATGAAGCTTTGTGCAATTCTTGATACGGGAATGTGTCGCGAATGCGGGGACCATAGATTACTCAGTATCTAATATTACCATAATGTATCTAAAGTGCTGAGCAATGAATGATGATTTTGAGTTTAAGTGGACAAATATACTGGTAATGGTTGTAGGATGCTCAATGATAAAAAAACAGAAAATTGATCAAAAAGAGTTATGACTGACTGTTTCAATACTGATATGATCCTCTTACCGGAAAATTCACAAAAATATGTTGAATTTACTTTTATGCAATTACATTTGAAAATTCAAAAAGATTTTTGGTGTGTTTTAGCATAAACTTTGAAAAATCAAAAAAAAATTTGTGTTTCAATTTTATTTTCGATAACCGATGTTGGGATACTGGATGTGAAGGCTCAGATACTTAAAAGTTGAAAAAGATTTCAAATTTTCAAGTTTCTGGTACATATTGAAAATGTTTTATAGTTCAGGGGGAGAACTATTGAGGGTCAAAAGGAATGTGAAGAGTACTTCCGAGTTATTTGTCATGTCTAACGCCGGTTGTAGTTTGTGCAGTTTTTAGTAAATTTTTCTGCAGAATCAAACACAACAGGTGCACTATTCAAGTCTCATCGGCAAAGTGTGTAACTGAACAAGACCCAAACCTGAACATCAAGATTACCAGAACAACAGAAGTTAGTAAGAGATTAAAGAAATGATGAAGATTGAAGAAATCAAGATTATCGTCTATCTTCATCTCTGGTCCAACAAATGATAAAGCCTAGATTTCTTGAGTCTGTCTGAGATTTCAAAGCTTACTGGAGAGATAGACAGGAACTTCGACGCAAACGTACATGAAGATGGAAAGTTTTCAAGTCGTTCAAGATGATGAGATCAAGACTTGAAGAATTGATAACTTTCTGATTTGGTACATCACTAGCTAGGTCCAAGGGGGAGATTGTTAGTGCATTATTCATGTATGTCCCTAGCTAGTGATCCGGTACTGAATGTCGGAGTTTCAGATAATCAGAAAACGACCAAGACTTTAAGCATGAAGATACATTCGACCAGACAAAAGGGGCGAATGTGGCTTGTCCTGGGCGAATGTGGAAGTTCTGGGCGAATGTGGAAATTACACAGGAGACAAACTGGGCGAATGTGGAAAGTTTCCACATTCGTACCTTAGAAATGGGCGAATGTGGAAAGATTCCACATTCGCACCAACAAACTGGGCGAACCTGCAGACCCTATAAATAGATTTTGTGTGTTTTCAAGTAAAAGAGAGTTTTAGTTGAAGTGTGTGTTGTGGTCAGGTTCTAGGTGATTTTGTGAAAGTTTCTATATTGATTAGATTAACTAGGAAACTCATTGTAACACGTTTTTATGAATGTTAATCTATGGAAAAAGCTTTGAAATGATGTTTACTGTGTTTTGATCCGAGTTTTATCAGTTTGTTCATAACTAGGGTTTCCGCACCTGGTTTTGTTACTTGTATGATCAATTAATCCTGTTTTAGCTAAAATCTTTCAATTACACTGAATCTTTGTCAAAGTAGCCTCATTGATTGTGTCCCTGTTTAAGAACGAGAGCCATGGATTTGTTTGATCGAACAGTGTTTTTAGGTTTGAATGGGGGTTTTGACTTTGCTTTGAGAGAGAAAATGGAATTTTGCTTTTTGAATGGATAAGTCTGAGAAAAAGATATTTATCAGAAGTTTTTAACCGCCAAACTTCTGAAGTGTGAAAAGTCTGATTTGCCCTTTTTGACCAAACTGCTGATGAAACAAGTTTGTTTATCAGTAGTTTCCATATTCTCTTCAGTAGTTTCAAACAACTGATGAGAATGACTTATTAAAACACATTTATAACTTCTGATGATTATCAGTAGTTATTCTTTTTCTGAAAATTTCCCTTTTTAATGTTCTTAAAACATCAGTAGTTTCTCTCTCTCTCTTTTTTATTTATCAGAGGTTTTGAGATAGATTAGTAAACATGTAAGTGAAAGTAAAATATGTGCAGAACAAAAAAATGAAAACACTTACAGGCTTTACTCAAAATTTAGCATCCCAAGCATGGATACCAACCTCTGAAATGTTGATGTGTCAAGGGGCTTGGTGAATACATCAGCTATTTGATTAGCTGTTGTCACATGTTTCACCTCAATCTTGCCTTTTTCATAGCAATCCCTTATGAAATGATACCTGATTTCAATATGTTTAGTCTTTGAAAACTGAACAGGATTTTGAATGATGCTAATGGCAGATTTACTGTCTACTAAAAGTGGAGTCTTGGTTTCTTTGATTCCATAATCAAGAAGTTGATATTGGAGCCATTGGATATGTGATGTACAGCTTGCAGCAGCAATGTATTCAGCTTCAGCTGGTGAAGTTGCCACAGATGTTTGTTTCTTTGATTGCCAGGACACCAGACAGTTTCCTAAGATTTGACAACCACCAGATGTTGATTTTCTTGACATTTTGCACCCTGTATAGTCACTATCTGAAAAATCAGTTAACTTGGTATTGCTTGAGACAGGATACCAAATTCCTAATGTAGGAGTTCCTTTCAGATATCTGAAAATTCTTTTTACAGCAATTAAGTGTGATTCCCTTAGTGCAAATTGATATCTAGCACAGGCACAAGTTGAAAACATAATATCTGGTCTAGAAGCAGTTAGATACAAAAGGAAACCTATCACACATCTATACATGGTTTGATCAACCTGTTTTCTTTGATCATCTGGTTCAACTTGTGTGGTTGGTGTCATGGGAGTGGAACATGATTTACAGTCTTGTAAAGAAAATTTGTTTAATAATTCTTTAACATATTTGGATTGATGTATAAAATTTCCATTTGTTTGTTGCTTGATCAGCAGTCCCAAGAAGTACTGCAGTTCTCCCATTGTACTCATTTCAAATTTTGATTGCATGAGTTTTTTAAATTCATCACACAGTTTTGTGTTTGTTGAACAAAAATGATGTCATCAACATAAATTTGAACAAGTAAGACATGATTTCCAACATGTTTTATGAAAAGTGTTTTATCAATGGAGCCTCTTGTGAAGTGATTCTTAAGTAAAAAGTTGGAGAGTGTTTCATACTAGGCTCTGGGAGCCTGTTTTAGCCCCTAAAGAGGTTTGTCAAGTTTGTACACCCACTCAGGATGAGAAGGATCCTCAAACCCAGGTGGCTGACAAACAAACACTTCCTCTTTTATTTTTACATATAAAAATGCACTTTTGACATCCATTTGAAAAACTTTTATTTTGTTGGAAATTGCATAAGCTAAAAATAACCTGATAGCTTCAAGTCTTGCAACTAGAGCAAAGGTTTCATCATATTCAATTCCTTCTTCTTGTGAATAACCTTGTACCACCTATCTTGCCTTGTTCTTGATAATCATACCAGCTTCATCTTGTTTATTTCTGAAAACCCATCTTGTGCCAATTGGTAGCTTGTTTTAAGGTAAGGGACAAATTTCCCAAACCTGTTGCTTCTTGAATTGGAGCAACTCATCTTGCATAGCTTGAACCCAATTGTTATCTTTGAGGGATTCTTAATATTTATTTGGTTCCAACTGAGAAATGAATGCTGAGAATAAGCAGAAGTTGGAAAAGCTGGTTTCTTTTAAGTACCCCTGATGCAATATCACCCATTATTTGATCAAATGGATGATCCTTGTGTTCAATCAGTTGTTGTAGCCCTGTGATTGGAGATGGCTCTTGAACTTCTTCTAACAAACCACCGAGGTTGATAATATCTGGTTCAGCTATATGTACTGGTTCAGGAATTTGTGGAGCTGAATCAGTAGTTTGAGTTTGTTCATCAGCAGTTGTTGAAGTAGAAGTAGAAGTTTGTAAAACTTCTGATGGTTTAAAAGGTGATTTGATGACTATATTGGGAGTCCATGATGGAGGACCATCATCATCAAACCCTTGAATACCATAATAAGTGGTTTGGATGAAGTAACATTCTTTTCAGATCCGAAATTAAAACTGTCAAGGTCAAAAAGTTCAGCAGGATGTGCTGGAATAAGAGTGTGTTTTGACTCATTGAACTTGACATTCAGTGTTTCTTCAACTATCTTGGTTCTTGAGTTGAATACTTTGTATGCTTTTCTCATTGGAGAATAACCAAGAAAATAACCTGAATCAACTTTTGCAGCAAACTTTAAATAGAGTCTTTGATGTTGAGGATAAAACATTGACATCCAAAAGCCCTGAAAAAGGAGATGAGGGGCTTAATGCCATGAAGAAATTCATAGGCAGTCTTGGAATGTCTCTTGTTAATAAGAACTCTATTCTAAACATAACAAGCTGTGTTGACTGCTTCAGCCCAAAAATACAATGGTAGGCCTGAATCAGCTAACATGGTTCTTGCTGCTTCAATTAAGGTTCTGTTCTTCCTTTCTACCACACCATTTTGTTCAGGAGTTCTGGGAATGCTGAACCGTCTAACAATCCCTTTAGACAAACAGAATTCATCCAAAGTTTTATTGCTGAACTATGTCCCATTGTCACTCCTGATGACTTTGACAGAGAGAGAATATTGTTTCTCTACTTGTAGAATGAAGAACTTGATAATTTCAGATGCCTCATCCTTGGAGTATAAGAAGAAGACCCATGTGAATCTTGAGTAGTCATCAATGATGACCAAGCAATACTTCTTCTTACCAAGGCTCATGACCTTGACTAGTCCAAATAAGTCCATATGGAGTAGTTGAAGACATGCAGTTGTTTTTTATTCTTCAATAGACTTATAGGAGGACTTATGCTGTTTACCTTTAAGACATGAAACACAGTGTTCTTTACACTGGTATTCCTTTAAAGGTAGACCTCTGACCAAGCCCATTTTTGTGACTTTATTTATGATTTTAAAGTTCACATGGCCAAGTCTCTTGTGCCAGAGATCAGTTTCTGAAGTTGATGCCTTTGAGAAGAAACAGGTAGTGTTGTTCAGTACTTTGTCTTTTTCAATGTCCACTGCATAAACATTGCCATATCTTTTGGCTATCAGCAAAGTATGATATTCAATGATCTTCTCTATCAACTTCTGACCTTCTGTGATATGATCTTGCATGCTGTTTTGGTGAAAAAGGAAGAATATCCTTTGTCACACATTTGAGAGACACTTAGCAAGTTGTACTCAAGGTTTTCAACCAGATTGACCTTGTCAAACTGCATTTTGCCTGAGGATACATTGCCATATCCAAGCACATATCCTTTAGCATTGTTCCCAAAGGATACAGATCCTTCTCTTGGATTGATAAAATTGTTTATCAGGTATCTGCATCTTGTAATGTACATTATGATATTCCCAAATGATCTTGTTTAAGCCTTGAATTGATATAAAAATAGAGACGGGTGAATTTGAGCCAAGAACAAACAACTAATATAAGAAAGATAGATAGATATTGGATTGAACAAAGAAAACTTTCATTGAATTGAATAAAGAAATACAAGATAACTATCCACCCCGGGTGAGCTCCCCCGGGGTGGTGGCTCCTAAATGCACACCCTTCTATGGTGTCTAGTGTCCTATTTATAGATCCTGAGCCTTGTCCTCCAAGCAAGCCGCCACTTGCTTGGAAAACTACTAAAATGTGTGAGTACTTGGCTGAGTACTTGACTAAGTTCTCAGTGTGAGTACTTGGCTGAGTACTTGCCTAAGTACTCAGTGTGAGTACTTAGCTGAGTACTTGACTAAGTGCTCAGTGTGAGTACTTGGCTGAGTACTTAACTAAGTGCTCAGTGTGAGTACTTGGCTGAGTACTTGGCTAAGTGCTCAGTGTGAGTACTTGGTTGAGTACTTGCCTAAGTGCTCAGTGTGAGTACTTGGCTGAGTACTTGACTAAGTGCTCAGCCAACTGTGTGAGCACTTGGAAAACTTGCTTGTAATTGATAACATCATTCTCTAATTTGATCCAACAATATTCCCCCGAGAATGATGCTATCAATTCTTCATATGATCCTCAAAAGTATATCTGACACTGTCTTCGAATCTTCACAAATCGGCTAAACACCCAAAATCTTTCATTGTTGTTTTCCCCCGCAAATATAGACCCTCCTAATTAATTCGAGACTAAAACTCAATCAGCAACTTCCACTCCGTGTAAGCTTTACGCTCGATTGATCATCTCTACTATAATTGGCATGAGATAAAGGTTCAAACCTCCGAATGATTGAAGTAGTGTAAACAACTTCATAGTCTAAGTGCTCAGCCCACTGTGTGAGCACTTGGCTGAGTACTTGCCTAAGTGCTCAGTTGAGTACTTGCCTAAGTGCTCAGCCATTGTGTGAGTACTTGGCTGAGTACTTAACTAAGTGCTCAATGTGAGTACTTGGCTGAGTACTTAACTAAGTGCTCAGTGTGACACACATAAGTATGCAGCATCCGTACAGCTATGCTAGAATAAGACAATCATGCACAACTCCCAAAAAGAATAATCATTATCCAATCATTGTAAACCCTAGGAGTCACAAATGCTCATCAGCCTCCATCTTATTTCTTCATATAAGTGCTCAAAATTTATCCACGAACAAGTACTCAACAGTCAAGATATGGAACAAGTACTCAAGATATGAAACAAGTACTCAAAATTTGAAATAAGTACTCAAACTATGAAATAAGTACTCAAAATAAGTACTCAAAATTTGAGATAAGTACTCAAACTATGAACTAAGTACTCAGAATCAAGAAATAAGTGCGCAAAATTCATCCACACATGAACTGAAAATTCATTTAAACACCATATTCAACAACTGTTTTACGTCTCCGGCGGGTTTCGGTTGAAGATCCAATCAAAACAAGCCTCAAACGAGCCAACCGTCGCTCTGATACCAATTGATATTCCCAAATGATCTTGTTTAAGCCTTGAATTGATATAAAAATAGAGACGGGTGAATTTGAGCCAAGAACAAACAACTAATATAAGAAAGATAGATAGATATTGGATTGAACAAAGAAAACTTTCATTGAATTGAATAAAGAAATACAAGATAACTATCCACCCCGGGTGAGCTCCCCCGGGGTGGTGGCTCCTAAATGCACACCCTTCTATGGTGTCTAGTGTCCTATTTATAGATCCTGAGCCTTGTCCTCCAAGCAACCCGCCACTTGCTTGGAAAACTACTAAAATGTGTGAGTACTTGGCTGAGTACTTGACTAAGTTCTCAGTGTGAGTACTTGGCTGAGTACTTGCCTAAGTACTCAGTGTGAGTACTTAGCTGAGTACTTGACTAAGTGCTCAGTGTGAGTACTTGGCTAAGTGCTCAGTGTGAGTACTTGGTTGAGTACTTGCCTAAGTGCTCAGTGTGAGTACTTGGCTGAGTACTTGACTAAGTGCTCAGCCAACTGTGTGAGCACTTGGAAAACTTGCTTGTAATTGATAACATCATTCTCTAATTTGATCCAACAATAGGGGGAGTTGAAGAATTGATAGCATCATTCTCGGGGGAATATTGTTGGGTCAAATTAGAGAATGATGTTATCAATTACAAGCAAGTTTTCCAAGTGCTCACACAGTTGGCTGAGCACTTAGTCAAGTACTCAGCCAAGTACTCACACTGAGCACTTAGGCAAGTACTCAACCAAGTACTCACACTGAGCACTTAGCCAAGTACTCAGCCAAGTACTCACACTGAGCACTTAGTTAAGTACTCAGCCAAGTACTCACACTGAGTACTTAGGCAAGTACTCAGCCAAGTACTCACACTGAGCACTTAGTCAAGTACTCAGCTAAGTACTCACACTGAGTACTTAGGCAAGTACTCAGCCAAGTACTCACACTGAGAACTTAGTCAAGTACTCAGCCAAGTACTCACACATTTTAGTAGTTTTCCAAGCAAGTGGCGGCTTGCTTGGAGGACAAGGCTCAGGATCTATAAATAGGACAGTAGACACCATAGTGCTCAGTGTGAGTACTTGGCTGAGTACTTGGCTAAGTGCTCAGTGTGAGTACTTGGTTGAGTACTTGCCTAAGTGCTCAGTGTGAGTACTTGGCTGAGTACTTGACTAAGTGCTCAGCCAACTGTGTGAGCACTTGGAAAACTTGCTTGTAATTGATAACATCATTCTCTAATTTGATCCAACAATATTCCCCCGAGAATGATGCTATCAATTCTTCATATGATCCTCAAAAGTATATCTGACACTGTCTTCGAATCTTCACAAATCGGCTAAACACCCAAAATCTTTCATTGTTGTTTTCCCCCGCAAATATAGACCCTCCTAATTAATTCGAGACTAAAACTCAATCAGCAACTTCCACTCCGTGTAAGCTTTACGCTCGATTGATCATCTCTACTATAATTGGCATGAGATAAAGGTTCAAACCTCCGAATGATTGAAGTAGTGTAAACAACTTCATAGTCTAAGTGCTCAGCCCACTGTGTGAGCACTTGGCTGAGTACTTGCCTAAGTGCTCAGTTGAGTACTTGCCTAAGTGCTCAGCCATTGTGTGAGTACTTGGCTGAGTACTTAACTAAGTGCTCAATGTGAGTACTTGGCTGAGTACTTAACTAAGTGCTCAGTGTGACACACATAAGTATGCAGCATCCGTACAGCTATGCTAGAATAAGACAATCATGCACAACTCCCAAAAAGAATAATCATTATCCAATCATTGTAAACCCTAGGAGTCACAAATGCTCATCAGCCTCCATCTTATTTCTTCATATAAGTGCTCAAAATTTATCCACGAACAAGTACTCAACAGTCAAGATATGGAACAAGTACTCAAGATATGAAACAAGTACTCAAAATTTGAAATAAGTACTCAAACTATGAAATAAGTACTCAAAATAAGTACTCAAAATTTGAGATAAGTACTCAAACTATGAACTAAGTACTCAGAATCAAGAAATAAGTGCGCAAAATTCATCCACACATGAACTGAAAATTCATTTAAACACCATATTCAACAACTGTTTTACGTCTCCGGCGGGTTTCGGTTGAAGATCCAATCAAAACAAGCCTCAAACGAGCCAACCGTCGCTCTGATACCAATTGATATTCCCAAATGATCTTGTTTAAGCCTTGAATTGATATAAAAATAGAGACGGGTGAATTTGAGCCAAGAACAAACAACTAATATAAGAAAGATAGATAGATATTGGATTGAACAAAGAAAACTTTCATTGAATTGAATAAAGAAATACAAGATAACTATCCACCCCGGGTGAGCTCCCCTGGGGTGGTGGCTCCTAAATGCACACCCTTCTATGGTGTCTAGTGTCCTATTTATAGATCCTGAGCCTTGTCCTCCAAGCAACCCGCCACTTGCTTGGAAAACTACTAAAATGTGTGAGTACTTGGCTGAGTACTTGACTAAGTTCTCAGTGTGAGTACTTGGCTGAGTACTTGCCTAAGTACTCAGTGTGAGTACTTAGCTGAGTACTTGACTAAGTGCTCAGTGTGAGTACTTGGCTGAGTACTTAACTAAGTGCTCAGTGTGAGTACTTGGCTGAGTACTTGGCTAAGTGCTCAGTGTGAGTACATGGTTGAGTACTTGCCTAAGTGCTCAGTGTGAGTACTTGGCTGAGTACTTGACTAAGTGCTCAGCCAACTGTGTGAGCACTTGGAAAACTTGCTTGTAATTGATAACATCATTCTCTAATTTGATCCAACAATAGGGGGAGTTGAAGAATTGATAGCATCATTCTCGGGGGAATATTGTTGGGTCAAATTAGAGAATGATGTTATCAATTACAAGCAAGTTTTCCAAGTGCTCACACAGTTGGCTGAGCACTTAGTCAAGTACTCAGCCAAGTACTCACACTGAGCACTTAGGCAAGTACTCAACCAAGTACTCACACTGAGCACTTAGCCAAGTACTCAGCCAAGTACTCACACTGAGCACTTAGTTAAGTACTCAGCCAAGTACTCACACTGAGTACTTAGGCAAGTACTCAGCCAAGTACTCACACTGAGCACTTAGTCAAGTACTCAGCTAAGTACTCACACTGAGTACTTAGGCAAGTACTCAGCCAAGTACTCACACTGAGAACTTAGTCAAGTACTCAGCCAAGTACTCACACATTTTAGTAGTTTTCCAAGCAAGTGGCGGCTTGCTTGGAGGACAAGGCTCAGGATCTATAAATAGGACAGTAGACACCATAGTGCTCAGTGTGAGTACTTGGCTGAGTACTTGGCTAAGTGCTCAGTGTGAGTACTTGGTTGAGTACTTGCCTAAGTGCTCAGTGTGAGTACTTGGCTGAGTACTTGACTAAGTGCTCAGCCAACTGTGTGAGCACTTGGAAAACTTGCTTGTAATTGATAACATCATTCTCTAATTTGATCCAACAATATTCCCCCGAGAATGATGCTATCAATTCTTCATATGATCCTCAAAAGTATATCTGACACTGTCTTCGAATCTTCACAAATCGGCTAAACACCCAAAATCTTTCATTGTTGTTTTCCCCCGCAAATATAGACCCTCCTAATTAATTCGAGACTAAAACTCAATCAGCAACTTCCACTCCGTGTAAGCTTTACGCTCGATTGATCATCTCTACTATAATTGGCATGAGATAAAGGTTCAAACCTCCGAATGATTGAAGTAGTGTAAACAACTTCATAGTCTAAGTGCTCAGCCCACTGTGTGAGCACTTGGCTGAGTACTTGCCTAAGTGCTCAGTTGAGTACTTGCCTAAGTGCTCAGCCATTGTGTGAGTACTTGGCTGAGTACTTAACTAAGTGCTCAATGTGAGTACTTGGCTGAGTACTTAACTAAGTGCTCAGTGTGACACACATAAGTATGCAGCATCCGTACAGCTATGCTAGAATAAGACAATCATGCACAACTCCCAAAAAGAATAATCATTATCCAATCATTGTAAACCCTAGGAGTCACAAATGCTCATCAGCCTCCATCTTATTTCTTCATATAAGTGCTCAAAATTTATCCACGAACAAGTACTCAACAGTCAAGATATGGAACAAGTACTCAAGATATGAAACAAGTACTCAAAATTTGAAATAAGTACTCAAACTATGAAATAAGTACTCAAAATAAGTACTCAAAATTTGAGATAAGTACTCAAACTATGAACTAAGTACTCAGAATCAAGAAATAAGTGCGCAAAATTCATCCACACATGAACTGAAAATTCATTTAAACACCATATTCAACAACTGTTTTACGTCTCCGGCGGGTTTCGGTTGAAGATCCAATCAAAACAAGCCTCAAACGAGCCAACCGTCGCTCTGATACCAATTGATATTCCCAAATGATCTTGTTTAAGCCTTGAATTGATATAAAAATAGAGACGGGTGAATTTGAGCCAAGAACAAACAACTAATATAAGAAAGATAGATAGATATTGGATTGAACAAAGAAAACTTTCATTGAATTGAATAAAGAAATACAAGATAACTATCCACCCCGGGTGAGCTCCCCCGGGGTGGTGGCTCCTAAATGCACACCCTTCTATGGTGTCTAGTGTCCTATTTATAGATCCTGAGCCTTGTCCTCCAAGCAACCCGCCACTTGCTTGGAAAACTACTAAAATGTGTGAGTACTTGGCTGAGTACTTGACTAAGTTCTCAGTGTGAGTACTTGGCTGAGTACTTGCCTAAGTACTCAGTGTGAGTACTTAGCTGAGTACTTGACTAAGTGCTCAGTGTGAGTACTTGGCTGAGTACTTAACTAAGTGCTCAGTGTGAGTACTTGGCTGAGTACTTGGCTAAGTGCTCAGTGTGAGTACATGGTTGAGTACTTGCCTAAGTGCTCAGTGTGAGTACTTGGCTGAGTACTTGACTAAGTGCTCAGCCAACTGTGTGAGCACTTGGAAAACTTGCTTGTAATTGATAACATCATTCTCTAATTTGATCCAACAATAGGGGGAGTTGAAGAATTGATAGCATCATTCTCGGGGGAATATTGTTGGGTCAAATTAGAGAATGATGTTATCAATTACAAGCAAGTTTTCCAAGTGCTCACACAGTTGGCTGAGCACTTAGTCAAGTACTCAGCCAAGTACTCACACTGAGCACTTAGGCAAGTACTCAACCAAGTACTCACACTGAGCACTTAGCCAAGTACTCAGCCAAGTACTCACACTGAGCACTTAGTTAAGTACTCAGCCAAGTACTCACACTGAGTACTTAGGCAAGTACTCAGCCAAGTACTCACACTGAGCACTTAGTCAAGTACTCAGCTAAGTACTCACACTGAGTACTTAGGCAAGTACTCAGCCAAGTACTCACACTGAGAACTTAGTCAAGTACTCAGCCAAGTACTCACACATTTTAGTAGTTTTCCAAGCAAGTGGCGGCTTGCTTGGAGGACAAGGCTCAGGATCTATAAATAGGACAGTAGACACCATAGTGCTCAGTGTGAGTACTTGGCTGAGTACTTGGCTAAGTGCTCAGTGTGAGTACTTGGTTGAGTACTTGCCTAAGTGCTCAGTGTGAGTACTTGGCTGAGTACTTGACTAAGTGCTCAGCCAACTGTGTGAGCACTTGGAAAACTTGCTTGTAATTGATAACATCATTCTCTAATTTGATCCAACAATATTCCCCCGAGAATGATGCTATCAATTCTTCATATGATCCTCAAAAGTATATCTGACACTGTCTTCGAATCTTCACAAATCGGCTAAACACCCAAAATCTTTCATTGTTGTTTTCCCCCGCAAATATAGACCCTCCTAATTAATTCGAGACTAAAACTCAATCAGCAACTTCCACTCCGTGTAAGCTTTACGCTCGATTGATCATCTCTACTATAATTGGCATGAGATAAAGGTTCAAACCTCCGAATGATTGAAGTAGTGTAAACAACTTCATAGTCTAAGTGCTCAGCCCACTGTGTGAGCACTTGGCTGAGTACTTGCCTAAGTGCTCAGTTGAGTACTTGCCTAAGTGCTCAGCCATTGTGTGAGTACTTGGCTGAGTACTTAACTAAGTGCTCAATGTGAGTACTTGGCTGAGTACTTAACTAAGTGCTCAGTGTGACACACATAAGTATGCAGCATCCGTACAGCTATGCTAGAATAAGACAATCATGCACAACTCCCAAAAAGAATAATCATTATCCAATCATTGTAAACCCTAGGAGTCACAAATGCTCATCAGCCTCCATCTTATTTCTTCATATAAGTGCTCAAAATTTATCCACGAACAAGTACTCAACAGTCAAGATATGGAACAAGTACTCAAGATATGAAACAAGTACTCAAAATTTGAAATAAGTACTCAAACTATGAAATAAGTACTCAAAATAAGTACTCAAAATTTGAGATAAGTACTCAAACTATGAACTAAGTACTCAGAATCAAGAAATAAGTGCGCAAAATTCATCCACACATGAACTGAAAATTCATTTAAACACCATATTCAACAACTGTTTTACGTCTCCGGCGGGTTTCGGTTGAAGATCCAATCAAAACAAGCCTCAAACGAGCCAACCGTCGCTCTGATACCAATTGATATTCCCAAATGATCTTGTTTAAGCCTTGAATTGATATAAAAATAGAGACGGGTGAATTTGAGCCAAGAACAAACAACTAATATAAGAAAGATAGATAGATATTGGATTGAACAAAGAAAACTTTCATTGAATTGAATAAAGAAATACAAGATAACTATCCACCCCGGGTGAGCTCCCCCGGGGTGGTGGCTCCTAAATGCACACCCTTCTATGGTGTCTAGTGTCCTATTTATAGATCCTGAGCCTTGTCCTCCAAGCAACCCGCCACTTGCTTGGAAAACTACTAAAATGTGTGAGTACTTGGCTGAGTACTTGACTAAGTTCTCAGTGTGAGTACTTGGCTGAGTACTTGCCTAAGTACTCAGTGTGAGTACTTAGCTGAGTACTTGACTAAGTGCTCAGTGTGAGTACTTGGCTGAGTACTTAACTAAGTGCTCAGTGTGAGTACTTGGCTGAGTACTTGGCTAAGTGCTCAGTGTGAGTACTTGGTTGAGTACTTGCCTAAGTGCTCAGTGTGAGTACTTGGCTGAGTACTTGACTAAGTGCTCAGCCAACTGTGTGAGCACTTGGAAAACTTGCTTGTAATTGATAACATCATTCTCTAATTTGATCCAACAATAGGGGGAGTTGAAGAATTGATAGCATCATTCTCGGGGGAATATTGTTGGGTCAAATTAGAGAATGATGTTATCAATTACAAGCAAGTTTTCCAAGTGCTCACACAGTTGGCTGAGCACTTAGTCAAGTACTCAGCCAAGTACTCACACTGAGCACTTAGGCAAGTACTCAACCAAGTACTCACACTGAGCACTTAGCCAAGTACTCAGCCAAGTACTCACACTGAGCACTTAGTTAAGTACTCAGCCAAGTACTCACACTGAGTACTTAGGCAAGTACTCAGCCAAGTACTCACACTGAGCACTTAGTCAAGTACTCAGCTAAGTACTCACACTGAGTACTTAGGCAAGTACTCAGCCAAGTACTCACACTGAGAACTTAGTCAAGTACTCAGCCAAGTACTCACACATTTTAGTAGTTTTCCAAGCAAGTGGCGGCTTGCTTGGAGGACAAGGCTCAGGATCTATAAATAGGACACTAGACACCATAGAAGGGTGTGCATTTAGGAGCCACCACCCCGGGGGAGCTCACCCGGGGTGGATAGTTATCTTGTATTTCTTTATTCAATTCAATGAAAGTTTTCTTTGTTCAATCCAATATCTATCTATCTTTCTTATATTAGTTGTTTGTTCTTGGCTCAAAATCACCCGTCTCTATATTTATATCAATTCAAGGCTTAAACAAGATCATTTTGGGAATATCAATTGGTATCAGAGCCTCTGTGCTCGAGATTGTATCTATCTAAAGATATCAAAACCCTCCTTGTTAGTTTTACTATCAAGTTTTTCAAAAATTTTTGGTGTTTATCAAAGTTTGAATATTTTCATTGTTTTGCCTTAAAATCTCGTTAATAGTGTTTCTAAGGTGTTTAAAAGGTATTATTTTCAGTAGAAACATCATTCAAGAGCTTCAAAACAATTGAAAATCTCTTGGACATGTTTTTGATAAGATTAAAATCACAACAGCCAAGAGTTGAGTACTTAGCTCATCTTAAAGTGCGAACTTAGCTCATAGAGTGTGAACTTGTTTCTTGCTTGTGAGTACTTGTTTCAAGAGTTGAGTACTTGTTTCAAGAGTTGAGTACTTAGCTCATCTTAAAGTGCGAACTTAGCTCATAGAGTGTGAACTTGTTTCTTGCTTGTGAGTACTTGTTTCAAGAGTTGAGTACTTGTTTCAAGAGTTGAGTACTTAGCTCATCTTAAAGTGCGAACTTAGCTCATAGAGTGTGAACTTGTTTCTTGCTTGTGAGTACTTGTTTCAAGAGTTGAGTACTTGTTTCAAGAGTTGAGTACTTAGCTCATCTTAAAGTGCGAACTTAGCTCATAGAGTGTGAACTTGTTTCTTGCTTGTGAGTACTTGTTTCAAGAGTTGAGTACTTGTTTCAAGAGTTGAGTACTTAGCTCATAAGTTGCATACTTGACATTTCAAGGTGTGCACTTATTAACAGCCACAACTGCGCACTTAAGCCAAAAGTGTGTGCACTTGTGTCTGTGTGAGCACTTAAATTTACACAAGGCTTTACAGCTTTCTCTCTCCTGGCACCACAACTAGGGTTTCTGCATACTTATCTGAAATCTCTAGTTGGTGTGCGAACTTACTGAAAAGGTGCATTTTCTGAGCACTTGACTAGGGTTACTGCGAACTTAAATCTTAAACGAGAGTTTAAGTGTCTGTGTACTTATACAAGTGCGCAGGCTGATCAGTCAAGACTGAGCACTTGTGCTGCTCTGACTTGGTTGAACTGCGAACTTAAGCCAAAAGTGTGTGCTACAGGGACTGCGTACTTAACAGGAGAATCAGGGACTTATAATCTTTGCTTCTTATTTGTTTCAGGTTTCCAAGGAACTGCGAACTTAGTGACTGCGAACTTAGTGACTGCGAACTTAGTGACTGCGAACTTAGTGACTGCGAACTTGTGGACTGTTTGAATTTTTCAAGGACTTTGGACTGTAACTTGATAATCTAATTAATCAAAACCCTAAAATCAGTCTAAAATCAATCTTAAATCATGTCTGGTAACAACTCATTTCAAGTTAACCCCATAACTCAAGCTGAACTTGAAACCGGCACTATAACACGTATTCCCAAGTTGATGGGTGCTGAAGACTATGGGACATGGAAAAACAGAATGAAAGCTTTTTATTTTGTTAACGATCACACTCAATGGAACTCAGTTCAGCTCGGACCTCACATTCCCACAAGAACCACTGATGCAGGAGAAGTGTTCAACACTAATCCCACTACATACACTGATCTCGACAAACAACTGATGCAGCGAGACCACAAAGCCTATGGTGCTCTCACCATGGCTTTGTCAAACGATGTATACAATATGTTTGAAGAATACGGATCAGCGCACGATCTGTGGTTCGCTCTGAGTGAGTATTATGAAGGAAATGCAGAGATGAGGCAAAACAAGCAGGATATGATTCAAAAGGAATACGACATGTTTGGAAGTATCCGTGGTGAGAGTCTGTCGTCACATATAGACAGGTTCATGAATCTGTTGACTAAGATGAAGAAAGCTGGTATTCCTGTAAACAACCGCAATTCCATCAAGAAGCTGCTCGATTCTCTCCCAAAGGAGTGGAGTGTCCAATGTATGTTGATCAAAAAGGACTACTTGGATGCTCAGTCTACTTTGGCTGATCTTATAAACACTCTGAAATCGTTTGAAATGGACATCACAAAGAGAGAGATGAATCAAACAGTGTCAAAAGTTACTCCAAGGAGCTCTTTAAAGAATCTGGCTTTAATGACTCCAATTGGACAGAAGGCACTGGTGGTTGAAGACTTTGGCTGGGGAAAGGAAGCTGTTGCAGCTAAAGCAGATGTTAACAAAGCATTGATGGTAACGATATGCACCAAATCCGCAAATGGTGTAAACTCTGTGGAAGGATCTTCAGTGGGAGTGTCAAAAGGAGGAATGCAAGAGAGTGCGGGTCTGAAGAGTGTGCTGATTGCTGAGAAGAAGAAAGATCAGACTGGAGAGGAGGCTTTGATAGCTGAGAAGACACCCACTGAGAAAGCAGCTGAAAAGATGGAAAGTGCACCCAAGAAAGCTGAGGAGAAAGATATGGTAAACATTCCTCTTGAAATAAAATCAAAGCTGTGCTCACCTAGGTGCGTTACAGCTGTTGCTTACTGTTTGTCACACAACAAAAGGGTTTTGAGAGAAATGGATGATATCCAAAGAATCAATTCTGAAATGAAAGAAAATGAGTGGCCATATCAGCGAAAGTTAAATGCAACTCTAGCTGAAATGCAAACTTTAAAAGAATTTGTGCTTAAGAAAGATTTTCTGATAAATGATTTAACCTCAAAACTAGAGAAATCTAGAAATGAGACAACTCGTCTTCAAATTGTTGTGGATAAATGGAATGTGAGCAAACAGGCTCATGCTGATATAATCGATTGTGGAAGACAATCATTCGTAAAGGATGGAATTGGGTATAAGGATAAGAATGGAATCGAAAGATCTCTATTCTTGCCCTTGAGCCAAAGTGAATACATACCCATTCCAACACCTCATCCTAAAAATGATCTTTTTGAAAACAAATGTGATGAATCTGAGTCAAATGCTAACATAAGTAAAAGCGATGCAGATGTGACCCAACAGGGTAGGGTGGAAGATGATGAGAGTTGTGGTGGGCAGACAATGGGGTTAGGACATCCAGGTGCCAATTACTCCACAGTGAATTGGTTCATCTGGAACAATGAAAAGTCTAAAAACAATTTGATTTCGGATGACTGTAATACTTTAATTAATATGGATAAATGTAATAGTTTATCTAGGATGGATAACTGTAATAGTTTATCTAGGCCGGATGACTGTATTAACTTGACTTCTAAACTAGATTTAAAGGGTGCTGTGGCCCCTGATGATAGGAAGAATCCTATCAGACGTTCAAATGTTTGTGTTGACAATGTTATGCCTGTTTGTGTTGATCTTAATGCTGCATTCTCTGATGATAAACATACGTGTAAACCACCTATGTTTGTACCAGAACTAAAGCTTAACAGGTTTGGGAAATTTCTCACTGAGGAAATCCCAGAGTTTATCCCTTCATCCACAGATGTATCAGGTTCTGAAGAATCACAAAGTGAAACAGGTAACTCAAGCTCTGAAGAATCACTAAGTGATACAGAGAGCAACATCAGCATACCTGACTGCAACACAAATGAAGAATCAAGTAGCAGCAAGGATGAATCATGTTCAAGAGAAAGCTCCTGCTCAAACAAGATCAAGAAAAGAACATCACAATCATCATCATCCAGATCTTCTCCAAAGATCAAGCCTAAACACTCAAAATGCTTTAGATGTGGAAAAGAAGGACATGTGGTCAAAAAGTGTCATTTAAAACCTAAACCACAAAATGATGTCAAAACTCAAAACTCTTTTTCTGATCAGATCAAAAATCTTCAAGAAACAGTAAAAAGTTTTGTTAAAACCACACAATTTTGGAAGAGAAAAGAGTCAATGATGGGTGAAAATCACGACAGATCAAAACTAAAACAAACTTGGATTCCCAAAGTCACTTGATTAAATGTCTGAGTCGTGATTGTACATAGATTTTCTTTAGTTTATCTTTGTATATTATTATTTTTTTGAGTTGGATGTTGTGCTCGTTTTCAGTCAAATCCCAAGCAACCTCATGACACTGCAGTCAAAAGAATCTTCCGCTACCTCAAAGGAACACCAAAGCTTGGTTTATGGTATCCTAAGAGTGATAATTTTGATTTAATCGCTTACTCTGATAGTGGTCATGCAGGTTGTAGAATTGATAGAGAATTTGTCTCTGGTGGTTGCAAATTTTTGGGGAATCGGCTTGTATCTTGGCAAAGCAAAATGCAGATAATAGTGTTTATCTCCACTGATGAAGCCGAGTACACTGTTGCGTCCAGTTGTTGATGTCAAGCTTTGTGGATCCAAAATCAGTTGCTGGATTACGGTTTGAATGTCAAGAAAACCCCAATCTTCATTGATAATGATGCTTGTCGTGACATCGTGAAGAATCCTATCGACCATTCTAAAACACTACATATTGAGATCAGGATTCACTCTATTCGCGATGCTCACGATAAAGGATACATTCAAGTGTTATCCATTCATACTGCTGATCAAAAGGCAGATATCCTCACAAAGGCTTTCGACAAAACTCGTTTCCTCCAATTGGTCACTTGGCTGGAAATGATAAATTTTGAATGAGCTCACATTATGTCATGGTGTAAAAAAAAAATCCTATTTTCATACAAAACAAGATTTTTGGGGGAGAAAGTATATCTCCATTGCAAAATTAACAAGAAATGATAGGGACTAATCATATTTTGTCAGCATGTGAATAGGATCCAGAGGATGTTGCGGCTTCAAGCAACGACATGTCGGTAGATTCAGCTTGGAATCGAGTAAACTGCTAATAGGTGATTAACAGAATAGATCTACACGGAAAGCTGGATTCCCACTGTGTTTTAGGTCTGCACAAGCTGAGTCCGGTCATACACAGGTTGAGAGATCAAAAGACACAGAAAATTTTGTGCATATGTAATCAAAAGACACCTAAGTGTGCAAGCTACCAATGCGGGGCTATTCAAACAAATGAGCAACAAAAGACACGCAATGTTAGTGACGTGCAAACATATAGATAGCTCAAAAAGCAATCAGATGATCATCTTCTCTGCTTATGGGAACATAGACCTGAAGCTCTCATCATCTGATTGACATAATGATCATCTTCTCTGCTTATGGAAACATAGACCTGAAGCTCTCATCATTATATCTCAATAAACCTTGAGGATTGGTAGGCTTACACCTAGCACAAGTGGGGTCCACTAACTTTCCGTCAATATTACCAAAACATGATAAATCTCATCACCAAACGTATGTTGAAAGACGAGAGGCATGGATTTAATTGGACAAACATACCGACAGTTTTTCTTGGGCTGCAGCTATCCAACGGAAAGTTGAAATGTGATCTGGCAGGTATGGTTAGTATGATCTTGTTTGCAAAAGGTGAGAAACAGTTAACCCCTCCTTGTTGTGTTTGTTTTTTTTATTAAAATATAAAAAGTTTAGGGGGAGTATTAAAATATGTGTTAGAATGTGAGATGTGTTTATTGCATATAATCCTGATCTTCATCCAGTCTGTGATCAAGAACAGTGCAGGGGACGAGATTGTGAGATTCTTCGATCTGGTAGATGTATTCATGTTTTATCTATTAGAGTTGATGTAGCTGTTTGGGAACACAATCAGAGTTGGAGCCGGTCAGACACTGCTGGAAGAAGGAATGCTATTTCAAAGAGCAGTAGATCATGCTAAAGTGAGGAAGCTGGAGATGCTAGAAATTTTGGAAATGATCGAGGCTGCAGACAAAGAGAAGGAGCTCGGAGACAAAGACAAGGAAATTGCTAACAAAGACAAAGCTGACAATTAAAGAAAAGCAGCCAGAAACTCTGAAGCTCCAGAAGTGATAGTTCCAAAACAACCAGTGCGGGAAAAGCAGGAAGAAGGTGAATCGAGTGATATCTCGGTTTGAAGCTAACAGATGAAGATCTGGTATCTGTGGTCTAGGGGGAGTATTGTTGGGTTCAGTTGAGACCACAATTACCAGAACAAAGACTTTTGGTAGCTTATTTTGTAGTTTGATAGTTAGAGGACTAGTTATGTAATTCTTTGTTAGTTTATGTGTAAACCCTAGAGTGTGAACTTAGGAGATGGGCACTGCGAACTTAAGCTTAAGTTCGCAGTCCATCAGGTGCTCACTATATAAAGTTCACTCATATGCACACTCTAGGTTAGGGTTTTGGACATCTTTCATTACACAAGAATATTGTAATCCATGGTGCTTTGAAGATCTATTGTTAATGGAATCAAACGTTTTGAGTTTCTTGTGTGTCGGTTTTACTTTGTTCATCTAGTTTCTTTTAGTTTTCATAGATTAATCAACTAAAACACCTAACAAATAGGTGTTTCTAGTTGATAACAATCTAGTGCACACTTAAGATCTAGTAATTTTGGGACTACAATTTTTTTTTTCAACAATCTCGACATCACTCAACTCCCCCTCACGATAAAGGATACATTCAATTGATACTGCTGATCAAAAGGCAGATATCCTCACAAAGGCTTTTGACGAAACTCGTTTCCTCCAATTGGTCACTTGGCTGGAAATGATAAAAAAAAAAAAAAAAAAAAAAAATCCTATTTTCATACAAAACAAGATTTTTGGGGGAGAAAGTATATCTCTATTGCAAAATTAACAAGAAATGATAGGGACTAATCATATTTTGTCAGCATGTGAATAGGATCCACAGGATGTTGCGGCTTCAAGCAACGACATGTCGGTAGATTCAGCTTGGAATCGAGTAAACTGCTAATAGGTGATTAACAGAATAGATCTACATGGAAAGCTGGGTTCCCACTGTGTTTTAGGTCTGCACAAGCTGAGTCCGGTCATACACAGGTTGAGAGATCAAAAGACACAGAAAATTTTGTGCATATGTAATCAAAAGACACCTAAGTGTGCAAGCTACCAATGCGGGGCTATTCAAACAAATGAGCAACAAAAGACACGCAATGTTAGTGACGTGCAAACATATAGATAGCTCAAAAAGCAATCAGATGATCATCTTCTCTGCTTATGGGAACATAGACCTGAAGCTCTCGTCATCTGATTGACATAATGATCATCTTCTCTGCTTATGGAAACATAGACCTGAAGCTCTCATCATTATATCTCAATAAACCTTGAGGATTGGTAGGCTTACACCTAGCACAAGTGGGGTCCACTAACTTTCCGTCAATATTACCAAAACATGATAAATCTCATCACCAAACGTATGTTGAAAGACGAGAGGCATGGATTTAATTGGACAAGCATACCGACAGTTTTTCTTGGGCTGCAGCTATCCAACGGAAAGTTGAAATGTGATCTGGCAGGTATGGTTAGTATGATCTTGTATGCAAAAGGTGAGAAACAGTTAACCCCGCCTTGTTGTGTTTGTTTTTATTAAAATATAAAAAGTTTAGGGGGAGTATTAAAATATGTGTTAGAATGTGAGATGTGTTTATTGCATATAATCCTGATCATCATCCAGTCTGTGATCAAGAACAGTGCAGGGGACTAGATTGTGAGATTCTTCGATCTGGTAGATGTATTCATGTTTTATCTGTTAGAGTTGATGTAGCTGTTTGGGAACACATTCAGAGTTGGAGCCGGTTAGACACTGCTGGAAGAAGGAATGCTATTTCAAAGAGCAGTAGATCATGCTAAAGAAAGGAAGCTGGAGATGCTAGAAATTTTGGAAATGATCGAGGCTGCAGACAAAGAGAAGGAGCTTGGAGACAAAGACAAGGAAATTGCTAACAAAGACAAAGCTGACAATTAAAGAAAAGCAGCCAGAAACTCTGAAGCTCCAGAAGTGATAGTTCCAAAACAACCAGTGCGGGTAAAGCAGGAAGAAGGTGAATCGAGTGATATCTCGGTTTGAAGCTAACAGACGAAGATCTGGTATCTGTGGTCTAGGGGGAGTATTGTTGGGTTCAGTTGAGACCACAGTTACCAGAACAAAGACTTTTTGTAGCTTATTTTGTAGTTTGATAGTTAGAGGACTAGTTATGTAATTCTTTGTTAGTTTATGTGTAAACCCTAGAGTGTGAACTTAGGAGATGGGCACTGCGAACTTAAGCTTAAGTTCGCAGTCCATCAGGTGCTCACTATATAAAGTTCACTCATATGCACACTCTAGGTTAGGGTTTTGGACATCTTTCATTACACAAGAATATTGTAATCCATGGTGCTTTGAAGATCTATTGTTAATGGAATCAAACGTTTTGAGTTTCTTGTGTGTCGGTTTTACTTTGTTCATCTAGTTTCTTTTAGTTTTCATAGATTAATCAACTAAAACACCTAACAAATAGGTGTTTCTAGTTGATAACAATCTAGTGCACACTTAAGATCTAGTAATTTTAGGACTACAATTTTTTTTTTTTTTTTTAACATAAAGACACGATTCCATTAATGATTTCAGCAGTGAACAACCATGGATTCTCTAGATAAGTTCGCACCTTTAAACTTGTGCTCTCAAAGATACAACAAAAACCCTAACCCTAGCTGCACAAATGAGGTTCTATTTATAGGCAAACCTGATGACTGCGAACTTAACACTAAGTTCGCAGTCCCCGTGCTTTAAGTACGCAGTCTAGGGTTTCTAGCATAAACTATGCTATAATTACATATCTAACCCTCCAATTCTAACACATAACAAAACATGGTTAAACCTGGTAACTGTGGTCTTATATTAACCCAACAATACTCCCCCTAGACCACAGCTACCAGTACTACACAATCAATCTATCTCGACATCACTCAACTCCCCCTCTTCTCTTGCTTGCTTGCTGTGATGTCGGATATCGGGTTGACTATTTTGGCTCAAGGGTGTCCGAGATTGTTGAAGCTTGAGCTTGTTGGTTGCGAAGGGAGTTACGATGGGATCAAAGCTATTGGTCAGTGTTGCCAGATGATGGAGGAATTGACCCTTTGGGACCATAACTTTGAAAGTGGGTGGTTAGCTGCGTTGTCGTATTGCATGAATTTGAAGACTTTAAAGTTCCAATCTTGCAAATTTATTGATCCATGTCCAGGGCCTGATGAGTATTTAGGTTCGTGCCTTACACTTGAAGAGTTGCATTTGGAAAGGTGTCAGTTGAGAGATAAGCAGGGTTTGGGAGCGTTATTTTTGGTGTGTGAAGCCGTTAAGGAGTTGGTTTTTGAGGATTGTTGGGGACTGGATAACAACTCATTCAGTGCTGCAAGTATTTGTAGGAGAGTGACGTCTCTGTCTTTGGAAGGATGCTCATTACTTACAATGGATGGTTTTGAGCCTGTAGTTCTCTCATGGAAAGAGCTTAAAAGACTTAAAGTAGTTTCCTGTAACAACATCAAGGACGGTGCTATGACACCCGAACTAGCAACCCTCT
This sequence comes from Ambrosia artemisiifolia, assembly GCA_032199755.1. NCBI lineage: Eukaryota > Viridiplantae > Streptophyta > Magnoliopsida > Asterales > Asteraceae > Ambrosia > Ambrosia artemisiifolia. The sequence continues at coordinate 37,543,323 of CM063512.1, forward strand.
TTTCTCTTCTTAAAGAGTTGAAATGGCGCCCAGATTCCAAGTCTATTCTTTCTTTGGGTCTTGAGGGCACAGGAGTATGGCAGAAAGGTGGAAGAAGCTTCAAGATTTGAACTTTTTTTTTTTTGTCAAATCGAAGGTCACAACAGAGTATACTTGTTCTAACTTCCCCATAAACAGTAGTCTTAGGATTTAGGAACAAGTGTATTACAAGTCACTATACGCGATCTGTATCTAATTTCATTTCGTTATTTTTTTTTCCACGTATAATTTCTATACAGTTGCATTGATCTTGTTTTGTAGAACCTTTTTTATGGCGGTTCACTTGCTGGTTCTAAGTTGAAATCCAATACTTTTCTTTGTTCAAAAAAAAAAAAAAAAAAAAAAAAACTTGATAGTAAAACTAACAAGGAGGGTTTTGATATCTTTAGATAGATACAATCTCGAGCACAGAGGCTCTGATACCAAATTGTAGTCCCAAAATTACTAGATCTTAAGTGTGCACTAGATTGTTATCAACTAGAAACACCTATTTGTTAGGTGTTTTAGTTGATTAATCTATGAAAACTAAAAGAAACTAGATGAACAAAGTAAAACCGACACACAAGAAACTCAAAACGTTTGATTCCATTAACAATAGATCTTCAAAGCACCATGGATTACAATATTCTTGTGTAATGAAAGATGTCCAAAACCCTAACCTAGAGTGTGCATATGAGTGAACTTTATATAGTGAGCACCTGATGGACTGCGAACTTAAGCTTAAGTTCGCAGTGCCCATCTCCTAAGTTCACACTCTAGGGTTTACACATAAACTAACAAAGAATTACATAACTAGTCCTCTAACTATCAAACTACAAAATAAGCTACCAAAAGTCTTTGTTCTGGTAACTGTGGTCTCAACTGAACCCAACACATTAAGCCTCCACTATCAACATACCAAATGCTATTTAGACCTCTTGAGACCCTCTGCACAAAGTAGCAAATTAGTTAGATTTGGGAACCCAAGCCAATTTGGCTTTGGGTTTGCTCTTGAGAACAGAACAGTTTGTTGTGGACCATTTTTAGAAATCCATGTCTTTTTGGCAATAGATTTTTCTTAAAGGACAATGGTGGTGTCTTTTTGAGGACCACCATCAACTTTGGTCATCAGAAGTTTAACCATTTTAATCAAATTTTTAACCTCGGTAGTTTGTGAAACTACTGATGGTTTGGGTCTAACTTCTGAAGAAGAATTTTGAGAAAAAGGCTTTTGTTGAGATTTAATCTTTTTCTTAGAAAAGGTGTTGCTTGGTTGTTGTTTGTTGGGATAGAAAGTATGTAACACCTCGAGGTGTTACGGGTCTCGTAAACGGGTCGGATCGTACCCGACCACCCGATTATCTAATAAATTATTTAAGTTCGAATCTCGCGACTGACCGTTTCAATCGATTATATAGATAATAATTATTGGATTTTTATTATCTCGATTAAACGCTCCTTATCTATTATTTAATCGTTACCAAATGTTCCTTATCTTGTTATTATAACCGTTACCAAACACCCGAGTTCCAGTTATTATCCTCGTGTCCAAACACCCCTTACTTTATTTCTCTTTTATAACCTTGCTTGCCTCTTTCCTTCTCTGCATACCATCGAACATATACACACACATATGTGTGAGAAAGAGAGCAGCAGCAACCGGCCATCACCTTCGGCGCCGCCACCGCCGCTGCCGGCACCGTCTTCTTCTCCGGCGTCCCGGTTCCTCTCCCGAATAACATAACCTGCTGTAACCTCCTCCTCTGTCTCCGATAATAATCCGGTAAACCCAACCCAAACAACCCCTCGTTCCCTTCTGTTCCAATCCCGATAATATAACCCCAACCCTTGTCAAACCACTGTTACTAAACCACCCGATAATAACCCCACCTCGTTACTGTTACGAACCACCACCGTGTTTCTTCACCTGTTTCCGTCAAACGAAGATGGACAGTCACCGGTTATGGTGACTGTCAGCGAGTCCTTTCATCTTAACAATAAACCCGGTAACCATGTCGAACCCTCCTTCTGTCCTGATCAGTTCTTATAATCGGACAGTCACCGGAGTTATGGTGACTGTCGTAAGCCTCTATAACCTTCAGTTAGAACCCAGCCAGTAACCCTTTTCCTCTCTGTTTCTATTAAGAACCCGAGAGCTATCCTTCGATTACCGGTTTGTACTCGTAAACCCTCCTGTTTCTGTTATAATACTTGATAAACCGAACCCGGGACCATGTGTTATTCGTTAATCGGACAGTCACCGGTTCCGGTGACTGTCATCAGCGCTTGATATTCCTCACCGAGCCTACTTCCTTTTCTGTCTATGGTAGTATTATGTCTTGTTACTTAAAAAGGAGTTGATGATGTTGTTGGTTGATAACTGAGGTCTGGGTTTGGGCTAATTCCCGAGCAGTCTCTGAATCATATCCCGGCATCATTCCGATCACTATCCGGTTATTCGTCCGGTAAGTATCAATCCATTGGATTAATGGTTATAATCTTATAATCTAATACTAATATAGTGATTATATTGATTATTGCGAGGTACCGTTAATCGAATCGGAGAGTTAAACCGATACCGAGTCGACTCGGTGACTCGGTCAACACCCGGAATAGAACCCGGTCCAATAGCTAGACGAGGATTATTAGAATTATACGATTATATATATATTATACGGATAACGTACGGACTTGATAATAATAATAAGAGAATAATAAACATATATAAAATATATATGTTTATATATATAAGATTCGATATATAAAACGATATACTAGACTCGGGTTAGCTATGTCTAGAGTTCTTTAGGTTCGCGTGCCAAGCTGTAATGGCCAGCTTTATTTCTTTTTGCCTAGAATGACCAAACCCCGAGTTTAGGACTATCTAATATATACCGAATTCTATATATATAAATTGTATATATGATATATATCCTAAGTATTACAATCTAACAAGTCCCACGCGTAAAACGTATCAATATATATATGACATATAATTGTAATAAAAGAGACTATAGAAGATTATACGCAAATCTGTGAGTATCGTGAACTCCCCACTTTTACTGTTTTATTAATATTTTCGGGGGAATACATGTCGTTTTATTAGAAAACCTAGAAATGCTTTACATAATAAAATAATTACTAATAGAAGTTATATAATAGAAAGGGGATAATAGAAACGACAAGGACAGTACTGACCGGTATATCGCCATTTCCTTTCTTGTCCGACTAGAGGACAAGAACCAGTCTTACCCGAGTAGAGGGTAGGAATAATTATATTTACCACAAACAGAGTGGTATAATCGATAGGAATGGCAACTAATAGAATATAATAGATGGACCTATAATCGGTATAATTTAATCGAATTGGTATAATAGAATATATTTTCCCCTCCAGAATTAGAATTGTAAAGCATGTTTTATATAAAAGAATTATAAATAAATGAACTGGCCATTCACTTTATAAAATACACGACCTCACCAACTTTATGTTGACAGAAACTATTTTTGGCATGTGTTCAGGTAACCCAACAGATAAGATGACGTGGATCCTAGAAGAGTCAAGACTGTCACTATCCTGAATTCCGCTGCGTAGCTCCGATAACCCGACCCGACGACCCGGCACCGACAGCCAGGGTCGTTACAGGTTGGTATCAGAGCGGCGCTTGACGACAGTTTTGAAATTTTTATTAATCCAGGATCTACCAGAAATGTCTTTTAAAAGAAATTTTGATTAGAAATATGTATAAGATAAAAGAATATTAGAGGATAAAAATTTTGGGTACCTAAATGCCAAACCATTATAAAGTTGGTGAGAACCATAACAGTATATTAGAAATTAAAACGAATCCACTACAGGATATTACTAGAATGATTATGTGGGGTAAATTGACAATTATGTACACAATTGTGAGTTTACATACACATTTAATTTCTGGGAAATCTTACAGGATAATAAGGCCATAAGAAATAAGAAAGAATATAGAACAGAAATCACGACATTAAAAGAAATAAGATAGAAATATAGAAAAGAAACCAGATATATTAAAAGAAATTAGAAAATAAATCGAGATATAAAAGAAGTGACGAAAGTTATAAAAAATATATATATTTATATAGAAAAATAAATAGATTATAAAACATAAATCATTCCTCATTGATTCAAGAAACTTCAGATAAGTTTGTTGAATTATTCCAGTCTCAGTGACTATTTATATCCGAAATTCAGATCGTTAACCTCGCGGTTATTCCGATATATATAAACAGAATACGAATATTACGCTCCAACTTGAACATTCCTATGATCAAGTTTCCAAAAATATATTATTTTTTTTACACAGTAATTTCTGAAATTTTATAAAATCTGATATGCTAGAAACATATAAATATTGTGTTTCTAAAGAATTTCCTTCGATTGTTTAATCACAAATCGGACAGATTCCTCGATAACTTAAGATGTTTTAAATCTTTTCAGTATAATTCTGCAGTATATTGAATTTATTCGTAGTCATTATTTTTATACTAAACCAGTATTTCGGTTTTGAGTAAAAATATATAGATATATATACCCCTCCGCTTTAATTTCAAATAAATGATTTATTCAATTGACAAGATCGAGAAATTTTATCAATACTCCAACTTTATTTTATTAAAATAAGTGTTGATATTCTTATGTCCCAAAAGTTATTTTAATGGACTATCATGTTACAGATAATTTAGTACAATTCGTTAAATATTAAAAATTTTGTTTTTAACGTTTTGGGAAAATTTATAATTTATAATAAGGAACCCGTTTATTAAAAATTTGAGTATTTTGATTAAATATTATTACTATAAATTCTTTTACGAAATATGAAAATCTTATAAAACCACGGCTGTATTATTTTTGTCCAAACCTATTTCACTTCATAGTTAGTATCATTTTCATAAAAGATCTTTAATCGAATTTATATTCATATATAAGTTAAAAGTATTTTCGGCACAATTCTATATTTATATTCGGTCGTATAACTTTCTTGATATTTTATCTCGATATGAACAATGAGTATTATATGTTACGTTTAATAATATAAATCTATCTTTGTGTATATATAAAAATTTCCGATAGGTGTTATCCTCGATCCTTTTCGGAATTAAATAATATTTTGAACGGAAATATTATTATCTCGAATTTATGCGACGAAAATAGTTGGAATCTATCTAAAGAAACCGAATTCTTACTCGCTCGATTACGAAAATATAAATACCGTCTTAATCTTATGACTCGAACAAGTCAGAAAGATTAAAAGATTGGATTGTTATATTGAATATCCTTTGACACAAACAAATTCCCGAACGATTAATAGTCTATTTCGTTAGACTTAGATCAACATATTCTATTCCCGAATAATATAATTTAGAATCTAAAAGAAAAATAAAGAACAGAATATCAGAATAATATGTGAAGGACACATAGCTATTGTGATTAAAATAAATAAGTACTGGAATGTTAGGTGAGGTGGAATAGTAATTATGATCGCGACATAATTATGAATGCCACAGGCACAGGAACATTCGAGTAGGAGTTTATCAAGATCACAGTATGTTTGCGTCATAAACATATTAAAAGAAATGATAACAAATAATAATAAGAAGAAATATATATTCGAACCATCAGCGTATCGTATATAGAAAAATACGACTATCTCATTGGCAATCTAGTTAAAATTTCTTAATGAAATACGACTAAGAATATGTTCGCAGAATAAAAACCATCGATTGGTTAATTTCTACGAATCATAGAAAATTATATTGATTTCTGATTGCCAACTAAAGATAGTTGTATGTCCACTGTGCAATCTTCGGGGCAAATGATATCTGGACCCTTACGGAAGGTATATCCGAACATTTGCCACCAAGTCACAGGATTCTTTATAAGGATATATGATGCTATGAACAAATCTTTGTAATCACTTCGTATAAAGACTCGTGCGAGTTATAATACCATCAAATTGGTAAAACGGTCAAGTATTACCAAGTTGAACCTTATGAATAAGAAGTGATCAAAGAATTGTTAAATCCTTAAAATATAACAGATATAAATTTATATGGATTCAGAAACCGGAAATGGTAGAATCCAACGAATTATTAAAAGAAATAAGTTATCGAATATATTGAAATACGATTGATACCAAGTGGAATCGCGTAGAGATTCGCAAGGTATAATCGAAGTATAAACGAAAAATGAATAGAATTATGCTCATTTTTCCAGTGAAACTCTCTGGCCAAGGAATGACGGAATTCTTGTTCCGAGTTAAAGGCCGTGAGAGATAAATTAAGAAATCACTGTTCTGGCAAGAACTATTTATACGATTGTCCCGACGAGATAAGCTTCGCTTATAGTAAATTGGATTAAGAAAATATGATAGATTGCCTATATATAAGTTTATCAGAAAGTACTTTCAGACGCTGAAAGTATAAACTTTAATCGAATACATAAATATAAAAGAATTATTCCAAGCAAACATATATTATAGAAATACTGGATTTATAGTGTCTGCTATAAATGAATATCAGTATTTGCTTGGATATAAATAGAGAAATAAAAGAATATAAATCGAAAAATAAAAAGAAATATAATTTAAAAGGGCATAGGAAATGCCAGATATCAAGAAAAGGCATTTGAAGTGCCAAATATTATTAAAAGGCATCCGATATGCCAAGAAATATAATTATTAGATAAGAATATTAGTCGTAAGGAAACGACTAGAATTTTATAAAAGAATAATTTATAAGAAGAAATTATCGAGAGCGTTAACGAATTCCGAAAAAGTGATATCAAAAAGGAATAATTGCAAAAATACTTAACGCAATAAGTACCCATGCATTAAACCTGAATGATAATCATGATTTTGAGAAAGAATAATTGATGCATTGCCATAAGAATTTTAAGTCAAAGAATCGTAACAACGACTGTTACCAGTAGATTCCGAGACTATAAAGATAAAGTTACATATATTGACTGTAGAATTGTGAAAGACCTCATTCACAATAATACACTAAGGAAAGTCAAATAGTATGTAATGAAATACAATGCAATCAATCATCAATGAAATAGTCAGTAAGATTATTATCGATGATTTAAGAGAAATCTCAATGACCGATTTCAGTAGGTCAAGTTAATGAAAAAGGAAAAGTGATAAGAATTCAATGTCAGTTGAATCACTATCAAAGAAAGAGTTATTAGAATATAATTCGAAGATCATTCCTAAAAGACTCATCAATGATGATGCCTTTCATCTCTCCAGAGATAAAAAGGAACTGTTGAAACCGTGTAATTCAACAAGTTCGATTAGTTGTTTCCGGCACCTTTAGATTCCGGATAAGATACGTCTAATGATATGAGAAATCATTTCTACTCTTTAAGAATCGGAATTACAATGATGGCAAATTCTAAGGTTCGAATAAAAGAGGTAGTAGCTCGGATCCCATTCGAGTCAAGATGACAATAAATGGATGGGACTTCCGTATCTATCTCTCTAGAACCATATAGAATCCATCATTGTAGTTAAATCCAAATATCAAACGATGAGTATATCGTATCGATTTGAGACTCTAGTAATGTTTGCTGGAGGTTTGTAAATCTTTCAGAAGACAAACAATTGGAATCTCAAGTATGTTTAAATCATCTTTATATAAGAATAATATTCAGTCTGTTTCTCACTCTAATGAGGAATAAGATAAGAAAATATTCATAGTATAAAGAAAAATATCAATCTATACGGAAAACCTTTAATAGTCATACCAGAAAATACAGATAGTCCATGTATCTGTATTAATATGACTATAGCAAGAAAGGTTAAAACGTAGATTTGAATTGATATAAAGATCGATTTCCTCTCAAACCATGAGTACTGATCATGACTCGTGACGAGTATTCAGGTTTAGATTTATTATATCCTTAAAGATTAAGGGTGTAAAGGACAAGGTCACTCAAATTTCGGGGACGAAATTTCCTAAGGGGGGGAAAATGTAACACCTCGAGGTGTTACGGGTCTCGTAAACGGGTCGGATCGTACCCGACCACCCGATTATCTAATAAATTATTTAAGTTCGAATCTCGCGACTAATCGTTTCAATCGATTATATAGATAATAATTATTGGATTTTTATTATCTCGATTAAACGCTCCTTATCTATTATTTAATCGTTACCAAATGTTCCTTATCTTGTTATTATAACCGTTACCAAACACCCGAGTTCCAGTTATTATCCTCGTGTCCAAACACCCCTTACTTTATTTCTCTTTTATAACCTTGCTTGCCTCTTTCCTTCTCTGCATACCATCGAACATATACACACACATATGTGTGAGAAAGAGAGCAGCAGCAACCGGCCATCACCTTCGGCGTCGCCGCCGCCGCTGCCGGCACCGTCTTCTTCTCCGGCGTCCCGGTTCCTCTCCCGAATAACATAACCTGCTGTAACCTCCTCCTCTGTCTCCGATAATAATCCGGTAAACCCAACCCAAACAACCCCTCGTTCCCTTCTGTTCCAATCCCGATAATATAACCCCAACCCTTGTCAAACCACTGTTACTAAACCACCCGATAATAACCCCACCTCGTTACTGTTACGAACCACCACCGTGTTTCTTCACCTGTTTCCGTCAAACGAAGATGGACAGTCACCGGTTATGGTGATTGTCAGCGAGTCCTTTCATCTTAACAATAAACCCGGTAACCATGTCGAACCCTCCTTCTGTCCTGATCAGTTCTTATAATCGGACAGTCACCGGAGTTATGGTGACTGTCGTAAGCCTCTATAACCTTCGGTTAGAACCCAGCCAGTAACCCTTTTCCTCTCTGTTTCTATTAAGAACCCAAGAGCTATCCTTCGATTACCGGTTTGTACTCGTAAACCCTCATGTTTCTGTTATAATACTTGATAAACCAAACCCGGGACCATGTGTTATTCGTTAATCGGACAGTCACCGGTTCCGGTGACTGTCATCAGCGCTTGATATTCCTCACCGAGCCTACTTCCTTTTCTGTCTATGGTAGTATTATGTCTTGTTACTTAAAAAGGAGTTGATGATGTTGTTGGTTGATAATTGAGGTCTGGGTTTGGGCTAATTCCCGAGCAGTCTCTGAATCATATCCCGGCATCATTCCGATCACTATCCGGTTATTCGTCCGGTAAGTATCAATCCATTGGATTAATGGTTATAATCTTATAATCTAATACTAATATAGTGATTATATTGATTATTGCGAGGTACCGTTAATCGAATCGGAGAGTTAAACCGATACCGAGTCGACTCGGTGACTCGGTCAACACCCGGAATAGAACCCGGTCCAATAGCTAGACGAGGATTATTAGAATTATACGATTATATATATATATATTATACGGATAACGTACGGACTTGATAATAATAATAAGAGAATAATAAACATATATAAAATATATATGTTTATATATATAAGATTCGATATATAAAACAATATACTAGACTCGGGTTAGCTGTGTCTAGAGTTCTTTAGGTTCGCGTGCCAAGCTGTAATGGCCAGCTTTATTTCTTTTTGCCTAGAATGACCAAACCCCGAGTTTAGGACTATCTAATATATACCGAATTCTATATATATAAATTGTATATATGATATATATCCTAAGTATTACAATCTAACAAGTCCCACGCGTAAAACGTATCAATATATATATGACATATAATTGTAATAAAAGAGACTATAGAAGATTATACGCAAATCTGTGAGTATCGTGAACTCCCCACTTTTACTGTTTTATTAATATTTTCGGGGGAATACATGTCGTTTTATTAGAAAACCTAGAAATGCTTTACATAATAAAATAATTACTAATAGAAGTTATATAATAGAAAGGGGATAATAGAAACGACAAGGACAGTACTGACCGGTATATCGCCATTTCCTTTGTTGTCCGACTAGAGGACAAGAACCAGTCTTACCCGAGTAGAGGGTAGGAATAATTATATTTACCACAAACAGAGTGGTATAATCGATAGGAATGGCAACTAATAGAATATCATAGATGGACCTATAATCGGTATAATTTAATCGAATTGGTATAATAGAATATATTTTCCCCTCCAGAATTAGAATTGTAAAGCATGTTTTATATAAAAAAATTATAAATAAATGAACTGGCCATTCACTTTATAAAATACACGACCTCACCAGCTTTATGTTGACAGAAACTATTTTTGGCATGTGTTCAGGTAACCCAACAGATAAGATGACGTGGATCCTGGAAGAGTCAAGACTGTCACTATCCTGAATTCCGCTGCGTAGCTCCGATAACCCGACCCGACGACCCGGCACCGACAGCCAGGGTCGTTACAAAGTATTTTCAAAATCTTGTTTGATTTTCTTTCCCACAACCAGTTGTAAATTTTTCTTGTTGTACTGGTTTCCTTTTCTATATCTACAAAATTCTGTTATGTGGATAAACAGACCACATACTTCACATGGTTTTGCCTTCTCTTTCCTTTTAGATTCATCAAGAGTTTTGGAAGGCAAATGACTGACTTCAGTATTTTTAGATAGGTCATCAGTAGTTTTCAGGTTCTCAACTCCTGATGTAGATGAAACTACTGATGACTTATTGTCAGTTGTTTTAACTTCTGCAGGACTTTCATTTTTGATTTTGAGAAAGTTCTGATGAAAAGATGTGCATCCTTTTTTATCAGAAGTTTGATCTAATTTACTCCCATCATCAGTAGTTTTGGGAGTAAAATCAGTTGGAGATTCAGTGTGGGTATACCCTATGCCAAACTTAACATTTGATGCAGTTTGTTTGTTAAGCAGCATTTGGTACCCTCTACAAGACTCAACCCATTTTTTATAATCATCCTTGGTGTCAGCAAGCTCCTTTCTGACATTTCCTAGGTTGTCTATCATGCTTTTTATTTGAGCTTGGGTTTTAATGGAATTGTTTGTTAATTTAGAAATTTCTTTATTTTTCAAGGCAAGTTTTCTTTCTAAATCACACTTTATTTGTGTAAACTTTCTTTCCAAATCATTAGCTTTGCCTTGTAGATGCACATTTGTTTCTCTGATTAAAGCAAAAGATTCTTTACATGACTTTGAACAAAGCTTTAAAAGAGATTCTTGTGATACCTGAGATAAGGCTGAATTAGAGGAGCATCCCTCAAAAGCCATTAAGGCAAAATTCTTTCTGCCATTATCAGGTTCTCCCAAGTTGATATCATAGACTTTATTGTCTACATCTGGACTGCACTCAGTTGTGTCAAAGGGAAGACTACTCCAATCAACATACCCTGAAGTAAAAAGACTTTGTTGTGAGAGTTGTTGAGCTTGTGGAGGTTGTTGAGCAGCTGGAACAGGAGGTATTTGTTGTTGACCCTGTTGTTTAGCAGGCATCTGAACATATTGTATTTGAGGCACATATTGGATTTGTGGAGCTTGTGCCTGTACAAAATGTGCACTCCCTTGAGTTCCATTATTCCTATTATAAATGGAGTTAAACTGATTTCCAGACTGTGGTTGGTTAAAGCTAGAGCTTCTACACTCTCTAGCAAAGTGTCCCAATTTCTGACACTTATAACATCTCAATTTTGATTTGTCAAAACCAAATTTTGTAGAATTATTCAGTCCTGGAAATTTCCTTCCTGACCTTTTATAAAATTTGTTGGTTTTTATACTTAACATGGCCAGTTGGTGTAAGATGTCCATTTCCTCTAAGTCATCACTACTGAAATTTTTTAAATCATCCATTATGAAACACATTTTATCAACTGTTTGACTTGTTTCTTCATTGTCATAAGCTGGATATGACCTTTCTGATGAGATCCCACCAGTTATGTCAATGTGATCAAAAGATCCAAAATTATTAGAACAAGATGGTGAGTCTTGTCCCAACAGTGTTGTACTACCTGGAGTATAGTCATCAGCAATTTTACTAGATTCTTGTAACTTTTTCTTTTGATTTATTTCTCTTTCAAAAGTTAACAATTTCCCATGTAATCTTGTTAAAGTTAGGGTATTAAAATCTGAACTTGTTCTAAGGACTATTGAATAAGTTTCCCATTTTGCAGGTAAAGACCTTAAAAATCTATATAACATAGATGCATTTGAATAGGTCTGTCCATTTAATTTTAACTCAGAGATGAGTGAAGAAAATCTTTCAAATTGTTGTGTTAATGTTTCACCATCTACATGAGTAAAAGTTTCATATTATTGAGCTAAAATTTCTCTGGTGTTGGCTATCACCTCATCAGTCCCTCCAAACTGTTCTTTAAGACAATCCCACAACTCTTTGGCACTTTCACAATCTAAAAGTCCAGCATAAATTTCATTTGGGAGAGCCATAGCCAACATAGAGAAAGCTTTTGCATCAAGCTCAAGTTTTAGGAAATCTTCTTCAGTGTAGTCTTTAGGTTCTTTTGGTCTTTCTATTTTAGATTCTGGATCAATTACCACTGGTTTATGGGGTCCATATATGACAGACCTCCAACATCCAGTGTTGGTCTGAGATATAGTATGAGCCAACCTTCTTTGCCGAATGTTAGATTCATTTTTGACTAGCATAGGAGGTTTATTGGCAGATCCAGTATTATAAGGATCCATTTTTAAGAAGTCAGATTTGTCAATACTTTCTTAAAGTGATGGATGTTGAAAATAAAGTGAACTTTTATCCTTGATTGAGTATCAATAAGAGCCTGTGTCCGATTCTCAATTTGTTAGATTGATATTTGATCAGATAAACCAGTTGCTCTGATACCAATTGTTGGATCAGTATTCCTCTTTATCAGTTGATATTCAAGAACACTTATGTGTTGTAAATATATCAAAGTAATTTGCACAGCGGAATAGTAAAATGTTCAAGTTAAAGTTACACTTTTAACAGGAGTTATTATTCCCCCTTAACATAAGTTGTTAATGAAAATCTAAACAATTTAAAGCATATAACAATAAATACAAGTATTGAATGATTCTCAGATGTGAAAATGGATTTTCTATTATAAAGCCTTTGAAGGATTTCAGTTACAATCGATGTCTAAAATAGTGGGATTAACCCATCTATTTATAGACCATCAAATACATACAGACTAAGTAATCAAAGGATTATAATACTCTAAGATAATACTACAACAGGCTGTAGGTATTGGAACTTGTTCAAAGACTTTAACAAAATAATATAATACAAACTACTGAAGTACTTGGGTCGGTTAGAAGCTTCTATCAAAACATCTGATGAGTGAGAAAACTACTGATGAGTAGTTTTGTCTTCAGCAGTTCTTCGGTTGACTTATCTGGCTGACCTCAGAAACTTTGATCATTACTCTTCAGCACTTTGAAGTTTTCTTCTTCAGTACTTTAATCTTGGTCTTCAGTAGTTCTTCATACTTAGAATAATTAGCAGAAATAAGATTTAGACTATGGCAACAAAAGTGGTTTCTTCAATCCTTTCTGTCCTTACAAAAGAGAGAGAGATGAACACGGGAGATAGAAGACAGACGTGCGGTGAGCGTTCGGTCATCACGCTACCACAGTAGCAGTTTTCGGCAACAACGGTGGTTATCGATTGTGGTCTAAGTCTGATGGTGGCGTGCCGTTTGATGGTGGCGATCGTGGCTTATCTGTGTATTGTTGCCGCTCATGCCGTCTCTTTTATGTCTTTAGTGTAGTCGTTGGTCTAGATTGCTCACCGGAGACCCATCCACTATTTCTTCCACCAACCGTCTAATCCACCTTCTTCTTTGTCATGAGAAGAAACCATATCCTCATCATTTGCTTCTCCACTCACGACAGGTAAAGTTAGTCTTTTTTTCCATTATTTTGTTTTTTTTTTATTTTGTTTTTAACTTTGTAAATCAAATTTCTAAAAGTGATTATTTTAAGCTTTTATGCAAGAATTGTTCTTGTGGGTTAATATTTGGTATGAATTGAGGAGATTTTTTTTAAAGGAATTGCAGATGCTGCAGTAATGACACGATGATTCAAAGATGCTTGTAATGTTCCATGATTGGTAATGTCTTCAAGCCAAATAGAGTTGTATGCTAATTATTATTTAGTAATATAGTAAAGTCGCATCATTAAAGGTCTTTATTTCCCACTGTGTATGGTTACAATACACGTTGTGTCGGGTTTGGATTCAAAAAATGATTTGATTTGTGTGTGGAAATGAAGTGTGACTGAAAAGTGAGCTACATGGAATTGCTTTGTTGAAGGATTAAATGGCATGAGCAATGATAAGCATGTTTTTTTTCTGACGAGGCTAACGTATGAATTCCAACAAAGGAAATTTTGCAAATAAAGCGAAAAGTAGTATATAGGAGTAGAAATAACTAAAATTTAACAATATAATTGAAACTAAATGAGTAGAAACTTAATTTTCTAAATGTTGTTATCACAGTAAATTGTGAGGTTTTTGTCGATGCAAAGAACTCCCAAATTTTAATATGTTTGGTATCTTTATCGGGTTTTATTTTCATTAGATAGTGCTTAACGTTGTTGGTGATAAAATTAGCGGCTTAAATCTTTGTTGGGTTTTATATTGGTATTTAAAGATATGTTCTTTGTGAGGTTTATTGGTGTTCACTTTTATCTCATGTTTTTAACTGTGAGAGTGCCATGATATCAGAATATTGTAGTGGTTTGAATCTTTAATTGGAGTTCTCAAGCTATAAAAGATGGGTTTTTGGTGACGTTATGGGTTCTTTATGAGCTTTATTGGTGCTCTATGTTCATTGAAACTTTGTTTTTTTTTATTCTATGGAAATAGAATGCTTTGAGGCTTTTTGTATTCTATGTGATAGCATTGAGTTCTGCAAAGTGGGTTAAGAATTTAATTTGTGTTGTTTTTTTATATTTTTGATTTAGTGTTTTGTAGGATTCATAATAAGGGTTATTGAGATAAAGAAGATGTTTATAATGAGTTCATATTTCTTCGAAATTTATTATCGGTTTTTTATTTGCTTTACTGTTTATATGTTTCTCTTTGGGTCAAACAGGAAGAGGATGAAGGAGGTATACAAGTTAGTTGGCTCTTTCAATTGTTATAACAACCTATACAGACCAAATTCCTGCTGCTTAGTGCGTGTTATTAAGATGCCTTACCTGTAAAAATGGTGGTTGAATGCATGGCTGTGATGACTAGTTTTGGAACGTCACTTGGCATTTTGGCGTGCCAGATCGGAGGATGGCAAGTGTGAGGTTCTCCACTTGCAACCTCAATTGCAGCCATGATGGTCCAATATTAGCAGAGAAATGTTTACGAATAGTGACTGTCGTTTTGTGGTTTGATATTGGGGTAGTTGGGCGGTGGTCACATCGTCATTTTAAGACATGTGTTGATGACGAGATTGGGTGTCGGCCCTGACCTCTAGCCAGCCTCCCTAGGTTGATGACACTATGCAAAACACATGCACCACCTCCAACTATGTTCATTCTGTCTTTATACCAATACGTATCACATGAGGACGTGATGAATGCGTAGATGCGACTCAAGATTAGGATGATGCTAAAACCATGGCGTGGCAAATATGAAGATTGGCAGGTGCTGTCCTGCAACCTCAATTGCAGCCATGTCGGACAGACCCGCTTACAAACTCTGAGCCCGATAATTGAATCTTTATTATTTATGAAATTCGAAAATCAAATGCACAATTATTTTAAAAACTTTGCCTTCATACGGTTCCACTGATCGAGGCCTACGCCTTCTCCTAAACTCGGTTAATGTAACAAAGCAAGAACATTGGTATGCTAAGCTTATTGTATTTTATTGTCTTAAGTCAGTCTTGATTTTTTATTTCAGGAATGTGAGGTCTAGGTTTTCTAGTCGCTCAGGACGGTACACGACCATAGTCCCACGCATATAACGCTACGTCATCCGTGGATGACTACCTACGTGCCATGAGAACCCGAGTGTGACTTCGACTTCTGCACTGCGCAGACCAGGAAGCTAGTCCGCGCGCCAAGTCACTACTCATGCTCCACTTGTAGATTACGGTTCTTCCGCCATGTACCAGACCATGCGCACAAGGTCAAAAATACAAAGGCAGCTCTCAAGCGGCTCGCGGCGATGCGAAGTGCAAAGTACGCCATCAAAGCGCCACATTGTGCCCATCGCTCACGCCACGCGCGCGCGTGTGTTTGTTGAGGGTGCTTCGCACCTTTTAGGGTCCCCAATAGTGTTTGGCTCTAGCTAAACAATATACAAGGAATGCTCCTCCTTATAAACCACTTTTTGTTTTGGAATCCCAGCAATGTGGGACAAGTTGAGAAAACTTAATCCATTTTCTCATCTTTGGTTGTTCCAACCTACAACTTTCAAGCTTCGATATCTCATTCATCTTAGCTCCATTTTGGACATGGTTTGGTTAATTGCGATGCTCTCACAATATAATACACAATCCCGGAAATAATTATTTATTTAACACATATATAAATACATTTATTTATGTCCAAAATTAGTGAAAAATCATTTTCCACTACCATTTTTCCAACACTTTTGTTGCCTAAACATTATTAAATGCCCTTCACACCCCCTCATCATATGAATGCTTCTAAAACTTGCATAACCAGCACCATTCCCATCCCATCTACTATGTGTTTGTGTTTGTAATATAACAATTAATAGACGGGAAGACGACTTTCGTGTTGTGATAAATCACATGTCAAGAAAGGCACGTGAATGGTTGAAGAAGATGTAACTAAAAATATCAATTACATACATGCCAATTATATATAGCAAAACATCGTGCAGCCCCGCAGCAACGCGCGGGTTCCTGCTAGTTATTATTATTATTATTAATTATTAATATATATATATATATATATAAAGAAAAGCTATTATGTGACATGTCACTCATAGGTGTATTCCCTCCCTCCTTGAATGTGCCATGTGGCACTGTGAGAGAATTTTTTTTTTAGTTTTTTAATAAATTTAAAAAATATTATAGATAAGAAAACCCTACTACCTCATCCACTTCTCCTTTACCTTTTCATAAACCGAAACCCTAGGCTCTCCCTCTCTCTCCAATAGAGTAACGATGTGCATACTCATCTCTCTTATTTTATTTTCTATAGCTTTAACACTCAAGCGATTATGTTTTATTGCTTTATAAGCTTACAATACTGTACAGATTTTATATTTGGACAGTATTATCAATTATTATCTAGGTTTACACAATTCGATTGTGAATGCTACCTTAGAGAATCTGATTAGGAAAAATTGGATAAACAAATGTACAATTGTTACTAAATAATGTTAGAATAGGATTTTATGATGCTAATCATGCTAATGATTTTTGTTAGTTAAAAGGAAACTTGTGTGTTATTCTCACAACTCAGTCTCAAATTTCGCCCGAACAGCTTTTAGCCTATTAGGGATAGTAGGGATGGCAAAAAAACCCGAACCCCACGGGTATACCCAAAACCCAAAATATTTGGGACGGGTATACCCGATACCCGATGGGTCCGGGTCCGGGTTTAAACTTTTATTTTCTTCAGGTTCGGGTTCGGGTATGGTATATTGCGATACGCGACCCGATTACCCACAAAATTACCTGATATAATTTATTTATAACGTATATTTTTTTATATATTTAGTATATGTCCATCTCTTTGTATTTTTAAAATATCACTTCCTTATATATTTAATGTTTCCAAACTTCCCCCAATCACATTGATTACTGTCATAGAAAGAATGAAACGTCAAAACTTTATGGGTCTTTTCTACTATAAATCCCAATGAGTATTTTTTTTAACAAAATAACGGGTATACCCGATACCCGTGGGTATAACCAATACCCGATGAGTAATTACCCGACAATACCCGATAGGTATCGGGTCGAGTTTGGTATACAGGTTTATAAATGGGTACGGGTTTGGTAGTTCCAATACCCTACCCGAACCCGACCCAGTGCCATCCTTAAGGGGAAGACGTAACTACGTCCCGCTTGATTCTTTGGCATAAACTTTTTATAAATCTTTAATTCCAAAAATATGCTAAAGAATTAAGTGTGAGGTGATAAAATTTTATAAATTTTACGACCTCTTGAGCCAGGCAAACAAAAACCGGTTTAAAGGCAAAGTTTTTCAAAACGTTATTAGAGTAATCAAAACCATTTTTCATAACCTTTGAGTCCATCCCAAAGACCTGAATAGGGGATTTTTGGAGGTGTTGGTGAAGCCAAAAGAACTAAGTCAAAGTGTTTCTACTTTACAGTTGAGTGCCTACCCTTGTCCATGTGAGCATCTTGAGCCTTATCGAGCACACCCACTTTTGATATAGATGTCACATTTGCTCGTTCATTTGATCATGAGATATATTCACCCTTGGCATGTCATAGTTAGAACTTGTGTGTCTTATGCATTTCGAGACCGCACGTGGGGTGAGGAGTTGTGAAGATGATCAAGGCACCTAGGATACACCCATTCCGTTTTCACTAGCCTTCCATAAAAATACCCATCACCTAGTCACCCATCTTGAGCCTTAGCTTTTTTCGTTTCTACCATCATATTTAGCCCCATGTCATGGTTTTGGCAAAGAAGGTGTGTTGCAGGCTATTGGGACACTCTTGGGCAGCCTTGAATAGAAAAGAATAGACCAGGCATCATGGTTTTCACCAAGAAAAGTTTGGTAAAAGAAGAAAGATAGCCATGCAGAGATACCATACCAAGAATAAGCTTTATCACAAGCAGCATTTCAAAAAAAAAGTTTGAGAAATAAGTCAAAAAGCTCGACAATAAACGGGCTGAAAGAAAACAATTCTATTTTAAGATTTATTTCTAGGAAATTCCTAGCGGGGATTATTAGGTGTGAAGACTGAACAATTCGCATAGTAGGGATGTCAGAGCAATGAGTCTTTGGGGGAGGAGCAAAGAGTCTTTGGGGGAGGAGTTTCATAAAGCCTATTATCCAGAGGTTGACATTTGCCCATTATGTCTCAGCCGCTGCTTGAGTCGGACATGACAGTAAACACCCATCCTGCCCATTTATCACTTCACCATTTTCACCCGATAAAAGACGTGATTCGCAGTTTCTTACCCATATATACCGGTGGAGATTTGATTTGCATACAAATATATGATCTGTGCGTACCTTGGGTTGGATCTGAGTGATCGCCCCCAAATAACACCCGAGTGAAGCAATTGAAATAATGAGGAAAGTATGAAGCAGACACTTGAGGGATGCTTGATTAGGCGTGCCAAGGCTATCTGGAACATCTACCAATAATGTGTTGAGTAGGTAAGACTCTTAGGAGGAGGGTCGTTGTGACTTGTCACTCTACACCCGTCTATTTTTACTCTACGTTCTTTGCCTAGGTTTAGTTTGCTTGGGGACAAGCAAACGTCTAAGTGTGAGGTGATGTGATGTGTCTCAAAATTAGCAGGTTTTACACATGTATTTTCACCAAATTATCATCCCTAAGCATGCTTTTTTAATGGTTTTATCACGGTTTGTCTTCCTTTATTGATAATTGCAGGTCTTAAAGGTGGAAAGTGAAAAGAAGTGAAAACCGACACAAAAGACAAGGAATCGAAGACTTTTGGAGCTGATTCAGATGCAGCACGGCCGTGCTTATTGCAGTGTACGGACATGCACCTGTCCCAGGTCAACAAGCCAACATTTCCAAGTCAACAGAAGGCAAAAGTCAACTTTACATAGATGCACAGGGGTGCCACATCCCTTGGCACGGTCGTGCCCTTTAAAACGTGTCCCCCAAGGCTTCGAACTGACCAAATTGACAAGATGGTTACACGTAACGGCTTGCATGGGTGTGCCCGGGACCCTGGCACGACCGTGCTTGCCCTAAGGACAGACAACTTCTGCACAAAGGACTCTGTAACAATACCTACTGTCGAGCATGGGCGTGTCAGGACTTGAGCACAGGTGTCGCAGCCCCCGACCCACACCCCGGGCGGGGACGCTGCGACCGTGAGCGGTGGTATCAGTGTTTATATATTTATTTTGCAGCGGAAAAATTTCATCAGGATCGAAGTTAGGAAAAGTCTTCAACACCATTATTTTATTGATAAAATGGAGGGTCCAACCTTTTAATGTACAAAAGATTTACATAGGGATACTACCATATATTTTACAAGCGAAATTCATAAAACATATTTCATATGTAATATCATGTGACGAGCCACTTATTTAAACGGAGTGCTTAACAACATCCCATGTTCGCAATGACACCATCTTGTATTATTTATTTAGCAAGTCACCTGAAATGTTTTAAAAAGATTTGATCAGCGGAAAAGCTGGGGAGAACATTCCTTTAAAAATGACACATTTACATTACAATATTAAGTGTTTTCACACTTGGCTTTAATTACTATTACCTTCACTGTACTTGCCACTCGACCGGATCTATGGTTGTGGTCATACCATTTTAGGGGATTGCTCCCCAAAATGACGTGTCGTGATATACCAAAGTAATGTGCACAGAACCCCACGTACTGGTGGTAATTAATTAGCAATTTAGCAAGCAACTTAATCCTTGTAATGTATCTAAAACCTTTGCCAAAACATTTTTAAACAATTTATACTATCACATTGTAGCGGGTTTAAAAGAATAAAAACTCCCACTAACAATGTTAAAACATTTAGCCCACATACATGGAAGACGTGAATGAACTCACCTTAAAAGAGGTTCTTGGTGTAAGTGTGGCTTTCTGGCACCAAACTCCTAATTTTTATCTAAAAAGAACCTAATATGTTAGCATGTCCCATTGTATTTAATACGAACATCACGAGATAGACTATCGATACTCGGGTCCGACTCTTATTCAGTGTCAGGACTGTCTCGCTCTTATTCAGTGCAAGACTGTAGTATCGACATTCATTCGATCGGATATCGTCGTATAAACGTAATGTAGATAGGCTAACTTAAACCGGTAGGTACCTTCAATTAGCTCTTTTAAGTGTGTGAGATTGGACGAGTGAAACTAATTCTCATGACAATCCTTTTATACTACATCTAAAAGTAGCATATCCATCAAGTTTGTTTCAATATTATCTCATAGTCATAATTATCTCATTTCATATCCTATGTAGGATAGGATGTTTATCTTCTTCTTCTTCTAACTAATTAATTTAAGTTGCTTAACTTGTTTTTCTCTTATAACTTTTAATCTATAACGTTTTAGTAAATTTCGAATATACTGCTAAGACGAGCTAATTTTTATCTACACGTCAACCTAAGTTTTATTAAAAACGGAATAGGGTTCAAATATAATTTACTTTATTATTATTACTATATAGTCTCCTATAATACTAAATACTCCTCTAGATCTCATCTGCTAGCCATGACTCGTCTAGATATCTCCTATTTAATTATATCTTTTAAACGATACTCGACAACGAGCGTTCGTTTAAATGCCTCTCATTTAAATGAGTCGTTTTACCCGCTATCTACTCATTTAATAATATTTAAAATACAAGTATCAAATATTTTGGTTATTTATTTTATAATGGGATGTTACAACGGGCGTGCTTAGGCTGATTTACCTCTAAATAGAGGCATCCACTCCAAATTTTGGGCATCCCATTCCACCCGAGTTTCTCTCATACTTCTACCATTTTTAGGGTCTTGTAAGTAACCTTTGGAGCCTGGGATCACTCCATAAACACTACTTGAGTGAGAGCTTGCGAAAAATCACTACAAATCATCCCAAAAACCCTCTTTGATCGTCCAAACAACCACTACTATGTGTTCATTGAACAACCAACTTAGAGTGCATGTTGTAATGTCAATCATTGGCAAGGATTCTTGAGTGGGGTGAAGACTTCTTTGGTAATGGATCATATAGTTTTTATTTCTTAAGTGGTGTTTTATGCTTTTTGTTCAATTCTTTCTACCTTAAACTTTGTTTGATGAATTAATTAAAACTAACACTTAGTATTTGGTCTTGTGGGTGTTTTAATAGAAAGTGGAGGGACTTATGAGTGTACCCATGGAGTGTAACAATCCATGCACTTGTAAGCTAACCTTAACTCCACGGGTAGTTGGCCATTTGTGTTTGGAAACAATCACACTTTGTGGCTTGATCCTCGGCTATCAAAATCACACTTAGGATCTGTACGGTCTTTATACTCGGACGAGAATGCCCGACTTATCAATTTATCCGGTAAACTATTAGGGACTCATGTAGCCCATGCCGGATTAATTGTATTATGGGCTGGAGCAATGAATCTATTTGAAGTGGCTCATTTCGTACTAGAAAAGCCTATGTATGAACAAGGATTAATTTTACTTCCCCACCTAGCTACTCTAGATTGGGGGTAGGTCCTGGTGGGGAAGTTATAAATACTTTTCCATACTTTGTATCTGGAGTACTTCATTTAATTTCCTCTGTAGTATTGGGCTTTGGCGGTATTTATCATGCACTTTTAGAATCTGAGACACTTGAAGAATATTTTCCATTCTTCGGTTATGTTTGGAAAGATAGAAATAAAATGACCACAATTTTAGGTATTCACTTAATCTTGTTAGGTATAGGTGCTTTTCTTCTAGAATTCAAGGCTCTTTATTTTGGGGGCGTATATGATGCTCGGGCTCCGGGAGGAGGAGATGTAAGAAAAATCACCAACTTGACGCTTAGCCCAAGTATCATATTTGGTTATTTACTAAAATCGCCCATTCGGGGGAGGATGGATTGTTAGTGTAGACGATTTGGAAGATATAATCGGAGGCCATGTATGGTTAGGTTCCATTTGTATACTTCGTGGAATTTGGCATATCTTAACCAAACCCTTCGCATGGGCTCGACATGCACTTTATAAGCCAAGACTTGGTTATGCGACTTAGCCTCATTGTCTATGTGTTGGCTTTGGCGCAGACCAAGGATTGGCGAACCCGTGTTGGAAGCAGACGGTCTTTATCTTCTTACATTATTATACTGCCGCATAGTTATAATAGGCCAATCACCTTTTCAAAGTTTAATAAATTCAAGTAGGGGATGCACGTGTTCTGGTTAGTCACGACTCCTTTATGATATCAATTGGTAGCTTGTTCGGCCATCCTCCGGACGCCGGAAAGTTATTCATAAGAGTTTAAAGTAGTTATATGTCTTTATTGAAACACTGGGCGGTGGATTCTTCGGGGTTGGGTACACACAGTTTTGAGTAGTCCGTCCTTCATTGTTGAGAAGTGAGCTTACCGGTTTGGGAGACCCTCAATTAAAACAAGAACATAAACAAGTAATGTGATAACAGTCACCTCTAGAGAATGCAGTTGCGCAACTCAAAGTTAAGCACAAGTGCGCAACTTGAATCCACCACTCAAACAAGTAACTATTATTAATCCATACCAAAGATAGTCGGACCCCCAAGCAACACTTCTTTTGGATATTGATTTCTACGTTGGTTATTCTCGCTCCTTCTCTTTTCTATCTTTACTTTTATTAAAAAGCAACTTAAGGCTAAGTAGGGGAAGTCGTGTCTTAGGGTTCGATACTCGGTACTTGCTTGAAGTCTATACTACACTCGATAGGTACACTTTCCTATTGTGTGGGTTTAGAACGATTAGCAATTATCGTTTTATTTTTATAAATTTAAAATTTGACCGAGTGTTTTAACTAAAAGTCTCATCCTAATTACCTTTTTCACTAAGTCCTGACATTTCCACGGGAAATTGTCAGCTTAAGAAAAAGAAGTTAAAAGTGACTTTATCCACGCAAAATCACGCGCGTGCATGGCGTAGGCGATGGGCGCAATGGGGCCCTTTGATGGCGCACTTTGCACTTCTCATCGCCGCAAGCCACTTGAGAGCCGCCTTTGTATTTTTGATCTTGTGCGCATGGTCTAGTTCATGATGGAAGGTTGACGTAAACAGTAACCTACAAGTGGCGGATGAGTGGTGACTTGGCGCGTGGACTAGCTTCCTGGTCCGCGCAGTGCAGAAGTCGAAGTGACGCTCGGGTCCTCATGGCACGCGAGTAGTCATCCGCAGATGACATAGCGTCATATGCGTGAGACTATGGTGCGCGCATGACCAGGTAGCGCCCTAGTCAGTGCGCGTCATCGTGGCTCACACAGCATATGGGCAGGACTGGAGTCTCAGCTCCTGCACAGTCTTTAACGGTTGTAAATGATTGTTTCAACTCGTGTCTTAAACAAAATAGGAGTTTCGTTTGACCACTTTAATGCCTTTGTAATTGCAATTTATGATCCACTTTATGATCATAATTAAATTACAAAATATTTTTCAACTTTGTGAGTATAAAAGTGAACCTTGGGTTCATCTTTTGACCAGAGTTTAGAGAGAGAATTAGATATTCTCTAACTCACAAACATGTAGAAACATGTTCTCATCAATATTGAGAGGAGTACTCTAATTCGTTCCAATTTCCTTTTCTTTTTCCTTGCATTTTCAAAACACCCTATTAACCCGATGCTATCTCTAGCGTGAGAGACCTCTCCGGCAGTACATCACTTTTCTAGTTGTTGTACCCAGAGAGATGGACCGTCTGAGAGGAGGCGCAAAATTTGTTTTAAGATTGTAGGAAATATGGTTCACATTTTACTAAAATAATAAAGAAAATAAATATAATAACGATACTCACGTTATAAGTAGAAAATATAAAGTACAATACTGTATACAAAATTAAATAAATAAGATACAAACAAAATGTACCTAAAGTTGATTCAAGCAACTTCAACCGCTTCATTTTCTACTAATCGTCTCTGCAAGAATAAAGAAATACTTGACGGTTTTGGTTGAGGATCGTGTTTGACACGGGCCCTTAAAATAGATTTTGTGCCTCCTCTTAGACGGTCTGTCTCCCAGGGTACAACAACCGGAACAGTGATGTACTGTCGGAGATGCCTCTCACGCTCGAGATAGCATCGGGTTAATAGAGTGTTTCGAAACTGTAAGGAAAAATAAAAGGAAATTGGAATGAATGAGAGTACTCTCAATCTTGATGAGAGCATGTTTCTACATGTTTGTGAGTTAGAGAATATCTAATTCTCTATCTAAAACTCTTGTCAAAAGATGAACCCAAGTTTCACTTTTATACTCACAAAGTTGAAACATATTTTGTAATATAATTATGATCATAAAGCGGATCATAAATTGCAATTACAAAGGCATTAAAGTGGTTAAACGAAACTCTTATTTTGTTTATAACACGAGTTGAAACAGTCATTTACATCCGCTAAAGACTGCACACCATAGTCCCGTGCATATAACGCTACGTCATCCGCGAATGACTACCTGCGAGCCATGAGGACCCGAGCATCACTTCGACTTCTGCCCTGCGCGGACCAGGAAGCTAGTCTGTGCGCCAAGTCACCACTCATGCACCACTTGTAGGTTATGGTTTACGTCAACCTTCCACCTGTACCAGACCATGCACACAAGGTCAAAAATACAAAGGAGGCTCTCAAGCGGCTCGAGACAATGTGAAGTGCAAAGTGCGCTATCAAAGCGCCACATTGCGCCCATCGCTCACGCCACGCGCGTGTGCGAGTGCTTGTTAAGGGTGCTTCGCACCCTTTAGGGTCCCCACTAGTGTTGGCTCAAGATAAACAATATACAAGGAGTGCTCCTCCTTATAAACCACTCTTTGTTTTATCATACCACCATTGTGGAACAATTGATAAAACTTAATCCATTTTCTCATATTTGGTTGTTCCAACCTACAAGCTTCAATATCTCATTCATTTTAGCTCCATTTTGGACATGGTTTGGTTCGTTGCGATGCTCTCACAATATAATACACAAACCCGGAAATAATTATTTATATAACACATATATAAATACATTTATTTATGTCATAATTAGTGAGAAATCATTTTCCACTACCATTTTTCCAACACTTTTGTTGCCTAAACATTGTTAAATGCCCCTCACACCCCCTCATCATATGAGTGCTTCTAAAACTTGCATCACCAGCACTATTCCCATCCCATCTACTATGTGTTTGTAATATAACAATTAATCGACGGGAAGACGACCTTCATGTTGTGATAAATCACCTGTCAAGAAAGGCAGGTGAATGGTTGAAGAAGATGTAACTAAACATATCAATTACATACATGCCAATTATATATATCCAAACATCGTGCAGCCCCGCAACAATGCGCGAGTTCCTACTAGTTATTATTATTATTAATTATTAATTAATTAATATATATAAAGGAAAGCTACTATGATGACATGTCACTCATAGGTGCATTCCCTCCCTTCTTGAATGTGCCATGTGGCACCATGAGAGATTTTTTTAATTTTTTAGTTTTTTTAATAAATTTAACAAATATTATAGATAAGAAAACCCTACTACCTCATCCACATCTCCTTCATCTTTTCATAAACCAAAACCCTAGGCTCTCCCTCTCTCTACTCTCTCTCTCTCCTCTCTCTCTCTCTCTCTCTCCAACAGAGTAACGATGTGCATATTCATCACTCTTATTTTAATTTTCTATAGCTTTAACGCTTAAGCGATTATGTTTTATTGCTTTATAAGCTTACAATACTGTACAGATGTTATATTTTGACATTATTACTATCAATTATTATCTAGGTTTACAAAATTCAATTGTGAATGCTACCTTTGAGAATCTGATTAGGAAAAAATGGATAAACAAATTTACAGTTGTTACTAAATAATGTTAGAATAGGATTTTATGATGCTAATGATTTTTGTTAGTTAAAAGGAAACTTGTGTGTTATTCTCACAGCTCAGTCTCAAATTTCGCCCGAACAGCTTTTAGCCTATTAGGGATAGTAGGGATGGCAAAAAAACCCGAACCCCATGGGTAGAACCAAAACCCAAAATATTTGGGATGGGTATACCCGATACCCGATGGGTTCGGGTCCGGGTTTTGGTTTAAACTTTTATTTTCTTCAGGTTCGGGTTCGGGTATGGTATATTGCGATACTCGACCCGATAAGTTATTACTATTAGTGATTTGTGTCGAGTGTCAATTCCTTTGTCGCATTGTTTTTGAAATAAATGCAATAAGTTGTTTATGATTTGTGTCGATGTGAAGCTTGTGTCTCTTCTCTCTAAACAACGTAATTGATAAAAGGAGGCACACAAAATATTATTCTTGGGAGTAAAGCACATAGGAGCAGTTGCGCAACTCTTAAGGGGCGGGAAGGGGCGGCCAACCCCCTCCCCCCTGAATTTTCACTCAGAAGTTCCGATTATATAGTATTCGTATAGAAATTTTTTGGTATATACGGTTTCGACCCCCCGAATTTTCGGGTCAAGCTTCGCCACTGCATAGGAGCGGCATGTTATTCATCATCATTATCATCCTGAGATTCAATAACAACAATAATAATTGAACAAGTGAAGAACAAACAGATAATATTAAAAGATTATGTCAAAGGCTTCCCTAAAGAATCCGACTTGCCCTCAATTACTTCTTCCACCATCCACCTGAAGCTTCCAAAAGGTTATAACTCAGTTCTGGTAAAGAACCTTTATCTGTCGTGTGATCCGTACATGCGTGGTCGAATGAATGAATCTAAAGGAAGTTACGTTGCTTCCTTCACTCCTGGTTCGGTTAGTAACTTTATCTTCTTCGATTGTTTGTTTGTTCAAAGTTTTGGGATTTTTCTTTGGGCAAATTGTGATAATTCCTTCACTTGGCTTTTATAAATTATAATAATCTTATCTATTACTGTATATTAAATGTATTGATTATCACCTACTTGATTATTATTTCAACGTCAATTAAAGACAAAGAACTCTATAAGTCCATGAACTTTATAATAACAAGATAAGACACGAATCTGAATCTACTTGATCATAAATAAATGTTAACACACGATAAGACACGAATATGAAGTAGCCGACAAAGTACAATATTTGGTGTCTTTTATTTGTTTACTAGGTTGTTGAAGTGCTTTATAGTGTAGACCATTTTTTTGATGTTGGAACTATACTTGAACTTTGTGTTATATGTAAGGTAGATAAAATTATTAAGTCATTAATTGTTTGTTTGTTGGTAATTAATTTTAGGTTTGAGATTGAGTTTATTGCATCTGAATTTGAAACATTTTCTGCTCTTGTAGTCTCTTTCTTGGCATATGTGAAGTGGGTTAGGCTCATAAGCTATTAGTCGTTTTTCAGGTTCTGACTTTTGTGTCGTATATGCAGTTTCCTTACCAGTTGTTGTGAGACCTAGTACAAAGATGTAATATGTTTTTGAATGGTTGCAACCTCCAACTTAAGTGATTGTTTAGTTGATTAGGTTAGGAATTATGGAGTCATTAGAATGTGAGAGATTAGAGAGATGTGATGAGTTTTTGAATAGTTACAGCTTACTTAAGTGATTGTTTAGCTGATTAGTGATTAGGTTTTAGGTTGGGAATATAAGTTATTACTGATTAGAATACTGTGGACATGCACTGATTGAGTGTGAGGGATTGGAGAGATATGAGTATGTTTATGTACTTTGAGACTTTGAGTAGATCTTTGCCAGCAATAAGTTTGAATTCAGTTGTATTGTATTGATGTTAAATAACTATAAGTAAATGACAATTGGTAACTGGTGAGTTCAATTTTGGTTCATGATGGTTTGAATTAGAAGTTTTTATAGTTTGTTGGTTGTTGAGGGTTGATAGTAGGTGTGGAAAAGTATTGACAGCTATGGAAGATTGTGAGTTTTAGAGTTTTTGTTAGATTTATTGAGATGAAAATTAAAATGCATACATTGAACATCAATATTTGAACTAGAATATGTCTATCCCGGGACGCTCCCGAGGTATAAACTAGTTAATATATAAAGTTAAACAATAACAAATATGAAAACGGTTAAGTCGTATTTAATCAACTTTTTAGACATGAAAAAGAAAAAAAAATGACAGCTTCAATGAATGATATGTGTCCCACATAGATTTTTTTATTATATAGATATAAATATAGAAAAAAACATTACCTGGTGAAATTAGAACAAAAATAAAACGTTTAGCGGTATCATTCGAATACACCTTCTGAATGTTCATGGTTTGATTGTTGGCTTCAAGTTCACTTGTTATCTAGTCATGATGTAGAGCCACATGTATAAGGTTGTTCACAAGTCAAACTGAATCAAGCGGACCTTTGCTCGTGCTTGATTGTTGGACAACCATAAGTTTGGGATGTTTCTTTCGGTGTTTTGTAGTCGGGTGACGATTAAGGTCGAATTGCCCAATGATAACACTAATACTGAGGTCCTATGATGAGGCTTAGGTTGACACCGGTGAGACGATGAGTATGTTGCAAAAAGCAATTGTGGCATTGTGGTGAAGGGTGATATTAAGCGAGCATTTTCCGAGTGAACGGAGAAAGAGTCACGAGCGCCGATCAATTTGAACAGCCCTACCCATGTATCTAACCTACATCATGAAGTGACGACAATCAAATGGTTAACATGCCATGATGTTTGTTATATAACTATAATTGTAGATACCTGACTAGCAAGTGTTAGTATAGTAATCATTATACGCATTGGCGAAGGTTGGTGAGGGTCAGCGGTGCCCCGACCCCTCCGTTTTTTGCTTAGTGGTGGAAGTTTGTGATTTTCGTAGGTAATTTTATATGGATTGAGTCCGGCCCCCACCGGTTTGATCTTGTGGTCCCTACCGATACGAAAACATTGATTCCGGCCCCCACCTATTTAATCTTCAAGCTTCGCCACTGATTATGCAAAAATAGAGGAAGGAAAATGAAGTTAGAAAGTAGAAACACTATCAATAACCCTACATTTGTTATTTAATTATGTAATTGTATATATAGATTTTCACTTACGTGCTCATAGTTGGACCAGACCAACCGGTCGGATAGTGAACATCCTATATAAGTATATAACTTGTATAGTTTGCACTTTATGGACAACTGTGGCATAAAGCAATCACTATTTGAGCTGAATTGGTTAAACTAATATACATTTTTACTCAGTTTGAGACCGACGCGAAGTGCAGACACAGATTATACCAAGAGCTTGTTGTGACTTCCAGATTTGACAACTGTGACAATGTAAGATTTAGAAACACTATCAGTTACCCTAGATTTGGGTTGATCCAGGGTGTTGGATTTTATTAGCAACGGGAAAAAGAAGGGGTGAAGAAGAAAGGGAGGGTTTAGAAGTAAGTAAAAGTCTTGGGTTCAAGTTTCACTTACTATAAAATAAAATAAAATAAAAGAAATTTGTCTCAACAAAGTAAGTTTAGAATTGAAAATAAAAAGTTCTTCTGTTAAACAAAAAGACTTATCGATGTGCTAACCTGTATTTCTATCATTTAGACCTACCGTAGTCAAGCATTATTATTGTTAAAAAGTCATGTTGACTTTCATTGACTTTCCAGTTTTAACATATAAAGGTTTGTTTCTTTTCCTTTAAGTTTTTTTATAATGTTGGGCTTGAACATATTGCATAAGGTTTTGTAGGTTTGGGCTTGGAATCCTTTGTAGCTAGGCTTTGGTTCAAGTAGCTGATATTGGGCTTGTGCTAAGGAGTTGGGTTTTATAGCCCACTGTGTTATGATCAGTCAGTCCATTGAGAGTGTGTTTTCTCTCAATGGCTGAGATCTTTTCTCTTATGAATCAAGGTTCCTAATCTCATCTCACACGGATCGTGTCAGAGGATATATAACCCTTGTTTCTTCTCTTTTGTATTATTCGAAATCATATTTTCTTTTACACATTCGTCTCTCTCTGTCTTTCATCTTCCAGACTCTTCGTTAATCTAGGGTTTCATCTAAGATTTATCTGTATACCGAAACCATCTTGGTTTTTGTTCAGTTTGATTGTGTCTTAGGGTGTGAAACGTTGTTCTAGATTGTTTTGTTTGATTCTGTGAATCATTGAGTCTGTGTTATAGGTGATAGGAGTATTTCCTTGTATTTTAAGAGTCTATGTAATTGTTCTTATTTTGAATCTTTTGGTAATAATAATCTGTGATGACTTTAGATATCATGTTTTTGACATGGTATCAGAGCATCTAGGTTAGGGTTTGTGTAAATCCAAGTCTTGTTAATATTGTTAGAAGATTCTTTGGTCTAGTTGTTTGATCCTGATTTTCTGCTAGTGTTCCTCTGGGTTAGGGTTTTGAAAGCAAAACCCTAAGGGATTATGGTTGTTTTCGCTGCTGTTGTCATCTCTAGTGGAGTTCTTATACTCGATTATCATAGGAGGTGAAACCATAATATCTAGGGTTTCTTATTTGTGTTGTCTATTTGAAAGTGACGTGCTAGGGGTCATAAAAACCCTAGCGAGGCGTTTCCATTGTTGCTACCCCTAATCAAAGGGTAGCCTATTTAGAGAAACCCTAACTTGGGTCTGCTTGGTGAGATTGTTCATACTTTGTCTCTTCTTTATTGTTTGTTGAGTCTAGGAGTCACCTGGACGGGTTAGGGGGCCGGCATTGAGACTCAGTAACTGTTTGTGTGTCTGTCTTGTGTCTAGTTGTCTAGGAAGCTCCTGTACGAGGACCTGCACTAGCACCATTTGAGTAACGAACCAGTAATCTGGAACACCAGTACAGCTTCGCCTTATGTCTTGTTTTCATTATGGTGTGATTGTTTTCTCCGTTTGTTAAGAATAAGTATGGTTTTATAGATAATTCCTGTGTTAGATCCACCACTAATGATGTGCTTGCTAGACAATGGGATAGGTGTAATTATGTGGTATTTAGCATGGATTCTAAACTATATTAGTAAGGAACTGTATATGGGTCATGTGTTTTCTAGATTAGCCTGTGATGTTTGGAATGAACTTAAAGAAACATATAACAAGGTGGATGGGTCTGTTGTATTTGATCTTTATCAAAAAATAAATGGATTTAGTCAAAATGGTATGCCTATTTCAGAATATTACCACAAATTAAATATCATGTGGAAACAATTAGATCAAATACTTCAACTGCCACCATGTACATGTGAGGCTGCAACTAAGTTTAATAACTTTAATCAGATGATAAAACTCATGCAGTTCTTAATGGGTCTATACAGTGGGTATTCTAATGTTATAACAAATATGCTTATTAAAGTTGATCTTCCTTCTGTTAAGGAAGCTTTTGCAATTGTTTCTAGGGAAGAGTCACATAAAAACTCTAGTACTAGTTCAAAAAGAGGTCAAACTGTTGGTTTTGTTTCAAAATTTAACCCATCTACTTCTTCTGAACCTAGGAAAAATAATAAAAATGTTAATCAGACTCTAAAGTGTACCCACTGTAACAAAAATGGACATACCATTGAGAAATGCTCTGAGATAATTGGGTATCCTTCACGGTTAAGACCAAGAGGGAATTCTGGGAAAAGGGCTAGTGTGAATAATAGTTGTGTTAATGAGAAGCCTGATACTTCTGCTGCTTCTTTAACTAGTGATCAACTAGCAAAACTGTTAAGTCTGATTAAGGATACAAACATTGAAGAACCTCAAAGTCATAATGTTTCAGGTAGTGTCTTTGATCATCCATTATGTGCTAATGTTTTTATGAAACCTATATTCTATTTTAACACTAGTAGAAATAAGGTTAAAGTTGGGTGGATAATAGATTCAGGAGCCAATCAACACATGGTTACTAGTGAACACTTGCTAACTGACATTATTCTGATTTAAAAATTTTTGTCAATCATCCTAATGGTACTAAGGCTTTTGTAACTAAAATTGGCTAACTTAAACTAGGAAATGGTGTCACTTTGCATGATGTGTTTGTTGTTCCTGAATACTCTGTGAATCTTATTTCTGTGCATAAACTTGTTAAAGATAATAAGTTGTATGTGGGGTTTGATGAGAATCAATGTTATATACAGGATTTGTTAACCAAGAGAGTTTTGGTGACTGGTAGTCAGTATGAAGGTCTGTATTTTTGTCGGGGTTCCATAGTTAGTCATCAGGTGTGTTCCAATTCTTGTAAAGTTTTTGATCTGTGGCATGCTAGACTTGGTCACCCCTCAGACATTGTCATAAAAAAGCTTGAACTAGTGTTAGGTGTCAAACTTAGTTCTAGTGATAGTCCTTGTGACATTTGTCACAAAGCCAAACAACATAGGGAGCCTTTCCCTTTAAGTGAACATAAGATCACCAGTGTTGGTGACTTAATTCACTTGGATGTTTAGGGACCTTATAGAGTCCAAAGTAAGGAAGGCTTTAAGTACTTCCTTACTATTGTGGATGATTTTTCTAGGGCTGTTTGGGTGTGTTTAATGAAGCACAAAAGTGAGGTGTTTGAGAATATTACAGAATTTGTTAGCAGCTTAAAAACACAATTTAATAAAAATGTTAAGTGTTTTAGAAGTGACAATGATTCTGAGTTTGTCAATAATCAAATGAGTTTGTTTAGTAAAACAAATGGTATTTTTCAACAAACTTCATGTGCTTATACACCTCAATAGAATGGCATAGCTGAAAGAAAGCATAGGCATTTATTGAATGTGACTAGGGCCCTTTTGTTTCAAAGTAATTTGCCTGTTTGTTACTAGAATGAATGTGTTTTGACTGCTTCTTACCTTATTAATAGGACACTTTCCTCATTGCTGAATGGTAGAACTCCCTATGAACTCATTTTTGGTTTCCAACCCTTCCTAGATCATTTGAAAATGTTTGGGTGTTTATGTTTTGCTACAATTTTAAATGATTCTAACAAATTAAACAGTAGAGCTAAAATGTGTGTTTTCATTGGATATTCCAATGAGAAAAAAGGGTATAAAGTTTTAAGGTTAGAAAATAGAAACATTTTTTTATTCAAGAGATGTTAAATTCTATGAAACTATATTTCCTTTTAAAGAAAAAACAGTTTTTGAAAAATATGATGAAAACACACTTAAAGAAATCAACTCTCTAAATTTATTCAATCTTTATGAAACACCCAAACCCCATGAAGAGCCCAATGATGAAGGAAGGGTTCAAGGTGAGTATGAGTTAGAAACACATGAGATTCAGCAGTCCCATCCTGATAAGTCTGAAGTTGGTAACCAGCAACAGAATAAAGGAGTGGCTGACAGGGCTGAACATGTGAGATATAACTTCAGTTAGGAGATCTAGCAGGAGTTCTACTATGCCTAGGAGGTTACATGATTTTGTGGTAGAAGGTAAAGTCAAAGTCAAATATGGAATAGAAAGGGTTGTCAACTATTCCAATTTGTCTGTTAACAATCAAGTGTTTGCTTGTATGTTAAATAAGAGTGTTGAGCCTAAAAATTTCAAAGAAGCAGCTACTGATTCAAACTGGATAGCTGCTATGAATAATGAAATTGAGGCTTTAAATAGTAGTCATACATGGGATATTGTTGATTTACCCCATGGTAGGAGTATTGTTGGTTGTAAATGGGGTTATAAGATAAAATATAAATCCAATGGTGAGATAGATAGGTTTAAGGCCAGGCTTGTTGCCAAAGGTTACAACCAAAAAGAAGGTATAGATTTTGATGAAACCTTCTCTCCTGTTGTCAAATTTGTTACTGTTAAATGTATTGTGTCCCTTGCAGTTAAAAATAATTGAAAAATATTTTAGTTAGACATTAATAATGCTTTTCTTTATAGTGATTTGAATGAGGAAGTTTATATGAGTCTTCCTAAAGGTTATTTCTCTGATAAAGAAAATAAAGTTTGTAAGTTAAAAAAATCTTTATATGGTCTTAAACAAACTCCCAGGATGTGGAATGAGAAACTTGTTGGGGTTTTGACAGACTTAGGTTTTAAACAAAGTAAGTGTGATTATTCTTTGCTTATAAAAATGTGTGATTCTTTTGTGACTATGTTACTTGTTTATGTGGATGATATTGTTTTAACTGGTTCTAGTGTTAAAGACATAGAAGATACTAAAGAAAGTCTTAAAC
This sequence comes from Ambrosia artemisiifolia, assembly GCA_032199755.1. Taxonomy (NCBI): domain Eukaryota; kingdom Viridiplantae; phylum Streptophyta; class Magnoliopsida; order Asterales; family Asteraceae; genus Ambrosia; species Ambrosia artemisiifolia. Next base: position 37,578,109 of record CM063512.1, read on the forward strand.
AATCTTTTAAGATTATTTAACTTAGGTGAATTAAAATACTTCCTAGGGATAGAGGTTGTGTCTCATGATACAAGTCTTTGTTTATCCCAAAGGAAATATTGTCTTGATCTATTAACAGAGTATGGCATGCTTGGATGCAAACCTGTTTCTAATCCTTTAGAGCCTAATCATGTCTTAACCTCTCTGTGTAATGAACATGCATCTGTTTTAAAAAATATAACTGGTTATCAAAAATTTATAGGAAAATTAATTTATCTATCACTTACTAGACCAGATATATCATATGTAGTTCATTATCTTAGTCAACATATGCATAAACCCACTGAAGGGCACTTGAAAATTGCTATGAGATTGTTAAGATATTTGAAAGGGGCTCCTGGAAAGGGTATAATGTTCAATAGGTCAGATAATTTTGATCTTGTCGCTTACTCTGATTCAGATTGGGCTAAGTGTCTTTCCACTAGGAAATCAGTTACTGGATATTGTGTATTTTTGGGTGGTTCCTTGGTTTTATGGAAAAGCAAGAAACAGTCCACTGTGTCCAGGTCATCTGCTGAAGCAGAATACAGGTCTATGTGTTCTACTGCTTGTGAAGTCTTGTGGATCATAAGTTTGTTGTCTGCGTTAGACATTCAGGTCAGTTTACCTGTTTCTTTACATTGTGATAGTCCAACAGCTTTGGCTATTGCTGCCAATCCTGTTTTCTTTGAAAAAAAAAACAAACATTTTGAGCTATATCTTTTCTTTTTGAGAGATCTTGTGTCAAAAGGATTGATTAAAACATGTAATGTTAAATCCATTGATCAAATTGCTGATATATTAACTAAGGGATTAAATCCAAGGCAACATAAGTATTTTCGTGATTCCTTGGCTATGTTTGATCCTTTTAAGTGTTAAAACTAAAGGGGAGGGGGTGTTAAAAAGTCATGTTGGTTCAAGTAGCTGATATTGGGCTTGTGCTAAGGAGTTGGGTTTTATAGCCCATTGTGTTAGGATCAGTCAGTCCATTGAGAGTGTCTTTTCTCTCAATGGCTGAGATCTTTTCTCTTATGAATCAAAGGTCCTGATCTCATCTCACACGGATCGTGTCAGGGGATATATAACCCTTGTTTCTTCTCTTTTGTATTATTCGAAATCATATTTTCTTTTACAAATTCATCTCTCTCTGTCTTTCATCTTCCAGACTCTTCATTGATCTAGGGTTTCATCTAAGATTGTTCTGTATACCGAAACCATCTTGGTTTCTGTTCATGTTGATTGTGTCTTACGGTGTGAAACGTTGTTCTAGATTGTTTTGTTTGATTCAGTGAATCATTGAGTTTGTGTTATAGGTGATAGGAGTATTTCCTTGTATTTTAAGAGTCTATGTAATTGTTCTTGTTTTGAATCTTTTGGTAATAATAATCTGTGATGACTTTAGATATCATGTTTTTGACAATTATCGGCGCCAAATGCATTTTCCTGCCCCCTACATTATTACATAGCGGCGCGAATGACTAAAAACCGGTTCCAGCGTTTTATTTTTAGCGTTGGGTAACATTTGTAATCGACTAATCAAACGATGACACCTCAATCCCTCCAACGTCTATTAAGTTTGCAACAGTCAATTATTTCAAATGGTGGAGGTGATGGTGGTTGTCATACTGTGGTGGTGCCGGTGGTTGTTGTTGTAGTTGCGGTTGGTGGTGGTGGTGGTGGTGGTGGTGGTGGTTGTGGCAGTCGCGGTTGTTGGTGATGGTGTTGGGTGGTGGATGTGGCACCCGTGGTGTTGGGTGGTTGTTGTGTAAGTGGAGGCTTTGTGGTGGTGGTGGTGGTGAAGAGGAATGAGATGGTGTTGGGTGGAGACTTTTCTGGAAAACATTAAGTGTTTGTATCATTTAAAAATAATAATAATAATAATAAAATAAACAAACAGGGGCCTTAATTTTTTCCCCCACTACACCTAATTTCATTTTAAAGTCCCATGCTGACTCAGCTGCCACGTGAACCAATCAGGAAGGGGAGCCTTAAATTTTTTCCCCCCAACTTACCTAGTGTGTACATTACTTAGGCCAAGAGGGGTGCTTGTAGTGGTTTTTTTTCTTTCACTGATTTTAACCAATCCTGCTTTGCCACAACACTTCACTGATTTACTTCACTGAAAAACATTTTTGGAGGCAGCACTCCACTGATTCTTTTATTTATTTTCATTTAAATACCTAAACCTTTTTTTACATTTTCACACGGTTTTAAAACTTAATACTTACTATTACAACCGTCCCACCAAACGGTCAAAGAAATTTAATTGTAAATCTTGGAAACCGTCGAATGAATTGAATTAAACTCACCTAAACGGTTAGTGAATTTATTTTAACATTACCACCGTCATTTTATATAGATTGATCAAACCGTGGGGTTAAATGCCACACTTAACCACGGTTTAAAAAAACAAACACACAAAAAATGAACATGTGGACCGACGAGGAAGAGATGGCCCTTGTGGTTTGCCACAAGAATGCTTCAAATGACCCGGAGATTCAACAACTCCCTAGGGAAGAACGCCCGGCCTTCCCCCGGAGGGGTTTTGGGCTCGGGTGTTTAGCGACTTCATCGAACATGTTGGCACCAACACCACCAAGACCCTCCGAGACCTCCAGTTCAAGTGGGCCGACCTCAACATCAAGTTTGAGAGTTGGACCACCCTATACGAGCAAACGGTGAGGGATGATCCGGAGCTTGATGAGGAGTTGGCTATCGGCTTCACTAACTATGAGTATGAGGCGCGATACGGCAACGATTTCGACCATGTTGTAACAACCCGACCAGGAGGGGGCTGGACGTTACGTCAGTTAGGTAACAGACTTGCACAACGGAAGCAACGATGATTAATAATCAATACTTTTAATACAAATTCTAATCCAAAATATAAATACACAATTTGAATAAATAAACTAGCAATTATGCAGGGACGAGACGCGGCGGTCGTCGAAGCAGCTGGCGAGTCGTATTTACTAATCAATCCGAGCTCTAAGTTTCCATAACTCTAGAAGCTCTAATCCACAATGCTTATAGCCGAATCTTCTATCAAGATAACTTCTAGTCCGTATCTAACAACCATATACCTCGCGCTACCAACCATCCGACTGCAGTACCTGAACACATGCTTAAAAAGAGTTGGGTCAGTAATCATACTGGTGAGTCCGTGTAAGTAATCAAGTGGATCCAAAAACAGTTTATCAGTTCATAAACAAGTTTATACAGTTTAACACACGTGATGTACAAGCAACACCTCAACCCTAACACTAGATCTATCTACTGCTATTATAGATCTACAAGGCATAATATATGCCGCAATGGTTCCATAACCGTCGTGGAGGGTTTCCCGGGCCCTTACGTCCCGAGTCCACTTTGCGTGGGGATTTCCCCAAGTAGTACTACCCATATATTAAGTCGACTCACCTCTGAGTTAATGAGTGTCAAGTATAACCAGCAGCCAAGTATCTTGTCACATCACAACAGTTTTATAAAACGGAAGCATGTATTCACCCCAAACAGTAAAACAGAAAAAGGGGAAGTACACGAACTCACCTTTGGTTGCATAATAATGGTATCCGGTGTCTTGAGTCTGTCTATTCATCATATGCCAAGTCCTATCATGATCACGAGTATTAGCGCGTGTAACCAAGATCGTGGTTACACGTGTGGGCACACTTAGGTCCTTAATCCAACTTCTAAGTATCGAGTTCATCATCTTATGTTATACGAGTCGCTAAATAGCCGATATTTATGTTATGTTGTTCAAATAGTCCTTCAAGTTCCAATTGCCGTATAATAACTAGTTATACTAATATCCGCATTATTTATCTTATGTCCAATGTCCCGCTTAAACGACTTGAAGTCTAATGTATATCAGGTTTCACTATCATGTTCTTATGATCAATTCGTTATCAATAACACATTGATTAAGTGCCGTTAGTTTCGTATCAATAGTTCCAAGTGTTATATTGTCAAGACGTCTATTGTTATTTGGTAGTTCTTTATGTTTTAAGGCGTCAAAGTCCAAAGTCCCTATATCTCATCGTTATACTAAGTCTATTGTCCGAAATTCTAAGAACACTCAACTACTAAGTTACTCAACATTCTTTCATGTCTAGTTATATTTAGTATTATATAGCTAAGTTGATCCGAAATACGAGTCGAGGTCCCACACGTGATAACCCTCTCAAATAGTATCCTAAAATGCTAAAATCGTTTGAGTTCTGGCTTATACCTCTCGGGTCTTCTTCTGCTGACCGAGTCTTTTGCTTGTTGACTTTTGTTGACCGAGTCAACAGAGTTGACTCGGCTCTTTGACTCTTCTTCTTCCCAACAATCACCATTCAAACCATACCATTACCATATCTATCACTAACAACCTTTGATTTCCAGATCTGGTCTTACAATCATTATTATCATAACAGTCACCAAACTTGCCATAATGACAACCGTTACCAAGCTTATTACCAATAATCTGGTCTGAAACTAATGAACAACATTGTGGCTTACAAATCAGTCAAAACCCTACTCGGAATCCAGGCCTCAGCCACCGCCGCCGTGAACCACCATCGATAACCCTTGGAACCACCGTAACCCTAATCAGATGCCCAGACCACCGCCGTCGCTCCGCCTTAGACCACCGTGGCTCCTCCTCCTCTCTGATTCTTTCATCCCAACTCTCTCTCTACCGGTTCTCTCTCTCCTCTAGTGTCTCTTTCTCTCTCTAGATAATCAGGTGTGACGTGAGAGTGTGGTTGAGGGGATCGCCGCCGGTCACCACCGCCTGTGGTGGTGGCCGGTATCTTCCAGTCTCCTGCTCCCTCTCTCTCTCTTCTTTCTGCTTTCTCTGTCTCCGATCTCCTCTCTCTCATCTCTTTCTCTCTCTCTGCTTCTCAGATCTGTCTCTCTCTTTCGTCTCTTTCTCTATATAATATATATAGTTGGGATGGGGTGTGGGGTGTGTGTTGGTCCACCGTCGTCGTCGCCGCCGTGGAAGGGTGGTCGGAGACCCACCTCAGCGTCTGTCTCCTCTCTCTCATCTGTGTGTATATTTGTTTTTGCAGAGAAAATAATATGGGGTGGGGTTTTAAATGGTTTATAACAAAACCATTTGAGATGACAAATGGTTTTGTTTGATGTGGTGTAAACACCATGGGGGGACATGTGTCTCCTTGAGAGGATGACATGTGTCCCGGGTGGTGACTATTCAATGGTCACAAGTCGGGTTCGTTATCGGGTGTCAGTTTGGTTGCGTAACGGGTATTTTCCGGATAATAATATTCTTTAAATAATTATCCGGATTTAAATTCGTAACTAGTACTCGCGTGTAATAATTATTCTTATCCTTTAGCATTAGTATTTATTATTTCTTCGTCATTCTAGTTTTTAGTCGCGAAAAATTTTGGGCCTAGTAACCGTATTGTTACACATGTCGAAGCATGGCGATCGTTGCGCCAACTTTAAGTTTTTTTTCTATGTTTTAATGTATTTTTTTATGTTTAATATTTATGTTTTAATGAAATGTTTTTACTTATGTTTTTTTTATTTAATTAAACCGTAAAAATAAAACAAACGGTAAAAATAAAAAAACACTAGAACACAGGGGGTAAACTAAAATGTTTTTATTTTATAAAACAACACTAAACAACGGACAACCGGTACCAGCCCGTTAGATAAAACCAGCAAACGGTTCACGGGACCACTATCAGCGTGGGTGGCGGAGGTGTTACCGTGCTGGTAGTTGGTACCCGTAGACAATTCGAGTGACGCCCCATCCCCCTATAATTTATATAGAAATTCATGTTTTCTTTCAGTTAGAAAAAAATGAAAGAATTGGTTTTAAAGGTTTAATGCTGTTTTGTGTTCTAAACTATGATTTTCTTTTAGTTTAAATTTTAAATTAGTTATTATAGGCGGCATAAACAACGCAATTCACTCTTTAGCCACTTCAACTTGGTTTGCTAAAATCTCCAATCGAGCCGAACGTAAATGAGCTCAAGCCTAAATTCAATCTTGTTTACTCAAAGAATTCGAAATCAAATTATGAAAGATGCACAGTTCATTTGCTTAAATAAACTCGAGCATAAACTCAAGCTTAAATTCAATCTTGTTTAAACAAAAAGTGTTAAAGTTAAATTGCAAAAAAAATGTAAAATCCTAAGGATTAAAAGTAAAAAGAAAGAGCCCAGCTGGTTTGAGGAAGGGTGGATTTTCCCTTAGGGGTTCACATCTTGAGGGTAGGTCACAGGTTTGATCCATGCACACCACAAAAAAATTCTCCGTGACGGTTTGAGCTTATGCAAGGAGGACACCGGTGTGTGGGTAGGGATTCGAACTTGGGACCGCTAGGTTAGAGTTGTATAAGGATTTCCACTGAACTAAGCCTTCAGGCTATGGGGTGTGGAACCCTTCCACACCCCCTCCCCCTTCTCCACATCAGCGCCACGTCATCTTCCCCCTTCTAAAGGAAATGGTTCCCCCCCCCCCTTTTCCCCATTCCCTTCCATTATTTAAATGCAAAAAAAAAAAAAAAATGAACGGTAGACACACACCCAAACCGAAACCTAAACCCATTCTGCTTCAACAACACTCTCTCTCTCTCAATTCTCAAACCCATCTTCATCACCCCTTCATCATCCCTTCAACCACCACCGTCTGTCTCCACCCGCACCAACCGCCACCGTCTGCCTCCACATGCACCAACCCCACCGCCGTCCGCCTCCACCTGCACCAACCCCACCGCCGTCCGCCTCCACCTGCACCAACCCTACCGTCGTCTGCCTCCACATGCGCCAACCCCACCACCGTCCCTCACTCCCTTCCCCTTTCTTTATTTTTTTGAAGAGTAAAAGACAAAAAAAAAAATCTATATAATATTAATATTATATCGAAGCAAATGATCGGGGAGATCGGTGGAAATCCACTGTTTGCACCGAAGGGAATTCGGGTGGGACGGTGTTCCCCGACGGAGAAGCCCTCCACGTAACCTCACCGAAGGCTCTCACCGAACCACACCCCATGGTCTTAAAATAAGTAAAAAGAAAGAGAAAGAAAAAAAGCCCAAAAAGTAAGACAACAAATAAAGCTAAAGATACCATCATTAAACACAACCAAGTTAATAATTAATTAGACCTAATCATAGATATATGTTAATTAATAAACAATAAATAAGCTGATTCTAAACTTGAAAAACTACGCACAAGCTAAACTCGTGAATCAAACTAACCCTCAACTAATTTAAAACCGATTTAACCGGTCCGACCAGTATACCTTAACAAGTTTGACACCCTTAATGTAAGTAACCAATGAGAGGCGGGAAAGCTAGGGGTGTTCACGGTCCGATTTTGACGGTCAAACCATGATCCAAACCGTTAGTAACGGTTTTTGATCACCAAAAACCAGAACCGAACCGTTAAAAATAAAAACCAAACCAAACCGAACCACTACTAACGGTTTGGTTCCGGTTTGGTTTCACGGTTTGACTTCATTAATAAATTGAATTTGTAATAAGAACTGATGACGTTAATGTATGTGTGTATAGGCATGGTTCTGTATGCATATATGATTTTGATCTGGAATAATGCAAGGATGCTGTAAAATATCAGTCTGTTAGATAATTTTAGCTACCACTCATGATCTTTCAATATTAGATCCTAATCATTTTGTCCGAATTAATGTTCACTACTGCATCACGGACTTACAAATAAATTAACAAGAGAAAATTGCTCGAATGGTCCCTGTGGTTTGCACTTTTTTCACCTATAGTCCCTAAGTTTTCAAAATTACAGCTATAGTCCTGAAACAGTGAATTTTTTTAACTCGGATAGTCCCTGAAGCTAACAGACGTTAACTCCAGACGTTAAGTCACCTCACGTGCTCAACACGTGAGGGTATTTTCGTCATTTTAAGTTTGAAATAGCATTAAAACCCTGTCATTTCAACTCTAATCCCCAGTTGTCAGTTTTATCTTCCCTCCCATTTCTTCACCTGTTCATCTTCCGTCTCTATGCTCTGTTAACCCTAATCAATGGAAGAAGATGATCATCAACATCCAAGGTATCACAACACTTGGTCGATCAGAGAAGAATCTGAGTATGGTAGGTGTTTCATCCCAGAGAGAGTCTATGGTTAGTTTTTTACCCTAAAAGTAACAATTTTGTTGATTAGGTTCGTTCCTGACACCTTTTTTTTTCCTAAAATTAACATTTTTTTTCTTTTTCGGCTGGTTATGAGCACCTGTTTACACTAAAAGTTCATCATGATGGTAGTTTTACTGACGCTCCTGGAAGAAGGTACTCCCATGGAAGGTACCATTATGTGGATTATTGCAACATTGACGAGTTTTCTATGCACGAGATAAACTTTATGATCAGTGACCTAAAAATCGACGTTAAAACAAAACTGTATTACCATTTTCAAATACCAGTTCTAGATTTAGATTATGGCTTAAGGCCTTTAGGGAATGATTAAGATGTGTTGCTTTTAGGCAATTATGTAAGTAAGAACAAGGTTATTAAAATGTTTGTAGAACATGGTGCAACTAAGATAAAAGCTTTCTTTAGTCCCACACAATCATCTAAAGTTGTTATTGAAGAAGTAGAAGATGTAGGTGTATCTACAAACACTGATAATGCTAAAAAACCAAGAAAGAAGTTGAAGGTTAGGAAAAAGTTGTTACTTGAATGGAAAGATAATGTAGTGGGTGGGGTTAAGACTAGGATTGAGGGTAATGTTTATAATGCAGGGGTTGAGACTAGAAATGAAGGTAATGTTGATAATGCTGGGGTTGAGACCACAATTGAGGGTAATGTAGGGGCTGATGATCAAAATGTAGTCCATAATGCAGGGGTTAACAATGTAGTTGAGGGTAATGATCATAATGCAGGGGTTGACAATGTAGTTGAGGGTAATGTTGGTAATGTAGGGGCTGATGATGTAGTTGAGAATGTTGTTGACAAAGTGGTGGTTGAGGAGGACAATTATCAAAATGAGAATGACATTTTTAATGCTGCTTTCATAAAAGAGTTTTCATATGACATTAATAGTGCTCAGTTTGATAATGACTTTCCTATTAATCAAGAAGATCAACATGATCATGAGGTTGACAAAGGTAAAAGACCTGCAGAAGATGAACATGATCATGTAGAAGATGAACACGAACCAGGACATGGAGAAGATGAACATAAACCATCTGAAAATGAAGATGATGATGAAGATAGTGAGTTTGAAGTGGAGTTTAATAGTGAGGATGATGCTGTGTAAGACAATAGGCAGTTTAGTGAATATGTTGACCAAGGGGAGGAATTTGTAGGTTCTGAATCAGTAGGCAACAATGTAGATTGTGACAGTGATGACTTGTTAGATTGTCATGATCTCAGCTTTGAGTCATTTGATAGTTTGACAGATTCATCAATGGATGATTTTGAGACTAGAAGGACTAGGAAATTGAGAGAGCTAAGAAAAAATAAAAGGAGGGAACATCCAACATCAGAAACCACATTCTATGTAGGTCAGATGTTTGGTACAGAACTGGGGTTAAAGCCAGGATTAACAAGCAGCAATTCAAACAAGGAGGGCTTTATCTTTTCTTAGGAATGACAAGCAAAGAATTAGAGCAGTGTGTGAAGGGCAGGTTCCTGTTTATACAACTGGGCCTCAGCCCAGTGGGCCAAACAGTGAAACTGGGCCAAGTGCACCAAGTGGGACAAAAAAAAGGTTCCAAAAAGCCTCCACATGAATGCAATGATAAGAGAAAAGCAAGATTAAATAGTAGACTCTGCCCCTGGGAACTTTATCTAACACCACTTGAAGAAGGACATCACACTTAGGTTGTGAGGACATATCATCCAGAACACAAGTGTCTGCAGTCAAGGAAAATACAGTCTTTTACATCTACTTTCTTGGCAAAAGAGGAATGGGTACTTAATCAATTTGAAGCAAACCCTAATATTTCTATGAAGCATATCCAAGAGGAGCTTGGGAGGAAGTACGAGCTTGGTGTATCAAAAATGAAGGTAATTTGACATTTACTTTTCTGTTTTTATAATCTGTTTTTCAGGGACTAAACTAAACATTTGCTAATACTGTTTTGCAGGCATTTAGGGCAAGACTGAAAGCTACAAAGCACATCCAGCGGGATTTTAAAGAACAGTATTCAAGGCTGAGGGATTATGGTCTGGAACTGAAGAGGACCAATCCAGGAACAACTGTTAAATTTGAGGTTGAACCTCCATGTGACCTAGATTCACCTACAAGGATTTTCAAAAGGGCTTACATTTGTTTGGGTCCATTAAAAGAGGGATTTAAAGAATGTAGAGGGGAGTTGTTGGGGTTAGATGGGGCATTTATGAAGAGACCCTTCCCTGGTCAAATGCTGACTGCAGTGGGAATAGATCCCAATAATGGCATTTATCCACTTGCTTATGCCATTGCTGAGGCAGAGAATAAAGATTCATGGACTTGGTTCTTGGAGTGAATTCAAGATGACTTGGATCTTTCTACAAATGCACACATCACTTTCATCTCTGACAGGCAAAAGGTATATTTATTTCATTCATTGTTTAATTGATGTTTACTCAATAGTTTGTTTTATTGTTTGTTTGTTTCTCACTTGATAAAACAGGGTATTATTCCAACCATTGCACAAGTGTTTCCAGCAGCTGATCATAGGTTTTGCATTAGGCACATTCACCAGAACATGAAGATTCAATGGAGAGGAGATGCTTTCAAAGAATGCCTATGGAACTGTGCCAGTGCAACAACTGTTCCTGAATTTCAACTGAAAATTGAGGAGTTGAAAAAATATAACTTGGAATCCTATCAATGGTTGGCTGCCATACCACTAATTCACTGGACAAAGTCCCACTTTTCAGGTATAATGGTCTATGATTTCTTCAGTTTACAGTTTATTTAACATTACAGTTAATGATACCTACTTTATTAACATTATTCAGGTAGGGCAAAATCTGATGTTTTATTGAACAACTTGTGTGAGGTGTTGAATGCAAGAACAGTTAATGGGAGAGATAAGCCAATAATTTATGCTTTAGAATCTGTTAGAGAGTATTTGATGTAGAGAATTGTGAATGTAATCAGGAAGATTGCAAGATCTAATGGTCCTCTTACCCCTAAGATCAAAGATATACTTGATGAAAATAAAAGATTGGCTGTAAATTACACTGTCAAGTGGGGTGGTGGGTCTAAGTATCAAGTAAGTGGCAATGTCAATTCAAATGTTGGTACAAGAAACTCACAGTATGTTGTAGATGTTGTGGACAAGGTTTGCAGCTGTAGGGAATGGGAAATTTCTGGAATCCCATGTAGACATGCAATTGCTGTCAATTGGGACATGGCACTGAATGGTCAAGATGTTGGTCCCCCAGAATCATGGGTATATGAATGCTATTTCTTGGACACCTGGAAAAGAGTTTATCCTCACACCATTGGTCCTATTAATGGTAGGGATTTGTGGCCAAAATGTGATGTTCCAACCACATTGACCCCACCATTACATAGAACATCAATTGGTAGGCCCAAAAAAAAGAAAGGATCAGGTTGAGTTGCAGGATAACCTTGAGAAGGCAAAGAAGAAGAGGGCCAGAAAGGCTGCTGAGAGTGAAAATGATGGGTTGGAAATAAATGGGAAGCTTACAAGGAAATGGAAGACAATGAAATGCAAGAAATGTGGACAGAAGGGTCACAATTCAAGAACTTGTGGTGGGGGAAAGAAAGGGACACAACCAAATAAAGGGAAACAACAAAGAAAAGGGAAACAAGGCAAATCTGGTGGTGGTGCAGCTTCTGGTGGTGGTGCAGGTTCCGATGGTGGTGCAGGTTATGGTGGTGGTGCAACTTCTGGTGTTGGTGCAGCTTCTGGTGTTGGTGTAAGTTCAAGTCAAGTGCCAAGTCAAGCTGCAAGTCAACATGTTGGTGTTTAATATTTAAGTTTATGGTTTTAATGTCTAACTTAATGTTTTTAATGTCTAAGTTTATGTTTATGACAATTGGTATCTTTTGTTAGTTAAACTTACTATGTCTGATGTTTAATAGTTTAAGGTCCTAGTGTTTTGCTGTAAAACAGTTTGGTATTAATGGTTAATCCATGTGGTATTTATGTTTTGTTATGGTAGCTATAATCTGTTGGTTTTGTTGATAATGTTTAAGTTTGGTGTTGGTTATGGGTCAATCATGTTCAATGTTTGGTGTTGGTTATGGGTCAATCTTGTTAATATATTGTTAAGGCAATTGAGATGTTAATGGGTCAAACATTGTTATTGTGGTATGTTGGTTAATGGGTCAATGTTCATGTTATTGTGGTATATTGGTTAATGGGTCAAATCTTGTTCAATGTTTGGTGTTGAATCATTACTTGGTTAATGGGTCAAATAAAATGTTGTTATTAATTGACATGTGGTCTATTGGTCAAATGGGTCAAATATTGTCCCCAAGTTTGCTATTCAAACTTACTTGGTTACTAGGTCAAAAATTCAACAACATTTGCAGTTTCATTTATCAAAACCAACAATACATTACATAATACCAAAAGATAGATCATCCATACATAACTTGGTTAATGGGTCAAAAAATCACCAAGATAGAACATCCATACATAACATCATTCCTAATCGTAGACCTACCTATTACATATTATCCAAACAATACAAACCCTAATATTATAACCAACAGACATATTATCTTGGTCTTCAGCCTGTTCATATGTTGCAGCTGGGCAACTTCAGCCTCCACTTGGTTTCTATGTCTTATTAGCCTAGGAATGATGGCAACTGAACGTCTGCACATAGGGGGGTCAACCCAGCCTAAAAATCTTCTGCAATTAGGGTTCTAGAAACCCCATTAAGCTGATGATGTTAGCAAATCGATCTTGATCTATATTTAAAATTGTAATCGAAAAGAACAAATTACCATATTTGGACAAAAGTAGAATCGTCGGCCTGGGTTAAGATCGGTCCAAGATGTGAGAATCCTTGCTTGTTGTCCACAATCACAAATCACCATTGTTGATGGCCTTCGACTTCGTTGCTGTACAGAGAGAGAGAGAGACGTTAGGTTTGAGGAGAGAGAACTTCAGAAATTATAAATAATGTGAATTTCAAACTTAAAATGACGAAAATACCCTCACGTGTTGAGCACGTGAGGTGACTTAACGTCTGGAGTTAACGTCTGTTAGCCTCAGGGACTATCCGAGTTAAAAAATTTCACTGTTTCAGGACTATAGCTGTAATTTTGAAAACTTAGAGACTATATGTGAAAAAAGTACAAACCACAGGGACCATTCAAGCAATTTTCTCAATTAACAAATTGCATATCACACTTAATATTAAAGTTCAATTGAAGAAATTTGCTTAAATCAGACAATGAACATCATCAAGAATGTATTCAACAAACTAAGCCCAATATTAAATTGGACTAATATAAAAAAACTAAATATATTTCATATGAAATATTAAAAAAAAACTTGGTATACAATTAATTCTCATCCGGTCGGTTTTGGACTTTTGGGCATAAACCGCAAACCAAACTGTTCACAACGGTTTGAAATTTTTGAAACCGACAAACCGAAAGTTAAAAAAGAAAATCTATCGTAAAACCAAACTAATAACCGGTTTAGACAATTTCACGATTTTTAACCGAACCATAAACACCCGGGGAAGCCACGCACCAAGAAACCCCCACCTGGTTTCCACAAGAAAGAAAAAAAATCCACATTTCATACCTCCCTCTCTCCCTCCCTCCCTCCTTCCCATCTTCATTGACATTTCTTCCAAAAGTCCAACCAATTTCCAGATCATTCACCTTTTACCCCTTCCTTCCTTCTCTCTCTAAAACATTATTAATGGAAACATAACAACAATAATAATAATAATAATAATAATAATAATAATAATAATAATATCACCATCCAATGGGTAATTGCTTTCCTTCTGCTTCTGCAGCAGAAACCCAGTCAACGGTCTCCGTTAATCCCAGCACCGCCACCACCACCACCACTAAACGCTCTTCCACCACAGGTTAATCTTTAATAAATATTAATAGTCATATTATTTTATTTTATTTTAATTTTTTTAATGAATAGGGACGTCAATTGGGACAAGTAATGGAGTGGGAATATCAGGGACGAGTAGTACTATGACCGGCTATAGCCGGTTTTCGGAGGGGGGATCACCGGCTGGAGAGGTGTTACCGGCGGCGGACTTGAAGGTGTACACGTACTCGGATTTGAAGGCGTGTACTAGAAGTTTTAAGTCTGATATGGTTTTGGGTGTTGGAGGCTTTGGGACTGTTTACAAAGGTTGGGTTGATGAAAAGACTTTATTGCCCTCCAAAAATGGGACTGGCTTCATGGTTGCTATTAAGAAATTGAATCATGAGAGTGTTCAAGGCTTTCAGGAGTGGCAGGTTTGTTGTATATTGTTGGTTTTTATGTCATTTGTTGTGGATTGAAACGATTGCAAGGTTTGGGACCTGTTTCGTATCGGTTGTATTAGCGACATATGTGAGGTTTATAGACCAAATGGGTTCCATCGCTCACCAGACTAGTCTTTTGGGATGAGTTCTGTTGTTTGGATTGTACATAGGCAAACATGGTTTCGTCGGATGTAGATATTATATGCTAAAATGATGGTCATTTTGATGGGAAATCGTATAAAATTCTAACATGGATAAATACGGTTATTTTTCTTGTTGGATGGATTTAGTGAAGTTTTTTGAATTGTGAAATTGTGATGGTATTTGTGAGTTTTTGGTCTTTCTTGGTTTTAAAAAGCACGCCCTCGAGGCATGAGGTGTTTAAATTTGTCCAAATTTGTCAAAACTAGGGTATGTAGAAGGCTCATAATTTCTTGGAACTTATGGCTCAAAATAGCCATAGGCAGTACATAAATCTTATTTGGTTGTACATAGAGGCATAGAGCAACGTCTTGCTTACGTGAGGCTCTTGTCTTAGCTTTTGGGGACGACGTGCTTTTTAAAACGAAGCCGTCTTGTTTTGGTTTATTATGTTTGTTTATTACATAAAACTAGAAAAGGTAAGTTTGGTTGACGAGAATGGCTTGTTGGAATAAAATTGCAGTCTGAAGTGAACTTCTTGGGACGGCTTTCTCATCCTAACGTGGTGAAGCTTATTGGGTACTGCAGGGAAGATAGAGACCTTCTACTTGTATATGAGTTCATGCAGAAGGGAAGCTTAGAAAACCATCTTTTTAGACGTAAGTAATACGACAAATGTATGAGTGAAAACTGTCAAATTTACAATTAATTGATTATTGAACCTTAGTTGGGCTGCGCATTGTGCAGGAGGTTCTGCCGTTCAACCACTTTCTTGGAACTTACGGCTCAAAATAGCCATAGGCGCAGCACGGGGACTAGCTTTTTTACACAGTTCAGATGACAACGTAATTTACAGAGATATTAAGGCCTCTAATATATTGCTTGATGGGGTGAGAGATATATATATAATTTTAACCTTTACCTTTCTACTTTTGCTTATATATAGTATATTGCTTGACGGGCCTCATGGTAGTTCGTTCAAATTTCTATAGCCATATTTCTCTTTTGCCTGCATGTTTGCATGCACAATATGGGGACAAAGGAGAAATGTGACTATTAAAAGAGAACCAATCTGTAACATTATTTGTATATTTATCTATAATTCCAACATCACTATTAAATTAAATCACAGTTATGTGACTATACCTAAATTGATATATGTATATGTGCATATACCTAAATTGATATATGTATATGTGCATATAAATTTTTATATATCATAAATCATGTACTATAACACTTTGATCAATACATATGTATGAAACTTGATATGAGGAAGAGAGAGGAGATTAAATAGGAAATTAATTAATTAGAGAGAATTTTTTTTATAGATATACCTATTTTATTTAATTTTTAATAATAAATGAATCATTTACACTTCAGATTGGTTCTTGCATTATTTGTTGTTCTACATTGAGCCCTCCCCTATATATGTGTGTGTATAATTTGTATGCTTGTGGTTTTTGTGATCATTTATCTCTATTGTTTTGACTATTTGTAGAACTACAATGCAAAAATTTCAGATTTTGGGTTGGCGAAACTAGGTCCTTCAGGTGGAGTGTCACATGTAACAACAAGGGTGATGGGGACTCATGGCTATGCTGCTCCCGAGTACATTGCTACAGGTGACCTCTCTTTTTTATGTGGTCTTCTGTTAATCCGTGCGTCAACTTGAAGCTGAAAAGTAACCCTTGATTAATGATTAATTTGACTTTGTCAAATTTATCTTATATATTGGTTTGAACATAATATAACATGTCGTTCATATGCTTGGAGTCCATGAAAGATGTGAGGGAGATTGGTTATTTTCTTTTTAATAAAAGCAAATGTATTTGAGTGACTTAGTGTACCAGACACTTTGAATCGAAGAAACCGTCATTCTTGAAAAAATCACAAAAAGAAAAAAAAAACATCTACTTTCAATACATGAACATTTCCCTAAATTTATCCCATAACCTTCATGGGGTGGCACAGTGATAAGCGTCTGATTGCCCTCTAGCAGACCCCTTGAAGGCCAGCTGCCGGTGTTAGCTGTGTTTTACTTGGTCCTGCTGGTAGGGTATTGATGAGGGCCCGTGAATTTTTTCTTTCTTTTGACGGGTTCTCACGATTACCAATAAAAGTTCTCACATACCAATGGGTATTTAAAAGCTATTGATATCAAGTACAACGGAAATGAATATTCCTATTGTGGATTTGTCCAACAATGGTGCTTTCTTTTTATTTTTATGTTACAAATTGTCATGTAGTGATTTCTAACTATGTAACCTAACATATCTCGTGTGATGTAATCCGTTTGGGTGTTTTGCCCGGGGGTCCTTGCTTTGAGGACCGTTCGTGGTGTTTGTTGAATGAAATTTACCTTTCAAAAAAAAAAAACCCAACATATCTCGTATATGTTGCAAAATGAGCTGGTGGGTAGCAGGTCAAAAGGATTAAATTTTAGAATGGGTCAAAACCTTTTGTGTTGACTTTTAAAACACTTTCTATTTTCTTTCTAATTATTAATAAACTATAGTAAATATGATTACAAACACTTAATTATGTCATTAGGGCCATTTTATTCTTTAGTACTAGCAATAAAATGTTAATCGAATTGAGTCATCTCCCTATATAAGTAAAGCCTATGTAGGCATGGTTTTCAAGTGCATAGATTGGTAATGTTATATCAAAATGTGCAGGCCATTTGTACGTGAAGAGTGACGTGTATGGGTTTGGGGTTGTGCTACTTGAACTGATGACGGGTCTACGAGCACTTGACACAAAGAGGCCCGGCCCACAGACTAGCCTGGTCGATTGGGCCAAACCGTTGCTCCCAAACAGGAAGAAGGTAAAAAGACTAATGGATGCAAGGATAGAAGGCCAATACTCAAGTAAAGGCGCAATACTACTTGCTCAACTCATTCTTCACTGCCTGGAACAGGAACCACGAAAACGGCCTGCCATGAAAGAAGTGGTGGAGGTTTTGGAGCAGATATATGCCATCAAGGTTAAAACCTAAGGAACAATCTAAATTCTTCCTTTTTTTTTTTTTGTAGCATGGTCTCATTTTTTATTTAATTTAGCGGTACGGGTATCATAGGTAGCACATGGCCCGACGGGAAAATTGTGTGTAAAACTGCGTAAACAGTTTTTCTTCGCAGTTTTCAGGTGATTGTATGGTCAATATATATATTTTTTTGTAACTTTTGTATATGTAGTCATGTGAATGGATTATATATGTTGTTATAGCAAGTGTCCTTGTAAAACACAATGATGTGGATTTTTGTAATGATATTCACTTTTTTTTTAGCTTGTACTTGAATTATAGAACAGATCTTTGTTTGTTGATGATTGAATGAATTAAAAAATAACTAAAAAAACAAATTACAACTTCAAAGATTGAGTGCTAACTTTGTGTGCCTGCTTTCTGAGACAGGATTGAGTCGTTACATTTCTTCAAAATCGAGTTTCATACCCAAACAACACTTGTGGCTTTTCTAATCATTGCCAGACTCATTCCTATGGTTTATGAGAAATGAGAATACACTTGAAGTTATGTGCATGCTCCAAAGTGATCATAGGGATGTGGTCATTGTTCATTTGTTTGTATTTGACTCAAAGTACATTAATAGTGTTTCTAATAATACTCCTTGTGTTTATCCTACACAAAGAGGTCATCTTTTTTTTTTTTCAGGGGTTTCTATTCATGAGTTGAGAGATTTGAAAGAGGAAGTCGTGAAGTGACTCAAGATTGTTGAGATGAATGTCCACTATGGTCATTTTATGCCATTTAGCCCGTATATTTTTTCTTTCTTATCTTGTTTTGTTCAATACATAGTATAAGAGCGAGGTTAAGGATAAGATTTGACTAACATTTCTTTGTAACATAAAATTAGAAACAAAACAAATAATAATTAAATTAAATGGTTCAATATTTGAATACCCAAAAAGAAATCCTAAAAATATCTGAATATTGCATTAAAATTATTTCGAAATGGATGTGTAAATAAACACAACATACACACGCATATTTATAGGCTATTAATAAAAAGAAAACTCTGAAAAGCCTTGAAAAACGCTATATTACACAATGTATTTAAAAAAAGGCATGTTATATGCATAATTTCGAGCGATCCAAAAAACGTAAAAAGCACCAAGTAAATATTTTATAGAAAAAATTAAAACCCAAAACAAAACGATATAACTGTAACAGTGTTTATACAAGAGATACATATGGAGAAATGACCGTGTGAACATTCGGCATTGACATGGTTTAAAAATGCCCTTTGATTAAACAATTATAAGGTCTATTTACTTGTATATAATGTGAATGTAGGATATAAGTATGTAGTCAAATGAAATAGGTTCATCTTGCTGGATTAGATGTTGACATCTTTGGACTTCTTGGTATTGAAAACTTGGGTTGAATGCTTGCTTGCACCACTAGGATCTTTCTAGTGTGAATTGTCAAGGATCCTCGTTGGTTCCTCTCTTCATCCACTACACCAACTCATCCAAACTACACAAAAGATTGTCTTCTTGACAACACATGTTATTATTGTTTTTGTTCAAAAGAAGAGTTAAAAAAGTGCTGCATTTATATTTATTTCGGTTTCTTAGTTAAATGCCAATCTTCTATATCTATAAGGAGGAGAGATTTCTACAAATGTCATTTTACATGAATTTTAAGATGGCATGGCAAAAGTCTCATGCTTAAAACCCAAATGTTATGTAATTGTTTCCCTTTCTACCCTTCATGCAAAGCCTACTTGTACACATTTTTTTTATCATGACCTTCAATTACCATTAATCTATATTTATATTATATTAAGGAGCATTTGAGAATGGTATCAAACAAAATTAAGTAATTACTACATTTTATTAAAAAAAATGCAATTTTATATAAAAAATATATATAACAAAATTATATAAAAAGGTTTCTACACATACAAATATATACCTGCACACATTAAAAAGATTGTAAGAATCAATAAAAGTCAAACTTTACGTAAAAAACAAAATTGTGATGCTTTTTTCAAAAAAAAGTGTGCGCATGAATTGGTTCACTAACCCAAACCGAACAGAACCGAAACCGGTCTTTCAAACAGACACAACCGGGGCCGACTGAATCGAAACCGGTTCAGACACGAACCGGCACCAAACACAAACCGGTTTGGAACGGGTTCGGTTTCTAGAAAAAACCCGATCTGTGTACATTTATAAAGTTCTCAGGTTGGGAGGTCTTATGTAGAATATTTTCAACTAACCTAACTTCTAATTTCACTCTTCTATGCCACTGATAGAAACTTATGGTGCACTTGATTAGCAGTTTTATCGCATTGCTTTTATCATTTGGAAAAAGTTATGCGTATGGTTCTTTGCAGATTTGGCACTTTCAACATATTGAGTGAGACTACTAGTATAATAATAGTTGATAATGAGTCAAATAGCTACTTCCATTTTTTTACCAGCATGTAGGTCAAATTATATATGGTATATAGAACGTAGCATGCTATCATGGCTCCTTGTAGACTTTAAAAAATTACCCCACTAAGAAGCACATGTGCTTACACACACAAACATACACCTTACATATTGATTCTTTTAATTGTTTTAAGGTTTGAATTATGTTTCCGCCCTGTATTGTCGACTCCGCCGCAACGCGCGGGTTCCCTGCTAGTACATTGTTAAGTGTGATTGGTCATTAATTTTTTTTTTTTGTTCTTTTAGTTTGGTTGTTAACCCATGTAGATACCCTAGTTAATTAAGTACTCCGTCCGTCCTAATTTAGATTTCATGGGCCCACAAAACACACATATTAAGAAATCTTTGTTTGTATGTTGTAACATGATAATAATATCCTCAATATATTATTTCAAATCCTTGATTGTGTTTTGTCGTTTATGAACAAAACTGAAAATTGTTTAGAAATGGACATTTAATTTGGGACAACAAAAAGTGCAAAAATGGACAATTAAAATGAGACGGAGTGAGTAATATCAACGACGACAACTACAATTAAGAGGGTGTTTGGGGTTGAGTTTTGAAATTAATTTTCGATTATTGCGTTTGAAAACGCAAATAATCAGTTTTTAGTGTTTGGGGTTGAGTTTTGACATGGATTTTTAGGTTACTCAAACGCAATAATTTAAAAGCAGTTCCACCCCTACTGCAGCAAAACACATAATCAGTTTTCAAAAAACAATCCCAAACACCCACTAAATTATGTTATTCGAAAGTGATTATCCTTTTAAAATATGGTATTGTAAACATATTAAACTATATACTTTATATCCTTTAGTACATAAATCAAGCATATATAGAACGCATGATTATGTGTTTATTTATAAAAGAAGGGTTAGGATCAAATACACAAGACACTTTTTTTAGTAAGGGTGAGAAGGATTGTGATCCATTGATTATATATTTGAAGGGTTGAGATTAGTTTGTTTGAAAAAAATAAATAATAAATTAGAGTAAGGGCATAAAAGGGAAACCACATTTGTTGACTTTCTCTCTCCACATGCAATACACATGTCAATTCCCCCCATCATTTTAAAACGTCTATAACTTTTTCATACGATATTTTTTTTTTCAAAAAATTTCACCATATTAACGAGCGTTTTTTATCTTTAATATGAGTACCACATTGCTACATTAAAATGAAAAAAAAATCGTGTTAAATGGGTTTTCTTCTCCGTTGTGTCTTCTGCTCGTTCAATGTGTTATATTATGCACGTATGCTTTATAAATATGTTATTTATGTTTTTTTAGTCTACACATGATTTAACTTTGTCCATTGTGTTTTTAGTATGCTTTTCATTGTGTTTTACGCAAATGAGTTTTGTATTTATGTGTACATTGTGTTTTATTATGTTGTTTATTGTGTTTAAGTCTATTTTTCATTGTATTTTAGTCTTCTGCTCATTGTGTCTTTAGTATGTCGTCCATTGTGTTTTATTAGACTGTTCATTGTGTTTTATACCCTATTGTTCATTGCATATTTAATTGGTACTCATTGTGTTTTACGTTATATCCATTGTGTCTTACGCAACTGGGTTTTCAACTTTTTTTTTTCAAAAGTATTCATCGTGTTTTAGTCTTCTATTCATTGTATCCTTATTATGTCATCCATTGTGTTTCACACAACTGGGTTTTTGACCTTTTTTGAAAAGTATTCATTGTGTTTTAGTCTTCTGTTCATTGTGTCTTTAGTATGTCATCAATTTTGTCTTACGCAACTGGGTTTTCAACTTTTTTTTCAAAAGTATTCATTGTGTTTTAGTTTTTTATTCATTGTGTCTTTAGTATGTCGTCCATTGTGTTTTATTAGATTGTTGATTATGTTTTATACCCTATATTTAATTGGTGTTCAATGTGTTTTACACTCCATTGTGTCTTACGCAAATGGGTTTTTGACTTTTTTTCGAAAGTATAACAATATGGTACTCATATTAAAGATAAAAAGACGCTCGATTTTATGGTATAATTTTTTTTTTAAAAAACGATGACGTATAAAAAAGTTATGGACATTTAAAAATGAAGGTGGAAATGGCATGTGACTTGCATGTGCATATTTTTTTGACCAAATTACCCCTCCCACTTGTTGAATCCTTTGACACATGTCATTTTCTAGTGGTTTCTTACCCTTTCCATTTTTTGTAGACTTTGTAGAATAACCCAACCCTATAAAAGAATAGCCTAGTTGTTGTATAAGATGTATACGTAATGAGAATTGCGTAGAAATAGTTGAGTGTTTCAATACTATGGCGGACAAAGACATATAGATCTTGAAGTAAGATTAGCGGTGTAGGTGTGTTATACGTGACAAAAAAACTATTATTATTATTATTATTATTATTATTATTATTATTAGAAAGACAATTCGATAGTGTCTTTGTGCTATTGTGCACATATGGTGTCTGCTAAGATGCACCAGTCACAGCCACAATTATTAAAACATGTGGGCTGCCATAATTGAAAATTATGGGTCAGATGAACAATTAATGGGCTGCCATTTATGAGTCAGGTGAACAATTAATGGGTTGTCATTTTTGGAATACTTTGGGCTCCATATTAAGTCAATAATATGCAACCCAATTATTGTAATGTTAATGTTGGTCTGCAAGGTAATGGGCGACGACTTATTTTTTTACACACACACGAGAATAATAGTCACTTAATGTTATCTTTAATGTCCACCAAACACCAACGCAACAGGAGCTGTCACAGCGAAGCGCGATCTTTAATGTGCACCAAACCCTCAACGCAATATGAGCTCCCGCAGCGAAGCACATGTAACTAAAACACTAGTTGTTATTATTATTATTATTATTATTATTATTATTATTATTATTATTATTATTATTATTATTATTATTATTATTATTATTATTATTATTATTAGAAAGACAATTCGATAGTGTCTTTGTGCTATTGTGCACATATGGTGTCTGCTAAGATGCACCAGTCACAGCCACAATTATTAAAACATGTGGGCTGCCATAATTGAAAATTATGGGTCAGATGAACAATTAATGGGCTGCCATTTATGAGTCAGGTGAACAATTAATGGGTTGTCATTTTTGGAATACTTTGGGCTCCATATTAAGTCAATAATATGCAACCCAATTATTGTAATGTTAATGTTGGTCTGCAAGGTAATGGGCGACGACTTATTTTTTTACACACACACGAGAATAATAGTCACTTAATGTTATCTTTAATGTCCACCAAACACCAACGCAACAGGAGCTGTCACAGCGAAGCGCGATCTTTAATGTGCACCAAACCCTCAACGCAATATGAGCTCCCGCAGCGAAGCACATGTAACTAAAACACTAGTTGTTGTTATTATTATTATTATTATTATTATTATTATTATTATTATTATTATTATTATTACTATTATTATTATTTTGTTTTAATTTGTTAAAAAAACAAGAAAATGCCCGTTTAATGATCTGGTACGGGTAAAGGTTGTTTCCTCATTTACTTTGAATGACCGCTAGAAGCTAGTAGCATATCTGTAACAACTAATAAACAACACCTTCTTGTGTCACATTTTATTTCATTCTTAATTTTTCAATTTTTGGCTCCTATCCCTTGTGACACTTGGCATCATCTCGCTAGCTCTGACCCGACAGGGAAAAGGACGTACAGCCAATCAGATGCTGTTATTCCCTGCTCCATGATCACCTGCAGGTACGAGGTTATGTGCGCAGACTTCTAGAAGGTTTGGTCAACGCTACGTGCTGACGTGTATAGAGTTGTGAAGTCGGGCGCACGCACGGGTACATATCTCTTCAATCTCCTATTGTTTTTAATTTTTCTTCATATTCTCAAATAAAACATATTAATTGAAAGTTAATAACAAAACCCTTTTCTTTAAATCAAGTAAACGACTACATACATGTTTTTTTTTTCATTTTCTTTCATTCGATAATAGCCCCAATTATTTCATTTCTTCTCAATTCGTTTTTTCATTGTTATGTATTATCTCACCTTTGTTTCGTTTCATCTTTTGAATTCTCATTTTTATCTTATTTGCAAGTAATGATTGTGGTATTTTATATTACTGCTTTTGTTATTCATATGTTTCATATACAAGTTTTTGTAGATATGGTTCAAATACTATATTAATATTGATCATTTACATTTTGATTTATTCATCTGCATCATATTATTTTAAACTTTAAGGATGATTCTCGTCAATTTTAAAGTTAAAAGGCATTCATTGAAATTTGATGTAAATATAAAGGACGGAATCAATAATTTTTCCTTATTTAAAAAAGAAAACACCATATAAAATTAGATGTTTTGTTCTTTATTACTTTAATTAGTAGTAAAGGAGAATAATAAAATGTCTGATAAATCTTAAATGTAAATGATGATGATGCGATTTATTGAAAATACTAGTTTTAATCCATATGCGTTGCAGCGGGGCATAAAACACTATCAATTCGTGGCATCTTGGTTTCTTCCAGAGTCGCGGTGCTAGTGAATTGGTCTCCTACTTTTGAATGTGGGTGTCAAAAAGGCATTCGACAGGGAGATCCACTTTCACCTTTTTTGTTTATTATTCTGATAGAGGCCTTATCAGGTATGTTGAATCAGGCATGTGCTATAGGTGCTTTTCATGGGGTTCAACATCCTAACGACGGTCCAGCTATGTCTCATCTGCTATACGCGGATGATGCTATGATTATGGGGGAGTGGTGGGCGTTTAATTTCATTAATATGAAGCGTATTCTGCGTATTTTTTATTTGTGTTCAGGTCTTAAGATCAATCTTCACAAATCGGTGCTTTACGGTGTGGGAGTGGAAGGCGCTGATATTATGGGCATGGCCAAGAGCCTTGGGTGTAAGCAGGGGGATTTGCCATTTCATATTTGGGCATCAAGGTCGGGGCTAACATGAATAGAGTGTCGAACTGGGAGCCTGTGGTGTCTACTGTTAAGCGGCGGCTTTCAAAGTGGAAAGCTAATACTCTTTCTATGGCCGGTCATTTAACATTGATAAAGTCGGTGTTGGACAGTTTACCAACATATTACTTTTCATTATTCAAGGCTCCTAAGAAGGTTATTGGTGATCTAGAAGGTCTAATGAGACGCTTTCTTTGGGGAGGTACGGAGAATGATCGAAAGATGAGTTGGGTTTCATGGGAGATTGTCACTAAAAGTATTAAAGACGGGGGGTTGGGGATAACAAATCTTGACGTCAACAATAATGCAATGTTAATCAAGTGGTTGTGGAGGTTTCTTCATGAACCTAATGCGTTGTGGAGAAGAGTTATCGTTTCCATTCATGGATCGTCTAGGAGTTGGGGTATTGTGCCTTTGAACAATGTCATTCCGGGTGTTTGGAAAAATTGCGCTACTTTTTGGAATAAACATAAGATAGAGGGGGTTGTCTTAAATGTCATTATCCGTGGTAGTCCAGGGAATGGGAGGCAAATCCGGTTTTGGTTGGATACGTGGTTGGGGAGTGAGCCGTTAAAAGATACTTATCCAGCTCTATTTGCGCTTGAGAAGTCCAAACGGGTTATGCTTGCTGTGCGATTGAAGGCTATAGGGGCGTCTCATGTTTTGTATTGGGATTGGTCTAGGGCACTGAATTCTAATGAAGAGTTATTGAATAAACAGATGTTGGAGGCTCAGTTACAAGCGATCTCCTTGGATGGTAGAGAGGACTCGTGGGTTTGGTCTCATGGTACTAATGTTGGGTTTGATGTTGCAGCGGCCAAGAAATGGTTACGAGGATCGCTCTATGGTGCTTCTTCGTTCGGGTTTCAATGGAGTACTTGGGTTCCAAACAAGTGCAATATTTTTATGTGGCGTGCGTTTCTGGACCGACTTCCAACTAAGTTGGCCCTAGCTCGTAGAAATATTGTTATTGAAGATCAATTGTGTGTTTGGTGTGAGGCGCATGAAGAAAATATAGAGCACGTTCTTACTGGTTGCGTTATGGTTTTGGGGGTGTGGAATGCGATTGCGGTATGGTGTAACATTCCTAGACCGTTTGTTTTTCACGTCAAGGACTTGGTGGATTTACATGATCATAGTGGAGTGGCGTGGGTCAAGAAAACAATTCTACATGGCATCATTATCATTGCTTGTTGGAGACTTTGGCGAGCAAGGAATGATAATGTCTTCAATAATAATGCGTCTAATGTGGTGGACATGGTGGCGGATATCAAGTCTTTGGGGTTTTTATGGTACAAACATAGGTTCAAGGGCGGGGTAGTGGATTGGAATCGATGGTGTTCATTTGACGTGATGTAATAGGTTGGATTGTTTTTGTTTGGTGTCCGGCTTCTTTCTTCGTCTTAGAGAAAGTAGTCGGTTTTGGTTGGTTTTAATGAAGTTCAATTTTAAAAAAAAAAGTAGCATCAATAGCACATCACTGTCAACAAGAACCAACACCTAAAAGCTCCTACTAAAAAAGAAAAAAAACGAAAAAATAGAGTCATTCGAAAAGTAGATTGAAAAATGTTGAACCATGTGTCCAAACAAACAAAATGTAAAACAAAGAAAACAATAACTAAGTCGATCCAGGACTCGCGCGTTGCGAC
The DNA here is from genome assembly GCA_032199755.1 of Ambrosia artemisiifolia. Taxonomy (NCBI): domain Eukaryota; kingdom Viridiplantae; phylum Streptophyta; class Magnoliopsida; order Asterales; family Asteraceae; genus Ambrosia; species Ambrosia artemisiifolia. The sequence goes on from CM063512.1 coordinate 37,604,744, forward strand.
GGACCATTAATAAAGGAAAAATAGGCGTAAAAACATTGAACCACACAAGCACGATGTGACGTGTTAACTTGCAAAATATAGACTGAAACGTTAAACGAAATATGTAAAAGACGAAAACTATAGGGAACTAAAATTGAAAGTGAAAGTTTTTGGGTTAAACTGGAAAAAATGTAAAAGTGTTGGGTTAAAAGTATAAAAATTAAAGATACTAAAGATGGATACAACCTATTTGTTTTTTGAACGGCAAAAAATCTCACGTGTAAACTCACCCTTTCGCGGCTAAGTCCAAGGTCGACTCTTCGATCGCCGTGAGACTGTACCCCCTGATGCACGAGAACCGGATGGAATCTGTAAACCCTCACCCCTGTCAAGTTTGAACCCGTGATTAAAGCCCTGATCCGTCCCTGCACCCAAATGTCCGTGAAAAATGACTCAAACGGAAATTGAACCTGCATCTCTATTAGGCAAAGCATACATTAACCATTGAACCAACTTTTGAGGACGGATACAACCTATTAAAACATATGGTATATCTCACGATGCATTCAAAGTATATACATAAACAACAATAACTCGTTCTTTTTTGGATTAAGCTTGAATAACTGAAAAGTCCTTAAGCTTGAATGCAACGTGTAATTTATTTAGAAAGTGGGAAAATAAATAAAGGAGAAAGAAACAGAATCACAAAAAAAATGAGTGAGAGGAAATTTTTTGGAAGTCTATCATAATCTATCTATATAATTAGGTTAACTTGGGTTGAATGAAGCCCTTAGAGAGAGTTTGAGGTATCCATATTGAATATGGAGCTCCAACTTACTCACTATAAATACTCTTTTTTCTTATTTTAATTATCTACATTCTTCCATCACACTCTCAATTCCTCACTATAAAAACCTCTTTCTTTTATTTTATTTTTCATTCTCCATATCAAAACTCTCATACTACTCTTCTAATTCCAATTGATACTACTAAATATCAAAGCTCCGAATCTAATTCCTAACAAATCTTAGAGGCTTTCTTCTTCATCTTGCATCATTTCTTGATTATCCACAACTGATTAAAGGTAAACATCCTTACTACTCTTCTAATGTTGATTATCCACACATATTCAATCGGATTATGATAAACAGATTTGTAATATAGAAATATTCAATCGGATTTTTTTAAAAGCAGATTTTCATTCATTTGAAATCATTTGAAGCGTACTTTGATTCATTTGAAAGCATATTTTTTTAAAAGCATATTTTCATTCAGATTTGTGATAACCGGATTTGTGCTAAACACATTATCAATTGGATTGTTTTAAACCGATGTGTAATATACCCATGTATTCAATCGGAATTTTTTTTAAAAACATATTTTCATTCATTTGAAGCGTATTTGAAATCATTTGAAACCGTATTTTTTAAAAGCATATTTTCATTCAGATTTTTGAAAACAGATTAAACGGAATCGTGATAAACACATATTAAATCAGGTTTATTATAAAGTAATAACAAAGATACTAATGAACTTTCTTATTAGTTTAAATGGAAATCATTCTTCTTAAGCACATATTCTAAAGAAGCGGATTTTTATATTCAGATTTGTTATAACCGGATTTGTGCTAAACACATATTCAATCGGTTTTACTAATGCTATGTTTTAACATTTAAAAAACAAAATTTGATCCGAAGACACAAATTCTAGGATCCAAGTAGGTATATGGAGCTCCAGCTTTGTATCTATATTTTAGGTTTTGTTTATTTATTGACTAAATCCTTTTATGGTAAACTTAAATTCGTATTAATGTTAATATAAATTCGGTCAATTATTAAAAGATAGTAATAAATAAGATTAAATTGGGTCAAAATATTATTAATGTAAATTGATAACAATCATTAAGATTCAAATTTCAAATTAAATGACATTAAATTCGGTCAACTTTATTAACGTAAATAAATAACAATAATTCAGAATTAATGAAATTAAAATTGGTCTAATATTATCAGTCGAATATGGAATGTAGGTTTTCAAATAGCGAATCCGATTAAATGCTTAAGAAGTCGGTTTCATTAGTATTCAATCCTACATTCCATATTCGGCTGATAATATTAAACCAATTTTAATTTCATTAATTCTAAATTATTGTTATTTATTTACATTAATAAAGTTGACCGAATTTAATGTCATTTAATCTGAAATTTGAATCTTAATGATTGTTATCAATTTACATTAATATATTTTGACCCAATTTAATCTTATTTATTACTATCTTTTAATAATTGACCGAATTTATATTAACATTAATACGAATTTAAGTTTACCATAATAAGCCTTATTTATTATATAGAGGTTAATTATATTATTTTTGTAAAGTTTCTATAAAAATAAATGAATATTTTCGGTAATCATTTAAAGCTATTTACAAAAATATATTTCAGGATAAATGTAAGCATAAAGTTGACAAACCTAGCGACAATTACCTATGTATTTAAATTTGATTGAAATAAAGTTGAAAATTACCTAATATATACAACATATGTAAATTAAATTTAACTTTAGTCAACAATTACCTAAAATATATATCGTATTTAAATTAATAATAATAACATTATTAAGTTCAATTAAAGATATTTAATAACCGTAAACACAATTTTGTTATACATTGTATATACAAATACAAAAAAATAACAAATTAAAACCACTAATAAAATTTAACGCACCCTTTGAACCCAAAAAATGCAAAACCCATTCCAATTAAACTGGCCCAATTATGCCCAACGTCTCTCTTTTACCCGGATTCACCAAACATGCCATACAAAAACGTACCGAACAATGCTCAGTAACTGATAACTTAAAAAAGTTTTTCCAGCCTAAACTTAACTTAGGAAGCAAATGTAAATTAACCATTTCAGACATTAAATTATCAATCAATCATTACTAAAATGGATTACCAATCGATTAAATTGATTTAATTATACGAATCGATTAAATGAATACGAGATTATTTAATCACTTATTTTGTATAATTGATTAAATTATAAGAATGATAATATTGATTAAATTATAATTGATTAAATTGATTTCGTATACTTGATCAAATTTATGGTTTAACGGACAATAAAGAATAAATCATAACTAATATTATTTATTATCATTAACAATAATTGACCCGAAATTTAGGATTACCATAATTGACCGAATTTAATGTTATTTATTACAATTTTTTAATCTGATTAATTTATATTACTATTAATACGAAATTGATTAAATTATACGAATTGATTAAATTAATACGAGATTTTTTAATCTCTAATTTCGTATAATTGATTAAATTATATGAATGATAATATTAATTAAATTGATTTCGCATAATTGATCAAATTTTGTGTTTACCATAATAAAACGTATTAATTTTTTTGTATGAATGATTGATCATGAATCAATTTGACTCGAAATTTAGAATTACCATAATTGACTGGATTTAATGTTATTTATTATGATTTTTTAATCTCACTAATTTATATTACTATTAATACGAAATTGATTAAATTATAAGAATTGATTAAATTAATACGAGATTTTTTAATTTCTAATTTCGTATAATTGATTAAATTATAGGAATGATAATATTGATTAAATTATAATTGATTAAATTGATCAAATATATGGTTTACCATATTAAAACGTATTAATTTTTTTGTATGAATGATTGATTATGAACCAATTTGACCCGAAATTTAGAATTACCATAATTGACCGAATTTAATGTTATTTATTATGATTTTTTAATCTCATTAATTAATATACTATTAATACGAAATAGATTAAATTATACGAGTTGATTAAATTAAAACGAGTTTTTTTAATCTCTGCTTTCGTATAATTGATTAAATTATACAAATGCTAATAACGATTAAATTATAGTTTATTAAATTGATTTCATATAATTGATCAAATTTATGGTTTAGCATAATAAAACGTATTAATTTTTTTGTATGAATGATTGATTATGAATCAATCATTCCCGAAATTTAGGATTACTATAATTGACAGAATTTAATATTATTTATTACGATTTTTTACTCTCATTAATTTATATTACTATTAATACGAAATTGATTAAATTATACGAATTGATTAAATTAATACGAGATTTTTTAATCTCTGATTTCGTATAATTGATTAAATTATACGAATGATAATATTGATTAAATTATAATTAATTAAATTGATTTCGTATAATTGATCAAATTTATGGTTTACCATAATAGCTCTCATTTATTTTTTTGGATAAATGATTGATTATGAATCAATTTGACCCGAAATTTAGGATTAATATAATTGACTTATATATTAATGTTATTTACTTCATATAATTTACAATTAAAACATCCGTGTATTAACAATTATGGTATAGGTTAATTTGTTATAAATTTACGTTTCATAATTTATCATTAATGATCATCAAAAGATGATTGCAATTAGTTTGGTAATTTTAAGGATTTATCATTGATTTACGTCTAATTCCAATCCTTCCATTTTTATACTTCATTTATTTAATTACATTGATCCACATCAATCACAATTGTTGTACACACAATAATCCGATCGTGGAATAGCATTCCAACTTATAAGTATACCTTTACGACGTTTATATTATTTTGTTATGTTATTTTATTGTTATGTTATGATATAGATATAATGTATTTATAATTCATTTTTGAGAAATATGATGTTTTAAGTTTCGTGACTTTTTATGAATACTCATTTTCTACAATTGAATAAGGACTTGAATTAATAATGAAAAAATCGACTAAATTATTATTGCTTTCAGATGTGTTTGAAAGCGGATTCGTTCCATGTGTATGAATATTCATTTTTTCATAATGTCAATTTTCGTATTAATTATCTTTTATTTTCAACACTTTTATTCATTCCTAATTTTAGTATAATCTTGTGTACACACAAAGAGAACAAATGGCCGCCGCACAAGCACAAGAGTTTACCATGGTTAACGTAATTGATGTCAACCAAAATGATTTTGCTTTGAAGCTAAAGATTATTCGGCTTTGGCATCAACCTAATCGTCGCAATCCTAACGATGTTTACTCAATTGAGATGATACTAATTGACGAGAATGTAATTCCCAAATCCATATTTTTTTACTAACATTCTATTTTAGTATTTCTTTATTTACTTTACACTGTTGAATATATATATATATATATATATATATATATATATATATATATATAGTCGTAGATTATATTAATGGATTCTTTACTCCTAAAATCAGTTGTCAATTACACGATTAAAGGAATCATGGCGTGATTTTCGTATGAATAAATTTATTGTTTGAATCGATTTTTAGTCTTATTTATTATGGTAACTTATTAAGATTTTTAATCTTATTTATTATGCTTTTGATGTTATTAATTAAGATTTTAATCTAATTTATTGATTATTGATATTACTATTTTTACGACTTTCCTAATATCAGTTGTCAATTACACGATTAAAGGAATTATGGCGTGATTTTCGTATGAATAAATTTATTGTTTGAATGTCTCTGTATTATAATATTATTTATATTTAATGTTTAATTTGATGTTTATGTTGATTTGCATTAAAATTTAAATAAACATAAAATATAATTTATTAATTTAGCTTCAATAAACATAAAATTTAATTTATTACACAACGTTTGTGGTTATACAATACATTGGTATATTAACATTTAATGTGTAGATGGATTTTTTATAATTTACGTTTCATAAAACATAATATGGCGTTATAGTAAAAGGGATAACTTATAACAATAAAAATCTCTATAATATTTATAGATTATTTCCAAATATGACATGTTATGGTTGGGTATGCCATTTTTTTTGTTTGTATAGTTGGTTTGGAGTATAATATGGATACTGATTTTGTAATTTTTGTTTGGTTTGAATCCTGATACCTTTAAAGTAATGGTTTATATTGGTTTCACATATTGTATTAATAATGAGTTTGTAATGTTTTCATTTGATGTTAGTTATAGATATTTTATGAAGTGAATTATGTTTTTACTTTCTTTTCCTTCATAATTACCGTTTACTTCGTTATGTGATATTTTGATTCATGATATGTTTTAATGTACTAATTAAATCCGATGAAGTTATTTTGTTCTATTTACATATTTCGTTACTTTTTATTTATCCTTTGTTCTACACGTGTAACAAATCATATTTTGTATAAATCGTTTAATTTTTATTTATAATTTTTTAGTTGTATGTTTTGTTAAACTATATTTATTTACTTTGAATTTTAATATTCATTTGCATCCTGTTACGATAAATATGTTATTATTCATTTCATTATTTGTTTTTAAATAACATCCAATCAAACATTTGTCGATTCATATATTCATTATTGAGTAAGATTAAACATTTTTATGATATTTTGCATGCAACGAAAATCCATACGAGTTGTCTTACGTAAGTTTCAATAAATAAAATTTGCATACTACAATCTTTATAAAATAATTTTCTCATCTGACTCGGAGATGTACCGGGTGTACACCCGGGACTCTAACCTAGTTATTTATTTATTATATGTGTTACAACTACACCTATCAATTTCAACCAATCTAGTTGAGTTTGGGTTGTTTTGAGTTTAAAATTTGACCTTGTGTGTTAAAATGGGTTTAGTATCATTTTCAAGAGGGTTAGGATGAGTAATTTTAATTGTAGGAAATAAGTAAGTGGGTCAGAATGGGTATGTAAAAAAACAAATGGGTCAGGATGGGTATTTTTAGATATCCATATACAAATTTGAATTAAAACTCACCCAATACCAAAAGCGTTGATGCCTCATAGAATTCAATGTCATTAAAAACAAAAAAAATATATCTTTTGTATTTGTTGATAACCCCAGTCGGTTCGAAACCGTTCGGGTCGTTAACGGACGGCCATGTCGAAACAACACGGGTCGTTAACGAGACCGATCTCATCGAAACAGTTTGAGTCGTTAGCGGGCTTGATCGAGTCCAACAGTCTGGGTTGTTGACCGACTCGTGCTGGTCAAAATGGTTTGGTCGTTGACGGGCCCGGTCGGGTCCGAAACAGTCCGGTTTGCTAACGGGATCGGTCAGCCGAAACGGCCCGGTTCGCTAACGGGCCCGGTCGGGTCGAAACAGTACGGGTCGCTACGAGACGGGTCAGGTTGAAACGGTCTGGGTCGTTACCGGGCCAGGTTGGGTCGAAACGGTCCGGGTTGCTACCATGCCCGGCCGGGTCGAAACGATCCGGGTCGCTACAGGTGGGTCAGGTTGAAATGGTCTGGGTCGTTACCGGGCCCGGTCGGGTCAAAACGGTCTGGGTCGTTACCGGGCCTTGCCGGGTCGAAACAGTCCGGGTCGCTACGGGACAGGTCAGGTTGAAACGGTTTGGGTCATTATCGGACCCGATTGGCTCGAAACGATCCGGGACACTATTGCGCCCGACCGGGTCGAAACAGTTTAGGTCGCTAACGGTCCCGATCGGGTCGAAACGGCCCGCGCCCTTACTGGGCCTGTTCGGGACGAAACTTTCCAGATCGTCAAAGAGCAATTCGGGTCAAAACGGTCCCGGTCGTTGACGAGCCCGATCGGGTCGAAACGACCTGGGTCGTTAACGGGTCGGGGGAGTCGAAACGATCTAGGTTGTTAACGGTTCGGTCGTGTCGAAACGGTTCAGGTCGCTAACGGGCCCCAGTCGGGTCGAAATGGTTCGGGTCGCTAACGGGAGCAGTCGTTGACGAACCCGATCGGGTCGAAACAGTCCGGATCGCTAATGTGACCGGTCGGGTCAAAACGGTTCCGGTCGCTAACGGGCCCGGCCAAGTCGAAACGGTCCTGGTCGCTAACGGGTCCGGTCAGGTCGAAACAGTCCAGGTCGCTACCGGGCCCGGCCGGGTCGTAACGGTTCGGGTTGTTAACCAGCCCGATAGGGTCGAACCGGTCCGGTTCGAAATGAAATATTTTCGGATCCCTTAAAATTTTATTTTTAAGTTTATTTTTGCCTTTTTTTTAATTTAAAATTTTTTTTTTACTTTTTAAATTTTTATTGTTATTTTAAATTTTTTTAAAAAAATTTAATATATTTTGATGTGAACCTATCATAATCCAAGCCATTTAGACCCAAACCCATCCTAACATATTTTTTTAATCTATCCATTTTGACCCAAACTCATTCTAACACAAACCTATCCTGACCCATCAACCAACACAACCTATCCATTTTGCCACCCATAATTACAACTATAGAAGCTTTAAGTACAACTAATCGTTATCAACATTAGACAATGCTCTCTTTTCTACATAGCCACATATATTATGAGAACCGGTCATAACCAATCCAAGAATTTATTTATGATAAAAAAAAGTGTATAATGGTAAAAAAACGTTAACTAACTTTTCTTAATAACTAAATTAATATCTCTCTTGCAGAGCTGGCCCAATGTTCTGGATGTCCTAACCGAACTAAAAAGTCGGTGCCCTTTTAAATTACTTTTTTTGTAAGCTCTCTCCTTTTCCCGGGATTTGAACTAACATTTTTGCGTAACTAAGGGGCTGTTTGGTTGATTAAGTGCTGAATTTTAAAAGATCTGAATGGTTAAATGTTGAATCATTAAGTTGGACCTTTTAATGGTTACTTTTCTTGTTTCACATTGGCAGGAGAGCCTCATTAAGGTTCAACTTAATTCAGTTCTTAATGGTTCAGTTACATCCCAAGTCTTAATGGTTCACCCTTAACAATTACATTTAGAAGCTGAAACAAACGCATTGAATGCTGAATCACAGTACTGAATGGTTCAGAGCCTCATTAAGAGGCTTACCAAACAACTCCTAACTTATGCAACAACTTCATTATCATTCAAAGAATTATTACATTAATATATAATTTCCCTCTAACATGTTACGAATATCATACAATTGATGTACGAATCAAGATTCATCATTTGCTGAATGTGTTTATAACACTTTACCAAATGATCAAACGGATATATTGCAAGACCGCGGGGGGGGGGGGGGGGGGTGGTACTAACATCTAATTTTTATATACGTAACAAGTCTATACCACCAAATACTAAATTTTTACAAAATTCAATTAAAAATGTACACAAAATACTTCAATGGAAACAGACTTCACGTGTCCTTTACGGATCATGATTTGTAGAATTTGTTTTGATACATCATCATTGTTCAGCTATGGATCTAAAATCGGGGGTGACTTCAAACATAACCTAGCAAAATTTGGGGCCCTAAAACTTTGAGGACCCTAGGTGCTTGTCTAGTTTTATAAAGCATTAGGCCAGTCCTATTCTCTTGTAGCTATATATATTGAATGTGCATGTATCAGATGTTTATAATATATGAATTCATACGAACTCAAAGATACTCACGACCCTACAATCACTGAAGTTTAAGTGTATTAAATCTGAGTTTTTTAGATAAAAATATGAGCTGAATTCTCTAATTGTCAATAGTAGATAGAACTTAGAAGAACCTTATGATGGCTTAAAATTTTACATAACAACGTTATGTTTTAATAATCTTCTTGATATCTTAGAAAAATACTTAGATAAAATAAACGATCTTGACAACTTCTTGCAATATTTACGTTTACGAAAAACTTTGTACTAAGCATTTTGGTTGTGTGGTTACCACGTTCTATTCTTTAGACGAAAGAGTGATCCATATTTAATGTTAAAAAAAATATATATGTGCATGCATGCAAATAAAATTTGGTAACTAATAATACAAAAGAATAGAAGGTAGTCACACTGACAGTCACATATATTATTATATGAAAAGCTGAATTTCATGAGCATGCAAATGTACAAAACATTTGGTACCTCCAAATTTCTATCCTTCAAAATCTCTCCTTGTAGAATGTTCTTGAAGATAATACCCCTTCAAAACTTCATCACTAACGTCTTTTTCTCTCTATCAATTTAAACCTCTGATTACTTTAATTATTCCACATATCAATTGGGTTCTCTTCCTTCAACTGATTTTCCTCCTTACATTAAATAAATTTCCCTGTAAGTTCCAAAAATTTTCATCCAGTTACTAGTGATTTTCCATCTATTAATTGCACGTAATTTGGTTATTACAATGTTTAATTGAGTTACTATGTGGGAATTTGATAGGGTTTTGTGATAGAGTTGTGTGTGTTTTTTTTTTTTTTTTGATTAATGATCATACCCAAGATGTTTGATGAAATGCCCAAGAGAAAAAAAATTGTGAAATTTTCTTAATGGGTATTTTGTTTTGTTTCTTATTTAAAAAAAAAAAATCTTTAACAATATTACCTCATTTGGTGATCCTATATGAAAGAATCTGTGTAGAACATGGATAATTGAGTGTGATGCTTTATAAGAAACAGAAAGATGATCAAGGTTGTAAATTTGTGATTTTTAAAGTTTTTTATCAATGATCATACGAATCGATGAAATGCCCAAGAGACAAAATCTAAAAGTTGAAAATTTCTTGATGAGTATTTTTTTTTTTCCTTTTTTAGCCACTATATATACTTTCAGATTCTTCAACAAATCAATATTTTGCTTTTAAAAATTTATCATTTTAAGAAACTTTAAGGTGATCCTGTATGAATCTTGAGAGGCTGCAAAATTCGAACTTTTTAATAAATGGTGTTTTTGTAGAGTGTTTTTCACTTTGGTGTATCCGTGGTTTGAAATCAATGGATTGCGAGTATCTTGCAGGCAAATCATTGTTTACACAAATTGTGGTTTCAAACCATAAAGTGGAATGAAAAGTAAGCAATCTGTGGTTTCAAACACGGATTGGTGTCAAACCATGCCTGGTTTAAGATTCCGGTTGCATAGTTTGACACCAATTGGTGGTCTGAAACCACAGATTGCTTAATTTTCATTCCAAGTTGCGGTTTGAAACTTCGGATTGTGTGAACAATCATTGGAAGCTCTGACATTCTCCACTGTGCCCTGCAGGAAACTCGCACCCAAAAAAAATTGCAGAATTCAAAGCTAATATGAGTATGCTTAGAACATGATTGAATAATTGACAGAAAGACGTTAAAATATTGTATTATTACAATTGAATTTGAAGTGAAGTTTGTGAAACTTGACAGAAAAAATGGAAGAAGAAAGACCATCTGGAGTGATTAGCAAGGGGTTAGGAAGCTTAATCAGCACCATGAGAAGACTCCTGTTTACCTTCATGTCATCAGGTCCAATCCCACAACACATTGCATTCATCATGGACGGAAACAGAAGGTTTGCCAAGAAATGGAAGCTGGAAGAGGGTGCAGGCCACAAAGCCGGATTCCTAGCACTTATGTCGGTTCTAAAATATTGCTACGAGGTGGGAGTGAAGTATGTAACCGTGTATGCATTCAGTCTTGATAATTTCAACCGACGCCCTGATGAAGTGCAATACGTTATGGATATAATGTATGAAAAGATTCAAGGGTTTTTAAAAGAACTGGATATGGTAAACAGATACGGCGTCAGAGTGTTGTTTATTGGCGATCTGGACCGACTGGATGAGCCGGTTAGGATTGCTGCTGAGAAGGCAATGGAAGCCACTGCTAAAAACACTAAGACTTATCTTTTGGTATGCGTGGCGTATAGTTCGTCACATGAAATCCCACGAGCTATCTATGAAGCTTGTCAGGAGAAGAGCGGTTTGGCACTTGCGTCAAAACGAAAGAATAGTGACGCCAATGATGATGGGATTGTTAATGAGGATGACGTTACGGATGTGATAAAAGTGGTGGATTTGGAGAAGCATATGTATATGGGGGTGGTTCCTGATCCTGATATATTAGTAAGGAGCTCAGGTGAGACCAGACTTAGCAACTTTTTGTTGTGGCAATCAAACAACAGTTTGTTGTATTCTCCAAAAGCTTTGTGGCCTGAGATGGGATTTTGGCAAGTGGTATGGGGGATCTTGAAATACCAGCACAAGTGTTACTATTTGGAGAAGAAGAAGAAGCAGGCTTGATTGATTTATGGAACATTTATACATCTAATTACAATTACTATTAGCTATATAAAGTTTAATGTGTATCAATTGTCTAAAACGGATTAAAGAATAAAACATGCTTCTTGTTCTCATTACTAGAGTTTTGAGTTTAGTTATAATTACATTTTAGTTTCTATCCTTTAAATATGTTTTAATGTGGTTTTATATTATAACGATGCATCGATAACTATTACATGTTGGAATATTTGGAATTATAATGGTGGCATGTTGGAATATTTGGAGGGCAAGGAATGAAAAAGTATTCTCCAACAAGACAATCCCGGCGGAGAAGTTTATACAAGATATAAAATCGCTTGCTTTTTGTTGATGAAATAACCGTTCCTCTTTTAAATCTATTTCTTGGAGAAATTGGTGTAATTTTAGCTTCTAATGTAGTTGCTTCTAGCGTTTTGCTAGTTTTAATGAAATTCGTTGTTCGAAATATAAAAAAATGGAATGCATTACACATGACCTACAAATCTGAATGCTAACTATGAAGATTCTCATTGCTCTCTAGTTTAACAAATAGTAATTTCTATTCTAGCTTATACTTTCCTTACTATATCTGTCAGTGCTGTGTAAGTACCCACAATTGCAACCAAAATCCCAATGCACACAATGAATCCAATAAGCACCAACTCAAGTCCAAATATCTTGTAAGTGCCTGAAATCTTCAAGTAACACAATGATGGCAATATGGTTGACGCTGCAACAATTAAAAGCGCCCCGACAAGTGATATCAAATCTCCAAAGAACGGGAGTGCTATGGCTACAACTACTGTGGTTATTACGAGTGATGTTTTGATCAATAGGCTATACTTTTTTGTATTGAAAGAATATGGAATCCGTTCTTCAATTGAGTCAACAATAGGTGTCACCACTAGTGCATATTTAACTATTGGAGTCACCAGAATGGTGAATATTGCCACTCGTGAGCTTGTTTTGTCGGTAGGAAGGCTTAAGGTAATCTGTGACTCTACCTTTGAACCAAACATGAGGTAACCAATAATTGCCATCGAAGCGTAAGTAATTGTGCTGAAAAGAAAACATAGTAGCAACACCTGCATTTCAGAACCCATAATAAAGAAGTTATAAAAGCATATTACTCTGTGCAAAACAATAAAGTAGCGAACTTGTGGTTAATAAAGATGTTAGCAAATCTTAATATGAAAATGGTAACAAAACAAATATTTGGCTAGTATAATATACAGACCAATTTGTAAATTTTGCACCTTGTTAGCTCTACTAAAGGTGTAATAATCACATACATACTAGAGGTTACAAAGTTGATCTATTTGCTTATGAATAGATCATTTCGGATAAGGTTTAATCTATAAGGACACAATCACCAAACTCAAAAATATTTTGTTGCAAACATGTGAAATGAATTAACAAGTTGATGATTATTAAAAAAGTGATTTTACTGCATAACACCTTATTATTTTGTTAAATACAGATTATTACTGAAATAACAGTATGGTTTTGATGGTGTTTGCTCAAACCATGAGCCAAACTAAACAACTGAAAAAAAAAGAACCAGACCAACCGTTAGTGACAGTTTGGTTCCGATCTGGTTTTACAGCTTAGGTTTATTGGACCTTTATATAAAAAAATGCATAAACTATAAACTGACAAAGGGGTCCAAAATGCATAATACAAATTGTTACAGTTATAAGTTGTGTTTGTCTTGGCACTTAAGTCTTAACAGTGAATACTTCTAATAGTTCATAGTCAAGAGTTTCAGCTAACTAAGATATTCCATTAGCAGTGTAATATGTTTATAATCATTTCTGCAAAAATAACAACTCTAACCAAAGAAATATATTCTAACAGTTGCTGCAAACTCATACTGACAGTGGCGGACTTAGCATAGGAGGAGGGGTAGAGCGCTACCCCTCCATTTTTTCGGCGTAGTGGAAAAATTGCGTATTTTGGAGGTTTTCAATATTATGCTACCCCTATTAAGGTGTATTAACCTTAAATAAGCCTGACCATATATAATAACAAGAAGTATATTCTAACACTTGCTCCAATCTCCTAATTATATTCAACCACAACTAAAATATTTCATTAACAGTCAACAACTTTAAGTAAACCTAATATGCAATATAGATAACTTAATAGATGTAATATAAAGTATATAAAAATACTAAAATATGTTGTCAAATCTTACCTCCTGGCCTAGCCCGGTTTTTGGCATAAACTGCAAACCGGGCTGTTCGCTAGGGTTTGAAAATTTGAAACCAACCGCCGTAAGTAAGAGAAAAAAATAACTGACTGCAAAACCAGCCAATGACCGGTTTGAATGGTTTCATGGTTTAAACCGAACCTTGAACAACCCTACTTGTTTCTAATGGTATAAAACATTGGCAATTACTCTATGCCCAATATCTTACACATCTAGTACAAACATTTCAATAGAAAGATGCTATTAATTTTGCTAGTACATACCTTTGAAAATTGATGTTTCTTTCTCATGGAAGTATACAAAGTAGGGAAAACCGGATGTGCTCCATAGCAGAAAGCATACAAACTAATAGCCGAAGGCATGCCATTCCAGTTTACCAGTCTACCCTTTTCCTGGAACCCGACGCCATCAAACACACCAACCCACAAGACGGATCCTAACACAATGAAAGATGCTAGGACACCACCAGCTGATATATACGAAAGAATTCGCATATTGTTCAACCAAGTAGTGGGGAGAATAATTGCTGCAACAATAATAACAAAGCTTTTCTTGCTACTTACATAAATCCCAAATAAATTGAAGTCCATTTGTGGAAACAAGTTGCTTAAATTATCGCCTTCCATGATCAAAAAACCGGTTGCAACTAAATAAAGCTCCATGTTAATGAGGATTAACACTATGATCCTACCGGCTTTACCAAATGCGCGATCTCCAATGTCAGAATAACTTCTTATTGTGGGATCAGTATCCATACATCTTTTAATAAGTAAACCGGTGTAGAATGTTGAGATGGCTATTGTGAAAAGTAGTAGCAAGCTTAACCACCCTCCAGCGGCCAATGCATATGGAACTGTTATAATTCCGATACCTGAGAATTGAAAAGATCAACAACAATTGTGATCAGTGATACAAATCACAAAACAAACGTACCCAGTACAATCAGGGCCGGCCCTATAGTATAAGAGGGTGAGGCTTGGGCCTAGGGCCCCCAAAATTTTAGGGCCTCCATTTAATTAAAAAAAACGTTTGTATATTGCATGTATATATCGTATTTTGATTAGAGAGTCACATAACATTTCTGTGGTGGAGTAGAAACAATATTGCTCTACTCTATGGGAGGCCTGCGTTCGACTTCTATATGGCTTGGTGTTTTCCTTTTTTTTCAATTTTGACTCATCTAGGGACATTAAACGAAAGACGAAGATGTATTAATTAAATGAATTATTGACATTGCTATAATGAATTTAAGTACTTTTATCAATAAGATACAAAGCAAATTAAAAATGGTTTTCACATTGTTTAAAACTTAAAAAGAAATAGGGAATTAATGCCCGCGTATTAAAAACTCCGATTTTTCAATACTTGATCATATACCGGAACCCAGTTTCATACGAGGCTTTGGGTATTAAAAACCCTGATTTTGCACCTCAATGTTAGCCATATGATTTGTTGGTTTTGACTCGTTGCCTACTACCAGACACCAAACCCGTTAGAATCTCACTTTGGATTAATTTTATTTTCTTTTAACAACAAAGGCCCCATTTTTATGATTCGCTTAGGGCCCCCAAAAACGTTGGGCCGGCTCTGAGTACAATCTAACTCATATGATAGGGTCTGGGGATGGTAGGACAGGCAAACCTTTCCTCTATCCTTTGGAAGATGGGGCGGTTGGTCCCACTTAAACCCTATGTTCACAAAACCCTATCTTAACATGTAAAGTATAGTATCCGGATAACATACAAAATAGAAAAAGTACTATATATGTATCAAAATGAAGGGACAATGAATATAAGTAATTACCTGATAGAGCATTGAGACCATTGAAACATGTGTTGAGGAAGGAGGAAGAAGGAGTAGAGGTAAATAAGTGTTGGTTTTCTGGATCCATTAATTATGTTTCCAGAGATTGATTGATTGAGGGCAATAGAAGAAGAGATGATCAATGATGTTTTATTAATTTTCAAATGATTAACAAGCATGCATGCAAGCATGCAATGGAATTGGTCAGTTGTTACTTTTTTCTAGGAACTGAAAACGTGAATAAATTAGTTTTTTATTTGGGATTGAGATCTCTAAGTTTCAGATTAACACTCTTAATATTATCGGATATATATTTTTTTTAAAGTGACAGGTTTATATACAAATTTAGTTACAAAACCCACATGGATCAATAGTGTTAGTAACTACTCCATACTCCATTTATGTGTACGTTTAGCATGTTAAATCTATTTGTACAACTTTATCAATCGGATGAGAGTAATAATATTACACTAGACTACTAGAGAGAAAAGATTTGATGTTATCAAGGGTTTTAGAACTAAAAATAGTAAATTGTTGAGTAATTAAGTCTGGCCCTTCTTTACTCATGAATTAATTTGTATAAGTACAATTTTTGAAGGGGAAATGGAATCTAATAATCCCAACTTTGGGGGTTGGAAGGCAGCAGTCCCAACTTGCAACTTGTACCACAGCAGTTCCAACTTGTCAACTATTTAATTTGGTTGGTCCCAGACTAACTGGGGTTAACTTTTTTTGTTAAATGCCACGTGGGCATCCCACGTGGCAGTCCTACGTGGCAAAATCTGTCCAGTTGGCAAAAAAACGTGGGTCCCACCACCACCCTCCCTCCTCCTCCTCCTCTGTTCACCACCACAAACACCACCACCACCCTCCCTCCTCCTCCTCCTCTGTTCACCACCACAAACACCACCACCACCCTCCCTCCTCCTCCTCCTCTGTTCACCACCACAAACACCACCACCACCCTCCCTCCTCCTCCTCCTCCTCTGTTGACCCGACCTCATGACCCCCGTCTCCTTGACCCGACTGAACCACAACCACCACCACAAACCACAAACACCACCACCACCCTCCCTCCTCTGTTTAACCTACTTCCCCCGTCTCCTTGACCCGACTGACCCGACCTCCTCTGTTACTAGACCAAAAAGACGACGACCACGTTTCTCAACCTAACAATAATAATAATAATAATAATAATAATAATAGTAATAAACCTGAACCAGTTCCTACAGCAGTTGAACCAGGTGGTTGATGGTGACGAAGGCGGTGGTTTCAGGTTAGGGTTTCAGGTGGTTGATGGCGGCGGTGGTTTCAGATTAGGGTTTCAGGTGGTTGATGGCGGCGGTGGTTTCAGATTAGGGTTTCAGGTGGTTGATGGCGGCGGTGGTTTCAGATTAGGGTTCAGGTGGTGACGATTGATGGGGTTTTAAGAAGAATGGTGGGTTCAGGCGGTGGAGGTGGTTGCAGATGGCGGCGGTGGCGGTGGTTGATGGTGGTGGGGTGAAGATGATGATGATGATGAAGAGATGATGATGAAGAAGATGTAGGGGTGAAGATGTATATATATTATATATATAATTCTTTATTATTATTATTATTATTATTAAATTTGTGGGCCCCTCTTTTTTTTAAAAAACATTAAAACATTATAAATATATGACATGGACATGGCCCCACCCTTTTTTTTGACAGACCAGCATTTTTTGACACGTAGGACTGCCACGTGGGATGCCCACGTGGCATTTAACAGAAAAAGTTAACCCCAGTTAGTCTGGGACCAACCAAATTAAATAGTTGACAAGTTGGGACTGCTGTGGTAAAAGTTGCAAGTTGGGACTGCTGCCTTCCAACCCCCTAAAGTTGGGATTATTAGATTCCATTTCCCCATTTTTGAATAACTAATTAATTTGTTGTTTTGAAATTAAATAAAATAGTTTAACAGAAGCAAACTATTAGTGAACATAAGCGGATTTACGATGTAGAAGCAGTTCAATTAATTTATATTTTTTAAATGACAAATGTAACTCCTACTCTATTTTTTTCGACCGGTTGGATTTGGATCAGGTGCGGGTCAAATATTCCAACATGAACAATATGTTCTCAATTCTAGACAAACTCAATTACAAGTTTTGCAAGGAAAAAATCATAAGGTAAGAACATTAATATTTGCTCTCTGAAAATCACCCTCAAGAAATTGTGTCAAAAATCGAAGATGACTAATAACTTAATATCTAGTGATGACTTCTCCGAATGTTGGATTTTTTATGATAAAACTTTTGAAATATCTGGGGTTATCTTTGAGGTTGCTAATATTTTGTTACCTAGACAATGTTAAGATTTGTAACACTTGTTAGAAATACGACACTAAACCTTCTCTTTAACCATATTTTGTTTACTAAAGCGTCACTACTATTTTATCGAAGTTGAAGCTCTACATGGATAGATTATCTAAACTCTCGGTTACTATCAACACTCGATAACACATGTTTAACGGTTAGATATAAATATAATGCGCTCTTCGTAGTTGCATCTTCATGCCGAATGTTCGTTTTTACCCAATGAACCCTGAAATAACATGTTGTGGAGAAAGAATACGACTTAAACACTTGCACCCTTACAACCGCGTCCTTTTCCTCTCCCTGAATTCTAACAAGCGCTACATACATACAATAGCTTATGCAGTTTGTAAACTCGATGTATCAATCAATACACTCTAATTCCTAATGATGACTCCACATATAATGTATTCATCTGTAAATAAAATAGTTCCTAACTATTCTACAGGTTATTACCCATACATATATATGTCCGAACTTCATAGTAAGTGATAAAAATTATTACAACAGTCATATGTGTGTTGTAATGGATTTTAATCACTTAATCTGAAGTTTGGACATCTGAGAATCCAGGTTCTGGGCATTAAATTCAGATGATTTATTGAGCCAGGGGTGTTGCAAACATTGGCGAGCAGTGGGTCGTTTTTCTGGTGCAAAATCAAGAATGGGAATCAAAAACTCTGCAAAATCACGTGCATCGTTCACGGAAAATTTAAATTTGTCAGTCAGCAGGCAAGTGAGAGGACAGTGTTTCAATCTGCGGATCCGTTTGAGGTCACCATATCTGTCAAAGTAATCTTTTGAACGAACCCCTCCAACGGCTATCTGTAGTTGGTACCAAAACAAAAGATCGTCATAACTCATAACAAATGCAAAAGATATAACTTTTTGTTTTTAATGACATTTATTTCTATGAGGCATCAACGCTTTTGGTGTTGGGTGAGTTTTAATTCAGATTTGTATATGGTTATCTAAAAATACCCATCCTGACTCATTTGTTTTTTTTTTTTTTTTTTTGACATACCCATCCTGACCCACTTACTTATTTCCTACATTTAAAATTACCCAACCTAACCCCCTTGAAAATTATACTAAACCTATTTCAACCCACAAGGTCAAATTTTAAACCCAAAATAAACCAAAGTCAACTAGATGGGTTGAAATTGCCAGGTCTAGTTATATATTACCTTTCGTGGTATCTTCCCGAGCATTTCCATCATTAAAGCAAGGTGGGCCTGTAATCATTCCAGATCATCAAATCATATCTAGGGGTGTTCACAAACAGTTGAAACTGATCAAACTGCCCAAACTATGAAAGGATTCGTTTGTTTTATCCATTTAGCAGCTAGGGGTGTAAACGAGCCAAGCCGCTCATATCATAAGCTACTCGATTGGCTCGCTATAAGCCCAAGTAAAGCCGAGCCTAAACATAAGCTCATTTAATAAACAAGCCCGGGCTTCATTTGTCGAGCTTGAGTAGGCTTGCGAGCCTAAACAAGCCTATTATTTATATAATTATCATTTAATATATCAAATACACATTTAGAAAATAATTATTATATATAAAATAATGATAAATAAAAAAATATATGTAACAACCCGGTTCTAGACCCCAAAAATTTTTCGCGTTTAAAATCAACAATTGTCCAAAGAATAACAATTAAAAACATATATAATCAAGGAACCGATATTGGGAGCGTCACATATAAATATATATTTTATGAATTATTATTATATACGAGTAGACGTTGTGATACCGAGCCGTTGCCTATAGAATATTCCTAATAACACGATTATTAATCACAAACCCGAGACCCGAATCATTATCTAAAGTATATTATTATACCAAAACACGAGTTACAAGACCGAACTAATTCGCGATACGAACCCAGACCCGAACCCGAACCCGATCCGTGTTAAGTGATTACTCAACACTTGGGACATGTGTCACCTACCAATGATGACACATGTCCCCACACATCCTTTGACAATACAACACATCACACTATTATATATTATCCCACCTAGTGCCCATCGGTTTCCTTCTCAAACAAACACACACATTTACAGTATATCTGCAGAGAGATAGAGGGATCGGAGAAAGGCCAACCACCACCACAGGTGGTGGTGCACGGCGGCGCTACCCCCAACAACACCCACACCTGTAACAATAGAGAGAGAGAGAGACGCGAGAGAGAGACAATCTGAAGAGAGAGAGGAACTAGATCGTAGGAAGAGAGAGACACACGTGGGTCTCCGGCCACCGCACGCAGCAGAATACTCGACGGCGACCCCTCCGTTCTGATGTTGTTCTATCAGGAGACGGCTGGGTTCTGATTAGGGTTCTTCTTCTTTAACAATATCAGGTAGTCTTGTTTCCCTCCTTGTTCCGATCTTTATCATAAGTATAGGTTATAGTTGAGGTTGAAGGGTTGTTCGTTAGCTGAGGGTTTGGTCTGAGTTTCCGGTGGTGAACAGGAGACGGTGGAAGGGTGTGGTGATTGTGAGTTGGTGTACGGTGGTGACGGGAGTTGTTCCGTGAGATGGGTGTGGGTGGCAGTTGGTTGTTGGGTGACTAATGTCGGGTGACAGTTGGTGGTTGGTGCAAGGTTCGGGTCAGAGACGGGTCAAAGCTTGGTCAACAGAAGTCAATTAAAGTCAACCGGGGCGGCACTAGTTTATATAAATCTGTACAATAGCCGGACTAGAGGTATAATCGAAACCCGATAACTTTACGATTATAGATATTTAATTATAAACATTTATATATTAATACCTATACGTGTGGGACTTGATGAGCTTGTATCGGACTAAGACCAAGTCATGAGTTAAGTGTGACATTAACGTATATCTTGAATTTAACGTTGGAGTTGATCGTATTAATAATGAGACATGAGATTCGGATTATAAAAACCCAAGCTTTGGACATGATTATAACCAATACACACTTAGTAAGACAAATATATATTGGAGCGAATATTACCGGGACACTTAAGAATGAACATTACCTCGACACCTAAGACTTGGAATGAAGGGAACATATGTATTGGAAAGAATGTTACCTTGATCTCTTGAGTAATGATATCCAAGACTTGGACTCGACACTCGAACATGGATATAGAACCGTGGATTATAAAGTGTATAGACTCGAACAACTACAACATAGACTTGGAACATATAATATCGACATATATCATTTAGCGAACTAGTGTATGTCGAAGCACTACATAAGGGACACAAACATGAAGCCTTAGACTAAACGCCTTAGACATTAAGAAGTAAGACGTGAATTAGATTAAAATAATATTTACCATATGGACATATAAGTATATACTAGGATATATTATATATCGACAGTGACATTTGGACAATGAAACTAGGATGTGGACTTGCTTAGAATTAGACATGGAATTGTAATAAATAGAAACCATACGCCCAAGCTCGTCCCACACGCATAACCATTAGTCGATAAAAACCAAGACTAATAATAATTATCGACTCAGGATTTCAACAGGAGAATACTAGTGCGAGATATCAGGCGCCTCAATTATTATAAAATATTCATATGCATTACTTCCAGGTGAGTCTCGTGAACCATCCCCTCTTTTTCTGTTTTAAACTGTTTTGGGGTGGACATATGCTTCCAGTGTAAAAACCAGAATGATAAACCAGTTTGATGTGACAAGGTGTGCTCTCGAATACCGAACCTTCACACTCATTAACCCAACGGAGATTGGGCCACTTAATATGTGGGTAGTACTACTTGGGGAAACCCCCACACACAGTGGACCCGGAAACCCGGGGAACCCTCCACTGAGGTTTGTGACACGTATTCTGCCATAGGAATCCATAATGAGAGCAGATGGATTCAGTGTCTGGTTTGAGGTGTGGCTTGTACATCACCAGTGTAATCATGTGTTAAACCGTATTAAACTTGTTTTGGAATGTTAGACGTGTTTGGTGTTAAACCAAGTAAAACCGGATTTTGAACGATAAACTTATTTTAAAACCAGTTTAACGCACACACGGACTCACCAACATATTTGTTGACCCAAACCTATTTTTAAGCATGTGTTCAGGTACAGCTTATGGATGGATGGCGAATGCGAAGAATATTATATTAGTTGCGGATTAGAGCGTATAGAGCTAAGCACGGCTAGAGTTTGGATTGATTAAGGATTGCACATCATCGACTGCTTCGACGACCGCCGCGACTCGTCTTTGCATACCTTTGAACCATTTATTTTAAGTATTGTATTTATATTATGGAACTAGAAATTGTATTAAACCTTTAATATAGTAATTGTTGCTTCCGCTGTGCAAGTTTGGTACCAATCTGTATTTTGACCAGGCCCACCTTGGTCGGGTTGTGACAGTTGGTATCAGAGCAGCGGTTGTAGCACACTAGGATTTCCCTTATGGAAAATTCCTAGACTACGACTGAAAGATCGCAGTTTAAGATTTGAGGATTTTCTAGTTAGAATATACCTTGGACATACATAAGACCGGACAAAGTAGTCGCAAAATAAGTCGAAACTTGAGTACCTGAACACACCAGAATGCTTAAATCCAGTAAAGAACCAATGTAACCAGTATAACCAGTATACGAGTAGTGTTTGACACCTAAAATTTATGACTACGACGGAGATTACTAGAATAATTTTGTGAGGTAAATTAACGATTACACTTGATATCACGTAATCGTGAATTTACAGGCACGAGAAAGTTCTAAGAAATCCGGGGAGTCGCGAAAATTTTAAGTGTTGACCATGGTGACCATAAACTCGTGTGATAAAACGAATTACTTTAGAATCGTAACAAACCTATGATAGGTATGGGTAACCATGTTAGGGTTGGAAACCGTTATTTATATTACATTTTGGTGTATCTTGGTAGAATATATATATATATCTTCCTGACCATTGTGAAATTTGACCCCTAATTTATATAATCGTATCATGAATTTATATAAATGTTATTATTCGTGAATAATTTTTCCATGAGAACCAGGTATCTAACCAGAACTTAGTGCTAATCAAAAGAGAAATTCAAAAAGTACCAAGGAGAACCTTGATCAACCAAGAGAATAGATGCTCTCAATCAGATAAGTTTTAAATTTTAACCAATGTTTACCGTCTACCGTATATAGTATTGTTCTCATTGATATAGTTCATAAGTTATGATTGTAGAATGATACGTTTGCGCTCACCGAACGACTAAGACTAAAATCTGCCGGAGTGACCTTCAATTAATAGATTTGTATCTAAGTTGAATATAGTGATGTATTTGTCAATATAGATCATGCGTTTATAACCATAGAAACACTTGTTTGCATCCTTCAATTTATCCAGATCAAGAAAATTTTATCTTGGATAGTGATAACAGTGCAGGTTCTAGAAAATATTTCCAGAACACTATATAAAAAGTCAGTAAACCAGATACAAGAAAGCATTAGTAGCATGAACATCCAATCCTTTTCAACCTGAAGAAACCAGGATTGAACGCTGAAAGAGGTATTCTTAAGATTTAAACATATGTTTAGTTACTTTAATGACCCATGATGACTTTAGATTAGTGACAAAACCTTGGCAGTGATTCTGTAGCATTTTAATACCAAGACGAGATATTAAGTATGAAACATCTTGAAGTTACATAGGTAGGTCCTAACGGGGGGAGTGTATAGGATTGCGATAATCATCATGAGAGGTATTGACAAGAATAAAAGAATACAGTTAAGGTTTAGTAAGGAAAATATTAATGGATAGCAATTCCACTATATGAGAAGCCAAGATTTAAGATACCAAAAGAATGTTGTACCCTATTAATTTAATTAAGAGCAACGTATAGCACTTAGACGCCCAACTTTTTAGTGTTTTTCAAGAAACTTGTCGCCATATCCTACACCAAGTACCATAGAAAACTTTAAAGACTTAAGAATTCAACCATTAGTCAGACAGTATCGATAGAATTAACCAAGATATTAGACATAAGATGGATAAGAGTGGCAGATTTTAAGATCACAACATCATATTTTAGTGTTTGACTCACTCAAAAATAAGGTTATTAAGGATTAGTAACTCCAGGATCACATAGGATTTCCTAAGAATATTTCTATCAAGTTTTTGGAGAGATTTCCAGTACGTCTACGAGACATCATTGGTGTGGTGGGTTGGCTGCGGTACACCCTATATATAAACATCAATGATGTGTCGAAAACAAGATTGGGAATCAAACCAAAAACATACCGTAATCTCTGGAATTTCTAGTACATTTTTCGAGGTTACCAAAGGTGTGATGGGTTGGCTGCGGTACACCCTATATATAAACACCTACGGTGCATCGAAAATGGGACTAAGAATTTAACCAAGGACAACCCTTAGTTTGGCAATAAGTTGAACCGTTGTTTCAAATCAAAATCCTAGGCATCATGAGTGACTCTACTCTTTAATCTAGTGTTAAACATGTAAGGTTTTAACTCTTATCTTGATCTTGAATGATCTTAGCATCTCAAAAATGTTACATTGACACCCAAACTTGATAACGAAAGATATCCGTACAAACTCATTAGCACAATTAAATATAAATGAGAAATGATCAGTGGTAGTAATATGTAAGCTTGAACTTAGAACTTATAAGATCAAAACATACCCCTTTGACGACTAGTGTATGCTTAAAACCTTGAGTAGAAAGCTTGGACGCTTGAGGTATGATTCATAAACATGGATTTTTGGAGATTGGAAACTAAGACGCAAACTAGATTAAAC
This sequence comes from Ambrosia artemisiifolia, assembly GCA_032199755.1. Classification (NCBI taxonomy): domain Eukaryota; kingdom Viridiplantae; phylum Streptophyta; class Magnoliopsida; order Asterales; family Asteraceae; genus Ambrosia; species Ambrosia artemisiifolia. The sequence continues at coordinate 37,629,851 of CM063512.1, forward strand.
CAACCAAACTTGATAACTTTTGGATACACTTGTACACATAAGATCTTATACTCTTAATAACATGGATTCATAGGAGTTAACTACCTGGAGATGGAGATACGAGCTTAGATATTAAGACTTGGAAGGCGAGATTGGTAGTAACTGATGTGTGTCAAGAACAACAGGTGGAGAACGATAGAACGTAGTATGGGATTTAGTATGGGAACAATATAGCTACGATTTGGTTTATGAAAAAGGTTATGTACACACAAGCACATAAACCCGAACACCAAATCCTTGAGAATGGAATGTACTTTATGTGCAACCAGAAGAAGCACGAAAATTAATTCCGAGGACGGAATTCTAATAACGGGGGGAGAATGTAACAACCCGGTTCTAGACCCCAAAAATTTTTCGCGTTTAAAATCAACAATTGTCCAAAGAATAACAATTAAAAACATATATAATCAAGGAACCGATATTGGGAGCGTCACATATAAATATATATTTTATGAATTATTATTATATACGAGTAGACGTTGTGATACCGAGCCGTTGCCTATAGAATATTCCTAATAACACGATTATTAATCACAAACCCGAGACCCGAATCATTATCTAAAGTATATTATTATACCAAAACACGAGTTACAAGACCGAACTAATTCGCGATACGAACCCAGACCCGAACCCGAACCCGATCCGTGTTAAGTGATTACTCAACACTTGGGACATGTGTCACCTACCAATGATGACACATGTCCCCACACATCCTTTGACAATACAACACATCACACTATTATATATTATCCCACCTAGTGCCCATCGGTTTCCTTCTCAAACAAACACACACATTTACAGTATATCTGCAGAGAGATAGAGGGATCGGAGAAAGGCCAACCACCACCACAGGTGGTGGTGCACGGCGGCGCTACCCCCCAACAACACCCACACCTGTAACAATAGAGAGAGAGAGAGACGCGAGAGAGAGACAATCTGAAGAGAGAGAGGAACTAGATCGTAGGAAGAGAGAGACACACGTGGGTCTCCGGCCACCGCACGCAGCAGAATACTCGACGGCGACCCCTCCGTTCTGATGTTGTTCTATCAGGAGACGGCTGGGTTCTGATTAGGGTTCTTCTTCTTTAACAATATCAGGTAGTCTTGTTTCCCTCCTTGTTCCGATCTTTATCATAAGTATAGGTTATAGTTGAGGTTGAAGGGTTGTTCGTTAGCTGAGGGTTTGGTCTGAGTTTCCGGTGGTGAACAGGAGACGGTGGAAGGGTGTGGTGATTGTGAGTTGGTGTACGGTGGTGACGGGAGTTGTTCCGTGAGATGGGTGTGGGTGGCAGTTGGTTGTTGGGTGACTAATGTCGGGTGACAGTTGGTGGTTGGTGCAAGGTTCGGGTCAGAGACGGGTCAAAGCTTGGTCAACAGAAGTCAATTAAAGTCAACCGGGGCGGCACTAGTTTATATAAATCTGTACAATAGCCGGACTAGAGGTATAATCGAAACCCGATAACTTTACGATTATAGATATTTAATTATAAACATTTATATATTAATACCTATACGTGTGGGACTTGATGAGCTTGTATCGGACTAAGACCAAGTCATGAGTTAAGTGTGACATTAACGTATATCTTGAATTTAACGTTGGAGTTGATCGTATTAATAATGAGACATGAGATTCGGATTATAAAAACCCAAGCTTTGGACATGATTATAACCAATACACACTTAGTAAGACAAATATATATTGGAGCGAATATTACCGGGACACTTAAGAATGAACATTACCTCGACACCTAAGACTTGGAATGAAGGGAACATATGTATTGGAAAGAATGTTACCTTGATCTCTTGAGTAATGATATCCAAGACTTGGACTCGACACTCGAACATGGATATAGAACCGTGGATTATAAAGTGTATAGACTCGAACAACTACAACATAGACTTGGAACATATAATATCGACATATATCATTTAGCGAACTAGTGTATGTCGAAGCACTACATAAGGGACACAAACATGAAGCCTTAGACTAAACGCCTTAGACATTAAGAAGTAAGACGTGAATTAGATTAAAATAATATTTACCATATGGACATATAAGTATATACTAGGATATATTATATATCGACAGTGACATTTGGACAATGAAACTAGGATGTGGACTTGCTTAGAATTAGACATGGAATTGTAATAAATAGAAACCATACGCCCAAGCTCGTCCCACACGCATAACCATTAGTCGATAAAAACCAAGACTAATAATAATTATCGACTCAGGATTTCAACAGGAGAATACTAGTGCGAGATATCAGGCGCCTCAATTATTATAAAATATTCATATGCATTACTTCCAGGTGAGTCTCGTGAACCATCCCCTCTTTTTCTGTTTTAAACTGTTTTGGGGTGGACATATGCTTCCAGTGTAAAAACCAGAATGATAAACCAGTTTGATGTGACAAGGTGTGCTCTCGAATACCGAACCTTCACACTCATTAACCCAACGGAGATTGGGCCACTTAATATGTGGGTAGTACTACTTGGGGAAACCCCCACACACAGTGGACCCGGAAACCCGGGGAACCCTCCACTGAGGTTTGTGACACGTATTCTGCCATAGGAATCCATAATGAGAGCAGATGGATTCAGTGTCTGGTTTGAGGTGTGGCTTGTACATCACCAGTGTAATCATGTGTTAAACCGTATTAAACTTGTTTTGGAATGTTAGACGTGTTTGGTGTTAAACCAAGTAAAACCGGATTTTGAACGATAAACTTATTTTAAAACCAGTTTAACGCACACACAGACTCACCAACATATTTGTTGACCCAAACCTATTTTTAAGCATGTGTTCAGGTACAGCTTATGGATGGATGGCGAATGCGAAGAATATTATATTAGTTGCGGATTAGAGCGTATAGAGCTAAGCACGGCTAGAGTTTGGATTGATTAAGGATTGCACATCATCGACTGCTTCGACGACCGCCGCGACTCGTCTTTGCATACCTTTGAACCATTTATTTTAAGTATTGTATTTATATTATGGAACTAGAAATTGTATTAAACCTTTAATATAGTAATTGTTGCTTCCGCTGTGCAAGTTTGGTACCAATCTGTATTTTGACCAGGCCCACCTTGGTCGGGTTGTGACAATATAATTATACATAAATATATAAACAATTATAAATAAATATTAATAATATAATTAATAAATGAGCCGAGACCGAGCTGAGCTCAAGCTATAGAAATAGAGCTCGAAACAAGCCAATCTCGAGTTCGAACTCTAGTAAGTTAGGCAAGCTTGCCTCGCTTACACCCGTATTCGCAACTAGTGTAAGGAAAAAAAACTAGACAGAAAAACTGACTTCTGGGTCAGGTAAACTAAAGGTAGCAAAATGGGAAGGTATGAGTGGCGAGTCAATGTTGTACCCGACCCGAAAGATATAGCATACCGAGTATCAGTCCATTGATAAGCAAACGGGTCAAAGTTGCAACTTCTAAATAGAAAATAAATTTTTAGAAAAGTGCTGAAGAATGGAATTAAGAATACCTCATCTTCACTGATACCCTGTCCGGATTTGGGAGCAAACATCATCTCGCCAGTAGCAAGCTCAAAGGCGGTGCAAGCAAAGGACCACATATCAGCTGAATACGAGTATCCAGACTGTAATATAACTTCAGGAGCTCTATACTGTCTTGTTTGAATTTCATCAGCAATTGGTCTATTAGCCCAACATGCATTTCCAAAATCCACAACTTTACACCTAAAATCAATCCCGTCAAGACACCTGTCTGTCTTTGTAACGGGTCGCACGCCTCCCAATGAAGCCCGTCTTGATATGATCCTAGCAACTGCCAGTCTAGCCCTCTGCTTTAACTTTTTCTCAATAGAATTACTTACATATCTAATACCATTATTCATACCCCCCTCGGGCTTACTAAGAATGGGGCACGTTTTTGACCGAATTGGGTCATTTGAAGGATTTATGGTGGAAACGAGAAGTATATTTTCGGGTTTTAGGTCAGTGTGTATTATACCAAGTTGTCTGTGTAAATAATCTAATGCAGTTAGTATGCATCTACAAATATCCCTTACTTTGTTTAATGGAAGGCCTTTATAACGGTTGTATTTGATTAGTTGGAGAATGCTATCACCGAGAAATTCAAAGACCATGCAAAAATGCTGACCATTTGGGCCTCTATGCTTGAAGTGGTCCACTAATCGTATTACACACTTTTTGTTCTCCGGGTCATGTTTAGTCAGTGCAGAAACAACTTCGATTTCATGGATGGCGGATTGAGCAAATTCACGTGCACTTTTCTGAATCTTGAGGGCAACATAGTTCTACATCATGAGTTGTTTTGTAACACAGTATTAGATATTATTAACAAAATGCTAAAAGTGTAGTCAATACAGTAAGAATATTGAAATTTAACCACACACATAGCCGAATATTGAACAGAGCAAAAGTTACCGGAAAAAAAAGGACAACTTGAAAGAAATAGTTATGTGCTTATGTGTTTTCACTTCATTAGCTCATTTCAAATTTGATCACTGAATGTGTAATCTTGAAATAGAGTAATCTTGATCAGGGGCCCATAAATGCTAACATGGTTGAACGAGTTTTAGAAGAAAAAAAATGTAGAGTTTTGTACTTGAAATGTTTTAACTTTTAAGTCTAGTACCAATTAAAAATGAAGTGAAACAAAAAAAAAATTAATAAAAACACAAAATATGAATGACAGCTAAGAACTTAATGATAAAACTTTTCAGATGAAAAAAGGGTATCAACATATAGCTGATAATTGTGTATATCTAGAAACAGGACATTAAAAATAAACATCAACAACTTGTTTGATTCAAAAGGAACAATGTTTGTTGTTTATGCGACACGTTAGTAAAATCCTGCATCATTCCGTCCACAAGAGAGATATTAGGTCACAAGGAATGTCCAACCTCAAATACCACCAATGTGTTAGAGCGTATTGGTTGTTGAGGAGAGAACTCCACAGTTAAGTGTGCTTGGGTGGGAGTGATTCCATGTTGGGTGGCCTTAGGGTTTAGTTAGATGAGGTTCCCTTTTCTATAACTACGTACACTCTATGAAGTAAATAAATACAACAAATACATACATGTTTCATCTTTTTTTACCATTGTCTCTAATAACATGTATTTTGATGACAAGTAATTGTACTACTAAACTATGCATTGGAAAGGCTTGTTCCATGTGGAACAACAAATATGCAACTGTCATGCCAGCAAAATCAAGCAACTTGTTTTGGTTTTATAGAAAAGGGATGAGCTACCGATATGCTACGTAGCGATAGCGACGCTCGTAGCGCCCGCTATTTGTTACTAAATAGCGGTAGCTCATCGCTACCGATATTCAAGAAAAGGAATATCTTGAATAAAAATATTCCGGGTATGTTACAAAATGCTTAGTCTTTAAAAATATTTTTAAATATTTTAATATCTTTCATTTGTTTAATAACCACGATTCCAAAGAATTATTACACTTGACTAATGTCTTATAGAATCAGTCAATATCAACACCTAATACGACAATCGTTAACAATGACTTATAAGATGATTTGGTAATTATTTAAGCTGGTCACCTGCATCCTTCTGCAGTGACAATCTTAGAGGAAGATAAATAATAAAAGAACTTACAAAACTAATTTGTAAATCAATAGATTCACATCAAATTTTTCCACTTATGATATCATTTATCAAACCATCAATAGGTTATATTGGATGCCCATGTTAAACAAGAGAACGAATAAGATGGTCAGAGCTTGGGTGTAAGCGTTAAAGTGATAAAACAAGATAACAATCATCACCTTGTATGGTAGTGCCACTATAAATTTTTTTTTATTCAAGATAACAAGATAGATACTAACAAAGTAAATTGAAAAACACTAAGCATTTTGTAACATACCCGGAATATTTTTATTGATGAAATTCTAAAGGAAAAAAAATCTAACAAACGCAATCTAAACAACGTAGGTAATAGGTTAAGATCAAAGAAAGATGAAATCTTGCCCCCAAGAACTACCCTTTTGAAAACAATGTGTGCTTACTTATACCATAAGCAGGCCTAACTGTTCGTTAGTTCTCGTCCTCGATTAAGAAGTAGATAAAGTCCAATGGATATAACCTTAGTTTAAAAAGCGTGACCCATGTCAAAGCCCAAAAGCTAGGTGCAGGCACACCATACGTAAGGCCGCATCTATGTACAGCAAAATAAGCTTTATTTACAACCAAAAGCTGCGTCTTTCTCATACGTTTTACATATCAATCTAATTACCAAGAAATCCCTTTTATAATTCTTTTCCACCCCTTTTTTAATTCTTTTACATATAAACAACCGGAAGACCCTAACTTTAACCAATTTTGACTTAGAACTACACGAACCGTTCCTTTCTGCCCTTGATTCATCTTCATAACCTGCCCGCGCGCATTTTTAAACCAAGGATATACCCATTCAGCATTAGTCTACAAATCCAAGATTTAAGTAGCATTTTTATTAAATATATTAAATTTATCAAATTAAATGCAGCCAGCAGCCCATAAAGCACAATGAGTAAACCATAAAAGAAACTAATTTATAAACACAAACATATTAATAACAATAATAAAAACTTCCCCTTTGGAAATAAGGAATCACACAACATTTCATAACCACCAATCAAAAGACTAGTTCATATTTGTATTTCCACAAAAGCTCATAAATCTGTTACTAAATGCAATCATCATATCATATAAATAAAGACTTACAGATGTTTGGGAATCATAGGCAAGCCAAACAATGGAGAACTCACCCCAGCCAAGCTTCCGTTGAGCAATATATCGACCACCAGAGAACGTGTCACCAACTCGAACAGCGTGGTAGCCTCCTTTCCTATATGAATCCATGGATTCATCCTCTTCCTCTGACCCAGATGAAGACGAACATGACATGATTGATTGATCAATTGATTGATGTGAAATAGAAATACCCACTTCACTTGATATTACAAGGGATTTGTTTGGAGGAAAAAGTTTGGTTTAATGATAGAGAGACAGACGCTCTCTCTGAGCATCATACACTATCAATTGTTTCTATCTACTGAATAAAGTCACCCGACCATTTATGAAGAATCATTATCCTCTACATGTTTCATTTTTTAAATTTTGATTTAGCTTTAGAGGTAAAAAAAGACATGGTTCCGGACCTAACTCGGTATATATGCCCCGGAACCGGTTCTGGTTCTCGGTTTTCACTCTATCGAATTGAACCAGAACCGGTTCCACCTCTACCCGGCCAACACCCCCCCCCCCCCTAAAAAAAACTAGCTAAACTGGTCAAAATTCGAATGTAACCGGAACCGGTTCCTACACGGTTTCCGGATCTAAAAAAAACCTTTTGTTTAAGACCCGTCCGAATTACCATGGCTTAATGCCCAAAACACGGGATTAGTTGTCTAAAAAAGGGGTTAACTTAAACTTTGATAAAATAATCGTGTACTTAAAAGTTTTGTCATGTCCCATAGGGTCAATCAAATTAAAACGATGTTCACATCTCACGAAAGACTTTACAATCCCGTTACATCGTTTACATGTATTTCTTTTCCAATTAAGGTGTAACCCCATATAGTTCGAAACTCAAAATCGAATGTGCGGAAGCGTGTTTATAAGCTTGGGCGTGTTCGGTCCTCCATAAGTGGCTTGATCTTCTTCCCATACTCCTTAAGATTGGTACCTAGGGTTATACTCGATTAAATAACCCGATTAGTATTGATAAATGTGAGTTTAAATCAGATTAACATATGTTTGCAGCAGAAATAACATATGTTAAAATCATCAAAACCAAAGGTTGGGTTGGGCTGACTACTCGCCGTAACCTACGGCCATCAGGCCAGGGGTTACGGCCAGTAGGGTCTGATCGTTTTTGCTTGTTTGGCCGTAACCTACGGCCAAGGGCTATGGGTTACGGCCAGTAGGCTCTGCTTGACTCGTTTTTGTAAAACTTTCCAGCACCAATTTGACCCGAATGCACCCGACCATTCTTGGGAGTCCAATGCTCACCCTTGGTGACTTGTTTGATCAATTTTTCATGGTTTAAAACTTATTTACCTTCATCCTTTATCAAGATTAACGTGGTCCATTAAGAGTTCTATTAGCAAAAGGATTCTTTCGAGGAAACGACAAGTGTACGGATTCAACATCCATAGCCCCTTGATTGTTCTAAGTCACAAAATCTTCCCTTCGCACAATCTTGTCCCAGGTGATACCAAAACCAATAAGATGGGAGATCGTTATCTAGTCGTGTCTTATCCTTGTCACCATTGCGGCGAGGATCTCATAATTATAATTCTTTCAATCATTTTCCTTGGTTTTTCCCTCGCCCGGTCAACTCCCGGCAAGACTCGACTATAGATAATTACATCCACACATCTCATGGTGTTGCAACCTCAATGCCACCATTCTAATTTAACAAGCTACAAACGTATCTATATGACTAAGTCGTATAGCGACTTACCTGGCATATTTCCAACCTTACTTATAACGAAAACCGATCAACTGATATATATATATATATATATATAAAACGAATCTCAACAAAAAATAGAATAAACATTAAAATACATAGAAAAAAAATAACATAAACCCAAAGTACCACAAATGTTAGCAATCTACTTATTTATAACGTTAATATCCTTATCATCTAAAAGATCAACATCTATGACATCAGTCCATTTCCATGTAGCCATGTTTTTCATCCGTTTGTTGAATCTGTAAAACGTATGGATCTAAAACATATATATAAATAAATAAGTAAATGATTTAAGAAATAAAAAATAGAATTTTAGGATTAAACAAAATACACGTATAAGTTACAACATAATATACCATGTTAATAAATGCATACAATACAATTAATGTGAGAAACAATGTCAATGTAACACATAACCTTTTCGTAGCATGAATTATAAGGAAACGATGATGTGCCAGGGATGAATTTCATTTCATTTGAAGAACCACCAACATTTTGATAAGTGTAAACCTGATAATAATTAGGTCATATAAATAAGTGTACATTCTATAATCCATACCATATATTATATGTTATTCTTAATTATCAATAATAAATAAAACTTACATCCGTATCTTTTGTAACTCCGCTTAACAACATATCATCTCTTGATTTACCAAATGTCAAATATGGGTCTATGCTATCATACTTAGCTTGATTTTTGGTTAAAATCCACTTCAAGGTCAGGTAAACCGTTTGGTGAAGTCAAACTGATACAAAACAAACATGAAAAATCACTAAATACACAGCAAAATATAAATATATGTTTAGTCGCAATTGTTGAAAAAAAAAGACTTACAAATGAATCAATATCCCAATCAAATGCATCTTCTTTCACGAGCTTCCTTATTTTAGACATTTCACTACCACCACCATCATATATACTCTTACCATAAACTTTTGAATTTTGAATAGTTAAAGAACATCCACTTGAAACGATATCCCCAGCATTAGACGGATTATGTGGAAATGAAGAAACAATATATATAATTATTAGTCGGTTATATTTATTAATATTGTTTTATGTAAATATATTATTTTAAGGATATCTCTTGTATAGATTAAAGATATACATTCCATGTTTATAGATAGGGTTGGTTATTTATTGATCCCTATATAAAAGGGTCTTATGTTTTCATAATGGAATACACAAAAATTATACCACAATGAATCTCATTTATGGTATTAGAGACCTAGGTTCTGAATACACTCATCTTCTTCTTTTTCGGCTGTTTCGATAGCCTTCTTCTTCAACCTGCTGTCTCGACAACTCCTTCCAACCCTACTTGCCACACCCTCAAATTTCCACTGCGGGGTTTATAACGCGAGGCGCATGACATACCAGGATCCCATAGCCATAAGTCATATGAACGAACTCTAAATGCCCAAACCATTTAGTTCGTTTTCAAAAATCAAGTTTAGTTAAGTTGCGGAAGCGTAAACCAAATTTAAACATTTTAAAACCATGCGCAAAACAACGCGCCCAAACTAAAACCATATGGAAGAAAACGTAAAAGCATGGTATGTAATTTAGGTGTATGCCCAAGACCCCAAATGTAGTGAAACGTGCAGTGCTTCCTAATCGTGACACCGGAAGCTAACTACCTGCAAAAGCATGTATATCGTGTGTCAACATATAGTTGGTGAGTTCACAAAGTAAGGTGAGTAAAAGTGTAGGTTTCCCAAACCAAGAACAACAGTTAGGTTTCCCAAACCCAAAAACAGTAATCAATAACCAAAACCACTAGTTCAGCGTATGCCAAGTGTAGCTAACCCATTCATGATAACTAAACAATGAAAGTACCGAACTGCTATTTAAACGATGCACTCGCCCTGCGAGATGGTTTTTACCCCCCATCATTGCCTATCAACAATGATAAAATCTAATGTCGTAGTTCACTCCCGGCTCCCAGCACGGTGTGAGGTTTGTCAAACCTAATAGCGCTATCAACTAGTAACCCGCTTGCCATAACCCGGCAACTCATTCGGTAAATATCAAAGGACTTCCGTGATAGAATGCAGTTTAGTTCATCAAGGACAAAAATTGTGAACTAGCAATACCCCCCGATTCACCCAATGAGTCCATGTATCCCAAAACCCGGGATTGAATAGTAGTCCCAAACCGGACTAGAAAAGTAAGTAATTCCCAACCAGGAGTTGATGTGTGTGTCTCCAACCAGAGACGCATGCTTTTGAAAAAAAAGCAGTGAAACTCACCGTAGGTTGCAAGCAAATAATCCAAACTTCACAAATAAGGGCGTGCTACTGACTCCCTATTAAATGTGTCACTAAATGAGTATATGTGTATAATCAATACACCATATAACCCGTTTGTCCAAGATGTTTTAAAATACAAAACCGTATAAGTGACACCTAGTGTTTCTATATGCACAAGTAAACCCTATGAACCAGCTGGTGAACGTTATGATTAACATCAGTCACACACTTCATATACATCTCATATAAGTGCTCATACAAGTTCATGTTAATAACAAGTCATACAAGACTTCAATTAAACACATAAGCGTACAATACATAATCTGTGTTTTTAGGACAGATTATGCGCCATGAAAACCAATTTATTAAAAATACTTATCCAATGGGTTAGACGCCCAAAATTTTACTGAATATTCTAGGGAGTCTACCGGTCAAATCCATATTTTTATTTCAGGATAAAACCATACATAAAGATTATGAAACATTGTACAATACAGCTAGGTCCAGAAAATACTCATAACAGATCAGTTTAGTAAAAAAATTCCCAAAAATTTTGTATTCATCCAAACGGGATGAATCTACTTGGAAAAGCCAAGTTTTACCAATGTTGACCTACTGTCCAACTTTCATAACCTAACTCTTTGTAAAACTCAGGTTATGGTCGTTTAAAGTTGACCCAAAATATTAATCCAAAAATATGATTAGACCTTTAATCAAAGAAAATTCCTAAAACATATCAAACGACGTCCAAATCAGATGATTTTACCCATTAAGAAAGGCTAAGACCCTGTACAAAATGTTCATGCAAAGAAATCATCAAAAAAAAAAAACATTTTAATGCCACGTTACAGAATCTGCAAGTCGGCCTAAACAATCTGTCCAGATTTTAAACATGCATAAACCCTAGTTATAATCAACCATCTACGCATATAATCGATCAATAACACCCAACAATCATCATAAATTATCAATAAGACATAACCTGATCAAAACCTTGCGAGATACATGTTAAAAATCATCAATCATAAACCCTAGAAGTCTAAAACATCAATAACATGCAATATTATGCAACACATACAATAATCGTCACATAATATTATGTTTAACCCATTAAACCTTTATAAACCTCAAGTTTTAATCTTTATGAAAACGTTTCAGACCTGGAAAAACTTTGTTATGATGTTTAAAAACATATTAAAGAAGATTAAAACACAAGAGATTGAATGTTATACCGAAAGCACTTCAAGATCACCAACCGAAGACCTTCTACGCCTCCCGAATGATGTTCTTGAGCTTTATCAGGTGTTAGGGGATGTATTTTTCGTAGGAGAGGTGTTAGGGACGATTAGGGTTAAGGTTATGAGGTACATGGGGCTTAAGATTGCTTAAATAAGGGTTTAAAGTCGTTTAGACGCGCAGACCCAGTGAGCGGGCCGTTCGGATTGAGTGAGCGGGCCGCTCACTCATCCGTGGTCCGTTTCGCGCGGTCTGGTCCAATGTATTGCATGTTTTCTTCAATGTTTTCGGTATTTTGGACCATATCAAGCATAACCCCATGTATTTAGACCCCAACCATCCTAACGGTTCATCGATTAAGGTTTTTAATAGTGCATTTGGTTTATGTTCACGTAATCACATACAGTTTACACATAGATTCATAGAAGCACGTAATTGCAATAAATATCAATCAATTAATCCACAATTATCCATTTTCTCAATTCACCAACGTCCGGGGTTCGATACTCGTGTACGTAGTTTGGTAATTCCCCGAATTACCACTTCATGCAGTTATTAACCTATAACTGTGCAACATGTGACTCATCTAGCTAACCCTAGTTAAGTAGTATGCGGTAAATGTAATTATAACTAGAGTTTAGTGAAAGTAAGAACCTGAAAATGCGGGGTGTCACAGTACTACTTTTTTTTCGACTAGCAGCAATGACCAAATGAGATGCAGGGGCTGCCGAACCCTCCTCTACACCAAAACCCCTCGCCCTCCACCCCGCATACTCCGTCACTAATATCCAATCCAAGATCCGAACCCTGGATGGAACAATAGTGATGTATTCAAACTGGGTTAAGCTCTTTAACATACATGTCACAGCTTATAAGGTTGCAACCACATTGATGGATCACCTTCTCCAGATATAGCCGCTCCTGAATATGAATTGTGGAAGGAACTCGATGCCCTCATCTTACAATGGATTCTTAACACCGTTTCAAACAAGTACCTGGACCGTCTTCTTGATAATAACACATCAGCTCGTGATGCGTGGGTAAGGCTGGAGAAACTGAAAGTCTTTCTGAGCAATAAAAAGGCATGAGCTGCAGCCCTGGAAACTCGCTCTTGCAACCTCACTATTATCGCCTGCTCGTCCTTAGATGACTACTGTCAACAACCCAAGTGCTTAGCCAACCAACTAGCAGATGTTGATCATCCGGTCAGCGACTCGCGTTTAGTTTTGCAATTGGTTCGTGGTCTCCCACAGGAATATAATACTACCGCTTCGTTTATAAAAAATAGGGATGCTGAATGGGATCTTGCAATTAGCCTTCTCAATGACGAACAGATTTGTATCAAAGCACAAAAAGGCTCTTCAGCTTCGGTTCTGGTGGCTGCCGCATCCGCACCTACTTCTAATAATACCACCTCCACTGATGTTTCTGATTCACAGCAGCATAACCGTGAACGCAGCTCCGCAAGAGGCCGGGGAAAGGGCCGTTCGAATTATGGGGGCCGAGGACGAGGATCAGATGGTCGATCTTACTATCAAAATGGCCCTTATCAGAATGGGCCTCCAGTTTTTCTCAGCAGCCCACGTACCCTACTTAGGCTTGGTGGGCTCCGCCCCCGTGTCCATATCCGACCTGCTCAACCTGGCAGCCCAATACACAGTCCAATAACCAACAATCTCAGGCCCATTATGCTGGCTACTCACCCTCGCCTGTAGCTTATGGGCAATATCAGCCTCCTCCCACAGGTTATGATGCTTTATGTCCTTCAGATTTAAGTGTTGCCTTCGCTAATATGCAGCCTGCAGGTAAACTAGCCCAACTCTTCCAGGCAGCAAGCCATTTTGGACACAGGAGCCAAACAACATGTCACTAGTGACCAAGGTAAAATTGTTGTCCCTAATTCATCAACTGTACGTAGTTTAATTCTTGTCTGTAATGGTCATTGTGTTCCAATTAAAGGATCTGGCATGGGCTTTCACACCCTACCAAACCACACCTATATCCTACCCAATGTCCTTTACAGTCCCTAAGTCATTAAAAATCTTATTTCAGTACGAAGTTTTACACGTGATAATAATGTATCTATAGAATTTGACCCCTTTGGTTTTTCTTTGAAGGATCTCGTCACTAGGAAGATTCTTTCACGCCACAACAGTACTGGAAATTTATACCCGTTCACACCACCACAACTTCCACCTCAAGCTTGCTTCATCACTTGTCCTTCCTTACCATGGCATGATCGTCTTGGTCACCCAGAGGCTCAAGTTTTAGATATTTTAAGTCGTACTTTGAATTTTTCTTGTAATAATGACAATGTGTCTAGACCTTGCAATTCTTGTCAACTTTCGAATAGTAAATGATTGCCTTTTTCTCATTCCAATTCATTTAATTTTGCACCGTTTGACATTATACTTTGTAATTTATGGACCTCACCAGTAACTAGTAAATCCGGTTATAAATATTATATGGTTCTAATAGATAATTTCTCTCACTTTATTTGGGTCTACCCACTCCGAAACTTTTCCCACCTTTACCAAATTTCACCAGCTTATTTTAACCCAGTTCAACAAAAAAATCAAAACATTTCAATGTGACCTTCGGGGGGGAATTTGATAACCATGCATTTAAAAGCTTTGCCTTACATCATGGCCTTTAATTTCGTTTTTCGGGTCCCCAAACCACGTCACAAAATGGTCCAGCTGAGCGTATGATTTGCCGGATCAATGACAGCATCCGGGCCCTCCTAATACATGCCACAAACCTTCATAATATTCTTCCTACAAAAACGTTAAATTTTATACACCCACCTTTGCCCTTTATCTGCGTCACCCGGACTACGAACATTTACGCGTGTTCGGGTGCGCTTGCTACCCCAACACCTCCGCCACTCAACCTCATAAACTTCACCCCTGCGCCATTCGGTTCATTTTCCTCAGACACCCTCCAGATTTCCGAGGTTACCGGTGATTTGACCCAACAACCGGTAAAGTTCACATCTCCCGCCATGTCACATTCGACTAAAATGTTTTTCCCTACACCATACCCCAATCGGCTCATTCATATTCTTTCTTGGATGACTTGTTACCGATTGGTCTTTGCTTTCAACACCCTATTGTCAAACCATCACCCACCACACCCTATCCCATCACCTAATCCAGAAGGCCTCGACCCAAGCCTACACCTCAAACCGGCCCATCCCAATCCACTGTCCAGTCCTTAGAAACCGGCCCACATCAGACCCGTAACCAAACCTTTCAACCAGCCCCTCCCCAACTTGTTCCATCTTCACCTTATTCAGCCCACACCTCCCCCGCCCCCCCCACATTCCGCATGCCGACTAGCCCCAAACAGCTCCCAATCTAAACCAACACCCTATGACCACCCGTTCCAAATCCCGGACCCAACCGAACCCACCAGTCACCCTTCATACCACCACTATATCTCCCGTCCCCACAACCTATGCCAAAGCCCTTGCCGATCCACATTGGTCACGTGCCATGCAGGCAGAATTTTCTGCACTACCGAAAAATGAAACATGGGAACTTGTTCCTCGACCTATGGATCGACCAGTTATTCGTTGTATGTGGTTGTTTCGCCATAAGTTTCATTCTGACGGGTCTTTAGAACGATAAAATGCACGGTTGGTGGTCAATGGTAACTCTTAGATGGTTGGTATAGATTGTGACGAGACTTTCAGCCCAGTTGTTAAACTAGCTACTATTCGTACTGTCTTGTCCTTTGCCGTTTCCAAGTCGTGGACCATTCATCAATTAGATGTTAAAAATGCTTACACGGGGATTTAAAGGAAACCATCTTTATTCATCCGTCACCCGGGTTTGTTGATCGGCGATATGTTAATTTTGTGTGTCGACTTACGAAGTCCTTTTATGGACTTAAACAGGCCCCACGGGCTTGGTATACTCGGTTTGCAAATTATATCACATCTCACGGGTTTAAAAGCAACGAATGTGATCACTCTCTGTTCATCTTTAAGCGAGATTTGGTTAATATTGACTACTTACCACTTTATGTTGATGATATAGTTTTTACAACTTCTAATAATAAGTTTCTTCATGAGATCATTCATACACTCTCACGAGAGTTTGCCATGACTGATCTTGGCCGGTTACGTCATTCTTTAGGCATTCAAGTTGATCATCTTCATAATGGTATTTTTCTTTCTCAACAACAATACGCGAAAGATATTATAGCACGTGCTTCCATTACATAGTGCAAACCGTTTACGACTCCGGTAGACTTATCTTCAAAACTGAGTGCTACCGAGGGTCCTCGTTTTTCTGATCCTACTCTGTACCGTAGTCTCGGGGGTGCTTTACAATACTTGACATTTACACGCCCGGATATCACGTACGCGATACAGCAGGTGTCTTTATTTATGCATGACCCACGGGACTCTCATTTTGCATTTATGAAGCGGATTATTCGGTACATTCAGGGCACTACTAATTATGGTATTCGCATGGTCAAGTCCAATACCGCTTCTTTAGTTGCCTACTCCGATGCTGACTGGGGTGGTTGTCCAGATTCGCGACGATCTACTAGTGGCTACTGTGTATTTTTGGGTGATAATATGTTATCGTGGTCTTCTAAGCGCCAACCAACTGTTTCTCATTCCGGTGCAGAGGCTGAGTATCGGGGTGTCGCTAATGCAGTCGCTGAAGCTACATGGATTCGTAATTTGTTACTTGAACGTCATAATCCATTGCGGTAGGCCTCTATTGTGTATTGTGGCAATGTTTCAGCGGTATATTTGTCAGATAACCCAGTACAGCATCAGCGCACGAAGCATATAGAGATAGACATCCATTTTGTCCGTGAGAAGGTCCGTGTCAGGGACATCCGTGCGCTTCATGTCCCATCGGTTTACAATACACTGATATTTTTACTAAAGGGTTGTCCAAACAAATATTCCAGTCGTTAAGATCCAGTTTGAGCGTTTGTCCTACACCCGTTCAAACTGTGGGGGAGTATTAGCCGGTTATATTTATTAATATTGTTTTATGTAAATATATTATTTTAGTGATATCTCTTGTATAGGTTAAAGATATACATTCCATGTTTATAGAAAGGGTTGGTTATGTATTGATCCCTATATAAAGGGTCTTATGTTTTCATAATGGAATACACGGAAATTATCCCACAATCAATCTCCTTTAATAATATATGTACTACACGTATTAGAGAGTATCATAGAATACTAATAACACTACTAACATATTTAACTCCAGTTCTGTAACATACAAAATACATGGATAAAATCAATGTTACCTTAATTCGTGTATAGTTCTTTGATTTATGAGAATCAATAAACAATTTATCATTCTTCACATCCGACGGATCATGGAAAAGACTCTTACCAACAGAATTCAACCACAACATATGAAAAAAAGATATTAGTACTATATATTCAAACGTATAAAATATTAACTGACATGTGAATATATATAAATTTGTACACAAAAGGCAAAAAAAAAAAAAAAAACAAAAAACAAAAAATTCGTTAATTCTTCCTGATTTTTAGCCAACTATGATTTGAAACGTGGGTAGTTATAATAATCCGTGTTGTGGTACGATTTAGTGGGATGTTAATATTTAAAAAAACTAATAACTTCACATAATGAGAAATTTGAATACACGTTATTTGACTTAACTAATATTTAGCGAAATAAACTTTAACCACAAAAAAAGTAAGCACTATCAATAAACAACTGATTACGTTTCAACGTATTCAATTACTGTTTTTACATAAAAAACAACTGATGTGATATACAAATTAAAGTAGATCAATTGCAACAACTAATTACAATGAAATACCTTTATGGAAATAACTGATTACATGAAATACCTTTAGGGAAAACAAATAATTGATTTACACTGAACTACAATGTTGGAAACAACTGAATACATGCATCAAAATCAATCTACTAACTATTGGAACAACCAGCTTAAGATACAACATCTTCGTAACTAATTAACATAAAATTCAATAAGAACATAACCTTTACCTTGAACATCGAATACATCTTATTTTTGGAATTGCCATCTTCAACACCAATGTTGGCCTGCATAATATTCATTCAATAAATAAATGATCAATATACAATGAAAGAATTAGCTAACAATGAAATATAAAATATCAACTGAAAGCAAATTAGCACATAAATTGGAATTACCATGTTTGGAATTGCTATCCAGAACACCAATGCTGGCCTGCATATAATATCCATTCAATAAATAACTGATCAATATATAATGAAAGCCAATTAGCTAATACATTGAAACATAACAATTGACTAAATTAATATATAAAGCTATACACCAAAGCAAAAAAAACATTAGTTATTTGGTTTCCATCACCACTGCTGTTTACATCCACAAAAACACTACTGTCCTGCAGATAATATCAATTCAGTAAATAACTGATCCATATACTATAAAAGCAAATTAGCACATAAATTGGAATATAACATAGCGACTGCATTAATAAATGACAAATTAATAATGAAAAGTTGGAAACCAAATAAGTAATAGCTTGACTGATATATATGCATGATGAACATACATCGACAAATTAATAATGATTTATAAACTCGAGAACAACCGAAGATATGAATGATTGCTTACTTGAAGGGGGTGATGTAGGATATGTCTGAAACCCTCAACATGCCATTTTATAGGTGCCAAGTCGCCTTTAGGACATTCATAACTGATTATAACTTGCAGGAGCGTATGAGAGAGCAAAAACACTAAAGATTCTAACTTCAGGGGCAAAAAGCATAACCGCCAAATTTCTGGACTTTAAGTGGATGAGACCAAATGTTAGGGAAGTTAATGGCAGTTGAGTTGAGTTAACACAGCCAGAATTAAAAGTTGGGGGTAGTTTTCAGCAGTTTTTTTACACAGTCTATATATATATATATACTATATATATATATATATAGGGTAAGGATAATGTGGAAACTCATTGTTAGATGGTAAACCTTGGAAACTCAATCTGGACCATTCATCTCATTAGAACAATGGATATGATTGAATCATTGTACCTGATCTTAGATATAATATTTTTTTAATACTCAAAAGCACATGCAGGGGTATTTTGAGGTGACAAATATGTGTGTAAGACACGCACTCTCTCTCTCTATCAAATGAAACGTATACTCTATTCTACACGGTCTTTCCATTTATCCCGTCTAAAGTAAAAGATGATGATCCTCTCCTCTTTGTCTCTCTAATTTGTTCTTCACATAAACAAAAACCTTCCATTATCATCGGTATCTCTGTCATTAAGTAAACACTGGATTTTCTCCCAACCATAACAGTAACAAAACATTCTAGTGCCTTTGTGTAACTGTACGAAACCACGAGCTATGAGGTTGTCGCTCAACACATTGATGTCAGGGAGGCGGCGCCGCCGACGATTGAAAAGGTAATAGTGTTTCATCTATTATTTCTGGTCGATTATCTGATTTTGTTCAAAAGGAGGGTTTCCATTATTATTATATTTATTTGTTTAGAAAAGTATGGTTTGTTGTTATAGGGTTTGGGTTCCATGTTTATATGTTTGGGGCAACATGATACCTTTAGTGTTAACAAAAACATGTTTTTGCAAGGAAGTTTAATAAGGTTTGTGTTGTGTCTTGTGCGAACAGGTGGTCTCGAAGATCAGTATATCGGGTTACAGGTATGTATATAATGTATGCAGTTCAGTGTGTATATTTGTGGTTCACTGTCTCATTGTGATATAATATTCTTTTTGTTTGTCAGGCAGTTCGACGTCTGAAAACCCTAGTGTTATAGTCATAAATGATAGCAGCAATAAGGTGGAAAAGGGAAATGAAGAGCGAATTGCCGTTACGGAGAAGGAATCTGAACCTGGTGGATATGGGCAGACCCAAAGAGCATTGGGTAAGAAAAATAAAATGTAACCTTTGTTTTGTGTGCGTTTATGTGGCAATTTTTATAAAGTCATATAATTGTTTTTTATTCCACAGATTTTGATGATTCGGACTTGGATGCCCTAATTGCAGTGCTGAAGAAGAAAAAAAAGGTAGGTATCAAAGAATCTGTTTTGTGTTTAGCATATATTAACACTTGTTATCTTTTTCGAGTATTAACTTTTGTTGGTGGACAAATTGTGTATCTAAACGGTCAAAAAGACACCTGATACGGAGACGACATGTCTCAAGTCAAGGAAGGACGGAGGTACATGGTTTTGTTTGAAAATGTTTTTGAATTTTTTAGGGTGTGGCCTAAAACCTGATTATAATAACATGTGTTACAGACAAAAGGTCAGCATGCACAAGTATGGCTGGATCATCTGCCCGTAAAGGTATGTGTTTGCTGCCCACATTCCACCGTCTTTGGGTTAACATGTGTTATTAACACTCTATGCACCATAATTGTGTATTTTAACTGACAAATTGTTGTAATGTATATAAATAGTGAAAAAGACACTTGATACGGACAAGACAACCCTAAAGTCAAAGAAGATCAAAGGTAGGGGGTTTTGATTTTAATGTTTATGAATGTCTGGGGGAGGACCTGACTACAATAATATGTGTAAACAGATAAAATGCCACCAAGTGCGGGTACGGCGGGGTCATCTGGCGGGAAAGGTAGCGACTGTAAATTGTTTACCATGTGTTACCTATATAGATGTTTAGAGATTCTGTAATTTAACATTTGTTAAAACCATTACACCGTCTACGGGTACAAGCAAGTGGGTTAGGGTGCGTAAGAGGAAGAATACGGCCCCTGCTGATGGTGAACAACCATTAGGTACAAATGTCGAGGGAGATTTGGGACGGAAGCGCAAAGTGTCTAAAAGGGACTAGTTCACGATGATTAAGACACGTTCATCTCCTTTCCAATTTTTAAGATGTATTTCAGTGTTGTCATCTAAATAACAACTAGCAGTGAAGGAGATGGGGTTTGGACGGCTCCTGCATTTTAGGATGAATGGGGTGCCTCTAAAGTTGGTGCACTTTGTCATTGACAGCTTTGATCCTGATACAATGGAGATACATGCTCCATGTGGTGACATGAAGATAAACAGGAGCGTTGTTGGTAAATTGTTGGGGATACCGAGTGGTGGTGTCAAATTGATGTCAACAGAAAGGAAGACTTATGTGGATAATGCTGTGAAAAAGTGGATGAAAAATTATAGAAGTAAGTTGGTCTCAGCCAAGAGTATGGTTGACAGTATTGAAAAGTCGGGTGGGGCAGACACCTTCGACTTCCGTATGGATTTCATAATTTGTTTTGTTACTGTGATGATCGACTGTCACAAGCAAGGGACCTTAAAGGAGGCGATCTTATATCAAATATCGAGTGACATGAAGTTTAGCGACATTGATTGGTGTGGGCTATTAGTTGAGCAGCCGAGGGAGTGTAAAAAAGGTTGGGATAGGTGTGATCCGCATAACCCCTTTACTGGACCGCTTGCAATACTAACGGTACCTTTATGTACTTCTTTGTAATTTTCTCTTGTTATACCTGTCATGCAGTTTTGAAACATTGTATATATGCCCCTTTGCAGCTCTTGTATGTGGATAGAGCAACTTTCATAGGGATGGATGTGGATTACAGTGTCTATCCAATGACTTACTGGACGGCGAAGTGGTTGAAGGATAGGGAGAAGTTGGAAATTCTGAATGGTGGGTTTGGGAAGGGCTTGCTTAAGCGTTTAAGTATAACATGGGATAAAAATGACCAGCCTAGTGTCAAGGTGCGTGCATTTTTTTATAACATATGTTATTTAGCTCCTTTTCATTATTATTATTATTAATGTTGTTGAGCTTGCTTTTTACGTGAAAACAGGATAGGGTGCAAGTGGTGGGAGCAAACATAGATGAAATCTTAAAGTACAAAAAGAGGGTTGAAGATGTTTTAGGAGTGTTATGTACAGAGCATCCTGAAGACGTTGATGTTCAAACTTTGAAGGCAAAATATGCGACACTTCTGGATGTTAAGCCCATATGGATTAGAGATTTTCAGGCTAGTGAGCAAATAAACGATGTGTTAAGTATATTGAATGCCGAGAATCCGGATTCAGCGGGTTGCCAGAGTAGTGAGGCATTAGGTGATGTTGATTGTTCCAGCCCTGTCATGAGCCAGTACCGAAATAACAAGCGCAAAACACGTAGCTCTAAATCACGTGACGGACAGCCGGGCCATATTGGTGCGCCTACTAGTAGCAAAGAGAGTGAACCTGGTGAGTTACGTATTTTCTTGAACTTTCATGGGTCTTTTGTATTTTTATACTAACATGAGTTAATATGATTCGTGAGTATTGACCAAAAGGAGAATGAGAATGCTGAATTAGATTCTCCATGGGTGGTTGTTAGTCAATATCGGAGACGTTTAGATAAGGCTGGGGCGAAGCGTATCCCAAGTGGTGAGGCCAAAGAAGGTTACCAAAACCGCTGGATAAATAACCTCTGTTAGTAGTGTTGTTGAGTAACATATGTTACTGTTATTGTTTTTCAGATGACGGTGGAGCACGTAAGGCGTAAGGCGTTGAGCAAGAAAAAAACAAAACATGCTGGTGCGCACAAGGTAGCAGATGTTTCTAATGTTAGTGGTTCAGGGAAAAGGTCAGTAAGGCGTAAAGCAATGGGACTCCGCGGTGCAGACGACGGGGAAAAAGATGTTTTAAATGATGGATGGGCAGAACCTGTGTTAGATCTGGGCAGTCCGGGAGGAAAGCAAGAAGGGGGCAATGTTGCTACCAGTGAGTGAGGCAGGCAAGGCACAACCAATCGGTGATGTATTTATTTATAATTATTGTTAACATGGTTCCTTACACTTATTCTTTGCACCAATCGGTGACATGTGTTAAACCTACGCACATTTCACAGGGGCTGATACGGAAATAGTTGGCCCTAGTTGCGAAGAAACTGTTTCACCTCTGTCAATACCGAGCGAAAAGTATAAATGGGATCGTGTTCCCAGCAGTTAGGCATGCAATGCACCAGAAAGTTATTACTTTTTTTTTTATAATTATTGCACACATAGTTGACTTAAAAAATATTATTCTGTGTTGAGTTGGTAACATGTGTTAAATGTACCTTGGCTCGGCAGATCCTATTTTGCAAGAGGTTGGCAGTGGTGGTAACAAAACAGACGATCGGTTGGAAATGGATGAAAGTACAATTGGACCTGGTATATTTGCTGAACTTGCAAAAACATTTGAAAAAGAATGTAACGACCCGGTTACTAGCCCCAAAAATTTGTCGCGACTAAAAATTAGAATGACGAAGAAATAATAAATACTAATGTTAAAATATAAGAATAATATTATACGCGAGTACTAGTTACGAACTTGAACCCGAATAATTATGTATGTATACGAAAATACGTTACGAGATTGAACTAATACCCGATAACGAACTCAAACCCGAACTCGAACCTGATATGGTGAGTCACCAAGGGAGGCTCCCCTTGTGGTGACAACACCTTTTAAAAACTGATAGATTTACAAATGGTTTTCTAAACCTATTCACTCTTTTAAAAACCCCATACCCCTTAGGGTCTGTTTGGTATGGCATAATGGAATAGATGAGGGAATGGAATGGAAGAGGTAATGGAATGGACAAGGTAATGGATTAGATCATTACCATTCCATGTCTTGTTTGGTTGCCATGTGGGAATGAAACAAAACATTATTTTATGTTGTTGGATATGTAGGAAAAGACGAAGGAAAAAAATCAGTGGTGAGTGGTGGTGATGGTGGGTGGTGATATGTGGCGGGTAGCGATGGTGGTAGGTGGCGGCGGCAGTGGTGGTGACGGTGGAAAGCGGAGGTGAATGGCCGTGATGGTGGGTGGGCGACAATGGTTAGTAGTGGAGGTGGTGGATGGTGGTAGTGATGGTATGTGGTGGTGTGTGGCGGTAGCGTGGTGGTGGGTGGCGACGACGGTGGTGGGTGGTGGCGAAGATGGCAATGGGTGGAGGTGGATGGCGGTGATGGTGGGTGGTTGACAGTGGTGGGTGGCAGCGGTGGTGGGTGGCTGAAGGTAGTGGGTGGTGGTGGTTGGTGGCTACGACGATAGTGATGGATGGTGACGGCGAGGGTGGGCGACGATGGTGGGTGGTGGGTGGTGGGTGACGGTGGTAGGTGGTGGGCGACGGTGGTGGTTGGCGTTGGGTGGTATCGAATGGCGGTGGTGGGTGGGTGACGGTGGTGGGTGGCGACGGTGTGGGGTGGGTGAAGGTAGTGGGTGGCAGCAACGGCGGTGGTGGGTGGTGACGACGGTGGTGGGTGGTGGCGGCAGTGGTGGTTGGAGACGGTGGTAGGTGGTGGGCGACGGTGGTGGCTGGTGACGACGGTGTTGGGTGGTGACGATGGTGGTGGGTGGTGGTGGTTGGTGGGTTATGTTGTTGTTAGTAAAGGGTGAATGAGGGATGGAATGAAAAAAAAACATGGGGGGGTGGATGGAATGGTTTTGAAGGAATGGAATGCCTTGTGGAATGGGTGATTCCATTCCTTTAACCAACCAAACACACTATTTTTCATTACCTCGTAATGGTTCATTCCATTCCCCATTCCATTCCATCGTACCAAACACTACCTTAGGTTCTTAATTTGCCTGTTCACATATACACACTCATTGAAACACACACATATATAGCTTAAGAGAGAGAGAACCAAAAGATTGAAAGAAGGGAGGTGTTGGAGGTCTCCGACCACCGTAACTGTTGGGTCTGCTGACCTGGAGAAGAACAGATGATTGAAAAGACAAAATATTCTATCTTTTGATCCTTGAATAAAAACAGTTGTTATAAAGAAGCTTTCCCCAAAAGACTGTTGACCCTAACAACTGCTGCATCAAACAACTGATAAAGACAACTGCTGCTGCTGAAAGGTCTGCTCAACAAAAGTCTGATGAACAAAGGTCTGATGAAGAAACAACTGCTGAAGAACAAAGGTCTGTTGAACCAACAGCACTTTGGTTCAACAGATGATAGAGACCATCAGAGCTTTACTTTACAGTGTTTTGTAGTAACAGAGTTTTCAATGTAACAGTAGTTATAGTTAGCAGATGTTAGAAGTTGTTAGTCAGTTAGAGGTCGCTGTCTTAGGTGACGTCAGCACTGATCATCAGAGGTTTAGTGTTAGTCTATAAATAGAACAGTGGATGTACTGTTCTATTCATCACTCGTCATTCTCTTAAGACAAACATTCTCTGAGTTATCAGGCTGAGGGGGAGTTTACTTGTACGATTGTAATCTTTCAGTTTAATGAAAGCATTCGATTAAAAACAATTATTCTCCATGTTTTGATTTAAAGTTTATTCCGCTGCACTTTCCATTTATATTTCACTTCATTCATTTCATACTTATCTAAACAATCAAAACAAACAGAACTCAGATCCTAACAATTGGTATCAGAGCTTGGTCAATTAAATTCGATCTAACCAATCAATTTAATATAAACAGATCAGCTCACAATTATTGATATCGTTTGTTTGTCGGATTTAAAACAGAGTAATAGTTTATTTTCGTTTCAACAGTTAATAAACAGACTTTGTTTTTGAAAAATCAAGAGAATGACTTCACTCAATCAAGATCCACACAACACTGGCACTAGCAACAAGCCTCCGATGCTTGTCAGGTCAGAATTCAACATCTGGCAGCGTCGGGTGGCTCATGTGTTAGCACAACAAAACACAGGGTGCTGGAAATCGGTAGTATTTGGACCACATGTTCCAATGGTACCGAGTGCCGAGGATCCAAAGATCCAAGTACCAAAGAGTGTTGAGAACTACTCAGAGCAAGATTTTCAAAAAATCGAGCTAGATGCCAAGGCTTTCAGCATAGTAGCCATGGCACTGCCGAATGATATCTATGCCGGACTCTTGCAGTGCAATAGTGCTAAAGAACTGTGGGATGCTCTTAAAGAGCAGTTCGGGGGAACTGAAGATGTGATTGAAAACAACCGTGAAATACTTAACCAACAATATGAAACGTTTAGTCACATAAAAGGGGAGTCGTTAACACAACAGTTTGAAAGGTTTAATTGTCTGATTAGTGAACTAAAACTGGTTGGTCTAACTTTTCCTAATTCAACACTGAATCATAGGTTTCTTAGATCACTTCAGGACAAATGGGACACTATAGCTATAGTCATGAGAAACTCTATCGGATTCAAAGACCTGACCCTGACCCAGCTTCATGGTAAGCTCCTGACTTATGAAAGGGAGCTTAACCAGAAAAAGAAGCTCCAGGACTCTGGAAAAGTGTCAGATGACTATGTATTTGGGAATACTGCACTTTTGGGCCAAGAGGAGGGTTCTGGAAGTAGTAAGGATCAGAGTTATGATCATTACATTGACATAACCACTGGTTTTAACAATGATTCTTACTCATCACCCAACTATGCTTTTGCAGCTAGTGGTGATATCCAGGCTTCTAATAATTCATCTTTTGTGTACAATGACCTTCAATATATTGACCCTTTGGACTTAGAAGAAATGGACATCTTGCATCAGGTTGCCCTGCTCAGTATTAGAACCAATAACTTCTATAAGAAAACTGGCAGGAGGTACCCAGGTTTACATGGTGGGTCAAAGGTGGGGTTGGATAAATCAAAGATAAAGTGTTACAAGTGTCATAGAATGGGTCACTTTGCTAGGGAATGTAGGAGTCAAAATGGTACACCTATGATCACCTATCAAAATCAAAGGCCTCGGACCAACACTTATCAAACCATCCCTGTACCAAATGTGCAAAACACTGCTCACTTTGCACAAACCCAAACCACTGTTCCTGTGCACTATGTTCAAACCACTGTTCCTCAGTATCACTATGTCCAAACACCTGTTACTCAGGCACAAGTGCCAATGACTGCTGCTCCACCCTCTGCTCCAGCAGAGACCAGTCAACCAGGTCAACAGAGTTCCTTTACTCAAGGCTTTGCTGATTGGAGCAGTCTACCAGATGAGATAACAGATGACAACATTGCTTTAGTTGCCAATTCTGAAAATAACTTTTGTTTTATGGCGCTAGAAACAATTGTTGAAGAGACTGATTCTGAGGGTGTGGTGTCTATGTCTAAAAATGTGACTAATGGTGTTGTTGATGAAGTTGTTTCAGTTGAAGAATCTGAAGTGGAGGTTGTGAATCTCTCAGACCCCTGGGGTAGTGATGATTGTGATTGCCAGTGTAACTGTGCCTTGATGGCTGCTGCTAAGGTATCTCCTCAAATCTTAAATGACTTATGCTCAGACAAATGTATTGTGGCATTTGCTAAGATAAAAGAGGTGAATGAAAACTTTAGAAAGAAAATTTTGGAAGATGAAATTCAGTTTGAAAAACTCACTAAAGAGTTAAAATAAAAAATAACTGAAAAAGAATCTGAAATCAGCAGTTTAAAACATGAAGCAAGCATAACCAGAGACCAGCTTCAGACTATGATAACCAAATATCATAGTTGTAAAAAGGAGCTTGAGTCCACCCAAGTTGAATGTCAGAAATGGGTGGAATCATCAAAAGGTTTTGAGATGATTGTCAACCAACAATCTAAAAGTCATGTGAAATTTGGGTTTGGTTTTCAAGAAACCACTACTCAGAGTTCACAAACCACTGACAAAAAGGGACCACAGTTGGTTGAAGTCATCCCCACAAATTCAAAAGGTCAAGAAATCAAGGTTACTGAACCCAATGGCAAGAAAATCATTCTTGAAAAGTTGGAAGGTACACCCTCATTTGATGAAATTGAGAAATATCAATTCAAACAAACCTAGTTAGATGAGTGTGAAGTCCTTGAGAATTTTAAACCAATGACCTTCAAAACCCTTGATGGTAAAATGGCACCACAGGAAAAAGTCATCCCTTTGAGAGATCTTCCAACAGATGATCAAACATCTGTTGAAAAGAAGAAAGAAAAAGGGAAGCCAAAAACAACTTGTTTTGTGATTTTTGTGAAAAGAACCATGTCACCAAAAATTGTTTTCTTCTAAAAGAATATGACATCAACAAAGCAACAAGTTTAAATGATTCTAAAACAAATGAATGTTTAATCTGTAAGAAAAAGAATCACAAAACAAAAGAGTGCCTGTATCTCAAAAATTTTGATGAAAAGATAAAAGAGTACAAGGCTAAAACTCTTGAAAGTCAAGTGGTGAGTACTTCAAAAGGAAAACCCAAACAAACTTTTGAACCAGTCCAAACAGCTGTTACCAAAAGTCTGAACAAAAACTCTGCTCCAGAGATGTTCAGGTAACAGATGTTCCACCAGTCAACAGACTACCAAGAGGATATGGACAACCCACTTGTCATCGTCTGCCACATGTTTATGAAGAGCCCAAAAGGCCTTCAAAACCAAAAGTGAACAGACATCCTCATGGTTTTCAGCATCTGACAGGAAATGATCAAACATCTGTTGGACCAAGTGTTGACATTCAAGCACTGGCAAATGGTCAACTACAGCTGTTGAACCTAGTCCAAAAGCTAGTTCAAACCACTGATCATTCTCCTCAACTTAAGGCTGAGACATCTAAGAACCCATCCAAAGCTAATTTGGCTTTGGACACTCACCAAAACTAAAATCTTTACTGATGTGCAGGGAGCTTCTGCTTGCTTAGATAGTTTATGGTATGTAGATAGTGGAGACTCCGGGCACATGACAGGATGTAGAGCCCTTCTTCTGGACTTTCTTGCACATGGAGGGGGTGATATATCCTTTGGTAATGATTCTAAAGGAAAAGTGTTGGGTTCTGGAACTGTCAAAGCATGGAGGCTTAAGTTTGAAAATGTTAATCTGATAGACAATCTAAAATTTAATCTACTTAGTGTGTCTCAAATGAGTGACAAAGGATATGGGTCATTCTTCACTAAGCAAACATGTAAGATTGTTGGCCCAGAGGCTGTTGAAAAGATTAACACCATCATTGCTGAGAGCAAAGCACAACTTGTTGCTCATAGAAGTGGCAATGTGTATGTAGTTGATATGTTGAAGGATAACCCTATGGCAAATGTCTGTCTGTTCTCTGCTGCCTCTACCAAAGAGACAGTATTGTGGCATAGGAGACTTGGTCACACCAACCTTCAAACTATCAACTCTCTCTCCAAACAAAACCTTGTCAGAGGTTTGCCATCAAAAGAATTCAAATGTGATGAGCATTGTGTTTCCTGTCTAAAAGGAAAACAACATAAAAGCTCTTACAAATCAATTGATGAGTCCAAAACTAGTCAGTGTTTACAATTGTTGCACATGGACTTGTTTGGCCCAATTAAAATCATGAGTCTAAGAAGAAAGAGATTTTGTCTTGTCATAGTTGATGATTTTTCTAGGTTTACATGGACTTACTTTTTACATTCTAAGGATGAGACTGCAGGTATTTTGAAGGACTTTGTCACCAAAGTTGAAAAACAATATGACTTGCCAGTAAAAGTCTTTAGAAGTGACAATGGAACAGAGTTTAAGAATAAGGAGTTGGATGATTTCTGTGTGTCAAAAGGGATTGTAAGGCAGTACAGTATCCCAAGAACACCAGAGCAAAATGGGGTGGTTGAGAGAAAGAACAGAACTCTCATTGAAGCTGCAAGAACAATGCTAGCAGATTCTGGTTTGCCACTGTAAACATTGCTTGCTATGTTCAAAACAGAGTTTTAATCAACCCAAGACATCAAAAGACTGCTTATGAAATTTTGTTCAAAATCAAACCACTGATATCATTTTTCAAAGTCTTTGGCTGCCCATGTTTCATTTTAAATCTTAAAGATTCCATTTCAAAATTTGCAGCCAAAGTAGATTGTGGATATTTTCTGGGGTATTCTTTTACTGCTAAGGCCTATAAAGTGTTTAACACAAGGACCAAAACAATAGAAGAAACTCTGAATGTGAAGTTCAATGAACTTTCATCTTTAAAAATCCCAGCAAACCCTGCTGAGTTATTTGATTTGGATAAATTCAAATTTGAAGATATTACTGTCAAAACTAACAGTGCAGGTACTCCACAGTCTTCACAACAAGATTACAGAATGGATGTTGTGATTCCAGATCACTACAAAGTCTATCCTGTATCAGAGGAAGCAGTAGTTCAAAACAACTGTCAAAACTCTATCACAGCTGAGTCAGCCACTGTTGGCCAGTCTTATCCCCAAACCACTGATTCACCCAGCCAATCCACTGCTCAATCATCTGTTGACAAAAGTCAATCATCTGTTGACCATAGTCAAACATCTGTTGACAAAAGTCAGTCCAATTTTACACCACTTGGACCCATTCCTCCACCTCCATTCCCAACATCTGTTGACACTACAAAAGTGCAAACAGATGTTATGTCAACAGAGTCTCCAAACCTCTGTCCTTCACCTCAAAATGCCATCATACCATATCAGGGAGATCTAATCTACCTAAGAGCTCATCCACCAGATCAAATCATTGGCAACATCAGAGAAGGTGTGCTCACAAGGAGCCAATCTTCAAATATCTGTCTTTTTGCAGGTTTTCTATCCCTCACACAACCTGTCAAGTACCAAGAGGCACTGAAAGACAACAGTTGGGTGGAAGCCATGCAAGAAGAGCTCCTTCAGTTAAAAAGACAACAAGTATGGGAACTTGTACCACTGCCTAAGGATGTTTGTCCAATTGGCACAAAGTGGGTCTTCAAAAACAAAACTTGTAACACCCCAACCCGGTTAGAGCTGACATGTCACTATTACAGATATCATAAATTAAACGATATTCCATTTAAACAAAGAAAATGGAAATCCCAAGACAACCAAAAAGTATCAAGTCAAGTTAAAGAACCCTATGTCTTAATTTATTTAAATCCAAAAATAACGAAAACGATAAGTCTTAGAAAAAAAAAATCTTGAACTTCTTATTTCTCTCATCCCTGATATCCCGGATTTCCCCGATTACCTGCCAACCAAAATACACAAACACAACAAAGAAAATACGGTTGAGCCAAGGGTTTGCTCAGTAACGGAAATATCAATAGTACTGGTAAATAGCGAACATAAGGAAAGAAATACGAAAATCAGAACAAACTCTAATTCAAACTCGAATCCAAAACTGAAACGGAAACAAATACTGAACAAAATCTGAGGCACAACCCGATACTTGATCGGACGAAAACAAACATATAGAGAAGCATATCAGAGCACATAAACAATTATAAGACCACATGACTACCTCTAGCAATAAATAAATTAAGTCACGTGAAACGGATGCACCAATGAGCCTAAACAGACTGGTACACAGCTAGCTAGTCCGTGCACCTATGAGATGGTGAGTGTGGCGTGCACCCCTTATTCCATCTCCAGACAACAAACTCAAACTCAGAGCTAAGATCGATCTATACGCCTCAAGGGGCCAAGTGTTATGTAAAACACAATCTAGAAACGCCGTGAACTTTTATTACGCACTGTCACGATAAGTGCCATGCCGTTGACGCCCAAACGGCAAGCCAGACGCTCGGGTGACAGAGTACAAAACTAAGGCCATGTATAAAATAATGGCAACTGAAAGTCATGCTAACGGAAACATGCAACAATGATTACAATTTTTAAGGTCTATTGCATGCTACAATAATTTGACAAATATTTAAGCGAAACTGAAAGGACTAATAAAAGAAAATAACCCGTACAGCAAGGTAGCGGGTATATAGAAAATAAATGAAAGAATACTATGATATCAAGAAAATAGAATCCGTACCTTAGCTAGCAAAGCAAAAGATATCCACAAACTGAGGTAGTCCTTAAAAGTATGCAACCCTAAATCCCTATCTATGAGATTAGTATATAATAGTTTAATAAAAGATCGTTTGATAAAATTTTCCCGGCGACCTCAAACTGAACTGACCCGACATGACCCGACATAATTTGTTAATATATGCAGCTTACAAAATCTACTTAATCACCTTATCTTAAGGTCTTTAGGATAATGATCTAGAAGTTTAGATCTTATTTAGTAAAATAATCTTTATAAAAGTTTGAGATTTATAATATTCACTACATAAACTTAAACCATGGGTTTCTATACAAACACATAAGTATGATCAGTTAATTAAAATTAGTAAAAAAAAATGGTTTGATTTCCCTTTAATCAATTTAAAGGGATCGATGCATACTTATATATAATATATATGCATACACACATTAATAACACACACCACACACATTCATACAAGACACACGCTAATATTGAAATCCAAAATTTAGAATTTGCCATCTCTCCCATGCAAACTTACCCACACACATACATATATCCAGGCGCTAAAATGGTTACACCCAAGAAACACACACATACATAATAGATTATAGATTTCTAACCATCCCCAAAGGTAACGACCCCGGATTGCCGGAAAAGTAATAGCCCATAAATGTTTTAAACAGCGAAGGAAAGATTCCCGGTTACCTGTGCAAGCAAAACGGAGAGAACACGGTGGCGAGTGGTAGTGTAGCGGCGGCGACTGACCGTGGTTCGGGGACTCGAGTGACTAAAACGATGGCAGCGAACGGAGTTACGGTGGTACTGGAACGGTGAATTCGATGGCTGGCGCGAAAAGAGTCGTACGGTGAGTGGTGGTGGCTGAGGAATACGATGACGAGGGTGATGGCGGTTCCGTTTGAGAGGAACTCGACAGAAGTTTTTTTTTTTTTTTTTATAAAACCTAGAGGAGCGGCTACCCAAGATTTATAATTGCATATGTCGGTTGTATACGAGATTTCCGAAATCACTTTGTATTTCGTAATTGACGAGCGAGATATTTGTTGTTATGATTATTGAGAGAAGTCTCAATTTTGACTTTCCAAACTCAAAGGTTTACATTTATATAAAGATTTGATTGAGTATTATTAATAATATTATTATTATTAAAAATGTATTAAAATTATTATTATTATTACTATTATTATTATTATTATTATTATTATTAGTTATTAGTTATTCGGGTATTACAATTCTACCCTCCTAAAATAAAAAATTTGTCCTCAAAATTGGTAAATACGGATATGGATACTTTTCGGATCCCAAACATATGGAAGAAACTCGATACTACCACATAAATTAGACATAGGAAGCATTGCACTCTAAAATAAGGAGTCACTGGGGTGACAGGTAACCATAACTGAAATAGACTGAAGTTCAAAAGCAAACCAAATAAAATCATCTAACCTTCACTGCGAAGAACTAAGGCGCGAACAGATTCGGATATTGGGCGCGGACCGTGTCTTCCACCTCCCATGTGGCCTCACGCTCGGAATGATTCTTCCAAAGAACTTTAACGAAAGGAATAGTCTTCTTGCGCATAACGCGTTCTTGTCGATCAAGAATAGCTTCGGCTTCCTCTTCGAGTGACAAGTCTTCCTGAATCTGATGGAGCGGATAACTCACAACATGTAGCGGATGATAGTTGTACCCCCTAAGAAGAGATACGTGAAAAACATTATGCACGTGCGATAATTGGGGTGGTAGTGCCAAGCGATAAGAGACTTCCCCAACTCTATCAAGGATTTCAAACGGACCGATGAATCTAGGGCTAAGCTTTCCTTTGATTCCAAAACGGAGAACACCCCTAAAAGGCGAAACTCGTAAGAATACACGATCACCAACACTAAACTCTAAAGCTCGACGATGTCGGTCTGCATAGCTTTTCTGACGACTCTGAGCTTCCTTCAATTTTTCTCGAGCGATAGCTACTTTATCACTTGTGATCTGCACTAATTCTGGTCCCTCAATGATTTTCTCGCCAACTTCTTCCCAACAGATAGGAGCCCTACACTTTCGACCATAAAGAAGTTCAAATGGTGCCATACCGATGCTAGCTTGCCAACTATTATTGTAGGCAAACTCAACAAGACAAAGATACTCATCCCAATTTCCAGTCCACTCTAAGGCACAAGCGCGAAGCATATCCTCGAGTGTTTGAATGGTACGTTCTGACTGTCCATCGGTCTGAGGATGGAACGCGGTGCTGAACCTCAATCTAGTTCCCCACGCTGCCTGCAACCCTTTCCAAAAACGAGAAGTGAATCGCGGATCTCGATCGGAAACAATAGAGACTGGGGTGCCATGGAGTCTAATAATTTCTTGAGTAAATATCTCAGATAATCTGCTGACTGAGAATCCCTGCTGAATTGGAAGAAAATGAGCAGACTTTGACAAACGATCAACTACAACCCATATAGCATCATTCTTTCTAAATGTTCTTGGCAACCCTGTTACGAAATCCATCGAAATATCATCCCACTTCCATACTGGAATATCTAGTGGTTGAAGCAAACCACCAGCCCTCTGATGTTCGGTCTTAACTTGCTGACAAGTGAGACATCTACTGACATATCTAGCCACATCCTCCTTCATAGCGCTCCACCAAAAGTGTTGTCGAAGATCCCGATACATCTTTGTAGATCCCGGATGGATTGAGAATGGTGAACTGTGAGCTTCGGCTAATAATGACTCCCGTAAGGTAGAATCATTTGGCACACATAACCGTTTTCCACACCAAACTACTCCATTTTCGTCAATCCTGAATTCTGTCTGCTTACCAACCTTCAAATTCTGAACTATAGCCCAAAGCTCTCCATCATCTTGCTGGGCAACTTTGATCCGTGATATCAAGTCTGGCTCAATTTGAAATCAGGCTAGATAACCTTCGGTGTCACCAAGGTAAAGACCAATACCTAGCCTGTCTAAATCAGTGACAATATGTGGTTGCAACTGTAAAGAGGCAACCGACCCTGAATTCTTTTGGCTTAGAGCATTAGCCACAACGTTGGCCTTCCCTGGATGATACTGAATGTTGGCATCATAATCCTTTAGCAGCTCTAGCCAACGTCTCTGTCTCATGTTCAACTCCTTTTGTGTAAAGATGTACTTCAAGCTCTTGTGATCGGTGAAAATATCACAAGTCTCTCCGTACAAATAATGTCGCCAAATCTTTAGAGCAAAGACGACGGCAGCAAGCTCAAGGTCATGAGTCGGATAATTAACTTCATACGGTTTCAACTGACGTGAGGCATAAGCAATGACCTTTTTATGCTGTATTAAAACACATCCAAGACCCTTTTTCGAAGCATCACTATAAATCTGATATCCACCTGTACCCGATGGGAGTGTGAGAATCGGGGCAGACACCAACCTTTTCTTCAGTTCCTGGAAGCTTCTCTCTCGGTCATCATTCCAAGAGTACTTAACCCCTTTTCTCATAAGTTGCGTGAGCGGCAACGCAATAGTTGAAAATCCTTCAACGAATCTACGATAATATCCGGCGAGGCCTAGGAAACTACGAACCTCGGTGACTGAAGTAGGTGTAGGCCATTTAGTGATTGCTTCCACCTTAGCGGGATCCATAGAGATACCACTAGCAGAAACGACATGACCGAGAAAAGCTACTTGGTCTAACCAGAATTCGCACTTTGAGAATTTTGCATACAATTTCTTTTGTCGCAAAATCTCAAGTACAATACGAAGATGATCCTCATGTTCTTCTCTGCTCTTAGAATAAATAAGAATATCATCAATGAAGACTATGACAAATTTATCAAGAAACTCATGAAAAACTCGGTTCATTAGATCCATGAAGACGGCTGGAGCATTAGTTAAACCAAACGGCATGACCAAAAACTCATAGTGACCATACCGAGTACGAAAAGCTGACTTAGGCACATCTGAATCTCTAATCTTAAGTTGGTGGTAACCAGATCTCAAATCAATCTTAGAAAAACATTTGGCACCCTGAAGCTGGTCAAATAGATCATCTATGCGAGGAAGCGGATATCGATTCCGGATGGTGATTTTGTTTAACTCTCGATAGTCGATACAGAGTCTCATAGAACCATCCTTCTTTTTAACGAATAAGACTGGTGCGCCCCAAGGTGAGACGCTTGGTCTGATAAAACCAAGTTCCAACAATTCTTGTAGCTGTTCTTTGAGCTCCTTGAGCTCTAGAGGTGCCATGCGATATGGTGCCTTAGATATCGGTTCGGCACCGGGAACAAGATCAATAGTGAACTCCACCTCACGATCTGGGGGGATTCCAGGCAATTCCTTAGGAAATACGTCCGGAAAATCACAGACAATCGGATAATCAGAAATACTAGGTTCCTCAGAAGATGTAACTTTCACTGAAGCAAGAAATCCAGCACAACCATGCGACAAAAACTTTTGAGCCTTAAGTGCAGAAATGATTTTCAAAGATTTACGAGGTTGAGTCCCCTAATAGATAAATTCGGGACACTGAGGGTTTCCAAAAAGAACACGACGGGTTTGACATTCAATCGAAACGTTATGCTGTGATAACCAGTCCATACCAAGAATAACATCAAAATCACTCATGTGAATAGGATACAAGTCTGCTGCACGGATGACAGAATCAATTCGAATCGGACAATCTCTATACACGTGAGAGATGACAGAAGCATCTCTCAAAGGGGTGGATATGACTAAAGGGCACTCTAAGGTAGTAGGCGAAGACTTCAAATACTTAGCAAATAAAAGCGACACCACAGAATGTGTAGCACCGGTATCAAACAGAGCATACATTTCATGTTCACCAATAAGCACATAACCAGAAACCGTACCTATGGAAGGAAATAAAATTCATACTATGATGAATGAACAAAATTTGCATCCATTGAAGGAAAAGAAATCATATTAAGGTTATAAGAAAACAAAATTTGTACCTGGGGCATTGGCTGCATCATTAGCTGTAAGTGCAAAGACTCATCCAGCAGGTTTGGTGTTTCCCCCAACATTTGTTTTTTGATTAAGCTGGGGGCAAGCTTTAATTTGGTGTCCGGAACCTCCACATCTGAAGCAGAGACCTTCAGCTTTGCGACAAGGACCCTTATGTGGCTTCCCACAAGTGGCACAAGGGGGGTCGCGGTTAGGTGGCGGATTTTGATGATCCTGAGGTTTAGGTGCCTGATTTTGCTGAGAAGGCCTATGATTTTGGTTTCGATTGCCCCCATTTCGCGACTGGTTATTGAAACCTCCATCAGAACGGTGCCTACGGTCTCGAGGTACCGAGGATTTATCATTACCAGCATGAGAATAAGAGTGATCCTGATTATTTTCTCTCGGCCGCTTACGGTTATCATCAAATACCTTCTAACGATGCTTCTTATCGTTATCCAGGTTCTTGACAGCATCAACTATCTCATTAATGTCAGCCAGAGGAAGGTTTAGGATGAACTTCCTATCCCGATCACAAATAGCCCATTTGAAACGATTGGTTTGTTGCTGTAGTGTACCTGCAGCTGGGCCTAGGAAGCTAACCAAACGATAGAAACGGGTCTTCAAATCCATAATAGGTTCATCATTACTCTGCATAATAGAAGAGTACTCCCTCAGGTATTCATTGCGGTCAGCGTCTGTGAAATATTGCCCATAAAACAAAGCCCGAAACTCATCCCAAGGTAGTGTAGCAGCATAATTATCCCCTCCCCGAGCATTTTTCAGAGTCTTCCACCATCTATGTGCATCATCCTCCAGTTTATAACTAGCAAGCCTAACTTTGAACACATCATCCACACCCAACACCTCAAATAACTTCTCAATATGAGCAATCCAATTCTCAGCCTCAACCGGAGTAGCGGCAGTACTGAAGGATTTCGGCTTTAACTTTTGGAACCGATCCAGCCAAACATGAATGCCAACAGGAGGGTTAGCATTAGCATCTCCATTGGCATTGGCGTTGGCATTAGCGTTAGCGTTGGCGTTGGCGTTAGTATTGGCATTACCCTGCTGAAGTTGTTGGATCAAGTTAGGAATCAAGCCCGCAATCGCCGCATTAACAGCGTTAGCAACGAGGGTCTCGAGGGGAACGTCGCCAGAATTCTCCGCATCCTCACTAGAGTTGTTCCCACGTCTAGGAGCCATTCTGAAAGGATGTTATACTTGTGAGTAAAGAAAAACATTTATATTATGCGAAATAAAAAAAATGGAAAGGATGAATCCTAACCCAACGTCTACCCATTACCTCACATGATTAATTTTTAGTGTTTAAGTTTTCTACAGGAAAGAGCCTGAGGCTCTGATACCATAATTGTAACACCCCAACCCGGTTATCGGGGAAATCCGGGATATCAGGGATGAGAGAAATAAGAAGTTCAAGATTTTTTTTTCTAAGACTTATCATTTTCGTTATTTTTGGATTTAAATAAATTAAGACATAGGGTTCTTTAACTTGACTTGATACTTTTTGGTTGTCTTGGGATTTCCATTTTCTTTGTTTAAATGGAATATCGTTTAATTTATGATATCTGTAATAGTGACATGTCAGCTCTAACCGGGTTGGGGTGTTACAATTATGGTATCAGAGCCACTCCTGTGTCGTTCGTGATGGTGGGGCAAACCTCATCGAGGACGATGAGTCCCTAAGGGGGGGTGATTGTAACAGTACCGATTTCTGAGAAGATTAAGATGGACCTTTGTATGACACCCTAGGCAAATCCCACATCGGCCGTGGCCAGGAGAGATCCTTGGTTCATAAGTAATCCAAAGCCTCTTAAATCACCAACGCGTTTTGGGCTTAATGCTAGTGGATGAGAGGAGAACTCCACAGTTAAGCGTGCTCAGGTGGAAGTAGTATCAGGATGGGTGACTACCTGGGAAGTCTCCACCGGGGCAACCAAAAATAAATCCGTGAGCTCTGGATGGGCAATCCATCGGGGCAAAGCGGACAATATTGGTGGTAAGAGAGGTCGGATGTTACAAATGGTATCAGAGCCACTCCTGTGTCGTTCGGGATGGTGGGGCAAACCTCATCGAGGACGATGAGTCCCTAAGGGGGGGTGATTGTAACAGTACCGATTTCTGAGAAGATTAAGATGGACCTTTGTATGAACCCTAGGCAAATCCCACATCGACCGTGGCCAGGAGAGATCCTTGGTTCATAAGTAATCCAAAGCCTCTTAAATCACCAACACGTTTTGCGCTTAATGCTAGTGGATGAGAGGAGAACTCCACAGTTAAGCGTGCTCAGGTGGAAGTAGTATCAGGATGGGTGACTACCTGGGAAGTCTCCACCGGGGCAACCAAAAATAAATCCGTGAGCTCTGGATGGGCAATCCATCGGGGCAAAGCGGACAATATTGGTGGTAAGAGAGGTCGGATGTTACAAAACTGATGAAAGGGGTATAGTTGTCAAGAACAAGGCCAGGTTAGTGGTTCAAGGCTTCAGACAAGAAGAAGGAATAGACTATGATGAAACCTTTGCCCCTGTAGCAAGGTTAAAAGCTATCAGACTATTCCTAGCCTTTGCTGTCAACCACAACATCAAGGTGTATCAGATGGACATCAAATGTGCCTTCCTATATGGCAAAATTCAGGAGGAAGTCTATGTATGTCAACCACCTGGTTTTGAAGACACATTCCATCCTGATCATGTCTACAAGCTTAATAAAGCCTTGTATGGACTGACACAAGCACCAAGAGCCTGGTATGAAACTCTCTCCA
The DNA here is from genome assembly GCA_032199755.1 of Ambrosia artemisiifolia. Taxonomy (NCBI): domain Eukaryota; kingdom Viridiplantae; phylum Streptophyta; class Magnoliopsida; order Asterales; family Asteraceae; genus Ambrosia; species Ambrosia artemisiifolia. The sequence goes on from CM063512.1 coordinate 37,669,307, forward strand.
CTTTTCTCTTATCCATTGGTTTCACAAGAGGTAAAATTGATAAAACCTTATTTTTAAAATGGAAAGGAAAAGATTTAATGATTGTTCAAATATACGTGGATGATATCATTTTTGGATCCACATGTAACAAAATGTGTGAGGAGTTTAGGGAACTCATGACAGCAAAGTTTGAAATGAGTGCTATGGGTGAACTTCAGTGCTTCCTTGGTCTCCAAGTGAAGCAGCTGCAAAATGGCACATTCATTCATCAAAACAAATATGTGAAAAACTTGTTAACAAAATTTGAGATGAATGATTGTAAGCCATGTAGTACACCTATGAGCACAGTCAAGCCACTCACTGATGATGACAAAGATGAACTGGTTGATCAATGTAGGATCGATTTCGAGCTAAAATCTGATTTTGATGAAGAATAAGATGAACACACACTTAAATATAACAATAAAACCCACTAGATTGATTTGCATAAGATGTATACAATGATAGCCGCAAAATCTCTAGCATGTGTGTTTCCTCAAAACCCTAATCTTGTTATCTATTTATAGCCCAACCATACTTAGGCTAATTACATTTAGGTCCCTAGGGTTAATAAATTACTAAAACTCTCACTAAACAAGAAAACTATTATTAAAGTAATAAATATATTTTGTCTAAACAAAATATATTTATTATCCATAACGCCTTTTCTCGATCATAACTTGAGCTTCACTCGTCGATCTATTATCCGGATTTCTCGAGTCGCCTTACGTGTTAACTGCAAGCCGTTCGACTTTGACTTTTGTTGACCGAACATTGACTTGTTGACTTTGACTTTGTTGATAACATTAGACTACCAATTTAGACCCAACAATCTCCCCCTTAGTCTAATGTTATCAAACTCTTGTATCATCTTCAGAACCGTCAATCTCTACATACTGTGATCATCTAATTTGGCAAAGCTTCAGTCTCAAATTAAGTACCCAACAATACTCCCCCTATACTGATGCTTTCCAAAAAAAATTTGCTAAAGGTGTTCTTTTCACTTTGTTCTTTGAGTACTCTTATCCAACAATCTCCCCCTTTTTGCATGCATCATCTTTTGTTGATCAGGTACAAACTTTTCCAACTCTTTTTAGCTTGAGTGATTATGAAGATGTAGGAGGAGGATTCCTAACTCGGTGTCTTCTGCAAACTTGAGGAAACAGGTGCTTTGGTCTGGTATCTTGCTCAACTGATGATCGGCCATCATTGCAGCAAGTAGTCGAAGAAACCTATCCACAATCACAAACACAACTTCGAATTTTCTTTAGACAAATTCAACGTACAGACAAAACCGTATTCATCTGTGGTGTGCAATCAGGTAAGTATCTCAAACGGCTTGAGACACAAATAGTGTGACATGGAAGACTTAAAAATAACTGTACACAAATAAAGTTTTTTTTTTTTAATTAATTTTTTTTTAAAACAACCATCAACCTCCGAGATACAGAAGGGATCAGATATGGGATCACACTAACTTGAAGAGCCTAGCCACGCTTCAACTTTCTTGAGGATAGCTACAACCCAAGAACGATTGTCGGTATGTTTGTCCTCTTAAGTCCATGCCTCTCGTCTTTCAACATACGTTTGGTGATGAGATTATCATGTTTTTGGTAATATTGACGAAAATTTTATGGACCCCACTTGTGCTAGGTATAAGCCTACCAATCCTCAAGGTTTATTGAGATATAATGATGAGAGCTTCAGGTCTATGTTTACACATAACAGAGAAGATGATCATTATATCAATCAGATGATGAGAGCTTCAGGTCTATGTTCCCATAACAGAGAAGATGATCATCTGATCGCTTGTTGAGCTATCTATATTTGTTTGCACGTCACTAACATTGCGTGTCTTTTGTTGCTCATTTGATTGAATAGCCCCGCATTGGTAGCTTGCACTCTTAGGTGTCTTTTGATTATATGTGCACAAAATTTTCTGTGTCTTTTGATCTCTCAACCTATGTATGATTGGACTCAGCTTGTGCAGACCTAAAACACTGTGGGAATCCAGCTTTTCGTGTAGATTTATTATTATTCACCTTATAGCAGTTTACTCAACTCAAAGGCTGAACCTACCTACACATCATTAACTTGTAGTTGTAACATCCTTCAGATCCTATTCATGTGCAGACATAAACAAGTTAGTTCCTATCATTTCCCATATAAGATCAGGACTATTTGCAATAATCACATCTCATGACCGAGACTATATTTTCATACTCCCCCTAAACTTTTATTTTTGTACAATCCCCTTTTTTTGTAATTTTTTTTGTATTTTCTTAAAAAAATATTTACGAAAAATAAAGTCTTCCACATCAGACACACATAAACATATGCCAGCAAGAAAATAAGTGTGTGACAACGGTGTCAATTGTGCAATCAGTTTAGATACCATAATCAAACCTGTGAGATTTCCGCTCCAAACCTATTCTTGGAACAACCACTGTTACTAACCGGTGTTACTAACAGTCCTCCATGGTAGTTCCTGCACTCATGAGTAAATCAATTAGGGAGTGGAACCCAGGCCACCGTGGTCCTGGTTTGTCTTTTTGCATCAATGTAACTAACTTCTTGAAACACCATACCTTTTCCCTCATTAGTTTCTTTTTCAACTTTTGGTTTGATTCGCCAAACCTGTGTTGGTTTTAAAAAATTGTTTATAAAAGGTTTAATTTTTGAAACATTTTTCTGTTTAAGACCCAGAGGAAAAGATTGTGGTTTTGATGCTTTCATCCTTTTCATCTTTGAATCATATGAAACCGGCTTCACATGTGGAGATCTTGATGGAATATGTGTCATCCTAACATTCAAAGATGTGTGCATTTTATCCGTTGATCCAAAGAAGCAATCCGCATTGCCTTTACCGCTTGGATTTTGTCGTTTTGGACATTGCTTGAGCACATGACCTTCTTTACCACACCTAAAGAAAGCCTTGAATGGCTTTTGATGCTTTGTTGTCCCGTTTGAAGCAACTGGGGATGCAGATTGTTTTGAGCTTGATTCGGCTTGTTGAGAAGCTTTGGTTTTTACAACACCTTTTGACTCTCTGATCTTTGAGCCCTTGTGATTTCCATTCATCACTGATTCATCATCTGAAGTTGAGCAATCTTCTACAAACAGATCTTCTTCCAGTGAATCTTGATGGACTTGATTTGTAGTGTCAACTCTATCATCAAGTTCTGACACTGAAGTTTCCGATTCATTTAAGCTTTCCCATTCTCTGGATGAACAAAACTCTGAATCACTGTGTGAATCATCTTTGCATGATGTTGACGGAGTAAACTCTGGAATTTCTTTAGTTAAGAACTTTCCAAACCTATTATTCTCAAGAGCGGGCACAAAAACAGGTGGAGCACAAACAATTTTATCATCACAAAATGCCGATTTTAAATCAGCACATTCATGCACAGTATCATCATGACAACCATCAGAACGTGAGATAGGTTTCTGCCTATCACAAACTTTTACCATACCATTCGAATCAACATTATCATCCAAATTTAAAACAGTTTTAGTCTTTTCATTATTCCAAATAAACCAATTAACTGTTGAGTAACTGGCTCCTGGGTAACCCAACCCCAAAGTCTTTCCACCACAACTGTCATCATCTTCAACCTCTGACTTTTGTGTCACTTCTGCATTGCTTTTAATCATATTAGTACTAGACTCAGGTTTGACACATTCCTTTTCACACAGATCATTTTTAGGATGAGGTTTTGGAATTGGTATATACTCGCTTTTGCTCAGGGGTAAAAATAAAGATCTTTCGATCCCATTGTTATCCTTATATCCAATTCCACTTTAACAAAAGATTGCCTTGAACACTCCACTAGATCAGCTTGAGCCTTCTTGCTTACATTCCATTTGTCCACAATAATTTGAAGATGATTTGTTTCGTTTCTTGATTTTTCTAACTTTTCTGTTAAATCATTTATTAAAAAATCTTTTCTAAGGACAAATTCTTTAAGAGTTTGCATTTCAGCGAGAGTTGCATTTAACTTTCGTTGATATGCCAACTCATTTTCTTTCATTTCATTGTTGATTTTTTGAATATCATCTCTTTCTCTTAAAACTTTTCGATTGTGGGACAAACAGTAAGCAACTGCTGTGAAACACCTTGGTGTGCACAATTTTGTTTTAATTTCAAGAGGAATGCTTTTTACCAGATCCTTCTCCGCATGATCTTTGTTTGATTCCTCATTCACAGCCTTACATGTCATGTTGCCTTTTTCAGTCTTGCTGCTTTCAGTCTTTTCAGCAATCAATGTTTCTTCCACAGCTTCCTTCTTACCTTTTTCATCCACATCTTGCTCTTGGCTCACCATATCCTTGGTACAAATCTTTCCCATAAGATCTTTGTTGTTGTCGATTTTTGCAGTTGCAACTTCTTCACCCCAGTCACAGTCTTCCTCAGTCAATGCCTTTGGTGCTTGCATTTTAGCAGCCTCATTTTCGTCGGTTACTGCCACTAATCCTTTTGTAGGCTTGATCTCATTTCCAGAATTTGCTGAGAGATTATGAAGAGTCCCAACTGAAATAAAGGATGGATTGGAGCTTTTCATGCTTATAGGAGTAGTGAAAGCCATGTTTCTAGATATTGATGTTGGTGGACTTGATATTGGAATGTAACCGACTTGATTCATCTCTCCCTTTGTGACATCATTTTCAAATGACTTTAAGGAATTTATCACATCTGACAAAGTCATTGGACAAATCATAAAGTCCTCTCTGACCGTCATGAATTTCAAGCTCCATTCCTTTGGGAGTGAATTGAACAACTTCTTGATTGAATTGCGGTTGTTAATAGGAATCCCGACTTTCTTCATCTTTGTGAGCATATTCATGAAACGATCGATGTGTCTGCTTAAACTTTCACCACGAATGCTTCCAAACATGTCATACTCCTTTTGAACCATGTCTTGCTTCTTCTGAATCGTGTCCTGATTTCCTTCATAGTAGTCACACAAGGCATACCACAAAGACTGAGCAGTGGTATACTCTTCGAACATGTTAAAAACATCATTCGACAGAGCCTTGATAAGAGCATCGTAGGCTTTGTGATCACGTTGAATCAACTTCTTGTCAAGGTCTGTATAAGTAGTTGGATCAGTGTTGAACACCTCTCCTGCCTCTGTGGTCCTCATTGGGAGGTGTGGTCCGAGTTGAACTGAGGTCCATTGGGTAAAATCATTCACATAATAGAAGGCTTTCATACGGTTCTTCCAGGTTCCATAATCTTATGCATCCATTAACTTAGGGATTCGAGTTATGATTCCAGTTTCCAGTTCAGCTTGGGTTATAGGATTCATGGTTAAGTTGTTATTGTTACCAGCCATTGATTAAGGTTGATTTTAAGTTTGATTTTCTGATTTTAAAGTTTAAAGTCCAATAATAAGTCCACGGTCCTTAAGTGCGCAGATTTAAGTATTCAGAATTTAAGTATGCAGAATTTAAGTATGCAGCTTTTTAAGTATGCAGAATTTAAGTATGCAGAATTTAAGTATGCAGAATTTAAATATGCAGATTTTAAGTATGCAGAATTTAAGTATGCAGAATTTAAGTATGCAGATTTAAGTATGCAGAATTTAAGTATGCAGATTTTAAGTATGCAAAATTTAAGTATGCAGATTTAAGTATGCAGAATTTAAGTATGCAGACTTTAAGTATGCAGAATTTAAGTATGCAGATTTTAACGGTTTGTTGATCTGATGGCACAAGAAACTTCGGGCAGAATAACGACTAGAACACACGAATAAGTACACTATGATAAAGCCACAGAAGGCTAAATCACTGTCTCCCAAAGTTTCCTTTGGTAAGTGCTCAAATAAGTATGCAACTTATGAGTTAAGTGCACACATCAAGAAATAAGTATGCAGCTTATGAGTTAAATGCACTCAACAAGAAATAAGTATGCAGCTTATGAGTTAAGTGCACACAGCAAGACTTGAGTTAAGTACACATAACAAGAAATAAGTATGCAGCTTATGAGTTAAGTGCACACAGCAAGAAATAAGTATGCAGCTTATGAGTTAAGTGCACACAACAAGAAATAAGTATGCAGTTTGATGAAATAAGTGCACAGTTTGAAGAAAAAAAAACCCCAAAACTTTAAACAATATATAAAATCTTCAACAGAAATCAGATTAAACGACGAATTTGTAGATGGTTAAATCCCAAATTCGAGTACCAAGCTCTGATTCCAAATTGTAGGATCGATTTCGAGCTAAAATCTGATTTTGATGAAGAATAAGATGAACACACACTTAAATATAACAATAAAACCCACTAGATTGATTTGCATAAGATGTATACAATGATAGCCCCAAAATCTCTAGCATGTGTGTTTCCTCAAAACCCTAATCTTGTTATCTATTTATAGCCCAACCATACTTAGGCTAATTACATTTAGGTCCCTAGGGTTAATAAATTACTAAAACTCTCACTAAACAAGAAAACTATTATTAAAGTAATAAATATATTTTGTCTAAACAAAATATATTTATTATCCATAACGCCTTTTCTCGATCATAACTTGAGCTTCACTCGTCGATCTATTATCCGGATTTCTCGAGTCACCTTACGTGTTGACTGCAAGCCGTTCGACTTTGACTTTTGTTGACCGAACATTGACTTGTTGACTTTGACTTTGTTGATAACATTAGACTACCAATTTAGACCCAACAATCAAACACACTACAGATGCATGATTGGGTCTTTATTGTACTTAACAGCATCCAGGCCAGACATTATGTTTGCAACCTGTGTTTGTGCAAGATCCCAGGCTTCACCTAGAAAGTCAAACCTTATTGCTGTGAAAAGGATATTCAGATACCTAAAAGGTGTTCCCACACTTGGTATCTGGTATCCTGCTAATGGAAACATTGAGCTTTCAGGTTATTCAGACAGTGATTTTGCTGGCTGCCACACCACAAGGAAGTCCACATCTGGAGGGTGCCAGTTTCTAGGGAATGCCTTAGTCTCCTGGCAAAGCAAAAAGCAAGCAGCTGTTTCAACTTCAACATCTGAGGCTGAGTACATTGCTGCTGCAAGCTGTACAGCCCAACTCATGTGGCTTCAAAATCAACTACTGGATTTTGGGATAACTGCACTAAGGACTCCACTCATGTTGGATAGCCAAGCTGCTGAAAATATCATCAAGAATCCAGTCTCTCATTCCACCACCAAGCACATAGATATCAGACATCATTTTGTCAGAGATAGCTATGAAAAAGGTTTGATTACTCTGCACCATGTTCCAACAGAGGATCAGTTGGCAGATGTGTTGACAAAAGCTTTAGACACATCTACCTTCACAAATCTGATTTCTCGAATTGGTATGTTAAACATGGATTAAAACAACAAAAATGTTTTCAATAAAAACATTAAAATGTTTTCAGAAAATCAAATTTGCTTAATATAACACTTTTGGTTGAAAAATCTGTTTTTAAACCACTGATCAGATAAAACAACCACTGTTTCATTCAAACCACTGTTGGTTGAAAAATCTGTTTCAAACATCTGATCAGATAAAACAACTATTATTCCATCAGTCTTTTGGTTAAACAACAGAGGTTGGCAACAGATGTTTACCAAAACAGCTGTATGCCACCAGATGTTTAAACCATCAGATGTTTGCCACGTATGCTCTCAAAAGCAGAGTTTTGCCACATCAGCGGTTTCACCAGAGGCTATAAAACCCTGTTTTTTCCCCCAACAGCAGTTTTACTGTCTCATTGTATTCAAAATACTAAAACCGCCTTCGTCTTCCTCAAAACCCTTAATCAAAGTTCAGTACTTTCATACTCGAAATCCATTACAATGGATCTTCAAACAAAAGCCACCCACAATTTCCTTCCATATCTGGTTAAAACAGAGGATAACGTACCTTTCCATTCCACCATTGACATCATTACCAATTCCAAATACAAAAACATCCTCACTGCTGATGCTCCCATCCATTTAGAAACACTCCAAGAATTTTGGGCTAATGCTGAAGTCTTGTTCCAAGACAAAAAGCCAACTTCCATAATTTCAAAAATTGGAGCCACCAGCATCGCCATTACACCTGAACTCATATCCACAACCTTCTCACTCAATGACCTGTCAGGTATGGAATCTTTTCCTAAAACAAAGCTTCACACAGAGTTTCAGGAAAGAGGGTATGATGCTCAGATGACTGGATCAACATTATACAAAAAGTTTTTTCCTCCAGTCATGAAATTTTTCTTCCATACTCTCCTTCTCTGTGCCTCGGCTAAGACCACATCCTTTAATGAAATCCCATTAAGGATTCAATACTTGGGGTATGCTATGTTGTCAGATTCTGACTTCAATCTTTCCCAGGGATTGTTTGTGGACTTGGTTTCAAATGTGAAAGCCATAAAATCTGGCTCAAACAATGCTTTTCTACTCTACCCAAGAATCTTAAGTGTAATTCTTCAAAAGATTTTACCAGAAAATGATTTCCAAAAGGGAGAGTCTTTTAAAATGAAAAGTCTAACTGATGAAACTTTCACAAGAATGTTGGGTTCTTCAACCCAAGAAAAAGTGTCAAAAGTGTCAAAGGTTTCTAAAACACAAACAAAGAGGTCAAAGACAACAACTGTTGTTCAAACCTCTGTTGTTGAGCCTACTGCTCCTGGTGATCATGGCACTTCATCCAGTGCTGTGAACCCCACACCAGCCACCAAAAGAAAACGTCCATCCTCAAAAACCACCTCCACACCCAAAAAGGGACTTCTGGAAGATGAGATACCAGAAGCTAACCCTGTTGCATCACCAAAGCAACCTGAAACCACTGTTTTTACTTCCTCACAACAGTTGGAGATATCTCAACCCAAACAAACTCCTCAAGAATCCTCACAAAAGGATCTTGTTGTAAGCCAAAGGGAACCACATACTGAGGCATATGAGTCACTTGACCATATGTTTACAAGTCCATCTCCCAGGGCTAACTCTCTTCTTACTCCACCAACATCACCACCACATGTTCCACAAACCATGCAACCTCTGTTTGAGGCAATTGACAAAACTCAGGATAATCCCAGTTCCTCTCCTTCACCTGTCACAGAGAGTATACCTCCACAAGTGACTGGGCCTGAGAAAAGTCAATCTGTCAACCCACAAACAGAAGAGGAGGTTACACTCCCAGAGTTCAATGTAACTCTTGGTGAGTTTTCAAGTGAAGCAGCCACTACTGATGTAGAGACCATTGTCTCACAACAGGACAGTGGTTACATAGCTAAGACTTCCTTGAAGGCAACAATTGATGAGGCCACCATTGTGTCCCCAAAATCAGTTGGAAGTCCCCAGAACCAAGACCAAGGGGCAGCTGGTTCTCATTCCATGGACTCACCTCCTAGGACTGAACCAGTTAAAACTACCACTAGTGGGAATTCAGATGATCCTATTAACTTAGGTGATGGATTAAAACTACAAGAATTGACGGATAGAGTTCAAACCATTGAAACCTCTGTTGCTGACATCAAAACTGATGTCAAGTCAATATTGGAAACCTTGGCTAACTTTACAAAGAGTCAACCATCCACTGCTGATGTTGCTAATGAGCTATGGAAATCTGTTTCCCCTATCATCATAGCTCACAGAAAATTAGCAGATCAGACACAAGAGACCTACATGAACTTGATCAGAAATATGGTGGATGCCAGATTTAATGACACAAAGGCTGACATCAAGGTGATCAAAGACCATCTGCTGAATACTACTGGCTCTGCCCCTACCACAATTCTCAGAGATGAAGATGATGATGAATTCATTGCTGATGATGCCAAAAAGGGGGAGAGTGGCAGAGATAGGCTGCCGAAACTGAATCCATTTGGTGCATCACCCTCTCAAAAGGGTAAGCCAACTGCTGACAAACCAGAGTCTACCAAATCAGCACCACAACAACGACAACAACCAAGTGCTCAGACCCCTGCTACTGAACCAGCCAAAACCAGCAAGGCAAAAGAAGTTGATACCTCTGCCATTAAAAAAGGCTGATAAGGCTGCTAAAGATAAGCTGAAAAGGGCTGACACTTTGGAAGTTAAAGCAGAGAGGTTGATTCAGCTCAAGAAGGAACAACAGCAAGAAGTGGAAGATGTGAGTTCCTCAAAAAGAAAGAAAATGCCAGGAAAACATACAAGGAAACCACCATCTAAACTATCTTCTGAAACCACTGCTGCTGAAACCCCTGTTACCACAACCACTGCCACCAAAACCACTGCCACCACAACCACTGCTACCAAAACCACTGAAACCAAAACCACTGCCACCAAAACACCTGTTCCAACCAAACCAATCACCACACCATCAACTACCAAACCAACAACCAAACCAACCACTACACAATCAACAACCAAACCTACCACAACACAACCAAAAACCCAAACATCTGCTGGTTCTACAAAAGGACCAACAGAGGTTAACCCAACCACTGCTGCACAATCTCCTTCACCTAAAATCTTGTACAGCAGAAAAAGGAAATCTACCTTTGTTGTGCAAGATGAAAACATGCACACCACACCACCTAACACCCCAATCACACAATCCACACCTGTCCCAGCTATTCCACTCTCATCATACTCACCACACACTTCACAATTCAGATCACACAGACCACCACCAACCATCACACCATTGGCTGAGAAGTATCCTCTTGAACTTGATTTACTCAAGGGGGAACTTCAATCCTTCTATAATACTGATCAGCCATCAGAAAGATCCTTCCCTTCTCTTAAAAATTTTCCTGTTCCTCTCAACATTGATACATATCTGAAGTACAAGAGTGAACAAGCAGATGCCATCATAAAAGAGAAGTGCAAAGGGAAGGACGACAGGAGTGCTCAGGGCATCCATTCAGCAGATCTTAGCAAATTGAGAAGGATTGAGGATTTTGCTAAGACCCTGAGCAACTCCATGTCTTCCATGCCTCTCAGCAAAGATATGGAAAAGGAGGTTAGGGATTCTCTTCTAGAACAGATCTTGGCCACCATGCCTTACAAAGCCAACAAGAAACAATTTACAGGCTGGACCACACATGCTCTTAGAGAAGAACTAATCAGAATTGAAAGCATGGCCAAGAATCCTCCATCAAAGGTCTCTGCCCCTGATTTCAGCAAAGGGAGAGATCAAGCTAGAGCTCTCAAGTTCAGAAGAATGAGACAAGAGATAGTAGCTGCCAAATATGGAGAGATGAGATCTGTGGCTAGATGGTCTGAAGTCAGATTGATTGAAACCTACAAGAAACTAGAAGAGAATAGAAAGACAGACCCTACCCTACCAAGAAAACCTATCTATGATGATGAGCCAAAGAGACCTCTACAAGCCTTTACACTTGACAGCCTGCTGGAAACTTCTGATCTCTCTATTGCTGCATGAAGACAATTCAAGAAGCAGAAGGAGATGACAGAAGAAGAACAAAAACAGTTTGCTGACACATTTGTAAAAGAGGGTATCATAAACCAGATTCGATCTTTCACTGATCCTGTCTCAGACAGACTCAGAGAACTCATAGGAAGACCTCCATCTCCAAACTCATCAAAAATAAAAATGCATCTCAGCCATTCCTCTGATTCTAAAATTCTGAAATGGAAGTCAAACAAAGACACCCATGAATTGACATTGCTCAGATCAGATGGAAGTATTCAGAAGCTAAGTATGGATGATGCACATGGCCTGTGTGCTGAAGATCTTCAAACACTGCTGAATTTAGAGCTGGAAAAAGATGCTGAAGACCTCCTCTCTTTGAGCTTTGAGTTACAACTCAAAGGCTAAATAAGAGAAAGTCTGATGAGGAATAAAGATCAAGAATAAAGCTGAGTTTTGGCATCATCTGTTCTAGGGGGAGATTGTTGGGTCTGCTGACCTGGAGAAGAACAGATGATTGAAAAGCCAAAATATTCTATCTTTTGATCCTTGAATAAAAATAGTTGTTATAAAGAAGCTTTCCCCAATAGACTGTTGACCCTAACAACTGCTGCATCAAACAACTGATAAAGACAACTGCTGCTGCTGAAAGGTCTGCTCAACAAAAGTCTGATGAACAAAGGTCTGATGAAGAAACAACTGCTGAAGAACAAAGGTCTGTTGAACCAACAGCACTTTGGTTCAACAGATGATAGAGACCATCAGAGCTTTACTTTACAATGTTTTGTAGTAACAGAGTTTTTAATGTAACAGTAGTTATAGTTAGCAGATGTTAGAAGTTGTTAGTCAGTTAGAGGTCGCTGTCTTAGGTGACGTCAGCACTGATCATCAGAGGTTTAGTGTTAGTCTATAAATAGAACAGTGGATGTACTGTTCTATTCATCACTCGTCATTCTCTTAAGACAAACATTCTCTGAGTGATCAGGCTGAGGGGGAGTTTACTTGTACGATTGTAATCTTTCAGTTTAATGAAAGCATTCGATTAAACACAATTATTCTCCATGTTTTGATTTAAAGTTTATTCCGCTGCACTTTCCATTTATGTTTCACTTCATTGATTTCATACTTATCTAAACAATCAAAACAAATAGAACTCAGATCCTAACGGTAACCGGCGGAACCACCACAAACCACTCAACCCTTACCCCTTCTATCTGTTCATACTTACACACACGCTTCATCTAATGATTCTAGAGAGAGACGAACGGTCAGAAGAGAGAGATTGCAGAGAAGAGGAAGAGAGCAGTGGGGAAAGAAAGCATCGAGAGAGAGAGCGAATCACAGAGGAGGCTACGATATCCGATGAAAGAAGACGGCGGCGGTGGCTTCGGATAGGGTTTCGATTAGGGTTTCTGTTCCTATTTGGGGATTTCTAGCAATGATGACAGTGAAGGTTGTGGTGGTTGTTAAGGGTAACGGTGACGGTTTCGGTTAGGGTTTCTGATAGGACGATGGTGGTGGCTCGGGTAGGTTCCTGATGCTTGTTGGAGGCGGCACCTAGGGTTAGGTGACGGTGGGGTTATGGTGGTCGATTAGCAATGAGCAGGGCTCTAGGGGTTACGACAGGAGTGATTCGGTGTTGCTTCAATGGTGGTGAGTCCTGTTGACCTTTCTTACTTTAATACTAGTTATTATTGATTAAGTCCATGATGGGTTGTTGACGAAGGATTAAGACCAACGGTGTCACACGTGTTGGCTTGGGTGCAGACGGTCACCTCGAGTAGCAAGCGGTGATGGTGGAGCTTGGGTCAAGGCTGTTGGACAGGTCAACAATAGTCAAGGAAGGTCAACCGGGTCAACGACCAATCAACTTCTAAAGAGGTATAAGCTGGCAACCCGAACTATCATAACACTTAGTGCTATTATGCGGATGAGCACGTGTGGGACATTGGTGGACTTACTAGACCGGACCGTACATAACTTCATTATATAAAACTTGACAAAGAACTTGTATGTATACATAAAACACATGAACCGACAATGAAGAACAAACAAGTAAAAGAGTATTTGATTATGTAACTTTGGTAATATTAGTAGGAGAACCTATAGAGAACTTGATATATATATAGAGAGATAGTATTAGTGATGGCTCGGATAATATGCCTTGGACATTGGGATGATAAACATAACCTTTTAAACACGGCTATATTATAAACATGGTGAAGGACACGACTAGTTATAACAATGACATATTAGACATAGGAAACCAAGTAGCGCATATGATAATATGGACATTGGACCCATGGGAACTTAGATAACACTATATATGATTGTATGTAATCTGACACTTATTGTTTAAAGGATTGTAGAACACTACCATGTGAATATTAGATATTGGTTTGTTATGTATAACTTAGATATTATATACATTTAGGACATAGGATACTAAAACCCGATAAATAGAAGTTCGGATTAAAGGACCATATGTGTATGATTAGAAAAGAAGTGTTGTTTAGCAACATTAGAATAAACCAACCCATGACAACTAAAGAACCAAAGTATGTCCACACGTGTAACCGCACTGTTGGTTACACGCGCTAATGTTTATAAACTTGAGTAGGTTCTTGTCAGAAATTGATAGATGGATAATGAAATACTTGGAATGACATGTATGATGATGCGATACGATACCAAGGTGAGTTCCGTGTACTTTCCCCCTTTTGTTTTTACTGTTTTGGGGTGAATACATTCTTGTGTGTGTTTTAACTACTTGATGTGACAAGATACTAGCTACCGGATGTTACATTGACACTCATTAACTCAGCGGTTGGGCCACTTAATATATGGGTAGTACTACTTGGGGAAACCCCCACACACAGTGGATCCGGAAGCCCGGAAAACCCTCCACTGAGGTCCACGAGACCGTTGTGACATATATTTTGCTAGGGGAATCCATAATGGCAGAAGATGGATTCAGTGTATAGGTTTGAGGTGTCGCTTGTACATCACTATTTGTTAAACTGTATAAACTTGGTAACTTGCTTTTGAAATGATAAACTGTTTTGGATTCACTAAACTACTTACACGGACTCACCAGCGTAATTGCTAACCCAACTCTTTTAAGCATGTGTTCAGGTACTGCAGACGGATGGATGGCAATGCGAGGTATATACTTGTTAGATGCGGCTAGAGGTTATAATGGTAGAAGTATGGAACGACTAGTGGATTACACACCTCAACTGCTTCGACGACCGCCGCAATTCGTCCCTGCATTAGCATAGTTATTAGTATATTTATTTAGGTTGTGTATTATATTTTTGGATTAGAATTTATATTAAACAATAAATATTAGTTATCGTTGCTTCCGTTGTGCAAGTTTGTTATCAATCTGTTATTTCTTCCAGCCGCCTCCTGGTCGGGTGGTGACAAAGAACCCCAAAAAATTGAAGCTGGTAAGGCGGAGGTAGAAATGGAAGACGCAAAGTATCCGGGTGGCAGCGATGTGCATGATGCGGGTGGTAAAGGTAAATGTGAAGAAGCTGGTCTTTTGGATGACAATAAGATACTTGCTAAGTTTTTAACATTATAGCTGCATCTAAAACATGTTATTTGTTTGTTCAATATTTATTCTCAGCGGACGATGAGGATACAGCGGGGTTACCATAGGGCGAACAACCAGCAAATAAGGATCGACAAAACGATTTGAAGTCAGCAGAAGAAGACAACGACGAGGGGGGTCAGGTGACCCGAGCCCTGAAGATGGAGGTGGAGACACTAGCATGCATGATGAGCAGACGGTGGGCGACGTCCTAACGCAGGATACAACAGCGGGTACAAATGATGATTTTGTTTATGATGGTCCAAGTTGGAGTGTCGGTTTGACACAGATACACGTTGATGAGAAGGCAACACAAACAGGTTTGTTTTTTGTTTGTTGTATCCGCGCAAAGTAACTTATACTTATTTTGACGTTAAGAAACTGTTTGTTTCGCGACCACTGTAACAGGTGTTAAAGAGCAATGCAGTGGTGTCGTGGCGGTTGGTAATGAGCCCGATGGGGAAAAACAAGGTATGTAAAACATATAGTTGGGTTGCACTGTTACAGCTGAAAAATCTTGTTTAGTTCTCATAGTAGAACATGGGTTTGTGACAACACAGGGGATGGCGATGTTTCTGCTAAACCGGTGGCCAACATTGAAACGGACAAGGTAAAGGAGGATCTAAAGGAGGCGATCACAGTAGGCGCGCCAGAGACTTCGAGAGTTAACGAAGAATCAACGAGTAAGGTTCTAGTGGTTGAGTTATTGTCATAGCAAGTTGTTTTTGTTTACAAAAAATGCTTGATGCTATTAACACGTGTAAAAAAATTGTTTCTGCACAGTTGTGGATGCTAAATGGGTTGATGAGGTAGTAGTTGATAAACTGCCAGTAGTTTCTACACCGACCGAGCATGAACCTTTGAAGATATATGACGGATCATCAAGTAAGGCTGACGCCGAGCCATAGGGAGTCAATTTGTGTCACTGGAAAAAATGTGTAGAAATGTTAACATGTGTTAAACTGTTTGTACGCAGGTGGTTCGGCTAAGTTGTTTGTTGTCGCAGATACAAACAAACCGGAGTACCTGCCAACACCACCCATACCTCAAACTTTGCAGGATGACAACAAAACAAGAAACAAGGGTGCGGGTGTGTGTTATTACTAATCCAATTGGTTTTATCCCCGACCAAAAAATGTTTAAAAGATTTACATGTGTTAACTTGTGTTTGAACAACTGAGGCTACTCCTGTCTGTAGTGCGCTGGCGATGGATATAGACCCGGATAACATCATGGAGGTTGACCCAGTTAGCTTGTATGACGGGGCGACTAGCCTGTACACAGTTGGAGCCCCGATGGTATAGGCATGTCAGGGTGGGGGTGACACTGTTCTTCAGAATGTGCTTTCATGCCTTGATGCGGCCAGCAGAAACTCACAACGGTCGCACCTGTTAACAGGTCTCCATTCTTTCTAAGAGGGGTTGATCTACACGCTGGTGTTTCAAAGGAAGATGAACAAATATGGAGCTATATATATGATAAACCGGGTGTACAATCCAGTCTTTTGTAAGAATCGTTCTAGTTTTTGTTTGTCATATCCGTGCAATTTTTTTCGGTTAACTGGTGTTACAATATTTTTGCGCACAAATGTCTTACAGGAAGGAAACACGCTCATCTATGGATCAGCCAAAGGAAGGTGATCTAGGAAGAACAGATCCAAGAGATATGTAAGTTTTTTAATGTAATTATTCTACATACTGTTTGAAGTTCATGTTAGAGCAAAAAATTTCTAACACGTGTTAAGCAAAAAAAAATAACACGTGTTAACACACGGAGGTGCTGTATCGTAGTAGTTATAATTTGGAAGCAACACGCGCAATGTTCAAAAGTCTGGCTGCAGGGACAAAGGTACTAGATATCGTAGTTGATTGCTGGGTTGAAGTCTTAAACTATGAGGAAATGTACAGATTAGAGGGGGTGAAGTTAAGGTTGTTTATGGGGACAAAGGCTGTTATAAGTACTTTATAGTATATTTAAAGGACAATCAATTGAAAATTATTTTTAAATTGTATTCATTAACAAATAGAATATGTTTGGTTTATGTGTAATAGTTTGAATGGATGCTAAATGATCAGGGAGCAAATGAGGAGAAACGGATGACGAAGTTTCGGTCCAGCATGAGGGCAGCTGTGTACTAGAATAACAAAATGATTGATTTACAAAAGTTTGACATTATCATGTTTCCAGTGTTGGAGTACAACCACTATTACCTTGTGGTTTTTGAACACCCGTCAATCTGCGTAATTGACAATGTTGGGGAAAAACATGGCGTGCCAATTGTGGACAGCAGCAACTATTTCGAGAAATACACACCGTACAAAATCGTAAGTTGGTTAATAATACATGTTATAGTTTTATTCCAGAGTTGTGTAAATTTCTGGTTAACAAGTGTTAATCCCATTTGTATTTTACCAGAAGGATATGCTAGTGAAATATCTGCGTGAGATAAAGCATCCAAGGGTTGAGATAATCAATGGCTTACGGATACATAGGGAGAAACTTGATTGGGCGACATGTAACAAAGTTGATGACTGTGGTGTCTTTTTGATGCGTCATATGGGGAAGGCTACGTACAAATGGCTCGAAGGGGGAACGTTTTGAAGCTGGTTTTAGTACAAATGGCTCGAAGAAGTTGGGGGAGGTGAGAAGGCTACGCAAGAAGTTTGCAGCACATATCCTACATTCTATGGTGAATCTTTTGAAGGGCAAGGTTGAAGCAGCTTGCCTACGGTGAATCCAAGGAGTTGAACCTTTTTTTATGGCGACAGGTTGCATGGTTGCTAGTAAAACAAACTTGTTTATTTAGAAAATATTATGTTAAACTTGTATTATTTTGGTGGCATCGTGGCCATACTAAACTTGTAATCTTTTGGTGGCATCCTGTCCACATGTCATGGCAGTTAGTAGTAGGTATCCAGTGTGTAAGTTCACTTGTTTTATTTTATTAGTGTCAAAGCATTGACAATGACAATCATGATGAACTAGAGGGAAAACCTTTAAAAAATATAGTATTGTTGAAAAAGTAGTAGGTAAACCAAAGTTTATATGTCCACTAGTTTTATTTTATCATTGTTTAAAGTGTGACAATGACAGTTGCCATTAAAATAGAAAAAAGAATGTAAAAAGTATGGTAGTCTTTAAAAAGGTGATAGAAGTACAAAAGTACACAAAAGCATGGGTGGCAAGAGACCTTTGAATGAAAAAGGTGATTGATGTAAAGGAAAAAAGTATAAAAACATTAATGACATGAAAACCTACTTTATGTCATGTCATATACTTTGAAAAAGGCTTCAACTACTACCTCTCTACCCTTTCATGAATTCTTATATAAAGGGTGTGTGCATGAGGGTTGTGGGTTTATTAAAAAAAATGGAAACTCCAAAACGTACAAATGATGGGGCATCATCTGAAAAAGAAACTCGGGAACGTTTAGGTAACATGCTGCCTACGCCCGGGGTACCATATGTAGTAACGCAACCTCCAAAGGAGGAAGCTTCGATGGGCTCTCCTAGTTTAGTTGCTCCACACTCCTCCGTTCAGGCAACAGTAAAGGGAGAACCAAGCACCACAAAAGAGGATCTAGAAGATGTGAAAGTGGAACCGTCGTATAATCTGTCTGGTGAATTTATTACAATGCCAAATGGTGGTAGGATACCAAACTTGTGCTACGACCACATGTTTTGTGGTTGCCCGTTGTGCCCGCATTCACCAAATACTCTACGTTCATTTGGTTGGCACCACCCTTGGGAGGGTGAGCGTAGCCCTCGGTCGCAAATGAGCACCGACGGTGAATTTGGAAGCCCGTAATTGTGTGTTGCTGCTTTGGTTAGTCTTGTTTAAGTGTTATGTGTTGTGTATTATTAATTATGTGTATGTTTCTGATCAAGTGTTAGTAAGTTATGTTTTTGTGAGTTTAATGTACTAGTAATGGCCCTATGAATAACATGTGTTATATTTAAAGCCATGGTTTAATTTTAAACGTACCCAAAACAATTAAAGGGATAAATAATTAACATCGTCAAAAACCGGCGTGAACCGTATATTAAATATTGTCTATGGACACCATAAAAATAGGGGTCGGGTGAGGCACACGGAAAAGATGAAAATGGTAGAATGTATTAGTGTTCTTTAAAATAACACCTGTTAAAACCGTGTACGTTCCCATCGTACAGAACCTGCATTCAATATAGCTTACATACAACTAACACTTGTTAGTGGTGGATAATAGTAACACCAGTTAACCTCGTTGACAATGTTGGCCAGTGGCTTGCACAATTATTTGTCATTTTTTGGCAATGACTTAACAAGTGTTAACCTATGAATTACATGTGTTATATGTAAATCCATGGTTTAGTTTTAAAGATACCCAAAACAATTAAGAGGATGGATTTCATCTTGTTTGTGGTGGATTAGAGTAACACGCGTTGACTATGTTGGCCACCGGATTACACGAGTATTTGTTATTTTTGGCGATTGCCTAACAAGTGTTAACTTATGAATAACATGTGTTATATGTAAAAACCATGGTTCACCTTTAAACGTACCCAAAACAATTAAGGGGGTAAATAATTAACATCATGAAAACTCGGCTTGAATCGTGGTTAGATATTGTTTATGGACACCATAAATACAGGGGTCGGTTGAGACACACGAAAAAAAATGGAAAAGGTAGCACGTGTTAGTGTTCTTCACATAAGGCGTGTTAAACCATGTACGTTCTCACCGTACTAACAGTAATATGTGTTAGTGGTGTATCAGAGTAACATGTGTTAACCACGTTGACAAAGTTGGTCAGTTGAGGCGTAAGTTCTTGTCAGTTTTGGCAATAACCTAACAATTGTTAACCAGATAATACCACCTGCATTGTAGATTCAAAGTGGTCGTGTATACCAAAGCAGCAACTAGCAAGTTACATAACCACATACAGACTAGATTTCAAAAGGGACACCATGGGCGTCACATAGTTTAACTTATACATAACAAAGTTTTTAAAAAGATCATACTGTAACGACCCTGGCTGTCAGAGCCGGGCCGTCGGGTCGGGTTACCAGAGCTACGTAGCGGATTCGGATAATAACAGCTTTACTTTCCTAGGATCCACGTCATCATATTTGTTGGGTTACCTCAAAACATGCCAAAAATAGTTTTTGTCAACATAAAGTTGGTGAGGTCGTGTATTTTATAAATAGAATGCAAATATTACGCTCCAACTCGATCATAGGAATGTTCAAGTTGGAGCGTAATATTTGCATTCTATTTATAAATATCGGAATAACCACAAGGTTAACGATCTGGATAATTACTGAAACTGGAACGATTTAATAATTTATACGAAATTTCTGGAATATAAGACAAATGATTATAAATCAACGAGTTTTTCTATATAGTGAAAAAATGATTTCTAAAACTCTCGTACAAGCTGATTGAATTACCGAGGAATGATTTTGTAATTTAATATCTATTTATACATATACTTCTATAATTTCGTCATTTCTTATTTATATTTCGATTTATTTTCTGATTTCTTTAACATTCTGGTTTCTCTTCTGATTTCTATCTTATTTCTTATAGCCTTAATATCTTGTAAGATTTCCCAGAAATTAAATGTGCATGTAGATTCACGATTGTGTACAGAATTGTCAATTTACCCCACATAATCATTCTAGTAATATCCTTTAGTGGATTCATTCTAATTTCTATTATATCGTTATGGTTCTCACCAACTTTATAATGGTTAGGCATTGAGACACCCAAAAATTTGATCGTCTGATATTCTCTTTAATATTTCTGATATAATAGATGTTTTTCTAAGCAAAATTTCTTTTAGAAAATATTCTGGTAGATCCTGGACTTGTAAAGATGTCAAGACTGTTATTAAACGCCGCTCTGATACCACCTATACTTGAACATTCCTATGATCGAGTTTCTAGAAATATTATTTTTCCTCGGCAAATTCTGCAAATCATATGCTAGAGACATACGAATATTGTGTTTCTAAAGAATTTTCTTCAGTATTTAATCGAAAATCAGACAGATTTCACGATTATTCAAATTGTTTTGAATATTTTCAATATGACTTTGTAGTCTACTGAAATTGTTCCCAGTTATTTCTTGTATATACTCAATTGAGTATTCTAGTTTTGAGAGATAACATAAATACCCTCCGCTTTTGATTTCAAACAGTCGTTTCATTCCATTTACAAGATCGAGGCCTCAATTGCTACAGAAAAAGAAATGATGTGCTATCAGCTTGTATAATTGAATTAAGGTAATAACAAATTCTGATGTTTTGCTTAAAAATCCGTTGTGGTCTGTTCTGTGCATTGTTTCATTGTGTTTAAATTATGTCTTAACCATCTGAGTCAGATCAAATCCATCTGAATTTGTTGAAGTAGAACCGAAAGGTAAAACCCTGACCTACCACTTTCTTATAACTTTTTTTCGTTAATTTCTTCTTTGTTAATCAACAATCATCATTTAAAGTTCAAATTTCTTGTTCCAATATAATGATTTTTTTTGGCAAAGGAGCTTCTTCTTTGTTAATCAACACTCAGCGTTTGTGGTTTTAGGTTATAAGATTTAATAAGTGATTTGGTTTTTCAGTTTTAGGGCTTTTGATGAATATGAAGGGTTTTAGGTTACGCGTTTTAGGGCTTGGAGTGAGGTGGAAGTGTATGATTTTCTTAAAAGTCCTGAAGATCTCGAGACTTTGTAAGGTGACATTCATCTTCTAATGGCATTAAAACATAATAGTATTATGAAATTTTGTTCTCGTGTGGACATGTTTGAGGGTTACGGTGTCTAGAAGACAACTTATGTTGACGCAAGATGTATACGCAACTAGCAGGCTTCACACGCTACTTTGAACATCAACCAGATCCAGTCATGATCAGGTAATGGCTCAATAGATTTTACATTTCCAATTCTTTGGACATTTAGGATTTATTATTATTACCTTTTTACACAATTAAATCAGAATATGTTAATGTATGTAATTTCAAGGGTGTATAGATAATTAAATTAGAATATGTTAATGTATGTAATTTCAAGGGTGTATAGATAATTAAGTTTATGGATGAGTAAATTGTATAGGCACATGGATGAAGTTTGCTGTTATAGAACTAATTTTGCTGTAATGAATTGTTCAGACCGAAATTTCGTCAAAGCGCCTTGATGGACGCAAGGTGGTATGGCTATGCTTGGCTGAGCTTGGGCGCCAAGGGGAACACCTTTTGCACCTCTTAGTATTATGTTATTTTTATGTTGGGTCTTTGGCTTTTGTTTAGTTGTTATGAAGGTTCACTTGTGATCTTCTTTTTATGGGGTGGGGTGGGGTTAAATGTGATAAAAGGAATGTGTGGTGTTTAGTTTTTCTTAAAACTGAAATAGTGATTGATATAAGTTTACAACGCATCGATCCCACCAAGCCTTCATGCTACATCTATAATTTTTGGTTGTGACCGAGAAGGCTTAACTATATTAAAGTCTTGGATATGTCTTTTTTTTTAGGTAGGATACTTGGATGAAATGTATCATAAAAGTTATTGTATTTTACCATATGTTAGCACATTAACCGTTAGTAGAATGTCATGTAGTGTAGCATGTTCTTTGTTTTTTATGTTATTTTGTTATTATTTGAAAGCAGAAAGTGAAAACTTTTTTAAGGCATCCTTTAATGCATATTGCACATGATCGTCAGGAGTTATGGCTACCTTAGTTGTTATTTTGTCAAGGTAGTGCCTTTTTTCACCGAACTTTGAATATTATTGTGTATCAGGTTGGAAGGGGGGTTACCAAGTACATAGTCATGCTTAGAAACAGTGATGCATGATGACATTTGGTGAAAATGCACATTTATCCATGGGAGTAGGAGCAAGTGATATTGATGGTGTTGTTGGAACCGTAGCCGGAGGCCTGGAGCTGATTTCAGGGCTGGTGAGGGCTGCTTCCTATAGATATACTTGCAGTAAAGGTAACTTGCTGACAAGTTGCATCGCCTCAGCCTATCAGAATAGACGGTGCCTTAAAGGTATGATCATAAAAATTAATACTTTTATCATTTTTAACTTATCTTGTTGTAACTTTAGATAATTAATTGTTGTAGGTTGGACAAAAGAGAGGAAGATTACTTATTGATTCAGAAGATGATGCTCAGCCTCAGAAGAAAACTAGGCTTGGCACTCCAACTACTCAGTGGATTTCTATATATACTTCAAGAATGCTGATGAAACAGAGATAGAAAAGTAAATGTTAAAAGTACTTTTTACGTAAGAAATAAGATTGCCTCATGTCTTTGCTTTTGGGACCTAAACGCCTCAAAAGTTCGTCATGCTTTACTAACACCAAGACGTTGATCAAGATTCAATGTTTCTTTCTTTAGCAAGTTTCAAAGTAAATTAAGTTATAACTATATGGTTTCTTGGTCAAACTGTATGAAACACTTAGGTACTACTACAATGTAGCGGATGCAAGACTCCACCAACATGTTGAGAAAGGAAAGAACGATGTTCTGAATATTAGTTGTGTGGCTTCTGCATCTAATTTATGGCCTATTGTTATGGATGCCGACACTGGTTTCACTTTACAAGCCTACGAGCCCTCCCCCGTTTTCTTGCACAAGGTAACTTTCTTCGTCGCAACTTTTTACAGCTCACCTTTGACTGTCTTCTTCACATATTTATCATATGTTGTTTTGTCTATTAAAGGAATAGATAAGTGAGCAATGGGAGAAGAATTATTACATCACGTCACTTGCCGAGCATAAAATGGTAGTGCTTTGGTGGTAATGTCCAAGGGTAAGTTTTGTTCTTTATTTGTATTTATATATTTATTAAAAGATTTGATATCCAAATACATAGAAGGTACATGTATTCATTTATCTGAGAAATTGGGATATGTTTTTCAGTTATATTGAATTACTGATAAGAAATGTCATATTATGTGTTCTGACTATAAATGTGTAAGACAACTTTATCTTTTGAAGCTATGATTAGCTTCATGGTTTGACAAAAAAACATCGTTGATTTCATTAGAAATAACAAAAATATTAATTTCATAAAAGGTGTTTCAGGTAATAAATTTTTTTTTCACCCATGAAAACCTTTTAATTTTCAAAAGTTTCAGTTTATGGTAATCAAAAGTACCTTGCTGTCAAGGTTGAAAAACACCTTAAACAGGATTCATGAGAAGAGTAAGGTGCGAGTGGGTAACGGGGAACATACTAAGTTTTGGAAGGACGTGTGGATCACAAAAGCACCGATAAGGAATGTCTACCCTGATCTTTACAAAGTGGCTGTTGTTAAAGACTCAATGGCTACGGACTGTTTTATGAAAGATGGGGGTATGAATAAATGGGGTTGGGATTGGAAAGTCGCTGCATTATCAGATCATCAATGGGGTCAATTCATGAACTTGACGGGGCTGCTCAATCAAGCGTCAATTGGGTCTGGAACGGATGTTTGGAAGTGGGAAAATAACTCTGGGTGGGATTTTCGGCTAAATGGGCCAGAGGTGAAATCGAGGAGGCGACTGGGGTGTTCTCTAATGCGGTCGGTATGCGCAGAAATCCTTGGGCGCCTTACAAGTGCAATATTCTTCTATGGAGAGCCTTGTTAGGTAGAATCACTGTCAAGACGCAACTGAGTTCTAGGGGTATTTCGGTGTCGAACGTGTCGTGTGATCGGTGCTGCATTGGAAATGAAGATGCAAATCATGTTTTCATTACTTGCCTCATGTCCAAATGCATAATTTAGAGGTGAGCACGGGTCGGGTCGGGTCGGGTTTTGACAATAACCGTAACCAAAACCGTCATGTTCGGTTAGTACGTTAACAAAACCGATCGGTTTCGTTTATTTCGGATTTGGGTTTTCGGTTTATATTTCGGGTTCGGTTCGGTTTTGGTTAAATAGTCGAGTTTTTTTTTTAAATTATCTCAATTTTTATATTCTCTTCTATTTATATATAGATCCAAAATCATTGGAGTCTGTTAAAACATATCGATTTTGGGTCGGTTTTTTTTGGGTTTTCAGAACATATAACTGTAACCGACCCAAAATTTTCGGTTTTTAAAAAAACAAAAGCCGAACCATCGGTTATCATTTCGGTTCGGTTATTTCGGTTTCGGTTCGGTTAATTCGGTTTTCTGCTCACCCCTAATGTATATGGTGGCAGAGCTGTGTTTGGATGAGGATTAACTACCCAACCGACATCACAAACTTTAAAGATTTGGTGCAGTCCTTTGAAAGTTGTCCAGATTCGAAAAGATGGAAGCAAGTAGTGCGTACGATTGCTTGCGTTGCTGTATGGCGGATTTGGGAAGCAAAAAAGCCAAGATCTTCGACAATAACTTCCTCAACCCGAGAAGGACGGCAAATCTTAACAAGGAGGACGCGTATATCTGGATTTGTCACGGGTCCAAGCTCCCAAACCCAAGCTGGGAAAATTGGGTGGATTTTGATATAGGCATTTGTCTGTAAGCGTTTTGCTGTTTTGGGGATGTTTGGCGTGAGCCTTTTTGGTCCTTTTGTATCTCAGCGCCTTGCTGCTTTTTATATATATAAAGCGATTTGCCGTTAAAAAAAAACTAAAAAAGATTGTGATAATGGTTGTTTCGTTTGCCATTTAATGCTTATGCCACAGCTGATAAGTGGCTTCTCAAGGAGAATTTGCCACATCCATAGCTTCAACAAAGCTGTAGAATTTGTATTACAAAATTTAGGACAAAATATTTCATTCCTGGTTCATCATTCAATGATCCTTGCACTAGATTTGAGTACATCATATGGTGTGAAAGTGTGATCCAATAATATCTTTTCAATCATATATTCATTTTAAATGTCTATGTTGTGTTTCTCTTGTGCTTACGTACATGGACTTAAAAGTCTAGTATGAATCTATTCAAAGTACTCCGCTCCTATCTCTTTTTGTTCATTCATTATTCTCATTTGAAACAACTGGATCTTCCTCCCTTGTGGTTCATAACACGAATAGGCAACATAATTGAATCTTCTGTTGTTAGCTGGGACACCCGCTGCAACACGCGGGCATTCCTACTAGTATATATTAAAAGTTTAGTTCAAATGAATAGTAACTTAACGGAGTTACTATCCAACTCCGTTAAGTTCCTATTCAACTCCGTTAATTTAATAATAACTTAAAAGAGTTACTATTAAACTCCATTAGGTTACTATTTTTACTATTCAACTCCGTTAGATTACTATTCGTACTATTCAACTCCGTTAAGTTATTATTCAATTCCGTCAACTCCATCGTACTATTCAACTCCGTCATGTTAACGGATTTACTATTCAACTCCGTCAAATTACTATTCAACTCCGTCAATTTATTATAATTAAAAAATTGGCTCAATAATTAAAGTTTTACTTTAGTAGTTATATTCCTGTCATCTCCTAAAACAATCGTTGGTACATCAGCCTGGATCCGACGACTCTCTTCCATTTCGACTCACTTTCCCTCAAATAGGATACAAAAACCGTCACCAAACTCACTAATAATCTTCAATCCATCCACTAATTAATAATTGCACACACCTTTCAAAACCCTAATTTCCAGATCCTGATCTAATCAGGACCTCGATTCCTATCCTTCATCACAGATCTTCGATTACAGTTACTATAATGGCGACTGGTGCAGTAAACACGGATCAATTCGAGGCTTACTTCAAACGAGCAGATGTGGATCAGGACGGACGTGTTAGTGGCTCTGAAGCTGTTTCCTTCTTTCAAGCGTCTGGTTTACCTAAGCCTGTTCTCGCTCAGGTAATTAATATCATGTAATTTTGTTATATTATTATAATTTTGCGTTGTTTTGAATTTGAAGTATTGATCTGTGTTAGATACAGGCTAGTGTATGTGTTATATTTAGGTATGGGCTTCTGGTTAGGTGTTTTTTGGTTATGGATATTGAAAATTATTATGTGATGTTAAATTGTTGGATTGAGATTAGGAGTTGTGTGAGGATGGTGAGATTGATGGTGTGAGTATATGTTTTTAGTGATTCGAGTGTTTTGTGATTGTTAATTCTGATTATTGAAGGAAGTAATTTAGATTTTGGTCACTTAAGTGAGTTTTGTCTTAGTTTGACGATGGTTATTTGAATTTGAACCTTAAGTGAGATTTTGTTGGTTTACACTCACATTTGAGTCCCCATCCGCATACCTTGTACAACAAATTGTGTGGAAAACTAAGGTAAACCAGACCCCCCATATTTGGGGGTTTATTATTTATCCCCTATCCTATATTTTTGAGTAGTTGTGAGTGGAAAAAGGTATTATATAAATGGTTATGAATATATATGGGTAATCGGGTGTGTGTGTGTGTGGGGGGGGGGGGGGGGGGCTTGAAAGGTGACCAATTATTTGGGATACATGTGTATTAGGTAAATTGTATGGATGGAGATGAGGAATTGAGGATACAGAATTAGGGTACCCAAACACTAGTAATTGATTGGGTAATCCCTATGGAAAGGCACATCTAAGCACCATATTATTATTCAATCAAGAATCTATTGCTTAGGAGAATTGGCTTGGTCTCTTGAGCAGGATGAGAATCATAATCAATCTCAAGATTCAAAATTGTGATATAGTTAGTCTTGTATTTTTGTCGTTTTCTCTTCATGACTAACAATATAATTTATATTAAAAGGTATGAGCTGCTAAGATTTTAGTACGTATAGAATGATAAGTTTTGGTTTGAAAATGATGACATTTGAAGCTCAAACTTGAGATGGGGTAGACATGGGTCTCTAACACTTGTTTCCTCTTCTCGTAATATAGAAGCATATAGAGTGAAGGTTTGGACTGGGTTTTTGTTCTGCCATTGATATTTTATTATTTTAGCAACTATATGCTCCGCTTTGATGCTTTCTCGAGCTTGAAGAGAAAAGAAAGCAAAATTTATAAAGAAAGGAAAAGAAACTATCATGCTTTAATTTTTTTTCTCATGTTCTCAATTTGTGGAGAAAGGGAAAGAAATTTGATAATTTTGTGATGATACCATTAATGTTACAATATACTAGTTTCATCAGCGGCTTCGTGACTTCAAAAGTAAATTAGTATACCTTACCTTTATCTCCAAAATCTTGCCACATTTAGGAGGAAAATTTCAGAGATAATAATATAATACTCTCCCCTCAAGAACGGGGAGAGAAACCAAAGAATTTGAGAATTTTTTTCCTTTTCTCTCCCCATTCTCTTATAGTTTTTTTTCTTGAAAAGGGTAATATGAGAAGACTCTGTTGATGTTATGATTACACAGGATTTAGTAGTTCGCATCCATGCTTGAAAGTCATGGGCTTAAACATTTTTATCTCAAACTTAAAGAATGTATGATTCGAAGAGTAAAAGGTTGCATATTACGTGCTACTGGATTAGTCTTTTCTTCTTTACATTCTCTCATGGTATACGTTTGTTTGTGCGTAGATATGGACATATGCAGATCAAAATCGAAGTGGTTATCTTGGGCGAGCAGAGTTCTACAATTATCTGAAACTTGTAACTGTTGCACAAAGTAAGCGAGACCTTACTCCAGAAATTGTGAAGGCAGCATTATATGGGCCTGCTTCAGCTAAAATTCCTCCTCCCCGGATTAACCTACCTGCATCGACTCCTCCTCAGTCAAATGTAAATGTGGTGGGTTCAGCAGGAATTGGTATAAATCCATCACAACAAGGTCAAGTCATGAGAGCCAATCATGTAATGCCAGGTGGAGGGCCAAACATCCACAATGATTCAATGACAAGTGGAATACATTCTCAGGTTCCTAGTACTACCACTAGTAGCTTCTTACAGAATGCTAAACCAAATGGTACGGCTGCTGCTGTGTCTGCACCTAAAGATTCAATCAGTCGTGGCGTTTCAGGAAATGGGTTTGCATCATTTGGTGATGCTGTCTCATCTCAAGCAAGTGTTTCATTGCCTGCCTCTACTGGTGGGGCCCAGCTACCCAATAAACCCTTTCAAACTCACCAACCTACTGCTAATCAGAACCACCAAACACACTTGAATTTTAGACATAATCAGCAAGCCCCTGGATCTGCATTTCCTCCTGTGAGGCCTGAAAATCTTCCTTCTTCACAACCATGGCCAAAAATGTCACAGGCCAGTATTCAAAAGTACACTAAGGTTTTCATGGAAGTAGATACAGACAGAGATGGGAAAATTACTGGTGAACAGGCACGCAATCTGTTCTTGAGTTGGAAGTTGCCAAGAGGTAGGTTAAGTTTCTTTCAGTTTCCCTCGCTTTATTAAGTTTTGTAGCTACAACTTAAAATCACGCCACATATGTAGCTTTGGGTATATGTATTTGCGACCACGTAAGATTATTTCTGACATCTAATGTAAAATGGAACAGAGGGAGGAATTGTTTTTATCATTATTGTTTTTTTGCAACAAATGCGAAATTCAGTCAATAAAATAAGGCGGATTATGTAGGTGATCAGACTAGGAGAAGCAGAGAAGCTTTCATTAAAGAAAACTAATCCGTTTTTGTTATGCATCCCTCAAAATAATAATGTCATGTTTAGTTCATTTAAATATTTGGAGTCCGAGTATGTTGACAGCTACATTACAATATCAACACATTTAGTACACATGTAACCTTCAAGTACTCTTTGTGCAATATTTAGGAAGGGAGGAAGATGTAGTAGTACTTTTTCATTATGATTTTCAGTTATAAGCACATGGTTACAGAGAATTGGTTACAGAGAATTAGGGATTAATGATAAGAATCACTAGATGACAGTATGACACTTATAACAAGATTTATATGAATGGTTAAACAGCAATCAGCATGATGGTAAGTGATATATAAAACTAGACTTTGTTATATACACTATCCGTTGAACGGTGTGTTCCTATCAATCTGGCTGTATGGACATCAACTTTTTTCATAGTAAGAAAACCAACCAAATGATGTATACATATTGCTAAATTGCTATATAATGTATGCTCTGTCTCATACGCTTTTTTAATAAGTAAGCAGAAATGTACTTTACTACTGTTTGATTCACTAAGGAAAATACCCAAACATACAAGCCAAATGAATTAAAAAATATCAAGTGGACCATTTAATGTTAACTAACTTATTGAAGGAAAAGCTGTATGAAGTGCAACCTAAAAAATCTCTTGTCTCTCTTCTTTGCTAAGTATGTATTTACTAAAAAGGTTTATAAGAGTTATTGAAAAACCGTGTTTACAGTGGAGACCATGCAAGGTCACTGTTCGTCTTCCTGAGCTCTGATTACTTCTCTTGTTCTGTACTATAATTATTGTATTCTTTCATACACCATTTACTTAAAAATATAAGGATGGGCCATCCACCTAGAATCAAAAGACTTTTGGACCAATTGAAGATCCTTGTAGGCTTGTAGCATGATGTTGCTGTTGCTATTCAAAGTTATCTTATTTTCTTCTCAAGTTATATTTATAATTTATATCCATAAGAAAGTTGATATTTATTAATTTCGTCTTGCTTCAAAAGGATGAAGGAAATGTATGAACCTACATGAAGCGCCTTTTTCATTCAAAATTTTAAGCACAATTTTTTTTTTGACCAATTATGTTTACGTAACTGTATTTCATGTTTTTGTAAGCTGTACTAGTTGTATCTAGAGACCATATATCTTGGTTTTAAGTTTGATATATATCTAGTTATTCTAGCCGTATGAGAAACAGTTACAAGAAAGAATGCATTTTTTTTTCTGGTGAAGTTAACACTAGAAATCCATACTAGCAATAAAACACACGTTCACAAGTATCTGCTTCTCTAAAATGGGATATGCTTAAAAACACATACTTATTGGATTCTCTAAAAAACAGCAGAAAGCCATGCTTTTAAGAAATCCAAGAATTGCCAAACACTAGTAAGCATGGTGATGGTAGAACAGTTTTGGTTTTGAAAGTATTATTAGGAGTTTCTTGCATGTTTAAAATTTAAATCAAGTAGTGGTGTCAAAGTTTTGTAATAATAAAGTTGATTATGGTTATGATGGTATTTCAGAGATCTTAAAGCAAGTGTGGGACTTGTCTGATGAGGACAACGACAGCATGCTTTCTCTAAAGGAATTTTGTATTGCTCTGTACCTTATGGAGCGGTTCAGGGAAGGCCGTCCTCTTCCTAAGGTGCTACCGTCCAATATCTTTGAGGGTCAAACACCTGCTGCTTCACAATGGAGACCACCACCAGGTATAGGCACTTGTAAAATTTTGGTACTTGTTGGGTGGATCTGGAATGGTTACTTTTTGTCCAAAGATGTTAATTTATTATTTTGACAAATATAAGTTTGTCAACTAAGATAAGAAAAATTATGTCATTTCAAGATTATTTGTAATAGAATGATTTGGGAGGTTACATGCATTAGAGATGGAACATGTACTGATGTAAGTACATGGGATGTGTATCATGTTACCAACCACTAGTTATAACTAATTAATTAAATATCTTGTAGGCCTCCAACAAGCACATGGGATGATGGGGCCACGGCAGGTGGCTCCTGTTGCAGCAAGACCACCTCGTCCAGTTCCAGTTCCAATTCCAGTAAATGAGGCTGATGAACAGCAGCAGAACCAGCCTAAACACCGCAAGCAGACAGTTCCTGTGCTGGAGAAGCATCAGGTGGACCAACTTAGCACTGAAGAGCAAAAGTCATTATATTCCAAGTTCCAAGAGGCGACCGAGGCAGATAAAAAGGTAAAAACACGAAGTTCTTGTTGCCGACAATTTTAATTGCGCATAATCTATGATTCTACTGCATCCCAAACTGGTCCTAGCAAGCCGCATGTTCGGTTCAACTTTATTAACACAAGCTGCTGTGCTGCAGATCCTGCCATTTTAATCAGATGGCCATTAAATCATTAATAAGTGAGCACCAGGCAGACAAAACAAAAAGACCAAACCATACATTACTAACTTAGCAAATTACAAGTAGCGAGTAAATAAACAACTTGCAGAACGAAGCATGTCAATAACCAAATGTTATTTGGCTGCCTTCCTGTTTACCATAGTTGTGTGAAAGTTGACTTTCTTCTGACTACCTAGTTTTTCTTTTTCTGACACAGGTGGGTGAACTTGAAAAAGAGATATTGGAAGCTAGACAGAAGATTGAGTTCTTCCGAAACAAGATGCAGGAAATTGTGAGATTTCTCCTCTAGTTCTCCCTTAAAATCAATTGTAGCCCGCATGTGCGTGTGCGTGTGCGTAGTTTAGAACTATTACATTTTTAACTTGATTCAGCATTAACATTAGACATGGTAGATGGAGAAATGTGGTTCTAGATTCATGCATTCTTGGTGTGCGTCGTTTAGAACTATTGCGTATACAACTTGATTCAGCATTAGCATTAGACATGGAAGATGGAGAAGCATGGTTCTAGATTTATGCATTTTTGTTTTATTTGGTGATTGTTTGAATAATATGATATTTTATGGTTTCTCAGATATCAGTATTAAATGATTGTTTCTTGTTAGCATCTTGCTAGTTTTTATAAAATCGCTGTTGTTCTAAATAAACTTACAGTTTAAAAGGGAAGAGGTTGTTTAGTTGTTACTATATAAACTGGATTTCTTTCTTTAATTACAGGTTCTGTACAAGAGCAGATGTGACTCTAGATTAAATGAGATCACAGAAAGGGTTTCTGGTGATAGAAGAGAGGTATTATGCCCTATGCTTGATTGATGTGAATGCATATCTACACCCATGTATATATACATTGTACACACACACACAGATATATATATTCAAGTTTTAAGTGCTGTTTTATGGAATCTGTGTTTCCAGGTTGAATCATTGTCAAAGAAATATGAAGAGAAATACAAACAGGCTGGAGATGTTGCTTCTAAATTGACTATTGAGGAGGCTACATTTCGTGACATTCAGGTCTACTGACAAGCTTCTCTTGAGATTCGTTTCTCCATATTGTATGTGTATGCTAACGCTATATTATATTTCTTATAATAATTAGGATAAAAAAATGGAGCTTTATCGAGCAATAGTCAAGCTCGAGGATGGAAAACCTGATGAGATTCAGGTAGGTTTTCTGATTGATTGTGTTATATATTTTCTTTTTCTCGTGGAAGATTTTTTTAACCTCTTGACTGTGTAGGCCCGTATTGATCGCATTCAAGCAGATCTTGAGGAACAAGTAAAAACGTTGAATGAGCGCTGCAAAATGTATGGATTGCGTGGGAAACCAACATCCCTGCTTGAGCTGCCTTTTGGTAATATTCTCACATTTACTATATGGTGTTCCACCTCTTTCTATTGAAAAGACCAACGATTCTGTTAATTAATTCTTGTTTTTTGATTAAAAAAGTCGCATTCTATTATTCTAATCTTTTTGTCATAATACTACTCATGTTTCAAAACATTTCTGCTGGTGGGGGTCGTACTAAGCTCAAATATACAATAAAAAGGTTGACGTTAGAAATTGATTAAGCCATGGTCTGGTATTTATATACCTGAATAAGTTTGATTATTGGGTCGTTTATCGTGTGAATGGATCTTGATTATTCGTGGATGGCATAAATGATTGGATTTGGTTCATTAACATGTCACTCTACACACTTTGAGGTATATTGTTGATATGAGTGTAAAAGTTGTACATGATGCATATCAGCATGTGGTAAACAATTGAGGATTTAAAATGATGAATCCTTGATATGGTCTTCATAGACTTAAAATACTTTCATTTTTTGCTTAGAGGTTGTGAAGGAGCTTTAGTTGATGATTCTAATAAATTTGTTCAGGTTGGCAAAGTGGTATTCAAGAAGGAGCAGCTGATTGGGATGAAAAGTGGGATGCATTTGAAGATGAAGGTGGTAAAGTAGCACATGATAGAAAATTAAGTTGAATATATATGTTAAGAGCTAAATATATTGATTTTGCGTCTTGCTACAGGATATACATTTGTGAAAGAACTCACACTGGATGTGCAAAATGTGGTAGCGCCTCCCAAGCCGAAGGCACACGAGAAAAAATCCACATTACAAGGCAGTGCGACTGCAATCCCAGCTGCCTCGGATGCTGATAAGTTGACACCAGATAATGAACTGAATGAGAAAGATAAAGTGAAAGAGGAAAAGAAAGAGAAAGAGGAAGAGAAAGCGAAAGAGAAAGAGAAAGATAGTCAACCCGACAGTCCAGCAGCTAGTAGCAAGGCACCAGAAAGCCCACCTAACAAGATTTTTCACGAAAGAACACAAAGGTACTTCATTTTTATGTGTACATACCATAAAAAAGCCAACATACTTTCTTATATTGGATGAAAAAGTCAAGCAAAATTTGTATTTGAAGTCCCCTAAACTTCTAAAAAACACTTGAAAAAGTCCAATTCAGTGTTGGTATATTAAAATAGTTTGTTACCCCTTAAAAGTAAACTGATCAAAATTTGTTGAAGCAACATTTCAGCACCTTTGCACAAAAAATGTCATTTTATACTGACCAATTTAAGAGGTAACAAGCCATTATTTTAAACTTTTGTTCACAAAATCATGCATTTTAGACAAGTTTAGGGACTATATTCTACCAAAAGTGGGTTAAGGGATTTTTGTGTGTTATAACACTATTCACAAGTTTAGGGGGACTTCAATATATCAAGATTAGGTTGAGGGATTTTCTTGTTTAAAAGTTAAGCTATTTGGTATCAACGCTTCTTTTTTGTTACTAGAGACATCCCTTAACGATTTCTGTTCTTGTTCCTGGTGCAGTGAACATTCAGACGCTCAGTCAGTTCATTCTGGTGACAAAGATTTCGGTGAGGCTGGGTGGGGTACATTTGACACAAGTTATGATTCAGATGCAGCTTGGGATTTCAATGCTACAAAGCCTAATAAGGTGGGTATTTATATACATATAGGGCACGCTCGTGACAAAACCAATATTAAGTAGAGAACTGCGAGAACCGCGTAACAGTTATATATAGTTCTTGTCAGATAAACAGTTACATGTAGTTCTTATCGGATAAGATGGGAGAGTGTGGGGCAGTTATGCTGTAACATAAGAGACTTATGTATCTTAGATTCATAGATAAGCCAATAGATACAAGTGTTTATGCGGTTTCCGTAGTTTTCTACTTGAACCTGGTTCTACACACATAGTAGATAAGATATATACAACTTTTATCCAATTCCTCCCTGCTTCTCTTTATGCTAATTATTCGGTGTTGGAAATCGCATAAATTGTATTCTGTATATGTTGATAAGACTTCTATTTGATGATGATGATGATATTTTGCAGGAGAGTAAACTATTGTTTGATGATGGATGGGGCGGTCTAAACCCTATAAGAACAGAGGTTCCCAAGAAGGCGACTTTCACATTTGATTCTGTTCCTGGCACACCATCATATAATTCCTCCCCACCTGGAGACAATTTGTTCCAAAATAGTAGCCTATTTTCTTCAGCCTTTGCAGATTCGGTTCCCAGCACTCCTGCTTACAGTTATGCCGGTTCTCCTAGACAGCAACCCTTTACTTCTGTATTTGCTGATTCAGTTCCGAGCACTCCTATGTATGCTACCAGCTCACCCCGAGAAGACCACTCGTTCACCAATAACTTTTCAAGATTTGATTCCTTTAGCAGCACTACTAATGATGGTGGACTCTTCCAACCCCGGGACTCCTTTTCAAGATTTGATTCATTCCGCAGTACCGCTCAAGATTCCGAGTATGACCAAAACAACAACCTTGCTAGATTTGACTCCATGCGCAGCACTACGGTTGATTCTGATTTCGGTCATTCATTGTTCCAAAACCCGAATGATTCATTCTCAAGATTTGATTCCATGAGCGAGTCTTCTGATTTCAATCATGGGTTCCCATCATTCGATGACACGGATCCATTCGGATCAAGCGGCCCATTCACATCACATGACCCGTTCAAGACAGCAGTGGAGAGTGAAACTCCAAGAAGAGATTCAGTAGATGGTTGGAAGGCGTTTTAATTAGTATACATGCTCGGGTTTTGAGTCTTGGTGTATAGGTAAGTTGGTTTCCTATATTTGTTTGGTTTGCTTGATTGGTTGTTTGTTCGTTTTGCAAATTGCAGATTTTAGTTTCAGAGCTATGAAACTGCAGCCGATTGATCTGTTTTGAGATGCATAAGGTTAAAACCAGTGTATAACTAAAAGAACTTTCTCATTTGAAGCAATTCCTGTATATGTACCCTTAATTACTTTCGGCATTCAATCATTGCGGGATGATAACAAAATTGATCTGAGCTAACCTCCTTTTCTGTTATTAACCCAAATCTCACAAGCTCGGTTTCAGCCATTTGTAAGGTTCCAAATAGCTGAAATCCTCGTCAATTGTCTTGAACTATAAACCTCATGAATTATGAACTTCGTATGGATTTTAACTTTTGGAAACCTTGGCAAGATGGTGTGGCTTCACGAGTTTGTGAGAAGAAAAATGGCGGTTTTATTACTTGGGAACAAAACGGACCACAGTCTACATCTTATTCATGTTTCATCATTTGATGTTGGTTGTTTGATTTAAGACATTTAGATTAGGTTCCAATGACGTATGTGACCTTAGGATACTTTTAACAGGGAAATAATCTATGTACACGTCTTAATGACATAACCTGCGGATATACACTGGGAAGTAACCTTGGCAGTGGCACACACATTAACCAGGACATCTCGTGATGTGTCTGATCAGGAACAGCATCAAGGTTCCGTTCCAGTGCTTTACCTTTACCTGTAGGATCGGCTAATTATTGAATGCCTTTACTGGCTCGTTGACTTCCAAACTCTCTCTTCATGAAGGTTTACACCAAGTCACCAACCTCAAAGTAGGTTGTTTGATTTGCAACTTACTCTTGACACTGTTAGGAATACACATTACACACTCGTTTAATAAGAAACCCAACAGTGGTATCATGAGTCATGACCATCTCCCCTTAATTACCCGGTATCTATTTTTCTCCGATGACTTAGTAGAAGTGACCCCTATACTTTCATTACTTAAGAAAATAACACCCCCAAGAGTTCTAGTTAAGCCCACACCAACATAATATACATACATGACCTGTAAAAAGAAATCGCCAAGTATCTCACAAATTATATATGTTAATTTCAAGTGTTGGTGGGTGTAGCATCAAATGTCACCGACCGCTTTTTTAGGTAGATGAGGTGGAATTGTTGTCTTTTGTTGCTTCTTTTTATCAGTTCTATGTAATATAATTGTTGCCTATTATGATACTTTTCAGCAATAACATTTACTAAATTTTATATTTATATATATGTATTTTAACAATGCCATTCAATTACTAACTAGTACTTTTGAACTTAAATTAGTAATAATCATCAATTTGGGATTTTATTTAATGCTATTATATTTTAAAATGTTATTAAACTAATGTAAAACTTGGTATTCGTTAAACCTAGGAATAGCAATGAGACACCATGTGCCTTCTTTGTTTCGTATCGTACATGTGATAGTTTAGTGGAAAAAAATGCACTTTACCACTTTTTTACAAGATGTAGCGCATGCATCTCACCTAGTTCTGTCTAATATACAAATGTGTGTTTCTTAGATAAAAACTAAAGTATTCACTTTGAAAGTTGTCATATTTCTCTTGTTTTGCATCTCCATCTCTATTTCTAAAATTTAGAGCTTTATGAATAGTATATCTTCGAATACAGAGAGCCATTATTCATCAACTCTATAAATATTTGTGAATATCTAAGAAAATGAATAATAATAATAATAATAATAATAAATTAAGTGTATGTAAGTGAGATATAGATAGAGACGGAGACTGAGATGTTATATGTTATTATGTTAAACAAATTTTAGAAATAAATTTAGAGAAATGTGACATCTAAATTATAAAGATGAATATGAAGATATGAATAGTTATTACTAATATTGTTCATCCATTTATCTTACAACTTCTCTAGGATACAATAACAAATGAAAAAAAAAAGATTCCATATGAAAGTACTTGAAAGTTTAATATATATTTTGAAGACAAAAGGGCTAAATCTTAAACATTATGCCATTGGCCAAAGGGCTAAAACTTAAAACAATTGTACCCAACAATTTACAACTTGTCCCATTTATACAAATGGTATGAGCTGACAAGTTGATCCAAAATTGACACACACACAAATTAAAAAGAAAAAAAATGAAAAAAGAGAGAGGAGACCGGAGAGATTAGAAAAGTGAAAGTGCAAATCTTATTATTACCTTGTAACAAAATGATGATTGGTAAGCCCAAAAAGAAAATGTATTAAAAATAAAAAATAAAACTAGTGGTTTAATCAATTTATACAGGTTTAACTTTGAGCTACAAACTCAACAAAATGGATGCAACTCAAAACCATCAAAACACTTGGACTTGCTTGGTTTTGAATCAAACATTGTCCAAAACACCCTTTAAAACATCGAGTCCTTCAACCGATATGCTCCTTCGTCTATGCATTTTGGGTATCTCGATCTTGGGTGGCGGGTCTGATGAGAAACAAACCACCACGACCGTCAGATTGTCACAACTGTTCCGCTTTAAAGCCTCCCTGACAAGTTGTCTAGAGCACTTCTCAGGATCGTTATGCAGCATAAGTTCCTTCCTTACTATTGTTACAGCATATTGGCTGCTCATCACATCCCATAGGCCATCACATGCGATTATTAGAAACTCGTCTTCTTCAGTTAATGTTACTTCTTCAAGTTCTGGCTCGGCACTCAAGGGGCAATCTGAACCTTTGGGACCCTTCATGTGCCAGTCTCCCAGTGCACGCGCTACTGATAGCTGTCCGTTGAGATATCCGTCGTAAATCACACCTCCAAGTTTCTCTATTCTCATTTTCTCAGATGTGGAGCTTGGTTTGTGGTCTGTTGAAAGCTCGATTGCTCTTCCTCGTTTCCCTAGTACAGCCCTCGAGTCCCCAGCATTTGCAATTAACATATTCCTGGGAATGCCGGTAAATTAATCATAAAAGAATCGACATATATACAAAATATCTGAATCTTGATGACTCGACATATGTCAAATAGGGGTGTGAATCTCTGACACGAGATACACCTAACACGAACTTCACAGGTTTGGGTCGAACCCACGAGCACGTTTAGCTAAACAGAATGTGCTCGTGTCAACTTGGCGGGTTCATGTGTTGACCTGTTTAACCCGTTTGCTTTTAATATTTAACAAAATGTGTTTAATTTTAAATTATGCGAATTTTATGCCAAAATTTAAAAGTTGAAACAGAAACTAACATTAGAATTTGAAATTAAAACACAATTGTTTATATACATTTGTATTTAGGTAGTAAAATTGTATTATTAAAACATTAGTATGCAGAAAAACTAAAAACAAAAATTCAGGTTAAACTGTTTGTGTCAACCACAAATACTCTTTCGTCAACGGGTTCATGAGTCCGACAAGATATTCAGGTTCATGTCGTGTCTTGGTTTGTGTCAAATTCCAGGTTCATGTTGGGAACGCAATAACACGACCTGTTTAGCATCCCCAATGTCAAATATTCAGGGAGTATAAAGTAGATTACCTTCCTAATATGAGGGCAGTCAATGCAGTAGTTCCAGAGGAATTATCTAGAGATCTAGTATCTGCTAGCGCATGATCAACTTTGGCAAAAGCATTCTTGACGGCTTTCTTCACCCCCTTCGGGAAGATAGAGTTCTCGAGAATGAACTCAAGAATGTTTCTTTTAGTAAACGATGCAGCATCAATGCCACCATGTCCATCAAACACCTGCAGCCGTAATTTGTTGCATAGACCATGCATAAAAGACTTATTTAGTTTCCTCGTTAATCAAGGAACTTAGAATACTAGACATGTAAAGTTACCCCATAAAAAGCTCCATGAAGAGGGTAATCTGGTTTTGGATCTAAATGTTGTTGAATATCGTCTACACAAATGTATTCGTCCTCCATATACGGTTTTGGACCCATTTCCGAACAGCTTCCTGAGCGAAAGATGGGCATATACGTACATCTCTCGTTTTGTGGTGATTTCAGACCACTGCCTTCGTTTGTTGATTTCTTTACAAACAGAGAAAAGAGAAATTATTAGGAAATCAATTGTATAAGATTTTGTCTTCATAGTGTTTCAAGATTTTAATCAATTGAAGTCATAATTTAGAGCAAATATTGTTACAAGAAAATTAAACATTTATTGAAATAACTAAAACATATATGTTAATTTTCACACATCAGTTTGTACTACATCAACTCTGGATCAATTAAATGCTTGTAAATTAAGCAGCTAGTCTAAGATGCTTAACTCCCAAGACAACAAAATGTTGTTTGATCTTCAACATACTATTCTCAGAAATGTAGTATATGTCATTTGAATGCCAAAGAAAAATGGCGAATTGGATTTTAATAATCTAAACTATAATCGACTAGCCAATTATAATCCATGCTAACAATTTAACCAGTTGACATTCTTTAACTTTCATTTTTGTTGCCAAGAGCAATCCCACTGTCATAATCATCACAAATCAACACTTGATTGAATCAGGGGTTCACTCAGTTTTGCTCATAGGGATGTATGTTTCTCCATTTCGCTCATAATCATCCATGTGAGCAAAAGCGAGTGGAAATCAAGTGCAAGACTGTAATGATTATGCAAGTGGGCTTGCTCTTGGCAATAAAATTAAAAGTTAGGAGCGTCATTAGTTAAATTGTCAGTATGAATTATCATCGGCCAGTGAGTCATAATTTGGATAATTCAAATCCAAATTCCTAAATAATAAACTCATGGAAAATGGACCAAATGACAAGATTTTAAGTTCATTCACATAAACAGAAATGTGGGTCAGTTTGTTTGGGACATCTTCCTCAACAAAATATAATATTAAAACCACCAAAACAACTACTTTAATAAATTCATCTTTAACATACTATGATCATAACCTATACAATAACAACAACCGAACCCAGTAAATCCCACCGATAGTGATGCTATTGGTAGGGTCTTTGGAGGGTGGGATGTAGGCAAACCTTACCCCTAGCACTAGAGATAGAGATGCTGCTTCCAGATAGACCTCCGGCTTGACATCAAACACAATATATATAAATAAGTAGACAACTACCAAATAGTAAAAGTAGTGAAAGAGTAACACAGAACTATAGGTACATAAATAACCTCGTGGGATAACAAATAGAAATAAATACACAGTTACAATCCCTAAAAAACAAAGCTAAGACACAAAGTACTCTTCTCCTAAAAATCTTTAAATTTGATCCTACGCCTCCACGAAATCCTATCTTGAACCATATCCCTAGAGAGATGCAATTCTAACAAATCCTGCCTAATCGGAAAGAAAGATCATGTGGGTGATGTTGCTATGGTCATATTACTGTTACCAAATTACAAACTGGAGTAATACATTAGGAAAATAAATGTGGTGACTTTTTAAGGAAAACAACTAACCGAATCGGAGGTAGCAGGCAGTATATCCTGGCTAATACAATGTCTCATAGGCTGCATATTCCTAGGAGGTTTACCAGCATTTGGTTCGTTAACATTATCCAAATCATCATCATCCATAACACATTCTTTCAAATTATACCCATTATCCAATGATGCACATTGAGGCCATACATCAGTCTCAGGACCCATTACACCTCTCTCTCTATCAATCTAAAATATAAATACTATATAAAGGAAGAAAAGAGGCAGTTAATAAAGAGAGTTGATGAAACAACAAAAAACAGATGGAATGGAAAGCAGCAGCAAGTGGGTATGGAAGAAGAATAATATAATATATTAATATTAAAACAGTTTGTTGATATCAATGGTGAAGAAAGAAAGATAAGTGGATCAAGAGAGAGAGAAGAAAAGAGGAAAGATGGAGAAGAAGGGAATCAAATACGGAAGGCCATGAGATGAGATGAGATCAGATGAGATGGGATCCAATGTAGCGTAAAACGTGACACGTGGGAGACAGCTTTGTGTGTTCCATTACATGCTATACTATGCTACTCTCATCTTTGTTTCAGTTGACCTCGATAACTGCAAACAACCTTTTAGGAAGACGGCAATCCCCATCTCCCATTCTTATTTTATCATTTTTTTTTATTATCAATGAATATCAAGATACTACCACTTGACAGTTGGGAATAGGTAGCCAGGTACCGTGCCGGCACCAGAGCGGAACCCACCAGGGGCATAACACTCGCGGGACTTTTTCGTGTCCTAATAGGAAATCATACCGTCGACTGCGACTTGACAGACGTTGTGTCACCACAAAAGTCGAGACTCTCTAACCATAACCCAGAGTGGAACGAAAACCTATGTTGACTAGGATTTGAACTTGCAACCTTCAAGGGTGGCGTGGTTCTTATTCTTCCATTGTTAAAACATGTAACTTAATAAAAAGTTCTCCTTTTTTTTAGAAAAAAAAAAAATCGTGTTTGTTATTTGATAACATGATAGGACATTGGGGTGAATCAACATAGGGTTTAGGTTAAACGACATCAAAGTTTACCGTTTTTTTAGTTGGCTCTACAAATTTTTGAATGTCCACCCTAGAAAATTTTGAACGCAAACCGCTATGAAAAAAATTACAGCCTATGTATCTACCTTTAAAAAATTCAAATACGAGTCCACTTTTTGTAACAACAAATAATGATAAAATTAACAAACTCAAAACATGGTTTACCCATTAAAATTTACTACTTAACAAGCCATTTTACTACCATACCGATGTATTTTTACATCCCACAGCTTCAGCAGAACGCTCAGAAAATGTTTGGCTCTCCATCTTTTCACTTCCTTTTGACTTGTTGGTCGCAGAAGTATCAGCCTCACTTTTAATCAAATGACAATGTGATTTCAACAATATATAAACAATGTGCGGAATAAGAAATCAAAAATTCAGAAACAATAGAACACGTTGTTTTTAAGAAGTTTTGAGTTTATGTATCGATCATCTTGTAACAAGGATCTCGTTTTAACTTTACAAAAGAATGACTCAAAAGAATTCTTGTGGCTGGTGTGAATGTGGTGTGGAGTATGAGTAAAAGATATATCTAAGACTCTATTGTATTTGCTTTGTATACCACACATTTTCACATTAACACTTAGCACTCTTCATTAACATATGATGTCTTCTATTTATGGAGAAGAGTTGACTCAAGTTGATGTGCAAACAATTAGTTTATCTTCAACTTGCACTCTCTGCAGGATAACGGGATGAAGAAAATATGCATGAATGATTGGGGTTAAGTTGCATGCATTTTAACTTTCCCAC
Source organism: Ambrosia artemisiifolia (assembly GCA_032199755.1). NCBI lineage: Eukaryota > Viridiplantae > Streptophyta > Magnoliopsida > Asterales > Asteraceae > Ambrosia > Ambrosia artemisiifolia. Next base: position 37,712,529 of record CM063512.1, read on the forward strand.
TTGTCAAGATTCCATATTTCTTTCCTGAAATCCGAGGTCATTATCTGGGATTGGTATACTTAGTCTGTTCCAGAGTCTGTCCCTGAAATTTGGTTCTTTCATCCCAGATTTCAGTCTTCTTTCCCAGATTTCATCAGATAGGAGTTGTACTTGTCTTCAATTGTCTAATTCTTCAAAGAGATCTTGTTCTTGAGTCTTTGCTAGTCTTGATCTCTTCAGCTGGATCTGTTCTGGAGGTTCTTCTTTAATTTATCTTCAGGTTCCTAGCTTCAGTTTTCTTCAACACTTCATATATCATATTTAGATTCTAACAATTTCCTCCTAAGTGTTGTAAGTAAATTGGTGCACTTTAATCAATTACATTTTAAGACAAAACATAATTTTAAAGTACTGAATCTGAAATAACAAATACACTCAGAGAAAACAAATTTCAAAGTTTCAACAATTTAAAACAAATTTCAACAACTTTAGAAGATCTTCTTGTCATTTGGCTTGATCTTCTTCTTTAATTGGACTAGTCTGGTGTAGATGTGCAACATCTTTTTGAATAAGTTTCTTGATTCAATCCACATGTCAAAAATATCTTCTAGTTTCTTCTTCTTTCCTGATGTACCCATGATTTCCAGATTCTCTTGAGCTGCTTCCATGCAATTCTTCAGATACTTCAGAGTTTGGTTTGAATACTTGCTGATCTCATTTACTCTGAACATCTTCTTGATATGCATGTCATCCCTGAAAATGATTCATGTTTCTGGTAATAGTACTATCATTCAAGATCTAGGCTTGTTGGCTTCAGTAGGGATGTCATCATTGGGTGGTGTAAGGTTGATCTTAGTCAGCATGTGGGGGAGTGTTAAGGCAAGATTAAAGTCATTCTGAGCATTTCTCAGAAATTATTTTCTGGTTGCAATTACTATTGTATCTAGTGCTCTTTTAACTTTGATGTTTGAAGAACCATCATCCATAAATTTGTTTCTCAGCATTATCAGGTCTGTTGGATGTAGGTTCTCCAGATCTCCATCATTGATCTTCATAGGCAACATTCATTTTCTCTCAATCTCATATTCATTATACCTGTAGGTGGTTGTTCCTGAGGTTACCATATTATCTGTGACATTCAATATTTTTTGGAATGGTAACTTAAGGTGTTCAGCAGGTAGTCCTGTTGGATCTTCAGATGTCCTTCTGCAGAGATTAAACTGGGAACCTGGGCTCATGTTTCCTAGAGGTTCTTCTTCTCTTCTGTAGATGTTGATACAATGTTTTTCTAGAAACACATAGTCACCTGGGTTCAGTTTTATCCTATGCCTTATGACTCCAGGAGCTACTTCCCAGTGAGAGATTAATGTCACACCCCGCCTAGGCGGAAACACGGGGTGTAACTGTGACATCCGTCTCCTTTCGCTATAATTAATGTACAAGTTTAGTCCTTATGTATACGTATTTTATTTTCATTTCGAGTCTTTATAGTTCGATAATAAAAACAGTCCACAAATTTATATCTTTTCATCATCTCAAGCGTCGATTCTTTTTCACATTTGTTTAATCTGAAACCATGTCTAAAAGCTAACATTCAAATAAAACCTTACCTTTGTTATATATGTAAGTATATTTTTTTTACATATTAAATACTAATGTTATATTTTTACTAATAATAATAATGTCTGTCATGACAACTAAATGTCAAAAACAAGAGTGAATTGCCAAATCCGTCCCTGGGGTTTGGCCAATATTGCTAGATCCATCCATTTTGAGAATTTTCCACTTTTTTGCCACTGAACTTTACACTTTTGTGCCAAATCCGTCCAAATCACAAACTCAGTTAAAAATTTCTGTTAACTCGAGGGTATTTTAGTCATTTCACTCGAAAATTCTCTATAAGATAAGAAAAATAAAAAAGAGGGTTGCCAAGAGTCGAACCTGGGATACAACCCGGATCAAATCCTTAAGCAAAGACACACAACCACCTGGTCTACATCAGATTTGGTATTTAATTCGATTTCGAAATGATTTTATATGATCATTAACCAGAGTCATCTTCCCCAACCTAAATCCTAACAACCCTAATTCTCCAATCACTCTTAGAGCAGAGGCTGCATCGAGATGTATTTATAAATTTGTTGTAACTCGGTGTTTTTTTTTAAATCCTGAAGATGTATTTATAATTTATGATAATTGGCAACTTATAGATGATTATATGCAGGTATGAGAAAAGTTATATGCATCGAGATGTGGTGACTCATGTGGCGGTTTCGGCGGCTGATTATTTCATTACAGGAAGTCAAGATGGTAATGTTACTACTTCTAAACGTGAATGCTTACGTTAGTTTGATAGTAATAACATATGAGTGTTGGAATAAGTAACAACCAATTGGATGATGAATTATAAATGTTATTTATGGTTGCAGCCTCTGCTCTAAGAGTGATTGGAGAATTAGGGTTGTTAGGATTTAGGTTGGGGAAGATGACTCTGGTTAATGATCATATAAAATCATTTCGTAATCGAATTAAATACCAAATCTGATGCAGACCAGGTGGTTGTGTGTCTTTCCTTAAGGATTTGAACCGGGTTGTATCCCAGGTTCGACTCTTGGCAACCCTCTTTTTTATTTTTCTTATCTTATAGAGAATTTTCGAGTGAAATGACTAAAATACCCTCGAGTTAACAGAAATTTTTAACTGAGTTTGTGATTTGGACGGATTTGGCACAGAAGTGTAAAGTTCAGTGGCAAAAAAGTGGAAAATTCTCAAAATGGATGGATCTAGCAATATTGGCCAAACCCCAGGGACGGATTTGGCAATTCCCTCCAAAAACAATAAATAGGAGGTAGGACCACCAAAGAAAGTTTCATTTTCTTTCAAATCCTCCTGTGAGTAAAATTCGATTGAAAGGTAAGAAAAAAAAAGGGGTTTTAGGATTCATACACCCTGTGACATCATATTTAGGGTGTATGACATCACATTCTGAGTATGTGGCAGCTTCCTATATTGGTGTGTGGTGTGGGCCAAGGTATATGAATCCTAAAGTAGGGGTGTATGAATCCACAACCCTAAAAAAAGGGAACTAAACCATCGATATTATAGGCGTGATTGGCTGGAATGATTCAACACAATTAATGCTATTTAACCCCTCATTAAATCAGTTACCAGACGGTCGTAACATATCCCCATGATTTCGTTTAAATAACCTCCAAAACCCACCGCAATTGCACGCCTCCACAATCGGTCTATGGCTCACAATTCAGTCCGTACACCGACATGAAGTCCACCGCTCTCACACGTGGATTCAAGTGTGGTGTATCAATCATCTTCTCCGCACAATGGTATTGTGTAACCGTTGCTTGAGCTCCCAATACACACGGTCTGCCAACACCATACTTCTAGTGTCCCGTTACCGCGTGAGCTATCAAGCACCACCTTTCGGACCAACTCGACAGCCACACACCCAATTGAGCCGATTTGTACTTAAGGTAACGACATATTTATCGGGGTTATTATTCTATGTTCATCTCATCAAGACTCAAATGGTAAAAAAAAGGGACACTCACAAAACTCTTTGGTTCCGGTCACCGGGTAATCGAAGAAGGTGACCAGCGTTTTCTATTGGCTCTTTCAAAAAAGTTGTTGGTCATTTTTTTGTCCTTGATTTAATATGGCAACCTTATGATATATTATTTTTAAACTTAAAAGATTTTACAACCTAAGTTATTATCAAACTCTATTTTTCTTCTAACAGTTTGTGCAACAGTCGAAACAGTATAGTTTCTTAAGAATATATATCCTACATATTGTTGTTTAGTATAAGTAAACCTATGGTTTGAATTGATTCTTACAAACAAAGACTTATAAATTTATGAGTTAGTAAAATCTTGAGATCCAGTTTTGAAATAAACTTAATACATGTTCATTATATGAACTTGTTATATATATATATATATATATATATATATATATATATATATTGTAGGTAAATTCTTAAGTTTAAATCTTGTTTATCCTATTTATTTGCATCTATATATATTTTATATATTGTCATGATTGTAACTTAAACACACCAACCTATTTTAAGATAACCAACTACACTAAATTTCAAAAAAACACATAAATTACTACAACAATGATTCGTGACTTTTAGATCGGATATATTTATGTATAGGTTGTCGTTAATTTAGAGTGCGATGTTAGAAATTCATGCCAAGTTGATCCACACATTCGAGGTTCAAGCAAAATTCATTGATTGTTATTGATATCTTGCAAGTTTATCATCACGACCATGTGAGTATATCTTTCCCCTTTTTCATGTTTTACTATTTTGGGGCTACTCATGTACATTATTATCAAATGTTATTCTTATACTTAATGCAATTCTCATGTGTGTTTGCTTTATGTAAATTTGTGTGTATGCTTAGTCATAATCATTAACCGTTCTGCGGCCTAGCATTTCAATGAATAGTACTATGGTATACCCCCTTGAGACTCTATTGAGAGAATCTTGGTCATTGTCTTGTTAATTCATTATTCAGTTGGTTATTCATGTGTTAGTCATTATTCTTCAAGGCTTGGTTTTGACTGATACTACTTATTACATATTTGCAAACGGTATACAACACATGAATATATTGCTAAACACTTTTTCTACTATATGTATTCAAACAGGGTATGCTCACCAATACATTTTTGTATTGACCAAATTATTTTCGTACATGTTTCAGGTTGTTTTTGAGACGCATTCTTTAAGCTTTCGGATTTAGATTTAGATTTGATTCATTGTATTTCAGTTTAGTTGGCATTTAGACTCGTTGTATTTTCTTTCATTGTAATAAACTATTTAATCAATGTATCTAAATTTACACTTTAGTCCATGAGCTATTGAACAATCGTCACTACGTGGCACCTCGATGATTCCGCCATCGGTTGGGGTGTTACAGTAACCACGAAAGGTTTTCAAGCACAAGATTCGAGCAAACATCCATATTTATTTATTTATAAAGTACCACACGTGTTCAATAACGACAAACTTCAAAAGATACATTTTAAAACCCTTCTCAGGGTCAAAAGTTTTGATGACACGATAGGTGATAGTCATGAATGTATGTCCAATCATATCCTAAGTTCCATCCATAGTTTAGTTACCTGAAAAACATGCATAAAAACTTTGTCAACAAAATGTTGGTGAGTTCACGGGTTTTTGTAAAATGTAAAGTTTAATGAAATTCCTTGAATGACCCATCATTGCCTAGCCAAGAGCAATGATGATAAACCATCATGAGTCCATAACCAAACCTCGACGAGTGGTGCCTCGCACATTGCACAACAAAGGCAATGAATCGCGTCATATAAGAAATGCAAGCACTCTCATATCGTATATATATCCGGTTAGAGCGATTAACCGAGAGTGGGGGTGTCAACCCAATAAATCTATTCATGCGTTTCTAGGCTAAATCCATAGTTAATGGTTATGATAAACTAATATACGAGGGCTTTAGTGAGTACTCTTAAACATATCGTCTCATGTACACCGGTCGGCTAGGAATTCATTCTAAAAACAAGTAAACAATGCATGCCTTCCCCAAAACATAAAACAGTAAAAAGGGGCCGTGAGAACTCACCTCAAGTCTGCGTGTAGTCTAGCAAGGCGTATGTCCGATAACTAGGTATCTCGACCTATACGTCATATATACATACATGGTACCTTAGATCCAAGTAAAAATAATCCATGGTACTCGTGGTTCACCCAATCTCTAGCGGTATAGTTGGTTTAGACTTTTTTGGCGACATCTTGGTGGCTCGAAAATAGTAGTTTTTGTAGGAAAATAGATTCTAGTTTCTAACACATGTTTTCCATTATAAAACATATGTTCTTTCTTTGAAAACGAGTTACATTATGTTCAACTACACTTGATTCTTGTTATGTATACACAAATCCTTACTTATGTGTGTACTCGTGTATGTATATGCACGCGTATATATGCATCTATGTACATGTATTTCAATACATGACCATAGATGTCCATGTCTATGAGGTGTACACTTATACACACATACCCATATATGTATGTACTTGAGTACATTCATACACATCAATATCTATGTCCATGAATTTGCTATACACTTACATACATAATATATATACATACGCATATACATGGTAGGGCGCACACACATAGATCTTTCCTTGTACATACATTTACATACCCTACACATTATTGTTAAAACATAATATCATCTTAGCTTAAAACTACTAGGCATGTATGTATATATACACCCACGCATACATACACACTTGAAAGGAATGCGACTACATTCATGTTACATATACACGCATACATATATTTTAGGGATAACATACTTGTTTTCTATATTAGGTTCATGTTTCTAGTGAGGTTAACATGTTGGGTGAACACTAGTATGTTTCAAGTTGTAAGATAAATGTAAGAACAATCTTATAGTTAGTAGTTCATACCTCTAGTTCAAGAGTTCATACCTCTAGTGTGTCTTGAACTTAGAGGATGGCTTGGGAACTTGAGAGAGTGTTATGTGAGTGTGTGTTGAGAGTGGTGTTGAGTTGAAGGTGCAAGTGTTTAGTGGAGGCCTTAGGGTCCTATTTATAGAGGGAGATGGAGAGATCGAAAGAGAGATATGTGAGAGGGAGAGAGAGTGAGCCGAGAGAGAGAGAGAGAGAGAGAGAGAGAGGAAAGGGAAAGGGAGGTTGGGGCTTGCTATGTTGGGTAAGTCAACTTTCCTCAAACCTTGTGTTACATAGAATCCTTCCATGTTTGGTTAACAATCTCTCATATGTCATATCTCCCTAGCATATCCCAGGTCTAAATCATACTTTGGAGGGTCACTAATCTCATGATTATGTTGGTTAGATGCTAAGCATATGTCAACTATGGAAGCAAATCAACACACGCCAAAATAGAGTTTGACTTGGATTAAAAAAAGATTAGAGAGGGTACTAGGGGGCGACGGTTATGGGAAGGAAACAAGAAAGGGGATGGAAGTTATTTTGGTTAATGATCTTCCCTAGTTCTTGGTGAATGAAGGAATCATACTATGTTTGGTTAATGATCCTACTTTATCCGAAATCTTGCAAGCAAATCAAGGGTCTCAATCACATCTTAAGTTTGACTAAACACTATTGGTGTGTGCTGGTTTTCAATAAAAACTTAACTTCTTTTCAAAAAGGGCAAGTCCCGAGAGAAATGCCAAGAGTGGTGATGAAAAGGTGAATAAATTGGAAAACAGTTAGACACTTGCAAGTTTTAAATTTATAATTTAAAACGATTGTTGCTCAACGTTCTAGACCTAGGCACAATAGGCAAGCGCACCTATCGTGTATAGTATAGAAATGTGCAAGTACCGAGTATCGAATCTGTGGACACGATTTTTACTACCCAGCTTCCTAAAATTACTTAAAAGACTTTTAAACAACGTGGAGAAAAAGTAAAGTAAAAAGAGAGATGTAAACTTTTAAGAGAAATCAATAACAAAACAATGGTGTTGCTTTGGGATCAGATGGAACGTGGTATGAAAATAGTTATCTTTATTTTAAGTGGTGTGTTCGAGCTGCGCACTTATGCTTAACTTAGAACTGCTACATCATTTTCTAGAGGTGACTGTTATCGCAAAAGCTGTACAAACAACTGTATTCTTAAGGTTATTATGAGAGTCTCCCGACCTGGTAAGCTCACCTCTCAACACTGAAAATAACGTGACCCGAGACTGTGTCTACTCAACCCCGAATTACCCGCCTCCCAATGTTGCGATATAGACATCTAACTATTTAAACTTTTATGAATAATTTACCGGTGGCCGGAGCATGACCGAATAAATTACCACTTAATATCATAGAAGGGTCGTGACCAACCGGCACACGTGCACCTCCTACTTGATTTAATTAATTTATCAAAAAGTGAGTGATCTATTATTAACCGTGTGGCAGTATAATAATGAAAGAAACTAAAGACCATTTTCTCTCAACACGGGTTCATCAAACCTTAAACTGCGCCAAGGCTATCACATAGACAATGAAGCCAAGTCGCAAGAATAAGTTTTGACTTATCACTAGGACCAAGTATAAAGACCGTACCGACCCTAAATGAGATCTTGATAGTAGAGGATTAAGCCACAAAGTGTGTGTATTTCTACCCACAAATGGGCTAAACACTACTCGCGGGATTAGGTTAGCTCACACGTGCATGGGTCGTAACACACCATGGGTACACTCATGAGTCCTCCCACTTCCTATCAAGAAACCCACAAGACCAAAGACTAGGTGATTTATTAATTAGATCATTAAACAAAGTTTAGAACAGTTAGAATTATTAAGAACACAAAACACCACTTTAAAATAAAAAGATAAACTATATTAATTCATACCAAGCTTCCATCATCACCCTAGCAACACCAACAGAAATCTAGCCTAGCATGGTTGATACAACAAGCTCACAAGGTTGGGTTTGTGTACAAGACATCATGAAGGTTGTATGAAGATTTCTAAAGGATTTGGTGGTTTTGGTGATTTCTCTATCTCTCAAGGTGTTTATGGAGTGATCCCAGGCTCCAAAGGACACCAAAGATCCTCAATTAAGGCAGAAACACTCTGGAGAAGTGTGGGGTTTCGAGTGAGAAGGGATGCTTCAAAATGTAGGGTGGAGGCCTCTATATATAGGCATTTCAGCTCTAGCACGCCCTTGACAACGTCTTGGCACGACCATGCCAGACAACATTACTGTTGCAGAGTCCTTGTATGCAGAATTGTCTATACGAGGGCTGGCATGCCCGTGCCAGTTGATGTGGCACGCCCGTGCTTCTTCAGAAGTCCAACCGTTTTGTCAGTCTTGGTCGGTTTTTGCCTTGGAGAACACGCTGGAGTAAAGCACAACCGTGCCATACACCAGAGCACGCCCGTGCTCTTCCTGAAACACTGAAATTGACCTCTTTTGACTTGGAAATGTTGACCCGGGAGGGTTGCACGACCTTGGGCACGGCCGTGCCATTTCTGGCAGGTCTTCAAAGTCTTCAAATCTTTGTCCGTTTTGTGCCATTTTGTGTGGGTTTTCACTTCTTTTCACCACCGGACCTCCGAACCTGCAATTATCAACAAAGAAAGATAAATCCTGACAGAACAGAGATAAAAGCATGGTTTTAGGTATAAAATGGGTGATAATCATAAGTGAAAACATATCAATTTCTCGGCACATCATAACACCTCACACTTGAGCTTTTACTTGTCCTCAAGCAAACCGAACATTAGACAATTTTCTTTGGGATAAAAATTGTAAGTCTAACTCGATGTGCCGAGTTCAACTTACCTCCTAGGAGTCTGACTTAATAAACTTTCGGGATTTCGGGCATGGCTTAAGGTGAGACTTTTTGAAACAATTCCTAAGGCTCCCCCTTTTTCCTTTTCCCTCACGCCTCTCATTCACTCGGGTTTTATTTAGGGGTGAACACTCAAATTCTACCCGATGACTGACTCGAATCATAGGCTTGGGTGCAAATCGCAACTCCACCACTTTTATTGAGGTAGAGCGTGTGAATCAAAAGGACTTTTCAAGGGTTAGTTTTAATGGGATAGTGGAAAGTAGGGTAGGAAGGGAGTCTACCACCATGACTAACTTCGGGTTTAGTGCTTGAGGTATTGGCTGGAATCTTCTGGCGATCTTCTAAGTTGGCTTTGCTTATTTTCCTTTGGACTTTGTAGCTCGACTGTGGCCTTTTCTCGTGAATCGTTTGGCGCGAGGGCCGTCTAATAGCCTCCACTAGGCTGTGTCGGTCACTTCAGTCTTTCCGGAAAGCTTTGCAAAGCCTTTTCTTTTGAAGTTCTTTTGATCCCTTTATTGGTTTAGCAGCTTTAGTCACACACTTTTTTTTAACTAAACACAGATTTCACATGATGCTTGCTGGATGATTTCTTGATACTTGATATGCTCTTTTTGATGGCTTTCTTTTGTAGCCTCTTCACGATCTCAACTCTGATTTCTTGATGTGCGGCCCATGCTTCAAAGTCCTAAAATTGCCAAAGAGCTTCTTCAAAACCTCAACACTTCCCTAGTCTCGTCATGGCGGAGGCTAGATGGATGTAAGAAATGAAAAAGGCTAAGGCTAAAAAATGGGTGACTAGGTGTGTGGAAAATATCTGAAAGGCTAATGATAATGGAATGGGTAAGTCCTAGGTGCTTAGATCATTTTCACACACTCCCCTCTGATGTTGTCTTGTCACGTATAAGTCACATAAGTTCTAATCGGGTCATGCCAATCCGGGAATATCTCTCAAGTCAAATAAACGAGCATGTATAGTATGTATGTGATGGTGGGCTTGATAAGGCTCAATACTCACATGTAAGGGTAGGGGTTATTTAAGGAATTGGGAACACCTCAGTCTGTCCTGTTGTCTACCAAAAACCTCCCTAATCTCTCGCAAAGTCGTTGGGCTGACTCAAAGGGTTTGAAAATGTTTTTGTTTCCAATAACTCTTTTAAAAACATTGCCTTTATGTTACGATTTACTGACTGCTTCGAGGTGTTTTAAATTTCACAAAAATTTTAAACACCTCACACTTAATTCTTTTACACAGTTTTAAATTTTATGATAATAATATATGTGTATGCAAAGAAAAAGCGGGCAAGTCAAAAGGAAGAAGTATCTCCCCTTTTTGTCTTCCAACAATCCATGTGCGGTCGATCCATGCAGCTGCCTCTACATGGATACGTGCTCGAGAGAAATCACTTGGCATGAACTTCAATAATTTATTAGTACTAAAATAGAAATAAAAATAAAAACAAGCTACTGGTCCTAATGCCGAGAGGGCATACCTGGGTGATAGAAAGTATCAAGAGTGAACGACCATACCTGATGGTTCTGACTGACTTGTCTACCGTATGCACCAACCTCTCAACTTATTCGTCCTAATCTACTGAATCCGGGCTGCCTCCACGGTAGCACCACGTTTCACGTCTTTGGCTGGACAAAACGCGTGATGCTCAGCTGCTTCCTTCCCTGCCCCTGGGGCACTGACGACGTTTTTCATTCGTCCGTTCCTTCTCCTCTGACGGTTGTCCCAGTACTCATCCATCCACTTGGTATTGTCAAGACCCACCACCGATTCTTCTGGTGGTACCACTGGTGCACCTTTGGCTTTCTTCAGTTGATAGTCGAGTTGTCTATCAATGAAGTAGGCCACATCAAACGGATCTTCAGGCGCGTATTCTCTTCCACCAGCCGTGTAGTGCAATTTATTACTCCCAAACCGAAGTGTCAGAATCCCCTCACTCATATCTATGGTAGCTTGGGCAGTGGCTAAGAACGGTCGACCGAGAATGATGGGAGCATGACTCTCGCCCATGTTGAGGATGACGAAATCCACGGGAAAGACAAATTTTCATATCTTGGTGAGTAGGTTTTCAACGACTCCCCCGGGCTTGTAGATATAAGTGGGCATAACGTTCACACTCACACCCAGATCTGCTAAGGCATAATTTGTAGGCAAGTTGCCTATGGAGCACGGTAAGGAAAACTTCCCAGGATCAGTCAGCTTTGGAGGAAGATGTTGTTGGAGTAGTGCAGCGCACTCTAGTGTGTTTCCCTTGACTGCTGCTTCGAGATTCCTTTTGTTGCTCAAGATGTTCTTCAGAAATTTGGAGTACTTGGGCATTTGCTGAATGACTTTGATGAAAGGCAAGTTAACATGGATCTGACTTAGGAGTTTGGTGAATTTCTAGTACTGCTCGTCCGTCTTTTGCCGCATCAATCGCCCGGGATAAGGTATGTTAGGCCAATATTCCCTCCGTACTGTCTTCGATGGTGGTTCAGGTGGTGGAGCAACTAGAGGGTTCTGGTTGACTGGAGGGGGCTTCATTGATTAGCATTGGTGAACTAGCGGTCGAGTTTTCTTGTGCGGTAACATTGGGAACGGTTATGGTTGGAGTGGGTTCAACTGGTGGTGGGATGGGTGGTGTAACTCCTTCGTTGGCAGGTACCGCTGGTTCAGGATAAACGCGACTGCTTCGAAGAGTAATGGCACTAACATTGGCTTTTTGGTTGGTTTCAGTGTTGCTTTGAAGGCTTCCGATGGGTCTTTCTGCGAGAGACTTGGCCATTACGCCCAGCTGTACCTCCAGGTTCCTGATGGTGGACTCGAGTCCTTGAAGTCTCTTGTCGGTGTTGTTGAACTTCTCGTCCATTCGTGCTATTGATCGGGCTTCAAGCTTTGCAAGTCTTTCATCTACGGATGGGTAACCGTTGTTTGAAGGGCGTTGCTGGTTGTTCTGTTGACTGAATCCGGGTGGTTTCATGGTGGTGGTGTTGTTTTTCCACCCGAAGTTTGGATGATCACGCCAGACAGGATTGTTCGTGTTGCTGTAAGGGTTGTTTGGCGGGCGACTCGTACCAATGAAATCAACTTGTTCCACGGTGGCTTGAGGAAGACTCCTGTCTTGTGGCTGCAACTCTGTTGAGGTGATGGCATTGACTTGTGCTTTGCTCAACTGGTTGAGGCGAGATGATAGTGCCTCAATTTGAGCTTGCAAAGATGTGGTGGAATCGACCTGATAGAGGCCGGTCTTTGATGGTTGGATTCGAGGGTTGTACCACTGATAGCTGTTAACTGCAATTTCTTCGATGAGATCGTAAGCTTCCTGCGGTCGCTTGTTCCCAAAAATACCTCATGCGGTTGCGTCTAGCGTCTGCCTTGCTTGGTTCGTCAGCCCATTGTAGAAGGATGAAACTTGTAGCGAAACTTCAAGACCACGGTGTGGGCATTTTCTCAGCATATCTTTGAATCTCTCCCAGGCTTCATAGAGTGACTCTCCCTCTTCTTGGCAAAAGGTGGTGACGTCATTTCTTAACTTTGCGGTTTTGGCTGGGGGAAAATATTTTGAGAGAAACTTTTGGGCAAGGTCATTCTAGGTGGTAATGGAACCTGCGGGTTGTGAGTTTAACCATGCTTTGGCACGATCCTTTAGTGAGAAAGGAAACATGCAAAGTCGAATAGTGTCAGGAATGACGTTATGCAACTTAAAAGTGTCACAAATTTCAAGGAAATTTGCGATTTGAGCATGGGGATCTTCATTGGGAAGACCATGAAAATGTAGTTTTGTTGTATCATGTGGATGACATGGGACTTAATTTCAAAATGGTCAGCATCAACGTTGGGTCTAGCGATGCTAGGGCCCAAGGCATTGATGGAAGGTCTTGCAAAATCTGAGATGGTTCTATCAACTTGTGCCATTTTTAATCCTTTTCTTTTCTTCTATCTCTAAAATATCTTTCGGGTTCTTTAAGGTGAGGTGTAAGATTTGGCGAGGGACGCAAGTTCATACACTATTGGAGAACCATCAAGATAAGATTTTTGCAAAAACAATTTAGAAATTGAACAAAAGTAATTTTAAGAAAACCTTTCTTTAAAATAGTCGTGTCCCCGGCAACGGCGCCAAAAACTTGGTGTGTGTTGGTTTTCAATAAAAACTTAACTTCTTTTCAAAAAGGGCAAGTCCCGAGAGAAATGCCAAGAGTGGTGAGGAAAAGGTAAATAAGTTGGAAAACAGTTAGACACTTGCAAGTTTTAAATTTACAATTTAAAACGATAGTTGCTCAACGTTCTAGACACAGCACAATAGGCAAGCGCACCTATCATGTATAGTATAGAAATGTGCAAGTACCGAGTATCGAATCTGTGGACACGATTTTTACTAATCAGATTCCTAAAATTACTTAAAAGACTTTTAAACAACGTGGAGAAAAAGTAAAGTAAAAAGAGGGATGTAAACTTTTAAGAGAAATCAATAACAAAACAATGGTGTTGCTTCAGGATCAGATGGAACCTGGTATGAAAAAATAGTTATCTTTATTTTAAGTGGTATGTTCGAGCTGCGCACTTATGCTTAACTTAGAATTGCTAAAGCATTTTCTAGAGGTGACTGTTATCGCAAAAGATGTACAAACAACCGTATTCTTAAGGTTATTATGAGGGTCTCCCGACCTGGTAAGCTCACCTCTCAACAATGAAAATAAAGTGACCCGAGACTTTGCCGACTCAACCCCGAATTACCCGCCTCCCAATGTTGCGATATAGACATCTAACTATTTAAACTTTTATGAATAATTTACCGGTGGCCGGAGCATGACCGAATAAATTACCACTTAATATCATAGAAGGGTCATGACCAACCGGCACACGTGCACCTGCTACTTGATTTAATTAATTTATCAAAAGGTGAGTGATCTATTATTAACTGTGTGGCAGTATAATAATGAAAGAAAATAAAGAACATTTTCTCTCAACACGGGTTTATCAAACCTTAAACTGCGCCAAGGCTATCACATAGACAATGAAGCCAATTCGCAAGAATAAGTTTTGACTTATTACTAGGACCAAGTATAAAGACCGTACCGACCCTAAATGAGATCTTGATAGTAGAGGATTAAGCCACAAAGTGTGTGTATTTCTACCCACAAATGGGCTAATCACTACTCGCGGGATTAGGTTAGCTCACAAGTGCATGGGTTGTTACACACCATGGGTACACTCATGAGTCCTCCGACTTCCTGTCAAGACACCCACAAGACCAAAGACTAGATGATTTATTAATTAGATCATTAAACAAAGTTTAGAATAGTTAGAATTATTAAGAACACAAAACACCACTTTAAAATAAAAAGATAAACTATATTAATTCATACCAAGCTTCCATCATCACCCTAGCAACACCAACAGAAATCCAGCCTAGCATGGTTGATACAACAAGCTCACAAGGTTGGGTTTGTGTACAAGACCACATGAAGGTTGTATGAAGATTTCTAAAGGATTTGGTGGTTTTGGTGATTTCTCTATCTCTCAAGGTGTTTATGGAGTGATCCCAGGCTCCAAAGGACACCAAAGATCCTCAAAAAAGGCATAAACACTCTGGAGAAGTGTGGGGTTTCGAGTGAGAAGGGATGCTTCAAAATGTAGGGTGGAGGCCTCTATTTATATGCATTTCAGCTCTGGCACGCCCTTGACAACGTCCTGGCACGCCGATGCCAGACAACGGGTACTGTTGCAGAGTCCTTGCATGCAGAATTTTATGTACGAGGGCTGGCACGCCCGTGCCAGTTGATGTGGCACGCCCATGCTTCTTCAGAAGTCCAATCGTTTTGTCATTCTTGGTCGGTTTTTGCCTTGGAGAACACGCTGGAGTAAAGCACGACCGTGCCATACATCATAGCACACCCGTGCTCTTCCTGAAACACTGAAATTGACCTCTTTTGACTTGGAAATGTTGACTTGTTGACCCGGGAGGGTTGCACGACCTTGGGCACGGCCGTGCCATGTCTGGCAAGTCTTCAAAGTCTTCAAATCTTCGTCCGTTTTGTGCAGGTTTTCACTTCTTTTCACCACCGGACCTCCGAACCTGCAATTATCAACAAAGAAAGATAAATCCTGACAGACTAGAGATAAAAGCATGATTTCAGGTATACAATTGGTGATAATCATAAGTGAAAACATATCAATTTATCGTCACATCAACTATGATGATGTTAGGTAAGACTTGATCTAATGTGACAACACATTGTGGATTCTAGAGATTATATAGAACATGTGATGACTTAGTTTAAAAAAAAGTTTATTATGGATATGGGGGGGGGTATAGGCGGCCGAAAAAAAGAACAAAAGGAAGGAGTGGACACTTAACTAATGTGGTAAACCCAACATTATGAATCTAAGATGTTTAAGGAATCTTGCCATATATGGTTAAGCCACCAAATCTATATTTAATTTTTCTTAGAAAGAATAAGAGGACTTGACATTTCATTGATGATGTTCCAATGTCTAGTAAGAACAAAACATTAATCAAAGTGGTGGTGATCATTTTTGGCTAGTAGATTTTATAAATCCTAGTGTTGATCACTTGTTTCACCAAATATAGTTAAGTTTATAATCAAAATTAGATAGTTCATTTACAATGGAACAAAAAGAATATGTAACAGCTAGTTATTAATGTGTTTACTAGCCTTTTGTATACATGTACATATATATATATGTATATATGTCGTAATTATATATATATATATATATGTGTGTGTGTGTGTGTGTCGTGTACATATACACATATGTGTAGGTATGTTAGTTGAATAAATACTAGGCTTTATACGTAAATTCCAAAATGCTTCCCATTGTATTATTAAATAAATTGGCATCTATACATGATTTTGGAAAATAGCTCGTAATCGTTTAAATTTGTGTCACTAAGATTCGTTGATATGGGTGAAATTATACTCGTTCGGACATTGCTAGACTGTCTCGGGAGACTTATACATATAAAATGTCATGAATGATGCATGGAAAATTAAACGTTGACTAGAAAATGTATGGATTTTGACCTGGCTAAGTGGCGGGTGTCACAATTAAAGTCTCCATCATGGCATCTGTTACAATGGCCTTCATCTTCTTGTTGGCCTCATCTGCTACATTTACTTCCATGGCTTCATTCATCAGTTCTGTGAAGCTCCTTTTCTTCTTTGCAGAGTCTTGTTTAGATTGGTACAGTACCTGTTTTGGTCAAAAATTAACAACTAAATTTTGTATTCCAAATTAGTAAAGTGAGGTAGTATAGTATAATATATTAATATTATTGATAATTTGTAAATTAGGAGTTAACTATGTTCTTAGAAAATTGTAATAAGATAATAAAGACAAAACTTTAACAACTATAAACCAATATACTCAGAATATCATTGTAATGTCAGAGAATTAATCACAATGATATCCTCAGGATGAAGTGAATGAAAACAAAGGAAATAACGCAATAAAGAACACGAGATATACAAGGAAAGCCCTTGATCAATCTAGATTGTCGGCATAAAACCTCGAGTGGAGTCAAGCGCCCTTGCCTTGTTATTTTATTAAAAGAATTTATGTGGTACAACCTTGGAAACGATTGAACGATCGACTAAATGTATTACAAATAGCAAGTGTGTAGTGAGTGTAGCAAAAGAGTGTTAGCTGAAATAAGAAAGTAGTGAGTGTCCCTAAACGATCGTCCAAGGTCCCTATTTATACACAAATAGAAAGTAACTAACATCCCTACAAATCCGGGATAGCTTATACTTAGTCTTCATAATTGTTACAACTCCTTCTCTCTTCCACACGTCCTCCAACGGGTATAAACTGATCTTCCGAGATTCAAGCAGGACCTAGTCTTTAGTAATTTAGTTAGACTTGACCTGCACAAAGAGTTTTAATGGACAAAGACCGTTAGTCATTCTTAGAATATAAAACACAAATATTATACAAATATATCCCGAACATAGCATTATGTTAGTCATCCCGAGGATGTGTATTCAATATCATTAATGAGAGATATCCCCAAAATATCCAGCACCAACAATTGTCCCCAAAAAATTAGAACGTCGTGTCCTCAACACAATGGTTAGGCCTGTAAACGAACCAAACGTTCATGAACTGTTCGGCGGGAAGTTCGTTTAGGTTCATTTATTTAAATAAAGAACGAACATGAACATAATTTTTTGTTCGTTCAATTATGTTCATGAACGTTCATTTATGTTCGTTTATGTCTGTTCGTTTAATTAAACTTTACTTTATTTTTATTATGTATGTCCCTTTTGTTAAGTAAGCTTAATTCATATTATATTATATACAATTCAGATTATATTATATTCAATATATTTGATATGTTATAAAAATTTAACCCTAACCCTAACATTCTAAACATATCAGCCACTCTCCACACTTCATTGTCCCACCTCCCTTCTTTTTGGTAGATACATGATGGATATTTTGAATGAATCATGTACATTCAAACTACTAATTTAGATTTGGTTTTGGTTGCATTGTGATGTATTAGACTTGGTTGAATTGTGATGAATCATTATTAACTTATTTTTGTTTATGTTCCTTAATGTTCGTTTATGTTCATTTGTGTTCGTTTATATTGATCATTTGTGTTCATTTATGTTCATGAACTGTCCGTTTATGTCACACCACGCCAATGACGGAAACACGTGGCGCAACGCTCGAAAGCATATCAAATTCAAGATTAACACAAACCATATTTAATTAGAAAAGATCATTTCATTAAGATGTCGAAAATGAGTACCTTGTCACAACATTACACAAAACAATAAACAACAAGTTCGTACATGGGGTTTTTCCATCCATGTCTCAACCCAATGGAAAATATAGATGAAACCCCGACTAGTATCTGACATCCCATATTCCACCGTAATAGCCTCATATCTATTCAACACTTAGCTACCTGAAAGATATGTTTAAAAAGACATCAATATATAAAATATTGGTAAGTTCACAGGTTTTAGTTCCATAACAACAAAAACATGTGCGGAACAAACACAAGTAGTGGCCATTGTAAGGAGTAGCTAGCTTCTACAAAAATTATGACGAGCAATCCCTTGAGCCCATAACCAAACCAAGACAAGCAATGCCCCGCGAGCAGAAGTTGTTTATCAGAAAATAACAACTTAGTTCAGAATACGTGCATCCCTGGTATGCACAGTTACATAATCGACGCTATCGATTAGGGGTGGGCCTTGTCAGGCACCAATAGTACTATCCAAATATTCCTTCGGTTCTCGATTTCAGCACACACACAACACACGAGTAAATGGTTATAATATGTGACGACTCACCCCGAGTGGTGTATAACAAACCCAAGTACTCATCATGCCACTTATCACATTTTAACATTTAACAACGCTTTGACATGTAACAATATTTGACAAAACATATCTTCCCCCAAAACAAAAACAGTAAAAAGGGGCCGTGAAACTCACCTGAAGTACAACGTGAAATAACATAGCAGAGAATAACAAGTCCGAGGTCAAGAACCTACGAACGTCCTAGTGCGTATAAGTCACTAAGTCTATAGCGTGTGTTATCCGACAACTTGTACACCCAACTCCCAACACCACTATTAGACACGATTCTCCGTTTAATTGAACATATGTCCTAGGATTGTTGGTGATGGATTACCCTTGTTATAGGTTACACTTATATTTCCGTATTAGTTAACTCACAATACATTATCCTCGACTAGACTCACTTTACCGTATAATTATTTTCCCATTAAATAATTATACTAGGATCTTGTCGATCGATATTTCATCTTCAACACTCGACTCACTTTACCATATATTTATTTTCCCATTAAATAAATATACTAGGATCTTGTCGATTCGATGACATATTTTACATTGTCAAGTTTACATACTTAACTTGGTTTAAACGTGTAATCGTTATAGATTATTTAACACTAATTCTCTCACGAATACTTTTCCAACACTTAGGAAAGTGTTACACATTTTTCACCCATAATTAATCTTATATATTTTAGTTCATAAAATATATATTTTCATGCCACATTTGACGCAATAACATATATACATATCTTGTAGGAAGTTATACAATATATACTTATCCGTAAATTTCACATTATGTCCGTTAACACGTCGTAGTATAAATACGTCAACATTCAATTATTTATATTTATACATTCTTGCATCCCAAATTATACAAGTTTTTCACACGTACATTTTGTAGGAATAATTACTTGTCATCGTTATATTATTTTTCTACATCCAAATATATATTTAGTTATTTTTCCTAAATTCCCATCAATTTGTTTTACTTGAAATTATAATCATCCTTTAATTTCTACATACTTTTACTTGGGAATTTATAAAATAACTTTTGTATTTTTAAAACAAGACTTGATTATTACAACACAAAAACGCTCAAATACTTGTACATTCCTGTAGGTATAAAAGTTTTCGTTTTTATATAATTTTTCCAAGTCTTTAAATTACCAATTTTTGTAATAAAAACCTTTGTGTTTATATTTATCGACATGTTTGGTAATTTATATTTGAGTTAATTGCTAATTTAGTCCCTGAGGTTTGTCAAAAATTGCCACTTTCATCCAATTCTTTTTTTTCTTGCCAATTTATTCCATGTGGTTTCATTTTTTTGTCATTTTAGTCCCTGAGGTTTGTCAAAAATTGTCACTTTCATCCGAATCTTGTTAGTCCACATGGACTAAAATGACAAAAAAATGAAACCACAGGGACTAAAACGACAAGAAAAAAAGATTTGGATGAAAGTGGCAATTTTTGACAAACCTCAATGACTAAATTAGCATTTAACTCTTTATATTTTTATAAAATTCCATTTTATAAAAATAACAGTTTGTATGAAAATACAAATTTTGTGAGTCTTGAAAACATGTTCATGAACAACCTTGGAAAGTTACAACTTTCCATTTTTAACACTAAACTTTATTAAAATCGCATTTTTGGCCTCAAGTTCCCAAAATAACATTTTACACCCTCTAACTTTTAAAGTTACCAAATAACATTTTTAACTTTTAAAAGTTACATTTTTATCCTTATTCCTTAAAAATGACAAGTTCTTACCAAACTAGTAACTTAGTTTTGTCAATTTTGTCAATATGGATTATTATTATGATCCATATTATCACTAGTTCATAATAATATTATTAAGGATAATAATAATAATAATAATAATAATAATAATAATAATAATAATAATAATAATAATAAGTGTATTTGGTAGTTTTATTCCAAGTGTCCACTTTTTATGTTTCAAAGTTAGTAGCTTTGAATATGAAGCTTTATTATCTTTCAACATTTTTCAACTCTTCAAGTCATTGTGTTTTAGATGTTGATTTTTATGATGCTTAAAACCACTTTAATGTGTATTCAAGTAACACAAACAGGGTTTAGATCATCATTTTATACACGTTTATGTGAACTTTTTGAAAACTACAAAAACAACACATCACCAACACCCACGGCCTACCTCATGATTTGGATCATCCATTTTAGTTTATAAAAACACCCACATCTTATGTTTAAAACCATGTTAAACCCTTTTGTATACCTTGCTTAAAAAACACGAAAACCATAAATATTTATGAACAAGAAGCAAGATCAAGAAGCTTACCACTAGCACAAGGCTAGGGAAGATAAAAACTCTTGATTTGGATGGAGTTTAGTGTGTTCTTCCAAAAGGTTAAGCTCCAAGCCTTAACACGCTCTAGATCTAAACTCTAAGCTACAAAATGGTGGTTTTTGAAAGTGGAAAAAAAAGTAGGGTTGTGATGAAACTTTTAGCCGTAAGGTGTTAAGAGGAATGGGATTTGAGTTGTATTATTTCTTTTTTAAAGAGTCCATATGATCCGATAGTACACCATATCTTATTTTGATATCAAAGTCCACCAATGAACATACAATCGAAATCAATTTGTGTCGACTAAACAAGTAAATAAAGTAGACTTACATACGATTCTTAAAAAAAAACAACAGCAGCAACAACAACAAGAAGTCAATGTAGGTGTTATTTGATTTGTATAAAGTAGAGGACAAATTTAGCATAAAGTTCTTCCGAATTACGACCCAAACCCTTATATGCAATAATAATGCATGACACAAAAAATAATCAATTAGTATAAGCATGTTCAAAATCCTCTTAAAGATTTAGAGAGTGAACTTAGGTCATCAAAATGCTTACCATTTGAAGAAAATAACATGTTCTAATAACATCAAAATGCTTAACATTTCAGTATATATACACACACATTTTAAAACAAAAACTCATATTTTTTTTTAAATTTAAAACCCAACAAAAAATAATAAAACGTTACCCTATTTAACCTTTTGCCAATTTAGGACCCATTTTATTGTTATATCACTAGTCACACAAGGCCTCCGAATAGCTCATGAATTCTTAGATCCGACCCTTATAATACTAAATAACAACAAGCTAGTCATTATAGGACATGGGTCACGATTTTATTAAAAAATATTAATAAAAATAATAAAGACACAAGCTTTATACATTTGAGAAATTGTAGTACCCGTACCGTGTACAAATCCAAACGAAATAACATAAATACATCATAAAATTATTCAAACCAAAGTCTTCAACAAGAGTTTAAATTGCATCAGCATATACGAATCTTTGCATAGTCTTCAACGAAACCTTGAACCATGTCTTTTGTACGATCATTCTTGGCTGCAAGAAAAACAAACATAATGTTGACGGTTGTTGCTGAGGCACGTGTTCGACACACTTCCCTTAAAAAAGATTTCACGCCTCTACTAAAGACAATGCGTCTGTCTCCCATGGTACAACAGCCGAAACAGTCTGTACTGCCGGAGAAGGCTAAGCACCCGAGGTTACACCAGGTAAAATTGTAGTGTTAGAACTTATGGAATTTGGTAGAAAGAACTCATCTCTATGTACCCAACACATGAGTGAAGCTTTTATTCTTCTTGTAAGACCCTAACCCGTAAACACGTGATTTACGCTAAATCTTGCGGGTTTTGGCCTTAATCTAACTCACTGTCGATTAAAACTTTAGTAATTAAGAAAACTAAACTAAATGGAATCTCATGTATAAATGGTCCCAATAAACTTTACATTATAGTTACTAAAAACGTGTATAAAAGATTTCGTTTTAATCGGGGAATTCTATTGCGGAAGCTTTTGCATACGTTTGACTCTTCAAAATATGAGTGCTTGATCATCCTTCCAATCCATTCCCAAATCATACCTAAGGTTTTAAACATGTACAAACCAAATATTGTCAGCTAACATGCGTTAAAGCTAATAAAAACATATGTTAAAACGACCAAAACCCAAAAATTGGGCTTGGTGAGACCCTCGCCGTAACCTACGGCTGTAACATTGTGTATTTTTCGGTAATTTTTTTTGTTCACAGTTTGCTTTCTAATAAGTTAATTACAACTGTTGAGACTTAATGTGACAATAAATTTATAACACGAAGTTTCGAAACTAAAAAAAATATATATATAACTGATTTATTATGTCAATTTTTTTTTTACGATTCTAATCCATTGTACCGATTCAAGTCTTAGCATTGTTTACCAAATGCTTGTCAAATTGTCTAATTATTATTATTATTATTAAAAATAATAGTAATAACAAACACATAAAAAAAAGGTTATGTTGACATAATTCAAATGGGAAAGAATATGTCAACTTTGTTTTTGCAAATGGTAAACGACAAATATGGAGTATTTATTGCCTTCTTTTTTTTCTCTTGTTCACAAATTTACGCAAGTTTGTTGCAGAGAGTTTCGCTGTAGTGTGTAGCAAGCTTTTATAACCATTAAAGAAATTTGAATAAATTGAAACAGACGATATCATTACCATAATTAAAACCTATCGTAGACAACCGATCGATTTGTGTTTATAAGCACAACCACATCGTCGGATAACTATACCACACATACCTCCAACGACACACCATTCGGTGTTCTTCGCCACCACCACCATTGATCATCGCCTCTATTTTGAAGAGTCGTCACCATCTTCGGACCAACCGCCCTACCGTGACCACCACCAATCGTCACCTCCTACCGCCTCTCCCTTGGGTCACCACCGACACAAACCCGTATAAACGAAGCACCGTGAATGCCGAATGGAATATACCACCCGACAACTTCACGGACCAGTTTGAAGCCACCAAAAACACCGCAACCATTGTCCTCAACATTGAAGTTTTGTTCCGGAGTTTAATCGCAGCGCAACCGCTGACTTTGCCCCATTCACCACGTAAAGTACTTCACGTACTGCAGGTTCTTTTACTAGTATAACTTAACCACATTTAATTAATTATTAATATAATAATAATAATAATAATATATTATGAACCTTGGGGGGTGGCGTATTAATGTTCAGGGTGGGGTTGTAAGAATATTCGATTGTGTAGTTTCTATCATGAATATAAATTTTCTTAATAAAAAAAAACACTCTTTCAAGCTTTCATGAATTTTCATTTAAGTAATGCAATATATTTTCTATCAACAATTTTATATAATTTATAAATGAATTTCAATACATTGCAAACAATCAAGACTCACACGTAGATATGACATACAATTTATATATTTTTCACAAACATTATAACTATAAAATAATTTTAATAGACACAATTAAGCCCCAAACTCATTTGTCTTTTATTTAAACTAGGATATTTCCTCGGGATTTTTGGTCAGCATAGGCTACTTCTTTGGGTGATTAACTGCTATTCAATGTGAGTTTTACATAGCCCCTTTTCTATTTATCACCGTTTTTGGGGTGAAACATGTTACAACATCATTTATGCAATTCAATCATCAATGTGTCTATGTGTTTTTCTATGTTGCATTATGTCTTGAACATGACTAGGGTAAGCACAATTCTAGCATAATCATTAACATTGATCAGCCGACGGTATACATTGATAGATCTATTGGACTGACAATCCCACCCGGATACGTGCCTCCTACAAAGGTAGCGTGGGTGTTTGTTATCGCATAACATATTCGAGTGAACCATGAGCGTATGGGATGTACCACATTATAACAGTCACAAGGGTTGATTATGCACTCGATTTACTTCTAGTATGTTTTCACATATGGACTAGACTTGCCATGACACATGAATTGCACAACATTTTTATTCGATTATCAAAACCCATGTATTTCTCACCAACTTTTGTTGATCCAAAAATATTTTCAAAATTAACATGTTTCAGGTAACAATGAAGCTGAGGCTTGAGTTTGCATATGGATTATACATGAAGTTATTATTTGAAGTTATTAGAAGATTGTTACTTATTTGATATCATGTATTTGAATTTCTAGACATCACTTTATTTTGGATTATTATGTTTTGAATAAATTATTTAAAATTCAATTTATACCATGTGCTACTGAAACAATCATCAATACGTGACATCCCGATGTTTCCGCCATCGGTTGGGGTGTTACAGATTGGTATCAGAGCCTTGGTTATAGGGAATTAGGTTATTAGAAAAATAATCTAGTCTATAGCTTAGGACTTTAACCAGTACTTGCTTCAGTTGCTTGTAGCTCTACTTTATCCTTATCTCTATTCCTATCCTCCTCCTTATTCTTACCCTAGCTTGGTCTTGCCTACTCTCCCTCACTTACTTGTTGCAATCCTAACGTACTCCTAAATTATTAGGGCAAATTCCTTGGGCTTAGACCTGATCTGTCTTGGTAAATCAACGTTTTCGTTTATACGTGGATAAACGAATACGATCTTTGTGTTTCATTTCCATTTATACCTTCTCCCTCTCATTTAAATTCTAAGATTTAAATCTCAAAATTTTCGCAATTCAAATCTATTTTCTTCCTCATATAATCCCCTGATAGCCTAAATTTCATGAATCATTTGTGGATCTCATAATCATATTCCATTTTACAAACTTGTAATATTACCTTCTTGATTAATTATTTTCAACATCTAACCCAAATCGTGTATTTCTCTTTACCACATATTACATATTTTACTTCTTAAATCATATTACCTTCGGGCCAATTTTATTTTAAACGTTCCCCTTACAATTTTTTAGGCACCCTCAACCATAAAATTTCATCATATTCAAGATTTTAAAATCCTTGTTCAAACTATAATCTCATAACCTGTTTATAGGAGATATTATAACACCAACACTGAAGAGTACTAAATTTTGTCAAAAATTCATCACCTGAGAATTTCACAAACTATAGCAAATAAATATTTTTGTCAAAAAGCCTTTTATTCCACAAACTTATTTTCTAAATATTAAACGTTTGTGTAACAATTTACTGGCGTAACAAATGATCTAAAAAAATGTTTTAATATATTAGGAATCACTTCTTTTTATGGAATAATCTAAGTCAATTATACAAAACACTTCAACAAATTCTTGATTTTTGAAACCCGACATCGTGTTTAAAACCTCTGACTCATTGAAATATTTTGATCTAAATCCATAGTGTTTGTACTATTTAATGACTTTTGCTTTATGTACAAAACCAATTTTGAAAATAAAATCTTTCCATCCACAGGAACAAAATTTACTTTACAATTTATCCATTGACACATACTTATTTTCAACTTGTTCGAACTTTTACAAATTTTTGGCAATTACCACAATCATGTTTTCTCATACGCTTGTATCTAACCATTTATTCAAACCCCATGATTATTCTGCATGATCACCTTACTACTTGCGCCTCTTTGAAAACCTATAAATTAAACCCTTATCAACCATCTTCACATTCACTATCTTTCACAACCTTGATTTTACTTCGAGTTTTCATCATCCTCTCAAAAACCAAATTTATATCCTTCACCTCCTCGAACATGTACTTGATCTCCATGGTAACCAAACTATTGTAAACTAGATTATTTGTTGCAAACAAAAAAAAAACTTGATTCTTAATGATACATGAGGATTTGATTACCTACTATATTTGCATATCTGATTATTCGTGATACATGAAAACATGGGAAGAAAACATGGATGACTAAATATGAACTATTTACTATAATCACGCCTAGACTCATCAGCCTTGTCTAAGGCAACTCAATTACAAGTCGCATGCTATACTAGATACTTGTTGCATTTATAAACTTTCTTGCATATACATATTATCAATTTGCAACTTACGTGCATTTAATCAACAACTGGTATGGGAAGAAGTACCTGCTCAACAGTTGGTAAAGTTTTTAAAAACCTACTCAACGATTGGTAGAGGTCATCATGCCTGCTCAACAGTCGGTAGAGATCCTAACAACCTGCTCAACGACTGGTAGAGACTATCGAACCTGCTCAACATTCGGTAGAGGTTCCTACTCACTGACTAGTAGAGGTCTTCTTCCTGCTCAACAGTTGGACTCATTTTTGGATGCATTGTATATGTATTTTGATACAAAAATTCAATCACAAGGTTATTTTGCATTACTTGTTTACATGTGTGTTTAGAATTATAGAAAGACACAAAACCCTAATGTAAGGTAAATTGGTGATTGCGGTCCGGAACGTAATCATAAATTTACAGGTACGTCAGGGTGGTGTGAAATTCTATTAGAGTTTTTGGTAAGAAACCCTAGTAGTTGGTAGTTCATTAAATCAACTATCTCATGCAATTCCAATACTTAGTATGGATGTTTTATATAGACCCTACTCTCATGGTTAGACAACGTAACCCAACTTTCATAACTCATACCTATCATCATTCGAAAAGCTTTATCCTAGTACCCATAAAATTTTGCCATACTAAACGTTGGACGTCCAAATATTTACTCAACCACCCTCAACCCTGTGTTTTTAATAACTTCGGGACGAAGTTTCCAAAAGTAGGGGAGACTGTAACATTGTGTATTTTTCGGTAATTTTTTTTGTTCACAGTTTGCTTTCTAATAAGTTAATTACAACTGTTGAGACTTAATGTGACAATAAATTTATAACACGAAGTTTCGAAACTAAAAAAAATATATATATAACTGATTTATTATGTCAATTTTTTTTTTACGATTCTAATCCATTGTACCGATTCAAGTCTTAGCATTGTTTACCAAATGCTTGTCAAATTGTCTAATTATTATTATTATTATTAAAAATAATAGTAATAACAAACACATAAAAAAAAGGTTATGTTGACATAATTCAAATGGGAAAGAATATGTCAACTTTGTTTTTGCAAATGGTAAACGACAAATATGGAGTATTTATTGCCTTCTTTTTTTTCTCTTGTTCACAAATTTACGCAAGTTTGTTGCAGAGAGTTTCGCTGTAGTGTGTAGCAAGCTTTTATAACCATTAAAGAAATTTGAATAAATTGAAACAGACGATATCATTACCATAATTAAAACCTATCGTAGACAACCGATCGATTTGTGTTTATAAGCACAACCACATCGTCGGATAACTATACCACACATACCTCCAACGACACACCATTCGGTGTTCTTCGCCACCACCACCATTGATCATCGCCTCTATTTTGAAGAGTCGTCACCATCTTCGGACCAACCGCCCTACCGTGACCACCACCAATCGTCACCTCCTACCGCCTCTCCCTTGGGTCACCACCGACACAAACCCGTATAAACGAAGCACCGTGAATGCCGAATGGAATATACCACCCGACAACTTCACGGACCAGTTTGAAGCCACCAAAAACACCGCAACCATTGTCCTCAACATTGAAGTTTTGTTCCGGAGTTTAATCGCAGCGCAACCGCTGACTTTGCCCCATTCACCACGTAAAGTACTTCACGTACTGCAGGTTCTTTTACTAGTATAACTTAACCACATTTAATTAATTATTAATATAATAATAATAATAATAATATATTATGAACCTTGGGGGTGGCGTATTAATGTTCAGGGTGGGGTTGTAAGAATATTCGATTGTGTAGTTTCTATCATGAATATAAATTTTCTTAATAAAAAAAAACACTCTTTCAAGCTTTCATGAATTTTCATTTAAGTAATGCAATATATTTTCTATCAACAATTTTATATAATTTATAAATGAATTTCAATACATTGCAAACAATCAAGACTCACACGTAGATATGACATACAATTTATATATTTTTCACAAACATTATAACTATAAAATAATTTTAATAGACACAATTAAGCCCCAAACTCATTTGTCTTTTATTTAAACTAGGATATTTCCTCGGGATTTTTGGTCAGCATAGGCTACTTCTTTGGGTGATTAACTGCTATTCAATGTGAGTTTTACATAGCCCCTTTTCTATTTATCACCGTTTTTGGGGTGAAACATGTTACAACATCATTTATGCAATTCAATCATCAATGTGTCTATGTGTTTTTCTATGTTGCATTATGTCTTGAACATGACTAGGGTAAGCACAATTCTAGCATAATCATTAACATTGATCAGCCGACGGTATACATTGATAGATCTATTGGACTGACAATCCCACCCGGATACGTGCCTCCTACAAAGGTAGCGTGGGTGTTTGTTATCGCATAACATATTCGAGTGAACCATGAGCGTATGGGATGTACCACATTATAACAGTCACAAGGGTTGATTATGCACTCGATTTACTTCTAGTATGTTTTCACATATGGACTAGACTTGCCATGACACATGAATTGCACAACATTTTTATTCGATTATCAAAACCCATGTATTTCTCACCAACTTTTGTTGATCCAAAAATATTTTCAAAATTAACATGTTTCAGGTAACAATGAAGCTGAGGCTTGAGTTTGCATATGGATTATACATGAAGTTATTATTTGAAGTTATTAGAAGATTGTTACTTATTTGATATCATGTATTTGAATTTCTAGACATCACTTTATTTTGGATTATTATGTTTTGAATAAATTATTTAAAATTCAATTTATACCATGTGCTACTGAAACAATCATCAATACGTGACATCCCGATGTTTCCGCCATCGGTTGGGGTGTTACAACGGCCATCAGGCCAAGGGTTACGGCCATCATATTCTGGTGGGTTTTTGCTTGTTTGGCCATAACCTACGGCCAAGGGCCATAGGTTACGGCCATCAACCTCTGCCCGGCTCGTTTTTGCGCAGCTATCCTGAACCAAACCGACCCATATGCACCTGATCATCCTTGGGAGTCCTATGCTCACCCATATGCACCCGTCTATGCGGTTTTCACCCAATTCGACCCGTTAAGGCCATATGTTATACAAAACCTTACTTGACTATTCAAGAAGCATAGCAATCGTATTATCAACCCACTGGGCACTTATTTAACTAAAAACATAGTCCATTTTGTCTCATTGTGACCCGGTTCTCAGATTTAAATATTTATGTTGTTTTGTTACCCAAATCGACCCGTTTAGGCCATGGGCTATTCAAAACACTAATTGATTGTCCAAAAAGCATGATAATCATATTGTCAACCCATTGATTACTTGTTTAACTAAAAACATGGTCTGGTTTGTTTCATTATGACTCGGTTCTCAAATTTAACCTTTAATGAATGATTAAAATTCCCAAAAAGCCCTTATAGGCAAATACTTCAAGTTAGTCATCCATGGCAACACTACTTGATTTGATTCCATTGTTTTTGACTCAATGACTTGTTTGGAAACCTCTAGGACCTTACGGACTTAGATTTTGCACCTTCTAGAGATTTCTCTAAGTTAGTCAATTCTAAGCGCATTAGCGCGCATTAGGCCTAGTTATGAAGATAACTTACCTAATTAGCACCCTCGCTTCATGTGAGTGGTTTTAGCACACACATTACTTCACCCGTGGGCGTTTATTTAACTACAGACTTACGGGGTACGCTTGCCCCATTTCCATATGTCGGTGATTCCATTCCACAATACCTTGGCATTATGTACCTTATGCTCAACGTGCTTACATGTGGAAGAATTTCTTCGACAAGCATTAAGTATTTGGTATTCAAATAGTGACGCATCACCATTTGACTTATTTTATGAAACACTTTGAATGCAACACTAGACCTTAGTGCTTTGCATAAAATATATGTTTCAATCTATTTAAATGCATCTCTCCTTTTTGTTTACAACAAAACACCTTTTTAATAGTTATAAAATAGGTTATTATATAACTCTTTGTGATTTGACCCGTTTGATGAATTCCACCACTTGAGTGGGACCCATCTTTTCATTGGTTGTTAATAAACAAGTTTCTACTTGATTCCACCCGTCTAGACCCGTTTAGTGGGTTTCACCACTTGTTGTCCTACCTTTATCACATACTCGATACTCATTTAATAATATGCGACACATATCTAACATGTTTAAGTCTATTGGCGTAAGTAACACTTACATTGTATTCACTCCCATTTTGTTGTAATTTAAGCTTGTATCCTCTTAACCCGTTTGCTTGTTGATCCATTCCTTCCAAGCTTGCACCTAGATTTACAAGATCAACCTTCACTATACTCATAAGATTG
Organism: Ambrosia artemisiifolia; assembly: GCA_032199755.1. Taxonomy (NCBI): domain Eukaryota; kingdom Viridiplantae; phylum Streptophyta; class Magnoliopsida; order Asterales; family Asteraceae; genus Ambrosia; species Ambrosia artemisiifolia. The sequence continues at coordinate 37,743,320 of CM063512.1, forward strand.
TTCAAGTTAGTAATCATGCCCAATAACTAACATACCTCGTGAGTTTATTCACACAGTTATATCACATTCTAAGCTCGGATAAATTTGACTTCTAAAGGTCAACTACCCTTAGCATGATCATATGTATTATCAATTTCCTAATCATCATTAGGCTACATTTTCGCATATGATATGATTTATAATTTAAGCATGTATTTCACGTTTTATATACAAGTAATTCCATGATTACCCAAATCAAGTTATCACCTCAATTTGCAAACAAAGTCATTGAGGCGTTTCGTCAAACACTTTATAGCAATGTTTTTAAAACCGGACCGGACGTCGAACCGGTCTCCTTACCGGTTCACTGGTCGGACCGGTTCAACCGGTCGGACCGGATTTAAAAACCGGATATTGGACATATATATACACACACATATGCATATGTATTGTAATATATGTATGAAATTAGAAAAAAACAAAACAAGAAATATATAAGGTAGTAAAAATGAGCCACAAGCCCAAACCTACCCCCATTTTCTTTCTCTCTCCCTGCCCTCTCTGTATATTATTTGCTTGTCCAAACAAAAAGGAAGACCATTATTCCCAAAAGCAACAACAACAATTAAACACTACCACATATCCACCACCGTTGAACATTTCAAGTATGTAAATCGTTCGATTGAGGAAGAGAAAGATAAAGGGTGGAGGTTGTAAACCTACGACGAAGAAGAAGATGACCTGCAAATTGTTCGATTGAGGAAGAGGACCTTCGTTTGAGGCTGTAACGTAGATAATGGTTGGATCGTTAACAGGCTATGAAGCAGCAACAGTAAGTTGGGGCGGTTATCAGGGCTAATGAGTTGTGAGATCTACAGCCGGTCCGACGTTTTTTCACCGGTTTTCCGGTCTGACCGCCGGTCCGACGGCCCAACCACCGCCTCGCTGCATAAGCGGTCTGATACCATGACCCGGACCGGCCCATGTCCCGGATCCCGGTCCGACCGGCCGGTCCGGTCCGGGTTTGAAAACACTGCTTTATAGGCATCATTAACAATTTAGTTTCTAACTCTATAAGTCTCATGGATGTTACCATTGTCCATCCTATTTGTAGTCATTAGGCATTTTTATCACCCAAAGCATACTCATTCAATTTTGTACATTATAACACACAATGATTCATATTACAAGGTAGATTTCATGGTTAGGGCCAAAAACCCATTTTCTTCATTTCACTTCAAGAATCATCAACATATTTTTTTGTTGTAATCCAACACCTATATAACGATTTTAGGCATAATTTAGGCCCCCCATCGCAAGGGTAACCTTCAAACAACATAATTATACTATCAAACATTTGTTCTAGAATTCTCCTCAAGCTATAACTAGAGAATTCATCTAATTTAACATGAATTAAAGGTACCTTGAGGTGTATCAAGCTGAGATGACTCGATTAAGGGCTCATGCAGACAAAATCCCCTTGATCTAGGCTTGGATTGAACTTGTTATTGAGTTTTATGGCTAGTGTGTGTTTAGAGAATAAGAATCTCCAGATGAAAATGATTACACACATGTGTGTGTTTTTATTTTATTAAATTTTAATAATAAAACTAAGTTTATCACCATTGGCGACTGTAGTCTCTCAAGTCTCATTTCCATGTGTTTTAGATTAAATGGCTAGCTAGATTAGTCTCTTGTATTGGGTTTTAGCCCCCCTTTACTCGACATTACTATCGGTTTACATTCCTATTATAACACCATGTCGTTTTATTTGTTGCTAGACCATTCGCTCAATAGCTAATTTTCGTTTGTTATTTGTTAATCTTGCTAGATGGCATATTAAACGTAACCGATTTTCAGGGTGTTACACTTCTCCAAGAACCCTTCATGTATTCAAGTATATTATTTCCTTCTAGTATCAAATAAGGCACATAGCCTACTAATTATACAAGAGTTGAGAATGAGAGAAGAGTCTTTCTCTTTAATTAGAGACTTAACACTCTAATAAAAGTTAATCAAGTGAAATAAAAAAAACTCTAATCAAGAGTTTTTCTTCAATTCATATTATTAATACATTAATTAATAAATTTTGTTAATTAAATATCCATTCACAATATATATATATATATATATATTGAACGGCCAACAAACATTTCTGCCCGACTACCCAGGGGAGTCCCCACACTATGGACAGACTCCCACGACCAACCCAATGAAGGGGCCCATACGTACCTCGGGTGGCTGGCGTAGTCAGACCCACCCATGTAGTTCCCGAAACCGGGGAAAACCCAACCCCTCACCCGCTCGTAGGCACGACGGTGAAGGATTGGTAAAACCCGGGCGAGATCAGGACTTGAACTCGTGACCACAGGCCAGGAGTCATCCATCATTTCTCATTATGTCCCTCGTGGGAATCGAACCCGGGACCCCCAAGAGAGATCCCCGGTCCATTCACCAAGTGAGCTACCGTGAAGGACAATCCATTCACAATATTAAAAATTCCAGCAATCACCTCCAAGCCTTTCTACACTTTTAATTATAGACTTTTGCTAAATTTAGTCATATAAAGGGTTAATACTATTCGAAGTTGAAGTGGGTTTAAGATCATTCAAAAGTGTTAAAGAGAAGTTGGTTTATTTATTATTATTTAGTTGTTGGTTATGTGTAACTATTAGTATTTTATTATTTAATGGGAATTAATGATCTAGTTTGGGTTTAATAATTATTTAACTGGTGTTTGAGTCATAATGCTGTAATTAGTGGACTTTTGGTTGATAATAAAAAGAGTCAACTAGGTTGTTCAATCTCATGTTTGTTAATCTGATCGAATAGCCTCATTTTCCAACACCTTATACCAAATTTACTACATGAAGGGATATGGGCCAAAATCCATATGGAAAATAGGATAAGCCCATACCTTGAGAGGCCCAAGCAGGGTCAACAGGGAGGAAGTCTGACTGTGCAGGAGCACACACATGGGTAGTGTGCAGGCGCGCAGTCAGGACAAGCACACCGTAGTGCTTGGTCACCATTCCAAGATTACTGGAAAAGCTTGGAGCACGATGACAAGACAATAGTACGAACGGGCAAATTCGTAGGAGCCAATCAGAATTAAGGGATGTGTAGCATGCAAAATGGTGCACGTCCCACCAATCAGAGAGTGCCAGCTAGGAAATTCCTAACGTCTCGTTCCGTACCATGGGGACCAAAAATACACGTAATAAAGACATGAGACCAATTAGGGTGCTCCAGCACGAATGACAGTTATTATCCACGAATGCGCCACACGCGTAGGGGGCATCAAGTACAGCGCCCGTGCGCCATAACCAATCAGCTTGCATGAGGCCACATCACCAACGATTTCCACTAACGGTTACAAACAGAAGAGACAATAGTACGACAATCGACCAATCAGGAATAGGTGCACCTATATCCAAGAAATTTACAAATATGTTATAAAGAGAAACAAAATGGTGCTTTTAATCTTCTTTATCATGGATCTATTTGCTATAATTCTAAATTCGATTCTTCTATGCCTCTTATCATTGGTCCACAGTTTCTCTCACGACTTTTCCCAAATTTACACCCCTTACCCCGTCGGCATTCTTTCTTTCGCTGCTCCTACTTCATCACTGATTAAAGCTTAGATTGCATCACTAGCTTCCTAATTTGGCCACTCTATCGAGCTCCCACCGCTTCATCACCATTTTATCATTTTTACCCATGCTCCTGCTCCTGCCTCTACGCCGAGCACCACTAGGTTAATGTGAATCATCATCATCATTATTGTATCTTGTTATTGTGGTCTTAGTCGTGTCTTTGGTCATGTTGACATCTTTTCTTTGGTTAAAGATAATATATTTCTTCAGTGATTGCTTTGTGCATTCTAATGGGAAGTTGTGAGTGCCACACTATAAAAGTGAAATACAAATCTTCCACCACATTGTCCATTTTTAAGACGTTTTCATTTCCATTTTGCATATAGTGGTAAAAGAACTCGAATAAATAGAACTAATACTTTATTTAAATAAGTTGTTTATACTTTATATACATTTATATTTTCATAATTTATATATCAATTCTGTATCTTTTGTTTAATTTTATTAAAACAACTAAGGCACTAGGGTTGTTCAGAAAGCTCGTGGTTCGTCCGAAGCGTGCTTGAAAAAAGCGGTTTGTAAAACGAGCTGAGCCCGAGCTAAGGTAAGTTCAAGTCGTGACTTGCTCGTTAGCTGACTCGTTGACTCGTTTAAATTAAAGCCTAAATTATAATTTATGTAACTTGTAATAAAAAATATATATATAACATAGCATATAACTAACTATCTATGAGTCAAATATCCTTCCTAACTCATTTTTATATGACTAATTTTTTATTTTTCAATGAAGAAATACAAAAATATAAAAAAATGGTTATAGTTCATGAACTTATTTCGCATGTCAAGTGATTTAACATAAAAAATACAAAAATAAAATATTAATTTCTTATATAATATGAATATTTGTAAAAAAGAAATATAGTAACAATAAATTGGCTGGCTTGTGAGCCGGCTTGGCTCAGTTCAGTTTTAAACAAGTCGAGCTCAAGCCTAGTATTTAGGCTCTATAAAATAAATTGGTTCGACTTGGCTCGGCTCAACTTGTAAATGAGCCGAGCCTGCGCTCGTCTTGATTCGACTCGACTCGTTTATAGCACTGTAAGGCATTAACAAATGCAGGGCGAAAGATGACGTATAATAATAAACTATGGTATTAATATATATTTAAACCCCTTTAATCCAAATTGACGAAATATTATAGCTGATGTAATTATAAAAATAAAATAAATAAGGGGCAGGTTCAAATACAAAGTAATGAAAACGTGCGAAGTGTGCGAAGTCTCACTTGTACATGAATATACAAAAACATTACGTAATTATCATGTACAAAGTGCATGATAATTACGTAATGATAATTACGCAATGTTTTTGTATGTTCATGAAGGCATTACGTAATTATCATTACGTAATTATCATGTACAAAGTGCATGATAATTACGTAATGATAATTACGTAATGCTTTCATAAACATACAAAGACATTGCGTAATTATCATTACGTAATTATCATGTATAAAGTGACACTTCGCACACTTCGCACGTTTTCATTACTTTGTACAATAACCGTCCCCAGCAAATAATTAGTACAAATACTAGTAGACTATGTAAACTATGATATTTTGCTTGTTACAAGAAACAAAATATACTTGTAATTTTTAATTTCGCCGACAGAATTATTCCCGCAGTTGAATGAAAAGGAAAGCTATGATATTGGAGTAGTTTCTCATATTTTGTGTTGTTTAATGATGATTGTCCCCACTTATTCGGTAATCATTTTAACGGACCAATCAAACGTTGAAACAAACAAAAATAATTATATACACACAGGGCGGTTTCCGTAGGAAATGGAGATACAAGAAGGCATATTTTAATAAGGAATATATATCACCGTAAATGCATTGACAATCATTTTAAAGACGTGACCAAGACTTTGCATAATCTTAGCTCAGTCAATCATAATTGTAATTATGTAATTAAGTGTTTCCTTAGTATTAGTCTTTTCCTTATTGTAAATTCTCTATAAGAAGTCTTGTAATTCTCCATTGACGAATACAATTCAATACAATCATTACATGGTATCAAGAGCCATTATACTCTCTTGAGTAATTTTTTTTCGATTCATGCTGCTTCTTCTTTCAAACCGATTAATTTAATGGCTTCCTCTTCCACCACCATTATTCCCCTTTCAACCCACACTCATTTTCCAATTCAACTCACAACCGATAACTTCATCCCTTGGAGAAACCAAATTCTCTCCATACTCACAGGTCTTGAACTTGACCAATTTGTTGATGGTATAACCGAACCACCACCGAAAATCTTGGAGGGTGAACCCAATCCATAGTATCGGATATGGTACCGACAAGACAAAATCCTACTTGGAGCCCTACTCGGATGCTACTCTGCTACCATTTTTACCAATTGTTTCATCTGCTGAAACATCGCGTCAGCTTTTTGACCGCTTAACAGCCAGCTACGCTGGTGTCTCGTGGTCTCGGATCATCTCCCTACGGTCCAAACTCGCCACACATACCAAAGGAAGCAAACCAATTGCTGAATATCTTTATGAAATGAAGGCCATTGTTGATGAACTCGCCCTTGCTCAAAAACCGGTTGATGACAATGACCTTGTCGTTCACATCATTTCCCGTCTAGGTGAAGACTATCAACCAATTGTTGTTGCTGTCAAAATGCGTGATACCTCCATCACCTTCCATGACCTCTTTGTAAAACTTGTTGACCATGAAAGAACCTTAAAGGAAAACCAATCTCCCACCCTACTCACCACAGTTAACAACACTTAAAAACAACCAGCATCCCGACCCAATTTTTCTTGGCCCACATCCGACTCTCGGCAATCAAACAGGCCCAATTACTCAAGCCCAAAATCAGGCCGCTACTCACAATCAGCCACTGGCCCAATGTCCAATTATCGTACTAACCAAAAAAAATTATTTTGTCAATTTTGCAGCATCCCTGGACATGACACAAAAGATTGTCGCAAGTTTGCACTCTTTTTACAAAATAATAATCTTGCTCTTGCGACAAATGTATCAAATCCGACTGTCAATGCTTCTGTAGCAGGCTCCTCCTCCATGCCAATGTTTGATACCGGGGCATCTAGTCATGCAACATCCGAACATGCATCATTACACAACCTCTCGGACTATGGGGAAAGCGACGAAATTGTACTTGGAAATGGTAATACACTTCATATCTCTCATGTCGGTCAATCATCTCTTACCACTTCCTCTCGTCCTTTACACTTAAAAAATGTCTTGCTTGTTCCTAAGTTACGCAATTATCTTATATCCGTTGCAAAACTTTGTCGAACTAACCGTGTCTCTGTCGAATTTTTGCCTTTTCATTTTTTTTGTTAAGGATCTACGCACGGGGGGCGCGACTCATGCGGGGTGTGAACATCAATGATGTCTACTATGCATCTCCACACCATCGATCATCTCTCCAACTCAACTCAAGTACCAAGGCCAATGGATCCCTTCTCTCTTTGCATCATCAATTTGGACACCCTTCCATCAAGATCCTAAAACTATTACTAAATAAATTAGGACTTGACTCTAATAAAATGTCCACTGATTTATTTCATTGTACTTCATGCTCATTAAATAAAAGCCACAAATTACCTTTTGGTGCAAACTCGTTCAAAGCTTCCAAACCTCTTGAGCTCTTATACTCAGACGTTTGGGGTCCAGTCCAACTTTCTAATGATGGTTTTGCTTATTATGTCATTTTTGTTTATTTTTACTCCAAATACACATGGCTCTATCTAATGAAACGCAAGTCCGATGTCTCCATACTATTTTCTCAATTTAAACGGCTAGTTGAAAAAAAAAATTCATACCCCACTAGTCTCAATTTTTACAGACAATGGTGGGGAATTCATTGGACTCTCGTCTTATCTCCAAGCTAATGGCATTTCTCAGTTTACAACTCCACTTCATACACCGGAACAAAATGGTGTGGCTGAACGTCGACACCGGCATATAGTTGAAACCGTCCTATCTCTCCTACAACATGCCAACCTACCACTCACCTTTTGGTCCCATGCGTTTCAAACGACTATTTTTCTCATCAACCGCCTCCCCACCAAAATCTTAGATTTCAAGTCTCCTTATGAGAAATTATACAACCAACCACCCAACTACACAAAACTCAAACCTTTTGGGTGTTTATGTTTTTCGTGGTTGTGCCCGTATGCATCATCAAAACTCCACTCTCGATCAAAACAGTGCCTTTTTTCTAGGCTACTCCGTCTCTAATTCTGCCTACAAGTGCTATGATCCCACTTCTCACCGTCTCTACCACTCGAGAAATGTGGAATTCATTGATCACATCTTTCCTTTCACCTCAAATGGTTCCTCTCCAATTCCGCTACCAAAACCGGATGCCTTTCAAATTAAGCCTTCTACCACTACCACCTCACCCACCTCCACTTCCACACATTCCAAACCCACCTCAAATCTGTCTCCTTCCGCTCCATCCATGCCCTTTCACCCACCTATTCCCTGCAACACTTCACCCGCCACCAATCCTCCACCACCCTCTACATCTATCGCAGACTCTCTCATGTCCGATTCTTCACCTATTGCCTCATCTCACCTACCGATTCCCCTTCTCTTGCTTTATCTACCAATACTTCACCTCTCTCAAACCAATCCCCCTCACCCGAAGCCACCACAACCGACAACACTGCCACTATTCCAACCCCACCACTTACTGTAGACCGAGACACAAATCCCTCTACCCACCAGCCACTACCACCTGCCCCATCACGTCTTCAACGAACTCACAAGAAAAACACAAAATACTACAACCCTAACCTTGTTAATACCACTACCCTTCACCCACTACCTCCCACCCTTGAACCCACCACTCAAACTCAAGCATCCAAAGACCCACAATGGCGTCAAGCCATGAACTCTGTCACACCCCGCCAAGGCGGAAACGCAAGGTGCAACTTCGAATGATTTCCAAGCACAAAGGTCACACGAGCATTAATTAAAATAAAACAGGAACTTCCATTAAACAACCAAATTTGTCAAAAGATAGCATTAGTTGTTCAAATTTAAAACCATTGTATGAAAATGTCTAGGGTTAAAACAAAAACACAACGGTTCAAAAGGAGGTATCCCATAAATGCTCGCACGTGACCTTCACAAGTTCCATTATCCATGCTAATTTCATGAAAGTCATGCATGTAAAAAAATATAGGTCAACACAAAGTTGGTGTGTTCACGGGTTTTCTATGTGATGGACATGTAATCCAAAACCGACTAAATCATTGCCTAGCTAGGGCAATAATTAATATGTGATCTGACATGAGCCCATAACCAAACCTTGACATGTTGTGCCTTGCCCATTGTACACTAAAGCCAATGAAATAATGTGAAATACTAGCACTCTTTTGATAGTTGTCATCCAATCAGAGCGACTGACCAAGAGTTGGGGTGTCAACCCAATAGATCTATTCCGGTGTGTAACACCCCAACCGATGGCGGAAACATCGAGGTGTCACGTAGTGACGATTGTTCAATAGCTCATGGACTAAAAGTGTAAATATTGATATATTGATTTCATAGTTTATTACATTGAATTGAAATACAACGATTCTAAATGCCAACTAACAGAAATACAATGAATCCAAAATCTAAGTAAAATTCCAAAAGCTTAAAAGTCATCTCATAAGAACCTGAAACATGTACGAAAATAATTTGGTCAATACAAAAATGTATTGGTGAGCATACCCTGTTTGAATACATATAGAAAAGTGTTTCGCAATTTATGTGCTATGATAATGTAATATGTAAAAGGGTCAAAATCAAGCCTCACATCGTTCACACATCGTTCAAGAAAAACCATAACAATGACCAAGGACTTAACTCGTTAAAGTAAGTAACCAAGGGAAATAATTCGTAGTACTACTCATTGTTAGGTGCGGCCCAAAGGTTAATGACTTTGACAAATCGTTCATACAATTCACACAAAACATATCAAGAGCACATTGCTTTGTAAATAACATATGTAAGTTTAATAATAATTGTACATGAGTCACCCCAAAATAGTAAACAATAAAAAAGGGAAAGATATACTCACAGTTTGCAAAAGTGATCCAACTTAAGCGGTAGTGAGCTAAGTAATGGGAATTCCGAGGAATTCAACCTATAACGTAATAGAATGCTAATAAGGGAAAAGTCTAAGAGTCTAAGGTAACTAGGGTCTAAGGCATTAGGGTTTGCTAAGTCGATTTGGGGAATTAGAGTTTTTATGATAAGTCGAATTAATATAAAAGTTGTATATAAAAAAATAATATACCAAAGTTTGTAAATATGGTTTAGGTAATATAATTATTACCAATTGAATATTTAGATAAAAATATGTTTGAATAATTAAGACAAAGTAATTTAATTAATTACTTTAACTAAATTAAATAAATATAATAATCTCAAATGTATAAATAAATAATTATGAGTTACACCATAAACCAACAAATAATAATTAAGACTTCAACATAAGACTATTTCTATTTTATAAGAAAAGTATTTATAAAATAGAGGTTAAATAATATAAATAAATAAATGATTAATTATGTCTAATTAAACATAAATAAGACTAAAAATATAATTTATGATCTAAAAGTATTATTTTTATAGGAAATGATTTCATTCTGATTTACATTAATTTAAATAATTTTTTCATAATTTTTCTAAACTTATTTGTATTTAAAACTGATTTAATGAGATTAAATCATGTTTAAATGATTTAAAAATAAGAAAAATTAATAAAAATAAAAGTTTTCTGAACCAATAATTTTTGTTTCAGATTAGAATGCTTAGAAATAATTATCCTAAAATTTTGAGATCAAGATCATTAAAAACGAATTTTTAATTAATTAATTATGATTAAAACAATTTAAATTAATAAAATAACGAAAATTAAATAATTTTCAGAAAGTAAAAGTGTGATAATTTTCTTTATGGTGTCAAGATGTTACACCTAAAGTTTCATAATTTTTGGATCAAAAATGAATTTATTATGAATATTTCAAGTTTTGTATATATTATATATGTTTTAAATATCAATGTGTGAAATAATAAATAAATAAAAAAAGAAAAGAAAACAAGGACAAAAACCCGCCCCCATATGGGAGTCGAACCCAGGTTCCAACCTGCTATATTGCACAGAACAACCACCACACCAAAGCAAGTTTTGTTTATTTAACTCAAAAGAAAACCAATTTATATAATGATTTCTTAGTCATCTTCTTCCCCAAATCATAATCAAAACCCTAACCCTAGACCCAATTCTAATAACCCAATACATAACAGGTTAGTCCTCTATTTTAAGGGGCTTTCGATCGGAATAAATGAAGAAACAAAACGGCAAGGAACTTAAGAACTTACAAACTTGTTTTTAGAGTCGAAAATGAAGGTGCACGACCCGAACCAAGAACCGTAATTCAGGGACCTTAGCGAGCAATTTCAGGTCGTTTATAGGTGTGTTTGGGACGAGAGAAAGTGCAGAAATCGAATGGGACCAATATCTTATATAATTGTTCGACTAAAACGCATAATTAATGGAGTTCATAATTTCCGATCGTTAAGCTTTGAAGACCCGAATTAAAAGTCATTAATCTATGTTTAAAACTCAATTAAATCATGGAAAATTGTTAATAATTGAAGGAGAAACGTTTTTCAATCATTAAAACGAGTTAAAAGTCCATTAAAATGAAGTAATGACATCGCCGGAGTAAACTCCGGTGGCCGGAATTCTAGCCGGAAAAGAAACATGTTTAAATCTTTTGGTTTTGGACAGAAATAGTCCCTATGGTATTGAATTTGCTATATTATGTATAAACTTATTATTTTCCTTAACCAAGCTTATAAACTTTCAACTTTTAAAAAAAAAATCTAACTTTTATAAACTTTAAATGTGTAAACAAGGTTAATATAAAATTTTAATTAGAACAAAGTTTACAATTGCCAAGATGTATCACGTTTAAATATTGTTTCTATGTTCGTGTTCGGTTAAAATGTAGGCATTTCCAAAAAAAAAATATAATGACCGAATGAAATCCAACTTTTATTAAAATTGCAAAACAATAGAAAATATGAGGACTGTAAATGACAACTTGATGAAAAATGAGGGTGACGGTTGTCACAGTCTCCCCTACTTTAGAAAATTTCGTCTCGAAATTCCTTCAAGTGGAGGCTACTATGAAACAAAAGGCGTTGTAAAAGTCAACTAGATGTTTAAAAGAAAATGTCATCATTTATGATTCGACCGAATTTAAAATAGTTGTCTAATATCCAAAGTAAAAGTTTCAAAATCTTTGAAAGTTGACCCAAAGTTAGAAAGTTGAGAGTTTAAATGAGGACTTTGGGAATGTATAACGGGTAAAGGCAGAGGCACTAATGAATGTAGTCTCCCCTACTTTAGAAAGTTTCTGACTAAACTTTATTAGAGTATGTAACAAGATTTCAAATAACACGGTGTGTAAGAGTATACAAGATTTGTGTTTTCTGTGTGGGTGGTCAAGAGAAAGACTATAAGAAGACGAATTGAAGCGGTGGTAAGAACTTTCTTATAAAAAATGCTAGCTATTTGTCAACGATCTAATGCAGAGGTAATTATAAAGTAATAGGTAGGTTATTGGTCAGACTCCTAGTCCGTTCCCGCAGTATCGTTTATGCTTATATATAGGGTGTACCGCAGCTAACCCACCACACTCCCGATACATTGGACTCGTACTGATTGTCTACCAATAACCTAAATAGAATTACACACCACCCCCATGTACCTGTAAACCCATGATTGCGTTCCGGACCGTAATCATCGATTTACCTTACACTAGGGTGCTATGCTTTTCCATAACACTAACATAAATAATACCAGAAACATATGCGTGCAACCAATATGTAATAGCTACTATAATGAAATAATGTCCAATCATGACATGGTTAGAGGTCCTTCCCTTTTGGATTTTCCCTTTAACCGTAATGTGAATAACATGTAAGTATAAGACATGGTTAGAGGTTCTTCCCTTTCGGGTTCACCATTAACCGGTAACTTCTGTTCACATCGTTGGCTTTAAACACTCACATTGATAACTCTGAGGTTTACACCGCTCCCCTCGGATTAAAGAAATATTTTAACCCAAGTCGTACGTGGGCACTGGCTTAGATCTCATACGAGTTATCAACTAGGATGTTCATTGACCATGTTGATGAACAAAATAATGTAAAGTATAACAGGGTTTTGCTCAAAACAGGAAAAATATGCATACAAAATATGCGTCAAGTATATAGCATAAAATTTCGATTGAAAGAATAGTATAATATAAATCAAGTAAATCGCACAATTTTCACAAAATGAAAGTAAACGAGTTAAATTAATGCTCAAAACCAGTGTTGTAAGAATGATTACTAATAATTTGTGCGAGAATAATTGCAAATAACGCGTGAGAATAACCACCAATAAAAGAATAATACGAGAATAATCATAAATAAGATAATACGCGAATATAATAAAATAAAATGATGTATGAATAAGATAATGATATTTACTACAATTGAGAGTGGATGGAACATACGTATAGTCTACTGGTCATGTGGGTTTAAATATATGCACTATATGTTAAAAGACATTTAGCAACATTCCGATAAGGTTTAGACCAAAAGTTTTGCGACTGAAAGAGTGTAAGTATAAAAGATAAATTATCGTTTATAAAACAAAACGTAGTTTACTCGAACTTTGTGATATAGTTGAAAGGATAGTAGTGATGCATGAGAATAACTTTTTAGATTTAAAACAGCTTCACATGAAAAGACTTCGTAAGTACACACTTTCATTTGTTTACAAGAAGTCGAGTTTGAAAATTGTCATAAAGCATATTATCAGTTGCAAGTTTCTTTTCTCGAAAACCATATAAATCAAATGTGTTTTCAAAAGACCAAGATTTAGAAATGACGTGAATGATAAAAGTCAATGCGATAATAGTGTAAAAGTCACAAAGCATAAATGAAAATAGTGTAAGTTTTAATGCGATAATATAGCGGATAAAAGTTTTAATAATGATGATGAAAAAAAAATAATCCAAAAGAGAATGATCCATGAGTACATAAAACATCAAGAGATGGAACTTAAAATCCGAATGTTAAACAAAACTTAAGAATCAATAATGGAAAACGGAAAAATGCACCAATAGCGATAGCTATTAATAGGGAAAAAGTCAAAAGAGATAATAACTTCATTATAGAAAAGTTTCAAACAACAAATGAAAAATATACCAATAATGAAATGTGATTCTGAAAATATTTCTAATGAAACTGGTGACTAGCCAAAGAAATTGAAATATTATTAGTGACTTGTGGGGAGTGTACTTAAACCTATGAGTAAATGGTCATCCTTCCCGATTGCACGTACCCCGTCACTGGTATATTTCAAAACTTTTAGCGAGACTTTAAAACGAGATGTAGAGATACTCCTTGAGGTATGGATTTCACTCCTAGCTCAAAGTTTTATTTCAAAAGCAAAAATAGGAAATAGTGGAACTAGTCACTAAGATAAGGATATCACTCCCAGCTCAGTGGTTAAATTTCTTTTGAAGGAATAATTCTTTGAGGTGTGGGTATCATTCCTATCTCAAAGATATTTATCCCAAAGATGTAAAATATATAGAAGAGTGATACTAATCACCAAGGTATGGATGTCACTCCTAACTTGGTGATATCTTTTCGTTTGTGAAATACCAGTGTTTTCTCCTCCAAGCAAAATATCGAAAGAATAACGAGAAACAATCATAGCGAAAATATATCTTGAAAGAAAATATAAGAAATAAGAGAAATATACACGAGAGGACTCGTGAAAGTAAACTTAGTTATAGACTAGGCTAAAAGGCATTCTAATAACCTAATTCCCTACACCATAAACCAACAAATAATAATTAAGACTTCAACATAAGACTATTTCTATTTTATAAGAAAAGTATTTATAAAATAGAGGTTAAATAATATAAATAAATAAATGATTAATTATGTCTAATTAAACATAAATAAGACTAAAAATATAATTTATGATCTAAAAGTATTATTTTTATAGGAAATGATTTCATTCTGATTTACATTAATTTAAATAATTTTTTCCTAATTTTTCTAAACTTATTTGTATTTAAAACTGATTTAATGAGATTAAATCATGTTTAAATGATTTAAAAATAGGAAAAATTAATAAAAATAAAAGTTTTCTGAACCAATAATTTTTGTTTCAGATTAGAATGCTTAGAAATAATTATCCTAAAATTTTGAGATCAAGATCATTAAAAACGAATTTTTAATCAATTAATTATGATTAAAACAATTTAAATTAATAAAATAACGAAAATTAAATAATTTTCAGAAAGTAAAAGTGTGATAATTTTCTTTATGGTGTCAAGATGTTACACCTAAAGTTTCATAATTTTTGGATCAAAAATGAATTTATTATGAATATTTCAAGTTTTGTATATATTATATATGTTTTAAATATCAATGTGTGAAATAATAAATAAATAAAAAAAGAAAAGAAAACAAGGACAAAAACCCGCCCCCATATGGGAGTCGAACCCAGGTTCCAACCTGCTATATTGCACAGAACAACCACCACACCAAAGCAAGTTTTGTTTATTTAACTCAAAAGAAAACCAATTTATATAATGATTTCTTAGTCATCTTCTTCCCCAAATCATAATCAAAACCCTAACCCTAGACCCAATTCTAATAACCCAATACATAACAGGTTAGTCCTCTATTTTAAGGGGCTTTCGATCGGAATAAATGAAGAAACAAAACGGCAAGGAACTTAAGAACTTACAAACTTGTTTTTAGAGTCGAAAATGAAGGTGCACGACCCGAACCAAGAACCGTAATTCAGGGACCTTAGCGAGCAATTTCAGGTCGTTTATAGGTGTGTTTGGGACGAGAGAAAGTGCAGAAATCGAATGGGACCAATATCTTATATAATTGTTCGACTAAAACGCATAATTAATGGAGTTCATAATTTCCGATCGTTAAGCTTTGAAGACCCGAATTAAAAGTCATTAATCTATGTTTAAAACTCAATTAAATCATGGAAAATTGTTAATAATTGAAGGAGAAACGTTTTTCAATCATTAAAACGAGTTAAAAGTCCATTAAAATGAAGTAATGACATCGCCGGAGTAAACTCCGGTGGCCGGAATTCTAGCCGGAAAAGAAACATGTTTAAATCTTTTGGTTTTGGACAGAAATAGTCCCTATGGTATTGAATTTGCTATATTATGTATAAACTTATTATTTTCCTTAACCAAGCTTATAAACTTTCAACTTTTAAAAAAAAAATCTAACTTTTATAAACTTTAAATGTGTAAACAAGGTTAATATAAAATTTTAATTAGAACAAAGTTTACAATTGCCAAGATGTATCACGTTTAAATATTGTTTCTATGTTCGTGTTCGGTTAAAATGTAGGCATTTCCAAAAAAAAAATATAATGACCGAATGAAATCCAACTTTTATTAAAATTGCAAAACAATAGAAAATATGAGGACTGTAAATGACAACTTGATGAAAAATGAGGGTGACGGTTGTCACACGGTGTTTCATGGCTAAGTCCATAGCTAATGGTTATGGTATGATGTATGACACGGGAGCTTAATGGATCCTAAACCTTAATGTATCATGTTCACATAATAGTCATATTGTAATTGAAAACTGTGCGCATGTTTTTCCCCCGGAAAAATGTAAAAACTGTAAAAAGGGGCTGTGAAATACTCACTTGATGTCTGGATGCTAGACTGAACTTAATCTGATACGGTGTGCCTGGTTTGGGAAGCCCTAAATTCAATTTAAAGGCCTCTTAGGTCTATGTTTGGTTCTAACTACATGCAATTGTTCACCCGACTGGAACACCTATGGACTAGGGGTTTCTGTACCACTATCCACGTGTGTCACATACTGTATGTGTCAGAAAATGTTTGTTTTGTCGTTAAGGTGGCTATGTTTAGGGCTTGTTTGGTAGCCTCTTAATAAGGCTCTAAATCATTCAGCTCTGAATGGTTCTGTTTGGTTGATTAAGTGCTGAATCATTAAGAGGTTTGAATGGTTAAGCGCTGAATCATTAAGTTGGACCTCTTAATGGTTTGTTTTCTTGTCCCACGTTGGTAGGGGAGCCTCATTAAGGTCCAGCCTAGTTCAATGCTTAATAGTTTAGTGCTTAATGGTTCAGCAACATCCTAAATCTTAATGATTCAGACTTAACCATTCCATTCAGAAGCTGAAACAAACGCGCTGAATGCTGAATCATTCAGCGCTGAATGGTTAAGAGCCTCATTAAGAGGCTACCAAACAGCCCCTTAGTGCATAGCTGAACCATTCATCACTTAACCATTCAGACCTCTTAATGATTCAGCACTTAATCAACCAAACAGCCCCTTAGTTTGTTTATGGTAAAACAAGTGTCTTGACTTACTTAATGTTACCGAGTGTCACTTATGCCTCAGTTATGTAAGTCTAGGGTGAGATGTGGACATATCTTTTGGCAATTTTGTATAAAAATATCATATTTAAGTATTTTGCCCTTGAACATACACAGATGTTAGTGTTTATCATCGGTTTTCAAGAAAACTCTTGTGTTAAGCTTGTTAACACATGTTTTTGGTGTCTTTAACACATGTTTATAAAACAAACCTTAGTATATGTTATAAAACTAAGCAAGATCGGTTTATCTTGGGCCGGCCTCGACCCTATACACTCACGCATATTGGGTGTGGGTGTCTTCGGCCGAGAGGTAACAAGAGAGGAATGAGAGGTTTCCAAGTGTTAGTGAAATTTGTGGTGTTGTGGTGTGATCACAAGTGTTCTAATGCTCTAAATATAGCCGAGAACTATAAGGAAGGGGCTTGTATCATTGGTTCACAATTATGGAAGGTCAACTCCTTGTTTTCATGGTGTGCAAACAGATGGTTTCCTTGTTAATATAACTAGTTGACCTTGGCTTCTTGGTTGTTTATGTAGGGTGGTATAAGCCGAAAATTGCATGGGGGAAAGAACATAGTTGTTTTGGCAACTTGACAAAGATTAGATGGTCATGGGAATTATGTTGTTACCATGTTAGTATATATGTCTAGGAACTTGAAATGTGGAGCTGTTTATGGATGTATATGTTTGTATATATGTATGTATATGTAGTGTAGATGGTGTAAGCTAGTTGTAGGTCCATTGTTACACTTGTTCTTGTCTTGGGAACACATGGGCCAAAAGTTTTGAATGGTTTTTTAGGGTTTGGGCAGTCAAAACTTCCTTGTCCATGTTGTAGGTTCAAGTATCTTGTTATGTTGGCGAAATACCTTGGGAATGGTAAGCATGAGAAGGTATGTTCATGTGATCTTTGTTGGCTTATGTAGGGGTGACATGGGCCGACTTTGGGAAGGTGTGTGGGTAATCATGGAAAGTTAAATGTCATGGGGAAATGTTTGTGGGGAAAGCTTGTTTCTATGTTGGTGTATGTCATAGGTTTTGATGTTCTCTAGATAAGAATTGTGAATATGTGATGAGAGGGTATGTGTATGTATATATGCGATCGTGTATGTGTGTATGTATGTATGTGAGTGATATTTGACATTTTCTTAAACATATGAGGGTGTGTGTGTGTGTGTCTTGTACAAGTTAGCTAGTGTCCAAAACATTGCACACCTCCTTGCCTTGGAAATGTGGAAGCCGAAATATCTAGGGAATGGACAAGGAATTTTTGGCAAGTCAACTTGTGTAAGGTTGGTTGATTATGGTGGTCTATGATCCAATTTTGGCAATTGTCTTGGATTTGGTGGGATTATGTTTTGATATCTACATATATGTGTGTAGATATGGTTGCATGTATGTGTGTATAAATGGTGATGTATTTGTTTGATCCCAATACTCACACAAGTCTATATGGATCGATTCTTTGGGGATACATGTGGGCACATTGTTCGTGTCTTTACTAGTTTGTCATGGATATCACATTGAGATTTTTATTATTTTTTAACATTGTTTGTTTTTGTTCTTGTCGGGCAACAAATTGAAATCTTGTGTCCAATTGCATGGATTTCCACAACTAGGGCTTTGCATGGATTTCCTATAGTCTATCATGAACTATTTGACTAACTAATACCTTGTACTAACTAGTGTGTCTACTGTTAGACTGCACGTCTCGGGATTGACTCGTTGGAACCCTGTATGGCCCAATTATGATGAAATATATGACATGTAATGTTATGCACACTGTATACATGTAGCTAAGTTTACGGATATGACCTGTGATTTCGACGGATGTCACAGACTCTGAATTTAATGCTCTAATACAAAATCAAACATGGGAACTTGTCCATCCTACCTCTTAATCACCCATTAGATGCAACCCTAACGGTTCTATTGCAAAATATAAAGCGTGTCTTGTTTCTAAAGGGTTCCTCTAACAACATGGAAAGGATTACTTTGATACCTTTAGGGTCTGTATGGTATGGGGTATGGAATGGAGAGGGAATGGAATGGACGAGGTAATGGAATGGACAAGGTAATGGAATGGATCATTACCATTCCATGTCTTGTTTGGTTGCCATGTGGGAATGAAACAAAACATTACTTTGTGTTGTTGGATAGGTAATGTCGTGTGGATTAGGTCTTTTTTAAACGTCCTTTTTGAATCCAACACTTTCCCGAAAGAAGTGTCAAGACTTGGGAAAAAAAAGCGTAATTAAAGGTGACCTTCAAATTAAAACACTTATCGAAGTTTTAAATTTATAAAAGTAAAACGATATCTGCTGACTAGTCTTAACCCACACGATAGGCAAGTGGACCTATCGAGTGTAGTATATGTAATATCAAGTACCGAGTATCGAACCCTAAGATACGACTTCCGCTACTCAATTTCAAGTTGCTTTAATAAAAACAAGGATAAAATAAAAGAAAGAGAATGAGAGTGACCAGAGTAAAAATCAATACCGACACGAAGTGCTGCTTCGGGATCCAACTTTATCTTGGGACGGATTAATAGTAATTAGTTCATTAAAGTGGTGTGAACAAGTGCGCACTTATGCTTAACGTGGAGTTGCTACAGCATTCTCCAGAGGTGACTGTTATCGCAAAACAAGTTGTGTTCTTGTGTTAAAGTGAGGGTCTCCCGAACCAGTAATCTCACCTATCAATACTGACAGACAGACAACTCAAGACTGTGTATACCCAACCCTGAATGATCCACCTCCCAATACTACAATAATGACATCTAGACACTTAAAACTTTTATGGACAACTTGCCGGTGGCCGGAGCATGACCGAACAAAAAACCACTTGATATCATAAGAGAGTCGTGACCAACCAGCGCACGTGCATCTCTTACTTGAACTAATTAACCTTTTAAAAAGTTAATGATGTATCATTAACTGTGCGGCAGTATAATGATAAAAGAAAATAAAGACCGTTTTCTTTTAACACGGGTTCACCAATAGTTAACCTGCGCCAAAGCTATCACATAGACCATGAAGCTAAGTCACAAGACTAATCCTTGGCTTATCACTAGGACCAAGTATAAAGACCGTACCGACCCTAAGTGAGATCTTGATAGTAGAGGATTAAGCCACTAAATGTGTGTACTTCTACCCACAAATGGGCCAATCACTACTCGTGGGATTAGGTTAGCTCACAAGTGCATGGGTTGTTACACACCATGGGTACACTCATGAGTCCTCCCACTTCCTACTAAGACACCCACAAGACCAAAGACTAGTTAATTAGTTAGTTAATTTATCAAACAAAGTTTAAGTGAAAAGAATTAAACAAGAACACAACACCACTTAACAAACAAAAACTATATAATCCATACCAAGATAAGTCTTCACCCTAGCAACACCTAATTAATCTAGCCAGACATTGGCTGTACAACTATCACACTATCTTTGGTGTATGAAGAACACATAGTTGTGAGTGTAGGTGGATTAAAGAAGGTGTTTTGGATGAGTTTTAGTGATCTCTCTCTCTCAACTCTCAATCAACAGGTGTTTATGGACTGATCCCAAGCTCCAAAGGTCACTTGCAAGACCCTAAAGGTGGCTGAAGTGTGAGTAAAACTCGGGTGAAATGGGATGCCCAAAATGTGGAGTGGAGGGCTCTATTTATAGGCAAATCAGCTCAAGCACGCCCTTGACAACGTTTTGGCACGCCGCTGCACGAAAACGCGTACTGTTGCAGAGTCCTTTTGTGCAGATGTGTCTGTACCAGGGCTGGCACGCCCATGCTTTCTCAGTTTTGTAACCGTCTTGTCAGTCTTGGTCGGTTTGAGCCTTGGAGAACACGATGCATTAAAGCACGCCCATGCCACTTAAGGAAGCACGACCGTGCACTTCAAAAAGCCTCAGATTTTACTCCTGTTGACTTGGAAAGGTTGACTAGTTGACCTGGAACAAAGGGCACGGCCGTGCATAGTCCTGAGCGCGGCTGTGCTTCATTTGGATCTTTGCAAAAAGTCTTCAAATCCTTGTCTTTTAATCCGGTTTGCACTTCTTTTCACTTTTCACCTTAAATACCTGCAATTATCATCAAAAGGAAACAAACCGTGACAATACCAAGATAAACGCCTGATTTTGGGTGATAATTAGGTGAAAACATGTATATAAAACCTGCTAATTTTGGGACTCATCAATAGGCAGGAAAGGATGAAGGAATAAAATCGGTGGTGAGTGGTTGTGGTGGGTGGTGGTCGGTAGCAATGATGGTGGGTAGTGACATGTGGCGGTGGCGGTGGTGGCGACGGTGGAAGGTGGAGGTGGATGGTCGTGTTGGTGGGTGGGCGACGATGGTGAGTAGTGGCGGTGGTGGGTGGTGGTTGTTGGCGGTGTGTGGCAGTATCATGGTGCTATGGGGCGACGACAATGGTGGGTGGTGGCGACAACGGTGTGGGTGGTGGCAACGATGGCGATGGGTGGAGGTGGATGGAGGTGATGGTGTGTGGGTGATGATGGTGAGTAGTGGCGGTGATGGGTAGTGTGGGTAGTGGTAGTGGTGGGTAAAAGAAATAGGGGTGAGCATATTTAGGGTCAGACCGAAAAAAACCGAAAATCGGACCGATATAAGACCGAACCCGAACCGAGTATCTATATTAGGGTATATGATCGGTTCTTATATTTTCCCCAAGTCGGGTGTCGGTTCGGTTCCGGTTCTTGGATATGTTAAAACCGAAAACGAAATGATGGACCGAAATCAAACTAAAAAACTTCATCAGAAGCATATTCGTGTCAACTTTTGACTCGGAACTAATTTACACAATGGTGGGTGGTGGCGGTTGCGGTGGTGGGTGGGTGGTGGTGGTGGGGGTGGTGGTGAATGGTGGTGGTGGTGGGTTATGGTGTTGTTAGTAAAGGGTGAATGAGAGATGGAATGAAAAAAAACATGGGAGGGGGACGGAATGGTTTTGAGGGAATGGAATGACTTGTGGAATGAGTGATTCCATTCCTTTAACCAACCAAACACACTATTTTTCATTACCTCGTAATGGTCCATTCCATTCCCTCTTCGATTCCATCATACCAAATGCTACCTTAGTCTTGTCACCAAACCAATAACCATTCGTACTATCCTTTCTATTGCCTTAACCAAAAACTGGCCGCTACGACAACTTGATGTCAATAACACCTTCCTTCATGGCACTCTTCATGAAGATGTCTTTACGACTCAACCACCAGGCTACATCAATTCTCACTTTCCCAATCACATCTGTAAGCTCAAAAAATATCTTTATGGTCTGAAACAAGCACCGCGTGCCTGGTACATTGAGCTCACCAACTTCCTCCTTCGCTATGGATTCCGAAAATCCTTAGCCGATGCCTCTCTCTTTATCTACAACCATAACAAAGTCACTTGTTATTTCATGGTCTATGTAGATGACATCGTTCTCACTTGTAATGACCCCCCATTCCTAGACAATTTTATCATGGCCTTGAGCACTACCTTCTCCATCAAAGACCTTGGCATGCTTCACCACTTTCTGGGCATTGAAGTTATTCCCACATCCTCGGGTTTGTTTCTCTCACAACATCGTTACATTCAATATATCCTCCAACAATTCAAAATGGATGGTGCCAAGGATGTGGCAACTCCTCTCAGTGCTACTGAGCCGCTATCCTCTACTAACCCAACCCCTTCTGTCGATGTCACTCCTTACCGTAAACTTGTTGGCTCTCTCCAATATTTGGCCTTTACTAGACCGGACATCTCCTTTGCCATTAACAAACTCTCTCAATTCATGCATAATCCTCACCAAACGCACTGGCAAGCCCTTAAACGAGTACTTCATTACTTAAAAGGGACACTTCATCTTGGTCTCTTTCTTAACCGTAACTCTCATCTCACCTTGTCGGCCTTCTCGGATTCTGATTGGGGGGTGTACATGATGCTGGTCGGTCTACTACTGCATATATTATTTACCTTGGTAACAACATTATTTCATGGAAGTCTACCCGTCAAAAGTCCGTTTCACGATCTTCCACAGAAGCAGAATACAAGGCTTTGGCAAATGCATCAACAGAATTAACGTGGACCAAACAATTGCTGCATGAATTGGGCGTTCCTTTTACTCAAGCGCCTACATTATTCTGTGACAACACCGGTGCAACTTATCTTTGTGCTAATCCAGTTTATCACTCCCGCATGAAACATATTGCGCTTGACTATCACTTTGTTTGGGAACAAGTCTCAGCTTGCAAACTACGCGTTCTTCACATAAGCTCGCAAGATCAACTCGCGGACATGCTCACCAAACCCCTGCAACGTGCTCCTTTTCTTCGTAATCGGTCCAAGATAGGAGTATCCGATGGATCCTCTATCTTGCGAGGGCGTATAAGGAATGTATCATCACCATAAATGCATTGACAATCATCTTAAAGACATTTACCAAGACTTTGCATAATCTTAGCTCAGTCAATCATAATTGTAATTATGTAATTAAATGTATCCCTTAGTATTAGTCTTTTCCTTATTGTAAATTCTCTATAAGAAGTCTTGTAATTCTCCATTGATGAATACAATTCAATACAATCACTACAATTTTAGTCAATTGTTTTATGATTTAATGGATTTGAGTTTTTAGTGTTGTCAAAAACAAGTTGTACTTGGAGCGTATTCGCTTTTTCCTCATATACATTGTTGTTCATTATTTCTATTGGACGAATAATGTTTGAACGGACTATGTCTGACGCTTGTACATTCGAAGCTATCTGTCTGGCCTTGGTACATCCAAATCAGGCCATACCTTAAACATCCAGGTAGAGAAATATTTTCATACTTGTTACCTCCATATTTGAGAACACTCTGATGCTTACGCTATGTTCTCAAGATTAGTAAACGAAAGAAAAGAAAATGAAGGAGGGAAAAGAGATGAAGGGAATGGAATTAGGAGAGAAAAGAAAATAATAATTTCATTTAGTGTTTCACAGTTCAGAAAAGAAAAAATGGAAAGAAAATTAAGAAAAACATTTCTTTCTCTTTAAATCCTTTCATTTTAGTAGGAAAGTTAGGAAGGGAAATTAGTAAGAATTTTCCTTTCTTTTCTTTTCACTTTCCTCTTTAAAAAACTCTAGAACACAACCTTTTTTAGTTTCCTTGCATCTCCAATTAAAAAAAAACTTAGGAAAACAACTTATTTTCATTTTCCTTTCAACTCCTTTCTTTTTCTCTTAAGAAAAGACTCGAACAGAGGGTTAATAAACATTTCAATGGCCTTTAGAAAAACATTTCAATGTTTTGGATAGGGCTGTTTATGAGTCGAACCGAGCCGAGCTAGGTCAAGCTCGTGCTCGGCTTGGTTTTAAACCGAGCCGGCTCGGCTCGGCTCGGATTTAAAACCGAGCTGAAAATCAAAGCTCAAGCTCGGCTTGGTTTTAAACCGAGCCGGCTCGGCTAGGCTTTGTTTGGCTCGAATTTAAAAAGAAAAAAGAAAAATTGGCTTTCAAAATTCAATAATCTAAAATATTATTCAATAGTCAACAATAACACATTAAAATAAGCTCAACTTAATACATTACAAGCTATAATCAAGTTCAAAAAATACAAAATAAGTCTTAAATTTTAACGAAATATAGTATAAGCTCATCAGCATACGAACTAGGCCCCTAAATATGCAATATGTCTGATTGAACTCCTAAATACTGCCCTATTTGAAATCAAATGCAGTATTGAGTTTAATAACTTTGACAATTATCATTATACTGTGGTTTATTTAAATAACTTGATTAGTTGTAACTTAAATCCCAAGCACACAATCTCAATGCTGCTATTACCAAATATTAAACATGTAACATATTCCCCAACTTTTTTTTTTAACATTTTTATAGTATATTATATGTATATAACAAAATATATTAAAAATTAGAACTATCCGAGCCAAACCGAGCCAGCTCGGCTCGTTACGAACCGAGCCGAGCTGGGCTCACTTTCCAACCGATCCGAGCCGGCTCGGCTCAGTTTCAAACCGAGCCATATCGAGCGAGCTTTTTTCGAGCTAAATCCGAGCGAGCTTCGAGCGAGCTCCGAGCCACGAGCTTTTTGGACAGCCCTAGTTTTGGATAGTATAAATACAAATAGAATGCCCCTGTTATATTTAAATTAAACGTGTTAATATGCCATGAAGAATGTTATATTTAAATTAAACGTGTTAATACACCATGAAGAATTTTCAAAACTTTTCATTTTTAAAAGAGTAGTTAGAAAGTTGAATAGACCAATAATAATCTCCACTTGAATATTGCTTCAAGTAGATGTATTTAATTTAAGTTTAGATTTAAATATTTTTGTCTACAATAAATTTAAAACTCTTTTTTTTTACAAAATATCTTATTAGAATCTGATTCCAATATTCCTAATTTTCGATATTTTATTTTTATAGTTAAAGCAAGTTTAGTACGATATCCCACTAACAATTTAATCGGCTTATTATATAGATTGTATATAAGTTACAAGATTTTAGATGGGTTGATATCACAAATTAAAAAGAGTTAATAGCAATTTGAGTACTCATGATTTGGCCCAAATTATTGGTTGAGTCTCTTCTTCTAAAAATTAGTCGCATGAGTCAACTCAATTAACATCTTAGTTTTTTTAGAATAAGAGATTCAACCGACAATTTGGGCTTAAACATATGAACTCAAATTACTATTTACTCAATTAACAATCATGTACGGGTTTCTAAATTTCACCCCAAAAAATAAAATAATAAAAAACAATAAACTCTCATGCACACTTCGTTGACTTAAATTGAATTGGCCGAGTATAGTAAACGCATTTAATATGTGCTATCAACCACTCCCTTTATTTATCATTATTATTATATTATTATTCCATATGTAGCAAAAAATTCTACAACCACTGCTGTCATTCTAAACCTTCTTGCAAAAGTTATTTTTGTTTTTTGATTCCTCCCGCTTTTGTACGTGATGGATGGATGTTGAATACTTTGATGTTTCATCATCATTTTAAGGTGTTTTTTTTAAGCCCATCTGTTTTTTTTTTTTTTTTTTTTTATCGTTGGTCACTAAAGTGACTGAGTTACAGTTTATTGTTTCAGTCAAGATTGGAGTTTATTATTATAGTCCAACGGCTTTCACGTAGCCTTGTTGGTTTTTCCTCATCATGTTTTGAATGTTCTGTTGTGATCAGGGTTATAAAGACTAGTGGCTACTGGCTATGAATACAGCTTGGGGGTTGTTGCTGGTCCTGCTTTTCTTCAATGGATGTTTCCTTAATCACCAGTACTGCTGGACTTATGCTAGTAAATCTCAGGTATACGCGTAGAGACAGATACGGTTGTTCGGAACAGCTCATAGCTCGTACCTAGCTCCAAAAAAAAAAACAATTTACTCGTTTACAATTGTAAACGAGCCACCTCGGCTTGCCTTGTTTGCAAACTGAGCCGGCTCAGCTCGGCTTCAATTACTTTATTTTTATTTTTATATATAGGTGTGTGTATATATATATATACATAAATTTGTTTGTAAGCGGTGGATACTACTGTAGTCTGCTTGTCACTTCGTTTTTTATTTAACGGTAAAGGCCCGGAGTATGTGTGATCACTCTGGCAAATGGATAACCCTTTTGCCCGAAGAATAAAACATGGTGACCCGGCCCACTTGCCCAGTAGGAAACCCACAACTGGGAAAACCCTCCGTCTCAATTTGGAAAGTAATTTGTCCAAAATGAAACTCCAACCCATGCCCTCCTATTTGGAAAGTCACGGGACTACCACTCAACCAGAAGGCTTAGTAGTTACCGGTCGCTTCATAAAAAGAATAATTGTATATATTTTTTAATAACTATATTGCTGCCCAATTGCCAATACTAAGGTAACGGTCGCTTCATAAAAAAAAACTAGGTCATAATAGGCTTGTTTAGACGTTTACAAACTCAACCAGCTTGGCTCGGATCGTTTATAAACCAAGCCGAGTTTGACTTGGCTCATTTACAAGCCAATCCGAGCACAAGCTAATCCTGCCTCAGCTTGTGAACAACCTTTTATTTTCCTAACAGCTTGCAACCCAGTTTTCTATCCTCTAAGATACTTCATATTGTATTTCAGATTACAGGAAATGCTAGCATACCATCAAGACCAGAAGTAGTAAACATTGGATCCATATTGACTCTCGATTCGATCATTGGGAAGGTTTCGAAGATCGGTTTAGAGGCTGCAATAGAAAATGTGAACAATGATCCAACTATACTTAAAGGCACCAAGCTTAAACTAACCATTCATGACTCAAATTTTAGTGGCTTCCTCAGTATTATGGAGGGTATGCCTTACTTTTAGACATTTACTTATGTCTTTCCTACTTTATGTTCTTGGATTAATTCAAACAAAGGTAACGGTTGCAATCATATCGACACACTAACCAGTTTTAGTATTTGACATAGTGTTTTAGATCAACTGACCTTTAAAAGATCGAATTACTAGTTTTGACCCGTTACTCATGAAATTATGACAATGTGGCTTTTACTTTGCAACAGCTTTACAATCTCTGGAGACTGAAAGCGTGGCGTTAATAGGACCCCAGACGTCGGTCTTAGCTCACATGATCTCCCATGTGGTGAACAAGCTTCAAGTCCCACTACTATCTTTCACTGCAACGGACCCTACATTATCCTCACTTGAATATCTGTACTTTGTCCGAACAACTCACAGTGATGCTTTCCAAATGGCTGCAATAGCCGACATAGTGGGCTACTATGAATGGAGGCAAGTTGTTGCCATTTACATAGATGATGATCATGGGAGGAATGGGATAACTTCATTAGCGGACGAGTTAGCTCCTAAGAGGTGTAAGATCTCCCACAAAGCGCCTATCAAACCTGAAGCCACACGAGCAGACATTAGAGAAGTATTGCTTCAAGTCGCTTTAATGGAATCTAGAGTGGTTGTTGTTCACACTTATGCCAATTGGAGGTTAAACGTACTTGCAGTCGCACATGATCTTCACATGATGGATACTGGGTATGTTTGGATCACAACAAATTGGCTCTCTACCGTCATTGATATAAGCTCCTCAGAGAATCCTGCAAAATTCTTTTCGGCTATGCAAGGAGTTATTACATTGAGATCATACATAAAAAATTCACAACTTAAAAGGAAGTTTGCAACCGAGTGGAAAAACATGACAACGTTGGGTTTGAATACATATTCTCTGTATGCATACGATACCATTTGGTTGCTTGCTCGTGCTCTTGACAACTTCTTTAATCAAGGTGGAAGCATATCCTTCTCGAAAGATCCTGAATTGAACGATTCACGAGGAGGATTCTTGAATATTGATTCGTTGAGAATCTTTAACGAAGGAAACTTGTTGCTTAAGAACATTTTACAAGTCAAAATGAACGGAACAACAGGTCCAGTTGAGTTCACTTCTGATAAAAATCTGATTTCTCCGGCGTTTGAAGTTATTAATGTGATTGGTACCGGATTTAGGACAGTAGGGTATTGGTCAAACTCTTCACATCTCTCAACTACTCTTCCAGAAACAGTCCCAACCCGAACTAACTCATCGAAGCTGTTGCGTAGTGTAATATGGCCTGGTGAAACGCTTAAAAAGCCTCGTGGATGGGTTTTTCCACATAACGGAAAGCAACTGAAAATTGGCGTTCCAAAGCATGTTAATTTTAAGGAGTTTGTGGACCAAGTTAAGGGAACTGATATGTTCGAAGGCTACTGCATTGATGTATTTACTTCTGCAGTAAACCTGCTACCATATGCTGTACCGTATAAGTTCTATCCATATGGAGATGGTCATCATGATCCAAGTGCTACATATCTTGTGAGCTTGATAAGCGCGGGTGTGAGTGTCTTTTTCTTAATTCTTCTGCCTTTTTTAGAGGTCGGGTAACGGGTTAACATGGGTTTGTCTCATTAATTACTGTAGGTCTATGATGCTGTTGTGGGAGACATTGCTATCATCACTAACCGGACAAAGATGGCAGATTTTACCCAGCCATATACGGAGTCTGGTCTGGTTGTGGTGGCACCAGTGAGGAGGCTAAACTCTGGAACATGGGCTTTTCTCAGGCCATTCAGTGCAAAATTGTGGTGTGTTACTGGGGCCTTCTTTGTTGTTGTGGGAGCAATTGTTTGGATTCTAGAACATCGTATTAACGATGAATTTCGTGGCCCTCCTAAACAGCAAATCATCACGACGCTATGGTAACTGTCTAACATAACATTCAATATGATGCATAGTATTAGAGGTGACAAAACGGGCAATCTTTGGTGCTGTGTTTATTATAATTACAAAAACTAAATTATTGCTATAATAACATAATGATTTTTTACTACGCAATTTTGGAGGTTTTATGCCTTTGGATGACTTAGACTCAACACATCTGACCACCTCCATATTGGCAATATTTTCTAGCCCGTTTGACCCTTTAGAGAGAGAAATGGGTCGAAATTGGCATCTCTTCTACATAGTATGTTGACAGTTGGTGCTTTGTTCTTGGCAGGTTTAGCTTTTCGACCTTATATTTCTCTCACAGTAAGTTACTATATATGATATCTCTATTACGATTTTTAGTCCTCCATATATAAAACAGTGCATGTTACGGACTTAATGATATGAAGTTGACGGGTTGGAGGGTTGAATCGTCGAATCGGATTTATTTGTGTCATAAACACCAACCCTAACCCAGACACACTTAAAATCATGCAACTTGAATAGGGCCCGTAAACTAGTTATCTGAATGATTCAAACAGGTTGTAATCAAGTTGCAGACGTGTTAAACGGGTTGGAAGGTTGTAATAAATGTGTTTAGCGGGTTAGCTGGTCAATTAGATTAATTAAACGAGTCGGTGTGTTTGATTAAATGGCTAATTAGGTCAACTTGAACCCGCCCATTTATTAATCTGGGTGGATATGCCAACCCACCACTAGTATCAAAACACTATCATATCTTTATACAAAATCATTCAAAATCATATTGATTTGGAGTTGAAAACAGAACACATGTTGACTTTAAAAGTCAAAGTATCGTTTTTAATCTTGCGCGGACTGCATGCTACATTCCTCATTTCATGATATAAATTCAAGCATGAACCTGTTAGCCACATTGACCATTCTACCAGTGCAATTCTGAGTAGAGCATTGGTAATGGCTTTTGCTTTAAGTTAAAGATTTACTTTTATACTGTATGTGATGTTAGTTGACCATGGTTAATGCAGAACAGAACATGATGAGCTCTCTTGGTCGACTCGTACTAATCATCTGGTTATTGGTGGTTCTGATCATCAGCTCCAGTTACACTGCAAGCCTCACATCAATCTTGACGGTGCAGAAACTTTCTTCGCCTATTGAAGGGATCAGTAGTTTAATATCAACAAAAGATCCCATTGGCTACCAACAAAATTCTTTTGTCAAAAACTATCTGGTTGAAGAACTTGGCATTTCTGAAACAAGACTTGTTCCTCTTAACTTGCCAGAAGACTATGAAAAAGCCTTGAATGATGGTCCTAGTAATGGCGGTGTGGCTGCGATCGTTGATGAACGTCCTTATATTGACCTCTTCCTTTCCACTCGCTGCCAGTTCAGCATTGTTGGCCAACAATTCACCAAAAATGGATGGGGATTTGTAAGTTACATTATCATCCGACTTCGAAAATCATACACCATCATTTCTATACTTAAATTTGATATAGAGTTATCACTTATCAGTATGGGTTACAATTCCTTACACAACCAACCTGAAACACGACATGATAATAATCATGTTTCGGGATGTCATAGTTTAATAAACAGATCGTGTTTGGGTTGACCTATTTTATGTGTTTAATTAAAGAAGTCTTGTTCAACATAACCTAGTTTAACCAACCTTGTTACGACCCGTTTAACCTATTTATTACAAACCATTTGACTTGTTACACAAATTTAAGTTTCTCAGGGTTAGGGTTGATGTGTTTGACACATGAATAAATACATGGGTTGTGTTCAGGTTCAACTATCCAACCTGCCAACCCGACACGAGTCACACGACTAGACTTCTTAGCATGATGAATGTTTGACATTTGAGTCAACTATTTTGTTCTTGACTTAATGGCTGATGCTTTTGTTATTGACTAATTTTCTGTTAGGCCTTTCCGCGGGACTCTAATCTTGCAGTAGATATATCAAGCGCAATTCTGAAACTGTCAGAAAACGGTGAGTTACAAAGGATACACGACAAATGGCTAACGCGAAGTGCTTGTAGTTCACAAGGAGCAAAGTTTGCAGTTGACCGGCTGGAGCTAAAGAGCTTCAAAGGCCTGTTTTTCATATGCGGACTAGCTTGTTTCATTGCTCTTTTTGTATACTTGATACTCATCATACGTCAGTATACCAAACACAAACCCGATCTTCCTGAGCCATCTAGACGCAGCCTCAAACCAGGACGCCTTAAAACCTTCATTTCGTTTGTTGATGAAAAACAAGAGTCTGTTAAAGCTCGTTCCCAGAAAAGGCTTAAAGAAGCTATGTCACGTACAAGTCTTGACGGAAATGATTTGTCGGTTAGTGGGTTTAGAAGCACACAAAGAGTCTCGTTTTCAGACACGCCATAATGGTCATGAGATGGAGACTGTTCCTAGTCGTATTCGTTAGAAACATATTTCTCTGAACATGAAAGATCAATTAAAACTATCAAATATATGTACATATATACACCTTTCCAAATGAAAGGAGTTGCAGGTTGTATATAAGAAAAGCATACCTGTTTGTTTCAAGCACAAGAATATACTAAGGGTCAAGTATGATTCACCTATTTTGATGATAATAAAATTGGTAACATGAGTTAAATGCCAAAACAGAATTGCACAAAAGTGTTGGGGTTCAAGTAAAACCAGAAGACCACATTCGACGCCATGAAGCAACTGTTCATCGACCGTCCAACCACACGACAGAATTTAAAATTTAATCAATACAATACAAAGATTACAAGTCAATATTCAACAACAATATAAAGACATTAATGGCAAAGTTAAACGTTTATAGAATACTAAAATAGTCACTTTTCAAATTATATATACTGTGAAAATAACATAAGGATGCGGACACAATATCTACTATACTACTCATTTTGTCAAATCAAAAGTTAGAATTTGATTGAAGCTTGAATGTACAAACCATTAGCTTGAGTTATCAAATTTACATATAGGCATATAGCCCTTCATGAAGTTACAACATAGCTCCATTAACTTTGAGTGGGCTTACTATATAAACTCTACATTTTTCATTTTCTTTTGAATTTTTATAGCCCAATCAGGATTTGCCACTGATTCACTCATAACTTTTTTTTTCTCTTATGTACAATTAAGAATATACCGTTATTACTTGCTTGGAAGCACACGTAGGCCTGTTGTGCTGGCATGTGTGGAGATGTGGGCCCGTGTGCGTGCGCGGTATCATATCTCTTCAAGTCCCCCCAGTGTAGTGTGCTGTATGCGTTGCATGCAGGGCGCTGCACTAAAAGGAAAGAAAAGAAAAAGAAAATTGGTGTGTTTTTTGTTACCTGTTTAGTTTGTCTGAGTGCGACTGCGCGCTGCGCAGTGACATTCCAAGTTGGTTTACTGCGCACGTCAGTAATTAATGCATACATCAGATGTGTCAGGGCGCGGGGCGGATGGGACAGGTTGGTAGCCGAAAAGTCTCTGACGGTTGTACTGTTTGCAGAGACAGGTGGGTCCAACCTGTCGCTTCGCATGCCCCCTGATTTTCTCTCTCCTGACGTGTCCTTTTTTCACTGGTCGGTCGTGCCACACGACTGTAACCGTCTGTATGGCACGTGCCCTATATATAAAACGTCCTTCCCTTTCCTCTTCTTCTTCACACTTGCATATTTCAAATCCTTTAGAGAAAAAAGACTCTCTCTGCACTTCTTAAGAACTGAGCCCTTATTTTTAAAAAAAAAAGTTTCAACTTATTATAATGGAGAACGTCGTTCAAATCCCTAAGAAGAAGCGTGGTGGTTCAAAGAGGAAGGACGATGGTTCCAAAAAGGGGCCGCCACACGCCGGTGAAGTAACGGCGGTGTGGGCTAAGGGGGAATTCCGTAAGTTTCGGAAAGAACACGGGTTTCCCTCTAGCTATGGCGTTGAGGCTCCTGCCCCAGACAAAACTATCTTGGAGCCTCCCGTGGGTAAGATAGGGCTGTACGCCACGTACTTCAGAGATTGTAACTTTAGGGTTCCTGTGACCCGTTTCCTGAAGACGTTTATCCAAACCGTCGGTGTGCATGTTAACCAGATTCATCCTGGTTTGATGTCGAGGTTGATGTTTTTTGAGTTCTGCTGCCATTCTCAGAAAATCGAGCCGCTGGTCGACATGTTCTATGTCTTTTACTCTCTCTGCTTTGTGGAGAGTTGGCTGTCTTGTCGTCCCCGCACAGGAGTGGCCCCTTGTGCTAAGGCAGGGATGAAGAGCTTTCGCGACTGGAAGCCTAAGTTTTTCTGGATTAATGAGGGTGTTATCCCTATTGTTATGGGTCGCTTGAACCCAGATGACGGTGCGCCGAAGGCGGTGCTGATTGATTACAAGGAACAAGATTGGTTCCAAACCCTTACTGCGCACCCAGTGGATCTGTGCGAAATTCCAGAGACGGCGCTGGTAATGGCGGGGATGAGCCTGAAGTATGATATTCAGGGGCGCAATCCTCACCTGACCGAGGATGGGAAAGGTATGTCTCCCAGTCTGTATTGCACAGTGTGTTACCCTTTCATTTTTACTGACCTTTGTTTTGCTCTTTGTCAGATGTGGAGAGTTTGTATAGCCTGCTGTTGGGTGGTGATAACATGGGCTTCACCTTCAGAGAGCTTGCTGAGAATGAGCTTTATGTACTGGAGAAGGCATGGGACACGCTTGTTCGTCCCCAATTGGAGGTTGTGGCGCAGGAGGGTGTCAATGCGCCATTACAGATTACTGAGACAGGTGAGCCTTCTTCTCTATTTGATAACCCTTCTCCGGTGAACATGTTCATGCGGACGGGTTATCCTTTTATTGTTATTTCAAGTGATGAGTCGTCTGACTCTGGCGTGTCCTCTTCTCCGCATGTGTCGTCCGCAGACGGAGGTGAGAAGGAAGTGCTGTCAACCTTTATTGTGGACGACAGTGGGGAGGAGACGGAGGTTGAGGAGTTTGTGCTCCGTCGCGTGAGGCAGCCGAAGACTGGGGTGGCGCAAGGTGTTGTCCAAGGTGAAAGTTTTGCCTTTGTTTTAGACCATGAGGTCATTAGCAGGTATCTTCAAAATTACAACCCTATTGAACGAAGCTACGTTGAACTTTCAGATGCGTTCACGGATGAGGGGGCTGCTTCGTTGAAGGATATGGTGGAGGGGGTGATTCTTCAAGCGCCGTTGAATGTAGAGACGGTGGTGGACCAGTCCGCGCCTCAACAAACTCCGCAGAAGAAGAAGCGCTCGAGGCGAAGCAAGTCTCGAAAGTCTTCCACTGACCGGGCGCATGCTACTGGATCCCTGTCCCCTGTTGGCAAGAAACAGAAGTTGGGCGACCTAGTACACAGCGCCGAGGATAGCTTGTTAGGTATGTTTCTAGTGTTATGGCGTCTATTCTGTGCCTTTGTCTTTGTTGCCTCCTTTTTAATTTGTGTTTTTGTTTTGTGTTTTTTGTAGCGGATCTGATGGGTGAGGGGGCGCCCAGTCATGTTACTGAGGCTACTTTACATGAAGGGTTTTTGGTCAACCCAACAGAGGTTGAGAAGACGCTCTCTAGGCGGGCTGTGACTCCACCATTGCAGCCTATTTCCTCAAAGACTCCACCTCCTTCACCTGTGCGAGATGTGATTCAGCCATCTCCCCCGCGTCAGACAGCGCCCCTTGATGACCCTCCAGTCCACACTACCCCGGTGAACCTTGATGCACCGGTGGGCTTGGAGGGGGAGACCCAGCGTGTGTCTCCCACAGACATTAGCGAGGGCGACACGAGGGGATTGCAGATTATGGACGACGACTCGAATGAGAAGCGTCCTATTCCTGATTCCGAGGCTGGTTTTTCAGGGGCTAGCCTTAAGAGTGGGGATGTCAACCCTGGGGACATTTACATCCCCTCTTGGCAGTTGACCACGGGTGCCCGGTTTGTAGATGTTAACAGTTGTAGGGAGCTTTTGGGGAACCTTGTGCCCCCGGCGGAGCGTGAGCACCAAGCCACGCGCCCTCATCAAGAGTTGTTAGAAGATAACATGATGAGTTTGGCGAACTTAATATCCACCTCCGCCGAAATAGCTCGGCAGTGGGGCTTCCTTGCTCACGAGCGCCAGGAGTACGATACCAGGTTCAGCGAGGTTTTTGCGGAGCGTGACCGGTTGGCGAAGGAGTTTAAACGGGCTAAATGGGATGCTGTTACGTTCCGTGAGGAACGTGATAAGCTTGACAAGCACCTGTCCGAGCGAGAGCAGCAATGGACTGCTGCTTGCACTAAAACCAACCGGGCGCTGGAAATTGCCGCGCAGAAGCAGCAGGAAGCTGAGCGTTTGTGGGCCGATGCATCGCGGCAGATCCTTGAACTTAATGGAAAGCTGGATCAGCGCCATGATGCTTTGGTTGAGGCCCGCGAGATGTTGAGGCAGAAGGATGCCAAGATTGCGGAGTTGGATGACAAGGTGGCAGGTTTGGAGGAAGCCAACTTAAAGCTTGAGCAGCAGAACGCTGACCTTGAGGGGGAGGCGTTGGATGTTCGTGACGAGGCGCGCCTGGCGCATGAGGACCGGGAATGGCTTATGACCTGCTGCGTCCCCGAGGTTCGTCTTTTGCTCTTGCTTCTTAACTTCCTTTTGTTTTCTTTTTATGATGCTTAACAGGCTGCCTTCTATATGTTATAGGTCGCTTATCACGTAAAGAATTGTGATGAGGCGCGCCAGGCGGTGGCCGCTGTGAATGCTGCGGCCAAACTTGTTGGGCGCAAGGCTGGGTTCCTTGAGGGGTTCCAGCATGCGAAGGATGGGAAAGCCTTAGAAGAGTTCCCCCTTTATAACAAGGACTTGGACGCCTTGTTCGAGAAGAAGACGGCGGAGTATGACCACCTGAATGTTGAGTTGGTGGATTTCGTTGTGAGCCATCGGGACCAACCAACATGTCATACTCTGCGATCGTCCTTTGAGAAGCAGGGCCTGACGCACACGAGGCGCAAATTTGCTATGAAAAAGACAGATGCAGGTCCTCAAGCGGAGGGTGAGGCGCCTGGTCCAAGTGAAAAGTTAGACTTGTCTGGCTCGGAGGACGAGTTCAGTGATGCTTCAGAGGAGGGCGATGCGCCGTAGGCCCTATGTGTTTTTCTTCCTTTTTTGTTTTATAATCCTGTAATGATCAAACGAACAGTGTGGCTTTTGACCAGTTAATAAAAAATTTTGTTTCGTGCACCGTGTGTTTGTTTCTTTTTATTTTTGTGCAACTCACGTGCCTTGTGTTTGTGTACTGTCTCGTAATGTTACTTTAGGATTAGGCGCTTTGGTCGTTTGGTTTAGTAGCGGACTGCGAGTTGTCTTGCAACCTTTTAAATGTTTTGAGCATTGCGTCTTAGCTATGCAATGTTTGAGCGGCGCGCTATATCTTAACCATATGGCGCGCCTGTTTAGGGGATTGCAAGTTATCTTGCAATCTTTTAAGTCATTGCATCTTAGCCATGCAATGTTTAATTGGCGCGCTATATCTTTAC
This sequence comes from Ambrosia artemisiifolia, assembly GCA_032199755.1. NCBI lineage: Eukaryota > Viridiplantae > Streptophyta > Magnoliopsida > Asterales > Asteraceae > Ambrosia > Ambrosia artemisiifolia. The sequence continues at coordinate 37,780,120 of CM063512.1, forward strand.
CATATGGCGCGCCTGTTTAGGGGATTGCAAGTTATCTTGCAATCTTTTAAGTCATTGCATCTTAGCCATGCAATGTTTAATTGGCGCGCTATATCTTAACCATATGGCGTGCCTTTTTAGGGGATTGCAAGTTATCTTGCAATCTTTTAAGTCATTGCATCTTAGCCATGCAATGTTTAATTGGCGCGCTATATCTTAACCATATGGCGCGCCTGTTTAGGGGATTGCAAGTTATCTTGCAATCTTTTAAGTCATTGCATCTTAGCCATGCAATGTTTAAGTGGCGCGCTATATCTTAACCATATGGCGCGCCTGTTTAGGGGATTGCAAGTTATCTTGCAATCTTTTAAGTCATTGCATCTTAGCCATGCAATGTTTGATTGTTTACGTTGTCGCGTGGTTATGCAATAATGAACAAAATGGAAGTTCTTGTTAGGGAAAAGAAAACGGTCATCATATTAAATGGCTAAATAGCCTTCATTACAGTTCATGCTAAGCAGTTACATATAACACTTTCGTAATTGTGCTGCATTCCACGTGCGTGGGATCAGCTTGTCCTCTAGTGTTGATAGTTTATATGCTCCTTTCCCTAGGACTTCAATGATACGGTATGGGCCCTCCCAGGTGGGAGTGAGCTTGCCTGCTGGTAGCGCCCCGCTTGCTTCGTTGTTTCTGAAGACAAAGTCACCGACTTTGAAGGCGTTCAGCTTGACCTTGGCGTTGTAGTACCTTTCCAACTGCTTTTTGTAGTTGGCCTCTTTTATCGCTGCCAAGTCTCGGCGCTCTTCAAGCAAGTCTAAGTTGGTGCGCAGCTCCTTTTCGTTGTCAGTGTGGCTTGCTGAGAGGACTCTTGCAGAGGGGCACCCTATTTCAGCCGGGATGACTGCTTCGGAGCCGTAGGTTAGGCTGAACGGAGTTTCACCGGTGCTCGTTTTTGTCAACGTTCGATTAGCCCATAGCACGCTTGGTAGTTCCTCCGCCCAAGCCTTTCCTTTCGTCCCTAGGCACGCCTTGATGCCTTCGACGATGCTCCTGTTGGCGCGCTCAACTTGCCCATTACCCTGCGGGTGGGCGACTGATGTAAAGATGGGCTTGATGTGCAACTCTGCATACCACTTTAGGAGTCCTCTATCTGCGAATTGGGTTCCATTGTCTGTGACAATCTCCATGGGCAGGCCGAAACGGCAAATGAGAAACTCCCAAATGAATTTCTTTACTTGGCTTGTGTTGATCTCTGCTAATGGCTTGGCTTCTATCCATTTCGTGAAGTAATCGATTGCAACGATCAAGTATCTTCGCTTGCCTGTGGTCATGGGGAACGGCCCTACCAGGTCGATGGCCCATTTTTGGAATGGCCAGGTGGATGTTACTGGTATCAAGTCGTTTTTGGGGCGCATGGTGTTCGGCGCGTGGCGCTGGCAAGAGTCACATCGTCGTATAATTTCCAGCGCGTCCAGATGCATACCAGGCCAGTAGTAGCCAGCATTCATGATTTTTGCCACCACCATGCGTGGTCCCGCATGTATACCACATATTCCTTCGTGTATTTCCCTGACAAGGTAGTCTGCGTCCGTTCCATCGACACACTTCAGCAATGGCCCCAAGTACGATTTTCGATACAACACTCCATCTTGCATTTGGTATTGCAGCGCTTTGTGTTGTATTTTCCTTGCCTCTGCGCGCTGATTTGGTAGTGTGCCTGTGGTGAGGTAGGAGATAATGGGGGTCATCCAGCTGTCAATACCAGTCTGAATTACGTGGACCTCCTTGGGCGGTACAGAGGGCTCGGCTAGCACTTCAACGCGGACCTCTTTTGCTAAATGACCAAAATTTGTGGATGCCATTTTGCTTAGAGCGTCTGCCGGTTTATTTTGACTGCGACTGATGTGGTCGATGGTGCAGCTTGAGAATTTAGCCATTAATTCTTTTGCGTACCGGAGGTACATTACCATGGATGGGTCTTTGGCGTCATACTTCCCAGTGATTTGCCCTGCTACCAACATGGAGTCTACATGCGCGAAGACGTGCTTGGCACCCAGCCTTTGCGCGATGCGTAGGCCTGCGAGGAAAGCTTCATACTCAGCTTCGTTGTTCGTTGTCTTGAACTCTAGCCTGATTGCGTAGGTGAATTCCGCCCCCTCAGGGTGGACGAGTCTGACTCCCGCACCTGCGCCATCATCGTTTGAGGCTCCGTCGGTATACAGGTTCCAGACTGATTTGTCCTCACATTGTTGCTGTGGGCCTTGCTCAGCTCTGCATTCCTCTATTTTTTCTTGTGGTACCTCGGCGATGAAATCTGCCAGGACTTGTCCCTTGATTGCAGGTCTGGATTTGTAGGAGATGGTATGCTCACCTAGCTCAATTGCCCACTTTGCCAGTCTTCCTGACAGTTCTGGTTTGGAGAGTATGTTGTTCAGCTTGTAATCGCTAAGCACATTAATTGGGTGACCCTGTAAGTATCGGCGCAGTCTGCGCGATGCGTGCACTAGGGCTAGTACCCATTTTTCCATTGTGGTGTATCTGGTCTCCGCGTCTGTCAGGACTCTGCTGATATAATAGATTGGCGTTTGGACCAGCTTGCGATCGACCATGAGCACTGCACTCACCACTTTTTTTGTGGCGCATAGGTACATTGTTAGGGGTTCCCGTGGTAGGGGCGCCGTGAGTGTTGGGAGGTCCATTAGGCAGGCTTTCATGTCCTGAAATGCCTTCTCTGCCTCGCTGGTCCATTTGAACTGGTTCTTTTTCAGGCAGCTCTTTAGTGTTTCGATGAACGGGATGGACTTGGTTGCGTGGTTGGAGAGGAATCTGTTGATGGCGACCAAGCGTCCATTCAAGGTTTGGACTTCCTTCAGCGTTGACGGAGACGGCATTTGTGCTATGGCTTGGATTTTTTCTGGGTTTGGTCGGAAACCGTCTTTGGTGACAATTACTCCCAGGAACTTCCCCTCCTTCATTCCGAAAGCACACTTACTCGGGTTGAGTTTCATGTGGATTTCTTTCAGGTGTTTGAAGGTCTCTTCGATGTCTTTCAACATCTGATCCTCCTCCTTGCTTTTGATGACTAAGTCATCCACATAAACTTCGAGGTTTTTGCCGATTTGAAGTGCAAACGCGCGGTCCATCAGCCGTTGGTAGGTTGCGCCTGCGTTCTTTAGCCCGAATGGCATCTTTGTGTAGCAAAAGACACCCTTGTCTGTTCGAAAAGCAGTCTTGTCTTCGTCCTCAGGCGCCATTTGGATTTGGTTGTAGCCTTTGTAGGCGTCCAAGAAGCATTTGAATCGGAATGGAGTGAGAGAGTCAATTTTCAAGTCTATCTCTGGCAATGAGTAGCAATCTTTCGGACAAGCTTTGTTGAGGTCGGTGTAATCCACACACATCCTCCAGCTTCCGTTGCTTTTCTTGACCATGACTGGGTTTGCGACCCATGTCTGGTATCTTGTTTCGCGCAGGATTCCTGCCCTCAGTAGCTCATTGACTTGCTCATTCATTGCTTTGGCTTTCTCGGCGCCCATACTCCTGCGCTTTTGTGCGATTGGCTCAACCGAACGGTATGTGTTAAGCTTGTGCTGGGCGAGCTCCCGCGGGACCCCCACCATGTCTGATGGTTGCCACGCGAAAACATCCATGTTTTTTCTCAAGAGTTGTTTTAGGCGTTCCCGTGTGCGTTCTGAGACGGCTGCCCCCAGTGTCACGGTCTGCTCTGGAAACTTAGGGTTAAGGCTCCATTTTTATGGCTCAGCGCGCGGGGTTGCCTTTAACATTTTGGCAGGGTGTGGCTCCTCTGTCATGGCGCATTCCCTGTTGGCCCATATGATTGCTACACCTGTTGGTGTTGGGAACCCGATGGCTCCGTGTATCGTTGAGGGTACCATGTTGTAGGCAGCCATTGCCTCTCGTCCCAGAATGATGTCATAGGTAGATTTCGTTGGCACAACAAGGAAGGTGACATCCTCTGTTCTTGAATGTGCCTTGTCTCCCATTGTTAGGCGGAAAGAAATTTCCCCCAGTGGGGATATGACCTCATTTGAGAAACCCATGATTGGGGAGTTGACTGGGCGCAGGCGTTGCTTGTCTTCCTCGTCAAGGAGGTTGAAGCATTGCTCGTACATTATGTCAGAGTTACTCCCTGTATCAACCAGCGCACGGGTGGTCCGATAATGATCGAAAATGGCCGTGATAACCAATGCGCGGGTGGATGAGGGTCCGCCTTTGACTGTTGGGAACTATACTTGTTGTTCCCTCCATTCTGCCACTTGGTCAGGCTTTCTCTTCGTTTGCTTGCTTCTGTCAGAGTGGATCATCAGGCTGACATTTTTTATCCTCTTCTGCGGTGGCCCTTCTTGCTGCTTGCGCTCGACATTTCTTAGCAAATGCCCAAGTTTTCCTGATTTTAGGGCCTCTTCGATCGCTTGCTTCAATTGGTAGCATTTGTCTGTGTCGTGCCCGATATCTTGATGATATGCGCAGAACTTTCCTGGATCTAAGTTGTCTCGCCTTTTGATCACCTTGGGCTCCGGGAAAGTCACATTTTCTGTTGCTAGCACCTGCGCTGGAGTTTTCGTGAGCGGAGTCCAGTTGTTGTGTCCTGACCTGTGGTCGTTCTGTGTGTTTCCTTTGTGGTCTGGGACCTCAGTGGGTTTGGTGTCTGTTTGGGCGCCCCCTTGGAGTCTGTTCCAAACAGAACCTCTTCCCCTTCTGTTCTGTCTACCATGCCTTGAGCGCGCAGCCTGCGCTTGCACATCCGTGTACTGAGGCGCTTGTACTCGGTTCCAGACAGAGAGTTCTCTTTCTGTTTTTGCATATGTCTTGGCCCCTTTCATGATTTCGTCCCATGTGTTGGGCATTCCGGTGCAGCCTGCTAAAGTGCGGATGAGGGAGTCGCATCGTACCCCTTGGGTGAAGGCTGCTTTCATAAGTTCGAAACCGATGGGCCCGATTTGTAAAGCTTCCCTATTGAAGCGGGTGATGTAATCCTCGATTGACTCATTGTCGCGTCGCCTGACTTGTAGGATGTCAGTTGAGTCGCGCTCTATTCGCTTGTTTTGACTGAAGTGGTCCGAGAACTTGTCAGTCAATTCCTTGATGTTGTCTATTTTCCCATTTGGTAGGCTGTCGAACCATACCCGCGCAGCGCCCGTGAGCGTCTGCGCGAACATGTGACACCATGCTGGCAAACTCCACTGTGCACATTTCCCTGCGACCTCGAATGTCCGCAGGTGATCGTCTGGGTCCCCTGTCCCATCAAACTTACCCAGCGTACTTGGGATTTTTGTTTTGGGTGGCAGGGGTGCCAGCGCAATGCGCGGGGTGAATTTTGACTTTTCCATGAACGATGGAGGATAATATGGTTTGGTTAAATCGTCGTCACCGGTCATGAAGTGCCCTCGCGCAACGGTGTTGCTTAGGGGCTGGCTTATGTCACGAGTGAAACGACTTTGGGATTCATCCGAGTCTTCTCTCCATGTGGGGTCGGTTTCATGGTTACTTCCACCATTGTTCCTCGCTGTGTTGGACGGTCCTTCGCTGTAGGAAAGCGTGCGGACGGTCTCTCTAAGTTGTTGCTCTTTCATTTTTTGCAAGTATACACGTTTCAGGGCTTCCTTTTGCTGAGCATACCATACCTCCGGACTAACCATCGGCGCGGCATTTTCAGTTGGGGAAGCCTGATTCGTTTCGGTGAGAAACTGGAAAGAGGGGGTCTGTCTTGTTCCCGAAGATGGGGTAACAGCTGGACCCGTGTTTGCTGCATGTTGCTGGACTTCTGCTATGTTCCCAGACTGGCCGGTGCCTCCCTGGGCAGCGTCGGTGTCTGAGTTAGCATTTGTGAAGTTCGGTAACGGTGGTATGAGAGACATAGTTATCGTTTTCGAGAAATAGAAGTTTTTAATGTTCTTGTATGCTCAAATAGACGGATGGCGCCAATGAAGAAACACCAATATAACAATAATCTAAGACTTAGGCACAAGTAAAGACACGATTCTTATTAATAATCCAATGACTATTACAAGACCGGAATAGTTACTGTTACAGCGCTTCGACTACAATCTAATTCTCATAACTATGGTTGTCTCTCGCTCTCTGATTGTTCATCCCTTTCTTCGTCTGACCTCATAGGGTATTTATAGGCCACCTGAGGTCTTCGGTGATTGGACGAGGGGAGAATGACAGCTGGCTGTACGATTAGGCCGTTGTCATCCTCTGCGCTGTTCCTTTGCTATTGGTCCACGTGTCTTTGTCTGTCCTTTCTTGTACTATTCTGTACCTCGTACCTGCAGGCGATCGTGGAGCAGGGAATGGGCGTCTCTGATTGGCTGAACGTCCCTTTCCTGTCGGTTAATAGCTGTCATGCCACGAGGTACTCCGCGCCGCTTTCTAGAAGCCCACGTAGGCCTGTTGTGCTGGCATGTGTGGAGATGTGGGCCCGTGCGCGTGCGCGGTATCATATCTCTTCAATTATACTTATGTTTCGGCATAAATTTCATCCAAAACAAAGTTGTGCCTAAACGATACACAAGTCATCAAAGAATAAACATGCAAAAGCCATTAAAGATTCTTAAAGGTTTCATTTTTAAGGGGTTTTTTTTTTCAATTACACCTTATTTCTGGATATTCCGTTACAACGTGCTTATTTTTTATCCGTGTTTTGACGCGCTTTTTTTAAATTACCGTTGCGAAACGTTTTGACATTAAAACGGAGCCAGAGCAACGTCATGCGGTTCTCTTTAGTACGCCATAAGTTTTGATATTTTATCGGTGTTTAGCATACTCTATCCAACCATTTGTCTAAGTTAAGTACTTAAAGAATCCATTCTTGTTGGATGTGTTGTAGTCTACTGGTATAGTTGGTAAATTTGATCTGAAAATTCTCATGTGCTATCAGTTTTTGTTGGTGTAATTTGATCTAAAAGTTTTCCTGTGCTATTTTTCTCAGACTTATTTCTCAAGTGCTACTTTTATTTATATCCATTTCTTGTTTATATGTATGTAATGAATTCTCTTGTGAATCTTTGAGCCCATTCTTGTATTCGGATAGAGATCTGGCCCTGGGCAACAATAAAAAACACTAACAATTGGACACTGGTTCTTTTAAACCGCGCCGCTTGTTCCCCAAGATTATGTGTTTCCTTATAATTGCTTTGTGCTTAACGGATTATGCGAACCATTAATTTCACCTGAAAGATGTGCAACACTTGGTTCTAGAAGTAGAACACTATAAGGTATTAAGGTGCAAAAGATATGAGTTCCTTAGGACTTGTGTGGAAGCTTTTGGATTCTCGAGTTAACATTCATGAGCGTTGTCGGAGAGTTACAAACTCGTGTGCTCTTATGAAACTAGGCTTTTTCGGACTAGCTTCAGCCAGCATCGAAAATTGGCCTCAGTTGTAATTATTTATTGATTTTTTTTTTTTTTTTTTTTTTTTGCATATAACATAACAATCAAGAAAACATTCCCACATTTGTATTTAATAATTTGTATAAGCAAACTAGTACCAAGTTTCCTTATTAACTAGATTCAGAACAATCATGGCTAATTGCAAAATTGAGTTAAAAAATGAAAGTATAGTGTACTTACAAGCCAAACCATTATCACTAACCCGATCACACGAATCCCGAGCAGCTACTGGTAAATATATCAGTATGCAAAAACATCTAACCTCAGAAAATAGCATCAAGCAGGAATCTGCTGAGGAACCTGGTCAGCTGGATTGGACTTCTTCTCGGGCTCAGATAATTGGAACTGTGGTTTTGAGGGGAAGATGAAAATGGTAGATGCAGCAGTTGTCGGTTGGAAACCAGCTGAATACCGCACAGAGGTTATTGTAACCCTTGGAAGCTGTAGAGAGCCTGAACTTAGCGGCACAAGCTTATAACTTAGAATATACTCTGATAATGGTAGAACAAATGTCGTGTCGTTGTGGGGTCCAGACAAAACGAAACTTTGTGAATCTGATAACGAGAACTTAACCTCTTGTAGCAGTTTTGTTTGATTGTGAATCCGAGCAAAGTATGTGAACGGTTCACCAAGAACCCCATGAGGAGGGCACTCCAAAGTAATAATTAATGGAGGATGCTCTAGATTCACATCAGGTAAAGTTTGCTTTGTAACAACCTCTTTTGATGATTCATGATCCCGTCTCCATCTCAAACACACACTTCCCAGGTGAAGTTTTGAAACATTTAACTCAGGTTTTACCGTAAAAATTTTCTTGAATTCTTCCCCTGGGACAAGAAGAGTGGGATCACTGTCAATTCCCGACTGAATCGTGCATGTGGTTTTAGTTTTGTTTATTGAAGTAACGTCGTCTTCAGAGATAGACATGGATAGTAATCTCAATGGGACCTCGGTGCAGTTTGTGGCATTAACGACAAGTATGCTTGTTTCGTTGACTGGAAGTGATACTGTTTGACCAGATTCAGGGGAACGTTTAAGTCTTGAGAGCAACAACGGATCACGCCGGAAGGGTAGCATAAGACGGTGGCTGATAACAACAGGGGTTTTTCCTTCAATTTGCAGGCTCTTATGGATATGAACTTTCGGAGCGCCACTGGTTGGAGAATACCCAAGAGATACGTATAGCATGATTGGTTTAGGATGGTGCCATTGGATCTCCAGATTGCATGACCATGAATCACCCACATTCAGAAACGGGACAGATACCAATCCAAATGACTGTTGAATTTTCTTGATATTGTCATTATTATCTTGGGTGGGACCACATGATACACCAAGAAGCTCGACATGAAGATTGTCAGAAGACAAAGAATGGTCAGCCTCTCGTGGACTGAGCAAACCAACACCTCGGGTATCAACCAGATTGATTTTTAATTCACCCGCTTCAACCGAATGGCCCTTGGAGGTGAGAGTCACTGGTAACAAGAAGGTTTCTCCAACTAAAGCAGGGCCTGCTGACTCTAATTTAAGGTCAACTTGGGGATCTGGTTCCTCTACTTGGGTAACCTTCATACCCGAGAATGCAATAGCAGGATCTTTCGTTGGGGAAGCTTCAAAACGCTCCTCAAATTTCCACAGAGGCAAATCATTCATATTGGCAGGACTTTCAGCCCCACAACAGATGCTGAAGTGAGGCCCAATTCGAGCAATTACATATGTGCATTCCAGTTTTCCACTACTTACTGCAACATCAAATACAAAGTCAGTTAACATAATATAACAAAAAAAAACAAAACAAAACTAAAACATCATAGTAGAATAATAAATGATGATTCACGACAACTTCTACAAGAAGCATGATAAGCGTCAAAACAGGTTTGGGTGGAACCGGTTTATTTATAGCACAGATCAATACGGCCACATGGGCCCAAGTCTTGTTGCTTTGACCCGCAAAAATGATTTGTTTATTTAACAAATATAAGAAATATTAACACTTTATATACGATTACAAAACAATATTATTACAACAGTACTAATTTTTTTCTTGGAATAATACGAATTATGAAATTGTAAGCATTAAAAATAGACTTTAAATGACTTTCAACCCGTTCGTGTTCCCCTTCTATGGATTTTGATCCGTTTTCTAGGTAATCTAGTGAAGTGAAGTGCCTACTTTACATGACTTACCTGACTTGATATCATACGTCAATCGTAGCCACTTATTTGTAAAAAGTTGAATGACTGGAACAGTCTCGACTCTGCGATCAGGATGGATATGAGAGATTGATGACGACTCACGTCTCTGAGCATTTACAATTATAAAATTGCACTCAGACTGATTAAACTGGATCTCTAACTGATCTATTTCAACTGGAGATGGAAGTTGTGATAAAAGTGATAATGTCATTAAAGTAGGCGTGTGCGGCTTAACAATCGGTTCATGAAAAGCTACTGATGTAAGAAGGGCCACTCTGAGGGGGCTCACGAGATCAATTTCAAGATGAAGTGGATGATCACCGTTTACTTTCATACCACCCATGGTTTCTTCTTCATTAGATGTTTCTTCTCGAACAATAGCAAATACTTCCTTGTGTATATTTTCTACTTGTTTTAGACTCGGGGAACCCCCAGGCCCACAATCCTTCAATTCTTGGAGGCCAGAAATTGATGAGATTGGCAGCGCAGCCATTTCGAGTGAATACGAGATAAAATCTTGAGCTGAACCGAGTTTCCTTGAGCACTCACGCAGATAACCGAGTACCTCCCATAATAAAGTGACCCAACCCTCCTGCCTGTAGAGACTTGTGAGTTTATCAAAATGTAGTTTTGAATTAGTATAATCACTTGTGTGGAAATATTCTTTTGCCATTAAAAGCATGCAAAAAGAAGCTGTCCTTTGAGATTTTGAGTTATTGTATGTTTCGTATGCGTTTTTCAGCAAAGCAATGATTTCAGTGGAGTCCCCCAACTTCTTCCTTTCAGCAGTAAGAGAAAAGAGGACGTAATCGTCATCTGTGATTCTAGAAAAGCATCAAAAGAATAATTCGTATCATCTAACCATTTCAAAGATGAAAATTAATAATAAAGAAATTAAACAACAAAAAAAGTTTGTTACATACAGTTGCATTACAGATGTCTCCCCGAGGTCTAGTAATCGAGCAAACTGACCCACATAAAGAGAAGGCACAATAGAATCACAACTCTCATCAGTCTCGGTGGGCATCATGGAAACAGCACTTTCTACCCACTTCTGCTTTTCCTTTAAGAATTGAGCAGCAAGCTGTGTTGTGGAAACACGTAGTAGATTATGTTGATGTCTGAGTGGGATGATAGAGCCATGTTTGTTGAGATAATATGGCTCAAATGATGTTGTGGCACTTAAACGATCAAGTTAACCATTGGGACGGCATATAACTAAGAATGAAAGGAAGCCATCTCACTTGAGGGTGTTATGTGTTTGAGATCATTAATTTAGTATGTTTTTGGCAAAAACTGATCCTGATTATAGTTTTCTAATTATTAAGGGTCAAAATAATTAGAGTGAGCTGACTACTGATATACATGAAAGATATCTAACCATCCCTGCCTTTTAAGCATCAGATTATCTATTTAACTAATCATGTTGAGCATGCACATCCAAACACCCACACCACTATATCTATACCACTAAAACTAGGAAAATATTTGAGCAAAGTGTAAAGCTAAATCAATCATACAAACGTACATTTCAGTTTGCAACAGATGTATGGAAGCTAGGTAAGTGATGACACTAGTTCCAAACATTAAAAGTTGGCTGCACACAGATGAATGTGCAGAGAGAGAGCAGGAGATATTGCTAAAACAACTTGCCTGATAATAGTATGCTGGACGGAATTCCCAATCAGATGAGGTTCTATCTGCAACAGTTAATGCGGGAGAAGCAATGGTAGCACTGGTAGTTTCAAGCAACTCAGCAAATACTAAGTACTGCCTGCTCAGCCATTCCCAATGAAGAAAATTCACTTGTGTAGGGCCTGTTAGGTTCTTATAAGAAGCATTATGCTGGCGAAACCATTTAATTGCTTCTTGAATCTTTCCACCATGTAAAAGTAATGTTGATATCTTGAAGTGGAACTGCTCTGCAACTGTTTTGATCTCAACCAAACGTTGGATTGGCGGCAATCTAGTAGATGTCCCAATCATCTGCAGTTCAAGTTGGATTGTTAGTACATACAGAACCCCAACAAGCCAAGCTCCTAGATTTTTTAGTAGTAAAAGCTAAGGTGTACACTATTTCACAAACTATGTAATATTTTTCAAGTTCCAAGTAATACATGAAAGCATGGTATTTTTTCCGATCGGCAACTTTAACATAGTCCCTTATCAAGTGGCAACATGTAAGATAAAAAATAAAATGATCTGACTTATCAGCCTTGTTTAAAAATTCAACCGAGACAATAAGTCTATGCGGTTGCTTCATGTGTCACGTTGACCAAGAATCAATTGGTACCATGAGAGGAAGGGATTTTCTTAAGTCTTTTTACACTAAAATCTTAAACTATTATGTGGAGAACGGATATAAAATATAGAGGCAAAATACTTTGTTACTCAGGAATGTTTGCATGTTCGTTATAACTGATTACTACCACTTGAAAGAGCAAGAATCAGTTTGGATTGTTTGGCTAAAAGTAATTTATAACTTTAATTTTTATGAAAGCAATCAGGCTTAGATAACAATATAACATGACAATAAGTTGCTGTAAGAAAGATATATTAGGTTTTTAAAATATAATTTATCTTATTCTGATTCAGATCTAATGATAATATCTTTCAAAATGCACATCTAAACATCCCCTTAATCCCTTATTCAATCTTTTTGGAAAGAGAACCTCTCGCAGTGCATGGTAGCCATCCTCGTACATCCTTAAAGCTTCCGCCCAGTCTCTCCGGAATTCTGCATATATAGCAACCTACAAGTTGAATTCAGATAAGTAGCAAGTAATTACAAATTTCTATTCCAAATAGAAGCTATTATCATAAAGAACGAACTTTCTTGCATTACTTTAATCTATGACTAGTTTTTTACTAACTGATACGAAGTCTATACTTAACCTTCAGACCCCGTTACATAGGTGTCCAACATTTTAAAACCCTCCAGAAAAAACAAACCTCCCTTAATTTGTAAAGAGATATGTTGCCTAACTGCCTAAGCCCATAGAAGGTAGTAGAACTATAATGACCTATTGAGTGGTCAGAATTATTTACGGTACACAAACCTTTAAAAAATACATGTGATCGCAATCTTTATTTACATGGGTGTCATTAGAGACCAGTAACAACAGAGTTAACAGAATGATGATGCAGAGAGACTCAAAATTTGAGAAGCTTATACTTAGAGAATGATTCTTGCAATTGTGTTTCATTAAATTCTTTCGGATCAAGTTATAGTTTCCATTCAGTTCCAAATCAGTGTTCTCTGACTTTCGGCATCAACTATGCGTGAATGTAATATTGTGATAGACAAGAGGCTGAAACTTTGAAACATGAGGGGAAAAAATTCCAGCTATTTTCTTACTTTAAAGCAGTAACGGACATTAAACTCTATGGAGCCATAGGTCTTCTTTTCAAGTCGCGTTTTAACCCTTCTTCCTTCATCTCTGTAAAAGGTAACAGCTAGCTCCCCAAATATGTTTGCTAGCCTACATTTGGAATTAGTAAAAGTAAAGACAACAATCTAAGATGAGTAACCATGAGTCATGACATTCATAAAGAAAGAGCTCCATACCTGTTCAGGGATAGGTTCAATTCAGATGCATCATCTGGAACAAATGTAATAACATATTTCGCATCTACTTCAGCACGCTTGCGCAGAGCAACCATGCGCTCTTCGGTTATAGATTCTGCACCAAAAACCTTATCTAATCAACAATTGTACAATATAAAGATAACCACATTCAAGTTATGCAACCATAGATAAATAAATACACACACGTATTATGTGTGCATTGCATGTGCATATATATTCAATTATTCATATTCACGTACACATTCATGTGTATGCAATACCATGATTTTATGCCAAGGACAAAATAACAATTAAGTAGCAATGTGCCTACATAATCACATTCGTCTAAACCAAAATGAATATTGTAGTTGAGGACAGTGAAGTAACAACATTCATTGAAGTTGTACTACGTGAGTGCCTAAGCTATATTTACTTGCATTATTGCATGGCATTTTAAAGCTTCTAGCCATGAAGACGGTGCATCAAGTTTGTTTAACTTAATCTAATTACCACAAAAAAGTATCCCCCTTGTTCCACGAGAATCACAACATGTTCCCTTGTGGGATGTCCAAGAGTGCAATATGTCCTTGTTGGGTTAAAAATAGCAAAGAATGACACTGACCCCTAATTTATATGTCCCAATCTGATTCAACTTAGTTTTCTAGGATTTGCTTACTAATTGCCATTGTGAAAACTCCCTTTGCTCTTTTGGATCAAGAACAGCCCTATATGATCTAATTCATGTTCAACTTATATTTGCATGCTCTCTCGATTAAGATTCATTGTGGGTATGTTCTACTTTAGTCATTATAATCAGATTGGTTCAATAGCCGATTTAATTCTTCCTTGTAGAAAACAGCTAATTTTCCCTTTTATCTAAAATGCGGTGCAGAAGATGGTGTATTAATCAGCCACACACCCCAAAAAATATGATTATGAGCAAACAAAGATTTTGTTCATTCGCAATATGAATCAATAAACAAAAAGTTAATAATCATCGATGCTAGTCATAATCTTCAACACATAAGCATCAATATACAAAACAACTAAAATGTAAACCCCAAATTTTACCCAAAGATTACATAAGTTACCAAATAAATCAAACACCATACACAGGTAAAGCCACATACCTTTTGAATTAAATCTCACAACGACCACCACTACCAGTTTGATATTCCTCCCTCTAATCACTGCTCTGTCATACATAAAAACACATAAACAAATACAAAATACACATTAACCCATTCATATACCCCCAGCCCCAAAAGACAATATTTACTTTCATATCCCAAACCTGTTAGTTTTTAAACTAACATAAACAATATTTTATAACAAGATTCAAAACAATTTCAAACATCTATACTTATATATACACTATATAACAAATGAAAAACTTTGATGCCACATGTCACACTCTGGTTCCTCCTCACAGTTAATTTCCCGCCTAAAACTCAGTTACCCATTGTAAGAAACACGTGAATCTTCGACCAATTCTAAATAAAAAATTAAATTTAATAATACTAACTGCGATCTCATGCTAACTAAACGTTAACATCGCGATCTCGAACTTGGGTGGGATTATTAAAATCCAATTTCCCTTCTAAATATCAATTCTTGATTTACCTTCCATTTTCACAATAATAAACCCTCTACATCATGATTGTAAAAATTGCGCCTAGCCTAGCCTCTAATTAGTCGTCACCTAATCGCTAGTCCTCGGTTCACCAAGTAATTAAATTTTCATCTAATCGTCCAATTAATCGCTAAGCGGTCAACAATGCTCAAATCCAGTCCTAATCAGCTTCTTGGTTTTAAAAAGCGCGAAGCGCACAAAAGCGACGAGGTCTAAAACCGAGGCGCAAAGCGCAAAAGCGGTGGGCTTTTCGTACGCGAGGCGCAAGATGATTACATAATTTTTTTTATGTATGCTATAGGTTTTTAATATTATTTACTCAAAATATAGATACAAATAAGGTATATATATGATTTAATTTAAATGTACAACCTTTTTAGCTACATGTATAACAAATTTAAGCACAAAAACATCATGTGTACGAAAAGCGCGCTTTTTTGTTGCGCTTTTTGCGCTTTTAGGTCGCTTTTTGCGCTTTTTGTACACTGCTCGCCTTGGGTTACATAAGGCGCACGGGGTTGCGCCTAGATGCGCTTTGCGCTTAAGCGCGCCTCGAGCGCGCTTTTTAAAACCAAGAATTCAGCTTAATAAGCGGTGGCAGTCTAGTGATTCGGGCCAAAACCTATAAATTCCAATCGGATTCCGGCTAAAACTTGTAAAATCCTGGCAAGTAATCCTCTCTACTTAAATATATACAGGTTGAGTAATGTGTTAAAACATGTCTACTTAAAAATACATATAAAAACTCAATCCAATTAATCTTTATTAATCCCTATTAATCTCGATCAATCGCTAATCGATACTGTTTACAAAAGTAGAAAAATAAAAAAGAAGTCATACTTGAGGTTTTCGAGATCTGTGGAGACCTGGAGCCAATGAGCGGGGTCGCCAGACAACTGATCGGAATCAAACAAGGCTGCAACAACAGCAGGGACTCTGGTACGGTGTTTGAGGAGCCAATCGCGTTTAATAATGCCGGAAGAGGTGTAAGCTGAAGGTAGGTGGTGTTCAGGGGGCTTAGGGGTTCGATCAATGAGAGAGATCTTGGAGAAATCGGGTAATGCGAGGGTGTTGATGGGAGGTTGTTCGGAATGGAGGTGGGTTGAGATTGTGGCGTGCAGGTCTTGGTGGCCGATTATGGATATTAGGGTTACTGGTGGTGTTCGGAGTTCTTCGGGGTAGTGTTCCATGGTGGTGGTTGGGAGGGTTAGGGTTTTGATGGTGGTGATGTGGTGGTGGTGTGGTGGTTTAGGGAGGAGGTGATCTGGGGTGTGATTGGTTGTGATGTGTTGTTTATGGTGTGATGGAATACTAGACTCAATGAGTTGACTCGCTTGTCACACTCACTTTATTATTATCTTAGGACTAAGTTTTTTTTTTTTTGAACAGCATACTCAACTTTTATTAACCACTAGCAAGATGCTAGCACAGAAATCCGAAGACAAAACAGTCCGAAAACAAACAACATAACCGGAACAAACAAAAAAAGGAAAAACCAAGTCCGAACCAGTGTGACACGGATCAAACTATAACATCTTCGCCGCGTCGAATCTGCACCACGAATCCCAAGTCATGTTCCGCATTTTACCCCGATTGATAACCCAAAGAAAGCTCATCACCTTAACTTCTTCAAGAACTTTCCGAGTTTCCACGTGCTTTTGGTTAAAAATAAATTCATTCCGAGCCCTCCAAATACTCCAAAACGTTGTTAGGATCACCGCGTAAAAGGCTTTCCTAACCCGAGTCCCATTCTTTGCTATAAGATGATACCGCAATAGATCCTTCGCGTGAAAAGCAAAGAAAGACGGCACGTTGCACCAATCGAACACAATCTGCCAAATGTCCATGAAAACTGGACAACCTGTGAATAAATGGTCGACCGACTCAATTGCTAAACCACAAATACCACACTGACCCGTCTCTATTTGACAAGTTTTGACAAGTTATAATTTTTTCTTTTACCTTTATACAAAAAAAAAAAATTCTTTAAAATTGACAAGTTTTGTCACGTTACGCCATTAGTCCTAGGCCATATAATTTTTTTCGATAAATTAGATCATGTGCATATAATTGTCTTTTTACCATACTATTTAAAAAGTTACTTCCGGAATAGAAAGCAAAAATAAATAAATGCATACTTATAAAATACCACACTCTCTCTCAATACACACACACCATCTCTCTCTAAACACACATATTTGGTATGTTTGGCAAAATTAGCTGGTGGCTGGTAGCTGTAATTTTTTAAATATATTTTGATATTTGGCAGAGTAGCTGAAGCTTTTAATAAAATGTATAAAATGTCCAAAATAGGCATAATTAAAATCTTGTAAGGAATGTTTTTATTTTTATTTAATGATTTAATGGGTATTTGTGTCATTTACTCATTAAAAGGATATGTTTGGCAAAACTAGCTGGTAGCTGCAAGCTGTAAGCTGGTAACTGGAAGCTTTTTAAATATATTTTGGTGTTTGGCAGGGTAGCTGGAGCTTTTAATAAAATGTATAAAATAACCAAAATGGACATAATTAAAAGCTTGTAAAGAAGATTTTTATTTTATTTTTAAAATAAAATGGGTATTTGTGTCATTTATTAACTAAAAGCTTGTAGTTAGTAGAGCTTTTTCTTAAAAGCTAGTACTAGTAGCTTTTTACTATAGAGCTTTTTCTCCAACCTAAAAGCTTTCAGCTCCTTCAACCAAACAGGGCTTTTTATTGAGTAGGAGTTTTTTCTTAAAAGCTTGAAGCTCCTTAAGGGTCCTTACCAAACATACCCTAAAAAGCTTGTACTAGTATGAGCTTTTTCTTAAATGTTATTACTAGTAGCTTTTCAATACAGAGTTTTTTCTCCTAACCTAAAAGCTTCAAGCTCCTTCAACCAAACAAGGCTATGAGCTTTTTCTTAAAAGCTTGAAGCTTAAAACTCTTAAAAGCTCATTGCCAAACATACTCATTATCTTTCTCTCTATAACAAGCCAACACCATAAGACAACCAGCAATGTCACCACCAATGGACTTTAGCCAACTATCACCACCACCAGCAGACCATCAGTCCTATAGCCTGAACACTAGAGATCCTAAATCATTCAATCACCCAAATCGAACAACCAACCAGATCTACCACAAACACTTATTCTCCATTCCCCATCTGCAACCAGACTTTTTTTATAAAGAAATGGTGGTTCTGAGTCTTTTTTACTAGTGTCTTTCTCTAGCCCTAGTTTATCGCCAGCCAATCCACAATAAAAAATTCCATTCTTCATCTTCTATCAACACTCTCACTAATTGAGTAATCTTATACTTGCAATGCATACGGATTCACTTTGGCGTCTCAGATTCATGTCAATCGCCTTTTCTCGTCTCGTGTAGGTGGTTATGAGTCTTATTCTCTAAAGAGATGGCGGCCGGTGCAAGTGGTGGTTGCTGTGTAGGTGGTTATGAGTCTTTTTTTAAAGAGGTGGTGGTGGCAACTGGTGTAGGTGGTTGATGTGTGCCATCATATTACAAATATTTTACATGCATAAATAGGTCTTAATAGCAAGGTTGTAAAAATCCCGATTAATCTGTGATTAATCGCTCACTTTACTGATTAATTTTGGACTAATCACTCAATTAATCGGTGTCATGATTAATCACATATTAGTCGGACCAAATTGGTCCTAGTTGGACCTAAAAAACTCAAAATTAGGTAAAAAAATGAATTCGAACGGGTCAAAACTGGAGCAAATCGATCAAATAAAACAAGTTCTTACATCAGAATTGGATGATAATCCATGATTTAGAAGCAAAATCGATGAAACTCCTTAAACCCTAGTTGCGTCTGACGGTTCCTTACGATGAAAGAAGGAATGGGGAGGAAAAAACGAGGATAGAGGTGATTAGGGTTATTTACGTTTAGGTATTTCAATATTTAACCCCCCCCCCCCTCCATATTCACTAGTTTATACTTGGTCCCTAAACTTCTAAATT
Source organism: Ambrosia artemisiifolia (assembly GCA_032199755.1). Lineage (NCBI taxonomy): Eukaryota > Viridiplantae > Streptophyta > Magnoliopsida > Asterales > Asteraceae > Ambrosia > Ambrosia artemisiifolia. Next base: position 37,798,881 of record CM063512.1, read on the forward strand.
TATACATATAAGGTGTAAAATTAGCATTATATATGTATAAATTTAAATATAAATATATATATATATAAATCCAATCCGATTAATCCTGATTAATCCCTAGTCGGTACCCCACCGGATGACTAACGCTTAGCGAGTTCTACAACATTAGTTAATAGGACACATTTAGGGCTATTATTGAATGAAAATCCTACATAATCGTTCCTAACTGTAATTTCCAATAATTTGAGGCTCCAAAAAAGCAATGGTTGGGCAAAAAATAATGCAAAATGGAGATTCTCAAGGTTCCTGAATATTATGCATGATAAAATATGTATTGAAGATTTCCTCGAAAAAGAAAAGACGGCAAAAGCGACAAAAGATCAGTTAAAGCATGGCCTTGCTACCGTAAACATGTTCCTGCTCAATAATGACAAAGCATGGAAGCTTCTGAACGAAGAAAAGACAAAGTGGCATGACATGCACGAGCGTGCTGCTCCCCAAGGACAAACATCTGTACCTGCTTTTTTTGTCTTGTCAATCACGTGTCTGTCACGTTATTCCATATGCACGGGCGTGCTCAGCAGCCATAATTTGCCTATAAATAGCAGTAGTCTCCACCTCGTAAAATGTGTCATTTTCCACCTACTTGGGGACCTGTAAGGAGGCCTTATACCCGACCAAGCCCTCTCTAGGGATAGGAACTTTCCTATTTAGTTGTTTAAATGATGAAATGGCATCATAGGACTAGTTTATTTGCATAAACAGTCGATGTCCGCGAGAATCACTTCATACGCACTTGTTCTTGGTGGTTAGAAGCTTGTTTATGATTTGAAGGCTCTTATGTTCTAGTGTTTACATCTTTATATGGTTGTATCCATCTAGTATTCTCTAAACTCTTGAATTAGTTAAACTTTCTTTAATATTAGTAATTTATTTTTAGTTCTTTGATGCGTTTATCTTTATATTAATTCTTGGGTGTTTATCTTTTGTGACTGGTACATCTAACTTGAAAAACCTAATTAATCCTTAAACTAACCTAAACTTAACTTAAACTATCACAAGGTTCGTATGGCTTCTAGTAGTTCCCAAACAGATCCAAGGTTCGGTTTTTGGTAGTGAGACGAATCCTTTGAGTTTCTGGTATCTAAATCAGATTCCAACAAAGGCTTATGATGTGAACCAAATCTGAGTGACTATTTTATGGTACTGCACCAGATCTTTGAAGGCTTTTGGGCTTTCACAGATCCTTCAGGAGGCTTCTGGTATTGAACCAGGTCCATTGGGGGTTGAGGATTAAATGTATTTGATATGTTTTTTTATTACTAACTAATTTGTATTTTCTATAATCTTAGCAGTGTCTCCAACAGTTCGTCCAACTTAATTTCTGAGATGCTTGATATTGAGATTATCAATCAATTGAAGGACATGTTAGATAAACACAATCCTTTAGTCAAATCTTATATAATGGCAAGGGATTGTTTTCAAATAACTCCATATGCTAATCTAAAGTTACGCCTTATTGCAAAAAGGTCGAAAGACGAAAGGACATATAACTTACCCACATCTTCGGAAGTTGCTGCTTTGATCGTGGGAGACATTGACTATTCATTTGAAGAAAGAGATATCATTATGAATTCTAAGTCTGAAGGTTTGCAACGGATTAGTGAACTACATTCGCCGTACCTTGCTCTTCAGTATCCATTACTTTTCCCATACGATGAAGACGGTTACCGAATTGATATCCTCCATAACAATATTACATTGTCAACGAACTCCACAAGAAATACATGTATAATGTGCGAGTTTTTTGCATACAGAATCCAAGATCGTGTAGATGAATTTTCCTTGATTCTAAATGCAAGGAGGCTTTATCAGCAGTTCTTAGTGGATGCGTATACTATGATTGAAAGCGAAAGACTTTTTTTCATAAGACATCAACAAAAAAAGTTAAGATGTGATTCTTGCACGGATCATTTGTTCCACATTAGCATCATTGTGGTTCTTCTCCTGTTATACATGCGGACTTGATCGAGTTCTTCCAAGAAGTCGATATCATTCAAGTTTTCGATTTGATCTATTGTGACCCACTGATAACGACCATTGCTAAACACTTGCAAGGTTATACCTCTCAACAAAAAACCAATGAACGACATGAAACGTCTCAATCACTTCATCTTCACCAAACTTGTCATCCAACTTACCGGTTAGTCTTCTTTCTTAGTAACACGGGTGGCTGATTGTTCTTCCAAATTCATACATTTCTCTTTGAAAGTCTTCCCCCATTTCCATAATCGCTTTTCTTGAACCAAATACTAGACGTGTGTTGTTGTTCATGGTGACGAAATATCGACGGTTGAATGGGCAAAATCTCCAATGCACAACGTGTTCCATTTGTGGGTGTGTGTTTTTGTTTTTAGTGTGTGTTTTTGTTTTGTGTTTGTTTGCTGTGTGTTTTGTGTTAAATGATGGATATATAGAGATAAACAAAACGTGTGTTAAGAAGTGAAGTGACAATTTCAATTTTCCATAATATTGATCATTGATCTCTACTCGGCGCTATTAATCTCCTCGATCAAATAAACGGTTGTGTCCTTTGCATGCAGGTTTGAAAGTGACGCTTTATTATTGTTTAATTTAATGAGTATTTGGTTATAAAATACTGAACTTACTTGATATTGTTATTATTTAATAAAATCAGTATTTGCTTTCTAATTAGTTTTCAAAAAGACCATGCCCAAGCCCAAAGAGGTTTACGCAAGTGTTTTGGGTCTCCATGTTTTACAGTGGGCTTTATTTTTATTAGGCCCAAGAATTTATATGGATACATACACCTATACTATATATATAAACACATGTGTGTGTTAATCGAATTTTGAAACAATACATATATACATATACAAACATGATTTATATATGTGTATGTATGTATGATTAAATCAAACAAACAACTCATCTATACATATGTTTACTCAATCGTATACATACATAAGTGTGTTGATTTGGAAATGTCATCATACATAGAATACATATGTAACCAACACATCAAACGACATACATATATGTATGTGTATGTTCATATAAAAACAAAACAAAATGCACACTCACAAATAACATTCAAAACATTCTAACCTATAAATTTCACTAACAAGAACTAAACCATTCTATCACAATGTTCCATGCATGTTTGACTACCAAAAACTCTATTTGTTCTTCCCAAAAATCGTCTAGAGGTTGAAGGCATGGGAAGGCTAAACAATGAATATCCAACCTTTGCACCATAATGGCAACTACCTTTTTACTTAACTAACTTCCATAATGTTGACCTTCCTCATAAAACCACAACTTTCCCACCTAATGATGTGTAACCTAATGGTATTATATACTGTAATGACCCGGGTCATCGGAGCCGCGCCGTCAGTGTCGGGTTACTAGAGCTTTACAGCAAATTCGGATAATAACATCTTTACTTTCCCAAGATCCATGTCATCAAAGCTGGTGGGTTACCTGAACACATGCCCAAAATAGTTTCTGTCAACATAAAGTTGGTGAGGTCGTGTATTTTATAAAGTGAATGGCCAGTTCGTTTATAAATTATTCTGTTATAATATTCTTTAAATAAAACATGCTTTACAGATTATAACTTATGGAGGGGAAAGTATATTCTATTATATTCTGTTAAATCAATTCTATTATGTGTCATTCCTATCGATGGTACCACTTTACCATGGTAGAATAATGGTTCCTGCCATCTACTTGGGCAAGAATGGTTCATGTCCTCTGCTTGGACAAGAATGGTTCTTGCCCTCTACCTGGATAAAAATGGTTCTTGCCCTCTACTTGGACAAGAATGGTTATTGCCCTCTACTTGTACAAGAAAGGAAATGGCGGATACCGGACAGTACTGCCCTTGTCGTTTCTATGTCCCCTGTCTATGATACTTCTTTTATTATAATCATTCTATTATGTAAAGCATTTCTAGGTTTTCTGATAAATGACATGTATTCCCCCGAAAACACTTAATAAAACGATAAAAGTGGGGAGTTCACGATACTCACAGGTTTTCGTATATCTTCTGAGTAATCTTTTTATTATAATTATATGTCATATATATAATGATACGTGTTACACTTGGGACTTGTTAGTATTGTAGTACTCAGTATATATATCATATATACATTTATACATATACGACTTGATATATATTAGATAGTTCTAAACTCGGGGTTCATTATTGATATTTATTATATGAGACACGACACGGACATCCTAAATCTATCTGGCCAATACAGCTTGGCACTCGAAACTAATAAGATGGCCATTACAGCTTGGCAGATATAAACTAGCAAAGAAATAGAAAATATTATTATTAACCCGAGTCTAGTATATTGTCAATATATCAGATTGTGTGTGGATAGACATATATATTTTATATATGATTATTATTGTCTTATTATTATTATCAAGTCCGATCGTTATCCGTATTATATATATATTTGTATAATTCTAATACTGATCCACGCCAGGTTATTGGACCGGGTTCTATTCCGGTTGGTGACCGAGTCACTGAGTGGACTCGGTATCAGGTTCAAACGCTCTGATTTGATTAAGGTACCTCGCAATCAAATATAATCATTATGTTAATAATAGATTATAAGATTGTATAACTCATGAACCAATCACTTGTACTTACCGGATTTATAGCCGGACTTATGCCGAAGAGTGACCGGAAGTTGTATCGAACCGGGCATCGGACCCGTCTTCCGAATTTGGTACCTTATAACAATAATCACAAAGATTTATTAATAATCAAAAGATTATAACTAATAATCAATGATAATTGTTCACTTCATATCCAAAATATACACTTATGAATATGAATCAGATACTTAACCAGACCACAATCGGATTACGAGTGAAGGCTCACAGGTTGGTTTATCAAATACAAAACAGGAATCAACAGGTGGGTTCACGAGTACAAACCTGAAATCGAAGGGTGGGTTCTGAGATTCATATCTCAACCGATAAGAAGGTTTACGGGTTGGAACTCGGTGGGTTTTAGAGGCTCATCAGAGGAGGAACAATTATAGTTCGGTTGGTGGTTGTAAACATAACGGTGATGGTGACTGAATACAGAACAGGAGGATGACGGTGGTGATATTATCGGTAACAGGAGACAGTCACCGGATCTTGGTGACTGTCCGATTAGGATGATGGTTGCAGCTTGTTATCAGAAGTCCGAAGAGGAGGACAACGTTCACCGGATTATAATCGATTCAGAGAAGGGTCTTCGGTGGTTATGGTGGTTCGATGTTGACTCGATGGAACATAATTGCCAATTTACCTCTAAAATCAAAATTCATACCTCCTCTTATAAAACCCCCATTAAAACCCTCCTACACCCCACCACCACCGGTTAACATCGCCATGAAACCGCCGACCGCCACCTCTACAGTCCCAAACAACCGCCATCACTAACAATCACAACTACTATCTCTCGTTCAATATCACAGATCTCCATAATGAGTATTTTTACAACAATCACAACCCGAACCCAGGGTACACGATCGACCTAAGCTTCCAATGTCAAGATTCAACCACCTGAACTACAAGTCTTTTGGTGTTTGTTTTGTCTTCAAAAAATTTTAAGCAGAAAACTGATTAAGTCATCTTCCCCATTTAAACCTCAAGAACCCTAGTTTTTAATTGAGTCAGTTGAACCCAATTTCTACTGAAATTCAGAGGGCTATTAACAGGAACGATATGTCAAACGAAAAATTGAGTTTAAATTGGACTTACAATTTGCAAATTTTCCACGAATCTGAGGTCAAACCAAAAGTCAACAATCGAGAATGTGCATAATTGAGAGCTTGTGAATGAAATGTGAAGGTGGGGGTTTGATTTTCGGCCCATTCTGAGTCCTATGCCTGGTTCAGTTTATACCATAATTATCTAATTGGAAGCTTTCAATTCTTTGACCAAAACACGGTCACAAACGTGTAATTCAAGCTCGTAATGAGTTGTAATCGTGTAATTGAAGGTTGTCACAGGCTTGGAATTGATTGTCGGTTTGGTGGCAATGTGTGGTGTAGGGTTGTTGATGGCAGGTTGTGGTGGCGGTGGTGACAGATTTATGGCAGAGGTGGTGGAGGTGTGGGATAGTGGTGGATGTGGTGGGGTGGGGGTGGTGGTGGTGGTTATAAGTGATGGTGGTGATAAAGATGATAGAGATGAGGGCATAACTGTCATTTTGCCCTTATGTGGGTTCACATGACCAAACTTAACCAAAAAAACTAACCAGGTTAGGCCAAAAGGACGAGACATGCAAGATTTTACAACATAAAGGACGATTTCCATCAACTTTGAAGTTAAAGGACAACCACTGAAAAACGATGTAAACATAAAGGACGATTTCTGTAATTTTTCCTTAATAAAATGAGTATTTTTATTTTGAATTAGTTAAGTTGGTATTATATCTATACATATAATAAACAAAACCTCCCTAGGTACACATGGCACTCCTACATTCAAAGTTCAATCATCTCAGAATCAAGATGAAAAGCAAAAGAAAAAATGAAGATTGAGAAAAAAAAAATGATGCAATATTACCTTGAATAAAATCAGATGGAAGAATGGAGAATGAAATTTGGAAGACTTGTCAAGGAAGAATGAAGATTTAATGTAGAATGAAGAAAAAAACGGCTTTTATAGATAAATTGATGGAGCTCCATATAACAATTTGGATCCTAGAGGCCCTCTCTAAGGTCTCCATTCGACCCGAGATGTATTCATTTATTATATAGATTGATATTAGATAATCAGTATTATTTTTCGAATTCTAATTATGCCTAACTTTAAACCACATTCATTTTTTTCAATCAAATTAATAATTTGAATTATTTCCAAAGGTAACAATTCTAATCATTAAACCATTACCATACAATCATTTTTGAAGTATTAGAAATAAACATCACCTTTATGCTTCGTACCTATCCCAAGCATCAAATCGAGAGAAGCATCAGGAAACACAAGGTATTTTTTTTTTCTAACCATATTCATGTTTTAATCCATTTAATCTAATTATTGTTTGCAATATTATGTTATACATAGATTTTAAGCAATGAAATTAGCACCGCTAACTTTGTTGAATGATTTGTTTATTAATATGATTGACTACATAATTCAAGTTAGAATTATAAGAATTTGGTCAATACAAATGTTCAACAGTCCAAGAAAACCTATTGTTACGACATGATCATGGTGGATGAAGTTGTATGTTTACTTTTTTTTTCTTTGATTATACTTATTTTTTATTATAAATCTTAAACAACTTAATACTTAAACGTATACCAGATACATTACGTTTCAGGACACGAAAGTGTAAGGTTTTGTCTTGGGGAAGAACTGTGAAGATTATGACATTCGCTAAAGGAAAAACAATGGTTGATTATTTGTAACCATAGCTTGGTTGAGAATCTTCAACAACAATACAAGTATGTGGTGTACCTAAAATAAGACAATAAATGTGGTATACAAGGAACTCTTTAGAGACTTGTGATGTTACTTATTTGTCTTTGAATTAATTGCCATTATTTGCAATGACCATCAATAAAAGCCAATGACAGTCTCTATCGAAAGTTGGATTGTATTTGAGAGACCCAGTATTCACACATCGACACCTTTATGTGGCATTGTCAAGAGTTAAGAGCAGGAAATGGGTTAAGTTACTCACACTCAATAAAGATGGGAATCTCACAAATAAAACCAAAAATGTGTAATGTATAAGGAAATATTTAATGATATTTGAATTACATATGTATTTCTTACTTCTAACATTTTGTCGGGAATATTTTCACTTTTGTTTATGTTTATGTTTTAAGAGACCCCATATTCTCACATGGTCAACTTTATGTCGCATTGTTAAGAGTTAAAAGAAGGTTTATGTTTTAAGAGACCCCATATTCTCACATGGTCAACTTTATGTCGCATTGTTAAGAGTTAAAAGAAGGGCAAGAATGAAATTACTTATACTAGATAGTGATGGGAATGTCAAAACTAAAACAAAAAATGTGGTATATAATGAAATATTTAGTGATATTTGAATAATATTGTGTATTCCTAACTTTTAAATTTTAATAAAATATTTCTACTATATTTTTTTATGGGTTTTACCGCTTCAAATAATTGTAAATTGTTGAACCGCGTGTACACGCGAGCAATAATCTAGTACACAACTAAACTTTAATTTATGTTGATTATAAGTAGTTAACTAATAACATTTGTTAGTTTCTTTAGGTTAGCTTATAGCTGATTATAGGGAAGATCAATGAGGCAATTTTGGGTGGTCAATTAGTGTGGGAGGGTGGTGAAACTTGGATGGGTAGCCAAAATGGTGTATCATTTGGTTATAAGTGTGTTTGGATTATAATATGGTTGCGTGCTTGTGTGTATACAACCTTATGATGTGTGTGTATAGATTGTATGTCATGTCCAAATCAAAGCACACACATGGGTATTTGGTCGGGTATTTGGTCGTATATATATGTATTGTATGAAAATTGGTTGTGTTGTCTCAATCACACTCACAAACGCATATATGTGTGCCGTAATACGTATGTATGTATGTAATATATGTTATCTTTCATTAATGCACATGTGAACACACTTATATACATATAAATCGTGTGATGTGTATGTGTATTTTTTGTATAATGAAGGTTGCAAATCATCACATATACATGTGTCTATGAGTATGTATATATATACATAATGTATTTCAAAAGCTATCATGTTGATATCTACGAAAGTTGATGATCACTTATATAATTTATATGCACAATATACCAATTTTTACAAGTTAATATTTTATTTGTTGACTTAAATATTTGTATTGTTAAACATTACAATTAAATTCAATTGGTTTTTAATAAGGCCCGACTCAAAGCATAAACAAGTTAAATAAAATGTTATGGGTCTTCATGTTTTAGAGGCCCAAATAAGTTTCTTGACTTTATTTTGTATTAGGTCCAACAATCTATATGGATATACATTTATATGATATATATACACACACATGTGTGTGTCGATCCAATTCTGAAACAATACACATAATCAAGAGTTATAAGAAGCGATGGCCTAAAAGTTGTTTTGGGTCTTCATGTTTTAGCGGCCCGAATTAGTTTTGGACTTTTTATTTAAATGATATATTAAATAACGAATACTTGTAACAACATAAGATAATTATTCTTATCTCAACTAAAGTATAATAACATTCGCACGGATTATTGAAATACATTGATTTTAGGTGGATTCTAGTAATAATTCACTCAACAACTCGTAAGGTTAGTTCCATAATACATTTATTCTCAAGACTACACTACCTCACACGTAACACTTTGGTCACGTCTACCACTTAACGATATATACTATTAAATGATACAAACAACTTTGCCAAATAGCTCGTAAATCAAAACTTTACGTTTTGTTTCATACGTGACATACACACATGAATTCACCAAAGTTGCTCCATGTAATAAATAATAAGTATGAGAGGGGATGTACAAGAGGATTTTGCATAGAAGGGTATTATCAGGAAAAATTTCATGACATTTTAGGTGTGAAGCACTAAACTTTTCATATGCCATCTTAAAAAACATAGGAAATTACTAATGTAGCCATCTCTCCTCCTTAATAAGGTAACATAGATTAGGATCAATAACGTGTATTAGGCCTGAATTACCTTTTGGACTTTATTTTGTATTAAGCCTAATAATTTCTGGACTTTATTTTGTATTAGGCCCAATAATTTATATATATGTATTATAAGTTTTGAACCATGTGTGTCATAGGCCGTTTAGAACCGAGTGAAAAATCGATCACCCATTTTTCTAACGAACCACGATCAATAGTCTAACAATTTTAATAGCAATGATATTAAATTGCGAGAGATTTATACCCACCTTTCCAAATGGACCGTGCTAATTAAACCCCCCAACTTCTAAATCAACCCCTTAATCCAGGCGCCTCGCTTAGGCCTAAGCGAGGCGCCTGGGTTAATCGTTTTCAGGAATCTTAAGCTTTATGTCTAATCAGGCAGTCAGGCGCCTCGCTTTGGCCAAAGCGAGGCGCCTGACTGCCTGATTAGACATAAGGCTTAAGATTCTCTGAAAACGATTAACCCAGGCGCCTCGCTTAGGCCTAAGCGAGGCGCTTGAGAGTTTGATTAACCTTGATTCAACGTAAAGCCTGATATTCCCTCGATATAATTACCCCAGGCGCCTCGCTTTGGCCTAAGCGAGGCGCTTGGTTCCATCAGATTTTGGCTATAAATTCAATCGATTTCATAGTTTTTCATTATAAACTCGTTCGATTTGAATTCTTTGTCCACAAACATATATAACATGTCGTTTTACGACTTAATTTTCGGTGATTCTTACGACTATAATTCATATAATGTCGAGGAGGGTCCGTCATATAATGTCGGGCAGGGTCCGTCATATAATGTCGGGCAGGGTCCGTCATGTAATGTTTCGGAGGGTCCGTCATATAATGTTTCGGTGGGTCCGTCATATAATGTCGGGGAGGGTCCGTCTAGTAGTAATGTCGAGGAGGGTCAGTCTGGCATTCGTTACCGTGACAATGCGGTACAACTGGACTTGAATACACAGTGGAAGGACCCGTATGAATTTGAAGACGAGCCTAGTCAACCTGCCTACGGTTATACTTACGACGCTAACCGTGGTGATGACACATCTGAAGAACAAGACTATACGCACTATGAAGACAGCGCTGTCGATGAGAAGCGGGTAGAAGATCAGGAGGAAGGACCTAACCCGATCAACCCTTGGTTCGAGACTAACCGGACATTTTCGACACGCGATGAGTTGATCGATTGGGTACATGATACGGGAATGGCAAATGGTGACGTCATAGTTATAAAAAGATCGAAGAAAAGAGGAGAACATTTCGTGAAGGTATATATTTCAGTCACTGTTGTTTTTAAGTTATTAACAAATGCGTATTTTTTAAATTGTTATTTAAAAAGCAACAATAAACTTAACTTATAAATTAGTTACTAAAAACACGTGTTTTATCGTTGGTCAAGGTGAATTCCCTACGGGTGCACCAGTGGTTTTTGGGCCACACACCTTTAGGATTACGTTTCTCCTTTGCTAAGAGTATTGTTAATTTTTAATTAACAAACTTTTTTATAATTTATTATTTAAAAAAATTATAAAAAAAAACTTATTTTCTAATAAACTTATTTTTGTTAAGGTTGTATTTCAATGCACTCTTGGGGGGGAGCATAAGAGTGTGGCTTTGGTGAGGAAGACGGGTAGCAAAAAAATTGGCTGCCCGTTTAAGTTGGCAGGGGTGTTTGAAACTCGGTCACGGGTTTGGAGGTTAAAGGTGAAAAACCCGACGCACAACCACACTCCCTTTGAACACTTAGAGGGTCACCCGTATGCCAGAAGGCTTTCTGTGGATGACAAGCAATTTGTGGGAGAGATGACAGAGAATGATGTTCCCAAGCGTAGCATCTGGAGAATGATGCTTTCAAAGAACCCGGAGAGAAAGACTACCCTGAAAGATATACACAATGCTGCTCAGATGATGAATGCTGGAAAGGGAGTCATTCCCAAAGGTGACATGGAGCACCTCGAATACTTTCTGACGGAGAGAGGATTCACCTACTACACGCGTGCGGATGAAACCACGAAGGCTCTCACGGATATTTTCTTCGTTCACAAACTTTCACATACTATGTGGTGCGCATTCCCGCATGTGCTGATGATTGACGCCACCTACAATACAAACATGTACAATATGGCGTTTGTTCAGGTAGTGGGTATGTCGTCGACAAACCAGTCGTTTTCGATTGCCCATGCGTTTATTTCTTCTGAGAGGATTGGTAACTACACTTGGCTGTTGGAGAGGATAAAGTCTATGTTGGACAGCTGTATGGAGCCGCGAGTGATTGTGACAGACAGGGACCTTGCGCTGATGAACGCGTGTGATGTGGTTTTCCCAAAGGCGTACAAGTATCTATGTCGGTTTCATATCTCGCAGAATATCAACAGGAACAGCAAGAAGGAGTTCACGGATAGGGAGTGGAAGGATTTTGTTCGAATGTTTTGGTGGCTGTGTGACTCTACGACGGAAGCCCTATACGAATACAATTTGGGGCAATTTCAGTCATATCTGGAAAAGATGGATCGTCTGGGTAAGTAGTTTTACATAATTACATACGTACTTGTTTACATACACACGCCTGACAAGTTTTGGTTATATTTTTCAGACGTTTTTTCCTATACGAAGAATAACTGGTTGGACCGGTTCCGTCAAAAGTTTGTGTCTGCGTGGACTAACCAAACGCTGAACTTCCGCCAGACCACTACCAACAGAGTTGAGGGCATGCATGCCAAAATTAAAAGTCACCTTCCAGGCAATCGTAACTCGTTGTCGACAATTGTGAGGTCCGTTGATCAAATGGTTGATAAGCAATACAGGGACATTAAAAAAGGTTTTGAAGAAAGCCTAAGAAAAACAATGAACCACCACAAGAGGCAGCCATTGCTTAATAAGTTACTTCGGAAGGTTAGCAAACATGCTATTCAGTTGATATACGAAGAGATCGAACGTCTTCGAACGCCCATGCGCCTTTACAATAACACTTGTGGATGCCAGCTTTATAATAGTTGTGCTTTGCCATGTGCCTGTCGGCTCGAGCAGTTACATCTTAATGGTACTTATTACTATTGTCCATATGATATTACTACATAATTTATTACATGATTTAACTTTATAACGTATGTTATTTATTCAGGTGAGGAAATCCATTTGTTATCGATAGACGTGTTCTGGAGGAAGCTTGACTTCAAACCTGCGACGACTGGTTGCGAAGCTATAAATGTAGATAATTTCTGGGCAGAATTAAAGCAAACGGTTGATACGAAACCAGTTTTTACCCAATTAAACTACCTGGACAAATTTGCACAAATCGTCACAGGCAAGTACTCCCCCAATAAACCGCCTGTTGTGCAAAAGAAAACCCGTGGTCGTCCAACCAAGAAGCAGCAAGAACAAAATAGAGAACAATCTGCAAGAAAGAGCTTGCATATGCCTGCTGAAGAAAGTGGGTCCGACGAGGAGTTTGAATTTCCCCGGCACAGCTCTTTCGTACCATCACAGGAGGACCTCCTACGACCTTCCCAGTCCCAGCCATTCCCTCCTTACGAGCTTCACCGTCACAGCTCTTACATACCGTCATCGTCCCAGGGGGGCGACATTTGGGATAAATTCAATTTCCCGTTGCTTCCGCGGACAAAAAAGTTTGAGAACTTAGTAAGGAAATATGGGGATAGAATTCCATCTGTGTTTCACCCACATATATCTAAAATAACCGATGTGAAACCTGATGGTCATTGCGGTTTTCGAGCGGTAGCTGTGGGGTTAGGCCTAAGTAAAGATGAACATATGTTGGTCCGATCCCAAATGCTACTCGAGTTGCGCAATAACGAAGCCTTGTATAGGTCAATGTTTGATCCGAATAACGAAGGACGTTATCAGCGTCTCTGCGATAGCATTTCTTTTAGAGGGGTGGCTGCAGCCCCAGAAGAGAAGTGGATGACGACGCCGGAAGCGGGATTTATCATTGCACAGAAGTTTGGTTGTGTTTTTCATACACTCGACATTAGAGGTTCTGACACAGTTTTCCCTCTATTTTTAGGCCCAAGTGCTTCTCTACCGCCTATTCTGACGGTAGCAGTTTTGTTCGTGGACCGACATTACGTCAACATAACGCTTGAAGGATCATATCCAATGCCTCCCCCGAATAGAGTTTGGAGTGCTTTTAAAACTAAAGGTGGTGAGGAATGGGCAACTATGTTTGAAAATCAAATCAATATGTACAAAGAATTAGTTTTCCCGAAACGGGACCCCAATCAAAGTCCCGAAATACTAGATTTAGATTAGATATGTGAAATTTGTAAAAATATTTAAACATTGTTTACGTTCTTAAAAATCGTTTTGGTTATGTTTATGTCTTCTAACGGGCTTGTCGGGTCGGAACAGTACGGTTCGTTAACGTGCCGATCAGGTCGGAAAAGTCCGGTTCGTTCACGTGCCGGTCGGGTCGGACTGTTTTGGTTCGTAAACGTGTCGGTCATAATAATAATATTAGTAATAATATTATTATTAATAATACTAATAGTAACAATAATAATAATAATAATAATAGTAATAATAAGGAAAAATAATAATCGTTCACGTGCCGGTCGGGTCGGACTGTTTCGGTTCGTAAACGTGTCGGTAATATTAATAATATTAGTAATAATATTATTATTAATAATACTAATAGTAACAATAATAATAATAATAGTAATAATAAGGAAAAATAATAATCGTAATAATCATTCACGTGCCGGTCAGGTCGAACTGTTTCGGTTTGTAAACGTGTCGGTCATTGTTTTTACCGGCTTGCAATTTATAATTTGGTGTTAGTTCATTTATTATTTATGGGTTTAATATGGACCATATTTATTAGACAATTAAATATTCAAAACAGACAACATATATATATATAAACAAAAGATCAACTGCATAACAATAATAATAATAGTAATAATTTGTCCATACAAAAAAAAATACAAATTAAAAAAGTCTACTGCGGCGGTGGTGGTGGGGCCCCCTGTGCTGGTCCACGGTGTGGTGGTGTGCGTAACTGTACCTGCCAATGCGTCGCCATCGCCTCCATCGAGTCGACCGTCCACTCCTGAATATCCCGCAGCTCACCGATGCGGCGATCGATGTCCTCCGCCACGAAACGCGCAGCAGGAGTGAGGTCATCATATATATGGCGGGGGTACTGCTGCTGTGGTGGCGGCGGAGGAGGAGGTGGGGGGGCGTCACCGTCCTCAGGCTCGTCGACCTGACCCGCCATGGAGACCAGGAGAGGATATCCCGGACGCACCTCAGCGTAGGCCGGCATATCATCGAAGGTAGGAAGGGGGGCCGGCTCAAAAGCCCTGGTGGTTCCGATAGCTCGAAACCGCTGCACACCCTTCGAGACCTCGAAGAGGATCCCCATGCTCCGGGCATTGGCGTCACCAAGCACTACCGATGGGATCGAGGGCGACAACCGAGGGTCAGTATCTGGCGAGAGCCCCAGATTACGCGCAATCTGAGTGATGAACGCCCCGCCATGGAGATGTGACCGAGCCTGGCGGGTGTGGCAGCACTTAAAGTACTCGACCAGGGACGAGGCCAGGTTGCACGGCTGCCGCATAATCAAACAGTACAAAAAGAAAAGGTCACTCTGGTTGACCTTTTCCCGACTGTTCCCCCGTGCTGCGATAGAGGTGGCGATCGCATGCTGAAAGTAGTAGTACAGGGGGTCCCTAATCGACGTCGCCTTCGCCCAATTCTTGCCAAAGTGCGATTTGGCGATGAACCTCCAAAACCTGACCAGGGTCGGCCTATCCACCGTATGGAGAGCGTCCCGGTACAACGAAGAATCAATCTCCGGGGCTGTGTACAACCCCGAAGTAACAGCAAACTCCTGCAAAAAATAATTGTAAATATTAACAACTTTGGTAACATAATAATAAAATGACAGATAATTGAAATAACATACCTCATAGGTCATCTTCTGCCACTGCCTCGCCACCCGAAATCGGATGGGGCGAAAAGTCTCAGCCGGGTTCGGGTTCTGGTCCGGATCCAGTACCTGGAACGACGACAGAAACTCTATCGTCAAAGCCCGGTAAGAAGGCACCTGGGCTATGTCAAAGAGACGACGCCAGGGGGTGTCAAACCCCACAAAGTCGTTCGCCCTGGTGGTTTCGCCGACCTTCTCCAGAAGCTTCCAACTGATGTACATCTGAGGGTCAACAGCCATATGACGCAGCTTCTTGCAGCTGCGCTGCGCATGGTCAAACCCCTCCTCAAAGTACAGGTAATCGTGGTCCAGTAAGGGGTCCGGTGGTGGAGCCCGTCGACTCCTCTTCGGCGGAGGCGCCGGTGCAGACGACCCAGCGTCATCTCCACCACCAAAACCTGGATCTGAAAAAGCTGGCTCCATATCTATGAAAACAATAATTTTTAATTAATAATGATAATAACAGTAATAATAATAATAATAATAATAAATAATTTTATTAGGACCCTTTTATTATTAACAATAATAATAAATACTTTTTGGTTTCGGTATTCAGGGTGTTGCCACAATGTTAGTATGTTGTACGTCTAACAAAAATAACAACAGTCTTCTAACGTTCCTCCATTAGCTTGTCCATCCTACCTTTGCACATCTTGACAGTCTAAGGTGCGTTAAGAGAAGATGGACAAACTCATGGAGGAGCGCTGCAGACCAGTATTATTTGTTTGTTAAATGCGCAATAAACTAATTTTGACTTAGCATGGTTGATGAACACAACGTTGTGTTGCCACAAGGTTAGTATGTTGTACGTCTAACAAAAATAACAACAGTCTTCTAACATTCCTCCATCAGCTTGTCCATCCTACCTTTGCACATCTTGACAGTCTTAGGTGCGTTAAGAGAAGATGGATAAGCTAATGGAGGAGCGCTACAGACCGGTATTATTTGTTTGTTAAATGCGCAATAAACTAATTTTGACTTAGCATGGTTGATGAACACAACGTTGTGTTGCCACAAGGTTAGTATGTTGTACGTCTAACAAAAATAACAACAGTCTTCTAACATTCCCCCATTAGCTTAACCATCTTACCTTTGCACATCTTGACAGTCTTAGGTGCGATAAGAGAAAATGGATAAACTAATGGAGGAGCGCTACAGACCGGTATTATTTGTTTGTTAAATGTGCAATAAATTAATTTTGACTTAGCATGGTTGATGAACACAACGTTGTGTTACCACAAGGTTAGTATGTTGTACGTCTAACAAAAATAACAACAGTCTTCTAACATTCCTCCATCAGCTTGTCCATCCTACCTTTGCACATCTTGACAGTCTTAGGTGCGTTAAGAGAAGATGGACAAGCTTATGGAGGAGCGCTACAGACCGGTATTATTTGTTTGTTAAATGTGCAATAAATTAATTTTGACTTAGCATGGTTGATGAACACAACGTTGTGTTGCCACAAGGTTAGTATGTTGTACGTCTAACAAAAATAACAACAGTCTTCTAACATTCCTCCATCAGCTTGTCCATCCTACCTTTGCACATCTTGACAGTCTTAGGTGCGTTAAGACAAGATGGACAAACTGTTGGAGGAGCGCTACAGACCGGTATTATTTTCAACTTTAGACTATAAGATATTACACGATTTGGGATAATAAATGTTTTACTTTTGGTATGACACGGATTGCACAAAATTTCATGGTAGATATTTCATGTATCATAAAAAGGTATAGATCACCAAATTTTGCAGAAAAGCAAGATTCCAAGCATAAACGAGAAGCCAAATTGCCTGAAATCATTGATGCTGATGATGATGCTCAAAAGAGAATGTTTCACTGATGTAAATGGTTTAGAGTTCATCTCTTCGATTGAAAGCAAGCAAGATCCAAAGAAAACCAAAAGAGAGCATCATGATAAGTCTAACGACATTTTCGCCAACTGACCATGATGCTCTCTTTTAGCTTTCTTTGGAAGCTACGTTCTTCCAATCGAAGAAAAGAACCCTAAACCATCAACATTAGTAAGATATCCTCCTTTGATCATCATTACCAACATCAATGATCCCAAGCAATTTGACCACTGATTAATGGTTGTAATCCTTTTTTCGATACACTTTGGTGGTCTAAATCCAAAAGTAAAAAAATTATTTTATCCCAAATTTTGAGTATATAATATCTACAATTTACGCTTGAATCATTATTAACTTGTTTTTGTTTGTGTTCGTTTATGTTCATTTGTGTTCGTGAATCATTATTAACTTTTTTTTGTTTGTGTTCGTTTATGTTCATTTGTGTTCGTGAATCATTATTAACTTTTTTTTATTTGTGTTCGTTTATGTTCATTTGTGTTCGTGAATCATTATTAACTTTTTTTTGTTTGTGTTCGTTTATGTTCATTTGTGTTCGTGAATCATTATTAACTTTTTTTTGTTTGTGTTCGTTTATGTTCATTTGTGTTCGTGAATCATTATTAACTTTTTTTTATTTGTGTTCGTTTATGTTCATTTGTGTTCGTGAATCATTATTAACTTTTTTTTGTTTGTGTTCGTTTATGTTCATTTGTGTTCGTGAATCATTATTAAATTGTTTTTATTTGTGTTCGTTTATGTTCATTTGTGTTCATTATTAACTTTTTTTTGTTTGTGTTCGTTTATGTTCATTTGTGTTCGTGAATCATTATTAAATTGTTTTTGTTTGTGTTCGTCTATGTTCATTTGTGTTCGTGAATCATTATTAAATTGTTTTTGTTTGTGTTCGTTTATGTTCATTTGTGTTCGTGTTCGTTCGGTTCGTTTACAGCCCTTTAATTAGGTGTGTAATTTAAGGTCTTTGGAAACTTTCCTAACAAATCTAACTTTACCTCTAATAATAATAATAGGACACCCTAATAATAATATTAGTAATAATAATAATAATAATCGTAATAATAATAATAATATTAGTAATAATAATAATAATAATACTAATCGTAATAAAAATAATAATAATATTAGTACTAATAATAATAATAATAATACGAATCGTAATAAAAATAATAATAATAATAATCGTAATAATAATAATAATAATAATCGTAATAATAATAATATTAGTAATAATAATAATAATATTACTAATAATAATAATAATAATAATCGTAATAATTATAATAATAACAACAATAATAATAATAATACTAATAATAATAATAATAATAATACTAATAATAATAATAATAATAATAATAATAATCGTAATAATAATAATAATAATAATAATAATAATAATCGTAATAATAATAATAATATTAACAATAATAATAATAATAATATCAATAATAATAATAATAATACTAATAATAATAAAAATAATAATATTAATAATAATCGTAATAATAATAATAATAATAATCGTAATAATAATAATAATAATAACAATAATAATAATAATAATATCAATAATAATAATAATAATACTAATAATAATAATAATAATACTAATAATAATAAAAATAATAATAATAATAATAATAATCGTAATACTAATAATAATAATAATAATCGTAATAATAATAATAATAATAATAATAATAATAATACTAATAATAATAATATCAATAATAATAATAATAATAATAATAACAATACTAATACTAATAATAATAATATAAATAATAATAATAATAATAATAATCGTAATACTAATAATAATAATAATAATAATAATAATCGTAATAATAATAATAAAAATAATAATAATAATAATACTAATAATAATAATATCAATAATAATAATAATACTAATAATAATAATAATAATACTAATAATAATCCTAATAATAATACTAATAATCCTAATAATAATACTAATAACAATAATAATAATAATAATAATAACAACAATAATAATAATAATAATAATAATAATAATACCAAAGCGTCTCGCCGAGGGCAAAGCGAGACGCTTTGGTCGTCTTCTCCGACGAAGCCCCAACCGGAACCACCCAAATACGACAACCGGAAAAGAAACAAACGAGGAGGAGCGAAAACATACCTTTTTGACGACGGAGGAGCGGCGGAGGAGCGGCGGAGGAAGGGGCGGTGGATGTGGCTTCGGAAGACGGCGGAGGAGGGCGGAGGAACGGCGGCAGACGGTGGTGCAGACGGTGGTGTGTGTGTGGAGAGAGCCAAGCGAGGCAGATCTGATGCCTCGCTTTGGCTTTTAAACATAAAAAGAGGCGTCTCGCTTAGGCCTAAGCGAGACGCTTCGAAGTGTAACCGTCTATCCGAAGCGTCTCGCTTAGGCCTAAGCGAGACGCCTGGTCAGACAAAACGTCTAAGCCAGGCGCCTCGCTTAGGCCTAAGCGAGACGCTTAGGTTAAACGGTTACACCTCGAAGCGTCTCGCGTTGACCTAAGCGAGGCGCCTAGGTATTTTTTTTTTTAATTGTTTTATTTCATTTAAAATACTTTTGGGTGGTTAAAAAATTTTTTTAATTGATTTCTAACAGTTTTATGTTCTATCCAATCCAAAAAATTTTCGTTCGAATCGTTTCGGTTCGTTTGTTGCGTATTTGTGGATTTCGGTAAAAACATCCGAGTTTGAAGAACATTCATAAATTGTTATATGTCATACACGGACTAAACAGTCGATACCTGTTTTTTTATATTAATTAAAATTTCGCGTGTCTAATCGATATCCTGGTGTTCCGGTCTCTGTTTAACGTGTTTGGGTAGGTTTAATTGTTCGTTTGTGGTTTTCGGTAGAAACATCCGACTTTTAAGAACATCCATAAAACGTTGTACATCATGGACGGACTATACAGTAGACCCCACCGGGACGTGAACGATTATTACGATTATTATTATTATTATTATTGTTATTTTTATTATTATTATTATTGTTATTTTTATTATTATTATTATTATTATTAATTATTACTATTACTATTATTATTATGACCGACACGTTTACGAACCAAAACAGTGAGACCCGACCGGCACGTGAACGAACCGGACTGTTCCGACCCGACCGGCCCGTTAAGGAACCCAAACAATCCGACCCGACCGGCACGTCAACGAACCGGACTGTTCCGACCCGACCGGCCCGTTAACGAACAGAAACAGTCCGACCCCACCGACACGTGAACGATTATTATTATAATTATTGTTATTATTATTATTATTATTATTATTATTATTATTATTATTATTATTATTATTATTATGACCGACACGTTTACGAACGAAAACAGTCAGTCCCGACCGGCACGTGAACGAACCGGACTGTTCCTACCCGACCGGCCCGTTAACGAACCAAAACCATCCGACCCGACCGGCACGTGAACGAACCGGACTGTTCCTACCCGACCGGCCCGTTAACGAATAGAAACAGTCCGACCCGACCGACACGTGAACGATTATTATTATTATTATTATTTTTATTATTATTATTATTGTTATTGTTGTTATTATTATTATTATTATTATTATTATTCTTATTATTATTATTATTATTAGGGTATTATTATTATTATTATTATGACCGACACGTTTAGGAACGAAAACAGTCAGTCCCGACCGGCACGTGAACGAACCGGACTGTTCCTACCCGACCTGCCCGTTAACGAACCGAAACAATCCGACCCGACCGGCACGTGAACGAACCGGACTGTTCCTACCCGACCGGCCCGTTAACGAACCGAAACCATCCGACCCGACCGGCACGTGAACGAACCGGACTGTTCCGACCCGACCGACACGTGAACGATTATTCTTATTATTATTATTATTGTTCCGAAACCATCCGACCCGACCGGCCCGTTAACGAACCGAAACCATCCGACCCGACCGGCCACGTGAACGAACCGGACTGTTCCGACCCGACCGACACGTGAACGATTATTCTTATTATTATTATTATTGTTATTATTATTATTATTATTATTATTGTTATTATTATTATTATTATTATTATTATTATTATTATTATTATTATTATTATTATTATTATTATTATTATTATTATGACCGACACGTTTACGAACGAAAACAGTCAGACCCGACCGGCCCGTTAACGAACCGAAACAATCCGACCCAACCGGTACGTGAACGAACCGGACTGTTCCGACCCGACCGGCCCGTTAACGAACAGAAACAGTCCGACCCGACTGGCACGTGAACGAACCGGTGATTCTTACGACTATAATTCATATTGAGGGTTTCATATAATGTCGAGCAGGGTCCGTCATATAATGTCGGGCAGGGTCGGTCTAGTAGTAATGTCGAGGAGGGTCAGTCATATAATGTCGGGCAGGGTCCGTGATGTAATGTCGAGGAGGGTCCGTCATATAATGTCGGGCAGGGTCCGTCATATAATGTCGGGCAGGGTCCGTCATGTAATGTTTCGGAGGGTCCGTCATATAATGTTTCGGTGGGTCCGTCATATAATGTCGGGGAGGGTCCGTCTAGTAGTAATGTCGAGGAGGGTCAGTCTGGCATTCGTTACCGTGACAATGCAGTACAACTGGACTTGAATATACAGTGGAAGGACCCGTATGAATTTGAAGACGAGCCTAGTCAACCTGCCTACGGTTATACTTACGACGCTAACCGTGGTGATGACACATCTGAAGAACAAGACTATACGCACTATGAAGACAGCGCTGTCGATGAGAAGCGGGTAGAAGATCAGGAGGAAGGACCTAACCCGATCAACCCTTGGTTCGAGACTAACCGGACATTTTCGACACGCGATGTAAAAAGTTACTTAAATTAAATAAAAAAGTTAAATAAAATAAAAAAACTTCAAAACAAAACACAAAAAACACCCAAAAGGTGTCCAGGTTCATCCCCCCTTAGTTCAGGCGCCTCGCTTTGGGCAAAGCGAGGCGCTTGGAACACCATTTTCCAGACTCCCATGCAACCTCGTACTTCGTCTGACATTGATTTGACTGAAGCGCCTCGCTTTGGCCTAAGCGAGGCGCTTCAAACGGGAGTTGAAATAGAAAGTTGGGGGGTGCCAATAGACCGACCCTTCCAAATTCCAAAAAAGTCAATGACTTTTCATATAAAACAAATACAGTAATCGTGATTTCAAAATCCCTAAGACCAAAAAAAAAAAAAAAAAAAAATCACTCGCCGACCTTTACGCACACTCTATAAATCCACAGTCCCAGCACAGCAGTTCTTCTTATTTCTTGCTCCGTACCTTCACACCACCTCACCTCTGCGGTCCGTTTCTCCTATTGCCGCCGTCGGTAAGCATATACACTCTCACACGCTACTTACTTACTTACACCATCCCATCATTCTACACACTAATCTATACATTTCTACTCTGTTTATGTGTTTCTCTCTTCGTTAAAAATGTTGTTTTTGCTTCGCTCTCTGCTCTTTGCTAGGGTTTTTCTTTTAGTTTTACACTCAATGTTTGTTTTTTTTTTTTTCTAAGTATTCATTGTTTGTTTTTTTTATTATGGTTACACTTGCTACTTAGTTATACCGTCTGGTCACTGTACTCACTCTGTATCCTCTGTTTGTGTTATTATATCTCGGTTAATTTTGTTTACTCTGCTATATGCGGTTTTCTAGGGTTTTACTTTTACACGCAATGTTCGTCATTTTTCTTGTATATGCAGTTTAATTCTTCTTTTGTGCCAAGGATTAAGGTTTTTTTTTTATTTTTTTTATGTTATGGTTTGTTATTTGAAAAAAGCTTTTTTATGTTAATTTTTTTTATGAAGTTTTGATGTTTGTATCTGTTGTTTCAGATGTTATGTGTCAATTTCAAACATCTCGTGTCTTTTTAATGTGCGCTTTCTTAGGTTTTTATGAATCTGATGATAAAATTGGTGATCATTTTATTTTCTATAAGATGCATTAGTTTTTTTATTTATCTTTTAATTTCACCTTGAGGTATGATTCCGTTCTTTTAAATCTTGTGGGCACTATAGTATTATTTATTTTCGTGGTTTTCAATTTTTAAACCGGTCAGTTTTAATATTTTTGCTATCTACTAGTACTAAATCGATATCTACGGTTTATGTTTTTATTGTTTTCAGTTTTGGTATTTTTAGAACCAGTACGGTTCTGATCTTATCCATAACCTCATCCATCTAACCATTTGCTTTATTATCTCTTCTTTTTAATGCTAAAATCCTATATGATTTCTTTTTCATATGGTTAAGAGTTTGCCGAAAATTTATTTGTTGTTTTTAGTTCACGTTTGTCACACTAGTTAAGAAACTATTACAAAGGTTACCAAAATTTTAAAATTGCATTTTCTGTAAGTTACCTTTTTTTTGTGCTTAATGTACAAATAATTGTGTAGTTTCTAATAAAATTCTATAAGATTCTAGCATCATTCTCTTAATATTCAGAGACAAGTAAGCATTATATATATTTTAATGTGGATCTTACATACATGCAAAGCTTGAAAAGCATGCTATACAACAACCGGCAACACAAAAATATGGGAATTATGTGAGAAGTATGTCCCAGGGTCAACTTTTTGCGAAGAAATTTCGCTTATGCAACCAAAAGTGTAGGGCTTGAGCGTTGTTTTGCCTTGGTCCTAGGCGTGTTATCTTTAAGCCAAGATTGCAATTATATTGTGTTTTTCAAACCCTTCACATTACTTCGGTTACTTTACTATTACACTCTAAACACGTATATTTATTAAAAACTTTTAAGTAAAGACAATAATTTCACAGCGTAGGGGCTTGTGCCTTGTTGCGTCTAGGCGCTTTTGAAAACCAAGATTGCAAAATTATAATTGTGACTAATAAACACCTCTTTATTCCCTTTACTCCTACACTTTAAACACGTATATTCTAATACAAACTTTTAAATAAAGGCATAATAAATTTTCATAAGGGTGTGTGTGTATACATGATATAATGGTTTTTGTTGGATTATGTATGTATCATAGTTACCAAATTCGCTCAAATAGACACGAATTTCGTATTGGATCGCGCTGTACCCAATCGAATTCGTTGTCGTACCCAATCGCTTCCGGTACGCGACTGCAATCGAAGGTACGGTGATCCCTGTTGAAATTTCAATCGAGCAGATCGTTGATGGTTATGTTAACTGGGTTGTGAAGATTAAAATCGTAAACGACTTCCGACGTCAGTGCTTTGCTGCTTCTGCCGGAAAATAGGATGAAGAAGAAGAAAGATAGCGGCTGAAGATGATGAAGCTGAGAAGGCTTTTAGGGTTTAATAAGTTTGGGAATATACACATTTAACCCCTCTACCTTTCAGAGTTTACATTTAATGCCTAAACTTGTAGTATTTTATATAAAAAGTATAAAATTAGTTTATGTATTTAAACATTTAACCTCCATATCTTCACTAGTTAACATTTGGTCCTTATACTTATAAATTTATACATAAAAGTTATAAATTAACATTATACATATAATATGAATTATAAATTATAAATAGTCATATATTTATTTTTAAAATTTTCTCCAACGTACCGGACTATAGGGTACATCGTACCGGCTCGTACCGAAATGAACCTACCCCCCTCCGTACCGAATACGTTAGCTCAAGCGAATTGCGTACCCGAACCGCGTACCCGTACCGGAGCGAACCGCGATTTAGGTAACTATGGTATGTATGTATGTAAAGGTTCCTGTAGAAATGCAATATTTCATGAGAAGGATTAAAATTAACATGCATGCATCATGTTTTGGATTTAGGCATGATGTTTGGGTTGTTTTTGGAAAAAAAAAACACCAAACACAACTAAAATACAGCTAAACACACAACTAAAACATAACAATTTAAAACACATGTCGTTGGCATTGTGTTTTAAGTTGTAAGCATATAAAGAACTACTTTGTGTTTTTAATTGTTATGTCGGGTGCTATTTTAGCCTAAATAATTCAAAATATCATGACTAAGTCTAAAAATATGATGCCTACATATCAGTTCTTAATCTTTCTCATATTTCTCACGAAATGTGGCATTTGTACACTAACCTCACCACACACACACATATATTGGTTAAATGTAATATTCCACCAAGTTTTGTGGGTATTTTTAAGGCTATCCTTTTTTATTATTAATAATGAATAATGAATTTTATTATTTTATAAATTAGTTTACCTTTTAACTAATTTTCTTTTTCATCTACTATGTGGCAGCACTCTCTTGATGGCACAATCGTGCCGTAAGTTGCAAGAGCCGTGTAAAGGTGAGCGTCTAATTCATGATCTTTTGGTGTTTTTGTAGTTGAACTTTAAATTATTATTCTCTTGATGTGCTTGTTTATGTGGGGTGGTTATTGGGTAGGAACTGTGATAAATTTGAGTTGAATACATAGTTGTTAATAGGGACCATAGTGTCCGCTATTGCGAATAGCATAGCGCTTATATGGTTGATAATGACAAATGGCAGGAAGTAGTTAGAATTTTTGGAAAAGTATACATATAAATTATCTTGTAAATTTTATTCAAGTGTATCGCTAAAGATGGAATAGTGCATGTTATTTCATCGCTGTTGCTACATAGCGCATCGGTAACTTATCACTATCACCTGGTATTCGCTATTGAGAACTATGGTGGTTTAATGATAAATTAAGGTAACTATTAGGAAAACAAGTTGATCGGAAAGTTAACAAAGTTGTATAGTCTAAACCATATATGAATCTAAAACCTAAGGCTTTTTTATATGATAACTACAATCCCAATGTCACATTATTCTTAATGAGTGTCAGAGTGTGTAATTATATATTGGCTCATTTGTACTTATATTTGTTTAATATTAAGGATAAAAAACAGTTTTTAATGCTTTGATTTGATATTAAAAAATTGTAATAAAATTAGGCATGTTGAGAAACACTTTTTCTTCACATAACTATAATCCTAATGTCACATTATTCTTAATGAGTGTGTAATTATATATTGGCTCATTTGTACTTATATTTGTTTAATATTAAGGATAAAAAACACTGTTTTTAATGCTTTGATTTGATATTTAAAAATTGGAATAAAATTAGGCATGTTGAGAAACACTTTTTCTTGACATTGAAACCTATTTCATTGCTTTAAATTAGGTCAACAACAAGTGCATAGTTCTTATTAAATTCGTATTAAAGGCAACCATGATTCATTTTGTAATGTATGTGTATAATAGCTTAAAATTTAGAAGAGAAGATGTGAACTAAATCCAAGATATATAAGCCATGATATTTGATTGGTTTGTATTATGGATTCTAAGTAGCATCTATTTTGATAAGGGGTAAAAAACGTTAGAAAGCACGCTGCGTGTTGTTGTAAACGCCCTATGGTGGCAGCTAGGGTTTAGGAGAGCACGCTGTGTGCTGCTAAACTTGATTAGAAAAAGTTGTTTTTTGCTAGGGTTTTCAACCGCTATTGTGAGCAACTGTTTTGAATAGCGTGTGGTTGTTACTTGTTACCAAGGTTTAAAAGAGCTAATTTTTTCTGCTATTAAACCTCGGTAAGCGCATGCTGTTTTTGCTAGGTGGCGGTGACTAGGGTTTAGAATTGCATGCATATCTATTTTAGTGTGATGCGCCTTGTGTTGGCATCTAGGGTTTTATGTGACTAAGGTTTGTAAGTGCATGTTGTTTCCGCAAGGTGGCGGTGGCTAAGGTATAGAGTTCACCTCTTTTAGTTGTATCCAAGTGCATTTTGAGGCAGCGTCTAGTGTTTTTTGGCGACTAGTGTTACATATAGGCTTTGTAAATTACACTTGGATATCTTTTGTATATGATAATTATGCAAGTACTCTAATAAAATACAAATGGAATATGATAGCAATGAACTGCAAGAGTTCTCCAATGTGTTATGGTAGGTTGGGTTGTCATGTTAGTGACTTCAAGTTAACGCACAAATTGCGAAGCACAACCGAGTTTCCATGTTAATTCCAATGACTAGGTGTTTAATAGTTGTAAAGGCGATTGCAATGGTACTCTAGTGTGTTGTGGTAGTTTGGGCCGTCATGTTGGTAACTATGAGTTAATGCTAAACTTTCAAAACTAAGTGTCAGTGGGCTTTAGGAGTGCCACTCGTCGGGCAAAATAATCTCTTAGGTAATGTATGGTGCAGAAAAGAGAATTAAATCAATAACCCTTGGTGGCTGTCATATGATATCGAATCTACACAAACTTATGATGATTACTTGTTTGGCAATGGACAAACTTTGAAATGGTAGGGAGTTTAAAGGGTGTTATAGGCATAGTTATTAATAGTGACACTAGCACCCGCGATCGCAAATAGCGTCGCGTATCGGCTAATTGTCGCTATGTGGTGCTTAGCGGTTCAATAACATGAATATGGCGACTTCCGGCGACGATTCCAGCTGCCAGAAACAAGGAGGAAGAAGAACAGGGGCTGTGGAAACAAGGGGGAAGAAGAATGACGGCTATGTGCATTGTTATCAGTCTTTTTAGATTTAAAACGTTAACTATTTTCACATTTAACCCCTCTAACTTTCATTTGTTTACATAGTGCCTAAAACTTCTAAATTTTACATAGAAAGTATAAAATTAGTTTGTGTATATAAACATTTGGTCCTTATACTTTTAAATTTGTACATAAAAATATTTTTAAATATTTTAATACCTTATCGCTATTTACCAAATAGCGGGCGCTACAAGCGTCGCTATCGCTACATAGCATATCGGTGGGTTGTTGCTATTGACCACTATTCGCTATCGATAACTATGGTTATGGGAGCTATATGAGGAACTTTAAGCTTAGGCTCAATGTATATTTAAAACTTAAAATAAAATAAAGGAACTGGACATTGTTTCTTTAGGCATTTTGAGGTTGTTAGAACATGTTCGTTAATCGACTACACATTAATCCCAATGGTGTTTGTTTCTTTGTCTGTTTCATGAGACTTAGGGTTGGTGGAATGATTCCGAAGATGAGTGTTGATTCTTTGGAGTGATCTTGCCACATACAAAGATACCTAGGAGATTTCGATCATCAAAAGCAAATTTTAGGTTTCTATTAATAGGATGTGTCTCGTTTGGGGGAAGTAGACGGGGTCTTATACATCTTATGGTTCATTCCTATGTTGTTAAAAGCCCCAGGGGGCATAGGATGAGATCGTATCTCGGAGCCTAGATGAGCTCGGCCTATGGCCGGAGTTTACGCTTAAAAAGTGAGGGCTATTTAAGCTAGGCGCATAGTGTAGTATTTATTAAGATTGGTTGAGCCTTATTTAGGTTTTTTTTTTTTTTTTTTTTTGGTTTTTTACCATTTATGGCCGGAGTTTTGCCTCATTTAAGACAAAAATATAGAAATAAAAAAATAAGTTAATCCTAAAGTAGCGTTTGAGTGCCCGAAAGCTGACTTCTAAGGTGCAATGAGCTGTTCTTGAGTGCCTAGGACTAGGTGCTCCCCTTGGGGGCTTTGGACTACATAGGTTATGCATGATGAGTACATAAAGAAATCCAATACACAATTAGCATTACATTGATAAACATAAGCTGTCTAAATTTCTTGCACATCTCGCTCAAATTTTCTTTGTTCTTTTCTAAAGTCCTTCTCTGTTGCATCTTCTTTATCAAATACGTGTGGTAAGGAAAAATTCTAAATGTGCAAGAACAAATCAATTTTCAATTTTTTAGATCAAAGACGTATAGGAAGAAAAATTGCAAATATGTAGGAAGATAAAATAATGTTAATTGGTAAGAGAATATAACTAATGTTTCTTTTATACACATTTCATTTAGATTTACCGCCCCACTTACGGTGTGCGCATATAATGTATATATGTGTGGCCCTCGGGGGGCAAAAGTAAAGTTGCACTAGTTTTAACGTTATTTTACTACTTTCGTGAAAATAACGTTAAAAACGACGGACGGTTAATCATGCATCATGTGGTGGCGTTGATAGCCAAAAGACAAAGGGGTACATGCATTGATCGGGTTTGTCCCGATTGCTAAGTGTTCTGTGCCTTATGTCCAAGGCTTGATACCAAACCACATCGAGCCGGGGGTCTCACTGGAAGCAGCCTCTCTATTCTTAGAGATAGAGGTAAGGCTGTCTACATCTTACCCTCCTCAGACCCTACCTTAGCTTTGCTATAGGTGGGATTAACGGAGTATGATGATGATGGTGATGATGTAGGAAAAAAATGAAATGTGTAGTGAGTTTGCAAATGTGTAGATGATTAGTATATTTGAAGGGAGATTACAATTAATGTTACTTATATATTAATTTCATTCAAGTTAAAAGTAAAATTTCTTAATTGAAAAGTAAATGAATGGTTTAGATTTTCTGTCCATGTTCTTCCATTAATTTGTCTTTTGAGTTGAAACATTCCACAATGAACACACACACATATAATATATAGGATAGGGATCCTAAGAGAAGTAACTACTATTGAGAACCATTCTGAACCACTTATTTTTCTAAGCCTTTTTTTTGTTTAATCGCCCATTTGTAAGTGTTCTTTTTGCATTTATTCGCATGTGTATGTTATCAATTTTTTTATTATACATGTGTTTATTGTCATACATATATGTATGGTGCTTATTTTTTAAATTTAAACATGCATGCACACATTATGTACATTTGAAAAACATATTCATAACCATAATGTTCCTTTATGCACATGTATGCGTAATCATTTCTACACATTTGCACATATATGTACAATTTTTTTGTTTGTTTTAGACACGTCGATACCTGGTTTTTCAAGGATCGTTTTCAATTTTTTGTATTACAGTTTGGTTTTAACAACTTTTTTTGTAACTTGCTTTAATTCATTTTGGGCAGAAGTTGTAGATGGTTCTCAATGTTATGTCCTGCTAAAGAGAGATAGGAAAACTATATGTCGTGTCAAATGCTCAAAATCAGCAATTGCAGTGTAGGCTTTTATTACCTTTTTTTTTGCTTTAATCTGTTGGAATCTTTTCGAATAAGTTGTATACAAGTGCTTCAACAGTTTTTTGCATGAACGATGAATGGTGAAAACCTATATGGTTTTCTTATCATTCAAAGATTTATGTGGGGATGTCATAGTTTTGTCCATGGTACCTTTTTGTTGGATACTGAATCACTGTTGATTGTATCATAGTCCTCAGATTTGGGATGTTACCAAATACATTAAGGAAGAGCAGGTTCCCTCCGGATTACATTGTATCAATATCTATCCAGCTTCTGAAGATAAGTGGCAAAGGAAAGAGTGGCCAACGTTCATGTGTTACCTCAAAAAATACAGTAAGGTCTGAAATTGTTCTTTCCATGTATTTTCTAATTTGTACTTTGTTTGCAAGTTGATTGAGAATGAATGAAAGACTCCCTTATATGATAAAACATCGCGAATAATAAAACCTCGCAACAAAGACAAGTTTAAATTAGTCTTTAATTATATTATTTGATGGTGGAAACAACTTGTAAAAATTACATGAAGTTAACACCCTAGTCGTTGAGTTTTCACACGTTAACCGTCATGATGTTGGGCAGTAGCAAATGGTTTGTGGGCAAGGGGCGGGTCAAAAGCCGTTGGGTTTAAGTTTAGCTATACAAAAACCCATGATATAGGATAACATGAATCAAGATCATGCACCCACATCAACGACCACATTCAGTTATTTAATTTCTTTGTTTTCCATGTTTTTATGTAGCTTTGTTATCATGCTTTTTCACTTGTACTTTCTGTTTCCTAATTAGTACTTTAGTTTTGTATTTCCCTAATGTTTAGTAGGTGGGTTATTGGTGAGGTATCATTATGTATTTATGTAAGGACTCTCAGCTAATGTGTGAAAGGTGGTGTGTTATGACCTATTTCTTTCTACTGTGTTTCTCTTCATTGTAACCTGTAATTTTACTTGCTAATCCCCCTATGGTGATAATTGTGTATCTATAAGATCTGGAGGTTAATGTAAAAGTGAAATTGTAAATGTTTATCGTCGCATTTTAGTTATTTTTCTACTTAAGTTTCTAGTTTTGTTATTTTAAAATCATTTACTACCGAGTAATGTTGATACTTTCTCCTATTCATACGCGAGTAAGTATTATCCGGAATGAATACCTTTGATTTCTCTTCCAAGCAGTTTAGGTTATTTTGTGTTCTAAAGGGGCATTTTAGAAATTAAATCTATAGTCAATATTTTCATTGTACTATCTGCCGAGTCAACCACTGCATGGGATGGACGTAGTACTAACAAACATAAGTAATATTTATGGTTCACTCAATTGCCATGAACATGCCTTTGCATTCATAGCTCTATGATCAGTAAATTAGGAAGC
The DNA here is from genome assembly GCA_032199755.1 of Ambrosia artemisiifolia. NCBI lineage: Eukaryota > Viridiplantae > Streptophyta > Magnoliopsida > Asterales > Asteraceae > Ambrosia > Ambrosia artemisiifolia. The sequence goes on from CM063512.1 coordinate 37,830,737, forward strand.
CTTATTTAAATGGTTATCACTTTTTTCTGGATAATGAAGCAAAAGATGGTTTTATAATATCGTTCTTTAAACGTGTTCCTACTGGTTGAACATGTTTTTGAAGGCTGCTTTTGTAAGCACTGAGAGCGGTCAGATGTACATTCTTCCTTCAAGGCTGGATGAAGATTACAGTCACGCAGTGGTTCGGTACCGAACGCATGAATATGGTGTCACAAGAAGTCAAAATGATGTCAAATTCGGTTGGTTGTCTTTTCAATTTGCATTTTCTTTATCTGTTAATTTCATCCATTCCCACTATAAGGACGTGGAAAGAGTTTTCATACTATTCTTTCTCATATAGGGGGTTGAACGGGTCAAAACAAGCCAGTTTGGGGTTGGGCTGACCTGCTCAAAGATTTAAAAAAAGTTCATGCATAAAGTATAATATTAAATATTGTTTCTACTTTCTACTTTGTCCCAATGACCCCCTTTAATTTTTACAATCAAAGCAAAACATCGACATAAAGTAAGACCAGTGGGTTGTGATTTGGTTCATGATGTCGAGAAGTGGGAGAGAATCATTTTGTTGCTTTGTGTCTGGTCAGATATTAAAAACGAAAATGATGGAATTAAAGGAGAACATCTTAAAAGGGATTTTGAAGATAGTCGCATGGGTGAAAACTGTAGCAGATCAGAAAATAGTGCAACAACTTTAACTGGTCTAAGCAAGAACTATGCGTGCACCCATCCTAGTTATTTGAAAACCCTTGGTCAAGGCCATTCTGAATGGATTTTCGGTGCTATTGCTGAATTCGTAGACAACTCAAGAGACGCCAAAGCAACAATGTACTCCTATTTCCTGAATATCTGTGTTTTTCTGTATGCCTATCATTACTTTATTCGCATATTTGTTACAAGAAACTCAATTGGATATGTTGACCAGGTTCGATATTTCTATTGACATGATATACTGGAGCATTGTTGGTAAGGAGATACCAATGCTGGCAATTTTAGATGATGGTCACGGGATGAACCATGAGGAGATTATGAAAATGATGTTATTTGGTCGCAAGGAGCCTAACGCCAATGATCCCAATTGTATTGGAAGATACGGTGTTGGATTTAAGGTATTTTCCTTCTTGGTTTTCCTGTATAATCCATATGCAAGTTTCATCTTGTTAATGAGTTTGTCAATTATATTAATTTGGAGGTATGACATGTTTCGTACGGTAAAGTGCTATTGCATAAACTCATTCTTGCATCTTCTTTCTAACATTCTTTTGCTTTATCCTACTTGTTACTTGCATGTTATGCAATTCCATTTATTATATATATGCTCTTTTTATTTGCTAGGATATCAATGTATTACTTGTATTTGCTTCAACATACAAAGGCCAATTTATTGGAGAACAATTTGGAATACAATTCTTTTTGCCATATAATTACTTGAACTTGGTGTCTTAGTGACTCTGTCCTCAAATTTGTATCTCAGAGTTACTCCTTTTAAACTCTCCCCTACGTTTTTTTTTTTAATTCTATATGGTAATTGGAGTCAAATCCTTTTTTGGTGTAATTACCTAGTCTGGTTAAGCTTGGATGGTTAAGCTTATCTTCTAATCTAATTAATGTTCAGTGGATGTCTTATCAAATTATGCATAATACTTTCAACCCCAATATCAACTCTATGGGATTTATTTTCATAAACAGGACAACATTTTGCTGCATTCTTCTAGATAAATGCGAAAATTTACATATGAATGATCCATAATGGTTGACTTTTGTAGCAAGACTTTTGTAATGTTTCTTATTGCCTTCTATTGCACAATTTTTATTAGACAATATTATACTAGGAACATAGTTGAATGCAGTTTCCTAAATTTGGCACTCTAATAGCTTTCCTTTTAACTCTTCATACTGTACACATTTGTATAATTACATTGGCAATTGTATATCACTATGGCAACAATTTTGATTTATTTACCAGAAAATGGGCCGATTTGGGTTATATATAACAGGTCAAATGGCTTGAAAGTCACCTAAGATGTACTATTAGGGTGTTTGTGATTGCGTTTTAAGATAAGAGTATTTGATCAACTTTGCTAGGACCTGCTTTCAGAAATGCTGCATTGAAAATACGATTCCATACACCCCATAAAAGGCCTAAATTCTCCTAGATAGCGTTAGTAAAAAGATTTGTAGCCCTAAATTCTTGGCCTGCATGCGGTAAAAAAGGTCAAATGTTATATATAATTTTACATAAATCACTTTCCTTTTCTTTTAAATGCTTGATTATTATCATGTCTATAAGTGCATTTACATACATTCTTTTGTTCAAGCAAGCATTCTCATGCTGTTGTTTGTATTATGATATTTGACACTCTTCCCAGACTGGAACAATGAGACTTGGCAGAGATGCATTGGTTCTTACCCAGACAACAACTTCCAGATCAATTGCTTTTCTTTCCCAATCACTAAATGAAGGAAAAGATGTATGAAATTATTATTATTATTATTATTATTATTATTATTATTATTATTATTATTATTATTATTATTATTATGTTGTTGTTGTTGTTGTTCTCAAAAGATTGGTATTGATGTCGTGTTTCACCTTCCTTGCTGCTACAGAATGTTGAGATCCCGATTGTAACATATTCTCGTAAAGGGCAATTTATGGAAGTTGATACCAATGTCCAGACTGAAACTTCATCAAAGAACAACTTGAAAGCTATAACGAAATTTTCACCATTCAATGAATACTTTATTGGTGAAAAAGCAGGTTTGTTTAACAGGCAAGGTACTGGGACACAAATATACATATGGAATTTGGATGAATGGGGGTCTACATATTCTCTTGAATGGGTCAACGGGATGCATGGAAGTAGTTCTTTCTATCAGGGTGACATTTATATTCGTTCACGTAGGCCCAGATCTCGTCTGGGCCAGATGACTAAACAGGTGGGTATGAATCATTATCTTTTTTTTTTTAAATTTATATCCTATGATTCTTTATTATCATGATTTATAGGTTCCGTTGGACTATTCACTCAGATCCTATTTAGAAGTCATCTTTTTAGATCCGAGGATGAAAATAAAAGTCCAAGGGTCATTGGTATGAAAATTACACTTGTCAATTTCTTTTTTCATGAGTTAATCAAGATGATCACTTGATGACTTAGTTTAAAAAAGCGTGAGGTGCTCCAAGGTTTCCAAAAGCCAAGGGGCAGAGCGAGAGCTTTACATACGCAAGACATTGCTATATGTGCAACCAGAATATGCATTTTTCTAATTTAATTTTACATATTAGCCTTTTTATCAAGTAAACCATGCATAATATCTTCATCCCTTTGGTTGTTTTTACTTACCATCCTACTACATAGTACATACCCAAATCTTGATCAATATGTGATGCGGCTCTGCCTCAAGGTCCTGAGGCGCTTTCCTTATAGCATTGCGGCCCTCACGCATCAGGCACACGTTTTTGAACCAAGCTTGATACAAACAACTTAACTTGCAACAGGTTAAAAGTCGGCCTTTAGCAAAATTTTTACACAAGACCAGCATAGAAAATGGTTTTGTTTTGGGAAAACCAGTTCAGCTCATTCTCGGACACTCTCAACTAGACCTGGAGCAGGGTAATTGTGGAATTTTCTTATATTGGCATGGCCGGTTGGTTGAGGCAAGTTTATATCATTTTATGTTGTTTCTGTATCCTTTTTAGGACTTTTTTCGTTAATGTAATAATGCCTGTTTTAAATCGTTACTGCTTCTTACAGGCTTACAAAAGAGTTGGGAGCATGATACATAATGGCGAAAAGAGTCATGGGATTGTTGGAGTCATTGATGTGACCAATGTGATGGTATGTTTCTTTGATAAAACGTTGTTTGTTAAAAGGCTGGGGCAACATTTGTTTATGAAATGCAGGATGATGATAGCGGGCGGGTTTGGGTGCATAACAACAAACAAGGGTTTATAGATTGTGAACCGTACGCTTTGCTTGAAGATTGGCTTAGTAAAAAGGCAGACGAGTACTTGGATAACACTATCGACAAGGTCAATGTGGTAAGTCTCACTGCATTTATTTCAAAGTTTTGTTTTCAATTTCAAGAACTCAAAATATTTACATCATATATATCGTATCAAATAGCTCTAAGCTTACGTAGTATACTTTTGTCATAAAGCGGGAAAATATTGGTTCAACCATGGTACACTTGATCAACATTGGTTTTTTCTTAAGCCTGGAAAATGGGCTGCTCAGATTGGCTAACGGGTTACAGACATGATTTACAAATATTGGTATTTGTGGTGTAGGAAAAATTTGGTGTGCGGTGTAAACCTGATCGCGAGTGGGTGCAGTGCGACAAGTGTAGGAAATGGAGAACGCTACCTATTGATTTTGATAGCAAGACACTTCCTCTGGAATGGTAACCTTATTCTCTCTCTCTCTCTCTCTCTTTTATTTTGAAGTTATTCGATTATGTTGGCGGGTGCGTGATAGAGTTTGAACTTTAGGTTCTGCTATATGAATCCTGTGTACGGAAAATGTGAGATGCCAGAACAAAAGTTAGAGAGTGGAATTATCACGGTATCTTCGAAACGGACGGGGTATCACTGTAAGGAGAATTCATCAGAAAGCAAGCATGAAGATGATATTCAACTTCAACCGTTGAAAAGACTTAGAAGGGGATGCAAAAACTAGTGTAAAAACCACACATGTAAATGGTTGGTTAGTGAAAAAAAAAAGCCCCACCAGCTTCATTTTTGGGTCATTTGCGTTGGTATATGTATATGGTAAAATCTTAGGATTCAGATTTTTGTTAATGTGAGAAAAATGAAAGGCTAGTGGAGTTGCATATCAAATTTATTCATTTTGTTTCAGTTTTTTTTTTTTTTTTTTTCGAAAACCACCCCCCAAAAGTTTTCAAAATATTAACCACGTTTTGGTTTAAAAAGTAGAGTTTCAAAGAGTTAAAAGCTATAAACACATCGGGTAAAAGTTTAAAGCAAAAGGAGCTTGAAAAGTTTATGTATGCAAGTTAAAACTATATTGGATTTAAATAATAATCTTAACTATTATGAGTTGGCCGTGACTAGTGCCAACTAAAGAACACAATGTGTGGTAGCGCTCTCACATTTTAACATGTTGGTTACCAACGGACTGGCTGAACAAGTCTAATCCATTTATATAATATGTTGGTAGGGGATGGTTCAATAGAAAATTCATTTTAGGGAGAGAACTCGAGAACTCCTAACTAAATACAAAAAAAAAAATTAAAAAAAAATCATAACTTAAAATTTAAGTAAAAAAATAGAAAACTAGTTTGGAGCTTCTCTTTCCCACGTCATACCCGTTCAGAAAAAAAATAAAAAAAAACACACCTAAAAAACGCTACTGTACATGTGTAGTATAACCCAAAAGCCTAAACCCCCACCCCCCAACTTACCCCCACCCAAAAACCTAATTCCACCCCACCCACCCCCACCCTCACCAAAAAACCTAAATCGCTTACCCAAAAACCTAAACCACCCATCCACCCCCCACCCAAAAACCTAAATTCACCCCACCCACCGCCTACCAAAAACCTAAGCCCCACCCGCCACAACCAAAAACCTAAACCCCCCACCAAAAAACCTAACCCCCTACCCAAAAACCTAAACCCACCCTACCCACCCCACCCCCAAAAACCTAAACCTTACAAGCTAAACTAAAAAAACTAACCCTAAAAGCTAAACTAAACCCAAAATACTAAACCCTAAAGCTAACTGGACATTTACTACACACGTGCATTAGAAGTCGCCTATTTTTTTATTTTTTTTATTTTTTTTCTGAACGGGGATGACGTGGGAAGGAGAAGCTCCAAACCAGATTTTTGGTTTTTGACTTAAATTTTGAGTTATGATTTTTTTTTTTTTTTCTTAATTTAAGTAGGAGTTCTCGAGTTCTCTCCCTAACTATGAGTTCTCAATTGAACTTTCCCCTATGTTGGTATTCCATTAGTTGTAGCGTGTTGGTGGTATATATGTTAAAAGTTGGGACCGCTAACATTATTTTTGTTGTTGGGACCAAAGGCAGCCAATTGATGATAGGGGATATTTTTTAAATCCAATACTCCAACTTGGAGCATTTTATTTTTAAGGCAAGGACATCAAATGCTGAAAGGGTGAAGCCCAAGTCGACTAGCCCAATAACCGGTAATAGCCCAATTTATCATTCAACCCTCCATTACTCAAGCCAAAAATAGATCCTGAATGCACTTCGACACTTTTCGTCTAGGCGAGCTATTGGACTTTAATAATCTTCATAACCCTGTCTCCTTGGATCTCAATTCCTCTAAGCCCTTGGATCCTCCTCTTGATCCAAACTGTTGTCTTCTGAGAAGCATGTGGAGGTACCCCCCCCCCCTTCCAGAAATCTAAGATAGTTTCAAAGGCTGGCACTAAAAGAATTTTAGGACGTCTATCAAATAAGTGATCCTGACAATGTAAAAGCAAAGGTGCTTGCAATCCCGTTCAAAAGCACAAAAAAGGAGTAAAACCAAAGTGTGAGAAGGTTGGTGGGGTACTGGATCCAACTCATCATAAGCTGAATTTCACGTTTCCTCCGTCGTATTCGCCATGATGCTAATGGGGATTCTTTTGGAGCTGTTTTTGTGTTGCGGTTTTGGTGGGGTAGCGTGGTTTCTTGTATTAGAGCGGTGGTGCTTTTAGTGTTGGGTGATGTTTTTGATGGGTTTTTTTCTCTTTTTATTCCTTTTTCTTGGTGTTTGTTGTGTTGTTTCTTGCTAGTTTTGGTGGAATAAAGTTTATTTTTCCGTTAAAAAAATAATACATTAAAGGCATGTTTTTCTGGTTCTCCAATATTTTGTGTTTTTTCACTGAACCCACCCTATATAATACCGTGTATTAAACGTTTTGATAAATGTAATGTTATATGATTATTAAAAAAAGTATGTTTAAGAAAACGGTTAAAAAATCGGTGTATAATACAAATATAACAAAATATAATGCAATTTGTTTACATATACAGTCGTCAAATTACGTATTTAAAAAAATAAACATTGACGTATTCGTATCCTAAAAAAACACACACAAAATCGTTTTTTTTTAATATCCGGTTCCTGAACTGAAGAGTGTTAATCGGTTCCATACCCTATGGTTCACCCATCCCAATCTGGCTATAACCGATCCTACCAAAACTCGAAATAACCTAAAACCAGAACCGAAACCAGATCCCTTTGTTTTCAAAATCAGCTTATATACCCAAACCGCTTAATCATACCCAAAACCAAAATCAGCCGAGTAAGGATTGAGATTATGTCTTAATATTTATATTTAGTTGAAACTAGGATTTCTACCGCGTGCGTTGCGGCACGCCGTGGTGATTTCTGCTTCATCTTGAGCTTTTTCTTTACTCGATTACTGTATGCGCAAAACTGATTAAGAACATCAAATAAGGCTGTTGAAATAAAAAAATTTAACTGCAACCGCCTGGTCTCAAACCCAAGACCTCCTATTGAGAAAATGCATTTCATACCACTACACCACTAAACCCATTTGTGTTTTAATATGAAATAGATTATATTTAACATTAGATATGGCTGTTGAAATGAAAAAGAAAAAATGCAACTTGGCAGGATCGAACTTGGAACCTTCTATTCAACAAAATGAACTTCAAACCACTAAGACAATTGATGTTTAAATATGAAACCAATTGTATATATTATTAAGTAAAGCTGTTAAAATGAAAAAATAAATAAATTGCCTCTCCCATGGATCAAACTTGTGACCTTAGGCAATAGAACTTTACTACAAGCCACTCCACCAGTAACACAACTTATGTTTTGAAATGAAACAAATGATATATATAGGGTTGGGTTAAAATAAAAACCCTCTTGAGTTGTGAAAACTCTAGAAACCCATTTGTGACCATTTATTTTTAAGATCTACGATCAGGATTGTTTGTGAAGTTTAAAATTTGAAAAAGGTATTTTACTTTTTGTTAAAATTTGACATAAGGGTAATATAGGAATTTGCATTCCCTTGATTGAATAAACCTGACATTACATAAACATCAAATCATTATCAAAGCAAAAAAAAAATCAAACTTTATCTCTCTCCCCCTTCTTTTCACACTTTCCTAAATTTCTCTTTCGTACTTTCTCTTTTTCACTCACAATTCTAACTTAAAAGATAATTAATTTTATTATTTCATACCATGAGATGTATAATTTATTAAATGCAAGAGGCTGCTATATTGATTTTCTTCTCTTATCATCGCAAGTTATGTAAATGTTAGGTAAAAAACGTTATGTATCTGTAAATTGCTGCACCATTGTTACATAAAAATAATTAGTCACATCTGTAACCACACATATGTTACTCACATCACTCTTCTCTCTCCTAAATCTCTCATCTCTCTCCTCTTTTTTTCCTTACTTTTACATTTTTTCAATTTTTTAAACATTTTAACATGTAACAATAAGTCAGATTTGTCTGTAACAACTTATGTGTTACGTTGTTACATTGTTACATTTTATGTATTTACATTGTTACATGTGTTATTTGAATGTATTTACATAGTTACATTGTAAAACCGGTTACACTGTAAAAAGAGCAATTTTACATATTTACATACGTATCGTAGTTAATGGTGCTTATGTAACTATTTAAACCGGTAAAAGAGATTTGGAATTTTATTTCATAAACATGTAAAAATTGACAACACACTATACGTTACATTCATACCCGACAACAAATATTTTCAAACATCTTTTTCATTCAACACAATATCCTAAGATCTGAAACCTGAAAACAACAACAACAATAATAATAATAATAATAATAATAATAATAATAATAATAATAATAATAATAATAATATAGAATATGATTGTTTAAGTCGGCCGTTGAGTCGTAGATCAAAACATCATCATCCACATCAGCCTTTGCCATTGCCAATCTCATTGTTTCAGTCGGTTTCGTCACTGTGTCGGACCAGAGATCTATCGTTCTGCTCACCATGGCTGCATGAAACAATTTCAAAATAATAATAATAACGAAAGTTTGTTAAAAAGCCACAAACACAAAAAAAAAACAAAGTTTGTTAAACCAAAAACAAAGGTTTCATTTTCTCCTACTTTACCTTGAGAATTAATAAATTTGTTAAACCAAAACCAAATCTTGTTCTACGTTTCCCCATTTAAAATTAAGATCCACACATGACCATTGACAACTTACTCAAGAATCAAAAAGCAAAAACGCTTCAACAAACTTACTCAAGAATCAAAAAGCAAAAAAAGCTTTAATTGCAATAATATTACTCATGAAGATCCACACCTAAGTAGTTCAGGCCCATAATTTCACAAACTCAAGAATCAAAAAGTAAAAAATGTTTCATCGTCATCTCAATAGATCTCATTTTTCATTGAATTCTTTATTTGTTTATTAATTGATACATACCTCAAAAATCCAAGAGCCAGTAGCAACTTCCTTTAGCCTAACAGATCTCATTTTCTACGAATTTTTATACACAATGATAAATACAGTAGCATCCAAAAAAAACAACATCTGGCCTTTTTGTTAACTTACCACCATTGGAAACCACCAAATTCGTACTTGTTAACTTTCGGTCGACAAACACGGTTGTCAAGAAACCGGGTTGCTCTGGGTAGTAGCACGTTGGAAGCCATCAGATCTGGGCTTTGTTCAATAAAATTGCACCGAGACCACCGATCCATGATGGTCAAACTATGAGGACGGCTCTGTTCGTGGGAATTGCACCGAGATCTCATATCTAAATATATTGAAACTGGTGGAAAATCATTAGATAATAGTGATAGAATGGGAGAGAGAGAGAGATAGGGTGAGAGAGTTCATGAATGTACTTGTTAAAGATGAGAGTGATGATAATTGAAAATATAAAAAGGAGGTGATAATTTTGTCAGGAGAGTTGGCAGAGGTGAGAGAGTGGGACATAAGTTAAATGGCAATAATACCCTTAAGGCTTATAACCAAAATGAAGATGTGGCTTAACAGTGGCCTTTCATTGGGTTTCTAGAGTTTTCACAACTCAATAAGGTTTTCATAGGATACTTACCCTATATATATATATATATATTATAAAGTTAAATGCCAAAATGGCCCCTGTGGTTTGACCCAAATTGCCACTTTGGTCACTTTTTTGAATTTTTTGCCAAAACCACCCCTCAAGTATCGAAAAGTGCCAAAATGAACCATATTTAACTGAGTTTCTAACTGAGGATGGAAACTCAGTTAAGTCTGAGGGGCATTTTCGTCCTTTCATCCCAACCCCCCCTCTTCTTCTTCTTCTGCAAACCACACCAGCCACCACCACCACCACCCATCTCCACAACCTTCACCAGCCACCACCACCACCCTTCACCCTTCACCGTCCACCACCACCCTTCACCCTCCACCACCACCTACTAACAGACCTAAATCTAACCCACCCTAAATAATCATCTTCCCCAAAAAATTTAATCCTACCTTCTAGTTGTCATCTTCCCCAAAAATACACCCAAACCTAACCCACCCTAAATAAATAAAACCTATCACAAATAAAACCTTCCTCACCTCTGTTCTTGATCCTATCACAAACACATAAATCGACTACCTCAATCGAACCTGTTCGCTCTGTTCTTGGCATTAAGCCTTTGGAAATCGAACCTGACCACCCGCTAGCTTGCTCCTGTTCTTCGCTGCTAGTCGCCAGAACCGGACCGTTTTTTTTATCATCCTGTTCTTCGCTTCGTTCCTTGTGTCTGGTACGTTATACTACAATAGATTCCTTACTTTTTGGTCGTTATCAATGGGATCTATAACCCCTGTGTTGGTTTCGAATTCGTTACAGTGGTTAATGATTATTTAGGGTGGGTTAGGTTTGGGTGTATTTTTGGGGAAGATGACAACTAGAAGGTTAGGTTTGGGTGGTGGTGGTGAAAGGTGAAGGGTGGAGGGTGAAGGGTGGTGGTGGAGGGTGGTGGTGGTGGCTGGTGAAGGTTGTGGAGATGGGTGGTGGTGGTGGTGGCTGGTGTGGTTGGTGTGGTGGAGGGTGAAGGGTGGTGGTGGACGGTGAAGGGTGAAGGGTGGTGGTGGTGGCTGGTGAAGGTTGTGGAGATGGGTGGTGGTGGTGGTGGCTGGTGTGGTTTGCAGAAGAAGAAGAAGATGGGGGGTTGGGATGAAAGGACGAAAATGCCCCTGATACTTAACTGACTTTCCATCCTCAGTTAGAAACTCAGTTAAATATGGGTCATTTTGGCACTTTTCGATATTTGAGGGGTGATTTTGGCAAAAAATTCAAAAAAGTGACCAAAGTGGCAATTTAGGTCAAACCACAGGGGCCATTTTGGCATTTAACTCTATATTATATAATAAGCTCTGGAAAAAAAATATAAAATAAGTTGGAATGAGAATCACTATTCATGAATAGTGAAAATTCATACCTGGAGTTGAATACCCAATTCAAGAATTGTTTTGGATCCAATCCGTAGGAATCAATAGAAAAGGCAGATACACCAGATCCGGATCGGTTATTGATAGAGTGAATAAATCTGCCATTTCTTGAAATCTCTCTTCTGATTCAAAATCGTGGTGTAACGTGTATCCTCCCCTGTTCCGGTCATGGAATAGATGAAAGAAATCAAAAAATGAATTTTTGTTCGAGAATGAAATCTTGTTGGAACTATCCATATCCGGTTCATCCTTCGGAACCATATCACATCCCGAATCTAATGAAATAGGATGAATCGAGACGATATTTTGTAAATACTTAATTATCTTGAATAGATTAACCATTTTTTTTATTTTCCGATCGCCTGAGAAAAGAAAAATATAAAATAATTTGGAGTGAGAATTCACTATTCATGAATAGTGAAATCTCATTCCAAATTAATACATATTAAATAACATAGGGATGATATAAAATCTTAAATGATATATACTAGTGGCGTGCCCACGCGTTGCGGCGGAGACCACAACATTCCAATTGGTGATTTTAAGGGTGTGTGTTGTTTGGTTCACTTCGGCTTTGAGCCATAACCAAAACCAAAACTTTCGATTAAGATATTTCAAAAACGATTGTTTTCAATTATACATCTGTTCCAGTTTGGTTAATCGGTTATGAACATTGGTCCAACTGGTTTTCGATATATAACCGAAAATTTTACTTGAGCTGGAAATGTGGACTTGAGTTTAAGTACTCAAGAAAAATAACCCATTATTATTAATTAAATTACTTTTCTGTTATTGTCCACTCCTTTTATATGAATATTTCTTAATATCTTTGTTTGAAATTCATCATAAGCATAATCTTTCTTCTCTGATCATAGAATCTGGTGACCGTATAGTTTAGATCAGATTAGCCATACGTAGTATTTTCAGAATTCAAATTGTTACCTCATGATTAAAAACACGACTTTCATTTTTGATTTCTCGATTTCTATATAGTATTGTCAGGTTTATAAAACTTTAGCTTTTATAAAGTACCTAATTTTATATAAAGGATTATAACAAAACATGTAGCATTATGAATTATTTTTTATATATGCTCTATTTAATTTAAGAAGTTCTTGAGAATTGAATGTCATGAGGTCTTATAAACATCTTATGACTTTTGATTACCTTTTGATTAAATATGGTGTTTAAAAGACAATTTTACCCTCAAAAAGTAGTTATTATATGCTTTATGTGTTGTACCAGGGGTGCAGCTTCATAGGGGCGGGAGGGGGCGGCCGACCCCCCCAAATTTTCGCTCAGAAGTTCCGATTATACAGTATCCGTATAGATTTTTTTTGGTATATATGGTTTCGACCCCCGAAATCGGTAACTTCCGACCCCCCTTTGACTTCCGACCATGGCCACATGATTTTATCCTTAGAAGTATAGAGAATAGTTGCGAAATATTCATCAAGTTTTTTTCCATGGTGGCGGTGGACAAAGGCAGCGGCGCTGCATTATAATTTGAGGAAGAAGGCAATAGGTATTTACGTAAATATTGTTCAAATAGTGATTAAAGTCAAAGCCTAACTTTAAAATTCTTTACTATTATTTTTGTAATTTTGTCACTTTCTAATAGTTTGTCTTTTTGCCTTCTACAATTCTACCTCATAAAGCCATTGTGGTATCCGGGTGAAGATCGAATACGGGTGGCGCCGGTTCGAATCTGACGGGCGGCGAGGTTTTACCGAGTTCTATAACACTGTCGTGCCTTCGGGCGGGTGGGGCTCGGGTTTCCGCGCATCGGGAGAAGGCGGGGGCTGCTGGAGGTCGAGTAGTCGATTCTTGGGCACGGCGCCCCGCAAGGGTGGTTGCCACACAGTTATTCGCCGATCAAAAAAAAAAAAAAAAGCCATTGGAAAATATCTTACAGTATTTAATTTGACTTAATTAGTTAAATTTATTCTAACTCAAGATATTGATATTTATTTTAAGCCACTTATTTATTTATTTATAAGTTTACGTAATTTGGATTAATTATTTTGTGAAAGCTGATTGGTTAGTTATAAGTTTAGGTAATTTAGAAAAATTATTTTGTCTTGGTTAATAAAATATTGTTGTAACATATTAGGGAATATTGACATTTTTTTTTACTCTCTAGCTCTAAACTTATGATTTTACCAATGTTTTGACCCACTAACTTTGAAATGTTATTCTCTATTAGGTTGGTCTCTCCCAATTAAAAATTACTAGTCAATATGGTATATAATTTAACTCATTTTAATGCTATTAGTTAGATAATTGTTATGTTTATTGTTATATAATTGATCGTACATAAAACTTAGTTTAAACTATTTAATTTGCTAAAGCCTAAGGGGTATATGTTTTAACAGCTCGGATAGGGCACTTAAATCCTCAGGGACGGCTCTGTTTCCGACCCCCCGAGCTTTTCGGCCAAGCTTCGCCACTGTGTTGTACCATAAGGAATCAAACTTGTACCTCTTAAATTTTAAAAAGTCCTTATCAAATGGTTTATAATATAATATAGATATTACTGTATATAAACTGTAATTAAAATTTATGCACGATAATGGCTTTTGTGTTATTTACGTATACAAATACGTGTATGTACTTTACAATATAATCATTGCATTGTTAATTGTTTGCATATTTCTTATGGAGACAGCTATGTATAAGATGTAAATATATAAACATAGATCTATATGCATGCAAGTAAACCTAATCATGTACTTCATTTTATTTTTCTACTCGCTTTTATTCCGGGAGCGTCTCGGGATTGAAAAATATAACAATTCTAATAATATTAATACTAATAGTAATAATTATTACTCTTGTAATTAAATAAATAAAAAATAACCTTGCTATAAGGTGACACCATGTGTTACAGTGTTGCGCGATTATTTCTCCTAGATTCTCTTGATAAAGTATACCTATGCATCTTTAGAAGAGTAAAATTCCAATGAAAGCATGGCGATTGGGCTGAATTTCAACATCGTAGATAAGAACATGGTTTAAAAGAAAAAACATGATTAATGAATAACCTGAACACTTTGTGTTTTTTTTCCCGTATGAATGAAACCCCACAAAAAAATAGTCGTTTTTTTCTCCGTTTTTTATATAGCACTATGGTACTCGTTGAAAAGATAATAAAACGCTCGTTAATTTGGTGTAATAAAAGATATTAAAGTTTAAAAATTATGGGAGGAAACATAAGAGAGAAAAATTTAAATTTGTTTTTATTTTTTTTTCCTAAAATAACTCAATTTAATTTTAGTAGATTATGTTTTATATTATTACTTGTTTTTTTTAATTTGCCACATGGCATGACACATGACACACTCAAGGAGGAGAATGTCTCCTTGAGTGCCATGTTAAGGAGACATTCTCCTCCTTGAATGTGCCATGTGTCATACCATGTGGCAAATTAAAAAAATGTGTTGTAAATAACTAAATATTGTGAATTTGTTTCGTTACATAGTTTTGCAAGATTATATTATTTATATATAGAGAAAGAGATGTGTATGTAGAAGTTAAATATAAAAATCAAAATGTCTAATAGTAGGTTATCTTTATTATATAAAGTAGGTGAAATCCCATGTTAAAACATGAGAAGTTTATGTACATCATTTTTTAAGACAATTAATTCGTAAATACAGAGAACATAAACGTGTTTTACTAAGATATGTTTAGTAAACACCAAATCAAGAAGTCAATCATCTGTTGTAAGCAAAGTCTGTTTAGTAAGGTCAGTTTCGTTGAAGAGAGACAAATGACAAATACTGATCAGATGTTGAAAACATTGAAAGATGTTGAAACCACGGTCGGATAAATCAACAGATGTTACTTTACAGATCAGGTAAATAGATCCATGGAAAGCTCTCTTGCATAGAACAAACGCAGGAAAGAAACAGACAATGATAATTCATCATCTGTTGGAAGCACTGAAATATATTGAAACAAAGCAACATGTTTAAAAAGTTATTATCAAATCAAAGTCCATTCGTTATTTTTTATAATTTATTCCACTACACTTATGTA
Source organism: Ambrosia artemisiifolia (assembly GCA_032199755.1). NCBI lineage: Eukaryota > Viridiplantae > Streptophyta > Magnoliopsida > Asterales > Asteraceae > Ambrosia > Ambrosia artemisiifolia. The sequence goes on from CM063512.1 coordinate 37,846,230, forward strand.
TTTCTTTTCATATTTCACTGTTAAATTCATTAAACAACATAAACAATTCAACTTACAAAATAAATAGACCAAAGATAATGATATGTACAAACTTGTTTTTGCTTATCACAAATCAAAATCTTCAAGCTCTTCCTACTTTTGACCCTGGATGCAGTAACATAGAGTTGGCAATGACTGAAAACAGTACGTGGAAGATACAAACCAACACGTTAAGTTATTGTCCTTGACTTTTATTTATTGTCAATGCAAAGCATAGAGAAAGTGGGAACATCTTCGAGCAATCTTGACTGGTATTCTTTTATCAGAGGATGTCATCTTCAATCTTGAAATCAACATACGACGAACAATTTTACTTCTTTGATAATATTCACTTCAATCAAAAGTAACATCACTGTAGCTCATACTTTCAACACTAATTTATATCAACGTTTGTAAGTAACATAACTGAAGCTCATACTTTCAATATAAATTAGTATTGAAAGTATGAGCTCCAGTGATGTTACTTACAAACGTTGACCAGGGAAATTGACTGTGAAGTACCAAATAAATGAAGGGAAGCTTATAATGGAAGCTTCAAGGGAAACTTATAAGGGGAAGATTAATATAACTTCACTATGAAAAATGTAATTATTGCTATGAACAGATGTTAAAAATATTATTAAGATATTTGTCTAGCAACATGCGTTAGGTATAATATATTAACATTAATTAATGACATCACATTTCTTATCAGCAAGACATTGTTAGCTTACATCTATATGTATAATATATTGTTATGAACTTCCAAGTAATGAATAATCTAAACATTCATTCTTATTTCCTTTGGTTCTTTGAAATTTACAGGAAATAGATATGCATCTTTGAAAGTTAATAATTATAATACTCAGTATTGGTCCATAAGTTGAATGAAAATATATTTTATAATAACAAACGATATTTTACTAAGTAATATATTTACATTATCCGAGTTAACAAATTACATATAAAACAATGACAAACATAAAGAAGATATGATGATTTCTTATAACATAGCAGAAGGCAGATGACGATTATGTATGCCATATATGATTAGCGAGAGACTTATGGCTTTTCTATAATAAGCCTCATCTTTAAGAAGCGCTGGATATGGTAATTAAACGATTCAATGACGTTCCCCTGCCAATATGTTTTTACTTGAGTGTAAGAATTTTTCGAGATCATCAATTCTAACCTCATTACAAATCATGGAGAACACTAGTGTGAAGACATTTAAACATAAAATCCTTATACATATGTGATGGAAAATTTGGAAGTGACAAAGGTTCAAAGGAGAAAGAGATGCAAAATTAAATAGTAGTTTGCTCCCATTTTATAGAGTCAAGAATGACCTTAGTTAATAAAAAAATGAAAGGATTATAATAAAATAATTTTTTTAATAATTTAAAATTATACTTACTATTATTATTAAATTTCATAATAATATAAAGGTGAATAAACTAAGTTTCAAAAAAGTAATCATGATTTTGGCAATCGAGCCTATAAATCTTCAATGAAGATTTTATTACAAATCAGGAATCTAGATAATTATTACCAAAATGTCAGTTGCTTGTAAGCAGACTTTTTAATGACCAATGGTCTGCTGTAATTTTTTTTTTATGGAAGTACTGTTGGACTGAAGAGAGGTTTAAGCCAAACAGATTCATCGAAAGGTCTGTACAGACCAGATGAACAGATGCATAAATGGTCTGTTGCACATGTTGAAACCACTGAAGCATGTTTGCAACAGATGTTGATACAGACGTTCTTTACAAATGCTCATCAGCAGACGATAAATTAACTATTTCAAATCTTCAAAAATCAGAAGTTATAAAATATATAGTTACAGTGTAGGTTAATATTAGTGTAGTTGTTTGACACAAATCATAAACATTATAAACAAACTAACAATATTATAACTTTATTACAAAATACAAACTTGAAAATAAAAAGATAATACAATTTAGTCTTCCATAAATTGTTCCGCCTGTTCCTTCAAATACATTATCCTAGATCTGATCATTTGTTCTAGATTAAGATGAAATATGTTCCTCCTAGTGTTACTCATTCTTATCTGGTCCAGTTCTTTGAGAAAATCCAAGTCGTTGGAATACTCTATCATCTCTCTGTGGTATCTTCTCTCCGAACCATTATCATAGACAACAAGCGCCATTTCATACTCATGAACATAAAACCAACTTACTACATGATATGGCTTGAATCCAGTCTTCGTCGGCAATAATTTCTTCCAACATTTCCATTAACAACATTTCATCTGAATACCTTACTTAATGTTCCTGCCAACTTCATACATCCTTCTTAGAAATTAAATATCCATTTTGGCTATTGATTCCCTTGATCCATAGACATATTGTGTATTATTATTCATGTACACAATGTAACAGTAACTCTGAATACAAAATTTTCAGTGTACAATTGGCTCCATTTTTTATGATTTTTTTGTATACGTTTGATCAATAGATTATTTTAGATTGATAATTAGAATAAATAAAACACATTACTTAAATACAGACAAAATACCGCGTGAGTTTAATAAACCGAGTTTCAAGGTCGTCATTATTATTTTTCACTTGAGACTCTTAATATTCTACGGTGAGTTTCATTACAAAAGAAAAATCTAGATTATTATTTACAAAAATTGTTGGTTATTAACTAATTTTACTTTTACATATTTTTATGCTTATAAGGGAAGCTATATGTTATCATTATACCTGCAAAATAATTAATGAAACACACTTTTCTATGTTAAGTTTAAAATTTTGGCTTCAAAGTTCAAATTTGGGCGGCTGATTATGTTATAATAGACGTTCGTTACATCTATTAATATAATTTCACTCCGCAAAATTCAATAATTGCTCTGAACAGTTGTTAGAGATATTGTTAATACATTTGTTCAGCAACAGATGTTAGATATATATTTAAAATTATTGTTTAAAAAACGTAACCATAACTTTGGCAGTTGAGGCTCTATATATTGAGTGGTGATTTCATTGCAAATCAGGAATCTAGACAATTATTAAGAAAATGGCATCTGGTTCTTGGATATGATAACTATTATTTCCAAATCGGTAATCTAAGATTAAGAATTTAGACAATTATTAAGAATTTGCCAATGTGGGGTAGATCACTTGGTAGACGCTTATGCCTCTTAAAGGGTAAGTCCTAGGTTCAAATATTGGCAAGGGTGTAAATATAATGGGAGTGTAACATTAGCCATTCAAAAAAAAAAAAAACAAATATTAGCAAAACATTTATTTTTTATATTTTATTTTTCTATAATTATTACTTATAACCCTAAGTCCCTAACAAAGTAAACAACAAACTCTCTTAACAAAGTAAACGGAATATCATTACAAAATCATACATCGACAGGTAACACATTTTACAATATTCGAGTTAGCAAATTGCATACAAATTTAAGACAAAGATACAAAAGATAGATAATTTTGTTACAAAGAAGCAAAAGTCAAATCATGGACAAAAGTTGAGCATAAGGGCAAGTATCCCCACAAAACGCTATATTGCCAAGTAACACATTTAATTTTATGTCCCCAATTATTTCCTTTCATTTGTTAATTTTAGTAATAGTACTAGTAGTGTTTGATTTACTTTGTTTTTGTAGTCGGCCAATGGAGGAAAATGCACATGTAAGTGCTTTTAGTTTTAATTCATAGCTTGATTTTAGTTAGAATCCATTTTTTTAATAAACTATACATATATGATTTTAAATGGTTTAATTGTATGGTAATAACTGATGCAGACTAAGAATGATGAGGAGTTCAACACTGGGCCTCTCTCTCTCTTGATGATGAGTGTCAAAAATAATACTCAAGTAATGTATGCTTTCATATAATTGATCTTCAGTTTGAAGCCTTTTGTAGTTAGTAGGATTGTTTTAGGTAGTTAAAGGCACACTCAAGGCACAAAGCCTATGCGCAAGGAGATTTTATGTCCGGTTCAATGTGCCTTGCTGCAGTCAAGCATGTTTGGCTGAGCCTCACCTTGACTGGGTGGCTTTGGAGCTTTTAACCACATAGGACCCTTTTATATTATTTTAGTACAAATAAACAATTGTAATCAATTACCAGGGTAAGAATCCATAGAAATAAAGATGGTAACCTTTGTTAGTTCCTTAATTGAACTTTGATGTTTTTTTTTGCTTCATTTTCCTTTTTTAGATTGATACGGAGTTTTTGGAAGTTATGGCTTTTAGGCACGCACACAATGTGGCTTTTGAAAAATCAGATTTGTTCTTCATCTGTATGCTGAGACCAGTTTCAAGTGAAATAAAGATTGATGATCTTGAAGTTCGAGCAGCCAAGGCAAAAAGTTTGAAATTATCTGTACAAATATGATATTTAGTATAGCAATTTTAAAGATTTTATTAAATAGTTTTTGTTATTTTGAGTTTGTTTGATTACATAATTTTGGTAAGATAAGAAGTTTTTTTTAACACATCTTTAAGTTGATTATTTAGAAAGTTCATATTAGATTTTTCAACTCCGGGACGCTCCCGGGGTATAAAGCTAGTATGTTAAATTATAACACATATTTTATCACTTTATATTAAATTTATCTATCCTGAAAAGCTTTCGAAATATAATCTAGTAAATAAATAAATGAGATTAAACGCAAGCCCTAATTCCAACTTTTGCAATCTAAATGGGAACACATTGACATCCAAGCCTTCCAAACGAATTTAAGAGATTTGATATACAATATAACTTTTACAAAGAAAAACTCTAAAAAATTGTTATACTTTAGTTTCTTGAAAAAACACAAGATCTAATCTATCTTCGATAAATCTATAATCTATATTCTATATCTATAATAACTTATAATAAAAGAATTGAACTTTGATGATTTGGCATTCAATGGAGGCATCAATCCCTCCTTGAATGTGCCACGTGACATCATGTAGGATTTTTTAATTTTTGAGTTTTTTTAATAAATATATATATATATATATATATTATAATTATTTTAGGAAAAGATAAGAATTTAAAAACAAAATTAAATTTTCTCTCTAATGTTTCCTCCCATAACTTTTAAACGTTAATATCTTTTATATACGAGATTTTTTAAAGAAAAAAATTACACCAAATTAACGAGCGTTTTATTATCTTTCCAACGGGTACCAAAGTGTTATATAAAAAACGGAGAAAAAAACAACTATTTTTGTGAGGTTTTGTTTTCAAATATATTTTACTCTACTAATAAAACACAAACGATAAACATAACTTCATAGGCAGAGATTCTTTTTTTTTTATATTTGAATATGAGAACTTATGGCAGAAATTTGTTTAAAATAAATAATAATAATATTATTATTATTATTATTCATTAATCATGTATTGGGAAATCAATAATTATGTTGTCATATTAGATATTTTATTATGTTATATTAGATATTTCAACTCCGGGACATTCTCAGGATAAAAGCTAGTTCTTCTAATATTTTCCTACACACTTTACAATTTACAAGGTCTATTTAAGCAACTACTTAATTGCTTGCGCCATTTGAATATCCCTTGTTCTTTTCTTGTGCATAAAGTTAAAATAAAGGGACGTGATTTTATGAGACTGTGGGGTGTGGGAAGGGGAAGGGCTCGGGAAGCCTGACGTGGACATTTCCCCGAAGGGGAACACCGCCCCCCCGATGATGCTTCGGTGAACTCGGGAGAATTCCCCCGTCCACCCCGTCCCTTTTCCCAAGGCATTTTTGAACGTTGGACTTTTGTACCGTTTGGATGATGACCGTTTGAAAAAAAAAAAAAAAAAACGTTTTTTATATATATATATATTAAAACTTCAAAATCCTACCACCAATTCAAACCAATTCAAACCTACTTCACACAACACTCCATATTTTATAAACTTTACACCCTAATTTTTTATAAAACCACATAATAATTTCTAGCCTTTTTCACCTAATTTTATACAAGCATGAGTTCGTCGTCAGAAGAGGCAAACGTTGCCAATTTTTTTGCGAGCACGATGGTTGAAACGGCAAACATATTGTTGGAGTTCGTAAACGAGAGTAGTGACGAGGAAACAAATTCGGAACCAAGAACAAGACGCGCCGCATTAAACAGAGATCGTGAGGGTATATTTTATTTCTTATACTTTTTAAATTTCTTATTTTGTTATATTTTGTTAATTTTTTTTACTACTTTTTTATTGTATTTCATATCTTATATTTTAAAAATAGATTTTTGTTATTATATTTTATTTCTTATATTCTTTATTTTTATCTAAAGGTGCACACGAACGTTTGGTTGCTGACTACTTTGCTGAGGACTGCGTATACCCAGACGAGCTATTTAAGCGTCGCTTTAGAATGAGTCGCCGATTGTTTCAACGAATTGCCAATGACTTGGCTAATTATGATGAGTTTTTCACACTACGATATGATGCTAGAGGAAAACGAGGTTTTACGACTCTACAAAAATGTACTTCTGCGATTCGTCAGTTGGCGTACGGGACTGCTAGTGATTCATGGGATGAATACTTGAGGATGTCTGCTAGAATGAGTCGGGAGTGCTTGTATCGGTTTTGCGAAGATGTCGTGAACTTATATAGCAAAGTTTACATGCGTAGGCCAACGAAGAACGAAATCCAAAAGCTTTACGCACACCATGCAGAGAGACACGGCTTTCCTGGCATGCTTGGAAGCATCGATTGCACGCATTGGCCATGGCGTAATTGCCCCACTGCATGGAAAGGGCAGTTTACGCGAGGTGACATTGGAGAGCCATCAATTATTTTAGAATCCGTTTGCTCACAAGACCTTTGGATTTGGCATGCTTTTTTTGGAGTTGCTGGTTCATGCAACGATTTAAATGTTCTAGCTAAATCCACGGTTTTCGACCGCATCATTAGAGGTACCGGTCCTGATGACTCTTTCGTGCTCAACGGGGTAGAATACAAGCACGGGTATTATCTAGCAGACGGGATATACCCAAGTTACTCATCTCTTGTGAAAACGATACAAATTCCCACGGATGAGAAAAGAAAAAAGTTTGCGAAATGCCAAGAAGGGGCGAGAAAAGACGTTGAACGGTTATTCGGTGTTTTGACCGCTAAATGGCATGTTATTGGGCGGCCCGCACGTGCATGGCATCCAGAAAACTTGAGGTATATTATGTACGCTTGTTTGATACTACATAACATGATAATCGAAGATGAAGGCCGCGCTATATGTGAGTATGACCCGAATGACGTTGAAGAGAATATCGAGCCGGTTGACCAGGGACAACAACAATCGAACCGGTGGGCACTAGAGGATAGTACCGTGCACAACAATCTTTGCACGGATCTAATCGACCATATTTGGAACAATTTTCGGGTCGATGATGTTGGTGACGAGTAGTTTGTATTTTTTTACTTTCTTTAGGTTTGTTTTTTTTTTATTTGTTTAGGTTTGGTTTTTTTTTAATTTGTTTAGGTTTGTAATTTTTTTTTAATTTAAAATCTTTTTTTTTATGTCATCCGAATTGTTTTTTTTTTTTTTTTGGTATTATTTTCGCTTTTTTTAATTTCCATGTAATTTGTTTTTTAATTTTAATGAAAAAAAAAATTAATGAAAAATAAAGTCTATAAAATAAATCAAAAAAAAAATAATAAAAAAAGGAAGGGGGAAGGGGAACCATTTCCCCTAGAAGGGGGAGGAAAAGGGGAAAATGATGTGGCGCTGAGGTGGACAAGGGGAAGGAAGGGGGAAGGGGAACCACACCCCATAGTCTGATTTGTGGATTCTTTTGGATATAGAAAGATTTTCAGATTTAATTAAAGAAGAAGTGTCCGTTACAAAAAAAAAAAAAAATTAAAGAAGTAAACTTTCCCAAGTTAAGGCTTTCTATAATTAATTTTAATCAATTAACTGAATTAGTTAATTAAATAAAAAAACCATGTTTATTTTAACAACAGATGCCCGGACACCCAGAATCACCCGCCGCCCCAATAACTAAATGTGGTGACCCAACCTATCCGCCAAGAAACAAACCCACAACTGGAAAAACCCCTGGCTCAACCCGCAACAAAATATGTCCCAGGTGAGATTCTACTCTTTAACATCCAATTTGGAAAGTCATGGGTCCCCCTCTCAACCCATGACCTCCCATTTTGGTCGAAACAAGTCTGGTAAAATAAATTACATTTTCAGTTTGTCTATCTTTTGACTTATATTTTGTTTAGAAACGAGTTGGGTCAAATATAATAAGTTTTCATTCGAGGTATATATTGAGGTTATTTTACATTTTGACGTCACCGCAACAAACAGTAAAATTACTAGGCATGATTATTTTGTCTTCTAAACAAACAAAATTTCTTAAAAATTAAAATCCACTTATCATTTTAATTTTGTTTCTAGTAATAGTTCCACCTATTTCAAAACAATAATCGACTTTTAATAATCCAAAATTCCAAATGATAACTTACTACCCTCATAGCCTATAATAGTTAATAACTCATACCAGCAAAAACCAAACTCACCCATAACTCTCACTTTCATTATCAAGGACGATGTATGTAAAACGCCAAAACAACATAAATCTAACTTCAAGACAGACGAAATTACATTTCCGGTAAAGTCAGACTACCTTCTCCAACCAAAAATTAAACTTAAAACAATCACCCAAATTACTAGATGATATTTGTCGTATCATCTAAATTATTAAAATCCAATTCCTCATATCCAAAACTTACAGTGGTTGCAACGGCGGTGGGAAGATTTATCTACATTTGTGGGGTTTCTGCCCGGGAGAGGTCTCAGGGTCGAATCTTGACGGGGGGCAAACCATGACACCAGTTCAAACCTGCCAGTAATATGCCAACCATTAGATTCCTACCCAGGATCAAGGTGTTCAAAGGCTAGTGGCCTAACTAGGTGAACTACGCCGATCCAAAAAAAATAAAATAAAATTAACTTAAATATTAAATACGAGCTACACAAACAAAACACATATTCATTTACTTACTTCCTATATATAACTCATAAGTTTTCAGACATAACATATTACACACACTATACATATTAAAAAAACACACAAACACAAAACACAAACACAAAGGTTCTTACAAAGTACCCAAATCCTCGTCGAACCAAACCAAACACCGATTCTCTCTCTCCACCGTCAACCGCCGTACCTCCGGTCACTCGAATCTCAAAAAGCCCACCACGATTCTCAGGTCAATTCCTTCAAATTCCATTCAACTAATAATAATTACTACTGTTTCATTATCCTTTTTTTGAATATACCCTCGAATAATATTAATATTACGATTTTCCATATTAATAATAATAATAATTCTGTTTCGTTTTTGTAAACTTTAAGGTTCTTTTTTTTTTTCAATCTACAAATAATAATTTCAAGGTTCTTGTCGGTTTGGCTGTCGAATTTTGTTGTTTCGGATTGTTTAATATGAGTTAAATTGGTATTATCTTATTATTTAGTTTTTCGTTTTGAAGCAGTTTTTGTGAAATTGGTGGTGTTTTAGATATTATTGTGAAGTGGGGTTTGAATATTTTTTGATGGATGTTTTAGTTACTGTGATATTAATATTATGTTACTGAAAGTGATGCATTTTGTGGTGTTAAACTGTTAATAAGATTTAATGCAATTGTGGGTCATTTGAATATCGTTATACATGTTTAGGGATTTAGGGATCTATGATTTAATTGTGTTTTTTTTTTTTTTTTTTGGAATTTTATAGGATAAAGAATAAGGAATGGAATCTAGTGGAAGATCTGTAGATGAGGTGGTGGAAGAGATAATGAGGATTCATAGATCTCTTCCGCCAAGGCCGGGGATTGAGGAGGTTGAAGGGGCGATGATATTGATTCGGAATGCGGAGAGTGAGGAACAGGCGAGGATGGAAGCTATTAGTAAGAGGAAGAAGGGAAGAGAGGTGCCGGATGAGCTGTTTAATGTGTTGGTCGAGATGCAAAAGAATTTGGTTCGTTTTCAGGCGATGGAACAGAAGAGGGAAGCGGTTAAGTTGCTTGAGCTTGAAAATTATCATCGGTTGTTTGATGAGATGATTCAGAGAGCTTCGAAGTGTGTTGACCCGACAGGTGGTGGTGGTGATGATAATATGCAACCTGCGTTGATCAGTTTGTCGAATTCTGGTTCGTTTTCAGGTGGTAATTTTAGTGGGAACTCTTTGAGTACTTTGACTGCGACTCCGAGTTCATCGGCTTTTAGCATGTACTATGATAAGGAGCCTGTTAAAAGTTCTGAGTTGTTTACTAGAGATGATAGCTATGTCACCAAGTCAGAGTCGAGTAGTTTTCATGATGGGATCGCAAGAATGTTCCGTTCGAGTGATAGTCCAAGGCCTGCGATTGTGGATTCTACTTTAAAGCCGGCCGTTACTTCTGGTGAGCTTTTATCCACATTACCGTTGATTAGATCATCATGACGTTTACCTTTATATATTATTAGGTCGTGACGTTATCTCCCTTTATATGCTTTTTATTTAATATAACGACACTTAGCATTTATTTGACCATGACGTATTCAGTTTTTTACGGCTATATGTTTTGGTTAATGACGATAGAGAGTTTGACTAGAAAGTTGAAATGACGGGTGGTTCATACTTTATTTTGTAGGTGAATATGGTGAGAAATTGAGTCACATAAAGCTTGCTAGTCTGATTGAAGTATCGTTTAAGAAAGGAGCAAAAGATCTTAATCTTAGCGGTTTATTAATGGACCAAATCGATTGGCTTCCTGATTCAATAGGAAAGTTATCTAGTTTGATCACACTCGATCTATCAGAAAATCGGCTTGTTGCATTACCATCTTCGATTGGAAATCTTTCGTCATTGACAAAACTAGATCTGCATTCTAACAAAATCATTGAACTCCCAGAATCTATAGGAAATCTCGTTAAGTTAGTTTATCTTGATCTACGAGCAAACCAGTTGACATCTCTGCCACCAAGCTTCGGTAAATTATTATCCCTTGAAGAGCTTGATTTGAGCTCAAACAACCTGTCAATGGTTCCCGAGTCGATATGTTCACTCACCCGTTTACAAAAACTCAACATTGAAACAAACAACATTGAAGAACTCCCTTACATGATCGGTCAATGCTCATCCCTCAAAGAGCTTATTGCAGACTACAACAAGCTTAAGGCCCTACCCGAAGCAGTAGGTAAAATAGGGTCATTGGAGAGATTATCTGTTCGTTACAACAATATTGGTCGGTTGCCAACCACGATGTCATCTCTCGCCAATCTCAAAGAGCTTGATGTGAGTTTCAACGAGCTCGAATCAGTCCCAGAAAGCTTATGTTTTGCTACCGCCCTCGTGAAAATCAACGTCAGCAACAACTTTGCGGACCTCACTTCCCTCCCAAGATCCATTGGAAACCTTGAGAATCTTGAAGAATTGGATATGAGCAATAATCAGATAAGATTCCTTCCAGATTCTTTCTCTATGCTATCAAAGCTACATGTTCTAAAAGCTGAAGGGAATCCTTTGGAAATACCACCGCTATCCGTAATTGATCAAGGCGCGCATGTGAGTTGTCATTATTTCTTTATTTTTTCATAGACTTCAAATCCATGGCTAATTCGGTACATAATTCCTAGGGGTGTAAATCATGTCGGGTTGGCGGGTTCAATTGCTCAACCTAAACATGACCAATATATATATATATATATATATATATATATATATATATATATATATATTTGTCAAAAACATTAATCGTAACCTGAACACATACGTGTTAAATGGGTTAACAAGCCATAAACGGGTTCTAGCCTGTTTAGTTAAACAGGTTGGCGGGTCGAATTGTTTAAGTTAAATTGGTCAACCCAAACATGACCTGTTTAATTAAACAGATCAAGCCGAAGACAGCCCGTTAATTAAACAATTTAAAATAAGATAATATGACAACCCGAAATCTGATTATGTTTGTGCAATAATTCCTGTAATTGCAGGCTGTTGTTCAGTATATGAAGGAGCTGCAGGAGAAGAAGCAAATAAAAGCACCCGTAGTCAAACAGAAGAAATCTTGGACACATATATGCTTCTTTTCGAAGTCTAACAAGCGCAAGCGTAATGGCATGACGACGTGAACGTCCAGCTTGCTTCGTCTCGGGTTGTCGGTTTTGTGGGTGGGTTAAATGTGTGAACCTCAGTTTTTATACTTAAATTAGAGCTGAGTTTTGGTATATATTTGATGGGTCATAAGTAACTTGTTAATTATGTTAAGAATTTCTTTTTTCCTGGTATGCATCATGGCTTTACTTATTATATGAGCAGAAAAGCTGGACTTGAGTTGTCAATAATTACAAAAATATTAATTAAAAAAATGATTAGAAGGAAGGTTCTAGATAAGGAATTATTTTGGAATCAAATCATACAAGAGGAACTTGAGTTGCTCCTCTTTTTGTTATTTTATTTTGATATAATATATTCTAAATAATGGTCCACTAAAACAGCCATTAGTTTTCTCAAGTTACTTTAAATGAAAAACATACATTTGATTAGAGCTGCAAACGAACTGAACTTTCAGTGAACAGTTCATGAACCGTTCGGCGGGAAATTCGTTTGTGTTCGTTCGTTTAATAAATGAACGAACACGAACAAAAATTGTTGTTCGTTTAGTTAAACGAACGAACATGAACAGAGGTTGCGTTCGTTCGTTTATGTTCATGAACGTTCGGTAACGTGTTCGTTTATGTTCGATAGTTCAATAGGGATTATAATTTTTTATTTTCTTATATTTACCCAAATAAATAATATATGTGAGGTAAATATGTTTGGATAATTTAGTTATATTTTGCGTGGATCTAGCAGATATCTTAAGAATTATTTTTATTCCAAAGTTAATATATGTTCGTTTGTGTTTGTTTATGTTCATGAACATTTCTTTGTGTTCGTTTGTGTTCATGAACACTTATTTGTGTTCATTAATGTCCGTTTGTGTTCATATACGTTCATGAACAAAGTTAACAAACGAACACAAACGAACACGAACACAAGTGTTTTCTTAACGAACGAACACGAACAAAAAATCTCGTTCAGAAAGTGTTCATGAACTGTTCGTGAACACATGATTTCCTTAACAAACGAACACGAACAAGGCCCTGTTCGTGTTCGTTCGGTTCGTTTGCAGCCCTACATTTGATTATTATAATCAAGATACAATGCATATCAATAAATGAAATTATATCAACCTTTACATATGTTTAAAAATATAACTTTCACCTTATTCTTTAAAAAGTCTCAAAACTAACCTATAACTTTATTTTTTTCTACATTTTAGACCTTTATTACTAATTCCGTTTAAAACTTGGTTAACCCCCTCACATGCAAACATGTGAGTGTATAATGGTCATTTCACGTGTTTTTATATTACTACAAAAGGTGTTTTGTGTGAGAAGGGTAAGAAGGTTTTATGACCCTTAGATGACTTTAATCAATGGTCTAGATTAACTGGATGGCATTTTTGTAATTAGTGTTATATTTTTTTTTATAAATTAGATGCTCTAGGGGTATTGTTGTAAAATCCACACCCACATTTAATTGAGAGATCTTAAAAGATGGAAACACATTCATTACCATTCAATCTCATTCCTCTCACACTCTCTCTCTTTCTTTCCCTCTCTATCCTCACCGCAAAAATGTTCTGTGCACAATCGTATGATTAAAGTAAGGGGATAAAGTAAACAGCCGTCATTTATGCTAACTAATGCCTATTTACTAATATGTATTGTCTTTGTTTCTTAATAGTGGACGTTATTTGAAAAAAGATGAATGTGTATGGTGGGGCTTTAATCTTTTAAAAACAAAGAAACAAGAAAAGAAGTTGGAAAAATATTGAAGGAATATTATAGATCTTGCATCTTGCATTCATGAAATGGAACAATTAAAGATGAATCGCAACACAAAGTGGAGTGTTTTATGATGATTTATAGAGATTGTGAAGAAGCCAGACGAGAAGAAGACGTTGATTCCAGATGAGACGAGAAGAAAAGCATTTGCAAATCTAAATCGTGGAGTTGTTTATATGAAAACGGTATTTGGGTGTCTTATTTTCATATTAGTGTGTTTTATTTTCAAAGTCACAATGAGGTTTCATCCTTTTTGACGAAGCCAATGGTGGTGTTTTATGTTTTATTTTCATATCGGTGTGTTTTATACTCATGGGTTGTATGATGATGTGTTTAGATTTCTTTGGTGTTTTATACTCATCAGTTGTATCAAACTGTTGTGTTTTATGCTGCTGTTTGTGGTGTTATGGTTGAATAAAAAAAATGAAGAACAGAGATTTCATTGGTGTTTTATATTCATCAGTTGTATCATACTATTGTGTTTTATAATGCTGTTGTGGTGTTACGGTTGATTAAAAAAATAAAGAAAAAATATAATCTTCCATAAACATATTATACTTATTAAAACACAATGGGTGATCGTAAAAACACACCAGAAAACAACTTCGAAAACATACCGAAAACAAACTTTGAAAACACATCATAAAATTATGTAACTATAAAACACACCAGAAAACAACTTCGAAAAAATAAAAAATGGAAGTCAGTTATTTTTTTTTTCTTTTGCAAAACTGAGAGAAATTACAATGGATGATCGTAATAGATATGTTTGATCAGTTAGAGTTGTCAACAATATCCCTAAATTTTCTCATAATTAATAATTGCATGATTTTTCCATTATTAAAATACAAACAAAATTACCTTATTACCCATGAGATTAATTTTAACTTGTGCCACGTGTCGCCTCCACATTCTTTCTTACCCTTCTCACAAAAATTAGCCTTTGTACAGGATCCTAAATCTATCAATAAATGCAATTATATCAACCTTTACATATGTTTAAAAATAAATGCAATTATATCAACCTTTACATATGTTTAAAAATATAACTTTCACCTTATTCTTTAAAAAGTCTCAAAACTAACCTATAACTTCATTTTTTTCTACATTTTTAGACCTTTATTACTAATTCCGTTTAAAACTTGGTTAACCCCCTCACATGCAAACATGTGAGTGTATAATGGTCATTTCACGTGTTTTTATATTACTATTTAATTAAACTAACCTGTAATACTCTCCATGTAGAGCCAACATTCCAATTGCTTCTTTGTTTCTATCGGTTTTTCCAAACTCTAAGAAGCATTTGTTTCAACTCTAACTGGACTTGCTCTGTTTTCTGAAGCATTCGTCCTCGCTCGTAAATTTTTGTAATTTTTTCTAGTTAAAACAATTGTCCTGCATATATATTTGGGCCACGAGAGTTGTACCGGGCTTCAAACTGATGCCACTATTTGAATTCAGTATTTTATAATTAAATTTTGTGAAATTATGATTTAAAGTGTAGACAATGGACATGATAAATGCAACAACCAAGGCCGGCTCTAGCATAATTCAAATGAAGCTAGGGCTTTAGGCCTCAAAATTTTGAAGGCCCCAATAATCGCGGAACCAGAGGGGTCCGACACTCCGTCCGGCAAACTTTTCTTCACCGGAGATCCAAACGTTTGACTGATTTCTTGGAGTTTTTTTTTTTGGCGTTTGACCCTTCAAATTGTTGGTAAACCATATAAAATAAAGCGAGAAAAGTGGACAAAGTTTAATTTGAATTTTTTTTTGCCTGTGAAAACTCCGGTCATTGATAGCTAGAAGAAGCATTGCAGAGGAAAACAAAAAGAACATAAGAAACAATTAAAAATAAGTTAATATATTTTATTACTTGTCTTTTTTACTTTCCCAATGCAGTGTTTTTCGGAATTTTTTTTTCTTTAATTTCACACTAGATAGATGTTCATCATAGACGTGAAGGAGTTTTTTCTTTTATTCTTTTTTTTTTGCGTGTGTGTTGACGTGTTATTTAGAGAAGTGCACGCTCTTGTAAAGAAAGAAAAAAAAAAGAAACTGCAACGCTCCAAAAATATGTATAGTAAAAAGGCCTCCATTTTATTGTTCGCTTTAGGCCCCGATAAACATTGAGCCGGCCCTGGCAACAACGTGTGGTAAACCATGCCAAATATTCAATTCTAATATCACAAAATTACAAATCTAACACCTTGATTTTTCTCAATATAAATAAACTGTTTACTTTTCAAAAATGCATTATAATTTATAAATATAAAGATAACACAAGTCCATATGAATTATTTACATTATTATGTATCACGAAGCTTCTAGCATGAATCTTTGTATGAAACGGAAATGTTCTTATTCTTGTAATTGTTAAGTATTGGAAATTCACAAATAATAGCACAAATGTCTGATAATTTTGTTCACTTGTGGAATGAAAATAGAGTTGTGATTATTTGTTTATCATAACTTCAAATATAACGGAGGGTCAAGCATGGGGGTGGGCCGTGGGGGCAGAAAAGGTGTGAGGCTAGGTAAGAGAGGAGAAAAATGGAGAGTATTACATGTTAGTTTAATTACATAATAATAATAATATAAAAACACAGTGGGGGAGTTTACCATGTTTTTAAACGGAGTTAGTAATAAAGATCTGAAATTGTAGCAAAAATTAAAGTTATAGGTTACTTTTGAGACTTTTTAAAGACAAATGTGAAAGTTGTACTTTTTGACATACATAAAGGTTAATTTCTGTAATTTTGTCTACATTAATAGGCGTGTTTTTATTTTTAGACGAGTTATCTTAGACCATTCATAGTGGCTTCATGGGGGCTTCATGGAGATTTATAGCGCCTCTACACCGCCCCCTTGGGCTTCACAGGGGCTTTATGGGGAAGGGCTTCATCCTCATAACCGGCGTTATGAAACAAAAACAATTTTATAATATTATTTTTAATCAATTTTCAGACCCCGTTCTTCTACACCCAATCAAACAATAATATTTTAATCCTCGTTGAGCCTCATAAAGCCCCCCAACCACTACACACATATTTTACATAAAACCCCTCATCCCACTTTATTAATATTTTAATCTCATAAAACCCCATTGAGCCTCATAAAGCCCCCCTTACGCATACTCTTATTGTTCTACTCCAAACTATTATTATTGGAACACCCGTCTATATATATAAAGACAGAGAGGGTGTACCAATATAGTCCATTAAGATATATATGATTTATTATTTCTCACCATGATATGTAACTCACTCAATCCCCCTATCTAACCTAGTAAGACTTAACATGGCCTAATAAAGCAAATCATTATTCATTAAGAGCCATCTAACCTAGTATGAATTGTTGTTGCTTACTATGATCTGGTGTGACTTACTACAACTCCGGTTTCTTGCTCCTACTCTAAAATCCTCAATTCAACTCTCAAAGTTCGTAAGTCAGGTCTAGTGGCTATTTTTAAGGTTTTAAATATATTAGAATGGGCCTAAGTGATCAAGTTTGACCAAAACAAACTTTGAGTCGACCTACACCTCCCTCGCGTACCACGGGGATTACTTTAAATGGCGCCGTGCTACATGGCACCTTGTAATTTCTATTGGCAATTGATCTTTTGGGCTCTTTTGTTGGGCTTCTTCTTTACACTTCCCTCCTTATTTCATTGGCCCGATCTGCTTAATTTTTCAAACTGCTCTTTATTGATGATCCATTCTCGACCTCATGTGATCAAAATCTAATAATAATTCTTCAAATTAGCGCCCTTTTTACCGAACACTGAAATAAGACAAAAATAAACCAGTATATATAAAAGTAACTAAAAATACTTAAAAACCTATAAATTCACTAAATAAACAAATGTGTACTAAAAACCAACAAAATACTAATTTAATGACTCAAAAAATACTAAATTAATTGGGAAAAACATACGTGTTTTATAACACATCAGATATCCCTACATTTAACTCTTTTTCGTCCCTCAAAAAGCATACAATGGAATTATAACCAAAATTCTTGATTTCCAAATTCTTTTAATACTTTTATTAGTAAAGCAAAACAATATACTAAATGCAAACTGCTAGTATTGTATTGTGATCCACATAAACCCAACCATCAACTTACCAAGCCCCCTTTTGTGTTTTATCAATTAGGTTCAATTATCTAAGGGTCTCACACTCAAGAATATCAAATCTCTCCTAATCCCGAATCAACTTTATAAGGTGATTATTATCATTTAACACTTTATATAAATACCCTTATGTATTTAGAATCAAATATGATGGAAGATGGGTGAAGTTTATGAGCTTTGATTTTTTTTTTTCATACTTAATTTAGAGGACGTAACAACCAAGTCGCCATCTATAAGGTATATCCATGAGCTTCAGTTTTTTTTTCATAACTTACCCTAGAGGGCGTTTTAACCAAGTCACCATCCCAGATGATAAATCCATAGGCTTCAACTATTATTACTTATGCATTTTTTTTCTTTATCTAGCTTAATTGATGTACATGTGGATATATTTTTTTTCTTGGGCGCCACAATTGTGTGCCTTTCAATTCAACATATTTATAGGCATTTACTTATAGTGGTACATCTTATACTATTAATAATTTCAAACTCAACCAATGATTCTAAGGTGATAACCCATAAGATTTCCGATTATATTATTTTTTTTCTACATTCTAACACTACTTGAAAAACTATCACAGCATGATTGGGCCTACCAACACATCACAAAAAATATACTCTCATTCTTTATATTATTTTATACATATAATATTGGAAAACTGAAAATCCAAAATTTTCTATTATTTTTCACTTAAAAGCACACACAATCAAGGACATTTTCTTAATTTTTTTTTATAATAGACCCAATTAACTAATACTATGTTATCTCTCCACACTTGAATTTCACATTGTCCTCAATGTAGAGAAATAAGAACTAAAAGTAAAAAAATTAATGACACAAATAATTAAAAAAAACTAGAACACACTCCTTTGTTCCAAAAGCTCTCTAGTCTGTAGCATTTTGCTTGCGGATAAAAGCGGCAATTAATCAGTTTTAGCAACACTCAACAAACATATCAAAGCATATAACATGACTTATTATAGTATTGTATCATTTAACACAAATTATTTTTGCATTTTTTTTTCTATAACTTATGTAAACTAGTAAAATTCAACCGCGCTACGTGCGACAATCGGGTTGGCATCGAGTTGCTTTGTTACGATAAGGGCTATCGTTACAAACGAAATACGCTACACATATTTCGTAAACACAATGCGTAACAGACAATTACAAAGCTGTGTAAAACACACTGGTTGACACAGATTGAAATGACGAAATTCATAACGCGGTCCATTGCAAAGATCAAATACATTGTTTCAAACGTTAGTTTAGCACATGCGAAAGCAAACAACGAATATGAATCGTCACAGCCTCAAAAAGCTTAGCGTACACCAATTACAATAAACGTAATATGTTTATACATGAGTGAATTGAACGGTACTTCAACCAATCCCTTATTGCCACGCTTCTGCTACTTCTCTCTACGTGTCTTCAACTCTTGATCATACTTCCACTGGCATTATATTTATTATTATGATGTATTATTATTAGTTTATTATATGTGGACTGTAGTGAGCATCAAGGCACTAAGATGAGGAAAACAACCTAACCAACGCAAAGTCTCATTAATAATAGTCAGGTCTATGCATCAAAACCAAAACTCTAAACCCAAGCAACATACCTGTTAGAATGATCAAAAGCCAAAGCAGTAGCAATGGCCGAATGTGTGGCTACACAATCTATGGCACACGGCGGAACCAGCGGTGACGGCCACGGATGCCGGCGTCAGTGGAACAACCGGCATATGCCGGCAGAGGAAATCTCGGGAGGTGCTTGCCGGGAAAAGGAACCATCATCAAACGGGTGAATCAAGCGGACGCAGTTTACAACGACAAGGTCACAAGGGTTCCGTTTGAGCGTGGAAACTAAGTCTCTGTCTCTTGTCTCACCACCGAGGCAGTTGGTCTGTAGTGGAGTGCTTCGTCTTCGTCGGAATCGAAGGCGACCGTTGAAGAAGCAAAACGGAAGACAAACACCGTCGGAATCGAAGGCCACCGTTGAAGAAGCAAAACGGAAGACAAAAACTGTGGCTAAACCGGGAAGACGAAAAGTTTGGTGTAAAAGTTTGAAAGTCGTGAAGACGGCTGTTGCGCCGACGGTCAAGGATTAATATATGTAGTAATTTGTTGCTATTCTTATAAAAAAATATAATATTATATTTCACTTGATTTGATTTTTCTATGAGTAATGTGTTTTTAGTTTATTATGTATGTTTATTCGTCAACTTTTGTTATTTTTATTTTATTTTTAAAATTTTTTTGTATCTTTCTCCAGAAATTCATTTCCTCCAAACTGAAATTACTTTCCTTATCTTCTATACTATATAAATAAAGAGAAAGTATACGATACAAAGTATCCTTAACGTGAAAAGTGTAAGAAGCCACTACAAGTTGCCACCTTTCAACTTAACCAAACCACGATTAACCTAATTAAACTCCAATTAACTTCAATTGCAGTTAAACCCAAAGGAAAATCAGACTTTTTTTCTCTGTAACTGATTACTACAATCACGTTCTATTTTTGTAAATGATTTAATAACATACGTGAACAATTTCAATTTCGAATTTGAATTATACAACATCAGTCGATCAAATACATTACGATTCAATCACAATACGATCATCATAATCACAGTCAATTGAACTAATTCAGAATGTTCGGTACGTATGTTCATAGTCAATTAAATCAGTTTACAGTAGAATTATGTTTAATTTTTTATTTGGTTTATCATATTTAAAATTATCGGTTGATAAGCAGAGCATTTCTATTGAGAATTCTTTTCCAGATGTGGATAATATTGTTTTTCATGGTACAGTTTATTATGCTCTGTTTTTTATTCAGTTTTTTCAATTAGTTTTTAATGTTGATATTCGTAAACATGTTGTTTGTGGATATTCAGACCTGATCGAGGAGACATAACCAAGATGTGGATATTCATACTTTGAACATCATCAATGATTACAGAAGGATTGGAGGTATTTTAATTATGTTTTTGAATATCAGATGCGTTTAAATTATAAGTGCGTTTATAAGTTTTCAGACATTCATACTTAACATATACGAGTGTGTTTTAAGTAGGATCATTGGTGCGTTTAAAAAGTTCAAACATAGATACTAAACATATATGAGTGCGTTTGAATATGATTCCTGGTGCATTTAAACAGATTAAATTATCAAATTCAATGTGCATTTGAAGTTTTATTACGTGCGTTTATTTTTGAAGGTGTTGCAACTGATGTTCATGTAGAAGATCAAGCTATTAACTCCTTCATTCTTGTGTACCTGAATCACTCAAACCTATAATAAACATGGAGTTTCCTAGTATTGATCATGCACACGGGGTTTATACCAAATATGCAAAGGCTGTTGGATTTTCTATTCGAAAGGGTACCCAAGATGTGCGAAGAGGTGTTTTAAGACTCAAGTACTTTACATGCTATAAGGAGGGTTTTAAGCCAGTCAAAATAGGTGCAGAGAGTTCTAATATAGACGTTAAGACAAGGAAAAGACCGTCTATCCGGACTGTAAAGCTAACTTCTGAGGATGGCAAGACTTTCAAGGTTTATGACTTTGTGGAAAGTCATAATCATGCTTTTGTATCTGAACGTGACATTCATTTCCAAGCAGCTAATAGGAAGCTGACACATACACAAGAAGAGATGATATGTTAGCTGTCTTCATTGAACATGGGTTCTTTCAAAGCTTTTAATATCATGAAGACTAAGTATGGAGGGTTTGAGAATGTTGGTGCAACGACTACTGATTGCAAGAATTTTAAAGGTGGATTAAACACTTTCATTGGTGAGTATGATGCAGATATGATAGTGTTTAGGCTTAGGGATAAGAAGAAGTTCTTGCCAGATTTTTCTTTTGAGTTTTCTGTTAATGAAAAGAATGCACTCACCAGTTTATTTTGGGCTAATGCGTTATGCAAGAGAAACTATATGGAATTTGGAGATGTGGTTTCCTTTGATGCAACATTTAACATCGACAAGTATGTTTTTAATTTTTATGTTTCATATCCAACTATTAAATGTTCATAGTTTTTTAATTTTAATGTGTTTTGTAGGTACAAGATGGTTTTTGTACTATTTACCGAAATTGATAACCACTGTCGGAATGCCACACTTGGGGCATGATTGTTGTCATCTGAGACAACTGAATCATACACATGGTTGTTACAATCATTTGCCAAATCTTTTGGAAGGCATCCAAAAGTGGTTGTAACCGATCAAGACTCTGCCATGAAAAATGCTATCCAGTTGGTTTTTCATAATAGCATATACAGATTATGCATGTGGCACATCATGAAGAAGGGTTTTGATAAGGTCAATATGAATTTTGCATAAAATTACTATGTGCGTTTGTTTTTTTTATGAGGGCGTTTATATAGTATCATTGGAGTTTAGATGTAGTGCACGTGTCCAAATTTTTATCACGTGCGTTTGATATCTGTTGATTTTTATGTACATGCTTTCTAACTAACGTGCGTTTGTTTCTCTGTTTTTGTTTTTTAGGTCGGTAGTGCATTATGCAGTGATGATGAGTTCAAAAAGAGAATTTGTGCAATTATATGTACAGACTCAATCAGTCCAGAGACGTTTGATTTCGAGTGGGGTGTAGTTATGGTTGATTACAAACTAACTGTGAACAATTGATTGACGGACATGTTCAACATGAGATCAATGTGGATCCTTGCTTTTTACCGGGATGAACCTATGTCTGGCCTAATGAGGACAACATCAAGATCTGAGAGTGAAAATCATTTTTTTTGCCAGGTTGCAATCAATTGACTCTTGTTGAGTTTTTCAACCACTTTGAAACTTCCCTTGAAGATCAGAGATTCAACCATAGGAAGAATGACCATGATTCAAGACATACCGTTCCTGATTTTTGGACTAGGAACCATATTGAGGAAAAGGCATTTAAAATATTTACAAGGACTATCTTCTTTGATATTTAGGAAGAAATATATGCCACATATAAAGGGTTAATTGGTGTTCACACCCAAAAGGCTAATGAAGATTTTCTAAAGATTTTTGTTGAAGATCCTCAAGCACATGGTCAAGGTTTTATTGAGGTATTTTTTATACTTTTTTTAGATTTTAAGATATTCGTGCGTTTATCTTTGATAATGCGTGCGTCCAAAGTCATCAAATGAGTTTTCAACATTTTTACAAGTTCTTTTCAAAAAGGAAGTTCATGAGGGTGTTGAGGATGTTACTTGTAGGAGGTATGAATAGTATGGGCTGCTTTGTAGGCATATATTTTTTATGTTAAGGATGTTCAAAGTGAATCGATTCCCGAAGAGATATATTCTAAAGAGGTAGACCAAAGATGCTGTTCCAAATGAAATCAAGTATTCATTTGAAACAGGAGAGTTTGGTGATGACAAGAAGAAAGAAGTTAGACGTATTACAAGGGAGATAGTCTTGGCTGGTGAATATCTTGCAAACACTTTAATTACAGATTTATACTAGTTAACTTTGGTTAATGATCAAATGAAAGAGATGGTTAAGAAGGTTGATGAGGGCAGGTTTAAGAGACCTAGCCATCAGAAGAAGTATGACAGGTATGCTTCTCTTCTTGGTTATGAGAAACCATCAGAGGCCGAACCCACTATTCGACTGCCTAATGGGATCAAGAACAAAGGCCGTTGTAAACAGAAGCGTATAAAGTCCAGCAAGGAAAAACAAGTTAGTTAGAACGTGTAAAAGGAAGAGAACCTGTGCGATATGCAGAGAGAAAGTCCATGATCGACGTAAACATTCAAAGGAGGTTGGTTCAACCCAGCCACAAGTTGAACAAGATGATCAGAATGTCGAAGATGACCTTGAAGATAATGAAGAGGTTGAATTAGAAGATTCTGATGATGAGGAGTAGCTTGTAGATTCAATTTTATACACATGTGTCTAAACATTATAATGTGCGTCTAATGTTTTGTTTGGATACACAGTTCTTTTTTTAAAGTGTTAATTCATTCCGTTTGAATATATACAAAGTGCGTTTATAGCTTAATGTTTTGTTTTGATACACAGTTCTTTTTTTAAATGTTTAATAAGTGCGTTTGAATACATACAAAGTGTTTAGACTATAAATGCAAGTGCGTTTAAAGTATTAATAAAGTGCGTCTATATCATTCCATTAAAAAACATAAACTTACATAACCACCATCACCACCACCATTCAACACCATCAACCACAACCACCATCAACCACAACCACAACCACAACCACCATCACCACCACCATAATAAAAAAAAAAGATATTTACAAACACAAAAAACAACAACAAAAAAACCACCATTAAACCACCACATTCCATCCATCATTTGCCACTCAAGATTGAATCTCTTGCCTTCTGTTTTGCTGCCATATTCTTCATGATGCAAGTCTCTATGTTGCTAAGTGTC
Source organism: Ambrosia artemisiifolia (assembly GCA_032199755.1). NCBI lineage: Eukaryota > Viridiplantae > Streptophyta > Magnoliopsida > Asterales > Asteraceae > Ambrosia > Ambrosia artemisiifolia. Next base: position 37,870,665 of record CM063512.1, read on the forward strand.
TAGCAGATGAGATTATCAAAAGATGCCTGGGTCTGAAGTTGCTCAATAGCTGCATCCCTGAATGGTGTTTTTTCTTCATTCAGTAGCTTCTCAATGAGATCCAAGTTCTTCATACATTGTCGTTGGACCTCATTTTGTACTCCTAGAACTACACAGGAAGAGTTGATGTCATCTCTAACCTCAGAGATGGAATCCACCATGATCACAGTTTTGACTTGCATATTGTTGATTGCATCACTACAGTTTTCTGCCATTTTTTTTAGTTTTCCAGTTGGTATGTGAGTCTTTATGTATTTTAAGTGTGTTTATAGACCAAAAAAATTAATTACATATGATATGTGGTAGTTGAATATTGAATTTCAAGAATTAACTATATTTATTACTAATCAAATCATATTTAGTAGTTAGTAAGATTTTTTGAGTTTTTACCATTTAAATATTCATGTATCTAGATAGGTTGATGTTTTACCATTAATAAGCTATACCACTTGCATGTGTATTTGTAATTCACGTGCATTTGGATATTACAATAAGTGCGTTTAACTTTCTGAAATGTGCGTTTAAACTTATGCACATGCGTTTGTTTGTTCCACCAGTTTAACTTTAAATGCACATTACATATTAACATATATATAACGTGCGTTTAAATAACCCTGTTATCAGTTACGTATTGTTCTTCGTCTGAAACTTTTTTTAACCCATTTTTTATCTTTAATTCTTCTTTTATTATCAAAATCGACAGTTTCTGACAAATAGTACATGCGTTTTTAGTGATAATGAATATGATTTCGACTGATTTTATCGTATAAATTATAATCCTATGTTTTTCTTCTTCGTCTGATAATACGTTTTGATGGAATGTATTCGATTTTATTTTCTGTTATTTTGATTGTGTAATCATTCAGATTGGTTAGTCGATTTCAGTCGTTGAAAAATTATGTTTCGACTGAGTCTGTTGTTACGATTTGAAAAAAATTTAAACGCTTTTTTCTAATTTACCCTTGGTTAGATTAACTCAAATATGATTAGGGTTGTTAATTACCATCTTACCACCGTCTTAATCTAATGGCTGAGAATACTTCTTACGCTTTGTATGTTAAGGTTTTTGCACGTTATCTCTTCCCATAAATAAAAGCAATTATGGGACATGTGTCCTTATCTTAGAGCATCTAAAATTAGTTTCCCCGCTTATTTTTTTCAACCTTTATTTTCGGCCAGTTGTTTTATTCTATTAACTGTCACACCCTCAAATTTCCACCTGCGGAGTTCTACCGCGAGGCGTGTGACACACCAGGATCCAAGTCAACGGTCACAGTAAACAACACTATATGATAAAATACGTAAAATAAAAACACGAATTCAAACCATTTGAAATAACAGCGGAAGCATTGTTTTACAAAACTAAATCCAAAAGTTTCCAAACTTGTTCGATAACAAAACCATGAACCTAAACTAGACGCCGTGCAGACGCGTGCGCCTAAGCCCTGAGATGCTGCTACCTTAGCGACCTGAGAAATCATGCCAAAAACGGGTCAACATATAATGCTGGTGAGTTCACAGGTTTTAAGTTTACAGTTAGTTTCCGTGTGTTGAGCGTTGATCACAAAAATACCATGTCATGAGATGCGTTTAAACAAACGAGTAAACGAACAAACAAGCGTTTCCTACTACTACCACGACTGTGATGCTGAAACCATTACTGACAGCGTTGCTTGAGTTGCTGCCCGTGTTTGCGTTGCTTGTGATGCTAAACTAGAGACAATATGCACCCGCCCGGCTCCTAGCCGACGGGTGGGGTTTGTCAGGCCCAATAGATCTATCTACATTTCCCCGTTGTGCCCGGCACATTCATGGTTTCCCCCAGGGACTTCCTTGTTTCGTCGTGTAGTTATTAAAAGTGTTGTTATTCAAAAGAGTTGTGTTTCAAAAGCGTTGCATTCCAAAAGTGTTGCTTTCCAAAGTGTTGCATTCCAAAAACGTTTCAAAAGCGTAGCGTGTTTACAACAAGTTACTTTCCAAAATAGTTGCGTGTTCAAAATGAGTAAAGCGTTTCCAAAAAGAGTTACATGTTTGTACACAGCATTGAGTTTGTTAAATTGCGTGGCATGTTTCTCCCCCGAAAGAAACATATAAAAGAGGGGCCGTGAACTCACCTTGGGTTGCGTTACTTCGAAAAAGATTTAAACCAACAAGCTATGCTAGCCCCGTCAAGCGGCTACCTAACATACGACAGTTACAAGTACTTAGACTAATAACCCGTAGGTTAGTTAGTCCCTAGATGCCTAGACCATAACCAGGTTTGTTTGAAAATGCGTTGACTGTTAAACTGACCAAATGCACAAGACTCGACATCCCATTGGTGACCCGAGACTCCACGTGTTCATCTCATACTCAAACATACACAAATCATGCAACTTAGTACTTAACATGCGTTAAAGTTCAACGATTCTAACACATAGGTCAAATAACGCACAAACAAGTCCAAACACGTGTTACTATGTTACTAGGCATGTCACGGGGTTCCTATCATGTTCCTAGGTGTCAAATCGGGTTTCGGAATGTCAAAATACACTTATAACAGCATTACACGCGATTAGGAACTTAGCATGCAATTAGGAAAGTCAACATGTGATTAGGGATGGTCAACAGGCAATTACAAGGGCTAATCGCCCCTTGTTATATGTGATTAGGGCTATCCACATGCATTTCAGGCGATTATGGCCATAAGGTATGCAATTCAGGGCTTAACTAGTGATTAGGGTCACAATTGCATGAAATGAAGGCAATTAGGATCACAATTGCATGAAATGAAGGCAATTATGCTCATAATCGCCTTCATGTACACGATTAGGCCTCCAATTCAGGCGATTAGGCCCCTAATCGCCTATAGCATAGGCGATTAGGATCCCCAATCGCCTATAGCACAGCTGATACGTTTTTTCGCGCGTTTAACCCTCCAAATCAGATCCGAAACGTGTAAAAACACCCAATAATCATCCTAACACATTAACAAACATATTTCAAGCAAAACCCCTAAGTTTTCATCGTTCTAACAGTTCCGAATGCGAGCGTTTTCCCAAAATAGTAACTTAACATGTAAACATCACATCAACATGCAAGAACTTGCCCTAAATAGCAAATATCCAGATTTAATCGCATAACCACGTTGTCCGATAGCATCCTACTGTTCTAGCATCATCCTAGAGCAAACCCTAACATCAAACAATCAACAACATACCTCATATCATCCTTAATCATTCATAATCTTTCAAATGGGTCAAAACATTAAGTATCAACAATACACAACCAAAACCATTCAAACTCCTAGAACATCATCATACTAACTTGTAACAGCCATAAACATCATAACAACACAAAAACAATCATGATTCAATCCTAAAAATCCTATCTTTAATCACATATAACACATGTAAAGGTGTGGGTTTGTTTAAAAACGGTTTTAAATGGATTTTCAAAGACAAAAACATTTATAAGTCAGGTCTGGACGTTTAGGGAGTAAACTATAATCATTTAAAGGTTTGGGTTTGAAGAACACACCTTGGATTTAAGGGGAAATGATGGAATAAGCTTGGAAATGGTTGTTTTGATGTAAAAACGAGTTCCTGAGAGTGTTTGTGTGTTGGTTTAGGGAGTAAACTATAATCATTTAAAGGTTTGGGTTTGAAGAACACACCTTGGATTTAAGAGGAAATGATGGAATAAGCATGGAAATGGTTGTTTTGATGTAAAAACGAGTTCCAGAGAGTGTTTGTGTGTTGGTATGGGTTATGGGACGGCTAGGGTTGCATAAATGGTGTTTTGGAGGTCAAGGGTGGTATTTATAGGCGTTTCTAGTCGTCAGGTACAGTATAGGAGATTATGCAGCTCTATCAGGCGATTAGGGCTGCTAATCGCCTTCACTATAGGCGATTAGCCCCCCAATCGCCTATAGACTTGCCCAATCGCCCTCCACAAGAAGCTAATCACCCTCATGAAGGCGATTAGGGATTCCTAATCGCCCTCAGGGCCTGGTCCGAGGTGTTTTGCGCGTTAAACTCCGTTTTAACATATGTTAACACGTTTTCACATACCGACAAGTCACATAATGATTATAAACACATAATACATGAAAATAAACACGTTCACACTCGTTCACCAATTCCCGGGACTCGAGACTTGCGTGTGTTAAAACCCCAATGGTGTGCGACTCGACTGACCCTGTTATGTGTAACGTATGCGCGACTCGCTAAGGTAGACTTACTAAGTTTTCGAAAAGTTAGTTACCGGAGTTTTCCGGGTGTCACATCATCCCCATGTTGAAAGAATTTTCGTCCCGAAAATTTCCCGAAGTCGAAGAAAGAAATCAAATAAGAAGAAAAATTTTCCGGGTCGTCACATCATCCCCCTGTTGAAAGGAATCTCACCCCGAGATTCTTTCGGCCCCAACAGTGATGAGCGTCGACCTCTGTGCGTGCCCAAGTAACGTTTCCCCAAAGTTCAACGAGTGAAAGTCATGAATCAAAGCGCGACAGTAACATCCGGGAACCCACCTCCCTAATTGTGAGTATGAGACAAAAGACTCCCCCGACCGAAGGCCTACTGGAGACTACTATGATCGGTATAACTAACCCACCGGTACCGTCCAAGTAGCATCCCCAAAGGACCCTCGTCGACCCAAAGAATAAGAAGTAAAGGCCAACCCGCAAAGAAAACACCCGAAAACATGAACACACACTAATGCGGATAAAAGTAGAACCAAAGCGTAGCAAGAGATGAGAAAGAATACGTACGGGTAACAGTGTCCGGGTCCTCCTGGTTCTCCCTAGCCCCAATAACATAAGCACGAGCAGCTACACCACCGCCCTGGTTGTTTCCTCCCTCCCTCGCTGTACTTGCCTCCCCCTGGTTCAGCTTTGGGCAATTTCGCTTGAAATGCCCTGTTTCACCACAATTGAAGCACCCTTGATTCCCCCGAGGAGTAGGAGTAGCGGCGACTGCTTGAACCTGCCCTGCCTGAATGCTGGCCCTACAATCCTTGGCCAGGTGACCATAGGGATGACAATGGTTGCAACGAAACGTATCACAACTCCCAACATGATGGTACCCGCACTGGTTGCACTTGGGGTTCTTTCCAGTGTATCCCCCTTGATTCTGAGTCGACGGTGACCCCACCGCCCCTAGCTTCCTGGTCTGCTGCTGTGGCTGTTCTTGAGCTGAACTCTTCCCCGAGCCTTCCCATTTGCGCTTGCTGCTCTCTGGAGCCTTGACAGTCGAACCACGAGCAGGTAAAATACCTTCATTCACCTTCAGATTAGTCATCCGATGAGCCGATTGAACCACCTCTGCATAAGTAGGAAGATTTCCTGCAGCCACCAATCCCGCTATCTCTGGTACTAGCCCCGAAACATAATGCTCGATCCTCCTATACTCTGGCGCATGCAAATCAGGACACAGCACTGCCAACTCATTACGCCTCACAGTGTACTCCTCTATCTCCGAACCAACCATCTTGAGGTTCCAAACCTCATGTTCCAACTTCTGGATCTCCTCCCTGGGACAGTACTCCCTCTTCAAGAGCTGAACGAAGTTCTCCCATGGCATGGCGTAAGCTTCCCCCAAACCCATGTTCCGAGTAGTAGAGTTCCACCAGGTCAAAGCAACATCCTGGAAGAGTGCGGCAGCATACTTGACTCGATCCTCAGGAAGACAGTTACACATCAAGAACACTGACTCCACCTTCTCCAGCCACTTGAGCATGCCCACAGCCCCCTCAGTGCCAGCGAAATCATGGGGCTTACAATCCCGAAACATCTTGTACGTACACATGGCTGGGGGTGGATTAACAAACACCCAATAATCATCCTAACACATTAACAAACATATTTCAAGCAAAACCCCTAAGTTTTCATCGTTCTAACAATTCTGAATGCGAGCGTTTTCCCAAAATAGTAACTTAACATGTAAACATCACATCAACATGCAAGAACTTGCCCTAAATAGCAAATATCCAGATTTAATCGCATAACCACGTTGTCCGATAGCATCCTACTGTTCTAGCATCATCCTAGAGCAAACCCTAACATCAAACAATCAACAACATACCTCATATCATCCTTAATCATTCATAATCTTTCAAATGGGTCAAAACATCAAGTATCAACAATACACAACCAAAACCATTGAAACTCCTAGAACATCATCATACTAACTTGTAACAGCCATAAACATCATAACAACACAAAAACAATCATGATTCAATCCTAAAAATCCTATCTTTAATCACATATAACACATATAACACATGTAAAGGTGTGGGTTTGTTTAAAAACGGTTTTAAATGGATTTTAAAAGACAAAAACATTTATAAGTCAGGTCTGGACGTTTAGGGAGTAAACTATAATCATTTAAAGGTTTGGGTTTGAAGAACACACCTTGGATTTAAGAGGAAATGATGGAATAAGCTTGGAAATGGTTGTTTTGATGTAAAAACGAGTTCCAGAGAGTGTTTGTGTGTTGGTATGGGTTATGGGACGGCTAGGGTTGCATAAATGGTGTTTTGGAGTCAAGGGTGGTATTTATAGGCGTTTCTAGTCGTCAGGTACAGTATAGGCGATTATGCAGCTCTATCAGGCGATTAGGGCTGCTAATCGCCTTCACTATAGGCGATTAGCCCCCCAATCGCCTATAGACTTGCCCAATCGCCCTCCACAAGAAGCTAATCGCCCTCAGGGCCTGGTCCGAGGTGTTTTGCGCGTTAAACTCCGTTTTAACACATGTTAACACGTTTTCACATACCGACAAGTCACATAATGATTATAAACACATAATACATGAAAATAAACACGTTCACACTCGTTCACCAATTCCCGGGACTCGAGACTTGCGTGTGTTAAAACCCCAATGGTGTGCGACTCGACTCGACTGACCCTGTTATGTGTAACGTATGCGCGACTCGCTAAGGTAGACTTACTAAGTTTTCGAAAAGTTAGTTACCGGAGTTTGCCGGGTGTCACATTAACTAACATTCCTTTTCTTTTGCTTTTTTAGTCCTTTTATTCAATTAACTAACTTTTTTTTTCTTTTGCTTCTTTCCATATCCATCCTCAAACACTAACAACTATATCACCGCACACATCATTCCATCCGTAGCCTCAATTGATCATCCTCTCGAAGGTGAGTATATCCGAAAGTTTATTTCTTCATCTTAACTTTGTTTGTTCGATTTCATCACACAACCGTATATTTTTTATTAGGGGTTTTGTTATAATCTTCTCACTATCTCTCTGTGCAAGGTTAGTATACACATTCGTGAGTTATATTTTATATGATTGTCTACCTTTAATTCAAGTCTGGAGCATTTTGTTATACGTTTTCAATTACCAAACCCTAATGGCGAACGACGAAATATTAACCATTCATGTTTTGTTTTATTAGGGTTTTGTTATCCTATTCTCGATTTGGCCCATGTCAAGGTTAGCGTACGGTTTTCATTCATATATGTGATGTTTAGAATTTAAACTAATCCATTCCAACATTTCATATGTATTGGATATATTGTGGTTTTGATTTTTTTATAGTCCTTGATTTTAGTAGTAATGAATGCTAGAATTTTGACTAACTGTATCAAACTTTTTCATAATTTCTGATTGAATATTGTGAAATCACGATTACGACGTTCAATTCACGGATTATGACTTTTTTAAAATCTGGATTCAACATTCCTTAGATGCTTTTCAATCATATGTTCTTAAATTGTGATTCATGATTCGTAGACTCTCTTTGATTTCACTAGTTTAATTTTGATATTTATGACTGTTATATTATTAGGGGTTTCGATTCTATGTGGTAATGAGATTGACACATTACAACCATAAGGTATTCAATCAATACCGACTTGCAGATTATTTATTCATTTGTTTTTTATTAGTTGTCTAATAAATTTAAATCATATATCATAAATTTGTTCAGTTTTGATTTAGTTGATAATCCTGTCTAGGTTGTTAGTTTAAGTATTTTTGGTGTGTTTGACCTTTATTTGTATTATTTTAGAGTTGCCCGTGTAACACGCGAGATCTAACCTTGTGTTTTCCTATATATATTTTAAAATTTTCAATCTCCCTCCTCCTCATCCTAGATTTATTCACTCTCCCACCAAAATCATTTCACTGTCAACAGAAAAGAAGTACGAGAGTCAATAATAACTGTGGATATAAGCTACTGATCATTTGTACCATGTTTTTAGGTTCATCTGGAGATCACTAGCGCAAGGCCGGCTTAATGTTTTTGGAGGCCCTAAACGACTTACAAATGTTGAGGCCCTTTGAAGTGATCCATATATACTAGCTTACACATATTAGCCATGCCCCCACAGTGACCACCCTTAGGCAAGTGAATTAGTTGTCCTATTGAACTTAGATCTTGGGATCTCCAGTCAACTAAGTTAGGTTTCCTTCACATGCGCTCTTACCATGGGCTTTAGTCGCATTCCACAACTTAATCTCTAATCAACCCTCAGGTTGTTGGATCCATTAAGTATCTTTGACTTCGTCAAGTCACTACTGATAATTTTGCAATTGAGATAAGTTGTACTAACATGTTATCGACTCGCAAGTCCTTCATGCCTTTTTGTCAACTTGTAAGACTATAACTTGTGATCTCAACTTAAATCTAGTTATAATGTCTTACCTTTAGAATACAATGAATCTCATTTCAATACGAACACGTATTCATTATGCATATGGCCAATATGCTCAATCATCAGACATTAAAATCAAACCGGTTCGCATCTGAGTCTAATCAATTAGATTGACTCCTTATCAAGCTGGCATATGAGTCTAACCAACCAGATTAACTCCTTATGACCATTGTGTATTCTAGTTGACATCTGAGTCTAACCAACCATATGGCTCCTTACAACCCCAACCTTTATTGCCAACTTTTAACTTCATATTATCAAATGCAAGTTACCCCCCACATTTAAGCATTATTGGATTGAAAAATCCAACACGAGATAGTAAAGAAATGTAATTTTTTTACATGGATTGAGAGATTGCTCAAACACCATTTCTTCAACCCTTAAATGGTTGTTCCTTAAATGGATCTCTCCCCCATAGGGCTGTAAACGAACCAAACGAACACGAAAAAGGCCTTGTTGATGTTCGTTTGTTAAGGAATTAATGTGTTCGCGAACTGTTCACTAACACTTACCGAACGGGATTTTTTGTTCGTGTTCGTTTGTTAAGAAAATAACGTGTGTTCACGAACTGTTCATGAACACTTCCGAATGAGATTTTTGTTCGTGTTCGCTTGTATTTATTCGCTAAATTTAGGTTTCGGACAAAAACGAACACAAACAAACACAAATAAATGTAAACGAACACAAATAGGCATTACTGAACAAAAACGAGCACAAACTAACACTTTAAATTCTGAAAATTTGCATTTTTTATCGCTAACATTGTCCGACTAGATATACTAATGCAATTACTCAAATATACATGACATAATCTTGATCACATGATGTCTTATAAAAACACAGAGGTATCATATTAAACTTAAAATCCTCGTTTAATCCACCAAAAATAACAGTTAATCAAAATAGTTAAAGTAATATTAACATGTGTTCTACTAATATATGTTAAATAATCTACCACTGGGAAATTTGAAATACTTAAATTAAATATAAAAAATTAAAAACCCTAATGAACTATCGAACAAAAACAAATATACACGAACACGTTACCAAACGTTCACGAACATAAACAAACGAACGCGGCCTCTGTTCATGTTCGTTTGTTTAGCTAAACGAACGCAATTTTTTGTTTGTGTTCGTTCCTTTATTAAACGAACGAACACAAACGAACTTCCCGCCGATCAGTTCACAAACTGTTCGCCGAACGTTTGGTTTGTTTACAGCCTTACTCCCCCACATTACTTGCACTTTGATCAAGTTTAAGAATATAACTCACGATGAGTACTGGACACCTTGATTAGATAACAAATAGCTACATCTTTGTGCCAGTCTAGTCATTCGAGTATACTGTTCACCTCATATTCCACTTGTGCACAAGAGGTTTTAAATCTAAACAAGGCAAAATATGCCTTAGCGTGAAATGCCAACACTTATTCGTGTACGAGTTCTTATCACTACACTTAGAAAACCGCATAGAATCATTATCAATGATCTAGTTAATCGGTTTTTCTCAACTTATTCCATTAGACTGAATGAATTCATACTTTTAGACTTTGTTATACACCAAATTCATTCTCATTCCGTCTTATAATTAATTTGAATGTTTAAAGTTAATTTAATCTCCACAGAGCATCTAAATTAACATGTACTAGTCTAGCATGTTTTAGACTACAATACTCTAGCACGTGAACAGAAGATGCATCATTCTGATTCTTCACAGCCTTAGGAGATAAACGCATCATCTCTTACCAACATTCATTCTTTTTTTATACATGGCCATGAGATTTTTTTTTCATATAGTCTCATATGTATGTTACATAAACATGCATTTTTCATTATTCGGTCTAAGAATATATTTTTTTTCCGAAGGCTTCACCATTAACTTATACGTACTTGACTATAAGTCTTATCTCAAGTAACTCTGGTGAACACATTCATCACCCACAAAAGGTATGAATAGGATAAATGTATAATCACTTTTATGTTGATATGAAATCATTTAGATTCACACTCAACAAAACAACTTCAAAATTGTGTCTTTAAGTGACATGCCTTGTCGTTTTCTTTTAAAGCTATGCATATTTAGGACACTCTTCCAATTTTAAGGTTAGAACCTTTACATACTTTCAATAACTTGAAAGTGGTAGACATATCAACATGTCCTCCATTTCTAATGGTACTTTTTGAACAAGTCTTGCCGGATTCATTAGAGATTTGTATTAACATATATTTCTTTCATATGTTAAAATTCACACTTGTGAATTTCCACAATAACTTCTAATGAAGTATGTCGACATGTAACATGTTTGTGTATTTCATCTCAATACACTCACCACTTTCTTTCATGATTATCTCATGATGTGGTTAAACATTTGATGTCTTTTCTCCGACTTATAGTCAATGCAACAACTTTTAAGTTGTTTATGTCCAAATCTTTTCATGTACTATCCGTTTATAACAATGCTCTTTAATCATTGTATCGTTGACGTTATAATTATTCTTAGAAAAAGAAAAAAAACATTTCATACGTCACAAACCTTTGATTTATTTCTTCGTAAAAAATTTCATGTGTTATCCGAAGATATTGAACACAAAACAATAATATACATTCAAAATTAAATTATAAAGTGCAAAACACTTTTAAAAGTTTAAACAGATACGTAGACATATCTACACATCAAATCTCATAGTGTTATCATCTTCAACACTTTTATCATCCGATCAAAATCGTCACAACGATATCGTTTCATAACATGTCTTGATAACTCTATGCACTTATAAGTAGAAGTTTCTCATTTCATCGTGAAATTCTACACTTGAACAGTCACAAATCTACTCATAACAACAACAAGTTGTTACAAAGACCAATTAAGTAGTGAAGCTTGAACAATTAATCTTGTTTACAACAACACCAAGTTGTTTTCCGCCGTATAGTGTCATCGAGAACACTACTTTGGTTCAACATATGCTACATCTAGCAAAAGTAACGAACCGTTTGAATTATCAAAACTATGCAAAACTTTGTTTTAAAAATCATTATAAAACATTCCTTTTGTTTTGCAATATCAGTACGGGTTTATGAAACCGTATATCGGAACCCAAAATAACAAACTTTTTATATGGTTTTAGTTTAATACACATGTACTATAACAGTTTCTAACACACATGTTAGAAAAAAACTCATGTTATAACGCACACGTTAAAAAATTCGATGTTTCCATAAAACGTTTTCCAATGATATAGTTCATAAAAGAATCCATTTATAATGAACATATTAGAAAAATAAAATGTTTACATAAAACACTTTCCTGGTCATCGTGGTATACAAAATAAACCCTTTCTAACAAACAAGTTAGAACATAAATGATCATAACGTGCACGTTAGAGTCATTTTTTTACATGAAATATTTCCGAATATTCCATTTCATAAAATAGATCATATTTAAGTTCGTATCAACGATAGAAGTTTTCTAACACACATGTTAGAAAACTAAAACGAGTTCTAACTCACATATTTAGAAGTAGTAAAACTTCAATACGAAATATCTTAAACACGGGTCTGGTTCAAATATTAAACCATTTCTAACACACATGTTAGAAAATAAAATAATACATCCCCTTTTAAAACCGATGGTTTTTATGAACCGTTTCTAACACACATGTTAGAAGACAAATGATTACAAAAATCATTTTTGAAATTGAAGGTTCTATAAACCTTTTCAGATATACTAGATAGTAATAAACGGTTACAAAAATCGTTATAAAACTTATCAATAAATCAGTTCTAACACGCTCGTTAGAATTAAACGATTACACAATCGTTAAGAACTTGACAATTTATATACAATAAACAAATTCTAACACCATCGATAGAAGTATATGATTACAAAAATCATTATCATGAAGGATCAAATGAGAAGAAAGTTAATGTGAGAACAAATGACATAATTATAAACATTAAATACTTTAACTCTTCTTACATTAATTATTATCTCTCTAATTAATTAGTCACTTTATCTTACACATTATCAAAATTTGTCCTACACATATCAAAATTCATCCTACATATATCCAAAATTATCATATATTATCCTACACATATCGAGATTATCATACGTTTATCCTACACATATAAAACTTCACCCTACACATATCAAAATTCTCATTCACTTTAATTAGATTTGCTTTGAAAGTATATAATTAAAAATTAATTATGGGTTTCATTTATTGAACTAGTTTATGGGGTTACAAAAAAGAAATAAGTTATCTAACATTAAATACAATTAATATATGGAAGATTTCTATTGGTTAATATTTGTTCTTTTTCTTCTTACAAGTTATTTTATTCTCATTTGAACTCTCCACTAGTAGAGAGTTCAAATGAGAAGAAAAAGTATTATAAGAAGAAAAAGAACAAATTTAGACCAACAGGAATCATTCATATAATAATTGTACTTAATGTTAAATAAATGATTAGTTTTTTTGTAACCCCCCTTAAACTAGTTAAATTAATGAAACTCATAATTCAATTTCAAAATATATTCTTTCATATCAATCCTAATTTATAGTGAAGGATGATTTCGATATGTGTAGGACAAATGTAGGTTGAATTTCTATATGTGTAGCATTAACGTATGATAATCTCGATATGTGTAGGATAAACGAGTGATAATTTCGATATATGTAAGATAATTTTTCATATGTGTAGGACAAAATTTCATAATGTTTAAGATAAAGTATTAATGACTAATTAATTAAAGAGATAATAATTAATATATGATTTAAAGTATTTAATGTTTCATTTCTTCTTTTTGTTCTCACATTAAGTTTTATTCTCATTTGACATGAAGAGTTCAAATAAGAAGAAAAGGTTTTGTAAGAAGAAAAGCAACAAATTCTAACCAATAGTAAACCTTCATTTAATAATTGTATTGAATGTTAAATTGATTTTTTTTGTAACCCTCTCAAAACTAGTTAAATAAATGAAACTCATAATTTATTTTTAAAATATATTTTTTTCTAAATCAAACCTTATTTAGAGTGAAGGATAATTTCGATATGTATAGGATATATGTTGGATGAAATTTTATATGTGTAAGATAAACGTATGACAATCTCGATATATGTAAGATAAACATATGATAATTTCGATATATGTAGGATGAATTTTTATATGTGTAGGAAAAATTTTTATAATGTGTAAGATAAAGTGTTAATAACTAATTAATTAGATAGATGATAATTAATGTAGGAAGAGTTAAATTATTTAATGTTTAAGCATTATGTAACTTCTTCCTTTTGTTCTCACATGAAGTTTCTTCTCATTTGATCCTCCCCCTATTGATTTATATGTATATATATATATAAATATTTATATATCGATTACAAAAATCGTTATAACACTTATCGGTTTGCATAAAATAAACCGGTTCTAACACGCTCGTTAGAAATAAATGATTACAAAAATCATTATAAGGCTTTTTAGTTTATCAAAATAAACTATTTCCAACACTCATTATAAGAAACGAGACGTTTAGACAAACTTTTCAAATCAATATATTTTTTCTAATATAATCATTTCTAACACACATGTTAGAAAATAAAACGTTTACAAAAAACGTACTGTTTATGAAATAAACCAAGTTCTACGCGAACGTTATGGAATTCAACATTTACAAAAAAAATGTATGGTTTACACCAATAAACCCAGTCTAACACACATGTTGGAAAAATAACGATTTAAAATCGTTATAAAACCAAATGGTTGAGTCAAAATACCATTCTCTTTGTATCACGGTGTAGGATTAAAAATCGTTATAAAACCAAATGGTTGAGTCAATAAACCCAACAAGTTGTACTACATACATATTTCCCAAAAAAAAAAATATTTACAAGATTATATAAAAAGCTCTTAAATATTTTTTATTTTAAACCATTTCGTGAACCCAAAATCCTTATAAATAAGGTTTTAAGATTGTAACAACAATCTCGCGAAATCTGTTTTAAGATTGTAGGAGATGGGTCACGATTTTATTATAATAATAAAATAATAAAGATACTCTCTTTATTCAATTTTGGGAAATCGTAGTACACACACCGTATATAAATCCAAACAAAAATAATATAAATTACATCATAAAATGATTCAAACCGAAGTCTTCAACAAGAATTTGAATTGCGTCTTCTTATCCGAATCTTTGCTCACGTCTTTTTGTACATTCATTCTTGGCTGCAAGAATAAACAAACATAATGTTGAGGGGTGTGGCTGAGGCACGTGTTCAACACGCTTCTCTTAAAACAGATTTCGCGTCTCTACCAAAGATAACGCGTCTGTCTCCCAGGGTACAACAGCCGAAACAGTCTGTACTGCCGGAGAAGGCCACACGCCCAAGGTTACACCGAATATGTTTTGGTGTTAGAACTAATGTAACAAAAGATGATGATAAAGTAGTGAAATTAAGTAGAGAAAAACTTATCTCTATAAGTTTCGAACATATGTGTGAAGTATTTCTTTTTCTTCGAGAACTCTTCATGTATGCATGTTTCTCTCATTGTATTTTTCTAGTATGTTTCTTGCATTTCAAATGAGGCATAAAGCCTACACTTTTTACAAGAGCAATGAGTAGTTGAAGAGTGTAACTTAATTTGAGTCATAAAACTCTAATCAAGTGACATAAAGAACTCTACTCAAGAGTCTTTTTAATGATTTCACTAAATTTCAATTAACTTTCCATTCATCACCGTATTAAATTTTCTTCTTTCCAACATTGAGGAAGTGCAAAACGGATCTAGCTGGATTTGAGGTCTCCTGTTTATGATCCTCATTCAAAGCTGCAACGACAAACGCTTGCGGCTATCGGACGACTAACGTGCAACCCAATAATTTCTAAAAATTACCAATCCAAGATACGACTTAAATGGACGTTTCTACGCAAAAGGCGACCTTAATTAACATAATTCAATAAGTCTAAAACGTATGCCCACAACAGGTGAAGAATTAGGACTTGAACAGATGTTACTGTGAATTCGTTGAGTGTCACAAGAAGCGTTCTTGATGTCATCAACCACGCACACGACGTCAACGTCAAAAGCACCGTCTATTAGTTTTGACAATTCCATGAAGATTGTGGTGTAAGGATGAGCTCGGTAGTACCAAAGGTACCGATCCTGAAAATCATCAAAACTGGGTACCGGTATCGGTAACGAAAATGTTCAGTACGATACCAATATTTCAAGGTAAAAATCTTTAAAATATCGATACCGTACTGAGTTGAAAGTACCAATCCCGAAAATGCCAAAAGGTGGGTAACGAAAATCACTTGGTTTTGGTACCTGATACATTTGATGCCTAGTGTGGTGGTTATTGATGACGTTGGGGGTGGCTGGTGGTGGTAAACAGCCGAGCATTGAAACTCAACTGATTACCCGAACAAATATGGAAGGTTCAAATAATTGGGTATTCTATGAAATTCAAATTTCGAAACTCTAAAATTTTCGGGATTCCGAAAATATGGATCAAGTTGGATATTCTTTGAATTTGAAAAATCAAAATAAGGATGAGTTGTTTTCATCACTTAGGTTATAATCTAGTGGTAGAGAGGAAATCCTCTCTTGGATGAGGTTGGGAGTTCAACTCCAAGAGCGTGCAAAAAAAAGGTGTAAAGAAAGAGGGCTAAGAAATTAGCCGTTAAAAACAAAAGGACGAGTTGTTTTCAAAGACGGATAGTATGATGCAGGGTTTATCCATCCATAAGTTTAAAATTCTAGGACTTATTTCTTTTATCATTTTATTTAGTTTATTTTAAGTTGGTGTTTATGTTTAGTTAGTTTATCTCTAACTGTGTTAGTCTCTAGTATAAATATTGTACTTGGTGAATGTTTATGCTCACTTTTTGTTGATTATTGAATATAAAGGTCTATGTTCTTGTAACCTCTTGTTCGTTTATCGTTTTTGATTAAATATTTGTAATTGAGTCATTTGTTCTGTATCCGCATCATATATGCTAAATGTAGGGTGTGTATATGTAGATTCATTTAGCAAATGTTCTCAAGATCTTGGGAAAAAACCCTTGAAGATTAGATAAAGGCAAAACCACTTGCTATTTCTTTCATGCAAATAACAAGCATCATATATCATGTGCTTTGGGATTAACTTACCAACCCCTTAGTATTTAAAAGTTGATATGTAACTATTTAAAGATTAACATGTTTAGAATTTGAACCTTAAACTGTTAGGATGTAATTATGTAAACAAGTTTCCTTAATATGTTACAAGCATTTAAAATGATGACTTTGTTATCCGTTTTACTAAATTTGTTGTATACATTATACACATTTATACAAGAAGATACAATTAGACAAATAACAAATGTAAGCATAAACCATGTGAATATAAATCATCTTTAATGCAGTTTTCAACTATTTCATTGGCGTCCCAGACTTCGCAAATAAAAATTCATCCTGATTTCTCGTTTCAATATCTTGTTGAGTTGATAAATCTAACTTAACCTCGTGATCACTGTGACAATCAACCCTGGGTCAATCAAGTGTCTTGTAGATGATTCATGAGAGAGTGGTACAGCTATAAGATCTAATGCATCAGAGTCCTCATAGTCAACAAAACGTGTGGAGAGGCCGGTTGTCTTGAAACGGTGGAGTTTAGCTCCAGTTGTAGTTGTTGGATAGATAGGCGATGCCATTGAATGAACAGGGCTACCAGTAAGACTATTCCCTACTGATCGTGTTGGGGACTTTCCACCTTTGCCTTCATGCTTCCTCTTCACCACCATACGCCAATTTTATTGGAGCACAATATTCACAGAATATCTCCTTCCCTATTTTTTCTATCTATCATTACTAGTTGCCATGTTTATCTTGTTTGGTTTCTCTATTTATTCTCTTGTATTGATTCATTGTAATCATCAGAAAATAATACAAAGAATTGTTCTCTGAATTACCGATTCTAACTTGGTATCAGAGCGGTTCTGAAACCCTAAGAAAACCTAACCGACAATGGTCGGAGAAGATAAACAAAAAGGTCCCGAGGGAAGCACAGGGACTGCCATCGACCATGATTCACCCTACTACCTGCACCCATCCGATTTCCCCAAACAGCTTCATGTCAATGATGTCCTCACGGACAATAACTATGCAGATTGGTTGCAAGAGATGACTAATTTTCTCTTTGCCAAGAATAAGATGGACTTCATTGATAGCACCATCACGAAACCAGAAAGCACCGCATCGGATTACAAACAATGGATGCGATGTGATGCTATGATAAAAGGGTGGCTTACTGCAGCCATGGAGAAGAATATACGTGACAACGTGAAGTATGCGGCCACTTCAGCAGAAATCTGGTCTGATTTGCAGGAAAGGTTTGGCAAAGAAAGCGCTCCTAGGGGTTATGAACTGAAGCAGAAAATAGCAGCCACGAGACAGGAAGGTTCGACTGTCTCCACATATTATACTCACCTACGGTCACTGTGGGATGAAGCAACACAATCTTTTCCACGATGTTCCTGTAACAAGTGCACCTGTGAACTAGGTAAGAAGATCATTCAACATCTTGAGAAGGAGAAGCTTTATGAATTTCTCATGGGTCTTGATAACGATTTTGCCGTTATCAGAACCCAAATCTTGGCAACTAAACCAACTCCGATCCTGGGAGTGGCTTATCATATGGTGGCGGAAGACGAAAGGCAAAGGGCAATATTGAATGAAAACCGAACAGTGCCTGAAGCGGCTGCATTCAAGGCGTTCCAGAAACGTGAAGGAGGGTCTTGGCAGCCGAAAGATAAGGGAACCAGCCGACAAGGAAGGGAAGCAAAGGAAAATGATCACTGCACCTTCTGTGGAAGGAATGGTCACAAGCGTGAAGGGTGTTTCAAACTGATTGGATACCCAGATTGGTGGCCAGGAAAGAAAGAAGAAAAGACCAAACCAAAGGCTGCTTGTGTTGAGACAAAGTCCAGCCCCATACCCGGCATGAGCGATGAACAATATCAAACTTTTCTGAAGTTTTTTTCAGGTTCTGGAGTAGGGGATTCTGATGAAACAAGGACCGAAGCAAATATGGCAGGTAATGGGAGTGATACCTTCATTATGGACTCGGGTTGCACCGAATACATAACCTATTTGCTCGATCTTCTCTTGAATAAGAGAAGAACCTCTAATGAAACGCCGGTCACAATACCAAATGGAAGCGCCATTCCGGTTGAAGGAAAGGGCGATCTATCACTTCCAGGAGGAGTGAAACTAAGAGGGGCCCTTTACATACCAAGATCTAAAATGCGCTGTAACTTTTTTTCCTGACTTCTTTGTCATGCAGGGGTTACGAACGAGGAACTTGATTGGATCGGGTGAATGCCGAGGGGGATTGTATCACTTGAAGGTGACCAAGGAAGATAGAAAAACGATGATGGTAACAGCAGATACATGGCATAAAAGGTTGGGTCATGCTTCAAAGGAGAAACTCTCAAGTGTCGATTTCCTTAAGAGTAATTCCATTAAACTTAGTAGTGATTTTTGTGATTCTTGTGCTAAAGCAAAACATCCCCGAACATCTTTTCCTTCTAGTTTTATTAAAACTACTCATTGTTTTGAACTTATTCATTGTGATATTTGGGGAGGTTATCGAATGCCATCTTACACACGGGCAAACTTTTTCCTTACCATAGTTGATGATTTCAGTAGATCTGTATGGGTTTTTCTCATAAAGCACAAAAGTGATGCCAGTGAATGTTTGGTAAATTTTCATAAAATGATCCAGGTCCAGTTCGGGAAAAATATAAAAAGGGTTAGATGTGACAATGGTGGAGAATTTACATCTAATTCCATGATTGATTTTTATAACAAAAATAGAATTATGTTAGAAACCACATGCCCACACACCCCTCAACAAAATGGGGTGGTGGAAAGAAAGCATAGGCATCTCCTTGAAACGGCGCGAGCCCTAAGGTTTGAGGGCAATGTTCCAAAAAGATTTTGGGGAGAATGCATATTAACCGCTGCGTATTTAATAAATCGTCTCCCTTCCAAGGTTATAAAAAATAAGACCCCTTATGAGTTGGTTTGGAACCAAAAGCCCAAATACAATCATTTGAGGGTCTTTGGTTGTTTAGCCTATCACATAAATAATAACACCAAGGGAGATAAGTTTGAAGCAAGGGGGAGACCTGGGGTGTTTCTAGGGTATCCTGGAGGGTCGTACAAAATTTATGATTTTGAGAACAAGAAAATTGTCATTAGTAGGGATGTATTGTTTTGCGAAAACTATTTTCCCTTCAAAGCTGTGAAGAAAAATGAGGCCACCATTGATGATGATGAGCCCATAAAAATCTTGAGTGGGCTAAACTATGACATACCCACCAAAACCCAAATGGTTGGTGAAAATAATGTTGAGATAGAGGGCCTCGAGCCCACTGTTGAGATAGAAGAGGATGTAGAAACCAAAAGCCCAACCAACTCGCAAGAAAGCTCCGAGCCCACTACCTCGGATTCGGCCCCAACCCCCAACCCGCAACCAATTCCAAACCTTGATAATGAAACCGAACAAAACATCCCTGATCCTTCTGATGAGAATGAGCCTCGAGCCAAGAGGAATCGATCTCGACCTACATGGTTTGATGATTACATAGTGAAGCTTCCCCCCTCGGTCAACCATTCACAATCCGCATCCGATCAGGTAGCCTCTACGGTACACCCTATTTCCCATTTTGTTTCGTATAATAAATTCTCAAGCTCTCATAAAGCCTTCTTGTCATCTATTGATTCTAATGATGAACCAAGTTGTTTTGAGCAAGCTGCACAGGGTGCACGGTGGAAGAAAGCCATGCAAAAAGAAATCAAGGCACTTGAAAAGAATGGAACTTGGACTTTAGAAGAGTTGCCACAAGGAAAACGTGCCATTGATTCAAATGGGTCTATAAAACGAAATATAAATCCAATGGGGAGATCGAGAGATTCAAAGCTAGACTCGTAGCCAAAGGTTTCACACAAATGGAAGGGGGTAGACTATCATGAAACGTTTGCTCCGGTAGCTAAACTTGTGACTGTTCGAACGTTGTTAGCGGTTGCGACCAAGAAGGATTGGATTATTCATCAATTGGACATAAATAACGCTTTTCTACACGGAGATCTTGATGAAGAAGTTTACATGAAAATCCCAAAGGGTTTCTCGAAAGAAAACGAAACACGTGTATGCCGTCTCCGAAAATCACTTTACGGTCTTAAACAAGCTTCCAGGAATTGGTATCACAAGTTCACAAAGTTTCTTCTCAAACTGAATTTTTGCCAATCCAAAGCTGACCATTCGTTGTTTACGTTCCAAGACGAAGGTATTTATTGTGCCATTCTTATTTATGTAGACGATGTGATTATCGTTGGGAACAACTCTGAACAAATTCAAAGAACAAAGGTGCAACTGGACGAAGAATTCAGCATCAAGGATCTTGATTCCCTGAAATATTTTCTTGGCATCGAGGTCGCAAAAACCTCAGATGGTTTAGTCCTGAGTCAGTGAAAGTACACGCTAGACATTCTGAAAGACAGTGGAATGCTGGGATGTCGCCCTAGCGCTTTCACATTTGATCAAGGCACTAAGCTCGACAAAGGTGAAGAAGAGGCTCGTATAGATGCCACTCAATATCGACGACTTGTGGGGAGATTGTTGTACTTACAAGCTACCAGACCCGACATCACATACTCAGTTAATGTTCTGAGTCAATTTGTTGCGGACCCAAGACGCAATCACATGGAAGCTGCCAATCGAGTTCTTCGGTATTTGAAAGGAACTCCGGGTCAAGGCATTCTTCTTCCACGTGAAGGACCTTTGACCCTGACTGCTTACTGTGACTCTGATTGGCTTGGATGCCCGTACACAAGGCGTCCAAGGACCGGGTATTTACTCCTGTTGGGCGGTGGTGCAATCTCTTGGAAGACAAAGAAACAATCAGTTGTCTCTCGCTCCTCAGCTGAAGCAGAATACAGAGCAATGGCCTCCACGGTTAGTGAGATTCTTTGGGTGAGATGGCTTCTCAAGGATTTTCAAGTGAACATTACGGCTGCTACCCCTTTGTTTTGTGACAACCAAGCTGCTCGTCACATTGCAAACAATCCTGTTTTCCATGAACGTACAAAGCATGTTGAAATGGACTGTTACTTTGTTCGTGAACGGGTAGATTCAAAAGAAATTGTTCCTATGAAAATTGATAGCAAACTACAAATTGCAGATCTTCTCACAAAGGGACTCAGCACTCAACAACTCAATTCGCTTCTCAACAAGATGGGCATTAAGGATCTACATGCTCCATCTTGAGGGGGAGTATTTGTGAATCCGGTTACGGACCGAACTCGCGGATCGATTACGCGTAACAACTCGTTTCAGACGGGATGTTCGAGAACGAGACAGAAACATACGATAACAACGTCATCACAGATTCGTATTAATACAGAAACGGTTACAGACACTGTCATCAGTAGGATAAACGTCTATCTCGTGGCCGGGGGAGGTTGGGCATAACCTCCCCCTTGAGAGCATTCAAAGTATAAGCTCAAATCACCAAATGATAACAAACACATGAGATTGCTATTTATAGTCCAATACATGATTTCCAGGTTCGCCCACTATTAATGGTCGAATGTGGAGTATTTCCACATTCGCCCATTTGTAATGGTCGAATGTGGAAACCTTCCACATTCGCCCAGTGTGAAATGGTCGAACTTAGCTCAGTGTATTGTCCTATATTTTACAAATGCGTCAGATCCATAAAATGCCCTTATGGATCACCACAATCTCATGTAACACTATACCTAGACTCAACCCTAGTCTATTCGACAGTGACGTCCACAGAAAGTGCATCAACAGTATTGGAGCACAATATTCACAGAACATCTCCTTCCCTATTTTTTCTATCTATCATTACTAGTTGCCATGTTTATCTTGTTTGGTTTCTCTATTTATTCTCTTGTGTTGATTCATTGTAATCATCAGAAAATAATACAAAGAATTGTTCTCTGAATTACCGATTCTAACAAATTTTGCAGGGCCCGGGCAGTTTGTTCGTCAAATATGGATTTCTTCATGTTCGACCCCATCTACACATGCAACATGACAACATATCAAGTGTTTAGTATATTTATATCGTATTCAAATAAAAAATAAATTCATAAATGAAAAGTTTATATTGAAGTTTCAATATCAAACTCTTTTTAACTATTAAAATATAAAGATTTGCATTAGAGAACAACATTGAAACTTGATTGGATTTGTAGCAACAAAAAAGTTTTTGACTGAATAGTGAGGAAACTTATTACTATTAGATAAAATACAATCCAAATCAATGAATAGATGTTATTCAACATAGACTAACCTGTGATAGAAGGGCATATAGTGGAAGCGTTATTTAGCTGCACAAGATTAAAACTCCAACCCTACATTGACCACAAACAGAAATCAGGCCATCAACAAACAGTCCAACCCGTTGCTCAGTTATGCATTCCCTTTTTTTAAAGATAATTCAAACCCAATAACAGGTTTTATAACCACAAGTTGTATATTGTCATGGAAGCAAGAATTGATCTTATATTCATACTGCACAAGCACAAGAAGCAGCCTGGTGTTCTCCATGGTTGAAAAGAACTTCAGTACATATATAAAAATAGAGTACTTTTATTACCCAAATCCAAAAGAAGTAAGTTAGCTGGAAAGCATTCTGTGAGCACAAATGGTTCAGTGAAATAATTAGTGAGATGAGAATAAAGAAATATGCGATCAAATTCCCAGATTTTTCGACAAGTACCTGAAACAAAGCGAAGTGTATGAGATGAAGCATTAGGTTCGGACGTGATAACCAAAAGTATTTATCCGAGGCCGGCACAAGAGGAATCCCTTGGACGACTGCATGTCTTTCCGTGATTTCAAGAGCCATTTTTGTCAAGATGGCTTGAAGCTTCGTTCCAACAGCTAAGATAATATGTGCATTTATTCTTGGTAATCAATCTTTAAAAAAGGCCAAAAAAATAAATAAGTAAATGGCACCTACGAATAATGGGATTAATGACGCCCAACATCGTCTGCCACCCTGCAAAGGAATAATGCTTTTATGTTGACAAGTTTTGAAGCACCAGAAGCAATAATGCATACATCCGTATTGACTTTTTTTAGTCAAAGCGGTTACAATTCAATTTGAAATTGAAGAAGAATTTAAGGTGAAATGTTTTGATAATTACACTGAACATGTTATTATTCCATACTACAAGATGCAAAAAGGAATTTACAGATCAACAGAAACAAAATTCGTATGAATTATATGTTGAAAAAAAAATAAAAGGTTTGACATGGAAAGTAGTAGTGACATACCGTTTACATTTAGAAGTAAGAAGATCACAAATGATGCCATAATATCGGAATGAAGAAATTTCATATTTATTAAGTTATAGTGAGTATACACTATTTAATTTGATGAAAATGTAGGGTACTATCCAGAGCCGGTCCTAGGTTTTTGGAGGCCCTAAGCGTACCGGAAAGTCAAGACCTTGAATTGGTATAAAACATCGCAAATATCAAAATGCAAAATTGCATATTTTTTTTGTCACTCAATCGCAAATCACACTACATATATAGATTAGTATTACTGGGGAAAAATAGTCGTTACATGAATAATCATTGTTTCGCTTGATATTAAGACATTGAGCAACCATTGACGACCGATTGATTACGCTTAATTCCGCTCTTATTTTTTTCTTTGCCAATCACCATCCATGTCAGTTTTAATTAGCGAGGTCACGAGTAATGAGGATGGGAGTTAAGGATGCGTTCAAGAAAAAAAAGTATATGGCCATTATTCTTTATATTTTGGGTCTCAACATTTTACTTGTTTGGTCTTTTATGTCTTTAGTTATTAGTTTGTTAATTTATGCTAAATACACATGTAATATATGAACAAAGTAGAAAATAAAAATTTAAGGCCCTTATTTTTGGGGGCCCTAGGCTTTTGCCTGGTTTGCTAAGACTGTTGGGCTGGCCCTGGTACTATCACAGGCAACAATGATTTGTACCTGACTCCCACGACAACCTGGAAATCATCCTCTAGTGCCGTTTGATGT
This sequence comes from Ambrosia artemisiifolia, assembly GCA_032199755.1. Classification (NCBI taxonomy): domain Eukaryota; kingdom Viridiplantae; phylum Streptophyta; class Magnoliopsida; order Asterales; family Asteraceae; genus Ambrosia; species Ambrosia artemisiifolia. The sequence goes on from CM063512.1 coordinate 37,895,465, forward strand.
ACTTTTGGAAGTTGAATTTAGTTCCTTGAGCTAAATGAAGCTGAAAGGATGGAACATTAACTCATGATGAAGTCTAAGAAAATAAAATGAAAATATCAGCAAATGAGGTCTCACACTTATGAATCCGTGTCGCAAGGTCATATAATCAGACTTGCTAACAGACCTGAAAAACTGACGGAAGAAGCAACCCTGCATGATGGAAGCTTGCATTACAGGTGGTTATGAACCATTAACATGTAATAAACTCTTTGACAACTTACAACGTAAAAGAATATCGGGATTCGAGTCCTGATGACGTGGGTAGCCTAAAGCAAAAAGAATAATAACTACCATAAGACTACGCTTAAAGGGTTGAAAGCTATGAAGGTTCGAAGGACGGAGCATCCCAGGTCAAAAGATGACTTGTCTTGTCATCTTTTCCTCAGACAGCACAAGCAGCTGCCGATGGAGCTGCTGCACTACTCGGACCGCAGGTCCAAAGCCACCATTGGCTTTAAGTGGTTTGTCCTTTTGTTGCACCATACTTCAAGATAATATCCTTACCCAAATTAGAAGATGCTTTGTCTATATAAACTAATCTATCACAACAGATCTGGACATCTGATTATTCTCTCTTATACTCAATCTTCTATTCTCTTGGTCCACACACGTGAGGAGAATATCTCCTTCACTCTCCATTCGAGTTTAGACACTCACTTCTGGCTTTGAGTCTCACTCAAGCCTGAATTCTAACACTCTAAAACAATATTATCTTGAACCTCCTTCTACGTTTGCAACGTAGGAGGACACCACGACCTGCGTTAGGCAGATCGGAACCCTTGAACCTTTTAACCCTTCCTGTGACTCAGAACCAACGTTTGACATTTATTTGTTGTAGCAACAATTTGGCGCCCACCGTGGGGCTGCACCATTGTTTCTTAAAAAAAAATCAATTGTGTAGCTCCAACTCCCCTACATGTCTGATCCTGAGTCTCAAGAAGAGGTCAACCAGATCTCTCCGGACACAGATCAAGCCTCTCCCAATAGATCTGTGTCATTCTCCACTCCGGGAAGTACCCCAGCTGGTACTCAGACTCCACCCACTCGTCCCGAGTTGGTAAACTTGCAGACTTCACCCCCCACTCGTTCAGGGGTGTTGTCTCCTCTCCCCGACGCTGCACAGATGCCACAACGTATAGATCTTACCCCTGAGGGAGTTGCAAGTAACTTCCTGCAACTCAGGTCCCTCTTAAACCAACATGTCATGAGGGAAAGGGACAAAGTAGTCCGTCTTCGGGTAGATTATAATGAAGAAGAAGTATCACTTTCTCCTGGGCCACCTCGTCCTCTTGCTGGCACCTCTGGTCGCCGACCACCTCCCAAGAACTATGAAACTGGTCCCAGCAACGTGTTTTCTGTCTCCCACCAGGAAGCAAGGCCCAGTCCTACTGCCTTCCCACTGTTCACCACCCAAACTGTCACCACCGGTGCACCACTTGGGCATGAACTCACCTTGGATCAACTCTTACAGTCACCTATAACTAGTGTTCCACCCCCAGCTGCCACTTCATGGGAACAAGCCATGGCCTCACTACCTATGGCCCATAGCGCTTCCATGAGCATTCCCATGGCAACCAACAATGTAGCAACGACAGAAAGCCTCCAAGGTTTTAACCTTATGCCTTACATGATATCTCAGATGATGGCACACTTTCCTTGGCAACAGCTCATCAGTCAAGCTATTGCTGCTTAATAAGGAAATCCTAGCGGAATCACCAACACAAGGGTGGAACATACTGTCAACCAACCTTATAAGCCGAACAGTTTGTCTTGCTTTTCTCAAGAGATAGCAGACTACGAGTTTCCTAACAAGCTGAAGATGCCTGTTCACATAAGAACATACGATGGCACTGATGATCCAGAATATCACCTTCAGATATTCTATGGGGCTGCTCGGATCGAAAAGTGGGGTGACCCCGAGTGTTGCCTCATGTTCATGCAGACCCTTGTCGGATCAGCTCGAATCTGGTTCAATGATTTACCAGCATGAAGCATCCGAACCTTCAACGACCTTGGTAATGGATTTCTAGCAAACTTCTCACAACAAAGACGTTGCGTCTTGGACGCAACCGTCATCTTTCAGATCAAGCAAAAGGATGACGAAAGCCTCAGGAACTTTATCGAAAGATACAAGAAAGAAGGCCTTACCTATGTTGGTGCAGATGAAAAAATGAAGGTTGCAGGGTTCATGAACGCCATCAACTCAAAATACCTCACGAGAGACTTCAACAAAAGTCTCTCGAGAACCCTTGAAGAAGCCTTAGAAAGGGCTGAAGCTCATATCCAAGGAGAAGAGGCTGTGGATATCAAAGAACAGAGAAAAAGGGCATATAGATGGCGAAGCAACAACCCTACCTGAAAGAGGGGCAACTATGGAACCTATGACAAAAGATCCAGAGGGTCTGAGTCTCGAAGGTCTGAAAGCAGGAACCCTTCAAGCAATGACAGAAGCGTGAACTTCACAGCCATCACCAAAACTCCTCAAGAAATCCTGGCAACAGAAGAAGTCAAGCATACCTTTCGACCTCCTTGTCCCTTGCCAAAAATTAAAAGAAACGAAAACTCCAACCAGTACTGTGAGTTTCATGAAGAGAAGGGACACCACACCAATGATTGCTTCTAGCTTAAAAAGAGAATCGAGGAAGCTGTCAAATCTGGAGAATTAGCTCACTTTGTCAAAGGTGTCAAGGAAAACATAGCTGACAACAAAAAGAAGGACGTTGCCATGGTTTTTGTCAAACAAGAAACCCCTAACAAGCGACAAAGGTTGGAGGTTTGCGAGCATCAAGGCGTCTACTTCCCTCACACTGAAGAAGAAAAGCATTGTGATCCTCTTGTCCTTGAAGCCCTTGTTGGTTCAATCAGAACACAAAAGGCCTATATAGACATAGGAGCAGCTACTGAAATCATGTTCGCAAAATGCTTTAACCTTTTAAGCCCAGAAGAACGTTCCAAGCTCCAAACAGCTGAGGCCTCCATTAAAGGCATTGCAGACATACCCATCAAGCCCTTGGGAGAAATAACGCTTGATGTAACTTTCTTCGATGGACAAATGCAAAGGGCTGAACCATTAACCTTCATTGTCCTAGATCTACCGTCTAGTTATGACGTTATCATCGGCAGACTTGGTGTTGTGGTCTTCGACATGACCATCTCCATTAGCCGAAAGAGTGCAAAGTTCCCTACCAAGGATGGGATAGCAACCCTTCAACCCGCAACCTCAGTATTGATAGTTAATGAGGGTCACAGTGAGCAAAACAAGCTTGGTCTTAGTATCAACCCTTAATACCCTGAGCAGAGGATACGGGTCAACACAGCCCTCCCTGCAGAAACACTTTCGAAGCTTGAAGGGTTGTTAAGAAATAATGCTGATGTTTTTGCCTGGTGCCCTAGTGACATGACAGGCATCCCTCAAGAGGTTGCCGAACATGAACTCAAGATTCCCCCAAACGTTAAGCCAGTAGTTCAAAAGAAAAGAAGCCTTGCTCCTGAACCTAGCAAAGCTGTCTGCCAAGAGTTCGATAAACTGGTCGAAGCAGGAATCCTCGTGAGGTAAAATATCAATCATGGGTTGCAAACCCAGTGATGGTTCGAAAACCTGATGATTCATGGAAAATGTGCATAGACTTCAAAGACCTCAACAAAGCTTGCCCCAAGGATTGTTATCCTTTGCCTGAAGTAGATTTGAAGGTTGACTCGCTGACAGGATTCCCCTTCAAATGTTTTCTGGATGCCTATAAAGGTTATCACCAGATACAAATGAAGGAGGAAGATGAAGAAAAAACTGCTTTTCATATTGACAAAGGTATCTTTTGTTACAAAAAGATGCCTTTTGGTTTAGAAAATGAAGGTGCTACCTACCAAAGATTAGTTGACAAGGCCTTTGCTAGGCAAATTGGCAAGAACATGGAAGCTTATGTAGATGACCTAGTCATCAAAAGCAAGACGGGGGACAAATGCTTGAAGATATATAAGAAACGTTCAACAACCTCAGGGAAATTAACATGCAACTCAACCCTGTGAAGTGTTCATTTGGCTTCGAAGAAGGGAAGTTATTGGGACACATCGTTGGGAAGAAAAGCATAAAGGCCAACCCCAACAAGGTTCGAGCCGTCCTTAACATGAAGTCACCTCAAACCAAAAAGGAGGTGGAAACCCTGAACGGCAAGCTTGCAGCCTTGAAGCGCTTCATGTCCAAATTAGCTGAAAGATCCCTACCCTTCTTCAAAACTCTCAAGGGTTGCACTGATAAGAAAGGCTTCAGGTGGTCAGAAGAAGCAGAGGAAGCGTTTAACCAGATGAAACAATATCTGGCTTGACTTCCCACCATTGCAGCCCCTGAAGCAGGGGAAACGATCTTTGTCTATCTTTCCGTTACTGATGAAGCCCTCAGCGCTGTTCTCACCATCGAACGAGACAAAGCTCAGGTACTTGTTTACTTCTTCAGTAAAACTTTAAAGTTGGCAGAGGTCAAGTACCCTCCTTTGGAAAAACTAGCCTTAGCCTTGGTACAAATAGCCAGAAGGCTTCGAAGGTACTTTCAAGCACATCCTATACAAGTGGTCACTGACCAACCTATCAAGAATGTGCTTGAAAGGCCTGAGACCTCAGGACGATTAGCTAAATGGGCTGTCGAATTAGGTGAACACAAAATCGCCTATGTCCCAAGGAAAGCAATAAAGGCATAGATACTTGCTGATTTCATTGTTGAAATTCCAAAGGTGGAAACTACCGAAGTTAACATTACTACAGACGAACCCCCTGACCCTGAAGCCTGAAAGCTTTACACAGATGGGGCTTCCAGCGTTGAAGGTTCAGGGGCGGGTCTTGTACTGATCAACCCAGAAGGGTTAGAATTCACATATGCCCTTCGTTTGGAATTTAAGACAACTAACAATGAAGCAGAATACGAAGCTTTGATAGCAGGATTGAAGCTTGCAAAAAAGATGGCTGTTCAAAAGCTTCAAGTATTCACTGATTCACTACTGGTTTCCAATCAAGTGAACGACAATTATATTGCCAAGGAACCCAATATGAAAAAATACAGAGAGAAGGCTAAACAAATCATGAACACCTTCCAGTCTTGCAAAATTAAATAGGTTCCAAGGTCACACAACAAAAAAGCTGATGCTCTTAGCAAGCTTGCTTCGTTAAATTTCGCCCATCTCACTAAAAAAGGTGTTGGTTGAAGTAATCCAGCATCCCTCCATATCTGAACTTGAAGTACAAGATGTAATCACTGAGAGTGAACCAAATTGGATGAATCCGTTCATAACGTTCTTAAAGAAAGGTGAACTACCCCAAGATCCTGTTGAAGCTGAAAGGGTTCAAATCAAGTCAAAGCAATATGTCATCAAAGAAGAAATACTCTATAAAAAAGGGTACTTGGCTCCATTGCTTCGATGTGTTGGCCATGAACAGAGCAGATATTTAATTAAGGAAGTTGACGAAGGAATATGTGGAGCTCATTGTGGTCCAAGATCAGTTGTTGCAAAACTCATGAACCTCGACTACTTCTGGCCTTCCATGCATCGTGATGCATCTGAACAATTGAAGAAATGTGAAGCTTGCCAAATCCATGCTCCCGTCCCGAAAAGCCCCAAGCATGACTTGGTACCTATCAATTCAGCGTGGCCGTTTTACAAGTGGGGAATGGATATCGTTGGACCCTTCCCACCAGCAAAGGGAGGGGTCAAATTCTTATTGGTGGCTGTTGATTACTTCACAAAATGGCCAGAAGTGAAGCCTTTGGGAAAGATATCTGGAAAAAAGATCATCGACTTTGTCTGGGAAAACATCATCTGTCGATACGGCTTGCCTGGGGTACTTGTTACAGATAACGGGAAGCAATTTGCAGAGAAACCATTCAGTGCTTGGTGCAAAGAATATCGAATAACACAAGTTTTCAGCTCTGTAGCATACCCTCAATCAAATGGCCAAGTCGAAAGAATGAATAGAAGTGTGGTTGAAGGGATCAAGGCTAGGAAGGCAAGGAGAAAAGTGGTTGGATGAACTTCCTAGCGTTCTATGGGCCATCCGAACCACCGAAAAGACAAGAAACAAGAAAACGCCTTACAGCCTTACTTTTGGATCCGAAGCAGTCATACCTACTGAGATTGGGGTTACCACACCTCGAACGCTTCATGTTGACATCAAGGCTAACGAACAAGAAGCTTTGTTCAACCTAGATCTCTTAGAAGAAGCCAGGGACTCAGCAGCAATTCGAGAAGCTCAATACAATCAAAAGATGGAGTCGTACTACAATGCCAGAGTGAAACATAAATGCTTCAAGCCAGGAGATCTAGTCTTAAGGAACAATGAAGCAAGCAAGAAAGAAAACCAAGGAAAGCTTGGACCCAAATGGGAAGGTCCTTACACTATCCTTGAATCTCACAAAGGAGGATCCTACAAGCTTGCCAGCATGGAAGGCAAGAAGCTCCCTCGCCATTGGAATGACAAGAACCTTAAAAGGTTCTTTGTTTAAGCTTTCAAGAAATGTTGTTCTCTTCCTGTTTAAGCGATGTAACGATGGCATGTTAAATGAATGAAAGGATCATCAGATCCTCTTTTGAAACTTTGTCTTTCTATCCTATCTTCAGGTTGAGAACCTTGCAAAAAACTCCATGGCATGGGCCATGTAAGAGGATGAGTTCCCAGGCCATTTCGCCCAATAGGTTCGAGGGATAAACGAATCTATATAAGGGGTGAGTTCCTAGATCAATCCAACACCATGAGATAAACAAAGAACACTTTTATAGATCTCATAGACTGGTTTGAACAGCATATACCAATTGTTCCTTAAGTTTAAAAAACAAACTTATGAAAACATATTAAAACACTCGAGTAAGTGTATATAGGATAGATGGTGACTTGTTTGCCTAGACTATCTTAAGGATGAATGACTGCAGCATTCAACCTTCGAAGGTGCTACCGGTTAAACATTCCCAAACACTAACAAAGACAAACGCAAAGCACAACTCAAAAACAAATAATGAAAGCTGCACAAACAAAGATACCTAATAATAGCCTTAAGGGCTTAGATATTAAACATTACAGGCTTTAACAAGCCAAGTACCAGAACATTGTTCAAAGGACTATTTAAAGCCCACAACCACAAAGGAACCCATAGGGTCCCACCAAAAGATAAGTTGTCCAAACACCACCACAAAGTTAATTGTTTACAAACCAAGTGCTAAGATAGCTACGAATAAGGGAACTTAAAGAAGTTAAACATTACCACCAGACCCTGAAGGCTTTGAGGCCTCATCCTTCGCCACCTTTGCCTTCTTGGACTTCTTCCCTTTCTTCGGCAGCTTCTCCACAAGACCACCAGTCTCAGAGGCTTCAACACTTGCATCCTTGGAAGGCGCTTCACCAGCATCCAAAGTCTCCTCACTGTCCCCGGAATGAGCCCTCTTCCTGGAAAACAATTCAAGCACCTTAGCGCAAATAGCTTCGTTCAATCCTTTGGGCTTCAGCTTCTTCAATTCCTCTAGAGGTTTCCCATAGAAGGATGAAATTTGGGAAACATAGGGATAAGTTGAATGCTCTATTTTCAGAACTGTTTCTTTGAAGACATCCAAGGACTCAGGCTGATAAAAGGGAGACTCTTCCATGACTTGACCCAATTCATGAGCTTTAAATCCTGCCATAAAACCTGCATGTTTGCCATGGACCAGAAGCTTGGTGTATACCTCCCTAAGAGCAGAGTTGAATTCAGTAGAGTGAAGCAAGTACGTGACAACTTGCTCAAAGCCCTCTTCAATCAGCCATTTGTTGTCCTTCAAGGCAGCAGCAAGAGAAGTCTCCAACCCTTTCCTCTCATCTTCGAACACCTTCTTCTCTGCTTCCAATGCCAACCTATTAGTCTCAACCTTCACTCTGGCAGCCTCGTGCTTTGCATCTCAGCTTCATGACCTCTCTTCAACTCATCGATTAAACCAATCAAGGTCTTTTCCTTCTCAACATATTCCTCGGCATATTTCTTCAACGATGCAAGAGACTGCTTCATTTCCCTTTTCCTCTTGGCAAAATCACCATATTCTGCCATCATCTTCCTAAACCTGCTCACACCTTCTGGCAACATGGCAGCCAAATTATAAGTACCAACCATCATCTTCGTTAACAAGGCATCATCATCCAACCCCTCCAAACAAGCCTTGGCACCAGGGGTAGCAAGATGTGCCAGCACCTCCTCACAAACAGAAGAAGATTTGAACGTATCGTTGGGCTTCACATTCCAACCAGGGGTATACACCCCTTCACCATCAAAGCTTGTTGAACCCTCATTACCCTTCAACATGGCAACCTTAGAAGCAACCTTCTTACCCTTACTCTTCTTTCCAACAACCTTGGCAATAACGTTCTCCACATCCTGATCGTTCTCCTCCTCTGATTCCTCAATCTCGTCACTAACAGTCACCATTTCAGAAACATCAGCAGACTTTGTAACCTTCAGCAAACGTCGATTGGACCTCCTGGTTGAAGCCTTTGATGAACTGGCTTTGGAAAAGCTTTTCACATTAGGAACAACAACGTAGTTGGTCCCATCGTACCTTCCCTTATCATACTTTGTTAAAGCATCCTCACCCTCAACTGCTTCAGCATCCTTAAAAACAACCTCAGAAGCATCATCTCCCTTAATGAAATCTAGAGCCGACATAACTACAACATAAACAGAGAAAACAGAAATATAAACAACATGCAAAAAAGGAAGAAACTAACAACAAACGAAATCAAAAAGGTGCATACCCTGATCACCCTTCATCAACACAGGGTCTCTACCCTGTTTGTCCCATCGAGTGCTAATACCGGATAAAACCAGAAAAGGTTCGCCAAAGGGACGAAGCCTTGAAGGGCATGCTCGAATAGCCTTAAGAAAATTTTCATCTAATTCAGATTCTGAAGGTTCCTTTTCGTTAAGAACAGCCTCGGGATGTCTCCACACAGGCTTAAAAGGAAAGATAGATTATGAAACCCAAAAGAACCTTGTCTTCCATTGTCCAACGGTAGTCACATGAGAAGAAAGCAAGTTTGTTTCTACTTGAGACCCTTCAAATGTGTACCAATCACCATTCTTTTCAAGACGAAAGAATCGCCTGAACATAAGAATGGTAGGATCATATCCCAAGGCTCTACACAGGATTTCAAAGTGCAACACACGTCCAACCCCATGTGGATGGATTTGACCCAAAGAAACCCCATAGTACTCAATCACATTTAACAGGAAGATAGAAAACGAGTGACGAAGGTTCGAAAATTCAAAATGACGACAATATAATGCAATCGACCGGTTGGACAACGAGAAACAAGAACTTTTTTACCAGGAGTGACAGGATTAAAAGACAAATCGATGTCCCACTCGGAACAAAATGCCTCAACTTCCTTTTGCGTAAGGGAAGAAAAGGTAACGACCATATCCTTCTTAGCACCCATAATGCTTGGAAGGATGATCAGGGACAAGAAAAACAAAAAAGGACTAACCTGGTTGATCGCAAATGGAAACCCTAAGAAGAATTGAAACGATCGTTGAAGAAGAGAAAGAGTAAAGTAAATTTTTGTGTGTGAAAAAATGTTAAAAACACAAAATAAACGGTTATAATAATAATAAAGAAGCAATGATGCTCTGCATTAATACCAAGACTGCACGACTGACACATGTCCCATCATCAGTCTAATCACAATTCAAATGCAGAGATAATAACCGCCCAAAACCTACCAACCTTTGAACCTTTCAATCAAAAACAAAAACAAGCAAACAGTCAGAAGCTTTCTAGCTACGCCACAAAAACTCCTGACTTAGGGGCTGATGACGTGGGTAGCCTAAAGCAAAAAGAATAATAAGTACCATAAGACTACGCTTAAAGGGTTGAAAGCTACGAAGGTTCAAAGGACGGAGCATCCCAGGTCAAAAGATGATCTGTCTTGTCATCTTTTCCACGGACAGCACAAGCAGCTGTCGATGGAGCTGCTGCACTACTCGGACCGCAGGTCCAAAGCCATTAATGGCTTTAAGTGGTTTGTCCTTTTGTTGCACCATACTTCAAGATAATATCCTTACCCAAATTAGAAGTTGCTTTGTCTATATAAACTAGTCTATCACAACAGATTTGGACACCTGATTATTCTCTCTTACACTCAATCTTCTATTCTCTTGGTCTACACATGTGAGGAGAATATCTCCTTCACTCTCCACTCGAGTTTAGATACTCACTTCTGGCTTTGAGTCTCACTCAAGCTTGAATTCTAACACTCTAAAACAATATTATCTTGAACCTCCTTCTACGTTTGCAACGTAGGAGGACACCACGACCTGCGTTAGGCAGATCGGAACCCTTGAACCTTTTAACCCTTCCTGTGACTCAGAACCAACGTTTGACATTTATTTGTTGTAGCAACAAGTCTCAAAACTGGTGTGTGCTCTCACGAATGACGTTTCATGAGTAAGCCTGAATCGTGAAGGGTCTGTATTTTTAATGCATTGTTTAGAGTTGTTGAGTTAAACAAGCGACATTAGTATTTTTGTAATTAAAATGTAAAGTGATATGTACACCGCCAAAATTATTTTCCAATGTGAAAGTAAAATTACCATTTGAGAACTCAAAGTCATGGGATGATGTCTCCTCTTCCCACTGCTTCCAGCTGTGGGTGTACAAACAAAAGGTAGGAGCAAAATCACCAAAATAAGCTAGTTATCAACGGGTCGATCTTGGTTATCTTTTATCTCAAATGGACCACATAGTTAAATCAAAAGATTAAGCTTAAAAGGGAATGCGTTGAAAGCCACATAAATCATTTTTCTGTTATTTGAATTATTCTTACTTTGCAGGTCAACCAAACCCAGCTCGTTTTGTTCCTTACTAGAAAAGACTTGTTTTATCCTGAGCCCATCTAGCCTCCTTTAGTTGCTTTCTTTTTGAGCTAGTTGAGTATACATATGTTGCTAGTAAATGATTACAAACATTAAACTTGACATAACGCAAAAGAAAACAAAAAGTCAACACTCATTGCCTAAAGCCTAAAACAAGTAACCAAATGGTAGTAAATGCATTGTACCTTTAACCTCCGAAGAGCTGATGAGATTCAGAAACACCAAAGAAAATGATATCTTTTTAATTACTAAAACCACGCACACCACTTCATAAGGTCAACCCACTAACCCCATACAATCCGTTTAACATATTACATTTATACAACTGTTTACAACTAATTTAACTGTTTACAACTAGTTTACAACTAATTTAACCGTTTAACACATGTATCACCCATTTAACCATTTACAACTAATTTACAACCACCAACCCGTGTTAAATAGGTCTACCCATTTGACTAGTTTAAATAAATGGGTACATAGGTCATGTTCGGTTTACATGGTTCTTAGTGTAATGGGCTAGCGCTATAGCGTTATTATCTTTGACTTGTATACGTAGATATATGGGTCCCATTTAGTTCAACCTGATAATCCAATACGATTGCCACCCTGTATTTCACAGACATTGAATGACTAAGTTACCTCCTTGCAACTAGACTTTGAGGCACCCGCCAATGATCTACTGTGCTCGTACCATAGAAACAACTGACGGGCTTCTTTTCCTTCTTTTTTAGCTTTACAGCTGATATGATATGTACCCGCGCGTGCGCACGGCCCCACATCTCCACACACGTCAGCATGTAGCGCTGACTAAACCTTCCAAAAGCCTGCCCACGTATCCTCGTACATGCCAGCTATGACCCGACAAAGAAAGGGACGTGCAGCCAATCAGAGGCCGTTATTCCCTGCTCCACGATCACCTGCAGGTTCGAGGTACAGAAAAGGACAAAAAGGATGGCTATAGGACACATGGACCAATCACAGGAGGACAACGCCAAAGACGCTAACGGTCTGCAATCGTACAAGACAGCTATCATTCCTAGTCTAGCCAATCGCAGGACATATCTAAGGCCTATAAATAGCCCTTCTCCCCAAGGAGAAGGATACATTCACTTTTCAACAGAGAAACTCTTAGAGAATTCTGTATTAGTTGAGAAAGATAGATTATAGTCGAAACATTGTAACATATGGTATTTGAGTTTCTGTAATCGTCTTGATAATCATCAATATAAATATCTCTTTTTTGTGCTCGTATATTTAGATTGTTATATTGGTGTTTCTTCATTGGCCCCATCCTTATTTCAAGCATATTAGAACAACAATTTCTAAAAACCTTCTATCTTTCTAAAACCTAACTATGAGTTCTCTACCATCACCACCATCTTTCCCCGGGGATAACTCAGGCACTGGTGATGCTCAGGCACACACCAGCCAGCTTGATAACAACCGAGAAAGACAAGAAAACACAATGGAAGCAACGGAAGCAGGTCCGCATGCTACACCCTCTCGGCGACTAGTCAAACTCCATCGTTTTTTTCCTCAATGACGATGTCAACACGAGTATTCCTACTGGAAATGTCGCGCCAATGGTTAGTTCAGAGATGTGGTACGCCCAGGAAAAGGAGGCTCTAAAGTGCAGGTATGCGCAGAAGCTGAGAGAACAACAACTCCGAGCCACGGGCCGATGGCTGTCGTATGAGGAATGAAGACCTGTCACTGTGTCCGACGGCCCGTCCAAGACCACAGGACCCAACATTAGAAGTAGACAAGTGGACCTAACCTGGAGGGAAGACTCTGATGAGTCACAAAGTCATTTCCACCGTGACGCTAACCAGTCTCTTGCCAACGACGTTGGGCGGGGACACTATTTTTCCGACGAAGATGATCTCACATAGCCCTACTACCCTCCATCCTTCAGTGAGAAGTCTAAATTCACACCGCGCATTGCGCTCACCCCTCTGCCACCTAAGACCAGGATTCCAAGCAATCTGGGAAAGTATGACGGTACCGGTGGCCCTGACGACCACCTACGAAGCTTTGAGGTCACAGGGAGAAGCTAAGAAAATTCTTGGTATGGAGATTTCCAGGAATAGAGAAAAGAAGGAGTTAATACTTTCTCAATCAGCATACATTGAGAAAGTTTTAAAGAGTTATAATATGGGTGACTACAAGCCAGTGACAACTCCTTTAGCTGCTCATTTTATGTTGTCAAAGAGAGATGCTCCTCAGACTGATCAAGATAGGGAATACATGAGTAAAGTTCCCTATGCTAACACTGTTGGTAGTTTAATGTATATCATGGTCTGCACAAGGCCAGATATAGCATATGTTGTCAGTGTGGTTAGCAGGTTCATGGCTGATCCAGGGAAGAATCATTGGGCAGTAGTGAAGTGGATTTTGAGGTACTTGGCAGGAACTAGAAGGCTTGGTTTGAAGTTTCAAAGTGTTTCTGGTGAAAAGGGCAATATGATCAGAGGATTTGTTGACTCTGACTATGCAAAAGATAAAGACAATGGAAGATCCATTACTGGATATGCATTTTCTGTTTTGGGAAATGTAGTTAGCAGGAAATCCCAGTTACAACATGTAGTTGCTTTGTCAACTATTGAGGCTGAGTTTATAGCCTTAACTGAAGGGGTAAAATAGTCTTTATGGCTTAAAGGAATTGTGACTGATCTAGGGATAAAACTGGACAGAGTGGAGGTTTAATGTGATAATTCGGGAGCTGTAAAACTTTCAAAGAATAGCGTGTTCCATGAAAGGACCAAGCACATCAATGTGAAGCTGTTTTTCATAAGGGATGTGATTAATTCTAAAGAAGTTGAGGTTAAATGGATTAGTATAGCTGAGAATCCTGCTGATGTCATGACCAAGGCTTTGCCTGGTCCAAAGTTTAATTTTTGTGTTGATTCATTGACATTGGGGTAAGAAGATTGTGACTTAGGTGGAGATTGTTGGAAATAAAGTCACAATCATGGGTCAACAATAGTCAAATAATGTTTTGGGTTGATTCTGTCAATATGGGAAACATGGAATAAGGCAAATAAGACAGATATGAAGTTTTAGCTTAAAACTGATAAGTGGAAGAAAGTCCAGGACTAAAGTTGCCAACTTTGAAGATGGGTTGTTAATAGTCGTTAATGATCAGAATTAGGGCTAGTTTCTATAAATTGGGGTCTTTCCAATTGTTTTGTAATTTTTTTCAATTCATTCAATTTCTGTATTCAGATTCAATCGTTTAATAAAATCGTTGATAATCTTTGGTTATTGTTCTTGATTTCACTGTGTTATTCTAACACAATAGGGCTGCAAGTGAGATTTTGGTGAATGGAAAGGTCAACCAATTACAGATGCTACTTGGGAGTTTAGAGATGATTTTTTTTTTGCTACATTTTCCTGATGTCCTACTTGAATGATCTGGGAAGTATTGGTATGTGAAAATAGTTTGTTAAAAGTAGTTACAAGTTTTAGAGGCCTTTTTGTAATAATCGTAATAGTTAAGGGACCATTATTGTAATGTTTGTAATAGTTTGTTAGAAGTTTGTTAATAAAATGGTTAGCTATGTCTCTGACCACCTTAATTTTGGAATTCTCTCTCTTTTGTTTCTCTCTCTAAAAACAAGCTATCACATAAACATACGAATCCATTTACATCTTTTTTTTGAACACTCAAATTGAGTCTTTTATTCACAACGCCAAAATGCACAATGTTACACCCCAAAACCTATTTAGCTAGCGGCTAACTAGGTGAACCAACAATAGGACAAACTGAACAACATCATACATCCATAATTATTCAGCCCACCCCACAACATTTAACCCTTAACCTACTATCCCTTGTCGAAAACTGAAAACTCATACTACCTAGCCATATCCAGCTCCGGTCTCTTCGCTATTTTAATCATCCACCAATATGATTTCGCATTTATATCCTCCATCAGTTTTGTCATCATTGTGTTGACATCTTTAAACACCTTTTGGTTTCGACTTATCCATAGTTTCCAAAGAGTCAATAATACAATTGCATAGATCGCTCCTTTCTTCTTACGATCCATAACCAGCTCCATACAATAAGCAATCATTTGAGCTAAAGATACATCAGCACCTGGAAGATTTACCTTGATCCACTCGCTGACATTTCACCATACCGCCCTAGCCCATACTCATTTGACAAAAATATGATCAACGGTTTCAACCTGCGACCCTCACTTTCTGCACAACCCATTGCCGACCTGAATACCCCTCAAAGCCAGCGTTTCTGCCATTGGGATACTATTGTCCAATGCCCTCCAAACCAAATAATTGACCTTTGGCGTAGCAATTCTACACCAAGAAAACACTTCGGGCCGATTGGCACCCGATGTACTCGCATAATAGATTTATGCTAAGTATGGAGTGTGTAATATGTGATATTTTCAGGTATTATTTTTTTTCTCAAGATCATGGAAATTAAAAACCCAATAGAAGAATAATAGATGGAAACAAGACAACATGAGTTTTTATATCTTTTATATGTAAACTAGCAGGAAACTCGCGCGATGTTGTGGCGCAACCAATGTCTTCACCATTTTCCGTTGAATCGATTTATAACTTCATGTTTCGAAAACAAGGATCTCTATCTTACAGCTATCTTTACAGACCACAACATGAATTAACAAACATCAAATATTATAATTCAGATAATTCTATTTGATAATTTGTTTGGTATGAGAAAATTAAGTAATTAAATTTGAACGGCTCATTATAAAATTACTAAAGTCTAAATTCTTACCCATATTGCAGACATTGACTTTTGAGACACGAAAGCATTGCATCAATGTCTACCACTTCAAATCGGTAAACTTGAGCAAAATCAAAGATGAACCACTTAACTTATTAATTATTAAATCATCAAAGTAATGAAAACTAAACAACGTTAGGAAATTTCCTTCAATAGCACTACCTTAGCCGCAATATCATGCTTCATGTTGAACACCATCTTCAACTCAACCAATGGCAAAAATCAAAGACGAAAGCATACCATTCTCACCACTCGTCGGTGTGACGCCAATTATCAATGTCGCCGGAACCGGTTAACAAAATACGATACAAAGTTTGAAAGAGAGAAAAAAAAAACGGTGATAATGATACCTGTTGTTCATTAATTAGAGGACATGATTGACTGAACCAATAGCGTTGGCAATTGTTGCTCATAGTTGTCGGTGTTTATTAACAAACTAATAGACGGTGCTGTGCCCTAACGGAATAGCTCTGGTGGAACAAAGATTTGTGGCATGGAAATGAAAGGCCATAAGATAAATTGATTTACGATTTGGTGTTTGAACGATTTATATAAGACACAAAATAGAATGGTAATCCTTAAAGTTTTGGTAGGTTCAACCGTTAGGACTTATGGCATGTTGATTGAAATTCTCAAATTATGGATTATTATGATCAATCGGTTACTACCAGATGAACAAGCATTTGTTAAGATTTCAAAGGGGTTTAACATACTGGAAACAAAAATAAAATGTTATGGAACGGCCCATCCACGTCACCTAATCAAATTTTATAGTTTAAAATTAATGTTTCTAATTTCTTTTATTGATACTTATAATTTATAAATTATCAAGTGTATGATTGAATAGAATTTGTTATTATTCTTTAGGGTTTCTCTCCTAACTTTTCAGAATGACTAGCCGGCCGTTTCAAATTCCGGCCGATATTCAAAGAAGATTAACGAAGTTTTTTATCACCAACTTGCCGGACAAGTGCAGTGGTAACGATCTTTCAGGTTTTATTCGGGAGTTTGGAGATATCTGTGATCTCTATATTGCACGAAAGAGAGACAAAAACGGGAACCGGTTCGGGTTTGTTTCTTTCTTGATGTTAAAGACACTACAGATTTGATCAGAAAGATCTGTAAAACTAGGATTGGAGACTGCTGGCTGAAGGCGAACTTAGCGAGATTTACGTATGAAGAAGGTGAAATAAGGCCAGAGAAAGTTTCATCAAACAAACAGAACACGACACAGACTGAAGCTAGACTTACAAAGCAAACAACGTCTTCTTTCTTCAACAGCTCTTGTTCGTTACTGGCAAGATAGACGGGAAGTCGATTGTGATTGATAATGGAATAAACGCGTTCAAAGGTTTACATGGCAAAGCTTTGGTGGCTCGCATGATTGATCTGGATGCATTGAAAAGCATCCATCTCATACTAAACGACATTTGCCCAGGGATTAGCAAGGTGCAATACTTAAGAGGATTATCGGTTCTTATTTCCTTTGAGAATGAAGAGGTGACAATGAAAAGTATTCAAGCGGCCAAGGAAGTGATTGGGAGGTTTTCTGCGATAGACGTTTGGCAAGGTCAATCCTTCGGCTTCGAGAGGTTAGCATGGATCAAAGTTTCGGGTCTTCCTTTGAACTTAGTTTCGAATGAAGTTCTAGATGCTATCGGACGGTCCTTTGGTAAGATTGTTCATAAGCCTTCTAGGTCGGATTTTGATGACGATTTATCTTATGATTACATCGGGATTGTGGTTGGTGATGCTAAGAGAATTGGAGAAAAGATCACGTTGGTTTGGGGAGACAGAAAGTTTTGCGTATGGGTTGCGGAAGTGGCTGATGATTGGGTTCCGGAATTCTATAAGGTCCATACTCCTTCATCGACCCCGGCTACAGCTACGGATGATGCGGAAGATGATAACGTAGATATGGAGGAGAGCCCTGATGTAGATGAGAATACTAGAGTTACCTCACCGGTTTTTGTCGTCGATTCCGGTTGTCTGGCAGCCGGGAAAGATGATGTAAATATGGTAACTCCTTTGGCATTTAATGGTGATGTTAATGGTCCTATCAATGAGGAGGTTTTTAAGGAAAGTAACGTTTGCATGGAAAGTTTCATACCAGGAAATCTTTTCAATTTTGAAGAGAATAATTGTGATAACAGTAACAATGTGGACCCACAGAATGTTTTACTCAAAAGAAAAAAAGAAGTCTGGAATGGGAACTATGGGCCGGCCTAATCCGGCTTACTCTAGCAGCATTGAAAAAACTAAGGTGGGTAAAAAGGCTAAAGGGGATGAGGATGAGTTTGGGCTCGACCACCTGTTGGGCCTAGAAGCCGAAGTGGACTGTCAGGTCCCCAACGATGTACTGGACCTTAATCATCAGCCTGAAGTGGTTGAAAATATTGACTCTTCACATGTTTTTGACCACAACTACAAGACAGGAAACGAAGACAACTCTCTGGATAAAGAAATCGATGCAACCATTATTTTGGGTGAAAAATTAGGAGTCAATTTACAACACTCCCACCAATTGATTCAGGATTCTATTGTCAATGAAGGTGTACAAGGAGGTAAGCAATGAACTGCCTTTCTTTGAATATTCGTGGGGTTTTGAAACAGGGTAAAAAGGGATGGGTGAAGTATCTTAAAAATAGTCACGGGATTGACTTCATTGGGTTGCAAGAAACGATGGTGGGTAACTTATCTGCTGATTCGTTGTCGTCTATATGGGGTGGGGATGGATTTGAGTATGCTTATGTGGATGTGGTTGGTAATTCGAGTGGGTTAGTTTGCTTATGGGACCCCAAAGTTTTCAATAAAGATTTGCAGAATAGTGACCGGCATTTCCTTCATGTTTCGGGGTTGATGATGGCTGGTTCTATTAGGGTGAATCTCATCAACATATATGCGCCGCAATCTAATGAGGGTAAGAGACAATTGTGGGCTAGAATTTGTAATTTAATGAACTCGAATCATGGGTGGGGGTTAGTGTTTGGGGATTTCAATTCTGTTAGAGACCGTGAGGAAAGAAAAAACTCGTCTTTTGATCCGGTTTGTGCTCGGGATTTCAACGATTTCATAGACGTTGCAGGATTACGTGAGTACAACTTGAAAGGCTCGAAGTATACTTATATGTCCTACAAAAAAGGTAAATGCAAATTTAGTAGAATTGACAGATTCTTGGTTTGTGATAATATGTTCAATAAATGGCCAAATGCTTGTGTTCGGGTTTTAAAAAGAGAATATTTCGATCATGCTCCTTTGATTTTTACGGTGAAAGATGTCAATTTTGGGGCAAAACCATTCAGAATGTTTGATTCGTGGTTGGAGAGACCTGGTTGTATAGAGGTTATTAATTCGGTTTTAGGTGGGTGGACCAGTTCTGGGGCTGCGGACTTAAACCTTCTCAACAAATTTAAAAGACTTAGATGTTGTCTTAGAGAATGGTTTAAATCCTATAGCACAAAGGAACAGGAGGATGAGATTTTGCTTAGAAAAGAAAAAGATGATTTGGAGATTCAAATGGAAAATGCTGATTTGGATGACATAAACTTTTGGATTTTGACGGAATGCAACCAAGCTATCGAAGAAATTGAGAAACTTAAGGCTCGAGATCTTCGTCAAAAATCTCGGGTCAAATGGGCCTCTTTGGGTGATGAGAATTCGTCTTTTTTCCATAACGTTGTCAATGGGAGAAAGGCTCGAAACTCCATTCCGGGCATCATGGTTAACGGAGAGTGGGTCACTAAACCGTCTCTTGTGAAGCGAGAAGTTTTGAACTTTTTTAGAAACCACTTCAAGGAACAAAATCATCATCGGCCAAATTTGTATTGTCCAGACATAAACAAGCTTGATGCAGCTGATGGTGACTTGTTAGTGACATCATTTTCTAGACAAGAAATCAAAGACGCGGTTTTTGGCTGTGGTTCCAATAAGGCCCCGGGCCCGGATGGGTTTAATTTTTGTTTTATCAAGCGTTTTTGGGATTTCTTTGAGGAGGATTTTGTGAATATCATGGCTGAGTTTCATTCGACTGGATTGATTAATGCGGGTTGAGTATCGTCTTTCATCACCTTAATTCCCAAAGTGAAATCTCCTATGGGTCTTAGAGACTATAGGCCTATTACTCTAGTAGGGGCGATCAGTAAAGTGATTACTAAAGTCCTTGCTAATCGTCTTAAAAAAGTCATGGGTCACATTATCTCTGAGTCTCAATCGGCCTTCCTTTCGGGGCGCTTTATTCTTGACGGGCCTTTAATGGCTAATGAGGTCATCGAATGGCTGAAAAAAAGAAAAAGAAAGGCTTTTCTTCTGAAGATTGATTTCGAGAAGGCGTACGATAACGTCAATTGGCAGTTCTTATTTTCTATTTTGTCTCAAATGAATTTTCAGCCATTATGGTGCGAATGGATAAAAGGCGTGTGTTATTCTTCTAAGGCCGCGGTTTTGGTTAACGGGTCGCCCACTTTTGACTAGGGATGAGCATCCGGTCCCGAATACCGATCCCGAACCGAAAAAATACCGATCCCGTACCGAACCGATACCGAACCGAGGGTGTTCGGTATCGGTATCGGTACCCACATTTAGAGGTTTTCGGTTTCGGTATTATCGGTATCGGTACGGGATCGGTATTGGTTCGGTATTTTAAGGTAAAATACCGATACCACACCGGTACCATACCGATACCGAACCGATACCGATACCGTACCGGTATAATCGGTATCGGTATCGGTATTGGTTTTTTGGAATTTTCGGTATCGGTATTGTCGGGATCGGTATCGGTTCGGTACCGATACCGTCCCGAGCTCATCCCTACTTTTGACTTCTCTTGTCAAAATGGCCTTCGCCAAGGGGACCCACTTTCGCCTTTCCTATTCTTGATAGTCATGGAAGCTCTCTCTTGGCTTCTAAAGAAAACAAATCAGCTTGGGGTGTTTAAAGGGATTCGTTTATCGAATGACAGAACGGAGATTAATCATCTATTTTACGCGGATGACGCCATGATTTTAGGTGAATGGTCGAAGGAAAACATTCGTATCATTGCGAGGGTTCTCCGCATTTTCTATCTTTGTTCGGGGCTGCGTATTAATTTACACAAGTCTAATATTTATGGGGTTGGCACGGATGACTCGGAGGTGGATGATATGATGGAGTTCCTAGGTTGTAAAAGTGGTAGTATCTTACGTATCTTGGAATCCACATGGGAGCTAGAATGACTCGTTTTTGTAATTGGGAGTCGGTCATTGAAGTAATAAAGAAACGTTTAGCTTTGTGGAAGGCCAAAACCCTCTCGATAGGTGGCCATCTATTACTTATTAAATCGGTATTAGAAAGCTTACCTATTTATTATTTTTTGCTTTACAAAGCCCCAAAGGCGGTGATTGAGTCGATTGAATCCATTATGAGACGTTTTCTTTGGGGGGGGGGGGGGGAGAGATAATGTAGAAAGGAAGATTCCTTGGGTACCGTGGGATATAGTGTCTTCCCCGAAGAACAATGGCGGCCTGGGCATATCCAAGTTAAGTGCGGTTAATGAGGCTCTTTTATTAAAGTGGACATGGAGATTCAAACAGGATGGGAATTGTTTGTGGAAAAGAATTATAATGGGGTGTCATGGTTCTAGTAGATAGTGGGCTTTGTTACCATGCAACGCTATGTCTAGTGGTTGCTAGAAAAGTATCGTCAAAGTGGGTGAATCAAATTTGCCGAGTGGTTTGAAGCTTAACTCCTTATTTGTTGGAGTTCTTGGTGATGATATTCCAATTAATTTTTGGAGTGACTCATGGGTAAGAGAAGAACCTCTTAGAGTCGTTTATCCTAATCTATTTAGGCTCGAAAAAGACAAGTGGGTCAAGGTATCTGCTCGGCTACGGTTAGTCGACAATACGAAAATCTTGCAATGGAATTGGAGAACAGAACCTTATTCTGCAGAAGAAGTGTCTTAGCTCTTCCAGTTACTTAACGACATCCATGATCTTGACTGGAGGGGAGGAGTAGACGGCTGGAAATGGAGGGCGGCATCGGATGGTTTGTTCTCTGTGAGTTCAGCTAGAAATATACCGTCAAACTACAACTCGTCGGGTCAACAGGCTGCTATAAAATGGAAGACTTGGGTGCCGCTAAAGTGCAAAGTCATGGTATGGAGAGCAGCGCTTAATCGGCTTCCGACTATAGCTGAGCTTATTAAACGTGGGGTAATTCTTCAACAGCAGACATGCTCCCTCTGTCAAGCCGAATTAGAAACAGCGATCCACCTTTTCACCGGTTGCCCCTTTGCTCATGAAGTCTGGAACAGGATCGAAGCTGGTGCAGGTTGAGTCCAAGTGTACTGTTCGATGTCCTGGACGTGCTGCAACTTCCAGAGAACCAAAGACTCACTAAGAAAGCTAAAAATATTCTTAGAGGCATCGTCTATACAACGTTATGGGTGATATGGAATGAACGAAATAACCGGATCTTCAATAACAAGCATCGAAGGCCTATCGAGATTGTTGCGAATGTTAAAACAACTACGTATTTTTGGTTTTGCAATAGATCGAGTTGTATAGATATAGATTGGAAAAAATGGAGTTTGTACCCCTTGGATTGATGTTTGAGGTTTGATGTTCGCAGGTCCTTATTTTGAGGACTTGTTGAGCCTTGGTTGAATGAAATTATCCTTTCAAATAAAAAAAAAGTGTAGGATAGAATAATTCGTATTTAATTTATTGATTATTATTACACAATCTAATCATCTTTAATGCAGTTTTCTATTATTCAACTCGCCTCGCAAATGAAAATTCATCCTCACTTCTTGTTTCGACCTCTTGTTGATCAGTCGATAGATCTAACTTAATCTCGTGATCACTACGATAATCAACCCTTGGGTCAATCAACTGTCTGGTAGATGATTCAGGAGAGGGTGGTTCAGCTTCAAAATCTGATGCATCAGTGTCCTCATAGGCGACAGAGTGTGGGGAGTGGCCTGTTGTCTTGAAACGGTGGAGTGTAGCTGCAGTTTTCGGGGAGATAGGTGATGCAGTTGAATGAACCGGGCTAGCAGTAAGACTACTCCCTGCTGATCGGTTTGGGGACCTTCCACCTTTGTCTTTGTGCTTCCTCTTCACCACCATATGCCAATTCTTCAAGGCCCGGGCAGTTTGTTCGTCGAATATGGATTTCTTCATGCTCGACCCCATCTACATATGCAACATATACACATATCATGTATTTAGTATTTAGTATGTTTGTGACATATTCAATAAAAAGAAATAAGCTCAAAAAGAAAAGAATATATTTTAGCTTCAACATTGTTTCACTAAAGTCACTTAAACTCTTTTTAGTTTTAATAATATTGAAACTTGAGTAATTTTTTTAGTTACAAAAAATATTTGACTAACTTTAGTGGCACATCTAAGAAGGTTTATTACTATTTGGTGACTCATGACTGCTTCATTTTTAGTTAAATTTCATCAATGTATCCATTTGACATAATGTCAATAAATACAATCCAAATCGACCAATAAAAGCTATTCAACAAGACTAACCTGTGACAGAAGCGCGTATAGTGGAAGCGTTATATAGCTGCACAAGATTAAAACTCCAACCCTACATTAAACACAAACAGAAATCAGGCAATCAACAAACAGTCCAACCCCTACATCAGTAATGCAGTCACTTTTGTGAGAGATGATAATTCATACCCAATAACAAGTTTTACAATTACAAGTTGCAGATTTTCATGGAAGCAAGAGTTGATACTATATTCATACTGCATAAGCACAAGGAGTAGTCTGGTGTTATACATGGTTCAAAAACCTTCGGTACTTATATGTAAATATATCACTTTTATTACCCAAATCCAAAGGAAGTAAGTTATCTGGAAAGCATTCTGTGAACACAAATGATTCAATAAAACAGTTAGTGGCTTGAGAATAAAGAAATGTGAGATCAAATTCCAAAAGGTTTCGTTAAGTACCTGAAACAAAGCAAAGTGTATGAGATGAAGCATTAGGCTCGGCCTAGAGAACCAAAAGTGTTTATCAGAGGCCTGCACAAGAGGAATTCCTTGGATGACTGCATGTCTTTCCGTTATTTCAAGAGCCATTTTTGTCAAGATTGCTTGAAGCTTCGTTCCAACAGCTAAGATAATCTGTTCAATAAAGTAGCCGTAGGATTGATTCGTTGTTATCAACTTTTAAAGAATGTCAACTAAATGAATGTTTTAACTGATTGTAACCAAGTTTCTTAAGTGCTCCACTAAATTCACACAAACTTTTCTAACTATAAAAACCACTCTTTTAAAGTGTCAAAATTAAGTGACCTAAATAGAAAAGATATAAAACTTGGTTACTATTTAGTGATTATTATTTTCAACTTTAACTTGAAGTATAAGGTAAGCGTGAAGAATAAAAGTCACTAAATTTCATTATGGCTCCATTTAAGTCACTCAGTGTAAAAGAATATTATGAAAGTTTTCATAGAAATGAAACAATATTGAATCTATCCCTATGAATATATAAATGGCACTTACAACTAATGGTATTATCGACGCCCAAAACAACGCCTGCCAGCCTGAACAATAATATGGTTTTTAGAGTTTATATATGTTGACAAGTTGTGAAGGAATGCACACATCAGTATAGACTTTTTTTAGTCAAACCAGTTACAATTCAAATTTGAAACCTATTAAGATGTTCAAATTTAATCTAGAAAAGAATATATGGTGAAATGTTATGAAAATTACATTGACAGGTTTCACATGGAAAGTAGTAATGACATACCGTTAACATTTAGAAGCAAGAAGATCACAAACGATGCCCATAGTACTGGACTGAAAGTTTTGAGAATTAAGAAAAGTTATGGTCAATATAATTTGATGACAATGTTGGATTTGTACCTGACTCCCACGACAACTTGGAAATCATCCTCTAGTGACCGTTTGATGTACTTTTGGAAGTTGAATTTAGTTCCTGGAGCTAAATGAAGCTGAAAGGATACCACAATAATTCATGATGAAGGCAAAAAAAAAATAAAAAAAAATGAATACTAATGTTAGCAAAAACAGATCTCACACTTATGAATCCGTGTCGCAAGGTCATATAATCAGACTTGCTAACAGACCTGAAAAACTGACGAAAGAAGCATCCCTGCATGACAGAACTCAGAAGCTGACATTAAAAGCTCTTATGACTATCAACATTTGACAAAGTCCTTGACAACTTACAATGTAAAAGAATATCGGGATTCGAGTCCAAAAACTAGTGTGTGCTCTCACGAAAGACGTTTCATGAGTAAGCCTGAATCGCGAAGGATCTGTATTTTCAATACAGAGTTGATGAGTAAAATAGACAGTAATGGTATTTCTATAATTACATTGTTAATTGATTAATTGCACACCACCATAATTAGTTAATTACCATTGAAAAATTCATAGTCCTGTGATGATGTCTCCTCCTCCCAGTGCTTCCAGCCGCGGGTCTGCAAAACATAGGTAGCAGAAAAATCACCAAAAGTTTCATATAAACGGGTCGATTTGGGATATAATTTTATCTCAAGTGGACCACATGGGTAAATTTAAAAGATTAAGCTAAAAAGGGAATGAGTTGAAAGCCACATAAATGGTTTTTTAATTATTTGGATTATTCTTGTTCTTATTGTCATAATAAGTTTGCAGGTTAACCCAACCCGTTAATGTATGTACAAAAAAAACATGTTTTATCCTCAAACCGGACAGTTATACCTGACTCCAAACAGTTGATTACATATTTAACGCAAGTAAATGATTACACACATGGAACTTGACATAACACAAAAAACAACTAAAAGTCCACACTCTTGAGTCATGACTCATTGCATAATGGCTAAAACAAGTCACAATATGGTAGTAAATGCATTGTACCTTTAACCTCCCAAGAGCCATTGTAATAGCAGTGTATGCAACGTGTAAGACGGCTAGAAAGAATATGAGTATGTGCAACTGATGCATCCCATCCACAGTTATAATGGGTACTTTCCCCTGTTAAAAAGAGAACTATAATAATTATGATATAACCATAACTAACACAACCCCAAATAAGATATGAATATATATAATCATATTATTGTTTATGTTCAGACTTCAGATTGACGTGGTTAACCTTTTAAATATATAGGTTGACCTGCTCAAATTTAGAATTAAAAAAAAAAACATAATTTTATAAGGTCAACTCATGAAACAATTTACAATCTATTTATTACGACACATGTATAACCCCCTTAACCATTTACAGTTGAGTTACAACCACCTTCCGGTTTATAACAACATGTCAACCGGTTTAAATAAATACGTTAACCCGTTTAAAATTACAGTATAAAAGAAAATTTATATTTTATGAGGTCAACCCATCAACCCAATTATGATCCGTTTAAATTTTAACACATGTTTTTTGTTTTTGTTTTTTTTAGAACCACAAACCCATGTATAACCCGCTTAACTGTTTACAACTGATTTTCAACCAACAACCCGTGTAATTCACCTCCTTGCAGCTAGACTTTGAGTCACCAGCCAATGATCTACCACGCTCATACCATAAAAGCAATCGACGGGCGCCTTTTCCTTCTTTCTCTGCTTTAGCTTTCTTAGCACATGGCAACATTGTATTTGCAACATCAACTGGGATGCATATATCCGCAATGTAATATTGAGTAAAAGTCAATATCAGTGAGATGAACCCCAGAATCATCAACTCTACATATGACAAACAACCAATGGTTAGATATTAAAACTCATTTTTTTGGAAAAGATGGGAATTGGTTATCTATAAAAGAGAGGTGTTTTTTTTTTTTACCAGCTTTGACCTTCTCTAGAGCTTCAAACAAAGATTTCTTGTGCTTATCTGTGAAATACTGGTTTTAAATTTCATGATATTAGTAACCTGAAAACAAGCTATAGATTGAAGTACATTATTAAGGAGTTCTTGAAAACTAACTATATATATACATATCAAATTTCAACAAAGTTCTATATAAATGTATTCCTTTTTTAAACTAATTTATACCTAAATAAACGAACCATACAAAAAGCTAACGGTTAGGTTTTGTTTTGTTTTTAACGGCTAACAAAACTTTTATTCACACCACTAGCTAGACGCTAGCAAGAAAAAAACGGTTTGGTTTTGTGTTTCCTAAGAACCGAATTTTATGGTATGGTTATTTTGTCTTTCTTAAAAAAAAAAAGCGTATCAAATGACAAAAAAAAAAAAAAAATGAGTTTTACCTTCTGCTGTCATAGTGTTGATTATAGTCAATGATCAACATTCAACACGAACTACAACTAGAAGTCTTGGTTATTAGTTTGGAGAAAATAAAAGAAGGTAATAATGTTTTCATTTTTTTCTTGAGTACTAATGCATTATTATGGGCCATTTATCTTTATACCCAATGATTTCTAGCTCAATTGGCAAAAAACGAATTAGAAATAAACGAAACCAAACCAAAACCATCATGATAACCAAATTTTTGGTTTAAGCAAAAAGAAAAAACCGACCCATGTACATCCTTTAAACAAAAAAGAGTCAGAAATATAGTTGATAACCTTTCCAAGTTTATGAAGAACTTTCTCTAAAGCTATGGAAATGATGATAATAACTGCACAGACACCTGCAACAGCCCATGTTGGTGTTTGATCAAGCTTCCTTTCACTTGAATCTCCTGCTGCCATTTTGACCTCAACTATCCAAATTTAAGGTTTCTATCAAAGTTGTATAGATAGGTTCTTGAGTTGACACTGATTCTGGTTGGACACAGGAGAAGAACAATGGAAGGTGACCGGTGAACAATATTATCTGCACACACTTCATATGGAGCTAAACATTAGACTCTATGAATTAGTTAATTAATTAATTTATGAAAGTCACACAAGGTAGCTATCATTCACCTTTCAGCATTAATGTGGTATTAATAAAAAAAAACATTTTTGCATAGATTCGACATCATAAAGAGGTAAGTTGATTATAAACACCGAAAAAAATATATAATTTTATCACCTAAGTGATATTTTCTTTCTTGTTTAATGCATACTTGGAGAAGACTAGCCTAATGGTTAAGTTTGTCAACCCCGTTGAGTAGACTATCAAATGTAGTATTTTTGCATATCTATCTATACTTTCAATAATAGGAGAGTCGTGAGTGATGTCAGAAAGCTGATGTGTCAAGCGGAGAGACAGGCCACCAATGCCTGCGTGATACAAACACTGACGTCATTAATCACTTTAAAATATTCAGAAAAAATACGTGGGCCACGTTAAAGCACTGCTGTTGTCCTCAACAGCGGTTCACAACCAAAGGGTCTGCCGTCAAGCAGCAGCTGTTAGCCACGTACGCTGCAGCATTTTAGGCCCTAAGTTTGAATTTTAAGGGGAAAAATTTTAATTAACGTAGGGAAACGTGCCTCATTAGCTCCTTTTATATAAGCACACAACCAATTCAGCCATTTCTAATATCAGCTTTCAATTTTGTAAACCTAAACAAAGATTTTCAAATTTCCCTCTTAAAAGATATCTTTAAAACCGTGCCATGTCGACATCAATGGACGGTGAAGAAAAGCACGTCACTTTCATTCGTGATCTGAATCTAGCCAAAGACATGTGGTACATGAAGGCTCGAGTCATAAGGAAGTGGAAGACAGCCTATAAGTTGGAGTTCATATTCATTGATGAGCAGGTAAACTTTATAGCTTGGTTTATTCATGAAGACGTGTTCTTTTCTGCATGCTTTTTACCTTGTGTTAACCGATATGCAGGGTGATAAGATTCACGGTTTTGCCAAGGCACCTTTTATGCAAGTTTTTGACAGTCATATTGAAGAAGACGGTGTGGCTGTCTTGTCTAAGTTCGGTGTAGGTGAAAACAAGGACATCTACAGAGTTGTAGCTCATCAATTCAAAATCATTTTTTATCGTTGTACAACTGTGAAACAGGTTAAGGGTTGGGAAGGTGTGGAGTATGGTTTCAACTTCTTACCTTTTAACCAAATCCTTAACGGAGAAGCCAAGAATCTGTTGAGCGTTGGTTTGTATTTTATTCTTTACCTTAGTACAAGCTTTAACATTCAGTTTGGTTGAACACTGTTGCTTTATACTTAACAGATGTTTCGTAAAATTGTCTGTTTTCTTTTTACAGACGTTGCTGGAAGTGTCCTCTGGTGTGGCGACTTGGATGTGTTTGGATGACCTCCTAACGAAACCAAACGAATGAATCTTGATATTCAGGACTTAGAGTAAGGATTCCTTAAAATTGTTATACAGTTTTTTCGAAAAGTGTTGTATCTTCTATTCACATACCTGACGCTTAACAAAAGCATTTTTTTTTAATGTCAGTCTTATGCATCAATGGTTGTAAACAATCATTGTTTAGAACTGCAAATTTAATTTTTGTAATAAATGTTATGAAGAAGTTTTTCTATGACTGGCTGTTTTGAATCTCATGTGGAACACATTTATTAATGTAATAAATTATTTGTAATTAATGTTTGTATAGTATCAGGTTTTTGCTTTTGTTTTACATCTGTGGTTCTGTTGTTTTGTTGCAGAGGTACGACCTTAAGATGTACATTGTGGAACTCTTACGCAATACAGTTTAAGGAATTCATTTCAAAGATCACGGAGGAGCATGTACTCGTTGTTATCCAGCATGGAAGGGTTAGAGACTGGAATAGTAACTTGTGTTTCAGTGTTGTTATTTAAAAAACGTATTCATATAAATGAAGTAAGTAAAGATATGTGTGTTGTGAAATTTTTAGAAAGAATTACAGTTCAAACCGATAAGTATGGATCTCGCCTCTTTCTCAATCAACTTATAGATGAGGTGTCTGACCTAAAGACGAGGTGCTATTTATTTATATTTCTATACGCAAGTTTACCTTTATACTTTCTTTTAGCTAATAGATGTAATTCTTTTCATTTTTATGTAGTTTGATGTTGAAACAAGAACAAGAGTCTGGTTGTACTTCTCAAACTGTTCTTTCGTCGCAGACTGTTTATCTATTGTGTCCGGAATTCATAGTTGGAACATAGAAGAAGCGTGTTGATGAGCTCATTGACATTCAAGAGGTTTCAATATTTTATTCGTACTTTTCATATGTGTTTAGTTTATTATATGTTTGTATTCTTTAAAATTGTTTGTTGCATACATATATACTGTGTTTGCAGCCGATGTCTTATGTTGTCGTTGCGACCATAAAAAGTGTTGAAGAAAGCTATGGTTGGTTTTATGCTGCCTGCCGCAAGTGTAACAAGAAAGTTTTAAGTAAGTCAGACCATTTGCAAAACGCTGAAGAAGTGTCTGAAGCAATTCTCAAATTGCCTGCTACTGCTTTGGTTTGTCGAAAATGCCAGTGTGAATGTACTTCCGTTACCACAAAGTATTTGATGGCCACTGTGGAGATGAAGGATCTAGATGAAAACATAACATAAATTTACACATTATTCTTTTTATATTAATTAAAAAATTAAAAATATTGTTCTTACAAATGATTTGAAGTCTTTTGTTGTTCTTATTACTTTAAAAAATGAAAATATATTTTATAGCAATAAAAATTCTATAAAAATATCAGCATTTATAAAATATGTAATTATAGTTTTTATTGACGAATTATTATGTTTTAAATAGATAATATTTCCATGACAAACTTTTTTAATAAATGACATGAAATATTTACATGTAACTCACATAAGTTATTATAACCATCTGTTTCATAATGTTTATCAACAACTATTGAATTGTAAACAGATATTAAAATACAAGCAAAGTTAATAATGCCCACTCTACAGATGAGCGGTTTGTAAAATACAAGTTACAATTTCCATAAGATATATTTTATAGCAATAAAAATTGTTAAACAAAATCATCATTGTTAAAAATTGTAATAATAGTTTTTATTCACAATGTATTACGTTTTAGATTATTAGTGTTACCATTATAATTAGTTTTAACGCCCTAATAATAAAGTTTCATATACAAACCTATTCTAAGTTAAAATTAATAAAATATTTGATGACTTGTGAACAGATGTTCACAAACGACTGTGATCCATTATAATTATCCACTGAAGAATAATATAACCACATTTTTAAAACAGACTTTGTATAGAATGGTGAATCTCTTTGCAGCCTCATTTTGAATGCCTGTATGTTAGGATCTGAGTTTTGGACTGTTTTGATTAACTATGAATTATGAATGAAGTATAAATGGAAAGTGCAGCGGAATAACGAATAATCAAAACATAGAGAATAATTGTTTTTAATCGAATGCTTTCATTAAACTGAAAGATTACAATAGTACAATTAAACTCCCCCTCAGCCTGATCACTCAGAGTATGTTTGTCTGAAAGAGAATGACGAGTGACCAATAGAACAGTACAAGTACTGTTCTATTTATAGACAAGTACAAACCTCTGATGATCAGTTGCTGACGTCACCTAGAAAGCGACCCCTAACTGACTAACAAACTATAACATCTGTTAAACAATAAACTACTATTACATTAAAACAACTGATAATAAAACTCTGTTAAACTAAAGCTCTGATGTCTTCATATCATCTGTTGCACCAAAGTGCTGTTGGTTCAACAGACCTTTGCTTCTTCAGATCTTTGATCAGCACTTGTTCTTTATCAGACTTTTGCTCTTCAGACTTTATCCATCAGACTTTTCATCAGCAGCAGTTGTCTTGTATCAGTTGTTAAGCAGCAGCAGTTTGGGAATCAGCAGTTCTTTGGAGGAAGCTTTATTGTAACAACTGTTCTTTATTCTTGATCAAACACTTAGTATATTTTGGCTTTCAATCATCTGTTCTTCTCCAGGTCAGCAGACCCAACAATCTCCCCCTAGAACAGATGATGCCAAAACTCTGCTTTATTCTTGATCTTTATTCCTCATCAGACTTTCTCTAATTTGCCCTTTCAATTGTAATTCAAAGCTTAGAGAGAAGAGGTCTTCAGCATCTCTATCCAGTGTCAGATTCAAAAGTGTCTGGAGATCTTCTGCACTTAGGCCAGGTGCATCATCCATACTCAACTTCTGAATACTACCATCTGACCTGATCAGTGTCAATTCATGGGTCTCTTTATCAGACTTCCATTTTAGAATTTTAGAGTCAGAGGAGTGACTGGGATGCATCTTTATTTTGGATGAGTTGGGAGATGGAGGCCTGCCAATGAGTTCTCTGAACTTCTCTGTGACAGGGTCAGAGAAGAATCTAAGTTGGTTCAAGAGACCCTCTTTTACATAAGTTTCATTGAACTTCCTTGTATCCTCTTCAGACATTTCCTTCTGCTTCTTGTATTGTCTTTGAGCAGCAATGGAAAGATCAGAGGTTGCAAGTAAGCTATCTAATGTAAAGGCCTGTGAGGGTTTCTTGGGAGCATCATCATACACTGGTTTTCTTGGAAGATCACGATTGGTCTTTCTTTCTTGTTCAAGCTTCTTGTATGTTTCAATTAGCCTGATCTCTGACCATCTAGCAACAGATTTCATCTCTCCATACTTAGCTGCTACAAGCTCTTGTCTTATTCTTCTGAACTTCAAGGCTCTAGCTTCATCTCTCCCTTTTTCTGAAATCAGGGGCAGAGGCCTTAGCAGGAGGATTCTTGGCCATGTTCTCAATTCTGATCAGTTCTTCCCTGAGAGCATGTGTGGTCCAGCCTGTGAATTGGTTCTTTGTTGCTTTGTAAGGCTTGGATGCCAAGATCTGTTCTAGCAGTGAATCCCTCACTTCCATCTCCAAGTGTCTGCTGAGAGGCATGGTAGACATGGAATTGCTCAGGGTCTTAGCATAATCTTCAATCCTTCTGAGTTTGCTAAGCTCTGCTGAATGGATGCCCTGAGCAGTCCTGTCATCCTTCCCTTTGCATTTCTCTTTGATGACAGCATCAGTCTGTTCACCCTTGTATTTAAGATAGGTGTCCATGTTGAGTGGAACAGGGAAGCCTTTGAGAGATGGGAAGGATCTTTCTGATGGCTGATCAGTATTGTAGAAGGATTGAAGTTCCCCCTTGATTAGATCCAACTCAAGGGGATACTTCTCAGCCAATGGGGTAATGGTTGGTGGTGGTCTATGGGATCTGAATTGGGCAGTGTGTGGTGAGAAAGATGAGAGTGGAATGGCATTGACTGGTATGGATTGTGAGATTGGGGTGTTAGGTGGTGTGTTGTGGATGTTTTCATCTTGTATAACAAAGGTGGATTTCCTTTTTCTGCTATACAAGATTTTGGGTGAAGGTGAGGATGAGGCAGTGGTTTGGGAAACATCTGTTGATCCTTTTGTGGAACCAGCAGTTGTTTGGGTTTTGGGTTGTGTTGAAGTAGGTTTGGGATTTGGTTGAGTTGTGGCTGGTTTAGTGGTTGATGGTGTGGTGATTGGTTTGGTTACTGGTTTGGGTTGAGCAGATGTTTTAGCAGTGGTTTTAGGTTCAGTTGTTTTAGGTTCAGTGGTTTGGGTAGCAGAGGTTGTGGTGGCAGTGGTTTTAGGAGCAGTGGTTGTGGTAACAGGTGTTTGTACAGCAGGGGTTTCAGCAGTTAGTTTGGAAGGTGGTTTTCTAGTGTGTTTGGCTGGCATTTTCATTCTCTTTGAAGTGTTCACATCTTCCACTTCCTGCTGCTGTTCCTTTTTCAGCTGCACCAACATCTCTGCCTTTACTTCCAATGTATCAGCCCTTTTTCTTTTGTCTTGAGCAGCCTTTTCAGCTTTTTCATTAGCTGAAGTATCAACTTCTTTTGCCTTTGATGCTTGAGCTGGTTCAGAGACAGGGATCTGAACATTTGGTTGTTGAGTTTGTGGAGCTGATTTGGGTGACCCTGGTTTGTCAGCAGTTGGCTTCTTCCCTTTTTGTGAGGGTGGTGCACCAAATGGATCAAGTTTTGGTAGCCTATCTCTGCCACTCTCCCCCTTTTTGGCATCATCAGCAGTGAATTCATCATCATCTTCATCTCTGAGAATTGTGGTAGGGGCAGAGCCAGTGGTCTTCAGCAGATGGTCTTTGATCACCTTGATGTCAGCCTTTGTGTCATTAAATCTGGCATCCACCATATTTCTGATCAAAGTCATGTAGGTCTCTTGTGTCTGATCTGCTAATTTTCTGTGAGCTATGATGATGGGGGAAACAGATTTCCATAGCTCATTAGCAACATCAGCAGTGGATGGTTGACTCTTTGTAAAGTTATTCAATGTTTCCAATATTGACTTGACATCAGATTTGATGTCAGCAACAGAGGATTCAAGGTTTTGAACTTTAACCGTCAATTCTAGAATTTTTTACTCATCACCTAAGTTAATAGGATCATCTGAGTCCCTACCAGAGGTAGTTTTAGCTGGTTCAGTTCTAGGAGGTGAGTCCATAGAATAAGAACCTGCTGCCCCTTTGTCTTGGTACTGGGGACTTCCAACTGTTTTAGGAGACACAATTGTGTCCTCATCAGTTGTTGCCTTCAAGGAAGTCTTATCAATGGAACCACTGTCCTGCTGTGAGACAATGGTCTCTACAGCAGTAGTAGCTGCTTCTCTTGAAACCTCAGCAGAAGTAACATTGACTTCTGGAAGTATAACCTCCTATTCTGTTTGTGGGATAGCTGATTGACTTTTCTCAGCCCCAGTCACTGGTGGTGGCATACTCTCAGTGATAGGCGAAGGAGAGGAACTGGGGTTGTCCTGAGTTTTGTCAATAGCTTCAAACAGAGGTTGCATTGTTTGTGGGACATGTGGTGGTGATGTAGGTGGAGTAAGAAACTGATTAGCCCTGGGAGATGGGCTTGTAAACATATGGTCAAGTGACTCATATGCCTCAGTATGAGGTTCCCTTTGGCTTACAACAAGATCCTTTTGTGAGGATTCTTGAGGAGTTTGCTTGGGTTGAGATATCTCCAACTGTTGTGAGGAAGTAACAACAGTGGTTTCATGTTGCTTTGGTGATGCAACAGGGTTAGCTTCTGGTATCTCATCTTCCAGAAGTCCCTTTTTGGTTTTGGTGGTTGTTTTGGAGGATGGACGGTTTCTTTTGGTGGCTGGTGTGGGTTTCACAGCACTGGATGAAGTGCCATGATCACCAGGAGCAGTGGGCTCACCAACAGAGGTTTCAACAACAGTTGTTGTCTTTGTCCTCTTTGGTTGTGTTTTTGAAACTTTTTGTACTTTTAACACTTTTTCTTGGGTTGAAGAACCCAGCATTCTTGTAAAAGTTTCATCAATTAAACTTTTCATTTTAAAAGACTCTCCCTTTTGAAAATCCTTTTCAGGTAAAATCTTTTGTAGAATTACACTTAGAATTCTAGGGTAGAGCAGAAAAGCATTGTTTGAGCCAGATTTGGAAAAGTTTCCATACCTGACAAGTCGTTTAGTGAGAAGGTAGTGGATATGATTTCAGGGGTTATGGCGATACTGGTGGCTCCAATTTTTGAAATTATGGAAGTTGGCTTTTTGTCTTGGTATAAGACTTCAGCATTCGCCCAGAATTCTTGGAGTGTTTCCAGGTGTATGGGGGCATCAGCAATAAGAGCATTTTTATATTTTGAGTTATTGATGATGTCAATGGTGGAATGGAATGGTGTGTTGTCTTCGGTTTTAACCAAATAAGGAAGGAAATTATGAGTGGCTTTTGTTTGGAGTTCCATTTTAATGGATTTGGATTATGAAAGTGATGAACTTTGATTGAGGGTTATGAGGAAGACGAGAGCGGTTTTCAGTATTTTGAATACAATGAGACAGTAAAACTGCTGTTGGGGGAAAGAACAGGGTTTTATAGGCTCTGGTGAAACCGCTGATGTGGCAAAACTCTGCTTTTGAGAGCAGACGTGGCAAACATCTGATGGTTGAAAGATCTGGTGGCATACAGCTGTTTTGGTAAACCTCTGTTGTTTAACCAAAAGACTGATGAAAACAGTTGTTTTATCTGATCAGATGTTTGAAACAGATTTTTCAACTAACAGTGTCATTCTAGCAAAATCTGATTTTCTGAAAACATTTTAATGTTTTTATTGAAAACATTTTTGTTGTTGTTTTTTTTTTTTTTAATCCATGTTTAACATTCCAATTCGAGAGATCAGATTTGTGAAGGTAGATGTGTCTAAAGCTTTTGTCAGCACATCTGCCAACTGATCCTCTGTTGGAACATGGTGTAGAGAAATCAAACCTTTTTCATAGCTATCCCTGACAAAATGATGTCTGATATCTATGTGCTTGGTGGTTGAGTGGGAGACTGGATTTTTGATGATATTTTCAGCAGCTTGACTATCCAACATGAGTGGAGTCCTTAGTGCAGTTATCCCAAAATCCAGTAGTTGATTTTGACGCCACATAAGTTGGGCTGTACAGCTAGCAGCAGCAATGTATTCAGCTTCAGCAGTGGATGTTGAAACAGCTGCTTGCTTTTTGCTTTGCCAAGAAACTAAGGCATTTCCTAGAAACTGGCACCCTCCTGAGGTGGACTTCCTTGTGGTATGGCAGCCAGCAAAATCACTATCTGAATAACCTGAAAGCTCAATGTTTCCATTAGCAGGATACCAGATACCAAGTGTGGGAGCACCTTTTAGGTATCTGAATATCCTTTTCACAGCAATAAGGTTAGACTTTCTAGGAGAAGCCTGAGATCTAGCACACACACAGGTTGCAAACATAATGTCTGGCCTGGATGCTGTTAATACAATAAAGACCCAATCATGCATCTATAGTGTGTCTGATCAATCAGTTCATCCTTTTCATCATCAGTGAGTGACTTGACAGTGCTCATGGGTGTACTACATGGCTTACAGTCATTCATCTCAAATTTTGTTAACAAGTTTTTCACATACTTGTTTTGATGAGTGAAAGTGCCATTTTGCAGTTGCTTTACTTGAAGACCAAGAAAGCACTGAAGTTCACCCATAGCACTCATTTCAAACTCTGCTGTCATGAGTTCCCTAAACTCCTCACACATTTTATTACATGTGGATCCAAAAATGATGTCATCCACATATATTTGAACAATCATTAAATCTTTTCCTTTCCATTTTAAAAACAAGGTTTTATCAATTTTACCTCTTGTGAAACCAATGGATAAGAGAAAAGTAGAGAGAGTTTCATACCAGGCTCTTGGTGCTTGTTTGAGTCCATACAATGCTTTCTTAAGCTTGTAGACATGATCAGGATGGAATGTGTCTTCAAAACCAGGTGGTTGGCATACATAGACCTCCTCCTGAATTTTGCCATATAGGAAGGCACATTTGATGTCCATCTGATACACCTTGATGTTGTGGTTGACAGCAAAGGCTAAGAAAAGTCTGATAGCTTCTAACCTTGCTACAGGGGCAAAGGTTTCATCATAGTCAATTCCCTCTTCTTGTCTGAAGCCTTGAACCACTAACCTGGCTTTGTTCTTGACAACTATACCCCTTTCATCAATTTTGTTTTTGAAGACCCACTTTGTGCCAATTGGACAGACATCCTTAGGCAGTGGTACAAGTTCCCATACTTGTTGTCTTTTGAACTGAAGGAGTTCTTCTTGCATGGCTTCTACCCAACTGTTGTCTTTCAGTGCCTCTTGGTACTTGACAGGTTGTGTAAGGGATAGAAAGCCTGCAAAAAGACAGATGTTTGAAGATTGGCTCCTTGTGAGCACACCTTCTCTGATGTTGCCAATGATTTGGTCTGGTGGATGAGCTCTTAGGTAGATTAGATCTCCCTGATATGGTATGATGGCATTTTGTGGTGAAGGACAGAGGTTTGGAGACTCTGTTGACATAACATCTGTTGGCACTTTTGAAGAGTCAACAGATGTTTGGAATGGAGGTGGAGGAATGGGTCCAAGTGGTGTAAGATGGTACTGACTTTTGTCAACAGATGATTGACTCTTGTCAACAGATGATTGAACAGTGGATTGGCTGGGTGAATCAGTGGTTTGCAGGTAAGACTGGCCAACAGTGGCTGACTCAGCTGTGACAGAGTTTTGACAGTTGTTTTGAACCACTGCTTCCTCTGATGCAGGATAGACTTTGTAGTGGTCTGGAACCACAACATCTATTGTGTAGTCTTGTTGTGAAGATTGTGGAGTACCTGCAGGGTTAGTTTTGACAGCAATATCTTCAAATTTGAATTTATCTAAATCAAACAACTCAGCAGGGTTTGCTGGGATTTTTAAAGATGAAAGTTCATTGAACTTTACATTCAGAGTTTCTTCTATTGTTTTAGTCCTTGTGTTAAACACTTTATAGGCCTTTGCAATAGAAGAATACCCCAGAAAATATCCACAATCCACTTTGGCTGCAAATTTTGAAATGGAATCTTTAAGATTTAAAATGAAACATGGGCAGCCAAAGACTTTGAAAAATGATATCAGTGGTTTGATTTTAAACAGAATTTCATAAGCAGTCTTTTGATGTCTGGGGTTGATTAAAACTCTGTTTTGAACATAACAAGCAGTGTTTACAGCTTCTGCCCAAAAGGACAGAGGTAAACCAGAATCTGCTAGCATTGTTCTTGCAGCCTCAATGAGAGTCCTGTTCTTCCTTTCAACCACCCCATTTTGCTCTGGTGTTCTTGGGATACTGTACTGCCTTACAATCCCTTTTGACACACAGAAATCATCCAACTCCTTATTCTTAAACTCTGTTCCATTGTCACTCCTAAAGACTTTTACTGGCAAGTCATATTGTTTTTCAACTTTGGTGACAAAGTCCTTCAAGATACCTGCAGTCTCATCCTTAGAGTGTAAAAAGTAAGTCCATGTAAACCTAGAAAAATCATCAACTATGACAAGACAAAATCTTTTTCTTCTTAGACTCATGATTTTTACAGGGCCAAACAAGTCCATGTGCAACATTTGTAAACACTGACTAGTTTTGGACTCATCAATGGATTTGTAAGAGCTTTTATGTTGTTTACCTTTTAAACAGGAAACACAATGCTCATCACATTTGAATTCTTTTGATGGTAAACCTCTGACAAGGTTTTGTTTGGAGAGTGAGTTGATAGTTTGAAGGTTGGTGTGACCAAGTCTCCTATGCCACAATTCTGTCTCTTTGGTAGAGGCAGCTGAGAACAGACAGACATTTGCAGTAGGATTATCCTTCAACATATCAACTACATACACATTGCCACTTCTGTGAGCAACAAGTTGTGCTTTGCTCTCAGCAATGATGGTGTTAATCTTTTCTACAGCCTCTGGGCCAACAATCTTACAAGTTTGCTTAGTGAAGAATGACCCAAAGCCTTTGTCACTCATTTGTGATACACTAAGTAGATTAAATTTTAGATTGTCTATTAGATTAACATTTTCAAACTTAAGCCTCCCTGCTTTGACAGTACCAGAACCCAACACTTTACCTTTAGAATCATTACCAAAGGATATATCACCCCCTCCATGAGCAAGAAAGTCCAGAAGAAGGGCTCTACATCCAGTCATGTGCCTGGAGCCTCCACTATCTACATACCATAAACTGTCTAAACAAGCAGAAGCTCCCTGCACATCAGTAAAGATTTTAGTTTTGGTGAGTGTCCAAAGCCAAATTGGCTTTGGATGGGTCCTTAGCTGTCTCAGCCTTAAGTTGAGGAGAATGATCAGTGGTTTGGACTAGCTTTTGAACTAGGTTCAACAGCTGCAGTTGACCATTTGCCAGTGCTTGTATGTCAACACTTGGTCCAGCAGATGTTTGATCATTTCCTATCAGTTGTTGAAAACCATGAGGGTGTCTGTTCACTTTTGGTTTTGAAGGCCTCTTGGGCTCTTCATAAACATGTGACAGACGATGACAAGTGGGTTGTCCATATCCTCTTGGTAATCTGTTAACAGGTGGAGCATCTGTTACCTGAACTTCTCTGGGAGCAGAGTTTTTGTTCAGACTTTTGGTAACAGATGTTTGAACTGATTCAAAAGTCTGTTTGGGTTTTCCTTTTGAAGTACTTACCACTTGACTTTCCAGAGTTTTAGCCTTATACTCTTTTATCTTTTCATCAAAATTTTTGAGATATAGGCACTCTTTTGTTTTGTGATTCTTTTTCTTGCAGATTGAACATTCTTTAGATTTAGAATCATTTAAACTTGTTGTTTTGTTGATGTCATATGCTTTTAGAAGAAAACAGTTTTTGGTGACATGGTTCTTCTTTTCACAAAAATCACAAAACAAGTTGTTCTTGGCCTTCCCTTTTTCTTTCTTCTTTTCAACAGATGTTTCATCATCTGTCGGAAGATTTACTAGAGGGATCACTTTGGCCTGTGGTGCCATTTTACCATCAGAGGTTTTGAAGGTCATTGGTTTGAAATTTTCAAGGACTTCACACTCATCTGACCATGTTGGTTTGAATTGATATTTCTCAATTTCATCAAATGAGGGTGTACCTTCCAACTTTTCAAGAATGATTTTCTTGCCATTGGGTTCAGTAACCTTGATTTCTTGACCTTTTGAGTTTGTGGGGATGACCTCAACCAACTGTGGTTCCTTTTTGTCAGTGGTTTGTGAAACTTGATCAGTGGTTTGAAAACCAAACCCAAATTTCACATGACTTTTAGACTGTTGGTTGACAATCATCTCAAAACCCTTTGATGATTCCACCCATTTCTTACATTCAACTTGGGTGGACTCAAGCTCTTTCTTACAACTATGATATTTTGTTATCATAGTCTGAAGCTGGTCTTTGGTTATGCTTGCTTCATGTTTTAAACTGCTGATTTCAGACTCTTTTTCAGATATTTTTGATTTTAACTCTTTTGTAAGTTTTTCAAACTGAATTTCAGAATCCAAAATTTTCTTTCTAAAGTTTTCATTCACCTCTTTTATCTTAGCAAATGCCACAATACATTTGTCTGAGCACAAGTCATTTAAGATTTGAGGAGATACCTTAGAAGCAGCCATCAAGGCACAGTTACACTGGCAGTCACAGTCATCACTACCCCAGGGGTCTGAGAGATTCACAACCTCCACTTCAGATTCTTCAGTTGAAACAATCTCACCAACAATACCATCAGTCACATTTTCAGACATAGACACCACTTCCTCAGAATCAGTCTCTTCAACAATTGTTTCTAGTGCCATAAAACAAAAATCCTTTTCAGTGTTGGCAACTAGAGCAATGTTGTCATCTGTTATCTCATCTGGTAGACTGCTCCAATCAACAAAGCCCTGAGTAAAGAAACTCTGTTGACCTGGTTGACTGGTCTCTGCAGGAGCAGAGGGTGGAGTAACAGTCATTGGCACAGGTGCCTGAGCAACAGGTGTTTGGACATAGTGATACTGAGGAACAGTGGTTTGGACATAATGCACAGGAACAGTGGTTTGGGTCTGTGCAAAATGAGCAGTGTTTTGCACATTAGGTACATTAGGGATGGTTTGATAAGTGTTGGCCTGTGGTCTTTGATTTGGATAGGTAATCATAGGAACTCCATTTTGACTCCTACACTCCCTAGCAAAATGACCCATTCTATGACACTTGTAACACTTTATCTTTGATTTATCCAACCCAACCTTTGACCCACCATGTAAACCTGGGTACCTTCTGCCAGTTTTCTTATAGAAGTTATTGGTTCTAATACTGAGCAGGGCAACCTGATGTAAGATGTCCATTTCTTCTAGGTCCAAAGGGTCAATATATTGCAAGTCATTGTACACAAAAGATGAATTATCAGAAGGCTGGATATCACCACTGGCTGTGAAAGCACAGTTGTTTGGTGATGAGTAAGAATCATTATTGAAACCAGTTGTTATGTCAATGTAATGATCATAACTCTGATCCTTACTACTTCCAGAACTATCATCCTGACCCAACAGTGCAGTATTACCAAATACATAGTCATCTGACACTTTGCCAGAGTCCTGGAGCTTCTTTTTCTGGTTAAGCTCCCTTTCATAAGTCAGGAGCTTACCATGAAGCTGGGTCAGGGTTAGGTCTTTGAATCCGATAGAGTTTCTCATAACTATGGCTATAGTGTCCCATTTGTCCTGAAGTGATCTAAGAAACCTATGATTCAGTGTTGAATTAGGAAAAGTTAGACCAACCAGTTTAAGTTCACTAATTAGACAATTAAACCTTTCAAACTGCTGTGTTAATGACTCCCCTTTTATGTGACTAAACGTTTCATATTGTTGGTTAAGTATTTCACGGTTGTTTTCAATCACATCATCAGTTCCCCCGAATTGCTCTTTAAGAGCATCCCACAGTTCTTTAGCACTATTGCAGTGCAAGAGACCGGCATAGATATCATTCGGCAGTGCCATGGCTACTATGCTGAAAGCCT
The DNA here is from genome assembly GCA_032199755.1 of Ambrosia artemisiifolia. Classification (NCBI taxonomy): domain Eukaryota; kingdom Viridiplantae; phylum Streptophyta; class Magnoliopsida; order Asterales; family Asteraceae; genus Ambrosia; species Ambrosia artemisiifolia. Next base: position 37,937,358 of record CM063512.1, read on the forward strand.
TGGCATCTAGCTCGATTTTTTGAAAATCTTGCTCTGAGTAGTTCTCAACACTCTTTGGTACTTGGATCTTTGGATCCTCGGCACTCGGTACCATTGGAACATGTGGTCCAAATACTACCAATTTCCAGCACCCTGTGTTCTGTTGTGCTAACACATGAGCCACCCGACGCTGCCAGATGTTGTACTCTGACCTAACAAGCATCGGAGGCTTGTTGTGTGTGCCAGTGTTGTGTGGATCTTGATTAAGTGAAGTCATTCTCTTGGTTTTTCAAAAACAAAGTCTGTTTACTAACTGTTGAAACGAAAATAAACTATTACTCTGTTTTAACCCGACAAACAAACGATATCAATGATTATGAGCTGATCTGTGTATTAAATTGATTGATTAGATCAGATTTAATTGACCAAGCTCTGATACCAATTGTTAGGATCTGAGTTTTGGACTGTTTTGATTAACTATGAATTATGAATGAAGTATAAATGGAAAGTGCAGCGGAATAACGAATAATCAATACATAGAGAATAATTGTTTTTAATCGAATGCTTTCATTAAACTGAAAGATTACAATAGTACAATTAAACTCCCCCTCAGCCTGATCACTCAGAGTATGTTTGTCTGAAAGAGAATGACGAGTGACCAATAGAACAGTACAAGTACTGTTCTATTTATAGACAAGTACAAACCTCTGATGATCAGTTGCTGACGTCACCTAGAAAGCGACCCCTAACTGACTAACAAACTATAACATCTGTTAAACAATAAACTACTGTTACATTAAAACAACTGATAATAAAACTCTGTTAAACTAAAGCTCTGATGTCTTCATATCATCTGTTGCACCAAAGTGCGGTTGGTTCAACAGACCTTTGCTTCTTCAGATCTTTGATCAGCACTTGTTCTTTATCAGACTTTTGCTCTTCAGACTTTATCCATCAGACTTTTCATCAGCAGCAGTTGTCTTGTATCAGTTGTTAAGCAGCAGCAGTTTGGGAATCAGCAGTTCTTTGGAGGAAGCTTTATTGTAACAACTGTTCTTTATTCTTGATCAAACACTTAGTATATTTTGGCTTTCAATCATCTGTTCTTCTCCAGGTCAGCAGACCCAACACTTACTACCGTTGTGACTTCCAGGTTTGGGATGTCAAGTGCTTCCTTTCCAAACCTAGTAATGAATTCTCTTAGTGATTCCCCCTGTGGTTGAGTCACCCTGTATAGATCACTTGTCAAACGTTCGAATGTTCGACTACAAGAATATTGATTATTAAACATGTTAATTAAATGTGCAAAAGAAGTAATAGAATAGGGAGGAACACTTAGGAGCCATTTCAGGGCTGGACCAGTGAGAGTCGAACCAAATCCTTTTCACAAGCATGCTTCTTTCAGATTGGCAGAGATTGGATTTATTTCCATTCTTTCCCTATATTGAGCCACATGCTCCTCAGGATCTGTAGACCCGTCATAGAGCTTCATGCTTGGAGTTTGAAACCGCTTTGGGATCTCTGCATCACATATGGGGGGTGCAAATCTTGACACCCTATGGCATGCTGAGGATACCTCAGGGATAGGTTGCACTATCCATGGCACACTCGATACCATGTCCTTGATCTTTTGTAGCTCCCTTGCTAGCTGAGGGCTTATTCCTGTATCCTGCAAAGAAGCAACATCATTAGCGGTAAAAGTACTGGAACTTAAATTGTTACCGTTATTGTTATATCCTTTGGATGGCCCAGGTGTATATCCTGGATCCCTGGTAGTCGCCATCCTGGGTGCTGTAGTCGTTTTCTGGAGCAGAGAACCTAGTGTTCATGGGGATGAAATCTCCTTGATGAACACCTCCAGAGATGCCAGAATTGAAATCCAACACCTTTGGCTGCAATGGTGTCCCCATGTCTTCAGTCGGTCTCCTTGAGGATGTCTTGAGGGATTGTATCTCTCTCATTATCATTCTGTTAGTCTCCTACTGTTGTTGCATTTGATCCTTCACCATTGAAAAAACGGAAAGGATCTCATCATTTGATACGAAAACAGGAGAAGATCCAGATGTCCACATTGCTGGTCTAAGCGGAATCTGGGAAGTAGCACTCTTTGAGAATGCAGGTGGGGGTGGCAATGCAGTATTTCTGGTAAAGGTTGAAGATGGCATGGATGAAGAAACAGTTTTCTGGGAAGAAGACATAGTTGTCAAGTTTTTGTAAAAAATGAGTTAATTGAGAAAAAGTTTTAACAAAGTTTTTTTGTTAAAATAGCACCACTTGCCCCACGGTGGGCGCCAAATTGTTTTGGTCAAAAATTACCTAGTAGAAATAATTTTGTATTCCAAATTAGAAATTGTGAGGTAGAGTGCTAAGAGTGTGAATCAAAGATAAAAACTAGTTATATTCTGAAAATGCTCAGTCAGGATGCAAAAAGAAATAAATAAGTGACAACTATGCTCAGGATGGCTTAGGTATGTTTCGGGATGGACAATTGTATCCTCGGGATGGAACTGTTGTCAAATTCAAGGAATTTACAAGTAAAGTAGTAAAACACAAAGAACAACACTCGATCTACGAGGAAAGCCCTTGATCAGTTGTAGATCGCCGGCATAAAACCTCGTGAGGAGACTAGGCCCCTGCCTTGTTTGTTAATATTAATTTGGTAAAAAGATTACAACTTTGGATGAGTGAGTGGACGAGTGTTCTATGATTCCAATGATTGTGTGAGTGTTTCTAAGTAGCTAAGTGTATGTGTATAGTTCTAGTGATAGCAATTTGTCCTATACTCGTCCAACACTCCCATTTATATAGTTCTAGTGATAGCAATGTGAATAAATAAAGAATCCTGTAAGATCCGCTAACTTAGTTAAGGTCTTTGAAGTCTTCAGATGACCGTTGTGGCAGTTTCACCTCAGGTTTATGTTGTTCCAGCTGTTTCCATATCTTTCGCCGATATTTAATGTGTATCGTTTACAACTTTGACTTCATCTTCGATCTTGGACTATGACTTTGCATGAGTTACTCTTTGATCCTTGACTTCTTTGACCGAGTGTTATAATATAGACGTTAGAGAGTGTATGAATCCATATTATAAATTAGTTGTACCTGCAATCACATATAAGAAAGGTAATTCGTTAGTCCATTCTCAGGATGTGCACATGCTGAAATACTGTTACATCCTGAAGTCAGTTGAGTCCTTCAGCATCCTGAGGATGCTATATCAGGGATGTGAGGTAAAATCATCCTGGGGATTTTCACCACCAACAATGATAATGTTAATACTAATAATTTAAAACGTAATACATTGTAAATAAAAAACTAATATTACAATTTTTAACAATGATGTTTTTTTTAACAATTTTTATTGCTATAAAATATGTCTTATGGAAATTGTAACTTCTATTTTACAAATCTTTCATCTGTACAGTGAGATTATTAACCTTTGTTGAATTTTAATATCTGTTGGCAATTCAATAGTTGTTGATAAACATTATGTAATAGATGGTTATGATAAGTTAGGTTTATAGGTAAAAAAAACAAAAAAAAGTTTATAATTTTAGTTACATGAGTAAATTTCACGTCATTTGTTAAACAAGTTTGTAGTGAAATACTATTAGACTTAATAAGTCGTCAATAAAAATTATAATTACATGGAAATACTATTAATTATTATGAATTAAAAACACTATTATTATAGTAGGTATATACCTATTTTTTCAGTCTATAAAAGGCGAGTAACTCTTCATTTCAGTTTACAAGCTTATAATACTTGAACCATTGAAAAGCAAACCAACCATCTATACCTTCAGTAGATAATGTTATTTCATGTAAATTTCATACCCGAAGACTTCTCAAAAATTCTCGGTCTGAAAGAAAAATGTATTACCAATAATCCGTTGCTAATCAAGTTGGAATCGATGTTGCTGGAAGATTCTTTCAATCAAAGGAAAATATTATCTGTTATATTATAATATGAGAGCATGTCCAAAATGAGCTGGGTCTCAATATAAATAATATGTCTCTAATTTTTCCGCTACTTAGAGCCATATTATTGTATTTGTTTTCTTTTTCTTTGGAGCACGCTTCTTTTTCTTTGAGCCTTTATTTTTTATTTTTTTTGTCTTATAGATTAGATGTGTTAGTTGGTATTAGTTCACTTTTGTAGCAATATCGGACTTTTTGGTTACAGCACTTCTATATTGTATTTTTGTAAGCATTTTTCGTTAGTAGTGTGTTGGTTGTAATTTGTATCTTGTATGTTTGTTTATCCTCATATTGTATGTAAAATTATGCAATTCCAATGACGAATTGTATTGCTATACCTTTTTTCAGTATTGTAGTATAGAATATGTTCAAGATAGGTTTGAACCATGAAGATTTTCCATAAACAGACTGATATTATTTCTTAAAAGGTTGTTAGAAAAACGTATCATAAAATATTAAGTAAAAATACGACTAAAAGATCAGTTGATTATTAATAGTGTTGTATGGTAAATAATAATTTTGATCTGTCGTAGTTCGTCTAAAAATTTTATTAACAACTTTAATTTTACTAACTTATTTAATCATAAAAATTAGGTTTAATATAAGGACTTAAAAGTCACATTAAAATCTTATAATTGGATAAAGACTGAAATATGTTTTTTAAAATTTTAATTTACTTCAACTCAAATAATCATCTGTTGATTTATATGTAAAAAATTGATTTACTTAATTAAAATATTAATTTCATTCAACAAGTTCTATGTATATTCTTAAAGATATACTTATTTCATCTAAATATATTGTCAAAATTCAAATTTAAGGATTAAAGTTTTAAAATTGAGTTTTGAAATTTAATTTAAATCTTTTTCAATCTGAATTGTATATTTATTTTAATCTTTAATTGTAAATTGTATTTATTGACAGTTGTTTAATAACCGTTGTTTATCATTCAATAGATGTTGTAAAACAGAATATATACAATAAAATGAGTATACTTTTATCTAAAAAGAAGTTTGAATTTCAAAGTTAATCATTTCAATGAAGTATAAAAGGTAGTTACAAAGAATGTATTTGTAAAGAAATTAGATTTGTTGATCTTAGATACTTTATTAAAACTTTCATTGTTATGATATATATATATATATATATTTAAAGAGTTCAGATTAATTTTCTAAAAGTATAAATAAGTTTGTTTTTTTTAATTTAAAATAAAAATGTAAATTTATGGTAACCTTTCTTAGTTGTTTTTATAATAGTAAAAATATTTACAACTACGATTAATTACCGCCGTATTTTGCAAGTTTCCATCTAGATTCTTGAACTGTAGAGTGATCATCATAGCGTTTTAGGGCTATTGACTGCCAGTAATAATCATTACCTTGAAACTAGAATTTAGAAGTGATTCGATATTTTTTACTTATGTTTATTTATCAAAAATTAATATATAGATATTTGTATTGATTAAAAAATAATAACAAATTAACTTAAGTATGAGGAATGTAAAAGTTATCATTGTTTGTTTATAAAATGTGTTTTGTGAAATAAATGTTTTCATCATCTATTTAATTTCTGTTTGATTTGCTCAATGTTTGTGTAAAATGCAATGTAATTTAAACAACATAATATATGTATGTATAGATAAATAAGATTTACATTTTTTAAGGATTTTTAATCCAAAATTACATTGTTGTGACAAATTACAGTTAGTATTGCTGATTCTTGATAATTTCTTCACGACGCTGCTTCCTTTCCTTGCTGATGGAAATAATGTTATTAGTAAGACCTTTCATCTTCTAGGAAATGTCTTCGTTTAGTCCGATTTGATCCGCTAGGTATTGTAGAGCTATGTTTCATTCAATTGATTCCAGAATTTCAACCATATCAACCATGGTTTTTCCGTTTTTCCTTAGATCCGTAACAAGTAGAGATGTAAGCATTCCACATGAGTTTCTTATTGTTTCTTCTTCAAAAGATTCTTTTTTGAAAGACTTAATAAGAATTTCATGAGTTGTCTGTTGTACACTGGTTTGGTAATTTTGGGAGGATGACATGTTTTTATGTTATGTAATGTAAGTATTTGATTATGGTAAGGTTAGATGTGCATTGTAATAGAGTGTTTTGTATATATATGGTGGTGTGAATAGAAAATAACTTTAAACACGGTATGGTACACGTGTTTTACACTTTACGCAGTGACGTTTAAATTGGAAGTCTATACATTTTACAGTTGGCACTTGTAAATATGGTTTTTCATCTACCGCATTTATAGCATTAAATTTCGTTAATGAATACAAAATGTGTAACTTTGGTTATTATTTCAACTATCGGCTTATAAATATGCAGATCTTTTACTGAAAATTTATACTATATAGTCATATTGTATATAGATTACTTTTTATTAATTTTTTCAAGTTATGGCATCATCATCTTCACCAGCAGTACTCCCAGTGGATTTGAAGATCGATTTTATAAGACAAGTTCTTATTCAATATGACAAAGATACATTGTATAAAGATGTGTTGAAGTAGACTTTCACGCGTATTTCAAACTGTTTTGATAAAAAAGCCAAGGTAGTGGGGAAATTGAAGTGTTTGCCCCCATTAACAATTCGTGACATTGGTGTAGTCTTTTACATCGATTTGATGAAAAGTGATATGGAACAGTTGGAAATAATTTCTGATATTGTAAAGTCACTTAAGTTGTCTATCGAGTTGAAGTTGAAGTTTCTACATTCATTTTGAATGTTATGTTTATTATCTTTTTTTTATATGTTTATGGTAATGTATTAGATCTTGATGTAATATCATAATATTTAAACAAAATATTAGTGTTTTGTTTATGTTATTTGTATAATAGGTACATTCAACACAAATTAATCCAAACATATTTGATACATACTCGATAAAAAAGTCTTATTTTAAAAAAAAAATCATATTTACGTCAAAGCTGATTATAAACATCAGCAGATATTTAAACTACTGTGGTATGATTTGACCATACGTAACAGTCTTTATTATTTTATCAGATGTTTGTAAAATCTGTTTTGTCAAACAGATGGCTAGAAAAGATATAAAAGATAGGATTAAAAAATTCATTGTGGTTAACTATTCTCCAAAAGTACTTAAACATTGTCCTATTTTATTTAAAAAAAAATTGTTATAACTCTATAGAAAGTAAACACATTTTACAATGATCAACATCTGTTGTAAAAAAAGTTAATTGATATTCTGTTTGAGTCAACAAAGATTTAAGGCAAAATAGCTGATAAACGTTAACAGATATTTAATCCACTGTAGAATGATTTGAGGATATGGCAACAATATCTAGGATTTTATCAGATGTTTGTAAAATCTGTTGACTGGAACACATGATTAGAAAATACATAAAAGATAAGATTAAGAAATTCTTCTTAACTTTTATTGATTTAATAGTACTTAAATGAATTTATAGTTGTAATTTAAATTAGTAAAAATATATCAAATAAATATTTCATTTAAGTTATAAGTTAAGAATGAAAGTCATTTAAGTCAAAATTAATTTAATATTGAGTTTTTAAGTGCATTTTTATAATACAATATTTGAAATACAACTAGCTATAGTGTAAAATACATCGGTGTCCCCACCCAATATATAAGCTGTCTATTATCAGAGTTAAAGTTTTGTATCAAAGTTGTGAACAAATTAAAAGACTTCCAACTGAATCTGTAATCTAGATATCCATTATTTACTACTACTAAAGTTAAGTTCACAAACATTAAATCAGGTAAAATCATTTCTGAATCAATATATCTTACGTGAATATTTATAAGTTAGTTAACTATAGTATTTAGTATTAACTTTTGTTTTTTTATCAGTTTTAGTGATTCATTTATTTATTCAAATATTTAACTAACATGGAAATTAGCCGTGTTTTTTATTGTGATTATATTTTTATGATTCATCTAAGATAATATATTTGTGTTAGTAATTTGTTTTACATTGATTCTAATATGTTAAACAGTTGAAATGGGCTCATTCATTGGATGTGTTGTTGATCTTGAAGCTGAAAATCTGGTATTTATTATGTTATTGAAAGTTATATTAGTTCTAAAAGCTGTAATAAAGTATTTTTTGGTTCTTACATTTTTTTAAATGTTTTGTGTTTATAGAATTTATCAGAAAATGTTGTTGATAACTCTTATCCTTCTAAAGCTATGGATAATCATGTAATTATAACTACTACAGCAGATAGAAGGAAATGGGAAGTTGTTTTAACGAGGCATTTTTTAAATGAAGCTGTGTTCAGTGAAGGATGGCAAACTGTTGTTAAGGATATGGGACTTGAAGTGCATGATATATTATTATTTGAGTATGTTTCTAAAGATACTTTGTTAATGTCCTGTTTCCGGAACTTGATTTGCGGGACTTCTTTCATACAGTTTATATATGACCCTTCAAGCGAGTTTTTAGTACGTATTTTTCTACTATTGTTATACGCATATTTACCATTAAAATAACAAATAACATAATTTTTTTATTTGTTTTAATCATAGAGAGTACCTGATAGTTTTTCTTGTGTCTATCGTGATGCTAAAGTTACTGAAGATTTTGATGCTAAATTTACAGAAGATTTAGTAACTATTATATTTGGTGATCATTCATGGCGGTTAAAGATAATTTGCTTCGACGAACACTGTTATTTGTGTGATGGATGGTTGAATGTAGTTAAAGATCTTCAGTTGGATGTTTTCGATTTTGTCTTTCTAGAGATGAGAGACCTCTTCACATTTGAAATTAAGGTCTTTTTAAACAATGCTACTGTTCTTTTTTAGCAAACTCACCAATCTGAACCATCAGGTCAAGATATTGAAATGTCTGATGATGGTTAGCTTGATATGCAGGTTAAAAGACCGTTTATATGTTTTGTGTATAATATAAGTATTTATATTCAATTTATATTCCATCATATCTAATGTTATGTTCTAATACATTTATTTAAAATGATTGTACAGGTACATGATTTGGATGAGAATATGAGTTTTAAAGTTTATGAGCATAATGTTGTCATTGATAAACGTTATGTAAGTTATATATTACTTTATGTGTTATATTTTTCATTATCTTACTGAACTTAATTAACTAATAATCTTATAAATACATAAACTTTTCAGCGGCTTCCTGCTCCTACAGTTAGGTTAGCTAACCGTAGTTTGCCGCATAAGATTTTTGTTCAAGTGAATGATGGTGAAGTGAATGAGTGTAAACTATATGTGGAAAAAGATAGGGGTAACCAAAGGTATTACTTAAATTTTAGTAATTAAATTTGCATTTAATTTTAATAATGTAAATAACACTCTTATATTCTAACTTTATAGGTTTGCAATTAGGAGATGTGTAACTTTTATAACGTCCAAAGAATTGAAAATGGGTGACTGGTGTAATTTCAAGTTTGATCAATCTTTAGGAATTTTGGTTATAACTAAAAATTGATGGCATGGTAGGGAGTGGAAATATTTTGATGTTGATACAATGCTTTCATGTTGGTGGGGTTTAATTGTAAATCTTAGGTTAAAGGAATTAAGTTGATGAATGTTTATTTTGTATTCCTGAATGTTGTTATTTTAGGTCAGCAAAGGTTGATCCGTTTTGATATAAATTTACACCAACAATTTCGTAATCGTAAATTTGATGCTATTGTTAGTAAGAATGGTTTAATTGAACATGTATTTTACGGACAGTGTTTGTGAATCATCTATTTGAATCAACGACTGTTCGTGCTAACAGCGGTTTAAAAAACAATGACCTTAACTGATTCTAGATATTTGAAGTTTAATTTGATGAGTAATTGTTTTAAAAAAAGATATACTTCCGTGTTTTCACATGTTGTTGCAAGTATTTATATATATATATTTTTAAATTAGATATTTAAAGTGTTTGTTTAGTTTTGATTGTATTTAGTATTAAACATCTGATCAGTACTATTAACAGCTGTTTTGAAAGTAACATATATTACTAAACAGGCGTTAAAATATAATAAAACAGTTTTTTGTTTTCTAATGAAGATATTGATGATCTTAAATGTCTTAACTTGCTATGTGTTTATTTTGTATGTCGCAAATATACTCAAGTTTAACAATTCAATATTTTTCAATTAAAGTAAAATTAATAATCCATGTACACTAATTATATATTTATATTTATTATCTTTACTCACTTATATAAGAAAAAAAACTTTTCATGTCCAATTTAGATAAAACAGAAGTTAAACACTTATTATATAATAAAAAAAATGTGAAACATCACATGTTCATGTTTGTACAAATTTTACTAATTAGTATTTGTGTTTCTTAGGAAATTTGATTGTTAAATAAAAATAAAATAGAATTTCAAGAGTTCTTTGAGTGGTAAAGTAATGAAATTCATCATTTATTACACATATCAACAGATGTTATAAAAAGTCCCAAAAATAAGATTACGATTTTGAAGTTACTTTATTATTTTATTATTATTGTTGTGTTGCAATTGTCTTTCATTCTATAAAAAATAAATTAAAATTTTCAAAAGTAACTTCCAAGTTTATATTTACTTGAAATCCAACTAATAAAGTTGAAAACCAACTTTATGAGTAGTTATTATATTTCAGCCTATAAAAGGGGATGAGTTCCCAATATTCATTACCCCATTCTCACTTTACATCTCTCCATCCAATATGCATTATGATATTACTTTCAAATTTGTTTTCACAAATTTTCGAAAGATTCTTTAAATCAAAGGAAAATAGGTTACCAACAGTTAGCTGGTTAACAACTTCGAATTGATGTTTTCTTATGATTCTTCCAATCAAAGGAAAACATCAATTCATTATTACATATATACATCCCCTTCTTATTTTCAATGTTAGGGGTTTTTGCATCCTGATGATATTTAGATACGACCTGCTGTCGTGTACTGCTTTTCATTGTTTTCGTTTTTGCTTTCTTTGGATGATGCTGGGAACAAAGATCATTCTTTAGGGTTTGGTTGTTAGTAGGGTTTTATTATGTTTCCTTGTATTTTTATGTAGTTTGTAAAGTCACATATTGTAATTCTATTGTCATTAAAGTAGTTTTTTTAGAGATATTTGTATTTGTTCTTTTACATGTCTTCTTTTTTGTATTTATTTCAGTTAAATTCAATGTATAACTCAAATTATGGAATTGTAATAATAGAGTTGAATCGTGTAAATGTTGTTTCCCAAATTTTTTGATGACTTCTAAAAGATTTGAATAAACAGTGTTATGAAATTTCTATTGAAGGTTAAGATTAATTGTTTGTTTCTAATATCTGTTTTTCCGACAGATATTTTCCAAACGAACTTAAACAAGGTTTTCAATTTCAATTTACATAAGACATAACTTAAACAGTTATTTATAATTTGAATAATGTAAAACATCACATGTTCATATTTCTGCAAATATTGGTAAATAGTATTTGTTTTTGTATGGAAATTTGTTTAAAAAAAGAATATGAATAACGTAAAACATCACATGTTGAATTTACATCTGTTTTAATCAACAGTTTTTTAAACACAGTGTTTTAAAAATTCTGCTATATTGACGACCTACCTTTGAGAGACGTTAGCAAATACAGCGTTTCTTTCAACTTTAGATTTACTTTTTAATCTCCTCATCTCTTTTTTGTTTTAATATGTGTTATCTCAACAGCGCTTTAATTTGTGTGTAGATTTATGTTTCCGTGATTGTAATAGCTTAAATTATTAAACATTTGATTAGTATTATTAACTGGTATTGTGAAAGAAACAGACGTTACGAAATATAATTTTTGTTTTAACAGTAGATGCACTCTTTAATTTGGTTTTTACCAACAGAGTATAACAGTTGGTCTGTTTACGTTTTTTTTATATTTTTAGTAGTAATTGTTTTAAAGAACGAAACAGATGTTAGTAAACAGATTTTCTTTACAGCATACTATTGATCTCGTAATGTGGGTTTTAGTAAATAGATGATAAAGTAATTGTTTTAAAGAAACAAACAGATGGTAATAAACAGATTTTATTTGCAGCAGACGATTTGCTTCTTGATGTTGTTTTTACTAAACAGTTCTTAACATTTAAAAAGTACATAATAAAAAGCATATCTACTATATAAACTACTTAATTAAAATCTCTAAAACCCTGTGTTTCTTTTTCAGAATCTCTTTTAAAAGATTATTTTTTAACTCCATCAATGCTTCGTTAATGTTGTTGTCGATTTGTAGTTGTTGAGTCATGTAGTCTTCTATCTTGTCTCTCAAAGCAATTGGAGGTTCATGCAACACCATATCTAACACCCCAATGTTTGTCCATGATTGTTGCTTAACTATTTCTTCCATCTTCTCTACTTCATTTCTAACATCTTCGTCGTTTCTCCTTTCTGTTACTGACCAAATACCGAATATTGACTTAACATCTGATGTATCAGCAAAATGATAGTATGATCTGTTTGCCATTTTGGTAGATGAAGTTTAAAATATGTACTGTGTGGAATTTATTGATAAATTTTAAGATGGATATGAACATATTTATAGAAATAATTTTGAAAGATAATTAATTTCACGCGATATTTGATATAATTATTTAAATCTTTGATTTGCACAACTGATAATTTATTATTTTGTCTGTTCGTTTTCTAAAAATTCGTACATTTATGTTTCCCAAGTTGTATACACTCTTCAGATACTCTAAACGTTTTGAAATTAAATAATCCTTATAACAAAACTTTTCGTTTAACACGTTAACCCAAGTATAATAACTATACTACGCTATGACTTTTCATTTCACGCGTTTTAAATGTATAAATTAGTAAACAAATAACGAATTTCATAATAAACCATCTTAACATTTACATTTCAGTCTTCATCAATAGTATCAAGGGCTGCCCTAACTAATAACCAAGAACATGAAATGAAGGAATTTGTTGTTAATCAAATTAGAGCACAGTACTATCAAGATTTGAAGACTACAAGAGATTTGAAGATTTGTTTTGACAGTTTGCACTTGGGCACGTTTGAGCAAGATGATGTGCAACGGATTTTGAAGTCAATGCCTTCGACTGCTGTTCGTGATTTGGCGTTGTTGTACAATTCAGAGGCCGGGAGTAAGGACGTAGATTTTTTGGCAAAATTGAAAGATCTACATGCACAACTCAATGGAATTGAAGCTTAAGTTTATTAATTCCTTTAACTAGCTATGTATCTTGATGTTTAACGTTGATTGTATTTATTTATCTTTTTAGTTTTGTATGTCTTTCAAGATTATATATGGTTTTTTTATGTTTTGTGATGCTAAATTGAATCGTATTAACTTTTGTGTTTTATTCAACAGACCTTTAATCCGTCTGTAGATTTATATGCGTTATCTCAACAGAGGTTTAATCCGTCTGTAGATTTATGTTTGGGTTGTTGTAACAGTTGTAGTTATTAAACATCTGATCAGTATTATTAACTGGTATCATGAAAGGAACAGACCTTACAAAATACAATTTTTCTTTTCAACAATAGATCGATGATTAAATTGGGGTTTACTAAACAGACCATAACAGTTGGTCTGTATACGTTTTTTTTTATATTTTGGGTGTTTATAATAATAACTGTTATAAAGAAATAAACAGACGGTTCTAAATAGTTCTTCTTGGCAGCAGACGATTGGCTTTTTAATGTTGGCTTTTACTAAACAGGCCTTAAGTTAGGACTCGGTCTCCCGTGTGTTTCACACGGGATTTCACCTAGTAACTATATATAAAAGAATTGAAGTTAGATGGTGTGACATTCAATGGTGGCCTCAACCCCCTTTGAATGTGTCACGTGGCATCATGTGAAGCTCTCTTTTAAATTTGTTTATTTTGTTTTTTAAATAAAATCTAAATCTATATTATCTTAAAATTTCAAATATGTTAATTAATATCTTTTCCTTATTTTTCTCTCACATTTTTTCAATGTTAGTGAACTATTAATTATTATTTTAAAATATCAAATATGTTAATAATATTTTTATCTTTATTTCAAAACGTTATTAACTTTTATGTATGACATTTCTTTGAAAATTTTTTTTACACCAAATTAACGATCGCTTTATTATCTTTCCAACGAGCACCATAGTGCTATACAAAAAACAAAAAAAAAATGCTTTTTAGTGAGTTTTTGTTCATGTTGAAAAAAAAAACACAATGTGTTTAGTTAATTTATTAATCCTATATAGGCATGTCACTAATCGTGTTATGATAGTATATATGTTTTTGAACCTGCTATTACATATAAGAACCCGCTAACTACATATATATTCATAGATTTCAGTTTGGTAAGAATCAGTTTGTTAGTATTTTGATTGGTGTTGCTAGGAATATTAATTACAAAGGTTTCTAAGCCGGTTAAATTTAGCCTATGATTCTTAGACACCTGGTAAATCTCTAGCTGATAAGTAATAATTAATCAACCTACCATGCACGCCTTTTAAATCAATTATCATAATGACATATCATGTAATACCAATTTGGTTGTTTTTTCCCGTGTTCACATTAACGCTTTAGAATGTCTTGAGGAAGTGGCAAAGATATACAAAAACTCCACTCAAGCAAGATGTGCACACGTAAAACTAGAAGTAGGTTTTATGAGTTATTGGTTGTTGATCTTTTAAAAAAAATTCTTTAAAAAATGACATATTCCTTTTTATAGTACACACATTTTGTCCCTTTATATTAGATTTTTCTATCCTGGGAAACACCATGTTCTACTTCTATTTGTCAACCCGGGACGCTCCCGGGGTATAATATAATTGTATTGGAGCTTTTGCAAAACATAGTGAATTATTCATTTTTTCAATACGTTTGGTGTGTTTTCTTCTTTTATCATTTTTTATTAAGTCATATTAGATTTTCAACCCCGGGACCTTCCCAGGGTAATCAACTAGTATCATTATATAAAAAAGATTAGGTGTTTGTTTTGGTAAAAATTACCTAGTAGAAATAATTTTGTATTCCAAATTAGAAATTGTGAGGTAGAGTGCTAAGAGTGTAAATCTACTGTTAAAACTAGTTATATTTAGGAAATGCTTAGTCAGGATGCAAAAAGAAATAAATAAGTGACAACTATGCTTGGGATGGCTTAGGTATGTTTCCGGATGGACAGTTATACCCTCGGGATGGAACTGTTGTCAAATTCAAGGAATGAACAAATAAAGTAGTAAAACACAAAGAACAACACTCGATCTACAAGGAAAGCCCTCGATCAGTTGTAGATCGTCGGCATAAAACCTCGGGAGGAGACTAGGCCCCTGCCTTGTTTGTTAATATTAATTTGGTAAAAAAGATTACAATTTTGGATGAGTGAGTGGACGAGTGTTCCATGATTACAATGATTGTGTGAGTGTTTATAAGCAGCTAAGTGTATGTGTGTAGCTCAAGTGTAAGCAATGTGTCCTATACTCATCCAACACTCCCATTTATATAGTACATGTGAATAAATAAAGAATCCCGTGAGATCCGCTAACTTAGTTAAGGTCTTTGAAGTCTTCAGATGACCGTTGTGGCAGTTTCACCTCAGGTTTATGTTGTTCCAGCTGTTTCCATATCTTTCGCCGATATTTAATGTGCATCGGTTACAACTTTGACTTCATCTTCGATCTTGGACTATGGCTTTGCATGAGTTACTCTTTGATCCTTGACTTCTTTGACCTAGTGTTATAATATAGACGTTGGAGAGTATATATGAATCCATATTATAACTTAGTTGTACCTGCAATCACATATAATAAAGGTAATTCGTTAGTCCATTCTCAGGATGTGCACATGCTGAAATACTGTTACATCCTGAAGTCAGTTGATCTCTTCAGCATCCTGAGGATGGTACATTAGGGATGCTAGGTAAAATCATCCTGAGGATTTTCACCACTAACAATTGTCACCAAAAAATATGTTACCGTTAATATCTTTCGAGGTAAATATATTTTTTAATCAAAATATCTTATCTGTTGACTGATGGGATGTCTTTTCAGGATAACAACGGCTAGTTTCTCGGCGGTAATTATGTGATGACCGTTACATAACATCATCTTCTGCCCTCTATATCTAGAGTTTATCTTCTCCTTTATAATCACACTTGATTTTCTAAGAAGGTAATTTGTCTCTTCTTTCTTTCACTTTTCTCTTTTCACCTGCAAAATATTAGTGATATTCCGAAGATGACAAAAAGATCCACAAGAGCTTCGGGGAGTGTGGGAACTTCTAGTGACTTCATTCCCCAAGACCTCTTGAGTCATCCTGAACAGGAGATCTGTTCTTTCGACGATAAGGAGATTCGAGCCCTAAAGAACTCAAAAATCTTCCCGAGTTCTGCTGAGTTTCATCCTTATGACCCTCAATCAAGATCAGACTTTGCATCTCATACCTGGGTCTGTTTCCTGTACTTACCATTCCTTCTAGGGTTGAGGTATCCTTTTCCCAAGTTTATCAAAGATTTCTTTGATATGACTGGGATGGCTTATTCCCAAGCCATGCCTGAACTTTGGAAGATTCTGATTGTCTGTAACAGGCTCGTCGAAGATCATGGTGTCCATCTTCAAGTGGGGGACCTGGCTCATGTTTATAAGTTGAGGACACACGGTTCCCACCGTTATTTTCTTCAAGTTATAGAAAAGGATCCACCCTTTCTGTTTAATGTGGTAAAATCTGAGAAAAATTGGAAAACGAAGTTTTTCTTTGTTAAAAGAAGCTCTATTCCCCATGGGAATGAGATTCCTCTTTATTGGTTAAAAAGTGGTAAAATCGTTTTTAGTGTTTTTTATACAAAAAATTTTAGTTATATCCTGAAGATGCTAACATCCTGAAATTTTTGCTTAACAGGTGCTTCGTTTGCCAAGTTCACTACCCCTGTGAACGACGCTTTTCTCCGATGTGAAGTTATTTACAAGTTACCTGAATCAGAAAGGACCTTTGAAGTGGAAGAGAGTTATACCACCAGTCAAGCCTCTAAGATGTCTGGTGAGTAGGTTATGTTACATCCTGGGGATGTTTATTATTTTGTTTACTAACCCTGTTATTGTCTTAGCCTCAGCCAAGAAACCGGCTTCCTTTGACCTGGATGATATTGATAGCATGGATGCCAAGGCAACGAAAGTGACCTCTCCATCTCCTTCGAGCTCCAAGATGGCTACTCCTTCTTCCAACCCTCCTAAGTCTAGGGCTGCTGCTGCTTCAAAGAAAAGGAAGGGGAGTGCTGCTACTGCCATTGCTCAGGAGATCACTCCTTTTGAGGGTTTGAGCTATAATGATATATTGAACAAGATCTCTCAATTCATTCTTCAGGTATGGTCCTATCCTGAGGATAACACTGATATGTTAGTAATAAAAGGTTAGGAATACTTACCTTTTCTTTTCTTGTTAGGGCCATGAATATCTATCAAAGTCTTTGGATGCTGTTGCCCAAGAACTTCATGAGGCCCAGAGCAAGCTTGAGGACGTTCAGAAGATTTCTCATGATAAGGGCAAATATCTTGAAAGCAAGCTGGCAGAGACTGGAGCTGAGTTGAAGAGAGTGAAGGAAGAGCATGCTAAGGCCATGTTGGATCAGGAGAAGGAGGCACAGGATCACAGGAATGGGCTCATCAATTCTGCTACTATTTCTGTCTTTCAGGCCAGGGTGAAGATGGTTCTCCACGCCAAGGATCCAGGTTATGATCAGAATACCTGGGATGTCGAAGCCTGGAAGGAGAAAATCAAAAGCCTGGGCGGAAAAGAAGTGGTCTATGAGCCTGCTCCTATTGCCCATCCCGAGGATGTGGCCAAAGATCCTGAGGATGTAGAGGTGAAGGCAGCAGAGGCCAAGATTGCTGAGGTGGTGAAGGACCTCCCTGTGGGCGATGAAGGATGGGTTGACTAGGCTAGAGCCCACTTTTTTATTTGATCTTTTGTGGTTGTGGTGGTAGTCTTATGGTTGAACAATTTCAGACAATTTATTTTGATATGTAATAACAATGGTTTGGGGTGGAGGGATCTTGGTTTCAAGACGAAGCCCCAAATCTTTTATTGACCCGGACCATGGATGTTGACCCCTGGTGGATGGGTCCTGGTTTTGGATGAACCAGGGGTTGACATCAAATTTTGACTATGATGCATTAATAATATATGGTAACAATCTTTTGACGCTCCATCTTTGTGTTCTTTATTTCCTTTGATATTCTGCAAACATTAGCAAACACTTAGGATGTAAAGAAATAATAAAAAATAATACCTTTTGTATTTTCTTTGTTGAGTAGCTCTTCTGATCTTGCCACATTCTTCATAAATCCTTGTCATCTTTAGGATAGTCTTCATTATACTGAGGATGTCCCCAGTTTCTTCTTCATCTTTGGGATGGTCTTACATCCTGAGGATGTCCCCAGTGTAATATCTTCAATATAGACTTTAAGTCTTCACTCCTTTGTAAGAAAAAATTGAGTTTTAATAACATCCTGTAAAGGAAAACTTTGTTATTATACTAGTGACTTAGGCCTTTGGTTTAACTGGGATCAAACCCCTTTGTAATAACTTGATGACAAGACCAATATGTAACATCTTGAGAATAACTGGCGACAAGGCCCTTAGGAATAACTGGCGACAAGGCCCTTAGCAATAACTGGCGACAAGGCCCTGGTGACTAGACCAAATACGTAAGAGACATTGAAAAATGTCTAAACCTTAAGAGCTCCATGTATATCTCAAAGATAATGAAATTGTCAGCCACTTTTACATGAACTGGTCCCACCATCCTGAAAATATACATGGGCAACGTGCGCACCAGGCGAGGGTTGCTAACCCAATGAGAAAGGTGAAAACCTTTAAACCTTAGGAAGGTGTCAGACACCTTAACGGAGGAGAGGGTGGCCAACCCTCTAGTCTTCTAAGCATTCCATCTTCAGGATGGTACTGCAAAATTCTCAGGATGGACTATTTCTAGACCATGTTTAGTAAAAATATAATCGATCGAAATAGATTAAGGATAAGTACTTACATATGGAGATGATTCATCTCTATCAGCCTTCACCTTCATCCCACCTGTGATTCGGACCATGGTTTCTCATCTAGAGAGATCAGTCACATGCATCCCTAGGCATGGTAGTATTTTAAGTGAATAGCATTCCAAGCCCTTGGTAGAATCTCTCCCTCCATTGCTGATAACCAATACGCTCCTTTACCAGCCTCAGAATCGATCAAGTATGGACCTTCCCATTTGGGAGCTAGCTTACCATCACTTGGTTTCGTTATGTTTTGGAAGGCTTTCCTTAGTACCAAGTCTCCTTCTTGAAATCTTCTTATCCTGATATTCTTGTTGTAAGCTTTAGCAATTCTTTGTCGATATGCTGCCATCCTTAATTTAGCAGCATCCCTGAGTTCATCCACAATTTCCAACTCCTGTAGTAATGCTTCAGAAATGGCAGTTGCATCCTGAAAATGTTTCCTTGCTGTAGGCATGACCATCTCTGTTGGCAGCATCGCTTCCGTTCCAAAGACCAAGGAGAAAGGTGTCTGTCCAGTAGCATTCTTGGCAGTAGTCCTATCAGCCCAAAGTACAAATGGAAGTTCTTCTGCCCATTTCCCTTTCTTTTTCCGAAGCTTCTTCATCAAATTGTTGACAATGATTTTATTTGAAGACTCTGCTTGTCCATTAGCCTGAGGATGGACTGGTGTTGAAGTTACCATCTTGATCCCCCAACTCTCACAAAAGTCAGTTGTTCCTTTGCTAATGAATTGAGAGCCATTGTCACAAATGATTTCAGATGGTACTCCAAATCTTGTTAGGATATTCCTTCTGATGAATGAGACCACCTCTTTATCTCTAACTTGCACAAATGCCTCTGCTTCAATCCATTTTGAGAAGTAGTCTGTCATTACTAGCATGAATACCTTTCCTCCAGGAGCTTTGGGTAGCTTTCCAACTATATCCATTCCCCATTTCATGAAGGGCCATGGTGAAATAATAGGATGTAGTGGGTCAGCAGGCTGGTGAAGGATGTTGCTGTGTCTTTAGCATGGATCACACTTTTGGGAATATAGCATGGCATCTTTCTTCATAGTTGGCCAATAGTATCATGTCCTTAAGGTCTTCGAGTAGAGAGATCTTCCTCCTGTATGATTTCAACAATCTCCTTCGTGGATATCCTTGAGTACTTCGTTTGCTTCATCTTTGTTGAGACACCTCAGATATTGACCTGCAAGAGATTTTCTATACAAGATATTGTCTATAATTGTAAATTTAGATACCTTCATCCTGAAAGCCTTTGGATTTTTGTCACACCCTCAAATTTCCACCTGCGGAGTTCTACCGCGAGGCGTGTGACATACCAGGATCCAAGTCAACGGTCACAATAAACGACGTCTAAATGTAAAACATACGTAAACAAAAACCATGCATAATTTCAAAATCAACATCCAACAGTGCGGAAGCATTTAAAGTTTACAAAAGTCATGTAGAATTAAAACATAAGTTCATAAGTTAACAACTTCCAAAACATGCAATGAAACCCTAGACGCGAGACGACTCCTGTGCGACTCTGTGCGCCTATCTGACAGCTGCTACCTTAGCGACCTGAGAAAACATGCTAAAAGAGTCAACATAAAATGCTGGTGAGTTCACAGGTTTTATTTAAACGTGTAAAGTGATCCTTCAAAAACCGTTACCATCACAGTTACTACTATGCTTATGAGAACGCTAGCTAGGCGCAGAATGAGATACTCATACGGGTGAAACCATTGCTGACTAAGCCGTGTAGTGACCCTTAGTTTCCTATGGGCTACCGTCATCACCGGTAGACCTTGTTTTGTTAGAGACAATATGCACCCGCCCGGTCCTACCGTCGAGTGGGGTTTGTCAGTTCCCAATAGCGCTATCCATATTTCCCCGCCATATACCCATGTTAGTGGTTTCTAAGGGACTTTTTGATGAACCGTATAGTACGATAAGTAAGCCATAGTATAACGTGATAAAGAGTCATGAGCCATAAGAGTTTAATAAGCCATAAGTCATAAAAGAGTTTTGAGACGAAAATAAGTCATAAGTCATAAAAGCGTTTTAAGCATGTTTCTCCCCCGAAAACATAAACCGTAAAATGTGGGGCCGTGAACTCACCTTAGGTTGCGTATTCCGTTTAAGAGTAAACCGTATGTGTGATATGAGTAAACCGTCTGTAAGATATGATAGCCCCAACTATTGGCGACCTATCATAAGATATGTGTCAAGTTAGACTAATAACCCGTCAGGTTCATTAGTCCCTAAGTCCAGTCCATGACCATTATGTGTCCGAAAAGCGTGTTTGACCAACAACCAGACCATGTCAGACAAGACTCGACATCCCATTGGTGACCCGACATTCCACGTGTTCATCTCATACACAAACATTCACAAATCATGCAACTTAGTACTTAACATGCGTTAAAGTTCAACGATTCTAACACATAGGTCAAATAATGCACAAACAAGTCCAAACACATGTTACTAGGTTACTAGGCATGTCACGGGGTTCCTAGCATGTTCCTAGGTGTCAAATCGGGTTTCGGGATGTCAAAATACACTTATAACAGCATTACATGCGATTAGGAACTTAGCATGCAATTAGGAAAGTCAACATGTGATTAGGGATGGTCAACAGGCAATTACAAAGGCTAATCGCCCCCTATTATAGGCGATTAGGGCTATCCACATGCATTTCAGGCGATTATGGTCATAAGGTATGCAATTCAGGGCTTAACTAGTGATTAGGATCACAATTGCATGAAATGAAGGCAATTAGGATCACAATTGCATGAAATGAAGGCAATTATGACCCCAATCGCCTACCTATACACGATTAGGCCCTCATTCAGGCGATTAGGCTCCTAATCGCCTATAGCATAGCGATTAGGATCCCCAATCGCCTATAGCACAGCTGATACGGTTTTTCGCGCGTTTAACCCTCCAAATCAGATCCGAAACGTGTGAAAACAGCCAATAACAATCCTAACACATTAACAAACATATTTCAAGCAAAACCCCTAAGTTTTCATCGTTCTAACAGTCCCGAATGCGAGCGTTTTCCCAAAATAGCAACTTAACATGTAAACATCACATCAACATGCAAGAACTTGCCCTAAATAGCAAATATCCAGATTTAATCACATAACCACGTTGTCCGATAGCATCCTACTGTTCTAACATCATCCTAGAGCAAACCCTAACATCAAACAATCAACAACATACCTCATATCATCCTTAATCATTCATAATCTTTCAAATGGGTCAAAACATCAAGTATTAACAATACACAACCAAAACCATTCAAACTCCTAGAACATCATCATACTAACTTGTAACAGCCATAAACTTCATAACAATACGAAAACAATCATGATTCAATCCTAAAAATCCTATCTTTAATCACATAAAACACATATAACACATGTAAAGGTGAGGGTTTGTTTAAAAACGGTTTTAAATGGATTTTCAAAGACAAAAACATTTATAAGTCAGGTCTGGACGTTTAGGGAGTAAAATATAATCATTTAAAGGTTTGGGTTTGAAGAACACACCTAGGATTTAAGAGGAGATGATGGAATAAGCTTGGGAATGGTTGTTTTGATGTAAAAATAGGTTCCAGAGGGTGTTTGTGGGTTGAGATAGGTTATGGGACGGCTAGGGTTGCATAAATGATGTTTTGGAGGTCAAGGGTGGTATTTATAGGCGTTTCTAGTCGTCAGGTACCCTATAGGCGATTATGCAGCTTTATCAGGCGATTAAGGCTGCTAATCGCCTTCACTATAGGCGATTAGCCCCATAATCGCCTATAACCATGCCTAATCGCCCTCAACATAGGGCTAATCGCCCTCATGAAGGCAATTAGGTCATCCTCATCGCCTTCAGGGTCTGATGCATGGTATTTTGCGCGTTAAACTCTGTTTTAACATATGTTAACGCTTTTTCACCTACCGACAAGTCACATAATGATTATAAACACATAATACATGGAAATAAACACGTTCACACTCGTTCACCAATTCCCGGGACTCGAGACTTGCGTGTGTTAAAACCCCAATGATGTACGACTCGACTCGACTGACCCTGTTTTGTGTAACATATGCGCGACTCGCTAAGGTAGACTTACTAGGTTTTCAAAAAGTTAGTTACCGGAAATTGCCGGGTGTCACATCATCCCCCTGTTGAAAGAATTTTTGTCCCGAAAATTTCCCGAAGTCGAGGAGAGAAGACAAATAAGAAGAAAAATTTTCCGGGTCGTCACATCATCCCCCTGTTGAAAGGAATCTCGCCCCGAGATTCTTTTGCCCCCAACAGTGATGAGTGTCGACCTCTGTGTGTGCCTAAGTGACGTTTCCCCAAAAGACAGCGAGTGAATATGAGACAAGAGACCCCCGATCGAAGGCCTACTAGAGACTACTATGATCGGTATAACTAACCGACTGGTACCGTCCAAGTAGCATCCCCAAAGGACCCTCATCAACCCCAAAGAATGAGAAGTAAAGACCAAACCACAAGGAAAACTCCCGAAGACACGAACGCACAACAATGCGAAAAAAGTAAAACCAAAGCGTAACAAGAGGTAAGAAAGAATACGTACGAGTAACAGTGTCTGGGTCCGCCTGGTTCTCCCTAGCACCAATCACATAAGCATGAGCACGAGTAACCCGACCACCGCCTTCATTGTCTCCATCCCTCCTTGCGTTCCCTGTGCCCCCTTGATTCAACTTTGGACAGCTACGCTTGAAGTGCCCCGCTTCCCCACAATGAAAGCAACACTGATTCCCCTGTGGAGCAGGGGTAGTAGTAGCAGGAGTCTGATTCGCCCTGGAAAGGTTGACCCTGCAATCATTGGCAAGATGCCCCGTCCGCTGGCAACGCTCACAGCGAAAACTCTCACAAGTACCATAGTGATGAAACCCACAACGCCCACACTTAGGGCTCTTCTCCACACTATCCCACTTCCTCTTGTTCTCCGCCGGCGCCTTCATAGACGAGCCCCTAGGAGGCAAGACACCCTCAGAAATCTTCAAGTTGGTCATCTTAGTAGCCGACCGCACAGCCTCTGACATAGTAGCGGGATCCCTAGCAGACACCAATCCGGCAATCTCTGGCACCAAACCCGCAAGATACTGCTCTATCCTCCTGTACTCTGGCGTAGACGAACCTGGACACATCACCGCTATTTCGTTGTGCCTGATCGTGTACTCCTCCACCTCAGAACCCACCATCTTAAGATTCCCATATTCCTGTTCCAACCTCTTAATCTCCTCACGCGGGCAATACTCATCCTTCAACCTACGCACAAAATCCGCCCAAGGCATGGCGTTGGCCTCCCCAAGACCAAGAGTCTGTGTGACGCAGTTCCACCATGTCAGGGCGGGTCCTACAAAAGTCCCCGAAGCAAACTTCACCCGATCCACCGCTGGAGTCTCAAATAAAGCAAACACCGATTCAGTCTTCTCTAACCACCGAAGTAACTCCACAGCCCCCTCCGTACCCTGGAAGCTGAGAGGCTGACAATCCTTAAACCGCTTGTAGGCAACACCTGCCTGAACCGGAGGAGCAGTAGCACCCATGAAAGTCTGCTGGGCAGCCTGAAAAGTAGCTAGTGCAACACCCAACTGTTGCTGCATCATCTAATTGAGCTCGTCGTACGTCAAGTTGATGTTGCCACCACCTCTACCCCCACCAGTGCGGCCTGCACGTCGTCCCCCAGTACGTCCACCAGTGCGTCCTGACATCTTCTGAGAAGAACAAGAAACAAACCCTCAGACCCAAAACCAACACTAAACCAAGAGAATACGTAAAGTCTGAGATCGGGTCCAAATGTGACCATAAATCCCAACACGAGATCCACCAAGTCTTCCATGCATTTCAACTTATGATTTCATGTGCACCCGAAATGATAAATTGCTCTACATGGTCCTCAAGGCGTGCCCCGAGCTCGAACCTCAAGTCACCCAGTACCCACATCTTAGGAAGATGTAACCAACTCAAAAGGTCAACAAACAAGTTCCCTCGGCTGTAACCCGAAGAGGAAGATAAAGTGAAGCTAGGAATAACTAAGGATAAGATAGGTAATGTGACACTGTGTGGTAAGGATACCGACACCCCGACAAGGTTAGTATGTTTACCAAAAGACATGACTCAAATGTATGTGACCGTCTAGTGTGTGAGACTCGGCTATAGTCTAGACTCTACATGCAGTCCTAGTTCACTATAACCATTGGCTCTGATACCAATCTGTCACACCCTCAAATTTCCACCTGCGGAGTTCTACCGCGAGGCGTGTGACATACCAGGATCCAAGTCAACGGTCACAATAAATGACGTCTAAATGTAAAACATACGTAAACAAAAACCATGCATAATTTCAAAATCAACATCCAACAGTGCGGAAGCATTTAAAGTTTACAAAAGTCATGTAGAATTAAAACATAAGTTCATAAGTTAACAACTTCCAAAACATGCAATGAAACCCTAGACGCGAGACGACTCCTGTGCGACTCCGTGCGCCTATCTGACAGCTGCTACCTTAGCGACCTGAGAAAACATGCTAAAAGAGTCAACATAAAATGCTGGTGAGTTCACAGGTTTTATTTAAACGTGTAAAGTGATCCTTCAAAAACCGTTACCATCACAGTTACTACTATGCTTATGAGAACGCTAGCTAGGCGCAGAATGAGATACTCATACGGGTGAAACCATTGCTGACTAAGCCGTGTAGTGACCCTTAGTTTCCTATGGGCTACCGTCATCACCGGTAGACCTTGTTTTGTTAGAGACAATATGCACCCGCCCGGTCCTACCGTCGAGTGGGGTTTGTCAGTTCCTAATAGCGCTATCCATATTTCCCCGCCATATACCCATGTTAGTGGTTTCTAAGGGACTTTTTGATGAACCGTATAGTACGATAAGTAAGCCATAGTATAACGTGATAAAGAGTCATGAGCCATAAGAGTTTAATAAGCCATAAGTCATAAAAGAGTTTTGAGACGAAAATAAGTCATAAGTCATAAAAGCGTTTTAAGCATGTTTCTCCCCCGAAAACATAAACCGTAAAATGTGGGGCCGTGAACTCACCTTAGGTTGCGTATTCCGTTTAAGAGTAAACCGTATGTGTGATATGAGTAAACCGTCTGTAAGATATGATAGCCCCAACTATTGGCGAACTATCATAAGATATGTGTCAAGTTAGACTAATAACCCGTCGGGTTCATTAGTCCCTAAGTCCAGTCCATGACCATTATGTGTCCGAAAAGCGTGTTTGACCGACAACCAGACCACGTAAGACAAGACTCAACATCCCATTGGTGACCCGACATTCCACGTGTTCATCTCATACACAAACATTCACAAATCATGCAACTTAGTACTTAACATGCGTTAAAGTTCAACGATTCTAACACATAGGTCAAATAATGCACAAACAAGTCCAAACACATGTTACTAGGTTACTAGGCATGTCACGGGGTTCCTAGCATGTTCCTAGGTGTCAAATCGGGTTTCGGGATGTCAAAATACACTTATAACAACATTACACGCGATTAGGAACTTAGCATGCAATTAGGAAAGTCAACATGTGATTAGGGATGGTCAACAGGTAATTACAAAGGCTAATCACCCCCTATTATAGGCGATTAGGGCTATCCACATGCATTTCAGGCGATTATGGTCATAAGGTATGCAATTCAGGGCTTAACTAGTGATTAGGATCACAATTGCATGAAATGAAGGCAATTAGGATCACAATTGCATGAAATGAAGGCAATTATGACCCCAATCACCTACCTATACACGATTAGGCCCTCTATTCAGGCGATTAGGCTCCTAATCGCCTATAGCATAGGCGATTAGGATCCCCAATCGCCTATAGCACAGCTGATACGGTTTTTCGCATGTTTAACCCTCCAAATCAGATCCGAAACGTGTGAAAACAGACAATAACAATCCTAACACATTAACAAACATATTTCAAGCAAAACCCTTAAGTTTTCATCGTTCTAACAGTCCCGAATGCGAGCGTTTTCCCAAAATAGCAACTTAACATGTAAACATCACATCAACATGCAAGAACTTGCCCTAAATAGCAAATATCCAGATTTAATCACATAACCACGTTGTCCGATAGCATCCTACTGTTCTAACATCATCCTAGAGCAAACCCTAACATCAAACAATCAACAACATACCTCATATCATCCTTAATCATTCATAATCTTTCAAATGGGTCAAAACATCAAGTATTAACAATACACAACCAAAACCATTCAAACTCCTAGAACATCATCATACTAACTTGTAACAGCCATAAACATCATAACAATACGAAAACAATCATGATTCAATCCTAAAAATCCTATCTTTAATCACATAAAACACATATAACACATGTAAAGGTGAGGGTTTGTTTAAAAACGGTTTTAAATGGATTTTCAAAGACAAAAACATTTATAAGTCAGGTCTGGACGTTTAGGGAGTAAAATATAATCATTTAAAGGTTTGGGATTGAAGAACACACCTTGGATTTAAGAGGAGATGATGGAATAAGCTTGGGAATAGTTGTTTTGATGTAAAAATAGGTTCCAGAGGGTGTTTGTGGGTTGAGATAGGTTATGGGACGGCTGGGGTTGCATAAATGATGTTTTGGAGGTCAAGGGTGGTATTTATAGGCGTTTCTAGTCGTCAGGTACCCTATAGGCGATTATGCAGCTTTATCAGGCGATTAGGGCTGCTAATCGCCTTCACTATAGGCGATTAGCCCCATAATCGCCTATAACCATGCCTAATCGCCCTCAACATAGGGCTAATCGCCCTCATGAAGGCAATTAGGTCATCCTAATCGCCTTCAGGGTCTGATGCATGGTATTTTGCGCGTTAAACTCCGTTTTAACATATGTTAACACGTTTTCACATACCGACAAGTCACATAATGATTATAAACTCATAATACACGGAAATAAACACGTTCACACTCGTTCACCGATTCCCGGGACTCGAGACTTGCGTGTGTTAAAACCCCAATGATGTACGACTCGACTCGACTGACCCTGTTTTGTGTAACGTATGCGCGACTCTCTAAGGTAGACTTACTAGGTTTTCAAAAAGTTAGTTACCGGAAATTGCCGGGTGTCACAATTTTCTCCATCAGGAATGACGTCTTCTTCTAAATATTTCATTATGGGAGTCATCCATGATGAATCGTCTTATACCTGAGTGGCTAAAGCAGTGATATCCTCAGGATGGACTGTTTTATCCTCAGGATGTGCCTGGCTATCCTCAGGATGCCACTCTTCAATTGCTGGTTTCAGGATGTGGATGATGGGAATCTTGGATCCTTATGGTAGATTTAAAGAGGATCCCAGGTTTGCTAAGGCATCAGCTTCAACATTTTCTTCCCTAGGTACCTGTGTTAGTGAAAATTCTACAAAAGAAGTAGCTAAATTTTTAACAATTTCGAGATAAACGGCTAACTTTTGTCCCTTTACTGCATATGATCCATTGAAATGGTTAGTAATCAACAAAGAATCAACAAAGACTTCAATATTAACAATATGCATGTCTATAGCAAGTTGTAAACCAGCAATGAGAGCTTCATACTCTGCCTCATTATTGGTTGTTTGAAATGCACATCTAATAGCATGGGGTATCTTGTCCCCTTGTGGCGATTTTAGTGGTATTCCTAGACCTGTGCCTCTTGCATTCGAAGCACCATCAGTGTATAGAGTCCATTTTTCTAAATTTTCATTTAGTTGTTGAACTTCAGACTCTACTTCACTCAGGATGTCACTACTGAAATCAGCCACAAAGTCTGCTAGAGCCTGTGATTTGATTTCATTTCTAGGCTCATACTCTAAGTCAAAAGCACTTAATTTAACTGACCATTTTGCCATTCTTCCAGACATTTCAGTTTTTCTATGTACATTCTTAACGAGATAATTAGTTTGAACATATATTTTATGTGTTTCAAAATAGTGCCTTAACTTAGTACAAGCCATTATTAAAGCTAAGATAAGTTTTTCGAGATGTGAATACCTGGTTTCAGCATCTAGTAGAGTTTTACTTACATAATAGACAGGATGTTGTTGCCCTTCGAAGTCCTTTACCAAGACAGCACTTATTGCATTCCCAGAAACTGCAAGATATAGCTTGAGAGGTTCTCCATCCTCAGGTTTCATCAATAATGGAGTTGCTGCCAAATAATCTTTCATCTTCTTCAATGCATCTTCATGTCTCTGTCCCCAGTTGAATTTGTTATTCTTCTTCAGGATGTCGTAGAACTCCTTGCATTTCTTTGAAGATTTTGAGA
Source organism: Ambrosia artemisiifolia (assembly GCA_032199755.1). Lineage (NCBI taxonomy): Eukaryota > Viridiplantae > Streptophyta > Magnoliopsida > Asterales > Asteraceae > Ambrosia > Ambrosia artemisiifolia. Next base: position 37,966,621 of record CM063512.1, read on the forward strand.
TGAATCTATTCAGGGCTGCTATCCTGCCAGTCAGCCTTTGCACATCCTTGATATTTCTTGGGGATTTGAGATCAAGGATGGCCTTTATCTATTCAGGGCTAGCTTCTATCCCTCTTTTTGTTACCAAGTATCCAAGAAACTTTCCAGCTCCAACTCCAAAATGGCATTTTGCTGGATTTAATTTCATGTTGTAAGCATCCAGGATGTCAAAGGCTTCTTTGAGATTCCGAAGATGATTTTCTGCTTTCTTGGATTTCACTACCATGTCATCAATGTAGACCTCCTTCGTGTCCGCAATCTTTTCCTTGAACATCATGTTCACTAGCCTTTGATAGGTGGCACCTGCATTTTTTAGTCCGAATGGCATGGCTATATAACAATATATACCTGATGTTGTCTTGAATGATGTATCCTCCTGATCATCTGGTTCCATCTGTATCTGTTGGAATCCTGAGGTTGCATCCATGAATGTCAGCATCTCGTGGCCTGCTGTAGCATCCACCACCAAATCTATGTGTGGTAATGGGAATGGATCATTAGGGTAGACCTTGTTAAGGTCTGTATAGTCCACACACACTCTCCATTTCCCATTTTTCTTTTGAACCACCACAACATTTGCCAGCCATCTTGGGAATTTTACTTCCCTTATCATCTTGGACTTTAGCAGCCTGTCCACTTCTTCCTGTGTGGTGATATTTCTTTCCGGAGCATACTTCCTTCTTTTCTGTTGAATGGGCTTGAAACTCTTATCAATCCCATGTTTGTGGGTGATGACATCCTTAGAGATGCCAGTCATATCTTCATGCTTCCATGTAAAAGTAGACATCCTGCATTTAACAAATGAGATTAGTAATTGTTCAATATCATGTGGGATATTCTTACCGATTTGCACAGTGATATCCTTGTTATTGTCATCGAGGCAGACGGCTTTTAGATCCTGGTCAGGATGTGCTTTAACATCTTAAAGATGGCACTGTGCATCCTGCTGTAATTGTTATGCTTGTCTGGATGAGGCCTTCATTGATGTCGTATAGTAATCCTTAGCTTCCTATTGATCGCTGTTGACCTTCACAACTCCCCAAGGTGTGGGTAGTTTCACACACTGATGATATGTTGAAGGGACTGCCTTCATGTCATGTATCCAGGGTCTCCCCAGGATGACATTGTAGCATGATAGGGAATCTATCACACAGAATCTCTGGATAGAATTCACTCCTTCTACATATATTGGTAGCTTAATGTCACCCACTGTGCTCTTAGTTTCCCCACTGAAGCCCACCAAGACTGATGATCTGGAAACTATTTCGGATTCCGGGATGTTCATTCTCTTGAGAGCTTCAAGCTGGATGATATTCACTGAACTTCCTCCATCTACGAGAATCCTGCGAACAAAGTGGTTAGCAATATATAAAGTAATAACCAAACCGTCATGATGAAGGTCAAGAATGTTTTCTCGGTCTTCCTCCTCAAAGCTGATCACTTTAGAGGTTGTCAGGATGGTCGTCTTCGTTGGTCTTTCTCCTTTTTCAGACTTTGTTTCCCTCGCATGTCTTTTAGCAGCTGAATATGAGGTTCCACAAATGTCTGACCCTCCTGAAATGAAGTTAATAATACCAGCATCCTTAGGTGGGGATGCTGCTCTTTCTGGGATGTTGGTTCCATCCTGATCCCTTGACTTCTTTTTGCCCAGGAGATCCTTAAGGTGACCTTTGCTCAAGAGATATGCTATCTCCTTCCTTAAGGCGATACAATGTTCAGTAGTGTGGCCGAAATCTTCGTGGAAGGCACACCATTTGGATTTGTCTTTCCATCCTGACTTGTTATCTTTCTTCGACCATCTTGCTTTGTCCCCTTGATCCTTCACGGCATACATCAATCCTGTTACATCCACAGAAAAACAGTAATCTGACAATTTAGGGCAATCATCCTCATCGTCGTCCTCTACCACATTAACCTTTTTATTATCAGGTCTAGCATATGGTTTATGCTTGTATGGTTCGTATGTGGGAGTGGACTTTCGATTGGGATGGTTATATTTTGAGGATGACTCTATCCTCTCTTGTATCTTCTTATCATCCTCAAGTCGGATGAATCTCAAAGCTCTGTTCCTGACTTCATCCAAGTTCCTGCATGGATTCATCACCAACTCTTGGTAGAATGGTGAATCTCTTTGCAGCCCCATCTTGAATGCCTGTACTGCTGTTGTGACATCCAGGATCGGGATGTCAAGTGCTTCCTTTCCAAACCTAGTAATGAATTCCCTTAGCGATTCCCCCTGTGGTTGAGTCACCTTGTATAGATCACTTGTCAAACGTTCGAACGTTCAACTACAAGAAAATTGATTATTAAACATGTTAATTAAATGTGCAAAAGAAGTAATAGAATAGGGAGGAACACTTAGGAGCCATTTCAGGGCTGGACCAGTGAGAGTTGAACCAAATCCTTTGCACAAGCATGCTTCTTTCAGATTGGCAGGGATCGGATTTATTTCCATTCTTTCCCTGTATTGAGTCACATGCTCCTCAGGATCTGTAGATCCGCCATAAAGCTTCATGCTTAGAGTTTGAAACCGCTTTGGGATCTCTGCATCACAAATGGGGGGGTGCAAATCTTGACACCTTATGGCATGCTGAGGATACCTCGGGGATAGGTTGCACTATCCCTGGCACACTCGATACCATGTCCTTGATCTTCTGTAGCTCCCTTGCTAGCTGAGAACTTATTCCTGTATCCTGCAAAGAAGCAACATCATTAGCAGTGAAAGTACTGGAACTTAATTTGTTATCGTTATTGTTATATCCTTGGGATGGCCCAGGTGTATATCCTGGATCCCTGGTAGTTGCCATCCTGGGTGCAGTAGTTGTTTCTAGAGCAGAGAACCCAATGCTCATGGGGATGAAATCTCTTTGATGAACACCTCCAGAGATGCCAGAATTGAAATCCAACACCCTTGGCTGCAATGGTGTCCCCATGTCTTCAGTCGGTCTCTTCGAGGATGTCTTGAGGGATTGTATTTCTCTCATTATCATCCTGTTGGTCTCCTGCTGTTGTTGCATTTGATCCTTCACCATTGAAAACATGGAAAGGAGCTCATCATTTGATACGAAAATAGGAGAAGATCCAGATGTCCCCATTGCTGGTCTAGGTGGAATCTGGGAAGTAGCACTCTTTGAGAATGCAGGTGGGGGTGGCAATGCAGTATTTCTGGTAGAGGTTGAAGATGGCATGGATCAAGAAACAGTTTTCTGGGAAGAAGACATAGTTGTCAAGTTTTGTAAAAATGAGTTATTTGAGAAATAGTTTTAACAAAGTTTTTTTTGTTAAAATAGCACCACTTGCCCCACGGTGGGCGCCAAATTGTTTTGCTCAAAAATTACCTAGTAGAAATAATTTTGTATTCCAAATTAGAAATTGTGAGGTAGAGTGCTAAGAGTGTAAATCTACTGTTAAAACTAGTTATATTCAGAAAATGCTTAGTCAGGATGCAAAAAGAAATAAATAAGTGACAACTATGCTCGGGATGGCTTAGGTATGTTTCCGGATGGACAGTTATATCATCGGGATGGAACTGTTGTCAAATTCAAGGAATGAACAAATAAAGTAGTAAAACACAAAGAACAACACTTGATCTACGAGGAAAGCCCTTGATCAGTTGTAGATTGCCGGCATAAAACCTCGGGAGGAGACTAGGCCCCTGCCTTGTTTGTTAATATTAATTTGGTAAAAAGATTACAATTTTGGATGAGTGAGTGGATGAGTGTTCTATGATTACAATGATTGTGTGAGTGTTTCTAAGCTGCTAAGTGTATGTGTGTAGCTCAAGTGTAAGCAATGTGTCCTATACTCGTCCAACACTCCCATTTATATAGTACATTTGAATAAATAAAGAATCCCGTGAGATCCTCTAACTTAGTTAAGGTCTTTGAAGTCTTCAGATGACCGTTGTGGCAGTTTCACCTCAGGTTTATGTTGTTCCAGCTGTTTCCATATCTTTCGCCGATATTTAATGTGCATCGGTTACAACTTTGACTTCATCTTCGATCTTGGACTATGGCTTTGCATGAGTTACTCTTTGATCCTTGACTTCTTTGACCGAGTGTTATAATATAGACGTTGGAGAGTATATATGAATCCATATTATAACTTAGTTGTACCTGCAATCACATATAATCAAGGTAATTCATTAGTCCATTCTCAAGATGTGCACATGCTGAAATATTGTTACATACTGAAGTCAGTTGAGCTCTTCAGCATCCTGAGGATGGTACATTAGGGATGCTAGGTAAAATCATCCTGAGGATTTTCACCACCAACAGTGTTCTGGTATTGTAAAATTTGCATATTTATAGGTTGCAAAATTTATATACTTAGAGGTTGCAAAGTGATAGCCTCTTGGTTTTTTTTTCTTTAATTTTATCATATGCATGGAAAAGTGGTGCGGTTTTATATATTAAAAACTAGGTTAAAACCTCATGTATTACACGGGATGCTGAGTAATAAAAAACGTAGCATTATACGGGTTAAATAAACTCGTATCTTATATGAGTTGAATAAATGTAATGTAATATTGTAAATATAATGTTATCGGTTACCACATACGGTCATCAACATCTGTCTTTTAAAAATAAACTTTGACGTAGTGTTTATCAATTATCAGTTTTATTATATTTTTTATTTATTGTTATGTTAGAAACCTGTGTAGTAGAGGTGTACAAACAAACGGGTTTGAAGAAAAAAATAAAAAAAAAACGAAAACTGGTATTTTTTTACAACTAGTTTAGGGACTCGGGGCGGTCCGTGATGGAATAGCCGTGATGGCTGTGACCATCACGAACACCGCCCAATAAATGTATCACGGCTGCGATGATCAAATATTGTGACACACATCACAACAACAATTGCTTGGTTTTGACCGTTGGCCAACGGTCAAATGACCATTTGGTTTAAAAAAATGTTTATATTTCATTTTCAACCAATATCAATACCACCAACAATCAAAACATACATCCAACAATCAAAAAACCAAAAAACAGTATATATATCAAATGGAAAGACCTTCGTGTCTACTTGACTCATCTAGTTCTTCCGACTCGTCGGGTTCTACAATGGATTTTTTTGCAATGGTTTGCGAGGCCGCACACCGTGAAGATACGGAACGCCCAAAGAAAAAAATTGTGCAACGTAATCGGTGGGGGGAAAATGAAGTTTTGATGAAGGATTACTTTATAAAAAACTCAAAGTACAACGACGAGATGTTTAAAAATCGATTCTGTTTATCAAATGAATTATTTTTAAAGATTGTCGGAGACATCAAAGCTAAGTTCGAATGGTTTCAAGTAGGGTATGATGCTAGGGGGAAAAAGAGCTTTACGGCAATACAAAAATGCACATCCGCGATTCGTCAACTTGCTATCGGTAACATTCCAAACGAATTTGATTAATATTTTAATATGTCAAAGAGAATTTCAAGCAAATCTCTTCACTATTTTTGCAATTCTATTATTGATTTATATGGTAAAGAGTATCTCCGAAGACCGACTAGACACGACATAACACGTTTATACGTCGCACATGAAGCTAGATGGCATTTTCCCGGGATGGTCGGTAGCATAGACTATACCCACATCGAATGGAGAAGTTGCCCGACGGCTTCGTGAGATCAGTTTATGAGAGGTGACCATAAAAAACCGACGATAATGCTCGAAGCCGTTGCGTCGAACGATTTATGGATTTGGCATGCGTACTTTGGTCCCCCCGGCTCAAACAACGACATCAATGCTCTACATCAATCACAGCTATTCGATACAGAGATACAAGGAACCGACCCGTCGTGTCCGTTTTCGGTGACGGACGAAAATATAGACGTGGCTTCTATCTTGTTTGTCACACCCACAAATTCCACTTGCGGGGTTTTACCGCGAGGCGCGTGACATACCATGATCCAAGTCAACGGTCACAATAAACGATAACTATATGATATAAAAATAAGTAATAAAACCAACCACGCAGGTTAAAAGATTGCATAAACCAAAACCAAACAGCGGAAGCAATAAGTTTACAAAAACCCAAGTTTAGAAGTAAGTAGTTAAATCAAACAAGGTTTAAATTATGAATGAAACGAAAAGACGCAGTGCGACTCCAGTGCGCCTAAAACTCCCTGCTACCTTAGTGACCTGAGAAAACATGCAATGTTAGTCAACACATTAAGTGCCGGTGAGTCATAGAGATAAGTTTGTAAAAGTTTGTAACGTTTGTAAACCAGACCCAACAAACCTTACATCTATACCTGATGCTAGCTAGAATTCGTTACATGACACTATAGTGTCTTGAACCACTGCTGAACGTTAGAATGCCTCAATACCCGCCACCAGTCATCGCCAGGTGTCGTAAGTTAGATAGGACAAATATGCACCCACCACCGACCTCCGGTCAGTCCGAGAGGGGCTTGCCGGGCCCAATAGATCGATTCACACTTTCCACGCTATGTATCCCCATATTAATGGTTCACTAAATGATAGGAGGACTTTACCGATGAAGAATGTCACTAAGTATCCATGTGATATAATGTAATATGTTGGTCTAAAAGTTCGTAAGTTTATACCGCATGTTTCTCCCCCAAATATGAAAACAGTAAAAGAATGGGGTTGTGACACTCACCTTAGCTTGTGTCTCCAATAAAAAGAATTACCGACACAGTCCGATAGTCCCGAGTACCGGCGATCTATCATAAAAGTTTGTATAAGTGTTTTGACTAATAACCCTGAGGTTAACTAGTCCCCGATTGTCCAGATAATGACTAAGTATGTTTGAAAATGTGTTTGAACATTGACCCAACACACCAGACAGACCCGACATCCCGTTGGTGACCCATTACATAAATTAATCAAGTACATGTAGTTTACACATAAGGTTCAAGCATAAAACACTTAGTTTGCATCAAAAATCGCATATAAGAAGTCGTAAGGTCGAATCAATAAGTTTCATGACTGGTTCGACCCATATGGGCCCTGGTTTGACCCATTGTTCCATGGTTCGACACATATAATGTCCATTCGACCTATACACAAGTTCATTCGACCTAACATATGTTAATTCGACCCTAACACATGTTTATTCCACCAAATTCAAGTTCCTTCGACCTTAATCCTGTTCATTCGACCCTTGATGATATTGGTTCGACCTTAATGATGTTGGTTCGACCCCACGACTGGTCAAACCAACTCTGGTTCGACCTCAAGGCTGCAAAAACTCACTAAACACACCAAATCACATCTAAACAGTCTGAAAACAACATGAAACATTACAAATCATAGCAGTCAATTATCATTAACCTATCCCCACAAAACCCTACCAATTTTATCCCGAAATCAGTCCGTTTTACAACTTTCCCAAAATGGCAAATTATGGAAATGTCACATTAATGCATGTAAACTTTACCCAAAATGGAAACTTATCAAAAATCATCTTGAAATCAGATCAATATGCTCAGATTATCATGTTTATGAAAACTCCTAATCATTTCATCAACTATATTATCATGAACAAACCCTAGATCTAACAAAAAAACCCCCAAAATGGGCAAAACATCGTCAATCCTCGATTATAACATATAATAATTATAAACCATCATCTATAACAGCCCTAGACATCATTCAAACATCAAACAATTCATAAAAAGTCATTATTAATGGAAGAGTTTTGTTTAGAAACAATTCATCTACACATGCATTCAAACATCAAACAATTCATAAAAGTTCATAACACATCATTAACACATGCATTTTTGCATAAAAAGTCATTATTAATGGAAGAGTTTTGTTTAGAAAGGTGTTAGAAAGGTTTTTATCCATGAAAACTTCCTTAAATCAGATCTGGACCTTTGGGGTTTGAGAAAAATGAATGAAAAATGCTTAAAAAGTATTTAGATCAACAACACACCTTGAATCTTCTCTTGTTTATGATGTAGAAGGTATTTTTATGTTAGGATCAGAAAAACAAGGTCAAAAACTCCTTCCTACAGGTTTGAGAATGAGAGAGAGCACTTCGGGGCTTTTAGGGTTTGTGAAATGATGAAAAAGTTGCAAAGTAAGGTATTTATAGTCCCTGTTCATTTGCACCCTGTAGGGGTCGAATGAATGACCTTTGACTGGTTCGAACCCCCTAAGGGTCGAACCAGTTTCCCCAAATTTCCAAATTTTGTCATTTAAACGCGTTTTAACACATGAATATGCAATCCTAACATATGTTAAGCATGTATAATCATATAAACACCATTTAAACACGTATTTGCACATTATATAACATATATGGATCAATTTATTTTTATCACTTAGTTCAATTCATGTAATTCACCAACAACGGGACTCAAGACTCGTGTGTGTGTATGATAACCCCAATGATCCTCCGAATCATTGAACGCTGGACAATATGTAATACAAACCGACTCAACTGACCCTGTTAAGTACGTTTGTTAAATGTTTTTTTGCTAAGGTAGGCTTATATGTTTGTAAAGTATTAACCTGAGTATGTCTGGTGTCATATCATCCCCCTGTAGGAAGAATTTTCGTCCCGAAAATTGCTGGAAGCCAAAAAGGAAAGAGACGAAAAGAAAGAAAAATTTCTCGGTTGCTACATCATCCCCCTGTTGAAAGGAATCTCGCCCTGAGATTCACTCAGCTTCAGCAGTAACATGCCTTGACTCAAACGCGCGCTTAGGAAAAAGATGAGGATATTTAGCTTTCATTTGATCCTCCCGTTCTCACGTAAACTCCGGTCCACGATTAGAATTCCAACGAACCTTAACATTACGGATTTTACTCTGAAGAAGGCTACGAATATTATAATCAAGAATTTCAACCGGTTCCTCCACAATATGCAACCGATCATCAACCTTGATCTCTTCGAGAGGAACAATAAGAGATTCATCAACCAAACACTTCTTCAAGTTAGATACATGGAAGACGTTATGAACACTGCCGAGCTCCGCCGGCAGGTCAAGTCTGTATGCCACCGGTCCAATCCGTTCCAGAATCGCAAACAGTCCGACATAGCGAGGATTAAGTTTGCCACGCTTTCCAAAGCGTATGGCGCCCTTCCATAGAAAAACTTTCAGAAGTACCATGTCCCCAACCTGGAACTCCAAAGGTTTGCAACAATGATCGGCATAGCTCTTCTGATGATCCCGAGCTGCTGCTATACGGTTACGAATCTGTACGAATTTCTCCGAAGTTTCGTACACAAGTTCCAGACCAGTGAGCTGACTCTCACCCACTTTAGCCCAACAAAGAGGAGACTGACATTTCCCTCCGTAAAGAGCCTCGAACGGAGCTGTCTTAATGCTAGAATGGTAGCTATGGTTGTAAGAGAACTCCACCAACGGTAGATGACTCTCCCAACTCTTGCCAAAATCGATAACACATGCCCGAAGCATATCTTCTAACGTTTAGATTGTCCGCTCACTCTGACCGTCGGTTTGCGGATGATAAGTCGTACTCATATCCAACTAAGTACCCAAAGCTTTATGCAGAGCCTTCCAGAAATTAGAAGCAAAACAGGAATCACGATCTGAAATGATAGAAACAGGCTCCCCGTGCTGAGCCACCACTTCCTTAAGATAGATGCGAGTTAAGCGCTCAAGACTGTCAGTTTCCTTGATAGCCAGGAAGTGTGCTAATTTTGTCAACCTGTCGACAATCACCCAAATGGTATCACAACCACTTGGTGACTTCGGTAGTTTGGTTACAAAATCCATCGTGATCCGTTCCCACTTCCATTCAGGAATCTTAGGTTGTTGCGGAAGACCAGACGACTTCTGATACTCAACCTTGACTTACGCCCAAGTCAAACATTTGCTCACTTAGGAGGCTATATCAGCCTTCATGTTTGGCCACCAATAGAGTATCTTCAAATCTTGATACATCTTATCGAGCCAGGGTGAACAGAATACCAGGATTTGTGAGCTTCATCCAAGACAAGATCTCGCAAACCCCCGAATAAAGGAACCCAAACGCATCCTGCAAAGTAGTGTAGGCCATCAGACCTAAGATCGAGATGCTTATCGGCATTATGCATGGTTTCAGCTTAAAGGTTCTCCACCTTCAAAGCTTCCTATTGTGCAGAACGGATTTGGTCAGGTAAAGAAGAATGGATGGTGACCTGTAAAGCTCGAACACGACGGGATTTAGGGGATTCCTTCCTGCTCAAAGAGGCTGCCACAACATTCGCCTTGCCAGGATGGTATTTGATAGCACAATCATAATCGTTAAGAAGTTCGACCCAGCGACGCTGCCGCATGTTCAACTCCTTCTAATCAAAGATGTGCTGAAGACTCTTGTGATCAGTATAAATGGTGCACTTGGTACCGTACAAGTAATGTCTCTAGATCTTTAACGCGAAAACAATCGCATCCAGTTCCAAATCATGGGTGGTTTAATTCTTCTCATGGACCTTAAGCTGAAGAGAAGCATAAGCAATAACCTTCTCCCGTTGCATTAACACACAACCGAGACCATGGATAGAGGCATCACAATAAACAACGAAATCATACGTGCCCTCAGGTAACGATAAGATAGGCGCAGAACAGAGTTTAAGTTTCATCATTTGAAATGCTGATTCCTACGAGTCACCCCAGTCAAACTTTCGGTCTTTCTTAGTAAGAGAAGTGAGGGGTTGAGCAATCTTCGAAAATCTCTCAATGAAACAACGATAGTAACCTGCAATACCTAGGAATTGCCGCACCTCAGAAGGCGTCTTTAGTGCTTCCCAGTCTTTGATGGCTTCTATCTTAGCTGGATCGACATGAATTCCTTTTTCATTAACCACATGACCAAGGAATTGAACTTCGCATAACCAAAAGTCACACTTCGAGAACTTAGCAAACAACTGCTCTCGCCTTAAGAGTTCCAAGACTAGTCGCAGGTGTTCCTCATGGTCCACCCTGCTCTTGGAATAGACCATAATATCATCAATAAACACGATGACGAATTTAACAAGGTAAGGCTTACAAACACGGTTCATTAAATCCATGAAAACCGCTGGTGCGTTGGTGGGATTGGCATGACCAAGAAATCAAAATGGCCATAATGAGTACGAAAGGCAGTCTTCGGAATATCGGCTTCTTGCACACGCAACTAATGGCATTCAGATCTCAAATCAATCTTCGAATAAAAACTAGAACGGTGGAGTTGGTCAAAAAGATCATCGATACAAGGAAGAGGATAATGATTCTTGATTGTCACCTTGGTCCGCTCACGGCAGTCAGTACACATGCAAAAGCTTCTGTCCTTCTTCACAAACATGATAGGGGCTCCCCACGGGGAAGAACTAGGTCGAATGAAACCCTTTTCCAAGAGTTCCTGTAACTGGGTAGACAATTCCTGCATCTCGGGAGGTGCAAGACGGTAAGGGGCTCGAGTGATAGGGGCTGTACCAGGTGCAAGATCAGTACCAAACTCAACTTGACGATGAGGAGGAAGACCAGGCAAGTCTTTAGGAACCACATCGGGAAAGTCACAAACCAGAGGAATATCTTCTTTTCACCATCGGATGACACAGAAACAAGAGCCAGAATGGCAGAATATCCCTTCTGAAGATACTTATGGGCTTTCATACAAGAAATGATACTCAAGGGAGCACCGCTTTTCTCACCAAGCACCGAAAGAATCTCTCCATCAGGGAGAGGAATCCGAATAATCTTATCAAAACAAACGATCTCCGCACTATACAACGATAACCAATCCATGCCCAAAAAAACGTCGAAGCTACCTAAGGACACCGACATAAGGTCAATGGGGAAGGACAAACCCAAAAGCTCTAAGCGACATTCCTTAAGAATATGCGTCGCCTCAATTTTCTTACCATCAGCCAATTCTATCAAGTACTTAGGTGCTGTTTGTTTTTTCTGAGGCAAAATGTCTGCAGTCTGCAGACCACATCTGCACACATCTGCAGGAGAAGAGGTGGACCAAATGTCTGCAGTCTGCAAGAGGAAGACTGTTTGTTTTTTAACTTTTACGAATTGCTGAAATAAACCTATGAACTACTACAACAATAATTAACAACAATTAACAAAAAAACTAAACTCCAACAACAATTAACAACCACCAATAAACAAAAGATTGTAATACTAGCTACTTTCAACACATAACCATTTTTATATAAAAAATATACAGTATTAGCAACAAAAATATACAGTATTATCAACATGTCTCTTCTTTCTTTCTTTCTCTCTCTCTCTCTACTTTCTGTCTCTCTTTTAGCACACACTTGAATGATCTCCTTCTCTATGAAGAAACCTATCTATTTCTTGTGTCTTGAAAACTACTAAATACTAATATATTATAAGAACAGAAGTTTTGAAGCTAAAGTTGGTTAGTACACAAAAACTTTTCTCCTTGGAGCACAGCCCCTTTCTTCTTCAATATGTGGAGTTTGAAGACAAAAATTATAATAATAATACTAATATAAAACCTTTGCTTCATGTCTTCGGTGATATACTGATATCACGTTTCTTTGACGTGACCGGTGGTTAAGACGGCCGGCTGGAGGAGAGCAGTTAATGGGTGAAGACGGCGACGGTGGTGACTGGTGGGAGCAGACGGCGACGGCGGTGGAGGGAACAGCGGCGGCGGTGTCGGTGGAGGGAGCAAGCGGCGGCGGCAGTGGAGAGAGGAGGGCGGCGGCGGCGGGAGGGTGGTTTGACGAGGAGAAGGGAAGAAAAGGAGAAAAAAAGATGAAGATGAAGAAAAGAGGAGAAGAGAAACAAATAAGAAGGAAGCAGAATCTTACGAGGAGAAGGGGGAAAAAAAGAAGAAAAGAAGGAGAGGAGAAGAAGAGGTGGAGAAGACCCAAGAAGACTTGGGTCCAAGTCTGCACCAAGAAGAGGTCAGGAAGACCTTTTTTAGTGAAAGGTCTTCCAAAAAACAAACAATCTGCGAGCCTCAAATGTCTGCCCGCGTCTGCGCGGCGCAGACATAAGTGGTCAGAAGCACTTCTGACCAAAAAACAAACACCCCCTTAGCCTCTAAAGGTATAGGTACTATATCTAGCAACTGACTAAACTCAACAGATATAAAACTCTTATCGGCACCAGAATCAAACAAAACAGAAGCATAGCGATCGTTAAGAAGGAACGTACCAGTAACTGTGTCAGGATCCTGTCGGGCTTCCCCCGAACCAATGACGAAAGCATGTGCATTCCTGTCGCCGCCTTCGTTGTTCCCGTTACCATTCCCACTCTTACCACCATCACCCTGCTTTAGTTTGGGACAATCACGCTTGAAATGACCAGCCTAACCACAATTATAACATCCTTGGTTAGGCTGAGGAGCTGCTGGAGGAACAGATTTATCACCCAAACGAACCCGATAATTCTGCACCTCATGACCGGGTTTTCCACACCGTTGACACTAAAACTTACGACATTGACCATTATGGTGGAAGTTACACTTGTTACACTTTGGATAACTACCAGCATAAGAACCAGAATTTTGCCCAGACTGGGCCCCAGATGAAGAATTAGAAGACTCAAACTTCTTCTGCTACTGTGGTGGAGACCGAGCCGAATTATTCCCGGAGCTATCCCACTTTCTCTTGCTGCTCTCAGGGGCTTTTACAGCAGCGCCCCTAGGAGGTAAAGCACCCTCATCAACCTTCTGATTTGTTAGCTTATGAGCCAACCGAATAGTACCTTGGAGAGTAGCACAATCATTAGCAGTTACCCGTCCAAGGAACTTCAGGTACAAGCCTAGCAACGAAAAACTCAATCCTCTTATACTCAGGTATTGCCAAATCTGGACACAACAGTGCCAACTCATGATGCCTAGAGGTGTACTCCTCAATCTCATATCCAACCATGACATGATTCCACATCTCATGCTCTAACCTCTTAATCTCATCCCGGGGATAATACTTACTCTTCATTCGAAACACAAACTCTGTCCAAGGCATGGCATTGGCTTCAGCCAACCCAATAGTCTGGATAATGGAATTCCACCAAGTCAAAGCACGATTCTCAAAGGTTCCGGAAACAAAGTTCACATGGTCCACAGCAGGACAATTACACATGGCGAAAGCAGACTCAATCTTTTCCAGCCACCTGAGCAATCCCACTGCTCGCCCATTCCTACTGAAATTAGGAGGTTTACAGTCCATAAACATCTTGTAGGTGCAAGTAGGAGGAGGTGGGTTAACAGCATTACCTGTACCAACACACTAGATAAAACAAAACGAATACACCACACAAGATAAAGATAAGAGTAGTAGTAATCAAATTACCACCGAAACCTTGCTGAGTAGCCTGAAAGGCAGCAAGGGCAACAGACACCTGTTGCTGGATCAGATTGTTCAGTTCTTCTTGGGTCATAGTGACATTACCACCACCATGACCCCCAGTATGACCACCACCGCCGCCACGGCGTCCACCAGCACGACCACCACCACGGGCAGCTGACATCTTCTGGAATCCAAAAAAATAAGATATTCAGATTCGTCACTAGTATCAACAACTAGCAACTATGATAAAGAATCATCCTGATCCGACTAATCCGTATCAACCACGAATCATCAAATTAGAATATCAGGCTTATAAGGATCCCCAAATGAATAATCATCCCGAGGTGTACTAATCCAAGTACAAGTGCAAGATAGTGTGTGTAAGCGAGTGTGTCCATTGGAGCATGAAGGGAAGATGTTCGAATACTGGACAAATCTCGAAGGTACGCCGAAGCCACTCCAATGTACAGCACCGCCATGCAAGGATCAACAAGCTAACATCTTCGTCTTCAAATCCTGAAGAAGAAGAAGAAGATAAAATAGAAGATCGGAACAGATAGAAGGTAGATAAACCAAAGATAGAACAGATGATGCAACACATAAGTACGATGATGATATAAACACCCCGACGAAGTTAGTAAGTTTTCCCCACTTGTAATGACTCATAAGTGTGTGACTGTCTAGTGTGTGAGACTCAACTATAGACCAGACTCTACATGCAGTCCTAGTTCACTATAACCATTGACTCTGATACCAACCTGTCACACCCTCAAATTCCACTTGCGGGGTTTTACCGCGAGTTGCCTGACATACCAGGAACCAAGTCAATGGTCACAATAAATGACAACTATATGATATAAAAATGTCCATTCAACCTATACACAAGTTCATTCGACCTAACATATGTTAATTCGACCCTAACACATGTTTATTCGACCAAATTCAAGTTCCTTCGACCTTAATCATGTTCATTCGACCCATGATGATATTGGTTTGACCTTACACTTAGTTTGCATCAAAAATCGCATATACGAAGTCGTAAGGTCGAATTAGTAAGTTTCATTACTGGTTCGACCCATATGGGCCCTGGTTCGACCCATTGTTCCTTGGTTCGACCCATATAATGTCCATTCGACCTATACACAAGTTCATTCGACCTAACATATGTTAATTCGACCCTAACACATGTTTATTCGACCAAATTCAAGTTCCTTCGACCTTAATCCTGTTCATTCGACCCTTGATGATATTAGTTCGACCTTAATGATGTTGGTTCGACCCCACGACTGGTCGAACCAACTCTGGTACGACCTCAAGGCTGCAAAAACTCACTAAACGCACCAAATCGCATCTAAATAGTCCGAAAACAACATGAAACATTACAAATCACAGCAGTCATTTATCATTAACCTATCCTCACAAAACCCTACCAATTTTATCCCAAAATCAGTCCGTTTTACAACTTTCCCAAAATGGCAAATTATGGAAATGTCACATCGATGCATGTAAACTTTACCCAAAATGGAAACTTATCAAAAATCATCTTGAAATCAGATTAATATGCGCAGAATATCATGTTTATGAAAACCCCTAATCATTTCATCAATTATATTATTAAGAACAAACCCTAGATCTAACACAAAAACCTCCAAAATGGGCAAAACATCATCAATCCTCGTTTGTAACCTATAATAATTATAAACCATAGACCATTTTTATATCATCTACACATCATTCAAACATCAAACAATTCATAAAACTTCATAACACATCATTTAACATCATTAACACATGTATTTTTGCATAAAAAGTCATTATTAATGGAAGGGTTTTGTTTAGAAAGGTGTTAGAAAGGTTTTTTCCATGAAAACTTCCTTAAATCAGATCTGGACCTTTGGGGTTTGAGAAAAACGAATGAAAAATGCTTAAAAAGGATTTAGATCAAGAATACACCTTGAATCTTCTCTTGTTTATGATGTAGAAAGTATTTTTATGTTACGATCTGAAAAACAAGGTTAAAAACTCCTTCCTACAGGTTTGAGGTTGAGAGAGAGCACTTTGGGGCGTTTAGGGTTTGTGAAATGATGAAAAAGTTGCAAAGTAAGGTATTTATAGTCCCTGTTCATTCGCACCCTGCAGGGGTCAAATGAGTGATTTTAAGGGGTCGAATGAATGACCTTTGACTAGTTCGAAGCCCCTATGGGTCAAATCAGTTTCCCCAAATTTTCAATATTTGTAATTTTGTCGTTTAAACGCGTTTTAACACATGTTAACACATCCTAACACATGAACATGCAATCCTAACATATGTTAAGCATGCATAATCATATAAACACCATTTAAACACGTATTCGCACATTATATAACATATATGGATCAATTTATTTTTATCACTTAATTCAATTCATGTAATTCACCAACAACGGGACTCAAGACACGTGTGTGCGTATGATAACCTCAATGATCCGCCGAATCGTTGAACCCTGGACAATATGTAATGTAAACCGACTCAACTGACCCTGTTAAGTATGTTTGTTAAATGTTTTTCGCTAAGGTAGGCTTATATGTTTGTAAAATATTAACCTGAATATGCCGGGTGTCAAATTGTTGATGGTTTCTACCCTACTTGGTCAGTTTTTGTGAAAGCGTATTCGTTTCCGACAATCGAAAAAGAAATATTGTTTAAGAAGCTACAGGAATCTGCGAGAAAAGACGTTGAGCGGGCATTTGGTGTATTGAAAGGTAAATGGCACATAATAGATCGCCCGGTGCATTTGATTGATCAAGCGAAAACAAGGAGTGTTGTGTACGCGTGTGTCATATTGCACAATATGATCATAAAGGAAGAGGGGCGCGCAATATCTCCAGATTATGTTATGGGTCCTTCGACACCAGCAAACGTTACCGATGATATTCTTTTGGATTTGCGGAATGATCAAACCCACTATCAGCTTCGATTTGATGTAACGGAACACGTGGGTGGTTTAGATATCGAGTTTGAGGAGGCGCACCCACCGTTCACTTAATTTTTTTTAAATTTATGTTTTTTTAATTTAATGTAATGTTTTTAGATTATTCATAAAAAAGTTTAGTGATGAAATGTAATAAAAAGTGAACACCACCACATGTGTTTAGTGATGGAATGTGATAGAATGTGTTGTGATAGTGTGATGGGGTGATGACCACCCCATCCACCCTTAAAAAAACGGGGTTTTTTTTTCCGTTCACCCATCCTCTAGGAAAAAACGGTTTTAAAACTCTTTTTTTTAACTGATTTTTTTAAGAAAAAACGATTTAAAAAAAATGGTTTTAAAACCTACCCCAACCGGTTATACCGGTTTGGGGGTTTTGTAAAAAAAAAACAGGTTTTTCCTCTTAAAAAACGGTTTTGGTTGTAAAACTAAATATTTGTACACCTCTAGTCTACTGTGTAATATACGGGGTTGAATTAATAAAAATTAAATTGTTGCTAATAAACGAAAAATATAATAAATAGTTAGAGAAAAAAATAATTAAGAAAGAAAAGGAAATTAATATTTTTGCTTAATAGAAAAGTAAATAAAAAATATGATTATTATCTAATAAGACAGAGAAACATAAAAATTATATATTTAACTAGATTATATCTCGGAAGTTTTTCAGGATAGACAAATCTAATAAGAAGTGTTAAAATATGTGTTAAGATGTAAGAATGAAAACAATAATTTTAATAAGAATGAAAATGTATATTAAAAGGAAGATAGACGTTTGGATGAGGAGCATAGCCAGAAGCAACCATTACATGACGTGATTAAGGCGGTGGTCTTAAACATTTGACTTTTTTTTTTTTGGAAAGAAGTGGTTTTAACCTATTCTGCTCTGGATGAAAATAGAATTCATTTTACTAGTTTAAAGATGATTAGTGACTTGTCTATACATGATTAATTCATTACCTGAATACATTGTGTTTTTTTTCTTGTATGAATAAAACCCCACAATAAAAGTCGTCTTTTTTCAGTTTTTTATATAGCACTATAGTACTCGTTGGAAAAATAATAAAACGCTTGTTAATTTGGTGTAATTTTTTTTCTTTTAAAAATCTTGTAAATAAAGGTTATTAACGTTTAAAAATTGTAGAGTGATGGAGAATGAGAGAGAAAAAAATTGTTAGAGAGAAATAAGGGGATGCCATATAACACACTTATACGGGGGACATTGAGCGTAAGGTCACCTTTAATGCTTTATTTTTTTAATATATATAGATAAGAAAGAAGAGAAAAAAAAATGTGAGCATAATTTTTTATTATATAGTAAATAAATATAAAAATAAAGATAAAAATACTATGACAAGCTTATTTATCTTCTTTTATTTATGTTTATAACCTACACCAGTCGCATATAATCCTGAAAGACCTATAAAATAAAATAAAGAAACCAGAAAACCACTATTATAATAATGGCGTGCCAAATATCCGTAGAAACAATAATGATGATGACGACCACACGATGATAATTACAAAGTAATTGAATAAAAAAAATTAAGATATAAATGTGAATGTTTCAACGTAATAAAATAATTAAATTTAGAGTAGTTAGTTAACTTTCACTTTGTGATGAGGAGCTGATCCAAGCAGACTCTAATTTAGATCAATTGGATAAATGAAACAGGTTAGAAAAAACTCAAACTTTAAACGAGTATAACTTAGGCTACGATTGAAATTATAGTGCCCATGCATGAGTAGTGGATGAAAAGGTCTCGATGAGCCAGGTCTTGTGGCAAGCGTTGTAGGTGGTTTGACCCAGCTGTTAGAGCTAATTTCATTGATTTATTGCTCCGATTTCACCTGTCAACGTTTTTCACAAATTTCTTCCGATTTTAGTAGGGGTGAGCAGATTTGGTCGGACCGAAAAAAAACCGAGTCCCGACCCGAAAATACCAGAATACCGAACCGGGTCTGATGTTCCGGGTATGTATTCGGTCCTGTTAATTACATCTTTCCGGGTCTCGGGTCGGGTCGGTCCAAGAACCGGGTGAAGCCGACACAAAACCGAAGAACCGAATTAAGTTATTTAATTAAACTAACTGTTAATTTTTTTAGGCGCCAAATGGGCCTAAAGTCCTAAACCTAATACAATTACATAATATAGGTAAGAATATAAACCCACATATATAACCTATAATATACATATGCAAATCATATCTTCAATCTTCTAAGGGGCTGCTGACCTGCTGTCGATAATCAACCTGCAAGAAACAAGAGGCTGCGATCAGAAAGGTATGTTCTAAGGGGCTGCTGTTTAACTGTCTGGTTGACAGTTTAGAACGGTAGAACTGGCCATTTAACCTTGTCTGTCCTATCGACTGGCCAGTTTAGTTTGCATTTTCTGTCCAACCGAGTAAACCATCTGGCCGGTTTAGTTTGGCATTATCTAAAACTATAGCGCGCGTGCAATTTAACCTTAAATTTCATCACAACTAGTAAAGTTCTACATACTAACCTATACGGCTGCTGGCTGCTGCTACTCTGTTGCACACTGTCTGCTGTGAGTTTATTATGATAAAAGAATCTCATGGTGTAATTGAAGATATATTTGTTGAAACATATTCCGTAATGGGTCAATATGGGTTGGGTATTAGCACTGTACTCATCAATTATTAATTAGAGGTCATAACCATTAACTAAGTGCATGTTACCTGAGTAAAACATATGGTTTTAGATATAAAGTTATTAGGATGAATGTACTAAACTACTTACTATCGACAAAAACAATATACATCCAGAAAACATATGGTTTTTAGATATAAAGTTATTAGTATGGTGAAAAAACCAGGTGGATCCCCTAACAGTTTCTTTTTCCACTTTTGATATATATATATATATATTTTTTTTAAATAATGCTTTAAATATGATGTTTAAATAAAGTAATTTAGCAGGTTGCATGCTATAAAAATACATCATGAGTGATTGTTCAACCCAACTAACTAATCCAACCCATTTGACCCATTCATTTGGGATATAACACGGGTCAAAACTGCCACCTCTATGTTGGTAACAAAATCAGGACTCTCTGCAGCAGTTTTATCATGTAAATTAACAGGTTTTCTAATTTATTTCTTACAAATGTTTTAGTTTTTTACTTAGGCATTCTATCGAGCACTTGGTGTGCAAACATTTTGCATAACCAAATTAAGTAGCAAACAACACACAATCAGTCCATCACCATCCTAAATCAGCATACAAACTTAGAACATCATCAATCACTAACCATGAACATCCAAAATCAAGATAAAAAGTTCAAAAAATCAAACTAACCTGCGTGCGTATCTCTTTAGTCTTTTAGCCGTAGGAATGATCGATCCATCACCATCCAAAGTCCAAACAGAAGACAAACAATTACAAGAATATTACAGATCCAAAGGTTATGTGTTGTTATAGATGATGTTTGGTCGGGTCGGGTCTTGTACAATGGACCGACTGGAACCGGGCTATAAAGAACCGAAGACCGGACCTGTTTTTAGGGTATGAATTCGGTCCATGTTTTATCTATTTTTCGGGTCTCGGGTCGGGTCGGGTTTGGGCGGGTCGGGTCGGGTTTGGACCTATGCTCACCCCTAGATTTTAGCACTTATCATTTTTAGTCTAAAACGCATGAATTTTTTATTGAATCAATTTATGTGTGAATTTGTGTCCTTGGTTTTAGTGTTTGCTTTTCAATTTTGTAATCCCGAAAATTTAGCAAACATGCCAAATTTAGAAAAGTCTTTGTAAAAGGGCAGCTCATTTGATGGTTATTTCCTTAAGAAGTTATTCAATTTTATTTTAGAAATAAATTTATCATTTTATCATTTTATCATTTCTGGTCTTCGTCACTTACGTAAAATATCAGCTTTCCTACTTAAGTGTTTAAAATTACAGCTTTCGTGCTAGTTGTTCACTCAGCCGTCACGATCTCATCTGTCAATTAAAAAAGATATGTAAAATATTGAAATTGACCATCAGGGTCGGATATAGCTTTAAACCAGGGGAACGTCTGTTACCATTCGATTATCCTGGCGAAGAGGAAAAAAAAAATTTTTAAGGTATTTTTATAAAATGTTACCCCTAAAACAAATTTTTTATTACCCCTTAAATTTTTTTTTTATAAAATATTACCCTTATTTTATTTTTGACCATTCTACACTTTTAAAAGAAAACAATATGCCTTTCGAAAAAAAAAGAAAGAAAAAAAATGAGAAAGAAAGTAAACAATATCCAAATGAAAATTTAAGTAGAAAAATGTAATATAACACAAAACAAACGACCATGTGAATTTATTTACATAGTTGTGTATTGTAATAATAATGTGAAACTAGTGTAAAGCATACCACTATGTATATTAATTCACTTAGTCTTGTGAATTTATGTGAAAAATTAAATGTTGGAACTTAAAACACACGACCGTGTAAGGTTTAGAGGGTGTTTGGTTTGCGTTTTGAATCTGATTTTTAAATTATTGCGTTTTGAAAACGCAGATAATCAGTTTTTAGTGTTTGGATTGCGTTTTGAAAACGCATATAATCAGTTTTTTAGGCTACCAAAACGCAATAATCTATAAGCAGCTTCACCCCTACTTTTTCAAAACGCATAATCTGTTTTGAATAATCAATCCCAAACACGTAAGATTGTTCGTTATAAGGCGCAAACAAGCTCACGAGCCACATGGCTCGCGGGCTCCACACCAGCCATGCGTGATCAGCAGCGCGAGCGAGGTGACGCTATTGTGCTCGCGTGAGCTAGTGGGTCAAACCAGCAGTTAGCTAAAGGCTATTTAAATATATATATATATATATATATATATATATATATATGTATGTATATATATATATGTATGTATATATATATATATATATATATATATATATATATATATATATATATATATGAATCAACCAAACCATTTATAAAATTCTTCAATAATTCAAACCCTCAAATATTTCAAGTACAAACATCATACAAAATTTTCTTCAACTACATCTTCAAACCGAAATGGATGCCAATTGGGAAGGTTGTTACACACCGGATTTAAATTTTATTCAAGAATACGATCATACCAACACGAAAATTGTCCACAACCTTTGTCAAATGCCACTCTTGTCTCTGGATTTTGTTATTCCAGAGACTCAAGAAGATGTCGGCCCAAAAAAATGTGGACCTAAGAAGGGTGGGAGAGGTGGAAATCTGAAAATATGTGGGCTTGTTCACGAATATTCATATTCATAATAGAAATAAAATTCGAATGCGAGCAAGTGGAAGTAGCGGAATTGAAGTCTACAAATTTACTTGCGATGAATGGAAGCAAGAGGTCCTTTGCATATACTAGACCACAAAAACTTGGGATGATGACTACTTGTGGAAAATTCTTCGCAATTGTTCGAAATGGTCGAGCTAATTTCGATCGAAGAAATGAGCCAGGGGGTCAAAGCGGACGAAAACTAATTCGTTGGGTGGGTTCGTCTCCTCTAATAGCTCTGATTCCCATATTGGGATAGACCTAAACGTGGAGGATGCGAATGAACCCTTTGCAAATAGTAGACTAATCAGTATGGATCGGAGAAAAAAACAAGTTAACGAAGCCGATACCGAGTTCGTGAACCAGATTAGAAAATTATCATGTAGTATCGAGGTTATGACGCAATCGAAAATGGCTAAAATTCGATTGAGAAACATGGACTTGCTCACAAAAGACTTTAGCAACCTTGTGCCAAGGCAACTAGTAATACTTGAAAAACAACAAGAGTGTATCGCAAAGCAAATTGAAAACAAAAAACAACGAGTAGTTTTAGCAGGTTCTTTTATGTATTTTTTTTGTTTAATGTTATTTTTAATTACGTTTAATGTTTTAAATCTTAAATATTTAATTTGACTTTTAAAGAAAAACTAAATTTTTTTGGATAAAGTCATCGCTCAAGGTGAGCCACAACAGGATCAAGTGATTGAGCCGAAGCTTTATCTCACTATCACATCAACGTCCAATTGACGCAATATAAGAGGTTCAAGCCTGTACTCACCTTAAGCCACAACGCATAGTCTAACGTAGCCGTGTTAAGTGAATATGAAATTTATTTTAATACATATGATTATGTGATTATTGAAAACACACTTGTGTGTTATGTATAATAAATTAAAAGAAATTTATAATTGCAATATCGCATGATTATGTCTTTTTAGGGCTCGTAATTTAGACACGAACATGATAACACGACATGAACCTACACGATTTTAACAGGTTTTGTGTCTTAAACAGGTCGACATGATGAGGCCATAACAGGTTTCGTGTCTAAAAAGGTTGAAGACCTATTAACATGTTTAGCACCTGTTAAGACACGTTAATAATTTTATTTAAAAAAGTTATATAAGGGGTGTTGGTATGCTTTATACATATGCGGATTAAATATTAAGGAACCATAATTTTCAATTTTCAATCACAGAGTACGGACATATACACCGCTCAGTCATCCCTCCTCTTCCTTCTCAACTCTACCGTCCTCGTTACCCGTCCACTGTTCCCATCCGCTGTCACCCGTCTCACCTGTCCGTCGTTACCCGTCCCCCTTCTCAACCCCGGTGCCACTCAGTCTTTCATTTATTGGTTTGTGGATACGTTTTTAGGGCTAATGTTTATAAACAATGTGACATCCGTCACCTTCACTTTTATCATTTATACAATTTTAGTCCTTCTTGTTCGTAGTCCTGGTATTTCGAAACTCCTACACAATAATAAAGTTTGCAAATTCTATATAACAAATTGTAATTTATTTGAACCAAAAGCGTACCCGAAAAGTTCATTTGTTTTGAAAAAAAAAATATGTGTATATATATACATCTTAACATATATTCTATAAGTTAAAGATGTTGTCATTTTAAACAAATAAAGAATTAGTTAATTTTAATATATTTTTAGAAATAAAACTATATTTATTTTCAGATTTTATAAATATATGTACATGTATAAAGTTTGTTTATGTAAAACTAGGTTAGAGTCCCGTGTATACACACGGTGCATCCTCAAGTAAAATGACAAACCATCTAACATAACATTATCTGGTAGGTTATAACGTACTTAAATATATGTGTAACTAACTTAGGAACTGTTTGACTTTATATAAGTCAATGTTAGCTTGCAAGTGATAATAGTAACCCTTGTTAACCAATTTTAACAAATTGAGCATAATTGTAAACTGTTTTTTTTTTGTTTCAAAAGTGAAGTTAATAAAAAACGGCAAATGCTCAAACGACTATTGAAATCGGCCACATATTATCATTTTCACGGTTGTGCTCCGATGTCCAATTCTCTTCCGAATTATGCAGCAAAAACAGATGAATGATACACTGTTAAGCTGCAACAGTTGCTATACTGCTTCAGCAGCCTGCAGCAAGATCAGCTGCAGAAAATCCATGTTTGCTAACACGTTTGTCCGAAATTCAATTACATGGAAGTGTTTATCAATGGCTAAGTTTATGACTGATCTATCAATAAAACGTTAGTATATACAAACCATCTAACATAAAATTACCTTACAGGTTACAAGGAACATACAATTATATGTAACCAACATCTGAACTGTTTGACTTTATATAAGTCAAAGTTTGCTTGCTAACAACCTCTGCCATTCAACATCCAAATAAGGATTCCAAACCAACAAATGAACTATTTGACTTTAAAGTCCCGTGTATACACATGGTACAAGCCCAAGTCAAATGACAAAGCGACAAACATAACATTACATGACAATTTATAAGGTAATAACCTATATGTAAAATACATATGAGCTGTTTGACTTTATATAAGTCAAAGTTTACTTCATTACCACTTCTGCAAATTAACATCGGGGGATGGATTCTGAGCCAAGTTCCAAAGTTTGCAAAACATTTTCACTTAAAAAGTCTTGAGATATATCCGAAACATAACTACAGTTTAACAAACTTTGACCCAAGAAGTCAAACACTGAGCCACTATAACTAAATGACAAACCATATGCCATGAACTACATCCAAGATTATAATGTACATAACCTATAAAAATCAGGACATAAAACATTACTGGGTACCAATTTAACCAACTTTGACCAAC
Organism: Ambrosia artemisiifolia; assembly: GCA_032199755.1. Classification (NCBI taxonomy): domain Eukaryota; kingdom Viridiplantae; phylum Streptophyta; class Magnoliopsida; order Asterales; family Asteraceae; genus Ambrosia; species Ambrosia artemisiifolia. Next base: position 37,991,983 of record CM063512.1, read on the forward strand.
GAAGTCAACCAATGGTCTAGTTTTAAGCAACCTGTATAATTACATAAGTACATGATCCATTTAAAATAATACAATAGCTGGTAATTTTACCTTTCATTAATAGTTTGACCAACAAACAAAATCAATTATGTTGAATAACATTCATTTGAAAGGGAAAAAGTTGAATGCCCAAATACAAAGTCAAACATTTTTGTAGTTTTTAACAATCTATGCATAACCATAATATATTGATCTATTAGAAATATTACAATTGTAAAGATTTAACATTTCATTTCATATATAAAACTAACAACCTTGATTACATTACTAAGATAAGTCAAAATAATTTTGTTTATAAACATACCAAAACCCAAAACCACGAATTACTACATGAGCAGTAAACGTGCATAAGTAGTTTGACTACTAACCATTCATCATATTCCAAAGATAACCACCAACTATTGTTCAAAAAGCAGATAAGAAAAACAACAAACTAACCTAATTACCACCTCCCCTAAGAATAATAGATAGCTTGAACACACCTTTTGTCTTGAAAAATAGGAAATGCATTTCGTCACCGAAATGCAGTTCCATATCAACAACAATATCTTTCATCCCTTTAATGTAGTAATGATAACTTCTTTTTGATTTCTCCAGACCAACAGAAACTTTCCAACTGCCACCAGCACCGTCAGAAACTTTTAAATTCGTCTTTCTGTCCAAACCATTCTTAACCGCCCAAGGCTTGTGCATACGCTTAAACAAATAGCACATAACGCATACAATTAAAAACTGGTTATATACATTATTATGAATTGAAAACATGTAAGTAAAGAAGTTGCACTTACAAAATGTTTGTCAACTCTGAAAACAATTGGCACACCTTCCTCGTCTTCAACATTCTCCTCGTTTTGCTTATCAAAATCCATAGGATTTGGTTCATTATCATCTTTGGTGTCATCATCCGATAAAATAACTATGTCTTCATCCTTATAAAACTCATCATTAGACTCCTTTTTAACATCATAGACCCACAGCTCGGGAGGAGGTGTAACTTTGTTTTTCAGAAACAGGGACATATCATAAGTAACATTGTCAATCATCTCAAAAACAATGAGATGTTGACTGGTTATTGAAAGCTTCTTCATAATATAAGGCCATCATTCCATTATATGCACATAACCATCTTCTCCACCAATTTTGCATATAAACTCATGTCCTGGACATATTTTGATAATTATTGGTTCTAATGGAACCAATCTATTAAACATTCCATGAATGACGAAGGAACTTATATGCTGTAATACAAAAAGAAAGTTAATTCATTCAGTAATATATATTGTATGAATTGAAATATATAAAGTACTAAAATAATAATAAGGGATACTAGACTCTTTTTGGTTGAAAGTGGGTCATCAACTTTGCAATAGAAAAACTGACCAGGTGCACACACTGCGTCTTGATGAAAAGTAATCATTCTAAAACCGTTTATATTTTCCTCGTATTGAAACACAAAATAACACAAAGATGGGTAATGTAGGGTTCGAATCATTGCTTTACATCCATTGTAGAAGAAATATTTACCAGCAATGTTCATCACTTTAATATCAAAGATCTGAGAATCCAAAGTGCGAATCTTCGTCATACCGACCGGATAATTGAACTTCTCAATCCAACTACCATACTCAGCTGGCAAGGGCTGAAAACAAATTCAAATAAATACAAAATTATTTAACTTATGATTATAAGTTGCATAATAAAAAATAAAAGATAAACAATGTTATATTATTTACCAAACATACCCAACTGTTACTTCCCGATTTAACAAAAAAACCCATACACCATTGTAAAACGAACAAAATGAACCTGTTCTTAGAACAAAGACAAATACAAAAAGGTTAGTATTAACAATAATTGCAAACTAATCAGCAATTGTTTAAGTACATGGTTTTACACAAAATAAGATAAAACATTAATCGACAAACAACACAAAATTTATACGAATCATATGACACGAATGATCAACTAAAATGTAGTTATCAGAAACACAAATAACAAAATACTTCATATTCAATAATCAAGACCCAAAACTGAACATTTGTAAAATCAATATCATAAAAATACATATTTGTAAAACACATTTGTCAATAACCCTAAAAAACAGAACATAAAGAAAGTCTAATGGTAAAACATTGATGACCAATAATTAAGAAAATAATGTAAAAACAGAGCATAGTATGTTAACAGAACAGAATGTAAGTATCAACGACAATCTAAACATAAAGATTTATAAACAAAACAAAAACTTATAACAACCACTCGGCAAAAAACAGATAACTATTCATAATCATTAACAAAACATTAATACTAAAAACAGAGCCTGAAATGACTTTCAGAAATCACAATTTATAGAACTTAAAAGTGATTAAACTTAAAGATTCATACGCAATGCATAGTGATTGAAACCTAAAATTGAAAAATCAGTAACAAAAAGAGATACACGATTGATACAGTTAATGTGTTTGAGAAAAGAGGGAAGATACCTTGATCGTGGAATAATATAGAAGATTAAGAAGGAGAAGACGCCGAAGATTGTAATCAGTGTTGATGATTTGAACTATTATAATGCATTGTGTATGTTTGATAGAATTGGGAAAGTTTTTACCGGGATTTGGAAACGATTAAGAAGAAACTGGACTTGATTTGTATAATATCTTTAACTAAAATATCAATATTCATTTAAGTAATTGTTATAAGATTTTTAAATATTACAATTAAAATTAAATGTACATACATTATAAAAAAGTGTAAATGTAAATTGATCTAACTTAAAAAGACGTATGATTAACGAATATGCATACATATGTAATTAGACTGAAAATAATCGAATATGATAACTGTAATAAAGATAAACATATTGTACCAAATCCATTGCACTTAAAAAATTAAATTAAAATATATTAATACAAAATACTTATTCATAAATTACAAAATACTTCTTGGTAAACAACATTTGACGTTTCATTCTTAACTCTTCCTTCTTTATCCAGTATTAGTATCTTCATCGCGTCTCTACTCTTTACCCTTGACAGCATAACGTACAACTGACCATGTGTAAAAACAGGTACTTTCAAATACAAACCTACTTTGGATAGGGATTGTCCTTGACTCTTATTAATTGTCATTGAAAAACACAAAGCAATTGGAAATTGTCTCCTGTTAAATTTGAAAGGAATCTTCTTATCAGACGGAGACAAACTAATTCTTGGTTAAATTTGAAAGGAATCTTCTTCAGCGCTTCTATAACACGTTTCCCCATTTTAACAACTTGCAACCTTGTTCCGTTACACAAACCGCTTTTCTGATCAATGTTTATCAATAACATTATCGGAACACCGACTTTCAAAACCAATCGGTGGTTTGGTATACCTTATAACTTAAGACCGTTTAAAACATCTGGAGAAACCAATCTTTCATCAAATGTCCCTTTAACATTTTCGGACTGACAAACACTATCAAAACTTAAATATTCCATTTCCTGGCCAGGAAACATTGAAAGCAGACGATCATCAATTTCTTGAACTGTAACACCCCAAAATCAACCGTTTCGCCTAAGTACGCCATTAGGCGTGATTAGGAAAATAATAAAATGAGACTCAATAATATGAACTTGGGTTATGTCCTATTATGGGAATAACACTAGAAGCTAGTTTTGTTAATTGAGTTTTAATAACAAAAGACTATGGGGAAAGCTTGAGGGGCCGTAGTTGACAACTAGCCAAACTTGAAATGTGTAAATGGTCAAAATGGGTGTGAACACACACACTTAGGTGTGTGTATTGACTTCATGATCAGGAGAACATTCTCCTTCATCAAACCACACCCTAACTCATGAACCATGCTTAAATCCAAGGAAAATCAAGGGGTTTTCAGTACATAATCAAGAAATGGGTCATCTAGGGCATAAAGAACATCAAGGTACCTTTTATTTGGTAGAAATTGATGTTATATTCGTTTTTGATTCTTATGAAAACCTAGGGTTTTGATAAAAACGTGGAATTTATGGTTAATATGGGTTGCTCTAGTCTTGGGGAGCCTTAAACATGTATAATTCGGTTGCAAGTCACACTTAATATGCGTAATTGATTTTGGACATATGCTTATGTAAATGTGTAAGATTTGGGGTTTAACCTCTAGGTTGAAACCACACATGGATAGTAGTTTTGGTGACTCTTAGGAGTTGTTATAATGATCAAATTTAGTTGAAATGCCTAAATATCATGTTATGATAATAATTAGATACATGGCTATAAATGATATGTACATTATGGTGAGTTTTAAAGCTACCATAGTGATCGTGGCATAGGAACCGAAGTATAAACGACCCACGGGGCCGTAGAAACTGAGGTAATTGCCTAAGGAAACAATCAGGCTCTTATGATCATGGTTGATAAAGCAGAAAACAGAAAGAAAACAATCATGATCTTATGATCATGGTTGATAAAGCAAAAACAGAAAGAGAACGATCACGATCTTATGATCAGGGTTGATAAAGCAGAAAATAGAAAGAAGAAGTGAACTGATAAGGCACGGAAGTCAAGTATGATGCCCGCGCTAAGTAAAAAAGATGAAAGAAAATATATATGGTGTCATTATAAAAAGGAAACCGACCTCAACCTATATTGGAATCGGTAAATCAAAAAGAAGGGATTTTTGGAAAATAAACGTTCCAAATAAACAAATGATTTGAACTCTGGAAATCAAAGGTCTTTAAACGGGTCGGTTGGGGGCAATGACCACCAATCGAGTTAGCAAAACAAGAACTTGGGGAAACCAAATAAATGTCAAATTCTTAAAATAGGATTAGCCAAAGAAAGGAAAGCGTTAGTGTAAAACAAGGTTTGTCTATAACACTCTGGCAAACTAAAAATAAACGAGAGTTGGATTCGGGGATGAGTCCAAGGGGTTAGAAAACTGCTATTTTAAAAAGCCGGGTTAGTCATGAAAACCGAGATAAATTACTTGTTGTTAATAGATGCATAGGCATATGTACGTATGCATAATGCCATCGAGTAACCCAGTAGATGCCTTATGGGGTATGATAGAACGGACCCTTAAATCATTACAACCTTCGGGATAATAGTTGACGGAGAATAGTCTATGGTTCTAAGGAAAGCCTATGAAGAACATAAGTAGCTAAAATGTCGGGTAGGGGGTAGGTATGTAGATATTGCCCCTAGTTAACCGAAAGAATAGAATGACGCAAGTCATATTATGAAAGCTAAGGCTTCCATATAATAAAAGTTAGAAGCCGAGTAAAGGGATACAAACACTAAGTATATAGTACTAATCGTTAAACTGTAAAATGTTAAGGGATTGAGCGGTGCTCAAATTTGATTAGAGACACTAAGGTTCTTTGGTGTGACCAAAGAAACAACAAAAGAAAGGTTTCGGGGACGAAACCTCTTTAAGGGGGGTAGACATGTAACACCCCAAAATCAACCGTTTCGCCTATGTACGCCATTAGGCGTGATTAGGAAAATAATAAAACGAGACTCAATAATATGAACTTGGGTTATGTCCTATTATGGGAATAACACTAGAAGCTAGTTTTGTTAATTGAGTTTTAATAACAAAAGACTTTGGGGAAAACTTGAGGTGCCGTAGTTATTAACTAGCCAAACTTGAAATGTGTAAATGGTAAAACTAGGTGTGAACACACACACTTATGTGTGTGTATCGACCTCATGATCAGGAGATCATTCTCCTTCATCAAACCACACCCTAACTCATGAACCATGCTCAAATCCAAGGCAAATCAAGGGGTTTTCAGTACATAATCAAGAAACGGGTCATCTAGGACCTAAAGAACATCAAGGTACCTTTTATTTGGTAGAAATTGATGTTATATTCGTTTTTGATTCTTATGAAAACCTAGGGTTTTGAGAACAATGTGGAATTGATGGTTAATATGGGTTGCTCTAGTCTTGGGGAGCCTTAAACATGCATAATCCGGTTGCAATTCACACTTAATATGCGTAATTGATTTTGGACATATGCTTATGTAAATGTGTAAGATTTGGGGTTTAACCTCTAGGTTGAAACCACACATGGTTAGTAGTTTTGGTGACTCTTAGGAGTTGTTATAATGATCCAATTTAGTTGAAATGCCTAAATATCATGTTATGATAATAATTAGATACATGGCTATATTTTGGTTAAACTTAGATTCTTGAAAATCAAGTATTTTGGGTGAGTGCACACCAAGTGCGCTATGAAACGTCTAGTAGATGAAAACTTGTGAATTAAGAGAAAAAGGTGCATGTGAAAGTTAACAATTATATGTGATGTTAACTAATTAATGAATTAAGTCAAGTGCATGCTCTATGTAAGAAATAGCTCATGATAAGCTAGGTGTCTGAGTGAATACATGATGCTTTGGATATTGAGATAATTCCATATTGTGTATTCTAATAAAAGAAGGTTTGACATGTCCCTAAGTTAGGTACAAGAACTAGGGAGCAAATGGGTCAAACGGATGGAAGCTCAATGCATATGGAAGAAAGAGCGGATACAAGGTAAGTACTACTTACGCCAAATAGATTTAATCATGGCTTGAATGTTGTATTTATTCATTTAGTATTAAGTATGGGATATGTTTAGGACCTCAAGTGGTGAATTCCACTAAACGGTTCTAGACGAGTAAGATTAGAAGGAAACGCGTCTAGTACAATCAATGAAGAGATATATTGCACCCAAGTGGTGAAATTCACTAAATGGGTCAAGTCACGAAGGGTTATATAGTAACTTGTTCATAATTAGTAAAGAAGCAAGTGGATATAAATAAAAAGGGACGTTCACTAAACAAATTAAAGACATGTACTTTTATGTATAGCAACAAGGTCTAAGTATTGTGTTTAAAAGTATTTCATGAGCTAGGACAAAAGTTGATTATCTCATTTTTGAGATTTGGTAAATAATGCTTGTATAGCAAGCATTAAGAATCAAGTATGTAAATGGGTCAAATGGTGAGGCGTTACCATTTGGAACCCTAGTATATAACGTGTCGCAAAGGTTCTTTCACAGGTGATCATGATTAGAGTCGACACATAATGTCAAGATATTGTGGAAAGGAAATATCAAGGCGTGGAATTAGGGCATTAGCAAACCGGTAAGTCCGCAGTTAAATAAACACCTTCGTGCGAAGGAGCATGGGTACTAAAACCACTCACGTGGAGTATGGGTGCCAAATAGGTAAGTTATTTTCATAACTATGTCTAATGCGCGCTAATGCGCTTAGAATTGATCAAATTAGGAACAATCATAAGAAATGGTGAAAATCTAAGTCCGTAAGGACTTAGAAGTTTTTAAACAAGTCATTGAGTATAAAACAATGGATTTGAATCAAAAAGTGTTGCCACGGATGGCCAAATTGAAAGATTTGGCTATAAGGGGCGTTTTGGGAATTTAAAAGATTCACTAAAGGTTAAACCTAAGAAACGGGATTATAATGAACAAATTGGACAAACGCTTTGGTTGATCAAGTGTATCACCTCAAATATTAAATGACTTATGTTCTGATAAACGTGTCATAGCATTTGCAAAGATAAAATAGGTGAATGAAAACTTTAGAAAGAAAATTTTAGAGGATGAAATTCAGTTTCAAAAACTCACTAAAGAGTTAAATCAAAACTAACTGAAAAAGAATCTGAAATCAGCAGTTTGAAACATGAAGCAAGTATAACCAAATACCAGTTCCAAACTATGATAACAAAATATCAGAGTTGTAAACAGGAGCTTGAGTCCACCCAAGTTGAATATGCAAAATGGGTGGAATCATTAAGAGGTTTTGAAATGATAGTCAACCAACAAACTAAAAGTCATGTGAAATTTGGCTTTGGTTTCAATGAAACCACTGATCAAGTTTCACAAAACACTGACAAAAAGGAACCACGGTTGGTTGAGATCATTCCAACAAATTCTAAAGGTCAGGAAATCAAAGTCACTAAACCTAATTGTAAGTAAATTGTTCTTGAAAAACTTGAGGGTTCACCATCATTTGATGAAATTGAAAAATATCAGTTCAAACCAACTTGGTCAGATGAGTGTGATGTTCTTGAAAATTTCCAACCAATGAATTTTAAAACCTCTGATGGGACAAAGGCACCACAGGCCAAGATCATTCCCTTGAAAGATCTTCCAGCAGATGCTCAAACATCTGTTGAAAAGAAGAAAGAAAAAGGGAAATCCAAAGATAACTTGTTTTGTGATTTTTGTGAAAAGAAGAACCATGTTACTAAAAACTGTTTTCTTCTAAAAGCATATGATATCAACAAAGGAACAAGTGTGTGTGATTCTAAACCAATGTGTTCAATATGTGGTAAAAAGAATCATAAAACCAAATAGTGTCTTTATCTCAAAAATTTTGATGTCAAAATACAAGAGTATAAGGCTAAAACTCAAGTGAGTCAAGTGGGTAGTACATCAAAAGGAAAACCCAAACAGACTTTTGCACCAGCCCAAACATCTGTTACCAAAAATCTGAATGAAAACTCTGCTCCCAAAGATGTTCAGGTAACAGATGCTCCACCCTCTAACAAGTTTCATGAGGATATGGACAACCACCTTGTCATCGTCTGCCACATGTTTATGAAGAGCCCAAAAGGCCTTCAAAACCAAGAGTGAACAGACATCCTCATGGTTACCAACATCAGACAAGAAATGGTCAAACATCTATTGCACCAAATGTTGACATACAAGCACTGGCAAATGGTCAACAACAGTTGTTGAACTTGGTCCAAAAACTAGTTCAAACCATTGATCATTCTGCTAAGCTTGAGGCTGAAAAGTCTGTGAACCCATCCAAAGCTATTGGCTTTGGACACTAACCAAAACTAATTCTTTACTGATGTGCAGGGAGCTTCTGCTTGCTTAGATAGTTTATGGTATGTAGATAGTGGAGGCTTCAGGCACATGACTGGATGTAGAGCCTTCTTCTGGACTTTCTTGCTCATGGAGGGGGTGATATATCCTTTGGTAATGATTCAAAAGGTAAAGTGTTGGGTTCAGGGACTGTTCAGGATGGGAGACTCAAGTTTGAAAATGTTAATCTGATTGATAATCTTAAGTTTAATCTTCTTAGTGTTTCACAAATGAGTGACAAAGGTTATGGGTCATTCTTCACTAAGAAGACATGTAAGATTGTTGGACCAGAAGTGGTTGAAAAGATTAACACCATTATTGCTGAGAGCAAAGCACAACTTGTTGCTCACAGGATTGGCAATGTGTATGTAGTTGATATGTTGAAGGATAACCCTATGGTAAATGTCTGTCTGTTCTCTGCTGCCTCAACCAAAGAGACAGAACTGTGGCATAGGAGATTGGGTCATACCAACCTTCAAACTATCAACTCACTCTCTAAACAAAACCTTGTAAGAGGTCTACCACCAAAAGAATTTAAGTGTGATGAGCATTGTGTTTCCTGTTTAAAAGGCAAACAACATAAAAGCTCTTACAAATCCATTGATGAGTCCAAAACAAGTCAATGTCTTCAATTGTTGCATATGGACTTGTTTGGCCCTGTAAAAATCATGAGCCTTAGGAAAAAGAGATTTTGTCTTGTTATTGTTGATGATTTTTCTAGGTTTACATGGACTTACTTTTTACACTCTAAGGATGAGACTGCAGGTATTTTGAAGAACTTTGTTACCAAAGTTGAGAAACAATATGACTTGCCAGTAAAAGTCTTTAGAAGTGACAATGGAACAAAGTTCAAGAATAAGGAGTTGGATGATTTCTGTGTGTCAAAAGGGATTGTAAGGCAGTATAGTATTCCAAGAACACCAGAACAAAATGGGGTGGTTGAAAGGAAAAATAGAACACTAACTGAGGCTGCAAGAACAATGCTGGAAGATTCTGGTTTACCTCTATCCTTTTGGGCAGAAGTTGTAAATACTGCTTGCTATGTTCAAAACAGAGTTTTAATCAACCCTAGACATCAAAAGACTGCTTATGAAATTTTGTTCAAATCAAACCACTGGATTTTTCAAAATCTTTGGCTGCCCATGTTTCATTTTAAATCTAAAAGATTCCATTTCAAAATTTACAGCCAAAGTAGATTGTGGATATTTTATGGGATATTCTTCTACTTCCAAGGCCTATAAAGTGTTTAACACAAGGACTAGGACAATAGAGGAAACTCTGAATGTGAAGTTCAATGAACTTTCATCTTTGAAAATCCCAGCAAATCCTGCTGAACTATTTGACTTAGATAAATTCAAATTTGAAGATATCACTGTTAAAGCTGACAATGCAGGTACACCACAGTCTCCACAACAGGATTACAGATATGACATTGTGATGCCACAGTCTTTCTGCAAAATCTATCCTGATTCAGGGCAAGCAGATGTTCAAAACTCTGTCACAGCTGAGTCAACCACTATTTGCCAGTCTTACCCTCAAACCACCGCTTCATCAAGCTCAACCACTGATCCATCATTTGCTGACAAAAGTCCACCCTCAGTTGACAAAAGTCTATCCACCTCTACACCACTTGGGCCTATTCCCCCACTTCCATTCCAAACCTCTGTTGGCACTACATAATTGCAAACAGATGTTTCAACAGCAGATGCCGCAAACCTCTTCCCTTCACCTCAAAATGCCATAGTTCCATACAAAGGAGATCTAATCTTCCTAAGAGCTCATCCACCAGGGTCGCGTGGGGGTTGTCACAGGTGGTGGTGGTTCGGGTGGTAGCTGCCACTTCCTTAATGGGTTTGGGTATGGTTGTGGCTCAATCCGATTAAAGTGGTTTCCGGTTGGTGGTTGAAGTTCTGCCTCGAGGACGGTGGCTCGGTGTGGGTTTAATGGTGGTTTCCGGTGCACTTTGGAGCTCGGGTCAAGGTTGGGACGGTCATCAACAGTTTGGGTCAAGTATTGTTCCATTCGGGTTAGGTAAAGTCGAACCTTTGTGGGTTTTGGTCTTGCTCAGCTATGGACCGATGATGGTGTTGGTGGTGGTTTGTTTTATTGTTTCGTGTCACGGCTCGGGTAGGGTCATATGGTTGGTGTTTTGTGGTGAAGGTGAGACGTTGGTGTTGGTGGCCGGTGGGTCATGAGTGTTCAGCGGACGGTGACGTGGTGGGAGGTGGATGGTGACAGGTTGGGGATAGGAAGAAGGTTGTGACAGGAAGAAGAAAGGGGGGTGGGGGAAGAAGAAGGTGGGGATTGGGGAAGAAGTTGGGGTCCACTTAATTTATTTTTTGTTTATTTTAATAATGTTGGTATTTTTGTTATTTTACATGATTTAACTGAAAAAGTTAACGACGTTAGCTGTTAAGGACCACGAGTGTTATGAAAATACAACCATTAGGATCAAGTCAGTAATTAGTAAAGTTTAGGGATCAAGTGTGCAAGAACTATAAACCACAAGGACCAACCAAGCAATTCACTCTTGTTTAAAATATTATTTACCTGGACGATCAAAATCTTTCCTTCTATTATATGCAATATCATCGGATAAATCTTTCCACGTTTCTTCCCATACATTGTCAGGTCTTGAAAAACTATTAGAAGATAACAAAGTTGCAAATAACTTCCTTAACTATTCACCAGATCCAACAAAGGCGGCTTCTTTTATGGCTGCAATCTCTAAATGAATTTGGTAGCTTGCCATCAACAGTAAGAATATGTTCAAATGACGTTGGTCCTTTGAAATTGTTCAACAAAATTCTCAAAAAATAACCTTCATCAACTGAAGCAGGAACTGCATGAATGCGACCAATTGACTTAACTCGTTGTCTTTCTTCCCAGCATCGTTCCTTTTGTTTCCAAACATATTTTGAGGAAAACTAAATATAACTGAGCTCTCTTGCATTCGGATCATTTTTATTTTTTTCCATCCAACCAAGAAACATTGAGGAAGCAACTGACGGTTTTTGGAGAACATCGTCAATATCATCGTTAGCACCAAAAACAATTTTCTGCTGGCCAGGAAGATGAAAAGGTAATCTCATCACAGGAGGTGTCCTATAATGTATATCATATTGGAATATTCTCCAGGAAGCCTCACATGCAGATAGATACCGACAGTCACAATGGTGTTTGATTTCATCGATTTCGACATCTTCATCGGGTACTTTTTTGCTTTGAATGACATTAAGCGTAACTCTGTATGCACCCTTGTTAATATATTTAAATAAATACTTAATAGATCCAGCTTGGATACACCACTCTACATTGATATGAACTTGATATCTCTTAAGAAGAACCTTGTTATACGGAAAAACATTTCGATTATCTAATTGTGCAGCCGACTTTTCAACATAGTAAACATTATCTGTTCTCCTATACACAGGGAAATCATCAATATCTATAGATGTCTCGTTTTAAAACTTCTTGTGAAAGTTTTTGGAACACTTATTCTCGATCATGCAAGGACAATTCTTATATTCTGGACCACAAGGGCCATGAATCATAAATTCACGTACAAGTGAGTACAATTCAGGATCTTCATTCTTCTCTGGAATCTCAGCTGAAATGAACTTATCTATATGCTCAACGGTTGGCAACTTATGTTCAGCTTTCATAAATAAACAAATGTGTGCATGTGGTAACCCTCGCTTTTGAAACTCAACAGATATACAACTGAAAATAAATGCAATTAATCAAAATTAAATTTAATTACAAAACATAGTATATAAAAAAATTATTTAAAAAATACAACATGAATATTTAATTAAAAATAAATAAATTATAAAATAATTAAATAAGTTCATTTGCTTTATTACCTGCTTGAACACCTCCAAATAATTCTTTATCCTTAAGGTCTTTAATGATGGAGTCAAGTTTCATCTTAAACAATCTGCACAAGATGTCTGGTCTGTCTTCTGCTTTAAGAGTGCCTTCTTTAAGATATCTCCTAACTTTAGGCCATTTAGGATTACATGTAATTGTAATGAAATAATCTTGATATTCATACCACTTGCAAATTGCCATTGCATCCAGATAATTTTGCATCATATAGCGAGCACCACCAGTTAAAGAAGAAGGTAATATGACACGTTGACCTATGCTTGAAATATCATTATTTCCTTGTTGCTTTTCTTTGTTAAGCATTTCATATGTCTCACTTCGCAAAATGCTTTGCTTACCCTTGATGAAATTCAACCTTTCCCTCTCGATCATAGTATAAGCATCAACTAAAATCTGTTGCAAAAGTCTTCTACCATTTAGAAATAGTGAGAATTCATTACTCCTATCTTGTATCCTATAAGCAAAAAACTCCCTCATTGTTAAATTTTGACGAGTTTTCTTGCTTGTTTTGGAGCTTGAGGTTTAATTTTCTAAACTTTCACCAGTATCTTTATTAGATGATGATCCTGAATTTACATTTGGTTCTTCAATATCTTTATGAAGTATATCAACTCTATACCCATCATCACCGTAAGGAAGCAACAACGGATATTGAAGAGCAAGATACGAAGGATGTAACTCACTAACTCGTTGAAGTTTGCATGATATTGATTGTACAATAATATCTCGCTTGTATGTATCATCATCAAGATCTCCAACTATCAACCCAGCAACCTCTGAAGCAGTTGGTAGGTTATACGTCCTACCATCACTTTTCCTCTTCCCATTTAAGCGTAGCTTTAGTTCAAGATTTGGATTTTCATGAAAACAATCTCTAGCCATTCGATATGATTTAACCAAAGAGTTGATCGAGTCAAACATTTTTTCAAGTCGTTAACAATTTGAACTTCAAGCTCCTTTTCTCTTGCTGAATCAGTTGATGATGCACTAAAAAATAATAAATAAATTACTTTATAGATATTGTATACATAATAATTATAAATATAATATAATAAAAAACCGGTATTATGTATGTTAATATAATAAAAAAACGTACCCAACAATATTAATTCTATTTGATACTTCATTGTCAGTATCATATATGTATAGCTGAGAGAAAACTGGTTATTCTATAAACAAATGGAGCTTTCCCACTATTTATAGAGAAATCAATTTTTTCCACCCATAGATGTGAAAGAAAGCATTGAGTTGTATCGTCGGATGTTCTTTAAGAAAAACTTGCTAAATGGGTCAACACCATTAAAAAATTGTTTGTAACTGTTAGGAGGTTCCTTAAATGGAGGAAGCAAAACCTTCCCATAAGAACAACATAGAGAAAAGTTTTTTTTTATTTTTTTATTTTGAAGATCCTCTTTCAGACTCAACTCTCCACAATCGTGCATTACAATCTTCACAAATTACAGTCTGATCTCCATGGTCTAAGTAATCTACACAATACATTTAACAATAAATAAAGTACACAAAATATACATACTATAGAAAAACATTAATTAAAATATATGTTGTAGTAAAATGTAATATATAATGATTGAATAGTACCTGAAGATATGCCTTTTATTTTACTGGATAGATTTTCGACAACCATGTCATCCAAGCAATATCATATTTATTATTAATTTGTTATCAAAATTTATAAACATTGCAAGTAGCATTTACCATTTGACAAGTCAGATAATGGCGTTGAAGTCAAGTTGGCTACATAAAAAATAATCTGTTAACATACTACAAATTATTATATATATTAATTAGAAACATGACGAACAATAGTCATGTTTCTAATTTTGAACTTTGGCCACGAAAATTTTGATTATGTTTGTGATTTTGTATTTTGAACACGAAAGTTCGAAACAATACTCTTTTCTTAACTCCTTTGTCTCGTAGTCTATTTTGTCTTTTAGTGTTTTTTTTTCATTTACACCCCTTGTAATTTAGTGCTTTCTCATTTAACACGGTTTGTTTTGTGATTTTGCACGGGTTTATTCTTGGTTTGCTTAGTACTTAACATGGTTTTACTACTCATTTTCCCTCTATGTTTTAACGTTATATGCGTCACTTAGTGTTAATAGTTTGTGTTTTTTCTTTACGATTTTCATGGTTTTGGTCGTTGTTTCGTTGCTACTTAGCACGGTTTACATTTTCATCCTACAACGCTGGTGGCACGGTTTTACGGGCATCGCCCCGCAACGTGGGGCGCGCTTAAAGACTAGTTATAATAAATCTACGATATATATTTGTTAAACTAAAAATTACCATTGCTTGAATTACTATTTGTAGGTACTTTAGAGGTTGGCAAGGTGGATTTGCTATTTTTCTGATTTGACATTGTTTAACATTTGTTCAATTTGTATCTAAAAACGCATGCCTGTAAAAAAGTAATATTGATGCATATCACGTTACAGAATATAAATTACAATATCAAACTAAAACAGAACATACATAATTATATATAAAAATAAAATGAAAAAGAATCTTGTAAGAATAAAGTTGAAGACAACATGTTCGAAAGGTAATTTTGATCTAAAAATCGATATGAATGTAAGAAAACATATAAAATAAAACTAAACAAAAGTTACCTTCATACAATGTAGAAATGAGGAAACGTGGATTAATAGGTAGGAGATGATAGTTTTATAAGTTGTTAAAATGATTGTATAAATGTGATTAAGAAGTTGTTTATATACAAAAAATTTGTAGTAATTTACAAATTCAAAAAAAATGAATTTTTTAAAATTTAATTAATTATTTAGCGGTTTAAAAACAATATTAATAATGATGATTGTTTTATTTAAAGTAAGATAGTAAGTTTGATTGGAATATATATATATATATATATATATATATATATATATATATATATGGGGAGAGATAACGTATAAAGCCACCTTAACGTAAGAAGCGTAAGAAGCAATCTCAGCCATTAGATTAAGGATGCAGATTAAAAACCCTAACCATACCTGGGTTAAAACAGACGCACTCATCAATTTTCAGACGCACTCATTAAAATTCAAACGCACTCATTAAAATTCAGACGCACTCATTAAAAATTCAGACGCACTCATCAAAAATTCAGATGCACTCATCAAAAATATCAGACGCACTCATTAAAAATTTTCAGACGCACTTTACAAAAATTTTAAACGCACTCATTAAAAAGTTTAAAAGCACTCATTGAAAATTTTAGACGCACTCATCAAAATCCAAAAAAAAAAAAACAAACGCACCTTTACCTTATAATCAAACGCACCTTAGAAACCTTCATCACAAACAAACGCTCATGCTCTGTTGTTGTAGATGGTTGCTTGATGTTGCAGATCTGGAATAGGTAAATGTTGCAGATCTGGAATAGATGTGGTTGTTCAAAAACCAGGTATTATTCATTCCCTTGGTGGTGCTGTTACTGCAGGTTTGGTGGTGGTGGTGGTGGTGGTGATGGTGGTGGTGGTGGTGGTGATGGTGGTGGTGGTTAGATCTCGATCGGCTTTTGTGAAGTAAAAACAGAGACGTTTATAAACTTTTGTGAAGGTACAGGAAGATGGTGGTGGTGGTGGTGGTGGTGGTGGTGTTGGTGGTCGTGGTTGTCAGATCTAGATTGGTATGTTTTAAAATGAGAATGGTTAAGATTTGAACAGGGAAGATAGGATTTATTGTGTTTAACTGTGGTTAGGTTAGATTGACATGTGTCAATCTCTGGTGGCTTCTTATGCTTCTTATTTTAAGGGGCTTTATACCATATACTTTCTCTATATATATATATATAATTTAAAATTTGAATTCAAAATTTTTAAAACGCATGCTAATTGGGAAGTTTCAAATTCAAAATGTGTTATGAATTTTAATAATGAATTTAATTTTGAAAATCTGATGAAATTTCAAAAAACCAATAATGGAAATATTTAAAGTAAATAGTTGATTTACGGTTTAAATGAATTTTTTAAGTGATAATTAATTTATTTAAAGTAACTTAACGAAAATTTTAAAATTCAAATTCAAAAATTTGTTAATTTCAATAACAAAATGTAAAAATTTGTAAAGTTTATATTTTAAATAAGTCAACATTGATGTTATGATGTTTATTTACTTGTTATCATTTAACACAATTATTTTTTATCATGACATATTTGATCATCAATAAAAACGTTTGTATGGTTATTCATACAAAATATGATTACATTTCCGTATAAATATGAAAATATTGTTTGGATTTTTTTTGTCTTAAAAAAAACAGGTATATTATAAAGTAATAAATTTTATATTATTAAACCGATATTTTAAAAAAATTATCAGTGTGACAATTTATATATAGGTAATAATGAGATTATATTTGTTATGTTTAAAATGTATAGATTAGATATATACATGATTAAAATATATAAATTTCAAAACATCCAAAAAATAGTAAACATGAGAACAAATAACATAATGTCTCAATTATCAAAAGAAACATTCTATGAAAATAGAATGTAGAAATCAACTCAAAGTTCAAAAAAAGATAATAGAAATGTATATAAAATTTATTGCAAAAATCTCTCATAAATGTAGAACGATTATAGTAGTAGAGGTGATGTCGCAAGAAGTTATCTACTTTGATTTTTTCTTGTCATTCAACTGGTAAGCAGCAAGCAGTTTACGGGTACTTTTATAGCTTGAGTAACTCATTGAACTTTCAGCAGTACGTAAAGCAGAACATTGTCCTTCATTCACATGTATCACAAACTAAGACAATTAAGTTAGAGCATTCACAATAGCTTCTCTAAATTTATGTGAGAGAAGCCTTCATAATTTGATAAGTGGTAGTAAATGGTTGTGAGTGGAAGAGAGAGAAAAGTTACTGTTCGTCAGTAAATTTGGAGGAGATACTGTTCACCCTATATAATTTTTTAATATTTTTAAAAGTGGTTGTGAGTAGAGGAGAAAGAAAAGGTAATGATAAAAGTATAGAATATATATTATTAAATAGAAAAGGAGAGAGAAATGAGGTGATTTTTAGTGTAATACGTGGTTGTGAGTGATTGTGAATGGACGGAGATGAAGAAAATTTGGAGAAGCTATTGTGAATGCTCTTAGTGTATATACAAATCTTTAATAAGCAACACGATCAATTAGTATACAATACAATCTATACATATAATACATCACCTCATCAACTGACTAAAACTTCAATTTAATTTTGAAAAGAATAAAATTATCATCAGTAACATTAGATATCTCGTAGACCTCATCGAGAGTTTCTAAATTATCTTTTGTAACAAATATCTTAAATGCAAATTCTCTACACGTAGATACAATAGCTCATCTGGAAACTTAATGGTGTAGGCACCCTGTAATAAAAAATATATTGCATATTTATTTTTGTTAAAAAAATAATTTATATTACATAAAAACATAGTAAAAAGATTATAAAATAAATATGTATAAGAAAATAAGTATACAAATACCTTTTTTTTCTAAAAGCAAGGTTTCGGCAGATAGTGGAATCAGTTTTGATGCTTCATGATGAAACAAATTCAGTTTTACATCTTCAGTACCGTCTTTAACTGTGATTTGAATTCGAAACCTGTAAAAATTTAAATAATTACTAATTTTCAATAAATTTCGTAATATTCTATTTTTTTTATTGTAGACGATATAACATTTAATAAATTAGGTATAACTGTATGCATAAGTGTTACCTTGAAACAGCTATGACATCTTTCTCATTACAACCTTCATTTATACAGGTAAAAATTTCTCGCTCTTCAAAACCTCCAACCATACCACTTGACTCATACAATACATATTCTACATTTACCTTATTATGACACTTTGGACAAGCCATATAATACCAACCAAAATTTTTGTGAATTTCAATAACAGTACCCAAAATAATGATATCTAAAACCTGCTTTGTTTAAAACAAAAATTAGTAAATTGTTATAATCTATACTTATAATTGAATAATAAAAGTTTATATATAAATTTTTTATTTACCTCCGAAATCTCCCAGACAGCTCCAATGTTAAAATAAGGATTGTTAACCAAAAAATCATTCTCGGTGACAGAAAAAACTTGAAGACCAGCAAAGGATGAAGTTGATTCTTTATTATATTTGGGACATTGAAGCAAGCTATACAAAATTTGTATAACATTTAGTTACCTAAATTGGTTAAACAAATAAAGTTTAAAATTTTATGTCAAATGGTATCAAAACATAAAGCCAACCTTGTTTTATAAGCATTGATGAATTGAATTGGTTCATTAATAAAAAGCTTGGAAATTCCAAGAAATTGCAAAATCACTACCAAGGGTTCTGCATTGTTATATTTATCTACAAATGTAGACATCTGAATGGCACAGTTATCCCATAGACATCTGAATGGCACAGTCATCCCATAATTTCAAACAAATAACACGTCCCCTACGAATATTTATATATTTATTAAATTAATAAACACGCATAAAATATAATTATACTAAGAAATGAAATATAATAAATAAAACTTACTTTGAATCTTTAATGTCCAACAGCAAATGATTTCCTTGTTTCAAAGGACATTAATTATTATTATCACTGTAATTCTTTATAGTCTTAACATAACCAATGACATCTGTAAAATTGACAAAAAACTACTATTATTATAAATATATATATATATATATACGTATAATTAAAAAGTAAAAGTTAAATATTTAATTTGATGTATACATAGATTTGGAAAAATACCTATTGAGTAATTTAAGAAAACATCCTTTTCTATTAATGATTAAAAAGGCAAAAATCAAAAACCATATTCGTCACCCATAAAATCAACACAGTTTAAAAGATGAGTAATCTGAGTGAAAAAGATTTTGTTTCCATTACAACCAAGGTTCATCGTTGAATAACTCATATCAACACGAACGTATTTGATTATGTAAGCATTTTTCTCCTATAATTGAGTTTCAAACATGTCAACCAAATTATTACGAATGACTGCTTGAACTTTGCCTCCCTGAAAAATAAATATAATTTGGTAAATGTTATTATTACTAAAGAAAGTAAAGCATATAATTTAATAAGTAATTTAAATAAAAACAATGGAAGCATTACATTTTCATCCATTAACACCATTTGAATGGAATAATCATGATTAATATTACTGATTACTGGTTGACGCCAAATTCTTAATACTCTCGCCTTAATAAGAACATCACATTGACCAAATTCAAGTTTGTCAAGAATAGTTATTGTTTCAACTTCCATAAGGATTTCTAAATAGCCTGGAAAAAAAGATACAGACAAAATAAATATATAAAATATATAAAACTCATTATATGTATACATATTATTCTATTAAAATTGTAATCCGACATTTTAACATTATATTTTTATTTACGAATCTATTCATATAAATAAAAACATGTTATAATAAAAATACGAAAACAAATATTAATTAGATAATTAGAAATATTCATAAATATTATAAAAAACTAAAAATTGAAATACATAAATAAAAATTATAAAACCTGATTCTTCAAATGCTTGGATGGAGAAAAAGTTAGATAATAGTTAAAATGATCAATGGTTTGTTGAAATACTTATAGAAGAAGTATTCAAATTTATTTCTAGAATGTATTAACAATTAAATCTAATATATTTATAAAATGATAATTAGAAATGAAAATTATTTTGAAATCAAAAAAAATTCGTAAAGTGCATCAAATTTTAATAATTCTGATTGATTAGCATTAATATGTTTACAAAAATAGATTACAAAATTTTTAAAAAGTTGACATAAAATATGAAACATAATATTGTAAATAATTATAATAATCTATACTATATTAATAAGTATATTGAAAGGACTTAATGGTCATTTACACACATCTCTTAAAATTAAGAGATTTACAACTCTTAATGCATATTGTACAAATATTCATGCACTTAAAAACACACCACATGGATTACAATCCTTGCCGTCCATTACAACACACGGATTATAATCTAGGCCATCCATTTTGAAGGAAAGACAATGTGAGAGAGCCAGCTACATACGAGAGAGAGAGAGAGAGAGAGGACCCTTCATAACTATGGTCGCCTTCTAGGGTTTTATTGAAAGCTCCATCCAAATCAAGCAAACACGTTCAGTTCTCATCACTAAGGGTAACCTATTCATCTCCAATCCATAGTCTTTGAGTTCACGCCTACCTTATTCTATAGTACTCTCCTCTAATTCCTCTAAATTTGATAGATCTTACAGCCAGGGCCGACTATGTGTTAAGAATCGCTTCTAGAAAGCCTACGTTGTAAGTTTGTAACCATTTAATTTTTTATTTTGATTTTAGATAAAATTGGTCGCGTAAATATTGGTTTATGGTTACGATTTCAGGCCATACGCAAGAATAAGTGATTACGGTTGTTGATAATTGCGTAGAATTTTCGGTCTTTGTAGTTATGAATTCAAATAATTAAGGTGAGGGGCTTTATGTTGGGAACAAGATGAACACCTTATGTATGTTGGTTTTATCTATTTGCAAAACCCCCTTTTTTTGAAGGCCTGGTCTATTTCAACCCCCACCTTTTATTTTCACCCGCCCTCATTTCGAGGAGGTCAGTACGAGGGGCAGAAAAAGCTGAATTTTTAAAGCGAAGCGCCTCACTTAGGCCTAAGCGAGGCGCTTCAAATCAAAGATTTATTTTGGAGTGGTTTTTGATGTTTTGAGTTGGTTTTTTTATTTTTTTAATTTAATAATTATAAAAAGTTAAAAAAATTTAAAAAACAAAGTAATAACCCTAATCAAACGTCAATGACTTAAACTTGACATCATCAACCACGTATAGTCAATGAATGCAGTATGCGCGTTAAATTTCATTAAATGCGGCAATCTATGGATCCGGTTGGAGTCTAAAGCTTCGTGTGTCATCTTGGTCGAACTCATGTTGCAACATACGTCTTGTGTGTGTTAGGGTTCGAAATTTTAGGGCTTTTTAGTGGGTTTTTCCATCCTTGTGTTTCCAATTTTTTTTAATTAGCTTAAATATCTCTGATCCATGGTCTCTTGAAGACTAGATCCATGGTACCTTGAAGACAAGACACTTCAATGATTCTAAGAAACTTGAAAGAAGAGGTACCTTGAACACTGGATTCGGTGAGATCCGAATGCGGTATGAGCGTTAAATTTCATTAAATGCGGCAATCAAGGGATCTGGTTGGAGTCTGAAGCTTCATGTGTCATCTTGGTCAAACTCATGTTGCAGCATTCGTCTTGTGTATGTTAGGGTCCGAAATTTTAGGGCTTTTTAGTGGGTTTTTCCATCCTTGTGTTTCCAAGACACAGGCAAGTCCTCGTCTGATCCACAAAACGAAACAATAATCTTGAAGTTTTTTAATATAGCCATTTTTCCCTAGTATACCAGGAATGGGTTGAAGGTGTGTGTTGCAAATATAATAAACAAAGATAATACAAGAAGATGATCAAGGATGCTCCAACATAACTTGCACCGGCTTGAGATATGAGTTTGATTAGCTTAAATCTCTCTGATCCATGGTATCCACTTTCAAGTTGTCTTGATCGTTGACAGCTATCTCTCTGATAACAACTGAAAAGTTGTCTTCAATGATTATAAGAAACTTGAATGTAATTACAAGAAGATGATCAAGGATGCTACAACATAACTTGCACCGGCTTGAGATATGAGTTTGATTAGCTTAAATCTCTCTGATCCATGGTATCCACTTTCAAGTTGTCTTGATCGTTGACAGCTATCTCTCCGATAACAACTGAAAAGTTGTCTTCAATGATTATAAGAAACTTGAAAGTAATTACAAGAAGATGATCAAAGATGCTACAACATAACTTGCACCGGCTTGAGATATGAGTTTGATTAGCTTAAATCTCTATGATCCATGGTACCTTGAAGACTAGATTCGATGCAAACAGAAGAGTTATCTTCAAAATTGATGTAATGTATAAGTTTTAGAGTCAGTAAGCATTTAAAGAACTTGAACCGGCTTGAGATATGAGTTTGATTAGCTTAAATCTCTCTGATCCATGGTATCCACTTAAATCAACCGAAATTGAGTATCCTCAATCTGGTATTAGTGGTTGGAAACTGTGATGATAAAGCTGGTGTGTGTTGAAACAAGGTATGGATATGGAGAACATGGAATGAGATGATTTCGATTTTCGTACAAAGATAACTGTCAACGATCAAGGCAACATACTTGAAATCAATGGGAAGGTAAACATTTCCGGCTCATCTTGATGAATATCTTCTGATGAATATCTTCATCAATCTCCTTGATCTACGCATAAGTGTGAGAGTCGATCCGACTGTTAAAAGTACCAAGACTATGAAATTAGTAAAACAACTTTTCAGTTGTTATCGGAGAGATAGCTGTCAACGATCAAGGTAACCTGATAAAGGCTGAACACGAGTGTAATCAAACAAGGTGCTATGAAAACTACCAACGATCAATTATAATATAGTCCGGAAGTCAAGCATATCAATTAAACATGCAAAAATTACGTTCTGAAAAAATATGGGTATCGAATGTATAGTCGGAGGACCACGTACAATGATTCATAAAAGTTGTACAAAGTTGGATGTTTCTACTGAAAAACCCCAACGAGCTATAAACGAAGCAAAATGCCTCAAACAAATTTTCTTGGCTTGGAAACAACTTAAAAGAACTAAAAATGAATTAAAAATATTTTTTGGTCAATAACAGATAATTTTAAAGAATTAAAAGAAATTCATTTTTTTAAAAAAGGCCAAAGCGCCTAGCTTTGGCCAAAGCTAGGCGCTTGAGTGGTTTGATTAGACCACAGGCGCCTCGCTTTGACCAAAGCGAGGCGCTTTGGCCTTTTTTTAAAAAAATGAATTTCTTTTAATTCTTTAAAATTATCTGTTATTGACCAAAAAATATTTTTAATTCATTTTTAGTTCTTTTAAGTTGTTTCCAAGCCAAGAAAATTTGTTTGAGGCGTTTCTCTTCGTTTATTGCTCGTTTGGGTTTTTCAGTAGAAACATCCAGCTTTGTACAACTTTGATGAATCATTGTACGTGGTCCTCCGACTAAACCTAACACACAACAATTTGTTTTAATTCATAAGCTGGTGTGTGTTGAAACAAGGTATGGATATGGAGAACATGGAATGAGATGATTTCGATTTTCGTACAAAGATTCCATAAGTAAAAGTCAGTTGTTATTGGAGAGATAGCTGTCAACGATCAAGGCAACATACTTGAAATATTGCAGATCAGGGTGTTACCATGCATGTCAAGAAATGATAATTTTCAAATATTGCAGAACAAGGTGTTACCAAGCATGTCAAGAAATGATAATTTTTAAATATTACAGATCAAGGTGTTACCAAGCATGTCAAGAAATGATAATTTTCAAATATTGCAAGTCTAAATCATTGTACGATGTCTTTTTCAGAGGAACCCTTGTTTGATTATACTAATTTCATAGTATTGGTACTTTTAACAATCGGATCGGCTCTAACGCGCAAAGCATCTAGATGGACCTCGACTCTTGAGATGTTGCAGGTGTTTGAAAAGTTTGAACTGAAATTGAATAGTTATTTGGAATGTTCCTGATCATCACAGTTATGCCTTTTTGATTAGAAAATATATTCCCAAACAATTAAAAATAACTTTTCATGCAAGCAAGTAAAATTCAGTTGTTTTACTAATTTCATAGTCTTGATACTTTTAACAATCGAATCGGCGCTAACGCGCAAACCTTCGTTTTTATTTTTTGATAGAAAGGAACTAAGTTGCAAATATGATAATAATGTAAATAATAATGTAAATAATAATAATAATAATAATAATAATAATAATAATAATAATAATAATAATAATAATAATAATAATAATAATAATAATGTAAAGGTAGATCATGGAAAGTTGAACTCAAGAAACAAAGATGAAACCGATTAATGTTCTTTATGTATGAATAATGACCCTCTAGCAAACCTGCGTAAAGGACTAAAGCCACATATCTTGCCATTAATACCAACGACGATTGCCAGAGGGTCACTATTCATATATAAAGAACATTAATCGGTTTCATCTTTGTTTCTTGAGTTGAACTTTCCATGATCTACCGTTATCATCTTAGAGAGATATCTGTCAACGATGAAAGGGAACCCGAAACCATAGAAGTCTTGAAGACTAATTTTTTTTTTTGCAAAAAGGTAGACCACACCACTAGAGCAAAAAGTTGCGTGTAAGTTTTATTTAGCGTAAAAACATCATTGTACATATACCTCCTTATCTAAAACAAACCACATCATTGTACATATATCTCCTTCATCGTTGACATATATCTCTCCGATAAGAGAAGATGAAGGGTTACTACTCTGCACTTCAAGTAGAAAAAGATAAAGAAGAATAAATGAAGTCTATTATAGAGGTTAGTAGGTTACTCATTACCGGTGGAAATGGGAGCTGGCCATGCCCGTAGTGTTTGAAGCCTAGTTCTTTTGGCCACAAGTACAGAAATGTTATAAATGTTTTGGACGTTAGCGGTGTGTGTTGATCGTTGAAGGTAAACATGGACAGTGAGTAATATGACTGGACAGTGAGATTGATAACTTCTCTATGGAAGTTGCTAAAATACTTAAACAAAAGCTGAAATTGAACAGTTATTTGGAATGTCCCTGATCATTACAGTTATACCTTTTTTGGTGAAATGAACTTGAAGAAATGATTTGGTGGATCTGTCATGAGTTAAACAAAAGCTGAAATTGGACGGTTATTTGGAATGTTCCTGATCATTACAGTTATGCCTTTTTTGATCAGAAAATATATTCTCAAACAATTAAAAACAACTTTTTCATGCAAGCAAGTAAAATTCAGTTGTTGGACAGTGAGTAATATAACTGGACAGTGAGATTGATAACTTCTCTATGGAAGTTGCTAAAATAGTTAAACAAAAGCTGAAAATGAACAGTTATTTGGAATGTTCCTGATCATTACAGTAAAATTCAGTTGTTGGACACTGAGATTGATAACTGGACAGGTTAGCCAAATCATACGAGGGTGGCAGGAAAAAGCTGACATTTTGATCCAAAGGAACTTCAGGTAAGCCAGATGTTAGTCAAACGAACAATTAAAATAAACTTTTCATGCAAGCAAGTAAAATTCAGTTGTTGGACAGTGAGATTGATAACTGGACAGGTTATACAGCTTTTTCTGCCACCTCGTATGATTTGACCCGAAGCGCCAAGCTTAGGCCTAAGAGAGGCGCTTTAAAAGGGGGGTTGAAATAGAAGATGGGGGGTGGGAATAGACAGACCCTGGCCAAATCATACGAGGTGGCATGAAAAAGCTGACATTTTGATCCAAAGGAACTTCAAGTTAGCCAGACGTTTGTTAAAAGAACAATTAAAATCAACTTTTCATGCAAGCAAGTAAAATTCAGTTGTTGGACAGTGACATTTTGATCCAAAGGAACTTCAGGTTAGCCAGACGTTTGTCAAAAGAACATTTTTGAAATCAATGGGAGGGTAAACAAAATTGTCGATCAACTGTTGAGTGAGTCCGTTCAACTTCCAAAAGTATTGTAATACATTCAGACTTTTTTTTACAATAATTATATTAAAAAAAAACAAAAAACTAACTCAAAAGACCAAAAAATAAAAAAAAAGTTTTTTTATTCGAAGCGTCTCGCTTAGGCCAAAGCGAGGCGCTTCGGGTCACAAGTCAACTTTTTCTGACCTCGTACCGAGGTAGTTAAAAAGTAAAGAAAGCGCCTCGCTTAGGCCTAAGTGAGGCGCTTTCAGGGGGGTGAAAATAGAAGTGGGGGGTTTAATTATAACCACCCTTTTTGAAAGCGTAATCCATACATTTTACCTACAAAAAAGAATTTACACAAATGACTCGACATGTTTGACATTTGGCTTACCTTTATAGAATTAGTATTGCATTTGTGGTTTTTGGTCCACTGTTGATGCTTATGTGCATTGTCTCTGTTTAAGGAAAAAAGATGTTGGGCTAATAATTGGCTATGTGGCAGTAATTAAACGGATTTGCTTAGTGGGGCTACTTGAGCATGTGTGTAAATGAATCCCTATCACCACAAATTATTTGCTTTTTCCATCACGTTCTCTCTGTTCTTTGTGAGTTCTAGGGTTTTTGACATTTGAATCTACCACCATAACCCAATCGATTCAAAGTTTATTAAACCAAATCTAACATATTTTGTGGTTTAGTGGTGTTTGGTGGCCCGGTAGAGTGGGTTCCAGATAGCCGCCTCTCACACAGCTCAAATGGTCACAATATGTGGTTTCCGACAAATCGGCAACAACAATTAGAAAAGTAAGTTAAGACATATATTCAATTTTAAGACCTTGAAAGTTGCATTTTGAAGGATGTGTTTTTGTCATTGATGGATGGGTTCTTAAAATTGCACTAAAAGATTACTGGAAAGTATTTACAGAGTTAGCAATATTGTCAAGAACAACTATATGTTGTCCAGAGATACCACATGTACACCTATTAATCACTTTTAGTTTTCTAAGCTTTATCTTAAACCTTTATTAGTTGTTAAGATTCAATTATATTGGAAAAATAGGATTTTGAAATTATTTGTTCTTTTACAACTCAAAATAATTTTTGTGACCCTTGTCATATACCGGCTTTGTCGAAAAGCTATTTAAATAAAAGTTGCCCAGTTCGTTTTTGTATGTTTTTAAATTTATGGTTAGGAGTAGAAGGAAGGTTGAGTTAGTTGGGATGATGAAGGAAATTTTGGAACAAAGAGTGACAACAAAACCGCCAGCACCTAACCACCACTAAAAATGGATTAAGTTTTAATTTTTAATGGTTGTGGGTGTTGGTTTTTGATGAACTTCTTGTATATATACCAGAAAACATACACCTGAAAATGTGAACCATCAGGGATGCAGGAAACAGGTTGTATGATTTAATATTTTTCAAGAAACAGGTGGAGAGTGCTAACAAACATGGTATCTTTGGAAGTTGTGCAAGTACTCACTAACCTAAATTTCATTGATACAAAAGCTCATATTAGTTCTTATGGAGGTTAGTTCTTGGATGGTAATAAGCATATTCCACATTTCCAATTCTTTATAATCAGTTGATTTTAATTTGATTAATGTTAAATTGTTAAAAACAATTGTTATGTTTGGACAGTCTTCACTGTCCCTGAACCAGAAGGGAACAAAATCATCAATTAGAAATCTTGGATTGCATTCAAAAGGTGAAGATTCGCTTTTCGAATCTTCATTCAAAAAAGAATTCATACCACTTATAATGATCCCAAAAATGCTTAAGAACTATAGCTCCATACCCAATGCATGTAGCAATACAATAACACTTTATAATGATCCCACATCGGTGGCCTAGGAATAGGATAGAAAACCATATTTCTCTTGGACTATCCGTTTTCGCGACAACCGCGAGCGAGCAGGCGCAAGCCACAAGCTTCACTATCAAGTAACTCGGTCACTTGACCACGTTATGGTTGGGGTGAGCACCTGCGTGACCAAAGCACCTCTCTCTCCCGTTAACTTACGCGACCACCGTCGCCTGTGCTCGCGTTGTGGCTGTTCACGTGGGGCTGTTGTGGCTGGGGGTGGGTACCGGGATGAAACCCCCTCATGCCAGAGCTCGCTTGCGGGCTTGCGGCCACAACAGATAGTCTTATAAATAAAACGGAGAGGCTTGTATAAAGTATGTTAATTTGTAATTTAGCCCAATTGTTGAAAAATCAAACACTTAGGTAAAAAAATCTGGCCCACAAATTTTAGGTTTATAACCTTGAGATGCTTAGTTTAGTAATAAATCAAACTGAGTTCTGGCCTTGTGTTCTAGCTGGATTATTTAAACTCATACCAAGCCTACCTGCTCAGTTTATTAACGAGCCGAGTTTAAGCAAACCCTTGCTCGGTTTGGTTCGCCTGATGAATAGCCCAGTCTATACCAAATTAACCGAACCATGACCAAATTAACCTATAAAACCGAACCAAATAAAAAGCCGGTGGTTCAGTTAATTATTTTTTTAAAAACAGAAAGTAGCGGATCGGTTACGGTCATTAATGTTTTCGTACCCACCATAACTAAACCAAATTGACATGTAGTAAAATCTTTTTCGGATTTTGGGCTTTTACCATATACCTTTTTGGAATTTATAGGTTATATCATATCGTTTAGCTGAAATTTGTTTGAATTTAGTGATATATTCATAACCGATTAACCAAAATCGCCATAACCAATTTGTTATGGTTATGGATATCCATTAACCGACATCTCGGTTTTTAGTGGTTTTGGGCCAAAACTGACCTATGCACACCCCTAATTGATTATATGTACTTTAAATATTTGTATAAATTCTTGCAAAATTAAATGAGTTAAAGACTTATACTATCGGTATCCAGTGGCGAAGCTTGGATTTTTGGATTGTGGGGGCCGAAAGTCACGAGTCCGAATTTTTGTTTTAAATCGATGGGGGCCGGATTCAAAAAATACTAAATTTTTGGATAAAACCCAGGATATTTACACTATTGAGTCAAAAATCGGTGGGGGCCTCATTAAACTTCGCCTATGTCGGTATCGTAACAAAAAACACCAACATCAACCAAATGTAGCTGCAACACGCATGCTCGTAGTAGATCTTCTAGTGTTTGGATGGTACGTTCACTTTGCCCATCCGTCTAAGGGTGATAGGCTGTGCTCATGTCTAAACGAGTCCCCAATGCATCTTGGAGAGTAGTCCAAAAATGAGAAGTAAATCGCTCGTCGCGATCTGATATGATAGAAGTAGGTACCCCGTGCATAGAGACGACCTCCTTGATATAGATGTTGGCCAGTTTCTCCAGCGTGTCGCTTTCCTTTATTGCCAGGAAATGTGCCAATTTTTTCAAACGGTCGACGATAACCCAAATCAAGTTATGCCCACTTGGTGTTCTAGGGAGCTTTGTTATAAAGTCCATAGAAATTCCGTCCCATTTCCACATAGGGATTTCTAGTTGCTGGAGTAAGCCTGAAAGTTTCTGATATTCAATGTTAACCTTTGCACAAGTCAAGCACTTACTAACATACGTAGCTATCTCAGCTTCCATGTTTGGCCACCAGTACAGAGATTCTTGAGCGGGGTGTCAAGAAACTCAAACAGAACACCATACCCACTGTTAAGGTGCGATGGAATTCCTGTCTAGGACCGAAATACACGTGGGAACGCATGGATCAAATGCGGCTTAAGTACCCACATCTCTTTACTGAACCTGAAACTATGCATAAACCAAACACTAAATGTAAAGCAGCTCTCTTAAAGTGAATTTCGGGGCGAAATTCCTTTCAACTTGGGGATAATGTGACATCCGGGAACCAAGCACACATATTTACACTGGCTTTACTGTTTACTTATTGAATTTCGGGACGAAATTCTTTTCAACTTGGGGATGATGTGATACCCCGTAATTTCAGGTTCTTACTTTAACTAGATTCTAGTCAACTTGTACTTACATTCCTTGCATTCTACCTAACTAGGGTTGGTTATGAGAGTCATTCATTGCACAGTTATAGGTTAATAACTGCATGAAACGGGAATTCGGAGAATTACTGGTAACCCCGAACGTTGGTGAAATAACAAAATAAATAATTGTGAAATAATTTTTTGACATTATTTGCAATTACGTGCTTATGTGGAACTATGTGTGAAGTATTATGTGAATACGTTATTTAAGCAAAACGCATTACTGATCCGGTAAGTAACACCCGACGAATCAAGAATGTATTTTAATTATAAAATAGTTGTGTGATATATTTTATGGACTAGTTAGGATATGTGAAGCTCAAACAATAAAACTAAACAAAACAAAATCCAACTCAAATGAGATGGCCCAAATCCACGAAACCCAAGGGCCTAGAACCGGAACCAAGACACGCCGCGGTCCGCGGGCGGTCTTGGCTGGGCTCCGCGGTCCGCGGGGATGGCCAGATCGTGGGGAACAAGTTTAGTGGCTTATAAAACAATTTTAAACCTCATCTTTCTCATAAACATAACCGTAATCACCCATAACAGCCACCATACGAAAATTATGCCCCATAACCTCTGCCATAACCATAATCAATCAAGTTTTGGAGCTTTACTTGAGTTTAAATCACCCGAATGAAGAGCTTTAGGTATACTATCAAACCTTTTGTGTTTAATCTCCTATAATATGTTTTAAAACACCATGAATGAGTTTTTCCAGGTCTGAAACACTTTTATAAAGATTAAAACTTGATGTTTAGAAAGGTTTAGTGGGTCGAACATGATACTATGCGATTGTTATTTGGTTTATTACATGATATTGCATGTTCTTGATGTTTTAGACTTCTAGGGTTTATGATTGATGATGTTTATGATGTATCCATCAAGTTTTGATCAGATTTGGGTCTTATTAATGTTGTATGATGTTTGTTGGGTGTTATTGATTGATAATATGCAACTAGGGTTTGATATAGTTGATAATATTGCATGATTAAAATCGGAACAGAATCTGAATGTCGACTTGTAGGGTGTGTTACGTGGCTTGCAAATAATTGTTTTGATCGATTCTTTGCATGAATGTATTGTACATGGTCTTAGATTTTTAGAATGGGCAAAATCATCTGATTTGTATGTCGTTTGATAAGTTTTTGGAATTTTCTTTGATTAAAGGTCATATGAGATTTTCAGATTAGTAAATTGGGTCAACTTTAAACGATCATACCTTGAGTTTTACAGAGAGTTTGATCATGAAATTTGGACAGTAGATCGACATTGATGAAACTTAACTTTTCCAAGTGGATTCATCCTGTTTGGATGAATACACAATTTTTGGGGATTTTTCTACTAATCTGATCTGTTGTGAGTATTTTCTAGACATAGCTGTATTGTATGATTTTTCATAATTTTGTGCATAGTTTTGTCACAAAATAAAAATGTGGACTTGACCGGTAGATCCATGGAATATTTAGTAAACTTTTGGGAGTCTAGTTCATTGAATAAGTATTTTTAATAAATTGGTTTTCACAGCGCATAATCTGTCCTAAAAACGCAGGTTATGTTATGTACGCTTATGTGACTAATTGGAGTCTTGTATGACTTGTAATTGACATGAACTTGTATGAGCACTTATATGAGGTATATATGAAGTGTATAACTGATGTTAATCATTGTGTTCACCAACGGGTTCGTAGGGTCTACTTGTGCATTTAGAAACATTAGGTGTCACTTTCACGGTTTTGAACTTTTAAACGTCTTGGACAAACGGGTCATATGGTGTAATGATATTACACATATACTCACTTAGTGACACTTGTGATAGGGAGTCGGTAGCACATTATTGTTTGTGGAGTTTGGATTATTTGCTTGCAACCTAAGGTGAGTTCACTACTCTTTTCTCAAAAGCATGCGTCTCGGGGAGGCAACTTACTTAACGTTTTCTAGTCCGGTTTGGGACTACTTTTACACATCCCGGGTTTTGGGGTGCTAGGTTCAAAAGGTGAATCTACTTTTACTAATTCATGCTATATGTCCTTGATGAACTAAACCAACCCTATCGTTGAAGTCCTTCTAGATACCGAATGAATTGTTGGGTGGGCAAGCGGGTTATTAGTTGATAGCGCTATTAGGTTTCAGAAACCTCGCATCGTGCTGGGAGCATGGGTGTGAACTATAACTTAACTTTTATTATCATTGTTGATGGGCAATGATGCAAGGCAGTATGCTCACTATTGTGGGATCTCGTTGTTTAGCAGTTCGGTATCACCGGTATTAGTTATCATGAGTGGGTTAGCTACCCCTGGCATATGAATTAGCTGTTATTTGTTATTGCGTGGTCTGGGAGGCCGACGCATTTACTTGTTGTTACGTGGTTTTTGGAAAAACCTATGCGTTTACTCACTCATTTTACTTTACTTGTGAACTCACCAATATTGTTTGTTGACCCACTGTGTACATGCTTTTGCAGGTAGTTAGCTTCCGGTGTCACGATTAGGAAGCACTGCACGTTTCACTGCATTTGGGGTCTTGGGCATACATCTAAATTACATATCATGCTTTTACGTTTTCTTTCGTTTGGTTTTAATTTGGGCACGTTGTTTTGCGCATGGTTTTTAAAAGGTTTAAAGTTGGTTTACGCTTCCGCAGCTTAACTAAACTTGATTTCTGAAAACAAACTAAATGGTTTGGGCATTTAGAGTTCGTTCATATGACTTATGGCTATGGGATCCTCGTATGTCATGCGCCTCGCGGTGTAAACCCCGCAGTGGAAATTTGAGGGTGTGACAGATGGGTATCAGAGCCATTGGTTATAGTGAACTAGGATTTGCATTCTAGTCCATAATCATCATAGCATAAGTACTACATTAGTTACACTCACAGCTTAAGTGCACAACTAGCTTTTGGCTACATATATCTACAACACATGATTTGAGGAGATATGTTATCTTCTAGTTCTAAACTTGAACCTGAAGACGTCACTGGTGGGGACCCATGGTTACACCATGTGGCGCATTACTGGGATTAGTATCCTAACAGACCTCAAGGATGAGCAAACGACAATAGTATAGGGGAGAGAGCCCTTGCGAGCGTCGTGGCGCACGTGCACGGAGAGCTGCACGATGCCTATGACGCGGTACCACTAAACTGAATCGAATTAGAAGAAGTCAAATATTGAGACTTATCGTTTTTCACTGAGCAAGGAGACAGTTAGTTCCTGTTCCTTGTTGCATGATTTTTCTTACTCTCATTTGAAACTTAGACGAGACTGGGTTACTCATATAGAATTTTATTCTTACTCTAGTACCTTTACGTCCAGTACGAGCGAGCGATTGTATGACATGCATATCCCTATTCCTCGTGAGTTTGTAGTAAATTCATGGGAACACATCAGATCAGGACTTCTTGCTCACATTCTTGAGGAGTTGTGTAAAGGCTGCAGCGTAGTGCAATATCTCAAGGGAGACGAAACCTGCTAATTACTGACAGTCACGATTGGAGGAACGAGTGGTGCAGTTGACCACTGAACTGACTTACACAGGACCGGAGTTGGAGACTATACGCGACAAGATTCATATAACACTGATACCCGCGAAAAAGGAAGGAGAAGGGATGGAAGGAAAACCTGAGCTGGACGAACCCATGAAAACTAAGGATGAAGGCTCTACTATCTCGACAGAGCATGGCGACGATTTGCTCCTACCTTTCCTTTCTATTATTTCCTTTACTTTTCTTTTGTGAACTTAGATAAGGGTGAATTCTTATGATAAAAAATAGGGTGGTTGAGGCCCTCGCATCTTTCCAAGCTAGTAAAGAACTATTTTGCTAAATCATTCTTTTCCCTTGATTCCGCAATTGAACTTCCTTATTCCTTGAACGCAGATGCCGCAACGATAACTCGCTAGCGTATTCTCAAGACTTTTATGGGTGTTGATGCATATGGTGCGACTAATGCTTTGGATTGCGAAATAAACAAGTTTTGTGAATGATCGAAAGGGCGAAGGTGGAATTTATGAGGGGCGAATGTAGAAACAGAGGGTCGAATGTAGAAGTTAACATAGAGAAGTTCCAGATTCGTACCACGAAGAATGGCGAATGTGGAAGAATTCCACATTCGACCTCACATAATGGACGAACCTGCAGCACTATATAAGCTTAAATGTTATTTTTCATTGTAACTTTGATCATTGTGAGTGTGTGTGTCAGGTTAGAGATCTCTAGTGTTCAGGTGTGTTTGAAATCAGTCAGAATAACTTGTAATCGTATTTGTAATCATATTTTAACAAGTTATTAATGGAAACAACAATTGAAAAGTTGAATTTGTGCGTTTGATTCGTAAACTATCACTTTGTAACTGTTCTAGGGTTTCCGCACCTAGAATAGAGACTTGTATGATCAAACCTAACTGTTTTTCATAAAACGATCCTTCTCAATTGGTATCAGAGCATAGGCTCGATTTCACGATTGCAAATTGATTTGAATTGGTGAAAACAGATTAGAATTCAGGTTTAAAGATCAAAACCCTAGAAAGTTTGAAGCTTTTCATAAAAACATGGTTTTTTATTAAATTGGAGTTGAATTTGATGTTGTTTTCAAAAATTCTTTCACAAATGTTTGTCTAAACTGAATTCCGAGCAAAACCTATCCAAAATCATTACATTTGGTGAAAATTTTGTCAAAAACCACTCAGATTCGTGTTCTTGAGGTTGAAGATGATGAATAGACCTGAAAAGGTCGAATGTGAGATTTGAGGGTCGAACCTAGCATTTTTAGGTCGAAAGTGGGAATTTTTAGGTCGAACCAGGGAGTTGTGTGTGTTGTTTTGTATATTCGACCATTGTGTGGTACATTCGACCTTACGTGAGGTCGAACGTGGGTCTTGGAAGGTCGAAAGTGAGTTTGTTCATTTCAGTTTCCACATTCGAGTCAACTTTTTGGGGCGAACCTAAAGTTATTTCACTTTCGTACCCCCGTTTGTTGAAAAAGGGACGAACGTAGGATTTAAGGTGTAAAAAAATACTAAGGGTCTGTTTGGTATGGCGTAATGGAATGGATGAGGGAATGGAATGGACGAGGGAATGTAATGGACGAGGTAATGGAATGGATCATTACCATTCCATGTCTTGTTTGGTTGCCATGTGGGAATGAAACAAAACATTACTTTATGTTGTTGATAAGCAGGAAAAGACGAATGAATAAAATCAGTGGTGAGTGGTGGTCAGTGGCCAGTGGCGGTGATGGTGGGTGGTGATATGTGGCGGTAGCGGTGGTGGTGGGTGGCGGCGACAGTGGTGGTGACGGTGGAATGTGGATGTCCGTGATGGTGGGCTGGCGACGATGGTGGTGACGGTGGTAGTGGGTGGTGGTTGGTGGCTGGTGGCAGTGATGGTATTTGGTGGGTGGTGGTGAAGATCGCGATGGGTGGAGGTAGATGGTGGTGATGGTGGGTGGGTGAAGGTAGTGGGTGGTGGTAGTTGGTGGCGGCAACGATAGTGGTGGGTGGTGGGCGACGGTGGTGGGAGGTGGGCAACGGTGGAAGGTGGTGGGCGACGGTGGTGGTCGGCGTTGGGCGGTGTTGGATGGCGGCAGATGGTGGGTGACGGTGGCAGGTGGGTGAAGGTAGTGGGTGGTGGCAACGGCGGTGGTGTGTGGTGACGACGGTGGTTGGTGGTGGCGGCAGCGGTGGTAGGCGACGGTGGTAGGTGGTAGGCGACAGTGGTGGGTGGTGACGATGGTGGTGGGTGGTGGTGGTTGGTGGGTTATGGTATTGTTAGTAAAGGGTGAATGAGGGATGGAATGAAAAAAAAAACATGGGGGTGGATGGAATGGTTTTGAGGGAATGGAATGCCTTATGGAATGGGTGATTCCATTCCTTTAACCAACCAAACACACTATTTTTCATTACCTCGTAATGGTCCATTCCATTCCCCCTTCCATTCCATCATACCAAACGCTACCTAAGGTTGTAAAATGATAAATTACTTGACCATATCAAGAACTGATGAGCAGATAAGAGCTCAGATAGAAGCTGAACGACAACAATTATAAAGACAAAATTCTAAAGTTGACAATGTTTGGGGATTTCCAATTACACCGAGACCTATTGTCATACTAGCTCCAGCTGTGAAACCAACTGATTAAATGGTACATATTGACAAGTGTGTTAACAGAGAAGGTGTTCAAAGTAATGTTGTGTGTTTAGTCGAACAAATGAGAAATGATGATTCAAGTGAATTGTCAGAGAGTGTCTTGAGTTCTGATACGAATTCAGAACAGAGTGAATCAAGAGAGAGTGACATCTCAAATATTGATGCAAAATCTGATAATGATAATAAATCAGATGATGAGGTAAGATCTAGTGTTGACTGTGCTAGTTGTTCTGAATGTGTCAAATGGAAACATGAATTGATAACACTTATTGAGGAAAAACAGAACCTAGCAAATGAACTAGAAAATTGTCAAAACCAAAATAAAGTTTTTGAAAAGAATGAAAAAGATTTGTTAAATAAAATTGAATAATAAATTTTAGAAATGAATAAAAGTTTTTCAATAAATAACACCACATCAGAGTTGAAAGACACAACCTCTTGTGTTGAAGTTTCAAACTATGAGGTGAAGTCCGATTCTAGTCAGAAACATAAAAATGTGGTAGTCACTTCAGAACCTGAGTCTGAAGAGAAAACCATATTTAAATTTCCTGATGGAATGGAAGGATCCTATATGTTGGAAGGACATGAAAAGTTGATTCTCAATAAAGATTTTCCAATTGATAATATCGAACAATCTTTACTCAAGTGTATATATGTTGATAATATCGATTTGTTAAATCAATTTAAAAATCAATTTGGTCATTTACAGTTTGAACTTTATCCTAACAAACATGAGGATCAAAAGAAAAACATTGAAAAGAAAAATGTTGAAAACAAGAAAGGTTCTAATGTAAAAGGACCTAAACCAAACAAATCGAAAGGAAATGATCAGATGTAAAATTCTCATCAAAAGCATTCAAGAAATTTTTCATCTAGATCATATGATTCTTATGATTATTCATATACCTCTCGATTTGATGGTTATTGGAGAAACAACTCACCACAGTATTCTCATGGTTATGTTGAACGGAGAAGCTGTTTTGAATGTGGTGAAGTTGGTCATATTGCTGCTCATTGTCCCTACTGGTATTGGGATGATGGATATGCATGTGATTTTGAAGAATATAGGTCTTGTTATAACTGCTGCATGTCCGTATGTTAAACAGAAAAAGACCAAAGTGAAATTTGCTAAAAATTCAGGCAATATCAAAAAGCCTGTATCCCCAAAACCAATCAAGAAGCAAAAGGGGAAACAGGTTGTGTATGACAATCGTAACAAAATTGCCTTGAATAAAAATGGAGATTGTGGACGGGTTGCTATGGTAAGGGGGAGTTCTAAGGCTAAGCCTAAGAACAATTCTAAACCTGTGTCTTCATCAGTTAAGTCTGAGAAGATTCCAAACAAAGTTCAGAAGCAGGTTTCAAATAAGAAATCTGAAGAGTCAAAAATCAAAACAAATTCCGATGTACAGCCAGAACCACACCTGTAACCCAAGTTAATTCGCGCGGTTTTTTAAATCCACCGGTGAGATATACACGAAATACCGATTTTGGGTTTGAATGATGAGGGAGTTATTGATGTAACTGATGATTCTGACACTGAGAGTGAGAAAACTGAGAATGTGAGTGATGTTCCTATGGAAAATCACATTATCACAAATGAACCAGTTTCACCTTCTCAGCTTTGTCATCCGATGACTAAAGCACATCGTGTCAATTAATCAATAAAGAAAGAGGTTAAAAATGAATCAGTTGACAAACCCGTCAAGGTATTTTATCGGATGGAAGGATCTGATAAGATTACCTCTGACGAGGAGTATCCAATTAAATTTCCAAATTATTCTAAAATTGAGAAAATCTGGCAAGAAAGTACTATCTGGTTTCCTAAACAAGAAAGGACCAATGAAGTACCACCAGAAATTTTGAAGAAACTATATCTGGATACTCCGAGAGAACCTAAAGTTCATCTCACTGAATTCATCAAACCTAAGCAAAAGTCAAATGGCTTTCTTGAGCCGGCTTACTCAAGGGACCCAGCTCCTGAGAGTTTAAAGCGCAGATGTGTTGATGATCAATATCCCATCAATACGTTTGCTAAGCCGTATGCTCAGAATGTTTTTGAAGAATACCGTGCATGTTTCAAGTGCGGGGAGAAAGGGCATTTACTTGCTCACTGCCCGTACGTGAGCTATAAGAGGCACGAAGTTGAGATGAGGTAATATGTTAGAAAGCCAATCGATAATCATGGTTATCCTCAAAGACGCTTTGTCCCTCAACCAGCACCATTTTACAATCAAAACAATTATTATCAAAAGAGGGATAATCGTCAATTCAACTATGATCGTCGAAACCGGATCGCTATGGAAAAACCGTTGAAGAAACCTATGGTGAACACAATGGTTGATAAACAAAAGGTTCTACCAAAACCTGCTGTTAAGTCAACTGTTGGACCTGTTTCTGTTAAATCAGAAAAGGTAACTAAGAAAGTTTCATTTAAGAATGACACTAAGAAATCGACTGAGACTCCAAAAACTCAGATTTGAATTCTAAAACGTTCGGAACAATCTTGGTCACCTACGGGTTCTTCAGGTGCTTCTACCTCAAAATCAATTGAAAAATCTCAAGATGAGAAAGTTTTGAATGATCAGAAAAAGATCAATTCAAAACCAAATGTTGATGTGAATGAATCTTTGAAAGCTGATATTCAAAGACCCAAGACCAGACAGGCTTGGGTCCCCCGAAAGAACTAATGTTTTTACTTGATGTGTGCAGGGAGCTTCAGCTGGCCCTGTTAGCAGTCTTTGGAT
Organism: Ambrosia artemisiifolia; assembly: GCA_032199755.1. Taxonomy (NCBI): domain Eukaryota; kingdom Viridiplantae; phylum Streptophyta; class Magnoliopsida; order Asterales; family Asteraceae; genus Ambrosia; species Ambrosia artemisiifolia. Next base: position 38,031,193 of record CM063512.1, read on the forward strand.
TGTTGACAGTGGAGCTTCAGGCCACATGACTAGTGATCTAGCACTATTGATTGACGTAAAGAATATTAATGGAGGTTATGTTGCTTTTGCGGGAAATAAAGGAGGTTACATCACAATGGAGGGAAGTGTGAGTAACGGGATAGTGAGTTTTGAGAGAATTTCCTATGTGAAGCAAATTGATTACAATCTGTTAAGTTTCAGTCAGATCTACGACAAACAATTTTCTGTGCATTTCGACAACAAATCTTGCTATATCCTCAAACCAGGCTTTAAGATTCCAAAGGAGTGGATTATGTTAAAGGCACCGAGAGTTAACAATCTTTACATTCTTGATATGTCGAAAGCGATGACAACTCAGGGCCAAGTGACGTGTTTTCTATCAAAGGCTACAGAGAAAGAATCTATAATGTGGCATAGAAGAATGGGACATATTCACCTCAGAAAAATGAACCATTTGGTGAAGAACGGGCTTGTCGAAGGCGTTAATTTCAAACATTTCCATCTGAACGACAAGTGTGTGAGTTGCAAGAAAGGTAAGCAGCACAAACAATCCCATAAAATGAAGAAAGTAAACTCTGTTGAGAAGCCACTTGAGCGGTTGCACATGGATCTATTCGGACCTGTCAAATGTAAAAGTCATATCGGAGAGCTTTACTATCTAGTGGTTACTGACGATTTTTCACGATTCTCATGGGTGATGTGCTTAACATAAGAGTGATACGTTTACTAATCTGAAAGTTCTGTTCACTCGACTGGAGAATGTCTACGGTCTAAAGATCAAAAGAATTCGGAGTGACAATGGGACGGAGTTAAAAAACGCACAGATGGATGCTCTTTGTGAAGACAAAGGAATTCATCATGAATTTTCTGCTCCGTATACCCCTCAACAAAACGGTGTCGCTGAAAGGAAAAACAGGACTCTCATTGAAACGGCAAGAACAATGCTCGCATATTCCAATCTTCCAGTAATGTTTTGGAACGAAGCGATCTATGCAACTTGTTATACACTGAATCGGGTGTTAACAGTGAAGATGTTTGGCAAAACTTCTTATGAGCTGTTGAACAGACGAAAGCCGAACTTGGAGTATCTAGAACCATTTGGGGCTCCGTGTACAATGTTGAATCCAGGAGAAAAGTTTAGTCCGAAAGCTAAAGAGGGATATTTTGTTGGATATGCAACCCCGCTCAAACGGGTATTCAACAAAAGAACTCGACAGGTGGAGGATTGGGCAAATGTTGAGGTTCAACGGTATACTCAAATCTGGATAGCTTGGTTGAAGAGGATGTTATAAGATTACTTTACGAGTGTGAAAACACGGCGACTTCACCATTGGTGCGTCTGATCACCGTAACTCCTCTAGCAGCTTCTAACGATGCCAATGGTCCTGTAGTAGAAGAAGAAATGTTCCAAGAAGCTTCAACTACACTTGATACTTCAGAATCGGAAGATGATGAAGACTTTGGTGAAGCTATTCTAGATCATGCAACAGAGGCACCACCAGTGAACCCAAATCCAGATGTTGCTTCATCGTGCAACACGGGTAATGATCTGGATGCAGTGGAGAACTTGACTACTCAGATGGGAGTAACAGTACCTGAACATCCGGAATCTCGGATTCATCGTATTCACCCGATCGAGCAAGTTATTGGTGACCCTGGCAGCAGTGTCATGACTAGGGGACAACTATGCAGTGTCAACTCACCAGAAAATCTTGGCGCTTTAGCTTTATATGCAAAAATTCAAAAATCTGGTTGTCAGAATGATTGGTCGTTTGCGTGTTATGTTTCGCAGGTTGAACCGCGGGCGTACAAGGAAGCTATTTTGGATGATGCTTGGGTCGAGGCGATGCAGGAAGATTTGTTACAGTTTCAGAAGTTGGGTGTCTGGACACTTACTGATTTACATCCGGATAGGAAAAAGATTGGAACTAAATGGGTATTCAAATGCAAGAAAGATGACAGAGGCGTGATCGTGAGAAACAAAGCTAGATTGGTTGTTCAAGGATTTCATCAAATTGAAGGAATTGACTACAACGAGATTTATGCACCTGTGGCACGTATAGAAGGTATCCGCATGTTTCTAGCGTTTGCCTCGTATAAGAAATTCAAGGTGTACCAAATGGATGTCAAAAGCGCGTTTCTCTACGGTGTGGTCAAGGAAGAGGTCTACGTCGGTCAACCTCCAGGATTTGAAGATCCTATCCATCGGGATAAGGTTTATGTTCTCAACAAAGCGCTATACGGGTTGCACCAGGCTCCACGCCAATGGTATGAGGAGCTAAGCACGTACCTGCTATCCAAAGGATTCAAACGAGGCTTGGTCGACTGCACACTGTTTACGAAGAAAACAGGGGATGACTTGCTTCTTGTCCAGATACATGTAGATGATATTATTTTTGGCTCTACTAACGAACTTCTTTGCAGAGAATTTGAACGTGTAATGCAGGAAAAGTTCGAGATGAGTGCGATGGGAGAAATGCAGTTTTTCCTTAGCTTGCAGGTGGATTAAAGACCAACGGGGATCTTTATTCATCAAACCAAATACGTATCTGAAGTCTTGAGCCGGTTCCAAATGGAAGATTCGAAGCCGATGGACACCCCAATAAAACCTAATCACGGGATTGGTGTTGACGCTAAGGGGGAGCTGACAGACCCATTTACATATGGAGCAATCGTCGGATCTCTGATGTATCTCACTGCATCAACGCCAGACATAATGTTCGCTACATGTCTCTGCGCACGTTTCCAATCGAAACCGATACAAAGTCATCTGACGATGGTCAAGCGAATCCTAAGATATCTGAAGGGTTGTCCGTCGAGAGGACTATGGTACCCTAATGACGATAATTTTGACTTTATCACATTTAGTGATGCAGATTGGGGCGGCTGTGACAAAGACAGCAAATCCACAACGGCTGGATGTCAGTTTTTAGGGAGCAGGCTCGTGACCTGGCAGTCCAAGAAGTAGACATCGGTCGCACTATCTACTTGCGAAGCTGAATATGTAGCAGCCTCGAGTTGTTGCTCACAGGTTCTCTGGATTCAGCAGCAGATGGTCGATTACGGTTTGCAATTTCTAAAAACCCCTATTCACTGTGATAATGAAGCCGCAATTGCATTAACTAAAGACACGGTCAATTACTCGAAAGCTAAGCATATCCGGATTAAGTATCACTTTATCCGTGATTGCTATGCAAAAGAGTTGATCGATATGGTCAAAATCCACACTGATTATCAGAGGGCGGATCCTTTCACAAAGGCTTTTGATAAATCCAGATTCGATTATCTTTTAAAAGTAAATGGTATAAAAGAGAAACAAGACTGATCATCACCTCGGTTTTATCACTTTTTGTTTTCAAATTTTTATCTTTTTATTGTTTTTCAGAAAAATTCAAAAACCCAAAAATATGTTTTACATTTGAGGGGGTCTTTATTCAGAAAAACCAAAAACATTCAAAAATTCAAAAAGCCATAAAAATAGAAAAACCCAAAATGATTTCCAGGAGTAAAAAGAGGAAATGATAGTACATCAGTGGGGATCTGACACATGCTAAAGAAATGTAATGCAATATGAGGCGTGTGTTGATTTCGTGTGATGTGCTGATAGGCTTCGTAGACTTATTATTGCGTGCATTAGTGATTCAAACATAACGAACTACTCGTTCGTGCCTGAACACCTCATGGGCATATGGTCTTAGTACCGCATTTTTTTTGATAGAGTTGCCAAAATCTGAGGTTTCGGGTCGTTATGTTATTGTTATCCGGGATATACAGATTGAACTTTTGTCGTATTAATTTACGGACCTAGATTCAATCAGAATATTTGCTAAAAGAGCTTTAATGCCAAAACCTAAAAGTTACCGAATTGAGGAACTTTATGTTTATTATTGATCAAAGATCATTAATTGCATCGTATCAATTCACTGATGAAAATTTGTGATTGATATCAGCCTCAACCTGGTATATTTGCACATGTTACTTTGTTGCATTTATTTGCTGACCTGTACACCTCTGTGCTATATATCTTGTAACTAAACGGATAACATTGGCATAATCACGCGTTACGAGGAAGCTTTGTGCAATTTCTTGATACGGGAGTATGTCGTGTGTGTGTGGGAACCATAAACGTGTTAGTCTAATACATCTAACATCGTATCATTTTAAAGCACTGCATAATGGTCTGCATGTGAGTTTATGTGGACAACAATATCAGCAGTTGCCGAATCACACATTGTTTCTAATGATAATATATAACACAGATCAACGGTGTGATCAGATTTCTCAAAAACTGATATGATCCTCTTACCGGAAATCACAAAACATTTACTTCTTTGTGTTTACATTTCTGCTTTTTATTTTTGTTTTACAAAAAGGTACAAAAACTCAAAAAGATTTTAGGTGTGTTTTAGCATAAATTTCAGAAAAACCAACAATTTTTACATGTCTGAGTTATTTTTGATATCCGATGGTGTTTGATGGTCATTTTCTGAAATTTGATGAACCAATCTGAGTTTTGTATCATTTAAATGTGAAATAATGAATGTTTGAGGCTTAAAATGTTGAAAAAATGTTTGAACGGGATTCGATTTTGAGATTTGGTAAATTTTCAAAATTTACATTTTACATTCGCCCCTTCGTTGGGTCGAAGGTGGAAATTCTATTACTTTCGAACCCTCAAAAATGGTCGAATGTGAGTGTTCCTATGAAAAATTTTACATTCGAACCTTGTGTCCACATTCGAACCTTTAAATAGGGTCGAATGTGGAAACAATTTCACATTCGCCCATGACGAACGGTCAAAAGTAGCACTTATGTATATATCAGATGTTCATTCGACCCCTCATTCAAAAACTTTTCAAAAATTTTCAAATTCCCAAGACCTTGTTGTTCTTGTTTTTCTCAACCCTGAATCTAATTCCCTGTGATAATCTAACCATTTTCATACCAATTATACAGGTAATGGACTTGATTCGAAGGCATAATTGGGGTTTTTCACTTCGAACCCTAGACTCAATCTGTTGGACCAGTTTTAGAGTGTTTTTGTTATGATTTTTGATTATGATTTAGTTTTTAATGATTTTAGGGGAGAAGGTATCATAATCTAGGGTTTTATCTAGTTAATTGATAGGTTTTGATTCATAGAACATTCGAAACCCTAGAATATAGTTTAAAATCATGAAAAACTAAATAATAGATGCAATTGAATGATGAAAATGTTTAATCGGTTGGTTTAGGCAGTGTTTGAATCAAAATTAGAGTTTAAAACATCACAGATTAAATTTTTGAAATTTTGGGTTATAAACTGGTACATTCGACCAGAATTAAAGGGTCGAACCTCGAAATTTTGGGTCGAATGTAAAAGTTAAACGGACGAAAGTGGGAATAAGGGACGAAAGTGGATTTTTGATTAAAATTTTCACATTCGTACCTCAAATGTCACATTCGTACCTCAGAATTCCACATTTGTACCCACGTTTGGGCGAATGTAGAATTTTGAAAAACCAAAAAATTCATATTTTGTCGATTTTGATTGTTTTTAACGTATTTTCATTGTTTTGTGTTCCAGGTATTCAAAATGGCAGAACAACAACGTGAGAATGTTGAAGTTCCAGAACAACAAGCTCCAGTTCAGAATGTGTTAGAAGCGTGGCCGTTTGAAGCCGCTCATAATTGTTGTGCTTTTGCTGGAGATGTACAGAAGCTTACATAATTCTCTGGGATAGTGGATTTTCTCAGAAGAAGCAGAATCATTCATGCTATTGCAACACCTGCAATTATATACCAAGACATTGTTGAAGAATTCTGGAGGAATGCTCGTTATGATTTCTGGGATTCGAAGACAGCGATTGTTAGTGAGATACAAGGAAAGCTAGCTATGGTGACGGAAGATGATATAAGAGAAGCGTTGAAGCTGAAAGATGAAGAATGTACTGATCCAAGATGTCTTTCCTGGATGGAACAGAGATTGTGTTTCTTGAGAATGAAGTATAAATGACCTATTACTGATGGTGCTTTACACAAAGGGAAGCTGAGCGTTCAATTCAAGTATTTTGCTCATGTGATAATCCATGTGTTTGGAACGGTGAGTGGAGGATACGACGTTATGAGGAAGAGTTTAAGCTCATTGATGGTTGCTTTGACTTTGAATAAACCATTCAATATAGCTGGGATGATTCTAGATCACATGTTAGAACCACTAAGGGGTTTGAAGACAAAGAAATTCTTGTTATATCCAAGATTTCTGATGATGATATTCGATATGAAGTATCCTACATTGAAGAAAGATCCTACGAAGATCTTAGTTCAGGATCACATGAATATGAGGACGTTGATAAGAATGAAGGGATACAAAGGGATTCCTGACAATGAGAAGCCACCGCACAAGAATCTGTTTGGGCATTTGATAAATCCGGGTTATACTGATCCAGGAGAGAACAGAGCAAGACATGAGAACAGTGCATCTGATTCTGATGATCCACTTGTTCATGCTGATGCTACAACAAAGAGGAAACGACAAGTTAAAGATGTCGGAGCCAAAGGGAAGGGGAAGGCAAAGATTAGTGAAGCAGAACCGCTAAGAGGCAGAAGACTAGAAAGAAGAGTATGGCTAAGAAAGGTACTCAATTGGTTGATGAGGAATCTTCTGTAGACTCTGAAGAAACAGAAGAGGAGGAACGTTGGGATTCGGATGCAGAAACTTTGAAGAAGAACTCCAAGCGCAAGGCCACTGTTGCTGGAGAATCTGAATCATTAAACAAATCTGTTGAAGAGCAGTTACAGAAAGAGACAATTGATCTAGAAGGTGATCTAGGACTTGATGCAGGAGACTTTGAGGGTTCAACTGTTGTTGTTAATTTGAAGAAACCCAAGCACAAGTCAATGGCGAAAAGAGATGTGAAAGAAAGTACGAAGAAATTGAGAGAGAAAGAAGTTGAAATGTTGTTAAAAGGAAAGAAAGTTCCTGATACCGGCACGTCATCACAAGTTTCTTCACCAAGTACCAAAAAGCAGAAAAAGACTACTAAAGAACCTGAAGTAGTACCTGATTTAGATCCTACTTTGGAGAATGTGTTAAACTTATTTCAGAAAAAGAAGAAAACTCCTGAAGCTGAATCTTCCAGACCTAAAGTGACAGTTTCTGATGATGTCATGGAAGTGGTGAATAAGCAGATGGAAGAGATGATGAAAATGATATCTGCATAACAAGCACAGATAGAAAAGTTTAAAAAGAATGAAGAGAAAATGTTGCAGATTGTTGTGGCTTCCAAAGCGAATCAAGATGAACTAGAAAAGAAGTTGAAAAAGCTAGAGGAAGAGAAGAATGAGATTGATGAAAGAAGTAAGAGAAACAGGAGGTTGTTTACAGGAATAAGGATTGATAATAAGAAATTGTTGAAGGATAATGAGAGAATGAGTAAGATGCTTGATAAACTCTATAATGAAGCTCCTAAGTTGAAAGAAGGAGAGGAGGATGATGATGAAGAAGAAGAAGAGAAGCTAGATTATGGGGACTCATCAGATGATGAATCAGATGATGGATCTGATGATGATGATGATGATGCTGATGGGAAATCTAGTGAGAAAAAGAATGATGAGGAGGATAGTAGTAGTGATGATGATGATGACGCAAGTAAGTTTAGTTTTGAAGAGAGAGAGAGAGAGTAAGAAAGGAGATAAAGGTCAATCTAGTTCCAAGAAGAAGTCTGGTGGGAACGTAGATGGTGACGATGATATTTTCTGGACCGAAAAGATCAAATCTTTATCGAATGATGACAAGAAGTTGTATAGAGATATGCTGAACAAAAGAGTCTGGACGATCGAGCTCACAGGAAAGTTTCCTGAAATCTTTGAAGCAGATGATATGAGATTTGAGCTGCTGTTTCTAAAGAAATACTTGAAGGTATTGCGCAGCAGGTGGGTAAGACACTTGAGGAAATTATGGCAGAACAGGTGATACCTGACATTCCTAAAAAGGATGCAGGAAATCATTCTTATGAACAATCTTTTGAGAAGGAAGAAATTGAGATTGAGGATATAACACACGAGGAATATCCTGAATACTTCAGAGATACAAGTAATGAAGTTTTTCCAGATCTAACTGAAGTGAATCTAAAAGAGGCTGAGTATAAAGCAAAGAAGAAAAGTAAAGCGTTTATGAAGAATGTGTTTGTAGATAGCAATCAGAAACCAACTACTGAGCAAAGTGATGTTTTGAAGACTTTGTTGCAGAAACTGAAAGAGACAGATGAGAAAAGGCCAAAGCCTGAAGCACAGGGAGGATTCTACAGATATCACAACCAATTGTTTAAAGGCAGAGCGTTGGGTTGGAAGTATCTGAGATATCTGAAGTATATAGCTGTGAAATGGGAAAAGGTAATTTTATACTTCTATAGATTCCATGATTTACAGACTCTACCGTACTGGGCGGTGAGAGATATATGCAGGTTTCCTATGATCGGTGCTTCGGTGAATAATAGTGTGGTAGGATGGTTTGCTGATAAGCTTATTTGGGAGAGTAGGACGAGGTGGAACATGTTTAAACCTCAGTATCCGAGAAGGAAAGTTCACAAAGCAATAGATCCAAACACTGGAAGAAAGAAGGTGACTTTAAAGTATAAATCTCCGGTTGTCATGAAGAAGATACCATTGATGCCAATACAACAGCGTTTCAGTTCTGATTTTGTTGTTTGGTATTATGATTGGCGAAATGCTGAAGCGGTGATTGTGTTGAGAGATGGGAAGGATGCTTACAAGAAGATACATGTTTTTGATCCAATTTGGCTCATCAACTGTACTTTTGAAGACATCATCATGCTATACTATAATCCGATTTACAGTGACCCCAATGATGCAGATCAAGCAAAGAAATATCAACAGGTGGTTGGAGTTTGCTTTGCTTATGACATAAGTTCTGGAAGCAATCTTGAGAAGAAACTTGGTGAGCGAGTAAAGGTGAATGAAGTGCCGAAGCGTTCAATGAAGAGGAAATTGGAACCAGAAATGTCAAAAGATCAACGAAAAACAACTTCGTCTGAAGCTGATGAACAAAGGGATGGATGAAGAGCATAGGCAATCCAAGCAATAGTCGAGGGGGAGTTTGTTGATGCATATGGTGCGACTAATGCTTTGGATTGCGAAATAAACAAGTTTTGTGAATGATCGAAAGGGCGAAGGTGGAATTTATGAGGGGCGAATGTAGAAACAGAGGGTCGAATGTAGAAGTTAACATAGAGAAGTTCCAGATTCGTACCACAAAGAAGGGCGAATGTGGAAGAATTCCACATTCGACCTCACGTAATGGACGAACCTGCAGCACTATATAAGCTTAAATGTTATTTTTTCATTGTAACTTTGATCATTGTGAGTGTGTGTGTCAGGTTAGAGCTCTCTAGTGTTCAGGTGTGTTTGAAATCAATCAGATTAACTTGTAATCGTATTTGTAATCATATTTTAACAAGTTATTAATGGAAACAACAATTGAAAATGTGAATTTGTGCGTTTGATTCGTAAACTATCACTTTGTAACTGTTCTAGGGTTTCCGCACCTAGAATAGAGACTTGTATGATCAAACCTAACTGTTTTTCATAAAACGATCCTTCTCAATTGGTATCAGAGCATAGGCTCGATTTCACGATTGCAAATTGATTTGAATTGGTGAAAACAGATTAGAATTCAGGTTTAAAGATCAAAACCCTAGAAAGTTTGAAGCTTTTCATAAAAACATGGTTTTTGATTAAATTGGAGTTGAATTTGATGTTGTTTTCAAAAATTCTTTCACAAATGTTTGTCTAAACTGAATTCCGAGCAAAACCTATCCAAAATCATTACATTTGGTGAAAATTTTGTCAAAAACCATTCAGATTCGTGTTCTTGAGGTTGAAGATGATGAACAGACCTGAAAAGGTCGAATGTGAGATTTGAGGGTCGAACCTAGCATTTTTAGGTCGAAAGTGGGAATTTTTAGGTCGAACCAGGGAGTTGTGTGTGTTGTTTTGTATATTCGACCATTGTATGGTACATTCGACCTTACGTGAGGTTGAACGTGGGTCTGGGAAGGTCGAAAGTTAGTTTGTTCATTTCAGTTTCCACATTCGAGTCAACTTTTTGGGGCGAACCTGAAGTTATTTCACTTTCGTACCCCCGTTTGTTGAAAAAGGGACGAACGTAGGATTTAAGGTGTAAAAAAAAATTCTAAAGTTGTAAAATGATAAATTACTTGGCCATATCAAGAACTGATGAGCAGATAAGAGCTCAGATAGAAGCTGAACGACAACAATTACAAAGACAAAATTCTAAAGTTGACAATGTTTGGGGATTTCCAATTACACCGAGACCTATTGTCATACTAGCTCCAGCTGTGAAACCAACTGATGAAATGGTACATGTTGACAAGTGTGTTAACAGAGAAGGTGTTCAAAGTAATGTTGTGTGTTTAGTCGAACAAATGAGAAATGATGATTCAAGTGAATTGTCAGAGAGTGTCTTGAGTTCTTATACGAATTCAGAACAGAGTGAATCAAGAGAGAGTGACATCTCAAATATTGATGCAAAATCTGATAATGGTAATAAATCAGATGATGAGGTAAGATCTAGTGTTGACTGTGCTAGTTGTTCTGAATGTGTCAAATTGAAACATGAATTGATAACACTTATTGAGGAAAAACAGAACCTAGCAAATGAACTAGAAAATTGTCAAAACCAAAATAAAGTTTTTGAAAAGAATGAAAAAGATTTGTTAAATAAAATTGAATCTTTAAAGCAAGAAATTAGAAATGAATAAAAGTTTTTCAATAAATAACACCACATCAGAGTTGAAAGACACAACCTCTTGTGTTGAAGTTTCAAACTCTGAGGTGAAGTCCGATTCTAGTCAGAAACATAAAAATGTGGTAGTCACTTCAGAACCTGAGTCTGAAGAGAAAACCATATTTAAATTTCCTGATGGAATGGAAGGATCCTATACGTTGGAAGGACATGACAAGTTGATTCTCAATAAAGATTTTCCAATTGATAATATCGAACAATCTTTACTCAAATGTATATATGTTGATAATATCGATTTGTTAAATCAATTTAAAAATCAATTTGGTCATTTGCAGTTTGAACTTTATCCTAACCAACATGAGGATCAAAAGAAAAATGTTGAAAACAAGAAAGGTTCTAAAGTAAAAGGACCTAAACCAAACAAATCGAAAGGAAATGATCAGATGAAAAATTCTCATCAAAAGCATTCAAGAAATTTTTCATCTAGATCATATGATTCTTATGATTATTCATATACCTCTCGATTTGATGGTTATTGGAGAAACAACTCACCACAGTATTCTCATGGTTATGTTGAATGGAGAAGCTGTTTTGAATGTGGTGAAGTTGGTCATATTGCTGCTTATTGTCCCTACTGGTATTGGAATAATGGATATGCATGTGATTTTGAAGAATATAGGTCTTGTTATAACTGCGGAGTGTAACATTGTGCACTTTCCCCAAAGCTCAATAAATAAAAGCCCTTATTCTTATACATCTTTACTCCTAATATCATTGATTTCATACAAATATGCCTAAGTCTTTACTTCCCTCAACTTGGTTTGAATAATAATAATAATAATAATAATAATAATAATAATAATAATAATAATAGTAATAAAAAAATAATAATCAGATTTTTTTTTAGAAATGAATTGTCAATTTTTTTTTAAAACCAAACCTTATCACCTATACACTTTCGGAGCCCACATAACAGAAGCCCAAGACCCCGGCCCATCTCCCATCCTCCCCTTTATGCAGCAAAAAAAAAAATATACCCACCAGACTCGAACCTGAGTCTGGAGCCGGGTCAACATAACAACACACACAATGAAACCAACTGAGCCACGCTGCAACCTTGAGTTTCTTCCATACGAAATTAAACTTAACATGTTGTTGTGTATCATACTCAACAAACAAGAAGTCAAACTGCAATCTCTTCCACGAAATTGATTTCAAACAAGCGTGTATTTGATCTGATTATGGTAAGGAAATGGACTGACAGGTCATCAAGCGTATTCTACACGTCAATTGTAATCAAAACCTTCCTTTGATAAGAAAATTACGCGTTTGTATTCAAGGGATGGTCAAAGTTTCTAAATCGTTTAATATGTAGGAGTATTATAAATTGAACGACCCTTGACAACCTATTGGTACCGATAAACCTCACCTTTACTCTTAAATCTTCTGTTTTGTCGCTGTTCATGGTTAATCAAAGAGTTTTGACTTTTCTGTTGACTCTCTGAATCAAGCTTTCGCGTCTGGTATGTGTAAATTCGTTGTTCCATTATGTTAATCGGCCATAAATAATCGGAAACCCTAAGGTTAATTCGCCGATTATTTTGTTTTTGATCCGATTGGAAATTCTAGGGTTTATGTTCTTGTTTGGGGAAGATGAAGTTATCACGCTTCTGTTTAAAAATGATAAAAACCAAGTTATAACACAAAACTGATGGTAGATCAGATGGTGTATCAGTTTGTGTTAAGAACCAGACTCGGGTATGAACCCGGTTCGAGTCCCACACACCACCTACCTTTTTCTTTTTCTTATCTTTAAACACTTAGACATATATTTTGGTATATAACTTTTAGATTACGTTTAAAATACAAAACAAAGTTTATAAATTCTACAAAATTATACTCTGCTTATTTAAGCAAGAGATTTTATTTTACAAATTTTTATTTTCAAAAATTATTTTATTTAATATATATAATAATTATTTCTAAATTAAACTCAAATAACTTATAAATTCTTGAAATATAACTAAACGGTTTTATAAAATTCCACAAAAATTATTTTGAACTAATGAATCAATAAATATTTCAGAAATAAAGTTTTATTTCAGAAAAACGTTTATTCAATATTTTTAATTAATTTTTACCATTTTAATCATAAATAATTCATAATAAATTCATTTTTCATTATTTTTACATCAAAATTTCACATAAATTATTTTTATCCATTTAGATCAGAAATATAATTTTATGATTTGAAATTTATAAATTTTAATATTTTTACATATTAATACTATATTTTGATAAATAAATATTAATGTATGATATATTTATTAATTAAGAAAATAATTTTATAAAAGATTATTTTCACATTTACTACATTTTAATACAACTACCTTTAATTAAGATTCATCAAAAATCCTTTCTATTAATTATTTCTTTATTTATTATGTCATTAACAACTATTCTAAATTAATCATCAATCAATTATCAATTCCCAAATTAGGAACCCTAGAAATACTTGTAGAATAGAAAAACTTAGACTTATTTATTGCCTTAAACATAGGGTGATACTTGGCAACGTTTGGACCACATTTATTCTATTACAAAGGACTTGAGACTTTGCTAAGGTGACTTTACATAGCCCCTTTTTCTGTTTTACATTTTAGGGTGAAACATGTTTAAACATTTTATACACTATCATTTACTCATTCTTACATTATTGAAACTTGTGATTCAATTACACTATCATTTACTCATTCTATCATTTGACTGTAACAAAAAGACACAGTACAATCATTAACATTGATCAAGCCGCCTGTTTAGATTATAGCGTTATAGGTCTGACAAACCCATCCCCCCGCATAAATTCAGGGATGATCGATAACAGTTACACTTTTACTAACTTGCGAGTTAGGTCTCAGTCGACACAAGGTTTGATTGTACAAAAGACGCATTGTTACATGTCGGACTCATATTCTATCATTACTCGTTATTATACTTCAATCATGATTGCTATACAATATATTGTTTTCAATTATATGCAAAACCTATGTATTCTCACCAACTATTTATAGTTGACCCCCCCCCCCCATCTTTCCAACTCAACATGTTTCAGGTCTTACTTGATTTTGGAAGTTGTACAAGTCTTGGATCACATAGGAGCTTTGGATCTAGTTTATGTAAATCAAGTTTATGTATTAAACTGTATGACAAATTGTAAATTATTAGTAATATTCAACTTCCATTTAGTACCATGAGCTATTGAACAATCATCAATACGTGACATCCCGATGTTTCCGCCATCGGTTGGGGTGTTACAGATTGGTATCAGAGCCATGGTTATAGGGAATTAGGTTATCAGAAAAATAATCTAGTCTATAACCATAGGATTTCAACTAGTACTTGCTCTTTTTACTTGCAAACCTACTTGTTTCTATTCTCTATCTCCCTCCTACTTTTTATCCCTACTTTAGTCCCTACAAGAAGATTGCTCTCCATCACTGGATCTACCCTTAGACTAATAAGACAAAATTCTCAGGCCCTAACCTGAACTGCCTTGAAGATCCCATTGAAGTTCTAGATTTTAATAACGAACACGTGCAATCTGGAAGGGTGAACGCCTGTATTCTGAGTTTTCTGTCTAGGACTGGCATTGCGCATAAATCCCAATTAGACGAGGGACCCGGATGCCTACCTGGGAATTCTCGGAATGAGTGTTCACTTATAGGCTAAAGCATGTCTTCACTATGTTATTAGAATCTAGAAGCTTCGATAAGTCAACGTTTTCGTTTATTCGTTTTAATTAATGAATAAATGATTACACTCACTTTCCTTAAAACTAAGCTCTAAAATCTCAAAATTTTACAGCTTAAATCAATCCCATTTCATAACCATATATGGATTTTACAATCACACTTTCCCATCATAGCCACTTGTTTAAATATTTTCAACACCCTACCCAAATCATATTACTTCCTTTCTTAACATATTATATATTTTTTTAAAATGTAAACTCATAACCTGAGTATACCCTAGCACAACACTTAAAATTTCTTAATATTGTCAAACTATGAAAAAAAAAACATATTTTTTGTCAAAAAATGTCCATAAACTTAATTTCTAAATTCAAATATTCATTAGCGACTTAGCGCAACAAAGGACTTTCGATATAATGTCACTTTGATCTATAAAAAAAAACTAATGTCGTGTTTAAAATCTTTGACTAACTGGGATAATCTGATCTAAGCTCACTTAATATGTACTATTTAACGACTTTTGCATTATACACAAACCCATTTTGAAAATAGAATCTTTCCTTCTACAGGGACAAAACTTAGTCTCCAAATTCCTCATTTGACACCTACTTATTTTCAACATGTTAGAACTTTTACGATTTTTTTTTGGTGTCATCACGATCGTGTTTTCCTATACACTCGATTTTAATATTTGATCCAAACCCCACAATTTACATTGCTACATAATCTCCTTATTATAAAAATAAAAAAAAAAACTCTTTATCAACCATCTTCACATCCACTATCTCTCGTAACCTTGATTCTGCTTCAAGATTTTTCATCATCCTCTCAAGAACTAAATTCATAGCCTTCACCTTCTCAAACATGAGCTAGTTACCCATGATAACCAAACTATTGAAACTTGATTATGTGTTGCATCAAACTTAATCCTTAGTTATACATGGGGATTTGATTGTCTATTTGAACATCTGATTATCCATGATACTTGGAAGCATGGAACATAAACTATTTGCTATAGACACACCTAGAGTCATTAACCTTGTCTAGGGCAACTCTATTACAACTCGCATGCTATATACTTGATACTTGATTGCTTACATGTACGTATTATCAATTTGCAGTTTATGTGTGAAATAATTGTTGCACTTAATCAAACAACTGATAGAGGATGAAGTACTTGCTCAACAGTTAGTAGAGTACCAAATAACCTACTCAACGATTGGTAGAGGTCATCATGCTTGCTCAACAGTCGGTAGAGGCCCTACAACCTGCTCAACGACTGGCAGAGGCTATCGCACCTGCTCAACAATCGGTAGAGGTTCATACTCACTGACTGGTAGAAGTCTTTTTTCCTGCTCAATAGTTGGACTTATTTTTGGATACATTGTATACAAGGTTATTTTGCATTACTTACACATGTGTTAAGAGTCATAGAAGGACACAAAACCCTAATGTAAGGTAAATTGGTGATTACGGTCCGGAACGTAATCATGAATTTACAGGTACGTTAAGGTAGTGTGAAATTCTATCAAGGTTTTTCGGTAGCTAATCAATTATAAACTCTAGTTACCTAGTAGTTCATGTAGTCTTTCTATAGTCAATCGACTCACGCACTTCTTTCAAAATTCCAAAAACTTAAGTTTAGTGTTTTGTTAGATTCTTATTTTCCTGGCAATTTCAGACGAATCTAATCCAACCCTTAAAACTCACACATACCAAACCTCTTATCCAAATTATTCGAAACAGTTTATCCTATTACCTATAAATTCATGTCGTGCCTTAACCCAAACCACAGCTGCCTTAAATTCTACCCAATCACCCTCAAACCTGTGTTTTTAATAACTTCGGGACGAAGTTCCCAAAAGTAGGGGAGACTGTAACATTGTGCACTTTCCCCAAAGCTTAATAAATAAAAGCCCTTATTCTTATACATCTTTACTCCTAATATCATTGATTTTATACAAATATGCCTAGGTCTTTACTTCCCTCAACTTGGTTTGAATAATAATAATAATAATAATAATAATAATAATAATAATAATAATAATAATAATAATAATAATAATAATAATAGTAATAAAAAAATAATAATCAGATTTTTTTTTAGAAATGAATTGTCAATTTTTTTTTTAAAACCAAACCTTATCACCTATACACTTTCGGAGCCTACATAACAGAAGCCCAAGACCCCGGCCCATCTCCCATCCTCCCCTTTATGCAGCAAAAAAAAATATACCCACCAGACTCGAACCTGAGTCTGGAGCCGGGTCAACATAACAACACACACAATGAAACCAAATGAGCCACGCTACAACCTTGAGTTTCTTCCATACGAAATTAAACTTAACATGTTGCTGTGTATCATACTCAACAAACAAGAAGTCAAACCGCAATCTCTTCCACGAAATTGATTTCAAACAAGCGTGTATTTGATCTGATTATGGTAAGGAAATGGACTGACAGGTCATCAAGCGTATTCTACACGTCAATTGCAATCAAAACCTTCCTTTGATAAGAAAATTACGCGTTTGTATTCAAGGGATGGTCAAAGTTTCTAAATCGTTTAATCTGTAGGAGTATTATAAATTGAACGACCCTTGACAACCTATTGGTACCGATAAACCTCACCTTTACTCTTAAATCTTCTGTTTTGTCGCTGTTCATGGTTAATCAAAGAGTTTTGACTTTTCTGTTGACTCTCTGAATCAAGATTTCGCGTCTGGTATGTGTAAATTCGTTGTTCCATTATGTTAATCGGCCATAAATAATCGGAAACCCTAAGGTTAATTCGCCGATTATTTTGTGTTTGATCCGATTGGAAATTCTAGGGTTTATGTTCTTGTTTGGGGAAGATGAAGTTATCACGCTTCTGTTTAAAAATGATAAAAACCAAGTTATAACACAAAACTGATGGTAGATCAGATGGTGTATCAGTTTGTGTTAAGAACCAGACTCGGGTATGAACCCAGTTCGAGTCCCACACACCACCTACCTTTTTCTTTTTCTTTTCTTTAAACACTTAGACATATATTTTGGTATATAACTTTTAGATTACGTTTAAAATACAAAACAAAGTTTATAAATTCTACAGTTAAGTCTGAGAAGATTCCAAAAAAGTTCAGAAGCAGGTTTCAAATAAGAAATCTGAAGAGTCAAAAATCAAAACAAATTCCGATGTACGACCGATTTTGGGTTTGAATGATGAGGGAGTTATTGCTGTAACTGATGATTCTGACACTGAGAGTGAGAAAACTGAGAAAGTGAGTGATATTCCTAAGGAAAATCAAATTATCACAAATGAACCAGTTTCACCTTCTCAGCTTTGTCATCCGATGACTAAAGCACATCGTGTCAATCAATCAGTAAAGAAAGAGGTTTAAAATGAATCAGTTGACAAACCTGTCAAGGTATTTTATCGGATGGAAGGATCTGATAAGATTATCTCTGACGAGGAGTATCCGATTAAATTTGCAAATTATTCTAAAATTGAGAAAATCTGGCAAGAAAGTACTATCTGGTTTCCTAAACAAGAATGGACCAATGAAGTACCACCAGAAATTTTGAAGAAACTATATCTGGATACTCCGAGAGAACCTAAAGTTCATGTCACTGAATTCATCAAACCTAAGCAAAAGGCAAATGGCTTTCTTGAGCCGGCTTACTCAAGGGACCCAGCTCCAGAGAGTTTAAGGCGCAGATGTGTAGATGATCAATATCCCATCAATATGTTTGCTAAGCCGCATGCTCAGAATGTTTTTGAAGAATACCGTGCATGTTTCAAGTGCGGGGAGAGAGGGCATTTACTTGCTCACTGCCCGTACGTGAGGCATAAGAGGCACGAAGTTGAGATGAGGCAATCTGTTAGAAAGCCGATCGATAATCATGGTTATCCTCAAAGACGCTTTGTCCCTCAACCAGCACCATTTTACAATCAAAACAATTATTATCAAAAGACGGATAATCGTCAATTCAACTATGATCGTCGAAACCGGATCGCTATGGAAAAACCGTTGAAGAAACCTATGTTGAACACAATGGTTGATAAACAAAATGTTCTACCAAAACCTGCTGTTAAGTCAACTGTTGGACCTGTTTCTGTTAAATCAGAAAAGGTAACTAAGAAAGTTTCATTTAAGAATGACACTAAGAAATCGACTGAGACTCCAAAAACTTAGATTCGAATTGTAAAACGTTCGGAACAATCTTGGTCACCTACGGGTTCTTCAGGTGCTTCTACCTCAAAATCAATTGAAAAATCTCAAGATAAGAAAGTTTTGAATGGTAAGAAAAAGATCAGTTCAAAACCAAATGTTGCGTTGAAGAAACCTATGGTGAACACAATGGTTGATAAACAAAAGGTTCTACCAAAACCTGCTGTTAAGTCAACTGTTGGACCTGTTTCTGTTAAATCAGAAAAGGTAACAGAAAAATTCATTTAAGAATGACACTAAGAAATCGACTGAGACTCCAAAAACTCAGATTCAAATTCTAAAACGTTCGGAACAATCTTGGTCACCTACGGGTTCTTCAGGTGCTTCTACCTCAAAATCAATTGAAAAATCTCAAGATGAGAAAGTTTTGAATGATCAGAAAAAGATCAATTCAAAACCAAATGTTGATGTGAATGAATCTTTGAAAGCTGATATTCAAAGACCCAAGACCAGACAGGCTTGGGTCCCCCGAAAGAACTAATGATTTTACTTGATGTGTGCAGGGAGCTTCAGCTGGCCCTGTTAGCAGTCTTTGGATTGTTGACAGTGGAGCTTCAGGCCACATGACTGGTGATCTAGCACAATTGTTTGACGTAAAGAATATTAATGGAGGTTATGTTGCTTTTGCGGGAAATAAAGGAGGTTACATCACAATGGAGGGAAGTGTGAGTAACGGGATAGTGAGTTCTGAGACTTGTATGATCAAACCTAACTGTTTTTCATAAAACGATCCTTTACAATGGGTTGTAAGCCTCAATAACTCCAACGGGACTAAAGTAGACTATTTAATTACTTCGATAGTATAGGTCCTTGCCATGTGCATTTGCTCCAGGCAGGATAGGTAATGTATGCTACATGCACACTCGATGAGTTACAGATACTTGGGTGGAGAATGTAACACCTTGTGACGAAATTTAGAAATTTGTTATCTAAAGAAGGTTGGGTCTGAGATCAACGCCTATACTACCAAGCTACAGGAGTTAGCTGCTATATACTTAAATCTATTTAACCTACCTTACAAACGGATCGAGCTTCTTACCAAAAGGGTTAGTCCCACAGATTCGGGGCAGGGCTACTATAGCTCACCTACCTAGAATCTAACAGATCTCTCACCTGGCTCGCAACCTCACTGACGAGGCTGTCGAGCATGGTACTTTTCAAAGCATAGTGCTTCATCTCCTGCCGTTGGTGATAGCAAGAGAACGTTGAATGGTGTGAGATATAAGTTCTTCAAAGGCAACGACTAGAATAGCAACAACGACCTCAGAGGTGCTCGGGAATAGCATGCGTAATTGGCTCGGGAGAAGCCAAGAACGACATCAATGTGTTGACAAGTATATTTCTTGTAAAAGACAATCTTGCTGTTGTTCCTTTCGATTCTGGTGCGAATATCGGCTTTGTGTTTTCTTTTAAAACTTAGCAAACTCCTAGGGATAGTTCCCACTCTTCTTGATACCCCACGTTCTATAGAATTAACTGATGGGAAACCTGTTGAGGTAAACCACATCCATCGTGACTGTAAGCTCGAGCTAGATGGGCAATTATTTGCCATCGATCTTCTGCCTATCACCCTAGGAAGCTTTGATCTCGTGGTTGGCATAGACTGGCTGTCCAGGCAACACGCTGAAATTTTCTATTAGGAAAAGATTGTTCGTATCCTCTCCCTAGTGGAGAACTATTATCTATTCAGGGTGATCGTGGTGGTGCCATGGTGGGCATCATCTCCTTCTTGAAAGCGCAGAAGTGTATACGAAAGGACTATCCAGCCATTCTGGCTAACATTTCTGATACTCGAGCTAAAGTTGAAACAAAGATTGAGGACATCCCAGTAGTCCGAGACTTTCCAGATGTATTCCCAGATGAACTACCTGGACTTCCACATGTTCGTCTAGTGGAGTTTCAAATTGATTATGCACCTGGAGCGGCCCAGTTGCACACGCACCATATCGCTTAGCACCAGGGGAACTTCAAGAACTATCTACCCAACTCCAAGAGCTATTAGATAAGGGCTTTATTAGACCTAGTTCTTCACCTTGGGGAGCCCCAGTCCTGTTTGTTAAGAAGAAGGATGGGAGCTTCCGCATGTGTATTGATTATCGGGAGTTGAACAAGGTGCCGGTTAAGAACCGCTACCCTTTGCCTCGTATTGATGACTTGTTCGACCAGCTTCAAGGGTCGAGTTTTTATTCCAAGATTGACTAGAGATCAGGGTATCACCAGTTGAGAGTCCGAGAGGAGGATGTAGCGAAGACAGCCTTTCGAACTTGTTATGGACATTATAAGTTTTTGGTAATGCCATTTGGGCTGGCCAATGCACCGGCTGTGTTCATAGATCTTATGAACCGCGTGTGTAAGCCTTATTTGGACAAGTTCGTCATAGTGTTCATAGATGACATATTGAGCAGGGAAGAGCATGAGCAACACCTGCAGCTGATCTTGGAACTTTTGAGAAATGAGCAGCTGTATGCGAAATTCTCTAAATGTTACTCCTGGATACGAGAGGTCCAATTTCTAGGACATGTGATTAACGAGGCAAGAATACATGTCGATCCCGCCAAGATTGATGCAAGGAAAAAGTGGGAGGCTCCTAGGACTCCTACGGAGGTGCGCAAGTTTCTTGGTCTTGCGGGATATTATCGCAGATTCACTGAGGGATTCTCTAAAATCGCTCAGCCCCTCACTACTTTGACGCAGAAAGGTATTACTTACAAGTGGGGAGATGCCCAAGAATCCGCTTTTCAATTTTTAAAGGCAAAGCTTTGCAGTGCACCTATACTATCACTACCTGAGGGTACAGAGGACTTTGTGGAGTACTGTGATGCGTCTGTCCAAGGTTTAGGGTGTGTGCTGATGCAACGTGATAAGGTGATCATGTATGCTTCACGAAAATTGAAGGTTCATGAAAAAATTTACACCACCCATGACTTGGAACTAGGAGCGGTGGTTTTTTCTCTAAAGAATTGGAGACATTATCTCTATGGAACGAAGTGTACGATCTTCACTGATCACAAGAGCCTCCAACACATATTCGATCAGAAGGAGCTGAACATGTGACAGCGTCGATGGGTCGAGCTTCTGAATGATTATGACTGTGCCATCAAATATCATCTAGGGAAAGCTAATGTAGTAGCGGATGCCCTTAGTCGTAAGGAGACGAAACCTAAACGGGTGCGAGCTTTACAACTTACCATACATTCTAATCTTCCTAATAAGATATGTGAAGCCCAGGGCAAGGCTTTGAAAGAAGAAAACATCGGGCTTGAGACTTTGCATGGTGCTGATAAGCACCTGGAACTGAGGACAGATGGTCTTCAATACTTCATGAATCGAGTCTGGATTCCACGTTTTGGGGATCTCAGACAACTAGTGCTCGATAAGGCTCACACCTCTCATTATTCGGTACATCCTGGTTCGGATAAAATGTACCAAGATCTCAAACTCTTTACTGGTGGCCAAACATGAAAGCTGACATAACCACTTATGTTACTAAGTGCTTGACTTGTGCAAAGGTTAAGATTGAATATCAGAAACCTTCAGGCTTACTCCAGCAACCAGAAAACCCTATGTGGAAATAGGACGGAATTTCTATGGACTTTATCACAAGGCTCCCTAAAACACCAAGTGGGCATAACATGATTTGGGTTAACATCGATCGTTTAACCAAAATCGGCACATTTCCTAGCAATAAAGGAAACCGACACGCTGGAAAAACTGGCCAACATCTATATCAATGAGGTCGTCTCTAGGCACGGGGTGCCTACTTCTATCATATCGGATCGTGACGCGCGATTTACTTTTCATTTTTGGACTACTCTCCAAGATGATTTGGGGACTCGCTTAGATATGGGCACAACCTATCACCCATAGCCATAGATGGATGGACAAAGTGAACATACCATCCAAACATTGGAAGATCTGCTACGAGCGTGCGTGGTGGACTTTGGCAACAGTTGGAATAAGCACTTGCCTTTAATCGAATTCTCGTAATAACAGCTACCACACTTCTATTCAGTGTGCGCCTTTTGAGGCACTATATGGACGCAAGTGTAGGTCTCCCATCTGATGGACTGAAGTTGGGGATAGCCAGCTGACAGGTCCTGAACTCGTGCATGAAACTTCTGAGAAGATAGTGCAAATGAGAAACCGGATGGCTGCTGCTCGTGATCGATAGAAAAGTTACGCTGATAAGCGTAGGAAACCTTTGGAGTTCCAGATTGGGGACAAATTAATATTAAGGGTATCACCTTGGGAAGGTCTCATACGCTTCGAGAAACGGGGAAAGTTGAACCTGCGGTATGTCGGACCATTCGAGATTGTCGAAAGGATTGGTCCAGTAACTTACAGGTTAAACCTGCCTAATAAACTCAATGGAGTACACGATGTATTCCACGTATCGAATCTAAAGAAATGACTGTTGGATACAACACAGGTGGTGCTACTGGAGGAGATCCAGGTGGACGATCAGCTACGGTTCATGGAAGAACCAGTGGAGATTCTTGAGCGGGGCGTCAAGAAACTCAAACAGAACACCATACCCACTGTTAAGGTGCGATGGAATTCCCGTATAGGACCGAAATACACGTGGGAACGTATGGATCAAATGCGGCTTAAATACCCACATCTCTTTACTGAACCTAAAACTATGCATAAAGCAAACACTAAATGTAAAGCAGCTCTCTCAAAGTGAATTTCAGGGCGAAATTCCATTCAACATGGGTATGATGTGACATCCAGGAACCAAGAACACATATTTACACTGGCTTTACTGTTTACTTATTGAATTTCGGGACGAAATTCTTTCCAACTTGGGGATGATGTGATACCCCGTAATTTCAGGTTCTTACTTTAACTAGATTCTAGTCAACTTGTACTTACATTCCTTGCATTCTACCTAACTAGGGTTGGTTATGAGAGTCATTCATTGCATAGTTATAGGTTAATAACTGCATCAAACGGGAATTCGGAGAATTACTGGTAACCCCGAACGTTGGTGAAATAACAAAATAAATAATTGTGAAATAATTTTTTGACATTATTTGCAATTACGTGCTTATGTGGAACTATGTGTGAAGTATTATGTGAATACGTTATTTAAGCAAAATGCGTTACTGAACCGGTAACTAACACCCTACGAATCAAGAATGTATTTTAATTATAAAATAGTTGTGTGATATATTTTATGGACTAGTTAGGATATGTGAAGCCCAAACAATAAAACTAAACAAAACAAAATCCAACTCAAATGAGATGGCCCAAATCCACGAAGCCCAAGGGCCTAGAACCGGAACCAAGACACGCCGCGGTCCGCGGGCGGTCTTGGCTGGGCTCCGCGGTCCGCGGGGATGGCCAGATCGTGGGGAACAAGTTTAGTGGCTTATAAAACAATTTTAAACCTCATCTTTCTCATAAACATAACCGTAATCACCCATAACAGCCACCATACGAAAATTATGCCCCATAACCTCTGCCATAACCATAATCAATCAAGTTTTGGAGCTTTACTTGAGTTTAAATCACCCGAATGAAGAGCTTTAGGTATACTATCAAACCTTTTGTGTTTAATCTCCTATAATATGTTTTAAAACACCATGAATGAGTTTTTCTAGGTCTGAAACACTTTTATAAAGATTAAAACTTTATGTTTAGAAAGGTTTAGTGGGTCGAACATGATACTATGCGATTGTTATTTGGTGTATTACATGATATTGCATGTTCTTGATGTTTTAGACTTCTAGGGTTTATGATTGATGATGTTTATGATGTATCCATCAAGTTTTGATCAGATTTGGGTCTTATTAATGTTGTATGATGTTTGTTGGGTGTTATTGATTGATAATATGCAACTAGGGTTTGATTTAGTTGATAATATTGCATGATTAAAATCTGGACAAAATCTGAATGTCGACTTGTAGGGTGTGTTACGTGGCTTGCAAATAATTGTTTTGATCGATTCTTTGCATGAATGTATTGTACATGGTCTTAGATTTTTAGAATGGGCAAAATCATCTGATTTGGATGTCGTTTGATAAGTTTTTGGAATTTTCTTTGATTAAAGGTCATATCAGATTTTCAGATTAGTAAATTGGGTCAACTTTAAACGATCATAACTTGAGTTTTACAGAGAGTTTGATCATGAAATTTGGACAGTAGATCGGCATTGATGAAACTTAACTTTTCCAATTGGATTCATCCTGTTTGGATGAATATACATTTTTTGGGGATTTTTCTACTAATCTAATCTGTTGTGAGTATTTTCTAGACATAGTTGTATTGTATGATTTTTCATAATTTTGTGCATGGTTTTGTCACAAAATAAAAATGTGGACTTGACCGGTAGATCCATGGAATATTTAGTAAACTTTTGGGAGTCTAGTTCATTGAATAAGTATTTTTAATAAATTGGTTTTCACAGCGCATAATCTGTCCTAAAAACGCAGGTTATGTTATGTACGCTTATGTGACTAATTGGAGTCTTGTATGACTTGTAATTGACATGAACTTGTATGAGCACTTATATGAGGTATATATGAAGTGTATAATTGATGTTAATCATTGTGTTCACCAACGGGTTCGTAGGGTCTACTTGTGCATTTAGAAACATTAGGTGTCACTTTCACGGTTTTGAACTTTTAAACGTCTTGGACAAACGGGTCATATGGTGTAATGATATTACACATATACTCACTTAGTGACACTTGTGATAGGGAGTCGGTAGCACATTATTGTTTGTGGAGTTTGGATTATTTGCTTGCAACCTAAGGTGAGTTCACTACTCTTTTCTCAAAAGCATGCGTCTCGGGGAGACAACTTACTTAACGTTTTCTAGTCCGGTTTGGGACTACCTTTACACATCCCGGGTTTTGGGGTGCTAGGTTCACAAGATGAACCTACTGTTACTAATTCATGCTATATGTCCTTGATGAACTAAACCAACCCTATCGTTGAAGTCCTTCTAGATACCGAATGAATTGCCGGGTGGGCAAGCAGGTTATTAGTTGATAGTGCTATTAGGTTTCACAAACCTCACATCGTGCTGAGAGCATGGGTGTGAACTATAACTTAACTTTTATTATCATTGTTGATGGGCAATGATGCAAGGCACTATGCTCACTATTGTGGGATCTCGTTGTTTAGCAGTTCGGTATCACCGGTATTAGTTATCATGAGTGGGTTAGCTACCCCTGGAATATGATTTAGCTGTTATTTGTTGTTACGTGGTCTGGGAGGCCGACGCATTTACTTGTTGTTACGTGGTTTTTGGAAAAACCTACGCGTTTACTCACTCATTTTACTTTACTTTACTTGTGAACTCACCAACATTGTTTGTTGACCCACTGTGTACATGCTTTTGCAGGTAGTTAGCTTCTGATGTCACAATTAGGAAGCACTGCACGTTTCACTGCATTTGGGGTCTTGGGCATACACCTAAATTACATATCATGCTTTTACGTTTTCTTTCGTTTGGTTTTAATTTGGGCGCGTTGTTTTATGCATGGTTTTTAAAAGGTTTAAAGTTGGTTTACGTTTCCGCAGCTTAACTAAACTTGATTTCTGAAAACGAACTAAATGGTTTGGGCATTTAGAGTTCGTTCATATGACTTATGGCTATGGGATCCTGGTATGTCATGCGCCTCACGGTGTAAACCCCGCAGTGGAAATTTGAGGGTGTGACAAAATATTCAATTATATCAAATATGATAAGAGAAATGTATCAAAAAAGATTATAAAAGGAATATTACATTTACATACCTTGGAATACCAACAACAACTTCAACATGAATGGGATCATTCCACGAATTACCATTGATGAATTTAATTTTCAAATTCATATTCTTGTTTAAGCCGATGATTTCAGCAATATTGTTTGGAATCACCTATGCATCAGTTAGTAGACAATGTATCAAAACTATACATAAAAATAAAATATTACATTATACTTATTAGAGAATGTATCAAATATATAAGAATAAAATAAGTTTCATACCAATTCAGTAGTAATATTGCATGTAAAGCCAGGTAATTTTGGATAGTGCTGAACGTTTGTACTTGAACATACAACATTGTCAATCTGTTCTGGATTTTCATCAAACAATATTTTGAACAGCCTCATCTGTCGTCCACTCTTGCTAAAGGTAGTAACTTTAAAACGTCCATTGTCAGTTAATTCAAAACATACAGCATCACCAACATTTAGACGAAGGTCAATGAGGAAATTCATCCAACCATCAGAAAAACAAACATTGCTACCAATATTATGCATATAAATATTCCACTGAAAGTCATGTTATACGTACAGGTTAATTGGTTTGTCAGGGAGTCCATTTGGGTAGTCTGTCTTAACAAATGAACATGGTATAACCTGGAAGAAAGATATATAAAAATTCAGAAAAAGTAAATAACAATTAATAGATTAATCATGTAAAGATATATTTCAATAAAAGTTTAAAAACTCATATATATAATACTTACAGGAGGAGTCGTTAACTCATGTTCGATAATCTTGAAAAAGGAATTTCCAAATTGTTGATGAGGAGAATGGTTAAAGTACTTCATCAAGAAGGTCTTGTGGCCAATATAATTGAAAATCATAACAAACATGCCAAAAGATAAATCATGGACCAGGTCTGACCATCCATCAGAAAGCACATTATATCGTCTATCATAGAAACACGAACGGATCATGATTTACACATAACAGTGGTTATGGTCACCATTGTGTTGTTCAACTTATTTGTAGAGAAAAACGTATTCATAGATGAGGGCACTGTCTGCAAATCAGTTATACTTAAGTATAAGATTTCACAATCAGGTTATATCAAACATGTTTAATTCCAAATGATTAATAGAATAGAGAAAAGGATAATATACCAAAACGGAAGCTGAAGGGTCATACAGAACTTTGAAAAACTGATATCCACTGTGGTAAGACATGTCGGAGAATCTGCATGTTAAATGAACAATAGGGAAATATAGTTAGTATTCATAATGAAATATGCTAAATGTGTAATGATAAACAATTCGTAAAAAGAAAACAGATTAATGTCTCCTCCTATATATTCATCCATTTATTATGCAAAATCATCAAAGTAAATACACAATAAAATATCCATAGTAATGAAACTTACCAGTAAAATAACAAAGAAATCGAATGATTGGATTATAATATTGACAAATACGGGATTAATTGGAAAATCTATTTCGAAAAAACTAAACTCAAAACATTAAAGAATCTTTTAGGTTATACTCCTAGTTGAACGAATACAGTATTAAACGAGATAAAAACATTAAAGATATGAACGAATACAGTTGTTGGTGGTGAAAATCCTCAGGATGATTTTACCTTGTATTCTTTATGTGACATCCTCGGGATGCTGAAGGACTAAGCAGGGTTCAGGATGTAACTATGATTTATCTTATGTGCATCTTGAGGATAGACTAACAGATTATCTTCTTATGATATTATTGCAGGTATGCTTCATCGTAAATAAAGACTTGTAACTCTTCTCCAACGGTTATATTGTCTTACTAAGTAAAAGAAGCTGAGGATGCAAGAGTTGTACCTGTAAAGCAAGTCCAAGCCTAAAGAATAGGTCAAAGTGTAACCGTCCAGTGTTGAATGCAAGGCAAAAAACAAGGAAACTGTTATACCAACGATTAACTCAGTTGAAACAACTCCAACGGTCACCTGAATCATTCAAGGAGCATAACTAAGCAGCGGATATCATGGGATTTATTATTTATTTCATGTTAAACTATATAAAGAGGCATGATGAACGAAATAGGACACATCATTGATACTTAGCTACCTTAACACTAGCTGAAACTCTCTCTACTCACACACATAACATTACCTTGTAATCATAGATCGTTCATCATACTTCCAAAGTTGTAAACCTTTTTACCATTTTTAATATTAACAAACAAGGCAGGGGCTTAGACTCCTCCCGAGGTTGTGTGCCGACGATCAACAACTGATCAAGGGCTTTCCTCGTATATCGAGTGTTGTTCTTTCTTTACTTTACAGTTACAATCGTTCATTTTTACCTAATCGATTATTCTATCAGACAGTTACATCATCAGGATATAACTGTCTATCCTGAACATATTCCTTTGCAATCCTGAGCATAGTTGTCATTTGTTGTTTCTTTAACATCCTAACATGCCATTTTCAAAATATAACTAAGTCTTTAACATATTTATACACATCTAGCACTCTACCTCACTTTTTCTGATTTGGAAAACAAAATTATTTTTACTAAGTAATTTTTGACCAAAACAACCCTAAATACAAAATATTAAAGAAATGGTTGCTATTGAAAAAACAAACAGAAATAACAAAACACTTATTCATCTGGATTTCGAAGCATATATGTTAGATACGTTCAAGTTAGGGTTTTGATTGAATAAACTATTTCGATGAATCTGAATACGAAATCGAAGATTCATATAAGAAAGCATACTATTTTAAAAGAAATGTTACCTGATTTATAATCGAAGCAAACCAAACAAACAAAACTCTCACCCAGAACAGTTGGTCTGGGTGTGGCTTTTCAAGGGAAAGGTCACCGGTTCAAGTCCTGGGAGGGACCGAATCTGTTGTATTATTGTATGCAGCTTTTTCCTTTATTTTCTCTTTATTTTTAAATGAGAAAGTATACGGTACAAAGCTCCTTAACATACAAAGAATAAGAAGCCACTACGTGATGCCACCTGTCAACTTAACCAAACCCCAATTAACCTGACTAAACTCTAATTAACTTTAATTGCAGTTAAACTCAAGGGCAAATCAGACTTTTTTCTCTGTAACTGATTACTACAATCACGTTTTTTTTCGTAAATGATTTCATTAACATACGTGAACGATTTCAAATTCGAATTCGAATTATACAACATCAGTCGAATTCGAAATCAAGTTCACCTAATAAAAAAACGATCACTGAACGTAAATGAAGAATAGAGAAAAAAACGATTATAGAGAATCATTCCAAAAATCAAAAAACAGAGAATAATATGAATGCTCTGATTTTGAAAACCCACCACTTGAAACATGCTCTGTTTTTTTATAAAAAAACAGAGCATGATACTGAAGAGAAAGTGAGAGAGTGCGTCCAAATAAAAAAACTGAATGTAATTAGTGCGTCCAAATTTTGTTTCCAAATGATAAATGGTTCGTCCAAATTTTGTATCTAAATATAATGGTGCGTCCAAATTTTGTATCCAAATGATAAATGGTGCGTCCAAATTAATGAATTGCATCCATTAATGAATTGTGAAGTGCGTCCAAATTAATGAATTCCATTACTCCAAATTAATGAGTGTGTCCATGAATGTTTGTGAAGTGCGTCCAAATTAATAAAACTCATTACTCCAAATTAATGAGTGCGTCCATGAGTGTTTGTGAAGTGCGTCCAAAGATTGAAGGGGTTAAAGATATTATTGTTGTTGCTTCTGGTAAAGGTGGTTCGGGCAAGTCTACTACTGCTGGTATTTCTTTTCTTTTCTTTTTTTTAAATAAAATTATGGTGATTTTGTTGTTGAGATTTGATAGATGATTGATTTTCGTCTAAAACATTATTCTAGACGAATATTATTCTATCACCAACAAACTCTGCACATTTTTGTCTAAAACATTTCATCCCAACCCCTAATTTCCACTTCTTTCAATTAAATTCATTAACTTTCTACAATTTTTTTGCAGAAAGAATAATATTCGATCTAGGTTTCAGGTAATTTGGATCCTTTAATTATTTTCACCACCAGGATTTTAGTTAGTTTTTACTTATAATCGTACCCATGATGCTACGTTCATGTTTTTTTATTTTATTTATGTGATTGTGTAGTAGTTATTGTTTAATGTGATGGGTTTTTAACTTTTTTGAACATCTTATCTGCTTTTGTTCTGGTTATAGATGTGGAATCTAAGTATTGTGGTTAAAGCCTAAAGGGATTATTGTTTATATTAATCTGATGTAAAATATGTAGTGGTTTTTGTTGATTAAGATTTTGTTGGTTTCTGGGTGTTTTGGAATACGTTGATTTGTTTATTTGATTTGAAGATGGGTATGTAATCTTGGTTTGGAATTCTTTTTGATTGCAAAACGAACAAATTTGGTTATATTTTGCTTGAACTTGAAAACAAAGTGCGTCCAAAATATTTAATGAGTGCGTCAGAATATTAATTATTATATAATGAGTGCGTCCAATAATAAATTATTATATAATGAGTGCGTTTAAAGATCCCTGTTATCATAGTCATCTACTTCTTCGCCTGCAACTTTTTGATAATCCATTTTTTATCTTTAATTCTTCTTCTATTATCAAAATCGTTAGTTTTTGTTAAGAACACATGTGTTGATTTATGATATTGAACATGATTTGACTGATTTATCGATTGAATTATAATACTCTGTTTTTCTTCTTCGTCTGGAATACGTTTTTTATTTGATTTAATCGAATGTTTTTTATTGTTAAATGATTTTGAACGTTTAATCGATTTGAAACGATGAAAAATCAGGTTCAATCGTTGAAAATTTTTGTTTGATTATAAGTTTAATCGAATGTTTTGAATATCTGTTGTTACGATCTCTCAAAAATTTAAACGTTTTTTTCCTAACTTACCCCTGGTTAGATTAACCCAAGTATGATTAGGGTTGTTAATTACCATCTTTCCACCGCCTAAATCTAGTGGCTGAGAATGCTTCTTACGCTTTGTACGTTAAGAAGCTTTGTACGTTATCTCTACCCTTTTTAAATAACTAATATAAGTCCTTTTAATTGTTAAAAATAGCAAACCAGGTCCAAAACTTTTATAAAAAATTTCCTAGATTCATAAAAATCCAAAGTTTATATTTCTAATTTTATTTTTCTAAAAAATAGTTATTTATTATTTTTAATATATTTATTTATCTTAAACTATAATTAATTCAAAATAAATTCGTTTTAATAAATTTAATACCAAAATTTTTGTGGAGATACATCTAACCACATAAAACTTTTTGGTAATTTTATATTCTGTAAAATATTATTTTTACCTATATTTACAATTTAATTATATTTAATTGATTAAATTTAATTTAATTTAATTAATTTTTATTCTGTAAAATATTATTTTTACCTGTATTTACAATTTAATTATATTTAATTGATTAAATTTAGTTGATTAAATTTAACTAAATTCTATTTTAAATGAAAATAATATGGAAAATAATTTATAAAATTATTTTCCACTTATAACACATATAAACTACTATTATAAAATAAAAATATGATTTTTGCACTTTATTTGTATTTATTTCCCAGTTATTACATAATTAATAATAATAATAAATCAATTTAAAATACTAGAATATCAAATTTATAAGCTTAAAAATTTTGAAATATTTTTTTATCTCAGAAAAAAATTTCCTTGTAATTTTTATATTTATTTGATTTATTATTTAATTCATATTTTATGTGCATAAAATCAAATATTTCAAATTCAAGTCACTTTGTAATTGATAAATTTAATTATCCCACACGATTTTATCATTTAAAATAATTATTAAAATATATTTGACTTAGAAATTTTATTAATATTATTTGAAACCAAATAGGGTTTAATTCAAAAACTCTAGAATCCTCATAGAGAGAACTACACGAATAGTCCCTATGGTTTATAGAAAATAACATCTTAGGGTACTAACTTTATTTTTTTAACATGTTAAGGGTTTATGGTTTCAATTTTGTAACATGTTAGGGTACTAAGGCTAAGTTCGTTAGCTTTTCTAGTTAAGTTTTGATAAAATGACTAAAATGCCTAAGAATAACTAGATGGCCTTAGTACCCCAACATGTTACAAAACTGAAACCATAAACCTTTAACATGTTAAAAAATAAAGTTAGTACCCTAAGATGTTACATTCTATAAACCATAAGGACTATCCGTGTAGTTCTCTCAATACTCAAATCTAGTCTTTAAAACCCTAAGTGCCCAATCTTCGATACTTTAGACTTTATGGTTCATTCCCTTATAAATTTTTATCCCTCTAGGTTAATCCTTTGGGATCGCTATGATTTAACTCTCACCGTTCGGTAGTATCAAATCCCCACGCAAACTGTGAGTATACTTTCCCCTTTTTCGTTTTCACACTTTTGGGGTGATTCATGTACGCGTATTTACTCATTCACTTAATTATGTGTAAACGCAATATTTACAAATGCAATTTATAGATGTGACTTACGTGTTTGCCTTATATATATTTATTTGTGTGTACTTATTAGACAAAATGAAATTGGTGCTTGAAATCAAGGTGTTAGAATGCATCGGAGCGTTGAATAATCTAATTGAACTTTTTAAGAAGTGTAATTTTTTTAAAAACAATTCTCAATATGATGAGATTGTGTATTATCCATAGCCATGATCCTTCATAGAGATCTTGGTCTGTACCAATGATCAACATATTGAGGTGCAAATAATTTTGATATACAATAATCGATCCCGAAGGGAAATTACATCAAAATAGAAGGCAAACAGGCAACAAGCTATGCCGCTACCCCTTTTGGATAGCAAGGCTAAGTTTTATCAATTTTTTTGTATACTCTTCTATACTACAAGATACAATTAATCAACTAAAAATTGTAAGCTTAACAATTGTGCGTATGAATAATACATCTCCTTGCAGGACAGGTTTATGAAATCATCTTTAACGCGTTTCTTAACTATTCCAAAGGCGTTGCAGACTTTGCAAATGAAAATTCATCCTCATTTCTTGTTTCAGCTTCTTGTTGAGTTGATAGATCTATCTTAGTCTCATGTTCGCCATGATCATCAAACCTCGGATCAATCAAGTGTGTGGTAGATGATGATTCAGGAGAGAGTGGCTCAGCTTCAAAATCTGATGCATCAGTGTCCTCATAGGCGACAGAATGTGTGGAGTGGCCAGTTGTCTTGAAACGATGGAGTGAAGCTGCAGTTTTCCGGTAGATAGGTGATGCCATTGAATGAACAGGGCTAGCAGTAAGACTACTCGCTACTGATCCGGTCGGGGTCTTTCCACCTTTGCCTCCTTGCTTCCTCTTCACCACCATTCGCCAATTCTTCAGTGCCCGAGCAGTTTGTTCGTCAAATATAGATTTCTTCATGGTTGACCCCATCTACACATGCAAATGCAATCCATCAATATATCACATGGTACTTATAAAGAAATAAAATCATTAAAAGAAAATAAGAGATTTAAGATTTTAAGCATTTATACTTTAAAACGTGGTTTAACAGTGCAATGAAGTATACATTATAATACAATCCAAATCGACCAATAGAAGTTGCATAAAGTAGACTAACCTGCGATAGAAGCGCGTATAGAGGAAGTGTTATATAGCTGCACAAGATTAGAGTTCCAACCCTACATTAAACTCAAACACAAATCATTCCATCAGCAAACAGTCCAAACCGTTGCTCGAATATGCAGTAACTTTTGAGAGATAATTCTTACCCTATTGTAAGTTTTAGAATCACAAGTTTCATATTGTCATGGAAGCAAGAATTGATCTTATATTCATACTGCACAAGTACAAGAAGCAGTCTCGTGTTATCGATAGTTCAAAAGAACTTCTGTATATATAAATAAATACAACAGTTTTAAAGAAGATTTACTACCCAAATCCAAAGAAAGTAAGTTATCTGGAAAGCATTCTGTGAGCACAAATGATCCAGTAAAACAGTTAGTCAAATGAGAATAAATAAATATGTGATCAAATTCCCAATGGTTTCATTAAGTACCTGAAACAAAGCAAAATGTATGAGATGAAGCATTAGGCTTGGCTTCGAGAACCAAAAGTATTTATCCGATGCCTGCACAAGAGGAATCCCTTGGACGACTGCATGTCTTTCAGTGATTTCAAGAGCCATTTTTGTCAAGATGGCTTGGAGCTTTGTTCCAACAGCTAAGATAATCTGTGCAATACAATACGCCGCGCTTTCTAATGACTAATGAGTCTTCAAAGAAAAACAAATAAATTAACATATCACCTAATAGTAACCAAGTTTCTTTAGTGAGTCATTCAAAGTTTTTCTAACTATAAAAACCACTCAAGATTCGATATTGTTTGTTCCATTGCTGTAAAAGTTGTTTCAAATGTAAAAAATACGTGACCTAAATAGCACAGATATGAAAACTTTCGCTATTGTTCCATTTAGGTCACTTAGTTATAAAAAAAAAAGTAGTCACTTAAGGACAATACAGAAACTTGGTTTACTGATTTTATCCCACAAATATATAAATTGCACTTACAACTAATGGAATTATCGACGCCCAAAACATCGCCTGCCAGCCTGTATGAGAATACAGTTTTAGAGTTGCTATACATTGATAAATTGTGGAGCACCATATTGCAAAGCAATGCTCACAGAAAAAAAGATCAATGTTGACTTTTTTTTTAGTAAAACCGGTTACAATTGACAAAGAATTTATGGTGAATTTTTTTAATATTTACATTGAACAGGTTCTTTTTGCATACAACAAAATGAAAAAAAAAACTAATTTACAAATGATAAGTAACAAAATGCATATGAATTATATGTTGAAATGATATCAGGTTTGACATGGAAAATACTAATGACATACCATTAACATTTAGAAGCAAGAAGATCACAAACGATGCCCATAGTACCGGACTGAAAATTTTCAGAAATATGAAAAGTTATGGTGAATGTAGACGACATAGTTTGATGAGAATGTGAGATACCGTCAAGGGTGACAGTGATTTGTACCTGACTCCTACGACAACTTGAAAATCATCCTCTAGTGATCGTTTGATGTACTTTTGGAAGTTAAATTTAGTTCCTGGAGCTAAATGAAGCTGAAAGGATACAACAATAATGTTGTTAAATTGGTCGAACCCAACACAAACCCGAAAATTATGTTAGCCACATGAACCCTAACACGACACGAGTTTTTACAGATTGACATGAAAACGCCCCGAATGATCCTCTGTTTTTATTTTATTTTATTTTATTTTTTTGCGTTTTAATACTCTAAAATTACTATTAACAACAAAAATACATATGAATATACAATAAATACGTTTAAACTATCTTATAAACTTTGGCATAAAATACTATTCTGTCTAAATTATGTCATAAAACATATACTTCTTTTAAATACATAAATTAGGTTAAACTGGTCAACAGCAAAACCTGCCTCCATTAGGAAAACACGTTTGTGGGTTTGACTTGAAAGCAACTCGAACCCGTGAATTTTGTATAAGGTTTGTGTCATGTCAGAAGTTCATAGCTCTAAACAATACTTCATGACTTAGGTTACTCAATAAATAGATTAATTATCAGGAAGAGTCTCACATTTATGAATCCGTTTCGCAAGGTCATATAATCAGACTTGCTAACAGACCTGAAAAACTGACGGAAGAAGCATCCCTGCATAACAGAAACTTACATTACCGATTACAAGCAAACCATCAACACTTAATAAAGTCCTTAACAACTTACAATGTAAAAGAATATCGGAATTCGAGTCCAAAAACTGGTGTGTGCCCTCACAAAAGATGTCTCATGGGTAAGCCTGAATCGTGAAGGATCTGTATTTTCCATGCATTGTTTAGATTTGGTGAGTAAGATAGGCAACACTGGTATTTTTTGTGACTAATGTCATGTGAAGAGAATCGTACACAAACAGAATTCACTATGAACACCACAGTATTTGTAGTGACAATGAAATTACCATTGGAAAATTCATAGTTATGAGATGACGTCTCCGCCTCCCAATGCTTCCAGCCACGGGTCTGCAAAGCAAATGTGGCAATAGTTAGTTATGAACGGGTCAATTTTCATTATCTTTTATCTCAAACGGGTCAGATTGGTAAAGTCAATAGATTTAGCTAAAAAGTGAATGGGTTGAAAGTCACTGAAAGTCTATTTTAATTCATACGTCTCATAAATTGTTTTTTCTTTATTCGGATTATTATTATTGTCACATTATTGTTTCTACAATCATGAATAACACATTAATTTGTTTATAAAAGTTTGCAGGCCAACCAACCCAATCCATTTATGGAAAAAACAAATACTTGCTGTGTCACGAACCCAGACCGTTATGCAATTAGTCCTAGTTATTCTCTTCCTGAACTGGTTTAAAGGGTAAATGACTACAAACATGAAACTTGTGATAACACGAAAACAACTAAAAGTCAACACGCATTGCATAAAGGCTAACACAAGTCACAAATGGTGGTAAATTCAGTGTACCTTTAATCTCCCAAGGGCCATTGTAACAGCACTGTACGCAACGTGTAAGACCGCTAGAAAGAATATGAGTATGTGCAACTGATGCAGCCCATCCACAGTTATGATTGGTACTTTCCCCTATAAAAAAAGGGATCTATATTCTCAATATTACAATAAGTTGCATATTCATACGAGAGGTGTGACATGACAGAAACATGACACCAAAATAATCAGGATGTAGGTTGTTATATCTATACCGTTTGATGAACATATGTTTAGGTTGACCTGTTTGTTGATTGAATATGTCAGCCCCCAACCCATTTACGACTTGTTTAACCAAAACATGTTTAACCCGTTTAATTAAACTAGTCGACCCGCCAACTGGTTTATGACTTGTTTAACCCATTATTACAACCCTCCAACCCATTTACAATCCGTTTGACTCATTTAGATAAATGGGTTACATGCGTCATGTTCAAATAACAACGTTTTACGACAAATAAAAATATGGGTCATTCTCATTTCAAGCTGTTAATTTGCAAACCCAACACGAACGCCACCCCTGATTCATACACATTGATTAAGATGGAAATATGGAGTGACTAACTAATTCACCTCCTTGCAGGTAGACGCAGGGGCACCAGCCAATGATCTACCATGCTCGTACCATAAAAGCAACCGATGGGCCCCTTTTACTTCTTTCTTATCTGTATCTTTCTTAGCACACGGCAACATCGTATCAGCTACGTCAACCGGGATGCATATTTTCGCAATGTAATACTGACTAAAAGTCAATATCAGGGAGATAAACCCAAGAACCATCAACTCTACACATGATCAACAACCAGTGGTTAGAAATCAAACTATTTTTATTAGCAAAATTGGGAAATAATTGAAGTTTTATAGAGAGATTGTGTTGTTTAATTACCAGCTTTGACCTTCTCCAGAGCATTAAACAAAGCTTTCTTGTGCTTATCTGTGAATAACTGGTTATAAATCTTCATTAGTTCAGTAACCTTAAAACAACCTAAGACTAAAACTACAATATTTTGCAGTTCTTTAAAAAATAAAAATCTGAACCTTTATAAAATATAGCAGATTTCACTATACCAGTAACCTAAAAATAAAATAAAAATTATAGTACAAAAGTGAGTGCTTGAAAAATTTAATAAAAAGATGAATGATTATAAAAATACTGAAACTTTCATTATATCAATAAACCTCAAGATAAGATAAAAACTGAAAAGTTCTTGAAGAATTAAGAAAAAAACAAAAACAAAAAACAAAACTGAACTTTATCAAAATATTAACACTTCAAAATCAGCTAAAGAATTAAGTGTAAATTTGAGGAGTTCTTCAAAATTTTAATTTATTTAAAAAAAATACAGCAAATTTCATTATTTCACTAACTCAAAATAAGCAAAAGATTCAAATACAAAATTGAGGAGTTCTTGAAAAATTTATTAAAAAAAAAAATCTTTATAAAATATATTAAATTCATGTAAGCAGTAACCTCAAAACAAGCTAAAGTATAGCAAAATTCAGAACAAAAAATTATAAAAAGATTTACCTTTCCAAGTTTATGAAGAACTTTCTCTAAAGCTATGGAGACAATAATAATAACTGCACAGACACCTGCAACAGCCCATGTCGGTGTTTGATCAAGCTTTCTTTCAATTAAATCTTCTCCAGCCATGTCAACCTAAAAAATTTAATGTTTATGTGACATCAACAAGAATGTTGGATCAATGGGTTCTTGAGTGGACTAAATAGAATGTGACTGGTGGCTAAATCCTATGTAGCACACACTTCATATAGACTTAAACATTGGACCATATGAATTATTTAAATAGTTATATTCTGTTGATTAATTATTGTAATTTTGAGACTAGTTTAAGAAGACCACACAGCTTAGTTATCATTTAGCTGTCAGCATTAATTAAGTTTTGGATTTTCTTTTTTAAGTATTAATAAAAAGAGGTTATGGTATAGATTCCATAAATGTAAAGTACTAAAAATAATATATTTTGTTGCGTAATAATATAATTGAGTGATTTGCGGAATTTAAACCTTGGCCTAAGTTTTAGGCGCGTGCGTTTTATTTAAGTTTATTTTTTAATGGTTAAATCTATTGTCAATGGTAGATTTTTTTATGGAAGATAACATTTATTAGAGAAAGTATACGGTATAAAGCCCCTTAAAATAAGAAGCATAAGAAGCCACTAGAACTTGCCACCTGTCAATCTAACCTAACCATATCTAACCACAGTTAAACAACGATTAAACATATTATCTTCCCCTTTATCTTCCCCTGATCTAAACACAAACACAGAACATAAACCTGACTAGAAGTTCATCGATCGAGATCTAAGCACCAGCACCACCACCACCACCACCGCCACCGAACCACCACCCGAAACCACCACGTCATCCTTCCCTGTTCTAAACCTAACCCGTCCTCATTTTGAAACAAACCGATCGAGATCTGACCACCACCACCACCATCACCACTACCACCACCACCACCACCAACACCACCACCACCACCAGAACCGTTATCCAATGAACAGGCGATACGTATCGAACATTTCGGAGGCGTAAATAGAGTTGATTTTGGGGGTTTGGGTGAGGCGTTTGGAAATAAGGGATAAGGATTTGTCGAGAACTGATTGTATGAAAAAACATAGTAAAAGACTGTAAATAAAAAAACAGAGGTGAAATGGAGATATACCTGCAAAAAGATTGGTGGCTGGAGATGGGATGATGATAAAGGAAAAGTTTATTTGTTCAAGTTAAGGAACGAAGCCATATTCACAACCAGAAGCTATTATGCTATGAAGGTTATTGATAAAGAGGTGTTAGCTCTTAAGAAGAAGACACAGAGAGTGCAACAAAGAAGAAGATATTAAAATATGTGATGATGTTCGATGTAGGTGCGTTTAAAATAGTAAAGGGTTGGTATTTGCTTTGATATGAATAGCAGAGATAAAGGAGTGCGTTTGTTTGGGTTGATTTTTGGTTTGATATTAATAAGGTGCGTTTGTTTTTTTGGTAAAGGTGCGTTTGTTTTTTTGGTGGGTTTGATGAGTGCGTCCAAAATTTTCAATGAGTGCTTCCAAACTTTCAATGAGTGCTTCTGAAATTTTGATGAGTGCGTCTGAAATTTTAATGAGTGCGTCTGAAATTTAATGAGTGCGTCTGAAATTTAATGAGTGCGTCTGAATTTTAATGAGTGCGTCTGAAATTTAATGAGTGCGTCTGAATTTTAATGAGTGCGTCTGTTTTAACCCAGGTATGGTTAGGGTTTTTTAATCTGCATCCTTAATCTAATGGCTGAGATTGCTTCTTACGCTTCTTACGTTAAGGGAGCTTTATACGTTATCTCTCCCCCATTTATTAAACACAAAGCCAATAGACTATTTTCAAGGCGTATAAAATCGAACCTTTGGTTATTGGGTGTAAAGACACCAAAAAGTTGATGTCTCCATGCTAACTAGAATGTTACATCATCAAGTCCATTTTTCTCTTACCTTGAGACATGAGTGGGGACGTGTGGAGACACCAACAATCCATGTCTCAAGCATTTATTACTTCATTTTTTTTTAAAATTAATTTTAATTACTTTTATAAAAGTAACAAATAAAGAAAATAATGTTCAAATAAATACTAGATTTAAAAAATTACAAACCATAATAAAATTAAAAAAAAAACAAGTAAACCGAAAAAAAAAGATAGGATTTCCTAAAATTTTAAAAGAGATAGGATTTCCTAATCA
The DNA here is from genome assembly GCA_032199755.1 of Ambrosia artemisiifolia. Classification (NCBI taxonomy): domain Eukaryota; kingdom Viridiplantae; phylum Streptophyta; class Magnoliopsida; order Asterales; family Asteraceae; genus Ambrosia; species Ambrosia artemisiifolia. Next base: position 38,071,912 of record CM063512.1, read on the forward strand.
TCGAGAAAGGTTTGCTAAACTCATTTTTATACTTCGCCAAAGCCTCCTCGAAAATATTTTGCTCATTCCAACCACTAGGCGGGTTTGACTTAATCTGGTTATAAATACCATTAAATCGACCACAATCCGTGTTCATCTTTCTCCACTTCGAGCTACAAGCATCGTGTAGTCGATACGACTTGCATTGCATAAACAAATATAATGCCTCTTGCGATTGTGCGGTACCCTTGATTAAAAAAATAAATTAAAATAATTAAACAATATATATATATATATATATATGATTTGGTTCATTTGAGAACCACCATTTAGGGAGAGAACCAAAGAACCAGTGTGAACAGGTGTCATTTTTGTAAATATGAAGGGTATCTACAAAAACCCCTCCATCAAAAAATAAAAAAAAAAATATATATATATAACCTAAATAAATAAAAAAAAATAAAAACACCAAAATGATTATTTTGCATTATTAATTTGAAAAAAATAAAAAAAATGGTTGTTGTGACGTCATATGACGTCATCCCTGATGCACATGTGCATTTCGCTGTTACATATACAGTATGCACATGTACATTTAACTATTAAATCACATTTTTGAATAAATTGTCAATTATCATAATTAAATGATTATTAAATGGACGTTACAAGGGGTAAAAAAATTTATTCAACGATCATTAAATGTACGTAAAGTGAGATATAAAATACACTCGAACTCATCAATTGTTTAGTCATGCATATTATAACATAAATCGAAAAATAAAACATGTGTAGAACAACAAACATGAATTAAATCAAAACAACTCTTTATAAAAACTATAATATAAGATACGTGTACTGCATGCACATGTGCATTTCACTAATATATTCAACTACTTCAACCGGTCGCCGACTTTTATCCGAGAAAACATTTGCGTTCCGCTTATTCCAAAGACACCATATGGTTGTGTATACAATACCCCTGAGTAAACTCCGCTGCGCAGTGATCTTCGTACTTGTTTCAGCCATCTACATCAGATCATCAACATCAAACAGCAGCATCAGCTGCAACCGACACCATCTGCATATCCTAAACCACAACTCCTGTGCGAACCAACAACCTGTAAATAAATGTGTGACTGTTTCAGCTGCTTCAGTGCATAACGGACAGATATCGTCTGCTAATATGACTCCACGTTTTTGCAGCTCCTGCTTTGTAGGTATGCGACTCTGAACTACCCACCATATCAGTAACTTACACTTGAGAGGAGTCAAGACTTTCCACTTAACCTTCTGTCCAACAACATTGTTGCTGCAATGGACAAACAACTGTTTTTCCTTCTAGACCGTATAAATTCCGTCTTTGTCACCTCTCCATTCCCAACGATCACTGCCTTCTATCCATTTGTAGTCGTAAGACACCTGCAACAAATTAAACAGATCCAAATTAACAAGAATTAAACTTTAATGCACATGTGCATTGTTGGGTCTGCTGACCTGGAGAAGAACAGATGATTAGAAAGCCAAAATATTCTACTTAATTGATCCTATGAATAATCAGTAGTTTCAAGACACTTCTCCCAAAAGACTGTTGATCCTAACCACTGCTACACTAAACAACTGATGAAAACAACTGCTGCTGCAAAGGTCTGCTGAATAAACAACTGATGACTACAGATCTGATGAAGAAACAACTGTTGATCAAAGTACTGAAGACTAAAGGTCTGTTGGAACCAACAGCACTTTGGATCCAACAGATGATACAAGACCATCAGAGTTTTCCTCTACAGCAGTTTATATTAGCAGTGTTTTGAATGTAACAATAGTTGTTAGTTAGCAGATGTTTTATGTTGTTATTCTGTTAGAGGTCGCTGTCTTAGGTGACATCAGCTGAGATCATCAGAGGTTTAGATTTGTCTATAAATAGAACAGTGATTGTACTGTTCTATTCATCACTCGAATCATTCTCTTAGACAAACATTCACTGAGTGATCAGGCTGAGGGGGAGTACTTGTACAATTGTAATCTTTCAATTAATGAAAGATTTCGATTAAAAACATTTATTCTCTTGTTTTGATTTACAGTTTATCATTCCGCTGGACTTTCCATTTATACTTCACTTCATTTATTTCATTATTCATCTAAACTATCAAAACAATCAAACTCAGATCCTAACAATTGGTATCAGAGCTTTGTCAATTAAATTCGATCTAATCAATCAATTTAATATAAACAGATCAGCTCACAATTTATTGATACTGTTTGTTTGTCGGATTGAAAACAGAGTAATAGTTTATTTTCGTTTCAACCGTTAGTAAACAGATTTTGTTTTCGTAAAAATCAGAGAATGACTTCAATTAATCAAGATCCACATAACACTGGCACTAGCAACAAGCCACCGATGCTTGTCAGATCTGAATACAATATCTGGCAACGTCGGATGAGTCATGTGCTAGCACAGCAAAACACTGGGTGTTGGAAGTCGGTTGTCTTTGGACCACATGTTCCAATGGTGCCGAGTACCGAAGATCCCAAGGTCCAAGTACCTAAGAGTGTTGAAAACTACTCCGAGCAAGATTTTCAAAAAATTGAGTTAGATGCTAAGGCTTTCAGTATTGTAGCCATGGCTCTACCAAATGATATCTATGTTGGACTGTTGCACTGCAATAGTGCAAAGGAGTTGTGGGATGCTCTGAAAGAGCAGTTTGGTGGGACTAAGGATGTAATTGAAAACAACCGTGAAATACTTAATCAACAATATGAAACGTTCAGTCATGTGAAGGGAGAGTCATTAACACAACAGTTTGAGAGGTTCAATTGTCTAATTAGTGAACTAAAACTGGTGGGTCTAACTTACCCAAATTCAACATTGAATCATAGGTTTCTTAGATCACTTCAGGACAAATGGGACACTATAGCAATTGTTATGAGAAACTCTATTGGCTTTAAGGATTTGACCCTGACCCAGCTTCATGGTAAGCTCTTGACCTATGAGAGAGAGCTTAACCAGAAAAAGAAGCTCCAGGATTCTGGAAAAGTGTCTGATGACTATGTATTTGGTAATACAACACTTTTGGGTCAAGATGAGGTACCTGGAAGTAGTAAGGATCAGGGTTATGATCATTACATTGATATAACCACTGGTTTTAACACTGATTCTTACTCATCACCCAGTTATGCTTTTACAGCTAGTGGTGATATCCAGGCATCTGATAACACATCCTTTGTGTATAATGACCTTCAATACATTGACCCTGTGGACTTAGAAGAAATGGACATCTTGCATCAATTGGCCCTGCTCAGTATTAGAACCAATAACTTCTATAAGAAAACTGGCAGAAGGTACCCAGGTTTACATGATAGGTCAAAAGTGGGGTTGGATAAATCAAAGATCAAGTGTTATAAGTGTCATAGAATGGGTCACTTTGCTAGGGAATGTAGGAGTCAAAATGGTACACCTATGATCACCTATCCAAACCAAAGACCTCAGACTAACACTTATCAGTTTTCCCAAAACACCCCTGGACCAAATGTGCAAAACACTACTCACTTTGCACAGACTCCAACCACTGTTCCTGTGCACTATGTCCAAACCACTGTTCCTCAGTATCATTATGTCCAAACACCTGTTACTCAGGCACAAGTGTCAATGACTGCTGCTTCATCCTCTGCTCCTGCAGAGACCAGTCAGCAAAGTCAACAGAGTTTTTTCACTCAAGGCTTTGTTGATTGGAGTAGTCTACCATATGAGATAACAGATGAAAACATTGCTTTAGTTGCCAATTCTGAAAATAATTTCTGCTTTGTGGCACTAGAAACAATTGTTGAAGAGACTGATTCTGAGGGAGTGGTGTCTATGTCTGAAAATATGACTAATGATGTTGTTGATGAAGTTGTTTCAGCTGAAGAATCTGAAGTAGAGGTTGTGAATCTCTTAGACCCATGGGGTACTGATGACTGTGATTGCCAGTGTAACTGTGCCTTGATGGCTGCTGCTAAGGTATCTCCTCAGATCTTAAGTGACTTGTGCTCAGATAAATGTATCATAGCATTTGCTAAGATAAAAGAGGTGAATGAAAACTTTAGAAAGAAAATTTTGGAAGATGAAATTCAGTTTGAAAAACTCACTAAAGAGTTAAAATCAAAAATAACTGAAAGAGAATCTGAAATCAGCAGTTTAAAACATGAAGCAAGCATAACCAAAGACCAGCTTCAAACTATGATAACCAAATATCATTGTTGTAAAAAGGAGCTTGAGTCCACCCAAGTTGAATGTCAGAAATGGGTGGAATCATCTAAAGGTTTTGAGATGATTGTCAACCAACAGTCTAAAAGTCATGTGAAATTTGGCTTTGGTTTTAAAGAAACCACTACTCAAAGTTCACAAACCACTAACAAAAAGGAACTACAGTTGGTTGAAGTCATCCCAACCAATTCAAAAGGTCAAGAAATCAAGGTTACTGAACCTAATGGCAAGAAAATCATTCTTGAAAAGTTGGAAGGTACACCCTCATTTGATGAGATTGAAAAATATCAATTCAAACCAACCTGGTCAGATGAGTGTGATGTCCTTGAAAATTTTCAACCAATGACCTTCAAAACCCCAGATGGTAAAAAGGCACCACAGGCCAAAGTCATTCCCTTGAGAGATCTTCCAACAGATGATCAAACATTTGTTGAAAAGAAGAAAGGAAAAGGGAAATCCAAAGATAACTTGTTTCGTGATTTTTGTGAAAAGAAGAATCATGTCACCAAAAATTGTTTTCTTCTAAAAGCATATGATATCAACAAAGGAACAAGTTTAAGTGATTCTAAAACCAATGAATGTTTAATTTGTAAGAAAAAGAATCACAAAACAAAAGAGTGTCTGTATCTCAAAAATTTTGATGAAAAAATAAAAGAGTACAAGGCTAAAACTCTTGAAAGTCAAGTGGTGAGTACTTCAAAAGGAAAACCCAAACAGACTTTTGAACCAGTCCAAACAGCTGTTACCAAAGGTCTGAGCAAAAACTCTGCTCCCAGAGATGTTCAGGTAACAGATGTTCCACCAGCTACCAGACTTCCAAGAGGATATGGACAACCAACTTGTCATCGTCTGCCACATGTTTATGAAGAGCCCAAAAGGCCTTCAAAACCTAATGTGAACAAACATCCTCGTGGTTATCAGCATCTGACAGGAAATGATCAAACATCTGCTGGACCAAGTGTTGACATACAAGCACTGGCAAATGGTCAACAACAGCTGTTGAACTTAGTTCAAAAGCTAGTTCAAACCACTGATCATTCTCCTAAATTTAAGGCTGAAACATCTGAGAACCCATCCAAAGCCAATTTGGCTTTGGACACTCACCAAAACTAAAATCTTTACTGATGTGCAGGGAGCTTCTGCTTGCTTAGATAGTTTATGGTATGTAGATAGTGGAGGCTCCAGGCACATGACAGGATGTAGAGCCCTTCTTCTGGACTTTCTTGCACATGGAGGGGGTGATATATCCTTTGGTAATGATTCTAAAGGTAAAGTGTTGGGTTCTGGAACTGTTCAAGCAGGGAGACTTAAGTTTGAAAATGTTAATCCAATTGACAATCTAAAATTTAATCTACTTAGTGTATCACAAATGAGTGACAAAGGATATGGGTCATTCTTCACTAAGAAAACATGTAAGATTGTTGGACCAGAAGTGGTTGAAAAGATTAACACCATCATTGCTGAGAGTAAAGCACAACTTGTTGCTCATAGGAGTGGCAATGTGTATGTAGTTGATATGTTGAAGGATAATCCTATGGCAAATGTCTGTCTGTTCTCTGCTGCCTCTACCAAAGAGACAGAATTGTGGCATAGGAGACTGGGTCACACCAACCTGCAAACTATCAACTCTCTCTCCAAACAAAACCTTGTCAGAGGTTTGCCACCAAAAGAATTCAAATGTGATGAGCATTGTGTTTCCTGCCTACACGGAAAACAACACAAAAGCTCTTACAAATCCATTGATGAGTCCAAAACCAGTCAATGTTTACAATTGTTGCACATGGACTTGTTTGGCCCAGTTAAAATCATGAGTCTAAGAAGAAAGAGATTTTGTCTTGTCATAGTTGATGATTTTTCTAGGTTTACATGGACTTACTTTTTACACTCTAAGGATGAGACTGCAGGTATCTTGAAGGACTTTGTCACCAAAGTTGAAAAACAATATGACTTGCCAGTAAAAGTCTTTAGAAGTGACAATGGTCAGAATTTAAAAATAAGGAGCTGTATGATTTCTGTGTGTCAAAAGGGATTGTAAGACAGTACAGTATCCCAAGAACACCAGAGCAAAATGGGGTGGTTGAGAGAAAGAACAGAACTCTTATTGAAGCTGCAAGAACAATGCTAGCAGATTCTGGTTTGCCACTGTCCTTCTGGGCAGAAGCAGTAAACACTGCTTGCTATGTTCAAAACAGAGTTTTGATCAACCCAAGACATCAAAAGACTACTTATGAAATTTTGTTCAAAGTCAAACCATTAATCTCATTTTTCAAAATCTTTGGCTGTCCATGTTTCATTTTAAATCTTAAAGATTCCATTTCAAAATTTGCAGCCAAAGTAGATTGTGGATATTTTCTAGGATATTCTTCTACTGCCAAGGCCTATAAAGTGTTTAACACAAGGACCAAGACAATAGAAGAAACTCTGTATGTGAAGTTCAATGAACTTTCATCCTTAAAAATCCCAGCAAACCCTGCTGAGTTGTTTGATTTAGATAAATTCAAATTTGAAGATATTACTGTCAAAACTAACAGTGCAAGTATCTCACAGTCTCCACAACAAGACTACAGAACAGATGTTGTGATTCCAAATCACTGTCAAGTCTATTCTGCATCAGAGGAAGCATTAGTTCAAAACAACTGTCAAAACTCTGTCACAGCTGACTCAGCCACTGTTGGCCAGTCCTACCTTCAAACCACTGATTCACCTTTTACATCCACTGCTCAATCATCTGTTGACAAAAGTCAAACATCTGTTGACAAGAGTCAGTCCAACCTTACACCACTTGGACCTATTCCTCCACCACCATTTCAAACATCTGTTGACACTACAGAAGTGCAAACAGATGTTATGTCAACAGAGTCACCAAACCTCTGTCCTTCACCTCAAAATACCATCATACCATATCAGGGAGATTTAATCTACCTCAGAGCTCATCCACCAGACCAAATCATTGGCAACATCAGAGAAGGTGTGCTTACAAGAAGCCAATCCTCAAATATCTGTCTTTTTGCAGGCTTTCTATCCCTCATACAACATGTCAAGTACCAAGAGGCACTAAAAGACAACAGTTGGGTAGAAGCTATGCAAGAAGAACTCCTTCAATTTAAAAGACAACAAGTATGGGAACTTGTACCACTGCCTAAGGATGTTTGTCCAATTGGCACAAAGTGGGTCTTCAAAAACAAAACTGATGAAAAGGGTATAGTTGTCAAAAATAAAGCTAGGCTAGTGGTTCAAGGCTTCAGACAAGAAGAAGGGATAGACTATGATGAAACCTTTGCTCCTATAGCTAGGTTAGAAGCTATCAGACTTTTCTTAGCCTTTGCTGTCAACCACAACATCAAGGTGTATCAGATGGACATCAAATGTGCATTCCTATATGGCAAAATTCAGGAGGAGGTTTATGTATGTCAACCACCTGGTTTTGAAGACACATTCCATCCTGAGTATGTCTACAAGCTTAATAAAGCCTTGTATGGACTCAAGCAAGCACCTAGAGCCTAGTATGAAACTCTTTCCACCTTTCTCTTATCCATTAGTTTCACAAGAGGTAAAATTGATAAAACCTTATTTTTAAAATGGAAAGGGAAAGATCTAATGATTGTTCAAATATATGTGGATGACATCATTTTTGGATCCACATGTAACAAAATGTGTGAAGAGTTTAGGGAACTCATAACAGCAGAGTTTGAAATGAGTGCTATGGGTGAACTTCAGTGCTTCCTTGGACTCCAAGTGAAGCAACTGCAAAATGGCACATTCATTCATCAAAATAAATATGTGAAAAACTTGTTATCTAAATTTGAGATGAATGATTGTAAGCCATGTAGTATACCCATGAGTACAGTCAAGCCACTCACTGTTGATGACAAGGATGAACTGGTTGATCAGACACATTACAGATGCATGATTGGGTCTTTATTGTACTTAACAGCATCTAGGCCAGACATTATGTTTGCCACCTGTGTTTGTGCAAGATCCCAGGCTTCACCCAGAAATTCAAACCTTATTGCTGTGAAAAGGATATTCAGATACCTAAAAGGTGCTCCCACACTTGGTAACTGGTATCCTGCTAATGGAAACATTAAGCTTTCAGGTTATTCAGATAGTGATTTTGCTGGCTGCCACACCACAAGAAAGTCTACATCAGGAGGATGCCAGTTTCTAGGGAATGCCTTAGTTTCTTGGCAGAGCAAAAAGCAAGCAGCTGTTTCAACTTCAACAGCTGAGGCTGAATACATTGCTGCTGCAAGCTGTACAGCCCAACTCATGTGGCTTCAAAATCAACTGCTGGATTTTGGGATAACTGCACTAAGGACTCCACTTATGTTGGATAGTCAAGCTGCTGAAAATATCATCAAAAATCCAGTCTCTCATTCAACCACAAAGCACATAGACATCAGACATCATTTTGTTAGAGATAGCTATGAAAAAGGTTTGATTTCTCTGCACCATGTTCCAACAGAGGATCAGTTGGCAGATGTGTTGACAAAAGCTTTAGACACATCTACCTTCACAAACTTGATCTCTAGAATTGGAATGCTGAACATGGACTAAAACAACAAAAATGTTTTCAATAAAAACATTAAAATGTTTTCAGAAAATCAATTTTCTCCTTAAAAATAGCTCTTTTGGTTGAAAAATCTGTTTCAAACATCTGATCAGATAAAACAACCACTGTTTCATCCTATCCACTATTGGTTGAAAAATCTGTCTCAAACATCTGATCAGATAAAACAACTGTTATTTCCTATATATATATATATATATATATATATATACTTATTATCTACATTAAAAAAAAACTCTTAAGTGCTGATAGCATCAGTGCTTTGGTTAAACAACAGCTGTTGGCAACAGACTTTTGTTGTTAAACAACAGCTGTTGGCAACAGACTTTTGCAAACAGCTGTATACCACTAGATGTTTAACCATCAGATGTTTGCCACGTCTGCTCTCAAAAGCAGAGTTTGGCCACATCAGCGGTTTCACCAGAGGCTATAAAAACCCTGTTTTACCACAACAGCAGTTTTACTGTCTCATTGTATTCAAAATACTCAAACCGCCTTCTTCCTCCCCAAACCCTTACTCAAATTTCACTCAATCTCACAATCGAAATCCATTACAATGGATCTCCAAACTAAAGCCACACATAACTACCTTCCATATCTGGTAAAAACAGACGACAACGTTCTATTCCATTCCACCATTGACATCATCTTAAATTCCAAATACAAAACCATTCTCATTGCAGATGCTCCAATTCATCTTGAAACCCTCCAAGAATTCTGGTCAAAACCTGAAGTCTTGCTTCAAGACAAAAGGCCTACATCCATTATCTCAAAAATTGGAGACACAAGCATCTCCATTACACCTGAATTAATATCCACAACCTTCTCCCTAAATAACCTGTCAGGTAAGGACTCTTTTCCTAAAACAGAGCTTCACACAGAGTTTCAGGAAAGAGGGTATGATGCTCAAATGACTGGATCAACTCTTTTCAAAAAGTTTTTCCCACCAGTTATGAAAATTTTCTTTCATACTCTCCTTCTCTGTGCCTCAGCTAAGACCACATCCTTTAATGAAATCCCATTAAGGATTCAGTACTTGGGGTATGCTATGTTGTCAGACTCTGACTTCAATCTTTCCTAGGGTCTGTTTATGGACTTAGTTTCAAATGTGAAAGCCATAAAATCTGGCTCAAACAATGCTTTTCTACTTTACCCAAGAATTCTAAGTGTAATCCTTCAAAAGGTTTTACCAGAAAATGATTTTCAAAAGGGTGAGTCTTTTCAAATGAAAAGTTTAACTGATGAAACTTTCACAAGAATGCTGGGTTCTACTACCCAAGAAAAGGTTTCAAAAGTGTCAAAAGTTTCCAAAACACAAACAAAGAGGTCCAAGACAACATCTGTTGTTCAAACCTCTGTTGTTGAGCCCACTGCTCCTGGTGATCATGGTACTACATCCAGTGCTGTGAAACCCACACCAGCCACATCCAAAAGAAAATGTCCATCCACAAAAACCACCTCCATACCTAAAAAGGGACTTCTGGAAGATGAGATACCAGAAGAAAACCCTGTTGCAACACAAAAGCAACCTGAAACCACTGTTGTTACTTCCTCACAACAGTTGGAAATATCTCAACCCTAACAAACTCCTCATGCATCCTCACAAAAGGATCATGTTGTAAGCCAAAGGGAACCACATAATGAAGCATATGAGTCACTTGATCATATGTTCACAAGCCCCTCTCCCAGGGCTAATTCTCTTCTCGCTCCTCCACCTTCACCACAACATGTCCCTCAAACCATGCAAACTCTGTTTGAGGCTATTGATAAAACTCAGGATAATCCCAGTTCCTCTCCTTCACCCATCAGTGAGAATATACCTCCACAAGTGACTGGGACTGAGAAAAATCAATCAGCCAACCAACAAACAGAAGAGGAGGTTATACTCCCAGAGTTCAATGTAACTCTAGGTGAGTTTTCAAGAGAAGCAACCACTACTGATGTAGAGACCATTGTCTCACAACAGGACAGTGGTTACATAGCTAAGACTTCCTTGAAGGCAACAACTGATGAGGCCACAATTGTGTCCCCAAAATCAGTTGGAAGTCCCCAGAACCAAGACCAAGGGGCATCTGGTTCTCATTCCCTGGACTCACCTCCTAGGACTGAACCAGTTAAAACTACCACTGGTAGGAATTCAGATGATCCTATTAACTTAGGTGATGGATTAAAATACCAAGAATTGATGGATAGAGTCCAGTCCATTGAAACCTCTGTTGCTGAAAACAAATCTGATGTCAAGTCAATTTTGGAATCCCTGGCTAACCTCACCAAAAGTCAACCATCCACAGCTGATATTGCTGGTGAGCTATGAAAATCTGTTTCCCCCATCATCATAGCTCACAGAAAACTAGCAGATCAGACTCAAGAGACATACATGCAAATGATCAGAAACATGGTGGATGCTAGGTTCAATGACACCAAAGCTGACATCAAAGTGATCAAGGACCACCTGCTGAAGACTACTGGCTCTGCCGCTACCACAATTCTCAGAGATGATGATGATGCATTTACTGCTGATGATGCCAAAAAGGGGGAGAGTGGCAGAGATAGATTGCCAAATTTAGATCCCTTTGGTTGTCCACCCTCACAAAAGGGAAAATCAAAGTCTGCTGACAAACCAGAGTCTACCCAAGCAGCACCACAACAACAACAACAACCAAGTGTTCAAACCTCTGCTGCTACTGAAACTACCAAAACCAGCAAAGCAAAGGAAGTTGACACCTCTGCTAATGAAAAAGCTGATAAGGCTGCTGAAGACAAGCTTAAGATGGCTGACACTCTGGAGGTTAAAGCAGAAAGGTTGATTCAGCTGAAAAGGGAACAGCAGCAAGAAGTTGAAGATGTAGGTTCCTCCAAAAGAAAGAAAATCTCTGCAAAACATACCAGGAAACCACCATCTAAACTGACTACTGAAACCACTGCTGCTGAAACCACTGCCACCAAAACTACTGCCACTAAAACATCTGATACCACCACAACCACTAAACCAACCACCAAACCAATCACCAAACTTACTACTACATCCACTTCACAACCAAAATTCCAAACAACTGCAGGTTCTACAAAAGAACCAACAGAGGTTAACACAACCACTGCTGCAACTTCACCATCACCAAAAATCTTGTACAGAAGAAAGAGAAAATCTACTTTTGTTGTACAAGATGAAAACATTCACACTACACCACCTAATACTCCACTCACACAACCCTTAAATGCCATTCCACTTTCATCATTCTCACCACACACCTCACAATTCAAATCACATAGACCACCACCAACCATCACACCATTGGCTGAGAAGTATCCTCTTGAGCTTGATCTACTCAAGGGGGAACTACAATCCTTCTACAATACTGATTAGCCATCAGACAGATCTTTCCCATCTCTTAAAGATTTTCCTGTTCCCTTAAATCTGGACACTTATCTGAAATACAAGGCTGAACAGGCAGATGCCATAATCAAAGAGAAATGCAAAGGGAAAGATGACATGAGTGCTCAGGGCATCCATTCAGCAGAGCTTAGCAAACTGAGAAAGATTGAAGATTTTGCTAAGACCCTGAGCAACTCAATGTCTTCCATGCTTCTCAGCAGTGACATGGAAAGGGAGGTCAGGGATTCTCTTCTTGAACAAATCTTGGCATCCATGCCTTATAAAGCAAACAAGAAACAGTTTGCAGGCTGGACCACTCATGCTCTCAGAGAAGAATTGATAAGAATTGAAGAAATGGCTAAGAATCCTCCATCAAAGGTCTCTGCCCCAGACTTCAGCAAAGGCAGAGATCCAGCCAGAGCCTTGAAGTTCAAAAGAATGAGACAAGAGATTGTGGCTGCTAGAAGAGAACAGGAAAAAAGACCCTACCTTGCCAAGAAAACCTGTCTATGCTGATGAGCCTATGTTAAAGAGACCTCAACAGGCTTTTACCTTAGACAGCTTTCTGGACACTTCTGATTTATCCATTGCTGCAAGAAGACAATTCAAAAAGCAGAAGGAGATGTCAGAAGAAGATCAGAAAAGGTTTGCTGATACTTTTGTAAAAGAGGGACTCTTCAACCAAATCCGCTACTTCTCTGATCCCACCTCTGAAAGACTCAGAGAAATCATTGGAAGACCTCCTTCACCAAACTCATCCAAAATAAAGATGCATCTCAGCCAATCCACTGATTCTAAAATTCTAAAATGGAAGTCCAACAAAGACACCCATGAATTGACTCTGCTCAGATCAGATGGAAAGATTCAGAAACTCAGCATGGATGATGCTCATGGCCTGTGTGCAGAAGATCTCCAAACACTGCTGAATCTTGAGCTGGAAAGAGATGCTGAAGACCTCTTCTCATTGAGTTTTGAGTTACAACTCAAAGGTCAAATTAGAGAAAGTCTGATGAGAAATAAAGATCAAGAATAAAGCTTAGTTTTGGCATCATCTGTTCTAGGGGGAGATTGTTGGGTCTGCTGACCTGGAGAAGAACAGATGATTAGAAAGCCAAAATATTCTACTTAATTGATCCTTTGAATAATCAATAGTTTCAAGACACTTCTCCCAAAAGACTGTTGATCCTAACAACTGCTACACTAAACAACTGATGACAACAACTGCTGCTGCAAAGGTCTGCTGAATAAACAACTGATGACTAAAGATCTGATGAAGAAACAACTGCTGATCAAAGTACTGAAGACTAAAGGTCTGTTGGAACCAACAGCACTTTGGATCCAACAGATGATACAAGACCATCAGAGTTTTCCTCTACAGCAGTTTATATTAGCAGTGTTTTGAATGTAACGGTAGTTGTTAGTTAGCAGATGTTTTATGTTGTTATTCTGTTAGAGGTCGCTGTCTTAGGTGACGTCAGCTGAGATCATCAGAGGTTTAGATTTGTCTATAAATAGAACAGTGATTGTACTGTTCTATTCATCACTCGAATCATTCTCTTAGACAAACATTCACTGAGTGATCAGGCTGAGGGGGAGTACTTGTACAATTGTAATCTTTCAATTAATGAAAGCTTTCTATTAAAAACATTTATTCTCTTGTTTTGATTTACAGTTTATCATTCCGCTGCACTTTCCATTTATACTTCACTTCATTTATTTCATTATTCATCTAAACTATCAAAACAATCAAACTCAGATCCTAACATGCATTAACATTAATTTTAACATTACCATATAAACTATGCACGGCCTTAATGATAACAAAAATTAAACCTTAATGCACATGTGCTTAACATAATTTCAACATTACCATATAAATTATGCACATGTGCATCAGTCGCTCTAGTTATTTGACCATTTGGAATTCCGATTCGCTAGACACAGTTTATTTGACCAGAAAATCCTTGGGTCGCCACCGTCTTTAATGACTACCATTTGTTAAATTGACCATTTGTTGGTTACTAAGACAAAGGGACCTATTTGCCCTAATTCACCTATAAATGTTCATCCCCATTTGCCCTTGAACTTTATGTCTTAGCTGCATATAATTGAACTGATATAAGAAAAGGCAACCACTTTTGAACCTTTGTTGGTACTAAAAGTAAAGGGTCTCATTTGCCCTAATTTGATTGTAAGCGTTCATCCACATTTGCTCTTGAACTTTCTGTCTTAGCTGCAATAAAACTAAACTGACATAAGAAAAAGCAACTACTTTTTTTGCAATACAACACTGATGGAAGTAATAAGCGTTACCGTTTACGCTAATAAGTGGGATTGTAAATTAAGCTAACGGGGAAGATGACCGATCGACGAATAACTGTTTTGCCTTCCGGACCATATAAATTCCGTCTTTGTCACCTCTCCATTCTCAACGATCACTGCCTTCTATCCATTTGTAGTCGTAAGACACCTAATTAAACAGATCCAAATTAACAAGAATTAAACTTTAATGCACATGTGCATTAACATTAGTTTTAACATTACCATATAAACTATGCACGACCTTAATGATAACAATAATTAAACCTTAATGCACGTGTGCTTAACATTAATTTCAACATTACCATAAAAATTATGCACATGTGCATCAGTTGCTCTAGTTATTTGACCATTCGGAATTCTGATTCGCTAGACACAGTTTATTTGACCAGTCGGAATTCCGATTCAGTCACTCTAGTTATCCACAGAGTATTTCGACTTGAATGCACATGTGCAACACCATTACTTTGTTAATTACAACAAACAACAATCTAACCTACACATACCAGATCTGATCATCATAGTAACCTAACTATAATCAACAAACAAAACTTCATCAACAACTCAACATAACAATTGACTACCTACATTCAATCGAAACAATGCGTGGAGTAAGAACTTTTATGTAAATAACCGGTGAATGATGCAAACAAAACATGGATTTCTTCACGCAGATCTGTATCTCGTGTATGCAACATAAGCCGATCCGATAGTCACGGATCTGGCTTGATTATTGCATATTCAGAGGCATCTAAAAAACACAAATCTGGAAATCATCGAATCACAATCCACGTGTGGATATATAAGAACAACAATCTAGAAATAATGATCCATTCTAGTGTAGTCAAATCACTTGAATTTACAAAACATTTATAAAATCAATCTGATCTCATCAATCAAATATAATACTAACCTAAACAAAACAGATCCGATCATTATTATAAGCAAATCGGAACAACCTAACAATAACAATAACAATTAACAACAAATTATTACCTTCGAATCATTCATCAAAGCAGACACGATCGAGAACAGTAGAACTAGAGAGAGAAAGGGTTTAGCCTACGATTTGCCATGGTTGTTTACATAGAACGTGATCTGGTCATTGGAGATGAAGAAACCTAGGGTTTTGATGAGAAATGGGAGATAAGATCACGTGATGTAGTTTTTTTTTGTTTTTTGTTTTTTTAATTTCTTTTATGTATCATATTTACAAAAATACCCCATGTTCACATTGGTTCCTTGGTTCTCTCCCTAAAGTTAGATCTCGTATGATCCCTACCCTATATATATAATATATATATATATATATGCACAAGTATAAGAGGAGAGGAAAAAATTATTTACCAACTGTGGCGCGTTTTGACGAAGCAACCCACTCCTTAGCTAACACCTCCTCTTCAATATCGGACCATGGCTTGGCTACTCCATCTTTCGGTTTACCACGTCCCGTACCTTTCTCTCTAGGTTTGCCTTTGCGTTTGACTTTGGCTTTTTTGGTGGGTGGCTTAGGTTGAGTTTCGGGAATTATTTCATCATCGGTATCCTCCGCCTCTACAGGTTGAGACGGTCCGATAGGCGTTGCGGGAGGTGGTTGTGGAGAAACTTGATGGGTAATTTGAAACGATTGTGCCATTTGCATATAGTGTTGCATTTGCATGTATTGAATTGGGCGAAAGCTATCGGGTTTTGTTGCATTTGTTGGACCGTCCGTAATGGAGGTACTTGTTGCGATATTGGTGGCTCGACTACCGGCGTGTAACCCGGTATGGAGAATGGATTCAAGTTAGAATTCGGGCTATTTGGGTTGTTTTGGTTGAATGGATCCATGATATTTTTTTTATAAAAATTGGATGGTTTATAAAAAATATTTAAGATAAAGTAGTAGGAGATAGTGGGTGTAGTATAAAAAATGAGGGTGAAAAGGTTTGATTTTATAATATTCAAAAACCTTTTTTTTAAAGTAACCGTTGGTAAAAAACGACCGTTGTGCAACGTTAAAAAAAAGCTTTGATTGGCTCGTCCCTGGCGTTAAGGTGGAGACGGGGACGGGGGTTGTGTTGAGACAGTGGGACGGATAAAAAAAGGTAGGGACGGGGGGTTGCCCCGTCTGCACGCCCACTAGCCTTACATGAAATCGAATCTACATCATTTTTTCCAATCTATCTTATCTTTTTTATATCTATTTCTATACCAAAGAACCCATAATCCTTGACATCCGACACAACTCCAACCACACTAGGACATTTGCTTTTGAAAATCTTCTCATTCTCAGCCTTCCAAATCCGCCAACACGTAATAATAATCACACCTTGAAAGATAATGCGCTTGATATTCGCCCCGGGGAAATATTTATAAAGCTCCAGCAAATCTTGATTTTTAAAAGCGAAAATATTGGGGACATTACACCACTCCGCAATCCCTTGCCAAATTCCATTAGAAAACGCGCTTCCGGTAAGTAAATGCTCCGCCGTTTCTGTCACATCTTCACAAAAACTACAATGCTCATTTTGATACCAATATTTCTTTTCCTCAACGCCACCTTTGTTGGTATTTTTTTATTTCCGCACGCCACTTGAAAATGTTACATTACCCCGAGATCCATTTACACCACTCGAACGCATAAAGAGTACCATTAGACCCATTCGGCGCTAACCAGTCCTTCACATATTTAACTGAGAAGTCTGTATCTTTACACGAGCTCAAAGTCCACTTGTCAGGCCTCTGTGTTAACCGAAAGTCCAGCAGCAACGTGCTAACTTCCTTGAGCTGCTGCAAGTCCAGGTCCAAGGTAGGCGAGGATAACCAACTCCATCTCCGGGGCCGAGAGCTTCTGTAGCTGCAGCTCTCAGTCCCGTCTTCTGTATACAACCTGTCTGCCACTTTAACACGTTTATTTTCTTCCAATCTAAACAGCTGTGGGAATTTTTCTTTCAATTGTTGTTGAGACGCCCAATCTAACAAAAAACAAACAGTCGACCCATCTCCTAAACTACATTGCAACATGTTGAATATATCTGACCCATTTACTTTCAAACTAGTCGTGGCAGTCACCAAGTGTTTCCAAACTCCTGTGAACCTTTTATTAACCGAAAGAAAAGATTTAAGGCTTCAAATGGGGCAAATGGTGACATGTGGCAGTCCAGGCAGCATAGGGGCTTTAAAAGGAAATTGGGTGTAGTGGGGGGCTTTAAATTTAAGGCCACATCGAATAATTACCTAATTAATATTATTTTTTTAAATTAATCAAGTAAAACTAAAAAAACACAAATAATATTAAAAGAAATTACAAATAATATTAAAACCACACAAATAGTATTTTAAAAAACCACAAATAATATTAATTTTCATCTTCCCTTTCATCGTACTCGTTTTCGTCTTCGTCTTCGTCTTCATCTCTATCTTTGTCTTCGCTTTCACCTTCGTTTGGAATATACCGAACCGACCAAGCATGTTAGACCGAATCCGCCGTTCACGCATCATGTATTTGATGGTCTCGAACTTCATGTTCATTGAGTATTGTTTCAGGCATTGTCGCTTGCGGTAAATCCTGAACGGCTTCCGGTACATAATTTTGACATATCGTTTTACCTTCGTTTTCTAATATCATATTATACATGATTATACATGCATACATAGCATCTCTCATTTTGTCTTTAGTCCATGCACGACAAGGATTTCTTAAATAATGCCAACGCTGTCGAAGAATCCCAGAGCATCTCTCTATATCCTTTCGCGCGACTTCTTAAACTTTCTTTAAATGTGCTCTTTTTTCATCAAACGGGTTACTGAACGTCTTAACGATAATGGAATACCTCGAATATATTCCATAATCCAAATAGTATCCGTGCGGATAGTAGTTTCCATTAGCATAAAACGACGCCTTTGCTACTCTACCAGAAATGAACTCCTCCATCACGACTGCTCAAAGAAGTTTAAGTCATTGCATGAACCAGAAACACCAAAATAGGCCGACCAAACCCAAAGGTCGACTGAATCCACTGCTTGAAGAATAACCGATGGTCCTTTTTTGTCACCATGTGTGTGTTGACCTCGTCAAGCGGTTGAACAATTATACCACCTTCAATGATGACAATCTAAGCTACCATGCATTCCAGGTAAACCATGTTCATTCGTATGCACCTCGTAAATTTTTTTGTAGATCGTACCAGGTGGGCTTTCTAAGATAACGGGCGCCGTACAAATGTACTATGTTTAAAAAAGCGAATATATATATATATATATATATATATATACATACATGTATTAAATATAAAAAAGGTAAATGAATACACTTTAAAAAAATATAATGTACCTTGATAAAAATACTCCAATGCATCTCGTGATGTTTTCTCGGCCATTTTTAAATACTTGTCATTGATATCGGTCGTGTTACCATAGGCAAGTACACGCAGTGTTGAAGTACACTTTTTGAATAGTGGTGAATCCCTTGATCCCCCTCGCATCCGCTTTTTGCTTAAAGTAAGAAAACGCGTTTTCCAAGTCTTCGTTAATACATAGAAATAAACGTTTACTCATCCGAAAACGACGCCTAAAAACCTTTGGGTCAGGGTAAGTCGGGTTTTCATCAAAGTAATCCTTCATCAAACGAGCATTTGCCGATTCACGATCTCGTTCGTAAAAGTGTCTAGACACTTTTGGACGTGTAAGAGCACTAGCTTCTTCCATATATCTCGCCGCGAGCATACACGCACTCGTAATCGCATCTTGCTCCAACTCTTCGTCTGTCGATTCACCCTCATCGCCTAGAAACTCTTTGTAATAATAATTGGCAACGGATGATGACGATGTAGGGAAGTCATTTTTTTTAAATAATTTGGTGTGGTGTTGTGGTTTTATGGTATGGTTGAATGGTTTTCGTTGTGGTTTTGTAGATGTGGTTTGTATATATAATATATTGTTATTGAAATTTAAAAAATAAATAAATAAATAAACCGTTCAAAAAGGACCGTTGGGAGGGGGAATATGAACGTTGGGGGTGAGGATGTGTCAAGAGGAGATTGGTTTGGGTTATACATGCTGCAACGTTAAAATTTTAAAACTCCAACCTTTTTTCATCTTTAGCGCCCCTATGTAATGGTGTTGGAAGTGCTAAAGGGCGCTAATTTTGATTTAAAGCCCCAATTAACGTTCTATTACGCATGGTCTAATTCACTATCTTAATTTAAGTTAGGACAAACTTAACTTTTAAATTATAACATTCTAGGTGATACAACTTAACAAATTCAAATGGGTGGGTTGGATTAGATTGGTTGTTGAGCTAGGATGAGTTTGAATTATGATAGGTTTGAGTCGGGATGGATAAATTAGAAAAAAGGGTTAGGATGGGTTCTGATCATAATGGGATCAGAATACCTTAAAAGTATTAAACTAAAAAAATGAAAAAAAAAATATTAAAAAAATAAATAAGAATTAAACATAATAAAAAAAACTTAAAATCAGCCAAACCGGGCCAGTTAACGACCCGAGCCTTAAACGACCTAGACCGTCTATACCTGACCTCGCAAGTCAAAGACCCAAACTTGCGAGTCAGAGCATGTCGATCTGACCCTTTAAAGACCTGGAACGTTTTGACCCGAACCATACTATTTCAACCTGAACGGCTGGTTAACGAACTGGACTGTTTTGACTGACATGCCTGTTAACGACTAGGACAGTTTCGACTCAATTGAGCCCATTAACGACCCGGACAGTTTCGATTCAACCGGGCCATATCGATCCGGACTGCTTTGACCGGAAAGGCCCGTTAAAAACCTGGACCATTTCGATCCGATTGGGCCTGCTAATGACCTAAACCGTTTTGAACCGACCGGCCCGTTAATGACCCGGATCGTTTCGATCCGAATGGTTCCGTTAACTACCTGGATTGTTTCGAATGAATAGGGCCCGTTAATGACATGGACCGTTTCAATCCGATCGGTAATGTTAACGACCCAAACCGTTTTGACCCAATCGACCCATTAACAACCCAAACCGTTTCGATTCGACCGGGCCCGTTAACGACCAAGTCTGTTTCACCCGAACCGTACCGATACGACCCGTATCGTTTTGACTCAACCGGGCTCCTTAACGACTCAGGTCGTTTAGATCATAATGGGCCAGTTAACAACCCAAACAGTTACGACCGAATCAAGCCCATTAAAGACCGTTTCGACCCGAACGGGCCCGTTAACAATCTTGGTCGTTTCGACCTGACCGACCCATTAACGATTCAGACTACTTCAATTCTATCGGGACCGTTAACGACCCCGACCGTTTCTTCCGAACGGACCCGTTAATGTTCTGGACAGTATCAAACCACCCGGGCCGTTTTGACTGCACTGGACCTATTAACGACCTAAACCATTTTGACCCGAACCGGCTCGTTAACGATCCAGACGATTTTGAATGACCAGGTCCATCAACAAATGCAAAGATACAACCGTTCGTTTTTAATGACATAGATCTCTATCGGGCATGAGAGCTTTTGGTGTTGGGTAAGTTTTTAATCTAGATTCCAAAGTGGTTATCTTAAAATACCCATCTTGACCCGTTTGCTTTTTCTGACCTACCCATCCTGATCTACTTCTTTATTTCCAACATTTAAAAGTTACAATCCAACCCCCTTGAAAACAATAGTAAACTCAATGTAGATTTTAAGCTCAAAACATCCTAAACTTAGTTCGATGGGTTAAGATTGTTAGGTCTACCAAAAACCCAATAGAATAGTGTAGTTTGCATCTCATGCATTGGACACAAAAGTTTGCATGCCTTATACATTGATCACAAAAGTTTTATAGATGGATTACAAAAGCTTTTATACTTTAAAGTTTTGTTTATAAAGTTTTTTTAGTATAGTTTTCACTCTTTATAAATTGACTACAAAAATTTTGTGTTTTAAGATTTGCCTACATTTTTTTTAGACAACAATACCAACAATACTGAAACGACCGAGTTGTGTGCTATTCATTTTTTGGTATTCAATCGATGTATAACATAATTTTAATCTTGGTTTATGTTAGACAACTTTTTTGTTAAGAAAACGTTGAATATATATATATATATAGGGTAAGGTTCCTGTAGGAAAATTGATTTGTGTAGGAAGTGTTTTCAACCATTGGATCTAGAAATGGATGGTTGAGATTAAAAGTTTGGGTTTGTTAAAATTCTACTAATTATATTTTAATAATTAAGGGTAGGATGGTCCAGTATGTGTTTTAAATGAGGGTAGTAATGTCATTTCTTTTATTTTTATATAGAAACCATTTGACTTTCACCCTTAAATCATGCCCCCTCTCTCTCTCATCTTAATTTTAATCTTAAATATTATTAGTTATTATAATATCTCTCATACATTCAAACTTGTTCGTCTTCCAAAAAGAAAAAAACAAATAGAACCACAAAAACTTCTTTGCACCGGTTATTCTTCATCTTCTATAATAGTGGGTTTAAAGTAATAGTGTTCTCTCTTTCTTTCTTTTTTTTTTTTTTTTTTTGCTGAACTAACCGAATAATAGTGTTTTTTTACTAAACATGATTCGTATCTGTTAAAACACTTCTACTGTATTTAGTTTCAATATAAAACACTATTGATGTTATTATAAAACACTCCCGATGATATTATAAAACACTCCTTATTAATGCATACTAGTTTCTCTTTCATTATAAAACACTCCTGACGTTATTATAAAACACTCCTGATGTTAACCTTCTGCCATGACTTGAATAATTGAAAAAGTGATAGAGATGGGTTATATGTTTGAAGAATCAAACAAGTTTTTGGGTATTAATCAACTTATTTGATGAATATCTGATGATTCTTATGAAAAATAATGAATATTTAGTTAATTTAGGATGATTAATCTTCATAAATATCTAGATGTTAGTTGCTAATTTAGTGGGTTTGTAATAAATAAAAAAATGGACAAAAGTCTATAATGCCCTTCATCTAAAGATTTAATCAGATTTGATCTAATGGTTGAAAGTACTTCCTACACTTCTTACACAAAACAATTTTCCTACCGGATCCTCTACCTATATAAATATATATATATATATATATATATATATATATATATATATATATATATATAAATGGTAAGGTTCTATAGAAAACCTCAAAAATTTGAGGAAACTCTACAAAATCCCTAGAAATACCTACTTCCCGAGATTTTTTTTCTTGTAAAAAAATTAGGGCATG
Organism: Ambrosia artemisiifolia; assembly: GCA_032199755.1. Taxonomy (NCBI): domain Eukaryota; kingdom Viridiplantae; phylum Streptophyta; class Magnoliopsida; order Asterales; family Asteraceae; genus Ambrosia; species Ambrosia artemisiifolia. The sequence continues at coordinate 38,094,596 of CM063512.1, forward strand.
TAATATACACGTTTTTAAGAGTTTTGAACAAAAAAAATCAAACAAGCGCCGAACGGTTTTTTTTAAAGTAAATGATTATGCATCATAACACATGTTACCGGTGTAAAAATATTCTAACATATGTTATGAAGCACAACTTATTTTATTTTAAAAAAAAAACGTTCGGTGTTTTTTATATTTTTGCCTCAAAACTCTTAAAAACATGTGTATTACATGTTCTAATTTTTTCAAAAAAAAAAAGCTTGGGAATACCATAAGGAATCAAGTTGTGTTAAGAGTAATGCATTTTTTGTGTAATAACAAAACAAACCAAGCCGAAACCATTTAAAAATATCGGTACATGTATCGGTATTAACAAAACTAGTGTTAGTAATTGTTTTTATGGTTTTTAAACTATGTAACATATTTTTTTTTTCAAATATAATGTTTGATGAAATTCCAAATATATCGTTGAGTCTCCTCACGTTAGTCTTCGCAGCCTAGGAAAGGATCACGACCTCTCTTAAAAAAATACTTGTTTTCTTTTCGCATTTCATTCAATCTTTATCTCTTTATACCCGCCCATGTCTACACCCAAATCATTGAATCTTGGTATCTTTACTGAAGGGATAGGGAGCCTAATCCTCACGCCAACGGCATCCCTATCCCACTTCTCAATAAGCCAAGCGCTGAGCAAACCAGGGTGGAGGAAGACTAAGATAGCGCCAACAGACATAGTTCGCTGAAGCAAACGTTCTCAAACCGCGGACTCAGTTTGGCGCAAGAAGTCAGCTCACTTGTGATCTCAGTTACATCAACACCTCAGGGGAATCTACGCACGTATAGCCACGCACGGAATATTCGCCCAATGCCAGCCTTTAGTACGAGGTACAGAAGATCAAGAATGAGGAAGATTCACTTAGATCTAGGCAGACTGTGCGCCAACCAAATGGCGACACGTGTTAGGAGTGGTCCAACGACCACTGACATGAACAGCGACATGACTGCTGCCATGATTCCACAATGTTGCTGTCTACAGTACTGTCCAGACATGCTTACCTGCTGACAGACGTCACATCAGACGCCAGCAGGTAAGTCAACCATGCTGTATCATAACAACATGCCGCCGGCGCCCAACCAGAAGGCTCCACGTGTTACTTCGTAGACCGAATCCAACTGCCCATTACGTCACCAAGCATGGGCACCTTTTTCCCGCTAATTCGATGGGCCAAAGACGAATGGGCTCAACCAAAGCCCGGATCAGCCATATCCTTGGCCCACGACTTCTCCTATAAATAGAAGATTACATCTCCTTTGCAAAGGATCCAACAATTATTATTTGTACTCAAGAGCTAGATTGACGATGTCACACCCCGCTAAGGTGGAAACACGGGGATGTGACGACCGAAAGGTTTTCAAGCACAAGGTTCAAGCAACACACAATTTTATTTAAATAGTACCACCATAAGAGATGGATATTGTCATAAATTATTTAAAACGTCACCATAGCGTTAACAAGAGAGAATATTGTCTGGTACTCTCGAAATCAAACAACATGAGATTGACAAGGAAAACCCATCAAAGTGGTACCACGCTATGCTTGCTCGAACCCTTCCCTCAAATCTCTGTGGCACTCCATCTAGTTACCTGAAAAACATGCATAACGAGTTTTGTCAACAATAATGTTGGCGAGTTTCACGGGTTTGAATGTAACTAGTAAAACCAACGTGTAATTTGTGTATGACCAATCATAAGCTAGCTAAGCAAATGATCACTGTGCAAACCATGAGTCCCATAACCAAACCTCTTGACTGTTGTGCCTCGCGCATTGTACACTAAAGACAATGTATGTATAGTAGAATACTAACACTCTTTTGTATGTAACCGGTTAGAGCGACTAACCAAGAGTGGGAGTGTCAACCCAATAGATCTATTAAAGTGTTCCATGGCTAAATGTTTAGCTAATGGTTATAGTGAACGTTGTACGAGGACTAGTGAGCTCATGAACCAATATGTCTCATGTTCCACATGGTAGTCACGATAGAATGTACACACACTTGAAAATGACACAAGTATTGATGCATGTATTTCCCCCGAAAAGTAAAATAGTAAAATGGGGCCATGAAAACTCACCTGATAGTGTCACGTGTGGTCTAGTGAAGCTGTAGATAGCCACTGTCTTGACAAATGATGCACTATGATCATTATGGACATGGTAAGTTGTCTGGTTTTGTTATTTATCATATAAGTTGCTCACCCGACTTTCATGGACCTTTGTTTGGTGTACATGGGCCATGTTTCTTTACATGTGTGAATTTACGAAACTTTGATGTTTGTTAGAAAGATAGAATCTATTGAAATGGACCCCACATCTCGTCATGGGCCGTAATTTGGCACCCATCTGTCATATGTGGTTGGTTTCTGGGGAAATAAATAATTTGTCATGTGTTTATAACCTTTTGAAAGTCAATATAGAGATAACACATGTTTCGGCCTATCCTAACACATGTCAAGGGATGATAGCCGAAACTATTTCATAACATAGGCCTCGTGATCGATCCTTTAGTGATTCCACTAAGCCGATCCTTGTTTGTAAAAGAATGATTGATGTTTTGAAACTGACTTGGGTTTGTTTTAAGTGACTCGATCATTTTTATACAAAAAGGAAGCTTTTAGTTTCAAAAGTGTCTTAACACTAGTTTGCTTATAAAACCGATCTATAACATGTTTTATTATGCCATGATTTAGCCTCAAGACATTATTTAGATGACAAATGCTTAGGTAGGGCCGATTATCTTTATTTGTTAAATGAAACCGGTTGATAGACTTAGTGTAACATCGGACTATTGAGCATTGATCACACTTGTGTTTAGTAAGCGTATGATGGAGGTCGAATCATGGTTAGGAGGCAAAGGGTTGGGTGTAGTGCTTTGGGCCGAGGTATGTGAGGAAATAAAAGGATAGTATGGCTAAGAGTTTACCTATTAGAAGCAATGTGAGGTCGATTGGGTGCTTGATCCTTGATCTTTTCCTTCGAGCTTGCTTCCCTTTGGTCCTATGGCCTCCTTGTTGCCGAGTGGTGTGAGGATTAATGTGAGAGAGTAGTGAGTGTTGAATGGTGCAATTTGGAATGATCAAGAGGTCTCCTTATATAGTGGTTGGGGGAGGGTAAAGACAAAACTATAAGAGGAAAGTTTAAAGGTGAAATGCAAAGTGTGGATTCTTGGATCTACTAATTAGTGTAAGTGTAAGACAAGCATGCCTTGTCTATTCTATGTTGGCCGATTAAAGAAGCCTCAAAAAGAAAAGAGGATACGTTGACTTTGTAGGATGGATAAGTGTGATCTAGTGTTAACCATAAAAGTGTAAGTTACTCATTTCCTAGTCACCTTGGCCGATTGTCTTCTTGTGGGATTCCTAGGTTCTTTTGTTCCATCACTATCATGCATATATATAAGGAGGTAGGCGGCCGAACATGTGGGAAGGATAGGGTGATAAAAGCCTTATGTTATAGGTACATGGTGATGGTGATGGTGATAGTTCTTACATTCTTCATGTTTTGATTGGTTATGATAAGAAAGGTAAAGGGTTGACCTAGGGAGGTTTAGAGGCTTGTATGTTATTGCCATTTTAGTGCAAGTTGGTGACAAACATGCTTGAAAGAAACATGTGGCTTTGGTCTTTGTGTTTCGGCCGAGAAAGAGACAAAGGAATGGGTTTTCTACTTAAGGTTTGTCTTGTTCCAAGAGGAGTTTGTGTAAGATAGTGTCTTGCTTATTTGGTGATAATAAAAGCATGTGAGATGTTGCTTGTTTGCAAGTTTCGGCCGAGGAAAGGAAAGGAAGAGGGAGGGTAGTTTTGTTAGTTATCTAGATGTGGGAATGATGGATGTTGGTTATGTTATTAAGGAGTTGACTTATCCCTTTTTTTGTGAAATGTTGGAACTTCTGATCACCCTTCTTGGGTTCTATGATCGGCCGAATGTGGAAGCAAGGGGATAGGTTCCTCTTTTGCAAGACTATGTCATGTTATGTATGTGTTCATGTATGTATGGTGGTATGCTTGTGTGTCGTGTATATGTATGTATGTATATATGGGTATGGTCTTGTAAATTTCCATCATAATTAGCTTTGTTATGATCCAAAACTTATCATATATGTGAAGTCTTGTGAATAAATCGACATGTACACATGTTAGTGCTATTATAGTTGCACATTGTGTCCATTAAATAGTCTCTAGTATCCCTTTGATATAGGAATATCATTCGGTCTCACAAGAGTAAGAGTTAGTTAAGCTCTTTGCCTCTTGATGACGACATTAACATGTATTTAGTTTCATAGGTATCATGTGTTTACTAAATGTTAACCCATGGTGGTTCTTGTATTCACATACGTGTGTTAAAGGTGAGCTATCATGTGTTAGGGTATAACAACCTCATGATGTGCTTGTTTGGTGACTTGTCCGGGTGTTGTATGACTAAACAAGTGTCCCATGTTGAGTTTTCTGATTAAAACTTGCTTCACTAGACTGGGGGGGGGGGGGGTATAGTGTATGCAAACTGTCTAAATATGCACCTATACTAAGGCAATAAATGAATTATGTACGGATGTTGACCTGGTTCGTTGACTATTGTCACATTCTCCCCTTGTTTTGGAATTTCATCCTCAAAATCGAGTTTCCCTACTAGTTTTCGTAGTATTAGGAAAAAGAGCTGGGTACTTGCGTCTCTCTGGTCTTCGCATTCCCATGTAAATTCGAGACCATGCTTTGCATTCCATCTGACCTTCACAAGTTTGGTGCGGCTCCTTCTCAACTTCTGGACTTTCCAATCAGTCACCTCGATTGGCTCCTCAACAAAATGGAGCTGATCATCGATGTGAATTTCGTCCGAAGGAATGATCAAGGACTCGTCAGACAAACACTTCTTCAGGTTGGATACATGGAAAGTGTCATGAACACCACTTAGCTCTTCTGGCAACTTGAGCTTGTATGCCATAGGACCAACCCTAGAAAATATTTCAAACGGACCAATGTATCGGGGATTAAGTTTTCCACGCTTTCCAAATCGTGGTACACCCTTCCAGGGTGAGACTTTCAAGAGTACCTTATCGCAAACTTGAAATTCAAGTGGTTTGCGACGGCGATCAGCGTAGCTCTTTTGACAATCTCGAGCGGCTTTCAAGCGATCACGGATCTGAAAGATCTTGTCGATGGTCTCTTGAATGAGCTCGGGGTCAGTCAAATGTTTGTCTCCAACTTCTGCCCAACACAAAGGAGATCTACACTTACGACCATACAGGGCTTTAAATAGAGCAACCTTGATACTGGTATGGTAACTATTATTGTAGGAGAACTCAACCAATGGTAGATGTGAATCCCAGTTTCCACCGAAATCGATTACACAAGCCCGAAGCATGTCCTCCAATGTCTGAATTGTGCGCTCGCTCTGGCCGTCGGTTTGAGGATGATAGGCTGTGCTCATGTCTAAACGAGAGCCTAATGCGTCCATCAAAGTTTGCCAGAATCGGGAAGTAAATCCACTATCTTGGTCGGAAATGATTGAAACAGGCACACAATGTCTAGTTACAATCTCCTTGATGTACAGTTTGGCGAGTTTCTCTAACTTGTCGGTTTTCTTAATCGGCAAGAAATGCGCGAATTTATTCAATCTGTCAACAATTACCCAAATCGTGTCGTGACCACTAGACTTTTTGGTATCTTGGTGATGAAGTCCATAGAAATCTGTTCCCATTTCCAAACAGGATTTTCTGGTTGCTGAAGCAGACCAGATGGTTTCTGATACTCAGCCTTGACCTTTGAGTAGGTAAGACATCGGCTGACGTACGTAGCGATTTCACCTTTCAGGTTGGGCCACCAGTAAAGTTCCTTCACATCTTTATACATTTTGTCAGCACCAGGATGGACCGAGTATCTAGACTTGTGGGCTTCTTCTAGGTTTAGATCACGTAAACCACCAAAACGTGGCACCCAGATCCATTTGGCAAAATAAACTGTGCCGTCAGACCTTGGTTCCAACAGATTTACCATCTTGAATAACGACCCATTCTTCAGGTTCTCACCTTTCAGAGCTTCCCGCTGAGCGTCACGGATACGGGTAGTGAGATTTGTATGGATGGTCAAGCCTAGTGCGAGCACACGCAGGTTCTTAACTCGTTCCTTCCGGCTTAATGCATCAGCCACAACGTTGGCTTTTCCCGGATGGTATTTAATCTCACAATCATAATCGTTCAGCAATTCAACCCATCTGCATTGCCGCATGTTCAGATCCTTTTGATTAAAGATGTGTTGCAAGCTCTTGTGATCGGTGAAAATGGTGCACTTGGTGCAGTAATGGTAGTGCCTCCAAATCTTGAGGGCAAAGATTACTACACCTAACTCTAGGTCATGAGTCACGTAATTCTTCTCATGAATTTTGAGTTGCCGAGATGCGTGGGCAATGACCTTATTCCTTTGCATGAGTACACATCCAAGACCTTGATGAGAAGCATCGCAATAAACCACAAAATCATCGGTACCTTCAGGAAGAGAAAGAATTGGAGCACTGCACAGACAGTCCTTCAATACTTGGAACACATTCTCCTGCTTGACTCCCCAATCGAACTTCTTGTATTTCTGTGTCAAGACAGTCAGTGGCTGGGCAATCTTGGAGAAATTCTCGATGAACCGACGATAGTAACTAGCTAATCCCAAAAATTGTCGCACCTCGGTGGGTGTCTTGGGCACAGCCCAATCCTTGATTGCTTCAATCTTTGTGGGATCAACTTGTATACCCTTCTCGTTCACAACGTGACCGAGGAAATGGACTTCTCAAATCCAGAACTCGCATTTCGAGAATTTGGCAAACAGTTTCTCGTTCTTGAGCAACTCTAAAATCAACCTGAGATGTTGTTCGTGCACTTCTTGAGTTCGCGAGTAGATCAAGATGTCATCTATGAAGACAATAACGAACTTGTCTAAATAGGGCTTGCAGACGCGGTTCATGAGGTCCATGAAAACGGCAGGAGCATTCGTTAACCCAAATGGCATGACTAAGAATTCATAATGCCCATAACGAGTTCGGAATGCAGTCTTCGGGATGCCGTCTTCCTGAATCCGCAACTGATGATATCCTGACCGCAGTTCGATCTTCGAGTAGTAGCTGGATCCCTGCAACTGATCGAACAGATCATCAATCCTTGGCAACGGATACTTGTTCTTGATCGTCAACTTGTTCAACTCCCGGTAGTCGATGCACATGCGGAAACTCCCGTCTTTCTTCTTCACGAACAGAATAGGCGCTCCCCACGGAGAAAAACTTGGACGAATGAAACCTTTGTCCAACAACTCCTGAAGTTGGTTAGACATTTCCTGCATTTTAGATGGTGCTAGCCGATACGGAGTGCGGGCTATTGGGGCAGCTCCTTGGACAAGATCAATGCGAAACTCAATCTGTCGTGGTGGTGGAAGTCCTGGCAAGTCCTTTGGAAAGACTTCAGGATAGTCTCGCACCACTGGAATGTCCACGAGCTTCCGTTCTTTGGCCTTTTGTTCAACGACGTGTGCCAAAACCGTGACACAACCTTTCCTTAAACATTTTTGCGCCTTAATGCAGGATATGACTCGAAGAGTGGGTACACCCTGGCTTCCTTGAATCAATAGGGTTTCATCATTTGACAAGGGGATTCAAACCAACTTCTCGTGACAGACGATCTCTGCACGATGTTTGGATAACCAATCCATGCCAATGACAACATCAAAACTACCCAGCCGGATAGGCAGTAAGTTGATATGGAAATCATGGCCGTCAAGCATCAAAACACAACCCTTAACGACTTCCTCGGACGAGATTAACTTACCATTAGCTAACTCTATGGTATATCATGTGCCTAACTTACTAGATTCTAATCCAAGGGATTTCTTAAAGTCGGTGGACACAAAGTTAAAATCTGCGCTTGAGTCAAAAAGTACCAAAGCGAAATGGTTGTTAAGGAGAAACGTACCTGTAACTACGTTAGGATCATCGCGTGCTTTCTTGGCTCCTAGCATGAACGCTCTGCCATGGGCTTGATCCTTGGCCTTGGGACAGTCCTTCCGAAAATGCCCAGTTGCACCACATTCGAAACACTCATTTCTGGCAGGAGGAGTGTTTGTGGCCTTGGCCTTGCAGTTGGCAGTTGAGTGACCACGATGGTTACAGTTCTTGCATAAGATACTTTCACAGGTGCCTACGTGATGGTAGTTGCATTTGCTGCAGTGAGGATGGGGCCCGTTGTATTTGCGTTTGGGCTCCTCAGCGACTGTGGCAGCAAAGACTTTCACGGCATCTTGTGGCTTGTGAGAGGAGTTCATGCCTTTCCGGTTGTCGGAATGTTTGAGCTTGTTCCCGGAGCTCTCACTGGTAACCGTAACTTTCTGGTTCAATGAACCCATGCGAACAGCGTCGTCGGTCAAGCTTTGAGCTAGGGTAACCGCAGCCTGGATAGTGGATGGTGCTGATGCGGTAACCATACTGCGGATCTTTGGCGACATACCCCATATATACCGCTTAACTCTCTTGTATTCGGGTGTGACCATGTGTTGGACTAGTTGAGAGAGTTCATGAAAACGAGTGGTATATGCAGTTACGTTGGCATCCATCACGTTAAGATTCCAGAACTCGGCTTCTAGCTTCTGGAGTTCACTCCTAGGGCAGTACTTTTCCATGAGCAGTGCTTTGAGATCGGCCCAAGCAAGGTTATATGCCGCTTCTCTGCCCAGGGTTTGCACTTGTAGATTCCACCAGGTAAGGGCTTCATCCTGAAAAGTACAAGTGGAGTACTTCACCTTTGATCTTCAGAGCAACCGCTGATGTCGAGGACTGATTCGGTCTTCTCTATCCATCGGACAATTCCTACAGCACCCTCATTACCACGGAAAGTCCATGGTTTGCATGCCATGAAGGTTTTGTATGAACATCAATGAATAGAGTTTTCAGCTTCGTGGTCTGTTTCACTTCCTTGGCGGCGACCGATACCTCCTGAACCTCCACTGGAGTCAGCCCGAGCTGCATCGTGCTGAGCAATTGTTGCAGCAATTACTCTAGCTAACTCAGCGGGAGTGGTCGGTAGTGGTCTGCCTGCGGTTGTCCGTGCTGACTGTCGGGTAGGCACGACTAAGAAGAGAACACAACAAACATAAGAGATGCATAGTCACATACAATCACATAATAGCCAACACAATAATACATATAAGTCAAACTAAATTAGTACAACCATTTGTCATAATACCCATACATGATCCAAAAAGTAGTTAAGTTTTTAGTACAAAATTGGCGGTTGAACCGCAATTAGTTTTTGAACACCGTGTCTAATCATCATAAAACATCATAAGTCATCACTTACATAAACATAACAACACAAACAACAACTAAGAAGAGGGTGGGAAAGCAGCAGCGAGAGAAATAATCATCTCCCTCATGCGTTGATCTGACTCGGCCATCCTACGCTCTAGCACCTCAAGACGTCTCCCCATCTCGGCTCGCTCCATCACTGCAGTCAATATCCCCTGCTCAGCCTCGGCCCACTGGCTCTCGAGCTCTCGAATGCGATCTCCTAACGCCACAAGCTGCGCATCATGGGATATGAGGACACTACGCTCGGTGTGGAGAGGTCTCCCAGATGAGTCTCCCAAACTCAGAACCTCGGGATCATCCTCCTCGTCCCGGTGTGCCAGGAAACTAGAGAGGCTAGAAAGGTAAGGCTACTTACGGGCCTGAGAGCGCCGCTTTAGTCTCTTCGGTGGCTGGCTCACCTCCACTGCTAAGGGCTCTAGCAAAGGGTCGACGTGCTTGGTAGGCTCAGGGTCAACGAGAAGAGAAAAGATCGGGGCTCTAGCAGGTATAGCAATAACAAAAGACGGTCGTACCCTCTTTCGAGGTGTACACTTTTTGAGTGTACCTCCCAAAGTGTCCAAACGAAAGTAGGGGTTAAGGCTAGCTGGAGGGTGAGAAGCAGGAGGGGTGACAGAAGGGTGGGGGTCAGGAATGGCTAAAGGTGGGGCGTCGTCATCTGCGTCATCGTCGGAAGTACGCCTCGGGGCTGGAGGAGGGTCGATATCCATCTCGGACTCAAAAATCCATCCTCCTCCGTGGTGAGGGGACTCGGGGGCTGGCTGGGTGAGAGGTAAGTCGTCCTCCTGGGAATCATCTACCAAATAGTCCGGCTCATACTTGGGTGAAGAAACGAGATCAATAGTGATAACCATGTTTCCTGTCATGACATGCATATATATGTAAATAATCACATATGTAAATAAACGAACTATTGTACCCATATGTGTTCGTGGAGCGGCTTGAGATTTGAGAGGTGCAAGGCGTGACATCGTGGTACTTTGTGAAAACGTTTCGAAAAATATGTTTTTAGGTTATAGTTGACTCAAAAGAATCTCAGTTCGCTACAACCTTGTGCTCTGATACCAATCTGTCACACCCCGCCAAGGCGGAAACACGGGGATGGGACGACCGAAAGGTTTTCAAGAACAAGGTTCAAGCAACACATAGTTTTATTTAAATAGTACCACCATAAGAGATGGATATTGTCATAAATTATTTAAAACGTCACCATAGCGTTAACAAAAGAGAATATTGTCTAGTACTCTCGAAATCAAACAACATGAGATTGACAAGGAAAACCCATCAAAGTGGTACCACACAGTGCTTGCTCGAACCCTTCCCTCAAATCTCTGTGGCCCTCCATCTAGTTACCTGAAAAACATGCATAACGAGTTTTGTCAACAATAATGTTGGTGAGTTTCACGGGTTTGAATGTAACTAGTAAAACCAATGTGTAATTCGTGTATGACCAATCATAAGCTAGCTAAGCAAATGATCACTGTGCAAACCATGAGTCCCATAACCAAACCTCTTGACTGTTTTGCCTCGCGCAATGTACACTAAAGACAATGTATGTATAATAGAATACTAACACTCTTTTGTATGTAACCGGTTAGAGCGACTAACCAAGAGTGGGGGGTCAACCCAATAGATCTAAGTGTTCCATGGCTAAATGTTTAACTAATGGTTACAGTGAACGTTGTACGAGGACTAGTGAGCTCATGAACCAATATGTCTCATGTTCCACATGGTAGTCACGATAGAAAGTACACACACTTGAAAATGACACAAGTATTGGCGCATGTATTTCCCCCGAAAAGTAAAATAGTAAAATGGGGCCATGAAAACTCACCTGATAGTGTCACGTGTGGTCTAGTGAAGCTGTAGATAGTCACTGTCTTGACAAATGATGCCCTATGATCATTATGGACATGGTAAGTTGTCTGGTTTTGTTGTTAAATTATCATACAAGTTGCTCACCCGACTTTCATGGACCTTTGTTTGGTGTACATGGGCCATGTTTTTGTGTACGTGTGTGAATTTACGAAACTTTGATGTTTGTTAGAAAGATAGAATCTATTGAAATGGACCCCACATCTCGTCATGGGCCGTAATTTGGCACCCATCTGTCATATGTGGTTGGTTTTTGGGGAAATAAATAATTTGTCATGTGTTTATAACCTTTTGAAAGTCAATATAGAGTTAACATATGTTTCGGCCTATCCTAACACATGTCAAGGGATGATAGCCGAAACTATTTCATAACATAGGCCTCGTGATCGATCCTTTAGTGATTCCACTAGGACGATCCTTGTTCGTAAAAGAATGATTGATGTTTTGAAACCGACTTGGGTTTGTTTTAAGTGAAACTCGATCGTTTTTATACAACCGATCTATAACATGTTTTATTATGTGGTGATCTAGCCTCAAGACATTATTTAGATGACAAATGCTTAGGTAGGGCTGATTATCTTTAGTTGTTAAATGAAACCGGTTGATAGACTTAGTGTAACATCGGACTATTGAGCATTGATCACACTTGTGTTTAGTAAGCGTATGATGGAGGTCGAATCATGGTTAGGAGGCAAGGGGTTGGGTGTAGTGCTTAGGGCCGAGGTATGTGAGGAAATAAAAGGATAGTATGGCTAAGAGTTTACCTATGAGAAGCAATGTGAGGTCGATTGGGTGCTTGATCCTTTATCTTTTCTTTCGAGCTTGCTTCCCTTCGGTCCTATGGCCTCCTTGTTGCCGAGTGGTGTGAGGATTAATGTGAGAGAGTAGTGAGTGTTGAATGGTGCAATTTGGAATGATCAAGAGGTCTCCTTATATAGTGGTTGGGGGAGGGTAAAGACAAAACTATAAGAGGAAAGTTTAAAGGTGAAATGCTAAGTGTAGAGTCTTGGATCTACTAATTAGTGTAAGTGCAAGACAAGCATGCCTTGTCTATTCTATGTTGGCCGATTAATGAAGCCTCAAAAAGAAAAGAGGATAGGTTGACTTTGTAGGATGGATAAGTGTCACACCCCAAATTTCCCTGTAGGTTGATCTCTTAATACTACGCAGCGGAATATATACTTCTAAGACTCTTTGAACTCCAAACGCCATTTCTAAAACTGTTAGGTTTCCAGTTCCAAGATATATGCCTATTCCAACCATGCCATTGCCAAAATCTAAACCTGAAAGACATACATAAGAATTTTATTTCTCATCATCATCACTACTATCACTTTCATCATCATCATTCTTACTAGCCGATCCACCCTCAGCATCATCATCTTTATCATCCTTATCAGATTCATCGTCAGAACCATCCTCTGATTCATCCTCTTCTTCATCTTCTTTATCCGATTCTTCATAATCTACTTGCTCCTCATCTTTCTCTTTATCTTCCTCTCCATCTTTCAACTTGGGAGCTTCACCGTGTCAACCATTCTGGCGAATAAGAATTTTATTTCTCATTCGTGCAAACGTCTCTCATTCTTGTGAATCAACTTTCATTCGTGTGAATTGTTCCTCATTCATGTCAACCATTCAGATGAATAAGAATTTTATTTCTCATTCGTGCAAACGTCTTAGATTTCAAAAAAATTTCTAAGTGTTGATCATTTCTCGTTTCGTACAATATAGACAACATTTGGGGTTTCCCGATGGCACGACCAAACACCAATCAGCAACTACAATCTCCAATGAATCCATGGGTGTATGCATCAGAGAAAGGCCTGTGTAATACATGTATGAAAGAAATATTTATTTCTTTAAACCTTGTATGAAGATTTGGTAAAAAAAATTTGAATATTGTATGAAAGTACGACACGTTTTTTTTCAAACTTGTATGAAGGTACGGTAAAATATTTTTTTGGACATTTTTGTTTCGTTTATTATGTGAAACCACGGTAAAATTTTTTGAACGTTACCCCTGAAATTTAAGTCAAGATCAGTCACTACTTAGAGATGTATTTGATTAGGATTAGAATGGGATATGTAATACATGAATCAAGTTAGAAAGTCAAGTCCAACACAAACCACTTCAATGAGAGATTAGCTGCTTATCCTATCAGGAAAATGCTTGCTAAAATATCTCAAAAAATGACAATGGAGTGGTCATATTAATTTCAAAGTGGAAGAAAATTGATGATGAATGGATCAAACGAAGTAGACAGTTTTTTTTTTAATTGTTATTTTTTATTTTATTATTTTTTATTTTAACTCCATTATATTCTTCTTAAATGGACCCCACTTGAAATTGATGCTACAAGCGTACAATTGTTGGTTCTCATGACTTAATATGGTATGTAGGTTTCAATTGGACCCACGTAATAATTCTAGTCCCAAGTGTACGTTGGTTTGCAAAGTGGCCCAAGAATTTGGTGTTGGAAATTCAACAAACTGTTATCTTATATTTTGGAAGATTTCAGGACCAAATGAGAATTAGTCTTTCAAATATGATAAAATAAAGGAATAATGGGAATAAATAATACCAACTATTGACTATTGGCCAATAACTGTCTCAACTACGAAAATTACCAATAGTGGTCCCAACTTTCGACATATTGGAATATAATGGACCCAAACTATCGGAGGTCTAACTCCGTTAGTGTAATGCTGACGTGGCATCCTAGGTGGCAACTTGATCCTACGTGGCATCCGACGTGGCATCCTAGGTGGCAAAATGGTCCTACGTGGCATATCACGTCATCACCACACTAACGGAGTTAGACCTTCGTTAGTTTGGGTCCATTATATATATTTCAATATGTCGAAAGTTGTCGAAAGTTGGTATCACTATTGGTAATTTTCGTAGTTGAGACTGTTATTGGCCAATAGTCAATAGTTGGATTATTTATTTCCATTATTCCTAAAATAAAAGGAAAAAGAAAAAAAAATTAGAGCTTTCACAATGGGGCGGTGGTTTGGAATTTTCAAACCGTCACATCACCATTCCACATTATTTTAAATTATTCAAAATTCACTTTTTTCTTACAATCATAAACTTTTTTAAACCTCCACCTCATTATCTACTTTTATCTTTATTTAATTTATTCCCACAAAATTTTTTAATTTATTTATTCATAAAGTACAAAAGGCCCTCGCTTTTCCAACTTTGGACTCATTCGCTAGAGGACCGGACTTGTCCCATCTTTTCCCTACAATGGTGTGGTTTGGTTTTGGACGGTCCACTTGGTTTGGACCCGTCCGATTGCATCTCATTGTGACTTATGAGTGCTCGATAAATGTAAATCAAATAGTTTTTAATTATGTCATCCATTAAATTTAAAATAAAAAATAAAAAACCAACATGACATCACTTGTTAGGTGTTCGTGTGGAATCCCTGTATATTGAAAGATGTGTCACACCCTCAAATTTTCACTTACGGGGTTTTACCGCGAGGAGCGTGACACACTAGGATCCCATAGCTATAAGTCATATGAACGACTCTAAATTCCCAAACCATTTAGTTCGTTATTGAAAACCATGTTTAAAAAAGTCAACCAAAAGTTTAAGTAATTGCGGAAGCAAAATCAAAAGCAGTTAAGTAAATTGTATGTGTAAAACAAACGCGCCCAAAACCAAACATAAATAAGTAAATGACAAAAATAGTTTATAGTGTTCATAATCCCATGACACATATGATGCATGACCTACTCGTGCTCCAATCTAGCGACCTGCAAAAGCATGATATCGTGTGTCAGCATTAAGTTGGTGAGTTCACAAAGTAAGTAAAGTAGTTGTTTAAGTTTCAAACCAATAGCCACTAGTTCATCGCATGCCCACGGTAGCTAACCCATTCATGACAACTAAACACAGATATACTGAACTGCTAATGTACGTGTTGTCACAAATGTGAGCAGATTGCCTTGCATCATTGCCTATCAACAATGATAATATGTTAAGTCACAGTTCACTCCCGCACTCCCCTGAGCCGGTGTGAGGTTTGTCGAACCTAATATTGCTATCAACTAGTAACCCACTTGCCATAACCCGGCAACTCATTTGGTATGTGAAGGACTTACAGTGATAGTGTTGGTTTAGTTCATTAAGGACAAAGTTGCGAACTAACAAAAACTCGACACACACAAGGAGTCAAAACCCGACCCACACAAGGAGTCATAGAACCCAAAACCCGGATGTAAGAGTAGTCCTAAACCGGACTAGTAAAACTTATATGTTTTGTCTCAAACCCGAGACGCATGCCTTTGAGAAAAGCGTAGTGAAACTCACCTTAGGTTGCAAGCTAAAAATCCAAACTTCGTAAATAAGGACGTGCTACCGACTCCCTATTACATGTGATATCATGTGAGTATGTGTGTACATACAATATACCACATAACCCTTTTGTCCAAAACGTTTAATGTTGTGAAACCATTTAAGTGACAGAATTTGTAACTACGTGTAAAAGTAAACCCTACGAACCCGTTGGTGAACGTTATGATTAATATTAGTTATATACTTCAAATACATCTCATACAAGGTTACACGCAAGTTCAAGTCTAAATCAAAGCACATAGGACCTCAAATAAACACATATGCATCTATGTTACAATCTGTGTTTTCAGGACAGATTATATACCACCAAAATGATTTTTCTAAAAATACTTGCACAAAGAATTAGACCACCAAAATGTTACAGAACGTTCCTATGATTCCATTTGTCGTTCCATTATTTTTATTTCGTAACAAAACCTTGTTGAAAAATTATGAAAAATCAAATACTACAGCTAAGTTCTGAAAACTTTCGCAATAGGTTAGTTTACGATAAAAATTTCAAAAAATTGTGTATTTATCCAAACGAGATGAATCCACTTGGAAAATCCGAGTTTTCCCAATATCGACATGCTGTCCAAATTTCATAACCTAACTCTACATAAAACTCGAGTTACAGTTGATTAAAGTTAACCTAAGTTTTAAATCCGAAAATCAGTTTTGACCCATAATCCAATAAAATTTCAAAAACATATCAAACAAACACCAAATCGCATGATCTTGCCCATTCCAGAAAGATAAGACCATGTATGACATGCGCATAACAAGAATAGATCAAAAACAATAATTTAAGGTAAAGTTACAGAGCCTACAAGTCGACATATACATTCTGTCCAGATTTTAAACATGCAATATTAACAACTATATGAAACCCTAGGTGTATATTATCAATCAAGAACCTCCAATAACCATCATACATCATCCCTAGTACATTAAGAAGACCAAAACATGCAAGATTAACCAGGAATACAATCATCTACAAACCCTAGACAATCGACAATTAACAACATACACCAACATGCAAACATAATCACATAATCATGATGAAACCTATGTTTAACATGTTAATCTTTTGAAAACTCATGTTTTAATCTTTATAACTTTGTTTCAGATCTGGAGAAACCATAATATGGTGTTTAAACATAATCAAGAATGGTTAAAACACAAGAGTTTACGACAATATACCTAAAGCTCTTCACAATCAAGACCCGAACACCTTCTAACCTTCCTGGATGATGTTCTTGAGCTTTAGCAGATGTTGGAGGGTTTATTTTTCGTGTGGGGGCTATTATTGACGATTTTAGGGTTGAGGTTATGAGGTGCATGGGGCTTAAGATTGCCTAAATAGAGGATTAAAATCGGTTTTGGGCATTAGACAACGCCGAACAGCCGTTCGGAAAGAGTGAACGGCCGTTCACTCTTCCTCGGCTCGTTTCGCGCGATCCAATCCAATATGTTGCATGTTTTCTTCGATGTTTTCGTTATTTTGGACCATACCAAGCTTAACCCCATGTATTTAGATCCCAACCATCCTAACGGTTCATCGATTACGATTTTTAATAACACGTTTGGTTTAAATTCATGTAATCACATAACAGTTTACACATAGATTCACATAAACACGTAATTGCAATTAATATCAAACAATTAATTTACAATTATCTATTTTCTTAATTCACCAACGTTCAGCGTTCGATACTCGTATACATAGTTCTGTAATTCCCGAATTACCTCTATTATGCCGTTACTAGTCTATAACTGTGCAACGTGTGACTCACCTAACTAACCCTAGTTAAGTAGCATGCTGTAAATGTAAATAATGTTAACTAGAGTTTAGTTAAAGTAAGAACCTGAAAATGTGGGGTGTCACAAGATGTCACCATATTCGCTTGAAGAGCCAATATTGCCAGGCTTCTAACTCTTTCGACACTTAACCGCAAAAGAATCATGTTCCATCCACACTTTGTAAGATTTGTTGCAAAAAGGAAGAAACAACCGAACATCACTTATTGGTTCGCCATGTTAACTGTTGTATGGAAAAATGTTTTTAATTGGTGTAAGATCCCTCCCTTTTATGCCTTTAGATGTCTGGACATCCTACAAATCCACAATCATATATCCAGTTATGTAATCAAGAAGAATATGGTGAACTCAATCATCTTGGTCGCATGTTGGTCTATATCGAAAGCAAGGAATGAATGGTTTTCTCGAATAAGGTGGTGGATTCGGCTCGTTTGATTGAGGAGATCATCAAAACGTTGTTTTTTTTCCAGTTTTGACTGGGATCATTGGTGTATCTGTAGTCTTAGCTGATATGTAAATTGTGTTTTACGTCTATTTGTATATAGCCTTGCCCATTGGTATCATTTTATAAAATCAACAATTAAAAAAAAACTTGATAGTCTATAGAATATAGAATTTGGAAAACATTACGAAAGTCGATATTAGACTACAGATTAGGAAACCCATAATTTGTAATCAATTGTATTAACATGTTTCCTAGTATAGGCCCATGTAATCTCCTATATAATTTGGTGATCAATACAATGTAAATCAAGGGATTAAGCATAATAATCTATCATGGTATCAGCCATATAGATCCTAACCCTAATTTTTTTCTGCCGCCCCTATTCCTTCTCCGGCAAGCTTCTGCTATCGTCGCCCCTCTGCTGCTCCTTCTTCTCTTCTGTTTTTCATCCCTTCTCCCACCGAACCATGGACTCCAAACTCCACCCTGCTGTAACAGTAACATTTGCTCCGTTATTCCGATCATCCTACAAACGAACTCCTCACAGTACATTGTCGTGCCTTTCTTGTCTTAGACCACCTCCAACCTCGTCAATCACTCACCACCCTTGTTGCCTCCTCCGACAAACAAGCGGCTCCGACCACTCCCCCTCCTACCCTTGACTCTTTGGAGAGATTGGATGCCATAGTCCTTCAATGGATCTATGGCACCATCTCGAACGACCTTGTCAAAACCATCTTTAAAACCAATACCACCGCCCACCATGCCTGGACCACCCTCGAAGCCTTATTCCAAGACAACAAAGCCACCAGTGCCCTATACCTAAAACAAAAATTCAAATCCAGTCGCCTAGAAAACTTCACTAACATGGTTGAGTATTGTCAAGAGTTGAAAGTTTTAGCCGGTCAATTCTCCAACGTTGATGCTCCTGTGGATGACGACTCTTTGGTTCTTCAAACGCTAGCTAGCCTAACCGAAACCTATGAGAGCATAAGCATCGTCATCCATAACACCAAACCCTTACCCTCCTTTTACGAGGTTCGGTCACAACTTTGTATGAACGAATCTCGCAAACAGGAGCAAGCCAAGCATGCCGCCACAACTTTGTACATTGTGTCGGCTCAGGGATAAACCGAGTACTTAGACTTGTGGGCTTCCTCAAGAATTAAATCGCGTAAACCGCCAAAACGTGGCACCCAGATCCGATTGGCAAAATAAACCAAGCCATCAGACCTTGGTTCCAAAAGATTAACCATCTTGAACAATGACTCATTCTTTAGGTTCTCACCTTTCAGGGCTTCCTGATGGGCTTCACGAATACGGGTAGTGAGGTTCGCATGAATGGTAAAGCCTAGCACATGCACTCGCAGGATCTTGACTCGTTCCTTCCGGCTCAGGGCGTCAACCACAACGTTGGCCTTTCCCGAATGGTATTTAATCTCACAATCGTAGTCATTCAATAATTCAACCCATCTGTGTTGCCGCATATTCAGATCCTTCTGGTTGAAGATGTGTTGCAAGCTCTTGTGATCGGTGAAAATGGTGCACTTTGCACCATAAAGATAGTGCCTTCAAATCTTGAGGGCAAAGATTACTGCACCTAACTCTAGATCATGAGTGGTGTAATGTTTCTCATGGAACTTGAGTTGACGAGATGCGTAAGCGATAACCTTATTCCCCTGCATGAGTACACATCCAAGACCTTGATGAGAAGCATCGTAATAAACCACGCAATCATCGGTACCTTCGGGAAAAGAACCCTGCATGAGTACACATCCAAGACCTTGATGAGAAGCATCGCAATAAACGACGCAATCATCGGTACCTTCGGGAAGAGAAAGAATTGGAGCACTACACAATCGGTTCTTCAAAGCCTGAAATGTTTCTTCTTGCCTTACTCCCCAATCGAACTTCTTGTCTTTCTGCGTCAAGACTGTAAGTGGCTAGGCAATCTTAGAGAAGTTTTTGATGAACCATCGGTAATAACCAGCTAGACCCAAAAATTGTCGCACTTCGGTTGGGGGTTTTGGGCGCATCCCAATCTTTGATGGCTTCAATTTTGGTAGGATCAACTTGGATGCCCTTCTTGTTCACAATGTGACCAAGAAAATGAACTTCTCGAATCCAAAACTCGCATTTAGAGAATTTGGCAAACAATTTCTCGTTTTTGAGCAACTCCAAAATTAATCGAAGATGATGCTCGTGCTCATCCTGAGTTCGCGAGTAGATCAAGATGTCATCAATAAATACAATCACAAATTTGTCCATGTAGGGATTGCAGACACGATTCATAAGATCTATAAAAACCGCAGGAGAATTTGTCAAACCGAATGGCATGACCAAGAATTCATAATGCCCATAATGAGTTCAGGAAGCAGTCTTCGGGATGTCTTCTTCTTGGATCCGCAACTGGTGATACCCCGAATGCAATTCGATCTTTGAATAATAATTGGAACCCTGCAACTGGTCAAACAAATCGTCGATCCTTGGAAGTGGGTACTTATTCTTGATGGTCAGCTTGTTCAACTCTCAGTAGTTGATGCACATGCGAAAACTTATGTCCTTTTTCACGAACAAGACAGGTGCTCCCCACGGAGAAAAACTCAGGCGAATGAATCCTTTGTCTAACAAATCCTGAAGATGGTTAGACAATTCTTGCATCTCGGATGGTGCCAAACGATACAGAGTACAAGCTACTGGAGCTGGGACTAGGTCAATACGAAACTCGACTTATCGTGGCGGTGGCAGCCCCTGCAAATCTTCTCGAAAGACTTTGGGATAGTCTCGCACTACTAGTATGTCCTCGAGTTTTCAATCTTTAGCTTTTTGTTCAACAACGTGTGCCAGGAATGCGACACAACCTTTCCTTAAACATTTCTGCGCCTTGATGCAAGATATGACTCGAAGAGCAGATCCACTACGGGCTCCTCGAATCGAGAGGTTTTCACCATCGGAAAAGGGGATACGAACCAATTTCTCGTGGTAGACGACTCTGCATGATGCTTGGATAACCAATCCATGCCGATAACAACATCGAAACTACCCAACTGAATAGGTAGCAGATCAATACAGAAAACACGGTCACCAAGTTACAAAGCACAATCCCTAATAACTTCTTCAGACGAAATTAACTTACCATTGGTTAATTCTATGGTATAATGTGTGTCCAACTTACTTGATTCTAATCCAAGGGAATTCTTAAAGTCGGTCGACACAAAGCTAAAATCAGCGCCTGAATAAAAAAGAACCGATGCATAATGGTTTTTAAGGAGAAACGTGTAACAACCGGCAAAAATAAGGTAATTCCGTACTGATTAATTAATATATGATTAACGTAATTAAATGCAATAATGTGTGATTTAATTAGCAAGGCCTTAGGAGATAGCAATTTCCAAATAATGCATAGGTGTGCATACGTTTAATGGTAAAACATGATTGGATCATGTGCGAATAAACTATCCGGTACGGACGTTGGCAATTATCCGGTAATAATTAAATAAACGAAAAGGATCCCGGACACCCAGGATATAAAATAAAGGGTAGTTTCATAAAATATATTGAGTTTTGGAACCCCAAAACCATGAGTGGAAACGTCTCATACAAATCTCCCGATAACGAATAAAGTGCGCGTACCGCACCCGATACGCGCATAACTCATAATTTCACCCGGTAAAAGCCTAAATAACCAATCAACGCTTAAATTAGACTATATTTAAGGGTTATTAAAGGTATTTTTAATGTCCGAATAACGCGTGATTAAAACCCGAAAAATACCCGAACGACACCCGAACGACGGGGAATTAAACTTAACAAGTATTGGGTAAATATTTGGAGTTGTGGACCCCACCCAACCCACAAAGGGGGCCGGCCTAGATGGCCTATTTGTGTCCATGCATGTGTTTTAATAATAATCATCTACAACTCTAAGTATTAAGCATGCATGGGATAAGACAAAGATGTAAGATACACAAGTACAAAAGCATGCAACACTTTGTCCCTCCTTTATCAAAATTTCGGCCCTTGGCCTTAATAATCCAAGACAAAAGCTAATGATCATCACCTAAGTACATACACATGCTTGTAAGTAAATCTTATATAAAGATTATAAGAGATTACAAAGATTTATCAAGATTTGCAAGCAACCTCCTAATCATACATACATACACGGCACAACACACACACACACATATCATATCTTTCCAAAAATCCCAAGTACACAACTCAATCCTCCATAAGATTACTTGAATCTTTGGAATGATTACATGTGGTAAGATTATATAAACATGTGCTAGAATACTTACACATTCAATCTTTCTTCTTCCTTTTCTTCTCCTTGAGCCGTAAACCATACCCCCCCATATACACATTTCTTTCAAGTTTTTACATCTCCAAATCACTCAAAACAATCCATCATCCAAACCCCTATTGTGTGTTTCAAGCTTGGAGCTTAACCATTAAGGAAGAACACACTAAACCCCTCTCAAAATCCAAGGTTTTGTCTTCCCTAGCCTTGTGCTAGTAGTAAGCTTCTTAACCTTGTTTTTTATTATTATTATTCATGTATGTGTTCTTAGAAGCAATTTGTACATGAAGGGTTTAAAAGGTGGTTTGAACATAATCTTTAATAGGTTTTACTTGTGTAAAATAGATGATTAAAGATATGTAAATAAAACATGGATTTGATGATGATAAAGTAGTGTTTTGTAAATATATAAAGTTTACACTTAAACTAAGTAGGATGATGATTTGGTTAAGATTTGTGGAATAAACTTGAATGTATTAAAAAGTAGTGTTAATCATCTTAAAATGATCACCTAAGTTATAATATATGGTGGAACATGTTAGAAGTTCAAGAATAAAGAAGATGAAAAATTAAAGTTACTTACTTAGAAGGATGATATTTTGTTAAAATGAGCAAATACATAAAACACACATACAAGTAGCCTTACATATGGAATATAAGACTAACAAAAGTGTTTTGATACAAAAATAACTTACCAATAAAAAGTTGGATCTTCAAAGTCTACTATTTTGAGTGAAAAATGTTAACTTTGGAAGTTAGAGTGGAAAAATGCAACATTTGAAAGTTAAGGGACTAATATTGTAACTTTGAAAGTTAGAGGACTAAAATGGATATTTTAGAAACTATTAGTCCAAAAATGCAAGGATGGAAAGTTTGGTGTCAAAAGTGTAAGCAATAAACTTCTAAGGATGATTTTGGTAAATACTAGTAGATACTTGGGTATTTTGTATAAAAGTATATTTTTGAAAGTTATAAAAATATGGATGGTATTAACATAAGGATTTTTATAAAATAGAGATTTTATAAAAATATTAAACAAACTTGAGAAACTTATACAAAAATGAATACTTTTATATAAATGGGAATATAAAAGTGTTGGAAACATTTTTGTAGTTAAGTTAACAAGTTGAGTTAAAAATACATAAGTATTTCAAACCTTCCAAGTAACTTGTGTTAAGAGGAAGAAATATGGATAATATTTCTATAAAACACATGTTGGGAAAAACTTGGGGAAATTAACTATTCGAGCTAAGATATCGAACTAAGACGCGTTAACGAACCGTACACGGACAAAACATGAGAAAAATGCCATTGCGGCAAGATAAGAAAATATATATATTTTTTTTAGAAGTAAAATATATATATACATCATGGGTGAAAAATGATAAACACTTTCCTAAGTGTTGAAGGAATTATTCGTGGGAGAAAAATATAACGTAAACAAGTAAGACGTTAAACAAACGTATATACTTAACAAGAAAAATTACACATTTATATATATATGTACGCTCGTCTCGGCAAAATTCTAGTATATCTACTTAATGGGAAAGTAGATATGTGGGGAGGAAAGCCGCGATGAGTAGACAAAGATATATATATGTGTATGCCGCGCCGACAAGACCCTAATATATTTATTTGAATGGGAAAATAAATATACGGTATGGTGAGTTGAATCGGGTGTTAAGAATGTACAATCGAACGACAAGATCTTAGTATATTTGTTTAAATGGGAAAACAAATGTGCGGCAAAGTGAGTCGGGTTGAGTGTTGAAATATATATTATATCGAGCGATGCGATCTTAAGTGTAATTATTTAAATGGGAAAATAATTATATGTTAAGTGAAGTCGAGTCGATGATAATAAGGTACAAGTTAAGGAAATATTAACAAGAGTAATATATAACTTGTAACGCAAAGGGGTAATCTAACGCCAACGAAACCTAGGATGCTCGCTGAATTAAACGGGATTTGGAATAACTTGTGGTCGGGAGTTGGGTGTACAACTTGCCAAGGCACATGCGCTATAGGAATAGTGACTTACACGTCTAGGACGTTTGTAGGTGCGAGACCACCCATTTGCTATCTACCTTTTGAGCCGGACACTGATTCAGGTGAGTCTCACGGCCCCATTTTAAACTATTTTTACGTTTTCGGGGGAAAGATATGTTAGGGAAAATGTTTGACGGATTAGTTACTTGAGGTGTGACCGCCACTCGGGGTTGAGTCCTCGCCTCTATAATCATTTATTCGAAGTATGAAACCGGAGGAATATTTGAATAGTACTATTGGTGCCTGACAAGGCCCACCCCTAATCGATAGCGCCGATTATGCATTAGTGTATGCCTGGGGTGCATATATTCTGAACTTAAGTCGTGGGAAGCCGAGTAACGACTTGGAGCGGGGCATTATTATTATACGTCTTGGTTTGATTATAGCCTCAAGTAGAATTATAGGAATTTGCAACTCCTATATATTGTCACAACATGGTATTTCCCAAGTATTCAAGTTTTAGAAACTAAAAACCTGTGAACTCACCAATATATTTATATTGACGAAATTTTAAACATATCTTTCAGGTAACTAAGTGAAGACTGACATGGTGGGCCGGGTCGTGGAATTCTCCTTGAGGCGTCGGATATTTTGTGGGGTTTCACTCTTATTTCCCAAGGCTGTGGGATATATTTGAGAAACCTCATCTATTATGTTAAAAACTATTTACTTGGTGTGTAATATTTGAACAAGATTTGACGCCTAAATAAATGACCCATTTTCTTAAATTACTTGTGTTTAGCATTAACCTTGACTTTATGCTCTTGAACCGTCGCGCCACGTGTTTCCGCCATTGTCGTGGTGTGACAGAAAGTGGTATCAGAGCCAAGGTTATAGCGAACTAGAGTATTTTCTTTAAAAACTAGACTATAACCGGATTTGGTTCAAATAATAAAGTTTTCAAAAGAAAAAATATGTAAAGATGCTAAACGCAATAAAGTAATTTTTTCAAGAAGCATTGGGCATGAGGAGATTCCGACCAAGCCAGCCATGGGTATTGTTATGCATTAGCGTGAAATTAGAAGTTAGGAAGGTTACTGATAACGTATGCCATAACTATCTAATTCAAAAAAAAATTCATATATATTAGTACGGTTCTTTTGCCAGGGATGTCAGACACAGACGCAGGGAGCGTAGCACCGAGCTACGATAGCAGTATTCAGATTATCCCAGCGCCGCCAGCAGAGCCGATCGAGGTTGTGGTACTCGATTCGGAGGATGACGAGATGGAGATTGACGCCGCCGTGGAGGGCGCAGGAGGAGATAGCTCGGATGAGACTGACCCGAGCGAGGACCCGGCGTGGGCCCCCGCTGAGGGCGACGTGGCCGACCTACCTATGGTCGAGGCACCACAGGCTGACTTGCCTATAGTGCCATTCCAGGCAGCGCCACTGCCAGTACTGCCCCTCCAGGCCATCAGAGACTTTCTAGAGGGCTGTGCAGGTCCATCGAGGCCTGTCCCCGCGCAGTCAGGTACCGTTGAGTCTCCCTATGACCGACACGCACCTGTCGACCGTGAGCCCTCACCTACCCCACTTATCCCCGTACCCCCGGGCATGATGCTCGTGCCCGTTCCCCGAGGACACAACGGGTGGATTTCTGATGACTCCGACGATGAGTCGACCGCATCGGTGGAGCACATTGCTGTGCCGATCCCACCAGCAGACCAGGAGGAGCACGTCGCTCCGGTGATCGAGCATGCCACTATTGCACCAGCTACCCTACCCACCATACCCGAGCCCGTACACCAGGATGGGCCAGTTCCTACTGGGCACATCCTGGAGGGGAGCCCTGCCCGCAGCTCGGAGCTGCACCGGGCGGGCATGACGGCATACGCCACTGCGAGCCCTCCCACACCCACCATAGTGGTGTCCACCCCAGAGTGGGCCACTATCTCAGAGCCCCTCTTGGCCCCCTTGGCCGAGCTTGTACCACCACCCACCATAGCCATGACACTACCGATCCCCACTGTGCCCAGCATGCCACCTGCACCGTATCCTCTGGGTGCAGGGGACCCCTACATGATACCCCCACACTTTACCCCCAGTCCACAGGGTTTTGCCCCGATATTTTTCCACACACCGATACCAGACCCCTTTGGCCCATTCCAGTCAGTTCACCCAGATATACCCGGACCATCCCAGCCACCTAGGGTGACACCCCTATCTGGACCAGCATGGACCTCTGCCATCACACTGGAGCGAGACTTTCAGACCCTCGCCAATACGGTGCAGCGCACCGTGAACCAGGTAGAGCAGCAGACACGATTGATGTGGACGCGGATGATCGATGCCCGTGATGCCTTAGCGCATTACGCGGAAGAGTTGTTGCGCATGGATGCGCAATGCGGGATTACTGGAGATGCGCATTTGGCACATCGACAGTTCTTATATGAGCGCATCACGGAGATTAGCATGACTATCAGTGTGCATGCACCGCAGTATCAGTTCCCTCCGCCACCGCCACAGTAGGGATGCATCAGGGATGCATGGAAGAATCACCAGCTCATGTACTTAGTAGCAGCAGTATGGTAGTATAGCACGGGTTATGACACTCGTCTGCATTTTGCCTAGCCGTACGGGTACGACGGCACATGATATGATGTTTTATTTATTTCAAAAACAATGTATTGTATGAGGGATGTATTCCCCATTTTGTTATTATGAACAAGCATTGTACTAGTACTATTGAAATTAATGAAAAATCTTATTATTATGATGGTGAAATATGTTGTTGTCTACGATTAATATTGCTTACTCCATATATTGTGATTCGTGTGATTGGATGGTGATATTGTGTTGATTACTATTTATTCCGTATGATGTGTTGGTATGTTGTGTGATGACATGGTGTTGGTTAATTGTGTTCAGATTCTGGTTTGTTATTTATATATTGTATAAATGTTTGCCAAATTAACCTTTGATAATTATTATTGAAGAAAATGGCACCAGCCACCAGAAGCAACAGCGGTGCAGACGGACTGCCCGCTACACCCGCTGAACTCGAGACACTGATCTCGGAGCGCATAGCCCGCGCCATCGCAGAACATGAAGCCGCCCGCTCTGAACACTCGCATGACAGGACAGGGAGCGAACGACGAGAAACCTCCCCTATTGGTAAGAGGTTTAAGAATAAATGAAAAAGTGATGGGAGAGTATTTCGAAACTCCTGTCCCATAATAACATACTACATTACTATTACAGGAACAGCCTCAGGAGAGCGCGGCTGCACTTTCAAAGCTTTCTTGGACTGTAAGCCGATTAACTTCAACGGCACTGAGGGATCCATAGGCCTGGTCAAGTGGTTCGAAAAGACCGAGGCAGTTATCCGCATCAGTGGGTGCACCCCTCGACAGTCCGTCATGTACTCCACCAACCTGTTTCTGGATCAGGCACTAACCTGGTGGAATGACCAAGTACAGTCGTTAGGAGATGACGCTGCATACTCCCTATCATGGGCGGCACTAAAAGAACTTATGATTGCCGAATACCGCCCGGCAAGTGAGGTACAGAAGCTGGAAACCGAATTCTGGAACCATACTATGGTAGGAGCAGATGTTACTGGGTACACGTCTCGATTTCATGATCTCGCTCGACTAGTACCTCGTTTGGTTACACCAGAGACTAACAAGATAGAGCGCTACTTGTTCGGGTTAGCACCGCAGATACGCAGCATGGTCACCTCTTCCAAGCCCACGACCATGCGCGAGGCTATTGATCTTGCACTAAGCCTCACTGAAGACGCTATCCGAATGGGTACCTTGATCCGACAGGTTTCGGGACTGAAAATTTCTGAAGCGAGCAGTGTGGAAGGTAAGAACCAGGGAACAAGTTCAGCAGTGGTGACAAATGAACAGGGAAACAAACCAAGGTTTGGGAAACGTAAACGGGAGGAAGGAAAGAAGGATGGAGCATCAGGTAGCTCCAACAAGAAGGGGAAAGGGTATGTCGCCACAGGGCGTGGGAACGGTGGAAAACAGGGCAACCGGGGGAGAAATAATGGGATGACATGTGGGAAGTGCCACCGATCGGGACACAAGACGGAAGAGTGCCGGTCAGGAGCACCGAAAAATGGAGGAGCTAGACCCTGCTTCGCTTGGGGGTCACTTGACCATTGGAAGAAGGACTGCCCCAAGGTCAACAACCAAGCCCGCGGGCGGGCGTTTGTGATTGGAGCCGGTGATGCACGACAGGACCCCAATGTGGTCACTGGTACGTTTCCTCTTAATGGTCATTATGCCTCTGTATTATTTGATACCGGTGCTGACTTTAGCTTCGTATCCATTGAGTTTAAAAGATTACTTGGGCTAAAAACTAGAAAACTAGATACACCCTACTCCATAGAACTGGCTAATGGTAAAACTATTGAAACGGGAGAAGTAGCGAAAGATTGCAAATTAGAACTCTGTGGGCACGAGTTTGGGATTGATCTTTTACCAGTTGTATTGGGAAGTTTTGACATAGTTGTTGGCATGGACTGGTTGTCCGCGCACCATGCCGTCGTGGTTTGCAACGATAAAGTCATTCAAGTCCCTCTCGCAAGCGGTGAAACTCTCTCAATTCAAGGGGAAAGACACGGGACGCCGCTAAGGATTATTTCAAGCATGAAGGCTCGTAAGTGTCTAAGAAAAGGGCTTGTCGCATTCTTGGCACACGTAGTGGACAAGAAAGCCGACGAGCGAAAGTTGGAAGATATTCCGATAGCCAGAGATTTTCCTGACGTATTCCCAGAAGATTTGCCGGGGTTGCCACCACCTCGACAAGTCGAGTTCCGCATCGACCTCGTTCCTGGAGCTGCTCCCGTGGCACGATCGCCATACCGCCTAGCTCCATCAGAGATGCAGGAGCTGTCCAGCCAGCTACAAGAATTGTTGGACAAGGGTTTTATAAGACCGAGTTTCTCACCTTGGGGAGCTCCCGTCTTATTTGTGAAGAAGAAGGATGGCACATTTCGCATGTGCATCGACTATCGAGAGTTGAACAAGCTAACCATCAAGAATCGCTATCCTCTCCCCAGGATCGACGATTTATTTGATCAGCTCCAAGGATCTAGCTTTTACTCCAAGATTGATCTAAGGTCCGGCTACCATCAGTTGCGTATCCAAGAGGAAGATGTACCAAAGACGGCCTTCAGAACTCGATATGGGCATTATGAATTTTTGGTAATGCCATTCGGCTTAACCAACGCACCAGCAGTTTTCATGGATCTAATGAACCGCGTGTGTAAGCCATACTTGGATAAATTCGTCATTGTTTTCATCGATGACATTTTGATCTATTCACGCACTAAGGAAGACCACGAGAATCACCTTCGATTAATCCTTGAAGTATTACGCAAAGAGAAGCTATATGCTAAGTTTTCAAAGTGCGACTTTTGGATTCGAGAAGTCCACTTCCTAGGTCACGTGGTGAATGAGAAGGGCATACATGTCGATCCAGCCAAGATCGAGGCAATTAAAAATTGGGAAGCCCCTCGAACTCCTACCGAAGTACGACAATTTCTTGGCCTCGCGGGTTATTACAGAAGGTTCATCGAGGACTTTTCTAAGATAGCACAAGCTTTAACCATGTTAACCCAAAAGGATAAGAAGTTCGAGTGGACGGAAAAGCAAGAGGCAGCGTTCCAATTACTAAAAGACAAGTTATGTGGCGCTCCGATACTATCACTCCCCGATGGTACGGAAGAGTTTGTGGTTTACTGTGACGCCTCGCATCAAGGCTTAGGATGCGTATTAATGCAACGGGAAAAAGTGATAGCATATGCTTCCAGGCAACTAAAAATCCATGAGAAGAACTACACTACACATGATTTGGAATTAGGTGCAGTGGTATTCGCTCTCAAGATATGGAGGCACTACTTATATGGAACCAAGTGCACGATTTTCACTGATCATAAGAGTTTGCAACACATCTTTGATCAGAAGGATTTGAATATGCGACAACGGCGATGGGTTGAATTATTAAACGATTACGATTGTGAGATAAAGTACCATCCCGGTAAGGCGAACGTCGTGGCTGACGCCTTAAGTCGCAAGGAACGGGTTAAGCCGTTGCGTGTTCGAGCTTTGGGTTTGACTATCCACACGAATCTGACTGAACGAATTCGTGAAGCTCAAGTCAACGCCCTTAAACCCGAGAATGTCAAAGGTGAAAGGTTACGGAAGATGGTTGACTCACTGGAACCAAAGGTGGACCAGACCCTGTATTTCATGAATAGAATTTGGGTTCCAGTATACGGGGGATTGCGTGAACTAGTATTGGCCGAAGCTCACAGTTCTAGATATTCGGTTCACCCTGGTGTAGACAAGATGTTCCACGATTTGAAAGGATTTTATTGGTGGCCAAACTTCAAGAGAGATATAGCGGCTTATGTTGCGCGATGCTTGACTTGTGCAAAGGTCAAAGCAGAGCATCAAAGACCATCCGGCTTGCTCCAGCAACCGGAAATACCTGAATGGAAATGGGAACGAATTACCATGGATTTCATTTCTGAGTTGCCCAGGACGACGAGCGGCCATAATAAGATTTGGGTAATTGTTGATCGATTGACAAAATCCGCACACTTCCTTCCGATCCGCGAAACGGATGGACTAGAAAAGTTGGCCCGTTTGTATATCAAGGAAATAGTATCTAAGCATGGTGTACCTACGTCCATCATCTCCGATCGAGATGGTCGTTTCACCTCAAGATTTTGGGAAAGTTTGAATGATGCCCTGGGTACTCGCCTTGACATGAGTACCGCATATCATCCCCAAACCGATGGTCAAAGTGAACGGACCATCCAGACTCTAGAAGATATGTTGCGGGCATGTGCGATTGATTTTGGTGGAAATTGGGATACACACTTGCCATTGGCAGAGTTTTCTTATAACAACAGTTATCATACGAGCATTCAAGCTGCACCGTTTGAAGCTCTGTATGGACGCAAGTGTCGATCTCCGTTATGTTGGGCTGAAGTTGGAGAAAAACAGCTCACCGGGCCTGAAATTGTTCAAGAGACAACGGACAAGATCTTCTTGATAAAGGAACGTCTCAAGGCGGCTCGTGACCGCCAGAAAAGCTACGCCGACATGAGACGAAAACCTTTGGAATTTCAAGTTGGTGACAAGGTCTTACTAAAGGTGTCACCTTGGAAAGGTGTCGCGCGCTTTGGAAAGCGCGGAAAACTGAACCCGCGATATGTAGGACCGTTTGAAATCTTGTCCAGGGTAGGCCCGGTGGCATACAAACTCAAGTTGCCTCAAGAGCTCAGTGGAGTACACGACACATTCCACGTGTCAAACTTAAAGAAGTGTTTATCCGACGAAACCCTCATCATCCCTGCTGAAGAAATCCAAATTGACGACAAGTTACATTTTGTTGAAGAACCAATCGAGGTAACCGATTGGAAGGTCCAAAAACTAAGACGCAGCAAGATCAGATTGGTCAAAGTGCGCTGGAATGCCAAGCGTGGACCGGAGTTCACGTGGGAAAGGCTGGACCGAATGAAGCAAAAGTATCCCGCCCTATTCGAGAAGACATCTATACCGGAGAACTCGAAGTGAATTCCGGGACGGAATTCTCTTAACGGGGGGAGAATGTAACAACCGGCAAAAATAAGGTAATTCCGTACTGATTAATTAATATATGATTAACGTAATTGAATGCAATAATGTGTGATTTAATTAGCAAGGCCTTAGGAGATAGCAATTTCCAAATAATGCATAGGTGTGCATACGTTTAATGGTAAAACATGATTGGATCATGTGCGAATAAACTATCCGGTACGGACGTTGGCAATTATCCGGTAATAATTAAATAAACGAAAAGGATCCCGGACACCCAGGATATAAAATAAAGGGTAGTTTCATAAAATATATTGAGTTTTGGAACCCCAAAACCATGAGTGGAAACGTCTCATACAAATCTCCCGATAACGAATAAAGTGCGCGTACCGCACCCGATACGCGCATAACTCATAATTTCACCCGGTAAAAGCCTAAATAACCAATCAACGCTTAAATTAGACTATATTTAAGGGTTATTAAAGGTATTTTTAATGTCCGAATAACGCGTGATTAAAACCCGAAAAATACCCGAACGACACCCGAACGACGGGGAATTAAACTTAACAAGTATTGGGTAAATATTTGGAGTTGTGGACCCCACCCAACCCACAAAGGGGGCCGGCCTAGATGGCCTATTTGTGTCCATGCATGTGTTTTAATAATAATCATCTACAACTCTAAGTATTAAGCATGCATGGGATAAGACAAAGATGTAAGATACACAAGTACAAAAGCATGCAACACTTTGTCCCTCCTTTATCAAAATTTCGGCCCTTGGCCTTAATATTCCAAGACAAAAGCTAATGATCATCACCTAAGTACATACACATGCTTGTAAGTAAATCTTATATAAAGATTATAAGAGATTACAAAGATTTATCAAGTTTTGCAAGCAACCTCCTAATCATACATACATACACGGCACAACACACACACACACATATCATATCTTTCCAAAAATCCCAAGTACACAACTCAATCCTCCATAAGATTACTTGAATCTTTGGAATGATTACATGTGGTAAGATTATATAAACATGTGCTAGAATACTTACACATTCAATCTTTCTTCTTCCTTTTCTTCTCCTTGAGCCGTAAACCATACCCCCCATATACACATTTCTTTCAAGTTTTTACATCTCCAAATCACTCAAAACAATCCATCATCCAAACCCCTATTGTGTGTTTCAAGCTTGGAGCTTAACCATTAAGGAAGAACACACTAAACCCCTCTCAAAATCCAAGGTTTTGTCTTCCCTAGCCTTGTGCTAGTAGTAAGCTTCTTAACCTTGTTTTTGATTATTATTATTCATGTATGTGTTCTTAGAAGCAAGTTGTACATGAAGGGTTTAAAAGGTGGTTTGAACATAATCTTTAATAGGTTTTACTTGTGTAAAATAGATGATTAAAGATATGTAAATAAAACATGGATTTGATGATGATAAAGTAGTGTTTTGTAAATATATAAAGTTTACACTTAAACTAAGTAGGATGATGATTTGGTTAAGATTTGTGGAATAAACTTGAATGTATTAAAAAGTAGTGTTAATCATCTTAAAATGATCACCTAAGTTATAATATATGGTGGAACATGTTAGAAGTTCAAGAATAAAGAAGATGAAAAATTAAAGTTACTTACTTAGAAGGATGATATTTTGTTAAAATGAGCAAATACATAAAACACACATACAAGTAGCCTTACATATGGAATATAAGACTAACAAAAGTGTTTTGATACAAAAATAACTTACCAATAAAAAGTTGGATCTTCAAAGTCTACTATTTTGAGTGAAAAATGTTAACTTTGGAAGTTAGAGTGGAAAAATGCAACATTTGAAAGTTAAGGGACTAATATTGTAACTTTGAAAGTTAGAGGACTAAAATGGATATTTTAGAAACTATTAGTCCAAAAATGCAAGGATGGAAAGTTTGGTGTCAAAAGTGTAAGCAATAAACTTCTAAGGATGATTTTGGTAAATACTAGTAGATACTTGGGTATTTTGTATAAAAGTATATTTTTGAAAGTTATAAAAATATGGATGGTATTAACATAAGGATTTTTATAAAATAGAGATTTTATAAAAATATTAAACAAACTTGAGAAACTTATACAAAAATGAATACTTTTATATAAATGGGAATATAAAAGTGTTGGAAACATTTTTGTAGTTAAGTTAACAAGTTGAGTTAAAAATACATAAGTATTTCAAACCTTCCAAGTAACTTGTGTTAAGAGGAAGAAATATGGATAATATTTCTATAAAACACATGTTGGGAAAAACTTGGGGAAATTAACTATTCGAGCTAAGATATCGAACTAAGACGCGTTAACGAACCGTACACGGACAAAACATGAGAAAAATGCCATTGCGGCAAGATAAGAAAATATATATATTTTTTTTTAGAAGTAAAATATATATATACATCATGGGTGAAAAATGATAAACACTTTCCTAAGTGTTGAAGGAATTATTCGTGGGAGAAAAATATAACGTAAACAAGTAAGACGTTAAACAAACGTATATACTTAACAAGAAAAATTACACATTTATATATATATGTACGCTCGTCTCGGCAAAATTCTAGTATATCTACTTAATGGGAAAGTAGATATGTGGGGAGGAAAGCCGCGACGAGTAGACAAAGATATATATATGTGTATGCCGCGCCGACAAGACCCTAATATATTTATTTGAATGGGAAAATAAATATACGGTATGGTGAGTTGAATCGGGTGTTAAGAATGTACAATCGAACGACAAGATCTTAGTATATTTGTTTAAATGGGAAAACAAATGTGCGGCAAAGTGAGTCGGGTTGAGTGTTGAAATATATATTATATCGAGCGATGCAATCTTAAGTGTAATTATTTAAATGGGAAAATAATTATATGTTAAGTGAAGTCGAGTCGATGATAATAAGGTACAAGTTAAGGAAATATTAACAAGAGTAATATATAACTTGTAACGCAAAGGGGTAATCTAACGCCAACGAAACCTAGGATGCTCGCTGAATTAAACGGGATTTGGAATAACTTGTGGTCGGGAGTTGGGTGTACAACTTGCCAAGGCACATGCGCTATAGGAATAGTGACTTACACGTCTAGGACGTTTGTAGGTGCGAGACCACCCATTTGCTATCTACCTTTTGAGCCGGACACTGATTCAGGTGAGTCTCACCGCCCCATTTTAAACTATTTTTACGTTTTCGGGGGAAAGATATGTTAGGGAAAATGTTTGACGGATTAGTTACTTGAGGTGTGACCGCCACTCGGGGTTGAGTCCTCGCCTCTATAATCATTTATTCGAAGTATGAAACCGGAGGAATATTTGAATAGTACTATTGGTGCCTGACAAGGCCCACCCCTAATCGATAGCGTCGATTATGCATTAGTGTATGCCTGGGGTGCATATATTCTGAACTTAAGTCGTGGGAAGCCGAGTAACGACTTGGAGCGGGGCATTATTATTATACGTCTTGGTTTGATTATAGCCTCAAGTAGAATTATAGGAATTTGCAACTCCTATATATTGTCACAACATGGTATTTCCCAAGTATTCAAGTTTTAGAAACTAAAAACCTGTGAACTCACCAATATATTTATATTGACGAAATTTTAAACATATCTTTCAGGTAACTAAGTGAAGACTGACATGGTGGGCCGGGTCGTGGAATTCTCCTTGAGGCGTCGGATATTTTTTGGGGTTTCACTCTTATTTCCCAAGGCTGTGGGATATATTTGAGAAACCTCATCTATTATGTTAAAAACTATTTACTTGGTGTGTAATATTTGAACAAGATTTGACGCCTAAATAAATGACCCATTTTCTTAAATTACTTGTGTTTAGCATTAACCTTGACTTTATGCTCTTGAACCGTCGCGCCACGTGTTTCCGCCATTGTCGTGGTGTGACAAAACGTACCGGTAACCACATTAGGATCTTCGCGTGCTTCATTGGCACCTAGCACGAATGCTCGTCTACGAGCTTGATCCTTAGCTTTAGGGAAATCCTTGTGGAAATGACCGGTCACACCACATTCAAAACACTCATTTTGGCATGGGGAGTGTTGGTGGTTTTAGCCTTGCAGTTAGCAGTTTGGTGACCTCGATGGTTGCAGTTTTTACACAGGATACTCTCACACGTGCCGACATGATGATAGTCGCATTTGCTGCAGTAAGGATGGGGCCCATTGTACTTGCGTCTGGGCTCCTCAGCAGCAGTGGCAACAAAAACCTTCACAGTGTCCTGGCACTTGTAGGAGGAGTTCTTTCCCATCTTGGAGTTAGACCACTTGCGCTTTTTTCCAGAACTCTCGCCTGCAACTACAACCTTCTGGTTGAATGAACCCATACGGACAGCATCATCGGTAAGACTATGAGCTAAAGTAACAGCATTCTAGAAGGTGGTGGGTGCAGACGCAGTGACCATGCTTCGAATTTTAGGAGATAAGCCCCAGATATAACGCTCAACCCTCTTGAATTCGGGAGTGACCATATGAGGCACAAGTCGAGAGAGTTCATGGAAACGGGTAGTGTAAGCAGTCACATTAGCATCCACTATAGAGAGGTTCCAAAATTTTACTTCCAGCTTTTGCAGTTTGCTCCTTGGACAATATTTCTCCATGAGTAAAGCCTTGAGATCGGCCCAAGTAAGATTGTAAGCCGCGTCTCTACCCAAGGTTTGTATTTGCAGATTCCACCATGTGAGGGCTTCATCTTGGAAAGTGCTAGTAGAGTACTTCACTTTTTGGTCCTCGGAACAACCGCTGATTTCAAGAACTCACTAAGTCTTTTCGATCCAACAAACAATCCCAACGACACCCTCGGTACCACGAATAATCCATGGTTTGCAAGCCATGAAAGTTTTGTATGAGCATCCCCAAATAGGGTTTTCAACTTCTGTGTACACAATAGTAAATATCATTAACACAAAGTCTCGCGATGGAGTAGTAAGTAGAGAATTTAGGCCTAAAATTCATATCGTTATCCGTTTTGCTACCCCTTCGACGACCAGTACTTCCTGAACCTCCGCTAGAATCGGCTCGAGCTGCGTCATGTCGAGCAATTGCCTCGAGAATTACCCTAGCCAGCTCAGCGGAAGTGGCCGGTAGTTGTTCGCCATCGTTTGTTCGTGCAGATTGTCGGGTTTGCATGATTCCCTTCTAATATGACACATATCAAAAGTGTAAGACACATATTTCATGAATATTTTCGCTCATACAAATGTAACAATCAAATATAACCACGCATAGAAAGTCAATCACAACCACAAGTTAGTCGCATAATCCATACATAGATCAAAGTGCATAAATGTCAAAGTACAAAAGATAAGTGGCCTAGCCGCAATAGTCTAAGCTACAAACATAAAACATCATAACACAAAGTACAACCACAAACAACCTATGAAGATGATGGTGGAAAAGCAGCAGCAACAGTAACAACTACATCCCTCATGCGCTGGTCCGTCACTGCCATCCTCCTCTCCAAGGCCTCCAATCATCTCTCTGCCTCCACTCTCCCCACAGCTGCGGCTAGCCTCCCCTGCTCGGCCTTTGATGCTCAATCCTACAGCTCTCGAATGAGAACACCCATAGCTACCAGTTGCACGTCATGGGATAGAAGAACGCCGCGCATGGTGTAAAGTGGTCTCCTGAAAGATCCTCCCAGTGTCATCGCCTCACGATCATCCTCCTCGTCCCGATGGGCCAAGTCGCCTGTGAGACTGGGGAGGAAAGGTCGCTTGTGGTCCTGGGAACGCTTCCTCAACCTCTAGGATGGTGTGGGCATCAGCACGGGTGCCACCACAGCACGTGGCTCTGATATAGGGTCAACAGGTAGGTTAGGCTCGCCGGTAGAGACAGGGTCGGCGGGCAACGAAGAGACCGGGGAACGGGCGGGAATGGCGAGGACAATCGTCTGTCGCACCCTCTTACGGGGCATGTACTTCTAGAGAGTACGACCCGAGAAGTCGATGCGATAAATAGGGACTAGGCTCGAGGCAGAGTGGGGGATGGGAGGTGTCACTGTAGAAGGGACGTCCGGATCAGCAAGGGAAGGAGGGACGTCGTCCTTAGTGTCATCTTCGGAGACATGTCTCACTACGAGTGCATGGTCCACATCCATGTCGGAGTTGGAGATCCAACCTCCTCCATGATGAGGGAAATCAGGGCCTCGTAGGGTACTGGGGCCGGCTTGGTAAGCTGAACGTTCTCCTCTAAGGTCACGTCAACAAGATAGTCGAGCTCGGAGTCAGATGAGATGGTGAGGTCAACTAATATGGCCATGATCCTGTCAAACACATGCACATACATATGAATGAACATGTATGCAAATAAATGAACTACTATACCCATGCGTCATCGTGGAGTAGCTTGAGACTTGAGAGGTGCAAGGCGATGTAATGTGGTACTTTGTGAAAATGTTTCAAAAATGTTTTGGGTTATAGTTAACTCAAAAAGAATCTTAGTTCGATATAACCTTATGCTCTGATACCAATTAGTCACACCCCGCCAAGGCGGAAACACAGGAATGTGATTCGAAAGGTTTTCAAGCACAAGGTTCGAGCAACACACATAATTTAGTTAAAATAGATACCATCAAAAGATGGATGATGTCATATATTATTGAAATAACTAAACATTGTCTGAGAAACTATGAAAATGTCTGAAAACACATGACTCTAAACACCTGGATAACATGTGACTGACACAACACATCCCTGACGGTACCACCTAGTGTTAGCTCAAACCTCTCTCTCTCAAGTTCCTGATCTCCATAATTAATTACCTGAAAAAGACGCACGAAAGATTTGTCAACAATAATGTCAGTGAGTTCACAGGTTTTAATGTACTATGTAGAGTGCTCATGTAATTCATGTATAACCAATCATAGGCTAGCTAAGCGAATGATTTCTGTGCAAACCATGAGTCCCATAACTAAACCTCTTGACTTGTTGTGCCTCGTGCATTGTACAACAATGGCAATGTATGTATAGTAGAATACTAACACTCTTTTCTATGTACCCGGTTAGAGCGACTAACCAAGAGTGGGGGTGCCAACCCAGTAGATCTATTAAAGTGTTCCATGGCTTCCGATAGCTAATAGTTATAGTATAATGTAAGTACGAGGACTTTCCAGCTCATAAACCAAATGTCTCATGTTCCACATGGTAGTCACGATAGAATAACACGCAAATTGAAATGTACTAGAGTTGTAGCATATTTATCCCCCAAAAAATGTACAAATAGTAAAATGGGGCCGTGAAACTCACCAGATTGATGGTACGTGTGGTCTGGTAAAACTGGGATGTGAGGTAACTACCGCCCTGACAATGATTGTCCAAGAATGTGGTAAGTTGCATGCTATTATTGGTTATCACCCAATTTGTTCGCCCGACATTGTGGAACCTTGTGTTTAGTGTATGTGGTCCACGTGACAATTGTTGGTCAACTTATATGTGTTTTATTAAACGTCAAATTCCGGATCTCCGGACGATTCATTGTAAAAATGGTATCCATTATGAACCAAGTGGACCCCACATGTCATTATGGGTTATAGATTGTTCCCCACATGTGGTTGTGCTAGGGCAAAACGAGTATTTCTAACATATGATTAAATTGTTTAATATCAAATAGTAATATTAACACATGTTATGGCCTTTCTAACACATG
The DNA here is from genome assembly GCA_032199755.1 of Ambrosia artemisiifolia. Taxonomy (NCBI): domain Eukaryota; kingdom Viridiplantae; phylum Streptophyta; class Magnoliopsida; order Asterales; family Asteraceae; genus Ambrosia; species Ambrosia artemisiifolia. Next base: position 38,134,024 of record CM063512.1, read on the forward strand.
TTTGAACAAATAACCGAAACCTTGGCTTAATGTGGGCCTTGGTTCCGATCCTTTACTGGTCAATAATGTGTCGGTCCATGCTTATAGTGTACAATCGAAGCCTCTCTATGTGTATTGGTGTGTTTTTGATGAAAACCGACTATAAATGCCTTCCACACACACTTTAGTTTCGAGTATGCAAAATGTAAGCTTTGGTTCTAAAACCCGATCCCTTGTTCGATTATTTAAGTTGTGTCTTGATTGTAAAACATTGTCCAAGTTATAGGTGTAGTGCCGATTGATATCATGTAAATGTAATAACTTGACAATGTGTTCCGTAGTTATCTGAAACAACAATGTGTACAAAACTCTTGTAGGCGTGTGGCCGATCATACATGATCAAGGGTCGGTGAGCTGGTGAACATAATAGGGCTGATAGATAGGAGCTTTAAAAACGTATGACTTACCTAGGAATGGTTCGAGATGGTGCAAATCCTAGAGACCTTGGGACCTTCTTCCTTCAGCTTGGATGCTTGAGTGACTCGATGGATTATGGATGGTTGGGAGTGGTGACCGAATGGTTTTGAGGAGTAGGAGGTTTGTGTGGCACTTGCAGGTGATTATTGACTCCATTTATGTAGTGCAAAACATGGTAAGATGGTCTCTAGGTTTCTAATTCCCATTGATAAGTACATGCTTCTTGTTTTATGTATGTTTTGATCCATTGACAAGTTGCCATCGATATGAGTTGGTCGATTACATCTTGCACCAAATCAAGTTGTTTTAGGGAAGGATTGAGTCTATGGAAATGAAGCTTGCTTGATTAACGCCTAAATAGGTGCAAGAAACTTAGCTTGTCTCTTAGTGACATGCATGGGTAATAAGACAAGGATGATTGCCAAGATTATGTGGGATTTGGGTGATGTATGGCTGCCACGATGCAAGTGAGGGAAGGAATGATAGTTGTGATGTTGACATGAGAATGTTGGCCATGAGAAGTCCCATTCGGCCGATCCTAATCTTCCAAAGAGGAAAGGTAGTCATTAGCAAGGGTGATGATAGGTAATTTGTTTGTTTCCTGTCTTGGTATAAGAATGATAGGGTCATGATGATTCAAGGATTGGATATCATGCTTGGGGTGTTTTGGCCGATAGGTATCAAGGCATAGGAGATTTTTATGTGTCATTCAAGGTTATGTCACTATCAATGGTTTTGTTTGTTGTTTTATGCTTGATGACCACTCCTCTTGTCTCTTTGGTATTGGCCGATGGTGTGCTTATACAAATGAGGAAGTTTACTAGTTAATCTTATGGTGTAAGAAGGTGGATGTTTCCCTTTACATGAATAGTTTGGACATTCCTTGACAAGGACTTATGAGAGCTTCTTGGATTCTTGTTTTGGCCGACAGAAAGCGAAGAGAAGGTTCCATGTATTTTAGGAAAGAGGACAAGACATTCAAGTGTGTGTATGTGGTCGTGTATGTGTATATATGTCCATTCATGATATATACTTTCGGCTAAAGACAATTTCCTAGGTTGTGGGTCATACATGTATACATACGAGAGTACTTTGTTGTGAATGGTCGGGTATTGTATGAGTTTGTGTGGATACATGGTGCGTTTGAGGATTCGATGACGATATTAACATGTATTAATATCCATAGTTGTGAACACATGTTATTTAATGTTAGAATATGATATTGTTTGTGATTTATATGCATGTGTTAGTGAGGAGTTACCATGTGTTAGTGAGTGGTAACCTCTTGGGACACTTTTGTGATTGTCCGGGTTTGAGTGGATTGTATAACTTCCCATTCGAACACTGTCACGTGTACTGTCGTTTTGTATCGTGTGATAAACAGTCATTCGGTTGTTTTCTGTTGAGCAAGTTATTGGCTTGACTGTCTAACGTCAATTGTTTTGTATAGTTCGGGTATTGTATGCATAAACATGTAATTTATCGAGTTTCTCAATAATTATGCTCTACAAGACCATGGGGTATAGTGTGTGCAAAAATGCCAAATTATGCAAATGAAATGATAAAAATAAGAGAATGCGTACGGATGTTGACCTGGATCGTTGACTGGTGTCACACCTGACATCAGCTACGCGGTTCAACAGGTCTGCATGCACATGCATTCCCCCATGACTTCACACTGGCAGGCGTTAAAGCGCGTCATCCGCTACCTATAGGGTACAACCGACTTCAGCCTCACACTTGAACCTTCATCTGCTCCTTCCTTGACTGCCTACATCGATGCCGAATAGGCCGGTTGCCCTGATACTCGCAGGTCCACCTCTGGATAATGTGTATACATCGGCCCTACACTCCTCTCCTGGTCTTCCAAACGTCAAACTATTGTTTCCTATTCCAACGCTGACGCTGAATATCAGGGTGTAGCCAATGTAGTCGCTGAAATATGTTGGTTACCCAAGTTGCTGTTGGAACTTCATAACCCGCTTTCAACAGCCACGATTGTCTTCTGTGATAACGTAAGTGTGGTATACCTTTTTGGCAATCCAGTCCAACATCAACGTACCAAACACATAGAGCTTGATATTTACTTTGTCAGAGAGCAGGTTCAACGAGGCTTAATCCATGTCCATCATGTTTCTTCAAGATTTCAGATCGCTGACATCTTCACCAAAGCCCTTCCTCGAATTTTTTTCGAAGACTTTAGATTCAGTCTCAGCATCCGTCAACCTCCCGTTTCAACTACGGGGGTATAATAGACTATAGATTAGGAAACTCATTATTGAGTAATCATTTGTATTAATATGTTTCCTAGTATAGGCCCATGTAATCTCCTATATAATTTGGTGATCAATACAATTTAAATCAAGGGATTAAGCATAATAATCTATTAGTCAAGTGGTTTTTGTTTTTCATAAAAGTTTGAATGGTTATCTAGTATCTATATCTATACTATATAATAAACTAGATTATACCCTGGGAGCGTCCCGGGATTGACAAATCTAATATGACACATCAACCTTACATATGAAATAGACTAATGCGCTTCACATTTACATGCATGAAAGCTTCGGGTAGCACCTAACCTAAAACAATTAACAATGTAGAACTCCAATGTTAACACTTAACCTAAAATAGTATATAACTCTATTGTTAATAATTAACCTTAAACAATGTATAATTCTAATGTTAACATCTAACATAAAACAATGTATACCTCGGGAGCATCCAGGGATAGACAGGTTCTAGTTCAAATATTAGGATTTAGGATCTCCAATTTATGCATTTTTTTTCCATCTCAATAAATCTTACAAAATCTTTAAAACTCACAATCTTCCATAGCAGTCAATACTTTTCTACACCTACTGTCAACCCTCAACAACCAAAAACCAACAAACTATAAAAACTTCTAATTCAAACCATCATGAACAAAAACTGAACTTACCAGTTACCAATAGTCATTTACTTATAGTTATTAACATCAATATAGCTAAATTCAAAATTATTGTAGGCAAAGATCTACTCAAAGTCTCAAACTACATAAGCATAATCACATCTCTCCAATCCCTCACCCTCAATCATTGCATGTCCATAGTATTCTAATCAGTAATAACTCCTATATTCCCAAACCTAAAACCTAATCGCTAATCAGCTAAACATTCATTAAGTAAGCTGCAACTATTCAAAAAGTCATCACATCTACTAAAAACACCAAAAGAGTCCATAAATCCAAAAAAAAAAAAAAAACTAATTCAAATCGTATATCCTTTTAAAAAATAAAATCAGGAAGACTGGAATTGATATGAACACACCGAACCACCACCACCAAATCTCCAATTCCTAGATTCCTTCATGCCGGTTAGCTTTTAACCTATTCCTTTAATTCCCTAACCATTCCTTTCTAAGCTAACCAACCATCACCAATTTAGCTCTCCAATCCCCCAGTTATTATTATTATTATTATTATTATTATTATTATTATTATTATTATTATTATTATTATTATTATTATTATTATTATTATTATTAACAATCCAATGGATAATCCTCCTCCAATATCTCCACCACCTCCTTTCAAGATGGACTCAATCGATGACTCCTACACTTCCCTTTTGGATTGGTCTCAATTTCTCGATTTCAATCTCGACAATCATTCCCCGATTATTATTCTATCATTTCCACACCTCAATCCAACCGATACTCCTCTGTATGATCCACCCGTCGAACCGGTAACATTTCCACTTAATTCAACTTCTAATGATAATAATAATATTAATAATGATAATGATAATAATAATAATATTAGGGGTGAGGAAACGGGCTCCAAGAATGGCATGCCCTATCTTTTTGGCTAGGATGGTGCCATATGCGTGACCGGAGCTTGATGGGCAGTTGGCGGCTAAGGAGGAAGAGGAGACTGGTGGTCCTAGGAATAAGAAGGCAAGGGCGGTGGCGGTTACCGGGAGAAAGTCAACGGGTTTTAGATGTCAAGTGGATGGGTGTGAGACGGATGTTAGTGAGCTGAAAGGGTATCATAAGTGGCATCGGGTTTGTTTACGGTAGAAGATGGATGGAGGCAAGGAAGGGTTAGGGTTTTCTATCTCTAAATTTGTTTTTTAATTGTTTTTTTTATAATCACCCAATGACACATGGCACACTAAATGGGAAGGTTGGCTTCTTTGAGTGCCATATGGAATTTTAAGCTTTGGTTTATTAGAATATATAGATAAAATTTCTATAAAGGGTTTTTCTCTTATTGGGTTTCCTCTTGAATAGGTGTATAGGCATTATTGTCTAGTCGAGATGGATAAGACTGGGTGGTTCCGCTGGTGACAGGATGATAATCCAGTGGTCCGTCAGTGATCCAAATTTGTCATTTAAAAAATGAAATTATTTGAGTGACACATGTTACTCATTAAAGACATCTATGTTTTTATTTTCTTTCTTTTGTCTACTACTTAATAATGAATATTTTTTAATTAAAGATTATTATAATATCATTAACCAACTTAATTTAATATGACAGTAATTATTATTATTATTAAATAAACTAATACTTTTATATTTAAAAGCTTCTCCAAGTTTAAAATTATGTTGGGTAAAATGTTACAAAACAGAGAATGATGATGATAAGATTGTAAAAGTACAATATGTTAAATAATTATAAAAATAGGTGGTACTAAATATTAAAGTTGATACACAGTTGCAAAACAAAAACGTTTAAAAAATGAACTTAAAAAAATTATAACTATCACGTTAATGTTCATTTTTAAGATGCATTTTCTTGACGATTGTACGTGTTAAAAAATACATTATATATTATTCCATTAGTGTATAATACACAGTTTTATTCAACCGTGCAATACATGTGTCTTTTTTAAACATAACTTTTTATTGCTAGTTATATATTATTCCACTTGTGGGGTTTTATTGCGAGGCACGTGACACGCCAGGATCCAAGTCAACGGTCACATAGAACGACAACTATATGAGTAAATCCAACATAATAAAGCCAACTCATGTAGCTTAAAGTTAAGTACAGACCAGCGGAAGCAGTTATGAGTTTACAAGGCAACATACCAATGATAACAATTTAAGATTAGTTTAAAAATAAGTTTGACAATCATGCAAGACTGAATGAGACTTCGTGTGACTCCAGGGCGCCTAATGCTCACTGCTACCTTAGCGACCTAAGAAAACATGCTAATGTGTCAACATAATAATGCTGATGAGTTCTAGGTTTTATGTTTCATGTTTCTTGTTTCATGTTTATAATTTATAATGATAACTGTTTGAAAACTAGACCCACATAAGCTCTACATATATATTTGATGTTAGCTAGGCATTGTTACAAGTTACTTAAGCGTTATGAACCATTGGTGACGGTTTGTAATATTTTTGCCTTATTTCCTTGCCACCAGTCATCACCCAGTGACATAATAAGTTAGGACAAATATGCACCCATGTGACCTCCAGTCTACACTGGTGGGGCTTGTCGGGTCTAATAGATCTATTCACACTTTTGCCGCTATGTTCCACATATTCATGGTTCAAACTGTTAGACGAACTTTAGATGAGTCGCTTAGTACACAAGTGAAATCATGTAATATATGTGCTCGTGTTTGCGTAACATGTTTCTTCCCCAATAAGAAAACAGTAAAAAGGTGGAATCCGTGTTTGTTTGATACCCCGTTGTTATCCGACTACTGGAAACCTACCATATATAGCCTATAAGTTGTTTGACTGAAATCGTGTTTGTTTGATAGCCCGTTGTTATCCGAACAACGACTTAATGTGTTTTCATAAAATGTTTGAACGTGTTTGACTACACAAGACTCGACATCCCGTTGGTGACCCGCCATATCCGTTTATTAGTCAAGTATAAATTTTCAGATAGTCGATCATGTAAATACACAAAATTTCACACATTGAAATAATAACAAATCTAATTATAGCGAATGGGACCCAACAAGGTACCGTTCGATAGAACTTTTAAACGAACGAGTCAAGAATAATGTTAGTTGTTAACATAGAATGGAACTTATAGAAAATGAGTTAACTAAGGCGAATGAGAGTAGAATTCTCTCATTCGCCAGTTCGCCCTAGCGAATGAGTGTTCATTCGCCCTGCGCAATCTGTTTAACAATTTTGACGAATAAACCCTTATAATCAGATCAAAAACCTACCAAATCATAACCTAATGATGCAGTAACTTATGTCTGACCTATTAGTACAATATCACATCTGTTTGCGTCATCATTTGGTCCATTTCATGCACAAATCACATATTTCCCAAAATGACATATTATGGAGATGTCACATCAATGCATGAAAAGTTTTCAATAAATGGAAATTATTGAAATTACATACATACAATGTTCATCTGATCATCAAACTCACAAGTAATCATCCTAATATAAATAACATGTTATCATCATCCCATAAACATAATAAACCCTAGATCTACACAAAACTCTCGAACAGGTCAAATCTCATAAACCATCATAACAAGTCAAACGTCACCTAATTATGTTTCTAACACATATACAATCATTCAAAACAGAAACATGGCATCATATAATCAACAAATAACACAAAAGCCCCAATTTCTAGGTCACCAAATCATCACCCAAGTTTATACTTTGTGAAAACGCATTTTTAAGGCTTTATTTAAATAGGAAACCATTAGAGAAGGTTTTTATTGAGGAAAACACACTAATATAAGATCTGGACACTTAGTGTTTATAAAACGTCATTAAAATGGATGAAATAGGGCTTAGCTGGATTACATACCTTGAATCTTCACTTCTTTATGCTTCTATATGTTGTTTAGCTCAAGGATCAAAGAAATGAGGGTAAGAACTCGTCTCTACAGGTTAAGGATTGTAAAGGAGTGCAGGAGGTGAGTTAGGGTTTTGAAAATGGTGAGAATGAGTGAAGGATAGTATTTTTTGGCTGTTGTCATTCACTGCTTCTTTCAAGCGAATGGGACTCATTCGCTAGTTCATTCTAGCAAGTGGGTGTTCATGGTATCTCATTCGCCTGAAACGACAGGCGAATGATCTAACATCGTGAAAATCCGTTTCGTTTAATTACGCTAATACCGTTGAAGAAACAAAAGTCTAACCTGGATCCAATGGTCAGGCTTGTCTCTACAGGTGTGATCCTTCGCTATCCAGTTGGCTATACAATCGATGGTACCTGATAACACACACTACATCGATGTGGGGCGACCGCCTCGAAACCCGAAGGAATCTACTTAGCAGACACAAAAACGTAATCGGCCTTGGTGTGTTCTTCAGGGAATTTCTGAATGGCCTATCCAAGGAGACTAAGTGCTCCTTAAATAGGTTCCACACGGGCCTCAACATCTACCCTTAACTCACCCAAGGGGCCAAGGCCCAAGTTAAGGGCTTGCCTCCACATCGGCCCAAGGTTAGGCCCAATAAGATAAAGTAAGACACGTGTTATATCATAGAGAGAGATCATACCGTCTCGCTGATGTGGCGTCCTGTGAGTGGCCGCAGGTCTGTCTTGATGTGATTGGCTGCCAGGTGGGTCATTGTCCCCCCTGCAGCCCTCCAAGTTAGTGGAGAACCTTGCTAAGGTGGTCCCATGCGTTCTGGTTGGTTGGCGCGTGCAGGGCATGTACTGTTTGTCCCCTGCGGGTTCTTCGGGAGACACGTGTTACCATCTGACAAGTAGATTGTGCAACATGCTCCCTGCCACACGTCCTCGTGCACTGATTGGTGCGTACCTAACTGTACGAGCTTGTGGTTTAATGCCACGTGTCCCTTGCTGCTCCTTCCCATTTGTAGTTTAAGCGGACACGTTATGGCGGTCAACCTCTCCGCGTCTAGTTCTTAATCCGCGGAGAGGATTTCCGCTTTGAACGCCGCCGATCTTACATTTGGGCCTTGTGGGCCTGTTTCGGTATTTGGGCTGAATTTTTGGGGGTGGGCCCATGTGGATTTGGGTCCCTACCCCTTCAACCTTGATTAAAGAATAATTAATGAGTTAAATAGTAAAATGAGCATTTTATCAGTGAGTAAAATGGGACCTAGATGATATTAACGGGTATTATGTTCCGTATAGAAAAAAACATAATAACCCCATTAGTTTTATTATGTAGAAAGTGGACATAAACAACCCAAAAAAAACTTAACTATGTTAGCTTACCTAGCAAAATTTGTCATGTCTAATAGAAATGATAGGTTGTACCAAAGTTATCAAATAAAAAACATGAGAGGCTGAATTTGACAAGCTAAATGAATGTTTTTATATAAAAAAAGAGAAAACACACAAACAAGTGTGTATAGGTCGATGATCAGGAGACCAAGAAAGGCTCCAACCCTAAATCCTCAAGCTAGTTCAAATCCATGGTAAATCAGTGACTAATTTCATGCATGAAGATAAATTGGGTCATCTAGGGTCTAAACAACCTTGAGGTAACCTTTTAATCACATGTAATGAAGTTTATTATGTTTATGTGAAAGATGAACACTTGGGTTTTGTGTTAATTTATACAATTGAATGCTAATTGATGTATTATTGATGCTTAAAAACATCAAATTCATGCTAAATGGTGTAGGAACCATGGAATTCTTACAAAACTAAAAGGTGAATATGTAGGAGAAAAGTAGGTTTTCGATTTAAGGTGAAACCTACATTATGATGATGTTTATGATAATACCTATGCATGATTGAATGTGTACTTGATAAGCTTAGAGCTAGTTAATATGTTGGGATGTTGAAACATGAAAAATGGCTAAGTGTTTAGGTGTTTTAGCTATGTAAGCCTTAGAAAAATCATGCCCACCAAATGTTTGTGAAAATGCTTAAAAGAATGTGAAAGTTAGAATTCTAGTTTCTATGTTTTAATCAAAATAGGTTAGATGGATGTTTTGTAAAAATCGTATAAAATCACAGAAACTTCCTTAGAAAACGAGCCTTATATGCTCGGAAAGATCTCTGAATCATTTACATTTGATATTTGAACTTGTTGAACTAGTTCGGATGTTAAACATGTCAAAATCTATGATTTGCAGCAGCTATGCATTTTTCTAAACATAGCTGTTTGGAACCATTTTAGTTGTTTTCCTGATTTTTGAAAAATCATTGAAAATTCGTTAGAAGGTGTACCATATATTCTTGCGAAGGTATTAAACCCCTCTACGATCCATATTTGAACATGTTAATCTAGTTCGGATTTTAAATGGGTCAAAATGGTCAATTACAACACCTATATAGAAAATCGTTGCACATTAATAATGTTGTTATTAATCAAAAAGGGCTTAAGACCATATATATACTTGCTTTAGGCATGAAGTATTGATTGTTAGTAATATATGGAACCTTATGTGACATGCTTAAAGTGTTTAAAATCACTTACTAGTTTTTATAAGTAACTTCACTAACGGGTCAAACGGTTAGTAAATGGAAAGATTCATTGAACAAAAACTAGTTATTGAATATATAGCATGCTTTGATGAATAAATGTGTGTGAATCCATAAGGTGTGATAGTCATATTAATGGTTGACTAATCTAATCATCTTGTGGATACAATGTGGTAGTTTGACTCTGACAAGCTAGGTAGGAGCTTGGAGAGGAACGGGTTAAACAAATAAAAGTCCAAGTATGAAGCTCGCAAGGACACAAGGTAAGTAACCCTTACACTATTAGTCAATAAATACTATGTATGTATTGTGTAGTATTGACAAATCTTGAGAATTGGGAAAAGGGTTAGTACCACGAATGGTTAAGACCATTAATCGGGTTATTCCAAGTGAAACTATAATTATGATAATAAATGAAACGGGTCAACTAATAAAATTATGCGGTAAATGATATTTTTAACTCAAGGACTAGATGGGTCAAATGGTGAAATATCACCATTTGGGTCCCGAAAGATTAATGCGTGTCAGTTAGAAACATACAAATAAATGCATTTGAGAATGGACACTTGATGCCAAGCTTCATGGAGAATGAGCATAAGGTATGAAAATAGGTCAATGCCACCCGATAAGTCCGTAGTTGAATAAACGCCTTCGGGCGAAGTAGTATGTGTACTAAAACCACCCACATGAAACGAGGGTGTCAATTAGGTAAGTTTTTTCCAAAGTTATGTCTAATGCGCGCTAATGTGCCTAAAGATGACTAATAAAAATGTAATATTGAAAATGGTGAGAAACTAAGTTCGTAAGGATTTAGAAGATTTCAAACGAGTTAATGGGTCAAAAAGCAATGGACTAAACCAAGTAGGGTCACCCTCGGATGGCTAAATTGGATTATTTACCTGTAAGGGCATTTTGGGAATTTTAAAGGTTCACAAAAGGTTAAATCTAAAGACCGGATCATGATAAACAAATTGGTTCTTGATTCCACGTTTAACAAGTGTCAAATGAGTTGTTTATATGGATGTTATAGTTTTTGAATAAGTAAAATAAGGTGTACCTAACCTATAGCCCTAAATGGGTCGATTTGGGTAAAATCAACATAAGCGTTTGGAGAACCGGAAGGAGTACCTAATCATGGGAATTGGTATCTTATGAGTGTGATAAAATGGTTTCAGCGAGTTCTCAAGTGTCCTTGGGATGGCCTTGAACCTAAGATATAAATGCAGCCAAAGGTTGGGGAAAAACAACAATGAAATTTGACTAAGTACATGTTTGTGTAGCCTAACAACATCTCTAGACTGTACCCTACGACCCTAAACTGTAAGCTACTGTCCAAACAAAGAAAAACAATCAGAAATACTGAACCGTAAGCTACGGCGGCTTGGTTTATCTATAAAAGATGAACTGTAAGCTACGGTTGATGAACCATAGCTTACAGTGGGTATCTTCAAACTTGCAAATACTGTTTAGTTTGATCCGCTTTTGATATGTAACAATGTTCTATCCATTCTAAATCGTTATTAAGAATATAACTAACCATTCTATTGTGTAATGGTGCTAGGTTTATGTTCGATGGGAGACCCGGAGTAAGGATCAAGTTGTGAGGGAAACCGAACACACCAAGATACTCGTATGCTTCCGCAATAGATTCCCAATTAAAACACAAACTTTAGTAAAGACTTTTAATACATAAAAATGTAAAAATTATGTCTTACTATCAAATGTAAAAATTTCAGTCGGTTGTCTTTTCATAATTAATAAAGTTTTAATCGAGAGTGACTTTTATTTAAGGCCTAAACTCGCAAGTTTAAGCATTAACCTCATATTTACGGGTTAGGTCTTATAAATGAGTGGTTTCTAGGGCCATTCCCCCAAACAACAAGAATTTGCACATAAAACACATATTGTCATATTAATTCACGTAAACACCTATCGATGCCATCAAATAACAAAAACAAGACAACTGGTAGCTATCATCTAGTCTCGTAATTTTCATTTAATTTTAAGGCACATTGCCATTATTCTATGTGTTTGGTACAAATATTTTATGCAATGTATGTGTAAATTACATTTTCGTCCCTTTACTTTTAACCAGGCACTACATTCATTTGCATTCAGTTTTTTACAATATTTTTATTAATTGTGTTTATGAAGACATTTATATAAAACACATATATACTTATATAAATAGAATCAGTAACTACCAAAGTTTAATTTGTTGTGGAGCATGTTTTGATGATTTTATTAGGATTTAATAATAATAATAATAATTGCATTATCTTTTAATGATACGTTTTAAAATTTATCTTTTTCTGAATTATCTATATGTATTAATATTTCAAAAACTTATATCCTACATGGCATTTAAAGAGACCATTCTCTCAATTGAGAGTGTCATGTAGGATCCCATGTGGCACCTATGTGGACCAATTAAAAAACAAAAGCAATTGAGTTATTTTAGGTTAAGAAAACAATTTAAAAACAAAATTGAATTTTCTCTCTCATGTTTCCTCCGATAACTTTTAAACGTTAATATCTTTTATATACGATATTTTTAAAGAAAAAAATTACATCAAATTAACGAGCGTTTTATTATCTTTCCAACGAGTACCATATTGCTATATAAAAACAAAGAAAAAACGACTATTTTTTGTGGGGTTTTATTTTCAATAATTTTTTACTCTACTAATAAATCACTACTTAGGGTTTTTTATATTTGAATAAGAAACATAACTTCATAGGCAGATATTTGTTTTTTTATATTTGAATACTAGCCTTTATCCCGGGAGTGTCCCGGGGTTGAAAAATATAACCATTCTAATAATACTAATACTAATAGTAATAATTATTACTCTTGTAATTAAATAAATAAAAAAATAACCTTGCTATAAGGTAACACCATGTGTCGCAGTGTTGCGCGATTCTTTCTCCTAGCTTCTCTTGATGAAGTATACCTATCCATCTTTAGAAGAGTAAAATTCCAATGATAGCATGGCGATTGGGCTAAATTTCAACATTGTATATAAGAACCTGGTTTAAAAGAAAAAAACATGATTAATGAATAACCTAAATACTTTGTGTTTTTTTCCTGTATGAACGAAACCCCATAAAAAATAGTCGTTTTTTCTCCGTTTTTTATATAACACTATGGTACTCGCTGGAAAGATAATAAAACGCTCGTTAATTTGGTGTAATTTTTTTCTTTAAAAAATCTCGTATATAAAAGATATTAACGTTTAAAAATGATGGGAGGAAACATTAGAGAGAAAAATCTAAATTTGTTTTTAAATTCTTAAAGAGATTAGGGTTAGATAAATGTAGGAGAATGGATGAAAACAAAATAAAAAAATTAATTAAAAACTCTCACCTCAACGTGCCACGTGGCACATTCAAAGGAAGGTTGAGACCTCCATTAAGTGCCACCTCATCAATATTCAATTCTTTTATTATAAGTTATTATAGATATGCAGAAATTTGTTCAAAATAAATGATAATAATAATAATAATATTCATTAAACATGTATTGGCAAATCATTAATTATGTTGTCATATTAAATATTTCAACCCCGGGACGCTTCCGGGATAAAAGCTAGTACTTATATATAACTACATGTTGTACTAAAATGTATCAAACTTTCTTGGACTTAAATGTCCATAGTCACATGTGGTTACTTGCCTTAGCCAGGGGCACATGATTTAAAGGGCTAGAGGGTGCCTCAGCTTCCCTGTTTTTTGGCGCAGTGATAGAAATTTGCGACGTATGTAAATTGACTCCGGATTGAGTCTGGCCTCCGCCGATTTAATCTTCCGGCCATGACCGATAAAAAAAATTGAGTCTGGCCCCCTCCGATTCGACAACCAAGCTTTGCCTTTGGCCTTAGCCAAAATTTCTATAACTTAAATAGATCAATTATGAAAATTAAAATTCAAAACCTTAGTTATAGTTTCAGGTTTTGCTAATGTCTTATTTGAAACCACCATAAGTTATTGTCATAAACACACTAAAATTCCCAGTATTTGTTTCTTTTATTTGTTTCTTTTGTTCATGTTTTTCTTTCTTCAAAACGCACTCAAAATCCCACCAACCAAATTACTGAATAATAAGCAACATAATCGAAATTATTTATAATATCCTAATTAGCAAAGCAATGGTGCATTCATAGGTTCTACCTGTTGCTTTAAAGGTGTTTTATGTTGTGAGAGTTGTACTATTAGCTATAGGTGTGGTGGGTTTGAAGAGAGTTGTACAGCTATACTCAAGCAACGTGTTATGCTCTCTCGCATCCAGCACATCTCTTTCCACCAGGAGTCCAGGACCACCTCCCTTTTTTTCCCTTTATACCTTCTCTTTCTAGAAACTCATCCCTCTCTTTCCTCATCTCTCTCTCTCTCTCCCTCCCTCTCTCTCTCTCTAACACGCAAGCAAGCACACCGACGGGCAACAATCGTTGATGTATAGTTCGTGGCCAAAGGAGTCGTGATCATCTAACCCTAAGTTCATGGTCTCCACATCAGAACCGGAGTTAATCATCATATGTTCGTTTCGTTCTATTTTTTGTTGTTGTTGAAATATAGTTAGATTATACTTTTCTTTGATCACGTTTTGTTAGTTATTTAGTTAGGGTTTTTATTATAGATTATGTTCCTTTTGTTTTTGTTTGTTTGCTACTCACCATTAGGTTTTTCTGTTGGCGATTTAGGGTTTTACGACTGATTTAATCATCGAGGGAGGTGTGTTTGTTCCAACACTTTAAAATATTTTTCCTTATATTTTGGCGATTTATGGTTTCCTGCGATGTAGGTGAGTATTCTGCAGTGATACAAATTTTCTTTAACTATTTTTACCAATTCCTATAGTCTAAGTCATGTACTTTAGGCTGTATGCAATCTGTAAAGTGCATTCAGGTTCTGTTGAAGATGCCAATCAACGAATTAGAAGAGCACGTTTAAAGGCGTAGTTATTAAATTGTTTCTTTTTTTTTGTGAATTTTCACATCTTCAATAGTTATTTGGTAAATGACACAATATGAGATAGGATTATAAAACATGCTTTGATGTTTTAATAGACTGTGGCATTTGGATTGTTCATTGACCTTGATTTGCACTATTTTGGAATAAGATTTAAGACCTTTACACAGTAGGTTTGTGGAAGAACACTATGTAAGTGACTTCTAACCTAAAAATCATACTTAATGAAGGAATTGTTACTAATTGAATCATTTTATAAAAATCCAACATGAGAAAGCTTATTAGTGGGTGTGATTGTTTTGACGACTCTCTCGCCTTAAACACCATCATCTAAGGCTAAAGGCAGTGGCCATCGCAAAACGTCACCACCGTTGACTGCAACTGTGGGAATTGGTAACGATTTCCACAACAATCACGAAGGGTAGGAAGAACCCAATAAATGGCTAATTTTTAGAATAGGATTAGCCAAGGAAAGGAAAAAGTCAGTGTAAAGCAATGTTTGTTTATTATATTCTAGCAAATATAAACGAAACGAGAATTGGGTTCGGGGATGGATCCAAGGGATTAGAAAACGGCCATGTTAAAAAGTCGGGTTAGTCTTGGAGACCCAGAAAAATTACTTGTTATTAATAGATGCATAGACATGTATACATGTGCATACTACAAGTAAGTAGCATAGTACATGCCCCTAAGGTGCATGAAAAAGTTGTAAAATGTGAAACTAATGTTCTTAAATTTTACCAAGGAACTTACAAAAGAAAGGTTTCAAGGATGAACCCTCTTTAAGGGGGATAGACTTGTAACGCCCCAAAATCATCCGTTTCGTCTAATTACGCCATTAGGCGTGATTAGCAAAATAATAAAATGAGACTCGAACAATAAGAATATGGATTTTGTTCTAATATGGAAATAACCTAGTTAATGTTATTAGTCTTATGAATGAGCAAATAATATAAGAAGACTAGCTTGATTAGCTAGTTTTATAAGAAAATGACATTGGGGATTAGTGGAAGAAACATGGTTGCTAATGTGCCAAACTTGAAATTATTAATAAACTTAAAACCATGAAAAACACACACACAAGGTGTGTATATTGATTTCATCTGGAGCTTTCCAAGCTCAAAACACCTTCAAAACACACACATAAGAAGCTCATCCAATTCAGCCCCAAACCTTGTTAAATCAAGAGCTCCTATCAATGCATGATGGATATTATGATCATCTAGTGCTCTATTCGTCTTAAGGTATCTGTAGAACTCTTTTGATTCATCAAAATCCATGGATTATGGAAGATGATAATTCTAGGGTTTTTATAAAAACGTTAATTTTGAGCTTCTATAGGTTTCTATGTGTTAGTATACATCATAGGAACTATAAAACGTGATAAAGTGTTATATGTTGTTGATTCATATGAAATGGTGAATGTGTGTATAAGTTATGGGTTTTTACCCCAAATATGAATTACTCTAGCATGTGGTAAAATCTTGCAATTTCTATGTGATTAATATCATGTATGTGTGCTAGTTGTTAAATAGATCATGTGCAAATGGTTAATTAAGCCATGGTGGAATCTAGAAAGTATTGAACACCTTGAATTAACATGATGAAAAATGGTGCATATGAACTGTTTGATAAAATGCCTACATGATACTTGAATTAAGTCAAATGGTGTAAAATTGTATGAAATTCATCACTTTTGACTACCTTAGATAGTCATCTTGTAAAGGCCATATCTCACTCGTTATTAGGAGTTAGAAGACGCACCCTATATCGTTGAAAAGCTTCTTGCACATATTACATTTCATATTTAGTCATGAAAAGCTAATTCTAAGTTTCAGTGGGTTAAAACAGCATGTAAAGTTGACATTTCTGTTTTGACAGCAAAGCTGTTGGGTCAAAATTATGTTTCTCACCTAATCTTCAAAAAAAGCATATAAAATCATAGAAAAATCGTTATGAGGTGTTCTTTATATGCCTGGAAAGGTCTTTGAACGAAGCACATTTCTTATTTTAAAGTCGAAGTCAGATTATGGGGTTTAGAAGGTGTAAAAGTGACCCGAACAGCTATTGCGCAAAAAGTGCAGCAATGAAAATAAGGTAACACATGTGATTGTCTAGATAGCCATTTCCTTAACACTAAATGTTGTTTTGAGTGAGATGAGTATAGAAAAATGAAAGCCTAGTACTTGTGTGCATTATTGCCTAGGCTAGTGTACATGAATATGTTTATGGACAGTTTGACTTCTAGAAGTCAAACTGACCCAAACTCAAACCTAGATGAAATGGTGTGAATAAACTCATAAGATGTGTTAGTTATTGGACATGATAACTAACTTGATCAATCTTTTGAGTATAGTGAAGGTTGATCTTGTCGAACTAGGTGCAAGCTTGGAAAGAATGGATCAATAAGCAAACGGGTCAAGCGAATACAAGCCTTAAGTGCAACGAAATGAGGGTGAATACAAGATAACTTTTACTTACACTATTAGATTATAAATATGTCTGAAGTGTTGTTTACATTGGTTTTAATCCTATGTGGGTAATAAAGGTAAACCCCAAAGGGGTGAAATCCCTTAAGTGGGTCTGTTAGGATCTGAGTATTGGACTGTTTTGATTAACTATGAAATATGAATGAAGTATAAATGGAAAGTGCAGCGGAATAACGAATAATCAAAACATAGAGAATAATTGTTTTCAATCGAATGCTTTCATTAAACTGAAAGATTACAATAGTACAATTAACTCCCCCTCAGCCTGATCACTCAGAGAATGTTTCTCTGAAAGAGAATGACGAGTGACCAATAGAACAGTACAAGTACTGTTCTATTTATAGACAAGTACAAACCTCTGATGATCAGTTGCTGACGTCACCTAGAAAGCGACCCCTAACTGACTAACAAACTATAACATCTGTTAAACAATAAACTACTGTTGCATTGAAACAACTGATAATAAAACTCTGTTAAACTAAAGCTCTGATGTCTTCTTATCATCTGTTGAACCAAAGTGCTGTTGGTTCAACAGACCTTTGCTCTTCAGATCTTTGATCAGCACTTGTTCTTTATCAGACTTTTGCTCTTTAGACTTTATCCATCAGACTTTTCATCAGCAGCAGTTGTCTTGTATCAGTTGTTAAGCAGCAGCAGTTTGGAAGTCAGCAGTTCTTTGGAGGAAGCTTTATTGTAACAACTGTTCTTTATTCTTGATCAAACACTTAGAATATTTTGGCTTTCAATCATCTGTTCTTCTCCTGGTCAGCAGACCCAACAATCTCCCCCTAGAACAGATGATGCCAAAACTCTGCTTTATTCTTGATCTTTATTTCTCATCAGACTTTCTCTAATTTGCCCTTTCAACTGTAATTCAAAGCTTAGAGAGAAGAGGTCTTCAGCATCTCTATCCAGTGTCAGATTCAAAAGTGTCTGGAGATCTTCTGCACTTAGGCCAGGTGCATCATCCATACTCAACTTCTGAATACTACCATCTGACCTGATCAGTGTCAATTCATGGGTCTCTTTATCAGACTTCCATTTTAGAATTTTAGAGTCAGAGGAGTGACTGGGATGCATCTTTATTTTGGATGAGTTGGGAGATGGAGGCCTGCCAATGAGTTCTCTGAACTTCTCTGTGACAGGGTCAGCGAAGAATCTAAGTTGGTTCAAGAGACCCTCTTTTACATAAGTTTCATTGAACTTCCTTGTATCCTCTTCAGACATTTTCTTTTGCTTCTTGTATTGTCTTTGAGCAGCAATGGAAAGATCAGAGGTTGCAAGTAAGCTATCTAATGTGAAGGCCTGTGAGGGTTTCTTGGGAGCATCATCATACACTGGTTTTCTTGGAAGATCAGGATTGGTCTTTCTTTCTTGTTCAAGTTTCTTGTATGTTTCAATTAGTCTGACCTCTGACCATCTAGCAACAGATTTCATCATTCCATACTTGGCTGCTACAAGCTCTTGTCTCATTCTTTTGAACTTCAAGGCTCTAGCTTGATCTCTCCCTTTACTGAAATCAGGGGCAGAGGCCTTAGCAGGAGGATTCTTGGCCATGTTCTCAATTCTAATCAGTTCTTCCCTGAGAGCATGTGTGGTCCAGCCTGTGAATTGGTTCTTTGTTGCTTTGTAAGGCTTGGATGCCAAGATCTGTTCTAGCAGTGAATCCCTCACTTCCATCTCCAAGTGTCTGCTGAGAGGCATGGTAGACATGGTATTGCTCAGGGTCTTAGCATAATCTTCAATCCTTCTGAGTTTGCTAAGCTCTGCTGAATGGATGCCCTGAGCAGTCCTGTCATCCTTCCCTTTGCATTTCTCTTTGATGACAGCATCAGTCTGTTCACCCTTGTATTTAAGATATGTGTCCATGTTGAGTGGAACAGGGAAGCCTTTGAGAGATGGGAAGGATCTTTCTGATGGCTGATCAGTATTGTAGAAGGATTGAAGTTCCCCCTTGATTAGATCCAACTCAAGGGGATACTTCTCAGCCAATGGGGTGATGGTTGGTGGTGGTCTATGGGATCTGAATTGGGCAGTGTGTGGTGAGTAAGATGAGAGTGGAATGGCATTGACTGGTATGGATTGTGAGATTGGGGTGTTAGGTGGTGTGTTATGGATGTTTTCATCTTGTATAACAAAGGTTGATTTCCTTTTTCTGCTATACAAGATTTTGGGTGAAGGTGAGGATGAAGCAGTTGTTTGGGAAACATCTGTTGGTCCTTTTGTGGAACCAGCAGTTGTTTGGGTTTTAGGTTGTGTTGAGGTAGGTTTGGGAGTTGGTTGAGTTGTGGCTGGTTTAGTGATTGATGGTGTGGTGATAGGTTTGGTTACAGGTTTGGTTACTGGTTTGGGTTGAGCAGATGTTTTAGCAGTGGTTTTAGGTTCAGTTGTTTTAGGTTCAGTGGTTTGGGTAGCAGAGGTTGTGGTGGCAGTGGTTTTAGGTTCAGTGGTTGTGGTAACAGGTGTTTGTACAGCAGAGGTTTCAGCAGTTAGTTTGGAAGGTGGTTTTCTAGTATGTTTGGCTGGCATTTTCTTTCTCTTTGAAGTGTTCACATCTTCCACTTCCTGCTGCTGTTCCTTTTTCAGCTGCACCAACATCTCTGCCTTTACTTCCAATGTATCAGCCCTTTTCCTTTTGTCTTGAGCAGCCTTTTCAGCCTTTTCATTGGCTGAAGTGTCAACTTCTTTTGCCTTTGATGCTTGAGCTGGTTCAGAGACAGGGATCTGAACATTTGGTTGTTGTGGAGCTGATTTGGGTGACCCTGGTTTGTCAGCAGTTGGCTTCTTCCCTTTTTGTGAGGGTGGTGCACCAAATGGATCAAGTTTTGGTAGCCTGTCTCTGCCACTCTCCCCCTTTTTGGCATCATCAGCAGTGAATTCATCATCATCTTCATCTCTGAGAATTGTGGTAGGGGCAGAGCCAGTAGTCTTCAGCAGATGGTCTTTGATCACCTTGATGTCAGCCTTTGTGTCATTAAATCTGGCATCCACCATATTTCTGATCAAAGTCATGTAGGTCTCTTGTGTCTGATCTGCTAATTTTCTGTGAGCTATGATGATGGGGGAAACAGATTTCCATAGCTCATTAGCAACATCAGCAGTGGATGGTTGACTCTTTGTAAAGTTGTTCAATGTTTCCAATATTGACTTGACATCAGATTTGATGTCAGCAACAGAGGATTCAAGGTTTTGAACTTTAACCGTCAATTCTTGAAGTTTTGACTCATCACCCAAGTTAATAGGATCATCTGAGTCCCTACCAGAGGTAGTTTTAGCTGGTTCAGTTCTAGGAGGTGAGTCCATAGAATAAGAACCTGCTGCCCCTTTGTCTTGGTACTGGGGACTTCCAACTGTTTTAGGAGACACAATTGTGTCCTCATCAGTTATTGCCTTCAAGGAAGTCTTATCAATGGAACCACTGTCCTGCTGTGAGACAATGGTCTCTACAGCAGTAGTAGCTGCTTCTCTTGAAACCTCATCAGAAGTAACATTGACTTCTGGGAGTATAACCTCCTCTTCTGTTTGTGGGATGGCTGATTGACTTTCCTCAGCCCCAGTCACTGGTGGTGGCATACTCTCAGTGATAGGTGAAGGAGAGGAACTGGGGTTGTCCTGAGTTTTGTCAATAGCTTCAAACAGAGGTTGCATTGTTTGTGGGACATGTGGTGGTGATGTAGGTGGAGTAAGAAGCTGATTAGCCCTGGGAGATGGGCTTGTAAACATATGGTCAAGTGACTCATATGCCTCAGTATGAGGTTCCCTTTGGCTTACAACAAGATCCTTTTGTGAGGATTCTTGAGGAGTTTGCTTGGGTTGAGATATCTCCAACTGTTGTGAGGAAGTAACAACAGTGGTTTCATGTTGCTTTGGTGATGCAACAGGGTTAGCTTCTGGTATCTCATCTTCCAGAAGTCCCTTTTTGGTTTTGGTGGTTGTTTTGGAGGATGGACGGTTTCTTTTGGTGGCTGGTGTGGGTTTCACAGCACTGGATGAAGTGCCATGATCACCAGGAGCAGTGGGCTCACCAACAGAGGTTTCAACAACAGTTGTTGTCTTTGTCCTCTTTGGTTGTGTTTTGGAAACTTTTTGTACTTTTAATACTTTTTCTTGGGTTGAAGAACCCAGCATTCTTGTAAAAGTTTCATCAGTTAGACTTTTCATTTTGAAAGACTCTCCCTTTTGAAAATCCTTTTCAGGTAAAATCTTTTGTAGAATTACACTTAGAATTCTAGGGTAGAGTAGAAAAGCATTATTTGAGCCATATTTTATGGCTTTCACATTTGATACCAAGTCTAAGAACAATCCCTGAGATAGATTGAAGTCAGAATCTGACAACATAGCATATCCCAAGTATTGTATCCTCAATGGGATTTCATTGAAGGATGTAGTCTTGGCAGAGGCACAGAGGAGGAGGGTATGGAAGAAAAATTTCATGACTGGTGGGAAAAACTTTTTGTATAATGTGGAACCAGTCATTTGTGCATCATACCCTCTCTCTTGAAACTCAGTGTGAAGCTCTGTTTTTGGAAAAGTTTCCATACCTGACAAGTCGTTCAGTGAGAAGGTAGTGGATATGATTTCAGGGGTTATGGCGATACTGGTGCCTCCATTTTTTGAAATTATGGAAGTTGGCTTTTTGTCTTGGTATAAGACTTCAGCATTCGCCCAGAATTCTTGGAGTGTTTCCAGGTATATGGGGGCATCAGCAATAAGAACATTTTTATATTTGGAGTTATTGATGATGTCGATGGTGGAATGGAATGGTGTGTTGTCTTCGGTTTTTACCAAATAGGGAAGGAAATTATGAGTGGCTTTTGTTTGGAGTTCCATTTTAATGGATTTGGATTGTGAAAGTGATGAACTTTGATTGAGGGTTGTGAGGAAGACGAGAGCGGTTTTCAGTATTTTGAATACAATGAGACAGTAAAACTGCTGTTGGGGGAAAGAACAGGGTTTTATAGGCTCTGGTGAAACCGCTGATGTGGCAAAACTTTGCTTTTGAGAGCAGACGTGGCAAACATCTGATGGTTGAAACATCTGGTGGCCTACAGCTGTTTTGGTAAACCTCTGTTGCCAACCTCTGTTGTTTAACCAAAAGACTGATGAAAACAGTTGTTTTATCTGATCAGATGTTTGAAACAGATTTTTCAACCAACAGTGGTTGTTTTATCTGATCAGATGTTTGAAACAGATTTTTCAACTAACAGTGGTTTTAATGAAACAGTGATTGTTTTATCTGAATCAGTGGTTTTAAAACAGATTGTTCAACCAAAGTGTCATTTTAGCAAAATTTGATTTTCTGAATACATTTTAATGTTTTTATTGAAAACATTTTTTTGTTTTTAATCCATGTTTAACATTCCAATTCGAGAAATCAGATTTGTTAAGGTAGATGTGTCTAAAGCTTTTGTCAGCACATCTGCCAACTGATCCTCTGTTGGAACATGGTGCAGAGAAATCAAACCTTTTTCATAGCTATCCCTGACAAAATGATGTCTGATATCTATGTGCTTGGTGGTTGAGTGGGAGACTGGATTTTTGATGATATTTTCAGCAGCTTGACTATCCAACATTAGTGGAGTCCGTAGTGCAGTTATCCCAAAATCCAGTAGTTGATTTTGAAGCCACATAAGTTGGGCTGTACAGCTTGCAGCAGCAATGTATTCAGCTTCAGCAGTGGATGTTGAAACAGCTGCTTGCTTTTTGCTTTGCCAAGAAACTAAGGCATTCCCTAGAAATTGGCACCCTCATGAGGTGGACTTCCTTGTGGTATGGCAGCCAGCAAAATCACTATCTGAATAACCTGAAAGCTCAATGTTTCCATTAGCAGGATACCAGATACCAAGTGTGGGAGCACCTTTGAGGTATCTGAAAATCCTTTTCACAGCAATAAGGTTAGACTTTCTAGGAGAAGCCTGAGATCTAGCACACACACAGGTTGCAAACATAATGTCTGGCCTGGATGCTGTTAAGTACAATAAAGACCCAATCATGCATCTATAGTGTGTCTGATCAATCAGTTCATCCTTTTCATCATTAGTGAGTGGCTTGACAGTGCTCATGGGTGTACTACATGGCTTACAATCATTCATCTCAAATTTTGTTAACAAGTTTTTCACATACTTGTTTTGATGAATGAAAGTGCCATTTTGCAGTTGCTTTACTTGAAGACCAAGAAAGCACTGAAGTTCACCCATAGCACTCATTTCAAACTCTGCTGTCATGAGTTCCCTAAACTCTTCACACATTTTATTACATGTGGATCCAAAAATGATGTCATCCACATATATTTGAACAATCATTAAATCTTTTCCTTTCCATTTTAAAAACAAGGTTTTATCAATTTTACCTCTTGTGAAACCAATGGATAAGAGAAAAGTAGAGAGAGTTTCATACCAGGCTCTTGGTGCTTGTTTGAGTCCATACAATGCTTTTTTAAGCTTATAGACATGATCAGGATGGAATGTGTCTTCAAAACCAGGTGGTTGACATACATAGACCTCCTCCTGAATTTTGCCATATAGAAAGGCACACTTGATGTCCATCTGATACACCTTGATGTTGTGGTTGATAGCAAAGGCTAAGAAAAGTCTGATAGCTTCTAACCTTGCTACAGGGGCAAAGGTTTCATCATAGTCAATTCCCTCTTCTTGTCTGAAGCCTTGAACCACTAACCTGGCTTTGTTCTTGACAACTATACCCCTTTCATCAGTTTTGTTTTTGAAGACCCACTTTGTGCCAATTGGACAGACATCCTTAGGCAGTGGTACAAGTTCCCATACTTGTTGTCTTTTGAACTGAAGGAGTTCTTCTTGCATGGCTTCTACCCAACTGTTGTCTTTCAGTGCCTCTTGGTACTTGACAGGTTGTGTAAGGGATAGAAAGCCTGAAAAAAGACAGATGTTTGAAGATTGGCTCCTTGTGAGCACACCTTCCCTGATGTTGCCAATGATTTGGTCTGGTGGATGAGCTCTTAGGTAGATTAGATCTCCCTGATATGGTATGATGGCATTTTGTGGTGAAGGACAGAGGTTTGGAGACTCTGTTGACATAACATCTGTTGGTACTTTTGAAGAGTCAACAGATGTTTGGAATGGAGGTGGAGGAATGGGTCCAAGTGGTGTAAAGTTGGACTGACTTTTGTCAACAGATGATTGAACAGTGGATTGGCTGGGTGAGTCAGTGGTTTGAAGGTAAGACTGGCCAACAGTGGCTGACTCAGCTGTGACAGAGTTTTGACAGTTGTTTTGAACCACTGCTTCCTCTGATGCAGGATAGACTTTGTAGTGGTCTGGAACCACAATATCTATTCTGTAGTCTTGTTGTGAAGATTGTGGAGTACCTGCAGGGTTAGTTTTGACAGCAATATCCTCAAATTTGAATTTATCTAAATCAAACAACTCAGCAGGGTTTGCTGGGATTTTCAAAGAAGAAAGTTCATTGAACTTCACATTCAGAGTTTCTTCTATTGTTTTAGTCCTTGTGTTTAACACTTTATAGGCCTTTGCAGTAGAAGAATACCCCAGAAAATATCCACAATCTACTTTGGCTGCAAATTTTGAAATGGAATCTTTAAGATTTAAAATGAAACATGGGCAGCCAAAGACTTTGAAAAATGATATCAGTGGTTTGATTTTAAACAGAATTTCATAAGCAGTCTTTTGATGTCTAGGGTTGATTAAAACTCTGTTTTGAACATAGCAAGCAGTGTTTACAGCTTCTGCCCAAAAGGACAGAGGTAAACCAGAATCCGCTAGCATTGTTCTTGCAGCCTCAATGAGAGTCCTGTTCTTCCTTTCAACCACCCCATTTTGCTCTGGTGTTCTTGGGATACTGTACTGCCTTACAATCCCTTTTGACACACAGAAGTCATCCAACTCCTTATTCTTAAACTCTGTTCCATTGTCACTCCTAAAGACTTTTACTGGCAAGTCATATTGTTTTTCAACTTTGGTGACAAAGTCCTTCAAAATACCTGCAGTCTCATCCTTAGAGTGTAAAAAGTAAGTCCATGTAAACCTAGAAAAATCATCAACTATGACAAGACAAAATCCTTTTCTTCTTAGACTCATGATTTTTACAGGGCCAAACAAGTCCATGTGCAACATTTGTAAACACTGACTAGTTTTGGACTCATCAATGGATTTGTAAGAGCTTTTATGTTGTTTACCTTTTAAACAGGAAACACAATGCTCATCACATTTGAATTCTTTTGATGGTAAACCTCTGACAAGGTTTTGTTTGGAGAGTGAGTTGATAGTTTGAAGGTTGGTGTGACCAAGTCTCCTATGCCACAGTTCTGTCTCTTTGGTAGAGGCAGCTGAGAACAAACAGACATTTGCAGTAGGATTATCCTTCAACATATCAACTACATACACATTGCCACTTCTGTGAGCAACAAGTTGTGCTTTGCTCTCAGCAATGATGGTGTTAATCTTTTCTACAGCCTCCGAACCAACAATCTTACAAGTTTGCTTAGTGAAGAATGACCCAAAGCCTTTGTCACCATTTGAGATACACTAAGTAGATTAAATTTAGATTGTCTATTAGATTAACATTTTCAAACTTAAGCCTCCCTGCTTTGACAGTACCAGAACCCAACACTTTACCTTTAGAATCATTACCAAAGGATATATCACCCCCTCCATGAGCAAGAAAGTCCAGAAGAAGGGCTCTACATCCAGTCATGTGCCTGGAGCCTCCACTATCTACATACGATAAACTGTCTAAACAAGCAGAAGCTCCCTGCACATCAGTAAAGATTTTAGTTTTTGTGAGTGTCCAAAGCCAAATTGGCTTTGGATGGGTCCTTAGCTGTCTCAGCCTTAAGTTAAGGAGAATGATCAGTGGTTTGGACTAGCTTTTGAACTAGGTTCAACAGCTGCAGTTGACCATTTGCCAGTGCTTGTATGTCAACACTTGGTCCAGCAGATGTTTGATCATTTGCTATCAGTTGTTGAAAACCATGAGGGTGTCTGTTCACTTTTGGTTTTGAAGGCCTCTTGGGCTCTTCATAAACATGTGGCAGACGATGACAAGTGGGTTGTCCATATCCTCTTGGTAATCTGTTAACAGGTGGAGCATCTGTTACCTGAACTTCTCTGGGAGCAGAGTTTTTGTTCAGACTTTTGGTAACAGATGTTTGAACTGATTCAAAAGTCTGTTTGGGTTTTCCTTTTAAAGTACTTACCACTTGACTTTCCAGAGTTTTAGCCTTATACTCTTTTATTTTTTCATCAAAATTTTTGAGATATAGGCACTCTTTTGTTTTGTGATTCTTTTTCTTGCAGATTGAACATTCTTTAGATTTAGAATTATTTAAACTTGTTGTTTTGTTGATGTCATATGCTTTTAGAAGAAAACAGTTTTTGGTGACATGGTTCTTCTTTTCACAAAAATCACAAAACAAGTTGTTCTTGGCTTTCCCCTTTTCTTTCTTCTTTTCAACAGATGTTTCATCATCTGTTGGAAGATTTACTAGAGGGATTACTTTGGCCTGTGGTGCCATTTTACCATCAGAGGTTTTGAAGGTCATTGGTTTGAAATTTTCAAGGACTTCACACTCATCTGACCATGTTGGTTTGAATTGATATTTCTCAATTTCATCAAATGAGGGTGTACCTTCCAACTTTTCAAGAATGATTTTCTTGCCATTGGGTTCAGTAACCTTGATTTCTTGACCTTTTGAGTTTGTAGGGATGACCTCAACCAGCTGTGGTTCCTTTTTGTCAGTGGTTTGTGAAACTTGATCAGTGGTTTTAAAACCAAACCCAAATTTCACATGACTTTTAGACTGTTGGTTGACAATCATCTCAAAACCCTTTGATGATTCCACCCATTTCTTACATTCAACTTGGGTGGACTCAAGCTCCTTCTTACAACTATGATATTTTGTTATCATAGTCTGAACCTGGTCTTTGGTTATGCTTGCTTCATGTTTTAAACTGCTGATTTCAGACTCTTTTTCAGATATTTTTGATTTTAACTCTTTTGTAAGTTTTTCAAACTGAATTTCAGAATCCAAAATTTTCTTTCTAAAGTTTTCATTCACCTCTTTTATCTTAGCAAATGCCACAATACATTTGTCTGAGCACAAGTCATTTAAGATTTGAGGAGATACCTTAGCAGCAGCCATCAAGGCACAGTTACACTGGCAGTCACAGTCATCACTACCCCAGGGGTCTGAGAGATTCACAACCTCCACTTCAGATTCTTCAGCTGAAACAAACTCACCAACAACACTATCAGTCACATTTTCAGACATAGATACCACCTCCTCAGAATCAGTCTCTTCAACAATTGTTTCTAGTGCCATAAAACAAAAATCCTTTTCAGTGTTGGCAACTAGAGCAATGTTGTCATCTGTTATCTCATCTGGTAGACTGCTCCAATCAACAAAGCCCTGAGTGAAAAAACTCTGTTGGCCTGGTTGACTAGTCTCTGCAGGAGCAGAGGGTGGAGTAACAGTCATTGGCACTGGTGCCTGAGCAACAGGTGTTTGGACATAGTGATACTGAGGAACAGTGGTTTGGACATAATGCACAGGAACAGTGGTTTGGGTCTGTGCAAAGTGAGCAGTGTTTTGCACATTAGGTACATTAGGGATGGTTTGATAAGTGTTGTCCTGTGGTCTTTGATTTGGATAGGTAATCATAGGAACTCCATTTTGACTCCTACACTCCCTAGCAAAATGACCCATTCTATGACACTTGTAACACTTTATCTTTGATTTATCCAACCCAACCTTTGACCCACCATGTAGACCTGGGTACCTCCTGCCAGTTTTCTTATAGAAGTTATTGGTTCTAATACTGAGCAGGGCAACCTGATGTAAGATGTCCATTTCTTCTAGGTCCAAAGGGTCAATATATTGCAAGTCATTGTACACAAAAGATGAATTATCGGAAGCCTGGATATCACCACTGGCTGTGAAAGCACAGTTGTTTGGTGATGAGTAAGAATCATTATTGAAACCAGTTGTTATGTCAATGTAATGATCATAACTCTGATCCTTACTACTTCCAGAACCATCATCCTGACCCAACAGTGCAGTATTACCAAATACATAGTCATCTGACACTTTGCCAGAGTCCTGGAGCTTCTTTTTCTGGTTAAGCTCCCTTTCATAAGTCAGGAGCTTACCATGAAGCTGGGTCAGGGTTAGGTCTTTGAATCCGATAGAGTTTCTCATAACTATAGCTATAGTGTCCCATTTGTCCTGAAGTGATCTAAGAAACCTATGATTCAGTGTTGAATTAGGAAAAGTTAGACCAACCAGTTTAAGTTCACTAATTAGACAGTTAAACCTTTCAAACTGCTGTGTTAATGACTCCCCTTTTATGTGACTAAACGTTTCATATTGTTGGTTAAGTATTTCACGGTTGTTTTCAATCACATCATCAGTTCCCCCGAATTGCTCTTTGAGAGCATCCCACAGTTCTTTAGCACTATTGCAGTGCAAGAGACCGGCATAGATATCATTCGGCAGTGCCATGGCTACTATGCTGAAAGCCTTGGCATCTAGCTCGATTTTTTGAAAATCTTGCTCTGAGTAGTTCTCAACACTCTTTGGTACTTGGATCTTTGGATCCTCGGCACTCGGTACCATTGGAACATGTGGTCCAAATACTACCGATTTCCAGCACCCTGTGTTCTGTTGTGCTAACACATGAGCCACCCGACGCTGCCAGATGTTGTATTCTGACCTGACAAGCATCGGAGGCTTGTTGTGTGTGCCAGTGTTGTGTGGATCTTGATTGAGTGAATTCATTCTCTTGGTTTTTCAAAAACAAAGTCTGTTTACTAACTGTTGAAATGAAAATAAACTATTACTCTGTTTTAACCCAACAAACAAACGATATCAATGATTATGAGCTGATCTGTGTATTAAATTGATTGGTTAGATCAGATTTAATTGACCAAGCTCTGATACCAATTGTTAGGATCTGAGCATTGGACTGTTTTGATTAACTATGAAATATGAATGAAGTATAAATGGAAAGTGTAGCGGAATAACGAATAATCAAAACATAGAGAATAATTGTTTTCAATCGAATGCTTTCATTAAACTGAAAGATTACAATAGTACAATTAACTCCCCCTCAGCCTGATCACTCAGAGAATGTTTGTCTGAAAGAGAATGACGAGTGACCAATAGAACAGTACAAGTACTGTTCTATTTATAGACAAGTACAAACCTCTGATGATCAGTTGCTGACGTCACCTAGAAAGCGACCCCTAACTGACTAACAAACTATAACATCTGTTAAACAATAAACTACTGTTACATTGAAACAACTAATAATAAAACTCTGTTAAACTAAAGCTCTGATGTCTTCTTATCATCTGTTGAACCAAAGTGCTGTTGGTTCAACAGACCTTTGCTCTTCAGATCTTTGATCAGCACTTGTTCTTTATCAGACTTTTGCTCTTCAGACTTTATCCATCAGACTTTTCATCAGCAGCAGTTGTCTTGTATCAGTTGTTAAGCAGCAGCAGTTTGGAAGTCAGCAGTTCTTTGGAGGAAGCTTTATTGTAACAACTGTTCTTTATTCTTGATCAAACACTTAGAATATTTTGGCTTTCAATCATCTGTTCTTCTCCAGGTCAGCAGACCCAACAGGGTCGATTTATGTGAAGTCGTATCAAAATAAGATTTATGGTATTAAATTAAACAATAAGAATGAAATCCATCAAACGGGTCAATTAATAAGGTTATGTGGAAAATGATATCTTAATTTCAATGAAGAGATGAAATCAATGGAATGAAGTAGTTAGACATTTTGGTAAATGGGTCAAGTGTTGTTGTCACTTGAACCATAGATAAAAGCTTGGATAGCATAGTGTTATAAACCATGAGCCTTAATGGGTCAAATGGTGATTTTCTCATCATTCGAACCCGACATTCAAGGCCGGTATTCTAAGCCTTTGGGAATCTCGTGGTTAACGGGTCCAAAGGTAAATATGTCACCATTGAGTCTCGAGAGACTAATGTGGTCAATCTAGAATGTATGCAGGAGAACACTCGGAAATTGGGCACTCGATGCCTAAGTAATCATAATGGATGCAAGGTATGGGTCAAATCCGCCCGGTAAGTCCGTAGTTAGATAAAAACCTTTGAGCAAAGTGAAGTCAATTAAAAAACAACCCATGAGAGGTGTGGAGGCCAATTCAGTAAGTATTATTCTAACTAAGCTTAATGCGCGCCTTGGCACCAAGTATGTCTAAAGCCATAGTTAAATCATGGTATTGTAATCAAACTAAGTCCGTGACGGCTTAGAAACTTTCAAATAAGTCATTGAGTCAAAAACAATGGATTAGAATCAAGTAGTGTCGTTATGGATGGCTAAATTGAAGGATTTGTCTATAAGGGGAATTTTGGGAATTTAAAGATTTACTAAAGGTTAAATCTAAGAACCGAATCATAATGAAACAACCCGGACTATGTTTTTAGTTAAACAAGTGTTCAATGGGTTGATAATGTGATTGCTATGCTTCTTAAATAGTCAAATAAGGTTTTGTATAACCTATGGCCTTAACGGGTCGATTTGGGTAAAAATCGCATAGTCTTTAGTTAAGCCGAATGGAGTTTTTAAACCTGATAAATGGGCACCTTATAAGCTCATTAAGTCCTATTAAACAAGTCCCCAAATGCCTTTAAGAAGAGGCTTGAACATGATTTAAAAGCACCCAAAGATTTGGGGGAAAACAAGCAAGGAAATAAAGGCTAAAGCTGAAAACAAGCTCTAGAGCCATAGCCCCAAACCGTAAGCTACGATCAGAGGCATAGCTTACGGTGTGTGTAAACTCCAAAATTTTTGTTTTGTCATTCAAACTTGATCATTCCGTTTTCGACGTGTTTCGACAGTTCCACTAATCTAAATGCATTATTAACAATCCCACTAACCATTTCTTGTGTAATGGTGCTAGGTATACATTCGTTGGTTGTCCCGGAGCGAGGATCGAGTCACGAGGAGAGCCGAACACACCGAAACGCTCGAAAGCTTCCGTAATAGAATTCCGTGATTAAAACAAAATCTTTTATACATGTTTTTAGTAACTATAATGTAAAGTTTGTTGGGACCATTTATACATGAGATTTCATTTAGTTTGGTTTTCTTAATTACCAAAGTTTTTAATCGGGAGTGAGTTTGATTAAGGCCAAAATCCGCAAGATTAAGTGATAATCACGTGTTTACGGATTAGGGTCTTACAGTAACTACCTGGAAGCCGTCTTAAAAGAACTTAGTTAGGCAACACTATGGTCGACACTATGTTGAGAAAATGCCATTTCAAATAATATTTGCTCGTAAATTAATTATATCGATTATTCAAATAACAATGTTTTGTTTTTTTAGGGTGGGTTCTATTGTGCTATGTAACGTTTTGTTTTGTTTTGTTTTGAGCCCGAATCTTTTTATGGGGATTAACTTGCTTCACACGGGTTAAACATTAGCGGCAATATGGGGGTTGCTTATGTAAACTGATATCCTCATATGATTTATTAGAGAAATGACCACAACTGCCATCGACATTGGTACATGTTGTTTAAGGTTTTGGTTTTGATTTTGATTTCAGTTCTATCTTTGTTTGTGTTATAAGTGATGGTGACGATGAATATGGAAAAGAATATAAGAGTTATATGATGAAGATCGTGTTTAGAGGCGACTAGCAACAGAAGATGGCCGCCATCACTACACAAGGTTGATAACTTAAGGTAGGTAACCAATGTCAATGCATAAAACTTAAAGTTGAATTAATATGCTGCTTTACAAAGCTGCTCTTTTGTTTTGAATACATATTTTTGTGCACAGATATTTAGAGGAATACAATTTTGATTTTCAATTTGTCTAAGGATTGGAAGGCTTTATTATTTCTTCACGTTGAACTTTTCTTATTATGTTGTTTTTCCTGAGCAACACGCACCATATTCATTGCACTCTTGATGATTTTCGATGGGTTTTGTTTAGAGCCTAATTTTTGTTAGGTTGTACCAACGTTTTATTTTGTTAAGCAATTAAACCGGAGTACTTTATGATTGCAATGACAAGTGATGTTTTTACTAAAAGTTAGGTGTTTAGTAGCCTTTTGTAATCAAGTATGATACATTTATTATAAAACTAGATCTTATAGAATCTTTGCTTTCCTAATTGCTTGAGTTGTAGCTAAAGGCTTCTTTCACACACATTAGGAGCATTATGGGGAGAACCTTTTGTGACTACTTATAATGCTGTGAAAGAGTCCATGCATGGATGGAAAATTTTCGGCTCATGAGCTGCTATACGGTTAAGAAATACAGCCATACGGAACTACGAAATACACCTGTTCAACGCTGGGAATACATGCATTGGGCTGGGTATATGCTGTTAACAACTATAAATGGAGATGTTCATTTGGTTGTGGTGATCGTCTGAACCTAGCTAACTAGACTATTGTAGTCCGGTAAGGTATTTTCTTTTGGATTTTAACATGTTTAGTTGTTTTATAAGTGCATTCCTACTTGGCACTATAAAGTTAATTAAATTATGTAACATTTTAGCAAGTTTTCCTGGCATGTTTTTTTTTTGTTTTCGTCAACAGTTGCTACAATACATAGAACAAAAAGGAACGAGCTGAGCATTTTTATCTTGGTGAGCAGGGTATGTTGGTGATAGAGAAGTTATAAGTACAATGGTTGACTAGGATGGGTGGCTAAGGATCAATGATCTATGTTGCGTGTTTGCTTTTAGTGGCTTCTTATTTGCTTTTGCTGGTTTTCCTCTCTACTTTATTTTTATGCCTTCTGTTGGATTTGGTAAGGCTTATAAAATTGCTCTTTAATATAGCTTTCCATGTATGTTGGTACTATTTGTATTTGCAGTGGCCAACCAATATTTGAAGGAGACTCTGATATTTGGTGAAATCATGCTTGAAGGACCATGCACCAACAGGTTTACTATTTGCAGGTTTTTCAGTTATGTGCAAACTTTTGATAATATAAAATTATATATTGATGTTTTATTTTGCAATTATATATTGATGTTTTTTGTTTTTGCAATTGTAGAGTTGACAAGTCTTTATTTGTGGCATTTGAAAGGTTTGTTGGAGGCGTTCTGTTTTGATCCTACCAATCCAAATATCACCAAACTAAGGGGCTTTTTGGTTAATTAAGTGCTAAATCATTAAGAGGTCTGAATGGTTAATAGGTCCTACCAATCCAAATATCACCAAACTTGGTAGCAATGACCTGATTAATTTTCAGGTTCATCATCCAAATGTGATGTTCAAGCAGTCGTGTAGCACCTTGAATTACTTCAAGAATCTCCAGCTCTTCGTCCTCATTAAATCATTCCAAAAGAATTTCCTGACAAACACAAATACTATTTACAAATATTTGTAGAAATATGAACACGTGATGTTTTATGTTTTTATATTATAATAATTGTTTAACTTCTGTCTTATCTACATTGGACATGAAAATGTTGTTTTTTTTGTTTATATAAGTAAGTAAAGATAATAAATATAAGTATATTATTTATGTATATGAATTATTAATCTTAGTTTAATTGCAAAATATTGAATTCTTACACTTGAGTATATTTGCAATATATGAATTAAAAGAAAGATGTCTTAGTACATCATTTTGTAAAAAGACGTTGTGACTAACAATGGTTATCTAAAAGCCGTTACCTAATAACCGTCCACCGAAACTTCTTAACCGTCTAGTAATTTGTATTTAAATTAATTTTAAATTTAAATTATGTTGTTAAGAGTTTAAATTATTACTCTTACGTGTAATTGTAAAATACACTAAGCTCAAAATCATAATCATTAACTTTGAATTCGCCCCTCTAAGGCTGTTACAACCACGAAGTAGAAAAATCAACAAACGAATGAAAATCTCTGTTGGAACAACATATATTAAAAACAAACAATTAATCTTAACCTTCAACGGAAGTTTCATTACACTATTTACCAAAATATGTTGACTTGTCAACAAATTTGTCAAACAGCTGTTATACGATTCAACCTTATTATTGCAATTCCATAATTTGAATGAAATATTTAATTTAACAAAAATAAATACAAAATTGAAGACTTATAAAAGAACAAATTGTGACACCCGGCAACTTCCGGTAACTAACTTTTGAAAACTTAGTAAGTCTACCTTAGCGAGTCACGCATACGTTACACAAAACAAGGTCGGTCGAGTCGAGTCGCACGTCATTAGAGTTTTAACATACGCAAGTCTCGAGTCCCGGGGATTGGTGAACGAGTGTGAACGTGTTTACTTTCATGTATTATGTGTTTATAATCATTATGTGACTTATCGGTATGTGAAAATGTGTTAACATATGTTAAAACGGAGCTTAACGCGCCAAAATACACCACACCTGACCTGATAGGCGATTACCCTGATCAGTCAGGCGATTAGCTTGAGTCTGGTAGGCGATTAGCCTGATCTGATAGGCGATTAGCCTGACCTGTTAGGCGATTAGCTTGTTTTCTTAGGCGATTAGCTTGTTTCTTTAGGCGATTAGCACCCTAATCGCCTGATAGAACTTCATAATCGCCTGCAACATGTCTGACGACTAAAAACACCTATAAATACCACCCTTGACCTCCAAAACATTATTTACACAACCCTAGCCGTCCCATAACATATCTCAACCCACAAACATCCTCTGAAACCCATTTTTACACACAAACAACCATTCCCAAGCTTATTCCATCATCTACTCTTAAATACAAGGTGTGTTCTTCAAACCCAAACCTTTAAATGATTATGTTTTACTCCCTAAATGTCCAGACCTGACTTATAAAGGTTTTTGTCTTTGAAAATCCATTTAAAACCGTTTCTAAACAAACCCACACCTTTACATGTGTTATATGTGATTAAAGATAGAGTTTTTGTGATTTAATCATGGTTGTTTTTGTGATATTATGATGTTTTTAGCTGTTACAAGTTAGTATGATAATGTCCTAGGAGTTTGAATGGTTTTGGTCGTGTATTGTTGATACTTGATGTTTTGACCCGTTTGAAGGATTTTGGATGATTTAGGATGATATGAGGTGTGTTGTTGATTGTTTGATGTTAGGGTTTGCTCTAGGATGATGTTAGAACAGTAGGATGCTTTCGGACAACGTGATTATGTGATTAGATCTGGATATTTGCTATTTAGGGCAAGTTCTTGCATGTTGATGTGATGTTTTCATGTTAAGTTGCTATTTTGGGAAAATGCTCGCATTCGGGACTGTTAGAATGATGAAAACTTAGGGGTTTTGCTTGGAATATGTTTGTTAATATGTTAGATTGATTATTGGGTGTTTGCGCACGTTTCGGATCTGATTTGGAGGGTTAAACGCGCGAAAAACCACATTTGCTGCACTGTAGGCGATTAGCAATCCTAATCGCCTATGTTATAGGCGATTAGGGGCATAATCGCCTAAGGATAGGCCTACTCGTGTGATATGTTAGGCGATTAGCATCATAATTGCCATCAGTACATGCAATTGTGATCCTAATGGCCTTCATGTCATGCAATTGTGACCCTAATCACTAGTTAAGCCCTGAATTGCATACCACATGACCATAATCGCCTAATATGCATGTGATTAGCCCTAATCACCTAACATAAGGGGCGATTAGCCCTGATAATTGCCTGTTGACCATCCCTAATCACGTGTTGACTTTCCTAATTGCATGCTAAGTTCCTAATCGCGTGTAATGCTGTTATAAGTGTATTTTAACATCCCGAAACCCGATTTGACACCTAGGAACATGATAGGAACCCCGTGACATGCTTAGTAACATAGTAACACGTGTTCGGACTTGTTCGTACGTTATTTGACCTATGTGTTAGAATCGTTGAACTTTAACGCATGTTAAGGACTAAGTTGCATGATTTGTGTATGTTTGAGTATGAGATGAACATGTAGAGTCTCGGGTCACCAACGGGATGTCGAGTCTTGTACATTTGGTCAGTTTATCAGTCAACGCATTTTCAAACGAACCTGGTTATGGTCTGGGCATCTAGGGACTAACTAACCTACGGGTTATTAGTCTAAGTACTTGTAACTGTCATATGTTAGGTCGCCGCTTTACGGGGCTAGCATAGCTTGTTGGTTTAAATCACTTTCGAAGTAACGCAACCCAAGGTGAGTTCACGGCCCCTCTTTCATATGCTTTCTTTCGGGGGAGAAACATGCCACGCAATTTAACAAACGCAATGCTTTCGTATAAACATGCAACTCCTTTTGGAAACGCGTTACTCATTTTGAATACGTAACTGTTTTTGGGAAGTAACTTGTTGTAAACACGCTACGCTTTTGAAACACTTTTGGGAAGTAACACTTTTGGAAAGCAACACTTTTGAATGCAACGCTTTTGAAACACAACTCTTGATTTGCAACACTTTTGTTTACTACACGACGAAACAAGGAGTCCCGGGGGAAACCATGAATGTGCGGGGTAGCACAACGGGGAAATGTGGATAGATCTATTGGGCCTGACAAACCCCACCCGTCGGCTGGGAGCCGGGCGGTTGCATATTGTCTCTAGTTTAGCAACACAAGCAACTCATACACGGGCAGCAACTCAAGCAACGCTGTCAGTAATGGTTTCAGCATCACAGTCGTGGTAGTAGTAGGAAACGCTTGATTGTTCGTTTGTTTATTTGTCTAACGTATCTTATGACATGGTATTTTGTGATCAACGCTCAACACACGGGAACTTATTGTAAACTTAAAACCTGTGAACTCACCAGCATTATATGTTGACCCGTTTTTGGCATGATTTCTCAGGTCGCTAAGGTAGCAGCATCTCAGGGCTTAGGCGCACGCGTCTGCACGGCGTCTAGTTTAGGTTCATGGTTTTGTTATTAAACAAGTTGGAAACTTTTGGGATTTAGTTTTGTAAAACAATGCTTCCGCTGTTATTTCAAATGGTTTGGATTCGTGTTTTTATTTTACGTATCTTATCATATAGTGTTGTTTATTGTGACCGTTGACTTGGATCCTGGTGTGTCACACGCCTCGCGGTAGAACCCCGCAGGTGGAAATTTGAGGGTGTGACACAAATACAAATATCTCTAAAAATCTGCTTTAAGGACAACAGAATTACAATATGTGAGTTTATAAACTACATAAAAATACAAGAAAACATAAAAAAAATGTCTTCTAACAACCAAACCCTAGAGAATGATCTTTCTTGCCAAGGTCATCGGAACAAAATCACAAACAAACACAATAAAAAGCAGTACCACGACAACAGCTCGTATCTAAACATCATCAAGTTCTAAGAACCCTAAAGATTGAAAATAGGGACTGCATATATATAGTAAGAATGGATTGATGTTTTCCTTTGATTGCAAGAATCGTCGCAAAACATCAATTCCAACTTCTTTGCCAACGGATTGTTGGTAATATATTTTCCTTTGATTGTAAGAATATTTCGGAAGATTTGTGTAAAGACATTTGAACGTAATATCATTATGCATATGGGATGGAGAGTTGTAAAACGAAAATAGTTGAACGAATATATAAAGATGGAAAATGAATATTGGGAATTCCTCTCCTTTTATAGGGTGAATATACTTACTAACTATTCGTAAAGTAGGTTTTCAACTTTATCAGTTGGATTTCAAGTAAATATAAAGTTGGAACGTACTTATGGGACTTTTTATAGAATGAAAGACAATTGCAACACAATAATAATAATAAAATAATATTGTTAATAAACTAAGTTCAAAATTGTAATCATTACTTTTGGGCCTTTTTATAACATCTATTGACTTTTCAACAAATGTTGTCACATAAAAGTCTCTCAGTATTTACCAACGGATTGTGTAATCTGTAGAAAGAAAAAAAACGTCAAAAGTCTCACTGTAACAACATCTTTTATTAAACGATTAAATTTGTTATTAAAGTATCACTATAAAGTTAAATTACAGAAACCTTTTCAACTTCATAATTAAAGTCTTGATATGTGTAATAAATGATGAAGCAAAACCGTCAAAGCAATGGTAATTATTTCTTACAATTTTTACATATAATAAAATTTATTTAACTTAATTAGTTACTGTTTTTTCAAACCACATATTGAAACAAAAGATAGATATATAATAAACATCCAATTTAACATTAATATACTTTTCAATCACAAACCATAAACATAATAAGCAAAATAACTACATTATAATAATATTCATATTTGAAAATGCAAGCATATAAAAACATTTAAATTTGATCATCTTAATCAGTTGAACTCCAATAAGAGATTGATTCTTCTTTAACTTGTTCCACTTTCTCCTTCAAATACAGTATCCTTTCCCTGATTATTTGTTCTAGATTAAGATGAAATGTATTCCGATTAATGTTGCTCATTCTTTTCTAGTCAAGTTCTTCAAGAAACTCCAAATCATCGGAATACTCTATTTTCTCTCGGAGGAATAATTTTTCAAAACCATTTTCATAGTAAACTATTACTATATCAAAGTCATGAGAGTAAAACCAACTTACAACATGAAGTGACTTAAAAAAAATTTCATCAACGATAGCCCCAAAATTTGCACTAAGAACATTTAATCTGAATACCGAAATTCATTGTTCTTGCAAACTTCATATGTCTGTGTTTGCAAATGTAAATCCATTTGGACTATTGTTTGAGTTGATAATTAGTAATGCAAAATATATAAAAAATAAGCCGTAATTTTAAACACGGAGTTTCAAAGTTGTAATTATTATTTGGCAGTGGCGACAACTAAGAGTCTATAAGACCAACGATAGAAATGAAGAATCTAGATTATTTTGTTTACAAAATCGACACTTATTTATTGTGTATAATACTTATTTTTAATATTAAAGAACTAAAAAATGTTACCCTTAATTTACATTTTGAATTATTTTTTTAACTAAATATTAAAAGCTATTTAATTTTACATAAATTACTCAATAAATAATTTGGGCTTTTTTATTCTTCCTATAGTTATTGCTTTTATTTATCACAATTCTTATTGGTATTCCATTGTTGATTAAAAAAATTGTTGATTGAAAATATATTTTATAACAACAAAACTTATAAAAGAATATTATTTTACCTATAAATATTACTTTTAAGTAAGTTGAAGATCGTAAATATTAACTCTAGCATTCAACCCTCTGTTGAGATAAAATAATAATAACTTTGACCCATCCTATAGTACTCATAGATATCTTCAACTTGTTGTATACTCTGTTTTATAACGACTGTTGACTTGTCAACAGATGTTTTTACACAAAGTCTATCATTGTTTAGAGTATGTTCATTTTATTCTATGTACTGCTTACCACATCTGTTTACTTATCAACAAATTTGTGATACAGCTATTATGTCATTCAAACTTATTATTGCAATAACATAATTTCAATAAAATATTCGACTTAAAAACTAATTAGAGAATAGAAATCTTTTAAAACAACAAATCTAAATATTTGTAAAAAACTGCATTAATATCAAGTAACAAATTAACAATATTCGAATACAGTTGTTCACATAAAAGAAGTCTTCTAACAAAACACAAAACAAACAAAGTTAGGAATTCACCATCTAACACACTTGCATTAAATATAATCACAACAAAAGGTTGACAACCCCTCGTTGCCATTCCTTATATAGATCGAAACATATGGTTTCGCTATACATTAGTCTTGTCTATATCCAAGATCTGGACGTACCAACAATGGAATTAGTTTTTCTTTGGTTATAAAAATCTTCCGAGAGCACCAATTCCAACGTCTTTACGAACAAATTGTTGGTAAATGATTTTTCTTTGATTGTAAGAAACTTTGAGAAGAATGGTTGAAGCGAATTTGAACGAAATATCATTATGCATGTGGGATAGAAAGTTGGAAACTGACAATGTTTCAAGGGATATAAAGTTGAAAAAAGACTGTTCAAATTTCTTCAGCTTATATAGAGTGATAAAACAACTGTTAAGATTTCCTCATGTTATATAGAGTGAAACAAAATTGGAACACAAAAATAATAAAATAAGATTTTTTATAATTACAATTTTTTGCAACCATTATCTTAATCATTAAGTTGCCTACTCTGTTTTACAACGTCTGTTGACTTGTCAACACATGTTTTCACACAAACTCTATCAGTTTTTAAAGTATCCTCATTATAATTTATATCATGTTTTACAACATCTGTTGATTTGTAAACAAGTGTTCTCAAACAACTGTCACCCATTAACAAATTCCAATCATACTTGACCATATGAAACAGATCTTTAAAACATCTATTGACTTATGAACAGATGTTCACAAACAACTTTTGGACACGTCAGCATCACTTTTGTATACATCACCCACAATTTTTCATACACAAAACCCCTCTTACATCCAACCAGATATTCCACTATCTTATTGTATTCAAAATCCAGAAAAGCGCTTTAGTATCAATTACGACCTAAATCCATTCAACTACGAAATTTTGAATTTCCTTTCTTATTCGGATCCTAGTTCGAGTTCAATTCAATTGTTTCAATCATTTGCATGGATCTTCAATTAAAAACCCCCCATAACTATCTACCATATCTGGTTAAAACACAAGATAACCGTTAATTGCACTCTATAATCGATGTGCTCTGCAAATCGAAATACATACCCATCCCCACCGCTGATGCTCCAATATATGTGGATACTTTGAAAGAATTCTGGAATAAGCCGTGTGTCTCGAAAAAGACCAAAAGCCTTATACAATTGTCTCCAATATTGGAAATACAGATATCGAGATAACACCGCAATTTATCTGCACTACATTCTCCCTAAACGATTTGCAAGGTAATAATTCATTTCTGAAAAACGAAGTTTCGACAGACTTAATTGAGAGAGGGTATGAAGGTCAACTGACTTCCTCAACAATGTTTAAACGAAACTTTCCCCCACCAATGAAGTTTTTTTCATACCCTTCTTATATGTCTGTCTGCGAAGACAACAATATTTAATGAGATACCATTAAAAACACAGTATCTTGGATATGAAATTTTAACGGACAGTGATTTCAACTTATCTCAGACAGTATTTACTAATTTAGTATCTAATGTAAAGGCTATAAAATCTGGATCTAGTAATGCTTTCTTACTATATCCAAGATTGTTGAGCTTCTGCTTACAAAAACTGTTGCCTGATAATTATTTTAAAAAAGGGGTAGCTATTACAATTAATAGGTTATCAAATGAAACTTTTTACAAGAATGTTGGATGTTAAAGGTACAAAAAAGGTCATTAAAAGTAAAAGTTCTAAAAAACAAACAAACAATGATGCTTCAACATCTGTTGTCGAGCCAACTGCACCTGGTGAAAATGAAACCACAAACAGTTCTATGGAAATCATTCCAGTGATTTCAATAAAGAAACCACCAATAAAAAAGCAAAGCAAAAAGAAAAGAAACACTGTATCTCTGGAGCTTCAGAAGCCAAACAAAACTACTACAGCCACACAAGAGCAGCAAACAACACCTGTTGATGCTTCTTCTCAGCCAATGGAAATAACACCAATCACAGATATTGTCAATGTATCCTCTTAACTTGATCATCTTGTAAGTGAAGGACACATACAACATGACCTAGATGATTCAATTGTACATTTGTTTAAAAGTCCTTCTCCTAGAGCTGGATCTCTTTTAACTCCACCACCGTCTCCGTCACACGCAACAACAAAAATTC
This sequence comes from Ambrosia artemisiifolia, assembly GCA_032199755.1. Lineage (NCBI taxonomy): Eukaryota > Viridiplantae > Streptophyta > Magnoliopsida > Asterales > Asteraceae > Ambrosia > Ambrosia artemisiifolia. The sequence goes on from CM063512.1 coordinate 38,176,019, forward strand.
CACCTACCTTTAATCCATTGTTTGAGGCAATTGATAAATCTCAAACTGGAAACAATCCCTCTCAATTACCCATCACTGAGAACATACAGCCAGAAGAGACTGTATATGAAAAAAATCAATCATCTAGCCCACAGGCAGAGAAGACCACACTCTCTGACTTGCAAGTAAATATTGGTGGTAGTTCAAATGAAGTAGCCACTACAAAAGCGGAGACAACTGTCTCTGAGTTGGAAACTGATTACACAAATCAGACTTCCTTGAAGGAAAAAACAGTTAAACCTACAATTGTAACCTCTGTTACAGTTGAAACTGGTCACAACTCAGAAAAAGTTCCAGTTGCTGAAAACATTGAAATAAATACAACCATAACCGGTAGGAATGCACACGATCCTGTTAATTTAGCGGATGCTTCAAAATATCATAATTTGGCAGAAAGGGTAACTAAACTTGAAGTCTTATTTACAAAATTTGAGACAATAAAGGAAAAGTTCCTAGAGAAAATCACTGAGGCTACCAATGAACTCTGGAAATCAGTTGACCCAATAATACAGGCTCAACAAAAATTAATAGAAATCAAACACAATTCTGAGATGGAGTTGGTAAATATGAAAGTGGAAGCTTTATACAAGGATACTAAAGCTGATATGAAAGCAATTAAAGATCATCTGTTAAGGACAACTGGGTCTACCGCAAGTTTTGTTTTTGAAACAGACGTTAATGTTCAATAAAACCAAAAAGGAGAACAAAGATCAAACAACTGATATGCAAACATCTGATAATCCAGTTTCTTCTACAGTTTCAACCACTGCTGAAGAGAAACCAAAACAATTCGCTGTTGTTTCTTCTGCTAAAACCACTAAAACCACAACATCTGTTGGGACTGAAACTATCCAAACAAATGTTACAAGCACAGCTGTCTTTAGCAACTTCCCAACAACTTGCCAATAGCATCAAACAACAATGAAAACATCAACTTTTGATGACACCACTGCTAGAAAACAAAGTGTAGAATTTTGTACACTACCCACTGAATGCTCAAAAACATCAGTCATCACCACTACAAATCCCTTTATACAAACCACAACATTCCCACATCAATCACCAATCCAAATAACATCTGCTGCTCCTGAAACCACACCAATGAATGTTCCGAGCACAACTGCCCTTATACTCTTCCAAGGACAAACAAATGTTACATCAACAACTAAACCCATTCCAACTGCCCATATCTCATCATTTCCACATCAAACATCCAATACCATGACCATATCAATACAGGCATCACAACCACACTATTTACAACCATTGGCTGCTAAATTTCCTCTTGAATATTAATAATCCAGCATGAGATAGAATATTTCTATTTAACAGATGATCCATAATCATTATCTTTTGCATCTATTGAAGGTTTTGACAAACCTATGAATGTTGATCGGTATCTCAAGATACAAGTCATACAGACTCAAATGAGTATCAAAGAACTATCCGTAGGCAAAGATCAGATAACTGTTCATGGAATCATGCTGTGACACCCGGCAAACTCCGGTAACTAACTTTTTGAATACTTAGTAAGTCTACCTTAGCAAGTCGCGCATACATTACACATGACAGGGTCAGTCGAGTCGAGTCGTACATCATTGGGGTTTTAACACACGCAAGTCTCGAGTCTCGGAAATTGGTGAACGAGTGTGAACGTGTTTGTTTTCATGAATTATGTGTTTATAATCTTTATGTGACTTGTCGGTATGTGTATACGTGTTTACATATGTTAAAACAGTGATTACACGTAATTGCATGATGTTATAGGTGATTACGCGTAATTGCATGATATTAAGGGGTGATTAGCCCTAATTGCATGCTGATAGGGGTGATTAGCCCTAATTGCATGCTGATAGGGGGTGATTAGCCCTAATTGCATGCTGATAGGGGGTGATTAGCCCTAATCGCCTGATAAGGAACCTTAAGGGGCGATTAGGCCCCTAATCGCATGATAGGGAAGGCGATTAGCAGCCCTAATCGCCTGATAAGGCTTCACAATCGCCTGACGTGTCTTAGACGCCTAGAAACGCCTATAAATACCACCCTTGACCTGCAAAACACCATTTGTGCAACCCTAGCCGTCCCATAACCCATACCAACACAGAAACACCCTCTGGAACTCGTTTTTACATCAAAACTACCATTTCCAAGCTTATTCCATCATTTTCTCTTAAATCCAAGGTGTGTACTTCAAACCCAAACCTTTAAATGATTATATTTTTTTCCCTAAAAGTCCAGACCTGACTTATAAATGTTTTTGTCTTTGAAAACCTATTTAAAACCGTTTTTAAACAAACCCAAACCTTTATGTGTGTTATATGTGTTATGCGTGTTTAAAGGTAGGATTTTTAGGATTGAAACATGATTGTTTCTATGTTATTAAGGTGTTTATGGCTATTACAAGTTAGTATGATGATGCTCTAGGAGTTTGAATGGTTTTGGTTGTGTATTGTTGATGTTTGATGTTTTGACCCATTTGAATGATTTTGAATGATTAAGGATGCTATGAGGTGTGTTGTTGATTGTATGATGTTAGGGTTTGCTTTAGGATGATGCTAGAGCAGTAGGATACTATCGGACAACGTGGTTATGTGATGAAATCTGGATATTTGCTATTTAGGGCAAGTTCTTGCATGTTGATGTAATGTTTAGATGTTAAGTTACTATTTTGGGAAAACGCTCGCATTCGGGACTGTTGGAATGATGAAAACTTAGGGGTTTTGCTTGCAATATGTTTGTTAATGTGTTAGGATTGATATTGGGTGTTTACACATGTTTCGGATCTGATTTGGAGGGTTGAACGCGTGAAATTGCGTCGCGCAGCAGCTGCAGGTGATTAGCCTCCTTAGCAGGCGATTAGCTTTCCCAATCGCATGCTAAGGCAGGCGATTAGCCCTCTTAGCATGCGATTAGCCCCCCAATCGCATGCTAAGGTAGGCGATTAGCCTCACAATCGCCTGTTGACCATCCCCAATCACATGTTGACTTTTCCTAATTGCATGCTAAGTTCCTAATCGCGTGTACTGCTATTATAAGTGTATTTTGACATTTCGAAACCCGATTCGACACCTAGGAACATGCTAGGAACCCCGTGACATGCCTAGTAACATAGTAACACGTGTTTGGACTTGTTTGTGCGTTATTTGACCTATGTGTTATACTCGTTGAACTTTAACACATGTTAAGTACTAAGTTGCATGATTTGTGTATGTTTGAGTATGAGATGAACACGTGGAATGTCGGGCCACCAACGGGATGTCGAGTCTTGTCTTACGTAGTATGGTTGTCGGTCAAACACGTTTTTCAAACACATCATGGTCATGGACTGGACTTAGGGACTAATGAACCCTGCGGGTTATTAGTCTAACTTAACACATATCTTATGATAGGTCGCCACTAGTTGGGGCTATCATATCTTACAAACGGTTTACTCATATCACATAGACGGTTTTACTCATAAACGGAAGACGCAACCTAAGGTGAGTTCACGGCCCCACATTTTACGGTTTTTGCTTTCGGGGGAGAAACATGCTTAAAACTCTTTTATGACTTATGGCTTATAAACATCTTAAACTCTTTTATGACTTATTTTCATGTTATACTATGGCTTACATATTATTACTATACGGTTCATCAAAAAGTCCCTTAGAAACCACTAACATGGGCGTATGGCGGGGAAATATGGATAGCGCTATTGGGAACTGACAAGCCCCACTCGACGGTTGGACCGGGCGGGTGCATATTGTCTCTAATAAAACAAGGTCTACCGGTGATGACAGTAGCCCATAGGAAACTAAGGGTCAGTAAACGGCTTAGTTAGCAATGGTTTCACCCGTATGAGTATCTTATAATGCGCCTAGCTAGCGTTCTCACAAGCATAGTAGTAACTGTGATGGTAACGGTTTTCGAAGGATCACTTTAAACATTTAAATAAAACCTGTGAACTCACCAGCATTATATGTTGACTCTTTTAGCATGTTTTCTCAGGTCGCTAAGGTAGCAGCTGTCAGATAGGCGCACGGAGTCGCACTGGAGTCGTCTCGCGTCTAGGGTCCCATTTGCATGTTTTGGAATTGTTAACTTTTGAACTTATGTTTTATTTCTGCATGACTTTTGTAAACTCTGAATGCTTCCGCACTGTCAAATGTTGGTTTTAATATTATGCATGGTTTTTGTTTACGTATGTTTTTACATTTAGACGTCGTTTATTGTGACTGTTGACTTGGATCCTGGTGTGTCACACGCCTCGCGGTAGAACTCCGCACGTGGGAATTTGAGGGTGTGACAGATTGGTATCAGAGCCAATGGTTATAGTGAACTAGGACTGCATGTAGAGTCTAGACTATAGCCGAGTCTCACACACTGGACGGTCACATACATTTGAGTCGTGTCTTTTGGTAAACATACTAACCTTGTCGGGGTGTCGGTATCCTTACCACACAGTGTCACATTACCTATCTCATCCTTGGTTATTCCTAGCTTCACTTTATCTTCTTCTTCGGGTTTACAGTCGTGGGAACTTATTTGTTGATCTTTTGAGTTGGTTATATCTCCCTAAGATGTGGGTACCGGGTGACTTGAGGTTCGAGCTCGGGGCACGCCTTGAGGACCATGTAGAGCAATTTATCATTTCGGGTGCACACGAAATCATAAGTTGAAATGCATGGAAGACTTGGTGGATCTCGTGTTGGGATTAATGGTCACATTCGAATCCGATCTTAGACTTTTCATACTCTCTTGGTTTAGCGTTGGTGTTGGGTCTGAGAGTTTTGTTCTTGTTTCGGCAGAAGATGTCTGGAAGTCGTGGTGAACACAGTGGTGACGAGAGTCGTGGTAGCATCAACATAACCCCAGAAGCGCTGAAGGACTTAATCCAGCAACAGGTGACTGCTGCTCTTGCTGCTTATCAGACCGCTCAGCAAGGCAACGGTGGAAATATCGTTTATCCTCCACCGCCACCTCCTCTGGGCCAGCAGGTGTGTACTTTTAAGGTGTTCATGGAGTGTGAGCCCCACATCTTTGGAGGGACCGAGAACAACAAGAGGAAGTGGGAGAGCGTAGAGAAGAGTTCAGCAGTGGTTCAGCGACAACCGGCGGCGAAGAAGGCTGAAGCTTCAGGGTCAGCGTCAGATCAGAAACAAGGAAGCTATGCTGGGAAGAGCCCTAGGTGTGGGCATTGTGGATTTCATCATTATGGTCATTGCGAGGGGTTCCGTTGCCACAGATGTAAACTAATGGGACATGTTGTTAAGGACTGTAGAGTCAATCTGCAACCAGGGCAGACTCAAGTGGTTACCCTCACTCCTGCTCCTCGGGGAAATCAAGAGTGTTTTAATTGCGGCGAAGCAGGACATGTCAAGCGAAGCTGTCCAAAGTTGAACCAAGGGGGCTATGCTGGAAAGACCGCGGGTTCGGGTCAGCCACATCAACCGGCAAGGAAGACTGAAGCCTTGGGATCGTCCTCAGGTTAGAGGCAGAGCGGGTACACGGGAAAGCTACCAGAGTGCAACCGATGCGGGTACCATCATCTCGGCAATTGTGAGAAGTTTCGTTGCAACCGTTGCAAGCAGGTGGGTCATGTTGCCAAGAACTGCAGGGTCAATCTTCAAACGGCTTCGGGACAAGCGATCGTCCCTGCTCCTGTTCCTCAGGGAAATCATGGGTGCTATAACTGTGGTGAGCTGGGGCACCTCAAGCGCGACTGCCCGAAACTGAACCAGGCTAAAGCTGGGGCCGCAGGTGGCGGTGGGAACAACGAGGGTGGTGGTCCGACTGCTCAAGTCTTTGTGATCGGTGCTAGGGAGAACCAGGTGGACCCAGACACTGTTACCCGTACGTATTCTTTCTTATCTCTTGTTACGCTTTGGTTTTACATTTATCCGCATCATTGTGCGTTCGTGTCTTCGGGTGTTTTCTTTGTGGTTTGGTCTCTGTTTCTCATTATTTGGGTCGATGAGGGTCCTTTGGGGATACTACTTGGACGGTACCGGTGGGTTAGTTATACCGATCATAGTAGTCTCCAGTAGGCCTTCGATCGGGGGTCTCTAGTCTTATATTCACATTTGGGGAAGTGGTTTCCCGGTTGTTACTATCACGTTGCGGTTCACGACCTTCACTTGTTATGTTTTGGGAAGCGTTACTTGGGCACACACAGAGGTCGACACTCATCATTGTTGAAGCAAAAAGAATCTCGGGACGAGATTCCTTTCAACGGGGGGATGATGTGACGACCCGAAAATTTTTTTTTCTTATTTGTTCTCTCTTTGACTTCGGGAAATTTTCGGGACGAAAATTCTTTCAACAGGGGGATGATGTGACACCCGGCAAACTCTGGTAACTAACTTTTTGAAAACTTAGTAAGTCTACCTTAGCGAGTCGCGCATACATTACACATGACAGGGTCATTACACATGACAGGGTCAGTCGAGTCGAGTAGTACATCATTGGGGTTTTAACACACGCAAGTCTCGAGTCCCGGGAATTGGTGAACGAGTGTGAACGTGTTTGTTTTCATGAATTATGTGTTTATAATCTTTATGTGACTTGTCGGTATGTGTATACGTGTTTACATATGTTAAAACAGTGATTACACGTAATTGCATGATGTTATAGGTGATTACGCGTAATTGAATGATATTAAGGGGTGATTAGCCCTAATTGCATGCTGATAGGGGTGATTAGCCCTAATTGCATGCTGATAGGGGGTGATTAGCCCTAATTGCATGCTGATAGGGGGTGATTAGCCCTAATCGCCTGATAAGGAACCTTAAGGGGCGATTAGGCCCCTAATCGCATGATAGGGAAGGCGATTAGCAGCCCTAATCGCCTGATAAGGCTGCACAATCGCCTGACGTGTCTTAAACGACTAGAAACGCCTATAAATACCACCCTTGACCTCCAAAACACCATTTGTGCAACCCTAGCCGTCCCATAACCCATACCAACACACAAACACCCTCTGGAACTCGTTTTTACATCAAAACAACCATTTCCAAGCTTATTCCATCATTTTCTCTTAAATCCAAGGTGTGTTCTTCAAACCCAAACCTTTAAATGATTATATTTTGTTCCCTAAAAGTCCAGACCTGACTTATAAATGTTTTTGTCTTTGAAAACCCATTTAAAACCGTTTTTAAACAAACCCAAACCTTTATGTGTGTTATATGTGTTATGCGTGTTTAAAGGTAGGATTTTTAGGATTGAAACATGATTGTTTCTATGTTATTAAGGTGTTTATGGCTGTTACAAGTTAGTATGATGATGCTCTAGGAGTTTGAATGGTTTTGGTTGTGTATTGTTGATGTTTGATGTTTTGACCCATTTGAATGATTTTGAATGATTAAGGATGCTATGAGGTGTGTTGTTGATTGTATGATGTTAGGGTTTGCTTTAGGATGATGCTAGAGCAGTAGGATACTATCGGACAATGTGGTTATGTGATGAAATCTGGATATTTGCTATTTAGGGCATGTTCTTGCATGTTGATGTGATGTTTACATGTTAAGTTACTATTTTGGGAAAACGCTCGCATTCGGGACTGTTAGAATGATGAAAACTTAGGGGTTTTGCTTGAAATATGTTTTTTAATGTGTTAGGATTGATATTGGGTGTTTACACATGTTTCGGATCTGATTTGGAGGGTTAAACGCGCGAAATTGCGTCGCGCAGCAGCTGCAGGCGATTAGCCTCCTTAGCAGGCGATTAGCTTTCCCAATCGCATGCTAAGGCAGGCGATTAGCCCTCTTAGCATGCGATTAGCCCCCCAATCGCATGCTAAGGTAGGCGATTAGCCTCACAATCGCCTGTTGACCATCCCCAATCACATGTTGACTTTTCCTAATTGCATGCTAAGTTCCCAATCGCGTGTACTGCTATTATAAGTGTATTTTGACATTTCGAAACCCGATTCGACACCTAGGAACATGCTAGGAACCCCGTGACATGCCTAGTAACATAGTAACACGTGTTTGGACTTGTTTGTGCGTTATTTGACCTATGTGTTAGACTCGTTGAACTTTAACACATGTTAAGTACTAAGTTGCATGATTTATGTATGTTTGAGTATGAGATGAACACGTGGAATGTCGGGCCACCAACGGGATGTCGAGTCTTGTCTTACGTAGTCTGGTTGTCGGTCAAACACGTTTTTCAAACACGTCATGGTCATGGACTGGACTTAGGGACTAATGAACCCTGCGGGTTATTAGTCTAACTTAACACATATCTTATGATAGGTCGCCACTAGTTGGGGCTATCATATCTTACAAACGGTTTACTCATATCACATAGACGGTTTTACTCATAAACGGAAGACGCAACCTAAGGTGAGTTCACGGCCCCACATTTTACGGTTTTTGCTTTCGGGGGAGAAACATGCTTAAAACACTTTTATGACTTATGGCTTATAAACATCTTAAACTCTTTTATGACTTATTTTCATGTTATACTATGGCTTACATATTATTACTATACGGTTCATCAAAAAGTCCCTTAGAAACCACTAACATGGGCGTATGGCGGGGAAATATGGATAGCGCTATTGGGAACTGACAAGCCCCACTCGACGGTTGGACCGGGCGGGTGCATATTGTCTCTAATAAAACAAGGTCTACCGGTGATGACGGTAGCCCATAGGAAACTAAGGGTCAGTAAACGGCTTAGTTAGCAATGGTTTCACCCGTATGAGTATCTTATTATGCGCCTAGCTAGCGTTCTCACAAGCATAGTAGTAACTGTGATGGTAACGGTTTTCGAAGGATCACTTAAAACGTTTAAATAAAACCTGTGAACTCACCAGCTTTATATGTTGACTCTTTTAGCATGTTTTCTCAGGTCGCTAAGGTAGCAGCTGTCAGATAGGCGCACGGAGTCGCACTGGAGTCGTCTCGCGTCTAGGGTCCCATTTGCATGTTTTGGAATTGTTAACTTTTGAACTTATGTTTTATTTCTGCATGACTTTTGTAAACTCTGAATGCTTCCGCACTGTCAAATGTTGGTTTTAATATTATGCATGGTTTTTGTTTACGTATGTTTTTACATTTAGACGTCGTTTATTGTGACCGTTGACTTGGATCCTGGTGTGTCACACGCCTCGCGGTAGAACTCTGCACGTGGGAATTTGAGGGTGTGACACATGCAAACACAGCTTGAAAAGCTTAGTAAAATACAAGACTTTGTAAGGAATCCGAGCAAGTCCATGTCTGAAAAAACTCCAATTTCTGAATTGGAGAGTCGTGTAAGAAAAAAATTCATAGATCATATTTTAAAGCTCAAACTTTAGAACGTCACTGAAAGACAATTTGTTGGTTGGACTTCTGAAGAACTCAGGGCTCACATATACAAAATTGAAGAGTTGCTTAAAGAGCATAATAATCAGAAGAAAAAAAACTCCAGCTGACTCGAAGAAGAACAAAGAAAGTGAGTCTAAAAGAGCTTTAAAATTTAAGAAAATGAGACAAGAGTTAGTTGCAGCAAAATATGGTCAAATGAATTCTGTTGCTAGATGGTCTGAATTAGTTTTGGTTGAAACCTACAAACTACTAGAGATAAACAGAGAAAAGGATCCAACTCTCCCTCGAATGCCAATTTATCCTGATGAAGAGCAAGCTCCTGAGCAGACCATTCCACAGAAACATAGGTCCTCAGCAACAAATCTTACCAGAGATACCATCAAACCAACCAAAAAGCTGAAGACTGGAGATTAATTAACAGATGAGAATAAAAGTCTGTTCAGGGCTAAAGAACCGATTTCATAAAAAAATCTGTTGTTTATAGTAGAATGCTTTTTAAAAAAACAGATGTTATATTTGTGATAATATATCAAAGTTACACTTTGATTAAAACGTTTTCGTATTTAATGAAACGCAAGGGCTTTGAATAATAAATTATTATCATAAATACATTTACTTTCAACTTTTTGAACAAACAGATGTTTTCCTAACAGTTGTTTCTCGGGAGTACTTTGGGAGTTTATAACAGATGTAATGTACTTGATAAAATATCAGTGTTAAAAACATCTCGACTCTAATTAAACTGACAATATTTACTTTAATTAACTATTTAAAAACAAACTAAATGTTTTAGACCAAACTAATGATAATATTCATAGTAATAAACTTCAAGTCCAAAAGTGATGACTTGAAATTAATTACCATCTTACAAAATATTAATATTTTCTCCTAAAACCGCGTACACATGGTTCAAGTTTAAAAATTCCCAAAAATTAAACTTTATACTAAAGTTTCATACAACATGTTACTCCATAACCACATAATTTTTCATGCTAGATAGTCTTCTCCGGGTTCTTTTGGCAGTAGAGGATAGGTCATCAATATTTAAAATATCAGCATCTTCAATACTTCTTTTTCCATTGGGGCTTGTACCAGAATCCTTTAAAGCTTCATCGACGGAAGAGTCGGCAGTAACAAAAAAAACATCATTGAAAAAAATTAAAAAAAACTACTGAACTATTAAAATGAAGAAAACAAACTCTGTCAACAGCTTAAAGCACTTGCAAAAATACATACTCACTTTTGACAACACATGGAAACCACCCTGAGAAGATTCATCAAGGTTAGCACACTTGTATTCACCATCATCCTGACTGACCTAAGAAGTTCTCATACAAAAAAAATGACGAACAGTCAACTTCAAAATCTTTGTTTACCAAATTTAACAACATAACCCAAAAGTAATTAAATACCTCTCCAGCATTATCTTTTTCATAATCATTACCCATAACCAACTCAGCAATTATTGCAGGATCATCTCATATCTTCTGAACAGTGTACACACGGTAGTCATTTTTAAGATTGTATTAAGAAACTTCAATCTTGAAAGCCAAAAGCTTATCTAACAACCAAAATAATTCTTGGGGAAAGCCTTCACTATCCTCATGCTTCATTTGTCTTTCCCTTATATCACTTGCATATAAACCAACAATACTGGACACATACATCTCTATCAAACAACATAAACGACACACTACCACTCTCATCCTGAACCCTAACTTGTACCTTAAACCTGAAATAAATAACTTACAATAACTTGAATGTAATCATATGAAACTTGAACAAATTGTAGATAAACATTTTATCTTACATTGGTGAGATGGATTTACATTCACACTCGCATTTAAGACAAACCAAAGCTGTAACAGGCAAATCGAGAATTTCTTCAGAAACTTTTGTAGCATTTTGTAAATTCTCTGATTTAGTTTGCACCTTTCTAAAACATTTCCTACAAGCAACATAAAACCAACCAGAACCTTCTTACACATTTTTTTATACTTGCAACCACGACACAACACATTGCCTGCAATACAACAATATATTGAACATTGTTTTCATTCAGATATAAAAAACAAATTACATGTAACAAAGTAAATAAAGAAATATGAATGCTATTAAAAAAATGTTGAAACCGTGTCTATATCGCTAAGCTCGTCAAAATCTTTCATTAGATTTGCAACAACGAATTCTTGATGCAATGAGTAAACAGACTAGGAGGACCGTAATGTTTGAGAAGTAGAACCAGATTCTTGGGCGTGCTTCTTAAGAAGAATAAAAAAGGTAAAAAGAATTGGTATGCAAAATGACCTACAAGGCTCAAAAAAATGACAAAAAAAAAATTAAAACATTGACCCTTTCTATATAAAATTGTTCTAAATATTGTATCTCCTCCTTAATTGGTTAACTTCATCAATTTCTACATTAAGAACCAGTCGAGTTCCATACTTGTCGCTTTGTACGGTAATTTGTTCTATATATAACAATATACATATACTTAGTGACTTCATTTCACATTAACAATTATTTTAAAAACCGCAAATCTAACACAAAGTTACTTTTCCAGTTCTTAACTTTACCATGCTGTATAACAGCCATCACATGCTCAGTAGCAGGGTTATTAGAAACGAGGTTCTTAAAGAGTACTACATAATCATTCTACATGGTACATCTAAAAATGGTACCTCTACCCACAAACAATAATTTTACGGTTGTAAATACATACAAAAAATAGGGAACTCAACATTTGATATACAACATTTATTACATCACTAAATAACGTACAAGTCCATTAATTTAAGGGTATATTCTTGATTACATTTATTACACCACTTAATTAATTCTTGCCATTTATTACCAAATGATTGTATGGATTAAGTTTTGGAACTATTAGAACAAACAAAATTTATAACAATACAAAGCAATGCTTACTACAAATCTTGAAGATCAAAGTTCATCCGTTGCGTTAATTTTGGAGCTTGTCCAAACACATCCAAATCACCATACCAAATAAGACTACCAGCAACATCTGCAGCAAAAATATAAAATGCAACTGTATCAAAAATCTATACAAATTAAACCATCAAAAACTTCAGTAACATAAAGAATGAGAATAGACCAACCAACAGTCAATAGTTTATTTGCTTCTCCATTCAGAATATCTTTAAATGGAATGAACCTGAACCCATACTCAAGACCTTCCTATCCAACATCATGCCTCACAGTAGTACAACGATAAAAAACGATTTTAAAATCATGCGCAACAACAGTGTATGGGTCCTTGTTTTCACCAACGCCGAATTTGAAGGGAACAACAACATCATCCTCATGAACTTTACTATCAAAAAATTGCACTAAATGACCTTTAATACAAGCCTGAATCTTATCACCCTGGCAATAACCATAAACAAAAGATAAACATCAAACATAGCAACATTTTTAAAATACAAATATAAGTATATAACATGAAGATAAGATAACAACATTAACCTAAAACAAAATATATAAACATAAACAATCACATCCATGACCATACCTTCTCATCGATCAATATGAGCTCCATCTTAAGATTTTGTTTCCATTTTCGTATAACACGTCCCTTCGTATTCCACATATCTTTCCCTGGGTTCAGATCACAAATAAAACTGAGACTATTGTTAACAGCTTCCATTGACATGGTTTCAAAATATTTATTTATTTATATCAAGATGACAGAAGGGTTAGAAGAAACTCTGTAGAAATTTAAAAGGGTTGTTTTGTTATGTGCTTATCGGATATATTTATAAAGGAAACTTATTGCTATGCTTACCACTGCACCATAACTAATGAACCATGCTCCCCTTGTTAATTTAAAAAATTTCCTCTTAAAAGTTCAAAAGTTAGGGGCTTAACACATGCTTTTAAAATTTTATTATTATTATTTATTTATGTGGACTAAATGAGGCTACGGATAAACTCTATAGAAATTTAACAACTAATTTTATACATGAAGGTATAGTTATAAATCACAAAATATGTTTTACAACATCTGTTGACTTGTCAATAGATGTTCTGAAACAACTGTCATCCAATACAATTTTCCAATTACAAATTACCAAGTGAAACGTAAATAAAGTAACTTTCAAAATTGTAATCATTAAATTTGGACATTTGAGCCTCTATTTAACCATGACTACAATATTGATGGTATGAACAAACTATAAAGAAATTTAAAAACTGATTTTATAGTGGGTTATATTATTATTTATTTATTAATCGGAAGATCTATTTAACCAACACTACAGTATTGATCGAACAGACAAACTCTTATATATTTTAGAAGTGATTTTATAGAGATTTGTATTATTATTTATTAATCGAAAGATCTGTTTTACAACAACTGTTGACTTGTCAACAGATCTTCTCAAAACAACAGTCATCCAATACAACTTCAGATGTAATGAAAAAAGTGTCACTCAATACAATTTTCACTTAGAATTTACCATGTGCCATGTAAATAAATCAATTAATTAATAATAATAACAATATTTGCACTCAAAACTCTTATTATTTTCCACTCAACCCTGTTAATGTTCAAAATCGTAAACACGCTTCTCTATGATAATTTATAACTTAACCTCTTAAAAAATCAAAACTTAGGGCTTATTTAAAGATGGTTTTAAAAAAATTATTATTATTTATTTATGTAAATTAAATGATGCTACGTACAAAATCTGTAGAAAATAAAAAAACTTATTTTGAAGAGGGTTCTTATATGATAGGCTCTGAACTTGAATATTATTGATCAATGGAACAAGTATATATATTGATACAATGTTATCTTTTATATTTAGAGATAATCTTCTCAATCAATATCTCCTAAAACTATGTATATCTATACTTAAAATACAAATATTATTTTGCTATCTATTAGTTCTTTTACTTATAAATCAAAACAGACCTTCTACAACTTCTATTGAATTGTCAACAGTTGTTCTCAAACCAACTGTCATCCAATAGAATTTTCAATTTTCACTTAGAAATTATCATGTGGCACGTAAATATAAATCAATTAATTAAAATAATAATAATAATACCAATATTTGCACTCAAAACTCTTATTATTTGCCACTTGTAACATTTGTGCCACTCATACTTTGTGGAATTGGCAAAAGTAATCCTTGTACTTTAATCATTTTTGGTTTTTAATAAAACGTTGGTTATGTTGACCATTGTACCTCGTTATTAATTGTAAACGTGTTTTGAAACGAAACTTAAACATGTCGTGTTTTGGTGTTTAAGGGAATTTATCATTTTAATAATTTTATTGTAATTTTATACATTTTTGTTTTAGTTAAAAAAATATACAAGTTTAGTCGCGAGTATACTTATCGAAAGATTTTGGGAAACGTCAAGTTTTGAGTGGGAAAGTTTAAAAAAAAAATATATTATAGCTGTTACTATTCACGTTTTTCCGGCGAGAAGTTCGGCGAAGCTCCGGCGAGCTTGTTTTCTTGACTTTTAATGCGTTTTAATGTTACATATTGACTCTTATACGTTTCTAATGTTCCATTATTCGAATTCCACCATTATTTCGGTCATAACAAGTCGTTTTTAGTGGGTTTTAATTCGTTTATTATTGTAACCGACCGGAATTTTTAACACGGTTCAAACCTCGGTTACACTCAACCATTATATAAACCAATTATACAAAACGTTTTCTGCACTCTTCCTCTTCGAAACCCTCTCAAAAACAAGTCCAAACCGTATGTTTTGCTATACCTTTGAGCTCGTCAATGTTCTTGAAGAACCGAAAATAAAAGCTTAGTTTCCAGTCATTTTAGCAAGTTGTAAGTCCGATTCTTTATGCCACTTTGTTTAGTTTTCATTGATCTTTAAAAGCCCTCTTCGTTCGGGTTCTAATTATTGCGAATTAAAGATCCTATGAATCTAGGGTTAGGGTTAGTATATGAGGAAGAAGATGAAGTTGTATTATGTGTTTAAAAATAATTTGTTTTCATAACTTTCAACTAATAAGTCTTGTGGTGTAGTGGTAAAAAAAGGAGAGTTTGGGAACAGGTCTCTGGTTCGACTCCTCCTCACTGCAGCCTTTTTCTGTTCTTTTTTTTTATTTATTTTTTTATCTATAAATAAACTTATATATATGCTCTAATCTTAAAATATTCCTATAAAATTCATTTTTGCTCCAAAAATTATGAAAATTTAGGTATAACATCTTGACACGTTATAGAAAATTATCATATTTTTAGTTGCTGGAAAATATTTATTTTTCATAATTTTACTAATTTAAATGATTTTAATCATAAATAAATGATAAAAAATTCATTTTTAATGATTTTAATCCCAAATTTTCTGGAAATTATTTTTAAGTATCTTGAACTTAAATAAAAATTATTGGTTTAGAAAACATTCATTTTTATTAGTTTTCCTATTTTTAATCATTTAAACATGATTTAAATTCATTAAATCTATTTTAAATACAAATAAATTGAGAAAAATTATGAAAAAAATTATTCTCACTGTTATACATCAGAAAATAACTATTTTTCATAGAAATATCATTTTTGGATCATATCATGTATTTATAGTTATTTATATTTAATTAGATATAATTAATTATTAAATTATTTGGTTAAATACAAATTATTAAAAAATCTGTTTTACGGATATTTTCCTATAAAATAGAAAATGTTTCCTAAATGTGGAAACATAGTATTATATTTTCTTCGTCACGTATTTAATCCTAAATCATGGTATACTTTATTCAAAGTTAAAATTATATTCGAGTTATAATAAACTTCATCTTCCCTACATACGTCTAGCAAACCCTAATGCCTTAGACTCTAGTTACCTTAGACTTTTTAGACACTTCCTTATTAGTATTCTTATACATATAGGTTGAATTCTTTGGAATTCCCAGTTGTTATCTTGTTCGAGTTTTGTTTGGATTTATCGCTTAGCAAAACTGTGAGTATATCTTTCCCCTTTTTACTATTTACTCTTTTGGGGTGACTCATGTACAATTATTATTTAACTTACGTATGTTATTTACAAGCAATGTGCTCTTGATATGTTTTGTGTGAATTGTATGAACGATTTGTCAAAGTCATTAACCTTTGGGCCGCACCTGACAATGAGTAGTACTACGAATTATTTCCCTTGGTTACTTACGTGAACGAGTTAAGTCCTTGGTCATTGTTATGGTTTTTCTTGAACGATGTGTGAATGATTATTGAATGATGTGAGGCTTGATTTTGACCCTTTTACATATTACAATATCATAGCACATATATTACGAAACACTTTTCGATTTGTATTCAAACAGGGTATGCTCACCAATACATTTTGTATTGACAAAATTATTTTCGTACATGTTTCAGGTTATTTATGAGATGACTTTTAAGCTTTTGGAATTTTACTTAGATTTTGGATTCGTTGTATTTTAACTAGTTTGCATTTAGAAACGTTGTATTTCATTTCAATGTAATTAAACTATTAAATCAATGTATCAATATTTACACTTTTAGTCCATGAGCTATTGAACAATCGTCACTACGTGACACCTCGATGTTTCCGCCATCGGTCGGGGTGTTACAGATTGGTATCAGAGCCATGGTTATAGGGAATTAGGTTATTAGAATGCCTTTTAGCCTAGTCTATAGCTAAGCTTACTTTCACGAGTCCTCTCGTGTATATTTCTCTTATTCATTATATTTTCTTTCAAGATATTTTCGCTATGATTCTTTCTCGTTATTCCTTTGATATTTTGCTTGGAGAAGAAGACACTCGTATTTCACAAACGAAACGATATCACCAAGTTAGGAGTGACATCCATACCTTGGTGATTAGTTTCACTTTTCTATATATTCTACATCCTTGGGATAAATATCTTTGAGATAGGAGTGATACCCACACCTCAAAGGATTATTCCTTCAAAAGAAACTTAACCACTGAGCTGGGAGTGATATCCTTATCTTAGTGACTAGTTCCACTCTTTCCTATTTTTCGCTTTTGACATAACACTTTGAGCTAGGAGTGAAATCCACACCTCAAGGAGTTATTTCTACATCTTGTTTTAAAGTCTCGCTAAAAGTTTTGAAATTTACCAGTGACGGGGTACGTGCAATCGGGAAGGATGACCATTTACTCATAGGTTTAAGTACGCTCCCCATAAGTCACTAATAATATTTCAATTTCTTTGGCTAGTCACCAGTTTCATTAGAAATATTTCCAGTATCACATTTCATTTTTGGTATTATTTTCATTTGTTGTTTGAAACTCTTATCATAATTTTCTATAATGAAGTTATTATCTCTTTTGAGTTTTTCCCTATTAATAGCTATCGCTATTAGTGCATTTTTCCGTTTTCCATTATTGATTCTTAAGTTTTGTTTAACATTTGGATTTTAAGTTCCATCTCTTGGTGTTTTATATACTCATTGATCATTCGCTTTTGGATTTTTCATCATCATTATTAAAAATTTTATCCGCTATATTATCGCATTAAAACTTACACTATTTTCATTTATGCTTTGTGACATTTACACTATTATCGCATTGACTTATATCATTCACGTCATTTCTAAATCTTGGTCTTTTGAAAACACATTTGATTTATATGGTTTTTGAGAAAAGAAACTTGCGACTGGTAATATGCCTTATGACAATTTTCAACTCGACTTCTTGTAAACACATGAAAGTGTGTACTTACGAAGTCTTTTCATGTAAAGCTGTTTTGAATCTAAAAAGTTATTCTCATGCATCACTACTATCCTTTCAACTATAACACAAACTTCGAGTAAACTACGTTTTGTTTTATAAACAATAATTTATCTTTTACACTTACACTCTTTCAGTCGCAAAACTTTTGGTCTAAACATTGAACATATCCTTATCGGAATGTTGCTAAATGTCTTTTAACATATAGTGCATATATTTAAACCCGCGTGACCAGTAGACTATACATATGTTCCGTCCACTCTCAATTGCAGTAAATATCATTATCTTATTCTTACATCATTTTATTTTATTATATTCGCGTATTATCATATTTATGATTATTCTCGTATTATTATTTTATTGGTGGTTATTCTCACGCGTTATTTGCAATTATTCTCGCATTAATTATTAGTAGGCATTCTTACAACACTGGTTTTGAGCATTAATTTAACTCGTTTACTTTCATTTTGTGAAAATTGTGCGATTTACTTGATTTATATTATACTATTCTTTCAATCGAAATTTTATGTTATACTTATATACTTGACGCATATTTGGTATGCATATTTTCTTTCCTGCTTTGAGCAAAACCCTGTTATACTTTACATTATTTTGTTCATCATCATGGCCAATAAACATACTAGTTGATAATTTTGTATGAGATCTAAGCCAGTGCCCACATACGACTCGGGTTAGAGTATTTCTTTAATCCGAGGGGAACGGTCTAAACCTCAGAGTTATCAATATGAGTGTTTAAAGCCAACGATGTTAACAGAAGTTACCGGTTAATGGTGAACCCGAAAGGGAAGAAACTCTAACCATGTCTTATACTTACATGTTATTCACATTACGGTTAAAGGGAAAACCTGGAAGGGAATGACCTCTAACCATGTCATGATTGAACATTATTTCATTATAGTGGCTATTACATATGGGTTGCACACATTTGTTTATGGTATTAGTTATGTTAGTGTTATGGAAAAGCATAACACCCTAGTGTAAGGTAAATCGATGATTACGGTCCGGAACGCAATCATGGGTTTATAGGTACATAAGGGTGGTGTGTAATTCTATTTAGGTTGTTGGTAGACAATCAGTACGAGTCCAAAGTATCGGGAGTGTTGTGGGTTAGCTGCGGTACACCCTATATATAAGCATAAACGATACTGCGGGAGCGGACTAGGAGTCTGACCAAGAACCTACCTGTTACTACCTCTTCATTAGATCTTTGACTAATAGCTAGCATTGTCGATAAGAACGGTCTTACACGAGCTTCAATTAGTTTTGTTGGAGCCTGTTGACCACCTCTACAGAAAACCTTAAACCTTGCATACTCTTACACTCTATGTTTTTTCGAAATCCTATTACATGTCCCTAATAAAGTTCGGTCAGAAACTTTTCTAAAGTATGGGAGACTACTTCAACAGTGTCTCTGTCCTCACCAGTTGCACATTCTTTCCTAAACTTTTCTCCATGTAAACTCTATAACCTTGGGTCAATTGTCACAATTTTGAAACTCTTACTTCGGGTATTAGACAATTATTTTTTTGAATTTTTGCTAAATCATAACAAATATATTTTCTTAAAACCTTATTGTCTTTTGCGAATAACTTAGTTTTATAAAAACATTCACAATAAATAATTTCGAGACGAAATTTTCTAAAGTAGGGGAGACTGTAACATTTGTGCCACTCATACTTTGTGGAATTGGCAAAAGTAATCTTTGTACTTTAATCATTTTTGGTTTTTAATAAAGCGTTGGTTCTGTTGACCATTGTACCTCGTTATAAATTGTAAACGTGTTTTGAAACGAAACTTAAACATGTCGTGTTTTGGTGTTTAAGGGAATTTATCATTTTAATAATTTTATTGTAATTTTATACATTTTTGTTTTAGTTAAAAAAAATATACAAGTTTAGTCGCGAGTATACTTATCGAAAGATTTTGGGAAACGTCAAGTTTTGAGTGGGAAAGTTTAAAAAAAAATTATTATAGCTGTTACTATTCACGTTTTTCCGGCAAGAACTCCGGCGAAGCTCCGGCGAGCTTGTTTTCTTGACTTTTAATGCGTTTTAATGTTACATATTGACTCTTATACGTTTCTAATGTTCCATTATTCGAATTCCACCATTATTTCGGTCATAACAAGTCGTTTTTAGTGGGTTTTAATTCGTTTATTATTGTAACCGACCGGAATTTTTAACACGGTTCAAACCTCGGTTACACTCAACCATTATATAAACCAATTATACAAAACGTTTTCTGCACTCTTCCTCTTCGAAACCCTCTCAAAAACAAGTCCAAACCGTATGTTTTGCTATACCTTTGAGCTCGTCAATGTTCTTGAAGAACCGAAAATAAAAGCTTAGTTTCCGGTCATTTTAGCGAGTTGTAAGTCCGATTCTTTATGCCACTTTGTTTAGTTTTCATTGATCTTTAAAAGCCCTCTTCGTTCGGGGTCTAATTATTGCGAATTAAAGATCCTATGAATCTAGGGTTAGGGTTAGTATATGAGGAAGAAGATGAAGTTGTATTATGTGCTTAAAAATAATTTGTTTTCATAACTTTCACCTAATAAGTCTTGTGGTGTAGTGGTAAAAAAAGTAGAGTTTGGTAACAGGTCTCTGGTTCGACTCCTCCTCACTGCAGCCTTTTTCTGTTCTTTTTTTTTATTTATTTTTTTTGTCTATAAATAAACTTATATATATGCTCTAATCTTAAAATATTCCTATAAAATTCATTTTTGCTCCAAAAATTATGAAAATTTAAGTATAACATCTTGACATGTTATAGAAAATTATCATATTTTTAGTTGCTGGAAAATATTTATTTTTCATAATTTTACTAATTTAAATGATTTTAATCATAAATAAATGATAAAAAATTCATTTTTAATGATTTTAATCCCAAATTTTCTGGAAAATTATTTTTAAGTATCTTGAACTTAAATAAAAATTATTGGTTTAGAAAACATTCATTTTTATTAGTTTTCCTATTTTTAATCATTTAAACATGATTTAAATTCATTAAATATATTTTAAATACAAATAAATTGAGAAAAATTATGAA
This sequence comes from Ambrosia artemisiifolia, assembly GCA_032199755.1. Taxonomy (NCBI): domain Eukaryota; kingdom Viridiplantae; phylum Streptophyta; class Magnoliopsida; order Asterales; family Asteraceae; genus Ambrosia; species Ambrosia artemisiifolia. The sequence goes on from CM063512.1 coordinate 38,197,132, forward strand.
AAAAATTATTCTCACTGTTATACATCAGAAAATAACTATTTTTCATAGAAATATCATTTTTGGATCATATCATGTATTTATAGTTATTTATATTTAATTAGATATAATTAATTATTAAATTATTTGGTTAAATACAAATTATTAAAAAATCTGTTTTCCGGATATTTTCCTATAAAATAGAAAATGTTTCCTAAATGTGGAAACATAGTATTATATTTTCTTCGTCACGTATTTAATCCTAAATCATGGTATACTTTATTCAAAGTTAAAATTATATTCGAGTTATAATAAACTTCATCTTCCCTACATACGTCTAGCAAACCCTAATGCCTTAGACTCTAGTTACCTTAAACTTTTTAGACACTTCCTTATTAGTATTCTTATACATATAGGTTGAATTCTTTGGAATTCCCAGTTGTTATCTTGTTCGAGTTTTGTTTGGATTTATTGCTTAGCAAAACTGTGAGTATATCTTTCCCCTTTTTACTATTTACTCTTTTGGGGTGACTCATGTACAATTATTATTAAACTTACGTATGTTATTTACAAGCAATGTGCTCTTGATATGTTTTGTGTGAATTGTATGAACGATTTGTCAAAGTCATTAACCTTTGGGCCGCACCTGACAATGAGTAGTACTACGAATTATTTCCCTTGGTTACTTACGTGAACGAGTTAAGTCCTTGGTCATTGTTATGGTTTTTCTTGAACGATGTGTGAACGATTATTGAACGATGTGAGGCTTGATTTTGACCCTTTTACATATTACAATATCATAGCACATATATTGCGAAACACTTTTCGATTTGTATTCAAACAGTGTATGCTCACCAATACATTTTGTATTGACAAAATTATTTTTGTACATGTTTCAGGTTATTTATGAGACGACTTTTAAGCTTTTGGAATTTTACTTAGATTTTGGATTCGTTGTATTTTAAGTAGTTTGCATTTAGAAACGTTGTATTTCATTTCAATGTAATTAAACTATTAAATCAATGTATCAATATTTACACTTTTAGTCCATGAGCTATTGAACAATCGTCACTACGTGACACCTCGATGTTTCCGCCATCGGTCGGGGTGTTACACCACTCAACCCTGTTAATGTTCAAAATCGTAACCACGCTTCCCTATGATAATTTAAAATTTTCCCTCTTAAAAGTTCAAACCTTAGGAGCAACTGATACAATAAAATATTCCAATTTCAAATTACCATTCTTACCGAAATAAAGTAAGTTTGAAAATGTTAATCATTAAATTTGCACTTTTAGGTCTCTATTTAACCAACACTACAGTATTGATCGAACAAACAAACTCTAAGAAATTTAAGAAGTGATTTTATAAAAGATTTGTATTATTTATTAATCGGAAGATCTGTTTTACAACAACTGTTAACTTGTCAACAGATCTTCTCAAAACAACTGTCATTTAATACAACTTCAGATGTAATGTAAAACTGTCATTAAATTTGGACAACGTCTGTTTTACAACACCTGTTGACTTGTCAACAGACCTTCACAAAACAACTGTCGTCCAATACAACTTCATTTTATACTATAGGCTATTTACAAACATGTCTTGACTGTAAGCAGACGTTACAAAAAACTACTAACAGAGTGAAGAGGATTCTTCTACTAATAAATGACAACATGTATTTTGAAAGAAAGATCTGTTGGCAAGACAACTGTCATCCAATACAATTTTACAATTACAAAAAACCACTAATCTTCAGAAAACTTGGACAGGTCTTCACAAAACAACTATCATCCAATACAACTTCAGTTTATACTTAGACTATTTACAAACATGTCTTGACTGTAAGCAGAAGTTACAAAAAACTACTAACAGAGTGAAGAGGATTCTTCTACTTATAAATGACAATATATATTTTAAAAGAAAGATCTGTTGGAAAGTCAACAGATGTAATGAAACAACTGTCATCCAATACAATTTTCAAATTACAAAAAACCACTAATCTTCAGAAAACTTGCAACTGATCTTGCTAATACATTCAAATCAACTTTGATTATAACATGTCTTTAGTCTTCAAGACATATTTGTTTCTTTGAATGAAAGAATCTTTAAAAGATCAACATACTCAAGGTGCTTCCTCACATACTCTACTTGCTAATGGAACAGACAAAAACATGCACGGTTGGTTATACTGCAACTCCAAATCTTGAAAACAAACTAAAGAAATAATAAATTCAACAAACATACCTATTGACAACTACAACATCGGGACCACAAACACGGCAGTAAACGCTGATGTCTTCCTCAAAAGATAAGCATAGTGACGTAAAAGCATAATCGCAATCAATGTCTTGCCTGACACCATATGGAAAAACACTTGATTGCTTGAGCTAACGCCTCTATCTGTTAACGGTAAAATATTCACAAAAATACTACATCAACCATGACTCAAATTAATCAAACACACAACTTGAACAGACAAAAACTAAGATGCATTAAACAATCGCATAAATCGCTTTAAAAAAGCAAAGACATGCCTATCTTGAATTTGACGCTGCGAATCTTGAACCATTGGTAATAAAACGAATAATATTTTCCTTTAATTGTACGAATCTTCCAAAATCAACACCTTTTTCAACCTAAATACTCTGGTTGCTAATGGAGCAGACAAAAGATTGACGGTTATTGAAAACCAGACGGATAAATTTTATTCTTATTGTTATGATCGATTAGAATTTGGTTACCTGATACTTGAAATCCTTCGATGTGAACGCGAATGTGAGAGAAGCATCTGTTATGATTTAAAAATCATTTGAGAGATTTAAAAATTATTTGAGTGAAAGAGAGCGAGATGATAACTTTATATAGTTGTGTAATGGGGTTTCGAATTTGAAATTTGAATTTGAATTTGGAGCTTAAATTTTGAAGCAACAGTCGTATGAAGCTCTATTAAACCACAGTGGCAATATTTAATTAATTTATCACTGTTCAGGCAATTGGCATTATTTAATTATTTAATTTTAAAATTTTAAGCTGATTAATGACATCATATTTATCATCAGCAAGGCATTGTTGGCCTATCTCTAAGGCTGCCACATCAGCTTTTCTAAGCATTTCTTATGTCACTCACGACTCTCCTATTATAGTAAGTATAGATATTTGAAAAGGGTTAATCCTAAATGACACTCATACATGCATTCTCCCCCTTGAGAGTGCCATGTAGGATGCTATGTGGCATTGAGTTATTTTAGGAAAAAAATAATTTAAAACAAAATTGGATTTTTCTCTCTCATGTTTCATCCCATAATTTTAAACGTTAATATCTTTTATATACGAGATTTTTTAAAGAAAAAAAAATTACACCAAATTAACGAGCGTTTTATTATCTTTCCAACGAGTACCATAGTGCTATATAAAAAACGGAGAAAAAAACGACTATTTTTTGTGGGGTTTTGTTCAAACAGGAAAAAAACACAAAGTGTTCAGGTTATTGATTAATCATGTATAGGCAAGTCATTAATTATGTTCAAACCAGTAAATATGAATTCTATTTACAAAAGGTGTTACCATTGGAGTTGTACATTGTTTTAGGTTAGGTTTTAATATTAGAGTTATACATTGTTTAACGTTAGGCGTTAACATTGGAGATACATTGTTAATTGTTTTAGGTTAGGTGCTACTCGAAGCTTTCTTGCATGTAACTGTAAAATGCATCAGTCTTTTTCGTATGTAAAATTGATATGTCATATTAGATTTCTCAACCCTGAGACGCTCCCAGAGGGTATAAATCTAGTTATACATATAGAAAAAAATATAAATTAAACTTTTGTTGTGACTAAACATAAATATTAAAGCAATTTAAAATAACTTCACTTGGACCTTAACATCATAAATGTGCCTTCCACATCACATATTTTTACCAAACTCCATAGTGGATGCCATTGCTGGCAATTTTTTTTAAAGATAAATTTCATTCAAAAACGTCACCATACACGATCCTCAAAGCAAGGGCCGGCGAGGGCAAACAAAAACGACGTTACATGGAGTTCAACGGATCATTACACTAACCAAACCAATGAATACCTTTCAATCTAGATCAATGTCTAATCAAAAAAACGATAATGACTTTATGTTCTCTACCACCTCGATAGGTCTTCGGATCTTATTGTTGAAGATGCGCATGTTACTTTCTATCCAAATAGACCACATGGTCGTATAAATTATTCCTCTTAAAATTTGCTTCTCTTGACTTGTCTTCATATAAGTTTCTGGCAGAATCAAAATATCCTTCACCTCAAGAGCATAAACTGGAGTAATCTTATTGTTGAAGATGCACCAACTTCCGATTCGAAACCAAACCTCGGCTGAAAATGAGCAGTCTGTAAACAAGTGCAGCGATGTTTCTGCAGCTTCTTCACACAGTGAACAATCACGATCAGCTAAATGAATCCCACGTTTAAACACAAGTTAGACAATTATTTATATTCTATATCTATATCTATATATTAATGTTCCAAGCACTAAATCGTACGTAGCATTCGAAGATGTCATCCTCCCCTTGAGTATGACACGTGACACCAACTAATTTAAAAAAATAATAATAATAATAACACAAAACTCTACCTACCTCTCTTTCTTCTTCATATCATCTATTTCCTCTCCTCCTACTAGGGCTGTCAATCTTAGACACGAACACGAATACCCGACACGAACCTACACGATTTTAATAGGTACAGGTATGACCTTAACAGGTTTCGTGTCCTAAACAGGTTTTGTGTCCTAAACAGGTAGACACGAATATACCTGTTAATTTTTGTGTCTAAACAGGTTAATTACTTGTTTATCTGTTTTGTACATCTTAATACATGTAAGAAATTATATTTTAAAAAATATAGGCTGGACTCCAAAGTCCAAGGTCCAGTCCAATATTCCAATTTTCAACCCTACTACGTGTCTACGTCTGTTAGGACTAGCAAATCATGTATACCCGACCTGTTAAGACACGAACACGAAACATGTATACCTGAACACGACACGATAACTTATCGTGTCCTTTTTTTGAAACCCGTCCTTTTTTTGAAACTCGAACACGATCCTATTTATACCTGGTTTACACGACAAGACACGATACTACTTGTTTAGAAGCCCTAAATATCTCAGATTTGAGACATGTTTGGTGAAACAAAAAATCGTCAAAAGCTCACAAAAGTAAAAAAAAAAAAAAACAAAGCGTAAATACATAATCCTTAACAAATTTAAGACAAATCCATAAAATTCTAATCAAAACATCTATTAAAAGTTAAAACCAGTTGAAGTTCCAATAGAGCTTTCTTCTCCTCGAATCTTCAATTCCAAACAACTAAACCTGCACACAAAATAAGTATATTAAGCACCCGACTATTGGACATGTACATATAATTTTATCAAGAAATATTGCAAGAAATATTTAGAGTGGGGTACCTTAGGAATGTTCATTGTTTTTAGGAAGCAACCCTACTTGAAGCATTTGGAGTGGGTACCTTAGGATTGTTTATTGAGTTTGAGGCATTTGATTCATGACTAATGTCAACTGAAATTATATCTTCTGTGAGCTCATCTACACTAACTTGATTGGAACCTACAAAGTACATACAAACATATACCATTAATATAATACTATGTAAAAAAAAACTTGTAAGAATTAAAGGAAGAGGACATTACATAACATTTTGGAGTGGGTACCTTAGGATTGTTCATTGAGTTTGAAGCATTTGATTCATGACTAATGTCAACCGAAATTATATCTTCTGTGAGCTCATCTACACTAACTTGGTTGGAACCTACAAAGTACATACAAACATATACCATTAATATAATACTATGTAAAAAAAACTTGTAAAAATTAAAGGAAGAGGACATTACATAACATACAAACTTTTGTAATGTCCCTCTTCCTTTGAGTTTTGCAAGTTTTTTTACATAGTATTATATTAATGGTATATTTTTGTATGTACTTTGTAGGTTCCAACCAAGTTATTATAGAGGAGTTCACAAAAGATATAATTTCAGTTGACATTAGTCATGAATCAAATGCTTCAAACTCAATGAACAATCCTAACGTACCCACTTCAAATGCTTCAAGTAGCGTTGCTTCCTAAAAACAATCAACATTTCTAAAGTACCCCACTCTAAATCTTTCTAGTAATATTGCTTGATAAAATTACATGTATATGTCCAATAGTCCAGTGCTTAATATACTTATTTTGTGCGTAGGTTTAATTGTTTAAAATTGAATATTCGAGGAGAATAAAGCTCTATTGGAACTTCAACTAGTTTTAACTTTTAATAGATGTTTTGATCAAAATTTTATGGATTTGTCTTGAATTTGTTAAGGATTATGTATTTAAGCTGCTTCTTTTTTTTTTTTTTTTACTTTTGTGAGCTTTTGACGATTTTTGTTTCACGAAACATGTTCTCAAATCTAAGATATTTAGAGTTTCTAAACAGGTAGTATCATGTCTTATCGTGTAAACCAGGTATAAACAGGTTCGTGTTCGGGTTTCAAAAAAAAGGACACGATAAGTTATCGTGTCGTGTTCAGGTATACATGTTTCGTGTTCGTGTCTTAACAGATCGGGTATACACGATTTGCCAGTCCTACCTCCTGCCACCACCACTGCCGCTCTCCTCCTCTTCTCCATCTCCTCCACCCGCCTCCTCCTCTCCTCCCCTCCCTCTCCTCCAACAACTGCCTGCTCTCCTCCACCAGCCTCCTCTTCTCCTCTCCTCACTCTCCTCCTCCAGCCGCCTCATATCCTCCACCCGCCGGTCAGCTGAAGTTATTGTTTAGAAATCGACAAAATATTTGTAGAAGAGGTTTTTACGGCTAATTAATTAGTCTCTTTTCACTGAAAACCCTAAACACTAGATTCAGTTAGTTCCCTTTCTGTTTATTGCTATAAAATCAGGTTAATTTGTAATTCAAAACAATTTGATTACGTTAATAAAGATGAGCAGCAGGAAGGAGGAAGAAAGGAATGAACAAATTATTAGGGGTTTAATGAAACTTCCTCCCAATCGTAGATGCATCAATTGCGACAGCTTGCCTTTTAAATCAATACTTTCCTTTAGAGTTGCACATTTTTAGGTTTGGTTGTATTAGAGTTATACAATGTTTTAGGTTATGTATTAATATTACTATGTTAGACTACATTCTTTTAGCCTTTAAGATATGTTTTAATATTAGAGTTATTCATTCTTTTAGGTTAGGTGTTAACATTGGAGTTATACATTGTTTTAGATTAGGTGTTAGCATTGGAGCTGTACATTGTTTTAAGTTAGGTATTAATATTAGAGCTATACATTATTTTAGGTTAGATGTTAACATTAGAGTTTTATAATTTTTAAGGTTAAGTGTTAACATTGGAGTTAGGGGTGTTCAACAAATAGAATAACAAATTTTTGAATTATTCGAATCGAATTTTTCGAATTTTTTATATTTTTACCTGAATTCGTATTCGATTCGTATTCGCTTAAAATTCAATTTATTCGATTCGTATTCGATTCGAATTCGAATCGAATTTGAATAAATTCTATTTAGTTCAAATTCAGCATAAATAAGAAATTATTTACTTTTAGTTTTAAAACTAACACAAACTCATTATTTTTAACATATAAAATACTAATCTACAAAATTGATAAACTACAAAATGTCAAATACGAGAATAGTAAAAATAGTAGAATGTCTAGTCCGTTAGAGTTTTGTAATATATAAGGTAAATATTTAAAATATGGTTATGATAAAAGTTGTAGAGACTATGGGTTCTTATAGTTTGACCAAAATTTAAAAGTTCTTTTTTTCAATATGAATATTTGTGTATATAATAATGTATATATCTGTATATATATTTAAAAAATATATGTGTATAGTTTTTATTCGAATTTCGAATCGAATTTAAAATCATAAATTTGTATTCGATTTATTGGACTCGAATTCGAATTGAATCGAATTCGAATTCTTAATAGTCGAATCGAATTCTTGGTAATCGAATCGAACTAAGTCGAATTTTGAATTTTTCGAATCCGAATCGAATTCTGAACACCCCTAATTGGAGTTATACATTGTTAATTGTTTTAGGTTAGGTGCTACCCGGATCCTGCTCATCCTAACTGTGGTAATACGTATCTATTCTGCATGTAAATATGAAACGCATCTATCTATTTCATATGTAAAGTTGATGTGTCATATTAGATTTGTCAACCCCAGGATGCTTCCGAAATATAACCTAGTATATTTATATTAGAAGATGTGTTGTTTTAAAAATATAACTACTAATCTCAAAATAGATTAGAACGTAAAGAAATATGTAGAAAGGGTTTGGTTATGGTTATTGGACTTTTCAAATTTAGATTCAAGATTTGTAGCCCAGTTCAAATAGTTTTAAATAAGAATGTGAGTGAAATCATTAGTAACGATTATAGTATTTAGGAGTATTTGATTTTAAATTATTTTTCTCTGTCTCTCCCAAACTAGCTCAACCCTAACTTTATTTTTTTTGTTGATGTGACTTGTTTAGTAACGTGACAATTGCCACAACAGCAACCATGTCACTAAAAAGTGTCACGTCAGCAAAAAAAAAAAAAAACTAAGAGTTTAATTAGTTTTGAAATCCATATTAGACTATACAGAGTGGAGGAAAGGAGGGTATGAAGCGCCGTGTGACACTTGTGGGACCCGTGTTTGAAAGATGAAAATTGTGAGTGGAAGGGATGGGACGAATAGAATAATATTATATTATTTTGTTTGTGTGTTAAAAGTAAATAAAAAAAAGGCCAATCAAAATTCATCCAACTCAAGCTCAAGCCACCCCACGCCCATGAGATTTTCCCCGCCCAAGGGACCCCCACCCCCCCCCCCCCACCCCACCCCCACCCCACATCCACCCACTCCAAACCGTCTTACTGTTTAGCCCTAAGGGGCTGGAAAAAAAAATAAAAAAAATGTGTAATATTATGTGAAAACAAGACTCAAAAGATTGGTAAAACCAAAACATAGTTCGAGCCGAAATATGTAACATTATGATTGCCTACACAAGTGAACAAATTGACCACAAAACTAACGTCTCAATGGGCCATGCAACATTGGCTGGCTTATTGAATAGCTACTCCGATAAATAGGTACAAATTCTCTATAACAGGATGCATGCTTTAGGCCTTTAACTATCAAGCTAATCAAACACAACAAAAAGGGCTCCAAAGATTTAAAAAGAATAAAATAAAATAAAATCATGCCTTTGGCTTCTTGCTAATAACTCTCATCTTCTCCATGACAGATCGAATACGTTCTGATATGTCGATGTAGAGACATCTTTGTGCTGCCTCATCCAACGGCCCAAAAGGCGGCCAGCCCTCCTTTGAGAAAGACGATGAACTTCTGGAAATGGATATAGCTGTCTGTTTTAACTTGGCAATGTCAAATTCTATTGGCTCACCAACAATGATCTTTATGTCCTTGTTCCATAATGGTACAGGAGGTCTCCTGCCAAACATATATTTTTCAGGCATCACCTGTAAACGAAATTTATTTACTAGCATTAATTTGATGACCTTTGGGATGACTCTTATCTTGGGGAAGAAAAGAATCACACTTCTCTGTACACGCATCTTCAATTGGTTAGTTAGCATTTTGGTTATTCAGTTAAACGAACGGGTCGAAAACATTGTGTGTGCGCGCGCAGTCTATATGAGAGAGGGAGGGCAGTGGGGTACTGAACCAGTTTTAAGCAGACAACTGCACGAAACACATTTGTAACTACTGCATTAATTGTCACTATATCTGCCAAGCACTAAGCAAAAGAGTCTACCTACGTATGTGGTTTTCACAATTCTCTACTAAAAACTGATTATGTAGTCAATGGATCCCTATATATAAGTAGGGGAGTTCATTGATTCTAAAATTAATGCACCCCTATATAGATAGATAGATATATAGAATCATATATACAAACACTGGTCGCATGTCTTAATGATTATCATGCTGCTGTAGAAATGATATTACAATGAAAGCAATGTTTTGCAAGTAACAACTAGAGGGTACAACTGCAAGCTTGTTAAATGTAGCTGCTTATAGCATAGGGCGGTTTCTTAGTGGTTAAAGTAGCATGTAATTTGTTCTATTACTTGGGTTGTATTTTGTAAAATGCAATATCAAGTTCATATATATTACCAAATCTGATTCATAACATGGTATCAAAGCCTTTGGGCTCTTGGTACAAGTTTGTACAGCCTAAGTACAAGTCTGAACAGACTTTAAACTACGTACCCATCTCTGCTGCAGCCGGAAACTAGATCAATGCCTATGCAGTCACCAGAAACCTAGCTGCCATCACCGGAGTCCTGTCGTTGTTCCAGCCCAGATCCGGCATGCCTCTACCTTCCCTCCACAGATCCCAACCGCCATGGTGTTGCATTTACAGATCCGCCACAGCCACACTTTCTTTTTGAGAACCTACACCTGCCTTCCATTTTCATGAGTTCCAGTTCAAGTTCCTATGTAACCACACGAGTAACTACCCTGTTCACGTCTGACTCCCTAGTTACTGTCTATAGCTCTAGTTGTATACTCGTCCAGATCCGGTACCATACTTGCTATTTCAATAATTCAATTCTACAGAATGCTCCTATTCTAGGTTTCCAGATTCAATCGAAAGCTTTCTGTTCGAGATTAGTTTACTTAAATAATAACCCTGCTGAAATAAACGACTTGTTTCTGATTCAAGAAAAGACCCCACTTTTCTAGTTTTCTATTATAAAAAAAACCCACACTTTGAATCCCATGTTCCAAATCTAATAATCATAAACACAACTCAAAGGGAAATCAAGTTTGAGTTCAAGATATGAAGTTCGTTATGACCATGTGCTTCTTTGTGAGGAAGATGTCTCAAGATTCTACCATTAAGCTTCATCTGCTTGTAGGGTTGCTACAACAGTCACATTTACAATCTACTTGTTTGCTTGCATGCATGCTCATGACCATATTACTAGAAAGATTTTAAATCCAACTTTAAAACCAATGTGCCACAAACCTGTTGGACTTGCTAATAAATTTTAAAAATTCCAATTATGTAGGATCCAGCAGTAATTTACTGGATCTAAACTTGTAGTTTGTTATTTATGTTCCAATAATTTCCAACCTTTTTAAAGTCTCGAATATAGTCGCCAAATTAGCAGACCATCGGGACTGGTTTTGAGTCTCAAGGTCACTATTGCTTGTCTATTGCAATTTCAGGTAGCAAATGTATACAAGTCACGTCAATTAGGCAAACACCCCCATTGTCCTTATCCTCCTAGAGAGTCAAATCAGTTAGTTCTTTGTTTTAGTTAATCCATTCGTACATATAGTGACCTTGTTCAGTTACTTCTAATAATGGTTTTAAATATTTGATTTTGATGAATTTTCTCATGCAATGTGGGCTTCTTACTCAAAACAGGTATTGAAATCTGTTCAGTTTTTCGTGACCTTTGTGCTTAACTGCTTATTCTCAGACACAGTCTAATGTCTCCATCAAAACACTGATCTTAAGGATGCAAAAGAATACTTCTATTCTGATTTCACTAAATACTTGTCAGAGCGTGAGCATGGTGTTATACATGAATCACCATGTGTGAAAACACAACAAAATGGTGGTGTTGTTGAGTGAATAAAACGCCATTGAGCCAAGGCGACAGCTCATTATTAGATTCACCGTATGCCTCTAATGTTTTTGGTCATAAGACATCATTTTCTATATTGTCTCCGAAAGGTACCTCCTTTCGATTTTCTCCTAAAATATTCCGATGTGCTATCAACTGCATGTTATTTGGCTATTCTTGTGTTCAAAAGAGTTAGCAATTTAGCATTGTTACAGTGATATGCAATTTCAACGAGTTGTCCTTTCTTTCCATAATTATCGATGAAAATCAAATGCTTGATCCTTCTGAATCTCTTGATTCTCCACTCTTCAGCACTCCTCGTGCCCAAGGTTTTAAACCTACTAATATCCGATTAAACTCTTTCTATCACTAACATGTCACAGACAGCAACCAAAAGCCATGATTACTTGATTCTGATGACACTCATACTAAAATACTCAGCCTAAACCATACACAACCATCCTAACCACCAACACACTAACATACTCAACCTTATCTAGTGCTCCTCTCCCATAAATTCATATAGCTTTCGGAAAAGACAATAGAAATTTCCCTGTTACTTCGTCCAAAACTACCTTGCCTAATCTCACATGAGTTGTGTTCAAAATAAGTAATACCCATGGTCTATGGATTTCATACAAAGTGCACATATAATTGTAATGGATGATTGCGATAAAGCTTAATTTTGGTTGAAAGCTAATTGATTGCAAAATGCTATTCTCACACTTATGGGATTGACTATGATGAGATTTTCTCCGATGCTTAAAATGATATAGCTATTTATAACACCGTGTTAGACATATGTTCAGATTTGCCTTATCCATCCGATATTTTGTATGGGATATTTCATATATCGCAGGGTAACCTAAGTATCATGCAAATGTAAGAAACAAGTCAAACAACACACCATCTGCTGATCAAATGCAGGGTCGGCATATAGAGTTATGGCAGATGTAGCATGTGAAATGATGTGGAGTTAGAAGTACCAACCGACAACTTGATCAGTCTATTGTGAAAACTAGTGAACTATTTATATAGCCAAGTATACACAACTCATGAGAGATACACTGAAGTTGATTGTCCCCTCCGAGAGCACAAATTGATTTGTTCTGTAATAAGTTGGGCATGATTGACCTCTTTGCTCCAACTTACAAAGAAGTGCTAGATACAACTATTTGTAGCATGAGTTTTCAAAGTGAGGTAAAGTAAGATATATGTTTTTTCTTCGGAGATAATTTTTTATACAATGAAGGCTTAAATTCACAAATTCACAATGCAATATCAATCAGATATATTACAAAATCTAATTCATAAAAAAACCACATATGTACAAAAGGTCAATTTAGATTCCAACTTATGAACAATGGTAAAACAGATATGTAGCTATAAATGCAGGTCAAATGAGAGAAACGGTTTAAAAGTCATCAAAGTATAATAAAGTGTTTACATATTTATAACTTGCTTCACTTAAACGATGACATCAATAGTGATAGTTTTTGTGTATTGCAATCATAAAATATATTCAGATTTAAATTATTTACAAAATTCTAGATGTATAAGTGTGTATATAAAGAGAGAGAGAGAGAGAGAGAGAGAGAGATACGATACAAGGGTTACATGTCCAATTGTCCACCCAGCCTAAATTTTACAAGTCCACCCAACCTATTTATAATCCATCCTAATAATTTAACAGTATTTGGTTGGTTAGCCAACCAACCTGATTTACAAAAAACCATAGCAATTACTTTACAAAAAACCATAGCAATTTAACCGTATTTTGTCACCCATAGCAATTACTTTACAAAAAACCATCTTTTACCATCTAGTTAGTCATATCAAGCGTGGATAATACAATTGCCAAATCAAATATGTATATTATTGTTTCTTGGCAATATACTTCCACTAACGAAAAACAATACACAGACACGCGCGCGCACACACACATAGAGAGAGAGGGAAAGAGAGAGAGAGTTACCTTCTCAAAACCACGATGAATAATTGGCAAGACTATCGGGGTTACAGGGGCACGAGCAATGAGACTAGCAGTTCCCCACTTCAATCGTCTTATTGGTTCATCTTCTTGGTAGACTTTTCCTTGAGGAAACGTATGTAGCTGTCCAACCAAATAGAATAAAGTGTAAAGACAATGATGAAAATAGGCTAGAAAGCACAACACATTAGTTTATGTAGAGTTAAATCCTAAGAAAAAACAGGATAGACTAAGGCTCTCTCAGTGACTCAGTGTACACAAGGACTCATCAAAAATAATACTAGCAAAAAAACACCCAACAACGGTAAACCAACATTACATTACCATGCTTAGCTTGTCACTGATGAGATTAGTATCATGTCAGAACAAAAAAATAATATATACATCTGTGTGTGTATATTCTGTGTGTGTGTAAATATCAAGAAAGGACCTCAAGTATTGTGGAAACAAAATGCAAAAATATAGATAAAATACCCATTCACCATTACTTAACAGCTCAAGAGCTTCCGTCATGTGTTCCTGATATATTCCACCGCCCCTAGTTATTGGAATGCATTTACCTGCATTTGTTTTACAGTGTTAAAGGTGAAGCATGACTTACAAGTCAAGAAAATAACAGATAGATCTACTGAAATGCAACTGCAAATCGCATGAAATCCCAGCAATTATAGATGATCACACTATTAAACTACCGAACAACAGAATCAGCTAAAAATTCATTGTCCACAACAATTCTTTTTCTTTTTTCCATAATCATAACTGAAGTAACTCACTAAACTGATTAACAAACTTATTGGAACATATATTATTAGGGCTATACGTTCCAAGTTCTAACCAATAATGCACATAAGACTTAAAGTAGATTAGACCCGTAAACTGCATAAGATCCTTGAAAATGAAATAAGATACAAAGATGTCCAGGAGAATAATATATGTAGAATTGGAAGACAAAAGGTTCCTTTAGTAAAAAAGTGCATGCAAAATGGTTATCCTAGACTTGTCGAGGTCCAATAAACAAGAAAAAAATTATATATGAAACCCATGGGCAATGACAAATAAGATAAACCCTTAAGGTTATGGAAAACTGATTAGGATCCTTCAAGGCACAGCTAATTAAGTCAAATTCCTTCACGATACATTAGTTATGCAAATCTGTTAAATAATTATACGTATGTTAAACATGAACAACCTCTTATCTTTCCTAGACTTCAACCATTGTCTTCCAAATTCTAATTGGTGAATTCAAGGAGATGACCAAACCACCTTCATTGGTATTGTGTAAGCTTGTAGTCGTCAGTAAAAAGTTGGTTATTACCAATTTAGCATATTAGTTAAAAAATGATTTTCCATGGCTTCAACATGATCATTATCATTCTATAGTGTCAAAGATGTAGAAAATCTATTAAACATCCTAATGAAGCCACTTTGGCAAAAGGCATAGAAGGGCAGAGATAGCTGCAAATGTATAGGCGGTATATATACTCTCTTGTTTCATATATAGTATACAAAAACTTCCTCCTCTGAAGTATTTCACTAGGCCAAGTGGATATAGTTCTAAAAGTCTTATCATTCATATTGGTGCATGAAGTTCTTGTCATGAGAAAATCTGGTTTAGAGGGAGCTTCCCTGACCTGGGCTGCTCTGTTCTGTTCTGTTCTGTTCTTATCTTTGTCTAACTATTTATATCAACTCGAACATTGTGTAACCTTTTACGCCTTGGTTTACTACTGTTATTCATAATCATATAACGTTATCACACGAAGAAATTAATATGCACATGTTGTATCAATCTGTAGGTTCAAACCTCATCAGAGGCTACCATATCATAAACATCAGAAAACCATATAACTTCAAAATGCACCAAACAAACAATTTGTCACACACCAAGCCTGAAAAAATATGACAGGACCGTATTTTTGAAGCAAATATCTTCAGCAGCTAGTACCCATCGTTGCAGCTCGGCATTACACGTTGGAAAACCTTTAAATCCCCACATAACGGGATCATCCAACCTGTAACATTTAACAATTATAAAAGTAGCAACTTAATTGACTCAATAAGAACTAATCACAACACATAAACAACTAAACAAGCCTTATCTTCATCCCGAATCACATTACATTGAAATTCCTAACAAAGTAATAGTTAAATTTCACTATTCAATTAACAAACACAGAGAGACGCGTGTGCACCAACACACACACACACAAAAAAAAAATCTAGAGCAAAGTATTTGGATCTGGGTTTTAAAAAGCGCGCCTGAGGCGCGCTTAGGCGCGAGGCACATCAAGGCTCAGCCTAGGGCGCCTCAGGGCTTTGCTCCTAGTCTTTTTCCCAAAAGCGCGCGCCTCAGGGGATTTTTTTTGTCAAATTTCAGGCGCTTTTCTCCCTGAGGCGCGCGCCTCACGTAACCTGGGTATTTTTTATGCATAAAAATGTTGTACCTTAGTGTTTTTGGCTTGTACATATAGGTAAAATCACATAAAAACCTTATTTATATACGGGATATATAAAAAAATTATATAAATAGTGTGCGCTTCGGGTACGAAAATCCCACGCTTTTTGCGCTTTGCGCGATGCGCTTAGACATTGTCACTTTTGTGCGCTTTTTAAAACCAAGATTTGGATGGTCTTTATGTTTTACCAAAATTTTGGATTTGGTCACTATCTTTTTAAAGTAAACGGATGGTCTCTCTGATTTGCACTTTGTAATGCATTTGGTCCCCATCTTTTTCCAAAAGTACATGAATGTTCCCTGTGGTTTGCACCTTGTAACGCATTTAGTCTCTAACTTAGACCTGCATAAACCTTTAGATTTGTTGGATTTTGACTAAATGCGTTATAAAATACAAATCCCAGGGACCATCCGTCTACTTTACACGAAAAAACTAAATTCCATATTTGTGACAGGGATGGGATCCGGCACCAATACCTAATTTTTGGAAAAGTGTGTACCCAACACCGTACCAAATCTACCGATACAATATTACTATTCACTACATCAAGTAGTAGTTACAAAATGCTCTCTTTATAGGTGAGTGTACCATAAGCTCATCTCAACTTTGTGAGGTAAACTTTATGCAGTTAAAATTAGTAAAATGCAAGCCCTAATTTATAAACTTCATGAATTGAAATTAAAAAAAAAAAAAAAAGAGGTTAATTAAATAAACTGACGTGGACATGTGATTGCTGACGGTGACGAGAGGAACACCAGGAGGTCGAGATCTGACGAGATTAAGAAGAGTATCTGCGTTGTGAACGGTTGTAGAGTTAAGAAGAAGAGCAACGGCTTTAGCGAATGATCCGACTGCTGTTATCACCGTCTTCCGTGGTAACCCTAGCAGGTGGTTTGCTTTACCCGCCCATTCCATTTTACGCACCATAACTACTCGCCGTCGTCAACCACCGTGCAGAACAAATGTTAAACGGGTCTCGGGTTTTGTTCACCAGAAGGTTGTTGAAGAAGAAGAAGCATTAAATTGGATGGTTAAATGGGCTATATAGGTATTGGATTTGGAGTCCATTGGATTTGGGGTATTGCAGTAGGTGCGTAAATCGGGTTTAATACATGTTTCTTGGTATGGAATCGGTTTCAGTTATGATCGGGTATTGAAAGAAACCGGATGGGATTTGGGTACGGATATTGATGAGAAAAACTATACCCTTTGTACCTGGTTAGGGTATGATTAGGTTCGAGTATTGAGCCGGGTATGGATCCGGGTGTTAATACCCGGTTTTAAGAAATAAGTTTTTTTTTTCTTTACACAAAATAAATTCGTATAAAACTTAAATTAGTCTGTATTTGTCAAAATTATTATAATAAGTTACAATAAAATAAATTCTCTCAAGTACAAGTTATTTGCTTTGTAATATGTATTTTTTAAACAAAAGTTGTAAAGTAAACATAAAAATAATCTAAATATTGTGGTATCCAATCAGGCATTAGAAAAAATCGGTATCCAATCGGGCATTAGAAAAAATCGGTATCGGGTATATGGTATAACCGGGTTCTGGTATAGGGTATAACCGGTTCTTGGTATTTTTTGGTATAAATCGGGTATGGGTATTAAGCTCAAAATGTATACCCTCTTCGTACCATACGGGTAGGGTCAGGTTCGGTTACGAATATAAAATACATAAGTATAAAATAACCGGTTTCAGTTTTTTCTCTGGTATGTTTCTGGGTACGTTTTTTTGTGCACCTCTATATTGGAGTCTATTTTATTTTTATATTGTACACAACTCTTTTTTTTTTTACTTTAACTTTCCTTCAAACCCAACCAAAGCAACCTTAATGAGGAGCTACCCGACAATTAAACCAAATTACATCATATACATCGGGTAATTATACTAATCCTTCCAACGAAGGTCTTTATGTCTAGACATATTTTTAAACCAGAAAAACATAATAGTCTTTAACTCGGCCACAATATTTCCGATCTTCATTCTTCTCTCCTTGAACATGGTCACATTCCTAGCCTTCTATATGCACCAAAAAGTGTAGAAAACAACCCCATGAAATATCATGTTACCTTCTTTACCCATATTGGTTGTTTTATATAACTCCACCACATCCCAGAATGAGAAAAAACAAATCGTTGCCAATTTGCACATAAACTAACCGTGGTCCAAACCACCGAGGCCACCTAACAAGCTGTAAAAGGGTGGTCAACCGTTCCCTCCTCTATACCACATAAAACACACCTTCCTGCTAACCAATGCCAAGCGTGTAGGTAATCTAAAAAGATCTGATTTTCAAACAAAAATGTTTACCTTTAGGGGAACCCACTTGCACCACTTTATCATAAAGTTTTGATTATAATCTCGTTCTTTCATCATAAGATTCTTTACTCACGCCACTGAGAAACTACCCGAATCATCTCCCAACCATTCCTATCAACAACTCAATCACAAAAGTCGAAGACCTCACCCATATCCAGTTCCAAACTCTAGCTTGACTATCCCCCATCATGCAGTCACAAATCTTACATGTTTCTCTTGTTCTAGCTTAAAAAGATTTAACCATCTCCCTTTAAGAGTTTCATTTACTAACCAGTCGAACCAAAATATGATCTTTCCCCGTCCCCCAATTTTCCTTTACTAAAACCAAAAATTTTATTAACATCAACTATGGGCCTCTCTCCTATCTGAACAATATTATGCCAACTCCCTATAATTTGCACATTGAACGGGAGGGTAAACCAGATTCGTTATTTCTATGGCATGCATCACCACCCTTTTCCACAAATTATCCTCTTCTTCCTATATCTCCAAGTCAATTTTACTAAAAGAGCACCATTCACGTCTTTTAGTTTATTAATCCCCCCTCTGCCATATTCTTCGAAGTTGTGACCCTATCCCAAGCCACCCAATGGGTTTTCTTTTCATTGTTGGACCCCGCCAAAATAAACCACTTCGTAATAGCTTCTAACCTATCAATAGCCTCAAGAGCTCTACACAGAGAAAAGTAATAAATCGGTAAACTTTCTAGCATTGGTTTGATCAAAGTCACCCTCCCGCCGATAGATAAAGTTTTCGCCTTCCATGAAGATAAACGGGCTTTAAAAATATTATTAATCATTCTCCAATTGTTTATTCTATTCATGTTTGCCTCAACCTTGAGCCCCAAATAATCAAAAGAAACTTCACCAATTTTGCATCCAATTACCCTCGCCATATCGATAACTTCTCCCTAATTAGTTCCAATCCTAAACAAATTCAACTTATGAAAATTAATCTTTAGACTGTAACATATGTGGAAAATACTAAGCAGTCTAGCCACCTTCTCTAAATTATTTGTCGACCACGCCCCCATAATCAAAGCATCATCTGCATAGAAAAGATGTGATATTACCCCAGCCTTGTTCGGAGTTGTAATCCCTTCAAAAAAAACCAATGTCACACGTTTTAGACAATAAGCAAGATAAGCCTCCATAACTACCAGAAACAAGAAAGGAGATAACAAGTCCCCTTGTCTAATTCATTTTGAACATTGGAACTCAAACGTCGGAGCTCCATTAACCAAAACCACAGATCTTGCTGAACACAAAATACCTTTAATCCACGAGCACCACTTCAACTAGAAACCCATTTGATGCATAAATCCAACAGAAACTCTAGATTAATATTATCGTATGCTTTCTCGAAATCAATTTTCATTATAAATGCCTTCCTCTTACTTGTTCTCAACCGAGCTAACCCCTCATTTACCACCAAAGACCCATTTAAGATGTTATGGTCTTTCAAAAAAGCCATTTGAGTTTCGGAAATCACTAGACCTATAACTTTTTTAGACGATTGGGTAGAATTTTTGAAATCAACTTACTAATAATTCCAACAAGGTTAATAGGCTTATAGTCCTTTTAATCCATCTGGATTCTTGGTCTTCATAATAAGACTGATAAACGAAGGACTGCACCCCTTACTAATCATACATGTCGAATGAAAGTGAGACATTATAATCATCTTCAAACAACTTCCAAGTTCTTTATAAATCTGAAATTGAAACCATTAGAGGCAGGAGCCCTATTTGAACCGCACTCAAACACTACCTCCTTAATTTTCTTCATCGTGAAAATTGAAGTCAACTCCTAAGGACTTTATTTATATCATCACAAATCAAAACCGCCCTAGTACTCCTATACTTTGTAAAATGTTTTCTAATGTTTGAGGACTTCTTTTTAATTGATGAAGGTTTCGTAATCCACTCCCCATCAACCAACAAACCTTGAAAATAGTTTTAGCTTTTCTTCCATTAATCACCTCGTGGAAAAAAATCCATCTTGTCATCTCCTTGAATAGCCTACTTTATTCTCGCTCTTTGTTTTAGATATTTACTTTTATGTTTGAGAATTTCACTGATCCTTTCTTGCACTATAATCTAATCCATTCCCCTTCTTCATCTATCTCCCTGTTCTCCATAATTTCATCAAGATTTTCCAACCCTTCCTCAACCTAGTTTCCTCCTCTTTTTTCCTCTCTTTATAACACCATCCCTCCATTCTTTCAAAACCCTTCTCAGATGTTTAAATGTGACACCCGTCAATTTTTCAAGTCAAATTTGTACGCTTGATAGACGAATCTTTACTTTATCACATGCTATTTTATTCATGCATATATGTTTGTTTAGCTTATACATAGAAAACAACATGATAATGAAGAACTCAATATTCAATAAACTTAAAATGTCTTGAAATACACATGTATGTATATATAATTAGTTCCAATATATATATATATAACCCTAAGACTACATTTCATGCGTATGTGTTACATGCATATGTATATTAGACATGGGAATCTAGTAATTAGATCTACAAAATCCCAAACATGCATCTATTCTAAGTCAAATCAAGTGAATAATGTTTCAATATCAAGGAAACTAAGTTAAACCCACCTTAACCCAATACAAGTTGACTTGTCCCATTTAACCTCCTACACTCCATCAAAAATCGGCCCACTTAACCCAAGAAATAGTCACCTTTTCTTATCAAGGATATGAGGTTACACTAATAAAGCCACATACTTTAGTTATCACACTAACCTATAATAGTTGACTGGCCACAAATAAACCCCTCCGCCCTTTATCATTTTCGGCCTATAAACCCCAAGCAAAGCAACCATCAAGTCAATCCCAAAAAGCTTGATCTTACACTAAAATAGGTCTAAATCAAATCATGCTAAGTCAAGTCATTGCAAGATTAAACCTAAGAGACTAATCATAATATGGTAAGATTCCTTAAAGCTCTAAGATTTAGGAGAGTTGACCTTCCCATTTTTTACACCCCCACTCTCTCTCTCTCTCTCTCTCTCTCTCTCTCTCGGCTCTATAAGAACTGAAGAAACAACGAGTTATAGATAGGTATGGTGTTTACCTCACATGAGGCACTAGGGGTGATGAACTCGTGTTGCTGTAGGATATAATCCTTTGCACCACACCCCTTGGCTAGATCCGAACCTGTAAAAGAAACTGTGAGCCGTGTGAAAGGAGGTGGCCGCCTAGAGTTACAAGAACTCGTGATAGCAGACACAAAAATGGTGGTTTGCCCGATGTATTGTTAGTGTATGATGCTGAGAGATCGATCATCGATAAAGGAGACATGAGCTCCTTTATATATGGAATACAAGGGTCAGTTTCCATTGACCCATATCCACGACGATGGGCTTGGCCCCGGGTTATGGGCTTGTGTTCCTTTCATAATACTCGCCAAGCTTATCCATAATACTCGCGTCAAGTGGAGCGAAAAAAGCTTTGCAGGTTCTGCAAACTGATGGGGGTTCGACCCTGCTTAGGATGTGGTGTTACCGGGAATGCAACAGCCATAACTCCTCCACCGAGCAAGATAGCCCTTTATGAAGCTCAGTTCTCGAAGTGTGGGTTTCGCTTTTTGGACACCAGGTTCCAGATTGACACCCTACTGGCCTATGGGATCCATGTGACCTAACTCAGTGGGTTTGGCATGTTGATGCTGGTTCATTTTCAAGCCTGCTACCGAGCCCTGGACGTTGAACCAACGTTTGAAAGGTTCAACGTTTTCTATGTCATGACCATGGCTCAGTTATGGTTTGATTTTGCGTTGTGCTCCCAAGTGCAGCCAATGGGGTTAACTACACCCAAGTCCCTGCATGACTTGAAGGAAAAAATTTCTTTGTGAAGAGGGGCGTTATCCCAGTGAAGTTTCCTTGGAAGGTGGTGGCGGAACACTAGAAGTTACCCGACTATCCTATAATGGCGGGTTTTAAAGAAGAGGAGTGCTTCAAGCATTTGACCACCAACGCCTCCCCCTTCGATGTGCATCTATGCAAGGAGGCACTGTTTGTGCTCCTAGGAATGAGTCGCGCCCGCCTGGTTCCTGGCCAAGAGCCTTATATTATTGACCAGGGTAAGTTTTCCCTCCGCGTGATAATGATAGGCTGTTATTATTGTTTCAAAATGTATGCTAATTGTTTGAGGGTTTTTGTAGATGTGACACAATTCCAGGCATTTTTGGCGCGCGGTAAGGCGCAGTTGGAGTGGCGTCTCCGCCAGTGGGTAGGGTGTCCGTGGTGGAGGAGATGATGGGTAGGTTTTACCTACCCAATCTTGATTTTGCGCCCGAGCGCCTCGACATAACGGGTGAGATACAACTAAACCCTGAACCTTTTTCATTTGTTGCATGGATCAGTTCCATGCGTTGTTATTTTGTCCGATGAGGAGTCGACCGGATCTTTTGGGGGGTTGCATCCTTCGACGCGGCTGTCCAGAAATCTCGGTTCGCGCGGGCGTAAGGACCGCCCAGGACTCATTCATATACTTCTAGGACTGATTATGTAGAGGTGTTTGAGACTACGCCTTTGAGTGCAGGTGGTGAAGGGCCATTTTATGGTCAGAAGGAGAAACGAAAAGAATCCTCCCCTGCCCCTGAAGGTGTGGAGGTGTCAAAGAAGCAGCCGAAGAAGAAAAGGAAGTTAAATAAGATAGTTGACCAATGTGGGGTCAGTTGAGATGTGGTGGCAAAGCACCTAGAAAAGCTTGCGTCCACCCAAGTTAAGGTCCCTGGGCGGGACCCGCCAGTGACAAAGGAGTAGGGTGGGGAGACTAGACAGTCTGGCCCCGCCCAAACTAATGAGGAAGTGGCGAAGGAGGTGCAGCCGCCGTTCTCCTTCAATATTACTCCTCCCCCGTGGCGGAAGCCCATTCTTCAGAAAACACCAAAGAAAACCCCTAGTAAGTGTATTGAATTTCGAACTTGTTTCTTCCACTTGTTATGCTTGTCAGTGTTTTAATTTCTCTCTTGTTGTAGTTACTTGCTTCAAGATTGTCCCTTCTTCCTCGTCTTCTTCTTCTCCAACTCTTATTTCGGAGCAGATTGCAAAAAAATGCATAGCTGAAAAGCTTGCGTATGGTGAGAAGGCTGAAGAAGAGAGGTTAAAGAGAGAGAGAGAGAGAGAGAAAGAGGAGAGAGAAGAGGCCGAAGCCAAAGCAAAGGCCAATGAAGTCGCTAAGAAGGCAGAAGTTGAGACGATGGAGGCGGAGTTGGTCTGTGTTGAGAAGGAGAGAGCAAAGGCGGAGTCCAAAGCAAAGGCCGATGATGCCGCAAAGAAAGCTGCGGGAAAGAAGCCCATTGTTGAAGCCACCCTAGCGGGAGGCGCTGGGGGCGGTGGTGCTGATATAGGCCAGATGGGTGAGATGTCGTTTGGCCCGCATGAGAACGAGGCTCCAGGGCCAAAAATTGTGAAGGACCCTCTCCGTAAGGGGTGTGGCGATGAAGACCAAAGAACTGAAGACTTCCACCTACTCTGGGGGTGATAGACTCTTTAACCCCCACTTAAGTATTCGGGAGAACACTCAGTTCGCAGACCCTCTTTACGGGGAGTAGTTTGTTGAGTCAGTTGTCCCTTCTAAGGAGAGGGAATATCAAGATGGTTTGGAGAGATCAGCTCTTATCTCTGATATCAGCTTCAACACGACGCTAAACGTTGTAGTGATTAATTCTTTAAAGAGGGGTGATGCTGCTATCCAATGTAGCATTGCTGATTTTAACGCTGCTATAGCTGCGTAGTCACAAAGAGAGGAGAAGATGAAGGCTGATGTAGAGAGGTATCGTGGCAGTGCTTATGCGACCGAGGATAAAGTGAAGGCGTTGGAGGCGGAGCATGCGGTGGCTCACAAGAGGTGGACTGACCCTTGTAAAGCCACCAATGTTGAAATGATGAAGATATGGGAACAAGTTCAAATGTTACAAAATGATAACTCCCAACTTCGTGCTACCGCCGAAGATCACTCCAAGGCTCTTGAGGAAAGGTATTCCAAAGTGGCAGAAGCGCGGTCTAAGCTCCAAAATAAAGACAAAGCGCTCATGGCTATGACCACCCGCGTATCACTGTTGGAGTCTGAGAGGGCTGCTTGGGCGAAGGAGAAAGAGGAGCTGAAGACTGAGAGAGCTTCACTGGAAGAGTCCCAAACTGTTGCCACTCTTGAAGATGAAAATACCAAGGCTCTACTTAACCAAGCCTCCGTTGTGCAGGAGAAGGCCCAGGAGGCGATGCGATGGGTGATGACTGTGGGCATCTCTGGTGTAAGATAGCCTTATCTTTCCCTTTTCTTATATAACTTTATGTGAAAATTTTCTAACACTTGATGTTCTTTTGCAGATTTTCAAGCGATTCTTGAACGAGCCTCAACTCGGAGACCAGGTTGCTGCTGCGCTCGCTGCTGGGTTTGCGGATGGGTTTGATAGTGACTACCACCATGCTTTGGATCGTAAGAATATTGATGAGGCGGAGCATGATGGAAAACCCTTTGAGAAGGAGTATATAGCTAAACTTACTGACTTTGAGCAAGTTCAGTTTCCCATTCTCAAGGTGGTCGACGATTGCAACTAGTATGCGGACCCAGCTGGAGCCCTCCGTTTCTTTATAGAAGAATCTGACCAAATGGGTGCAGAGACGGCTAAAAAAGCAGAACAGGATGAGGCGCAACGCTTGGAGGCAGAGCGCTTGGCAGCGGGTGGCACAGGGGCGTCTGGGACGATGCATGATGAAGAGGAGCAGTAATTGGATTATGATGGCTCTGATTAGCAATTGAAAGTTATAATCTTTGTGCCTTTTTTAATGAAATGTAATTTTCTTGCTATCTTAATATTGTGCGCCTTTTTCTTTCTTGTATGTTGGATACTTGTTTGAATATTGTCTTTAACTTAAAAGACTTTTTTCATAAGTAAGTAGCCCGGTGCCGGGTGATGATAGTCCCCGCGCCTTAAAGACTAAAGCGTTAAGTAGTAAACACAATAGATAGATAAGAGAAATACTTGCATTGAAACTCAAAAGAGATAGGCATAGGTAGCCTAAAGAGATTTAAAGCGTTAAGTAGTAAACACAATAGATAGCCTGTTTGGATGACATTGACTTGTCGTAGTGGGACAGATGGTTTATCCAATAGTTCAACGCGAATGTCTTTGCCCATGTGCTCAAAGACCGTTGAGGCCATTTTGCTCAACACGTTAGCAGGTTTATTCTTGCTCCTTTTGATATGGATGACGGTACATGAATGAAACCTGCGCATGAGTAGTCTGGCCTGTTCAAGGTAGAGCGCTATGGTAGCGTCTCGCACGTCGTACGTGCTGTTGATATGTCCTGGGATTAGCATTGAATCCATATGCGCCTCTAGGTGGCGGGCTCCCATTTTTTCCACGATGCGGAGGCCTGCCAATAAAGCTTCATATTCCGCTTCGTTGTTCGGGCTTTGAAAATCGAGGTGAATAGCATATGTGTATTCCTTGTTATCGGGCTGATAAGGCGTAATCTCGCGCCTGACCCATCGTGGTTTGAGGCCCCGTCAGTGTATAGAGCCCATTTTTCTGTTTCTTCCTTGGGTTACGTGGGCTCTTGTTCTGCCAAGCAGTCTTGAACTTTGTCAGCGGGTATTTCCGTTGTGAAATCAACAAGTACTTGTCCTTTTATGGCGGGTCTGGCTTGTAATTGATGGTGTGTTCTCCGAGCTCAATCGCCCATTTTGCAAGGCGACCTGACAAAACTGGTTTGCAAAGTACATGGTTGATTCGCTAGTCAGGACATTGATGGGATGACCTTGGAAATACCGCCACAATCTTCGCGACGCATGTATTAGCGTGAGGACCAACTTTTCAATCGTAGAGTATCTTGTTTCTGCATCTAGTATGGTGCGGCTAATGTAATAAATTGGTGTTTGAACTCCCTTGCGGTCTACTAGGAGTACCGCGCCAATTGTCCTTTCCGTGATGGATAGGTATAGCGGTAGTGGTTCTTTTGGTAGAGGTGCAATCAAAGTCGGGAGGTTCATGAGACACCATTTTATCTCTTAGAAAGCCTTTTCCGCCTCGGGCGTCCAGCGAAAGTTGTTTTTTTTTTTCAAGCAATTCTTCAAGGTATCCACGAATGGAAAGACCTTGAAGCATAATTTGAAAGGAAACGGTTGTGGGCCACCAGGTGGCCCATCAATGTTTGTACTTCCTTGATAGATGCGGGGGAAGGCATTCGCTCAATCGCTATGACCTTTTCGGGGTTTGCGTAGAAACCATCCCGCATGACAATTACCCCAAGGAATATACCCTCCTCCATGCCAAAGGAACATTTGCCAGGGTTCAGCTTCATGCGCACCTTGTGCATCTGGTCGAATGTTTTCTGTATGTCCCCTAACATATGCTTTCCTTCATTGATTTTTATGACCTAGTGATCGACGTACACTTCCAAGCGCATGGCGATTTCGTTAATGAAGGCGGTGTCCCTCAGGCATTGATATGTAGCTCCCGCATTTTTTCAGGTGAAAGAGCATTTTTGTATAACAAATAGTACCCCGGAATACTGTTTTGTCTTCGTCTTCCTTTGCCATTTGAAATTGGTGATAGCCCTTGTATGCGTCCAAGAAGCACTTTAAGCGGTAAGGCACTAGAGAATCCACTTTGAAATCAATCTCATGCAAAGGATAACAATCCTTCGGACATACCTTGTTCAAATCTCTGTAATCAACGCACATGCGCCACCCTCCCATTGCTTTGCCGACCATGACTGGTTTTGCAACCCAGGTTTGGTACCGTATTGGGCGGAGGATGCCTGTGTTGCGTAGTTCAGACATTTTTTCATTCATGGCATTTGTTTTCCCTTGACCCATGCTGCGCTTTTTCTGTACGACTGGCTATACCGATCTGTACGTGTTGAGCTTGTGTTCCGCGACCTCGGGCAGAATGCCGATCATATCCGATGGTTTCCAAGCGAAGACATCAATGTTCTTGACAAGCAATTGCTTAGATGTGCGCGAATGGTGTATGGATTACATGGCCGATGGTGTAAATATCCTAGATTGAAAGGTATTGTTTGGAATGATTGGTGAAAATATTCATAAAATCAACGTCGTTCTTTTGGTTGCGTCATAGATCTAGATTGAAATGTATTGTTTGGAATGATTGGTGTAAATATTCTCTAAACATGATGTAAGTCGTTTTTTATTGACCCAGGGTCCTTGTTTTGAGGACCGCTTGTGACGTTATTTAAATAAAATTTGCCTTTAAAAAATAACATTGCAGGACACTAATTAAATCATCATAACAAAGTAATGTTTACATGATTAAAAAGATAATAAATAAAAATAAATAACTATATTTGTCAAAGTAAACATGTTAACCCTCCATTTACAACCAATTATGTATACATTTCAAAATTAAATGTAACAGTCTTGGATTATCGGGGCAATTATAACCTAAAATGTACAAGAGATGTGACACTTCATTGAATATAATTGTAATTTGTATAAATTGAGACGAGTGACCATAAAGGCATAAACATAACAAAATAACACCATAGATCCTAAAAGCCTACTATTAAAAGCTAATGGCATTTATATAATTCTAATTAGCAAGAGGTTTGTGCATTGGTGTGTTGTGCTGTATGCTTGAAGTATTGTACTGGTGGTATTGAAAAACAATGAGCTGGTTTTCGTGAGGTGTCATCTGTCTTTGTCCTCTCACAAACAAAACCCTTGACCTCCACCTCATTCTCTCTCTAATCTCTCTCACTCCATTCTTTCTATCTCAGCTACTACATCCACCTTCTACCGCCCTGCCACCTCCGGCGACGCCGTCGTCTTCTTCTCAATCCATGTCGCCGATAGTCGATTTGGGTGTCACCTGACTTACAGAGGCTCCTAAGAGTTGTTATATTAACTTTAAACCATAAATTAGATTGATCTAATGGGGCAACAGGGGTATTGTCAACTACCCTATTGAAAGGAAGTAAAGAATCTTTAAGATCAAAGATTTTGTTAAAGATTAATTATCTTTCTTGATGGGAAAATAAGTTGTGGGGTTAGTGAAGGAAGCAATAATATTATTATTATGATTTATAAACAAGAAAAAGGGGAAAGAGGGAAGCAACTTACAGTTCAGATCGGAGGGGATGTTTTTGATACCGACGGTGGCGAAGGTTGTGCCTGAAGACGAACAGAAGACGGTCGTTTAAAGGCCGTGGTAACGAGGTCGACCTTCTGACGAAGCTTCGACGAAGGCTTTGACGAGTTGTGGAATGATAAGAGGGTTGTACTCCGGCGAAGTTCAGACGTCGGTCAATCCTCTGACGAAGCTCCGGCCAAGTTTAGGTAAGCCCTCTTTAACTTAATGCTTTGTTTTCACAAGGATTGGTAACTCATCCATTCTTTAACAAATTGTTATCATGTTATATCAAGTAGGCAAGTAGCTACCAGTTTATGCGTTTTAACTACCTGTTCTTTTTATTCATGGAACTTATTCAATTTACTGCAGGCTTGCAGCTACCAGTTTTTGATCTAATATCAAGTAGGCAAGTAGCTTAGATGAGAATTAAGTTTAGCAGTGTATGGCTAATGTTAAAAAAAGTTAAAAACCTTAATGTAGACCATTAGTACATCTAAGAGTCCCCGGTAAAAATATAAGCCAAGTGCCCAAGATATTATTGTTTTCTTGCAAAAATAGCTATAGAGAAAAACAAGGTAGGATAACTACCTGTTTTTGCCCTGCTCATATATTCATATGTTTTATCAAAAAGAATATGTTGATTATAAAACTTTAGATCAATATACTATTTTTCAAGTTATATAGAGCCAACTGTGGGGTCTAAGGCCATGTTTGGCTAAACTTCTCCTTATCACCTTATTTCCTTTTCCACCTCCTTATCTCCTTAATCCCAAAAGTCACAAATCCTTACTTATAACTTATCTCCTTTTCAACCCATAAAAACTCCTTTTCAATCCATTACCCAAACATTATTTTCTCCTTATCTCCTTCATGATTAAGGAGATAAGTTATAAGGAGGTAAAATAAGGAATCCCAAACATGCCCTAAGATGTTTGATGATGTGTTGCTTTGTGGTTAAATAAACAATCTTCCTGAAGTAAATTTTGTCCGTAATGGGGTCAATAGAGCACACAAGAAGGGTAACATGTGTAAGGGTTGTGGTTTGATCAATTAATCCATAAAATGTTGCTTCTGACCTATGAATATGAAATTTGTTATAACTAGCCAATTTAACACGTTAGTTGCCAAATTTGTGAGTTATTTTAACTAGGTTTTAATCACTTTGTAATAAGTTTGATTATATTGCGTTGATCTAAAATTAAAAGAAAAAATTACTCATTATATTTAACTATTGCAGGGTAGTTGGTCTCTATGATGAATCAAATACATGATGGTCAGATAAATAGCAACAAGCGGGCCACAATACCTCTTTATGCTCAATTTTACGTGTGTTTCGGTTGGTCTTACATTTTGATGTAAATTCTGTTCGAAAAGGAGTTGGCTCAATTATTTGACGGTATAAAGTCGAGTTACTTTAAAGTCGAGTTAATTTAGGGTTTGACACCGCCGCCGCAACGCGCGGCGGGTCAAATTTCTAGTTTCAATATAAATACTAGTGTCCACTTATATTTAAAGCCGTCCATCAATAAAACAGATCCACTGAGGGACAAAGAAGAACCCTATAAATAAAGCCTTTTATGGTGTAGTTACATAAAAATAAATTTGGTTTCATTGGATACCTCTTAGAAAATAGAAAAAGGTTAAACAAATATATAGGGGCGCCCTTTTGTAGAAAGCAATTAAAAAACGATCAAACGGATAAGTCACGAGAAACCGACACATATATGCATGTTAGTTTTATACGTAAAGCATATATACGTTAACCGGAGAGTTCAAATAAGAATAAAATAACTTGTAAGATTAAAAACAAAACAAAACAAGTGCAAGATGAGGTGGAAATGTGGAATAAGACCTCTTGGTCTAGTGGTATGGTGTTCCCCTTACAAATGTGAGGTTGTGGGTTCAAATCCTTACAAGTGCAAGATGAGGTGGAATAATGGTGTTAAAATTTGCCGTTCAAAAAAAAAAAACAAATATTAACCAATACTAAACATTCATATATTACTTGTATTTGTAGGGGTATATATGAAATTGCCCCTTTAATATTTAATGTTAAATAAATTATTTAATTTTTGTAACCCCTAAACTAGTTCAATAAATAAATCTCATAATCAATTTTTAAGTTATATACTTTCAAAGCAAACCTAGTTAAAGTGAAGGAGAATTTCGATATATGTAGGATATGCGTAGGATGAATTTTTATATGTGTAGGATAAATGTATGATAATTTCGACATGTCTAGGATAAACATATGATAATTTTTTATTTATGTAGTATGAATTTTGATATGTGTATACCGAATTTTGATAATGTGTAGGATAAAGTATTATGACTAATTAATTAAAAAAGATAATATTTAATGTAAGAAGAGTTAAAGTATTTAATTTTATAATTATCTCGTTTGTTTTTTTTTGTTCTCATATTATTAAGCTTCTTCTCATTTGACAACCAGTTCATTTCTTATTCGGCCTAGCCTTGTGTACGCACACATCCACTCAAGCATCCTTATTTCTGTTACTTTCATCTTGCGAGCTTGTGTTTTCTTGATGGCCCAACATTCTAACCCATACAACATAACAGGCCTAACTGCAACTCTATAAAAAATTCCTTTAATTTAGCTGGAAACCTCCTGTCGCACAATATCCTAGTAGCTGCTTTCCATCTAGACCAGCCAACCTGAATACGATGGGCCACATCTCTATCTATCTCTCCATCATTTTGAACATATGATCCTAAATGTTTGAAACTCGTTGTAGTATGTAATCCCAGTAGCTGCTTTTCATTTTGAACGTATGATCCTAAATATCTCAGTGGCTGTTTTCCATCTACACCAGACGGCGTGGATACCATTCCATGTAGTATGTAATCAAAAACCTGAATACACATCCACACTATTATTGCGTTACACACATATCAAAATCGTCTAAGATGAGCTATATAACCACACCTTTTAAATGTAATAACAGTAGCGCTAGCTCTTTAAATAGGATAATTGTAGTGTTTATTGCACACTACATTATAACTTATAAAAACGACGTATTGTTAAAGAAATATATCAACATTTTTTTTATTTTTTTAAGAAATATTGAAGCTTATATAAATCATTTGAACTTACAAAAATAAATAAAAATAACAACCGTTTATAAAAATAACAACCGTTTAATAAATTAAAAAAAATACAAGATGGGTTCCATTTTTAACTCCTCAGTTAATATGATCAACTCGTTACAAAATATCACCGTATAGTTAATAATGATTATTTGTTAGTTTAATTAAAAGGGTAATAACAAAAGGGTCCGTCTATTGGCACCCCCCAACATTCTATTTCAACTCCCCTCTGAAGCGTCTCGCTTAGGCCAAAGCGAGGCGCTTCAGTCAAATCAATGTCAGACTGAGTACGAGGTTGCATGGGAGTTTGAAAAAACGTGTTCCAAGCGCCTCGCTTTGCCCAAAGCGAGGCGCCTGATTTAAGGGGGGATGAACCTGGACGGTATTTGGTGTTGGGAGGGTTTTGGGTGTTTTTTGTGTTTTGTTTTGAAGTGTTTTTATTTTCCTTTATTTTTCCTTTTTTTTAACTTTTTTTATTTAATTTAAGTAACTTTTTACATCGCGTGTCGAAAACGTCCGGTTAGTCTCGAACCAAAGATTGATCGGGTTAGGTCCTTCCTCCTGATCTTCTACCCGCTTCTCATCGACAGCGCTGTCTTCATAGTGCGTATAGTCTTGTTCTTCAGATGTGTCATCACCACGGTTAGCGTCGTAAGTATAAACGTAGGCAGGTTGACTAGGCTCGTTTTCAAATTCATACGGGTCCCTCCACTGTGTATTCAAGTCCAGTTGTACCAAATTGTCACGGTAACGAATGCCAGACTGACCCTCCTCGACATTAGTAGACTGACCCTCCCCGACATTATATGACGGACCCTCCTCAACATTATATGACGGACCCTGCCCGACATTATATGACGGACCCTGCCCGACATTATATGACGGACCCTCCTCGACATTATATGAATTATAGTCGTAAGAATCACCGAAAATTAAGTCGTAATACGACATGTTATATGACCGACCCTCCTCGACATTACTAGACCGACCCTGCCCGACATTATATGACGGACCCTGCTCGACATTATATGAATTATAGTCGTAAGAATCACCGGTTCATTCACGTGCCGGTCGGGTCGGACTGTTTCTGTTCGTTAACGGGCCGGTCGGGTCGGAACAGTCCGGTTCGTTCACGTGCCGGTTGGGTCGGATTGTTTCGGTTCGTTAACGGGCCGGTCGGGTAGGAACAGTCCGGCACGTGCCGGTCGGGTCTGACTGTTTTCGTTCGTAAACGTGTCGGTCATAATAATAATAATAATAATAATAATAATAATAATAATAATAACAATAATAATAATAATAATAACAATAATAATAATAATAAGAATAATCGTTCACGTGCCGGTCGGGTCGGATTGTTTCTGTTCGTTAACGGGCCGGTCGGGTCGGAACAGTCCGGTTCGTTCACGTGCCGGTCGGGTCGGATTGTTTCGG
Source organism: Ambrosia artemisiifolia (assembly GCA_032199755.1). Lineage (NCBI taxonomy): Eukaryota > Viridiplantae > Streptophyta > Magnoliopsida > Asterales > Asteraceae > Ambrosia > Ambrosia artemisiifolia. The sequence goes on from CM063512.1 coordinate 38,230,210, forward strand.
TTCGTTAACGGGCCGGTCGGGTAGGAACAGTTCGGCACGTGCCGGTCGGGTCAGACTGTTTTCGTTCGTAAATGTGTCGGTCATAATAATAATAATAATAATAATAATAATAATAATAATAATAATAATAATAATAATAATAACAATAATAATAATAATAAGAATAATCGTTCACGTGCCGGTCGGGTCGGATTGTTTCTGTTCGTTAACGGGCCGGTCGGGTCGGAACAGTCCGGTTCGTTCACGTGCCGGTCGGGTCGGATTGTTTCGGTTCGTTAACGGGCCGGTCGGGTAGGAACAGTCCGGTTCGTTCACGTGCCGGTCGGGTCTGACTGTTTTCGTTCGTAAACGTGTCGGTCATAATAATAATAATAATAATAATAATAATAATAATAATAAATAATAATAATAATAATAATAATAATAATAATTATAATAATAATAATAACAATAATAATAATAATAATAATAATAATAATCGTTCACGTGTCGGTCGGGTCGGACTGTTTCTGTTCGTTAACGGGCCGGTCGGGTCGGAGCAGTCTGGTTCGTTCACGTGCCGGTCGGGTCGGATTGTTTCGGTTCGTTAACGGGCCGGTCGGGTAGGAACAGTCCGGTTCGTTCTCGTGCCGGTCGGGTCTGACTGTTTTCGTTCGTAAACGTGTCGGTCATAATAATAATAATAATAATAATAATAATAATAATAATAATAATAATAATAATAATAATAATAATAATAATAACAATAATAACAATAATAATAATAATAGTAATAGTAATAATAATAATAATAATAATAATAATAATAATAATAGCAATAATAATAATAATAATAATCGTAATAATCGTTCACGTCCAGGTGGGGTCTACTGTATAGTCCGTCCATGATGTACAACGTTTTATGAATGTTCTTAAAAGTCGGATGTTTCTACCGAAAACCACAAACGAACAATTAAACCTACCCAAACACGTTAAACATAGACTGGAACTCCAGGATATCGATTAGACACGCGAAATTTTTATGAATATAAAAAAACAGGTATCGACTGTTTAGTCCGTGTATGACACATAACAATTTATGAATGTTCTTCAAACTCGGATGTTTTTACCGAAATCCACAAATACGCAACAAACGAACCGAAACGATTCTAACGAAATTTTTTTGGATTGGATACAACATAAAACTATTAGAAATCAATTAAAAAAATTTTTTAACCGCCCAAAAGTATTTTAAATGAAATAAAACAATAATTAAAAAAAAATAAAAATTAACCAGACGCCTCGCTTAGGTCAAAGCGAGGCGGCTGCTTGGACGGTTTGTCTAAACAGGCGCCTCGCTTAGGCCTAAGCGAGACGCTTCGAAGTGTAACCGTCTAAGCCAAGCGTCTCGCTTAGGCCTAAGCGAGGCGGCTGCCTTAGACGTTTTGTCTGACCAGGTGTCTCGCTTAGGCCTAAGCGAGACGCTTCGGATAGACGGTTACTATTCGAAGCGTCTCGCTTAGGCCTAAGCGAGACGCCTCTTTTTTTGTTTAAAAGCCAAAGCGAGGCATCAGATCTGCCTCGCTTGGCTCTCTCCACACACACACACACAACCACCGTCTTCCGCCGCTCCTCCGCCCTCCTCCGCCGTCTTCCGAAGCCACATCCACTGCCCCTTCCTCCGCCGCTCCTCCGTCGTCAAAAAGGTATGTTTTCGATCCCCCTAGTTTTCTTGTTTCTTTTCCGGTTGTCGTAGTTGGGTGGTTCCGGTTGGGGCTTCGTCGGAGAAGACGACCAAAGCGTCTCGCTTTGCCCTCGGCGAGACGCTTTGGTATTATTGTTATTATTATTATTATTATTATTATTATTATTATTATTATTATTATTGTTATTATTATTATTATTATTGTTATTAGTATTATTATTAGGATTATTATTATTATTATTATTATTATTATTATTATTATTATTAGTATTATTATTATTATTATTACGATTATTATTATTATTATTATTTTTATTACGATTATTATTATTATTATTATTACGATTATTATTATTATTATTATTTTTATTACGATTATTATTATTATTATTACTAATATTATTATTATTATTACTATTATTATTATTATTACGATATTTATTATTATTATTATTATTACTAATATTATTATTATTATTATTATTATTACGATTATTATTATTATTATTACTAATATTATTATTATTATTACTAATATTATTTTTATTATTATTATTATTACGATTATTATTATTATTATTACTATTATTATTATTATTATTATTACGATTATTAATATTATTATTATTATTACTGATATTATTATTATTATTATTATTTTTATTACGATTATTATTATTATTATTACTAATATTATTATTATTATTATTATTACGATTATTATTATTATTATTATTATTACGATTATTATTATTATTACTATTATTATTATTACGATTATTATTATTATTATTATTATTATTACTAATATTATTTATATTATTATTATTATTATTATTACTAATATTATTATTATCATTATTATTATTACTAATATTATTATTATTATTATTACTATTATTATTATTATTACGATTATTATTATTATTATTATTACTAATATTATTATTATTATTATTATTATTACTATTATTACTAATATTATTATTAGTATTATTATTACTAATATTATTATTATTATTTTTATTACGATTATTATTATTATTATTACTAATATTATTATTATTATTATTATTACTAATATTATTATTATTATTATTATTATTATTATTATTTCGATTATTATTATTATTATTATTACGATTATTATTATTATTACTAATATTATTATTATTATTAGAGGTAAAGTTAGATTTGTTAGGAAAGTTTCCAAAGACCTTAAATTACACACCTAATTATAGGGCTGTAAACGAACCGAACGAACACGAACACAGGCGTGTTCGTGTTTGTTCATTTAACTTTAACCGAACACGAACACGAACACAAACACATAATCGAACACATTTTTTTGTTCATGTTCGTTCATTAAGAAATTTGTCGTGTTCGTGTTCGTTTATGTTTGTTCATTTAAACCTAAACGAACAGTTCATGAACATAAACGAACACAAATGATCAATATAAACGAACACAAATGAACATAAACGAACACAAACAAAAAAAAGTTAATAATGATTCACGAACACAAATGAACATAAACGAACACAAATGAACATAAACGAACACAAACAAAAACAATTTAATAATGATTCACGAACACAAATGAACATAAACGAACACAAACAAAAAAAAGTTAATAATGATTCACAAACACAAATGAACATAAACGAACACAAATGAACATAAACGAACACAAACAAAAACAATTTAATAATGATTCACGAACACAAATGAACATAAATGAACACAAACAAAAAAAAGTTAATAATGATTCACGAACACAAATGAACATAAACGAACACAAACAAAAAAAAGTTAATAATGATTCACGAACACAAATGAACATAAACGAACACAAACAAAAAAAAGTTAATAATGATTCACGAACACAAATGAACATAAACGAACACAAACAAAAACAAGTTAATAATGATTCACGAACACAAATGAACATAAACGAACACAAACAAAAAAAAAGTTAATAATGATTCACGAACACAAATGAACATAAACGAATACAAACAAAAACAAGTTAATAATGATTCAAGCGTAAATTGTAGATATTATATACTCAAAATTTGGGATAAAATAAATTTTTTTACTTTTGGATATAGACCACCAAACTGTATCGAAAAAAGGATTACAACCATTAATCAGTGGTCAAATTTCTTGGGATCATTGATGTTGGTAATGATGATCAAAGGAGGATATCTTACTAATGTTGATGGTTTAGGGTTCCTTTCTTCGATTGGAAGAACTTAGCTTCCAAAGAAAGCTAAAAGAGAGCATCATGGTCAGTTGGCGAAAATGTCGTTAGACTTATCATGTTGCTCTCTTTTGGTTTTCTTTGGATCTTGCTTGCTTTCAATCGAAGAGATGAACTCTAAACCATTTACATCAGTGAAACATTCTCTTTTGAGCATCATCATCAACATCAATGATTTCAGGCAATTTGGCTTCTCGTTTATGCTTGGAATCTTGCTTTTCTGCAAAATTTGGTGATCTATACCTTTTTATGATACATGAAATATCTACCATGGAATTTTGTGCAATCCGTGTCATACCAAAAGCAAAACATTTATTATCCCAAATCGTGTAATATCTTATAGTCTAAAGTTGAAAATAATACTGGTCCGTAGCGCTCCTCCATTAGTTTATCCATTTTCTCTTAACGCACCTAAGACTGTCAAGATGTGCAAAGGTAAGATGGATAAGCTAACGGTAGAACGTTAAAAGACTGTTGTTATTTTTGTTAGACGTACACCATACTAACCTTGTGGTAACACAACGTTGTGTTCATCAACCATGCTAAGTCAAAATTAGTTTATTGCGCATTTAACAAACAAATAATACTGGTCTGTAGCGCTCCTCCATGAGTTTGTCCATCTTCTCTTAACGCACCTAAGACTGTCAAGATGTGCAAAGGTAGGATGGACAAGCTAATGGAGGAACGTTAAAAGACTGTTATTATTTTTGTTAGACGTACACCATACTAACCTTGTGGTAACACAACGTTGTGTTCATCAACCATGCTAAGTCAAAATTAGTTTATTGCGCATTTAACAAACAAATAATACTGGTCTGTAGCGCTCCTCCATCAGTTTGTCCATCTTCTCTTAACGCACCTAAGACTGTCAAGATGTGCAAAGGTAGGATGGACAAGCTAATGGAGGAACGTTAAAAGACTGTTATTATTTTTGTTAGACGTACACCATACTAACCTTGTGGTAACACAACGTTGTGTTCATCAACCATGCTAAGTCAAAATTAGTTTATTGCGCATTTAACAAACAAATAATACTGGTCTGTAGCGCTCCTCCTTTAGTTTGTCCATCTTCTCTTAACGCACCTAAGACTGTCAAGATGTGCAAAGGTAGGATGGACAAGCTAATGGAGGAACGTTAAAAGACTGTTATTATTTTTGTTAGACGTACACCATACTAACCTTGTGGTAACACAACGTTGTGTTCATCAACCATGCTAAGTCAAAATTAGTTTATTGCGCATTTAACAAACAAATAATACTGGTCTGTAGCGCTCCTCCATCAGTTTGTCCATCTTCTCTTAACGCACCTAAGACTGTCAAGATGTGCAAAGGTAGGATGGACAAGCTAACGGAGGAATGTTAAAAGACTGTTATTATTTTTGTTAGACGTACACCATACTAAACGTGGTAATACCCTGAATACCGAAACCGAAAAGTATTTATTATTATTGTTAATAATAAAATTATTTATTATTATTATTATTATTATTATTATTATTATTATTATTACTGTTATTATCATTATTAATTAAAAATTATTGTTTTCATAGATATGGAGCCAGGTTTTTCAGATGCAGGTTTTGGTGGTGGAGATGACGCTGGGTCGTCTGCACCGGGGCCTCCGCCGAAGAGGAGTCGACGGGCTCCACCACCGAACCCCTTACTGGACCACGTGTACCTGCACTTTGAGGAGGGGTATGACCATGCGCAGCGCAGCTGCAAGAAGCTGCGTCATATGGCTGTCGACCCTCAGATGTACATCAGTTGGGGGCTTCTGGAGAGGGTCGGCGAAACCACCAGGGCGAACGACTTTGTGGGGTTTGACACCCCCTGGCGTCGTCTCTTTGACATAGCCCAGGTGCCTTCTTACCGGGCTTTGACGATAGAGTTTCTGTCGTCGTTCGAGGTACTGGATCCGAACCAGAACCCGAACCCGGCTGAGACTTTTCGCCCCATCCAATTTCGGTTGGCGAGGCAGTGGCAGCGGATGACCTATGAGGTATGTTATTTCAATTATCTGTCAATTTATTATTATGTTACCAAAGTTGTTAATATTTACAATTATTTTTTGCAGGAGTTTGCTATTGCTTCGGGGTTGTACACAGCCCCGGAGATTGAGTCTTCGTTGTACCGGGACGCTCTCCATACGGTGGAAAGGCTGACCCTGGTCAAATTTTGGAGGTTCATCGCCAAATCGCACTTTGGCAAGAATTTTGCGAAGGCGACGTCGATTAGGGACCCCCTGTACTACTACTTTCAGCATGCGATCACCACCTCTATTGCAGCACGGGGGAACAGTCGGGAAAAGGTCAACCAGAGTGACGTTTTCTTTTTGTACTGTTTTATTATGCGGCAGCCGTGCAACCTGGCCTCGTCCCTGGTCGAGTACTTTAAGTGCTGCCACACACGCCAGGCTCGGTCACATCTCCATGGCGGGGCGTTCATCACTCACATTGCGCGTTATCTGGGGCTCTCGCCAGATACTGACCCTCGGTTGTCGCCCTCGATCCCATCGGTAGTGCTCGGTGACGCCAATGCCCGGAGCATGGGGATCCTCTTCGAGGTCTCGAAGGGTGTGCAGCGGTTTCGAGCTATCGGAACCACCAAGGCTTTTGAGCCGGCCCCCCTTCCTACTTTCGATGATATACCGCCCTACACTGAGGTGCGTCCGGGATATCCTCTCCTGGTTTCCATGGCGGGTCAGGTCGACGAGCCTGACGACGGTGACGGCCCCCCACCTCCTCCGCCGCCACCACAGCAGCAGTACCCCCGCCATATATATGATGACCTCACTCCTGCTGCGCATTTCGTGGTGGAGGACATCGATCGCCGCATCGGTGAGCTGCGAGATATTCAAGAGTGGACGGTCGACTCGATGCAGGCGATGGCGACGCATTGGCAGGTACAGTTACGCACACCACCACACCGTGGACCAGCACAGGGGGCCCCACCACCACCGCCGCAGTAGACTTTTTTTAGTTGTATTTTTTTTTTGTATGGACAAATTATTATTATTATTATTGTTATGCAGTTGATCTTTATAAAATCTACTGGTTTAAAACAGACGCACTCATATATACAAACAGACGCATTCACTGAAGAACCAAGAAATACTGATCCTTATAAAATCTACTGGTTTAAAACAGACACACTCATATAACAAAACAGACGCATTCACTGAAAAACCTACTGATCTTTGTAAAATCTACTGGTTGAAAAGAGACGCATCCGTAGATTGAAACAGACGCACTCATATAAATATATATACTGATCTTTATAAAATACACAGGTTTGGATAAAAACAATGGAACGAAACATAAAGAAATACGAAGCTATACAGAAAGAGATGGGGGAAATGGTCAAGGAGGCACGAACCAGATATTTGTGGGTTCCAGAGTTGATGAAATTGTGTGACAAGTGGGACGACTTGAACACTTCAGTTAAGAAATATAAAAATGTTGAAGCTGATATAGAGAAGGAAGCTGAAGTTGTCAAAGAACATGTTGAAGCTGAAAAGCAAAATGTTGAAATGCCTGGAGCTTCAAACCTGAATGAGGAGGGGAATTGGGTGGAAAATGTTGAAGCTGCTAAAGAGAAGGAAGCTGAAGTTGTCAAAGAACATGTTGAAGCTGAAAATCAAAATGTTGAAGTGCCTGTAGCTTCAAATGTGAATGAGGGGGGGAATGAGGTGGAAATGGATGATCGGGCTGTCGAGGAAGGGTTGGGAATTACAAATGAGGACTTTGATATAAATGACACAACAATAAACATGCTGCAAACTGTTGAACCAGGTGTTTATAAGGTAACAGATGTGAATGAGACAACAAAGGAACAACCTGCGGGAGGAGTAGAGAAAGAAAGAACAGAAATATTGCACAATGCTGCTGTATCTTTAGAAACACAGGAAATAAGTGACGCAGCATTCACTGAGCTACAAACAGTAGAACCCGATGTGTATGCAGTTCGAGATGAACAAGCAACACCAAAAGAGAAGAATCCTCAAGAAGACGAAACACCGGTAAAGGAAAAGGAAGCAGTGTAGGAAGAAGGGAAAGAAAAAGGGAAGGCCTTTGTTGGTTATTATAAACCAGCTAGGGACAAAAACCCTTCTTATGCATTAAGATCACCATACGCCGGGAAGCAAGTCTGTCCAATCGAAAAATTAACTGAGGATGAAACAAAGATTACACAATATATGTTTGCCCCAATTAGAGAGAGAAATATAAGTGTTTTTCTTCATATTTTGTTTCTAATAAAAACATAGAATGTTTACTAATTTATTTTCATATGGAATGTTTCAGAAAATAGTTTATTGGGATGAAGGTGGGAACGAGGTGATGAAAGTGATTTTTGAAAGTTTATATCCCGATATATGTGAGTGTCCCACTTGAACGTTTACACATGGACCTCTTTGGACCTGTGAAGCGTAAAAGTATCTGTGGAGACTTATATTGTCTTGTAATTACTGATTACTATTCAAGATTTTCGTGGGTGATGTGCATGCAACATAAGAGTGAAACGTTTAATAACTTGAAGATTCTGTTTACCCATTTGGAGAACATATATGGGTTGAAGATCAAAAGAATTCGACGTGATAACGGGACGGAGTTTAAGAGTTCATCTATGGATGTACTGTGCAAATCAAAAGGTATTCATCATGAATACAGTGCACCTTATACTCCTCAACAGAATGGTGTTGCAGAAATAAAGAAAAGGACTCTAATTGAGACGACGAGGACAATGCTTGCGGATTCTAATCTTCCGATTATTTTCTGGAATATTGAAGCGGTTCATGTAGCTTGTTATACATTGAATCGGGTGTTGACAGTGAAGAAGTTTGCAAAGACTTCTTATGAACTACTCAACAGACGAAAGCCCAATTTAGAGTTTCTAGAACCATTTGGGGTGCTATGTACGATGCTAAATCCTACTGAGAAGGTTGGAACTAAATCAGAAGAAGGTTATTTTGTTGGATATGCTACTCCAAATAAGCGTGTTGAAGAGTGGTCAAATGTGGATGTTCAAAGATACACTCAAAATGCTCCCGGCGTAGGACCCGATTGGATGTTTGACTAGAAAGAACTATTTGAGTCATTCAATCTAGAAAGGATGGTTGAAGAAGCTGTTCTTCGTTTATATTACGAGTGTGAAAATGCAATCACTTCACCGGTGATGTGTCCGATCACCGTAAATCCTACCAAAGCTTCTAATGATACAAATGCTCATGTTACTACTTCAACAAAAGAAGAAGTGTTCCAAGATGTTTCTGATACATTTGATTCTTCAGAATCGGAAGATGATGAAGAAGTTACAAGTGAAGCAGTCTTGAACAAAGATACTGTATCACCACCAATGAACCCAAATCCATCTACCGATGTACCTTCTGCATCAAATGTGGGTAATGATCTGGATTCAGCAAAAGATATCAATGTTGAGATGGTGATTCCTATTCTAGCAAATCTGGAATCTCTGATCAACACTTATCATCCATTGGAACAAGTTATTGGTGATCCCGATAGCCATGTTATGACACGTGGACAATTGAGACGTGCATCATCGAATGAGAATATTGGACCCTAGCCCTTTACTGTAAAATTCAGAAATCATGTGAACAAGATGATTGGTCATTTGCTTGTTTTGTTTCGCAGGTAGAACCGAGATCATACAAGGAAGCTTTGAATGACGAATCATGGGTGGATGCAATAAGACAAGAACTTCAACAATTTCAAAAGCTTGTTGTGTAGACATTAACCGATTTACCACCAGATCGAAAGAAGATAGGAACCAAATGGGTGTTCAAATACGAGAAAGCTGATCGAGGAATGATCATACAGAACAAAGCTCGATTGGTAGTACAAGGTTTTCGTCAAACGGAGGGAATTGACTACAATGATGTCTATGCACCAGTCGCACGTATAGAAGCTATTCGCATGTTTCTAGCGTACGCCTCTTATATGAAATTCAAGGTGTATCAGATGGATGTTAAAAGTGCTTTTCTCTATAGTGTGGTCAAGGAAGAAGTTTATGTTGGGCAACCACTGGGTTTTAAGGATCCTATCCACCGGGATAAGGTCTATAAACTGAACAAAGAATTGTACGGTTTACACCAAGCCCCTCGATAGTGGTATGAAGAGCTCAACACATACTTGCTTTCCAGAGGTTTCAAAAGAGGACAAGTTGACTGTACCCTGTTTACGAAACGAACAGAGGGTGATTTGCTCCTGGTACAGATTTATGTAGTTGATATTATGTTTGGTTGACTAACGAAAGTCTTTGCAGGGAATTCGAAAAGTTCTTGCAGGAAAAGTTTGAGATGAGATCAATGGGAGAGATTCAATTCTTTCTTGGATGGCAAGTGGATCAGAAACCGTTGGGGATCTTTATCCACCAGACGAGATATGTTTCCTAAGTCTTGAGCCGATTCCAGATGGAAGATTCAACACTGATTGCCACTCCCATACAACCTAATCTTGGGATTGGAGTTGATTCTAAGGGGGAGCTCATTGACCCTTACATTTACAAAGCCATCGTTGGATCGTTGATGTATTTGACCGCTTCCCGACCCGATATAATGATTGCTACATGCCTTTGCACACGTTACCAGTCGAAGCCGAAACAGTCTCACCTCATAGCAAACGAATCCGACAATATCTGAAGGGTTGTCCATCGCGCGGTTTATGGTATCGTAATGATGATAACTTTGATCTCCTTGCTTTTAGTGATACAAATTTTGGTGGCTGTGATATTGACGATAAATCCACAACGGCTGGATGTCAATTTATGGGGTGCAGGCTAATTACTTGACAGTGCAAGAAGCAGACTTCAATCTCACTATCAACGTGTGAATCTGTATATATGGCGGCCTCGAGTTGTTGTTCACAAGTGCTTTGGATTCAACAACAGATGCGCGACTACGGTTTGCAATTTCTTAAAACCCCATTCATTGTGATAATGAAGCAGCCATTGCACTCATAAAGACACTGTTCATTATTCTAATGCTAAGCATATGCGAATATGGTATCACTTTATTCGTGATTACTATGCTAAAGGATTGGTCGATACGGTGAAAATCCACACTGATTACCAAAGAGCCGATCTTTTCACCAAAGCTTTTGATAAATCTAGTTTTGAATTTTTTTTAAAAGCTAATGGTATAAAAGAAAAGCAAGATTGAAATCCTCATCGACTTATCTATTTTTGTTTAGTTTTTCCCTTTTCAAAAATTAAAAATCCAAAAATATGTTTTTATTTTTAGGGGGGGTTTCTTTAAGAAAAACCAAAATCATTGAAAATTTTGAAAAACTACAAAAATTTGAAAAACCCAAAATGATTTTTCCTGGAGTAAAAGAGGAAATGATAGTATATCAGTGAGGATCTATCACATGTTAACGAATTGAAATGTCTAAATTTGAGATGTGATGACTTTGTGTGATGTGTTGGTAGGCTTTGTAAACCTATTAATGCGTGCCTTAGTGATACAAACATAACGAACTACTTGCTTTGTGGCTGAACACCTCATGGGCTTATGGTCTTGGTACCGTAATTTCGTTTGATAGGGTTGCCAAAATCAGAGGTTTCGGGTCGTTATGTTGATTGTTATCTGGGGTAGCCTGACTGATCTTTTATTGTATTAATTTACGGACCTAGATTCAGTCAGGGTATCTTAAAATGAGCGTAAATGCCAAAATCCAAGTTACCGAATGAGGAACTTAAAATGTATGAAGATGATCAAAGATCATCTAATGCATCGTATCATATCTATGATGAAAATCATGTTTGATATAAGCCTCAACCTGGTAGAGTGCACATGTTACTTTGTAGCATTGATTTGATAACATGTACACCTCTATGCCTCATACGTTGTAAAATACGGATAACAACAGCATAATCACGCGTTACGATGAAGCTTTGTGCAAATTCCTTAATACGGGAGTATGTCGTGTGTGTGGAAACCATAAGCATGTTAGTTTTTAACATGCCTAAAGCGTATCATTTTAAAGCATTGCATAACGGTCTGCATGTGAGCTTATGTGGATAACAATATCAGCAATTGTCGAGTCTCACAGTCTATACAATTAATATAATACTGAACAACAGTGTGATTAGATTTCTCAAAAACTAATATGATCCTCTCACCGGAAACTCACAAAAAGTCTGTCTGTATATATTTACTTACTGCTTTCAGTTTGATTTTTTTAATTATATGCAAAACTCAAAAAGATTTTTGGTGTGTTTTAGCATAAACTTTAGAAAATCCAAAAGATTTTACCTTCTATTTTTTTCGATAACCGATGTTGGAGGACGGTCATTTTCCGAAGTTTGACATACCAATCAGAGTTTTGTATCTCAGAATTTAAACTTTTGATTGTTTGAAGATTAAATGTTTGCAAATGCCAAAAAGTGGAATGAATTGGACATTTGGTGAAAATCAATATTTCAAAATTTCCATTCGCCTTTTCGTTAGGTCGAATAAAAATTTGAAGGTTTGATTTGTGCTCTTATTTAATTTTTTAAAAAATACCTAGTCGGCGCTTTTTTGATTTTTTTGCCTCAAAACTCTTAAAAACATGTACATTACATGCCCTAATTTTTTCAGATAACAAAAAGCTCGGGAAGTAGGTGTTTCCAGAGTTTTCTCAATTTAAGTGGATTTTCTTTATAACTATTCCCTATATATATAGGGTGTGGTTCAAATAGGAACTCTAAGGTAGTTAAGAACCATAAGAACCACTTTCTAACCATTGATTTTAAAGGGCATGTTTGTAAATAAGGAGTAGAAATTTGTCATTCAAAAAAAAAAAAAGATGTTTGTTTAATTCTTTTAATTAATCAAGGGGTAGTACGGTACATTTGTTAACCCATTAAATACGTAGGTTTCTTGTTATATATATAGAAACACCTAAAACTTCCATAATACACTCGTTAATTACAATACCCACCAAATGTTGATCATGGATCTTGTTACAGAGATTCTTTATGACATTCAATTTTTTTATGACATGCAATTAAAAATGTTTTTATGGACAATCGTCGTTGATGAAGGTTTTATACACAAGTGTATAATTCATTCATTCTTTATTGATACGTATATATATGTTGAAACAAAATGACTGGGTAACATATTTCTATTATGATTTCAAATATAGTGTGATGGATATTATGAACATGTGTATTGACAATTCAAGTGCACAGGGGTTTAGATATGTGTACATAATTTTGTATTTAAATAAAATCATTCTAATGTATTTGTATATGATTTTAAATATAGTGTGATGATATTATACACATGTGTATTGACAATTCAAGTGCACTAAAATTAATAGTAGGCATTATTATCTAAAATATTAATTAATTAATATCTAAATTAGGTATTTATTCAGATTATAAACCCAATAAATTATACCAACAAAATCGCAGAGATAACAGTTACAGAGACAGACGTTTAATACACTGGTGTATTATGAACAGTGTATAATTGTTTAATGGAAGATTTTTTTGAACAATATACACCGGTGTTTGTCTAGAGTAATATTTAGTTATAATACACTGGTGTATACATCTGGTGTATGACACGTACTATTTAGTTATAAATACACCGATGTATACATCTGTGTATCGAATATTGTCTAAAGTAATATGTTTTGAACAATATACACCAATGTATGTCTAGAGTAATATGTTTTCAACTTAATAAAACGTTTAGCAAGATGCTTTGAGTAGTATACATTGATGTACTACGTATATTTCATGAGTGGTGAATATGACACATACTATTTAGTTATAAATACACTGGTGTATACATACATCTATGTATCGATCTAAACAATATCATACTATTGTTTCACTTTGAGTATTATACATTGATGTACTACGTATATTTCACTTTCCCCTTTAAAAAAATAACTTCCAAATTATTAATAATCTCGGTAGGTTATGTGATTTGATAATCTCGGTATTGGGTTGTTAGTATACGTAGTATACACCAGTGTATTTATAATTAAATAGTATGATATTGTTTTAGATCGATACATAGATGTATACACCAGTGGATTTATAACTAAATAGTATGTGTCATATTCACCACTCATGAAATATACGTAGTACATCAATATATATGGGAAAGTGAATATGAGGCTGTTACGCATCTAACTTGTATGTGAAACCCATCAAAACTACGTCGTTTTGATTAAATCTAATTAATAATTAATTTTCACAAACCATTTCCTAAATTATATCATCTTTCTTCTACGCTTTTCAAAACACCCAATTAATTTCACAGAGATAAATTCATTTTGTTCTCTGCGATTTCCGAAACTCAAGTATTTATTAGTTCTTTGGCTCTTTTTCATGTTTAAGAACTTAGGCAAAGGATGTATGTCGACCAAAAAAAATCAAATTCCAATTTAGTGTTGTGGAGTGATTTATCCACCGTCAAGTAATATTAAAATATAAAACACAATTAATTTCAGTGATTAATTTTATACAAGTACAGCAAATTCTCTTAGGTAGTGTTTGGTATGATGGAATGAAAGGGGGAATGGAATGGACCATTACGAGTTAATGAAAAATAATGTGTTTGGTTGGTTAAAGGAATGGAATCACCCATTCCACAAGGCATTCCATTCCCTGAAAACCATTCCATCTACCCCCCATTGTTTTTTTTTTCATTCCATCCCTCATTCACACTTTACTAACAACACCATAACCCACCAACCACCACCACCCACCACCATCGTCACCACCCACCACCGCTGTCACCACCCACCACCGTAGCCCACCACCTACCACCGTTGCCCGCCACCGCTGCCGCCACCACCCACCACCGTAGCCCACCACCTACCATCGTCACCCACCCACCCACCACCGTCGCCACCCACCACCTTCACCCACCCACCGCCGCCATCCAACACCACCCAACGCCGACTGTAAATCCAGAATCCTCTCCGAGGTATCAAACACACCCAATCGAGTGCGGAAAACAAGATTGAGTGTAAGAACAAAAGAAGAAAAAAAGAAAATATATTATTAATATCTTTGTGCCGCTGCTTCGATCGCACAAGTTTCAAAGAACCGTCTGGTACGATCACTAAGAAAACTGCACACGTTCTCTAGGAACGTCTGGTACAATCTCTAGGAATCTTGCACACGAGAGAACTCGTCTGGTATAAGGTTCGCACACGAGAGACTACATGATTACAAATGAGAGAGGTCTAACCTAACAATAAACTAAACAATACAATATATAGGCGCCTCTAGCCCATTGGCCCACATGGCCTAGCCCAAGCCCAAGTCCTAATCTAAGCCCAATAAATATAAACGTGTACAATAAAGATAAGCGTAAAACTATACAATTTTTGGGCCTTACAATATCCCCCTAGTTTTATGCTATCTTTATTACGGCTTAGTAGTTTCAAAGGCCCAGTAGTGAACGAGCCCACTCTCTATAAACTTTCAAACTCTAGATCATTACCCACATTTGATGCAGAAGGTACATCGGTAGATGGATTTGGGTTCATTGGTGGTGATACAGTATCTTTGTTCAAGACTGCTTCACTTGTAACTTCTTCATCATCTTCCGATTCTGAAGAATCAAATGTATCAGAAACATCTTGGAACACTTCTTCTTTTGTTGAAGTAGTAACAGGAGCATTTGTATCATTAGAAGCTTTGGTAGGATTTACGGTGATCGGACACATCACCGGTGAAGTGATTGCATTTTCACACTCGTAATATAAACGAAGAACAGCTTCTTCAACCATCATTTCTAGATTGAATGACTCAAATAGTTCTTTCTAGTCAAACATCCAATCGGGTCCTACGCCGGGAGCATTTTGAGTGTATCTTTGAACATCCACATTTGACCACTCTTCAACACGCTTATTTGGAGTAGCATATCCAACAAAATAACCTTCTTCTGATTTAGTTCCAACCTTCTCAGTAGGATTTAGCATCGTACATAGCACCCCAAATGGTTCTAGAAACTCTAAATTGGGCTTTCGTCTGTTGAGTAGTTCATAAGAATTCTTTGCAAACTTCTTCACTGTCAACACCCGATTCAATGTATAACAAGCTACATGAATCGCTTCAATATTCCAGAAAATAATCGGAAGATTAGAATCCGCAAGCATTGTCCTCGTCGTCTCAATTAGAGTCCTTTTCTTTATTTTTGCAACACCGTTCTGTTGAGGAGTATAAGGTGCACTGTATTCATGATGAATACCTTTTGATTTGCACAGTACATCCATAGATGAACTCTTAAACTCCGTCCCGTTATCACGTCGAATTCTTTTGATCTTCAACCCATATATGTTCTCCAAATGGGTAAACAGAATCTTCAAGTTATTAAACGTTTCACTCTTATGTTGCATGCACATCACCCACGAAAATCTTGAATAGTAATCAGTAATTACAAGACAATATAAGTCTCCACAGATACTTTTACGCTTCACAGGTCCAAAGAGGTCCATGTGTAAACGTTCAAGTGGGACACTCACATAATTTACTTTCTTGGGTTTGTGGGAGTGTTTGTGCTGTTTGCCCTTCTTACACGATACGCACTTGTCAGTAAGATGGAAATGTTTCACATTGACACCATCAACGAGTCCATTCTTCACAAGATTATTCATTTTCCTGTGATGAATGTGACCCATCCTCTGATGCCACATGATCGGTTCCTTCTCAGTTGCTTTCGACAAGAAACACGTAACTTGGCCCCTTGATGTTGTAGCTTTAATCATATCAAGAATGTAAAGATTATTCACTCTTGGAGCTTGTAACATAATCCACTCTTTTGGAAGTTCGAAACCAGGCTTCAGGGTGTAGCAAGATTTATCATAAAAATGTACAGAGAACTTCTTATCACAAATTTCAGATCAGAAGATTGTAATCTATCTGCTTCACATACAAAATCTTCTCAAAACTAACAATCCCATTACTAACACTTCCCTCCATTGTAAAATATCCTCCTTTGTTACCAGCAAAGGCAACATAACCTCCATTAATATTCTTGATATAAAAAAGGAGCGTCATTTCTCCTATCATGTGCCTGGAAGCTCCACTGTCAACAATCCAAAGGCTATTAACAGGCAGGCTGGAACTTCCTGCATGGGCAATTAAAAGATTAGTTCTTTCGGGGGACCCAAGCCTTCATGGTCTTGGGTCTTGAAGTTTCAGCATTCAAAGAAACATTTTTCTTTTTATCAACTTTCTTTTTAATAAACCTTCACTGATTCTTGTGAAGTTGAGGTGGAACCACTAGTAGAACACTTTGGTAACAAAGTCTGCTCAGGTCGTTTTAAAATTTGAATTTGTTTTGAATTAACAACTTTAGCATTTTCAGTTTTCTTTTGCACGGCCTTTGGTTGAGCATTCTTAGTAACCTTGTCTGATTTAACAGACGAAGGTCCAACCTCAGACTTAACAGATGATTTAGGATAAACCTTCTACTTGTCCTTCACTATTGGTTTCTTCACTGGTCTGTTCATGGCGATTCGGCTTCGATTGCCATAAACAATCGGTTGTTTTCCTCTAGATTGACAACACTGCCTCTGAGGATAAAAAACTCTCAAATCCCTCTGGTTTCTCCTAACCTCAACTTCATGCCTCTTATGTTTTACATATGGGCAGTGAATAAGTAAATGCCCTTGCTCCCCACATTTAAAACATGCACGGTATTCCTCAAACCTATTCTTTTCATGACCTCTTGCAAAAGTGTTTATTGGATATTGATCCTTAATACAATTCCTTCTTAAACTCTCAGGAGCGGGCTCCAATGAGTAAGATGGTTCAACACTTCCAACAGGCCTAATGAATTCAGTCACATGAATTTTAGGCTTTTTGGACTCATCACCTTACAATTTTCTGATTAATTATGGTGGAAAGTCATTTGTTATTTCAGATTTTTGGAAACCAAATTGTACTTTCTTGCCAAAATTTTGAAATCTTTGAATAGTTATCAAACTGTATGGGATACTCCTCATTAGAAAATATCTGATCGGATCCTTTCATCCGATAGAATACTTTCATGCCCTTTTCAGATTCCTTTTCATCAGATTTCTTTCTTGATGTTTTTTGTTTTGTCTCAGCTTTGTGAGGAACCTGAACTTTAGGAACAGGATCACACGAAATGTGATTTTCCAAAGGAATATCAACATTGGTTTCAGATTCTTCCTCAGCTTCTAAATCCGAATCATCAGTCACAGCTACCACTTTCTCATAGTTAACTCCTAGTGTCGGTCTCACATCTGAATTCAAATCACACACACTTGAGAAGTTTGATTCGTTTTCAGATGTGGAAGTCGATGTTTCGAACTCCCCGTGCTAACCATGTCAAGATTATGATTCCCAAATAACACAGGAGCAGGAACTGACTTATAACTGATACTAGTTGGAACACCATTTTTATCTAGTAATTTAAAAATGTGGTCAATCACATATTGTACATTCAGATAGCTTTCTAACTTTTTATTCATTTTCTCATACATGCATCTGACTTTGGCCATTTTAAGTTTAGTTTCTTCAATCTCATTTATGTAATTGTTAATTGCAATTTTTTTGTTTGAAAGCGTTTTTGTTAACTCTGACACATCTTTCTTATAATTGTCTAAAGTGTTGTTTAAAGCTTTCTCATTCTTTCTATAGGTTTCAACAGCAGATTTAGCACTGGCCAAGTCATTTGTCAAGATGAGAACTTTTTCTTCAAGTCTATCACACTTTCCTAGCAAATTTACACAGTCTTTACATTTAGGAAGTGAGTTAGAACTTACCGGGATTGACGAGTCAGTTAAAGCCATGAGAGTAAAATGAGCTTCCTTTCCAGAAAAGAATTTAGAATAATCCACTCTGGTGCAAGCATCATCCACCATGCATGACTTCTTGCTGATTAGAAAGTCGGTTTCTGCTAACAACTGATCAACATCGTTGTCAAGAGAATTTAGACTTGTTTCTGAATCTGTTTCGCTCTCAGAATCTGAATACTCTGAATCTTGAACATCCGAAACACTTTCACCTTGTTCATCTACCGTCTCAATCTCACTTTCTTCAACTACGGGTTCAATCACCGACGCTTCTTCTTTATTTGCTTCATCATTCACAACCTCTTAAGCAAAACATGCAACATTTCCTCCAAAAATCTCTTCAACACCCAATTGTATGTCATTCCAATTAAACCCTTCATCTTGCTGGATAACCAACGCTTTATTGTCATTGGTATTTGGTTGGTGGGAGTGGTTATAGGAACAATGTTTCTTTCATTGTTTGGTGTATTTTGAGTTTGGTTAGATGATGATGTTTGTCTTTGGTTAGTGTTTTGTGAAACAGATTGTCGGTTTTGGTTTTAATTTAAGTAGTTCTTTTGATGGTTTTGGTAATTGGTGTTAAACGGGTTTTGGTTTCCTTGTTGTTTTGTTTTGGTGCATTCTCGGGCAAAGTGGCCTTTTGTACCACAGTTAAAACAAGTGACTTTCGCCTTTTATAAGCTAATTAGACGGTTTAGGATTTTGTAAAAATATATCCTATTAGTTGACGGTCTATGTTTTGTAAAATCTCGTACCTTTAGTAAAAGCTCATATCTTATGGGTAAACCCATAGGTGGTATTTGGAGATGTAGCCAATTCAATTCTACCGGTTCGCTCCATAAACTCATGAGTTCTCCTCACAACACTAGAAAATGCCCACTGTATATCAATCAATGTCATCTCATCCTTGTCAATCTGTGCATAATCTTCATTAGTCAAATTGTTGTTGCTAATTTGACCAGCCAAAAGTCCATTGTGTGAAACAACTAAATCTGACACAAAAGCTACATGCTTTTGAGCTACTTCAATAGTCACATTGTCCAAGTTAGAAGTTTCTAACACAATGGAGCTTGGACTTGATGGTGCTTGCCTAATATTTGATGAAGATGTTCATCATTGGAGTAGCTAACCATGGTGTAGACTGCATTGGAGCTTGAGATGGTGTATATGAAGAAGATGAAGAAACACCATAATAGCTAGCAGGAATGGTTGGTTCCACACTTGATACAAAAGCAGTTTGTGGTGCTGAACTCACACCAACATTTGGAGTTGCAGAAGAGGATAGACTAGCATAATAAAACCCTGGATTTTCTGGAATTTGAGCTCTCTTTGCCTTTCTCTTTCCTTCAATCTCCTTATTCTCCAACCTCTGAATAAACTTGGTCAAAGTCCAAAAAGGAAATGAATCTTTCTCCTTTAAGATTTCGACGTGTTGGCTCCAATACACCGGCAAAGCTTCTGCAAACTTTTCAACACATTCTGACATAGAATAAGAAATTTCATAGTTAGACAAATCAGATAACAAATGATAAAAAAGAGTAGTTAACTCCTTTAGAGTTTCATTCCTAACAAAGCTAAAATTTTCAAATTCTTTCTTCAATTAATCTTTTCTGAGCTTCCTAGTCTTTTCATTTCCATCATTCCTACTTTTAAGCGCTTCCCACGGTTGCTTTGATGTTGCACATGGTCCAAATTGATGCAACAAGTTAGTAGTCAAAGCTTGAGATAACTGCGAGTATGCCTTCTTCTCAGCTACATGCTTCTTTTTCTGATCTTCAGACATATCATCCAATGCAACTGGAGTGTTTGAATTCTCCACCATTGGTTGCACATACCCACGTTGTAACACCTGCCATGCTTCTCCACCATCTAACCCTTCCAAGTGAATCTTAAACCTTTTGGTGAATTCTCCACCATTGGTTGCACATACCCACGTTGTAACACCTGCCATGCTTCTCCACCATCTAACCCTTCCAAGTGAATCTTAAACCTTTTGTGCCATGATGGATATTAAGACAAATCCATCAGCTTCGGGGGTCTATTTCCATTCCTGGTGGATAAGTCATTCATCAATGTTGAAATAGCAGTGGTTGTCTGATTATGAACAGTTGCGGCTGCTGCAACACCCCAATAATCCGGCATAGGTTGAGTAGGTGGTCGCACAACGGGTTGAGTCAGTTGAGAAACTGCTTAATAATTGACCATCGATTCTTTGGTTGTTGTGAAACCTGCTTTCCTTTATCTGATGCAACTTGCCAGGGATTCATCAGTAGTTGTTGGTGTGTCGTGTTCGGTCGGTTCATCGAAAATCCCCAAATGTTGTCCTGTCCAGTTTTCATGATCATATTTTCTGAAAAAACACACACTTTTGATCCGATTTATGAAAATTTTATCAATTTGGATTGAAATTGTGTAGGTTATGATTCGGATTGAGTTATGAACAACTATTGTGAAAGAAGTTTTGAATTCGACCTCAAAATCACCTTCAAATCATTCAAAAACCATGTTTTTATCAAAGTTTTATGAAAACAGATGCAATTTTGATGATTTTGATATAAAATCTGAAAGTTTTTATCAAATTGCAATCGTGTGATTGAGCACAAGCTCTGATACCACTTTGTAGGATCGGTTTTCATACAATCAATACGTAATCAACACGAATACTAAAACACTAGGTGAGGAAACCCTAATGCTCATGCAAAATGATAAAAATATGATTCATAACATGCGATATTTCATTTTCAAAGTTTTCATTAATCATTAAGTTTATAATAACGATTACAGACTCGATTATATGAAAACACACACAACTAGGTGTAACTGGACAGGGTTTCAACACTCTAGAACACGCACACACTTAATGACATAACTGAATAACCTTCACCAAGTTACACCTATATATAAACAAACTCTTTCGACTTATCAATGGTGTGAACCAATTTCATTCGACCCTGTATTATCCCGAACCAAAACTTTTGGTTCGACCCTTCGAACACCCGAACCAAACATACAAAAACAAACTTTAACTCTACAATTCGACAATAACAAATTTGACGATCCGAAAGCTACAGACACATATATGAAATATGCATCTACAAACTCCCCCTTGTCTGTAGCTCTAATATTTACTTGTTCTTGTTCTCTCGTTCAACGCACTTCAGCTTCTGTTTAGCCTTTAACGTTTTTCTGGCTTCTTTCACCTGAATCGGCTTCCTCAACCTCAAAGCATATTTACCCAGCATCCCCTTGTAATCACAGTTAGAGTGAATCTCGAATGTGAAACAGAACTTCACAACAGCTTGAAACTTCCACGCCTGCTCGATATCCAATGCATCGACATGAATAGGATTGAAGTATATCGTTTCAATGTCATTTCTTGAGCAGTTAATCAACCACATCGGATCAAAGATTCTTATCTTCTTGCAAAGCCTCCTTTTGTCTTCATTGTCAATCAAAATCACCGCTTCACCAACTCCCCAATCATAATACCAGAAAGCAAAATTCTTGCTCATGTCTTGTTCCATTGGCATTAGGGGAATCCTCTTCATACAAGTTGGTGGTTTATAGTTGAGAGTCATGAATAGATGATTGTTCATCGGATTGACCTTTTTATGCACGATTCGATGAGGATACTCAGGTCTAAACATGTCCCACTTTGTATGACTTTCATGAGTCATCTTATTAGCCATCCATTCCAATAAACCTGAATGCGAAACGTCTATCAACTTGTGTCTACAAACATCTCTCATTGTCCAGTACGGAAGAGTCTTTATATCATGAAAACGATTGAAATATAGAATCCCTCTTTCCCACTTGATACCAACACACTTCAATTGAGGAAAGAACTTCCAGCATATCGCTTTACCCTTGAACATCTGGTTATGATAGCGATAGAAGTCTCCATGAATCGGTGGTAAGGGACGATTATTAGACTCTTCTCGTAATTTACTTAGATAATTCATCAAAGCATCTGACTTATTGTTCACATCTTCCTTTTCCCGATCTTATAAAACCTCATCAATCACAGCTTTATCTTTCTGATCAGCAACTTTTTTAGCTTCATGCAACACTTGATCATTAACAAACAGAATGCTAGTGTTATCCTTCATATTATAATACTTGGGATATTCTTTGTGCGAAATGTCTTCAATCTCATCTTCGTCAAAATCATTCACGTTTGTATCATCTAAATGCTTGCCCGGTTCAACAACTGGAATATTTGGTATCTCTTTCTTTTTCCTCAAATCTTCAAGAGACTTCCCAGCTTGTTGTGCAACGCTTTCAAGTATTTCTTTAGCCACTTCAGCGCTGACTTAACCATCTTCAAGTTCAGGATCAGCAGTATACTCCAAACAATACTTCATATCCTCATTAACAAAAAATCCCTAAACCTGGCTGTGAGATGAAGACACATATTCTCTCTTAATCATCCTTTTCAATCTTTGCTTTTCTGCATCAGTCATCTGAGTTGAATCCTTCTTGCTCGATTCAGCAGACTGATTTTCATCTTTCTTCTTCCTTCGTTCATACGAGAAATCTTCAATACTATCATTTGTATCCTTAAAACTCGCTAAACCTTCACCATTCTTTCCATCACCAATATTATCATCATCAGTATCATCATTAGAACCATCATCATCATTATCATCATCTTTTTCCTCATCCTCCTCATCTTCTTCCTCATCAGATTGCTCAGTACCCTTCTGTTGTGGAGCTTTCTAATATAAACCGTCAATAATCTTCTTCAACTTCTCATTTTCTTTCTCCACTACCACAATCCTCTTCTTGTTATTAGCATTCGAGAGCTATAACTTGGAATTCTCAAGTTGAAGACTTGTAACCTCCTCTTCTAACTTATCTTGTCTTTCTTTTGACTTTGCAATGATCTGCAACATATCTTTCTCATTCTCCTTGAGCTGTTTGATTTCTTCTTGATTCTTTAACGTAGCAGCTTTCTGTAAATTGAAAGACTTTATCAACCTTGTAATTTGTTGTTGCATTAGATTGAATGCATCATCAGAAACAATAATAGTAGGTTGTGAGGGCTCTGGTTGTGGTTGAGATGAAGATGTTGGTTTCTCAAAGCTGTGTAATAAACTCCCCAAAGACTTAGACAATTCTGATGGATTTTGCTGAGTTGTTGATGCTGCTGGTTTATTCTTTATAACTTCGACTTCCGCTTCTTTACTCACTTTCTGTTTGTTTTTCTTTGGTTCTTTTGTTGGGGATTTGGTAGGTGTAATGTTCATTGAGGCTGTAGGAACATTCTTTCCGTTCAATAAGATTTCCACATCCTTTTGTCTTTTAGTCCTCTTGGTTTCCTTCTTAGATATGGACTTCAGACGTCCACGTTTTGTTGATTTAGTAGCCACAGGAGAACCAAGGATGTCATCATCAACATCTAAAATCAATTCTCATTTGGATCAAAGTTTGGATCTTGATCATACCCTTTCTTAAGTTGTGCTGCTACCAGCTTGTCCACAAGATTAGGTGTAGCAGAATCACAAGTGGCCTTGGGATTCGCTTCCCTATCACTATCAGATTCAGACACCCACTTCCTCCAATTCTGTGTCTTCATCAATTAACAAACTATTCTTTCCCTTATTCTTTGATACTAATGGCGTCAAATATATTATTAGGAACCCGACGAATAAAAATTCAATGCTTGAGGAAATTGGTAACACTATGACTTTGGGCAGAAATTAGGTGCTGAGACGCAGAAGTTTGATGATTTGATCAGGGAAGCTATAGTTAATGATGGTAAACAAGTATTTTATCAATGAATTTCCTATCGGTACATATTCGGGGGTTAAGAGTAGATCAAAAACCAAGTTGGATCAAGAATTTGAGTCAGAAAAATGGTGTGAGTTTTTTTAGCTATACAAGAAACACAAGTTGGGAATTTGGGAGAAGTTGAGTGGGGAAAATTTTGAGGTAATGAGAGATTGGCGATTGAGTATGTTGACCCGGTTGGTCGCTCTGGGGGTATTGTATCTATATGGAATCCTAATATTGTTTAGTGGCTGATGTGTACAAACATAGAAGGTACTTGCTCACTTTTGGTGTTCTTAGAGAAGGTAATGTTGCTGTGAACATTGTAAATATTTATGCCCCTAAAAAAAGTGTCGATAAAAACTGTTCTGGGAGGAATTAGCTCGACAAATGGCATATAGGGAGGGTATGTGGATTCAGTTGGGTGACTTTAATTCTGTTAGATATCATGAGGAGAGAAAAAAATCGGTCTTTAATCACAATGGAGTAGAGGTGTTTAGCGATTTCATAGAAGAGGCGGGGTTAAGGGAATTTGCAATGAGGGATAATTGTTTCACGTATATGGCTGGAAAAGGTAAGGATGCAAACTCAGTAAAATTGATAGAGTTTTGGTGTGCTCGATTTTTTTAACCAATGGTCAAAGGCAACATTTCGGGCACCTCCTAAAGGTTATTCGGATCACTCTTCGTTGTTGCTTACTTGTTCTTGCACTAATTTTGCAGGTACACCGTTTTGATAGTTTAACTCATGGGAGGGGAGGAAGGGTGGTGACTTGATTGTGAAACAGGTTTTTCAAACTAGGATGACGGACGGAGCACCAGA
Organism: Ambrosia artemisiifolia; assembly: GCA_032199755.1. Lineage (NCBI taxonomy): Eukaryota > Viridiplantae > Streptophyta > Magnoliopsida > Asterales > Asteraceae > Ambrosia > Ambrosia artemisiifolia. Next base: position 38,255,546 of record CM063512.1, read on the forward strand.
TACTATACTTTATGCAAAATTTAAAATGTTAAGAGTCAAGCTCCGTGAATAGGTGAATGAGTAGTGGTCCAAAGAAAATAGTGAAGTTAAGAGGATTCTGAAAGAGTTAAAAAATTGTGAAAAAACATGGAAGCTAGAGATTTGGAGGAAGAAGAGTGCTCGATATGGGAAGAATGCAAGAAGAAAACTGAGGAAGTTGATAACAAAAACATACAGGATCTTTGACAGAAGTCGAGGGCTAACTGGGCGCGGTATGGAGACGACAACACTGCATTCTACCATGGGTTCAATAATGGGAGGAATGCTCAAAATCGGTTACCTGGGTTGAATGGGTTTCAAAGCCATCCTTGCTGAAGAAAGAGGTTCTTAGGCACTTTCGTGATCATTTCAATGAACATCACCAAAGAAGGCTATATCATTATTATGACAATATTAAGAAGATATCGATTGAAGTAGTGGATATTATCTATAGAATATTCTCCAAAGAAGAAATTAAAGATGCTGTGTTTCATTGTGGTTCGGATAAAGCGCTGGGGCCCGATGGATTTAATTTTCAGTTTGTTAAAAATTATTGGACTTTAATGGAGGATGATTTCAGAAGAATTTTTGATCAGTTTTATGATATCGGGGAAATAAGCAAAGGTTGTAGTTCAGCTTTTATTACTCTAATTCCTAAGATAGATAATCCGGTGTCGCTTAAGGATTATCGACCTATCACACTTATAGGAATTATTAGTAAGGTTACCTCTAAAGTCTTGGCAGAAATATTTAAAAAGATTTTACATTTGGTTATATCGGAAAATCAATTGGCTTTTTTAAAAAGAGATTTATTCTAGACGGTCTGTTGGTTATTAATGAGGTTATTGCTTGGCTGAAGAAAAAGAAATTTAACACCAATACACAAGGTGATAGACGCAACCTATACTAAACATTCACGACAAAGCCGTCACATGATCAGTCACCAGACATATTCAGGATGTGTAAAGTAAGGGTAAACTTCTAATAACGTTGATCAGGTGTTATTAGCTGTTTACTTTACTTTAGTCACCCTAAACACAGAATGCTATGGTCACGTTAAGAGTTATGTCTACACACCAGTATTTGATATATACAAATACATAAAATAATTATGTATTCAACTTTAAAGGTTACCTCCTGGCGTGCAGCTACCCAGCAGTTGACATTTCTTAGTAATAGTTTGGTCCCATACCGGATTCGAGTTCGAGCACAAACAGCCCGAATCCCTCGAACCATTGCTCTGATACCAACTTGTAAGACCCTCAAAACCGACGAGTCAAACAGTTGGCATTCAAAGGCTAAAACCATAATTTAATACTCAAGAAGTCTTATTTATTATCAGATAACACGCAGTGGAATAGTAAATAGTTAAGTCATCCAAACATGAAATTTCCCATGACGGGTTAAAGCATATTTGTAGAACAAAACAATAAGTTTAGAAAAATAGTTTTCAAATAAATAGAATAGACTCTTTATTTCGAAATGTCAACCGCCTCTGAGTAGTCTTGCAGCAAGCCAAGGCATCCCTTTTTATTCTTCAAAGTACCTATAATCAAGCTAATATGCACGCAAAGTCAGACGAGCTGAGTGAATTCAATTTTATGAAGTTCTTAAATAAAAAGTAAATTGTCAAAATAATAGTTAACAAAATACTTTAACCTTAGAGTTACATTAAGCGCAATCCGCCTATATGTCCCCTAAGCAAATGTAAAGTCTAGAATAAGCGCAATCGCCTACTTAACATAAGACTTTATTTTAAATCTACAATAAGCGCATTCCGCCTATTTGTCACAAAACTACAAGTCTACATAAGCGCATATCGCCTACTAAGACTCAAATCATAACTATAAATCAGAGCAGACATACAATATAACTATCATAGCTCAATTTATAATACTAAGTAACCGTCATACACAGTTTAAATATATAAAAGTATAGTAAAGAATAAACCTAATCAAGTATAAATCAAGGCAAATCCCGATCTAACAAGCAAGGTTCCACATTATAACACCCTAATTCTGATCTACAGAAAAGTCGCAGCGGAAAAATACCAACCGAAAATTTCATTTATAAAACAATCTTAATTGTTTAGAAAACCGGTTCTACTGAGGATTTTGGTGTTACATCTTAAATCATTTCATAATACATTCAATGTGACTCCACTCTATTGGTTATGTATCCGTGACCGCGTACAATCCGCCTCCTCGCTCGATCTCCATCCTTCTCTTGAAGAAGTTAGGCAAACCAGACAACCTGCATCCACCACATAACCAGTCCGTTAGTTCAATGAGTGACCTCATATAATCTACTCGTGACACGAAGTAGCATCCCACAATACTCTGTGATCCTGTCTAAAATCCTTCTCTCAAGTTCAGGTGGGTTACCCCGATCCGAACCTCCATGCCTCTTGCAATCGTATTTACATACTTGCATCTCTTATCATTCTCATAACAAGGGTTATTAACCTCGCACTATATACATTTATACATATATATACAAGGATATAATCCCCTACATGCACTTCTACAATACATACAAGTATAAACTCCCACATGTATTACTACAATACATACAATACATACAAGTATAAAACTTCCACATGTGTTACTACAATACATACAATACATACAAGTATAGAACTTCCACATGTGTTACTACAATGCATACAATACATACAAGTATAGAACTTCCACATGTGTTACTACAATACATACAAGTATAGAACTTCCACATGTGTTACTACAATACATACAATACATACAAGTATAGAACTCTCACATGTGTTACTACAAACCGTACAATACGTACAAGTATAACTCCCACATGTATTGCTACAATACATACAATACATACAAGTATAACTCCCACATGTAACGCTACAATTCATACAAGCATATACCTCCACCTACAATACCATAATACATACTAGCATAAACTCCTACATGTAATACTACAATGCATACAAGCATACAATTCTTTCGCATAATTCTGCAATACATACGAGTATACAACTTCCACCTATAATACCACCATTCATACAAGTATACAATTCCCGCCTATGATACCACCATACGCACAAGAAACTCTCTCCCTCTAACCCAAGCATGAGAACACATATGTACATCACATCTACATTCTACATAATCATGGTAACCTACTTACCGTATTTGATGCCGTCGACTAATGCATCAATTAAACTACACGCACTCGTACCATTTCGTACTATGATCATGTTCACAAACCAACGTTACTATTACATGCTACACACTTACAAAGTCCCACACAAGGTCCAACAATGTTAATTGGTGCATTAAACGTAATTACGGGTCGCACACATAAGCAAAACATCAAAATTTGCTAGAAATTAACATTTCTTTCCAGGGGCCACCGTAAGGGTACGGTGGCCACCGTACCCTTACGGTGGCCTCAAAACCCCTACGGTGGGTATAGTCTGCCATACGGTGGACATAGGGGTGCAGGGGCTACCGTAAGGGTACGGTAGCCACCGTAACCTTACGGTGGACCCTGCACATTTCCTCCTTTTGCTTCTTCTTTCCATCCCTTCTTGACCTATCCGTGCCGATCCGTCCGAAGCTGCGTTTTACCCGTAATAATCTCCGTAAAATGCCTTACGGCACTATATCTAATGTACCATCATTTCACATTTTCCATTCTACCTACGCATACATATACATAAATGAATTCGTTATTCTAAATAGAATAGGAATTCACTTACCTCGTGTTCTCCAAGTTCTTGCTTGTTTATTGTTCCGTCTTGACCCATTAGCTTCCCATGCTTGATTCCATTATACCTATCCTTTCATATCACCATATTCACATCATTGTTAGCATACATGATCATATCACACTAACAATCATTCTCCATCAAATAACACATTGACCTTCATTAGTCAACTTCTACTATATCTACAACATACATACACAACCACATTGGTTCTCTCATCATGTAATACCACTCATTATCATATATATCTCATGGTTTTAACATGTATGCATCACATAGTGCTTCTAATCGCACAATTAAGTTTGGGAACCTAACCATGCTATTCTACACTATTGGCTTGGCGGAAAGTCCACTTTCTACCATTCAAACCTTCTCCTTACAAACATATGTCTATATTAACATACTAGGTCATATGAATTTTACCATAAACATCATATTCATGTCTCACTAACATACAAGATCATTCATCATACCAATTGTCCATCACATGGTGTGCATCATACTATTTAAGCATAGTGTACACACTACTAATGCATACTTCTTACCAATTCATATAATTCAATAAATTCCCACACGGATACTCTCTAAGACGCAATCCTCTTGTTAACCTACTATCAATTGCATCAATTATCACACTACTTTCATACTTGTCCAATCTTGCCTACAATTTCGCAAGTTAGACTAATCTAGACATTTCATCAAACACTTGGTGTGCATACAACATTTAAAACACAATGTACAAGCATTTCATGCATACTTCCATAACTCATAACATCAATCATCTTATTATTTACCTACATCACATACCCTTTACTCAATAGTTGTCAAACATAGAAAATCATCATTTTCTTTTCAAAATATCAATTAATCTATCTAAGGATGGTCTTGGATCACACCAAGATCAACACCCACTTCCAACCTTATGAGATTTTCTTCCATTTGCATTTATACAAGATTAATATAATACAAGTTTCAATCATCTCTTTCAACTAGTTTCTACATGAATTCACATATCAATTTTGCATGAGCTCTACTTATTCCATCATGTAATACCTTCCTAACCTAGAATTCATCATCTAGTGTTAAATACTTCATACCTTAGCTTTGAAACCCTCCCAATCATCCAATCTTGGCTTCAAACTATACATGCACCACTTGATATTATGATTTCACCTTGGATTAGAGCTTGTATGTGTGTTAGGTTCATCCCAAGCTCTCCCAAGATGCAAACCCTTCTAAAAATCTCGATCCCCCTTGCAAAAATGCAGATTTTATTATGAGGTTTCCCACTTGTCAACTTTAGTCCCTTAACTTTGGGCTTTTTGTTAATTAACCCCTTAACTAACCAACACTTCAAGTCTTCCCCAAAACAAACCATTCAAGATGAGTGTTGGTTCATGTTTAGCCCCTTCCCACTTTATTAATTTAAGCTTCCATCAATTTACCCAAGTAACTAACTTGGTAAATCTTATATTTACTAAGGGTACAACTATCAATGCACTTCTTACAACTAGGGGTACACACCCATATATATATATATATATATACGCATACATACATACGCATACGCAATATATCCATACCAATATATATATATATACATATACATATTAAATTTTCACCACACTATTATTATGTATCATTTTTGGGGCGTTACAAGTCTACCCCCCTTAAAGAAGGTTTCGTCCCCGAAACCTCTTTCATTACTACACTACTAGGCATTCTCTACCTACTTATTTACTTTGACACTTCATTCAGAGTTTCATGTCACATTGCAAGCCCACATTGTAAGCTATACTACAGCTTAAATCGTGACTAGACATAATTATATGTCCACACTTTCTAATATTAACACAAGCCTTCCTGCAATTATCAAGTATACCCAACTATCATTACCTAGCTACTGCTTCACCTTCCCTTATTCGTACTCGACTTGAGAGTCCGACATCGTTCTACAGTCCCTACGGGACAAATACATTCACCATACTCCCCCCACCCTTTCCTGGTAGGTTTGAGCGTCATTCTGTCCATACCTATTTGGTTGTTAGTTCATTTCGTGCACTATCTACTGTAGACACGTATGTCCTTTGCTTAACAACATCGAGTCCAATACTAAGACTCATTTATCTTATTGACCTTTAAAGGTCATACATTCCAAGCTACAACATACGTAAGATATTATACATTCCTACGTGGGTACTACTCGTCATATCAAACCCCTACTTGACAATCACAAAACAACCGAATTCACCAACCTTTCTTTCGGTATGTTAACCGATCATCTCATCGTCGGCTTGACTTTCTCCTTAATAATTCCATACTAAATTCGTTTCAATTAGAATGTCTAATTATATGCATCTTTCCTTTACAATCTGTTTCTATTGTTAACTACCGTATATTATTACCCATCCCTTACACCTCAAGGTCCTTCCAACCTTGCCCTATTAGGGTTCTCCTACCTATCATACATGATTTCCACCCTATGAACCGTTAAGGTCCTCCCAACCTTTATGGCCCGCTAAGGTCCTTCCATCCAATATGACCCACAAGGGTACTTCTACAATTTTGACCCACCATAGCTATTCTACCATCTTAACCCATAAGGGTATTTCCACAATTTTGACCCATCATGGTCATTCCACAATTTTAACCCATAAGGGTTTTTCCACTATTTTGACCCATCATGGTCATTCCACAATTTTAACCCATAAGGGTTTTTCCACTATTTTGATTTGATCCGTACTTGTCTACGGACTCAAACCTTTCATTCCAATTATTCACCCACACGACCACTTACTTTCCAATTCCACCAGGCATACCTGTAATGATTCTCATGGTCTCACGTGCATCGCATGCTTCTTGTGCACTGGCCAGGTGTACAGTCCACATGCTACTCACGTGCCTTCATGTAATCATTACCTTATGCCTGGGGACTGGTTTTCAGCTTCGTGCCGCATTTCAATTTCCTAAACAACATGGTTATTTCTCCTTCTATGTTTTACCATCCCTGAGGATTTTCCTCCCACCGGTACCAATAGTTAATTATCGCGTACCTGGAATTATTCCATCTCATCTACAATCTCCGCAATCTATCCTGAATCGCGTCCTTGAGATCTCTTCATTATCCACAAAAGCTCACCTTATCATAAACACCACAATTAGCTTTTAACATGTCATGTGAGTTAATATTAAATTCTACATTTGGGTCTTGATCGAGCCTTGGATTGTACGGGTCACTGCATTCAGAAGCACACAAGTTTGAGTTCAAGTACTTACTTCCTTGTACAAGATTTCACTCAAACCAGGGCTCTGATACCAACTTATAACAACCTAATTCTGATCTACAGAAAAGTCGCAGCGGAAAAATACCAACCGAAAATTTCATTTATAAAACAATCTTAATTGTTTAGAAAACCGGTTCTACTGAGGATTTTGGTGTTACATCTTAAATCATTTCATAATACATTCAATGTGACTCCACTCTATTGGTTATGTATCCGTGACCGCGTACAATCCGCCTCCTTGCTCGATCTCCATCCTTCTCTTGAAGAAGTTAGGCAAACCAGACAACCTGCATCCACCACATAACCAGTCCGTTAGTTCAATGAGTGACCTCATATAATCTACTCGTGACACGAAGTAGCATCCCACAATACTCTGTGATCCTGTCTAAAATCCTTCTCTCAAGTTCAGGTGGGTTACCCCGATCCGAACCTCCATGCCTCTTGCAATCGTATTTACATACCTGCATCTCTTATCATTCTCATAACAAGGGTTATTAACCTCGCAATATATACATTTATACATATATATACAAGGATATAATCCTCTACATGCACTTCTACAATACATACAAGTATAAACTCCCACATGTATTACTACAATACATACAATACATACAAGTATAAAACTTCCACATGTGTTACTACAATACATACAATACATACAAGTATAGAACTTCCACATGTGTTACTACAATGCATACAATACATACAAGTATAGAACTTCCACATGTGTTACTACAATACATACAAGTATAGAACTTCCACATGTGTTACTACAATACATACAATACATACAAGTATAGAACTCTCACATGTGTTACTACAAACCGTACAATACGTACAAGTATAACTCCCACATGTATTGCTACAATACATACAATACATACAAGTATAACTCCCACATGTAATGCTACAATTCATACAAGCATATACCTCCACCAACAATACTATAATACATACTAGCATAAACTCCTACATGTAATACTACAATGCATACAAGCATACAATTCTTTCGCATAATTCTGCAATACATACGAGTATACAACTTCCACCTATAATACCACCATTCATACAAGTATACAATTCCCGCCTATGATACCACCATACGCACAAGAAACTCTCTCCCTCTAACCCAAGCATGGGAACACATATGTACATCACATCTACAATCTACATAATCATGGTAACCTACTTACCGTATTTGATGCCGTCGACTAATGCATCAATTAAACTACACGCACTCGTACCATTTCGTACTATGATCATGTTCACAAACCAACGTTACTATTACATGCTACACACTTACAAAGTCCCACACAAGGTCCAACAATGTTAATTGGTGCATTAAACGCAATTACGGGTCGCACACATAAGCAAAACATCAAAATTTGCTAGAAATTAACATTTCTTTCCAGGGTCCACCGTAAGGGTACGGTGGCCACCGTACCCTTACGGTGGCCTCAAAACCCCTACGGTGGGTATAGTCTGCCATACGGTGGACATAGGGGTGCAGGGGCTACCGTAAGGGTACGGTAGCCACCGTAACCTTACGGTGGACCCTGCACATTTCCTCCTTTTGCTTCTTCTTTCCATCCCTTCTTGACCCATCCGTGCCGATCCGTCCGAAGCTGCGTTTTACCCGTTATAATCTCCGTAAAATGCCTTACGGCACTATATCTAATGTACCATCATTTCACATTTTCCATTCTACCTACGCATACATATACATAAATGAATTCGTTATTCTAAATAGAATAGGAATTCACTTACCTCGTGTTCTCCAAGTTCTTGCTTGTTTATTGTTCCGTCTTGACCCATTAGCTTCCCATGCTTGAGTCCATTATACCTATCCTTTCATATCACCATATTCACATCATTGTTAGCATACATGATCATATCACACTAACAATCATTCTCCATCAAATAACACATTGACCATCATTAGTCAACTTCTACTATATCTACAACATACAAACATAACCACATTGGTTCTCTCATCATGTAATACCACTCATTATCATATATATCTCATGGTTTTAACATGTATGCGTCACATAGTGCTTCTAATCGCACAATTAAGTTTGGGAACCTAACCATGCTATTCTACACTATTGACTTGGCGGAAAGTCCACTTTCTACCATTCAAACCTTCTCCTTACAAACATATGTCTATATTAACATACTAGGTCATATGAATTTTACCATAAACATCATATTCATGTCTCACTAACATACAAGATCATTCATCATACCAATTGTCCATCACATGGTGTGCATCATACTATTTAAGCATAGTGTACACACTACTAATGCATACTTCTTACCAATTCATATAATTCAATAAATTCCCACACGGATACTCTCTAAGACGCAATCCTCTTGTTAACCTACTATCAATTGCATCAATTATCAAACTACTTTCATACTTGTCCAATCTTGCCTACAATTTCGTAAGTTAGACTAATCTAGACATTTCATCAAACACTTGGTGTGCATACAACATTTAAAACACAATGTACAAGCATTTCATGCATACTTCCATAACTCATAACATCAATCATCTTATTATTTACCTACATCACATACCCTTTACTCAATAGTTGTCAAACATAGAAAATCATCATTTTCTTTTCAAAATATCAATTAATCTATCTAAGGATGGTCTTGGATCACACCAAGATCAACACCCACTTCCAACCTTATGAGATTTTCTTCCATTTGCATAATTTATACAAGATTAATATAATACAAGTTTCAATTATCTCTTTCAACTAGTTTCTACATGAATTCACATATCAATTTTGCATGAGCTCTACTTATTCCATCATGTAATACCTTCCTAACCTAGAATTCATCATCTAGTGTTAAATACTTCATACCTTAGCTTTGAAACCCTCCCAATCATCCAATCTTGGCTTCAAACTATACATGCACCACTTGATATTATGATTTCACCTTGGATTAGAGCTTGTATGTGTGTTAGGTTCATCCCAAGCTCTCCCAAGATGCAAACCCTTCTAAAAATCTCGATCCCTCTTGCAAAAATGCAGATTTTATTATGAGGTTTCCCACTTGTCAACTTTAGTCCCTCAACTTTGGGCTTTTTGTTAATTAACCCCTTAACTAACCAACACTTCAAGTCTTCCCCAAAACAAACCCTTCAAGATGAGTGTTGGTTCATGTTTAGCCCCTTCCCACTTTATTAATTTAAGCTTCCATCAATTTACCCAAGTAACTAACTTGGTAAATCTTATATTTACTAAGGGTACAACTATCAATGCACTACTTACAACTAGGGGTACACACCCATATATATATATACGCATACATACATACGCATACGCAATATATCCATACCAATATATATATATACATATACATATACATATTAAATTTTCACCACACTATTATTATGTATCATTTTTGGGGCGTTACACACATACACTTTCAAGACATGCATATTAGCCCAAAATGTTTTAAAACCGTAAAAATGGCACATGAATTCACCTTAATGCATGTATACTTCATCTCTCAACAGCAAGAGAGCACAAGCGAGCAAGTTGTCAATAACCTAGTAATAAGGGCGTAAACGTCACCAACGTCCTATACGTTGAGAAAAGAAAAGAATATAAATATGGGTCCTCATTAGAGTACCACTAAGCTACTAGCGTTATATAATTTTCTTTTCTTACGCAACCCATAACTCTCATGGTATATTAACTCAAAATTAGTTATGCATATAGCCTTAGCTCCATCAGCAACCATGTAGTATTCAATGTTAGACATGCTCATATGACGACTCAACCATTGTTCATGATCTTGCTGGTCATGCACTACTTTATCAGTAGCATTATGGTCAAGAGTGTTTCAACGTAAATTTAAATATACTTAAGCTTTAGAAAGAAAAAAAGACTATATATATTTATTATATCGAATTCACGAGCCATGACCAACATTTATCTTCTTGTGTGAGCACATCCAACAAAGATTGAACATATTACACCCTTCACACAACAACTCGCATGGTGATGAACCTGGGACCCTATCCGTAAGTGCGAGCCCATCCAACCACTCCCATACATCACCCTTTAGATGCTACGTATTCTAACAAATGAAGGTTAATGCAAGCCCACATAACCATCGGCCTAAATGGTTCCGCATGAAGCGGTGAACAACCGTATGAGGTAACCACCGGCCTACGTGATTTGCAACCATAATAATACAAGAACATGGGAAGGTACCTGAGATAGCAAGGACGGAAAGATCCGAACAACTACACACCGGGACTTTATGCGGGCCGATCCTAAGTGATTTAGCTACACCCGGACTCGCGAAGATCGGCTATTTGCCCTGAAAGATCCCGTACCGCAACATGAACAAAACCCGGTCCGTTATAGTTGGAGACGGTACATAACAAATTGACAAAAGAAGGGAAAAGAACAATAATAAACGGACCTGAAATATCCTCGGCAGGATTGTTCTCCTTCTTGTCGTGGCTCAAGGAAAGAAAATGGATGTTGTTGATTCACTTGTTGCCGTGGCTTCAAGGAAAATAAGACAAGGGGACATAAAAAAAAACGTATGTATACCATCAGTATGGTGAATGTTGTCGAAGGCAATAAGGAAAGGGATATAGGAATGGAATACTATAAAGGAGGAGAAATCATACCCTCTTTTCTTTTGTCGCCGAAGGAAAACGAAAACAACACCACGATTTGTAGATGTCGGCAAGAAGAGACATTAGGGGTTTTAAGGTTGGTGATGACACCAACTTTTGCTATAAGGCCCTCCATTTGTTTTTACTCTCTTGTAACTTGTTCTCAAAGCTACTCAAATGGGTTTAGGAAGATGCTAAAAAGCCCCCCCCTCAACAAAGCCAAAATGGAACTATACAAGTGTACAAACTTTACAAGGCAAGACACAAGTCCGGGAATCTACGGGTGTTACAGATTTTAGAGGTATAAAGTTTAAAGAGGAAAATTGGGAGTTAACACACTTATTTTATGCCGACGATGCTATGATTTTGGGGAACGGGGAGGTTGAAAATATGGAGACGTTGGCTAGAATCCTCCGGTGTTTCTATGTTTGTTTGGGCTTAAAGATTAATCTTCACAAGTCGAATTTCTTTGGGGTTGGTCAAACCGAGGAGGAGGTCTTGAATACTACTATGGCTTTGGGATGTCAAAGGGGTCAGTTTCCTTTTGAATATCTTGGAATTATTGTGGGAGCAAATATGCATAGAAGTTGCTATTGGAGGAAGGTTTTAGAAATTGTCGAAAGGCGTCTATCAGGTTAGAAGGCTAAAGTAATGTCTATGGGTGGTCATATAATGCTCATTAAATCAGTTTTGGAGAGCCTTCCTATATATTATTTATCATTGTATAAAGCACCAATATGTGTTATCGCTTCTTTGGAGAAACTTATGAAACAGTTTCTTTGGACTGGTAACTCAGTTGCGCAAAAGATTCACTGGGTGTCGTGGGGTCATGTAACGGCCTCTAAGAAGGAAGGTGGGTTGGGTGTACGTCGCCTTCAAGAGGTTAATGATGTACTGTTGTCCAAATAGGCCTTTAGATATCGAAAGGAGAAGAATAGTTTATGGAAAGAGTGGTTTCTTCATGTCATAAGTCTAGATCAAAAATTTTCTTTCTTCCGGTGAACTATCAAGGTGGAGGGGGAGAGAAGTCGATAGCTAAAACTGTGTACAGCCTTAGACTCAACAATCGGCAGGTTTATCTTTATGTCAAGGCGAAGATTGGGTCTCGATCTAGTGTTCGATTCTGGTACGACACTTGGTTGGGTGATCAGCCGCTGTTTACTCGATGTCCAAACTTATTTGAAGCAGACCATAGGAAGTATTGTTTGGTTTCGGAGAGGTTGCGGCGTGAAGGCAATTGCTGGATATTGAACACAAAACATTTCCCATGACCAATGACAGTAACCTGCAACAACAAGTTTGATGATCTGTAGAGGGTCGTCTTACTGTTGACCCGTTTAGAGGCGTCCGCTGAAGACAGTTGGGACTGGGCCCTGAATTCAAAGCCGTAATTTAGTGTCAAAACAGTTAAATCTTTGATTAAGAAGAGTGCCAGGCTCGATAATAGTTCCGACTCAAATGGGTCAAATGGGTTCCTATTAAATGCAATGTTATGGCGTGGAGGGCGAGCATGGGGTAGCTACCAGTGAAGACGGAGCCCGTCAAAAGAAACGTGCAGGTCAGTAATCAGTTGTGTGTTCAATGCGAGTGGGCCGATGAGTCTGTCGGTCATCTTTGTAAAGGCTGTTCTTTAGCACAAGAAGTGTGGGCGGCAGTGGCTCAATGGTGTCACTTGAGGCCGATCTTCGCATTTGATGTGAATGATTTAATGGAAATCTACAAAGAGGCTGAACCCAGTAAATGGAAAAAATGCATTCTCCACGGTATCATTATTATTTCTATTTGGTGTATTTGGTTGGCGAGAAATGACAAGGTGTTTGGCGACAAGAAGACATCGGCTAGAATTGTCATTACTAATATTAAGCAGTTGTCATTTTTGTGGTTAAGATATAGGTCTAAATATATGGATTTGATGGGGGATAATTGGTTAAGGTTCCCTATGTATATGTTGTAATGTGCCAGAAGTCCTCGCTTTGAGGACTTTTGTTGGCGTTGTTGAATGAAATTGAAATTTCAAAAAAAAAAACCTTATTATTTTTATTTTTGTTAAAAGTAAATGTATAGCGTGATACAAGTATTAAATATGAGTTACTTATATGTTTATATCATACATTTTTTTGAACAGAAACAACAAGTGTATAAAATATCAAACAATTAAAAAGATAATTGATAAAAAGAAAGAGAATAGTTGATTTGCGTTCTAAACATAAGTATTATCTACCACGTCGTTATTTTAACTAGGTAGCTAATTCACCTTACCAGCTTCCATCGTAATTTCTACAAATGTGTCGCCCAAAATTAAAAACCAAATAAAACTTGAGATAGATCGAGTAATAATTATTATTAGAAACGGTCATTTACCATTCTTTAAAGTGGGGTTAGAAGTGCAATATAAGAAAATTTTTATAATCCTAAAATAATACTCCCTACGTCCCATTATAAGTGTCTTGGTTTGAAAAACACAAAGTTTTAGGCACATTAAATGATTGCTTTTTTTGCTTGCCAAATGACAATAATACCCTTGTCATATGTGGGTCCATCATATTCTTTGTTTATTTTAATTGTGTTTTTAAGGGTAAATTTGGAAGTTAGCTAATAATATTTTAAAGTGGACACATGAAATGGGACAAATAAAAAAGGAAATATGGACACTTCTAATGGGACGGAGGGAGTAAATATTAATTTACTATGCCAATTTTTTAATTTACATATGAAGAAAAAGTTTTGTTAGTTTCTTCTCCGGAAACTCAAGTGAAACTTACGGGAAATAAACAAAGAAATAATAGCTACTTTTAAAGCCAACAATTTTTAAAAACTAGAACAATCTATATACTTGCAATCGTAGATCAAAAGTTTTACCGATTGTAATTCAAGATTGTATATACAAAGATCGCATGTTATAGACTTTCCACTCTTTAAACCTTCAACATCTCATCAGTGTTTTGCATCACCATAATTTGTCAACGACTTGAAACTTCTGTCAATTGCGTCGCAAAAGAATGGTTATTAAAACGATTAAATATCAGTGTCGCAAAAGAACGTAATTCATCAGCGACTTGAAACTTCTGTCATCTGTGTTTCAACATACTATACAAAAATTGACAAAACAAACACAAACACTCTATATGGAGTTATTATGTCTGTTTATTATGACTTGCCTGTCCAGTTTGGCGCATATGAAAATTTACAGTATGTTTATGCAGGTACAGTTTTAAAAGGTTGAAATATTAGTACTTATGATGTTCTATGTATCTAGATGGTACTTTTGGAACACCAATGTGTTGAATTTTGTTGTAATGAATAGATGTAGCAAAATGTGTATCAAGTTTAAATTCTATAAGATACGTGTTTAAAAGAAAAAGACAAAACTACTAAAAGTATAATTAAAAGGTTTTAGTATTCACAGGAAGTTTCACACCCTCAAATTCTATATACGGGGTTTTAGCACGAAGCGCATGACATACCAGGATCCAAGTCAACGGTCACAACAAACGACAACTATATGATACGAAAATAACGTAATAAAAATCCACACAGTTTAAAAGTAATTAGTTAAAGGAAAGTAATGTTTGACAGATGCAGGACATGTGAGACTCCGTGCGACTCCAATGCGCCTAGTCTCATTGCTACCTTAGCGACCTGAGAAAACATGTTTTGTTAGTCAACACATAAAGTGTCGGTGAGTCACAGAGTTTAAAGTTTGCAAAAGTAAGTAAAGTTCGTAAACCAGACCTAACAATCCTTACATCTATACCTGATGCTAGCTAGACATCGTTACAAGATACTAAAGTATTATGAACCATTACTGAATGTTAGAAATGCCTTTAATACCTGCCACCGGTCATCATCTAGTGTGGTAAGTTAGATACGACAAATATGCACCCGTACGACTTCCAGTCAACCTAAGTAGGGCTTGTCGGGCCCAATAGATCTATTCACACTCTCCCCGCTATGTATCCACATATTCATGCTTCACAAGTTAGAAAAGGACTTAAGTGATGAAATGTCACTTAGTACCCATGCGATATAATGTAATACCGTGGTCTAATGAAAATAATTTTATCTAACATGTTCCGCCCCCCCCCCCAAAAAAAAAACAAAAACGGAAAGTGGGGCTGTGAAACTCACCTTAGGTTGCGTCTTCTAAATAACAATAAACGAAGCTTGTTTATGGTGATCCGACTGCTATAAGCCTACCATAGATAGAATATCAATGTTTAACTGATGATATGCTTGTAAAATAACCCTCAGTGCCCAAGGCCTTGACTTTGAATGTTTGTAAAAGTGTTTAACGTTTGACATGACCACACAAGATAAGACCAGACATCGCGTTGGTGACCTGATACCCGTGTTAGTCAAATACAAGTAAACAAGTAATCATGTGAAGATACGCACTTTATACGAATAACTGTTCACCAAGTCCAACATATAGTTCACATAATGCACGTATAGGTCACAATGCAAGTTACGAGGTTCCTAGACATGCCATCGGGTTTACAATATGTTACTAGGTGTTAAAACATGTTACGGGGTTCCAAAACGCACTTCCAGCATCAAAACATACGACTAACTAGGCTAGTTGTCCCATAAGGGCATGAGTAGCACCCTACCAAGCGACTAGCTAGGCTAGTAGCCCCTAATGTCGCCTGCAGGCTGTTGGCTCTTTTTGCGTGCGAAACCCTCCAAATTAGATCCGAATCAAGTTGTAACACCCCAATCAATCCACAATCATCAAACAACCCAACCCTATCAATAATCCCCAATTTATCATCTGTCTAACACCCTAATTGCAAGTACTTCCCAAAATCGAATAATATTATGGAAACATCACATCATTGCATGAAAACATTACCCTAAATGGCAAATAATCCGATTTCGTCACACAAACACATTCCAAATATCATCAAGTTCTTATACATCATTCTAGCATAAACCCTAACAAGTTTCAATCATCCAATCATCATATATCATCCTAAATCCTTCTAATACCCTTAAACGGGTCAAAACTCACATTTATTCATAAAACACATCAAACAACCATCAAAATCTGAGATATTCATCCTAACAATTATTCCATATCATCAAAATAACAATACATAAGAACCCCCATGTTTTAGACCATAAAAACCAATTGCAAGCTTGTATCTTTTGTTAAAAACCCATATGATTGTTTAGATCTAGTTTAGAACTGTTTTTCAAAGGTTTTCAAAGATAGAAACTCAATAAAATCATGTCTGGACCTTTAGGGTTCAAAATAACAACTTGACAAAGGTTTGGGATGAATAACACACCATAGATCTTTGCTTGTGAAGGTTGTATACCTTGAAAATGATGGATTTAGGGCAAAAACGAGTGTACAGAGGTTAAGGATGGTGATAGAGCACTTTGGGGTGAGTTAGGGTTGCACAAATGATGTTTAACAAGTTAAGGGTGGTATTCATGGTTGCAGCTAGTCGCACCAGGCATTCTGGGCGACTAAGCTGCAGAGCACGACTAGCATAGCTAGTCACCCCCTAGCGGACACGACTAGCTCGCTAGTCGCCCCCGGGGAAGGTAACTAGCTTTGCTAGTCGCCTTCAACATAACTGCTTGGTTTTTCGACGCGTTAAACATTATTTTAACATATTAATTCACGTATTCACATACCAACAAGTTATATAATGATTGTAACACGTTTATTACTCGATAACTAACACGTTTACGTTAATTCACCAACTTTCAGAACTCGAGACTCGCATGTGTGCGTTTTATCCGGTGATCCTCCGAATCACCAACCCTTGGACACATGAATATAAGCCGACTCCCAATGATCCCCCTGATCATCGTAACGACTCCCGATCATTCCCCAAATCAGCGAACTAACTCAACTAATCCAGTTAAGTATGATTTATGAATATTTTGCTAAGGTAGACTTATATGTTTGGTAAAATTTATTAACCAAAGTTTGTCGGGTGTCATAGGAAGCATGCAATAAATTCGAACTAAGCAATTCTATTACACGTGTCTATTAGTTAAGTGATAGTTCTATAGATGACAAAAAGTGTTTGTAAAAGCGAAACGTAAACTAAACGATAATAATGGTAAGAAAATAATTGCGTATGGCTGAAGATAGGGGTATGTTGGTGCCTTGCATTGTTTATGATGTTTTTTCTATATTTGAATATAGTTAATGAGTTCATTTTAGTATTTTACCAGTGCTCCCAACATTTTTATGTGTATTTGAACTTTGTCATTTTCACTGTAATGTATGTTAACCCATTTGAAAACCCAACCGTGTTGTGCACGTACTAACAACTTATGTGCTTTACAACGTTAATACCCATGTGAACTTTCAATTACAACATGTGATAGTCATTTATAGTTTAATAATACACTCTTACACTCGTGGTCACACACCGTAATTACGTATAAAGCCATCTCATTTGATAGCCACACCGCATACATAAGAACAACATGACAGCCGGTCGTGAATCTTACCTTTATCTCGACCTGGACGTGCCCCCGCCAGAGCCATTCATTTTTATGGCTTCATTTGGAGTATTAAACTACTTGTTTTTAACCGGAGACTGACATCTTTTCTTCTGCTTCAAATTTTTAATGTTCTCTTGCATTAACTTATGTTTTCACACGTGCTTTCAACACTAGATGTCTTCCCATATATATATATATATATATATATATATTTATATATATATATGGTTAGGATCCGTTGAGAACTAACGAGAACTCGACGTAAAATGCGAATTTTTTTTGCACACTGGTGTAAAAACACGTAAACCCCGCTGTATTTTAAAAAAAAAATACATTAATTTACGCCAAACTACACCGGTGTAAGGGGTTTTTACCCCCGTTTATGTATATTAATATTTTATTCATTATTTTATATCTGTGACACCCGGCAAACTCCGGTAACTAACTTTTTGAAAACTCAGTAAGTCTACCTTAGCGAGTCGTGCTTACGTTACACATGACAGGGTCAGTCGAGTCGAGTCGCGCATCATTGGGGTTTTAACACACGCAGGTCTCGAGTCCCAGGAATTGGTGAACGAGTGTGAACATGTTTGTTTCCATGTATTATGTGTTTATAATCATTATGTGACTTGTCGGTATGTGAAAACGTGTTAACATATGTTAAAACGGGGTTTAACGCGCCAAATACCCAAGACCAGGCCCTGCAGGCGATTAGGGAAGCCTAATCGCCTACAGGAGGGCGATTAGCTGGGCTTAGGGGGCGAGTGGGCTGGGTTAAGGGGCGATTGGGGGCTAATCGCCTGATAAGGTAGGCGATTAGCAGCCCTAATCGCCTGATAAGGCTGCATAATCGCCCATACTGCACCTGACGACTAGAAACGCCTATAAATACCACCCTTGACCTCTAAAACACCATTTGTGCAACCCTAGCCGTCCCATAACCCATACCAACACACAAACACCCTCTGGAACTCGTTTTTACATCAAAACAACCATTTCCAAGCTTTACCCATCATTTTCTCCTAAATCCAAGGTGTGTTCTTCATCCCCAAACCTTTAAATGATTATATTTTATTCCCTAAAAGTCCAGACCTGACTTATAAATGTTTTTGTCTTTGAAAATCCATTAAAAACCGTTTTTAAACAAACCCAGACCTTTATGCATGTTATATGTGTTCTATGAGATTAAAGGTAGGATTTTTATGATTGAAACGTGATTGTTCTTGTGTTATTAAGGTGTTTATGGCTGTTATGAGTTAGTGTGATGATGTCCTAGGAGTTTGGATGGTTTTGGTTGTGTGTTGTTGATGTTTGATGTTTTGACCCATTTGAATGATTTTGAATGATTAAGGATGCTATGAGGTGTGTTGTTGATTGTATGATGTTAGGGTTTGCTTTAGGATGATGTTAGAGCAGTAGGTTACTATCGGACAACGTGGTTACGTGATCAAATCTGGATATTTGCTATTTAGGGCAAGTTCTTGCATGTTGATGTGATGTTTACATGTTAAGTTTACTATTTTGGGAAAACACTCGCATTCAGAACCGTTCGAATGATGATAACTTAGGGGTTTTGCTTAAAATATGTTTGTTAATGTGTTAGGATTGATATTGGGTATTTACACATGTTTCGGATCTGATTTGGAGGGTTAAACGCGCGAAATTGCATCGTCCAGCTGCAGCAGGCGATTAGCCTCACAATCGCCTGCTGTTATAGGCGATTAGGCCCCTTAAGGGGTGATTAGCCTCACAATCCCCTGCTAAGGTAGGCGATTAGCATCCTAATTTCCTGTTAACCAATCCTAATCACCAGTTGACTTTTCCTAATTGCATGCTAAGTTCCTAATCGCGTGTACTGCTGTTATAAGTGTATTTTGACATTCCGAAACCCGATTTGACACCTAGGAACATGCTAGGAACCCTGTGACATGCCTAGTAACATAGTAACACGTGTTTGGACTTATGTGCGTCATTTGACCTATGTGTTAGACTCGTTGAATTTTAACACATGTTAAGTACTAAGTTGCATGATTTGTATATGTTTGTGTATGAGATGAACACGTGGAATGTCGGGTCACCAACGGGATGTCGAGTCTTGTCTTACGTAGTCTGGTTTTCGGTCAAACA
Organism: Ambrosia artemisiifolia; assembly: GCA_032199755.1. Lineage (NCBI taxonomy): Eukaryota > Viridiplantae > Streptophyta > Magnoliopsida > Asterales > Asteraceae > Ambrosia > Ambrosia artemisiifolia. The sequence goes on from CM063512.1 coordinate 38,275,848, forward strand.
CATTTTTCAAACACATATTGGTCACGGACTGGACTTAGGGACTAATGAACCCGACGGGTTATTAGTCTAACTTGACACATATCTTATGATAGGTCGCCACTAGTTGGAGCTATCATATCACGTAAACGGTTTACTCATTTAACAGAAGACGCAATCTAAGGTGAGTTCACGACCCCACATTTTACGGTTTTTGCTTTCAGGGGAGAAACATGCTTAAAACTCTTTTATGACTCATGGCTCATTTTCACGTTATACTATGGCTTACATATTATTACTATACGGTTCATCAAAAAGTCCCTTAGAAACCACTAACATGGGAATATGGCGGGAAAATGTGGATAGCGCTATTGGGAACTGACAAGCCCCACTCGACGGCTGGAGGCCGGGCGGGTGCATATTGTCTCTAAACACACAAGGCCTACCGGTGATGACGGTAGTCCATAGGAATTAAGGGTCATTAAACGGCATAGTCAGCAATGGTTTCACCTGTTGTAGTATCTTATTCTGCGCCTAGCTAGCGTTCTCACAAGCACAGTAGTAACAGTGACGGTAACGGTTTTCGAAGGATCACTTTAAACGTTTAAATAAAACCTGTGAACTCACCAGCATTATATGTTGACTCTTTTAGCATGTTTTCTCAGGTCGCTAAGGTAGCAGCTGTCAGATAGGCGCACGGAGTCGCACTGGAGTCGTCTCGCGTCTAGGGCCGCATACGCATGTTTTGGGATTGTTAAACTATTGAACTTATGTTTTTATTTACACATGAATTTTGTAAACTTTGAATGCTTCCGCACTGTCGATTGTTGGTTTTAATCTTATGCATGGTTTTTATTACGTATGTTTTTACATTTAGACGTCGTTTATTGTGACCGTTGACTTGGATCCTGGTGTGTCACACGCCTCGCGGTAGAACTCCGCATGTGGAAATTTGAGGGTGTGACAATATCGATGCGATGAAAAGTGATCTGGAGCAGTTAGAAATAATTTCTGAAATTGTAAATTCACTTAAGGCTTCTATGGACTTGAAGTTCAAGTTTTTAAATTCATTTTGAATTTTATGTCTTTTATCTTATTGTTTTTATAAGTTTTTGGTAATGTAGTAGATGTTGATGTAATAGCTTAATATTTAAATAAAAAATTTAGTTTTTTGTTAATGTTATTTGTATAATAGATAAATTAAACACAAATTAATGCAAACATACTTGAAGTATAATGTATAAGAAAGTGTTATCTTTAAGAAAGATCATATTTATGGTAAACTAATTAATTATCAGATATGTAAACTATTGTGGTATGATTTGACAATAGGTACAGTCTGTAAAATTTGATGTGTGGCCATTAAAGTCTTTTAGGGCTGTTCGGACTCTTTCTAATTATTATGAATTTGAAAACCGTGATTTAATTTAATTTAAATTAAATTTATAGTTATTTCGGAATTGTTAACTTTTATTGAATTTTAATATATGTTTACAATTCAATAGTTGTTGATAAACATTATCACAAAGTTTGTCATTGAAATATTATCTATTCAAAACTACAATTACATATTTTATAAATGTTGATGTGTTTGAAGAATTTTAATTTCTATGAAACATATTTTCTTTTTTTAAAGTTATTAAAGTAGTTTTTTACAGATATTTGTATTTCTTCTTTTATAAGTCTTGCATTTTGTATTTAATTTTTCTATAGACTTATCTTTCCATCCTTTTAATATTCTCAATTATGAAACATCTGATCAGTAATATTAAGTGGTATAAAATGTCAAACAAAAGTTTGCAATACAGTTGTTATAACAAAGCTCAAAAGTAATAATTACAATTTTGAACTTTACTAAAACCAAATTTGCTTTGCAACAGATGTTATAAAAATGCCCAAAAGTAATGATTACGATTTTGAAGTTTACTTTATATTTACTTAAAATTGTATTCTTAAAGTTTAAAAACATATTTAGGAGTTGTTAGTTTATTCGTCGTATAAAGAATAAAAAAATTACCTTTTCATGTCCAATTTACATTAGATAGAAGTTCAACTGTTATTATAATCTAAAAAAACATAAAACATCATATCAAAATTTTAAATATGAAAATATGAATGTTATTGTAATCTTAAGTTTTTTTTATATGTAAAAGTTTAAGTAATAAGAACAAAAACTTTTAGTACATTGGTCATCAAAGACTTTTAGTGCTGCAACGACTATTAGTAGTTATGAATTTGTAAAGACTGGTTTAATTTAAATTTATAGTTATTTCCTTAGATATTCATTACAAAGTCTGGTTTAATTTAAATTTGAAAAGTCTGGTTTAATTTAAAAATATGTTCATTTTAAGTGTTACATTTAAAATATAAGACTTCAAATCATTGGTAAGAACAATAGTTTTAATTGTTTAATTAATATATAAAAATAATAATGTGTAAATTCATGTTATGTTTCCATCTAGATCCTTCTTAGCTACAGTTGCCATTAAATAGTTTTAGGGCTGTGCGGACTGTTTGTAATTATTATAGTTATTTCGTTAGATATTGATTACAAGTTAAGTTTTATAGAGTCTGTTTTAAAATTCTGGGTACATCATCCTTCAGCTCAACAGCGGTAATGGATGACAGTTGTTTGAAAACATCTGTTTGAAGTCGTCAAATTAGACATACCTTTGAAATTAGAATAGGTTTCAATATGAAGTTTATTACAATATGTAATTTAAACTAATGTGAATATTCTTATTAATAATTTAATACATAACACATTTTGAATAAAAAATATTATTACACGTTTTAAATAAAAAATATTAATATATGCTTATCAATTAATGTTGATAAACATTATGAAAAAAATTGTTATAATAACTCCACTGAGTAGAAAGCAAATATTCACTTTACTTTGTTTAAAATATTACTTACAATGATGAAATTTTATCTTTTTTGTTAAAAAAACTTATTCAAAGAACTATTATTTACTTAAAGTATAATAAGTCCTCATTAAAAATTATAAATCCACGTTTATAGATGCTGATATTTTTATAGAATTTTTATTGCTATAAAATATATGTTCATTTTAAGTGTTACATTTAAACTTCATAATATTATTACACATTGTAAATAAAAAATATTAATATATGTTTATCAATTATTGTTGATAAACATTATGAAAAAAATGGTTATAATAATTTCACTGAGTGGAAAGCAAATATTCAATTTACTTTCTTTAAAACATTACTTACAAAGATGAAATTTTACGTTTTTTGTTAAAAAAAACTTATTCAAAGAACTATTATTTAATTAAAGTATAATAAGTTTTCATTAAAAACAATAAATCCACGTTGTATATAAAAAATATTAATATATGTTTATGAATTATTGTTGATAAACATTATAAAATTTTAATTACACGTTTTATAGAAGATTATATTTGTGTAGGATGTTTATTGGTACAAACTATATGTTCGTTATTTAAAGTTATACTTACAATAAAAGATTGGAAATCATTTTGTAAGAACAATAGTTTTAATTGTTAATTAATATAAAAATAATAATTTTTAAATTTATGTTATGTTTCCAATAAAGATCTTTCATCTCTACAGTCACCATTAAAGACTTTTAGGGTTGTCCGGACTCTTTGTAATTATTATGAATTTGAAAACTATGATTTAATTTAATTTAAATTTATAGTTATTTTAGAATTATTAACTTTTGTTGAATTTTAATATATGTTTACAATTCAATAGTTGTTGATAAATATTATCAAACAGATGGTTATAATAATTTAAGTGAATTATATGTAAATATTTCATATAATTTCTTAAAAAAGTTTGTCATGGAAATATTATCTATTCAAAACTATAATTACATATTTTATAAATGTTGATGTTTTTGAAGAATTTTAATTTCTATAAAATATATTTTCTTTTTTTAAAGTTATAATAACAAAAACTTTTAGTGCATTGGCCATCAAAGACTTTTAGTGCTGCATCGACTGTTACTAATTATGAATTTCAAAAGACTGGTTTAATTTAAATTTATAGTTATTTCCTTAGATATTCATTACAAAGTTTGTTTTAAAAATGTGGTTATGTTATTCTTCAGCGGATTATTATAATGATTCACAGTTGTTTGTCAACATCTGTTCACAAGTTATCAAATATTTTATTCATTTTAACTTGGAATTTGTTTGTATATGAAACTTTATTATTAGGACATTTTAAGTAATTACTAACTATAATGGTAATACTAATAATCTAAAACGTAATAAGTTGTTTATAAAAACAATTATTACTGTTTTTAACAATGATGATTTTTAGTACAATTTTTATTGCTATAAATTATGTCTTATGGAAATTGTAAATTGTATTTTACAAACCGTTCATCTGTACATCGCCCATTATTAACTTTTGTTGAATTTTAATATATGTTAAAAATTCAATAGTTGTTGATAATGCAACTAATAAACTTGAAAACCCAACTTTTCGAATAGTTACTATACTTCAGCATATAAAAGGGGATGAATTTCCAATATTCATTTTCAGTATTCTCAGTTTATATCTCTCTATCTCTCCATTCAAAATGCATTATGATATTACCCTCAAAGTTTTATGCACAAGTTTTTCGAAAGATTCTTTCAATCAAAGGAAAATAATTTACAACCAGTTGGTTGATAAACACTTTGGAATTGATGTTTTCCAATGATTCTTCTAATCAAAGGAAAGTATCATTTCATTATTATATATATAGATTCAGTTCCTATTTTCTATCGTTAGGTATTTTGGAATTGGATGATATTTAATTTTTTTTAAAGATTGTAGACCAACATGTCACACCCTTAAAATCCACCTGCGGGGTTTTACCGCGAGGCGTGTGACAAACCAGGATCCAAGTCAACGGTCATAATAAACAACACTATATGAACACATGCATATTTAAAAACATAAGTTTGAAACCATTAAACATTAGCGGAAGCTTTGTTACAATCCAAAATCCAAAAGTAATTCCCAAGTTCAACATAATAAAACATGATCCTAAACTAGGCGCCGTGCAGACGCGTGCGTCCTAGTCCTGGTATGCTACCTTAGCGACCTGAGAAAAACATGCCAAAAGTACGTCAGCACAAAATGCCGGTGAGTTCACAGGTTTGTAATAAAAGTATCAAGTTCACCCTGTCCATACTATGCAAATATGTAAACCAAAGTACGCTAGCTAGGCGTATGTTTTGTCACTACTACGATTGGAAAACCATTACTAACACGCATACCAGAAGCATTGCCCGAATAATGTACCGTTCCTGTTTGAGACAATATGCACCCGCCGGCTCCAAGCCGACGAGCGGGGCAGGTCACGCCCAATAGATCTATCCACATTTCCCCGTTATGCTACACCGCACATTCATGGTTTCCCCCAGGACTTCCAAAGATCGTATAGTAACCCAAAGTAACCCATAGTATGACAGTTGTTACCAAACACAAGTTTAACGCATGTTTTCTCCCCCAAAAGTAAAACCAGTTAAAGTGGGGCCGTGAACTCACCTTAGGTTGCGTTACTTCGATTAATGAACAAAATCAGCAAGCTATGCTAGCCCCGTAAAGCGGCGACCTAACGTATGACAGTTACAAGTACTTAGACTAATAACCCGTAGGTTAGTTAGTCCCTAGATGTCCAGACCATAACCAGGTTCGTTTGAAAGCACTTTGACTGTTAAACTGAACAAATGTACAAGACTCGACATCCCATTTGTGACCCGAGACTCCACGTGTTATACTTGCACTCTCAATCATACAATCATGCAATCACACTTAACATACGTTAAAGTTCAACAAGTCTAACACATAGTTCAGACAGCACATAAATAAGCCCGTGCACGTGTTACCAAGTTATCAGGTATGATACGGGGTTCCTAGCATGTTCCTAGGTGTCAAATCGGGTCTCAGAATGCCAAAATATACTTACAGCAGCAGTGCAGGCGATTAGGAAAAGTCAACTAGCGATTATGGAGGTCAACATGTGATTACAGATGCTAATCGCCCTTAATATAGGCGATTAGGTCATAAGACATGCATTTCAAGAGTTTATCAGGCGATTAGGTCGTAAGACATGCAATTCAGGACTTAACTAGTAATTAGGATCACAATCGCATGAAATGAAGGCAATTAGGCCCCCAATCGCCTATTCTATAGGCGATTAGGCTTCCATATCAGGCGATTGGGCTCCCAATCGCCTATAGCATAGGCGATTAAGGTCCCCAATCGCCTTCAGCAGAGCTGTTCCGGTTTTTCACTCGTTTAACCCTCCAAATCAGATCCGGAACGTGTGGAAACACCAAATCTTAATCATACAACATTATCAAACATATTTCAAGCAAAACCCCTAGCTTATCATCGTTCTACCAGCCGTGAATGCAAGCATTTTCCCAAAATAGTTCACTTAGCATGAAAACATCACATCAACATGCACAACTTTTACCCTAAATAGCAAATACTCAGATTTCATCATGTAACCACGTTGTCCGATCATTCCCTACTGTTCTAACATCATTCTACAACAAACCCTAACATCAAACAACTAGCAAAACACCTCATATCATACAAAATCATTCAAAGTCATTCAAATGGGTCAAAATACACAATATTCACAATACACTTCCAAAACCATCCAAACTCTTAAGACATCATCATCCTATCATAAACAAGCTGTAAACACCTTAATAACACAATAACAATCCATTTTGAATCATAAAAATCCTATCTTTTAATTATATTTAACACATACAACATGCATAATGGTTTGGACTTGTTTAAAAACGATTTTCATAGGTTTTCAAAGACACAAGGGTTTATAAATCAGGTCTGGACCTTTAGGGAGCAAAACACAATCATTCAAAGGTTTGGGGATGAAGAACACACCTTGGTTTTATGAGGAATTAATGTGTAAACCTTGAAAATGTTGTTTTGATGCTAAAACGTGTTCCAGAGGGTGTTTGGGAGTTGGGATATGTTATGAGATGGCTGGGGTTGCATTAGAGGTGTTTTGGAGGTCAAGGGTGGTATTTATAGGCGTTTTTAGTCGTTTAAAACACGTCAGGCGATTACGCAGCAGTATCAGGAGATTAGGGCTCCTAATCGCCTATAGCTATAGGCGATTAGGGCCCAATCGCCCTCAGTCTCCCTCCTAATCGCCTTCATATAGGCGATTACAGGGCTGATTGCCTTCAGGACCCTGCATAATCGCCTTCAGGGTCTAGTTATGTGTATTTGGCGCGTTAAATCCCGTTTTAACATATGTTAACACGTTTTCACATACCGACAAGTCACATAAAGATTATAATCACATAATACATGCAAACAAACACGTTCACACTCGTTCACCAATTCCCGGGACTCGAGACTTGTGTTTCTACTAAGGTTTGACGATTCCACGAATCGTCAATCCTTGCATACCTGGTTTAATGGCCGACATCTAACGATCCTTTAGGTTGTACTAATGACTCCCGAACCATAACACGACTTGACCGTCCTAGTTAAGTATACTGTACGCGTGACCCGCTAAGGTAGACTTTGACCCACACCAAGTTATTAACCTGAGTTTGCCGGGTGTCACACAACAGGCTCCAACCCATGAGCTATTGGTTTCAGTTTGTACGTGAAAGCCACCAGACAACGACGAGGTTGCTCGATGATGTTTGCATAAGACCTATTTTTGTCTGATGGCAAGAATGATCATTGTATGGGATTTGATTGTTTAGTTGTGTTATTTTATATTTCCTTGTATTTTTATGTACTTTGTAAAGTCACATATTGTAATTCGGTTGTTATTAAAGTAGTTTTTTACAGATATTTGTATTTCTTCTTTTATAAGTCTTGCATTTTGTATTTAATTTTTTTGTAGACTTATCTTTCCGTAGTTTTAATATTCTCAGTTATTAAACATCTTATCAGTATTATTAAGTTGTATAAAATGTCAAACATAAGTTTGCAATACAGTTGTTATAACAACGCTCAAAAGTAATAATTAGGATTTTGAACTTTACTAAAAGCAAATTTGCTTTGCAACAGATGTTATAAAAATGCCCAAAAATAATGATTATGATTTTGAAGTTTACTTTATATTTACTTAATATTCAATTCTTAAAGTTTTTTTTTTTGTCAAATAATATATTCTTATCATTAACACATAACCGCAAAAAATTACATCAAGATAGCGGGCACGCGGGCAACAAGCTGCGCCGCCACCCCTTTCTGGACGGCAAACCCTAACCTACTAAACACGAACCCATGCCCCCCCGGAGTCGAGACACTGCTATGGATAACCCGTTGGACTCTGGTCAGGAAACGGATGGCTTCCGGTGCCAAGGAACCAAAGGTATCAAATGCCAGGGGTACAAAGACGTGTTGGTTCTCCTCACAAGCTTTAGCGTGCTTCTCAACTTTCTTCGCCTCTGCTTTCCGCACCGCTTGCCCTGCTACAAAACCATTATCCCTCAAACCAACCAGGGGAGATACACCTGTTAGGTCGACACAAGCGTGTTTCCCCCCGGCCCACCCAAAGACAAGTAGGTCTGCTGGACGTAGGGTGGATCTCCCTTCTGCAGGGTCCGATAGGAAATTCACAGGAGCCTCCTTCTTGGCTGAGATCCCAGCCCTTCTTAAAATGTCCCAAAGAACGTCCCGGACCCAGTCATGCCTATATTTGAAACCAGGCAACTCCTTACAATGAACCGCATGTTCCCCGTATTTATCCAAGCATGCCATACGGCAAATCGGACAGACTTCATCTTCATGGTACATGGGGATCACCAAACGATATTTAAGAATTGCCCTGTATTCAACCCCAGACATGGTTTGGCCCAAACCTTCGATTGGGATAACATTCAGGAAATCTTGGGCATGGGGGCTTTGCAAGCATTCAATAACTGCCTTTTGACGGGGGGACAGATCAAAAGCTTCACCCAGGCTCTGTGCGATTTTGCCAAAAAGGGCATTCGCCAAAGTTTTCTGAGGCTTTGGGGGGCGGTGTCCTTGTTAGAAAAACCGCCAATATCAAAACCTGGGAGATAGTCATTTAACCTTTCGAGGGCTTGCACGTAGTCCAAGTCCATGTCGACAACCCCGCTATTCCTTAAGATGTGGTCTTGGAGGTTCCACGATTGAGCTCGCGATGCGACAAAAGCATACACCCCAACATCCTCTGCTGAGAGGAGCCCTAATCCTCCCAAACGCATCGGCAAGGACGCCAATCGCCACTGTAGGTCACCAAAGAACGGACCCCCACATACCACTATGTCTTCAATGGCTTCCCGCATGCCCTTGTCAAAACATGATACCGCTTCATTCATCATGGCGGGTTGGCAGGTCCGCAAACCAAAAAGCAACTTGGCGACCCCCATACAAGATCTGAGCAAGAGCAGTTCACTCTGAGGATCCCTAAGGCAGGGCAAAAGTTTCATAAGATCAACCGCGCGCGAGGCTCTTCGCCCTGCCAATTCCTGTATAAAGTAAGAGTCCCGACTAACAGCCCCTCCAAGGAGCTTTACCCCCTTTTCTGGCCTGCCAATCCCACAGAGGAACAGTCCGTCCCTAAGTTTCACCCCATTACAAGACGGCCAAAAAACCTCAGTTTTCTTAATATTTAGCTGAAGCCCCAGGGATGGCCCCTCCTTCCGAATGATGTCTAAGGCTTTCGCAACCTCGGTGGCCTCACCAATAATCGTCCCATCATCAAGGTACCACGCATGAAATGGGAGGTTACAATTTTCTTGCACCCGGAGAACCATAGGGTGTAATGCTAAGGCGAAAAGGAGGGGACCTAAAGGATCCCCCTGTTGAACTCCCGTAGTGGCCCCTATACAATCATTGCCAACATACAACCTAGCTGGCTGGGCATATAAGAACTGGACCCACAAATAGATAGACGGGCAATGCTGAAGAACTTCTCGAAGAAGGGCAGTGCGGTCTATCATGTTGAATGCGTTTGAAAAATCCACAGTGAGCATAGCCAAAGAACCGTCTTCATGGAAGGAGCTAAGGAACCTATTCGCACTGTGGAGCACCGCCTCTGCCCCATTAGGAGTCCCCACCCCAAATTGGAAGTCCCCCAGATACTTAGCCATTTCCTTGCCAACCTTCCTCATAGCCACTTTAGATACCAGTCTGCGCCAAATGACCCCTATTGCGATGGGTCGGATCCCGTTATCAGGTTTCAGAAGAGGGGTAAGGGGGGCCGAAGCAATAAATTCAGCAAGTACCCTGGGGCACAACCCCCCTAGCCATAAGTTGACGACTTCAGTAATAGCTGAGAGCAAACCCGTGGAAGCCACTGACCCCTCTCCGCTAAGGGCGTCCAATAGATGTTGGGCCCTCAATCCGTCCCTCCCGCAGGAAGTCCCTTTAGGTAAAGATCGAAGGCATCGAAGCACACAATCCTCATCAACAACAAGCGCGGGCATGATGTCGGATTTAGAGGGCAAGGACGGAGGAGGCAACACCGGATGTTTATCAATGAGGGCTTTCATGGTAGAATCCCCAAAAGGAGCAACTCCACTAGAACACAACACCTTGACAGCAGCTGTGAAATGACCGTCCCTTACTTTCCGGAGGCACTGTTTGACATTGAGGCTCTTTTCAGTATCCTCACTCCCCCCTGTTTCCTGCTTGATAAAAGAAACACCCCCTACGCAATCGAAGAGAGAAGGAACCAAATCTGCAAACCCTGAACCGTCTTTCCACAAAGAAAGCGATTGCAGGATGCTGCTACACTGCAATGATTTCCTATTCCCAGACCTTCGCTCCTGCCTAGTGGATGGTTTGACCACTCGCAGGGTACACCGCGGCAATAAAAGCAGTTTGACCCAACTTTCTACGGAGCCTGGTGAAGCCACCACTTTGCGTAGGGCACCTGTCAAGGCCTGGACAAACGCCAATCGACAGCTTGGGGGGATGCTCTTGACAGTTTGAATGGGCAGTGAGAAAACCTTTTCTAAGAGGGATATATCCCCGACAACAGCTCCTGAAGGACTAGGTTCCATGTCCACAGTCACGTGACGAGGTTTTTGGATCCCAACAATGAAATCCTCCACATCTCCTGTAACCACAGAGAAGGAGAGGACATCATCAGCACTGTGATTGCACCTTTTGCTGAGAGCATGCATCACCATGCACCTCCCACATAACCATTTAGCCCCATCCCTAAGGGAGCCCCCAACATCCATAAAAAGATCCAAGTCTTGAGAGATTGCATCTTGCAAAGACGCCCTCCTCTTTTCTGTCTTGAAATGAAAACTCTGCATGTGCTCTAGAAGGCGTAGAAACCCTGAAGACCCCGGTTTACCATCTTTACACTCATGTAAATGCTTAAAGGGGCATGTTCTTAAACCACTGCTTGAGCCAGGGCCAACACCTCCTTGTTTAACATTCCGATCCCTTTTACTAGGAGCCATATGCACGCAAACCCCACACCCAATAACAGGCAAGAAGAAAAAAAAACAGAAACCCCTACTCAAGATGAGTTGGGTCAAAATAACACAGGCCTACACCACACACCCCGCAAGAACAAAGGAGTTTGGAGGGGAGCAACCAAAAATTGCTCACCTCCTACCCGTCAACTACAGCTATCCTTTATTACGTCATCAGGCTACGCTTGGCAACGCTGACAAAGAGGCGTAGGAGAGGGAAGCTTTTTATATGTACTATTATTATTGTTATTATTATTATAATTATTTACCTACAATAAATATTAGAAATTTAGAATCCATGCCATAGGTTATTATAATTATTACTTAATATATTAAAAAGGTCGAATGAGATAAAGGGCCGAATGAAACTTAAACGACGGTCGAAAGAAATGAAAAAAGGTCGAAAGAATTTCAAGAGGTCGAAAGAGTTATAAACAGGGCGAAAGGGATTATTATTATGAAGGAGGGTCGAATGTGTATGAAAATGGTCGAAAGGGATTCAAATTTTGAAATAGAACCGTTGAACAAATAAGAGATTGCCGAACGGAGGGGATATGACAGACACAGAGGAAAGACGGAGGAGGATCAACGGAGATAAGGGTGGTGGCTGTTGCAGTTTAGGGTTTGGTCAGGTTGGTTGAAGACTGTGGTTTTGGTTGGAGGTGGCCGGAAGTAGTGATTTGGGTCGGAGGGTGTTGGTCGACAGAGGCGGCAGCGGTTTGTGGGTTTGGGTTGAGTGAAGGCGGACGGCGGCGGTCGGGTGGTGGTTCGGTGGTGGAAGGGTAAAGGTTGCAGGGGACTAGGGGTGGTGGTTCGGTGGTGGCCCAAGACACAACAATTGGAGGATTAATTATTATTAGCGGCACATGACAATAAGATAGAAGTTCAACAGTTATTATAATCTAGAAAACATAAAACATCATATCAAATTTTAAATATGAAAATATGAATGTTATTGTAATGTTAAGTTTTTTTATATGTAAAATTTTAAGTAATAATTACAAATATATTAAGATTTTAATTATGTAGTTGAAAAGATTTGTAAAATGTAACTTTATAGTGACAAATCCTGTTTTTATTTTCAACAAATGTTATAAAAAGAAAAAAAATAATGATTACGATTATGAAATGTAACTGATAAATTTAAAAAGCAACTTTACGAATATATTTATTCATATTCTATAAAAGGGGAGGAACTCCCAATGTTTACATCTATTGGAAAAATATAAAAATAAGGATTTAAGTTTTGAAATTTAGTTTTGTTCTACATTCTAACCCCTCATTAGTTGTTTTACATTAATAAAAAAAAGGTTTACATCTACCATTAATTACCGCCGTATTCTACAAGTTTCCATCTAGGATGATGAGTTGTTTAGTGATCATTACCTTAAAAAAAATTTCTTTTTATCGTTTCATTCTCTTTGACCTCAGGAAATTTTCGGGACGAATATTCTTTCAACAGGGGGATAATGTGACACCCAGCAAACTCCGGTTAGTAACTTTTGAAAACCCAGTAAGTCTACCTTAGCAAGTCGTGCATACATTACACATGAAAGGGTCAGTTGAGTCGAGTCGCGCTAAGTACTTGTCCAGGGATCAATGATTCGGAGGATCATTGGGGTTTTAACACACACGGGTCTCGAGTCCCGGGAATTGGTGAACGAATGTGAACGTGTTTGTTTATAATCATTATGTGATTTGTCGGTATGTGAATGCGTGTTTATATGTGTTAAGATGGTGATTACGCGTGCATGACATTATAGGTGATTACGCATAATTGCATGACATTATAGGTGATTACGCGTAATTGCATGCTGATAGGAGGTGATACGCGTAATTGCATGCTGATAGGGGGTGATTGGCCAAATCGCCAATAGGGTAGGTGATTAGGAGGATTGGGAAGGCGATTAGAGCCCTAATCGCCTATAGGGAAGGCGATTAGAGCCCTAATTGCCAATAGCTATAGGCGACTAGGAGCCCTAATCGCCTATACTGCTGCGTAATCGGCTGACGTGTTTTAAACGACTAGAAACGCCTATAAATACCACCCTTGACTTGTAAAACATCATTTGTGCAACCCTAGCCATCCCATAACCTCTCCCAACTCACAAACACCATCTGGAACACGTTTTTGCATCAAAACCCACCTTTCCAAGCCTTACACCTGATTTTCTTACAAATCTAAGGTGTTTTCTTCATCCCCAAACCTTTGTATGTTATTGTTTTGCTCCCTAAGAGTCCAGACCTGATTTCTAAACTATTATGTCTTTGAAAACCTATTAAAAACAGTTTCTAAACAAACACAAACCTCTATGCATGTTATATGTGTTATATTTATATAAAGGTAGGATTTTTATTATTGAAATATGAGTGTTCTTGTGTCATTGATATGTTTCTAGCTTATATGAGTTATTATGATGTTAACCTAGGAGTTTGGATGGTTATAGTTGTGTATTGTTAATAATAGATGTTTAGACCCGTTTGAAGGATTATGTGGAATCTATGATATTATGATGTGTTTTGTTGATTGTTTAATATTAGGGTTTGCTTTAGGATGATGCTAGAACAGTAGGATATTATCGAACAACGTCGTTATGAGATGAAATTTGGATATTTGCCATTTAGGGCAAACTTTGCATGTTGATGTGATGTTTACATGTTAAATATGCTATTTTGGGAAACGCTTGCATTCGGGATTGTTAGAATGATGATAATTTAGGGGTTTTGCTTGGAATAGGTTTATTAATGTTTTGGGTTTGATATTTGGTGTTTCCACACGTTTCGGATCTAATTTGAAGGGTTAAACGCGTGAAAAAATCAGAACAGAACTGCAGGGGGCGATTAGGAATCCTAATCGCCTATAAGGTAGGAAATTATGAGCCTAATTACCTATAAGGTAGGCAATTGGGAGCCTAATCGCCTATAGGGTAGGCGATTGTGTGACACCCGGAAAACTCAGGTTGATAACATTGTTTGGGGTTAAAGTCTACCTTAGCGAGTCACGCGTATATTATACTTAATTAGGTCGGTTGAGTCGTGTTATGGTTCGTGAGTCGTTACTACAGTCTAGAGGGTCATTAGATGTCAGTCAATAACCATGTGTACAAGAATTGACGATTCGTAGAATCGTCGAACCTTGGTAAACACATAAGTCTTGAGTCCTGGGAATTTGTGAACGAAGGTGAACGTGTTTGTTTTCATGATTTATGTGTTCATAATTGCTATGTGACGTGTCGGTATGTGTATACGTGTTTACATATGTTAAAACGGTGATTATACGCGATTGCATGACATTATAGGTGATTACGCAGTGCTGAAGGCGATTGTGCAGAGCCTGAGGGCGATTAGGCCCTGTAATCGCCTATAGGAGGGCGTTTAGGAGGAGTCTAAGGGCGATTGGGCCCTAATCGCCTATAGCTATAGGCGATTAGGAGCCCTAATCTCCTGATACTGCTGCGTAATCGCCTGACGTGTTTTAAACGACTAGAAACGCCTATAAATACCACCCTTGACCTCTAAAACACCCTTAGTGCAACCCTAGCCGTCCCATAACCTATCCCAACTCACAAACACCCTCTGGAACACGTTTTTGCATCAAAACACCCATTTCCAAGCTTTACACATCAATTTCTCATAAATCCAAGGTGTGTTCTTCATCCCCAAACCTTTGTATGATTATGTTTTGCTCCCTAAAGGTCCAGACCTGATTTATAAACTATTGTGTGTTTGAAAATCTATTAAAAACCGTTTTTAAACAAACCCAAACCCTTATGCATGTTGTATGTGTTGTATACGATTAAAGATAGGATTTTTATGATCGAAACATGGATGTTCTTATGTTATGAATGTGTTTCTGACTTAAATGGGTTATCATAATGTCAACTTAGGAGTTTGGAGGTCCATGGTTTTGTATTGTTGATATTTGGTATTTTGACCCATTTGAATGGTTTTGAAGGATCAAGAATGTTAGGATGTGTTTTGATGGTCATATGATGTTAGGGTTTGCCTTAGGATGATGCTAGAACAGTAGGGTGTTATCGGACAACGTTATTATATGATGAAATCTGAGTATTTGCTATTTAGGGTAAGTTTTTGCATGTTGATGTGATGTAACATGCTAAATATGCCATTTTGGTAAAAGGCTCGCATTCGGGACTGATGGGACGATGATAACTTAGGGGTTTTGCTTGAAATATGTTTGATAATGTTGTATGATTGATATTTGGTGTTTCAACACGTTCCGGATCTGATTTGGAGGGTTAAACGCGCGAAAACCGGAACAGCACTGCAGGGGGAGATTGGGGGCCCTAATCGCCTATGCTGAAGGTGATTAGGAGCCCAATCGCCTATGCTGAAGGCAATTAGGGGCCTAATCACCTATAGGGAGGGCGATTGGGGGCCTAATCGCCTTCATAGCATGCGATTACGATCCTAATCACTAGTTAAACTCTGCATTGCATGTCTTATAGCCCTAATCGCCTATAGAGCACTAGAATAGGCCTAATCGCCTATGTTAAAGGGCGATTAGAGCCCAATCACCTTCAGGGAAGGCGATTAGCCTTCCTAATCACCAGTTGACTTTCCTAATTGCTAGTTGACCTCTCCTAATCGCATGTACTGCTGCTGTATGTATATTTTGGCATTCCGAGACCCAATTTGACACCTAGGAACATGCTAGGAACCCCGTATCATACCTAGTAACTTGGTAACACGTGCTCGGACTTATCTATGCGCTGATTGAACTATGTGCTAGACTTGTTGAACTTTAACACGTGTTAAACATGGTTGCATGATTTGTATGTCTTAGAACATGAGGTTAACACGTGGAGTCTCATGTCACCAATGGGATGTCGAGTCTTGTACAAATGGTCGGTTAAACAGTCAACGTGTTTTCAAACGAACTTGGTTATGGTCTGGACATCTAGGGGCTAACTAACCTACGGGTTATTAGTCTAAGTACTTGTAACTGTCATATGTTAGGTCGCCGCTTTACGGGGCTAGCATAGCTTGCTGATTTTAATCATTTTCGAAGTAACGCAACCAAAGGTGAGTTCACGGCCCCACTTTAACTGGTTTTACTTTGGGGGGGGGAGAAAACATGCGTTAAACTTGTGTTTGGTAACAACTGTCATACTATGGGTTACTTTTGGGTTACTATACGATCTTTGGAAGTCCCGGGGGAAACCATGAATGTGCAGGGTAGCACAACGGGGAAATGTGGATAGATCTATTGGGCGTGACCTGCCCCACCCGTCGGCTGGGAGCCGGGCGGGTGCATATTGTCTCAAACAGGAACAGTACACTATTCGGGCACAAATATTTCTGGGTTTGCGAGTTAGTAATGGTTCCCAATCGTAGTAGTAACAAAACATACACCTAGCTAGCGTACATTGGTTTACATATTTACATAGTATGGACAGGGCGAACTTGGTACCTTTATTGCAAACCTGTGAACTCACCAGCATAATTGTGCTGACATATTTTTGGCATGTTTTTCTCAGGTCGCTAAGGTAGCATCCCAGGACTTAGGCGCACGCGTCTGCATGGCGTCTAGTTTAGGGTTCATGGTTTTCGAATGTTGAATAAGATTGAATACTTTTGGATTTTGAGTTGTAAACAAAGCTTCCGCTACTATTTTATGGTTTAAACTTATGTTTTTAAATTTGCATGTGTTCATATAGTATTATTTATAGTGATCGTTCACTTGGATTTTTGTTTGTCACGCGCCTCGCGGTAAAACCCCGCAAGTGGAATTTGAGGGTGTGACAGATTGGGGGCCTAATCGCCTATACTGAAGGTGATTACGATCCTAATCACTAGTTAGATCCTGAAATGCATGTGGTATAGGCCTAATCGCCTATAAGGTACTAGAATAGGCCTAATCGCCTATAGCTATAGGCGATTAGAGCCTAAATGCCTATACTATAGGCGATTACCCTTCCTAATTGCTAGCTGACTTTTCCTAATTGCTAGTTGACTTTTCCTAATCGCATGTACTGCTGCTGTCAGTGTATTTTGACATTCCGAGATCTGATTTGACACCTAGGAACATGCTAGAAACCCCGTAACATGCCTAGTAACATGGTAACACGTGCTCGGGATTATTTATGCGTTATTTGAACTATATGCTAGATTTGGTGAACTCTTACACGTGTTAAGCGTTGTTTGCATATATGGTATGATACTCTGTATAAGATGAACACGTGGGATGTCGGGTCACCAATGGGATGTCGAGTCTTGTCTCAAGTAGTCTGGTTATCAGTCAAACGCATTTTTCAAATGTATAATGGTCATGTACTGGACATTTAGGGACTAATGAACCCAACGGGTTATTAGTCTAACTTTACACACATCTTATGATAGGTCGCCACTAGTTGGGGCTATCATATACATGTCGGATATCTTGTTAACTGAAGACGCAACCAAAGGTGAGTTCACGGCCCCACACTTTACTATTTTGTTTTCGGGGGAGAAACATGCTTAAACTCTTTTATCACACATTCTCATGTTATACTATGGCTAACATCTTATTACTATACGGTTCATCTAAGTCCCTTAGAAACCACTAATACGGGGATGTAGCGGGGAAATGTGGATAGCGCTATTGGGAACTGACAGACCCCACTCGACGGCTGGAGGCCGGGCGGGTGCATATTGTCTCTAAACACACAAGGCCTACCGGTGATGACGGTAGTCCGTAAATAAGGGTTACACATTAAAACACAGTCAGCAATGGTTTCACCCGTAGTAGTAATATTACATAACGCCTAGCTAGCGTTCACACAAGCATAGTAGCAACGGTAACGGTTTTCAAGGATTGGACTAAATTTTGAATAAAACCTGTGAACTCACCAACATTATATGTTGACCTTTTTAGCATGTTTTCTCAGGTCGCTAAGGTAGCAGCTGTCAGCGAGGCGCACGGAGTCGCACTGGAGTCGTACTCGCGTCTAGGTTCATAATGCATGTTTTGGGATGATAAACTTTTGAACTTATGTTTCTATTTCCTTTTGACTTTTGTAAAACTTAAATGCTTCCGCACTTCTAAATGATGGTTTTAAATTTATGCATGGTTTTATACGTATGTTTTTACATATAGTTGTCGTTTATTGTGACCGTTGATTTGGATCCTGGTATGTCACATGCCTCGCGGTAGAACTCCTCAAGTGGGAAATTTGAGGGTGTGACATATTGGTATCAGAGCCAATGGTTATAGTGAACTAGGACTGCATGTAGAGTCTAGACTATAGCCGAGTCTCACACACACTAGACGGTCGCATACATTTGAGTCGTGTCTTTTGGTAAACATACTAGCCTTGTCGAGGTGTCGGTATCCTTATCACGCAGTATCATATTATCTATCTCATTCTTGATCATTCCTAGTTTTATTTTACCCTCTCCTTCGGGTTTGCAGTCGAAGGAACTTGTTTGTTGATCTTCTGAGTTGGTTGTCTCTTTCTAACATGTAGGTACCGGGTGACTTGAGGTTCGAGCTCGGGGCACGCCTAGAGGACCATGTAGAGCAATTTATCATTTCGGGTGCACACAAAATCATAAGTTGAAATGCATGGAAGACTTGGTGGATCTCATGTTGGGATTAATGGTCACATTTGGACCCGATCCTAGACTTTTCATATTCTCTTGGTTTAGCGTTGGTGATGGGTCTGAGTTTTTGTTTCTTGTTTTCTCAAAAGATGTCTGGACGCAATAGAGGACGTACTGGGGGACGACGTGGAGGCCGCACTGGCCGGGGTAGAGGTGGTGGTAACATCACCTTGACACAGGATGAACTTAGTGAGATGATGCAGCAACAGTTGGGCGTTGCACTGGCTGCCTTCCAGGCTGCCCAGCAGGCCTTTATGGGTGCTACCGCTCCTCCGGTGCAGGCGGGGACCGCCTACAAGCTGTTTATGGAATGTCAGCCCCACAACTTTTGAGGTACTGAGGGAGCTGTGGAGTTGCCAAGGTGGTTGGAGAAGACTGAGTCGGTGTTTGCTTTATGTGAGAGCTTAGCAGCTGATTGGGTAAAGTTAGCTTCGGGGACTTTTGAAGGACCTGCCCTGATGTGGTGGAACTGCGTCACTCAGACATTTGGTCTCGGGGAGGCCAACGCCATGCCTTGGGCGGACTTCGTGTTTAGGTAGAAGGCGGAGTACTGTCCGCGAGAGGAGATCAAGAGGTTGGAACAGGAATACGGGGATCTTAAGATGGTGGGTTCTGAGATCGAGGCATACACCATCAGACACAACAAGTTAGCGGTGATGTGTCCGTGTATATCGACACCAGAGTACCGGAGGATAGAGCAGTACATTTCAGGTTTGGCGCCAGAGATTGCTGGGTTGGTGGCTGCGAGAGATCTTACTACCATTTCTGAGGCGGTGCGGTCGGCTACCAAGATGACCAACATGAAGATAATTGAGGGCGTCTTGCCTCCTAGAGGCTCAACTGTGAAGGCGCCGGTGGATAACAAGAGGAAGTGGGAGAGTGTGGAGAAGAGTTCAGCTGTTGTTCAGCGACAGTCGGCAGCGAAGAAGGTTGAAGCTTCAGGGTTAGCGTCAGATCAGAAACAAGGGGGTATGCTGGAAAGAGCCCTAAGTGTGGACAGTGTGGTTTTCATCATTATGGTACTTGTGATAAGTTTCGTTGTGAGCGCTGTAATCGGACGGGTCACTATGCGAAGGATTGCAGGGTCAACCTTTCATCCAAGCCGGCTCAGACTACTACTACTACTACCCCTGCTCCACAGGAAACCAGGGTTGCTACAATTGTGGGGAAGCAGCGCATTTCAAGTGAAACTGCCCAAAGTTGAACCAAGGGGATGCTGGGACGGCAGGGAAGGATGGAAACAACGAGGGCGGTGGTCGGGCTACTCGTGCTTATGCGTATGTTATCGGTGCTAGAGAGAACCAGAAGGACCCAGACACTATTACCCGTACGTATTCTCTTTTATCTTTCGTTACACTTTGGTTTTATCTTTATCCACATCGTTGTGCATTTCGTATCCATTGAGTGTTTTGATATTGGTTTTGGTCACCATTTCGCATTCATTGGGTTGATGGGGTTCCTTTGGGGATGCTACTTGGACGGTACCAGTGGGTTATTTATACCGATCACAGTAGTCTGCATTAGGCCTTCGATCAGGAGGAGTCTCTTGTCTTGCATTCACCATTGGGAAAGTGGTTTCCCGGCTGTTATTATCACCTTTAGTTCACGACCTTCATTTTGTTGTATTGTGGGGAAACGTTACTTGGGTACACACAGAGGTCGACACTCATCACTGTTGAAGCCGAATGAATCTCGGGGCGAGATTCCTTTCAACAGGGGGATGATGTGATCACCCGCGAAATTTTTCTTTTTATCGTTTCATTCTCTTTGACCTCGGGAAATTTTTGGGACGAAAATTCTTTCAACAGGGGGATGATGTGACACCCGGCAAACTCCGGTTAGTAACTTTTGAAAACCCAGTAAGTCTACCTTAGCGAGTCTTGCATACATTACAGATGACAGGGTCAGTTGAGTCGAGTCGCGCTAAGTACTTGTCCAGGGATCAATGATTTGGAGGATCATTGGGGTTTTAACACACACATGTCTCGAGTCCCGGGAATTGGTGAACGAATGTGAACGTGTTTGTTTTCATGAATTATGTGTTTATAATCATTATGTGATTTGTCGGTATGTGAATGCGTGTTTATATGTGTTAAGATGGTGATTACGCGTAATTGCAAGACATTATAGGTGATTACGCGTAATTGCATGACATTATAGGTGATTACGCGTAATTGCATGACATTATAGGTGATTACGCATAATTGCATGCTGATAGGAGGTGATTACGCGTAATTGCATGCTGATAGGGGGTGATTGGCCTAATCGCCAATAGGGTAGGCGATAAGGAGGATTGGGAAGGCGGTTAGAGCCCTAATCGCCTATAGGGAAGGCGATTAGAGCCCTAATTGCCAATAGCTATAGGCGATTAGGAGCCCTAATCGCCTATACTGCTGCGTAATCGCCTGACGTGTTTTAAACGACTAGAAACGCCTATAAATACCACCCTTGACTTGTAAAACATCATTTGTGCAACCCTAGCCGTCCCATAACCTCTCCCAACTCACAAACACCGTCTGGAACACGTTTTTGCATCAAAACCCACCTTTCCAAGCATTACACCTCATTTTCTTACAAATCTAAGGTGTGTTCTTCATCCCTAAACCTTTGTATGTTATTGTTTTGCTCCCTAAAAGTCCAGACCTGATTTCTAAACTATTGTGTCTTTGAAAACCTATTAAAAACAGTTTCTAAACAAACCCAAACCTCTATGCATGTTATATGTGTTATATTCATATAAAGGTAGGATTTTTATTATTGAAATATGAGTGTTCTTCTGTTATTGATATGTTTCTAGCTTATATGAGTTATTATGATGTTAACCTAGGAGTTTGGATGGTTATAGTTGTGTATTGTTAATAATAGATGTTTAGACCCGTTTGAAGGATTATGTGGAATCTATGATATTATGATGTGTTTTGTTGATTGTTTAAGATTAGGGTTTGCTTTAGGATGATGCTAGAACAATAGGATATTATCGAACAACGTCATTATGAGATGAAATCTGGATATTTGCCATTTAGGGCAAACTTTGCATGCTGATGTGATGTTTACATGTTAAATATGCTATTTTGGGAAAGGCTTGCATTCGGGACTGTTAGAATGATGATAATTTAGGGGTTTTGCTTGGAATAGGTTTATTAATATTTTGGGTTTGATATTTGGTGTTTCCACACGTTTCGGATCTAATTTGAAGGGTTAAACGCGCGAAAAAATCGGAACAGAACTGCAGGGGGCGATTAGGAATCCTAATCGCCTATAAGGTAGGCAATTGGGAGCCTAATTGCCTATAAGGTAGGCAATTGGGAGCCTAATCGCCTATAGGGTAGGCGATTGTGGGCCTAATCGCCTATACTGAAGGTGATTACGATCCTAATCACTAGTTAGATCCTGAAATGCATGTGGTATAGGCCTAATCGCCTATAAGGTACTAGAATAAGCCTAATCGCCTATAGCTATAGGAGATTAGAGCCTAAATGCCTATACTATAGGCGATTACCCTTCCTAATTGCTAGTTGACTTTTCCTAATTGCTAGTTGACTTTTCCTAATTGCATGTACTGCTGCTGTAAGTGTATTTTGACATTCCGAGACCTGATTTGACACCTAGGAACATGCTAGAAACCCAGTAACATGCCTAGTAACATGGTAACACGTGCTCGGGCTTATTTATGCATTATTTGAACTATATGCTAGATTTGGTGAACTCTTACACGTGTTAAGCGTTGTTTGCATATATGGTATGATACCCTGTATAAGATGAACACGTGGGATGTTGGGTCACCAATGGGATGTCGAGTCTTGGCTCACGTAGTCTGGTTATCAGTCAAACACATTTTTCAAAGGTATAATGGTCATGTACTCGACATTTAGGGACAAATGAACCCAACGGGTTATTAGTCTAACTTTACACACATCTTATGATAGGTCGCCACTAGTTGGGGATATCATACACATATCGGTTTACTTGTTAACTGAAGACGCAACCAAAGGTGAGTTCACGGCCCCACACTTTACTGTTTTGTTTTCGGGGGAGAAACATGCTTAAACTCTTTTATCGCACATTCTCATGTTATACTATGGCTAACATCTTATTACTATACAGTTCATCTAAGTCCCTTAGAAACCACTAATACGGGGATGTAGCGGGGAAATGTGGATAGCGCTATTGGGAACTGACAGACCCCACTCGACGGCTGGAGGCCGGGCGGGTGCATATTGTCTCTAAACACACAAGGCCTACCGGTGATGACGGTAGTACGTAAATAAGGGTTACACATTAAAACACAGTCAGCAATGGTTTCACCCGTAGTAGTAATATTACATAACGCCTAGCTAGCGTTCACACAAGCATAGTAGCAACGGTAACGGTTTTCAAGGATTGGACTAAACGTTTGAATAGAACCCGTGAACTCACCAGCATTATATGTTGACCTTTTTAGCATGTTTTCTCAGGTCGCTAAGGTAGCAGCTGCCAGCTAGGCGCACGGAGTCGCACTGGAGTCGTACTCGCGTCTAGCTTCATAATGCATGTTTTGGGATGATAAACTTTTGAACTTATGTTTCTATTTCCTTTTGACTTTTGTAAAACTTAAATGCTTCCGCACTTCTAAATGATGGTTTTACATTTATGCATGGTTTTCTACTTATGTTTTTACATATAGTTGTCGTTTATTGTGACCGTTGACTTGTATCCTGGTATGTCACATGCATCGCGGTAGAACTCCGTAAGTGGGAAATTTGAGGGTGTAACAGATTGGTATCAGAGCCAATTGTTATAGTGAACTAGGACTGCATGTAGATTGTAGAGTCTAGACTATAGCCGAGTCTCACACACACTAGACGGTCGCATACATTTGAGTCGTGTCTTTTGGTAAACATACTAACCTTGTCGGGGTGTCGGTATCCTTATCACGTAGTATCATATTATCTATCTCATTCTTGATTATTTCTAGTTTTATTTTATCCTCTCCTTCGGGTTTGCAGTCGAAGGAACTTGTTTGTTGATCTTCTGAGTTGGCTGTCTCTTTCTAAGATGTGGGTACCGGGTGACTTGAGGTTCGAGCTCGGGGCACGCCTAAAGGACCATGTAGAGCAATTTATCATTTCGGGTGCACATGAAATCATAAGTTGAAATGCATGGAAGACTTGGTGGATCTCGTGTTGGGATTAATGGTCACATTTGGACCCGATCCTAGACTTTTCTTATTTTCTTGGTTTAGCGTTGGTGATGGGTCTGAGTGTTTGTTTCTTGTTTTCTCAGAAGATGTCTGGACGCAATGGAGGACGTATTGGGGGACAAAACTAATAGTATATTAATATTATAAAAAGGGGCAAAATTAATGATTACGTTAACAATATTATTTTATTATTTTTATTATTGTTATATTTTATTATAGTAATTTCTTCAGTCTATATATAGGTCAGTAAGTGGTTATTTCTGTTTGCAACTTTATATTCATTGAAGCATTAGAAAAACAAATCTATCTTCCTTATCGCCATGATAATCTTATTTCCTTTAAATTTTCTACCAGCAATCATCTCGAAAATTCTTACAATAAAAGAAAAATGTATTACCAATAAATGGTTGCCTTTGAAGTTGGAGTTTGTTTCCTCTGAAGATTCTTACAATCAAAGAAAAATGTTATTTTTATCCATGTGCACCTCTATGGTCTTAATAAATATACATGGATGTGTGTGAAATAATGTGTTTTCCACCCTTCAAAGGTTAGGAGGCATATTATTTTTTAGGTTTTGTTTTTTTTCCTTTTAAGATTGTTACTTTGTATCTTTTTCCTGTATTTTCTATTTTTTTATTAGAAGACTTCTATCTTTTGTATTTGTAAACTATTTTGTTTTGTGGTGTTTTACCCATATGTATGTGTTGTCGTATATTTATTTTCATTGTTTTTTGTTTGTTCTTTGTTCGGATGATGCTCACAAGAAATATCATTCTGTTGGGTTTGGTTGCTAGAAGGATTTTTTTATGTTTCCTTGTATTTCAATGTAGTTTGATAAGTCACATATTGTAATTCTGTTGTATAACTCACAGTTGTATTTACATCTGAACAGAGGTTTTATTTGTTTGTAAATTTATGTTCACGTCGTTGTTATAGTTTTAGTTATTAACTGTTGTTTTTTTATGAATCAGACGTTACGAGCCAGACGTTACTAAACAGTTTTTAATTACAGTAGAGAATTGGCTTCCTTACGTTGAATTTAGTAAACAGATCTTAAAGTAATTGTCTTTAAGAAATAGAGAGATATTAATAAACAGTTGTTTACATTTAAAACATACATAATAAAAACCATATCTATTATATAAACTAATAAATTAAAATGTCAAAGACCCTTTGTTTCTTTTTCAGAATCTCGCTTGAAAGATCTTTTTTAAGTTTATCATTGCTTCATGAATGTTGTTGTCCATTTGTAGTTGTTGAGTCAAGTAGTCTTCTATCTTTTCTCTCAAAGCAGTTGGTGGTTCTTGCAAAATAATATCTAGCACGCCAATGTTTGTCCATGATTTTTCCTTAACTATTTCTTCCATCTTCTCTACTTGATTTCTAACATGTTCGTCTTTTCTACCTTCGTTTAGTGAGCAAGTGCTGAATATTGACTTAATGTCTGATGTATCAGCAAAATGATAGTATGATCTGTTTGCCATTTTTGTAGATGAACTTTAATATATATACTGTGTGGAATTTATAGATAAATTTCAAGTTTGATATCAACATATTTATAGAAATAATTTTGAAAGATAATTAATTTCACGCGATATTCGGTACAACTTATACTTTATTATTTCGTCAATTCGTTTTCTAAAGAATTCGTGTATTTATGTTTCAGGAGTTCTATAAACTCTTTAAATACTATAAACTTATAGAAATTAACTAATCATTATAACAAAACTTTCGATTAACACGTTAACTCAAGTATAATAACTATACTACGGTATGACCTTTCATTTCACCCGATTTAAATGTATAAATTAGTAAATAAATGACGATTTTCAATATAAACCTTTTTAACATTTATATCTCAGTATTCATCAATAGAATCAATGGCAGTCGCAATTATTAAGCAACAACATGTTTAAGTGGGAATATTATAAACCTTTGGGTTTGCATGGAAATTTGTATTTATTAAAAATAAATAATTTAAATAATTTTTTAAGTGGGAATATTATCTAAACAGTTGAATTTACATCTTTTTTAATTAACAGTGTTTAAAACAGTCTTTTAAAAATATGTGTTATATCAACAGAGCATTACAGTTAGCCTAATTACGTTTTTTTCATAACAGATGATTAGTTTCGTCTGTTCGTTTTCTAAATAATTTGTCTATTTAATGTTTCCCAAGTTGTATATATTCTTCAGATACAATAAACGTTTTTGAAATTAAATAATCCTTATAACAAAAGTTTTCGTTTAACACATTCATTCAAGTATAATAACTATATACTATGGTATGACGTTTCATTTCACGCGTTTTAACGTTCATTTTATTTATTTTTCCTTCCACAGTTTACACAATCTGTTGGCAAAAATATAGGGAAAGTTAGTTTGGACAACAACTATTTATACTGACAACAGATGTTATAGAAAGCCTCAAAAATAATGATTACGATTTTGAAGTTACTTTATTATCATTATTATTTTTTTATTTATTATTAATGTCGTCTTGCAATTGTCTTTCATTGTATAAAAGATAAAGAAATAAAAGGTGCCAAAAGTAACTTCGAATGTTAGATATATTTGAAATCCAACTGATAACCTTGAAAATCGACTTTACGAATATTTAGTATATTCACGCTATTAAAGGGGCGGATTTCCCAATATTCATCTTCCATCTTTATATATTCGGTTAACTATTAACTATTCTCACATAAATCTCATCTCTCCATTCTATATGCATAATGATATTACTTTCAAATGTGTTTCCACAATTTTTGAAAGATTCTTACAATCAAAGAAAAATATATTACGAACATTCCGCAGATAAAAAAATTGGAATTGATGTTTTTCGATGATTCATACAATCAAAGGAAAACATCAATCCATTATTATTTTCTATATATGCTGCACAGAATCGCTATTTTCAATCTTTAGGCATTTTACATTTTATTATCCTTGATCTTGGGTTTTTCATTGCCAAAAGTCTTGATGAATATTTGCATGAATCTCCTTCATTTATACACAGGTGTGATGATCATCTGTGACTTTAAAGTTGAATAACAAAGATTTTTGTCTTTGTCGTTTAATGATTTTTATGCAAATATTCATCGAGACCTTTGACAATGGAATTGAAGGATATAGATGATTTGGCAAAATTGAAAGATCTAGACGCACAATTTGAAGCGTCAATAGAATTGAAGCTTAAGTTATTTAATTCCTTTAAGTAGCTTTGTATGATCATGTTTAACGTTGATTCTATTTATTTTTGTATTTCAATATTATATATGGTTTTTTATGTTTTGTAATTTGAATCTTATTAACTTTTGTGTTTTATTTAACAGACCTTTAATACGTCTGTACATGTATATGTGTTATCTCAATAGACGTTTAATCCGTCTGTAGTTTTATGTTGCGTTTTTGTAACAATTGTGTTTATTTATGTTTTTAGTTTTGTATGTCTTTGAAAATTATATAGGGTTTTTTATGTTTTGTTATGCTAAATTGAATCGTATTAAATTTTGTGCTTTATAATAAGAATACTAGGCTATGACCTTTCATTTCACGCGTTTAAATGTATAAATTAGTAAATTAATCACGAATTTCATTATAAACCATTTTAACATTTACATTTCACTCTTCATCAATAGGATCAATGGCTGCGCCAAGTAATAAGCAAGAAGATGAAATGAAGGAATTTGTTCTTAATCAAATTACAGCACAATACTATCATGATTTGAAAACTACAAGAGATTTGAAGTCAATGCATTCGACTCATGTTGCTGATTTGTCGTTATTGTGCAATTCAGAGGCTGAGAGTAAGGATGTAGAGTTTTTGAATAAATTTATAGATCTTCATGCACAACTTGAAGCTTCAATGAAATTGAAACTTAAGTTTATTAATTCCGTTAAGTAGCTATGTATAATAATGATGTTAAAGGTTGTTTATATTTTTGTTTTTGTTTTTAGTTTTGTGTGTGTGTCAAAACTATATATATGATTATTTATGTTTTATGATTTTAAATTGACTCATATTAACTTATATGTTTTATACAATAGAGGTTTAATCCGCCTGTAGATTTATATGTGTTATCTCAACACAATTTTAAGCCGTCTGTAGGTTTATATTTTCTTTGTTGTAACAGTTGCAGTTATTGAAAATCTGATCAGTATTATTAACTGGTATCGTGAAAGGGACAGAGGTTACGAACTACAGTTTCTCTTTTTAACAATAAAGAAATAAAATAGACGGTACTAAACAGTTGTTGTTCGGAGCAGACAAATGGTTCTTAATGTTGTCTTTTACTAAACAGCGCTTTAAGTTTGGGGTCGGTCTCCCGTGTGTATCACACGGGAGTTCACCTAGTATCTATAATAAAGGAATATAGGTGGGACACATGACACTTGATCAAGCTACCCCGACTCTTAAAGATGTCTCTATTGTTCTCTTTCATGCTAATATATAGACGATTATGGTCATTGTACAATTGAATACCTTTGACCAATTAATCATTTCGCTTTATCGATTTCGGTTATGGATACTATTTTTGCTAAATGATAATTAAATTAGGAAACTGATATAGGAAGAAATGTTAATCGGCTTCAAAAGCATTCACATGAAGTAACAGGACTAGCCGGTGAAGCAATTGGTGAGGTTAGTAAGATTGGGAGTGTTTTGGAATATAATATTGGTGGAAATAGTTATTGTTGTTGAGTTTCTTTTAGGTTTTGTATATGTTATTGAAATGGAAGGATTTGGTGGATGAATGGGTCGAGTCTAAGAACACTGAGCATGCTACTCCCACATGTAGTATTGGTTATTACTTTTGTTTTATGAGTTCACATTCTTTTATCGATAAGATGTCTGGATTTGAATTTTATTCTTTGTCGTTGCAGATGGTGATTCGTCTTTGGTGCAGAATGTATCAAGGGGTAATTGTTACTTTCTCATATTATAAGTACATTAATTTTTATACTTCATCGTAACACACATCGTAACACCTAGTATTAGGCTATGTGGTATACTCTAACCATCTTTAACTCCACCTAGATGCCACATCCTCCACTTTGTCTCTTTCACACTAGCTCAGTTTAAGGAAATGGTTTAACGCCCCTTAACTCTACCCCATCCCCTTAACTTTCCCTTTTAATTCATATTAACATGTTAACTTAGTGTCACTTTAATACCCATTTAACACGGAAAGAAAATGATGTACAATAAAATTTAAAATTTCATGTCACCGTTAACACCCTTGTGTAAAGTTACACCTTATTATTACTATATCAATGTTTCTAGAATCTTATTAAATATTGTACTTCTCCCAAGTTTTTAAGGAGTTTCAATTTATGATTTGACCACTAAAAATGTGTATTAATTATGTAGGTTTTTCCGAGGAAAACCATCAAAGAATGAATGCAAAAGAGATAATATTTTTAATTAAATTCTGAAAATAATATAAATAAACTTTTATGGGATAGAAGTGTGTTGTACACTGTACGAGATAAAAAGAAAATAATAATATAAGCCAGATACAATGTATTGAAATTCATCAACTTTGATATCCAAGTGCTCGAGCTTAGATTGGAATGTCTGGCGGGGATTTAGACTATATAAAGTAGTGTGGTAATCGGTTGTGGCTATTGTACTGATGTGTTTTGGTGTTACTTCTATAAACTCTATGGTGTCGGCTAGTATCTCACTTGCGTTTTTTTGCGTTTTAATAATATAAATTTGTTGGTCGTTCAAAAAAATTAACTTTTGATATCAAATTTTAAAAAAAGTTTAGAAATCATATTTTATGTATAAACTATTAATAATTTAGAGGGTGTTTGGGATTGCATTTTAAATCTGATTTTTAGTTTATTGCGTTTTGAAAATACAGATAATCATTTTTTAGTGTTTGGGATTGCGTTTTGAAAATGCATATAATCAGTTTTTTTGGCTACCAAAACGCAATAATCTATAAGCAGCTCCACCGCTACTTTTTCAAAACTCATAATCTGTTTTAAATAATCAATCCCAAACACCCCTTAAACTAAAGTGACCGTATTTATCACCTAAGGTTTTTCCGAGGATGGGTCTTTCTCAGTTTGCTTCGTGTCGGAATCTGCTAACCAGATATTCGGCCTCCTATAAACCTTTTTGAATTAATGGGTGAAATGAGCATCAAAGAAGGTTAATCTACTTGGATGGCGGGCAGAGCAAAATCGTCTTCCTACTCTCAAAGGCCTTCATAAAGGGAATGTAATACATGACTCAACTATATGCATGACGTGTGACGATTATGACGAGGACTCGAACCATTTGTTCACGACGTGTAACATCCTCTTCTTCCTAATTAATAATGTGAAGGATCTGTTTTTGCATTATAAATCCTTGGTGGATTCGGCAACAAAGAAAAGAGTAGTACATATGATTTTGTTGGTGACATGTTGGGCAATTTGGAAGGCTCGAAATGAGTTAAACTTTTTTTTTCAGGGAAACAACTAAACAAGTGTTGATCAAGAGGATACTTGGCGAAACTCAAGCAATGTCTTTTATGTGGGTGAAACACGGGGCGAAATGGAACCAACTGGAATGGGACAAGTGGGTTCATTTTAATATATTGACTTAACCTTTGGGTGACGTTACTATGCGATAAGATTATTTTTAATGTTTTGATTTCGTATTAGGTGTGGACTGTGGATATGTTATATATTGCAGTAGGATGTACTATTTGGATGATGAAGAGTTATTTATAAATAGAAAAAAAAAAAAAAGAAAGATAAAAGAATAACCACAATCACTAATTAACCCAACCAACCCACCCCACAGGTTAGATAAGCATTAAACATGACTATTTTTTGACCTCTACCCTACTTTCTTACCCCTCTCACATGATGTTAGGCGAATAAATAAATAAAGAGTGTGATAGTAACCCTAGCTACACACCTCAACACAATTCCAACCCATAAATGTCTCATGCTTTATTAGTTGCAAACATTTATAACAAGTTTTAGTCATTGCACTCTTTTGCAAAACAATACACCAATTAACATGAATCTTCTTAAACCAACATCTGCAAACTCATGCCCACTTACACCCCTCACCTTCTTAGAACGAGCTGCCATTGTTTATGGCGATTGTACTTCCATTGTATTCAATAACACCACCTTTACATGGGCCCACACCCACCGCCGTTGCCTACGTGTCGCCTCTTCGCTCGTGGGCGTAGGTATCAGGAGAGGGGATGTGGTGTCGGTTTTGGCCCATAATGTTCCAGCAATGTATGAGCTTCAGTTTGCTGTGCCAATGTGTGGTGCCGTGCTTAATAATCTCAACACTCGTCTTGATGCTCGGACTATATCGGTTATGCTTCGACACTCGGAGTCGAAAATGCTGCTTGTTGATGCTCATCTTCGGGTTGTTGCGCTGGAGGCTGTGGCAAGGTTTCCACCTGGGATACCGCGGCCTGTGCTTGTTCTTATTAGGGATGTTGAAGGTACGTGTTTCGTTTTGGTTAATATATCTAGGTATATGATTTATGTTGATAATAGTAAGTTTTAATTTGAGCGAAGCTTATTAAGTTCCGGGAATTTGGTAACTTGCAAACGATGATATTTTATAAGAACAAAATAAAATGTGTACTTAGGCCATTTATTTAAATGGTATTTAGAATGTGAATACATAATTATTGTGATCAGAAATGATATTTTGATAATGGGGAAAACTATATTACAGATATTAAAATGAATACTAGATAAATATTTTTTTTTTGAATAATGTATAAGTTCATATTCAAGAACATATATTTTTGCTTGAGTTTTAAACATAGTTTTCCTAATAAAAAGCCCGAAATATGCAAGTATGTTCGTCTCTAAATGTACTTCAAAAAATATTGGGGAAATCGTTATTGATTTTCCAATGTGTATGTGTATATAGTAAGTTTTTTTTAGCGGTGACTTTTATATGAGTGATCCAATGTCACACTACCTAATTAGCAGCCTTAGCCAAGGTCTGCCCCAGACTACGCTGTCTTAATCGGGCCCATACTGGTGTATCAGACTTGGTTACGACGTTCTCCCGAAAAACGTATTGCCTCCACACGAGTTTCCTCGCTGGAGTAACAGTCGGGTGATCGGGTGAAAATCGGGGTGTAGCTCAGGATCAAATGCTCCTAATGCGTTTGTTACCATGATTGCCCGGATACCGTAGAAAATAACGAAGGAAGTGGCTCCCCCACCACTCTATCACTACCTCATTATTGGCGTGTATATAGCAAGTGAGATATGTTTTTATGAAACGTAACGGTGGTTTATTCATTAAAAGATAGATAACATTTATAGTTATACCCATTAAAGAAAATTGATACCTTTTTGTGGTTCTTTATTAAAGAGCATTTAAGACATACATAATGGCATAAAGCCATATTCTTGTCCCGAATAATGGTTTAGTTGTTTTTTTAGCAGCAAATTATAGTAATTAAGTTGATGATGTTCTAGTAGTTCTCATTTTTTTTAGACACCTAACCTTTATTTCACTAATGGGATTTGAACCTTTTACTATTTGAAAAAGACGTTATCCAACACTTTGATACCATTTGGCCAAAGACCCTTTGGTCATATTAACAAAACCATAATAATAAATAAAATATATAGACCAAACCCACTCCTGTAAGAAAATGATTGAATGTTCATCTTAGTATAGTACACAGGGTCGGCTCAAGGGCGAGCGAAATAAAGCTATGGCTTTATTAGGGCCCCCATATTCTAAAAAAACAAGATACATAGGTAATTTTGGGCTTTCGGATTGTTGGCATTAAGGTTTATTGTGTATAATTATGCATTCCGTATTCCTCCAATGTTCATACTTGACACTGTTATAAGTCTTGTTTACATGTTTGTTCTTTAGTGTTTTAAAACCAAGCCCACGCTTTTGATATGCCTAACTTCACACTCATATTGGTTAATCATTCTAACCAGACACATACGGTTGCATTTTTCCCATGATGTTATTAAGAAAAAAATCTTCAGCTTAATCTCATACAACATTTAAATAAAAACATTGAGCTGATTGTAACATGTGTTTCAACCTCAAAGTATGAGCCTTTCACATTGAATTCAACTTCAACACTGTGTTCCCGAGTTTCATTTAACGAAAGAAAAGAAAGAATTTGGAAGGATGTTTGGAAAAATTGTGTTCCAGAGTTTTTTTTAAAGAGAGAAAGGAAGGGAAATGGAAGGAAAATTTTGGTTCATTTCCTTCATTTTTCATCCTTTCAAATTGGAGAGATTTGGAAGGAAATGCTATTTTAAACATAAAATCCTTACTTTCCTTTCCATTTCCTTCAAACTCGGGAACACACTAGTTAATTAAATCTTTTCTTTCCACTCTCTTTCTTTTCCCTCCTTAATTCTCTTTCCCTTCTTTTCCTTCATTTGTTAAACTCGGGAACATAGCACAAGTGTTGTAACAGAAGAAAATTGAGTGTCTCATTGTTAGAGATTTCAATTGGACTTTTACTGCTTTCGTGTAGCATAGCATACCTGTGCTTTGAGTCTCTAGCCAACCTTTGGTTCAATGGTATGCTAGGTTCTATCATGACCTAGATGAATTCAACTAATATTCAATTCATGATTATTCATTATGTCTGAGACTATGTGTTATGTTCTTACGCCCAGGTGAGAAGGCAGCCCCGGGGTTATGATACACGGCCCCAAGAGGGCGTAAAAGGGCACATCATGATGTGTGTCGCACAAACCAATGTATTATAAGCTGAAAACTTAAAACATCATGCCATGAAAGTTAAATAATGTGTTTTAAGTGTTAAGTAGTGTGTTTTAAATTTTGTGGCTGTAATGGTTGACGGGATGGTCCGTGATGGGCTGGACGTGATGGTTGTGATCATCACGAACACCGCCCCACCATTTGTATCACGACCGTGATAACATCACAGCGTGATAGCCATCACGCTCCAAAAGTAGCTGGCTATTCCATTTCTCTCTCTCTCTCTCTATGGATGGATGGGGTGGCACAATATTATTGGAAGTGATGAGTGTGATGAAATGTGAACACCACCCATGGTTTTAGTGATGAATGTGATGGAGTGTGATGAAAATGAGGTGGCATAATATTATTGGGTGTGATAGTGTGATGGGTGTGATGACCACCCCATCCACCCTAATACATTGTAGTGTATTTTAAATTGTTGCGTTTGATGTTTTTCTAGCTAAAACAACCTAAAACATCATGTCTATATCAATAACATGATGCCTACATGTCAATTCTTAATCCTTTTCACACTTCAAAATGATATATAAGCTTTGTACAAAAACCTATACATACATATATATATATATATATAGGGTAGGGATCCTAAGAGAACCAACCCCTATTTGAGAACTGAGAGAACCATTCTGGGCCACACATTTCATATAAAGGCAAAAAAAAAAATTTTTTTTTTTTTTTTTTTTTTTTTGCTTTAATCGCACATTTTTATTCAAGGAAAAAAAAAATTTTTATTTTTTTTGAATTTTTTTTTCATTTATACATATGTGTATATGTCAATTATACATATGTGTATATAGCAATTATACATATGTGTATATAGCATTTTTCAGGTATACATATGTGTATTTTTCAGCTATACATATGTGTATATTTCAGTTATACATATGTGTATATTGCATTATACATATGTGTATAATGCAATTATACACATGTGTATACTGAAAAA
Source organism: Ambrosia artemisiifolia (assembly GCA_032199755.1). Taxonomy (NCBI): domain Eukaryota; kingdom Viridiplantae; phylum Streptophyta; class Magnoliopsida; order Asterales; family Asteraceae; genus Ambrosia; species Ambrosia artemisiifolia. The sequence goes on from CM063512.1 coordinate 38,310,766, forward strand.
AAATACAAAAAAAATAAAAAAAAAATTTCTTACATATAAAGCAGCGATTTTTGCAAAAAAAAAAAAAAAAAAAAAAAATTTTTTTTTTTGCCTTAGAGAAATGTGTGGCCCAGAATGGTTCTCTCAGTTCTCAATTTGGGGAAAGGTTCTCATTTGAACCAAATCCTATATATATATATATATATATATCTGTGTGTGTATGTATAGGGGAAGGATAAATTGAAAACCCCTTGAGTTTAGAAAACTTAGAAAACCCATGTAAAAACCTTCTTAATTTTTTTTTTAAAAAAATACACAAGGTAACATATATGTTTTTAAGTGTTTTGGGCCAAAAAAAATTAAAAAAAAAAAAGTGCCTATGAGATATTTTTTTAAAAAAATTAACAAAGTTTGCGTTGTTAACATATGTTTTCAGATTTTAACATATGTAACAGATCTGTTAACATATGTTTTTTGATTTTTAACATATGTAACAGCGCAAACTTTGTATTTTTTTTTGAAAAATATCACATCGGCGCTTTTTTTTTATTTTTTTGGCCCAAAACGCTTAAATACATGTATGTTACCTTGTGTAGTTTTTTCAAAAAAAAAAAACATTTTATAAGATTTTACATTAGTTTTCTAAGTTTTCTCAACTTAAGAAGGTTTTCAATTTATACCTTCTCTATATGTATGTATGTATGTGTACGTACATACGTACGTACGTACGTACGTACGTACGTACGTATGTATGTATGTATGTATGTATGTATGTATGTATGTATGTATGTATGTATGTATGTATGTATGTATGTATGTATGTATGTATGTATGTATGAATGATTGTATGTATGTATGTATGTATGTATGTATGTATGTATGTATGTATGTATGTATGTATGTATGTATGTATGTATGTATGTATGTATGTATGTATGTATGTATGTATGTATGTATGATTGTATGATTGTATGATTGTATGATTGTATGATTGTATGTATGTATGTATGTATGTATGTATGTATGTATGTATGTATGTATGTTCTTATGCTTCATTTTTGTGTATGGACCAAACAAAGAGTAGCATGTTGAAGCATCAAGTGCATACTTTTTATTTGAGGGGTTCATAAAAACAATATGATCACTATATATTACTTCTAGTTTTACCGAATTATTTTTACTTCTACTTATCTACACTTCATGTTACTAGGGATTTCAATTAGTCGGGTTTGGGTCAGATTTTGGGAAATCCTAATCTCAATCTAGGTTATAGAAGTTTCTCTGATACCCTTATGTATCTATTAGATTACCCATCAGGTATCAGGTATATATACCTTAGTTTATTAAAAATATTTGGTGGGTACACTCGTTCGAGAACTCGTCTGTTATTTATCAAATGTTTCCGGGAAAAAATGGTTAAATGGTATAATTTAGTAAAAAGATAACTATTATATGAATGTTTCAAGTTTTCTACATTCAAATATTATAGTATCTATGAAAGTAAAGAGACTTCTACAGTGTCTTTACTTTCTTCCCAATTTGACCACCAAACTTTAACCACTAACTTCCGTACTTTAATTTCTTTCAATTTTACCACCAAACTTTTAGCTTTTATGATTTCAAATTTTGACCACCAAACTTTTAGCTTTTAGCCGCGTGTATCAAGCAAATAATCAGGTAAGCTGGTATATGTTATTAGGTAAACGGGTATATTATCAAATCTCATACTGACACATACTAAAAAAACAAAATTAAAAGTAAGTTACATAAAAAGCTTAACACGTGCTTAATATCACTTCATGTTTGAGTCTGAGACGAGTATCAGAGCAAGCGTAGTGGCTGAAAAATTTTGTGCCACCCCAACCACTTGGATTTATTCTATTGGTGGAGCAAAAAGTAGGGAGATTTCATGCCCATTTTCCGCGTAAAAAATTTCAAGCCAAAACCCATTTTAGAGCAGAAATGCTCCGGGCGGTGCAGACGCGAATGGGGCATGAATGAGGGCATTTAACGCCATTTCACTTCTCCGCTATGGGTATTCTCTAATCTCTATAGTAATTGATACTAGACAAAGAGACGGGGCCATCTTCATAAATCTTGTCTAATGAATTGACCAAGGGTATTTTATAGTTCTTGAACCAATCTATTTATTTATTATTTTTAAAATGCTAACAAGAAAGTTCTTATTAGTAGCGTATGTATAAACACATATATATTGGATAACAGCCAACCGATTATTCAAGATTAATATTAGACTCGTTTCCCACCCATGGTTTACTGGTCTACTAGTATGATGTTTGTCCTCGTAAAAGTGGTGAGGGTTTAAATCATTGTAAATGTAAGGTTAGCCGGTTTTTAGTGTTAAAACTATTATTGTTAAAGAAATTCCTTTGTCCCTCAAATGCTTGTATTAGCATATTGTATATGTAATGCTAAAAACAAACTTATATAATATGATCTAATTAATCCTCCTTATTTAATATTTGTTGATAGAAAAAATAATAATAATTTTTTTTTTTCAGAATCTTTGTCTCTCCCACCGACAGTTGAATCAAGGGTGAACGAGGTTGACTTTCTTATGTCGTACGAGGATTTGGTTAAGAAAGGGAACTCAAATTTTGATTGGGTAAGACCCATCAATGAGTGGGATCCAATCACATTAAACTACACTTCTGGGACCACGTCATCACCTAAAGGAGTTGTGCATTCTCATCGTTCAATCTTTATCATAACCGTTGATTCACTTATGGACTGGTCCGTACCCAAGAACCCGGTTTATTTATGGACCTTGCCCATGTTCCACTCTAACGGGTGGAGCTTCACTTGGGGCATGGCGGCGGTTGGCGGCACCAACATTTGCCTTCATAAGTTCAATGCTGATGACATCTTTACCGCGGCAGGCTGCCATAAAGTCACCCACATGTGTGGCGCACCGGTTGTGCTCAATATGATAGCAAACTCGCCCAATGCTAAGTCATTGAAAAACCCGGTTCATTTCTTGACCGGTGGAGCCCCGCCGCCCTCGGCCGTGGTCCTACGGACGGAGTCGTTGGGTTTTGTTGTTAGTCATGGGTATGGTATGACGGAGGTGGCAGGGGTGGTGGTGTCGTGTGCGTGGAAAGAGAAATGGAACCGGTTGCCTGTGATCGACCGGGCGAGTTTGAAAGCTAGACAAGGAGTGAGAACCCTGGCGTTGACTGAGGTCAACGTGTTGGACCCTAAGTCAGGAATCACAGTGAAACACGATGGGTTGACTCAGGGTGAAATTGTGTTAAAAGGACCTTGTTTAATGTTGGGTTATTTAAAAGACTCGCAGGCCACGGCCATGTGCATGAAAGATGATGGGTGGTTGTACACGGGTGATGTTGGGGTGATACACCCGGATGGGTATCTAGAAATAAAAGATAGGTCAAAAGATGTGATTATAACCGGGGGTGAAAATGTGAGTAGTGTGGAGGTGGAATCCGTGTTGTACTCGAATCCTGCGGTGCATGAGGCCGCAGTGGTGGCTCGACGGGATAAGTTTTGGGGAGAAACACCATGCGCGTTTGTGAGTTTGATTGGAAAGGCAAATTCGGACGACATAATAAAGTTTTGTCGAGAGAGATTGCCGCATTATATGGTCCCAACGAGGGTGGTGTTCATGGAGGAGCTACCGAAGACGGCCACAGGAAAGATCAAGAAATTTTGGTTACGAGATATGGCAAACAATTTGTCACCACCAAAAGAAAGGAGTAGAATATAAGGGTTGATTTGGTTCATTTAAGATACTTTTTGTGTTTTGTGTTTTTTTTTTTTTTAAATTTTGGTATACATGTAATGTATTTTATACAAGACAAATACCTCCAATTGGTGACGGGTTTTAATAAGTTTGTTGTTTATTGTTTTTTTATCAAGTGACCCCAAACTTATCTTTTAACTATATGTTACATTTTTTTTCTTTGAACGACAAACATATTAGGTATGGTAATTGTACAAATAAAACAAGTTATAACCTATAAATGGGTTTTAATGTAAGAAGTGAAGAAGATAATTTAATTTAATTTTTTTCCATTTTATCAAGCATCTCTTTTAGTCCTACTTTCAAAAAAAAATTATATAATTACTTTAGTAGAGTAATTATAGTAATTAATCTAAAAACTCTAGAGTAATTACAATATTAGAGTAAATATAGAAAAAGAATTATTTTTTTTCTTTATTTAGAAAACATGTTTTAATAAATGAAAAAACAAAATTCCTCTTCACTTCATATGTTTAGTATGTTAAAACTCATTTTTATTTATTATTTATCCTAATAGAAAATATCACATACAGCTCCAGCAAGAAACAAGATCATGACGTACAAAAATAAGAAAGAGCAACGAAATAACACCAAGCATTCTATTCTAACAAGTTAAATCCGGTAATAGTTTTAAGAAAATATGTTACAGAATATTAAATCAAGTTTTAAGGGTGTTTCAATTAGGTCACTATAGAAAGTTTTGTTCCAATCAGATTGTTAAAATGTATTATTTTTTTTAAATCCTATATATTATGCCTAAATAGCATGTAATCGATCTTACATAGTATTTATTTAGTTTTTTTTATTATGATGACATAGCTTAAAATTTTCATCAATCTTATTTAGTTTTTTTTTATTATGATGACATAGCTTATCATTTTGAAAAACATCTTAATTTTTAAAAAATTTTGACATTAAAAGAAATAGATTTTTTTAAATTGTGGGATTTTTTTGGCAATTTTATGAAAACTTTGCAATATTTTTGCTGTTCTTTACTTTTTTTTTGCATTTTTTAGTTTTTATCGCAATTTTCAAAAGTATATTAAATTTTTTAATCTATGTTGGCATTTATACATATTGTAAACATATTAAAAAACAACTAAATAAAGGCTGTTGTGATGAACAACGTTCTATGTAGATAAAATATATATGATTAAAACATCAATGTAACTTTTCTGACCTGATTTAAATAAAAAAAAAATATGAGTAACCTAATTAGAATATTTCTAAAATTAGGTTACTATTTAACAAAGTTATCTTATTTTTTAATCCAAAATATATGTTACATCTACTATGAAAAAACTATTGACTCCGAATTTTACCACGACAACCTTTTTAAATAATTTATTATTTATGTTACTTGGTTGTAATGTTGGTGACATTAACTTATAAAATGAAATCATAAAAGGTATGTTCAAAGATTACAAAATGCATCTTTTCTAGTGTAAAAGTATAAAGTTGTATAATAAATGTGTTCGGTTCTACTAGGGGTGCTCCTGGATCGATTTTAATTGGTTTTGGCTTATTATCATAACCGAGATGTCGGTTAATGAATATCCATAACCATAATCGATCCGTCTTGATGGTTTTGGTTTTATATGTTATAGTGGGTCGGTTGTACGTCAACTAACCGTGAATTTGGGCTAGCTAAAAAGAAGTTAAAATAGTATAATTCGCATTATTTTGGTATGAACGTTTTGGCTTGAAAATTTTAACCATGGAATAATTTGTATTACACATTTCTATACAAGGTTGTAAAAATCCCGATTAATCACCGATTAATCAGTGATTAATCGCTAGTCCCCACTTTACTGATTAATTTTGGGCTAATCACTAAATTAATCGGTGGTGGTCCAGTGTTGTAAAAATCGCGATTAATCACCGATTAGTCTGACTAAATTGGTCCTTGTCGGAACTAAAAACCTCAAAATTAGGTCAAAAATGAATTCGAACGGGTCAAAACTGGAGCAAATCGATAAAATCAAATAAGTTCTTAGCTCAAAATTGGATGACAATCCATGATTTAGAACCAAAATCGATGAAACTCCAAAAACCCTAGTTGCGTCTGATGGTTCCGTACAATGAAAGAAGAAATGGGAGGAAAAAACAGGGTATGGTGAATGATGAAGGTGATTACGGTTATTTAAGTTCAAATATTTTAATATTTAACCCCCATCCATATTCACTAGTTTATATTTGGCCCCTAAACTTCAAAATGTATACATATAAGGTATAAAATTAACATTATATATGTATAAATTTAGAAAAATATATATATAAATCCAATCCGATTAATCCCGATTAATCCTGATTAATCCCGATTAATCCCTAGTCGGTACCCCCACCGGCCAACTAGCGCCTAGCGAGTTCTACAACCTTGTTTCTATATATTAGTATACTATATTATTGCCCGCGTGGACACACGGTTCAATAAATACTAATATTTTGAATTTTAAACTTTATTGAATAAAAATAAATCTACACATGCATTAACAAAAAGTTATATATTCATATAAGAAAAATAAAATATGAATGTAATCAATAGTTAAAATAAAATTCATAAGTCAGAAAAAACAGCAACATATAATTCAAATACCATTTAAAATTTTAGATAATGGTGTTCGTTCCAGAATACATAAAAAAGGAAAAAAATTCAATATAAGTTGAATTATTAAATTAAAAAAAATGTGGATTAAAGTTTAAATTACTTTTTTTACATTAACTTACTAGTTAAAGTATCACTTTTCGATGAATGTTTAGATACGTATCCTGTTTATATTTGAGGAAATAAAAAATAAATAATCCAACTTGAAATAAAAAAGGTATGAGCAAATATATTAAGAAAACTAATTGAAGGCAATAATCTAATTCGAGTCAAAGTCAACTGCCACAAACAACTTGCTGAAAAAATTAAAATGACATTTTGAGTTATTAGACCAAATGCAAATGAGCTAATTTTACTACATATGACTTAAGAAAAAAATTTTATTGTAGGAAGAAATGAGTGTAATATCGGCTTTATATATGCAAGTTTTATGCATTATTTAAATATATTAGGAAATCTATAATTGAAAGATAATAAGTATGTGTAATGTTACCATTATTAACTTAAATTCAAAATTTTAATTTTTTTAAAAGATTAAGATCATTCAAAATTTTGAATTAACTGTTTTAGTTAAGTATAACTTTACCATTATTATCTTAAATTCAAATTTTTATTTTTTATGATATTAACCAAAATTCAAAAACTAAAATTATATATGTTAAAATTTGAAATTAAATAGTTAAATGGAACATTTAATATTCGAGTATTTTTAAAGTGTAATGGATATCTATAATTTCAAATTATAGTATTTAAAATTTGAATATTAACTTTTAACTAATTTAAGAAATTTGTAACTGAAATTATTAATTGTTCAATTTTAAATATATTAGAAAATATTTAATTTAAAAGTAATAAGTAGGTGTAATTATTACCATTATTAGTTAAATTCAATATTTTGACTTTTTAAAACAATTCAAGTCATTCAAAAATTCAAATTAATTGTAATAAATGTATTAACTAATTATAATTGTTACCATTATTATCTTAAATTCAATTTTTTTATTCTTTACTAGTTGATTACCCCGGGAGTGTCCCGGGGTTGAAAATTTTAATATGACTTAATAAAAATGATAAAAGTAGAAATCATATCAATCGTAAACTCAGTCATACGGATCATTAATTCTCATTTGCGTTCACTGACCTGAACCTTGAAACAAATGTGGCGATTCATAGCTCACTTAAGCAGTAACAATACACAATTCGTATACTAATAATAAATAATCTATCAACCCATCAATTAAATACCATAGCAGCAAAACCGCTTCGAACCGTAACTCGTTTTGAATGAGTTCTTAAAATAACGTTCCATAGTCGGGTATCCCATGAACCGACTACCCAGATCAGATCCAAATCAAGACCGTATGCACACAAACATACCAACATACCATGCGAAACTTTTTGGAATACAATCACCATTATGAAACAATTACTTGAAGCTTACTAACATCACCACCACGTAACTCTGTACATCATCAAAATTCCATGCAACTTATAATCTATCTTCTTCACCATAACTACTCCATCATGTCACTACAACATGCATTTCCATATTCCCTTCAAAGTATCCACGCACACATATGAGCTTTATATTCTTATCTCCATCAAATCAATATTACCATCTTCATCCTATGCGCAACCAAACCGAACCATCATACCAAATCACATGGCATAATATTCCCACAAAACAGAAATGCAAAGCACATAAACCACCGATCTCACCATCACCACTCCGTCGACTTCCACCGTCAAGCCAAACATCATCATCGTACGCCATCACTCAGTCTCCATCTCCGATTAACTATCACCATGACCACTGTTACAAACTTAAACATGATACCAGATAACTCAAATCACTTTATTAATCAAAAGAATCAAAACACTTTTACAAAGAATCAAAAACTCTCAATAGATCTAACAAATCTCTCAGAATCTGAACTCACTCAACCAACCTCTCAATACCTATCAAACAGATTTACAAAGAGATCTTCTAAACCAAATACAAGATGTATATGGTTGTACAACTGAAACCCTAATCTGATTTAGACGAAAGAGAGAAAAAATTATACGTAAACGATGAGTGAGCTAACCCTAGCTCAGAGAAAATAACAATCTATTTATAGATGCTTTGGAACATTCTAAAGAGAAAACACAAACGAATCAATGAGAGTCGTTTGATATGATCACACGGATTGTGATCTAACGGCTTATAATACTCCTCAAGTTGGACCGGATCCTTCTTTATAATACATGTGGGCTAAAGGCCAACACATTCTTCAGAAGCCCATTCTGTTATCTACAAGCCCACGATCAATCTACAAGACCACGATCAATCCAATCCTAGCCCATGATCAATCCAGCATCCATGCATCTTAACCAGACTACCTTACACTTAACAAATATTAACATAAGTAGTATACAATCAAAATTAATCAAAATACTAAAAGAGTTGGAAAGATTCACTTGTTATGATTAATATTTCAACACCCCCCCCCCCCCCCCCCTCAACTCTTTTATTCAAATGGGTCAAAGAATATGAAACATCTACCAGGAGTTACCCAAATGGGTCATACAAACAAAGATGTTTACACATTTCTTCATGAGCAGCAGCAAACAATCCTTTTGTAAATAAATCTGCAACTTGATCCTTTGTATCAATAGTCACAGTCTTAACCACACCTTTTAAAATTTGATCTCTAAGAAAATAGAGATCTAATTCAAAGTGTTTAGTTTTGTCATAAAACACCGGATTAGCAGCTATTGAAATGGCTGCATTGTTATCACAAAATATTTCCACAAGTGTTTTCACCTACACATTCAACTCTTCAAGTAAATTTTTAAGCCACATCACTTCACAAGCAACAGAACACATAGCACGATATTCAGCCTCAGCTGATGACCTTGAAACTGTTCACTGTTTTTTGCTTTTCCATGAGACTAAATTATCTCCCAGAAAAACACAAAAACCAGTAACAGATTTCCTGGTTTTAGTACACTTTCCCCAATCAGAGTCTGAAAAAGCTTTCAGATTAAACTGATCACTTTTCCTAAACTCAATCCCTCTTCCTGGGGATAGTTTCAAGTATCTTAACAACTTAAAGGCTATCTTAACATGACCATTAAAAGGATAGTGCATGAACTGACTCAAGTAATGTACAGCATAAGAGATGTCAGGTCTTGTATGAGCAAGATAAATTAATTTACCAATTAATTGTTGATAAGCAGTAATGTTCTCAACATTTTTAGACTCATTCTCAGAAAATGATGTTAACACATGATTTTGTTCAATAGGGACATTTACAGGCTTACAGGCTAACATTCCATATTCTGACAATAAATCTGTGCAATATTTTCTTTGAGTCAAAACAAGATTATCTTTATTTCTAATAACTTCAATTCCCAAAAAATATTGAAGTTTTCCTAAATCCTTTATCATGAATTTAGACTTAAGAATCAACTTAAGTTTCTCAATTTCATCAATAGAGTTACCAGTTGCAACAATGTCATCAACATATACTAGAAGAACAATGAACACAGAATTAGAATTTTTAAAAAACATAGAATGATCACATTTGCTTCTTTGAAAACCAAATTCAAACAAATTATTCACAAGTTTTTTCATTCCACATTCTAGGGGCCTGTTTTAGGCCATATAGAGACTTTTTTAGTCTACATACTTTATTGTCTTCACTGTTACAATAACCCTCAGGAAGTTTCATATAAACTTCCTCATTTAAATCTCCATATAAAAAAGCATTGTTTATATCACTACTAGAAAAAAGCCCTTTCTTGACACGCATTGCGTGTCAAGAAAGGGGTCTAATGACAGGGAAAAGAATGTCAAGGATGGCGGTGTCATAAATTAAACATGACATATTTTTGCTTGTCATCTGTTTATGACACACATTTATGACAACATTTATTGACGCGCGTTATGACACTTTTTAATGACACATTTTTATGACAGAATTTTATGACGTTCTTTGCGTGTCATAATTTTTTAATCTAAAAAAAATTCCTGTAAAATTACATATTTACCCTCCTGGATTTATTGCCATTTTATTATATGCAAAATAATTAGCAAACTAATAACAAAAACACCATTTCATTATATAATCCATATTTATCTAATTACAAACTAATCCGAGACAACGTTTAACGTTTACAAAAATATATTGTATCGACATTACAATGCCTTCAAACAAGTTTCGATCATTTGAAAATAAATGTCGCGACATAGCCTAACCATTCTTCGCGTACGACATCCATGTCCTCATCCCCGTAATGATCCGCTCCTCCCCCAACCTGAGACAACAATAAAATTAATACATTAGTCGAGGTCGGCCAATTATTTTACATAAATCATAACGCATCGCTACGTTTATTTTGCCTTAACTTACATTGCCCAATATTTCGACTCCTCCTTGCACTATCTCTTTCATGAATTTCTATTTCATGATTTTCATGACATAAAAAACTGACATGGACACTACACATTAAAAAAATAAGCAAAATATTAAACTCAAAGAGCATAGGGAGCAGGGCAGAGAGCACGAATTGCCTTAAAGTTTAAGATAACAAATATCTCAGCAAATGAAAACTGCACTATACCATAACAAATATCTCAGCAAGCTCATTAAATGAAATCACATGAGGGCAGATTACTAGCTTAAATCTAAATCAAGAAACCTACTGACTACTATTCTTTGCATAATATATTTCAAATAGAATGAACTTCTCTAACAATGGCACACAATAATGGCTACAAAGATCTAAACTCGTAGCAAAACGAAAACAAACGACCAGTAATCGAACACCCAAAACCATGGTGTAATATTAATTTAGTCCAATACAAAGGACATACAAAGGGTTCATAGTTACAACTATGACCCGTTTACAGATTAATGGGTTATGTTAGCTTTCACATATCTCCAACGGATTACATTTGTATTCAAATTTCAAATGCATATTATAACCTCCTCAAACAGACAATTACTTCATAATGTACTTATAAAACAACAAAAAATGAAAGAATTTGCAAATCAAACCACACTTTTATCAGATGTGGAACAAGAAATTAAAATAGTTTCAACAAACAGTAGTACCTTGTTTTGAAGCTGCACATTGGATGAATTGGTTGCAACAACATGCAAGCCAAGGCAATTTTCTTGAGCATATGGTCACAGCCTTATATAAACAGTTACTTTTTTAAACATCATTGGGTCTTTCCATTCTTTTTTGCAAATGTAGGCTCATCCAGAAGTTTATGCTTGGTCTTTTTAAAACATTAAACTACATTATCATATTATTTTGATTTGGACAAAGTAAGCTACCATATAAGTAGGTCTAGTTGTCCAACACTTGTTGTTAATATACATAACCATCTTGATTTGTACACCTAATTGTCCAGCATTCATTCTAAAATCATGTAGTGAAATTGAGACCGGTCGACTTCGGAAGTTCCTTTGAAGACCAAATGTTATAGTAATAACTATTAAACAACCATTATTGCAAGATGTTCATATTACGAGTAATTTATTGTAAACCAATGCTGATTTTAAATGAGTTTTACATTAACACTTTTAATCTAATGATGGACTATGAAAGATCAGTGAGTTAGAAAGCTTGCACCTGCTTAGAGTTATACTTTAAGAGAAATCAGCCCTCTAGGAGTCCCTCTCGGCTGTTGCCCACTCACTTTACATGAAAACGAAATAGAGAAAACACGAACCATCATAATCGAAAATCAACAATCAACATAAAAATCGACATGAAATTACTTTCCATGATTCTTACCTTATGTCACACCATCCTCCAGCATCAGAACCGGAATCAGATCCGAAAGTTTATGTAACCACAACTTCATTAATAGCAGCTAGAAGTTTCATAAAAATACTAAACAAAAAAACTTAATGGAATCAGAACATATTTGATAATTTTTAATAAGCTAAAGAAACTAAAATATAATTATCTACAGGAAACAGTTTCAAGTAATTTACTAATGGTTCAAGTTAGGACACCATGCCGGTTCGTTTGAGCATTATCCTCCCACTTATCTTGGACAAATTACCACAATAAAAATATAAAGAACATAAAAACACTAGTCCTGAAGGGTAAATAGGAATATAAAAACAAAGAATAAAACCTTCATTACTGCCAGAAGCATGGTCAAGCAGCTATAAGTTACATGTGTACGTAATTCTGCAGTTGCTCGAGCAAAGTTACTTTAAGCTGTTTTGTATCCGACAACGACCGCTGTTTCGAAATCGTTCTGTTTAAGATCAAACCCTTTTGAAAAACTCCTTTGCACATCATCAATGACTAAAGCTGGAGCTTCCCCCTAAATTCTTAAAAAGCCCAACAGCATGTAAACAACTTTAAAAAATAAAAAACTATCAATCATGATATTATCAGAACACTCCTGATATAGAATTTCACTCACCATTAAAACAATATCTTCAACAGACTATAGATGCAGCCTGATGATAAGAACAAACTATCAAAATCTAAACAGTTTAACAAAATGCATATCCAAATTCAAGATCTTTCACCAATAATATTTTTATTAATCAAGAGACTGCATTTATGCAAACATACAAACATGTAACAATGAACTTAATAAAAGCATACAACAATGTAAAAATTGTAACTTGCACATCTAAAAGATTAATCTAAACATAAAAAACCAAAACCCAGATATTATGTAACATGCCTGCTCATTAGAACAAACGCTTTTTTATCCTAACAAGGACAGATATAATGTGCGGATATTATTATTTTTGCAAAGCTATATATTTACAAGTATTAATAATACAATACCTTTAGATGTTATACATGAAAAGATTATAAGATTCAGATATAAAAGGTTGCAAGTACTTATGCATCAACACATATAATAGAGTGTAGTCAGTAACACATTTAATCTAATCACAACTTTGTAACTAGTCGAGCTGATACTGTCCCAGTTCCAGCACCGTATCGTAATAAACCAAAACAATACCCCCCCCCCCCCCCCAGTTCTGAACATGTTGGATCCCCGCGCGGTGAGAAACCACCTAGTTACAATTAAAAAAACCATGTACGAGTTCATGTCAGAAACCAAAGTATAGATCTTCATAATCCAGCAACCCTAAGCTCTTTACATTTCAGAAATAGTAACAATCAAGCAATATTAGAACTTAATAAACCTAAGCTCTATACTATTAAGCAATAATAACAGCTAAACAATGGTTTAACCAAATAGATACATGTTAATAATCGAGCTTCAATGGTGAAATCACACAATAAAAAAACAATACGCTCTCAACTGAATTAGGTTTACCTTCACAAGCTTCGACAAGAGTAACAGAGCTTCAATGGTGATGTACAGAGCTTTGATGGTGATGTATAGAGCTTCGATGGTGTTAAACTGACGATAATGGTGTTCATTAGGGCTTTCTTCAAGCGACGATAATGGCGTTCGTTAGGTGATGTACAGAGCTTCGATGTACGATAATGGTGATGTACACCGACAATAATAGCGTTCGTTAGGTTATTCTCTTCTCTTCTCTATCCCACGATTGATTTCTGATTGTGATGTACTGTGTGTTTTGAGGGAATGGGGATTGTGTGTTTCGAGGGAATGAGAGCAGATGTTTTGTTGAGAGAGGGGGGGGGAGGGTCTATGGGAAGGAGAGCAGGAGAGTAGAGGGAATTTGAAATTTTCGTGACATAAAACCATGACACTCAAGTTTGTTTAACGTCATCTTTTTAAATTTATGACGGAAAAGTATTGACACGCAGAAAAAAGCGTCTACAGTTTATTAGTTTTTATCAAAGATGACATTTTTTTATGACATACACTTTTTCATGTCATCAAATAGGTGTATGTCATAAAAAGAATGTCAAGAAAGGGTAATTTTCTAGTAGTGTATCTAATTGATATAATTCCCAATTATTATAAACCGCTAAAGAGATAACACACCTTACAGTAACAATTTTAACCACAGGAGCAAATGTCTCATCAAAATCAATTCCCTCTTTTTGACTATAACCTTTAGCAACTAACCTAGCTTTAAACCTTTCTATTTCACCATTAGACTTATATTTAATTTTATAAATCCATTTACACCCTACAATATTTTTATTTTTGGGTGTATCTACAATTGTCCATGTGTCATTTCTATTTAAGGCTTCAAGTTCATTATTCATAGCCTGAACCCATTCAGGACTTTTTGAAGCCTCAAAATAGTTTCTAGGTTCATGACTTTTGGACAATGTAGAGGCAAAACATTTAGATTCAAAAGGTAAGTTTGCAAAATTAACTGATTTTTCAATGCCATATTTGACCTTTCCTTCAACCACATATTCACTAAACCTTGAAGGAAGAACAGAACTCCTAGTTGATTTTCTAACACTGCTGACACCAACAGACTCATAAGTATCACCCTCAGAGCTGTTTTGGTTATCATATGTAGTAGTCACATGATCTGCCTTATCAGAGTCACTAACTCCTTTGTTTGACTGTTGATTACCAACCAAGTCATGAACAAAGGTTTGACTTTCTGATTGCTGATTTCCATGTGTTCCTACATCTAACCTACCTTGCCCCTTTCCATCATCATTGGGCTCATTTACTTCAAAAACATTTTGAGAGTTTGTGTTTTCATAACTGTCAAAAAAATTTTAACTGTTTATTTGTTTTTCAGGATTTGAATCAAAGTTATCAAAAAAAATTTGTTCTTTGAAAGGAAAACAATTTTCAAAAAACTTAACATCTCTTGAATATCCAATTGTTTTACTATCTAGACTAAAAACTTTGTAACCTTTTTTCTCATTTGAATATCCTATAAAAACACATTTTTCAGCTTTACTATTAAATTTATCAGAGTCATTTAAAATTGTACAGAAACACAGACAACCAAACATTTTTAAATGTTCAAGAAAGGGTTCAAAACCATATAGCAACTCATAAGGGGTCTTTCCTTTTAGCACACCAGAAGGAGTCCTATTAATCAAATAAGCAGCAGTCAAAACACACTCAGTCCAAAACCTAATAGGAATATTACTCTGAAACAACAGAGCTCTAGCAACATTCAAAAGATGCCTATGCTTCCTTTCAACAACTCCATTTTGTTGAGGAGTATAGGCACAAGTTGTTTGATGTATTATTCCCTTTTCCTTACAAAACCTTGACATTTGATTATTAACAAATTCAAGACCATTATCACTTCTAAAACACTTAATATGTCACTACAAGAAAATGAAGCTAATGCAACCCCAGTAAAATGTTGCATTAGGCCTTGAAAAGGTTGCGTTAGGCCTAATGCAACCTTTTATCAAGGGTTGCATTAGGTGAAGTTGCATTAGACCTAATGCAACTTTTTTTATAGATAATGCAACCTTTTTTTAAAGGGTTGCATTTAGTTTTAAAATGCAACCTTTTATAATGCAACTTTTTTATATGCTAATGCAACCTTTTTACTTTAAAATGCAACTTTTTATTACTCAAATGCTACACTTTCTATCTCAAACGCAACCTTTTCAGAAGCAAAATGCAACCTTTTTTATATCAAATGCAACCTCTTTTAAAGTCAAATGCAACTCTAGCATCATTGTTTGAGATACAAAAGTCTCTATTAATATGCATTGGTGTCTCAATTACACCAACACGATAATAACATAAATATAATAAATGCCTGTATGGTAATTTAGCATTTGTCCAGACTCAAAATAACAATGTAATTGATACAAATTTTCAATTACCATGGTAAAATGTCAAAACCGTTCTACCTATCTCTTAATATCCACAAATACTCCAATAGGTAGCTTGTTCATAATACTTCGCATAGCTCAGCTTAGAAATACAATCTAGTTTATTCGTTCTTTGAACATTCTGAGCGTCAAGATCCAAGTCATCTCCATGCTCCAACACAAATTATAACAAAAGTAAGCCTTAGCACATGCAACAACAGTAGTCCCATTCCAGGCTATGTGGTCTCTGCAAAATTGAAATTCAAATTGATGTTATACAAGGAGCATGTTTATATGGGAGTATGCAAGGAGTGAAGTTCGTATCTTACAAAAGCATAACATGCATTATACTCTGTTGATGATTGTATAGTAGAAACACCTCTAACACCCTATTAGGCTATTAGCCCTCTCTATAAAAAAGAAAAACTATTAAAAGCAAAATAGAAAATTTTCATTAAAAATCAAAAGAAGATGTAATTAACAGTTATTTTTAATCAAACCAAAAGAGATGTAAACCATGAAATTCTAAATGGGAATGCTTTGGACTGATGAAAACATACCATTAATACCCAATGGTGAAAAGATATTTTGATAACAAACCCAAAAGATGCTTCAAGATCCCCTGCAACATATCAGCAATAATCGAGTAAATTACTGATCACAACATATTAATTAATTAATTCATATCGCTAGTTTTGTGTTTAGACTTAAAAGAGAAGCTAGTGGAGTTTTCAGTAGATGTGTCATCTTTGGGCAATAGCCATTGTTTGATGTTGAAGGGATGTGAGGTGTTCGAGTCCCACTGAAGATTCCTATTTATGAAATCATTGTATGTGGAGTCGAGTAAGAGAAGAGAAAAGGCCAGACGAAAGACCTATGCGTACCAGTTTAGATAAGTTTCCTTCAATACAAAGGTCAAAATGTTCATATGCAACCTAATGGTATCTTTCTATAGTTTCAATATTACAAAACTCACAATGTTCATTTGCAACCTAATGTATTTTTTCGTTTATACTAATGTCAAATATAAGTTGAAGTATATTATGAAATAAAGAATCACAACACTGAAAGAAAGGTAAATGACATGTTCATGTACATAATGGAGATGCATGAAGCATCCTGTAAACAGTGGCGGATCCAGGGATTTTATTCACTAGGTTCCTTTTTTCGGCTTGGTACAAGGGTTCGAGTCGGATTGACGGTTCAGGTCGGTATATAGGCGGTTCAGGTTTAAACATGTTAAAATTTAACATCCCTAAAATTATTCAACCGTAAAACAGACTAGATTCACACTTTCAGTTTCAGTTGGTTAAATCATCTCAATTAATTTATTCCTAAATCAATCTACAAATTTAGTTACCTAAATGCCTAATAAATACACAAATCAACTTATGGACTTAAGCATATAAGCAATCAAATAAAGCAAATAACTTGTTAAAAGTCGAAGTGTTACTAACCTGTTAAATAAAGAACCTTAGAAGCACAACTGATACAGCCTTGATTCAATCAACATGTGAATGGAACAATCAACAGGTTCACAGTTCTAACCGAGTTGAAACATAAGAGCGCCTTCGTGCATAACATATCTCTCTGACAAGTTCCAAAATCATAAGTTTAAACAAGTATCTTCACAAATATGTCATTCATGGTACACAAAAAACATGAAAAGGTAGAAAAGAAATTACCAAATCACAGTGTTTAGACCAGGGCATAGCCCCCCACATGTCACAATACAAGCATGAACATCATCTGATTTAAAGTACACCTGAAAAAAATTAAATGAATAGCATCATTCAATATATAACATATAGATTAGAGATTATTTATAAATAGTTGACTGATGAGAATTCTTTTTACCTTTTGGCGGGGTCCTGCACGTCGAAAATGTATGCCTCTAGGACTGTTGGCATGAACAATAATCTGTATAAATGGAAACATATTATTAGGATCAGTAATCACACAAAAACAAAGGGTAAATGTCATTAGGTTTCATTAACTATTGTGTGTTTACGAAAGGGAAACTAACTTTTTATTTCAGAAAACCATAGTTATCTACAAGATAAAATAAATATAAAAAAAATTGTAAAAAAATCATCAAAAAACACTAGTTCCAAAAGCATACCTTATCCAGTTGGGTTTTACCCTAGATTTGAACTAAAAACATTACAAGCCAAAAATTTAAACGCATGAAGAAGGAATCGAACCTGGAACCTTGTGAACGTGAGGGCGGGTTTCAGCCACTACACCATCTCCAACTTTTAGTAATGGGTTCCTAAATCATTTTTCTTATGGGTTCCTTTCTATTTTTCTATATACGTTAACACTAAAAATTACAAACCGACTGGGTTCCCGGGAACCCACCCGAATACACCTTGATCCGCCCCTGCCTGTAAGACTATCACAATGAAAAAGTCAGTTAATAACATGAAAATTGCAAAATATATGATCTATTTTGCTACAATATAATTGAGTTAATCTGGATTCTTTACTTTTGTAGCACATTACAAAGCAACATTATGCCTACAAAGCATGAAAGTTTCAATAATCAAATGATAAAAACTAATAATCAAAGCTGACCCCTTCTGACCCAAACTAAAATGGCACGTTTTCTTTAAAAACATTTCATTAAGAATGGTGTTCAGCAATAACAGCAACTGCAATCAAGAGATGATACTTAATGCATAAAAATAGGTATCAAAATCACTAAATCGGAAAAAGTTAAACATCAACGAATGGAACTAGTTAACCAATATTGAGAGGAAGGGAAGCAATACATATCTTTGACAGAAACTCATTCATAAATCGACAGGGAAAAAAGGAAAATAACTCTTCTTTACTCACAACAACAGAACATAGAAATCCAAAAAGCAAATATATCAAGAAAATGAACTATTAAACTCATCAAATGCACAACTTTAACGCTTATTGTTTAATTGTCATCTTCCTCCTCTTACAAAAAAACATTCCTTTATATTTGGTTGCATTACACCTTGTTTACTTACTGATAAGTTAATAAGTCTTTTCATGAATCAATCAAATGGTTTGAGAAAGCCTTATTGACTATTTAACAAATTTGTTATTTTCAGCTAATTCATGTTTAATTGGGGATTTCTTTACATAGAGTAAAAAATACCATATAATATACAACTATACAAGAAATAAAATACAACCCAATCACCCAATAATAAACTAACACTAGTAACTAGACAAACTAAAGTGCAACAGACCAATATAGCATTAATGTTAAAGGTGTGTGTGCAAACCTTCTTCATCACTATTTTGAATTATATCAACACTTAAGATGTTAAATATTATTACATAACTACGCTAATATAAAAGTGATCCAAAATATATACAATGATTTAGACACTTGAACTTTTGAGATTTTAAATTTTTAATTAACTTACACAATTTCAAACTCTCAAGTTATCAGAATAATAGCATATTAGCATACACATGTTACCATAAATATGCTATTGAACACCAAGCATAATAGATCTATCAAGACGACAAGACCTAAGAACCTAAATAAATGCATATGTAGTTTGCATTCAAACAACAACAGAAGTCTGACACAAGCATTTCATCAAGCTGTTGATAGGCACATATTATATGCAATATAGATCTCATTGAGACATTTCATCAAACATGTGGAGTACATGACTAAATCTTTAATAAAACATATAAAGATTCAGCACCAATAACTACCATCACAACATCCCATTTACGCAGAATACAACATTTAATGTAACAAAATAAACCACTACATATATATTATAGTGAGCGTTTACCTGCATAATAAGGGTCGTAAAATGAAAGATCAATCATTACCGGATAATACTAAGGGTCGCTGATGACGTGGGTCCTAAAACGACAGTGTTTAATCCCCTCGTCGAAAAGATAAGTAAAATTGAGTTGATTAGGAGGTGGCCTGACTTACTGGAGCTGATATAGGGCAGCGTACCTGCCATGCCGAAGCCTCAGGGCAAAAAGCAAACAGTAAAAACCTTGGAAATGACAAAAGTGGGTTTTGGCTTATTATCATTGCAAGAAACAAAACATCACACAGCTCCATGACTTGCATTGGAAATGATAAAAGCTGAAAGCACCCAAAAAGGGCAAAGTCTCACTGCAGGGAACCGATAGAGGGTCAAACACAACCAGGTATGGAAAGGAGGCTACACTGAGGGAGCTCCTGGGCAGAATCTCATTGCCTATATAAGGAGACTCTTGGGTAGACATTCCACACACACTTCTTACTCATTCTCTCTACTCTACTACTCTCTATTTCATTATTCCCAACTCCAAAAGAATAAATACTTATTCTCACGCCGGAGTCCAAACGCAGGAGGCCCCCTCCTGCGTTAAGGCTAACGGTGTCTGCTACCCTTGTGAAGGTCCTTCCAGGAGCTCGAAGACCCCCAATCCTTCAACTAAATCCAAACCTAAAGCTAAAACTAAACTTAAACCCTAAGTTCCAATATAACATACCTTTAACCTGTAATCCTAAACATCTCCTAACCTAATACCGGTCATTTTCCTTGTTGTAGCAACAAGTGGCGCCCACCGTGGGGCTGTCGCTACTTTGAACAAAGCTGTTGAGAGTTTCTACAGTCCCATTTGTTCCTAAGTAACCTCCTTTTGTGATGACTGGTGGAGATAACCGCCTAGGAGGGGGTCATTCAGAAACTCCAGCCAATAGTCACACCTCAGGTGACGCTTCTGGCCATGAAACACCTGGAACGGACGGACAACAAGTCGAACCGTCTCTAGGAGACATGCTCAACTACCAAACGCCGCCGTCCTCAAGGGCTGTTAACTCGTCTCCTAGAGACGACATGTTGTTCCCAGTTGAACGAATGGATATCACCCCGGAGGGAGTACGAAGAAACTTCTTGCAACTCCGAGACCTCCTGAACGGTTACGTACGAGAGGAAAGGTCCAGAGGAGTTAGGGTCAGGTTGTCTTACGACGAAGAACCTGTTGTCACCCTCTCACCTGTCCCTCCGTTGCTGGGAACCACTACTTCCCCAGCAACCCAACGTGCCAACACAAATCCTCACACAAATCCCCACCCATACCCGAACAGTCAGGGAGGCATTTACTCAGGAGGAGGAGGTCCTAACAACTCTGTGCTCTCCCCGGGGACCTCAACACTACTCCCTTATGAAGAAGCTTTGAGGTCATTACCTCTGGCCAGTAGGGCTGTGGCTGCCTCCCTCGCGGCAGCAGGAAGTCTTGCTGGAGGATCTGTTATTCCTCCAGAAACGGTGTATCCCAGCTACTCACAGCCTCAATACTCGCCCTATGTACCCCTTACTTCCCCACATGGCCGGGAGGGTATCCTTGGCAGTACCCTCCGCCTCTAAACCAAATGCCTGTAACCTCCCTTGCGGGAGGGCAGAGTCTGGGGATCTCTCAACCCATGGTTCAAACCTCTACGGCCGAAACAAGAGGTGAGGCTATACCTTCAGAGCCGTACCGACCCAAGTCGTTAGAATGCTTCGCTGAACACATCGCTCATTTTGATTTCCCCAACAAGATCAAAATGCCAGCCAATGTGAAAACATATGACGGTACGGAGGACCCTGATGACCACTTAAACGTCTTCTCTGAGAGCAACTACTGTTGAAAAGTGAAACAACGCCGAGTGCTGCCACATGTTCATGCAAACCCTGGTGGGACCAGCTCGTCTGTGGTTCTGTGGGTTACCAGCTCGAAGCATTTCCTCCTTCGATGATTTGAGGAAGAGTTTTGTTTCAAACTTTAACCCCCTGAGGAAATGCACCAAGGATGCTGCCATACTGCACCATATCCAACAGGGGGAGCATGAAAACCTCCGCAGCTTCATTGAAAGATATAAAAGGGAAGGTCTGCAGTATAGTGGTGCTACCGAGAAGATCCGAGTGTCAGGATTTATGGGGGCCATACGTCCCAAAAAGTTGTTAAGAAGGTTCCATGAAGACGTTCCCCAAACCATGGAGGAAGCATTTGAAAGGGCTGAAGCCTTCCTCCGGGGAGAAGAAGCGTTAACTCGGCAAGACACTAGGAAGAGGTGTAGATGCACGTATTGCGACTAGTGATTGGATTTACAAGTTAACATGTGTTAAGAGATGCTGATGGGTTGAATGTGAAAACAGACTGGGCGAATGTAAGTAAAAGTGGGCGAAGGTAGATGAAAATGGGCGAATGAAGAATGGACCTGATCAGAAGATATACGTTCGTACCCTGTAGTGGGCGAATGTGGAAGAATTCCACATTCGACCATTCTAAAGGGGCGAACGTGCAGAGTCTATAAATAGAATTTGTGTATTTGTGATTTATAGTGAGTTTCAGTTAGAGTGTGTGATAAGGTCAGGTTCTAGGTGAGATTGTGAAAGTCTGTGTATTGATTAGATTAACTAGTGATCACATTGTAACAAGTTTTTATAAAGGTTAATCTATGAAAAAGCTTTGAAAATGATGTTGATTGTGTTTTGATTAGAGTTTTATCAGTTTGTTCAGAACTAGGGTTTCCGCACCTGGTTTTGTGACTTGTATGATCA
The DNA here is from genome assembly GCA_032199755.1 of Ambrosia artemisiifolia. Taxonomy (NCBI): domain Eukaryota; kingdom Viridiplantae; phylum Streptophyta; class Magnoliopsida; order Asterales; family Asteraceae; genus Ambrosia; species Ambrosia artemisiifolia. The sequence continues at coordinate 38,333,405 of CM063512.1, forward strand.
ATTAATCCTGTTTTAGTCAAAATCTTTCGCTCACAAAGTGGTATCAGAGCCATACGGATCATACAACAACAAATTTGATAAACTCAGAGCTGATTTGGACCTAATTTTGATCAAAATACATCTGTTTTTGAATGAAAATGGTTTTTGAGTGTTTTTGATTGATTTGAAGTTGATTTTGTGGATAAAATCTAAAATTCCAAGAATTAAAGTTGTTCCAAATTAATTCCGAATCAAAACCTGATTAAGATCATTCAAATCCACAAACTTTTGAAAATCAGAGATCAAAATAACCGTTTTTCAGTGTGTAACCGTTTTTCAAACCTGAAATGGGCGAACCTGGAACATAGTGGGCGAACCTGACTTGTTTTGGGCGAACGTGAGTCGTTTTTGGTCGAACCTGAGTTATTTCTGGGCGAACCTGGAATTTCTTGGTTGAATTTTTCACTTTCGGGTACAATTTTCCACATTCGATTGATCGGGCGGGCGAACGTGGAAAATTACTGGTCGAACCTAGAATATTCTGGGCGAAAGTGGAAAAGTGTTAGGGTGTTTTACATTCTGGTGAAGTTTTACATTCGGGTGAATACTGTTTGGGCGAACTTGAATCAGAAAGGGACGAAAGTAGACAAGAACGGGCGAACCTAGAACTGATTTTGGAAAAATTTTCTAAGTGTTGAATTTTTCGAAGTTCGTGATCATGTGGAATTTTCCGACTACCCCGAGACCAGCAACGACACAACCACAACAGCAAGTGATGGACCCATGGACGGTGGCAGCACAAAAGACGAGCACACAGTCTTCGCAACCGATTAACTACATGGCGATGACTAGCTCGATGCCTCAAAGTGTAGCACCTCCAGCACCACAACCTAACTACTGGGGAGTAGCAGCAGCGGTGGTAAACACTCAAACTACAAATGCTATTTCCACACTGATTAATGACTTATCTTCAGGTAGCGGGAATCGGCCACCTAAGCTCATGGAGATACAAGAATATAATCAGTGGCAGAACAAATTCAAGATTCACTTGGAAGGCATGGGAGTGGAGGGTGCAGAGGCATGGAGTATGATTGCTAGAGGTTACACAGCACCAGTCTTGGAGAATACAGGTGAACCAGTTCCATTGGAGAGTATGTCTGAAGATGAGAAAAAGAAGTTTGCTGTGGAGAAGAAAGCCTTTTCCCAATTGACTCAGGCAATCACAAATGATCTGTTGCATCAATTTGGGACTTGCACCACGTCTAAGCAATTGTGGGATGTGCTTAAAAGGAGGCATGATGGGAATGAGAAGACTAGAAGCTTAAGGATGGATGAATTACGAAAGGAGTTTGAGAATTTTTCTTATATTGGCAATGAAACTTTAAAAGAATTAACTCCTAGATATAGTCATTTGCTAACTGAATTGTCAAGTTATGGTATACAGATTCCTATGAAAGCTTTGGTGGATAAGTTTGTAGATGCTCTACCACCTTACTGGGATCAGCATGTGGAAGTCCTCAGGGAGAAGGATGCATACCAATACTGGACTATTCAAGAGTTTATACAGAAGCTGGAAAACAAAGAAATGGAAGAGAAGAGGAAAGCTAGAAGATCACAGATTCCACAGAATCCTAGTTTATATTTTGGAGGCACTTCAGTTCCTGTTAATAACTCAAGTTCAGGAGTAGTAGCACCACATGTTGCTTGCATTTCCAATGTTATGGAATCACCAAAACCTACCATAAACTACATGGCACAAACTTCATCCTACTCACAACCATCATACACACCACCACCTCCACAACAACAATATAACAATTCCTACATTCCACCATTCTCCCCAATGCAACAAGCAGCTTTCTACACTGCTAGCCAATCTCAACAACCAATGAACCAAGTTACTCAACCTAATCAACAACCGGTGGTTTTGGAGACTTCTAACTTGGGAAATGTGACGGTTGAAGTTGCTCAGCAACACATTGCACTAGTCTCTGCAATGGTTTCATCTTACAATGGATTAATTGCTAGTCAAATTGGGAATAACAACTTAACCAATGAAGACTACGCACAGATTGATAAAGAAGAGATGGAATTAATTGATATCCAGTGGGCTTTTGCGAGCATTATGAGAAGAGCAACGGAGTTTATTGAGAAGACGGGTAGAACAGATTTGGGAACTTCTCCTAATACAACCTACGGGTTCAACAAGGAGAAAGTTACTTGTTTTAACTGTGAAGGGAAAGGTCACTTTAAACGAGAATGTACCCAGCCACCAAAACAAGGTAATAGAAACCCATTCAATGCAAGCTACCAGAACCGTCAACAACAAAACCAAAACCAAGTTTCATACCAAAATAACAACAACTACCAAAACCGTCATAACAACTCTAACAACAACCAAAACAGACAACCAAACACACCAAACCAGACTCAAAACCAATCACCTACCAACACTAACCGAACAGTCATACCGATTACTACACCAAATGAGACACAACAGAATACCAATCAGAATCAAGCATTGATGATTCAACAAGATGAACGGTTTGACTGGTCGGGTTTGCAAATAGGTGTTGAGGAGATCACAACTGGTGGAAATGTGGCTTGTGTTGCTTGCCAGGTTGATATTGAAGAGTCGGTGATAGTTGGTGAGAAGAAAGAATCTAAGGTTGAAGTTGATGTGTCTGAGGCCGAAATGGAAGTGGAGACTGAGCCTGTGGAGGTTAAGGCTGAGGATGCTAACTCTGGAGTGGTGATTGATACTGTTTCTGACGTTCCTGAAGAGTGTGAATCGGTTTATTCAGATTCAGACAGTAAATCGGATACAGAAGCAAGTGTTACATCTCTAGATGATGACATTGATCAGTTGCTAGCAGAAGCGGATTTTCTGAAGACGAGGAAGTCATGCATTGCTGATGATGCTTTCACTAAGATTGACTATTCCAAGTTTTTCGCTGAAAAGGAAGCTCATTTTGCTTTGATGGCCATGACTGATCCGCCAAAACCTGTAAGTTCTGAGTGTAGCACTGATATTACTAGTGACAAATATTGTGGTACTTGTGATAGATTGACAGAGGAGAACAAACAACTCCGTGTTCAACGTGATAGTGCTATCATGAACAGTCAATCTACTCGCAAAGAGTTAAATGCTTTCAATAAGGTACTAGATGGCTATAAAAAGGACATTTCCGACTTGAAAAACACTTTATCATTAAAACAACTTGCAATTAATAACTACATAAATGAAATTGAAAATACCAAGTTGGAAATGGCCGCCATCAAATGCTTTGCTGAAAAAGTAAACAAAAAGTTGGAAAGTTATAAGCACATTGCTTACGTGGTAGACCACATCATTGATGACCAAACCACTAATTACAAGTCTGTGCCTTCTCCGATGATTTTTGAAAACCATAATTGTCATCAAGTGACACCGGAGAGCTCGGTAAAATCAGACTCATCATCGGAAAATGAATCTAATACCTCGAGTATTGGTGATCCACATTCCGATGTGAGACCGATTTTAGGTTTGAATGATGAGGGTGTTACTGCTGAGAGCGTTGATTCAGATTCTGAGAGTGATGATACTGGTAATGTTCAAAATGCTAATGAATGTGAAATTCCAAAAGAAAATCACATCATTACCAATGAACCAGTGTCATCATCTCAACATGTGCATCCGATGGCAAATGCTCATCGTGAGAAAAAGTCTGAAAAGATTGTTGTTAAGAAAGATCTTGAAAAGAATGATAAGAATGAACCGTGTGACAAACCTGTCAAGGTGTTTTATCGGATGGAAGGATCCGATAAGATCATATCTGACGAGGAATTTCCAATCAAAAATGCTAACTATGCTAAAATTGATAAAATCTGGCAAGAAAGCACCATTTGGTTCCCAAAACATGAGAGAACAAATGAAATCCCACCTGCCATTTTAAAGAAATTGTATTTGGATGTTCCTCAAGAACCAAAGGTCCATGTCACAGAGTTCATTAGACCCAAAAACAGAGCTAACGGTTTTCATGAGCCTGCTTACTCAAAAGGGCCACTCCCTGAGAGTTTGAGGAATCAACAGTATAATGATCAATATCCTGTTCGATCATTTGCTCAACCAAATGCTCCAAATGTTTTTGAAGAGTACCGTGCATGCTTTAAATGCGGGGAGCGAGGGCATTTACTTGCTCAGTGCCCGTATGTAAGGCATAAAAGGCACGAAGTTGAAGTGAGGAATTCCATGAGAAAACCGATTGATCATTATGTTCCACCACACAGACGAGTTGTTCCTCAACAACAACAGTTTTACAATCAAAACAATTTTTACCAAATAAGGAACAATCGTCCAGTTCAGTATGATCGAAGAAATCGGATTGCTATGGAACAATCATGGATAAAACCAGTGGTGAACACAACAAATGAGAGGCAAAAGGTTCCACTAAAACCGATTGTCAAATCAAATGTTGGACCTAAGTCTGTTAAATCAGATAAGGTAACCAAGAAAGTTTCTTTCGCAAACAATGTTCAGAAACCGACTGAGAACCCAAAGTCTCAGATTCGTATCTTAGAAAGATCTGAACAATCTTGGACACCCAATGGTTCTCCAGGAGCCTCTACTTCAAAGGTCAATGAGAAAAAGGAAAATGTTTTGAACAATCAGAAAAAGATTGATCCAAAACAAAAAGTTGTTGAAAATGTTTCTGAGAATGTTTCTGTGAAAAATGATATTCCAAGACCCAAGACTCAGGCTTGGGTCCCCCGAAAGAACTAATCATTTTACTTAATGTGTGCAGGGAGCTTCAGCTGGCCCTATTAGCAGTCTTTGGATTGTTGATAGTGGAGCTTCAGGCCACATGACAGGGGATCTTGCGTTGTTGTTCGACGTGAAGAACATCAATGGTGGATATGTCGCATTCGCTGGAAATAAAGGTGGATATATTACGATGGAGGGGAGCGTGAGCAATGGGATAGTGAGCTTTAAGAGAATATCTTATGTGAAACATATCGATTATAATCTGTTGAGTGTCAGTCAAATTTGTGATAAACAATTTACTGTGCATTTTGATGACAAATCCTGCTATATTCTCAAACCGGGCTTCAAAATTCCAAAGGAGTGGATAATGTTGAAGGCACCTCGCGTCAACAATCTCTATATTCTTGATATGTCCAAGGCGATGACATCACAGGGGAAAATAACATGCTTTCTATCCAAGGCGACCGAGAAAGAATCGATAATGTGGCACAGAAGAATGGGGCACATTCATCTGAGAAAAATGAACCAACTTGTGAGAAATGGGCTTGTCGATGGAGTAAACGTGAAACATTTCCATCTGAATGACAAGTGTGTAAGTTGTAAGAAGGGGAAGCAACACAAACAGTCCCACAAAGTGAAGAAAGTTAACTCTGTAGAGATGCCACTTGAGCGATTGCACATGGATCTATTCGGACCGGTCAAGCGCAAAAGTCATCTTGGAGAGCTTTATTGTTTAGTTGTCACTGATGACTACTCAAGGTTTTCATGGGTGATGTGTTTGCAGAATAAAAGTGACACCTTTAACAACTTGAAAGTTCTGTTCACTCGACTAGAGAATCTCTACAATGTTAAGATAAAGAGAATTCGAAGTGATAATGGGACGGAGTTCAAAAACGCCAAGATGGATGAACTTTGTGAAAGCAAAGGGATACATCATGAATATTCGGCTCCGTACACCCCACAACAGAACGGTGTTGCTGAACGAAAGAATAGGACTCTAATTGAAGCGGCTAGAACAATGCTCGCAGATTCAAATCTTCCGGTAATGTTCTGGAACGAGGCGATCTATGCAGCAAATTATACACTCAATCGGGTTCTAACAGTGAAGAAGTTTGGTAAAACATCTTATGAGCTGTTACACCGAAGAAAGCCAAACTTAGAGTATCTAGAACCTTTTGGGGCACCATGCACGATGTTGAATCCAAGCGAGAAGTTTAGTCCTAAAGCTGAGGAGGGATACTTTGTTGGATATGCAACCCCGCTTAAACGGGTATACAACAAGCGAACTCGTCGGGTGGAGGATTGGGCTAACGTGGAAGTTCAACGCTATACTCAAAATTTGCAAGGCACGGGTCCTGATTGGATGTTTGATTACAAAGATTTCTTTGAATCATTCAATCTAGATAGCTTGGTTGAAGAAGCTGTTATCAGATTACTTTACGAGTGTGAAAACGCGATGACTTCACCGTTGGTGCGTCCGATCACCGTGAACCCCCTACCAGCTTCTAATGATTCCAATGCTCCTATACAAGAGGAAGAAGTGTTTCAAGAGGCTTCAACTTCATTAGACTCTTCAAAATCTGAAGATGAACAATTTGAAGAAGTCATTCTTGAACATGCAGAAGAACCAGAGGCACCGCCAGTGAACCCAACTCCAACTCCAGATGTTGCTTCATCGTCTAACACGGGTCATGATCTGGATGCTGTAGAGAACTTGACTGTTCAGACGGGAGTTATTGTACCTGAATATCCGGAATCTCGGATTCATCGTATTCACCCGCTGGAGCAAGTTATCGGTGATCCTGGAAGCAGTGTGATGACCAGAGGGCAGCTGCGAAGTGTTAACTCGCCAGAGAGTTTTGGTGCTTTAGCTTTATATGCCAAAATTCAACAATCTGGTAGTCAAAATGATTGGTCGTTTGCGTGTTATGTGTCGCAGGTAGAGCCAAGGACATACAAGGACGCTTTGAAGGAGGATGCCTGGGTTGAAGCTATGCATGAGGAGTTATTACAATTCCAGAAATTGGGAGTTTGGACGCTCACGGATTTGCCGCTGGGAAGAAAGAAGATTGGCACTAAATGGGTGTTTGAGTGCAAGAAGGATGATCGTGGGGTTATTGTTCGTAACAAAGCCAGATTGGTCGTGCAGGGTTTCCATCAAATCGAAGGGATTGATTATAACGAAATCTATGCTCCGGTAGCACGCATTGAAGCTATTCGGATGTTCCTTGCGTTTGCTTCCTATAAGAAATTCAAAGTGTATCAAATGGACGTCAAGAGCGCATTTCTGTACGGGAAAGTCAAGGAAGAGGTTTATGTTGGGCAGCCACCAGGCTTTGAGGACCCAATCCACCGGGATAAGGTCTACGTGCTGAACAAAGCTTTATATGGCTTGCACCAGGCTCCGAGACAGTGGTACGAGGAGCTAAGTACATACCTCATCACAAAAGGATTTAAGCGCGGACTCGTCGACTGCACCCTATTCACGAGGAAATCAGGGGATGATTTGCTTCTGGTGCAGATTTACGTTGATGATATAATATTTGGTTCAACTAACGAGCTTTTATGCAGGGAGTTCGAAACTGTCATGCAGGAAAAGTTCGAAATGAGCGCAATGGGGGAGATGCAGTTTTTCCTAGGCTTGCAGGTGGACCAAAGACCCAACGGGATCTTCATTCACCAGACGAAATACGTATCCGATATCTTGAGCCGGTTCCAGATGGAGGATTCCAAGCCGATGGATACCCCGATTCAACCCAATCACGGGATTGGAGTGGACGCTAAGGGGGAGCTGACGGACCCATTTACATACAGAGCAATCATCGGATCTCTGATGTATTTGACGGCGTCTCGACCAGATATTATGTACGCAACGTGTCTCTGTGCCCGCTATCAATCGAAGCCGAAACAAAGTCATCTGACGGCGGTCAAGCGTATCCTTAGATATCTGAAGGGTTGTCCCTCTAAAGGACTTTGGTACCCTAATGATGATGATTTTGATTTTATTGCTTTTAGTGATGCAGATTGGGGCGGCTATGACAAAGATAGCAAATCTACTACAGCTGGTTGCCAGTTTTTAGGGAGCAGGTTAGTCACCTGGCAATGCAAGAAGCAGACTTCCGTGGCGCTGTCTACCTGTGAAGCCGAGTACATTGCAGCCTCGAGTTGCTGTTCGCAAGTGCTCTGGATCCAACAACAGATGGTGGATTACGGTTTGCAGTTTCTTAAAACCCCTATACACTGTGACAACGAAGCCGCAATCGCATTAACTAAAAATACTGAAAATCATTCTAAAGCGAAACATATCCGGATCAAATATCATTTTATCCGTGATTGTTACGCTAAAGAATTGATAGATATGGTCAAAATCCATACTGACTACCAACGTGCAGATTTGTTTACAAAAGCTTTTGACAGATCCCGCTTTGAATATCTTTTAAAAGTAAACAACATAAAGAAAAAACAGGACTAATCGGCACCTCGGTTTATCGCTTTTTAGTTTTAGTTTTTAATATTTTGCTAATTGGGAATTTCTCTTTGCTAATTGGGAATTTCTCTTTACTATCGTAATCCTCAAAGAAGTTGATTCTTTCGAAGGGATTGTTTAATCCTCAAAGAAGTTGATGCTTTCGAGTGGATTGTTTCTTTCAATTTTTTGATTTTATTGTTTTTCAGAAAAATTAAAAACCCAAAAATATGTTCTTTATTTTAGGGGGAGCCGTTTTATCAGAAAAAACAAAAACATTGGAAAATTCAAAAAGACCTAAAAATTAGAAAATCCAAAATGATTTCCTCGATAAAAAGAGGAAATGATAGTACATCAGTGGGGATCTGACACAGGCTAAAGAATTGTATAGTATATGAGGCGTGTGTTGATTACGTGTGATATACTGATAGGCTTCGTAGACTACATATTGCGTGCATTAGTGATACAAACATAACGAACTACGCGTTCGTGGCTGAACACCTCATGGGCATATGGTCTTAGTACCGTAATTTCGTTTGATAGGATTGCCAAAATCTGAGGTTTCGGGTCGTTATGTTATGGTTATCCGGGATATTCTGATTAAACTTTTGTCGTATTGATTTACGGACCTAGTTTCATCAGAATATTTGCTAAAAGAGCTTAAATGCCAAAACCGCAAGTTACCGAATTGAGGAACTTTATGTTTTAATTGATCAAAGATCATTATTACATCGTATTGACTTACTGATGCAAATCAGTGGTTAATATCAGCCTCAACCTAGTGTATACGCACATGTTACTCTGCTGCAGTCGTTTGCTGACCTGTACACCTCTGTGCTATATACTTTGTAACTTTTACGGATAACTCTGGCATAATCACGCGTTACGACGAAGCTTTGTGCAATTACTTGATACGGGAGTATGTCGTGTGTGTGGGCACCACATCGTGTTAGTCTAATACACCTAACTCGTATCATTTTAAAGCATTGCGTAATTGTCTGCATGTGAGCTTACGTGGACCACAATATCAGCAATTGCCGTGTCACATACTGTTTCTAATGATAATATTAATCAAATAGATCAACGCTGTGATCAGATTTCTCAGAAAACTAATATGATCCTCTTACCGGACATCACAAAATGTTTACTGCTTTCATTTACTTTGATGCATTTTACATTTATTGTCAAAAAGATACAAAATCCAAAAAGATTTTAGGTGTGTTTTGATAAAATTTCAGAAAACCCAAAATTTTTGCATTTCTGCTTTATTTTTGATAACCGGGGATGCTCGATGGTCAATTTCTGAGATTTGATAACACCATCTGGGCTTTGTATCATTCAAAAAGTGAAAATATGAGTTTTGGAAGCTTAACAGATTGAAAAATGTTGAACGGGATTCGAATTCGTGATTTGGCAAAATTTTCAGATTTTTCCATTTCACATTCGCCTCTTTATTGGGTCGAATGTGGAGAAATCTTTACTTTCGGCTGTTTTATATTGGACGAATGTGGGAATTATCACAAAAAAATCCACCTTCGGGTGAAATGTTTCACATTCGGGTCATTAGTTTGGACCGAATGTGGAATAAATCCACATTCGACCATGTCAACGGGCGAAGGTGGGCTCTATATAAAAGCCTTTTCCAGGTTCGAACCTCATTCACTGTTCTTCAAAATTTTCTTTCGATCCAAACACCTTGTTGCTTTGATTCCTTTTTCTTGTGCATTTGATTCCCTACCATTCACTGATCATTTCTAGACTAATTTTACAGGTAATGGAGCTGTAATGAGACCAGACTCGTCGTCTTTGTTACCGGACTTAGGGTTTTAGAATTAAGGGTCCTAGAGTGGTTTTTGTTCCTTGTTTTTGAGTGCATTTCAATCCACAATAGTTTTAGGGGGAGAATAATGTAGGAATTAGAGTTATAACAACATATACGAGTGTTAATTGGTTGTTTGAAACTGTTTTGACCTAATTCCTTCTAAAAACTATTGTAGATTGAATATTTGGAACAATTGATGTTACACGAATGATGACCGGCCACTTTAGAACACATCCTAATCAAAATCTTGTGTTAAAAACAAACTTAGAAAATTTTTGAATTTTTAGGGTTTAAAATTTCACTTTCGGGTCATTAAATGGGCGAAGGTGGAAGAAAACGGGCGAATGAATCTTAAACTGGGCGAATGTGATTTTCAATCAAAACTTATTCACATTCGACCAGAATGTTTCACATTCGCACCATAAATCCTACATTCGATCCTATGAAAATGGGCGAATGTGGAACTTTAAAATCTTAAAATTTTCCATTTTTGTCGTTTTTGTATTTTGACGAACGTTTCTGATTTTGATGTGCAGATGGCTGACCAAACTGAGAATATTGAGACTCCAGTGGAAAATATTGTTACAGATCCAGTTCCAGAGAATGTTCAGGAGGCTGAATCATCAAGTGCAAGCAGTTGGCCGTTCGAAAGATCTCATAACTGTTGTGCATATCTTGGTAACGTGGAGAAGTATACTGAGTTTGCTGGGATTATAGAGTTCTTGAAGAGAAGCAGAGTTGTACATGCTTTAGCTACTCTGACTATTATCTACAAGGATATAGTTGAAGACTTTTACAAGAACGCGAAGTATGACTTTTGGGATAATCAGACAATCATAAAGAGTAAAATACAAGGAATGGAAATGTTTATAACAGAGTCTGATATTAGAGAAGCACTCCAGATAAAGTTTGAAGTGAGCGAAGATCCCAGAGAATTATCCTGGACTGAACAGAAAGCATGTTTCCTAAGGATGAAGTATAAAGGAGCGATTACTGATGGTTCCATGCATAAGGGAAAGCTGAGCGTGCAATTCAAATATTTTGCACATGTCATAATCCACGTGTTTGGATGTGTGAGCGGTGGATATGACGTTATGAGGAGAAGTCTAAGCTCGTTGATGGTTGCGTTGACTCTCAACAAACCATTCAACGTGTCTGGGATGATACTGGATCATATGCTGGAGATGTTAAAGGGTTTGAAGAAAAAGCAATTCATGTTATACCCAAGATTCCTGATGATGATATTTGACCACAAGTATCCTAATTTGAGAAAGGATCCTACACAGATCATTGGTCAAGATCACATGAACATTCGAACTTTGGTGAGAATGAAAGGTTATAAGGGTGTGCCAGACAATGAAAGGCCACCATTCAGAAGATTGTTTGGGGCTCTAGCGAAACACGATTACACTGATCCTGGAAAGAACAAGGCTAGACATACTGAGAGCGATTCTGATAATGACGATCCGTTGGTATATGCAGATGCTAATACTAAGAGGAAGAGACAGGTTGTTAATTCCGGAGCCAAAGGGAAGGGTAAGGGAAAAACAGACCAAGGAAGTTCAAAGCAACGGGTGGTGAGAAAGAAAACAACTGCGAAGAAGGGAACAGGTTTGGTTGATGAAGAATCTGTTGATTCAGAGGAGACTGAGGTAGAGGAACAGTGGGATTCTGATGAAGAAAATGTTAGGACCACCAAACGTAAGGCCACTATGGTTGGTGAGTCTGAATCACTTAACAAGACGATTGAAGAAGCAGAGCAGAGTAAGAAGTCTGTTAATGTTGAAGATGAAGGTTTAGGTGTTGATATGGATGAACTAAATGCTGGAGAAACTGTTGTAGTAAATTTGCCAAAACCAAAGCACAAAACAATGGCAAAGAAGACGAGTACTAAACAGTTGAGGGAGAAGGAGATTGCCCAGCTTATGAAAGGAAAAAGAGTACCCGATGCTGGTACATCATCAAAGCTGTCTTCACCAGTTTCTAAGAAGCAGAAAAAGACAAAGGAGGCTGAGAAATTACCAGTTGATCAATTTAACATTGCACTGGACAATGTGTTGGATATGTTCAGGAAGCCTCAAAAGGAAAAAGAAACAGAAGTTGAGCCATCTAAATCCAAGAAAGTCACTGTTGATGATGACGTGATGAAGCAAGTGAATAAGAAAATGGATGAGATGATGAAGATGATAGTTGCTCAACAAGCTGAGATTGCCAGGTTTAAGCAGAATGAGGAGAAAATGCTTCAGATTGTGGTTGCTTCAAAGTCAAATCAAGATGAGATTGATGAGAAGGTTAAAAAGCTTGAAGCTAAGAATAAGAAGCTTGAGGGGAAATATTCAAGGAACAAGAACAGGTTAAAAGCAATCAAGGAGGATAACAAAGAGCTAAAGGCTGAAAACAAACGCCTTAGTGATTTGATTGATAATTTGTATAATGAAGCACCCAAGTTGAAAGATGGTGAAGAAGATAAGGAGAAAGAAGAAGAACATGTTGACTTTGAACCGTCTGATTCTGAGAAAGAAAAGGATGATGATGAGGAAGATGAAGAGTCAGAGAAAAGTGATGATGAGGATAGTAAGAAAGATGATGATGATGATGCAGAAGGGTCTGGGAGTCAGAAAGATGATGATAGTAGTGATGATAGTGATAATGATGAAGGAGGAGATGACACTTCTAAGTTTACTTTTGAAAAGAGAACACCGAAGAAGAAAGATGCTGGAGAATCAAGTTCTAAGAAGAAGAAAGGAGAAAACACTGATTCAGATGAGAGTATCTTTTGGAACGAGAAGGTGAGATCTTTGACTGATGATGCTAAGAAAGTGTACAGAGATATGTTAGAAAGAAGAGAATGGACGATTGAGTTCACAGGACGTTTTGCTGAGATATTCCAGACAGATGATATGAGATATGAACTGGAATACAACGATACTGATCTTGAAGAAGGTGAAGTACCTGCTACTGTGGCTAAGGAAATTCTTGATGGCCTTGCATAGAGAGTAGGGAAAACTTTTGAGGAGTTTGTAGTGGATGAGTCGATTCCAAATATTCCTGAAAAGGATATTGGAAATCACTCAGATGATAAAAATACTCCAGAATTTGATGAAGTGGAAATTGAAGATATAACACATGAGGAATATCCACAGTACTTCAGACAGAATGATGAAGATGTGATATTTCCTGACTTCACTGAAATTCCAAACACTTCAGCAAAGAAGAAGGCAAAGAAAAGAAGTGCAGAGTTTGTTGAGAAGTTGTTTGGAGATGATAAGCAAGAATCTTCAAGTCAATCTGATGAGTTAAAGACTTACTTGAAGAAGTTGAGAGAAATGGATGAAAACCGACCGAAGCCTGAAGCTCAAGGAAGTTTCTATAGATTCCACAATGCTAAGTTTAAAGGCAGAGCTCTCGGGTGGACATATTTGAGCAGACTGAAGTGTCTAGCTGCCAAATGGGAATCCGGAATTCTGTACTTCTACAGATTCATTGATTTGCTAACTCTACCGTATTGGGCGGTCAGAGATCTATGCAGATTCCCTATGTCTGGAGCTTCAGTTAACAATACACATGTCGGTTGGTGTGCAGATAAGTTGGTGTGGGAAAGTAGAACGAAGTGGAATAGATTCAAGCCTCAATATCCCAGAAGGAAAGTTCATAGGGATATTGATCCTAAAACCAAGCTGAAAAGGGTTACTTTAATCTACAAAGCACCTGAAGTGATGAGAAAAATACCTTTGATGCCCATGCCACAACATTTCAGTGCTGACTTTATATTCTGGTATTATGATTGAAGGAAGGCTGAAGCGGTGATAGTTTTGAGAGATGGGAAGGACAAATACAAGCATGTTCATGTATTTGATCCGATGTGGTTGATTAACTGTACTTTTGAAGACATCATCATGCTTTTCTACAATCCGATTCATCATGAGCCGAACGATGCTGATCAAGCAAAGAAGTATACTCAGGTGGTAGGAGTTTGTTTTGCATACGATATAAACTCGAGGAGTAACTTGGATAATAAACTTGGCAAAATGGTGAAGATGGCGAATGTGTCGAAACCGATGAAGAGAAAGTTGGAGCCTGAAATGACCAAAGAGCAAAAGAAACAGCTCAGAATTTACTTGTTGAACAAAGCAATGGACGAAGACAGAAGACGATCCAATCAATAGTCGAGGGGGAGTTTGTAGATGCACGTATTGCGACTAGTGATTGGATTTACAATTTAACATGTGTTAAGAGATGCTGATGGGTTGAATGTGAAAACAGACTGGGCGAATGTAAGTAAAAGTGGGCGAAGGTAGATGAAAATGGGCGAATGAAGAATGGACCTGATCAGATCGACCATTCTAAAGGGGCGAACGTGCAGAGTCTATAAATAGAATTTGTGTATTTGTGATTTATAGTGAGTTTCAGTTAGAGTGTGTGATAAGGTCAGGTTCTAGGTGAGATTGTGAAAGTCTGTGTATTGATTAGATTAACTAGTGATCACATTGTAACAAGTTTTTATAAAGGTTAATCTATGAAAAAGCTTTGAAAATGATGTTGATTGTGTTTTGATTAGAGTTTTATCAGTTTGTTCAGAACTAGGGTTTCCGCACCTGGTTTTGTGACTTGTATGATCAATTAATCCTGTTTTAGTCAAAATCTTTCGCTCACAAGAGGGATCGAGGGAGCTGGAGAGACAGTTCGACCAGCTCCCGAAGACCGCTCTTTCAACCCTACCATGAGAAGCGATCGGGGAGATCCTACGACAATCAAAGAAACGAAGAAAGGAGACGATCCCCAAGATCAGGAAGGTACCAGGAGAAAGAAAGACAAGTCTTCACTGTTCTCACCAAGACTCCTCAGGAGATACTCTCCACAGAAGAAGTCAAGTACACCTTTCGACCTCCCCGACCTTTGTCCAAACCGGCTAACAAGAGGGATACGAGCAAGCATTGTGCCTTCCACAACGATACAGGGCATCATACAAACGATTGCTACCAGCTGAAGAAAAGGATAGAGAAAGCTGTCAAGTCAGTGGAGCTAGCTCACCTGATCAAAGACATCAAAGGAAGAAAGGATGAAGGACGGAAAGATAAGGAGGTCAACATGGTCAGTTTCGAAGGGTCCCAGCAGGCCAAAAAGGCTCGCACTGAGCCCTGGAACAAGCAGTACATTTGTCTTCCCCCTGCTCCTGATGAACTGATCTTCACACCTATAATAGTGGAGGCTGAACTGGATGGCTTCCCTATAGACAGGGTGTACATGGACTGTGGAGCCTCCACTGAAGTGATGTATGAACGATGCTTCGAGTCCCTAAGCCCAGAGATCAAGTCCACGCTCAAGCAAACAGATGCCTCTCTGGTGGGCTTCTCAGGGGAACGAGTACATCCCCTAGGGAAGCTTACACTTAACGTCTGTTTTAGGGATGGAGATTTATCAAGAACAGAAGAGTTAACTTTCTCTGTCATCAGGTACCCTTCAAGTTACAACGTCCTCATTGGAAGGATGGGGATCGCTACCTTCGGCGCTGTAGTATCAACAACACATGGTTTGATGAAGCTCCCCACTCCCAACGGAATTGCAACCCTGAAGCCAACAGCTGAGGCTCTTCTGATAGCCTCTATAGAAGAAGCAAAAGATCCCAGGGCACCTGAGACGTCAAGCACTGGTCCCATCCGGGAGGTCAGCATAAATCCTGCCTATCAGGAGCAGACCATCAAAGTAAACAACCTGCTCCCTGATAAGATTATGTGTGAACTAATCAACCTCTTGCAGGAAAATAGGGACATATTTGATTGGTGCCCTGGGGACATGACCGGCGTCCCTAGAGATCTGGCTGAACACTCCCTTAACATAGCTCCCTCATACAAGCCCGTGGTTCAAAAGAAAAGGAGCCTAGCCCCAGCCAGGAGCCAGGCTGCTTGCCAAGAGGTGGAGAAGCTCGTTGAAGCAGGTATCCTAAGGGAGGTCCAGTATCACACTTGGGTGGCCAATCCGGTCATGGTTGCCAAACAAGACGGATCTTGGAGAATGTGTGTCGACTTCAAAGATCTCAACAAAGCCTGCCCCAAGGATTGCTATCCCTTACCCGAGATCGATTGGAAGGTAGACTCTCTCACTGGTTTCCAATACAAGTGCTTCTTAGATGCCTACAAGGGGTATCATCAGATCCAAATGAAGCAGGAAGATGAAGAGAAAACAACCTTTCACACTGACAAGGGGATCTTTTGTTATAAGAAGATGCCCTTTGGTTTGAAGAATGCCGGATCCACCTACCAACGTTTGGTGGACCAAGCTTTCTCGGAACAAATTGGGAAGAATATGGAGGCTTATGTGGATGACCTTGTCATCAAAAGCAAGTCTGGGGAGGCCATGATCCGAGACATCCAAGAGACGTTCGAAAACCTTCGGAAGATAAATATGAAGCTCAATCCTGTTAAATGCACTTTTGGGTTCGAGGAGGGGAAGTTTCTTGGCCATATAGTAGGAAAACAAAGCATCAAGGCAAACCCAAGCAAGGTCCAAGCCGTCCTTGAAATGAAGTCGCCTGCCACAAAGAAGGAAGTGCAGAGCCTAAACGGTAAAATTGCTGCCCTAAAACGTTTCTTGCCTAAATCCGCGGAAAAGTCCTTACCTTTATTTAAAACACTCAAAAATTGTGTTGACAAAAAGGACTTCCGTTGGACAGCTGAGGCAGAGGCTGCCTTCCTGGAACTCAAGAAACACATAGCTTCCCTGCCCGAAATGGCAGCACCTGAGGAAGGGGAAGTAATAACTGTTAGTGCATGTTTGTGTGACAAATGCTTCTCTAGATTAGTTTCGTTTTTGTGTCGGTTGATAAGTTTATTGTAACATGTTTGACGTAATTATAAGTCAAACATGATAGTCTTTTGTGTTTTACCCTAGCAAACATATATAGTTTGAGAAGATACCTTGAGAAGATACTTAGAGAAGATACCTTGAGAAGATGCCTGAGAAGATAGTTATCTTCACGGAATCTTTATCTTCACGGCATCTTTATCTTCATGGAATATTTATCTTCACAGGCTTTATCTTCGTAGGTTATCTTCTTAGGCCCATGCACTATAAATATGTGCATTGGGGTGTAGGCTAGGGTTAGCAGTTGTTTTCTTTGTTGCTTGTAATTGATATTATTCCCCCTGAAAGTTTATCAATAGACAAGCCGGTTTTAATAGTTGTTCATCGTGTTCATCGTTCGTTCGATTCATAGTTTGCATAAACATCTATCAAGGGATTCCGCACCATGATAGATCTGATCTAGCTTGTATCGATCCGTTCAAAGGACCAACAATTGGTATCAGAGCCTATTACGCTCGATTGTACGGTTCAAGCTTGATTGTTGCAAATATTGATTCGATTGGAATGTGTTTTTCGTTTAAAATCTTCTGTTTTTGTATCTAAAAAAAACATTCCCGGTCACCATATTCGTTTTTCAGAAAGTTCTAAACGTTTTCAAAGTGTTTTCGATTAAAAAATTAAGTTTCTGGTTTCGATCGGTCAATAATAACGAAGATAGGGGATTGAAATTATTGTCCAGATTCGATCTACATAGTCATATTCGCTCAAGTATCTTTTAAAGTCAACAAAATTAATAGTCATCTTCGCTCAAGAATTTATTTTCGTGGTTTTCATGATTTTGTCTTATCTTCGGTTTTCAAAATAAGTGATTTATCAAAGTGACTATTAATAAATTTGATTGGTCGAATTTAATTTCAAGTGAATAATAAAAGTCCAGCTTTGTTTATCCATTTTTGTTGTCCATCTTCTTTATTAGTCACTTTTGCCCATTTTTTTATATAACATCTTCGTTCTTTAAAAAAAAAAAAAATCGATAAGATCTGAACAGTTGATGAATGGTGATAGGGATTCTGTTAAAGATAATTATCTAAGCATAAAAACATCTTCGCATATTTACTTTTGTTAGGGTTTATCTTCTCAGTGCCTTATCTTAATGCATAGTATCTTCACACAGCATCTTCTCAGGAACCACACCTTGACTTGTGACCTGTCTCTTTATCCAATGTGTTGAACCTTATCCTTTTGGACTTTAACAGTTAATTTAAATACGTGGACTTTAACAGTTACTTGAAGTTGAACGTTTGGCATTGGACCTGGACTTTGGACCTTTACTTGGATCTTGGACATTTAAATTAATTTAATTCATATTAAAAAAAATGTCGACTCTAAACAAGATGTTAGAAATGGACCATGAAGTAGGCAAGTCAAACTCACCACCTAAAATGATTTCAGTTAACGATTATTATTGGTGGAAGGACAGGTTTGAAGAATGGGCAAGGTTTTATATGATGAGAGGATGGATTTGCATAAGAGATGGTTACATACCACCATCCAGAGATGTAAATGGTCGAACTGTTAAGGTTGACTTTAAAAATATGGATGAAGAAGAAAAGCAAATGTTCGAAGCTGAGAACAAAGCACATGCTGCTATCACAATGAGCATGCCACAAGAGATATTGCACACGTTTAGAAAATTTCAAAATGCACAAGATTTGTGGGAAGCTCTTGAAAAACGGTTTCAGGGAAATGATAATGTTAAGAAAAATAGAGTTGATTTACTCAAGAAACAGTTTGCTGTCTTTAGGGCATTCACAGGTGAAACCCTAGAAGAGATCATCACGAGATACTACCATCTTGTTACGGAACTGGAGAACTACAAGATTGAGCACACTGATGTAGAGATGACCACCAAGATTCTGGATGCATTGCCTGCAAAGTGGGAAGTTTATACTCTTCTCATTAAAGAGAATCCTGAATTCGCCACCTACATGCTTGATGATGTTATAGGAAAGCTTAGAGCCTATGATTTGGCGATGAAGAGGAAGGATGAAGGTTCTGATCAGGTTCAAGATCCGGGAGTGTATTATGGGAAATCATCATCCAAATCCTCATCTGGTGGCACCTTAAGCAGCAGTGGGAATGCAACTGCATTCTTCTCAGGAGAAAATTCTGGTAACATTATGTTAGATTCTGATGGTGAAGTTTGTTTTGTATCTGTTTCAGGTGAGTCAACAAAAGTGAAGGACATTCCCTCAGGAAGAGAGAAGGGAAAGAGCACTGCTGAATCCAAATGTGATCACAAGTCACGCAAGTCTATGCCAATGAGTGTCAAATCAGCAGAAGAGCAGCTTGCTGTTTTGTCTTCCTTTGTAGCTTCCTACGAAAACTACATACAAGGGAAGATAAACGATCCGGCAGTTTTTGACGAAGACTATGATCAAATAGATCCGGATGACTTAGAAGAAATGGATTTGCAGTGGAATCTTGCTATGATCTCCAGAAGAGCAAAAAGGTTCATGGACAGAACTGGAAGAAAGCTGGTGGGAGGTCGAGCTGGATTTGACAAATCAAAGGTGAAATGCTACAACTGCTACAACTTCGGTCACTTTGCAAGGGAATGCTCCAGACCAAAGAACCAAAACCAGAATCAAAATAATACTGTCAGGCAAAGCTCGTCAGTGGGGCCATCTCAAAGCAACACTAGCCCTAAGGCCCTAATGGTAGCAAAACCTGATGGTACGTATGACTGGAGTTGTGTACTCGATGGTACTGTTGGATCGAGCAATCAGGCATTCATGGCAGAGATTGTGGAAGAAAAGTCTGAAAGTGATGGAGAATCTGGTGTCGAGACTGAAGAGAAAGAAAGTACAACTGAAGAGGCTGAAGCAACCAAGATTGAAGAGGAAGCTGTTAAGGAGTCAACTGCACAGGTGCTGGATCTGACAGCATCAACTGAGGGGATGTCTGCTAAAGAATTCATGGCTTACATGGCAGACTTGTCCTCCAATGAGAAAAAGGTACTCCTTCCTCTACCTCTAGTTGTAGAAGCTTGTAATAAATGTGTTGATTATGCTGAGCGTATATTGTTACTTGTGAAAGAAAATGATAACGTAGCTGAGCATAATAAATCATTAGTTGTGCTTCTAGACAAAGAGAAAGAGTTTAACTTAGGCAATAAGATTAGAGAAGGGAACCTAAAAACCTCCCTTAATGCTGCTAAGAAAGATCTAAAAGAAATCAACTATGCTCTTAGGGAAAAGATAGACTACCTTAATCTAACACAGTTGGCCTTAGTTGATAAACAAGAAGAGATTGCTAAGAAAAATGCTGAAATAGACCAACTTAAGGTTAAGGTAGCTGATCTGAATAGGCAGATAGATCAAGTTCGCAGCTCAAAATATCTTATAAGTGCCTTAATAGATTCTGGAAGAGACACCAAGAAGTTCATTGATGAAAAAGGTGGATTAGGTTACCAAGATGTACCACCTCCCGTTACTGGAAACTATTCGTTTCTACCAACTGAGAAGGAGGTAACTGAAGAAATCTGTAAACCTAAGATAGATGAGAAGAAAGCTGATGTAAGTGAGAGTGAAATTAATTCTGAGAATGGTAGTTCATCAAGTGTGTCTGACGATGAACAAACAGGTGAAGTGTTAAAGAACAGTACTGGGTCGGGGGTTAATCAAACTAATCCAGTTAAAATTAACCCAACTGAATCAAAGACTCAACCCAAAAAGGCTGAACCAAAAACGATTTTAAAAAATCCAAAATCTGTTAAGATAGGTGAAGCCAAAACTGAAATTAATCAGGGTAATGCTGATTGTTCCGGCAACACTTCACCAAAATCTGCTAGCAATGAGGGATCGACCTCAAGGGGACAATACAAAAAGCCCCTTGAGAAGCGTTCCTGTTTTAAATGTCATCAAAAAGGTCATGTCGCTAGCATGTGCACTGCCAAGAAGAAAAGTAGCACTGCATCAACTGATGCAAAGAAAGGTGAGACTCCTGCTAAGTCTGAAAGCAGGAAAGAGGTAAGCAACTCTGCAAAGAAATCATTGCAGAGACAACTTGAGAAAGATTCAGAAGGTGGGTCTAGGGATCCAGGAAAACGCCCAGTTAACAAGAATTTTGAAAAACCTGCGTTTGTCCCTAGACAGGTAAATGTTGGCCAGGCAAGCACATCCAGTGCTCAACCATTTACGCAGGCAGTACCTGCAAATGCCAACAAGTACCAACCACCTCATAAGCAACAACGTCACCAGAGTCCACAAGGTGAAAAATTTAATTTTGTAAATAATTATAATAATCAAAATGGTTATAGGGATAGACAGTATTCAAATAACCAACATTTTTCAAGAAAAAATTATAATCAGGGATACTCCAACAGAGGGAGTTATCCACAAAATAACAATAACGGGTCAGTGAATCAAAGAGGATATCACAATTCTCAAAATCAAAGGCCCTACAGGAAATTTGACCAAATGAACAGAAACAGCCCACCAAGATTCAGGACTCCAGTGGGGAGTGATGGATATTGGAGGGAGTTCACTATTGTTGATGAAATGGGACGACCCAAGACTTTCACAGCTTGGGTCCCCTACTCTAACTAATCCTCTTTGTGAATGCAGGAGCTGCTGAGGAGGGTTATCAACTGGTGGTATGTTGATAGCGGCTGCTCCAGGCATATGACAGGGGAGTTGAGATTGTTGATCGAATTTATGAAATGTGATGGAGGTTTTGTAAACTTTGCTGGCGCCAAAGGCGGGCGCATCTCCGGAAAGGGGAAGGTCACTAATGGCAAGATCACCCTAGAAGGAGTGAACTATGTTGAAGAGCTCAAACACAATCTCATGAGTGTCTCACAAATCTGCGACAAGGGGCATTCAGTTCACTTCACCAAGACTGAAGCTTTAGTGTTGAAACCAGGAGTGGTAATTCCAAAAGAGTGGATAATTATGAGGGCTCCTAGAAGAAATGACACGTATATCATGGATATGAGCATGCATGACGATTCTTCAACGGAGACTACATGTTTATTGTCCAAAGCATCTGCATCAGACTCACTTCTTTGGCATAGAAAGATGGGACACATCCATTTCAGGAAACTAAACTACATTGTAAAACACGGTTTGGTAACGGGTGTTCCTTTAAAAAGTTTTGGGATTGAGGACAAATGTGTCCCTTGTAAAAAGGGAAAGCAACACAAGAAGCCTCATCACCCAAAAACTGTCAATTCTATTTCTGCTCCTTTTGAATTGCTTCACATTGATCTTTTCGGTCCAGTGAACGTTAGGAGCATTGGTGGAAAATTTCATTGCCTTGTGATTACTGATGATTTTTCTAGATTCTCGTGGGTGTTTTTCTTAGGTACGAAGGATGAAACTGCTGAAATCTTGACGAATTTCATTCTTCAAGCAGAGAATCTGTTCAACACCACACTGAAGAGGATCAGAAGCGACAATGGCTCGGAGTTCAAGAACAGCACATTTTCAATCTTTTGCATTCGCAAGGGAATTGAACATCAATTCAGTGCTCCCTATGAGCCTCAACAAAATGGAGTCGCTGAGAGGAAAAACAGGACTTTGATTGAATCTGCTCGAACCATGCTAGCTGACTCTAAGCTTCCCGTTCATTTTTGGGGGGAGGCTGTGAACACAGCATGTTATGTCTTGAATAGGGTCTTGACCGTTAAGAAACACAATAAAACGTGTTATGAACTCTTAAACGGTCGTAAACCCAACATCAAAGATTTTGAGCCATTTGGAATGCCTTGCACTATTCTGAAAAATAAAAACCAACCAAAATTTGGTGAGGTGGCAGACGAAGGATTCTTCCTGGGTTATGTCCCAGGCTCACCAAACAAACGTGTTTGGAATAAATCAAAGGGTGTAGTTGAAATTGCTTTTAATATTGAAATAACAAGTTACTCACCACCAGATAGTGCACAGGAACCAAGTTGGATGTTCGATTATGACTCTGTTTTTAAGTCCTTTAATGTTCCTCATACCTTTAATGCAGAACCACAGGAAGAAGAACTAGTGATTGTTGATGAGGATGATGATGACTTTGTTTCACCTCGTTCAATAGTCCAGATTTCTGCAGAAAAGACCAAGACAGATGCAAGTACCAGCTCTTCGGGAAACAACCAGTCTTCATCCACACCAGAGGTCACTGAAACCGAAGAAGAACCTTTCACGAAACCGTTCGGGACAGATTCTACTGATGCTGAAGTGGCTGCAGGAGATATTGGCTCCAATTTAGATGAAGATATGCCGGTAGACACTGTGATTTCAACATGCGCAAATAGGGTTCATCCAGTTGACTTCATCCTGGGGGATCCTAATGCGGGCATTCAGACTCGGAGAAGTTTTGCTAATGCAAACTGCATGTATGCAAGAATTGTTGATTCAGGGATTGTGAACAAATGTATGAAGTGCTTTATCTCGCAAATTGAACCTAAGAGTTATCAAATGGCTCTTCGGGACAATGCATGGGTGGAAGCTATGCAAGAAGAGCTCTCTCAGTTTAGGAAGCTCAAAGTCTGGGAGTTGATCGATCTCCCTCGAGGTGCACAGGAAATTGGCACCAAATGGGTTTTTCGAAACAAGAAAGATGATAATGGTGTAGTGGTCAGGAATAAGGCTCGTCTTGTGGTAAAAGGGTTTAATCAACAGGAAGGGATAGACTTCAATGAAGTGTTTGCACCAGTTGCTAGGCTAGAGGCAATTCGCTTGTTTCTGGCATTCGCGTCTCACAAAGGATTTAAAGTTTATCAGTTAGACGTCAAAAGCGCCTTTCTGTACAGAAAAGTCCAAGAGCTGGTGTATGTCTCACAACCACCGGGGTTCACTGATCCAGAATATCCAGATCGGGTCTACAAACTTGACAAGGCCCTTTATGGACTTCATCAGGCACCCAGGGCATGGTATGAGACACTGTCTTCTTACCTCTTGAACAATGGATTTGAGAGAGGAAAGATTGACAGTACACTTTTCATTCGGAGAAAAGGAGAAAATTTTCTGCTGGTACAGGTGTACGTTGATGACATCATTTTCGGGTCACCTGATGAAGACTTATGCAAGGAATTCGAGCAGGTCATGAAAAGGAAGTTCGAAATGAGTGCTATGGGGGAGTTAAAGTTCTTTCTTGGTCTACAGGTGGATCAGAAGGCAGATGGAATGTTCATCCATCAAACTAAGTATGTGCATGACATCCTGACTCGTTTCAAGATGAATGATTGCACACCTTACTATACTCCTCTACCGGTCAACCACGGTCTCGGTCTAGATACTGAAAGCGACAAATATGTCGACCCCACAGAGTACCGGGCAATGATTGGTTCACTCATGTATCTTACTGCTTCTAGACCTGACATTATGTTTCCAATTTGTCTTTGTGCCAGGTTTCAGGCGGATCCAAAGGAGTCACATATGATTGCGGTCAAACGGATAATGAGATACCTTAAGGGGAAACCCAAATTAGGTCTCTGGTATCCATCAGACGGTGGATTAGATCTCTTATCCTACACCG
This sequence comes from Ambrosia artemisiifolia, assembly GCA_032199755.1. Lineage (NCBI taxonomy): Eukaryota > Viridiplantae > Streptophyta > Magnoliopsida > Asterales > Asteraceae > Ambrosia > Ambrosia artemisiifolia. The sequence goes on from CM063512.1 coordinate 38,357,747, forward strand.
ACTCAGACTACGGAGGATGCAACCAGAACAGAAAATCAACGACTGGTGGATGTCAACTACTTGAGGGGAGAATCGTATCCTGGCAATGTAAAAAGCAAGCTTCTATAGCGGTGTCCTCATGCGAGGCTGAATACGTTGCAGCTGGTAGCTGCTGTTTACAAGTTTTGTGGATACAGCAACAAATGCGGGATTACGGTTTGAATTTTCAAAATACTCCCATTATGATTGATAACCAATCTACCATTTCCATAACTGAAAACCCAACCAACTTTTCTAAAACTAAACATATTCATATCAGACATCACTTTATAAGAGATTGTTTTGAAAAGAGAATGATTCATTTAGAAAAAGTTGACACAAAAGATAATTTGGCAGACCTTTACACCAAGGCTTTTGATAGGGCTCGTTTTGAACTGTTGGTGCAACTGAACGGGATGAGGAATCCTGAATGATTTTACGTTTCCTATAAGTTTCTGAAGTTTTTGTAAATAACTTTTCTGGTAAAAAAAATAAATAAAAAAAAAACCGAGCTGTCACTGAGCAAAAGAAAAGATATGATAGTACATCAGCTGCTTGACTGTCGCACTTAAAACAGAACAGAGAACTTAAACTGCTAAGTGCGACTGCAGCTTCATCATGAGATATACCAGTAGGCAGACTTACAACGAGTACTCAGTCCTCAATAATAATAATAGCAAGAGCTGGACTGTGGTACATGTGGGGAACATAACATCGGCGTACGATTTTATGATCTTAATTCTTGCGTTGATAGATTGCCAAAATCAGAGGTTTCGGGTCTTTATATTGTTGATCTATCCGGGGATAACCTGGCTGCCCTTCTGCTGCATCCAGAAATATGCTGACCTAGGCACAGCCAGGATATCTTAAAAGAGCAAATCCAAAGGATAAATGCCAAAACCCAATATGCTAAACGGCTATCTCAAACAGCCCAAAGCTAAAATTCGTACCAAAATGGTATTTGCCCTAACCCTGGTTGAGAACACACTGGTCACTTTGCTGCATCCAGATATATGCTGACCTGTACACCTGTGTGTCTCGTACCTTGTAAAGTATACGGATACCAGCAATATACTCACCTGTTACGATGAAGCTTTGTGCATACCTTGATCGCGGGGGTATGTCATGTTGTGGGACACTCAGTACCTACAGTCAAATGCTCATAATCGTAATAAGTAAAGTGAGGCTTTGAAGACAACGATGTAAGTTTGTTTAAGTGGATCAATATACTGGTAATCACCTTGGACTGCGACTGTGCTTATAATAATTTACCTTTAATTATTCTAACTCGTGTGTTTAGTCTTGTTCTAGCTGATATGATCTTTTCGCCGGTGACTTCTCAACAAAAATAGAGTGTTTACTTTATGCATGTTATTCTAGTTTATTTTATTAATGTTTTTTTTTTAATATTCAAAAATGCCAAAAAGATTTTCTATTTTTCCACTTCAGGTCTTAATGCACGGGAAATGATCATTTAAGGGAGTTTTCGAACTGTTCGGGAAAACGTCTTGTTTTCGTACTAACCAACTTTTCTCAAAATCCAAGTCATTGCTTCGTTGCAAATTACTAAAAACTGAAACTTTTCGGGCATGGATTCATGTTCAAGGCCCAGTTCTGAAAAATGTTGGGTGAAGTTGTTCAAAAAATTGTTTTCAATCCATAAGGCCCAATTTTAATTATTTAATGTTTAGGTTGTTTCGTTAATGTTTGGAAAGTGAGATTTTTGCAGACTCGCCACAGAAGTCGGGACCTCCTACTGATACTGTGGAGGAGAAAAGAAAGAAAGATGATGATGAGACTGGCAAAGACTATCAACCAGGAGATTTGATCATGATGGTGATAATGATGTTCCACCTCTCCGGACTCGTCAGAAGAAGAGAGGAGGAGTAGTTTTTCGTGAGTCAAGCTTACAGATGCCATCAGCAACCTTAGCAGTCATAGTACCACAACAACCACCACTTACAGGCAAAAGATAGAGCTTCAATACAGACACCTCTTCAACAGAAATGCTGCATTGATGAAGAAATTGCAGGCTCAGGGGGAGAATGTGACGTGTAAGGGTGATGAACTGATGATGATCCCGACAATGATCCAAACCGCTCTGCGGGGAGTGAGCCTCCAAGTGCTTCACTAACATTTGGTGTGCAAGCTACTACTCAGGGGGAGTCGGGTACTGGAAAGGAAGTTATTGGTGCTGGTGATCTAGGGAAGAGATGCAACAGAAAACCTCAAAGAGATTGGATTACTCTCTGAAGAATTAGACAGTGAAGATATGTATGATTTGGAAGAAGTTGAGATTATTCCAGATTATTTTGAAGATTGAAGACTGCAGGAGGTTGAAGATCTAGAGAGCATTCGTCAAGGGGGAGTTTGTTAGTGCATGTTTGTGTGACAAATGCTTCTCTAGATTAGTTTCGTTTTTGTGTCGGTTGATAAGTTTATTGTAACATGTTTGACGTAATTATAAGTCAAACATGATAGTCTTTTGTGTTTTACCCTAGCAAACATATATAGTTTGAGAAGATACCTTGAGAAGATACTTAGAGAAGATACCTTGAGAAGATGCCTGAGAAGATAGTTATCTTCACGGAATCTTTATCTTCACGGCATCTTTATCTTCACGGAATATTTATCTTCACAGGCTTTATCTTCGTAGGTTATCTTCTTAGGCCCATGCACTATAAATATGTGCATTGGGGTGTAGGCTAGGGTTAGCAGTTGTTTTCTTTGTTGCTTGTAATTGATATTATTCCCACTGAAAGTTTATCAATAGATAAGCCGGTTTTAATAGTTGTTCATCGTGTTCATCGTTCGTTCGATTCATAGTTTGCATAAACATCTATCAAGGGATTCCGCACCATGATAGATCTGATCTAGCTTGTATCGATCCGTTCAAAGGACCTACAATAACAGTTTATTTGTCTGCAGGGATGGAGGCAGTGAGCTCAGTCCTCCTGGTTGATTGAGGCAAAGAGCAAGTTCCTGTCTATTTTGTTAGCAGGGCTCTCAAAGACGCTGAAGTAAACTACACTCCCATAGAGAAGCTAGTTTTAGCCCTTGTGCACACTGCCAAAAGGTTAAGGAGGTATTTCCAAGCTCACCCAGTAAAGGTCATCACAGAACAACCCATACGATCCATCTTGGAAAAACCAGAAGATTCAGGGAGATTGGCAAAATGGGCCATCGGCCTAGGGGAGCACAAGATAGAATACCTGCCAAGGAGAGCCTACAAAGGGCAAGTGTTTGCTGACTTTCTTACTGAGCTGCCCATCCTGCAGAACGAAGAAGAAATGAATGAGGTTGAAGAACAGCCTGACCTCAAGGGGAAATGGTGTCTTTTTACCGATGGAGCCTCAAGTGTAGAAGGTTCCGGGGCTGGTCTCGTCATCAAGGACCCCCACGGAACTGAATACACTTATGCCCTCCGTCTAGACTTCCCCTGCACCAACAATGTTGCTGAATATGAGGCCCTCCTGGCCGGGTTAAGATTGGCACAAAGAATGAAGGTCCAAGAGCTAAAAGTCTTTGTTGATTCGAATCTGGTGGTCAAGCAAGTGAATGGGGGATACACAGCCAAGGAGCCCTCCATGATTAGGTACAAAGACAAGGTCAAAGAGCTCATCAAAGAGTTCAAAGTCTTCACCCTGGAACAAGTGTCAAGGACCAAGAATAAGCAGGCAGATGCTCTCAGTAAGCTGGCCTCCTTGACATTTGCTCACCTAACCAAGAAGGTTCTCGTTGAGGTGCTGAAAGAACCCTCCATTGACGACAAAGAGGTACAAGATGTTGTCACTGAAACCGAATCCACATGGATGACACCCATTATGTCCTACTTGAAAGAAGGGAAGCTGCCTGAAAATGAACAAGAAGCTAAGTGGTTAACCATCAAGGCAAAGCAGTATGTGATCGAAGATGACAAGCTTTACAAGAAGGGATACTTGGCACCCCTACTAAGGTGTGTTGGTCCCAATCAAAGCAACTACCTCATCAGGGAGGTACATGAAGGCATATGTGGCATGCATGCCGGACCTCGCTCCGTGGTGTCCAAGCTCATGAATTTGGGCTATTATTGGCCCACCATGCACAAGGATGCCTTCGAAACGATCAGAAGATGTGAAGCTTGCCAGTTGCAAACACCGGTGAAGACCAACCCAAAGCATGACCTTGTTCCCATCATCTCGGCATGGCCCTTTCACAAGTGGGGAATGGACATCGTGGGACCCTTCCCACAAGCTCCTGGAAAATTGAAGTTTCTCCTTGTAGTCGTCGACTATTTCACCAAATGGCCAGAAGTTAGGCCATTGGCAACCATATCAGGGAAGCATGTGATAAGTTTCATATGGGAACAAATAGTTTGCAGATATGGGCTGCCAGGAGAGATGGTGACAGACAACGGGAAGCAGTTTGCCAACAAGCCCTTCAGCAGCTGGTGCTCCGAGCTAGGCATTAAGCAAATCTTCAGCTCAGTAGCCTACCCCCAGTCCAATGCACAAGTGGAACGCATGAATAGAAGCATTGTCGAAGGTATTAAGGCAAGGCTAGGAAGATGTGGCAAGAAATGGGTTGATGAGCTCCCAAGCGTCCTATGGGCTATCAGGACCATGGAGAAAACAAGTCACCAAAGGACACCCTATAGCCTAGTCTTCGGAAGCGAAGCTGTTATACCAGCTGAAATAGGGGTAAGCTCAGGAAGAAGTGCTCGCCAAGATGCTCGACACAACCAAAACGAGATCCTGCTCAACTTGGACCTCCTTGAAGAGTCAAGGGACCAAGCCTCTATCAGGGAGGCAAGGTACAAGAAGAAACTTGAGGCTTACTATAACCAAGGGTGAAGAAGGAGTCCTTCAGGCCAGGGGATCTCGTGTTAAGATGCAACGAAGCCAGCAGGCAGCAAGATGTAGGGAAGCTAGGTCCCCGATGGGAGGGTCCTTATGTCATCAAGGAAGCCCACAAGGGAGGATCCTATAAGCTAGCTGACCCAAACGGCAAGATGATTCCAAGGCATTGGAGTGACAAGCACCTAAAACGTTTTTATGTTTGATGGTTGTAAACGTCTCTTTGTATTCAAAAAATCATGATCAATGAATGAATGATCTATGTTTCCCTTTATTAACTTGTCGCTTATCTTATCAAAGGGTGAGCCCCTCCTAACCAGGCTCCATGGGGTCCGGCGCTATACCTACCCATGAAACGGGGATGAGCTCCTAGGCCACAACTGCTCAACAGGTAACAAGGCTAAGTAACCTTCCTGTATACAGGGTGAGTCCCTAATACAATCCACGACTCCATGGGACAAGTCCTTAGAAGGAATACCTAGACCCATGAAAGAGGGTGAGCTCCTCACACCAAGACAGCTCCCACATGTTCACAATACACGAAAACGAACATAACACTAAGAAACCATTTAAAGAAAAGGTTGAAAAAGCTGATAGGGTAAGCATTGCATCGGTTCCTTAGCTAAGTACCCTAAGTTGGGTGACTGCAGCATCCACCTTAAGGAGAAAAGTTAAAGACATTGCAAACACTATAAACGACAAGCAACAGAGTCAAGACAACCAAACATTAAGCATAATTAAGGCATCACCCCTGAAAGGGGGAGCATTCCATTAGATACTAATAAAAAGCCCAAAGGGCTGAGTACATCAAAAGATCGATCACCAACAACATTTTAAAACAACTAAACAAAGATTAGACGAGGATGGATCAGGGGTAGCTGAATCTTCGGCTTCAGTGGTGGCATCACCCTCACCGGTGGAAGCCAGGGTTTGGTTACCAACATCATCATAGAGGGAGTCGGTGTCAAGACCTGCAAATGGATCATCCTCGCTGGAGGGAGGGAGTGACTCAACCTCCAAGGCTTGAAGGGGGGAGGGACTCTCAAATACCTGCTCCAAGTTAGGAGTCTTTGAAGGATCAGCAGGCTTTGCACGTTTCGAACTGCCCTCCCCACCGTCAGCACCGTCCAGCATGATCTTTAGAGGCCTTTTAGACACATAGGAGTTGAACACCTCATCAGCCACATCCTTCTTCAGACCCTCTGGCTCCAAATCTTGCAAGAAGGAGAGGGGCTGCTCAGCAGACTTGGCAATAGCTGAGACATAAGGATAAGTGGCCAGCTCCATAGCTTTCACGGCGTTCACAAACTCCTCCCCTGATGAAGGCTTAAAGGATGGCAACTCCTCAAGCACCTGATCCTCTTGAGCCGCTTTAAAACCGGCTTGAATCCCTCCATGGCGACCAAAGGATATGGCTTTAGCATAAATATCTGCCAGAGGGGCATTAAATTCTTGAGAATGCAGGAGGTTGGTAACGAAACGGGCAACACCCTTGGAGATCAGCCATTCTTTCTCCTCAGTCAAACGGTCCACCTGGACCCGGAGCTCCATCCCAACTTTTTCCACCGCCATCTGCTCCTGTTTGACTGCCTCCCTTGCCCGAGCTAAACCTGCCCTCTCCTCCGCCACCTTAGCCTTTTCATCATTCAAACCCTTAAACATTTTATCAAATTTCTCGTTCTCCAAACTGAGTTGGGTCCTAGACACAGCCAACTCATGCACCAAATCTTTCTCCCGTGCAACAAACCTTGCCAAATCTTCTTTCGCCTTCACCAACTCCACCTCATGCTCGTCATAAACCTTCTCCACTTGCTCTCTTCTCAACATCAACTCTCCCTACCTAGCCATACCATCGGGGAACAAAGACAGAAATTGACCGAAGTGATAGTACATCTTCTTCATCACATCCTTATCCATCCACTCCTTGTGCAACTCCCTCTCAGCATCAGGGACACAATGGTCGATGAGATCACGACAAACAGAGGCTTTCTTCAACACATCAGAAGCCTTGATATCCCAATCCGGCACAAACACCCCTTCACTAGCTCCTTTCGGGTAGGAGCATCAGAAACCTCCTTGGCAACAGCCTTTGAACTCTCACCTCCTTCAGATAACAACAACTTCGGACTAGTACCTTTGATCACCACATCCTTCGGCTTCTTGAAAACAGTATCATCCTTCTTAGGAGAAGACAAGGTAAGCTTACCCTTCCCTGGGGCAGGAGAATACCCCAAGGCTGAAGCAATAAGGGAAGAATCCTGGTCTTCATCTTCAAGGACCAAGGGAATAGCAGAAGAGCTCCCCTGACCTGTGGAAGCAGTATGCAGTCGCTTACTGGAGCGACGGACAGTGACAGACTTCTTCCCAGAAGGTTCCACAGCAGCAACAGAGGAAGTAACCACACTAGTATATTCACCTTGAAAACGGACATGCTCAGTCCTCACCACCACATTCTGGCCCTCAGCAACATTTTTCACCTTAAACTTCACGTCTGTAATGTCATCCAGAGCTAGGAAATCTAGAGTACTCATTTCTGCACAAAAGAGAAAAAGTGGTTAGATAAAGCAATTATAAGAAGGATGCCAAAGAGGAGCCAGGGAGACACATACCCTCCCCACCATGATAGATCACCGGGTCAGTCTCAGGATCATCCCAGTTAACACTTAGCCCCATCATCACCAAGAAATCCTCAGGAAAGGTTCGGAGATGAGTAGGAAAGCTACGAAGTTTCTCCAACAATTCCTGATCAAGAGTGTCAGGATCAGGTTCTTTCTCATTCAAAGGAGCATCCGAAGACCTCCGAGGAGCCTTAAATGGAAGAAAATCAGCATTCAAGAAGAAGAACTTGTCTTTCCACGGAGAGACAAGTCCGATGACACTAGAAATCAGGGCTGGTTCACATTGGGTCTTCTCAATAGTGAACCAGTTACCATTTTTGGCTAACCTAAAGAATCGCCGGTACATGGCCACAGAAGGCTCATAACCAAGGCAACGGCACACAATCTCGAAGTGTAAAACCCTAGCGACTCCAGAAGGACATAACTGATCAAGAGAAAGCTGATGATACTCTAAAACATTTAGAAAAAACTTCGAAAAAGGATACCTTAGGTTCCCCTGGTCGAACTGACGTGTATACACGGCCAGCTTGCCAGTAGGAACGGAGGACACAGGGGTTTTCCTCTTTGGAACGGAAGGATCAAAGGATAAGGGGATACCGATCTCGGTACAGAACTTTTCGGCATCCGATTTGGACAGACGTGTGAACTGGGATGCAAGGTTGGTTTTCGACATAATGGAAAAAACAAGTTTGAAGAAGAAAGAGTATGCTTACCGAGATTTATAGGAAGAAGAAGGGTTCGCTGGTTGGAGAAGATCGTGGGAGAGAGAAGACGGTTTTCTAATTATGGAAGTAAATGAAAGATAAAAGAGGGAGTTACCCCTTTATAAAGGATTTCAAATTTGAAATAATTAATCTTGGGCGGTTACCAAGGCAAACCATCCCTCAGCTATCCCATAGGATGACGTCAGCCTGCCTCCTTGTCAAATCAGCAGTCATTAAGGGCAGCTGATGGGACACATGCCTACTCCCAAAGAAGCAATGATGGATGGTTATATTATTTAAAAATACGACCATCATGACAAATGCATGGACAGGAACTCGCACGAGATTTGATGAAGGAAAAGGTATGATACCAACGCTCCCATAGGGGAGCTCGGGGTCTAAAAAGCTACCCGGTACCAACACGAGTTTGCCACCGGGGAAGACGACAATTTACAAGTCACAAGCACTTCTAACTTCTTTACAAATGCTTATGACTGGGGGGCTGATGACGTGGGTCCTAAAACGACAGCGTTTAATCCCCTCGTCGAAAAGATAAGTAAAATTGAGTTGATTAGGAGGTGGCCTGACTTACTGGAGCTGATATAGGGAAGCGTACCTGCCATGCCGAAGCCTCAGGGCAAAAAGCAAACAGTAAAAACCTTGGAAATGACAAAAGTGGGTTTTGGCTTATTATCATTGCAAGAAACAAAACATCACACAGCTCCATGACTTGCATTGGAAATGATAAAAGCTGAAAGCACCCAAAAAGGGCAAAGTCTCACTGCAGGGATCCGATAGAGGGTCAAACACAACCAGGTATGGAAAGGAGGCTACCCTGAGGGAGCTCCTGGGCAGAATCTCATTGCCTATATAAGGAGACTCTTGGGTAGACATTCCACACACACTTCTTACTCATTCTCTCTACTCTACTACTCTCTATTTCATTATTCCCAACTCCAAAAGAATACATACTTATTCTCATGCCGGAGTCCAAACGCAGGAGGCCCCCTCCTGCGTTAAGGCTAACGGTGTCTGCTACCCTTGTGCAGGTCCTTCCAGGAGCTCGAAGACCCCCAATCCTTCAACTAAATCCAAACCTAAAGCTAAAACTAAACTTAAACCCTAAGTTCCAATATAACATACCTTTAACCTGTAATCCTAAACATCTCCTAACCTAATACCGGTCATTTTCCTTGTTGTAGCAACAGTCGCGATTGAACGAACCTACTGATTTTAGGGCGTTTAGTCCCGGGCTCATTCTCTCTAATTCCGTAGGCGTCATGGATGCCAATCATATACATGAAAGCGATGGTGATGGCTACTGCTTTTCTCCTCAACTACTGGAACGCCGAACACCATTGGTAACTGGACTCTTTGAGATGGGAATCAAATTAGGGTTAAGGGAAGGGAGGAAGAATAAAATTGAATAAGAGGGAATTCGAAGAAAGGAGCGGGAAATTGCAATTTTTAGGGGGCAAGTCAGGTTATATAAAAAACTCATATCATAGTATGAGAAATGAAACTCAAAAGTTAAAAAAAAATAAAAAATAAATGAAAATACTAAGAATCAAGTGTAAATATAAAAGTAAAATGCAAATTATAAAAAAATATAATATTGTATTTATAATAAATATAAGGAAATCTAATATGAATATTAAGCGTTATGTTTAAATATAAATATTGGATTGCGACTGGTCATTGGGTTATTAGTTCGTGTCATATTTTATAAATTATTTTGTTAGATGATTTACCAATATGACTCAAAGGAAGTTATAACATGTGTTGAAGAGTCATGACAGGACCGGACCAAAGGTCATTAAACCCAAATAAGGGCTTTTCGGGTTGAGTAAAAGCAAAATGACCACCCTTTGGCTTAGTGATATACTCACTTGTTAAGTAATAAAGGTCAAAAGTAAGTTCGAGACGTTGGGTAACTCTTTGGAATATTTGCATTCAGTGTATTCGAACAAAACTGTGGATGGTTATTCTTATGAGTAAAGACTTCCCAAAACTGCGTGTTACTACAGCCATTGATCATGACCCAACACCTTAAGAGGTGACTCATTATATATGTTTAGGATTTTGTATTAATCGTTATAACCCAATATATTATGCGTAAATAAACATAATTATCCTAATGATTATAAAGTAAATGCATCTTTTTCAAGAAAAGGTTGCAATTTTAGTAAAATTTGCAACTCTTTTAAAAAAAAGGTTGCAAATTTAATATAATTTTGCAACTATTTATATAAAAGGTTGCATTAGATCTTCTAATGCAACCTTTGTGTTTAACAAAGTTGCATTAGAGTCAAATGCAACTTATTTTAAAAAGGTTGCTTGTAAAGAGTTGCATTAGGCCTATTTTCTAGTAGTGTGTTTACCAAACTAATTTTGAATAATGTTAAAAAAATCTTTAATATGTTCAAACACATCAGTTTTACCTTTTAGTAAACATACCCAAACTGCCCGGGAATAATCATCAACAATTGTTAAAAAATATCTAAAGCCATCCCTACTAACAACTTTATAAGGACCCCAAACATCCAAGTGAACAAATTCTCCAACTTGAGTTGACTTATGTTCACTCAAGGGAAAGGGTTCTCTATATTGTTTGGCCCTATGACAAGTTTCACAAGGTTGATTTTTATCATGTTCTCCTAAGTTGAGTTTAGTTTTAAGAGTATTTACAGCTTGATCAGAAGGATGTCCTAATCTAGCATGCCAAATATCATACAGTTCAGTATTAAAACAGACCTTAGTATTTAAACATGCATTTCCACACATATACAATCCTTCAATCTGTTTACCAGTCACCAGGACCTTCTTGGTTAATCGGTCCTGTATGTAACAGGTATCCTCATCAAAACCAACATACAACTTATTATCCCTAGCAAGCTTATTTACAGAAATAAGATTAACCGTGTATTTAGGAACAACTAATACATCTTTTAAAACAACACCATTTGCTAAACAAACATTTCCTATTTTAGTTACCAGGGCTTTAGTGCCATTAGGATGATTAACATGTATATTCAGATCAGACACTTCAACATATTCAGTTAGTTCAACATCATTAGAAACCATATGTTGACTAGCTCCTGAATCAACAATCCAGCCAATTTTAATCTTATTCCCTACTTTACTTGCAAACCCAAATATTGGTTTACCACATATGTTGGCACAAAAGAAACTACCTGACACATTGTAGCTCTGTGGATTTTCCTTAGACTTTTCAATTAGAAGACTCATCAGTTTAGCCATTGGCTCAGTTGTCAAAGAAGGAATAGAAGCATTAGTATCAGTACTAACATTGTTACTATTGCTATTATTTTTACCCTTCTTTGATTGATTACCCCTTGACCTCATCCAAAGGGGATAACCAATCACTTCAAAACATTTTTCAGCCAAGTGACTATTCTTATTACAGTGTGTACATTTTAAAGTAGATTGACTAGCATTTTTATTACCAAATCTTTTATTAAAATCAGTGAACTGCTCAGTTTTAGTTAAAAAACTAACAGTTTGAGTTTTCCTATTAGCACCACTTGAGTTTCTATGTGACTCTTCTCTAGACACTACAGAATATGCCTCTTTTACATATGGCAAAGTATCCCTAGTCAACAAGTTATTTCTAACAGTTTGATAACTACTGTCTAATCCCATTAGAAACTGCATAAGTTTGATCATTTAGCTAAAATTATTAAAGTCTTTTGAAGCATCACAGGTACATGGAGGTAATTGGAGTATCTGATCCAATTGCTTCCACATAACATTTAACTTTTGATAATACTCTGAAACAGTAGTACCATCTTGACTAAAACAGTTTATCTTTTGATATAAATCAAAAACCACATAACCATCTATTTTATCATAAGTTTCTTTTAATTCTTTCCATACATCACTAGCAAGTTTAGAGAATACTTGACCTAAGTATAACTCTTCAGAAATAGAGTTCAAAATCCATGTTAACACAATAGAATTACATCTATCCCATTGTCTAGCAAGAACAGGATCATCAACAGGTTTCTCACATTCTCCAGTTACAAATCCTAGTTTGTTTTTAACTTGCAACCCAAGAATCATTGCATTAGACCATACACTATAGTTATCAGTTCCTTTTAATTTTATACTGACAATAGTTAAATTTGTTGAATCACTGGGATGGAGATAAAGAGGGTCTCCAGCATCTATTTTATTGACCAAAGTTACAGATGAGTCAACAATAGGCCCTTGACCCCCTCCACCTTGACCATCACTTTCATTAACCATTTTAAGTCACACAAAAGAACACAATAGTAGATCACACAAAACAGAACCACAGAGAAACACCACAAATAATCACACAAAGAAAATACACAAAACAAACACAGAGAGACAAGTAATCAACAGATAAAGAACAGATCAAAGACACTTGGCGAAGCTGTACTGGTGTTCCAGATCACTGGTTCATCACTCAAGGTGCCAGCGCAGGTCCTAGTACAGGAGCCACCTAATCAACTCTAGACCAACCCTAAATCTAAACAGGGATACAAACCCTGGCACAGACTCCTTAGCACAAACTCTATGAGAATCCAGGAAAGATCTTACCAAGTAGTACCCAAGTTAGGGTTTACCAGTCAACTCGTTATATTACAGCCTTCACTTAGGGCTGTAATATCAGAGAGCAAAGAAAATATGCCTTCCAGATCAACACACAGATCTTGAGAGTAGATCTGACTCCCCAAATCCAGTAACACTTCCAAGAACTAATCACCAGACTTATGCAACCAACGAAAAGATGATCAATCACCTTCAAATAGATCAGATAAACCTTAGAATCAGCGGAAGACGATAACCAAGACCGATCAACAAAGCCTAGAGCTCTGATACCATGTTACAAACTTAAACATGATACCAGATAACTCAAATCACTTTATTAATCAAAAGAATCAAAACACTTTTACAAAGAATCAAAAACTCTCAATAGATCTAACAAATCTCTCAGAATCTGAACTCACTCAACCAACCTCTCAATACCTATCAAACAGATTTACAAAGAGATCTTCTAAACCAAATACAAGATGTATATGGTTGTACAACTGAAACCCTAATCTGATTTAGACGAAAGAGAGAATTTTACTTTGTAGGTAAAGCATCCAGAATTTTACTGGTCATCTCAACATCAGTGTGCTCGATCTTATAGTTCTTTAACTCAGTAACAAGATGGTAATATCTTGTTATAATTTCTTCAAGGGTTTCACCAGTAAACGCCCTAAAGACAGCAAACTGTTTCTTCTGCAAATCAACTCTATTCTTCTTTACATTATCATTCCATTCAAATCTTTTCTCTAGAGCTAACCATAGTTCTTTTGCATCTGTGTATTTTCTGAAAGTATGCAAAATTTCTTGTGGCATACTCATAGTGATGGCAGCGTGTGCCTTGTTCTCAGCTTCAAACATCATTTAATTCTCTTCATTCATGTCTTTGAATGCTACAGTAACAGTCCTACCATCACCGGCTCTAGTAGGTTTTGAGTATCCGTCTCTTATACATATCCATCCTTTCATCATGTAAAACCTTGCCCACTCCTCAAACTTGTCTTTCCACCAATAGCAATCATTTACCGAAATCATTTTAGGTGGTGAATTAGACTTTCCTACTTCATGGTCCATTTCTAGTAACTTGTTTAACGTCAACATTTTATAGTTTAATATGACTTATGTTTGTTTTAATGTCCAAGTACAAGTTCTAAGTCCAATGTCCAAGGTTAAAGTCCAATAAACAGTCCAAAGTTCAGTTCGTTATGCATTCTGATCAGCCGGTCTAATTAACGAAGATGGCAAGGAATGAAGATATTGATTAAACGAAGATACTTTTAAATGAAGATACCAAATAGATGAAGATACCACAAAACGAAGTTGAATAAAAACGAAGTTGCCTTAGAAACGAAGTTGATTTAAAACAAAGATGCTTTTGACAAAAACGAAGATGCTTCAAACGAAGATAAGTTATCTTCGTTTGATCCCCTATCTTCGTTTATCGAAGCTGTTCAAAACCCTAAATCGATTTTCAACCAAAAGCGCAAACAAGACACTCAAAACTTTCTGTAAACGATTAGTAATGACTGAAAATGATTTGAACACCTAACAGAAGTTTTTGACATAAAAACACGTTCCAATCGATTCAATCTTTGCAACGATCAAACTTGAACCGTACAATCGAGCATAAAAGCTCTAATACCAATTGTAGGTCCTCGGAATGGATCGATAACAAGTAAGATCAGATCTATCAAGGTGCGGAATCCCTTGATAGACGTTTATGCAAACAATGAATCAACCAAACGATTATGACACGAATATACTTTGAAAACCGGCTTGTCTATTGATAACTTTTAGTGTAATAATAACAACTTACAATCACATGAAGAACCAACCCTAGCCAACACCTCATGCAAGGTATTTATACTTGCATGGGCCTGATCTGTAATTCACGAAGATATCCCACTAACTTGTCAGGAGAAGATGCCAAATGGCATCTTCGACTTTTGCTATCTTCGCCTACTATCTATGTTACTTAAGTAACCTCGTTTGCTAGTGTAAAACACAAAAGACTATCATACTTTATTTATAACACCATCAAGTATGTCACAATAAACCTATCAGCCAACATAAGAACAATACTGATCTAGAGAAGCATTTATCGCACCAAACATGCACCAACACTAAATCCCATGCTACCACTCGCATAGGGTCTTTGTTGGAAATATTTGTATTTATTTTCTAAGTCGTTTGATATTCTTAAAAATAAATTAAGACTCAAACAAAAATGCCGCCTAAAACTATTTTCATCATATGTTGGTTCGGGTGAGAAGTAATCACGTACCAATAAATCATGTGCAGCTTGTCGTTCACAAAGTATGTATTTTCCCTGTTTAGGTTCGGAAGTCCCTTCAACTTCATCATCGACTATAGCTTCAACCACTTTATGAACACTTAATATTATCAATCCTGCGTCGTTGTCGGATTAGGACTCCAAAGAATATAGATCAAACGAATCCGATGAACTTGAAAATTGCATTTTGTGAGAGTATTTTTAAAAAATAGAGTGTGTGAGAATATTTTTTATAAAATGAGAGTGTGTGTAGGTAGAATATGGTTGATTAATAGGTTTCATATATGCAAAACAATAAAAAAAAATTCATAACCGTTGCATAACGGCATTATGTTTAAAATTTTAATTTTTTATTCTAACAATCATACATCCGGTATTTGTTTTTTTTATTGGGCCAATCGAAAATCAACCCCTCCTTCCCCACTCCCCCACGCCAAGCAAAACTTCCCCGCCCAAAGGGCAACACTGGTTTTCACGCCCCATGGGGTCGGTGTAGGTGGGCTTCAAAACCTTTTCACACTCCCCCCCCCCCCACACACACACACACACTCTAAAATTCAGTGTAAACCATATAGGAAAGGGAAAACAACTTTATGAGCCCGATCAGGTTTTTAACCCGAATGCAAGTCAATCATGAAACCTATCTCGTTTTTGAAAAATAGTGTTGCTTTGATATTGTTTAAGATCTCCTCCCCTAAAATAATTTTGAACTTTTTAAAATAAAACTTTACATGTTAAAATTGATCTTTAAAAACAGTTGCAGTTTCAATCCCAACCAACCCTTTTCCGCAAGTAAACTGGTTTCATCAATGAGCATTTTCAACCCATGTTGACCTAAGCAAAACCGGTTTGAATAAAGAAAACAGAAAATATACATTTACAGGCCCGTGCTTGGAAAAAGAAAACAAAAAATCTACACTTGCAGAAAACAGAGAAATTTCTAGAAGCATGAATTTGAAAATGAAATTATAACACGCACAAAACAAGAATAGAGATATGAAGGTATCAACAAAATCTAGGTAGAAACCATTAGACAGAGGTAAAGAATATTCTCAAATACTTGAGAAACACCAAGGAAATGTTCCTTGTATATGGAGGAGTTAATGAGGATCTAACAGTGTTATACTGATGCGAGCTTCCAAACGGATCTAGATTATTTTCCGTCACAAACAGGATTTATTTACATGTTGAATGGTGGTGCAATCACTTGGAAGAGTTCCAAGCAGGATGTTGCTGCTCAGTTCACCACCGAGTCGGAGTATATTGCTGTATGCTGATGACCTGTCTTTGGGGTCATGAAAAAACCTAAATAACATAGGTAGCTAGGGTATGTCAGGTATCGAATCTACGAGGAGCACGTGGCTAGTATTACACTATCTGTTTGATTTTAGTTTATTTTTACTAAACATAACTTAATTAATTTAACTGAATTTGGATTTTGATAGAGTTAATAAAGTATAGAAAAATTAGATTAAGTTTGAGAAAATATATGAGAAAAATGACCAATCTCCAGGTCTCAATATTCCACATAAACTTGCTACATCAGATGGAAACCACATGGACATGGTCTTGTAAATAGTTTAATCAAAGTGATAACTTAAGACAAGTTTTTAATACTAACTCGTTCAATCTAATTACTAAAACATAAATGCCAAATACCCCCATAATTACCAAATTGCTCACGATGCAAGAAAACCGAAAATGATAATAGAAAAATATTTAAACATAAACAACTCGTTTAAATCAATAGAACCACAAGTGTTTTCAAAGTGTCAATAAGAAAAACAATCCAAAAATCTAATTCAGACAAAGTTTACGTTTAGCCTACACAAACCCTACACCCGAAGATGCTCACATATGATTTAACAGCTCATGTCTTTGATTAACATGTACCTGCCTCCTCTTTGTGCGTCCTACCTCCTCAGCTGTAAAAAATAACTCTCTTACGAACCCCCTTTTAAATTCTATCATATCACGTATTAATTCTTGTCAAAAACTCACCTAATTAATTTATGGGTTATTGTCTGTGAAGCTCAGTCACAAACTTGTAGGCTTTGTATACTGATGCGAGCTTCCAAACAGATCGAGACGATTTTCCGTCACAAACAGGATTTGTTTACATGTTGAATGGTGGTGCAATCACTTGGAAGAGTTTCAAGCAGGATGTCGGTGCTCAATCCACCACCGAGTCGGAATATATTGTTGCATGCTGATGACCTGTTGTTGGGGTCATGCAAAAACCGAAATAACCTAGGTAGCTAGGGTAAGTCAAGTATCGAATCCATGAGAAACATGTGGTAAGTATTCCACAGTTTGTTTGATTTTATTATTTTACTAAAAATAACTTAATTAGTTTAATTGAATTTGGATTTTGATAGAGCTAATAAAGTATAGAAAACTCAGATTAGGTTTGAGAAAATATATGAGAAAGATGACCAATCTCCAGGTCTCAATATTTCACACAAACTTGCTAAATCAGTTAGAAACCACGTAGACATGGTTTTGTAAATAGTTTAATCAAAGTGATAACTAAAGACAAGTTTTTAATACTAACTCTTACAATTTAATTACCAAATCACAAATGCCAAATACCCCTCCTAAACATAAACAACTAGTTTAAATCAATATAACCACAAGTGTTTTCAAAGTGTCAATAAGAAAAACAATCCAAAAATCTAATTTAGACAAAGTTTACGTTTAGTCTATACAAACCTTACACCCGGAGATGGTCAAAAATGATTTAACTGCTCATGTCTTTGATTCACGTGCACCTCCTTCCTGTTTGTGCGTACAACCTCCTCAGCCGTAAAAAAGAACTCTCTTACAAAACCACCACCCCCCGTTTTAAATTCTTAAGTATCACATAGGGCTGTGCAAAGGGTCCATAACCGGCCCGACCCGACCCGGATCAGAACCGCATACCCTTTTATTGTGGAAATTAGGAACCACGAACCGAACCTTAGAAGGCTATGTGGTTCCGGGTCCTAAAGGTTCTGATGGGTCGGGTAAAGGGTCTGACCCACTAGAACATTTTAAATCACTTTTCGTTTATCAACATATGTTTTCGTAACAGTTTTGTCATTCTCATCACTCGAAGCATTATCTAAATCTATTATGTATACATCATAAATACACACACACACACATTAGAGCGACATACATAAATGTTTACTTTAAATTTGGATATAGTATATATAAAATATTATATATCAAATCTATGTATATACGTCAAGCCGAAAAATATTTAAAAAAAGTACATTGTTATTATTATAAATAATATTTTTAATATTATATTAACATTACATGAAATCGATTACAATAACACGTAAAACCGAATAGAAAAGACTAAAAAAGATTATTTTTTTATTTTTTTAATATAAATACAAATGGTTCTTGTGGTTCTTATATTAGAACCGTGGGTTTGGAACCGACCCGACCCGGAACCGATAATTCATATAAATCTAGAACCGGAAACCGACCCATATATTTAAAAAGGTTCGGGTCTAAGGTTCTCGTGGGTCAGGTCCAAGGTTCCTGTGGGTCCGAACCACGAAATGCTCACCCCTAGTATCACATATTAAGTCTCGTCAAATCTCATCAACTTAATTTACGGGCTGATGTCTCGTGAAGCCCAATTACAATTTTTTTTTTTTTTGAACGGCAAATTTCTACATCCTATGAGACTTGAACCCATGACCTCTCCCTTAAGTTTTCCTAGAATCTTTGCTTCTACCATTGGGCCACCAACCCCAATGGCCGAAGCCCAATTACAATGATCCACTAAACTTCCGATCCACATTCTTGACTTATTTGAAGCCTAATTGATATTTAGTTGTTGGGCCAATAAAAAAATAACTTTAAGCCCACTAAATTATCTCTAATTCGTGTTGCTCTATGTTGGCTCTGTAACAATGGAATGGCAAATAAATCAATGACAATTTAATTCACTCATAAATATATCTTACATGTATTATTTCCTTTAAGTAAATTCATTCATTACATTCATCAATTGTGGCCCAGTGGTAGGAGACCTTTGTTCTCATTCATGAGACATGGGTTTGATCCCCATAAGTCTCAATTTGATGGATATTAACCCCCACCCTTGTGGTGGGGTAGGTGTTGGGAAGTGTGGAGAGACACTTGATCCTTGTGGTCATGGGTTCGACTCCTGATCCCTTCAGGTTTTACCAGTTCACTACCGTCGTGCCTTCGGGCGGGTATGCAGGCCGGGTTTTCCGTGGATCAGGAGACGGGTGGGCCGAAGGGCTCTGTCCGTACGGACTAGAGGCCGTCTGGGGCCCCTTTCGGCCATTGGAGGCCGCGTACAGAATACCCGGCAATACTTTAGTTGATCGTTAAAAAAAAAATTCATTCATTACATCAATTAATATTCCATTAATTTGTTTGATGCAAGGTGCACGAAAACTTAAGTCATCTTTGTTTTTTCTATCATTCTCATAATCATTTATATTAACTAGTTAAAGACCCACAATAATAATTCTATAAACGACATGATGTTTATATTCAACTATTATCCGAACATTAGTTTTATAGCTTAACCAAATCATTTTTGTTATAAATAATATAAAATAAAGTGAACCTAAAATGCACCTATCACATGTGATGCTACAAAGGAAGCTGCGTGGATGAGGAAATTCATCACAGAACTCGATATGGTGCCTAGCATACGAATACCCCTAGAGATTTTATGTGACAATGCTGGTGCTACAGCTCAAGCAAAGGAACCCAAGTCACGCCACAAAGCTAAGCACATACTCAGAAAGTTCCACTATATATTTCGAGAGACTGGAATGTGGAGACATCTTGTTGAACAAAGTTCATACAGATCAAAACTTAGCAGGCCGTTTCACAAAGCCTTTGTATGTGGATAAAGATGAACAACATGCGGAGAAGATAGGGTTAAGGAACGCTAATTGAGTGTTTTCGATTCATTAGTATCGGGTGCTTCAAACATTAAACATCTACATTATTTTTTATGATTTAATGGTTATACGCATGTTTAAAAATAATGTGGTGTTTGTTTTTTGTATCTTTAAGTATCTGTGAATAATAGTATTCTAAATGCCTGTAGTCAATCGAGTTCATGGAAATTAATTCGAACTAAGAATACTATGAACGTTCGGTTGTTCATGAAGATGAAAGCACAAGGTGTTGAGGGCCAAAATTAACTGATATTCATTAAAGAAAGATATCAGATGTAACTGGCTTCAAAATGATCTCCATGGATCTTTGTCATGAGATAATTTGATATTGATATGATCTACGTGTCCTTCGACCAGAGAGATATATTGGAACAACCTCGAGCCTAAGTTTTGTCTTAGACCTTATTCAACGTTGTATCATAACAGGACAACTTAAAGGTACTTGGTCAGGAACGAATCTGAAGCCAACTGTGAGTTCTATGTTGTCAAGAAAATTTATCTTCTTCTTCGGTAACCTGAAGAAGCTGCGCATTCTGGTACACTCGTTAATGTAAACTGGTGTAAACCCATGGCCATGCTTAAACTTAGGGAATTTTTGACCGCTTTGCATCAGAGAACAAGAAAAAGAATGACTTGACAATATGAGATTGAAACTGATCCTTGTCTCATGTTCAGTTGAATGGCAATTACAGAAAGGAAAGTAGATATTATTATCACTGTCTATAGTACTGTGTTAAGTAAAGGGTTACTTGAACAAAAGAATCAGCCGACAAAAGAAAATCATCATATTGAGATAGAAGTAGCATGATATAGCTAGATGTCCCCTGCTTTTTATGTTAAGCACTGTTGATTGAGAATCATCCAAGTAGAAGTCTGTTGGAAAAGTATGTCCGATACTCATCAATTAACGTTGATATCTTGATAAGATTTTAAAGAGCTACACTTTGGAGGATGAACAAGAAATAAATATATATTGTTAAATACATATTTATAACACGAAGTGAGGTTTTGTTATTTCGATAATAAAATCAAAGAAAGATGTTATTATAGGAGAATAATAATACGTGTGTTTTATTAAAGAGATAATAAAACAGTATAGGAGAATTATCATTGTTAGATAATAATAATAATAATAATAATAATAGAGGGATAACTATAATAAGATATAATAATAAAAGATTAAAGGGTGTTTTTGTAAATAGTGGGACTATTTAAATACAATATTTTTTGCATAATTAACCTAATCACATAATCTCAAACCCTAGCAACGACATCTCCCTCACTCATCTCTCTTTCTCTCTCTCTCTCTCTCTCTCTCTCTCTCTCTCTCTCGTGCGACACCACCCACGGCCACAAAGGCCGCCGCCGTAGACCACTATGACCATCACCCACCTTTCCCGTCTTCTCTTGTGTTTTGTGTAAGTGTTGATTCAAAGATTTGGGAGTTGTCATGTTTGGTTTACTAGCGGAACCATTTGTCAATCCATCGTACTACAAATTGGTGTTTCGTTGAGGTATAAATCTAAGCATCCTATGGTGTGTTTTAGTATTTACATGCATTGTGCAATTGGATTCTATGGTGAAAATCATTCGGTTTTGTTACATGCTTCCGATCTATTAATATATGATATATATATATATATATATGATTTTATAAATAAAATTAAAACTGGTACAAGGATTTCCAACAAATCGTATTCCAAGCTTGACAAGTTTCGGCTTTCTAGTGTAGGATGACACACATAGCTTTGGTCGAAGAACCTTGGATTGAAAAGATTATAAGGGTTGTTGGGATGAATGGCGAAGGATTGTTAGGGCCAGGGGGTGCCCCAACTCCCCTGTTTTTTGGCTCAATGGTGGAAATTTGCAATTTTTCGTAGCTAATTTTTAAATGAATTTAGTTCGACCCCTACTGTTAGGAAAAAAAATTGGTCTCGTGATTTTCGCCCCCCACCACTATTTTTTTCAAGCTTCTACACTGGATGGAATTATTCATCGGTTGTGGGTTCGTAAAAAAGGGTTCGGTTGTGGGCTCGAACATATGTTTGCAAAAAATGGATTTCTTGGTCCCAAAGATTCATATTATTTTTGTTTAAAGAGTATGGATAGAATGTGTGTTTTGGTGCAGAATGATGTATAATTTTTAAAAGGTTTGTATATGTATTTATACTAAATTATTATTGTTATATTTTAATTCAAACCCAACCGTAACGCTCCCCCACCCCACCCAAGGTTCGAATTAACCTTGGAAAACGTTCCCCAACGGTTACATTCTTCAGTAACGGTCATTAATGGGTTGGTGGAGACCCCATTAACGGCCATGAATAACTTTTAATGGATATAACCATTTGAATAGAACCTCAAATGGTGATTTACCATTAAGAATAGCGCTTGGTAAATGGTTAATAATATATACCGCGGATGAGAACATATCGACCCAAAATGTGGTGGGAAGTTTAGCATGAAACAACATTTCCGAGCCCGTTTCGACAATGTGTCGATGTTTGCGTTCAACACACCCATTTTGTTGCGGAGTGTAAGGACATGACATACGATGAAATGTTCCATTTTGCTCAAATATAGTCTGAACTTTACCATCACTTTGAAAATTTTTAATTTTTGTGGAGAATTAATTGTGAAAAAAAGATAAGAATATAGCCAAGGCATCAACAAATTCAGATTTAGCTTTTAATGGATATAACCACGTAAAACGAGAAAAATCATCCACAAATGCCACATAATACAAATAACTACTAACCAACTTAACTGGAAAGGGACCTCACAAATCACAATGTAGCAATTCAAGAGGAAAAATTGACGTTTATTATTCAAGACTAAAGGAATCCGTTTAGATTTGGCCAGTTCACATGGAGTGCAAACACCCGGTTTGGGTAAAACAGAAGTAAAACAAATTGAACCATTATTTTTCAACAAAGAAATAACATCAAAACCATCATGTCCTAACAGGAATGCCATGTTTCAAAAGAAGCCATGAGACGCTTTGAGGAAGCAATAAAAGTTTGATGGATGGTGTGGAGAATATAAAGCCCATATTCATGGCACCAGCGGGCTAGGATTTCTTTGCTGTAACGTTCTAAATGAAAAAATGGGGATAAGAAAACACAACATCAACGGGATTGTCCTTAGTTAATTTACTAATGGACAAAAGATTTTTCGTAAGATTAGGAAGAACTAAAATATTTTTAAGATCAAGAGAGCCAAGAATTTTGGTGTTGCCAAAATATACACGTGGATTACCTTGAGTGGGAGTTGAACCAGGAAGATAATTAGTATTAGGCACCATATGATCAGAAGCACCTACGTCACGAGTCCAATCTGGAATGTTGCATTGAGCCTGAAAGGCCTGCTTTAACTGTGCTTTAGAGAGATTTACAGATGCAACAAGCGATTGCAATTGATAACATTGGGTCACATAATGTCCTTGTTTTCGACAAAGTTGAAAATTAGGTGGTCTTTTGGGCTGATTGTTTAGTCACACCACGCAATGGCGAAAGCACGTGGCGCAATGCTCGGAAGCATATCAAAGTCAAGATTAACACAGACCATATTTAAGTAAAAAAGATCACTTCATTCAGATTTCGAAAATAAGTATCTTGTCTCAAACATCACACAACACAACAACATAAAATCAATCATAAGGTTTCCCGTCCATGTTCCAACCCATATGTAAATGTAGGTGAAACCCTCGACAAGAGTCCGACATCCCTTATTCCACCGTACTAGCCACAAATCTATTCAGCACTAAGTTACCTGAAAGATATGTTTAAAAAGACATCAATATATAAAATATTGGTGAGTTCACAGGTTTTAGTTCCACAATACAAAACATTTCAACAACAACATATGCGGAACAAACACAAGTAGTGGCCATTGTAAGGAGTAGCTAACTCCTACAAAAATATGACAAGCAATCCCTTGAGCCTATAACCAAACCAAGACACGCAATATCGCGCGATTAGTTGTTTCTCGGAATATGACAACTTAGTTTAGAATACGTGCACCCCTGGTATACACAGTTACATAATCGACGTTATCGATTAGGGTGGGCCTTGTTAGGCACCAACAGTACTATCCAAGTATTCCTTTAGTTTTCGATTTCACACACACACACGAATAAATGGTTATAGTAGCGAGGACTCACCCCGAGTGGTGTACAACAAACCCAAGTACTCATCATGCCACTTAACACATTTTCACATATTACAACATTTTGACAAAACATATCTTTCCCCCAAAACAAAAACAGTAAAATGGGGTCGTGAAACTCACCTGAAGTACAACGTGCAATCAAGTAACATAGAAATAGCAAGCCCAGGGTTAAACACCTACAAATGCCCTAGACGTATAACTCGCTAAGTCTTTAGCGCGTGTTTTCCGGCAAGTAGTAAAACCCAACTCCCAAGACCACTATTAGATAAAATTCCCCGTTTAATTAAACGTATGTCCCATGACCGTTGGTGATAGATTACCCCCGTTACAAGTTACACTTATATTTCCATATTAGTTAACTTGTATATACCCTCGACCCCACTCATTTTACCATATAATTATTTTTCCATTATATAATTATACTAGGTACTTGTCGATCGAGATTTCATTTTCAATATTCGACTCAACTCACTTTACTATGTATTTATATTCCCATTAAATAAACATACTAGGATCTTGCCGATTCGATAACATATTTTACATTGTCATGTTCACATACTTAATTTATTTGAACATGTAATCGTTATAGATTATTTAACGTCAATTCTCCCACGAATACTTTTCCAATCATATGTTTCACTTGAAATTAATCATCTTTTAATTTCTACATATCTTTACTTGGAAACTTATAAAATAACTTTTGTATTTTCAACACCATGACTTGGTTATTTTTACCACAAAAATGCTCCAACATTTTTATATTCCCATATATATAAAAATGTCCATTTTCTACAATATTTTGCCAAGTCTTTAAATTACCAATATTGCTACAAGAACCTTACTTTTTATATTTCACAACATTTATGGTAATCCATATTTTTATAACATCCCATTTTATAAAGATAATACTTATTGTTTAAGAGTACAATTTTTGTAAGTCTTGTAGATATTTCCATTGGTTAGTTATGTATGGTATGAACTAGCAGTTTGTATGAACTTTCTATGGTCTTTTGTTTAGTCTTTCTTTTTGTTGAACTTGTGTATGGTATGAAGTTGCAGTAATGAATGGTCTTTGGTTTAGTCTTTTTGTTGATGGTATGAACTTTTTATTTTGTCTATGAATGGTGTTTTAGTTATCATACAGGTTCTATGCACAATTATGCAGTTTCGTGCTTAGCTTGTCATTAAGTTTTAAATGATCATAAACACAACAGAGCACATTCAGCTTTAAATGATCATAAACACAATAGTTTTGCAATAAACAGTTCAACTAGCATTACATATTTTAGGAACATACAAAACATGATGACCCTAAGAAACTACTTCACCATAACCATTTCATAGTAAGTTACAACACTTATAAAAACAGTAAATTACAAAGATTATGAAACATATCCAACAAACAAACAACAACTTCTTGAATTTTCTGGCATTAGCTTGATTTTCTTTAACCTTGTTTTCGAGTATCTGGTTTGCTTCTTCAAGATTATAATTTGCTTCTTCAAGATTGTGGTTTGCTTCTTCAATATGGTTTTTTGATCTAAGCAGTCCTGGGATGATGTCCAAACACCTTTAGTAAGGAGGAGTAAGATCAAACCACTCAATGAATCGACATGGTGATCCACGATGCCCTTGATGTTTAGGACAAGCATAAAATCAACGTCCAGGGTTGTGAGATGTCCAAGATGTTAGGATTACAGCTCTCAAATACCCACATTCGCAGACCACCATTGTTGCAGGGTGTTGCAGGTATCGATTAGGGTTTGCAAAGGACGAACCCTAATTTGCTTCTGTTGAAATGGGGGAGAATTGGGGAAGATGGAGTTTTATATAGGGTTGGGAATTTAGTCTATGTAAAAAGACAAGACTACCCTCACGTGAGGTGCACGTGATCAAAGTTAACCCTAAAAACAAGCTAGATTTAGGTTAAAGGATATAACGTGCAACGTTTTCTGACCATAAAGTATGTTGTATGTAATTTATCTTTGTAAAGAATATAATCTGCAATCCGCTATAAACATAAAAGACAAGTTTTGTAATTTAGTCTTAGACTAAGAGGTATGGTTCGGGAAGGAGATCGGGAAGGATGATGTGGAGCTTTCCCCGAAGGGGAACACACACCCCCCCCCCCCCCCCGAAGGAGCTTCGGTGAGCTCGGGGTCTTTCTCCCGTCCTCCCCGTCCCACTTCCCCAAAATTTTTTGACCATTGCACATTTCGAACGTTGGGAAATTGACCGTTTAAAAAAAAAAACGTTTTATATATATATTAAACTTCAAAATTCATACCACAATACCACCAATTCAAACCTATTCCACACAACACACCTCATATTTTATAAACTTTACACTCTAATTTTTATAAAACCACATAACAATTTCAAGCCTTTTCACCTCTATAATTTTATACAAGCATGAGTTCGTCGTCAGAAGAGGCAAATGTTGTCAATTTTTTCGCGAGCGCGATGGTTGAAACGGCAAAAATTATGTTGGAGTTTGTAAACGACAGTAGTGATGACGAAACAACTTCGGAACCAAGAACAAGGCGTGCCGCATTAAACAGAGATCGTGAGGGTATATTTTATTTCTTATACTTTTTAAAGTTCTTATTATATTTTATTTTGTTAATTTTTTTTGTTAATTTTGTTATTGTATTTCATATCTTATATTTTTAAAATAGATTTATGTTATTATATTTTATTTCTTATACTCTTTATTTTATTTAAAGGTGCACATGATCGTTTGGTGGCTGACTACTTTGCTGAGGACTGCGTATACACAGACGACCTATTTAAGCGTCGCTTTCGAATGAGTCGCCGATTGTTCCAACGAACGGCCAATGACCTGGCTAATTATGATGAGTTTTTCACACTATGATATGATGCTAGAGGAAAACGAGGTTTTACGACTCTACAGAAATGCACTTCTGCGTTTCGTCAGTTGGCGTACGGGACTGCTAGTGATTCATGGGATGAATACTTAAGGATGTCTGCTAGAATGAGTCGGGAGTGCTTGTATCGGTTTTGCGAAGGGGTCGTGAACTTATATAGCAAAGTTTACTT
Organism: Ambrosia artemisiifolia; assembly: GCA_032199755.1. Lineage (NCBI taxonomy): Eukaryota > Viridiplantae > Streptophyta > Magnoliopsida > Asterales > Asteraceae > Ambrosia > Ambrosia artemisiifolia. Next base: position 38,384,966 of record CM063512.1, read on the forward strand.
GCGTAAGCCAACGAAGAAGGACATCGAAAAGCTCTACGCGCACCATGCAGAGAAACACGGCTTGGCATGCTTGGAAGCATCGATTGCACGCATTGGCCATGTCGTAATTGCCCCACTGCATGGAAAGGGCAGTTTACGCGAGGTGACATTGGAGAGCCGTCAATTATTTTAGAATCCGTTTGCTCACAAGATCTTTGGATTTGGCATGCATTCTTCGGAGTTGCTGGTTCATGTAACGATTTAAATGTTCTAGCAAGATCCACGGTTTTCGACCGCATCATTATAGGTACCGGTCCTAATGATTCTTTCATGATGTGGCGCTGACGTGGACAAAGGGTAGGAAAGGGGGAAGGGGACCATACCCCATAGTAGTTCTCGCTGAGCAAGTCATATGGGAATCATTGAACCCAATAGTCTTATCACCTATATTTATTCCTTATGTTTTCTTATAGAAAACTAAATCCTAAAACTAAAAAAATAAGCGGTGATCGTCCCAATACAAGACATACTCCAAACAATAATATCTCCCCATATTCAACGCTTTCACACATATAATATTATCCATCAGTCATCACGTTCTTCCTGTCACTAAATCATTGTACCCATATTCCACTCCCCTAAATTCCACCTCCACACACTTTCATGCCACACTCCTACTCCTTTTAACCCAATTCATCCATTCCAATTCCAATTCCAATTCCAATTCCATTTCCGATGGAACGAGCATCCGCAACGCCAACCGAACACGAACTCGAACACGATACACAAAACGGAACCGGAAGCAAGAGAACCACAGAAACAACAGAACATGATTCTGTAGAGAGAATATTCGAGAGCAAGAAGGTTCCTGTATGGCAGAACCAGCTGACACTTCGTGCATTCGTTGTTAGTTTTGTCTTGGGGATACTGTTTACGTTTATTGTCATGAAGCTTAATCTGACTACTGGGATTATTCCTTCCTTGAATGTGTCTGCTGGATTGTTGGGGTTCTTTTTTGTCAAGACTTGGACGAAGTTTTTAGGTAAGTCTGGTCTGTTGAAGCAGCCGTTTACTAGACAGGAGAATACGGTTATTCAGACTTGTGTTGTTGCTACTTCCGGTATCGCGTTTTCCGGTACGTTTTCTCTCTTATACACTCACATACTTAGGACTTAAAAAACAGGTCTAAACCTATTTAATCGGTCAGAAACGTGTTACATGACCCGACCCATCACGGTTAATTCACTCTATAATTGAGCTAATTTTGTTAATGAGTTTTGTGTGATTTTGGAATTTGGATATCATAGATCTGAATCTGTATGAAAAAAAAAATATCAAATTAATGTTAATGACTTAATGATTATGTGAGAGTGATAGGGGTTAATTTTTTATTTATTTGGAAAGTGAAATTTGATTTACTTTTTCTTTTAACACTTGATTGGGAATATTTTATCCATTGGTAGGTTTTTTTTTTTTTTTTTTTTTTTTTTTTGGAGAGTAGTGTTTCAGCGATAAATCCCGTGTTGCAAAGCGACCACTGCTCATGATCGAATCTCATAGCACCACACGGGTTTCTCCTTTCAAACCCAAGCGGTTATTTTTTTGGTGGAGCGTGAGATTTGAACCTGAGACCAAACCCGGGCAGGAACCCTCTAAGAAGGTAAACCTTCTCACCTCAAACCAGCTGGGCTGGAGATCATTGGCATCCATTGCTAGGTTAGGTTTAGTGTTTCACTAAAGGTATTATGTTTTTTTTTAGAAAAAAATGATCTATGTGAAATTTATGTGAGCGAGGTTAGTATGTAGTGATTATTTTCAAGTTAACACCTAGGACGTTTACGGTGATATGACATGTTAATCGGCGTTGCACACCATTTTCTCGGGTTAAGGGACGTTAAAAGGATTATATGCTAACATATTAATGGAATATTAAGAGATTTCATTATTTTTATTTTTTTATAAACCAAAAATCACTAAAAGAATAGGATTAGATGTGGTTAACAGAATTAAACTGTTTTGTTGTAGTGAGGACTGAGGTGGAGTGAAGAACCTATGAAAGTTAAGGGTTAATGTATGCCCAAATATTAATATACTTTATGAATTTCATTGAAGTCACTTAATTTTACAAGATTCAAACATTTGTAAAAGGAAATAACAAACGGTAGAACAATAAATACTAATTTTTATATTAAACAATTATCAGTGATTGTATTAAAAGGTACTCAAAACTTAGTTATTATTTAATGACTTCATATTTATATCTTAATCAATTCATTATATTTGTAATTTTCATATTTCATAATTCATATACATTTTTTTTTAACGGCCAACAAAACTTTTTATTCCACAAGCTAGCAAGAAAACTAACACAATACAAACTATCCGAAAACACCGTATAGTTCCCTAAAAAAATATATAATGTTCTTGCTTTTCCATATTTGCTTTAGAATAATCACATGATTCCCCACACTCCAAATTATTCGATCCCGAATTTCCTTCCCATAAATGAGGACATGAAGTGCTCACTTCCTAACAGATTGGTCGTTTCCTAATAAATGTTGTAAATTTAAATTATCTTTTATTATTTTAGAGTTATTCTTATTGATTTTAAAGAAAAATGAATTATACACCGTATACTTTTATATTTCCACCATATTGTTCTAATGCAAATAATAGAACAAACAAACAAAAAAACACACCCATATCTATACACATCTCATGTTTCATATTATATCTTTTTATGCTTTCCAAAGAAAATCAATAATGCTAAATGTTTCTTTTAAACATAAACATAAGCAATTACATATTTGTATATATCATTTTTAAAATTTTAATTAATATACATGTATAATAAATAATATGAAATCCGTATTTTATAAAATATAATCTACACAAATATCTACTTTGTCTTTGAAATTTATGATGAAGCAGCCCATGTATTTGTCGTGCGGGAGTCTAGCACCAATATAGGCGTGAAATGGGGATATATATTATTATTAATCGTGTGGTTCACATTCTATCATCCAGTTGACGCTAATCTTCCAAGTCAACTTTATAGTGTCTGTCACATACATACTTGTCTCAATTATTATTTTAGTTTGGCCTTAGTTTTTTCTTTGATCGCTATAAAATTTCAACAGAATATATTATATAAAATACATAATTATCTTATTTATATCTTGATTGTTTTAAGACGATTAAATTTTAACTAACAACAAAGAAATTAATTTTATAATTAGTCAATTATTGATAGCAAATTATAAAATGAATTTGTTTCTTCTATGGTGTCACGATCAAGAAAAATCATATATATCAACTTAAGATGCGCCTATAATTAGAGCATGGTGGTATATTGGTCCCATTGTCGACTTATGAACAGAGTCCGTGAGCTGGCACAAGTGGATATGTGAACATGCATGATTCCACTTACTTGTTTTAATCAAAGACATTAAAACTAAGGGTATGTTTTACAAGAAGTATTGTTTGGTTGAAGAGGCTTTACGTTTTTTTTTTTTAATGGTCAATTGAAATTACTCACGGATCACTGAAGTTTCATTGTGCCACTAGTGTTACCACGCGATCATATTCCACCACCAAGACACCAATTCAGGAGGAAACTCATAATTATGAGAAAAACCCCATTTTGGGATTCGAACCCAGGACCCTATAGTCCCTAAGTCTTATCCCACCACTAAAATGCCGCTGGACTATAATGCCTTTGGCGGCTTTACGCTTTTAGGTTAGGAAAAAAAAACTTCATACTATCTGTAAATTTTTAATAAGTTAAATGACACAAATACTCATTCTACCATAAAATAAAAATAAAACCTCCCTTACAAGCTTTTAATGATGCTCATTTTAGTCATTTTATACATTTTATTAAAAGTTCCAGCTACTATGCCAAACACCAAAATATATTTAAAAAGCTACAGATACCAACTTCTAACCACCAGCTATCAGTTAGTTTTGCCAAACATACCCGAAATGAAACATTCATTCAATGTTAATACACTTAGCTATATATTTATCACATTATATAAGTTTTAGTTAGGTATAAATACTTTGTTATTTTTTAGGTGAATTTCTATTAATTCCTTTCGCTAGTAAGCTTTGAGCCTAAAACCTTTAGACTTAAATGTTTTTAAAAGTTGTCTTTGCGAACATGTGTAATAGATTTCGCGATAACCACAAAACAACTTTAGATCGTTGAATATTTTTTTCACTATTCATGTTTTAAAATTTTATATCTTTTACATATACATACGCATATATTGTGTATATAAAGAATAATCAAACTAACTTGTTTATAAATGTTTTAATTTGTTTTGTTTATCTATACAGGTGGATGTAATATAACTTGCACATATTATGTACTCATCTGTAGATAATATACATTAACAATCAATCATATTAACTTGTACGTTCATACACAAAACAACAACCAACAATAGCCTTACCCAGTATAATCTCACTCACCAATAGCTGAGGGTGGAATGTAAGCACACCTTATCTCTATCCTAAGGGATATAGATACGGCTTCAAGTGCCCCGGCTCCAAAGACAACCATGTATAAGAGTCAGAAAACATACGAATGCACACAACTAGATAAGTATAAACAATGAAATACAAATAAAAGTCATATCAACAGTCAACACACAGGCAAGTGAAAACTGTTGGTTTTTTGAATTTGAATTCTAATATTTCTATTTTTGCATTAAATATTTGAATTTAGTTCGATTTTAGATTCACTATGAAACATTCTCAACACCAATGTAATTTGAACTTTGACAGGAGGGTTTGGTAATTACTTGTTTGGGATGAGTGAAATTATTGCCAAACAATCAAAAGAAAGCAACACAGTACAGAACACCAAGGACCCTTCTCTTGGATGGATGATTGTTTTTCTTTTTGTTGTTAGCTTCCTGGGACTCTTTTGTGTTGTCCCTCTCCGCAAGGTATCTATCGTCTTTCATTTCAAATTCTCTCTTTCTCACTCGCTCTGTTTTAACCCATTCCATACGCGCAGATCATGATCGTCGACTTCAAACTTATTTATCCAAGTGGCACTGCAACCGCTCACCTTATTAACAGTTTCCACACCCCACAGGGTGCCAAGCTAGCCAAGTACATATATTATCATTATCACTGTCATTATCATTATCATTATCATTGTCATATTCTCGAATTCCTAATAATTTTTCATTACAGGAAACAAGTGAGGACTCTAGGAAAATTCTTCTCCTTCAGTTTCCTATGGGGTTTCTTCCAGTGGTTCTTTACTGGCGGAGATGACTGCGGATTTGCAAGCTTCCCTACACTCGGTCTTGAGGCTTACAAAAACAAGTATGTCTTACTTAATTCTTCAGTCTGTAAATGCATGTCCGACGTACTTTCTCATCAACAACATTAATATTACTGTCGAACGCAGGTTTTACTTCGATTTTTCTGCAACTTATGTTGGTGTGGGGATGATCTGTCCATATCTTATCAATGTATCATTACTGGTCGGAGCCATCCTTTCATGGGGTATAATGTGGCCTCTCATAAACGAAAAGAAGGGCGATTGGTACCCTGCTGATATCCCATCAAGCAGTCTTCATGGCTTGCAAGGCTATAGGGTAAAAATCATACATTCTTGTTTCTATTTATAGATTCGGCTTTAGGGCTTGTAAGTAGACAAGCTAAATGTGTCATGTTTGTGGGTTGACAGGATAGAACATAATATCAAGCCAAACATGATAATGCATATTCGCGGGTCAACACAAGCAGACCCATTTTACCACAAGTTGTACATACTTACAAATGTATGACTAAAACTACAAATGTGTATAAAACAACTGCATCTAAACTATAAAATCTTATGTGATTTTCTCTTTTGGTTTTTAAATTTTTACATAAAAATTCCCATTGAGTTAAATTATGTCATAACATACATTTTTTTTAAACAAAAAGATAGGTTAACAAGATCAACCAAAGAATCCACTAGGTAAAACCGGACTGACCCGTTTAGTTAGACGTGTTCATAGTTTGACCTGAAATAACTAGAACCCCTTTAGACTTTTTTTTTTAATTCAAAATCAAAAGTGATATTTCGTCACCGGAGATATTTTCATATAACGAAATTAAACTTCATTTCATGACTGTCCAATTACATTAAAGCAGACAGACGGGCAACAAATGAATTTCATGTTAGAATCATGTCTTGTAAGAAATTCACACAACTTATAATGGTATATAATTTGCAGGTATTCATCGGCATAGCCATGATCCTTGGTGACGGGCTCTACAACTTCATAAAAGTCCTCGGTCACACCTTATTCGGCTTATATAACCAATTCACTCAAGACAGAACTAAAGTAGACACCATCACTGGTAACTCATCCCCTGACCTTCCTTCGCTCTCATACGACGACGAAAAGCGCATACGTATCTTTCTCAAGGACCAAATCCCCACGTGGATCGCAATCATTGGCTACTTAACCATTGCCATTGCCTCAATGGTTACTCTCCCACACATCTTTCACCAACTCAAGTGGTACTACATTGCTGCTATTTACTTCTTTGCCCCTGCGTTAGCGTTCTGTAACGCTTATGGATGTGGGTTAACAGACTGGTCCTTAGCATCAACCTACGGGAAGCTTGCGATCTTCGTGATCGGAGCCTGGGCTGGCGGGGCAAACGGAGGTGTACTAACAGGACTAGCCGCGTGCGGGGTCATGATGAACATTGTCTCAACCGCATCCGACCTGACACAGGACTTTAAAACCGGTTACATGACCTTGGCTTCACCGCGGTCCATGTTTGTCAGCCAAGTGATTGGGACTGCAATGGGCTGCATTATCTCCCCATGTGTCTTCTGGCTGTTTTACAAAGCTTTTGATGATCTTGGAACCCCCGGTTCCGAGTACCCCGCACCCTACGCCATCATTTACCGAAACATGGCGATTTTGGGTGTCGAGGGGTTCTCGACGTTACCCCACAAATGCCTCACCCTATGCTATGTATTCTTTGCATTCGCTATCGCAGTCAACGGGCTTAGAGATTTGTTGGGGGAAAACTTAGCGAGGTTCATCCCGATTCCAATGGCGATGGCGATTCCATTCTACATTGGAGGGTACTTTGCCATTGACATGTGTGTTGGAAGTTTGATATTGTTCATTTGGTCTAAGATCAATAAGGCGAAAGCGGCTGCATTCGGGCCTGCAGTTGCTTCGGGTTTGATTTGTGGCGATGGGATATGGACGTTACCGAGCTCGATATTGGCTTTGGTTGGTGTTAAGCCTCCTATTTGCATGAAGTTTCTGTCAAGAACAACTAATGTTAGAGTTGACAAGTTCCTAGGTTTATAACAAAAGGTTTACCAGGACTTAAATCTGTATAAGTATCAAAGGTGTGGCTCAAAGTATACATAGTAATAGTGTGTAATATCCGTGAATTAAAAGAAATGAAAAGAATGTGTGATATAAATATCAAAGTGTTGGTTACATAGGTGGTATTATTTCTTTGTATTAGTATATAATGTAAACAATAGGTAATCAATATCAGTGAAGTTTCTTCGAACGTTATCAGCATGAGTTCTAACACTTCTTGAAACTTCTTGAACGCAAAACAATTTTTTCCTGCCAAAATCCGGCAACCGTATGCAAATTCCTACTCATTCTACTAGTTTCTTCTTTCCAAACAAAAGCCCAATGGTCTTGAAGGTTAAATGTTAGAACAAAAATTTATAAAGGATTTTTTGGGTACTTAGATGGGGTAGAAGATGACTCGTTTGCCCAATGGTTGGATTGGGAGGCACACATATGTTTATAAATATAAGTGCATACTAACCGTCAAATATTTACAACTAGTCCACGGTTCCAATTAGAAAGGTTGTCATGGGGACCTAACCCATATCTAACTGGACATAAACAAAACACTTTTAATTGTAGCTTTTGATTAACAAAATAGATCCCAAGTAATTAACCATGACACCTAATCCGACCCAAAAGTGTGCATTGTCAAATCCGAGCAGCGACTTGATCCTTAAGCGTGAGATTTACCTATTACACAATGCAATCGACACGTTAGTTAATCATACATTCTCAAAAGGAAACCATCCTTCCTCGTCATTCTCCATAAGGTAGTCTATTACATACTTTCACCCTATGAACCGTTGAGGTCTTCCCAACCATTTGACCCGCTAAAGTCTTTCCAACCTATTCTACATGGTTTCAACCATATGACCCGTTAAGGTCTTTCCAACCTCTTGACATATTAAGGTCCTTTCAACCATTTTGACCCATTAGGGTCTTTCCAACCATTTTGACCTATTAAGGTTTTCATCCATTTTGACCCATTAGGGTCTTTCCAACCATTTTGACCGATTAAGGTCTTTCCAACCATTTTGACCCATTAGGGTCTTTCCAACCATTTTGACCCATTAAGGTCTTTCCAACCATTTTAACCTATCAAGGCCTTTCCAACCATTTTGACCTATCAAGGTCTTTCCAACCATTTTGACCTATTAAGGCCTTTCCAACCATTTTGACCCATTGGGATCTTTCCAACCATTTTGACCCATTAGCTAAGATACAACAACGTACATATAGCAATAGTTGGTTTAAGTCAAACCAACTTACCTTTGTCTTGTGTGTCGTAGGCTCCTTGCTTGCTCGACCCTTCCGTCTTAATACCTATATTTGATGAACTCATAGTTTAGAAATCATGAACTCATCTTAGCTTTCTTACACATTTTAGCCATCTCTTATGGATACTCCATATTTACACAATCATTTTCATACAATTCACAAAACATTGAAACAAGATGCTTTTACATTCATTCATTTAGACATACACTTGGTGTGCATTAATTTCAATTAAGGTTCATGTACCCAATTATGGACACATAACCTTCCCATTAACAATATACATCTTCTACTTACATTATAACTACCAAAATTACAACATAAATTTCATCTTTACTAAGTTATAGCCTTGTTTGACCTGCAGAAAGTCAAACATGGACTCCTCTTAAAACCCATCTTCACATACTCACATTTTCATACAATTTACCTTCAATTAACAGAAATCATACATGCAACTTAGTACATTTTCTCAATTAAACACACTACTTCCAATTTCTAAGCTAGATTATCAAGAATCATACATTACTACCATTATCCAAGAATCTCATCAACATAAAACAATCACCATAAGCATCCTACAACTCACCTTGTGTTTATTATGACCTAAGGACTCGAAATCACTTCACATGCAGGTAAATCGACCGATTTTTGCTTGGGTTTGGGACTGATTAGTGATCTTTGGGGTTGGGGTGGTTTTCTCCTCTCAAAACCATGAACTCCTTTCCAGGAGTTTATTGTTTTGATCCATCCTCCCCTAATAACTCATAGTTTAGCACTTATACAATTTCAGCCCCACCCCTATGGTTACTAGTTACTTTAGGTTATAACTTAGGATACTAACCAATTACCCCCTTATTTACTCAACAATAGCAACTTAATTTATTTATTTTATGCACATGTTTACCCACTACCTTCTACTAGTATTATTTTAAATTTTGGGGCGTTACAAATATTCAAACCCTTTGACGGCCGTTAAGGGCTTGGCGCCGACAACGTGCCCCGTTTTGGGGCGGTGTTGGGGGCACCACACATGTGTTGATGTATTTTTAAGAGAAAATATGTCTTTTTTAAATACCACGTAGGGGGGGGGATGCGGGGCAATTGTTGGCTACCTTCAATCGGCTACTATTGCCGATCGGCAACATTGTCGCCACCCCTCGGTAACGATTGTCTTTTGTGGTTCTCGGCAACAAGCAAGCGAGGACAAAGTCTGTAATTTTGATTTATTGCCCAATGTTGTCAACGGTCAAAAAGTTGGAAGGGTTCATATTTGTTTTTTAAGTTTTTTGTTTACATGTTATAATTGAATCCTATATATATCTTCCTAAATTTAATATATCCTCTACTCCAAATCAAACCAACGATCTCAAATCAAACCTATACTCACCAACTAAAGCTATGGATCAACAAAAAAAAATTGGTTGCTTGTTCGAACAAAATATCCCGAGGGGTGGGTGTAACACCCCAAACTCTCGTTTCGCCTAAATACGCCATTAGGCGTAATCGATAAAATAACAAAGCGAGTTTAATGGTGGATGTTTTTAACCACCGAATAAAAACGAGGCTAAACCTATTACTAGAGACTAATCTAGTCAGTGTAATAATCTAAAAGCAAGCTCGAGACTAAACGAGAAGGGACCATAATTGCTGAATATCAAACTTGAGTTTTATTAATAAAACTTCGAAGGAAAACACACACACACGGTGTGTGTGTGTGTGTGTCGATCAAAACACAGAGCTTCAAGCTCTTCTTCCATCTAACCCTACAAACACAAGAATGAGCTCAATCAAGCCAAAAATTGAAGGGGGTTTCATGATGCATGATGAAATTCTTGTTCATCTAGTATTCTACACATCATAAGGTATCTCTAGACCCCTTTGATTTCACCTAAAGCACTTGTATGTTGAAGATGGTGAATTAAAGTTCACATCAAATAGTGATTTCTTAGCTTCTGTAGACTTCTATGTGTTAATAGACATCAAGGAAGCTACAAAACGTGATGAATTGTTATATGTTGTTGATTCATATGAAATTGTGAATTTTCATTATGTATGAGTAGTGGATTTTTACCCTAAACATGAATTACCCTACTATGTGGTAAATCTTGCAACTATATGTGATTTGTATCATGTATGTATGCTAGTTGGTGAATTGATCATGTGCAAATGGTTAGCTAAGCCATGGTGGAATCTAGAAAGTCTTGAACACCTAGAATTAACATGATGAAGTTAGTGCATATAAGGTGTTTGATGAAATGCTTGAATGAGAAAATAAATGTGTAAAACATATATGAACATGAAAACTATAAATGTAAATGTTGAGCTTGAGGAAAAATGAATACATGATGCCATGGATTATGAAAGAAATCCATATTATGTGTTCTAACAAAAACAAGGTTTGACATGTCCCTAAGTTAGGCACAAGGACTAGGGAGCAAACGGGTCAAACGGATGCAAGCTCAATCTGTACGGGAGCAAAACGGATATGAGGTAAGTAATACTTACACTACTAGTCTACAAATACAACTCTTGTATTGATATAAGTGTTTAAACTTTGAAGTGGGACAAAGGTATGACCTTAAGGGGTGAAACCTTTTAATCGGGTGATTGATGCGAAGTCATGTCAAAACAAAATTCATAGTCATAAATCAGTCATATAGTGTTGATCAAATGATGGAAATCATCTATTGGTCAACCAATAAAGCCATATGACAAACAAGTCTCTAAACTCAGATTTTGGATAACAATCACATGAATAAGGAAGTTACGTAATCATGAGTCATAACGGGTCGAAGGGGTGATTCCTTCACCATTCGAACCCAACATTAAAAGCCATTTATCTAAGCTTTAAGAAACTTGTGGTTAATGGGTCAAATGGTAAATGCATTACCATTGAGTCCTAAAAGATGTTGTCAATCTAGAGTGTATGCAGGAGAACACTTGGAAAATTGGGCACTCGTTGCCTAAGTAATCCATATGGGTGCAATGTATGGGTCAACGCCACCCGGTAAGTCCGTAGCTATATAAACGCCTTTGGGCGAAGCAATGTGGGTACTAAAGCTACTCACATAAAGTGTGCGTGTCAACCAAGTAAGTTATTTCCATAACCATGTCTAATGCACGCTAATGCGCTTAGAATTGATTAAATAGGAGAAATCTTGAGAAAAGGGTGGAAATCTATGTCCGGAAGGACTTAGAGGTTTTTAAACAAGTTATTGAGTCAAAGACAATGTATTTGAAACAAGAAGTGTCGCCATGAATGGCTAAATTGAAAGATTTGGCTAAAAGGGGCATTTTGGGAATTTAAAGATTTACTGGTTAAATCTAATAACCAAGTCATAATAACATAAACGGACAATGCTTTTAGTTGAACATGTGTCCAATGAGTTGACAATATGATTTCAATGCCTTTGGTGTGCTTAAAAAGTGTCTTGTAGAGTCCAAGGCCTTAACGGGTCGATTTGGGCCGAAAGGGGTTATAAACCACCATAAACGGGCATGTTTCAATCCCAATAAAGGGTATCAAACAAGTCCCCAAGTGCCCCTAGGAAGGGCCTTGAACTTGGTTTAAAAACACCCAAAGGTTGGGGAAAAAACAAGCAAGGAAACACAGGGATGTTTGCTCAGACCGGAGGATTGTCTAGACCAGAGGAAAAATGAGCAGAGGATGTTTGCTCAGACAAGAGGATTGTCTAGCCAGAGGAAAAATGAGCAGATGATGTTTGCTCAGACCAGAGGATTGTATAGACCAGAGGAAAAATGAGCAGAGGATGTTTAGCCAGACCAGAGGATAGTTAGACCAGAGGAAAAACTGAGTAGAGTATATTTCCTCTATTATTAACAAATCACTAACCATTCTTTGTGTATTGGTGCTAGGTATTCATGTGGCGGAACTTCCGGAGCAAAGATCAAGTCGCGAGAAGAACCGAACACACCCGAACGCTCAACTAGCTTTCGCATTTGAAGTTCCCGATTAAAACGCAAGCTTTAGTACATGTTTTTAGTAAATCTAATTATAAGAAAATTGGTTGGGACCTATAATATAGAAATCATAATGGGTTGGATTTCATAAATATCAAAGTTCGAAATCGGGAGTGTTTACTCATTAAGACCAAAGCCCGTAAGTTCTAATGTTGATAGTGTGTTTATGGGTTAGGGTCTTACAAGTGGTATCAGAGCCATTGGTTTGAGGGATCCGAGTGTCGGGAAGGATACTTGGACTCAAACCGTGCGCTCAAAGTGTTGAAGGGTGTTCGGTTCGAGGCTTGATCTAGGAATCCTGTAAGTAATACCTTTAATAACATCCGGTTGGTCGGAAATCGTTATTGGTAATCAATAGTGATTTCATGTAGATACGCGCTATCTCAAGAGCTTGGTAAGGAAATGGTTAGGTAGCACGGGGCCTATCCACAATTTAATTCAGGCAACGAAATTCTTGTATAACAAGAATTCTAACATTACTATTGCAATGATACATGATAATACTGAGATGACATATTATTAATCAATTGAAATCGTAAACGTGACAGGGATGAGAACATTTTATTCGATCCAGATATGACTGAATGATTCACCCAACGAGGTGATGGAGGGTTCGGGAGCACGGCTGATAGCATGATCACTAAGGACCAAGTCAAGTAATGACTCAGACTAACGGATCGATGAGGAAAGGGAAACACAAGGGCAAGTATCAATCAGGTACACGCTCTAAATCATAGTAGGTGCATTAGTATGCAAGTATCACCTGAAGAGTGGTAATTGCATACGCAAGAAGAAGCAAAATGAGAAATATGCATTGTTCGTGATAGTGAACAATCAATACACAAAGGTAACTTGAACACCGAAATCGGGATGTGGGTAATCTTCCCAAACTAACGTTTGAAAACGAAGAATGCTAGAGAAGCATTGTAGTCATGCCAATGGGTGTGATCACACAAAGTATTATAAGACGAAAACAAATCATTGGTTTTAAATGAATAAAGGTAAGACCAAATATCAAATGAATATCTAGAAAAAGGTTTTACCAAATAAAATAGGGGACACAGGCACGAGCTGAAAATTTGCTTGCATAGGATGTGATGCCTTAATTATAAAAAGTCTGTGTGTACCATATGCGAATTACTTACCCTAGCCAGGTAAGTGTTAAACATACGATACGATGGGTTTATTATAATTAATACATATGCAATCTATGTAGCAAAGGCTTAGTAAGTGTGAGGTGCCAGGGGATTTTGGACGTAGTCCATGGTCTAACATTGCAGGGATGCGATCCATGCAAGACCTTGAGCGAGGCACCAACTTATACGCTGGGCTAGCAAAGCGGGCAATATACTATACGAGTTACCTTTGGTTGTTACAAAGATAGACTTGAACCTTAATCAAGGTTGAGTCATAAGTAAATTCGGTTTGGAAATAGATTTGGACCTTAATCAAGGTTAAGCCATAATTAAACTCGAATTTTATAGAAGGATAAATTCGTAAAAAAGGACTTGAACCATAATCAAAGGTTGAGTCATAATCATATTCGGATAAGTCATAAATCTTCGGATAAATGACATGAACAGCGGACTTGGGCCGTGATAAATCAGTAAATCATTTAACTCTCGAGTAAAAAGAAAAGTGCAAGCCGTGGATTTGGTACAACCTAGTACAAACCGTGGATTCGGTACAATCTAGTGTAAACCGTGGATTCGGTACAAACTAGTACAAACCGTGGATTCGGTACATTCTAATGCAAACCGTGGATTCGGTACAAACTAGTACAAACCGTGGATCCGATATAATCTGGTGAAATATGTGACATAACACTACGATTGTATATTTTGTGCAATCTAGTGCAAACCGTAGATTCGGTACAATCTAGTAAAACCTGTAACTCAATGCTACGATTATATAGTCGGTACAACCTAACGCAAACCGTGGTAACAAGGGATTAATCGATATAATCCGTTGTAATGTCAGTTTAACACCGTTTTATTATGAAATGAAAACCAACCTCAACTTATGTTGAGATCGGTAAATTAGAAAAAGGACTTGCTTTGAAAAAGAAAATAAGCCTTCTAAAGAAATAAACGATTTGAAATCTGAAACTCCAGAGTCTTTAAACGGGTCGGTTGGGACAATGACCACCAACCGAGTTAGCAAAACGAGAATTTGGGGGAAAACCCTTGTTCAAATTTACAACACACGGATTAGATATGTTATGGGAAAAGCCCAAGCATAGTAAACCGTATAACTCACTTGAGGTGAGGTTAAAACAGGGCAAACCGTAATGGATCGTACCTTGGATTATGATACTTGAAAACGTAGGAGCCTAGCAAACTGGCTAGGTAAGGTGTGGGGATTAGGTAACGATTTCCACAACAATCACGAAGGGTAAGGGAAACCCGATGAATGGCGAATTCTTAAAATTGGAGTAGCCAAAGAATGAAAAAAAATGTTAGTGTAAAACAAAGTATGTTATAACATTTAATTGTTTTACTTATTTAGTAAAAGTAAATAAAGTTCTGGGCAAAATACCCTAGAGTGACGTCAATGATTTGGTGGTTCTAGAAGCTTTGGGGTTAAAATAACGTGACAGAATGAGAGTGGTCGAGGCTAGTTATTTAACCTAGAGTGCCCCTTCCCCATTATATACTTGACCCATTAACTTTACTTAATTTTTTGATTAACAATTACATTTACAGCTTTATTTTAAACCACCTATCCTTACGATTATTTATCGACCATAACTTTTTCATAAATTAATATATTTTTTTTATATTAATTTTAAAAAAGGTTGATATGTTACATGTTTAACAGTCTTTTATTTAAGATTAATTGGACCATTAACCGAACTAAAAAACCAGATGAAACCGAACCAAAATCAACTAAAGGTCAATTTAACCAAAAATCAATTATCAGTATTTTTTTTGTACCCTTTCTTGATCGAAATTAACCAAACAGAACTAAACCAAACCAAGTCATTCATTATTTTCACACACACATACACACTTGATATATTTCTAAGGCCTTGTGTAGTGGTGATGGAGATGGCGCCGTTGAGCCTCTATAGCGCCGGGGAACACCGCCCCCCCCCCCCCCGGCGCTATAGGGCGTTTTGGGTGGAGACCGTTGTATGGTTAGCGGCGTTTTGGGTTGGAGAGGTTGATGATTGTTGTTGTTGACCGTTGGGAAACGGTAAAAAATTTGAATTTTTGTTTTTTTTTTTAAAACAAAATCTCTATATATATACCATACCACAAACCATTCACACCACACCACAAACCATTCACACCACAATACAAACCATTCCAACCAAATACAAACCCAAAACCACATCAATGGCAGCGTGGACGAACCAAGACCAACTCGAGTTGGTGAGGGCGTGGGTCAACACCAAGGAAAATCCGCCGAACAATAGGCGACAATTTTGGCGCAATGTATTGGAGGAGTACAACCGAATTACCGATACGGACCACCGTACGGTCGACCAGATCTACGCTAAGTTTAGTACCATACAAAATAATGTTACGCGTTGGCAAACGGTCTATCAAGCGACGGTGCAGGCGCACCCTGACGTTAGCCAACATATGGCAATTCAACTAACACACGACGCTTATCGTGAACGTTACGGCACCGACTTCACCGTCACCAATCTGCTGTCGTGGACTTTGATGCGTTTTGATTTTGTTTAGTGTTTTAAGGTTTTAATGTTTTAATGTTTAATAATGTGTAATGTTTAATTTTATGTTTTATGTTTAATGTTTAATGTTGTATTTGTAATGTTTAAGGTTTTAATGTTTAATGTTTGAATGAAATTTTATCTTTTCTGCAGATAAACAGGTGCATTTTCAAAATGTGTACACTAAAAATACATAAACACATAAAAATACAATCCTAAATTACTTATTAAAACAGAGTTCCTAAATTACTTATTACAAGCAGAGTTCCTAATCCTAAACTACTTATTAAAACGTTACATAAACACATTACATAAACACATAACATATTCCTAAATTACTTAATTAAACACATAATATAAGCCTAAAAGTTCCAGTCCTCGAATGAGTAGTACTCGGGGGATAGGGAACGTGAGCTGTCCCGTCCATCAGACCTCGCATCCGATGGGAAGTAGTAGTTCTCACGACGAGGGGATGGCATGCTCCAGAGGCGCTCCTCCTCCTCAATTTCCCTGAGGGCTTCCAAGTCCTCAGGGGTTGGCTCCCCATATTCACGGGGTGGGGTGGTCTGGTGGTGGTGGGTGGGGGTATTCTGGGGGGTGGGGGTAGGTTGGTGGTAGGGGGTGGGGGTATTCTGGGGGGTGGGGATAGGGTGGTGGTAGGGGGTAGTCTGGTTGGTGGGGATAGGTTGCTGGTAGGGGGTAGGAGGAGGAGGGGTGAAGGTTGGTGGTGCCGACAACATCAGTCGGTCCAGCTGATAAGTAGCCATGGTATACTCCGCGGCCCAAACCAATTCTTCATCCGTCCAGGGATCATCCTTCCAGGGATCATCCTCTTCAGGATTAGTTGGTGGTGCCACAGCAGGAGGAGGAGGGGGATTTAGCCAGTGTTGAGGAGGAGGAGGAGGAGGAAGAGGAGGTTGTGGAGGAGGATGAGTTGGCAGTCGCCGGGACCGGCCCCGTCCCCGGACCCGTCGAGTGAACTGCCGGACATTAGAAGGTCCGGAAGCTCCTGCTTGAAAACCGCCAGTGTTATTCATTGTGTTTGATGAGGAAAGGATGAGGAAGATGGAAGAGGTGTGATTGAAATGGTGGTAGGGAGGGGGGTATTTATAGGTGTGACTGAGATTTGGTGGTGGGGGGGAAAGTTTGAAATTCAAACTTTGAAATTTAAACGTTTGGAGGGAAACCGTTTGAAATTCAAACGGTTTGGAACAGTAACCGTTTGAAATTCAAATTTTTTTTTTAAATATTAGTTTTTAAAATTAAATATTTTTTTATTATTTTATTAATTTAATAAACTTTCAGTTTAAATTTTTATTTTTATTATTATTTTTATATTTAATGAAATATTAAGTATTTAATATTCTTTATTTAAATAAAAAACAATAATTAACCAATCATTACCAATCATTTATAACCCCCCTCATAACCCCCTTCCCACTACACACTCTTTTTCCACAACCCCCACATAACCCAACTTTTATTACTTTTTAATATTTTAATCCTACAACCCCCCCATAACCCCCCACCACTACACATGATCTAAGCAAAAATTGTAGCACAATTTTGCTTTTGGTTATTAACAAAAATGAACAGGTCCGACCAGTGGTGAAGCTTGATTTTTTTTTGAGGGGGGGGGGGGGGGGGGGAGCCTCGTACGTACAAAATTTTTTGCTGAAAACGTATAAATTATACTCTGGAGCGAAAAAAGAGGGACTGGGGCACCCCTTGCCCTAACTAAGCTTCGCCCATGAGTTCGATCCAATATCCAAACTGATTACTAAAAAGTGATTTGTTAATAAAATAGATTAACGAATGATATCGGTTCAGTTTCAGTTGAGACCAATAATCGGTAACCAAACAATGGTATGCACGCCTCTAATAATGTTTGTGTTCCTTATCGCATCATACAACAACCCATCTGGTTAGTTAATATAATTAACATCAAATAATAAATACTTGTTTCAAAACAACACATTACAAAGTTATATATAAACTTGTTTTATGTCCCTGAATGATTCCACCTAACAATACGTTTAGTATAAATGCATTTTCACCTTTTTATGTTAGAAAAGTTATTTCTAACATTTATTCCACTTGACAATAAATTTAGTATAAACATACAAAGGTTATTCACATTCTTTATGGACTTTGTACAATTAACCTAGAAAGACCATAATTTGACAAAACCCAAAACTAAAGGACCAAAGTCCTGGAAAACATTACCCACCAACTTTAATTTTGAGTACAAAGGGAATGCAATTTGTTTTATCAAAATTTCCAAAGAAAACACAAAAGAAATTAACTTTATACATATTTTTTCCTCAAAAAATGTTCCATTATATACTTTTTTTTAACTTTTATACTATAATAATAATAATAATAATAATAATGCATACTTCATTTCACACTTCCATACAAATTCAAAATTCAAAAAACAAAACCTAACCCCTCATTTCTCCCCCTTCTATGGGTTCTTGTTTCAGCAAGAAGAAAACCACCACCACCACCCCCCTCCCACCGCCACCCCAAACCACCGACCACCACCACCAACCACCCATCACCACCACCACCACAAACAACCAACCACCCCTCAAAAAAGAAGTATTCGTCATCAAACACCGAATCAGTCACGAAATCGACCGCCATTCAAACCAAGAAGCAGACCCGGTTCCCCTAAAACCCGACCGCCTTACCCGAAGCAATTCATCCGGACCCCAAAACCCTACCCGCAGAAGACGTCATTCTCGTTCCAAAAGAAGCTTCGATGAAGGGTTTAATAAAACTAATTATGCTGACGTTGATGCTGACGTGGATGATGATGATGTTGATGTTGAGGTTAGGGTTTCAAGTAGTGGAAGATATAGGAGTAAAGAAAGGAGAATAAGTATATCACCTAGTAGAACTAGAGCGTCTAGTAGTAAAGAGAGAAGGATTAGTATATCTCCTAGTAGAAGATCTGATTCACCTTTTAGTAATAATAATATTATTAATAATAATAATAATAATAAGAATTTGAGTTCTGGGGTGGGTGGGAGTGGTAATAGGCCTGCGAAGATGGTGTCGGTTCCAGCGACTGATAAGGGTAACACTGCAGGTGTAAAGAGGATTAATGTGAAGCGAAATGTGTCGCCGGCTAGAAATAGTATTCGTGTTTTTAATGATGATTATAGTGAAGAGCAGGAGAGTAGTAGTAGTACTAGGGAGGCGGATTGGAGGCGGAAATCGCTTGTGGAGATTGATAATAATGCTGGTAGATGTGTGAGGACGCGCGATGGGAAAAGGAGTAGGAGGTTGTCGAGGGATTTAGACGTGAAGCCAGAAACAGGATTTGATGATAGTCTGGGTCAGAGTGCGAGTACGAGTCCACCATCGTATGCAAGTTTGTTGCTTGAGGATATACAGAACTTTCATAAGAAGAATACGACGATGACTAGTGCTGCCACGACGAAGGCATCTTTTGCGATTCCAGAGTGTGTTAGTAAGGCGTGCTTGATTATGGAGGCTGTGGCGGATATGAATTCGAATTCTAGCTCTTTGTGTTCGGATGACAGATGGAGAAATCCAACCACTGTTAAGAAAGAGAGCTCTGGGACAGTGGTTAATGGTTCGGTATGACATGAATTGTACGTATTAATTATTTACATTGAAAATGCACATTTGTATTATGTGTTTGTAAAACTGGCACACTATTTATGTACTTTTTCAGCAATTGTTGATCCCTTGTTTTTCTTAGAGCTTGCTTGATGTTGGTGCTAAATGTGATCACATTTACATATAAATACAAATACACACACATACACGCACGCACGCACGCACACACTTACCTGCTGGGATCTGAATTCAACAACCTTTTGATTGCTCTATCAAAGCAATAATTCGGTTCATTCAACGGCATTCTTGTATGTATATGGCATAGTTGAACATCTCAATTTTCAATAAAACAGGGGAAACTGAAAATCAAGACAATACAAGTTAAAATTTTGCTCAAAATATCAACTTACCCAAAAACCAAATCGGTAACTGGAGTTAGACTGTTAGAGAGCTGACTTCTTGTAGCATTGTAGAAGTATGAACCAAAAAAGGCTAACTAACAAGCATCAACGGATGCTTCTATGGACCTTACTTTAATTTAAACTAATAAAAAGGAAAATAGGGGAGGGGGCGCCATTAGGGGCTTTATTCCATTTCTTGGGCGTTATTAGGAGGCAACGGAGCCACCTGTTAACGTGGCGCAATGGAGCCCCTAGGGGGTCCATTCCACACCACATAGTCTAACATATAAGTAGGTATATAGAAGGACAACAATGTCTTTTGCTGTGAGCTTGTTGAGTGAGCAAGATTATCACGAGAACTGACACACTGTTGCCTGCTTCCAAAGTCTCTCTCCAAGAATCATGTGTTGCAAAGATGTTTCAATGCAAACAAACCCCACAATCTGTGCGTTTAAAATCACTGTGTTCATCGGTTTGAATTTTGTTTCTGATATATTATATGTTCAAGAACTTTTTGAAAGTATGCTTAATTGTTTTCTGTTTGGGTTAAAAGATTAACATCAAGAACACTTAAAGATACCAAAAAGTAAAACACTTAGAAGTGTTCTTAAAGTTACCAAAAATATTTAGATACACTTTATACACATTGTACTTAAATCCAATAAGTATTAATCAGAACCCAAATGTTAATTAACTAATATTAAACAGATGTTAACTAGCAAGACATGTGATCAAAAGATAAACATGTAGTCAAATATCGTGAATTTCATGGGACAAAGGTTGTTATCCACAGAGCAAATATGGGTAATATGAGCAGGTTACCAAGTAACATTTAACATAAGTATACTAGTGGATTCCACAAGGCTTAGTGAGAGTTTAAGACTAACTACAGACATAAGTGTACGCCTTTGTTACTAACCCATCCAGTAGAGTAGCCATAATAAGATCTGAATATTTACAAACACCTCGGACAATGACTGTACCAACCACCTTGCTTTGAGCTGCTAGAAGCATCTTCTTCCCATAAAAATTATTCTCATCAAATGAAAGTGCAGGTACCTGCAACAATAAGCATAAAGCAAGAACATCAACCGTTAAAGGTTCTTAATCCACTATAACCTAAACCTGCAATAAGACAATTTCAATAATTATAGAAACTTTTTACATCCTGAATTTAAATTTTTTTTTGGTCAGAACTAGCACTGTTCTTTATAGAGGACTGCATTAATCATACAGAATGTAAATCAACATAGCCTTCATCAGCATACTCAAACTAGTGCAATTCATCACCGAACATAATTAAACTCCCTAAACCCCCATGTTAATTCAAACAGTTAATTTACTTGCAAGATAAGAAGCTGTTGGACCAGTAATCATTCATTCATTGATTTAAATGATACAAGAATCCTAACAGACAAACTGCTCATAAATTTTGCAACTGTTTCCTCTTTCAGTGTCTTGAAAAACTGTAATTTACCACCTTACTTCATAGAATTACTTATATGTGTCATCATTTGAATTTATTCATGTAAAACACCGAAGGCGCACAAAGGTGAGCATGCCCCCTAAACTCAAGCCGCTTAAAAAGCGTCAGCAAGGCATACGTGGATGATTACCGGATGGGCGTACAGTCAACTAGTCAAGTGTAAACCACACTTTGGTTTTGGAACTTAACAACTGTTAGCTCTCACTATAGCTTTGATGAAAGATATGAATTAATGAAAATCTTATTCGGAAATCGGAACACGCTATCAATTGTAGATTGTTATGTCATTTAATTGAAAACTCTTCAAGTTGAAAATGTGAGACAACGTTCTGTATATTGGTGTCATATGTTATAAAAATTGAGAACATTTATGCTTTGAAAAATATGGCTATTAGAACATACTGTCATTTGATAATTTGGTGCTTTGTACTATACGATCACTACTTGTGAGAATTTGTGATCAGTTAGCCTTTTTTTTTGTTGCAAAATTCAAACTTTGAGGCAAAAATCTCTCCAGTCTCCTTAAAAGTTTAGTTAAGCCTTTCGATTGCGCCCGTGAAAAATATAAGGGTAGATTGAATAGACACGGGGAGAGAGCTCCGGGAAGACGAAAGTTGCAGTCACCACAAGGAGGGAGCGGTGTTCTTGCAGGTTCCCGAACTTTTTTCCTGTCCTCCTCCCACCCTCTCAGCACATATTTTCCCCTTCGGTTTCTACTTCCGTGGACTTCCCGACCTTTTCACCTCGATCCTCACAAATATCAGACGTGGATGTTTGTGAGGAATTCACGAAGGTGCTTTTGTGTCACACCCTCACCGTGTGTGGAATCCACGATGCCTGGCCTCTTGATTGTAACCAAGGCACAGGAGACAAATCATGATTACTATTCACTATGAATATAGTGAATAGAGATTGCATGACAATCATGTTGTAGTATAGTGGTTGCAATGGAGGTAGGAAGTTTATCCACTTTATAGGGTTCCTGCCCTGGGAGGTCACAGGCTCGAATCCCCGTCAGAGTAGGGTTATTCTGAAATATTCATGTCTACCGTCTTGTTTATTAAATAACTAGGTCAATCCTAAGTGAGCTTGTCTTGATCCTGGCTTTGAGCATAATAACCTGAAACATGTAGAAAAACTGTTAACTACAAGTAGTTCACAAGATACATAGATTTGAGTATTGATCCATAAAACATGTAATACAATTCATGACAAAGATTCATAAAAATAACACATTATATAAAGACAATCACATGACGTAAATGATCACAACAAACCTAATGAGATGTTGCTTGTGGCCGAATCCCATGGTTGTCCAATGTTGTATGATGCGGATTTCAATCACCCAAGATCCCTAACGGGAAAGATGGATAAGCTTGTCACACCTATAGGCCTATAGTTGTATTACCGTCGGCTTTTGCAAGTTGATGATTGTGTAGTGATTCCGTATTACAATGTTCATCATGTCAACTTGTTTAAAATAATGGCATGTTTATGACCTTGACCATCCGAATCACCTTCACGGGTGGGGTGTGACAGTTCACATCCGTTAGATGGAACCAGCAAAAGGTCCACGGGACCCCTATCAGCACTACGGGCGGCGGTGTTACCACCCTAACGCTCTGTTCCCGAGTTTACTTGAGAAGGGAAAAGAAATGAAAAGAAGCGAAGAAAAGGAAAGGAAAACTAAACTAAACGATTTGACTTAGTTTTTTTTTCTTTCTTAAATGAAACTCGGGAACACAATCAAAATTTTCTTTCCTTCATTTCATTTCCTTTCTTTTCTCTCGTTAAGTTAACTAAGAACATTCACAATAGATGCTCCATAATAGTGTGAGGGGGACCTTTATATTATATAGAGCGGGTATAAGTGGTTGTGAGTAGAGGAGCAAGAAAATATATAGATGAGACACTGTTCATCAGTAAATTTGAAGGAGACACTGTTCACCCTCCATAATTTTTTAATATTTTTAGAAGTGGTTGTGAGTAGAGGAGAAAGAAAAGGTAATAATAAAAGTATAAATAAATATTTTAGTGTAATTATAGAGATAAAGATACACAGCTTAAGAAACACAAAAATAAAAAAATATAACATGAAAATTAGCAAATAAATTAGTTTAGAGCTGTTTTTTATTTTCGCAATAAATTAGTATTTTGGAAATGATCCTTCCCCCCATTGTGGCCTCTGCTCTTTCCCTTTGTGGACACATTTTTTCAGCAATAACAAGAAGTTTGAATTGTAATCTCGGCGACATGATTCGAGAAGGGAAAGCAGCGACTAAAGCATATTCTTGGTGCTTGCAACGTCTTTCTCGTGAACCGTAAAAAGCTAGGCATCAAGCAACGTTTTTCTTTTCAAATAAATTTATGAGAGAATTACACAGATTGTCCTTTAGTTTTACCTGAAATTGCATCCTATGTCATTTTTTTGAATTTTTGACTCCTTATGTCCTTTGTTTTATACACTTGTAACACCGTTTGTCCTTTAGGCCCAACCCCGTTAAAAAATTCAGTTAAGTGGAACACGTGCCCCTCACGTGAGGGGCAATATTGTCTTTTCGTCTGAGCATCATCTCCCTGCCACCTTATAACGTTCGAAAAAAAATTAGGGGTTTTTATAGCAGATCAAAATTAGGGTTTTTCATCACAATCAACAACAGCGAAAAAAATTAGGGCGATCAACGATGGTGTATTGTAGGTGTGGAATGCTGGCGATGATTCGAACATCAACAACAGCAAAAAATCAAGGTAGAAGATTCTATTGTTGTCCAATCGGTTGTGGTTTTATTGGTTGGTGTGAACAGACGCAATATGTAGAGTCTAACTTTCAGACTGCTAATTTGCTTCGAAAGCTTCATGAAAGTCAAGAGGAATCAAGGAAACTGAGAAGCAAGCTTTGGATTAGTTGGATTTTCTTCGTTTTTTTGTTATTGTAGTTTATTGTTCTTGAATAGTTAGGCATGATGTGTACTTGAAAGGACCTACAATGGTTATGAAATGTAAGATATTTTGGTTATGAAATGTAAGAAATCTTGTTATGAAATGGTTATGTATTGTCAGAATTTTGATTGTCATAGTTTATGGTATATGGGTCATGAATTAGTCTCTGCACAAATAACATATCTGTGCCCAAATGGGTCAAAACCTGGACAACATAAAGCATTAACCAAGCTGTGTTCAGATCAGAAACAACAACCATTGACAAAAGCTGTATTCAGAATTCAGATCATAAACAACAACAACCATTGACAAATCAAAGTCTAAATGGGTCAAAAAACTGGACAACAACAAGCATTAACAAAACCTGTATTCAGATCTGTTTTCAAATGGGTCAAAAGCTGCATTCAGATCAGAAACAACAACCATTGACAGACTTCAGTCAAACAAACATAAAGTCAACATACCATACCAAATTAAAGTCAACATACCAGATCCTTACAAAACATAATGTCTCAAACATAATATAGTAATTAAAGTCAACAAAACATAAGACACTAAATTAAAGTCAACACCACAACACACTAAGGCTGAACTTGTCCCTTACAGGTCCTGCTATTGTGCCCCACATTCAAACATTTTTGGCATTTCTTGGGGATCCCTATTTTTGACAACTTTCCTCCTTTTGTTGCATCCTCCAATTCAACAGCAGACCTCTTTCTAGCCTTCTTTGGCCTGCCAATGGGCTTATGATGGTAGGGTGCAGTCAGAGTAGTTGGGACATTAGACTTAGGCCACATTGTCCTTCCATTGATAGGATAAATCTTGTAGTTGTAGACCTCCTTCCACCTAGCAACTGTATAGACAGGATGAACATATGTCTCTGGCAGTTCTGTTTCCCTACCACTATACATGTTCTTGTTCCAGATTGCAGCCACAATATGTTTGCATGGCATCCCAGTGATCTCATACTTCCTGCAAGTGCATTCTCTCTTCCTCAAATCAACCACAACACCAAAACCTGCTGGCCCTCTAACCTGATAATGATCTTCCCCATTCCACAACACACTGCACCTATTGGCTTGCTCCTTAATTTCTTCAAACTTTATGGTAGCTTTAGGTGTTAATGGTCCATCAGCATTGTCCATCAGTTGAAGCACATTCACAATCCTTCTCATTAGATACTCTCTAATGTACTCCAACATAGTAATAATTAGCTTGTCTCTTGCATCTACCAGCTGGGAATTAAAGCTTTCACACATGTTGTTCAATAGCACATCTGATATTGCCCTCCCTATAATATGAATAATGAAACATTAATGTAACTGTTTAAAGGACAATGGAAAACAATAAATCAGAAAACTTACCAGTGAAATGTGATTTGGATCAGTGTTTTGGTGGGATGGCAGGCAACCACTGCATTGCTTCAACATTAAAATCTTTCAAGTCTTTCATATTTTGCTCAAAATATTGAACTGTTGATGATGAGGCCAGCTTCCACAGATGATCCTTGTATGCTTTACCCTTGAACCTCAGTTTCATATTCTCATGAATATGTCTGAGGCAAAACCTATGTTCAGCATATGGAAACAGTTTCTCTATTGCAGGAATAATACCCTAAACAATTTGCAACATTTTATGTATTCAGTAATATGTAATACCCTAAACAAAGTAAGTAATAAATTAAATAAGGGACTCACCTTTTGTCTGTCACTAATGAAGGTGAAGTATGAGTCAGTCTGCAAATCAATGTCATCAGCTAGGCATTCTAGGAACCATGTCCAAGAGTTCAAACTCTCAGCCTCCACAACTGCATATGCTAAGGGGTATATCCCATTATTAGGGTCAACACCCACAGCAGACAACACCTAACCTGGGTATGGACCCTTAACAAAAGCACCATCAAGACCCAATAAAGGTCTACCAATAGCCTTGAACCCCTTCTTTAGTGACCCCAAACAAATGTAAATCCTCTTGAACTTCCTTGTTTCTGAATTTGGATCTGCACATGGTTCTACTTCAATATGAACTGTTGTACCTGGATTGGTGTTCATCAGTTCACCACAATAATCCCTCAAGACACTGTATTGTGCTTGATAATCACCATGTAGCTTTGTGAGGGCTTTTGTTTTAGCTCTAAAGGCTTTCATCTTTGATATCCCAATCTCAAACTTCCTCTGAAATTGCTCTTGAACTGCCTTAACAGGTATGTTAGGGTTTTCCTCAATCTGTTGCACCATCTGTTTACTAAGAAAGGTAGAGGTGCAATGATAAACATATCTACTTTGAAGACACTTGTGTTGAGTGACAAGAGTACTTACCCTCCAACTTTCTGCAACTCCCTCTTTGACAACAAGAATGCTCCATGGACAACACACTTTATTGAGGTTAGATTTATTCCCTCTTCCACCAACATTGACTTCTTTGTCCTTTTCCCCTTCACTTTTTTCACCAACTCCTTTAGTTTTATCAGATTTCACCTTAGGTCCTTTGACTTTTACATTGACTTTAGGGCCCTTGACTTTACCCTTCCCTTTATTGGTTGACTTTGACTTAGAACCTATGTCAGCATGGTTATGAATGCCAACTGCATCAACATGAAAATTAGGCATATTCCCTCTGCAAATTGCCCTCACCCTAACTAAATCATCCTTCACAATCCTAAGTTCCCTTCTAGTTTCAACTGCATGCTGTTTAATCAACTCTTTGGCCTCCATTTTACTTCCAAAAATCTGGCCACAATAAAAGTTACTGTTGTTCTCATTAGCCTTCCTTAAATCCCTAAGCATTTTCTTCCTAACCCTTGATGCATCATCATCAGACTCACTGCCACTATCAAAATCATTGCACAATACATCATCCTCAACTCCCTCAGATGGTCCCTCATTATTATTCTCATCATGCCCTATATCAATGTTAAGTTTAAAATCCCTCATGTCCACTTCCACATCATCCTTACAAGTATCCTCACCATCAAAATCACTATCATCACTGTCACTGTCTACATCATCCTCAACTCCCTCAGATGGTCCCTCATTGTCTATCTTCTTATTTTTATGTTTATTATTGTTTGTCTTCTTATCTTTAGGTTTATCATTGTCTATCTTCTTATCTTTAGGTTTATCATTGTCTAGCTTCTTATCAACTTCAGACCTAGACCCAAAGAAAGGATCAAAATCCTCACAAAAAGCAGCATCATAAATCTCTTTAGGGGGTAATTCCACTGCAAGGGGTGTTGGTTGAGTTATACACTCACCAAATTCATCCATGTAAAAAGTTTTTGTATACCCAAATTCAACATAAACCTTCATCACCAAACTACTGTTATTCCATACAAACTTCACAAATTTCCCAACATCAGCATCGTTGCCTAATGTTCTAAGACCAGTATCTAAGTCCCCATTTGGCTCAACATAATGATAAAACCTAACCATTTCAACAGAATAATCTAGCTTCTCTACTATTTGATCTAGTGTGTTAACACAGAAATAATGCTGATTAAGCAGATCAACAAGGCTAACCTTCCCATCCAAATACTCTCTACCTTTGCCCTGTCCCTGTGTGAAATGTCCTCCATGATGCAGTTCAATAGAAAACAACCCATCATATGTTCCTGTTAACAACCAGTGAACTTACATTACATTATGCTCAACTTTAATATCAAAAAAATTAAAACTTTAACACACACTTGCTTACCATAGATACCATCAATATCTTCCTGTTCCAGATCGTCTCGTATGTAAAAGCGTTCATCTCTAATATCAGGGCTTAGTGCCCTACTGTTGAATTCCATTGTCGTCTTCGTCTTCCTCTTTGTGTAATTTTGGGCGGGAATCGATCGTTAGGGTTGGGTTAGTATGGTGAAGATGATGGTTTTGGTTAAGTGTGTTATGTTATGGAATTCACAGGTGTTATAAACGTTCAAATGCTCAGACGAAAAGACAATATTGCCCCTCACGTGAGGGGCACGTGTTCCACTTAACTGAATTTTTAACGGGGTTGGGCCTAAAGGACAAACGGTGTTACAAGTGTATAAAACAAAGGACATAAGGAGTCAAAAATTCAAAAAAAGGACATAGGATGCAATTTCAGGTAAAACTAAAGGACAATCTGTGTAATTCTCTCTAAATTTATTTTCTTAACTGATATTGCATACCATATGTTCGACGAAAGTCCTGAATGAATACAATTATCTGCCTTGTATCCTTGATTAATTATCTTGGTTCTAAATCAAGATTGTTTTTTCCTTACAACATTTGATCAAAACTGCCTTCTTGTATCCTTGATTAATTACCATCCCCTTGTGTTAATAGTAAACCATTGTCTTTGCCTTTTCATTGAGTTTATAAAACCTGTTTACAACCAATATGATTCATGCCAATGGAATTATAACATGCTGCCACATTTTGGTAGTGCCTTGGTCTCAGTATCCATAGCCATAATCCAAATTGGGACCTTAGAAATAAACCAAGTCGGTCGGTTCCTGTAGCAGAGCTGACCAATGGAACCGATAACTGTCTTTTAGTATCCTCAAGAACCAAGAACCACTCATAAATTGATTTATTAGAAAAAGGAAATAATCCTTAGATAAAAAATGGTAAAACGTGTGTTGGTAGGTCAACCAAACCCGTCGTTACAGAGGGTTATTGTCATGCTTGGATCTCTTTTTTTGGTAACTGTTGTTGTGACTAATGAAAGGGTGTATTCGACCAAGGTCAGTTCATATTTTACAACAACTTAGATGTTAATTTCTTTCAGAATGTTATTCCATGCTGCGAGTGATGGATTCATATATTGTGATGTTAAAATTGTATTTTTCTCACCAACACATTCCTATTTCATAGGTATACTATACATATATTCTCCGCACACATTATTGAGTTTGCGCCATCTCCTTGTGCATTTAAACGCACCATTTTTATACTTGTAACTAACCTGCAAGGTTTGGCCATTAACATTAGTTGCTTCTTTGACTTGCAGGAGGGCGTGCAACAACTTGTGTTAGGTCTTTACATTATAAGGGGTGATAACATGTATGCTTTGACTTGCAAATTTCTATTTCCATCATTAGACATTCAACATTGTTACTGAAACCGCTTCACTTTTTATTTTATAATGTTTTCAGATTTTGACATGGGTCAACATGGTTTATTTTTGAACTCCCTTGACCAAATTAGAAATGCCTTTTTTTTTCATTTTTACCAGAATACATATTCAGTTGTTTATCCTTGTGATCATGATTCATGCAGAAGCGTTATTGGGGAACTAGATGAAGAGCTGGATGCAAGCTTGAATTTGTCGGAACTGAGAGCTCATCCTCTGAAGCCTGTCATTCACTGATGGTTACAAGGTGTTATGCATGGTTATAACATGAATGTCGTAAGGTAATTAGATACTTGTTTAAGTGAGAAGTATTATCTGGTTTAATAGAAATGCTGATCTTAAGCCAATTTTGTAGCCTGCTTTTTGGTACATCTTTTTGGAAGGGAAAGATGTTTGTTAGCAGCATCCGTTTTGAGTGTGTATTATAACCTTCCAACTTGTTCCGGATTTTAGCTTGTCACAACCTCATTGTATATTGTAATACGTTGATGTTTTCCGCTAGCATGAGTTGGTCCATGTCAAGTCACGCTGGATGGACTCTAAGATGGTTGACATGTATTAGTCAACTTCTTCCTTCTAGTCCTCCTTGCTAGAAGTCTTGTAATTTGTAAGTGTAGCCAACGGTGTGTAAATAAATATTTTTAAAATGGTCAATATTATAAAAGCTATTGTGCTATCTTATCTTTCACAAAAAAAAAAAAAAAAAAAAAAAAAAAAGCCAACCTAGTTTGATATACTGAAATCCCTCAATTTGTTAAAGTACATGCACAAGTCACTAACATATATTTATATATTAAAGTCTCTTAAACTTGTATAAAACGTATGTGCTTGTAAATTTACTTTTTGATACGATCATTTGTTAGCTCTAAAATTTGTCACATTTGATATAGTGACATTCAACATTTTCATTATAGTAAAGTTTAGAAACTTTAATAAGCAAAAAATAGTTACTGATTTTTTCGTGTATTTTCTACAAGTGGAGGGTTTTTTAATATACCAAAATCAGTAGAGAGATTTTTGTAAGAAGAAGAAGAAGCATGTTGGTAGCATATGTACACTATGGTGTATGGGGGCAGTGAATGTGATGGTATGTGGGTGTCTAGGATTCAAGAAATCGATGGGAAGAGCCTTTCAATTATTCTGTGTATTTTGATTGATACAATAACAGCCAAAACAAAGAAAAAAAATACAAGAAGGAGAGAACTAAACATAGTATGTTTCTAAACATAAGAAACAATAAAAGGAATGATTGAGAGGAAATGATGCAGTGAATATCCCGTTTCCAATATTCCCCCTCAAGTTGGAGCGTGTAAGTCTTTAGCGCCCAGCTTGTCAAGTGGTGATCTGAGTTGTTCTGTCCCTAATCCTTTGGTGAGAATATCAGCGATCTGTAGTTTTGTATTAATGGCCATCGGTTGAACTTCCTTAGACTCTACCCTTTCTCGAACAAAATAACAATCCATTTCCACATGTTTTGTTCTTTCGTGAAAAACGGGATTGTTAGCAATGTGCCTAGCTGCCTGATTGTCACAGAAAAGGGGGGTTGGTCCGTTTGACATAATATCCAATTCACTTAAGAGCCATCTTAACCACAAAACCTCACTAACAGTAGCGACCATAGAACGGTATTCTGCTTCTGCGGAAGAGCGTGAGACCACGGATTGTTTCTTGGTTTTCCAAGAAACAGGTGCACCGCCAAGAAGAACTAAGTATCCTATTCGTGATCTTCTAGTGAAAGGATATCCAAACCAGTCTGAGTCGCTGTATGCAGTGAGATTGCATCCGCCTTCTCGAGGGAGAAGTATGCCCTGTCCCAGTGTCCCCTTTAAGTATCTCAAGACTCTATGTACAACGTCCAGGTGGTTTTGTCTTGGATCAGCAACAAAATGACTTAGAACATTTACAGAGTAAGCGATATCAGGTCTGGTCGCCTGCAAGTACAATAATCTTCCCACTATGCGACGATATCGGCTGACATCCACTTTAGGTTCGACACTATCCCTTTCCAACTTTAGATTTTGTTCCATTGGAAAGGCACTAGGTCTGCATCCCTGTAAATGCATCCCTGTAAACCACAATCTTCCAGTATGTCTAAGGTATATTTTCGTTGACTTAGAACAATACCTTCAGACGTACGAGCAACTTCAATACCAAGGAAGTATTTTAAATTTCCCAAATCCTTAATGCTGAACTCCCTATTGAGTTTTTCTTCGGTATCACTAATTTTTTGAAGGTCATTGCCTGCTATAATAACATCGTCCACATATATCAAGGCTGCCATAAAACTGTTACCTTCTTTAAAAATGAAGAGAGAGTGGTCTGCCTTGGACTGTTTGAATCCGAGGGTAAGAAGAAAAGCAGTGAATTTTTGGTACCAATTTTGGGAGGCTTGCTTCAACCCGTAGAGAGACTTTCTCAATCTGCAGACTCTTGTTTCTCCTTCCTTCGAAAACCCTTGTGGTATCTTCATATAGACCTCTTCATGTAGATCTCCATGAAGGAATGCGTTATTGACGTCAAGTTGGTGGATCACCCAATTTCTTTTTACTGCTATAGCAAGGAGTGTTCTAACCGTGACAATCTTGGCAACTGGAACAAAAAGTGTCATGGTAGTCCACTCCTTCTGATTGCTGTGGTTTATGTATATATAAATAAATATTTTAAGTTTCACAATCTGGTTTTAAAAATGGAATCACCAAACTAAACCACACAACACGGCAGTGTACCGGTCGTAGTGTAGTAAAGTCGATAAGACCGAGTATCAATCCGTGGACACTGATATGCAGCCATCGATACTAAACCTCTATCGAGTCCTAATCTATATAAAAAGCATGATTTTTAACTAACAGATAACTAAAACGATAAATAAGTAAACAAATAAAGTAAGGCAAGAAATAAACAAGCGGCGAGAGATCAAAGAGTAAACGCTCACGAAAGAGGAATCAGAAATGGAGAGGATGACTGTCTAGACTGGGAATACTACTGATAAAGTTGAAAGCTAACGGGAAATGGATACTCGAATGACTACCGGGATCTACGGGTATAACCAACTCGGGAAACACTATAGTATCTAGATCTCCTCTCGGTCTCACTAGAACACTAAATGAAATCCTAAGCGGTCATGAAGCTCACCGGGTAAAGAATGGATCACCTCTCGGTCTCACCAAACTTACAAGTTTACGCACCCAAAGATTAGATCTCCTCTCGGTCTCACTAATCACCAAATACCTAACGGTATCAAGGGGTGAATCTAGTCCTAAAGGTAAATGTTTGGGAAAGCGGATAAAAAAGGATACCGGGAAAGAAATTCACTCTCGTGCAACATCTAACCAAATAAACCAATAAATCCTAACAAACCCACAACCTATCTCCTTTCGGTCTCAAGGTAGGTGACAAACCCAAAACGATGTTTAAATACGCAATTTCTAGATCCTAAGTCAACAAGTCAACCCATCAAATCATCACATAAAACAAATGATAAAAATATGCGACTTTAAATTTAAAAACACTAAGTCAATAAACTATAGCCACATATGAATCTAAAAATATAACGCAAACATCATCCGGGTAATAAATCACAACAAAAACCATTAAAGATTCGATTTTTATACATAAACGGGTCAAAACGAGTAGCCAAATACCAAAAGAAATCAACTAATATCAAGATTCATCCCAAGTCTAGACAACCAAATAAAATCTAACCAACTATAGTAATGAAAGAAATAAAAATAAAGCTAAAGGGTTCACAAACAAAAATCATAGCGAGACCGAAAAATACCAAACCGATAAGCTCCGTAGTCGTCGCCCCTTCTTTGTGACCCTTCATCTTTAAATTAATTTTTTTTTCCTTTTGTGTCTATTACCTTTGTTTATTATTATTATTATATATATATATTTTTTGATGATGATGTTATGATTGGAGCAGTGTCAATATGACAGTCACCTCCTTTCTCCAACGTACCTCCCTCCTTTTTTTGTCAGCTCCCTCTTCTCTTTTTATAACTTGACAGCCGCTAAGAGCTTCAGCCTCACGAGTCACGCCCTAATATCTTGTTGTGGGCCGGGCCAAATTTTTTTATATTTGAAAACAGTGGGTTGTTTGTTTTTCTAGTCCATTAGAGATATGATGGTTGGCCCAATTAGCTCATAATGTAAGAAATAAATGACCCCATCTTGTTTTGACTCTAGCCCATTAATTCCTATACAACAAAATTTAAAATGTGAGATTAACCCAATGACCCATTTAAATATTAAAATTTTAATGAGCCTCAAGTTTAACTCAAATGCACATTTTTGTCAAGTTTTCACTAAAAATCATTAAATAACCAATTCGAACCATTTAGGTGTAATATTTAATAAAAACTAACCTAAATATTATTTAATATGTAGAGAATATTGATAAAAATATATGTATATTTTAGAGCGTATCACCTTCCATTTGGGTAAAACCTTTGGCGACGAGACGTGCCTTGTATCATTCCATTTCTCCACTTGGCTTATACTTTACCTTATAAACCCATTTCGAATCAATGGCCCGTTTTCCTTCCGGTAAGTTTTCCAAAGTCCACATACCATTCTTTTTGAGAGCTTGAATTTCTTTCATCATGGCCTCCTTCCATCTGTCATCCTGTATAGCTTGTCCAAAATTTCTTGGCTCATTATTGGAGTTGATGTCCGCTAAGAAAGCTTTGTGAGATTTAGAAAATTTTGCATATGAAACAAAGTTGGATAAGGGATGTACCGTTGAGGATCCTTGAGTTGATGCGGGATTGGTATGGTCTACCGATGGAGGGAGATTGACGTTGTAGTCACTAAGACGAGCTGGTTGTGATCGGTTTCTTTTTGGCCTAGACGGTTCAGGAGATGAGGTTTCGACACCATGCTCAATATGGGCCTCACTGTTCTGGTCCGTGACAATGTGCTCAATGGGTGACACCAGGTCTGGCTCATTATGTTGCAAGGACGGGTCTATATTTAGGCTTTCATCACTATTGTTTTGTGTGGATGCTACATTTTCATTGGGCCCACTGTCTTCTACATTTCTATTTTCTTGATTGGGACCTTTTTGGTTTTGATTTTCTTCAAAGTAAGTTTTGTATGGCCATTCAAAAACATCTACCTCATCCTTTTCTTTTTCAAGATCATTAAAAGGGAATTTGTCTTCATAGAACTTTACGTCTCTAGAGACAATAATTTTTCCTGATTCAATGTCTAGTATTTTATATCCCTTCGTACCATGTGGATATCCTAAAAGCATGCCAGGCTTCCCCCTCATTTCGAGCTTGTCTCCTTTTGTATTAGTGTTCCAATAGTATGTGAGACAACCAAAAACCCTCATAAGATCGTAATCGGGTTTTTAATTGTATAGAAGCTCATAGGGAGTTTTGTTATCCGTTACTCGAGAGGGAAGCCGGTTTATGATGTATGCGGCGGTTAGCACGCACTCACCCCAAAATCTTTTGGGCAGATTGGCTTCGAACCGCAATGCTCGAGCGATTTCGAGTAAGTGTCTGTGCTTTCGCTCCACCACCCCATTTTGTTGAGGGGTGTGGGGGCAAGTTGTTTCAAGTAATATCCCTTGTTCCTTGTAAAAGGAAGACATGTCGTTGGATGTGAACTCACCCCCGTTGTCACTCCTAATCCGTTTTATAGCTTTTCCAAATTGTGTTTTAACCATCTTATAAAAAATTTTTATACTATCACTTGCTTGGTATTTGTGTTTTAAAAGGAACACCCAAACACTTCTACTATAATCATCAACGATAGTTAAAAAATAACGTGCCCCGGTGAAGGAAGGTGTACGATATCTTCCCCAAATGTCGCAATGCAATAATTCAAAACATTCATTGGTCTTTGAAACACTAGTTGGAAAAGGACATCTAGTAAGTTTTGCCTTAGAACATGAGTCACATAATTCATTAAAGGAAATACGTTCAAGAAAACTAATCCCATTGAGTTTTTCAGAAGAGGCATGACCCAACCTTTTATGCCAAATGTCTCCGGTTGTCATCATAGCTCGTCTTTTATTGTCAATCATCTCCATTCGGTATAGACCGCCATTCCGCTTACCCGCACCAACCAAGTCCCTTGTTTTGAGCTTCTGCATGATACAAAAATTAGGGAAAAAAGTTACGGAGCATTGAAGGATGTCGGTTAACCGTCCAACCGAAAGAAGATTGCAATTAAAATTTGAAACGTAAAGAAAATCTTTTATTTTAACCCCATTTTGTAAAGTGCAATCGCCTTTCCCTTTTACGGGTATGGCATCCCCATTGGGAATTATGACAGGTTCTTCTTTTCTACTAACAGTTTTGTTTTCAAGTATGTCAATTTTGTAAGTAATGTGTTTAGTGGCTCCCGAGTCCATTACCCATTCGTCGTTTTGATAAAACTTACCTGCCATATTGGCTATGTGAGGGGCGTTGTCTTTATTACCACTGCCATCATCAGAAAATGGTTCAAAAGGATCTGATATTGATTGTTTGTCAAACCTGGTATGGGGCTTGAATCGGTCACGACACATGATGCCTTCGGTTTTCCTTCTTCACGTTTTCCTTTGTTACCCGGTCACTAATCTGGGTACCCAATTTTCTTGAAACATCCATTCTTGTTGTGCCCATCTTTGTTGCAGAAGTCACAGTGCTCAACAACCTCTCCATGTTTCGGTTCCCTGGAAGTAGCCTTATCCCTCCGATTTCTGTCGCGCGGGTTAGGCACGTTGGCCTTGAGCGCAATGGTTTCAGGTTCCGATCTCTTTTCTGCGGATATGATTCTTTGTCGCTCATCCTCGGCAACAAGATGGTAGGCGCTCCCTAAATTTGGTGTAGGTTTTAGGGCAAGAATTTGGGTTTTTATGACTGAAAACTCACTGTCTAAACCCATCAGTGGTACAATTTTTCTTTTTCAAGATGTTCACTTAATTTCTTCCCAACTTCACAGGTACAACCATTGCAGGTGCACCGAGGGATTGGGAATACAGAGTGTATTTCATCCCATAGGCTACGGAGTCGTGTGTAGTAGTAGCAGGAGACAGAGGAACCGTCTTGTTTCACACCGGCAAGAGCTTGTTTCAACTCATATGCTCTAGGGGCGCTTTCTTTTCCAAATATCTCAAGGAGATCATTCCAAATCTCAGCGCTGGTATAAGCATACTTTACACTGCTTCTGATGTCTTTTTCCATGGCAGTAGTTAACCAGCCTTTCACCATGGCGTCTGCTCGCATCCACGCCATGTAGTCAGGGGCTGTCTTGTTGGGTTTCTTTAGGGTACCATCAATGAGTTCTACTTTGTTATTGGCAAAGAGAAAATTGAGCATTTCTTGGGACCAATCAGCGTAGTTGCTGTTGGTGAGCATGTAGTTGTTTTGGGTAATCAGACGGATGGATGTATAGTGGCGAACTCACATCCAGGCCGCCTTCAGTTTTCGGGTTGGCTTCATTCTTATCCCCTGCCACTACGAGGAGATGCTGGTAGGGTTAGGTATTAACCTGGCTCTGATACCATCAAGAAATCGATGGGGAGAGCCTTTCAATTATTCTGTGTATTTTGATTGATACAATAACAGCCAAAACAAAGAAAAAAAATACAGGAAGGAGAGAACTAAACATAGTATGTTTCTAAACATAAGGAACAATAAAAGGAATGATTGAGAGGAATTGATGCAGTGAATATCTCGTTTCCAATAAGGATAGTGGTGTGATGGTCTACATGCGTATAAGGAAGTTAATGTGATGTCTGGGAAACTTTCACCCGGCTCCGGAGCATAAACATTAAGTTAAACACTTAAACCCTTCCAAGTGTTCCTTCGAGATGGAAGAATGTAGGTTCCTGGGGGTGGTGATCCACAAAAAGTCAAAGCCGTGCTAGAATCGAAACCTCGGGGCAATGAATATGATGATGGATGCTCATGTAGGACAATACGATAATATGTGTAGGATAACACTTATTTGATTGTTGAAGTGATGTAATGATAGTGAGAGTGCATGGAGTATAAACTTAAAAATCACCACCATTTAAACCATTTGTAAATCTTCCATTGCTTCATGGATATTCTAGTATTGCTACTACTTAGGAAGCATACAAAAGACGTTATGCGTACAACAAACAACACCACCTAGCATTCCTTGGAGAAACTGTTCATATAGAACTATCCTATCCTATATGTTTCCCCAACCTGCTTTCTCTATGTACCATTGGCCAACTCTCTCTCTATACAACCGAGCATGTTTTATCTCCATCGCTTCCAGATCCTCTTCGATGGTTCCGGTCATGGGTGCTCCGTGGTGTGTTGTGGCCAGTGGGGTACAAGCTAGGGATTAATCGAAATTAATCAGGCTTAATCGGGTTTAATTTTTATATATATTTTTCCAAATTTATACATGTATAATGCTAATTTTATGCCTTATATGTATAAATTTAGAAGTTTAGAGGCCAAATATAAAGTAGTGAATATGGAGGGGGGTTAAATATTAAAATACCTAAACTTAAATAACCCTAATCACCCCCGACGTCCACCATATCTTGTTTTTTCCTCCCATTCCTTTCATTGTACGAAACCATCAGAAGCAACTAGGGTTCATGGAAATTCATCGATTTTGCTTCTAAATCATGGGTTATCATCCAATTTTGAGGTAAGAATTTGTTTTATTTGATCAATTTGCTCCAGTTTTGACCTGTTCGAATTCATTTTTGACCTAATTTTGAGTTTTTTAGGTCCGACTACGACTAATTTCGTCCGACTAATCGGTGATTAATCGTGAAACCAATTAATTGGGTGATTAGCCCAAAATTAATTAGTAACGTGAGGATTAGCGGTTAACCACCGATTAATCGGTGATTAATCACGATTTTTACAACCTTGGTTGTGGCAGTTGTTCTCATCTCAATGATGCTTTTTAAACTCCGTTCATCTCATTCTTCGTGATCAGTGATGTTGGCCATGGTTACGCCTTGCGGCCATGCTATTTTTCTTTGCATGACGTATAAAGAAACCTTGTTGGCAAAACATTATATGAGCCCAATAGAAGTGGTTCTATGGGCTGGGCTTTATAACATTATGAAGATCTAATATAAAAATTTGTGTCCAATTATTAATTTAAGTTATTATATAAGTAAAGGAGATTAACATTTATATATGTTGAAATCTCTCTTAATATAATTTTGTTTGTCACCAAGAATGTTACACTTAGTGTACATTTTTGTTTTTCGTTACCACCCATTTCTAGAATTAATACGGCATTTCTTAAGGATTTTAAATGAGAACCTCATCTCGATTGTCAAACCTGCAGGGTATAAAACTCACATGATATTGTATTACACTTTTGTATATTGTTGGTGCATTCTTAGTATAGTCTAGTGTATGCATTGATAAACTACTTACGGATTTAAATCATAGTTTAGTGTATATTGATGAATAAAATAGTTCTACAATATGAGAATTTTAGTGTATTCACCGATGCATATACTAACCATAAACTACTAGCAGGAGCCCGCGCGTTGCGGCGTGTAGGTCCCTTTCTCTTGAGATCTTCTCTGCAATCAAACCAAACACGAATCCTAGACGCGGAATATCTTTGATCCGTGGATATCACACAAAGAACAATCACAAGATTACTTTTAACGTTTTATCTTATTGCACGAATCACAGATAACATACAATAAGACCTAACTATGAATCTTGTAATCTAGCTTGCACAAGAACTCTCTAAATCTCTCTCTACCACACAAGACCCACCAACTAATCAACCAACCCCTAAAATCTCATGTATCATTAGCTTATATACATGCATCCTCGTGGGCTTTTATCTGGGCTTATGTTGGGCTTTTACAATGCAAGCTTAATTACATATTCACGAACTAACTTAGACAAGTTCTTCTAACGACACGAACAATATAAAGTCTTCTGTCAATAATCCTGAGCGTTTGTTTATCCGTTTGAGTATCTGTCACAAACTTGCACCAACACGGCGGTGCTGTACAATGTTTGGATGTTACGTTTGGTCAAATTTATGATTTTCGACCCGATTCGACCTGAAAACTCAAATTGAATAATATATAACTTGAATTCTTTTATAAAAAGTACATATATATAATTTGTTTATTTAGCTCGATTTGAATTCAAACATAAATCAAATTGTAATTTAAATAACCTGAATAACTCGAAAACAGTCACGCTAAACATCCATATTCCACTTGTTACTTTAACCTGTTATATTAGATTCAAACCAACTTATAATTTGATCAAATTTATCCTCTATTATTGATTAAAAAAGAACATTACGTTGTTACCCGAAAGCATGATGGGTAAAGTGCATTCTTGTTACTTGTTT
Source organism: Ambrosia artemisiifolia (assembly GCA_032199755.1). Classification (NCBI taxonomy): domain Eukaryota; kingdom Viridiplantae; phylum Streptophyta; class Magnoliopsida; order Asterales; family Asteraceae; genus Ambrosia; species Ambrosia artemisiifolia. The sequence continues at coordinate 38,425,085 of CM063512.1, forward strand.
GTTAATCTCCATAAGCTAATTCCAAAAATTATATAACGAACATGTGAGTTTGTTTGCGGTTAATTTATTGTAGATAAGACATACAAAATATAGGGGATTAAAATTGTGAATGGTGTAATATTATACAAACTAATTTTTTATTTCTTGTATTTGCCTTTTTTTAACCTTCAACTATTAATCATTAATCATTAATTTTTGTTTTTTTTTCATTAATTTTTTTTTGAAAGGTTTTTGTCATTAATTAATAGAAATTAATAGTTGTATTAAATTTGTCTTGTCATTCTAATGAAATTACAATTTTACCCTTATGCATAAACATGAAATGACAACTTTACCTGTTCAACACTCAGTATATAGTAGTATAGATGACAACTTTAGTGCATTCGCTAGTTAATACATTGCCTATGGATCCTTATACAATGTATTCGCTTACTAGTACATTGATTTTGGTAACTTTATTGTATTCATTGGTGAATACATTGGTTCTAGGATTCTTATTTAGTGTACGTGTTCTCGTCCGATATATTGCTCCCACTCGATTTGTATTTGATCTTTGTTTCAATTTTTAGTTTTGATCTGTTACCGATTCTTATTTAGTGTACCTGTTCTCGTCCGTTATATTGCTCCCACTCGATTTTTATTTGATCTTTGTTTCAATTTCTAGTTTGATCTGTTACCGTTTCGACTTTTTCTCTTCCATATGATTTGTTATATTAAAATTGTAATTAACTAATTAGAAACCCAAATCTGTCATTATTTTATCGAATATAAAAAGAAATACGGAGTATGATTCAGTGAATATGGTTTCTGAAATTGTAACTTTGCCTTCTTGTTTTTTGCCGCTTGTTATCCCTACTTATGGAAATTACTTGAGCGCGAGCGTGTCTCCCCATATATTTTTTTTAAACAATTTAAATTACATTATATCTGTCTTTAGTAGGGCTTGAGCGCTTAATCACAAATAGAAGAACACCGTAACTTCAATGGCTTTGCAATCCATCCATAAAAATATAATCTATTTTTATTGTAATAAATGTTTGGAAAGAAAAATTGTAAGTTGAAAAAATAAAATAAAAAAATTCTAAAGAGGTAATAATAGATAATGTAATTTAGTAAAGTATTATCTTGTATTTATTTGTAATTATCCCTTACTAAAGTTAAGGACTCATGATGTATTATTTATAGAGAGATTTACAATGAATGAAATCAAGGGTTTATCTCTAATATGGTATCAAACCAGGCCCTTAATCCTCTCTAACCACCTCCCCTAATCTTCCCCTACATTCCCTACGGCTTCCCTCCGCCACCGTAGTACCACCCTACTGCCGCCGCTTATCACCTTCTTTCACCATGTCTTCCTCACCTCAATCATCCTCTACCATCATCCCTCCCATCACCGTTGAGTCCAAACTTCACCCCGCCACCACCGTATCCAACATCAAAACCTTTATACCCTTCACCCTTGAAATCGAATCCTCCCAATATTCCTCCTGGGCAACCCTTTTCAAACTCCACTGTAAGGCTCACATGGTTGACGACCACCTCAAACCCCGCCTCATAGCCGATGACTCTGACACACCCGACTTCTCCCAAGATACTTGGGATCGTCTTGATGCCATTGTCCTGCAGTGGCTATACAGTACGATCTCCAATGATCTCCTCCACACCATCATTAATGATATCTCCACCGCCTATGATGCCTGGGTCGCGATTGAAAATTTATTTCATGACAATAAGAGCGCTCGCGCGATTTATCTCATGCAAAAATTTTCAAACACCCACTTTGAAGCCTTCTCCTCCATGTCAGCCTACTGCCAAGCCCTAAAAGTCCTAGCCGACCAACTCGCCAACGTGGATGCCCCGGTCACCAATGACCGGTTAGTATTGCAACTAATTGCGGGTCTACCCGAGCAATACGACGGCATCTCCACAATCCTTAAAAACCAACATCCTCTACCCTCTTTCTACAATGCTCGTTCTAAACTCGTTTAGACCGAAACCGACAAAGCCGAGCGTGCCCTCCATGAATCCAAAACCACCTCCACCGCCCTTGCCGCCACCTCCACTCGCACTACCCAACCTGACCAAAATCGGCAACCTAGCCACCCTTCCCACTTTTCTGACCCGACTGCCTTCACCCGAACCCGGGGTAAATCCACCCGACGTGGTCGGGGCGGACGGAACTACTCTGGCCGTGGCAGGCCCGCTCAGAACTCCCCCTGGTCTGCCTATTTTCCCACACCTTGGGCTCCCTTTTGGGCTCCATCCCCTTCTTGGCCTACTAACCAGCCTTACTACCCAGCCCAATCCCATAATTTTCCCTCGGCCCATAACCAGTGGACTCCACCAGCCTGCCCATATCCCACCGCCCCTACCAGGCCCACTTACCAGCCCTCTTCTCAGCCTGGTCTTCTCGGCCCAAAGCCACAGCAGGCCCACACTGCCTACTCCCCGACCGACATCGAGCAGGCCCTATACACCATGACTCTGCAACAACCGGACCCCACACACTACATGGATACCGGAGCATCTTCAACAATGTCTCACGAGTCAGGTGACTTTCATACTTTTTCTAATTCTAGCGTTTCTCGTAATATAATTGTAGGTAATGGCGACACCATTCTGGTCCTAGGCCAAGGGACCAAATACCTACCAAAACCATTCCCCCCCTTTATCCTAAAAAATGTTTTATACTCACCCCGCCTTGTCAAAGACTTAATATCAGTTCGCCGTTTTACAACGGATAATTGGGTTTCCGTTGAATTTGACCCGTTTGGTTTTCTTGTGAAGGATTACAAGACCAAGGTACCTCTTCTACGATGCAACAGCAGCGGTGATCTCTATCCCCTGGTGTTCGGGTCTTCCACAAACCAACCATCTGCTTTTGCTGCTATTTCCTCGCAAGTCTGGCATCACCGTCTTGGTCACCCAGGACGCGAACCGTTGAATAAACTTAAACATTCCAATGTTTTAGACTTTGATTTTATTTCTAATAATGTATGTCAGTCTTGCATTTTTGGTAAAAGTTTGCGTTTACCTTTTGTTGATTCTCCTAATTTTACATTGCAACCATTTGATATAATTCATAGTGACGTGTGGACATCCCCAATTATTAGTTCCTCAGGCCATAAATACTATGTGTTGTTCCTTGATGACTATACAAATTTTTTATGGACCTACCCCCTTACACATAAATCCCAAGTCTTCCAAGCCTTCACACAATTTGCCACCACCATTAAAACCCAATTTAATAAAACCATTAAATCTTTTCAATGTGACAACGGGCGTGAATACGTCAACACCTCGTTTCAAAACTTTTTTACCACCAACGGTATTTTGTACCGCCTTTCTTTTCCCTACACCTCATCCCAAAACGGCAAGGCCGAGCGAAAAATTAGAACTATAAATAATATGATTCGCACGTTAATGGCCCATGCCTCCCTACCCACCCACCTTTGGCATTTTGCACTTGAAACCATCACATACCTACTCAACATCCTACCCTCAAAACCCACTAAAAACAAAACCCCCACGGAACTTTTATATATGTCCACACCCACTTATGACCACCTCCGGGTCTTTGGTTGCCTTTGCTACCCTCTAACACCACCCACAACCATCCACAAACTTGAACACCGTTCACACCCATGTGTTTTTCTCGGGTATCCCCCAACACACCGGGGCTACCGATGCCTTGACCTCTCGTCTAAACAAATCTATATTTCGCGCCACGTCGCGTTTGACGAGACCACCTTCCCGTTTGCCCAAACCATCGGCCCTGCCCCGTCCTACACTTTCCTGGACTCGCCCTTCCCTTTTCACCTCTGTCCACACCTGCCTAACACTAATCGGCCCACTACAAACCTGCCTAACACTAATCGGCCCACTACAAACACTACCCAATCTACCCAGCCCAATCCGTCCCCTACTCAACACACCCCTACCGGCCCAACATCCCCTTCCCTCACCACAGCCCAGTTCACCACCCCACCCACTACTCACTCGCCTAACACCACACCCACTGCTACCTCCCATCCGTCACCCAACTCAACGTCCACCACCCCTTCCGCACCCGTACCACCCACCGCCCCCAACCGCACCATTCATACCCTCTCTATGAGTGGTATTTTAAGCCTAAACAACCCTTCAACCTCTACACCTCAACTACACCACCCGTCCTACCCATTCCTAAAACACCCACTGACGCCTTAGCTACCCCGGAATGGTACTCCGCCATGACTACTGAGTATAACGCTTTAATTAGAAATAGTACATGGTAGTTAGTTCCTCGTGAGCCATCAATGAATATTATTCGTTCCATGTGGTTGTTTAAGCATAAGTATAGGTCGGACGGTACCCTTGAACGGTACAAAGCTAGATTGGTATGTGACGGGCGTTCACAACAGGTGGGTATTGATTGCGGGGAGACCTTTAGTCCGGTTGTCAAACCGGCTACGATACGCACGGTTCTCTCACTTGCTCTATCAAGGGGTTGGGCTGTCCATCAGCTAGATGTCACAAACGCATTTCTGCACGGTCATCTTAACGAGACCGTTTACATGCATCAGCCTATGGGTTTCCGGGACAGTCGTTTTCCCAATCATGTTTGTTTGCTTCGGAAATCTTTGTATGGGCTCAAACAGGCACCCCGCGCGTGGTACCAAAGGTTTACGGATTATGTGCTTCACTTGGGTTTTCTAAACAGTCGGTGTGACACTTCTTTATTTACTTACTCTCGGGACGGCGACACAGCCTTTCTGCTCCTATATGTTGACGACATTCTCCTCGTCACTTCTTCTGATGCTCTTCGCAGGCGCCTTCTAGCAAACCTTGCCAGCGAATTTGCAATTAAAGACCTTGGTCCTTTGAGTTATTTTCTGGGTATTTCTGTTTCTCGCAGGCAAAACACCATGTTTCTTTCACAGCAGTCGTATGCCACAGACATCATCGCCCGCGCTGGTATGCAATCTTGTAATCCGGTTGCCACTCCAGTCGACACCAACTCCAAACTTGGTGCCGCATCTGGCGAGTTATTTCATGATCCCACGTTGTACAGGAGCTTAGCCGGTGCACTACAGTATCTTACCTTTACCCGCCCCGACATTACCTACGCCGTACAACAAGTGTGCATGCACATGCATGCTCCTCATACAGACCACTGGAATGCTTTGAAACGCATCATTCGTTACATCCAGGGTACGACATCATATGGTTTATTTCTCGGCCCCTCGGCGTCCACTACTTTGACGGCATACACTGACGCCGACTGGGCCGGGTGTCCTGACACTAGACGCTCCACTAGTGGGTATTGTATTTATTTCGGTGATAACCTTATCTCATGGTCATCCAAGCGTCAACCAACAGTGTCTAGCTCTAGTGCTGAAGCGGAATACCGGGGCGTGGCTAATGTCGTCGCTGAAATCTGCTGGCTTCGAAATCTCCTCTTAGAGCTCTCGGTCCTGATCTCGCGTGCCACCATGGTTTACTGTGACAATGTCAGTGCTATCTACCTGTCCAGCAATCCGGTTCAACATCAGCGCACCAAACATATAGAGCTGGATATCCATTTTGTCAGGGAGCACGTTCAGCGGGGACATGTTCGAATACTTCATGTGCCATCCAGATACCAGATTGCAGACATCTTCACCAAAGGTCTGCCGCGGATTCTATTTGAAGATTTTCGGTCCAGTCTCAGCATACGGTCCCCTTCCGCTTCGACTGCGGGGGTGTAATAGATAATGTAATTTAGTAAAGTATTATCTTGTATTTATTTTTAATTATCTCTTACTAAAGTTAAGGACTCATGATGTATTATTTATAGAGAGATTTACAATGAATGAAATCAAGGGTTTATCTCTAATAGGTAACATATTAAAAAGGGATTGCCACATGTTGCCCGTGGGAGGTTGGGTGTACGCTCCAATAACATCTAAAAATGTGATATATAGCCATGGACCAGTGTAGGCGTACCTAAAGAAATTGAGAAGTTATTAAATAATTTTCCAAACAAATTCAATTCATGTTGTAGATTTAAAGTTGTAAGTGCTCACTAAGCAATAGCTAATACTTTTCAACTAAATGTATTTCCTTTTTTTATGTTAATTACCACGATCAGATGAAAATGACCGATCAAGCCTAGGAATTGGGATCGAACAACAATTTTTGGATATACCCACATTTGTGTTCTAAACTTACCTGGTTTCCATGGTTGTGTTAGTTTTGTATCACACCCAAATTTTGGATTTTAAATTATGTCAGTCATAACCTTTATTGTAAATGTAGTAAACTGTAATATTGCATCCCCCATCTGTTTGTATATAAAAAAACTAGGTTAGCAATCCGTGGGGGTTGTGCATTAAAAATGATAAAATTCAAAAATATATTATTTGTTGTGAAACTAGCCTAATAGTAAAATAATATGAGAACAAGAATAAGGAGAGAGATCTAGAATTTCATTAATCATGTGTCTTTACAATAAGATACAATGAATGTATATATAGGAGTATAAAACTTGGAGAGTAAGCTAATCTAATTTAGGAGGTGATAACCACATTAATACAATATATTTATAACACTTCCTATTGGTTATCAACTTCATAAGCTTGGAGATGCTGCCCCGTTAAAAACCTTGCCAGGAAAACCCAGTGGGACAAAGCCGTAGCTAAGGGAAAAAGAGTACAACGCATATTGTCTCCCCCTGATGATGTTGCCTCATTAAAAACCTTACTAAGAAAACCTAGTGGGATAAAACTTAGTAATGGGAAAAAGAGTGCAACTTGTACGATACTCCATCTCATTTGAATATGTATTCTCTAAGTCACTGGTGTGGATCTTCTATAGAAGTTTCTCAAAACTTTTGTAGTTAATGATTTGTTGCTTGATCCCTTGGGGTGCAATCCTTTGTGTTGAGCAATGTTGTATGATCTTCGTATAAGATTTTTGGTGCATCCTCTTGTAAGTAAATACCATAATATCCAAAACTATGTTGTATTATATTCCTTGCATCTATAAGACTAGCTGAATTTGTTTTCATAGGTTAGTAAAATATAATTTCATATGTCACATACCTTTGATGTAACAAAATAGTTCTAATAACCCATTACAATGCCTCTTTGCTTGACACATGCTAAACCATGACAATAAGTTCAAATAAAAGATATTATAGTCATGCATAGCTAACAAAACGTATAAAAATGCACACACACGTTTAACTAATGGGACTTCTAGACTAAGAATCTCTACTTTGATAGGAGATGAAAAGAGTCATTTCCCATATCAAGTAATTGGACAATCTTCAATGTACTTTTAGTATGAGCTTTATTCATTGTAAAATGTCCCAACATTTCTAGATATACTTTGATGGATTGATAAACATATCATCACATATACTCGAATTGTAAGCCGAGCAATAATTAAACTATCTCAAGGACTTTCAAAATAAATTCACCTTTTTAAAAGTTCTACAGAATCTCTCGATGATGTCTAGGCATTATCATTGTAAACTGTGATTATAGTGAACTTTTAAGATAGAACTTATGCTAAAAGATGGATAGTAGTATCAAACTTATATTCCTCTTGGTCGTAGTGTATCATGAGTTATACAACACTCAACCCGACTATTTTAGTCCATATATATTTAGTTAACTTTACGAAATACTTGATATCAATGTTTCATGCATCATCAATCCATCAAGGATTTTTTTCATCTTAACCAATTGATGCAGTTGCATTTACTCTTTAAGAGCTTTGGTACATAAAGTTTATCATATAGCATCTCAATTAAAAAATCATCCATTTCATCTCCAATGTATATTGTACCTTATATATTGAGGTATCATAATCACCAGGTTCAATTTATTCTCTGCGTGTGTATTGGTGCACAAGAATTACATCATATGTCCTATGATGTTTCATATTACCTTTTAAGCACTCAATTGCTTTAGGCTACTCATGAGGAGTTCCACTTATATTCAATTTAATCATATAAACAAGCATAACATATTTAGAACTGAATCTGTTTATAACAATCATAATGTTCTTAAGAACTTAAGTTACATGATTTTGACGCATATCAATTCTCTCTTTGTATTACCATACTGATAAAATATTGGAAACTCGTTGCATCCACCACTGGAGAATGCGTCTCTTCATAATCAATAATGGTTCTTTGAGAAATTCTTGTGCTAACAATTTTGGCTTATATCATTTTTTAAATGTTGATTCGCACAAAAGACCTTTCAATATCAATGTCTTTTACAACTTTTCCTATATGGACTACTAGTCCAAAACTTTCCATTTCGGTAAAGAATTAAACTCTGCCTCTTTTGCGTCTTTCCATTTGGCCAAATATTTCTTGTACATTCAAAAGGCATGTCTTAAATATTGATCCTCATTTCAAGTGCTACATTAATATAAAAGTATAATGATGTCGATTTTGTTTCGATTCCATACATTACATAGACATGATACTACAAAATGAGATCTCTTTATTTTCAGGTACCTGAAATTCTTCTAGAACCGTCATGTCTGATGTATCTTCATGAAACCTTTTTTACTATAACCTCGACTTGACCATCTTTATTACTTGCTCCAATTTCTTGAGGATTTTTATTCATGGAATTGAACAATCTATCACGCTTCAGGCGTGCAATAGACTTATAAGATTATTTGGAGCATTAGCAGTTGGTATACGTGACTTAATTTAGCTAGTCCACATATTTAGGTCAGCTAATGTGTTTGGTAAATGATTTATTAATCATTGTAAATGAGTTATGCTTTGAAATTATGTTCGAACTTCATTTTTGGGGATCAATTGTAACCACTGTTTTGAAAACCGAATCGGACCGGCCGGTCGGGCCGGGTTCCGGGACCTGGACCGGTCCGGTTCGGGTGTTTGGACCGGCATGCAAGTGAACCGGCCTCTGATTGGAAAACCACCCGGTCGGACCGGAAAACCGGGTGGTCGAACCAGTCTTTTTTATTTTTTTTTATTATTTTTGGGTTTCGAATCATTTTTGGCCCGGTTCGTTGGACCAGTCGAACCGGTCGGACCGGTCAAACCGGTGAACCGGCCCGGGGTCCAGTTCGACGTCCGGTTCGGTTCTGAAAACCTTGATTGTAACTCATACCAACTCCTTTCGTTACCAACTGTCTTTTATCTCCCCCTGTTGTTGGGAATGTTAATCCATTGAGATGGATAACAATTAATTGAGCCATAAATAAATAAATACGTCATTAAAGGCTCTATTCATCATCGTATATTCCCAACCACCTTTTGAGGTCCCATCTTTGTGCGTCATGGTGGATCAATTTCAATATATGTCGCACAACAAAAAAATATTAGATTGGCAATATTTGGTTCCTGACCAAAAACCAACTATAATGGAGAGAAACTATTATCACGTATTAGCTTGAAGTGAATAAGTGTTACTGCATGTAAAATCACATTTACTCAAATATAAAAGTGAACTTTTGCTCTCATGATCATTAGCGTTGCAATCAATAGTAGACGTCTAGTAATCGTCTCAACAAAAGCAATATGTGTATGAACATAAGCTACTAGTATTTCAATAGGAATTGAATTCACCAAATATGCCATTTTGGAATAATGAGTTTGATATCTTATTAGCTAAGCCATAAATCATGCAAACTTCAGGTTGCACTCTTGATAACCATTTAGACGATGCATCAATTTTAAATACTAAATGGTATCATGTTAGGATATGCATATTCTTTAATCAATTTCAAAATATATAGTGATACTCACCCTACTTTATATACAAATATATAATTTCGCTTTAGAGCAGATATTACATGCTATTTATCAGAATAAAATCTTTAGGTTCTTCATTATGTTCACCTCTGTATTGACTCGGTGTGGTCTAACCGGTCATGCCAACTAATTTATGATCCATAAACTTCTGGTTTATGATCGTATATGTGTTACTTGCACGTATGTAATACAAAACATAAGATATTAGGAAATGTATCGTAACTTCAAATTTCAAACTATCATGTTATATAATCCCTCTCTTTATTTTCCACTTGTGGTGGGCATATCAATTTCATTACTAACCTGACCATCATGCAATTCTAAATAGTCTGTCTCATCATTATAACTTTCTTAATTATGTCCATGATCACTACCTTTACAATGATCAATATATAATCATATTCACTTTAGGTAGTGAGATAGAAATGAAATACTCTCCTGGATTTCATTCTTTGCTCAGTCATACAATATGATATAATTTCAAACTATTCATACTCTCTCAGTGATAATGCTACCTCAATAGCATATCTTAAGTGTGACAAATCGGAAACTTTACCCAGTTTTCCTTATATACAATCTTTCTTTTCACGTAATATAAACCGAGAAATGATTACATTAATTGGACCATGAAAGTTAATCATGTTTAAACATTCTGTATGCCTTTAATTAGCTTTAAAGAGCATGTCACTTTGGGTGTCATATCTTGGTATATTTATACTCTTTCATGGGATTGATGATGTATCACAACTTTGGTTTAATCATTCTATTAAACGCTATCTATATAACAGATAATAACATATAAAATACCGAGTACACATGAAGTCAAATTATACAACTTGATGTTACGACTTGTAATAATGCTTTTAAAATAATACACTTCATCTCTTACGAGCAAATATACAATGTTAAGATATCATGGGATAACTAATCACATGCATATCTAATATAAAATATGTATCACTCTGACTTAAAACATAAGGAAGATAGAAATATGTATAAACATATCCAATATGAAATCAAGAAACATATTACTTACACTAAATAATATGTGATAAAATTATGATCAATTATCAACATCTTGATGGTTTATTTAACATTGGTATATTGTGCAAATTATGCACATATGCTACAAAACAGTGTTAGGTTCATAAATCATCAACAATTTAAATAACACACTTAATGTGTAATAAAAGCTCATATTGACTTAGAATATGTTAATATGGTTTGATCATTCATATCATTTGAAGCATATGCTATAGGATTACAAACAAAACAAATATGATGAAAAGTTGTATTATAATCACAACTAAAATTGAATTGTACCGGAGGCATAACTTTTCAAGTAATGAAATCAAAATATTCATCTATGATGCATACTTTTTGCATTACAAAAATCTAAAATAACTTTAATAAATAATTTCTTAACAAATAAAATATAATACCAAAATATCCATATGGATAGTAGTCTAGTATCAATATTCACCAAATATTTATCTTATACCATGACTATGTTTTATAAATTCTATAATATACATTCCAAAACCCGATTTAGCAGAATCTCTCATAAAATAACGCATTTAAATTAATAAATGAATATGGGTTTTGACTCTCGAATGCGTCACTAAATGGTCTGGAATAAGTCTTTGAATTTTAAAATTAACTATCAACAATCATATTACTAAATAAAGAGTTGTTACGCATATATATTTGATATATATACACCTTTAATATTTTAATTAAGGTAAAATAAATTAGTTAATATATTCTTATTACTTTAGAATATAGGTATGTAAATAATATAATCAACAAGTAGATGCATGCAAAACTTAAGGCATGACTTTTATCAAAATTTTATGTTTAAAAGTTCAATATAATACGTATAAAACACACAAATATACCAATTCAATCTAGAGAAAGTATAGGATACAAAGTAACCTTAACGTACAAAGCGTAAGAAGCCACTATATTATGCCACCTGTCAAATTGACCAAACCACGATTAACTTAACTAAACTTTAATTAACTTTTATTGCAGTTAAACCCAAGGGCAAATCAGACTTTTTTTATCTGTAACTGATTACTACAATCACGTTCTATAATTTTGTAAACGATTTCATAACATACGTGAACGATTTTCAAATCCGAATTTGAATTATACAACACCAGTCGATCAAACACATTATGATTCAATCACAATACGATCATCATAATCAAGTCAATTGAATTAATTCAGCATGTTTGGTACTGTTAGGATCTGAGTTCTGGTTGTTTTGATTGTTTGATTAAGTATGGATAAATGAACGAAGTATAAATGGAAAGTGCAGCGGAATAAATTATAAATCAAAACATGGAGAATAATTGTTTTTAACCGAAAGCTTTCATTAATTGAAAGATTACAATTGTACAATTAAAACTCCCCCTCAGCCTGATCACTCAGAGAATGTTTGTCTGAAAGAGAATGACGAGTGATGAATAGAACAGTACAAGTACTGTTCTATTTATAGACAGACTCAAAACTCTGATGATCGGTTGCTGACGTCACCTAGATAGTGACCTCTAACTGACTAACAAACTCTAACATCTGCTAAGCTATAACTACTGTTACATTGAAACTACTGATAATACAAAACTCTGATGTCTTCTATCATCTGTTGAACCAAAGTGCTGTTGGTTCAACAGACCTTTGTTCTTCAGTTCTTTGATCAGCAGTTGTTCTTCATCAGACTTTTAACCTTCAGACCTTGTTCATCAGACCTTTCATCAACAGTAGTTATCTCTAACAGTTGATTCAAGCAGCAGCAGTTAGGGATCAACAGACCTTTGGAGGAAGCTTTATTGTAACAACTGTTTTTATTCAAGGATCAACACTTAGTATATTTTGGCTTTTTAATCATCTGTTCTTCTCCAGGTCAGCAGACCCAACAATCTCCCCCTAGAACAGATGATGCCAAAACTCTGCTTTATTCTTGATCTTTATTCCTCATCAGACTTTCTCTTATTTGGCCTTTAAGTTGTAATTCAAAGCTTAAAGAGAAGAGGTCTTCAGCATCTCTTTCCAGTGTCAAATTCAGAAGGGTCTGGAGATCTTCAGCACTTAGGCCAGGTGCATCATCCATACTTAACTTCTGAACACTACCATCTGATCTGAGCAATGTCAATTCATGGGTCTCTTTGTCAGACTTCCATTTTAGAATTTTAGAATCAGAGGATTGACTGGGATGCATCTTTATTTTTGATGAGTTAGGTGATGGAGGCCTGCCAATGAGTTCCCTGAGTCTGTCTGACACAGGATCAGTGAAAGATCTGATTTGGTTTAAAAGACCCTCTTTTACATAAGTATCAGTAAACTGTCTTGTTTCCTCTTCTGTCATTTCCTTCTGCTTCTTGAATTGTCTTCTAGCAGCAATGGAAAGATCAGAGGTTTCCAGCAAACTGTCTAGTGTAAAGGCCTGTAGAGGTCTCTTAGGTGCATCATCATAGACTGGTTTTCTTGGTAGGTTAGGGTTGGTCTTTCTTTCTTGTTCCAATTTTTTGTATGTTTCAATCAATCTGATCTCAGACCATCTAGCAACAGATCTCATCTCTCCATACTTGGCAGCTACAAGCTCTTGTCTCATTCTTTTGAATTTCAAGGCTCTAGCTTGATCTCTCCCTTTACTGAAATCAGGGGCAGAGGCCTTAGTAGGGGGATTCTTGGCCATGCTCTCAATTCTGATAAGTTCTTCTCTGAGAGCATGTGTGGTCCAGCCTGTAAATTGATTTTTGGTTGCTTTGTAAGGCTTGGTGGCCAAGATCTGTTCTAGCAATGAATCCCTAACCTCCATTTCCAAATCTCTGCTGAGAGGCATGGAGGACATGGAATTGCTCAGGGTCTTAGCAAAGTCTTCAATCCTTCGAACTTTGCTAAGCTCTGCTGAATGGATGCCCTGAGCAGTCCTGTCATACTTCCCTTTACATTTCTCTTTGATGACAGCATCAGCCTGTTCACTCTTGAATTTTAGATAAGTGTCAATGTTGAGTGGAACTGGGAAGCCTTTAAGAGAAGGGAAGGTTCTGTCTGATGGCTGATCAGTATTATAGAAGAATTGAAGTTCCCCCTTGATTAAATCCAACTCAAGGGGATACTTCTCAGCCAATGGTGTGATGGTTGGTGGTGGTCTGTGGGATCTGAATTATGATGTGTGAGGTGAGAATGATGAAAGTGGAATGGCATTGACTGGTGTGGATTGTGTGATTGGGGTGTTAGGTGGTGTGGTGTGAATGTTTTCATCTTGTATAACAAAGGTGGATTTCCTTTTTCTGCTATACAAGATTTTTGGTGAAGGTGAAGAGGTGGCAGTGGTTTGGTTAACATCTGTTGGTCCTTTTGTAGAACCAGCAGTTGTTTGGATTTTTGGTTGTGTTGTGGTAGATTTGGTTGTTGTTTGAGTTGTGGCTGGTTTTGTGATTGGTTTAGTGGTTGATGGTGTGGTGATTGGTTTGGTTACTGGTTTGGTTGGGACAGATGTTTTGGTAGCAGTTGTTTTGGTTTTAGTGGTTTGGGTAGCAGATGTTGTGGTGGCAGTGGTTTTGGGAGCAGTGGTTGTGGTAGCAGGTGTTTCAGCAGCAGAGGTTTCAGCAGATAGCTTGGAAGGTGGTTTCCTTGTATGTTTGGCTGGCATTTTCTTTCTCTTGGAGGAACTCACATCTTCCACTTCTTGCTGTTGTTCCTTTTTAAGCTGCACCAACAACTCTGCTTTAGCTTCCAAAGTGTCAGCCCTTTTCATTTTGTCTTGAGCAGCTTTATCAGCCTTTTCATTGGCTGAAGTATCAACTTCTTTTGCCTTGGTTGTTTGAGCTTGTTCAGCAACAGGGGTTTGAATACTTGGTTGCTGTGATTGTGGAGCTGATTTTGGAGACTCTGGTTTGTCAGCAGCTGGCTTACCCTTTTGAGAGGGGGGTGCACCAAATGGATTCAACTTTGGTAGCCTATCTCTGCCACTCTCCCCCTTTTTGGCATCATCAGCAGTGAATTGATTGTCATTTTCATCCCTGAGAATGGTGGTAGGGGCAGAGCCAGTAGTCTTCAGCAGATGTTCCTTGATCACCTTGATGTCAGCCTTTGTGTCATTGAACCTGGCATCCACCATGTTTCTGATCAATGTCATGTATGTTTCTTGTGTCTAATCAGCCAATTTTCTGTGAGCTATGATGATGGGGGAAACAGATTTCCATAGCTCATTGGCAATGTCTGAGGTGGATGGTTAACTCTTGGTAAAGTTTCCCAATGTTTCCAATATTGACTTGACATCAGTTTTGATGTCAGCAACAGAGGATTCAAGGTTTTGAACCTTAACCTTCAATTCTTGTAGTTTTGATTCATCACCTAAGTTAATAGGATCATCTGAATCCCTACCAGAGGTAGTTTTAGCTGGTTCAGTGCTAGGAGGTGAGTCCATAGAATGAGAACCTGCTGCCCCTTTTTCTTGGTACTGGGGACTTCCAACTGATTTTGGGGACACAATGGTGGCCTCATCAGTTGTTGCCTTCAAGGAAGTCTTAGCTATGGAACCACTGTCTTGTTGTGAGACAATGATCTCAACATCAGTAGTGGCTGCTTCTCTTGAAACCTCACCAGAAGTTACATTGACTTCTGGGAGTATAACCTCCTCTTCTGTTTGTGGGATAGCTGATTGACTTTTCTCAGCCCCAGTCACTTGTGGAGGTATACTCTCTGTGACAGGTGAAGGAGAGGAACTAGGGTTGTCCTGAGTTTTGTCAATAGCTTCAAACAGTGGTTGCATGGTTTGTGGGACATGTTGTGGTGATGTAGGTGGAGTAAGAAGCTGATTAGCCCTGGGAGATGGACTTGTAAACATATGGTCAAGTGACTCATATGCCTCAGTATGAGGTTCCCTTTGGCTTACAACAAGATCCTTTTGCGAGGATTCTTGAGGAGTTTGCTTGGGTTGAGATATCTCCAACTGTTGTGAGGAAGTAACAACAGTGGTTTCATGTTGCTTTGGTGATGCAACAGGGTTAGCTTCTGGTATCTCATCTTCCAGAAATCCCTTTTTAGGTTGAGAGGTGGTTTTTGATGATGGACGTTTTCTTTTGGTGGCTGGTGTGGGTTTCACAGCACTGGATGAAGTGCCATGATCACCAGGAGCAGTGGGCTCACCAACAGAGGTTTCAACAACAGTTGTTGTTTTTTTCCTCTTTGGTTGTGTTTTGGAAACTTTTGTCACTTTTGACACTTTTTCTTGGGTTGAAGAACCCAGCATTCTAGTGAAAGTTTCATCTGTTAAACTTTTCATTTTAAAAGACTCTCCCTTTTGAAAATCATTTTCTGGTAAAATCTTTTGTAGAATTACACTTAGGATTCTAGGGTAGAGTAGAAAAGCATTATTTGAGCCAGATTTTATGGCTTTCACATTTGAGACCAAGTCTAAAAACAATCCCTGAGACAGATTGAAGTCAGAATCTGACAACATTGCATATCCCAAGTATTGAATCCTCAATGGGATTTCATTGAAGGATGTAGTCTTGGCTGAGGCACAGAGAAGAAGGGTATGGAAGAAAAATTTCATGACTGGAGGAAAAAACTTTTTATATAAGGTTGATCCAGTCATCTGTGCATCATACCCCCTTTCCTGAAACTCAGTGTGAAGCTCTGTTTTAGGAAAAGATTCCATACCTGACAAGTCATTCAATGAGAAGGTAGTGGATATGATTTCAGGGGTTATGGCGATACTGGTGGCTCCAATTTTAGAAATTATGGAAGTGGGCTTTTTGTCTTGATACAAGACTTCAGCACTTGTCCAGAATTCTTGGAGTGTTTCCAGGTAAATGGGAGCATCAGCAATGAGGATATTTTTGTATTTTGAGTTGTTTATTATGTCGATTGTGGAGTGAAATGGAGTATTATCTTCGGTTTTAACCAAATATGGAAGGAAATTATGGGTGGATTTTGTTTGAAGATCCATTTTAATGGATTATGATTATGAAAGTTCTGAACTTGAATGGAATGTTTTGATGAAGACGAAGGCGGTTTTTAGTATTTTGAATACAATGAGACAGTAAAACTGCTATTGGGGAAAAACAGGGTTTTATAGGCTCTGGTGAAACCGCTGATGTGGCAAAACTCTGCTTTTGAGAGCAGACGTGGCAAACATCTGATGGTTGCAACATCTGGTGGCATACAGCTGGTTTGTGTAAACATCTGTTGCCAACCTCTGTTGTTTAACCAAAAGACTGATGAAAACAGTTGTTTTATCTGATCAGATGTTTGAAACAGATTTTTCAACCAACAGTGGTTGTTTTATCTGATCAGATGTTTGAAACAGATTTTTCAACTATCAATGGTTTGAATGAAACAGTGGTTGTTTTATCTGATCAGTGGTTTTAAGCAGATTTTTCAACCAAGTGTCATTTTAAGCAAAATTTTGATTTTTCTGAAAACATTTTAATGTTTTTATTGAAAACATTTTTGTTGTTTTAATCCATGTTTAACATTCCAATTCGAGAGATCAGATTTGTGAAGGTAGATGTGTCTAAGGCTTTTGTTAACACATTTGCCAACTGGTCCTCTGTTGGAACATGGTGCAGAGAAATCAAACCTTTTTCATAGCTATCTCTGACAAAATGATGTCTGATATCTATGTGCTTGGTGGTTGAATAAGAGACTGGATTCTTGATGATATTTTCAGCAGCTTGGCTATCCAACATGAGTGGAGTCCTTAGTGCAGTTATCCCAAAATCCAGTAGTTGATTTTGAAGCCACATGAGTTGGGCTGTACAGCTTGCAGCAACAATGTATTCAGCCTCAGCTGTGGATGTTGAAACAGCTGCTTGCTTTTTGCTTTGCCAAGAGACTAAGGCATTCCCTAGAAACTGGCACCCTCCAGAGGTGGACTTCCTTGTGGTGTGGCAGCCAGCAAAGTCACTATCTAAATAACCTGAAAGCTCAATGTTTCCATTAGCAGGATACCAGATACCAAGTGTGGGAGCACCTTTTAGGTATCTGAATATCCTTTTCACAGCAATAAGGTTAGACTTTCTAGGTGAAGCCTGGGATCTTGCACACACACAGGTTGCAAACATAATGTCTGGCCTGGATGCTGTTAAGTACAATAAAGACCCAATCATGCATCTATAGTGTGTTTGATCAACCAGTTCATCCTTGTCATCAATAGTGAGTGGCTTGACAGTGCTCATGGGTGTACTACATGGCTTACAATCATTCATCTCAAATTTTGTTAATAAGTTTTTCACATACTTGTTTTGATGAATGAATGTGCCATTTTGCAGTTGCTTTACTTGGAGACCAAGAAAGCACTGAAGTTCACCCATAGCACTCATTTCAAACTCTGCTGTCACGACTCACGAGTTCCCTAAACTCCTCACACATTTTGTTATATGTGGATCCAAAAATGATGTCATCCACATATATTTGAACAATCATTAAATCTTTTCCTTTCCATTTTAAAAACAAGGTTTTATCAATTTTACCTCTTGTGAAACCAATGGATAAGAGAAAAGTAGAGAGAGTTTCATACCAGGCTCTTGGTGCTTGTTTCAGTCCATACAGTGCTTTGTTAAGCTTATAGACATGATCAGGATGGAATGTGTCTTCAAAACCAGGTGGTTGACATACATAGACCTCCTCCTGAATTTTGCCATATAGGAAGGCACACTTGATGTCCATCTGATACACCTTGATGTTGTGGTTGACAGCAAAGGCTAGGAAAAGTCTGATAGCTTCTAACCTTGCTACAGGGGCAAAGGTTTCATCATAGTCAATTCCTTCTTCTTGTCTGAAGCCTTGAACCACTAACCTGGCCTTATTCTTGACAACTATACCCCTTTCATCAGTTTTGTTTTTGAAGACCCACTTTGTGCTAATTGGACAGACATCCTTAGGCAGTGGAACAAGTTCCCATACTTGTTGTCTTTTAAACTGAAGGAGTTCTTCTTGCATGGCTTCCACCCAACTGTTGTCTTTTAGTGCCTCTTGGTACTTGACAGGTTGTGAAAGGGATAGAAAACCTGCAAAAAGACAGATATTTGAAGATTGGCTCCTTGTGAGCACACCTTCTCTGATGTTGCCAATGATTTGATCTGGTGGATGAGCTCTTAGGTAGATTAGATCTCCCTGATATGGTATGATGGCATTTTGTGGTGAAGGACAGAGGTTTGGAGACTCTGTTGACATAACATCTGTTGGCACTTTTGAAGAGTCAACAGATGTTTGGAATGGAGGTGGAGGAATGGGTCCAAGTGGTGTAAGATTGGACTGACTTTTGTCAACAGTTGTTTGACTAAAGTCAACAGATGATTGACTTTTGTCAACAGATGATTTAGCAGTGGATTGGATTGGTGAATCAGTGGTTTGGAGATAGGACTGGCCAACAGTGGCTGACTCAGCTGTGACAGAGTTTTGACAGTTGTTTTGAGCTACTGCTTCCTCTGAGACAGGATAGACTTTGTAGTGATCCGGAATCACAACATCTATTCTGTAGTCTTGTTGTGGAGATTGTGGAGTACCTGCAGGGTTAGTTTTGACAGTAATATCTTCAAATTTGAATTTATCTAAATCAAACAACTCAGCAGGATTTGCTGGGATTTTCAAAGATGAAAGTTCATTGAACTTCACATTCAGAGTTTCTTCTATTTTCTTGGTCCTTGTGTTAAACACTTTATAGGCCTTGGCAGTAGAAGAATACCCCAGAAAATATCCACAATCTACTTTGGCTGCAAATTTTGAAATGGAATCTTTAAGATTTAAAATGAAACATGGGCAGCCAAAGACTTTGAAAAATGATATTAGTGGTTTGATTTTAAACAGAATTTCATAAGCAGTCTTTTGATGTCTAGGGTTGATTAAAACTCTGTTTTGAACATAAAAAGCAGTGTTTACAGCTTCTGCCCAAAAGGACAGAGGTAAACCAGAATCTGCTAGCATTGTTCTTGCAGCCTCAATGAGAGTCCTGTTCTTCCTTTCAACCACCCCATTCTGCTCTGGTGTTCTTGGGATACTGTACTGCCTTACAATCCCTTTTGACACACAGAAATCATCCAACTCCTTATTCTTAAACTCTGTTCCATTGTCACTTCTAAAGACTTTTACTGGCAGGTCATATTGTTTTTCAACTTTGGTGACAAAGTCCTTCAAAATACCTGCAGTCTCATTCTTAGAGTGTAAAAAATAAGTCCATGTAAACCTAGAAAAATCATCAACTATGACAAGACAAAATCTTTTTCTTCTTAGACTCATGATTTTTACAGGGCCAAACAAGTCCATGTGCAACAATTGTAAACACTGACTAGTTTTGGACTCATCAATTGATTTGTAAGAGCTTTTATGTTGTTTTCCTTTTAGACAGGAAACACAACGCTCATCACATTTAAATTCTTTTGATGGCAAACCTCTGACAAGGTTTTGTTTGGAGAGTGAGTTGATAGTTTGAAGGTTGGTGTGACCAAGTCTCCTATGCCACAATTCTGTCTCTTTGGTAGAGGCAGCTGAGAACAGACAGACATTTGCCATAGGATTATCCTTCAACATATCAACTACATACACATTGCCACTTCTGTGAGCAACAAGTTGTGCTTTGCTCTCAGCAATGATGGTGTTAATCTTTTCAACAGCCTCTGGGCCAACAATCTTACAAGTTTGCTTAGTGAAGAATGACCCAAAGCCTTTGTCACTCATTTGAGACACACTAAGTAGATTAAATTTTAGATTGTCTATCAGATTAACATTTTCAAACTTAAGCCTCCCAGCTTTGACAGTACCAGAACCCAACACTTTACCTTTAGAATCATTACCAAAGGATATATCACCCCCTCCATGTGCAAGAAAGTCCAGAAGAAGGGCTCTACATCCAGTCATGTGCCTGGAGCCTCCACTATCTACATACCATAAACTGTCTAAACAAGCAGAAGCTCCCTGCACATCAGTAAAGATTTTAGTTTTGGTGAGTGTCCTAAGCCAAATTAGCTTTGGATGGGTCCTTAGCTGTCTCAGCCTTAAGTTGAGGAGAATGATCAGTGGTTTGAACTAGCTTTTGAACTAGGTTCAACAGCTGCAATTGACCATTTGCCAGTGCTTGTATGTCAGCACTTGGTCCAGCAGATGTTTGATCATTTCCTATCAGATGTTGAAAACCATGAGGATGTCTGTTCACTTTTGGTTTTGAAGGCCTTTTGGGCTCTTCATAAACATGTGGCAGACGATGACAAGTGGGTTGTCCATATCCTCTTGGTAATCTGTTAGCTGGTGGAACATCTGTTACCTGAACATCTCTGGGAGCAGAGTTTTTGTTCAGACTTTTGGTAACAGCTGTTTGGACAGGTTCAAAAGTCTGTTTGGGTTTTCCTTTTGAAGTACTCACCACTTGACTTTCAAGAGTTTTAGCCTTATATCTTTTATCTTTTCATCAAAATTTTTGAGATATAGGCACTCTTTTGTTTTGTGATTCTTTTTCTTGCAGATTGAACATTCTTTAGTTTTAGAATCATTTAAACTTGTTGTTTTGTTGATGTCATATGCTTTTAGAAGAAAACAGTTTTTGGTGACATGGTTCTTCTTTTCACAAAAATCACAAAACAAGTTGTTTTTGGCTTTCCCATTTTCTTTCTTCTTTTCAACAGATGTTCGATCATCTGTTGGAAGATCTATCAGAGGGATTACTTTGGCCTGTGGTGCCATTTTACCATCAGGGGTTTTGAAGGTCATTGGTTTGAAATTTTCAAGGACTTCACACTCATCTGACCATGTTGGTTTGAATTGATATTTCTCAATTTCATCAAATGATGGTGTACCTTCCAACTTTTCAAGAATGATTTTCTTGCCATTGGGTTCAGTAACCTTGATTTCTTGACCTTTTGAATTGGTAGGGATGACTTCAACCAACTGGGGTTCCTTTTTGTTAGTGTTTTGTGAACTTTGGTCAGTGGTTTGAAAACCAAAACCAAATTTCACATGACTTTTAGATTGTTGGTTAACAATCATCTCAAAACCTTTTGATGATTCCACCCATTTCTGACATTCAACTTGGGTGGACTCAAGCTCCTTTTTACAACTATGATATTTTGTTATCATAGTCTGAAGCTGGTCTTTGGTTATGCTTGCTTCATGTTTTAAACTGCTGATTTCAGACCCTTTTTCAGTTATTTTTGATTTTAACTCTTTAGTGAGTTTTTCAAACTGAATTTCATAATCCAAAATTTTCTTTCTAAAGTTTTCATTCACCTCTTTTATCTTAGCAAATGCCACAATACATTTGTCTGAGCATAAATCATTTAAGATTTGAGGAGATACCTTAGCAGCAGCCATCAAGGCACAGTTACACTGGCAGTCACAATCATCACTACCCCAGGGGTCTGAGAGATTCACAACCTCCACTTCAGATTCTTCAGCTGAAACAACTTCACCAACAACACCATCAGTCACATTTTCAGACAAAGACACCACATCCTCAGAATCACTCTCTTCAACAATTGTTTCTAGTGCCATAAAACAAAAATCATTTTCAGAGTTGGCAACTAAAGCAATGTTGTCATCTGTTATCTCATCTGGTAGACTGCTCCAATCAACAAAGCCCTGAGTAAAGAAACTCTGTTGACTTGGTTGACTGGTCTCTGCAGGAGCAGAGGGTGGAGTAACAGCCATTGGCACAGGTGCCTGAGTAACAGGTGTTTGGACATAGTGATACTGAGGAACAGTGGTTTGGACATAATGCACAGGAATAGTGGTTTGGGTTTGTGCAAAGTGAGCAGTGTTTTGCACATTAGGTACATTAGGGATGGTTTGATAAGTGTTGGTCTGTGGTCTTTGGTTTGGATAGGTAATCATAGGAACTCCATTTTGACTCCTACATTCCCTAGCAAAATGACCCATTCTATGACACTTGTAATACTTTATCTTTGATTTATCCAACCCCACCTTTGACCCACCATGTAAACCTGGGTACCTCCTGCCAGTTTTCTTATAGAAATTATTAGTTCTAATACTGAGCAGGGCAACCTGATGTAAGATGTCCATTTCTTCTAAGTCCAAAGGGTCAATATATTGCAAGTCATTGTACACAAAAGATGAATTATCAGAAGCCTGGATATCACCACTAGCTGTGAAAGCATAGTTGTTTGGTGATGAGTAAGGATCATTGTTAAAACCAGTGGTTATGTCAATATAATGATCATAACTCTGATCCTTACTACTTCCAGAACCTTCATCCTGACCCAACAGTGCAGTATTCCCAAATACATAGTCATCTGACACTTTGCCAGAGTCCTGGAGCTTCTTTTTCTGGTTAAGCTCCCTTTCATAAGTCAGGAGCTTACCATGAAGCTGGGTCAGGGTCAGGTCTTTGAATCTGATAGAGTTTCTCATAACTATGGCTATAGTGTCCCATTT
This sequence comes from Ambrosia artemisiifolia, assembly GCA_032199755.1. NCBI lineage: Eukaryota > Viridiplantae > Streptophyta > Magnoliopsida > Asterales > Asteraceae > Ambrosia > Ambrosia artemisiifolia. The sequence continues at coordinate 38,448,255 of CM063512.1, forward strand.
GTCCTGAAGTGATCTAAGAAACCTATGATTCAGTGTTGAATTAGGAAAAGTTAGACCAACCAGTTTAAGTTCACTAATTAGACAGTTAAACCTTTCAAACTGTTGTGTTAACGACTCCCCTTTTATGTGACTAGACGTTTCATATTGTTGGTTAAGTATTTCACGGTTGTTTTCAATCACATCATCAGTGCCCCCGAATTGCTCTTTAAGAGCATCCCACAGTTCTTTAGCACTATTGCAGTGCAAGAGACCGGCATAGATATCATTCGGCAGTGCCATGGCTACTATGCTGAAAGCCTTGGCATCTAGCTCGATTTTTTGAAAATCTTGCTCTGAGTAGTTCTCAACACTCTTTGGTACTTGGATCTTTGGATCCTCGGCACTCGGTACCATTGGAACATGTGGTCCAAATACTACCGATTTCCAGCACCTTGTGTTCTGTTGTGCTAACACATGAGCCACCCGACGCTGCCAGATGTTGTATTCTGACCTGAAAAGCATTGGAGGCTTGTTGTGTGTGCCAGTGTTGTGTGGATCTTGATTGAGTGAAGTCATTCTCTTGGTTTTTCAAAAACAAAGTCTGTTTACTAACTGTTGAAACGAAAATAAACTATTACTCTGTTTTAACCCGACAAACAAACGATATCAATAATTATGAGCTGATCTGTGTATTAAATTGATTGACTAGATCAGATTTAATTGACCAAGCTCTGATACCAATTGTTAGGATCTGAGTTCTGGTTGTTTTGATTGTTTGATTAAGTATGGATAAATGAACGAAGTATAAATGGAAAGTGCAGCGGAATAAACTATAAATCAAAACATGGAGAATAATTGTTTTTAACCGAAAGCTTTCATTAATTGAAAGATTACAATTGTACAATTAAAACTCCCCCTCAGCCTGATCACTCAGAGAATGTTTGTCTGAAAGAGAATGACGAGTGATGAATAGAACAGTACAAGTACTGTTCTATTTATAGACAGACTCAAAACTCTGATGATCGGTTGCTGACGTCACCTAGATAGTGACCTCTAACTGACTAACGAACTCTAACATCTGCTAAGCTATAACTACTGTTACATTGAAACTACTGATAATACAAAACTCTGTAAGCTAAACTCTGATGTCTTCTATCATCTGCTGAACCAATGTGCTGTTGGTTCAACAGACCTTTGTTCTTCAGTTCTTTGATCAGCAGTTGTTCTTCATCAAACTTTTAACCTTCAGACCTTGTTCATCAGACCTTTCATCAACAGCAGTTATCTCTAACAGTTGATTCAAGCAGCAGCAGTTAGGGATCAACAGACCTTTGGAGGAAGCTTTATTGTAACAACTGTTTTTATTCAAGGATCAACACTTAGTATATTTTGGCTTTTTAATCATCTGTTCTTCTCCAGGTCAGCAGACCCAACAGGTACGTATGTTCAGAGTCAATTAAATCAGTTTTCAGTAGAATTATGTTTAATTTTTGATTTTGTTTATCAGATGTAAACTTATCGGTTGATGAGCAGAGCGTTTCTGTTGAGAATTCGATTCCAGATGTCGATAATATTGTTTTTCATGGTACAACTTATCATGCTCTGTTTTTTATTCAGTTTTTTCAATCTGTGTTTTAATTATGATATTCGTAAACATGATGTTTTCTGGATATTCAGACCTGATCGAGGAGACTAACCGGGATGTGGATATTCATAGTTTGAACCTCATCAACGATTACAGAAGGATTGAAGGTATTTTAATTATGTTTTTTAATATAATATATATGAGTGCGTTTTAAGTATTATGATACGTGCGTTTTAAAAGTTCAAACATAGTTACTGAACATATAAGAATGCGTTTTAAGAAGATCATTAGTGCGTTTAAATTTTTCAAATTATCAAATGTCAACGTGCGTTTGAAGTTTTATATAGTGTGTTTGTTTTTTAAGGTGTTGCATCTGATGTTCCTGTAGAAGATCAAGCTATTAACTCCTTCATTCCTGATGTACCTGAATCACTCAAACCTATAATAAACATGGGATTTCCTAGTATTGATCATGCACACATGTTTTATGCCAAATATGCAAAGGCTGCTGCATTTTCTATTTGAAAGGGTACCCCAGATGTGTGAAGAGGTATTTTAAGACTCAAGTACATTACATGCTATAAGGAGGGTTTAAAGCCAGTCAAAGTAGGTTTAGAGAGTGCTAATAAAGATGTTAAGGCAAGGAAAAGACCGCCTATCCGAACAGGATGTAAGGCACATGTAAAGCTAACTTCTGAGGATGGCAAGACCTTCAAGGTTTATGACTTTGTGGAAGGTCATAATCATGCTTTTGTATCTGAAAGTGACATTCATTTTCTAGCAGCTAATAGGAAGCTGACACATACTCAAGAAGAGATGATATGTCAGTTGTCTTCATTGAACATGGGTCTTGTCAAAGCTTATAATATTATGAAGACTAAGTATGGAGGGTTTGAGAATGTTGGTACAATGGCTACTGATTGCAAGAACTTTAAAGGTGGATTAACCACTTTCATTGGTGAGTATGATGCAGATATGATAGTGTCTAGGCTTAGGGATAAGAAGAAGTTCCTGCCAGATTTTTCTTTAGAGTTTTCTGTGGATGAACAGAATGCATTCACCGGGTTATTTTGGGCTGATGCGTTATGCAAGAGAAACTATATGGGATTTGGAGATGTGATTTCCTTTGATGCAACATTTAACACCAACAAGTATGTTTATAATTTTTAAGTTTCATATCCAACTATTATATGTTCATAGTTTTTTTTTTAAAAATTTTAATGTGTTTTACAGGTACAAGATGGTTTTTGTACCATTTACCGGAATTGATAACCACTGTCAGAATGTCACATTTACCGGAAATGATAACCACTGTCGGAATGTCACACTTGGGGCAGGATTTTTGTTATCTAAGACAACTGAATCATACACATGGTTGATACAATCATTTGCCAAATCTTTTGGAAAAGCATCCAAAAGTGGTTGTGACCGATCAAGATCCTGCCATGAAAAATGCTATCCAGTTGGTTTTTCATAATAGCAGATATAGATTATGCATGTGGCATATCATGAAGAAGGTTTCTGATAAGGTTAGTATGAATGTTGCATATAAATTAAAGGTGCGTTTGTTTATTACATGAGTGCGTTTAAATAGCATCATAGTAGTTTAGAATGCAGTGAATGCGTCCAAAGTTATTTTAACGTGCGTTTGATAGTTTATATTGATTTTTATGTGAATGCGTCCAAAAGTTAACAACTTGCGTTTGTTTCTCTGTTTTTTGTTTTTTAGGTAGTTAGTGCATTATGCAGTGATGATGAGTTCAAAAGGAGAATTTGTGCAATTGTATGGATAGACTCAATCAGTCCAGTGACATTTGATTTCGAGTGGGGTGTACTTATTGTCGATTTCAAACTAAATGAGAACAATTGGTCGACTGACATGTTTAATATGAGATCAATGTGGATCCCTGCTTTTTACCGGGATGAACCTATGTATGGCCTAATGAGGAAAACATCAAGATCTGAGAGTGAAAATCATTTTTTTGCTAGGATGTAAATTCTCAGTTGACTCTTGTTGAGTTTTTCAACCACTTTGAAACTTTCCTTGAAGATCAGAGATTTAACCATAGGAAGAACGACCATGATTCGAGACATACCGTTCCTTATTTTTGGACTAGGAACCCTAATGAGGAAGAGGCATCTAAAATATTTACAAGGACTATCTTCTTTGATATTCAGGAAGAAATATATGCCACATATGAAGGATTAATTGTTGTCACACCTAAAAGGCTCATGAAGGTTTTCTGAAGATTTTTGTTGAAGATCCTCAAGCACATGGTCAAGGTTTTCTTGAGGTATTTTTTTTTGATTTTTTAGATTTTTAAGATATTAGTGCGTTTAAATATGATAATGCGTGTGTCCAAAGTCATCAAAATAGTTTTTAACATTTTTACAGGTTCTTTTCAAGTAGGAAGTTGATGAGGGTGTTGAGGATCTTACTTCACTATGTACCTATAGGAGGTATGAGCAGTATGGTCTGCTTTGTAGTCACATATTTTTTTTATATTAAGGTTGTTCAGAGTTGACCAAAGATGTTGTTCCAAATGAAATCAAGTATTCATTTGAAACAGGAGAGTTTGGTGATGACAAGACAAAAGAAGCTAGACGTATTGCAAGGGAGATAGTCTTGGCAGGCGAATATCTTGCAAATACTTTGATTGCAGATTTGTCCGAGTTAAGTTTGGTTAATGATCAAATGAAAGATATAATTAATAAGGTTGATGAGGGAAGGTTTAAGAGACCTAGCCATCAGAAAAAGTATGACATGTATGCTTCTCTATTCCATTACTATTAAATAATAAGTGCGTTCAAAATAGCTAAAAGGTGCATCTATTCCATTACTATTAAAATTCGTAGAAATTACAGGACCACCATCACCACTACCATTTAACACCATCAACCACAACCATCATCAAAAACCACAAGAACCACCACTCAAACCACCACCATAATATATATATATATATACAAACACAAAAAACCACCATAATAAACTACCATCAAACCACCCCGACCCATCCATCACTTGCCACCAAAGATTGCATCCCTTGTCTTCTGTTTTGCTGCCATGTTCTTCATGATGCAGGTCTCTGTGTTGCTAAGTGCCTGACAGATGAGATTATCAAAAGATGCTTGTGTCTGGTGTTGCTCAATAGCTGCATCCCTGAATGGTGTTTTTTCTTCATTCATTAGCTTCTCAATCAGATCCAAGTTCTTCATATATTGCCTTTGGACCTCATTTTGCACTCTGAGAACTACACAGGATGAGTTGATGTCATCTCTGACCTCAGAGATGCAATCTACCATGATCACGGTCTTGAATTGGAGATTGTTGATTGCATCAATGTGGTTTTCTGCCATTTTTTTTAGTTTTCTAGTTGGTATGTGACTCACTATGTATTTGATAGTGTATTTATAGACCAAAAAAGTTAATTACATATGATATGTGGTAATTGAATATTGAATTTTAAAAATTAACTATATTTATTACCAATCAAATCTTTGTTAGTAGTTAGTAAGATTTTTTTGAGTTTTTTTTTACCATTTAAATAATCATGTATTTAGATAGGTTGATGTTTTACCATTAGTAAGCTATACCACTAGCATTTTTCATTATTACATGTACGAACACAATAAAAAAACATAATCTGTGTATTTTGTAACTCACATGCGTTTAAATAATACAATAAGTGCGTTTAAATAATACAATAAGTGCGTTTAAATAATACAATAAGTGCATTTAAATTTTTAAACGTGTGTTTGTTGTTTGTTTGTTCCACCCGTTGAATTTTAAACACACGTTATATTTTAACATATATATAACGTGCGTTAACTTAAATAGAACCTGTTTATCAGTTACTTTTCTTCATCGTCTGAATCTTTTTTTAAACCAATTTTTTTCTTTAATTCTTCTTCTATTTTCAAAATCGTTAGTTTCTGTTAATAATACATGCGTTGTTAGTGATATTGAATATGTCACACCCCGACTTTTCCCCTCGTCGGTTGTGACGTTTGGTGCCTTTGCCAGCGCAGCGGAAAGATGCTTCTAAGACCTTTAGTTTCCTGAACGCCAATTCTAACCTCTAGGATTCCCGATCCCAAACTGTCACCTACTCCAACCGTGTCGTTACCAAAGTTTAAACCTGAAAGACACACTTAAAAAGTCAACATATAATGCTGGTGAGTTCATAAGTTTTACAAAAGAGTTGTTATAAGTTCCAAAGATCATATCCGTTACTACTAGGTTATAAGAACGTTAGCTAGACGTTAAGTGTTTTTACTACTACGGTTGGGAAGCCATTACTAAACGTGTCCAATAGATAAGTTCAGCCCAGATTGTTTGGGTTACCGATGCCTCGATAACCCGATAGGTAGAGACAATATGCACCCGCCCGGCATCCCCGCCGACGAGTGGGGTTTGTGAGGCCTAATAGATCTATCCACATTTCCCTCGTTATGCTTCCCGCACATTCATGGTTTCCCCCTGGGAATTTCCGAAAAAGCCGTATAGTAATGTAAAGTAACCATAGTATAACATGACCTTTCGTAAGTAAGTATGTAGCATGTTTCTTCCCCGAAAGTAAAACCAGTAAAAGTAGGGTCGTGACACTCACGCACCCATTTCATTTTTCAAAAACTTGTTCGTTTGGAATTCCTCGGGTTTTCATAAAAGAAGCATGTCTTCCACCCCGAAAACATTTATAAAACAGTAAAAAGTGGGGTCATGAACTCACCTTAACCTCCTTGCTCAGCCAGCAAACAAAGCCCGAAGCCTTGACCGACTTCCTCGTGCCCTATAACCAACAAAGGACAACTTAAAGTCTAACACATATAAACCTAGCCTATCATCTGGCTAAAAGATAGTTTATCCAACTATCTAGACCCGTGTGTATCAACTCGAGTCCTAATATGCTTTAACTCGACGAACCGACCGTGACTTAAATATGTTTTACGCGACTTAATACTCAAGTTAATCACTTGTTACTATTCGTGTATAAACCACGTTGGACTATTATTATGAAACGTATAACCTATCATGTGTCAAAACTCATCTTATGATTATATTTTAGGAAAATACCCTTTGATAAAAATATAAGTATAGTCATTTAAAATGATCAATAACAATGTCGCTTCTTTTCCCAAAATCCGCGATCCTTTAAAGGTTTCGAAACATAAACTTTTGTATAAATCATTCTCAAATATGTCGAGCGTTTTGTGATTCAAAACCGTTTAAATAGAAATATTTTAGTTACAAAATCTTTGAGAATTAACAGTTGACGCTCAGTAATAATATGTATTTGTTTTGGAAATAGTGTTCGACGTTTTTCTTTAAATGGTGTAATAAATCAATTGTCGAAAACCTTTTGTTTGAAAACTACATTTGGAAGATTGTTATAACGAAATATATAGTAAATATCATCCCGTTTATACTTATAATTTTGTAGAAATTTCGGCAGAGTTTCCTCTGTTTTTGTATAAACCAGGCAACACAAGTCGCCTACAATTTTCCCAAAAATCAATATACAATATAAGACTTCAAATCCGATTATTTATCATATCAATTTATACGTTTCGACGACATTTCATATATAAACTACTTATTTATATTTATATAAATACACGAAACAATATATATATTATAGTCCAACCAATTTAGTCCGATTTCAATTTTATAAGTCACGCCTTTTATATCAAATACAAATCGTCCGATATAATATATAGTTACCGTTTATTATTATTCGGTTCGTTTCGCGAGTAAAAACTATTTCACGAATATCAATGTATTTATTTATATATATAACTAGTAAATAACCCCGCGCTTCGCGGCGGGTATATTCTTTTTCATAACCATATTCAGGACAATAGCTCTTAAATAAGATATAATAACTCTTAAACAACAAAAAGTTTACAGCGAAAGGTCACAAAAAGTACATCCATCTATATGATCTAATGGACACATTTATTTCTTACTCTTCTCATAAAACACATCATTTGTACCATAACCTCACCCTATTTGTAAACCTATAATATTTGACACACACACACACACATATATATATAACTTTCTAAAAATATTTTTTTGTAATTTATCATGTCCAAGTAGTCATCTGGTTTGATGGTTTTGTTCAATTGTGGCTGTAATTTATATTATATTTTTGTTAAAGAATGTGAGAGGGTGAAATAATAAAAAATTGGTGTTTCTCAAAATTGGGGTATGTTTAACGTTGGGAAAAGAGAAATAAGACAAGGGTTATAGGTTTGTTTATCTCTCTTCCCTCTTGTCTGCTAGCTTTGAAAGAAAAGAGAGTGAAAATTACGAAGATGCCCCCTTTATACTATTAAATTACGAAGATATAGTAACAATATGTGATCAATAAGAGGACGCCAGCTATGTCCAAACACTGTTAACGATTTGAATTGTTGTATTATAGAATATATAATATCCACAACAATATACAAATACGAATTAAAGTATACCGATTCGTACGCGCGTAACCCGAAGCCACCTCGTACTATGTGTAGACCGGAACCAAAGTTTGACCAGCTTTGACCGCGCGCTGACTAGATGTTGACTGTCTTGACCAGCACCGTGCTTCATACCCCGAAACCCGAGCCGAACAGATCTGACCCGGAGCACTCAGTCAGACCCGAACTGAACCCGAGCTGAACCCGAACATCATTATCATCATCATCAAGCAACATGCAGACCAAGATCCCTCAACATCAACCAAACCTGACCCGAACAACTAAACCCAACCCGGACACTTCCTGAACCTGGCCAAACCACCATCTAACGAACCAGTTCAGACCAGAACCAGACCCGATCTGGTCTGTCCGGCCCGAACCACCACCGTGCACCGCCATTCGACCACCACAGGCCCAAATCGGCCACATGCAGACCCGAGCGGACCATCCACAGCCACATGCACCTGAACCGAACCCAAAAGCACAACCAAACACCACCATCAGACCACCGCTGCCGCCTCCTTTCTAGCCACCACCATCATCGGCTCAACTACCAACAACAACAACTAATCGGGTCCCCAACCAAGCACCACCTCTGCTAATCACCATCAAACCTGTTAAAACCATCCCCATCTACCACCACTCCGCCGCCTCCGCCCCTTTTGGGTCTGAAAACCGTGCGCCGCCACCACCATGTTTGGTGGTGGCCGGCTGTAACTGAAAAGAGAGTAGAGAGGGAGTTGCGAGAGAGAGAGAGGGGGAGTTCTAGAGAGAGAGAGAGTGGCGGATTTGGGGTTTTTGAGAGAGAGAGGTTAGGGTTTGTGTGTGTGTGTTGGGTGAAAAAAATGAGAAGAAGAAGAAGAATGAGATGTTATATACCTAGGGTTGTTGGTAGGTGACTTGAACCGCGTAACGAACCCGTTCTAAGCTTAAAACGTCTCGGTTTATAGTTAGGCTCAATAATTATTTATAAAACTAGTCGGTTTTGTTCGAAACACAAAACCGAGCATAAATATAATTATTTTCGATGTCCGACGCGTGTTTTCAGGACACGCGTTTAAGTCGCGTTAATTAAATCGGTCGCAGTTTGGATTGTAAAAACGGTTAGTAAACTTCCGAAACTCAAAAATTAATAATATTTGAAATAAATATTTATTTTTAAATCACAAAAAATTACGTCAGTGTAGATCGGAAGTTGCCGGGTGTCACAGAATATGATTTGACTGATTTTATCGATTGAATTATAATACTCTGTTTTTCTTCTTCGTCTGGAAATACGTTTTGATTTGATTGTATTCAATTTTGTTTTATGTTATTTTGATTGTGTAATCATTCAGATTGGTTAATCGATTTCAACCGTTGAAAAATTATGTTTCGATTGAGTCTGTTGTTATGATTTGAAAAAAAATTAAACGCTTGTATTCAATTTTGTTTTATGTTATTTTGATTGTGTAATCATTCAGATTGGTTAATCGATTTCAATCATTGAAAAATTATGTTTCGATTGTATTCAATTTTGTTTTATGTTATTTTGATTGTGTAATCATTCAGATTGGTTAATCGATTTCAATCGTTTAAAAATTATGTTTCGATTGAGTCTGTTGTTATGGTTTGAAAAAAAATTAAACGCTTTTTTCCTTACCATTAGTTAGATTAACCCAAATATGATTAGGGTTGTTAATTACCATCTGACCACCGTCTAAATCTAATGGCCGAGAATGGTTCTTACGCTTTGTATGTTAAAGATCTTAGTACGTTATCTCTTCCCTGCAATCTATATTAGTACATAATTGAACACTTATTTTCATCGCTAATTAAACGTATGGTAATCAAATTAAATACTATCAAAATTTTCATGTTAAACTACCCGTTGATGTTAATGAATATGTGATGAATAGAAATAATTACTTTAAATCTAAAAACATAGATGATAGAAAACAAATAACATCATTTGTTTATAATATAGACGTTAGGGCAAAATAAAACAAGCACAAAAATCATTAGCACGAATTCTATAAATTCGGATTTATATATAATCCAACAACTTATGTTCCATTAGTCTGAGAAAAAAATTATAACTTAATTCAAGATATCTAAAAAACAAGTACCAAGTTAAAATACGCAGTTAGGGTAGTTTTACCTAAATGGATGAAGAAAAACCAAAGCATGGATCTGAAGATATTTAATCTTTAGCAACTCGTGCTGATAACGTGTTGTGAAACTAGCCTAATAGCAAAATAATATGAGAACAAGAATAGGTAGAGAGATCTAGAATTTCATTAATCATTTGTCTTTACAATGAGATACAATAAAGGTATATATAGGAGTATAAAGCATGGAGAGTAAGCTAATCTAATTTAGGAGGTGATAACCACATTAATACAATATATTTATAACATTATCAACAGTTTTTTAACTTTGAATGTGGTATAAATAACAAAATTTCAAATAACTACATATTAATTTATATTTGTGGTATTTAAAAATTGAAAAAATTTTAAATTAAATGTTGACTATTTTAAGAAATCTCTAAATTTGGGAAGTAAATAAATTGGTTAGTAAAATGAGAGGATGCTCTTAATATGATGTGTGACCAAAGTAAACAAAAAATGGACAAGTGAAAAAAACAAAATTCTTTTATTAGAATAGATTTCAAATATTTTGTGGAATATCATAAGCAAGTAAAATATAATATAAAGGTGGTTTTTAAAGAAACTAGTGTGTTTGACGGGCGCATGTTGCGCACCTTGTCATTCTGTCGGCTCCCAAACACAAACCCATTGTTTGTAGCAATCACCATTCCTCTCTACACCATAGCGCAATTCTTCACCATTGACATCTGCATCTATATATGCATGTATATACTTAGTTGACTTTTACATAATATGTTGTAGATTAGAAAAAGTAGCGAAAGCGAGAAATCTAACCGTTTCACAACCCACTTTCACAGCCATTCCTGATTGCTCGCGCCTCATAAGACCAGAGTTGGGAAACAATCTCCATTAGCTCTTCGAGGGACCGAGAATCCAACATGAGTAGCTGTAACCACATCCCCCTTTTCTTCCTGTTCTACAAATCATAATAGATCCAAACTTGCAAAGTTAAAGACTAACTAATAAATATAAAAAAAGGTTTATCTTTTTATGTTACCCGCAAGATGAAAAATTAAAAACCCCTAATTCGTATAAACTATTGGTTATAACTATTGGTATTGTATACATCACTCTGTTAGCTTTCTGCATCATTTTTTGTTCCTACGACTTCAAACAATTCAAGCATTTCAAATATGTCTTTTAAACTTAATTACCCTTTTATGAAATCAAAACTAACGTGGCCTAACAGATTCCAACAATTGAAAGAGTTGCTACATATTGCAATTTGCATCCTCCAAGATGATATTGTAAGTGCATTATTCATGTATGTCCCTAGCTAGTGATCCGGTACTTAATGTCGAAGGTTCAGATAATCAGAGAACGACCAAGATTATAAAGATGTTGAGTATTAATGGACACATTCGAACCCACGGGGGGTCGAATGTAGCTCTACAACTGGTCGAAGGTAGAAATAAAAAAGAGAAAGGTTTCATTCGAATCTTTAAAGGGTCGAATGAAACACATTCGTCCTCGTGAAAGGGACGAATGTGGAAGGCTATATAAAGGGAAAAGTTAGTTTGTTTTGTAGAGTTAGTTATCATTTGAGCTTTTCCCTAGTTTGTGTATGTGTGTTTTTCTATGTATTAGGTCTAAGATTTCATCTGTAATATCTTTGATTTGATCTAATACAAAGAGTAAAGTTATGGAAATTGCTCGGTGATTCATTATCTGTTTTCATCACGATCGATTACGTTTATTTCTGAATCATTTTGCACGATCGGAGGGGATTCCGCACCCTACGGTTGTGTAACACCCCAAAACCATTCGTTTCGTCTAATTACGCCATTAGGCGCGGGTTCGGGTCTTACAGGTTGGTATTCGCTAGATCACGTTTCTTGATTACGATCCTAAAACAAATTCTCAGATATACCCAATACTATATCACGTAGCAAATAACATTATCAAGCATCTTTACAATAACTTCATACCAAAACAGTAAAAAATACCTCATAACATCACTGTGTATGAAAGTAAAAGAATCTATGTCTTGGAATCTCTGATGTCACTGTAACATGTACCAATTTCCAAGTGAAAATACAAAGTAATTCACATAGCTATCACGACTGCGTCATAGAAAAACGAAAGTTAAACATTCTTGTGCATCATCATGGCCTCCCAATCTTTGAGATCGAGCTTAAATAGATGTAGTATCATTGTATTATATACTATATATAGAATGAAGTGGTACACTTTATTTTGTTTAAAGCAGATAAATAATGGCTATGTAACTAAAATGTGTAGCCTATTGTTTCACCCACAATAACAGCTTCCATTAAATATTACGGCTCAGATAAGCTTTGCTCATCATCACCAAGCTATTTCATAATCATTACCTAACCCAAAAATCCAATGGTTTACAGCCATCTGGAATGAATAAAACATACCGTGTTGCAACCTTAAAATGAGGCTTAGTTAAGATAGGCGACTATGGCTGGAAAACAAATATTTGCCATGCCATAACAATACTATCAACTCTCCTTTATCATCATCATCGCCCTGAAGTAAAACAGTTAAAGCTTTAACACTGTCTTGACGTGTATTTATCAACAAACATGTGGACCTTGTAAACACCACCCAACACACAAACCCAATTAACATGTGGCTGTTAGAAAGAATGTTAGATGTAATCATATTAACCTGAAAATAACCATAAACAAAAAATTAGTTTCAAAAACAAAACATGTAAATTTATTAAAAGAGAGAGAATAATATAGACCAACAGATTTCAAGAAAAGCACAACACTTTCTTCATACAATGTTGAATGTTATGAACCTGCAACTAAGAGTAACACAATATTAGAATGAATCTCAGAACATGTAAATTATAATTAATTTAATTAATTAAATAAATTTGAATACGATTGCGTCTTGATATATATATATATATATATATATATATATATATATATATATAGGGTAAGGTTCCTGTAGGAAAATTGATTTGTGTAGAAAGTGTAAGAAGTGTTTTCAACCATTGGATCTAGAAATGGATGGTTAAGATTAAAAGTTTGGGTTTGTTAAGATTCTACTAATTATATTTTAATAATTAAGGGTAGGATTGTCCAATAAGTGTTTTAAATGAGGGTAGTAATGCCATTTTCTTGTATTTTAATAAAGAAACCATTTGACTCTCACCCTTAAATCATGCTCCTCTTTCTCTCTCATCTTAATTTTAATCTTAATTTTATTAATGATTATAATTTCTCTCATACATTCAAGCTTGTTCATCTTCGAAAAAGAAAAAAACAAATAGAACCACAAAACCTTCTTTGCACCGGTTATTCTTCATCTTCTATAATAGTGGGTTTAAAGTAATAGTTTTTTTTTGCTAATCTAACCGAATAATAGTGTTTTTTTTACTAAACATGATTCATATTTGTTAAAAAAAACTCATGATTCGTTTTTAAAACACTACTGATTCGTATAAAGCACTACTGATTCGTTATAAAACACTCTTGATGTTATTATAAAACACTTCCGATGATATTATAAAACACTCCTTATTAATGCATACTAGTTTCTCTTTCATTATAAAACACTCCTGACGTTATTATAAAACACTCCTGATGTTAACCTTCTGTCATGACTTGAATAATCGAACAACTGATAGAGATGGGTTATATGTTTGAAGAATCGAACAAGTTTTTGGGTATTGATCAACTTATTTGATATGGATATCTTATGATTCTTATGAAAAATAATGAATAATTAGTTAATTTAGAATGATTAATCTTCATAAATATGTAGATGTTAGTTGCTAATTTAGTGGGTTTGTAATAAATAAAAAAATGGACAAAAAGTCTATAATGCCCTTCATCTAAAGATTTAATTAGATTTGATCTAATGGTTGAAAATACTTCCTACACTTCCTACACAAAACAATTTTCCTACCGGATCCTCTACCTATATATATATATATATATATATATATATTAACAAAGAATTTGGTAGAGAGCGAAGCTTTTTAGCTGATCTGATGATTATTGCTTCTCTCTCCATTTATATAGATGAGAGTAATTGAGCGAGGGCAGAGTAATTCAAAAGAAGACGACCAGTTGTTTCATCAAAGGGATATTAATATATTATAACATATGGACAAGAAACCCCTCATACATGAGAGTAATTTAAGATATAAAACAGTTAATCATAAAGGATTTAAGGTTAGCACAACTTACCAGTTCATATGTTACATCGATCTTCATAATGATAAAAAAATAAGATTTGAAGCTTCATGGATGGTTGTGGAAGGATGAGAGAGAGGAAGAAAACGGAATGAAAAATGATTATCGTGTTTCTCTCTCCCTTTTTATATCAGAGGTTTTTTATTTTGAAATTTGAATTTGGAGCTCAAATTTAGAGCCTAAACTTCGGGTTGAAATTTAAAGTAACAGATGTAATTTACATCTGTTGAGTAATATTGTTTTGAGCTCAACAGATGTTGAGTGGCCCACACAAGCAGACTTTGTTGACTTTAAATGAGTGGCTCACAATTTTTATTGAATATTTTATATGCAAGTGGCATACTTTTGTGAATATTTTTAAGCTGATTAATTACATCATATCTTGAATCATATTGCATCAAAATTGCATTGGTGGCCTGTCTTTAAGCTTGACACATCAGCTTTCTTACGTCACTCACGACTCTCTTATTATTGAAAGTATAGATTATTATTATTATTGTTAATAATGGAAGTGATTAGAACAAAAGTGAAACTTGATATAACTTTTTCTAAAAAAGTTGGTGTTTCGACAAAAAAAAAGTATGCTTTTTGTTGCTACAACAAGGAAAATGACCGGTATTAGGTTAGGAGATGTTTAGGATTATAGGTTAATGGTATGTTATGTTTGGACTTAGGTTTTAAGTTTAGTTTAAGCTTTAGGTATAGATTTGGTTGAAGGATTGGGGGGTCTTCAAGCTCCTGGAAGGACCTGCACAAGGGTAGCAGACACCGTTAGCCTTAACGCAGGAGGGGGCCTCCTGCGTTTGGACTCCGGCGTGAGAATAAGTGTCTATTCTTTTGGAGTTGGGAATAATGAAATAGAGAGTAATAGAGTAGAGAGAATGAGTAAGAGTGTGTGTGGAATGTTACCCAAGAGTCTCCTTATATAGGCAATGAAATTCTGCCCAGGAGCTCCCTCAGGGTAGCCTCCTTTCTATACCTGGTGGTGTTTGACCCTCTATCGGCTCCCTGCAGTGAGACTTTGCCCTTTTTGGGTGTTTTCAGCTTTTATCATTTCCTAGGCAAGTTATGGAGCTGTGTGTTGTTTTTGTTTCTTGCATGATAATAAGCCAAAACCCACTTTTGTCATTTCCAAGACTTTTACTGTTTGTTTTTGCCCAGAGGCTTCCGCATGGCAGGTATGCTGCCCTGTATCAGCTCCAATAAGTCAGGCTACCTCCTAATCAACTCGGTTTTGCTTATCTTTTTTGACTAGGGGTTTAAACGTCGTCGTTTTAGGACCCACGTCTTGTACCTCTTTGTCGTCAATAGAGGGTTCTTTCAGCACCTCAACGAGAACCTTCTTGGTTAGGTGAGCAAATGTCAGGGAGGCCAGCTTGCTGAGAGCATCTGCCTGCTTGTTCTTGGTCCTTGACACTTGTTCCAGGGTGAAGACTTTGAACTCTTTGATGAGTTCCTTGACTTTGTCTTTGTATCTAATCATGGAGGGTTCCTTGGCTGTGTATCCCCCATTCACTTGCTTGACCACTAGATTCGAATCAACAAAGACCTTTAGCTCCTGGATCTTCATTCCTTTTGCCAATCTCAACCCGGCCAGGAGGGCCTCATATTCAGCAACATTGTTGGTGCAGGGGAAGTCCAAACGGAGGGCATAAGTGTATTCGGTTCCGTGGGGGTCCTTGATGACGAGACCAGCCCCGGAACCTTCTACACTTGAGGCTCCATCGGTGAAAAGACACCATTTCCCCTTGAGGTCAGGTTGTTCTTCAACCTCATTCATTTCTTCTTCGTTCTGCAGGATGGGTAGCTCAGTAAGGAAATCAGCAAACACTTGCCCTTTGTAAGCTCTCCTTGGAAGGTATTCTATCTTGTGCTCCCCTAGGCCAATGGCCCATTTTGCCAATCTTCCTGAATCCTCGGGTCTTTCCAAGACGGACCGTATGGGTTGCTCTGTGATGACCTTCACTGGGTGAGCTTGGAAATACCTCCTTAGCCTCTTGGCAGTGTGCATAAGGGCTAGCACTAGCTTTTCTATGGGAGTGTAGTTAACTTCAGCGTCTTTTAGAGCTCTGCTAACAAAGTAGACAGGGATTTGCTCCTTGCCTCGATCAACCAGGAGGATTGAGCTCACTGCCTCCATCCCTGCAGACAGATAAACTGTTATTACTTCCCCTTCCTCAGGGGCTGCCATTTCGGGCAGGGAAGCTATGTGTTTCTTGAGTTCCAGGAAGGCAGCCTCTGCCTCAGCCGTCCAACGGAAGTCCTTCTTGTCAACACAATTTTTAAGTGTTTTAAAGAAAGGTAAGGACTTTTCCGCGGACTTGGGCAAGAAACGTTTTAGGGCAGCAATTTTACCGTTTAGGCTTTGCACTTCCTTCTTGGTAGCAGGTGACTTCATTTCAAGGACAGCTTGGACCTTGCTTGGGTTTGCCTTGATGCTTTGTTTTCCAACTATATGGCCGAGAAACTTCCCCTCCTCGAACCCAAAAGAACATTTAACAGGGTTGAGCTTCATATTTATCTTTCGAAGATTTTTGAATGTCTCTTGGATGTCTTTGATCATGACCTCCCCAGATTTGCTTTTGATGACTAGGTCGTCAACATAGGCCTCCATATTTTTCCCAATTTGTTCCGAGAAAGCTTGGTCCACCAACCGTTGGTAGGTGGCTCCGGCATTCTTCAACCCAAAGGGCATCTTTTTGTAACAAAAGATTCCCTTGTCGGTGTGGAAGGCCGTTTTCTCTTCATCTTCCTGCTTCATTTGAATTTGATGATACCCCTTGTAGGCATCTAAGAAGCACTTGTATTGGAAACCAGTGAGAGAGTCTACCTTCCAATCGATCTCGGGCAAGGGATAGCAATCCTTGGGGCAGGCTTTGTTGAGATCTTTGAAGTCGACACACATTCTCCACGATCCATCTTGTTTGGCAACCATGACCGGATTGGCCACCCATGTGTGATACTGGACCTCCCTAAGGATACCTGCTTCAACGAGCTTCTCTACCTCTTGGCAAGCAGCCTGGCTCCTGGCTGGGGCCAGGCTCCTTTTCTTTTGAACCACGGGCTTGTATGAGGGAGCTATGTTAAGGGAGTGTTCGGCCAAATCTCTAGGGACGCCGGTCATGTCCCCAAGGCACCAAGAAAATATGTCCCTATTTTCCTGCAAAAGGTTGATTAGTTCAGACATAATCTTATCAGGGAGCAGATTGTTTACTTTGATGGTCTGCTCCTGATAGGCAGGGTTTATGCTGATCTCCCTGATGAGTGATGGGACCGGTGCTTGACGTCTCAGATGCCCTGGGATTACTTGCCTCCTCTACAGAGGCTATCAGAAGAGCCTCGGCTGTTGGCTTTAGGGTTGCAATTCCATTGGGAGTGGGGAGCTTCATCAAACCATGTGTTGTTGAGACTACAGCGCCGAAAGTAGCAATCCCCATCCTTCCAATGAGGACATTATAACTTGAAGGGTACCGGATGACTGAGAAAGTTAACTCTTCTGTTCTTGATAGATCTCCATCCCTGAAACAGACGTTAAGTGTGAGCTTCCCCAGGGGGTGTACTCGTTCCCCAGAGAAGCCTACTAGAGAGGCGTCTGTGTGCTTGAGCTTAGACTTGATTTTTGGGCTTAGGGATTCGAAGCATCGTTCATACATCACCTCCGTGGAGGCTCCACAGTCCATGTACACCCTGTCTATAGGGAAGCCATCTAGTTCAGCTTCCACTATCACAGGAGTGACGATCAGCTCATCGGGAGCAGGGGGAAGACAAATGTACTGCTTGTTCCAGGGCTCGGTGCGAGCCTTTTTGGCCTGCTGGGACCCTTCGAGACTAACCATGTTGACCTCTTTATCTTTCCGTCCTTCATCTTTTCTCCCCTTAATGTCTTTGATCAGGTGAGCTAGCTCCCCTGACTTGACAGCTTCCTCAATTCTTTTCTTCAGCTGGTAGCAATCGTTAGTGTGATGCCCTGTGTCGTTGTGAAAGGCACAATGTTTGCTGGCATCCCTCTTGTTAGCTGGTTTGGATAAAGGTCGGGGAGGTCGGAATGAGTACTTGACTTCCTCTGTGGAGAGTATCTCCTGAGGGGTCTTGGTGAGAACAGTGAAGACTTGTCTTTCTTTCTCCTGGTACCTCCCTGATCTTGGGGATCGTCTCCTTTCTTCGCTTCTTTGATTGTCATAGGATCTCCCTGACCGTTTCTCGTGGTAGGGTTGAAAGTGAGGTCTTCGGGAGCTGGTTGAACTGTCTCTCCAGCTCCCTCGATCCCTCTTCCTGGTGTCTTGCCGAGTTAATGCTTCCTCTCCCCGGAGGAAAGCTTCAGCCCTTTCGAATGCTTCCTCCATGGTTTGGGGAACATCTTCATGGAACCTTCTTAACAACTTTTTGGGACGGATGGCCCCCATAAAACCTGACACTCGGATCTTCTCGGTAGCACCACTGTATTGCAGACCTTCCCTTTTGTACCTTTCAATGAAGCTACGAAGGTTTTCATGCTCCCCCTGTTGGATTTGGTGCAGTATGGCAGCATCCTTGGTGCATTTCCTCAAGGGGTTAAAGTTTGAGATAAAACTCCTCCTCAAATCGTCAAAGGAGGAAATGCTTCGAGCTGGTAGCCCACAGAACCACAGACGAGTTGGTCCCACCAGGGTTTGCATGAACATGTGGCAACACTCAGCGTTGTTCCATTTTTCTACAGTTGCCGCCCCAGAGAAGACGTTCAAATGGTCATCAGGGTCTTCCGTACCGTCATACGTCTTCACATTGGCTGGCATTTTGATCTTATTGGGGAAATCAAAATGAGCGATGTGTTCGGCAAAACATTCTAACGACTTGGGTCGGTAAGGCTCCGAAAGTACAGCTTCCCCCTTGTTTCAGTCGTAGAGGTCTGAACCATGGGTTGAGAGGTCTCCAGACCCTGCCCTCCTGCAAGGGAGGTCATAGGCATTTGGTTCAGTGGTGGGGGGTACTGCCAAGGATACCCTCCCGGCCACGAGGGGAAGTAAGGGGGTACATAGGGCGAGTACTGAGGCTGTGAGCAGCTGGGATACACTGTTTCTGGAGGGATAACAGATCCTCCAGCAAGACTTGCTGCTGCCGCAAGGGAGGCAGCCACAGCACTGCTGGCCAGAGGTAATGACCTCAAAGCTTCTTCGTAAGGGAGTAATGTTGAGGTCCCCGGGGAGAGCACAGAGTTGCTAGGACCTCCTCCTCCTGAGTAAATACCTCCCTGACTGTTCAAGTATGGGTGAGGATTTGTGTGAGGATTTGTAGTGGCACGTTGGGTGGCTGGGGAAGTAGTGGTTCCCAACAACGGAGGACCAGGTGAGAGGGTGACAACAGGTTCTTCGTCGTAGGACAACCTGACCCTAACTCCTCTGGATCTTTCCTCTCGTACGTAGCCATTCAGGAGGTCTCGGAGTTGCAAGAAATTCCTTCGTACTCCCTCCGGGGTAATATCCATTCGTTCAACTGGGAACAACATGTCGTCCCTAGGAGACGAGTTAACGGCCCTTGAGGACGGTGGCGTTTGGTAATTGAGCATGTCTCCTAGAGACGGTTCGACTTGTTGTCCGTCCGTTCCAGGTGTTTCATGGCCAGAAGCGTCACCGGAGGTGTGACTATTGGCCGGAGTATCTGAAGGACCCCCTCCTAGGCGGTTATCTCCACCAGTCATCACAAAAGGAGGTTACTTAGGAACAAACGGGACTATAGAAACTCTCAACAGCTTTGTTCAAAGTAGCGACGGCCCCACGGTGGGCGCCACTTGTTGCTACAACAAGGAAAATGACCGGTATTAGGTTAGGAGATGTTTAGGATTATAGGTTAATGGTATGTTATGTTTGGACTTAGGTTTTAAGTTTAGTTTAAGCTTTAGGTATAGATTTGGTTGAAGGATTGGGGGGTCTTCAAGCTCCTGGAAGGACCTGCACAAGGGTAGCAGACACCGTTAGCCTTAACGCAGGAGGGGGCCTCCTGCGTTTGGACTCCGGCGTGAGAATAAGTGTCTATTCTTTTGGAGTTGGGAATAATGAAATAGAGAGTAATAGAGTAGAGAGAATGATTAAGAGTGTGTGTGGAATGTTACCCAAGAGTCTCCTTATATAGGCAATGAAATTCTGCTCAGGAGCTCCCTCAGGGTAGCCTCCTTTCTATACCTGGTGGTGTTTGACCCTCTATCGGCTCCCTGCAGTGAGACTTTGCCCTTTTTGGGTGTTTTCAGCTTTTATCATTTCCTAGGCAAGTTATGGAGCTGTGTGTTGTTTTTGTTTCTTGCATGATAATAAGCCAAAACCCACTTTTGTCATTTCCAAGACTTTTACTGTTTGCTTTTGCCCAGAGGCTTCCGCATGGCAGGTATGCTGCCCTGTATCAGCTCCAATAAGTCAGGCTACCTCCTAATCAACTCGGTTTTGCTTATCTTTTTTGACGAGGGGTTTAAACGTCGTCGTTTTAGGACCCACGTCATCACTTTTGATTTAGCATCCAATGTATTTGTCAAATTCTATGGTTTTTATATAGAGGGACCCGTGTTCCTTTTGTCTAGATTTTAGAAAATGTGATTTCAAAGTATATACTTTTTAATAGTAAATCCATTTATTCTCGTATCTTTTTAGATGACGTTTCAATAATGCATATACCTATATGTGATGGACCGCAAAATGTGAAATGTGAATGTGAATGGAAAGTTGCGGCTCCATAGAGTCAAGCTGATGAAAGCTGATCACGAAAACTAATTTTGTTTGTTATGCATATTACAAACCATATATAATATACTAGCTGATTACCCCGGGAGGTCCCGGGGTTGATAAATATAATTTTACGTGATAACCTATTACAAATGGCTCAAGTTAACTAACCACAAAATCTTCCCATCATTGCATGTTTATAGTATTCTAATCAGTAATAACTCATATTCCCCACAAAATCTAATTTTACGTGATAACATGAACACTTTGTGTGTTTTTTTCCTGTATGAACGAAACCCCACAAAAAATAGTCGATTTTTTCTCCGTTTTTTATATAGCACTATGGTACTCGTTGGAAAGATAATAAAACGCTCGTTAATTTGGTGTAATTTTTTTCTTTAAAAAATCCCGTATATAAAAGATATAAACGTTTAAAAGTTATGGGAGGAAATATGAGAGAGAAAATTTTAAATTTATTTTTAAATTATTTTTTCCTAAAATAACTCAATTTAATTAAAAAATCAAACAATTTAAAAACACCAAAAACTCGCCATTATAATGCCACGTGACATAAGGTTGAGGCCTCCATTGCACGCCACGTCAGCAAAGGTCTTTTCTTTTATATATATACTAGCTTTTATCCCGGGAGTGTCCCGGGGTTGAAAAATATAACCATTCTAATAATACTAATATTAATAATTATTACTCTTGTAATTAAATAAATAAAAAAATAACCTTGCTATAAGGTGACACCATGTGTTGCAGTGTTGCGCGATTCTTTCTCATAGCTTCTCTTGATGTAGTATACCTATCCATCTTTAGAAGAGTAAAATTTCAATGATAGCATGACGATTGGGCTAAATTTCAACATTGTATATAAGAACCTGGTTTAAAAGAAAAAACATGATTAGTGAATAACCTGAACACTTTGTGTTTTTTTTCCTGTATGAACGAAACCCCATAAAAATAGTCGTTTTTTTCTCCGTTTTTTATATAGCACTATGGTACTCGTTGGAAAGATAATAAAACGCTCGTTAATTTGGTGTATTTTTTTCTTTAAAAAAACTCGTATATAAAAGATATTAACGTTTAAAAATGATGGGAGGAAACATTAGAGAAAAAAATCTAAATTTGTTTTTAAATTCTTAAAGAGATTAGGGTTAGATAAGTGTAGGAGAATGGATAAAAACAAAATAAAAAAATAAATTAAAAACTCTCACCTTAACATGCCACGTGGCACATTCAAATGAGGGTTGAGGCCTCCATTAGATGTCACCTCATCAATATTCAATTCTTTTATTATAAGTTATAGATATAGATAAAAAAAATCTCTGCCTATGAAGTTATGTTTATCGTTTGTGATTTATTTGTAGAGTAAAATACATTACATTTGAAAACAAAACCCCACAAAATAGTTATTTTTTCTCCGTTTTTTATATAGCACTATGGTACTCGTTGAAAAGATAATAAAACGCTCGTTAATTTGGTGTAATTTTTTTCTTTGAAGAATCTC
Organism: Ambrosia artemisiifolia; assembly: GCA_032199755.1. Classification (NCBI taxonomy): domain Eukaryota; kingdom Viridiplantae; phylum Streptophyta; class Magnoliopsida; order Asterales; family Asteraceae; genus Ambrosia; species Ambrosia artemisiifolia. The sequence continues at coordinate 38,470,817 of CM063512.1, forward strand.
GTATATAAAAGATATTAACGTTTAAAAGTTATGGGAGGAAACATTAGAAAGAAAATTTAATTTTGTTTTTAAATTCTTATTTTTTCCTAAAATAACTATAATATATATAGATTTATTAAAAAAAACTCAAAAATTAAAAAATCCTACATGATGCCACGTGGCACATTCAAGAAGGGGTTAAGGCCTCCATTGAATGCCACATCATCAAAGTTCAATTCTTTTATTATAAGTTATAGATATAGATATTGCATCAACTAATTAATTACTAACCGAACAACTTCCTCAACCACACATAGACAATGTACTTTTTTGAGCATACATTTGTGTGATGCGACAATTAAAAGAGGAGTGGAATAATATAGAACTATTGCAAGCCGACATACTATTGTAAATTATGTTTTAGTATTTGACAAATTTTCGCTTTAAATGGTTAAACCGAGGGTTTTAGTAAAGGTATCATATCTTTCTTTTAATCATGGTCATATAAATTTGGAGCTTTTTTAAAAACATTATTCATTTTTTGAGATATGTAAGCTGTTTATAAACAACAGAAAATTACAAAAATAAACATTTGATCACTCGCATAAGCCAAAATAAACATACTTGGAGTTTAAACAATAGGGATGAGGCTAACTTTAGACGCAATAAGTAAAGCTCTAAGCTACAGACTCTATCTACAATTGTTTAGACGCATAGGTTTCCTTAATCCTCTCAGTCTCTTGTCCCTTGAAGTCTAAATATATGCCGCGTACAATACTTGGCGTCTAAAGAGATGACACAAAGTGGAGTTCACGTCTAAAAAGATGATGTGTCTAAAGCTAAGAAATTAGATTTAGAGAGTTCGCGTCTAAACATAATAGATTGAGTCTGTGGGTTAGACCTAGGTTAGCTCCGTCCCAATTGTTGAGACTTCAAATATATTTATTTTGGCTTATTAGAGTGGTCAAATGTTTATTATCGTAATTTTCCCTATAAAACAATTGACTCAAAAGGGCAGGTAGAATTCGTCAAAGCAGGATACATATATGTGTGTTGACTTGTAAATTTATTGGTGTGGTATCAGTTGACATTGTCAATAAAATAAAATAAAATAAAATAGGAAACATGTTTTTCTTATGGTATATGTTTCAAAGTTTATTATTGCGGCATTCCAGAAATTATAAATTGCAAAAACGCAGCAGAAATTTTATTTACCACTTACTTTAAAGTTTATGTACAACAAAATCTTTTTATCCCTACAGTAGAAATTTTATAAAATTCAACAAACACACCCTGATGTTTGTTCTTCTTGTCATATAACTGCTACTGAAATCGATATTGTTGTTAGAGAACGGACTGACGAACCGATGGTCGGACCGGGTACAAAGGGGTCGAACCTGAAATTTTATAATGTTGTTGGATTTTTTCTGAATGTTTTACTGGTTTGTTTGACCAGTCAGACCGATGATCCGATAAGTGGCCCGGTTCTCCAGTTCAGAAAACATTGTCATAGATCGGTTAAGTAAAGAACCAAATTAAGTTGGGTTTGGTAGACACATTTTCCAACCTAAGAAATACTTTATACATAAAACGTAGAGTTTAAATTATAGGAATACTACTAGTGGTTAGGGCTGTTTAAATTGCTTGGCGCTCGTGACTTGCTCGCCGCTCGTTTGGAAAATGCTTAACAAATGCTCGCTCGATTTTCCGCTCAGCTGTAAATGAGCCAATTGGCTCGGTTCAGTTTGTAAACGAGCCATACACGAGCAAAGGCCCCACTTAGCTTGGTTCGGCTTGAATCAATTTTGTTGATTTATTATATATATAATTATATATGCGCACACAAATTACAATTCCATTTATAGTTTTATACATACCACTATATTGGATTTGGACTAATATATGTAAATAAAAATAACTAGGCCACTTAATCCAATATAAAACGTAACACTAAGTTTAATAGTTAAACCCTAAGTTGTAGAGTGACAATCATGATTTTTTTTATTAGCCACCCGTCGCCAATCGCCGCTTGATATCACCCTAGACATCAATGTGACAGCTGTTCGCTACGATATGCTTATCACCTCACCGGCCTTAACCTAAGCCTCATCCTCAGACACTCAAACCTCAATATTATTGTTATCACCAGACAGTTCGACCTTAGTCATCACTCGACAATGAAAACATTGAAAGAAACATCCAAAATTTACGGTTGTCCAAATTACTCTCCGCTCGTCGCTCGCTCGAAAAAATTCACGCTCGGTTTTCGGCTCAGTTGTAAACGAGCCGATCCGCTCCATTCAGTTTGTAAACGAGTCAAGCACGAGCAAAGATTCACTTGGTTTGACTCGACTCGAACAACCCTACTAGTGGTTTTATCAATATTAAGTCATAAAACCACTATGTTTACTCAAAACCTTTAAAAAAACCAAACATTTATCAATAATTCATCATCTATTGAATATTGAGTGTTCAATCATTATGTAATATATATATATATATATATATATATACAAACTATATACAACCCAAATGAACAAGAACAATCGACCGCCGCCAGTCTTTTGGCTTTCTCAGATGTGCGGAAACCCGACCTCCACCCGCCCGAAGGCACGACGGTGGAATACTCGGACCTCGCTTCCCATCAAAGTCAAACTGGCGCCACCCGTATTCGCTCTTCACCTGGACGCCGCAGAAAATAATAAGGAGAGTGGGAATCTAACTGGGGTCACAAGGAACACCAAGTCTGTCCTCAACCACTTCACCACTACCTCATTGGCACTTGAGAACATTCGTATCTTCAAATTTTATGTTAGAAATTCACTAACTTAGGTTTCTCTTTATGTAAGGATGATGACTACCACTTAATAGGTGTTTTGTAGTCTCTTAATGTCTCTTAACCTTAATAGGCTATAAAACATTAAGAGATAGCCTCTTAATGACCATTAAAGATTACCAAACAATCACTTAATTTCTTGCTACAATATATTAGAAACCTTAGGTCCTCTTTGATTTCATTCTTGTCTTTGTTTATTTTTACAAAAATACGCACACACCCTTTGCATCACTTGCCATAACTAACATTCATAACATGACATGAAATGACATGACATGACATAACATAACATAACATCTATAGTCTGTAGATATCCATTATAATGAAACGTCTAATACCACAATAAGTTCCCACCACAGTAACGGGTTATACTCTAAACTTGTGATGTCGTTTGGAGTTAAAGATGTGATTTAAGGGCATTACACACCACTCTCTCCTATGTATTAAGGGTGTTAAAGTTGCCATTTGTTAGCATTTTAACTAGCGTGAAAGAAACTTGGGTGGACCCCTTTTTACACACAATCAACTTAATATTAATGTCTGATGGGTGTTAATGGATGTTGGACCATTTCTTTTAAGGGAGTGAAATAAATTATGGGTGTTGTGGGTGTGACATCCGTCAATTTTTCAGGTCAAATCCGTACACTTGATAGACGAGTCTTTACTTTATCACATGCTATTTTATTCGTGCATTAGACATAGTCTTATATTTTAGTTGTCCGAGAGTCTAGCAAAACCCCATCTATACAGTTAGTGCCCTTAGTGATTACTATTTCCACACGATTGACTCATGACCAGGAACGTTGGTGGACTATTATTTCAAAGAAATCAAATTCAATGGCTATATGAAGGTGCATATATGTTTGTTTAGCTTATACATGGAAAAACAACCTGATAATCAAGATCTCAATATTCAATAAGCTTAGAATAATTTGAATACACATGTACACCCATATATAATTAGTAAAAAAAAAACGATATAAAACTCCAATCTAAACCTACATGCATGCGTGTATGTATATATATATATGTGTGTGTGTGTGTGTGTAGATTAATAAAATCCCATGCATGCATCCATTCTTAGTAAAATCAAGGGGATAACCTTATTTATTGATATGGAAACCGACTTTATAACTCACTAATCCATAATGCTCCATTAACAACAATTAAAACCGTCCAAATCTTCCTAGATTTCGACCCTAGACCCCAATCCAAGAACCCATTGTTATATACTATTTCAACTCATGAGATTAGATTAATATGTCACCAAACAAAAGCACACTCGATCCTAGAATTGATACATACCAAGAGAACAACATTCCTTTTGTACATCACCATCATCGCCGCCCCCTCTCCCTCTTTTTCTTCTTCTTTTTCAGTTCCAACACCGTCCATAGTCACAATCATCTTTTCCTTGTCTTTGATTACAAAACACAAGAAACTTTCCTCATTAGTCTAGATCAAATCAAGATCAAGAGACACATTAAGAGAAAGATCATGACTTAAAGTGGGATCTATCACCAAAATGGAAATTATTCCTTAAACACCTAGACCTAGGAGATTAACTTACCCTAACAAACACTCCTTCTCCCTCTTTCTTGGTTATGCGCGACCTCCACCACCACCACCACCCTAAAATCAATCACCATCTAAAATCTAACTTTAAGGACCCTTAAGCTTAATCAAATCACTAGTAAACATCAAATTTAATAATATATCTAGTCATACACAAGTCAAAACATGGGAACCCTAAACCTAGATGTGATTAACAACAAAAATGGAAAGCTTACTTTTAATCACTTGGATCCATGTGAAATTAAACCCTAAACTACAAACTCATTTCTCTTTATCCATACCAACCGTCGCCACCCCCACCCAATACTTCATCTCCATTCAATCAAATTCTAAAGACTTTTATACCTAATCAAATCACAAGATAAGTCACATTATGGAAAAAAACACACCATAAGACTAACCATTGTGTTAATATTCTCTGATCCCAAAAAACCACACTAGTTGACCTTCTACATTTGACACCCTCCCTCAACATCTCTCTCTCTCCCTCGTCGCTACCTAAGGCCGAAGACTCCACCCCCATGGTTTCCCACTATACACATAGACAACTTAAACATTCTAACCTACAAAGAACCCTCTTTTGATACACATAACCAACATTTCAAGTCAAAAATCCACCATTCCAAGCCTAGAGGATCCATCCCCAAGAAACTTCAAGACATTTAGAAGCTTGTACCCGGAGTGGATCACCAAGCATACACCATTTCTTTTCTTACGACTATTTTACGCTTAGTTCGACTAGAGGTTTAAAATAAACCTACATTATTTCATGTAGTAGTTTAGCAAAGTTCTCACATATACTACCTTTTATACAAAAACTCTATCAAACACACAATGGGGAAATGTACATAAGTGTATGTATCCGTGTATGTATACGTTTATGTGTATGAATGTATACATGAGTATATGAAAATATGTTATGTATATGGATACATGTATAGACGTTTGTGCGTGTGCGTGTGCGTGTGTAGTATATGCATGTGTACGTGTGTGTGTGTGCATGTGTAGTATATGTACGTGTGTGTGTGTGTGCGTGTGCGTGTGTAGTATATGCATGTGTACATGTGTATGCGTGGAGTGTGTGCGCGACTATATGCATGGATGTATGTACAAGATATGTATTTTAGATCACAATTATTGTCTTCAAGTGTATATTTGTGGAATATTAATGAATGTGATGATAAAAATATACACATATAATATGGAAAGTAGGGTCTAAGATAAATTAAGCCTAAGAATCATGACAAGTTAAACCATACGCATGGTTGCAAAACTCGCAAGGCGCTACTAACTCAGCCGACTGGGGAGTTGCGAGTACTGGGCCTAGTCAGGCAAGTACTCGGCATATTCAGCTAACTCGGCTATACTCGGTGCCCCCCCCCCCCCCCCGTAGTGAGTACTCGGTCAACTCGGATGACTTTTGCAACTATGACCATACATCTTCCCAAGAATGAATATTTTTAATCACTTTCATAAAGTTACCAATGGTTCATTGAGTTAACCAATTTTTCTAAGAAACAAGAACATTTAAAAAAATTCTATAAGTTGGGTGAACAACCTATGCAATCAACCATCAAGTTTAGACCTAAGATGTCTTTTGTACATAGGACATGTGCAGGTCGGATCTATAGTATCTCGGGCTTTACTTTTCTAGAATTTGCATGGACTTGAGGTGAGTTTCACGGCCCTTTTTACTGTTTTCAGTTTTGGGGAAAATCATGCAATATTTATTACCTTTACAAGGTTTAGATGATTTCCTTTAGACCTTATGTGAGCATGAGACAATATGTTTAGAGATCCTATAAAGCCCTCGCGTTATTCCCTATACTGTAATCATTAGCTATGGACTTAGCCATGAAACACTTGAATAGATCTATTGGGTTGACACCCCGACTCTTGGTTAGCCACTCTAACCCGAACACAAACAATAACAGAGTGCTAGTATTTCACAAATGATGATACATTGTCTTTATTGTACAATGTGCGAGGCATAACTCGTCAAGGTTTGCTTATGGACTCATGTGCGTCATAATTTGTCATCGTTTTAGCTAGGCATTAATTGGTCACTCACGGGTTTCATTAACTTTACATTTTACAATTCTATTAAACCTGTGAACTCACTGACTTTATGTTGATAAATTTTTATGCATGTTTATCAGGTAAAGAATTGTCATGAGGTGGAACTTGAAGTTTTAAGCATGCATTCACTGGATACAGCTTTTGAGAGATTTTCCGTTTTCTGTCACAATGAGATTTAGATGAAAAATCCTAACTTTTCAAACAGTTTATATTTTGGGTTGTAAAACTTTAACAATTTGGTAACCAAATTTGTGTTTCTTATTTGAATGTTTGCTTGACTTGTGCTTGAAAATCTTTCATGTCATATCTCGTGATTCCGCCTTGATGGGGTGTGACAGTAGGGGTTAAAGATGTCTAATGATGAAGGGGCACAAGAACATACCCAATGACCTTAGTTAAATTCACTAAAAACCTGAAACATAACTTAAGTAATTAATAGATCCAAATATGAGGTGTCACGTACTATTTCACATATTTCAACTTTAATATTTCATGGAGTTATTAGTATGAAACCATGTGTTTTTTTACTAGAGGGGAACCCGCGCGTTGCGGCGGAAAACGGCAATACACACATAGCTAGACACTTTCCCATTTCCTAATGTTTCTATAATCTCAAATACAGACGCATGGATACCAACAAACACAACACACAACCTTACCTAGCAAATCCCACAATTAGCAAAGCTAAGAATAGGGTTTGGGGAGGGTGAGATGTAGACAAACCTTACTCCCTATCATTGCGGATAGAGAGATTGCTTCCAGAGAGACACACATGGCTACACATAATAGTACTTTTTTTTCTTTGTTACCTAATGAACAAACACCTAAACACATTCTGCGTCATTATTCTCTTTGGAAACACGATTTTTTTTTAGCTAATTGTGGTTTTACTCGTATGACCTATTAGAGGGGAAAAAACCTAACCAAACCAATTCATACAAGTAATTGAGGTAAATATACCATCTGATAAGAAGGTGAATGTTGATGTATCTAGAGAAGGCATTAAATATCTTCTTAGTGCTTGGCTTGCTAACGCTCTAAATCACAATTTGGATATGAAAGAAATATTATTTTTGTTCAACTGTTGGTGTAACACAAATACACAAAAAAAATCAGAAATTGGGTTCTTATAATTTATAAATGATAAATCTAACCCTTTGGATCAATGATCAAAAGATCATTGCCAACAATCTGTACTTGACCTTTTATGTTGTTAAAATACTAAGATAATTAGAAGGGACTTTGTCACACTATCAAATTCCACTTACGGGGTTTTACCGCGAGGTGCATGACATACTAGGATTTAAGTCAACAGTCACAATAAACGACAACTATATGATATGAAAACAACATAATAAAACCAACCAACGATTTACAAGTATCAACCAAATACAACGGAAGCAAATAAGTTTACAATCCTCGTAATGAAAGTAAAAGATGTTTGTTAAAAACGTTTCAAAAGCAATGCATGTGAACCTAGACGCCATGAGACTTCGTGTGCCTATCCAACTCCGCTACCTTAGCTACCTGAGAAAACATGCTAAAAGTGTCAACATAATATGCTGGTGAGTTCACATGATTTAAAAAAAAAATGTTTCATAAGTTTTGAAAGATCAATCTCGTTACTACTATATTATGCGAATGTTAGTTAGACGTTAAGTATGTTACTACTACGATTAGAAATCATTGCTGACAAAGATGTTCTATACGTTTCTACCCATCGGACTAACGTCATCCCGGTATGCCCTGTAGTTCGAGACAATATGCACCCGTCCAACTCCCAATTGAGCCAGGTGGGGTTCGTCAGGCCCAATAGATCTATCCACATTTCCCCATCTATGTACCCCCCCCATATTAGTGGTTTCCTTGGGATTTAGATGAGTCGTATAGTAAACAAAAGATAACAATAGTATAACATGATCTCTACGTATCCAAAATATGTAGCATGTTTCTCCCCCATGAGAAAGAGTGTGAAAGTGGGGCCGTGAAACTCACCTTAGGTTGTGTTCTACTAATACAGATCGACTGACCGAGTTATGGTAGCCCCTAATACCGGTGACCTATCATAAAATGTGTATAAGTGTCTTGATTAATAACCCGTAGGATAACTAGTTCCTGATTGTCCAGACCATGACTACGTACGTTTGAAAACATGTTTGAATGTTTGACCCGACCATACAAGACAAGACTCGACATCCTGTTAGTGACCTGATACTCCCATGTTCATCAAATACAAATAAACAAGTAGTCATGAGTAGATATGCACCATATACGAATAACTGTTCACTAAATCTAGCATATGGTTCACACAATGCACGTATGAGTCATAACGCATGTTACGAGGTTCCTAGACATGTCATGGGGCTTACAATGTGTTTCTAGGTGTTAAACATGTCTCGGGGTTCCAAAACGCACTTTCGACATCAAAACACACGACTAGGTATCACAAACACCCGACTGAGCATCAAATAGGTGACTAGCAAACTAGTCACCCCTTATGGGCACGACTAGCCCTCTACCAGCTAGCAGCCCCTCAGGCATACGACTAGCTTAGCTAGTCGCCCGCCTGCAGGCTGGTGGCTCTTTTCGCACATCAGATCCGAAACATGTAGAAACACCCAACATCAGTCCACAATCATCAAACAACCTAACCCTATCAAAAATACCCAATTTATCATCAATTTAACATCCTAATTGCAAGTATTTCCCAAAATGGAATAATCTTATAGAAACATCACATCATTGCATGAAAACTTTACCCTAAATGGCAAATAATCAGATTTCATCATACAACACATTACAATCATCATCATGTTGTTACATCATTCTATCACAAACCCTAATAAGTTTCATTCATCAATCATCACATAACATCCTAAATCCTTCTAACACCCTCAAACGGGTCAAAACTCATATTGTTCGTAAAAAACATCAAACAACCATCAAAACCTGAGATAAGCATCCTACCAACTAATCCATATCAGTCAAATAACAAATACACAAGAATCCCCATGTTTAGATCATCAAAAACCATTTCAAGCTTGTATTTTTTATCAAAAACCCGTGTAGATATTAGAATCTGTTTTCAAAGGTAGAAACTTTATAAAATCAGGTCTGGACCTTTATGGTTGAAAATAACAACTTAACAAAGGTTTTGGAAGAATTAGACACCTTAGACCTTTGCTTGTGAGGGTCGTTTAGCTTGACAATGATGGATTTAGGGCAAAAACGAGTGTACAGAGGTTAAGGATGGCGTGAGAGCACTTTGGGGTGAGTTAGGGTTGCACAAATGATGTTTAGCAAGTCAAATATGGTATTTATAGCTGCAGCTAGTCATTCCGCATATTTTGGGTGACTAGCTGCTGCAGGACACGACTTGCTAAGCTAGTCGCCCCTGGAGGTGGTGACTAGCTGAGCTAGTCACCCCTTGTAGGCTGATTTGGTTTTCGACGCGTTAAACACTATTTTAACATATTATATCACGTATTCACATACCAACAAGTTATATAATGATTGTAAAACACTTATTACTCGATAACTAACACGTTCACGTCAATTCACCAACTTCCGGGACTCGAGACTCGCGTGTGTGCGTTTAATCCAGTGATCATCCGAATCACCAACCCTTGGACATATGGATATAAACCGACTCCTGATGATTCCCCTAATCATCGTAAGGTCTTCCGAAGACTCCCTGAATCATCGAATTGACTCAACTAACCAGTTAAGTATGATTTATGAATGTTTTGCTAAGGTAGACTTATGTGTGTGTAAAGAATATTAACCTAAGTTTGCCGGGTGTCACAGAACTAATGATTATAGTTTGACTTAGAGCTTTTAAGGTACATGTACAATGTAACTTTTGTTTGCACGTCCAGTTGTTCTTAATTCTCATACTTGGTTTAAAGCTTTTAAGGTACATGTATGATGTATCAATTGCAGGTAGAAGGCATCATATACATCCACCAACTACGTCGTCACAACCAGTTCAATTACAAATTACCATCTTTTTTTTTAACATAATATCTAGTTAAAAAAACGTAGCCAAATTTACTTGACTATAATGGATACATAAAACAAAGCTTGACCCACAGTTCCCAATAACATCCTTTGCTAACTAAACCATACACACCTTAAGAAGTTGAATTTATTTTCATTCGAGAAAAAAATGACTGATAATTCAAAAATATGGTCTATATATTATTGCTGAAACTCGTCTGAGTCACAAGTTGTAAACTGCTACTTGGTGTGCCTGCATCAGACACAAAATGTTGTTGAAATCATATTAAGAGTCCAAAGCTTGCATACAAAATCAATAAAACAATTATTTAAGAAATGCACGTACTTAGTAAATAATAGCGCACTACTTGCCAACCTAAAATAAAATACAAGACTTGTAGTTGTTCCAGAAGCTCAAGAGTGATATGTTGCTCTCTGAATCACAATTGGTAAAAGAGATTGTTAAAGATCCAAAAATTATCAACTTTGATTTTGTCTCATAAAAAACATTAGTAGAATTAGTAATAGAATAGAAAAGTAATAAATCTTCCTCATTACATTACCTCAGCCCATGTCTTCAACATGTTTGTTGAATCGATTATCACTTCGTGTATATCTATCTTGGAGTTATCTTTAAAAACCACAACATGAATTAACACACATCATAGATTATTATTAAGTTGATCTTATTTGATATGAATATATAGAGGATTCAATAAGATAGTTTGTTAACGAGGCCAATAGCAAAATTCTAAAAGAAAAATGTATCATTCCCACCTCTCATGGCTTAGATCTTATTTGAGTAGCCATATTTTTGTTGATTCAATTGTGGTGGGTGGTGTAATTGTGGTCCATGGGGGTTGTGCAACTACGGTTGACAATGTCGCCAAAACGGGATTACAAAATATGAAAGAAAGTTTGAAGAGAGAAACAAGGTGATATCGGTACCTATAGTTAGAGAATCAGAAGACACGAGTAACCGAACCAATAGAAGCCGCAATTGCGGTTCACAATTGACGGCACTTGTTGACAAACTAATCGAAGGTGATGCGGCATAGCGGAATATCACTGGTGGAACAAAGATTTGCAGTGTGGAATAGAAAGGCTAGAAGCTAAATCAATTTAGTGTTTGAAGATTTGCAGTGTGGAATAGATAGGTAATCCCAAAAGTTTCGATCGGTTCATCATTAAGAAATTAATGTTGAATTGCAGATATAGTAATGATGGGAACTTCAACCGATAGTAGTTATGGCATATTGATTGAAATCGCAAATGATGAATTTTTATGATCAGTCGGTCAGTTCTAACAGATGTCTAAGGCTCGGTTTAAGTTTCAAAGTGGTTTAGAATACTTGAAATGAAAATCAATGCATAATTTATGGTGGTTAAAAATACTTTAAGTGTTAATTAGGATACTATATAATGTATTAGTGTTGCATAATTTATAGTCGTTTGTTACATGTCGGTAATTGGTTACACGTCGGTTCGGTTTGTTTTAAAACTAAAAAATTCATAATAATTAAAATAAAAAAAACTAAATTTGAACTCAATTTAATCTGACTTGAAAAACAAAAAATCAAAATATTCCAACTTGATTTCTTTTGATTTTTTTAACAAAAACCGGTATAAATTGAAATCACCTTAAAACTATACATGTTTGGTTGGTAACATTTTTTTATTACAAATTATTTGTCATATAAAATTGAAGCTTTCAAAACAATTAGTACGTTACATGTGAATAGTTTTTCTATCTTACTAAAACTAAAACCAAGTTATAGGGTGTGGAGTTATATATATATATATATATATATATATATATATATATATATATATATATATATATAGGGAAAGTATAACTAGAAAACCCATCCCAGTTAAAGAAACCTTGGAAACCCAATACAAGGTCATGGTTCAACCACGTCATACATTTTTGCAACCCTTCTAAGGGTATTTTGGTCACTATCTTTGTTTCATTCTGCTTCTTTTGTAAAAGTTGTCAGCCAACTTTACAACCATTCCCAACATCCCCACTCTCTCTCTTCTTTTCCTCCCATATTTTGCTCTTTTCTCATTTATTCATCTTCTCCATAACTTACTCTCTCTCTCATTCATCTTCTTTCTATTTTCATTCTGCTTCTTCTGTAAATATAAACACGTGGAGTTTATTTTTCAGATCTGATGAACATGAAGTTCCCCTACTTTCAGATTTTCATTCGGCCAAGGTCAGATTTTTTGTTCGGCTAATGTTCAGGGGTCGTTCAGATCTGACCTTGTTCATATGTGTTCTCCCTCGTTCAGATCTGACCATGTTCATATGTGTTCTTTCTCATTCAGACCTGTACTGTTACACCGAGGGATCTGTTACACCCTTCGATCTGTAACACAAGATGTACGGCGACAAACGAGGGATCTATTACACCTTTCGATCTGTAACACAAGATGAGTACGTTTCTCGCAAGATGCCTCAAGTCAACACCTTTATCATCAAGAACTGTTCTTTTTCATCTTCAAAGGTGCACAGTCGCTGGAATAGTGGAATATGAGTACGTTTCTCGCAAGATGCCTAAATGGGAGCTTTTGTAGAGTTGTTAAAGAGATGAGGAAGTTTGGTCGTCTTAAGCTTGTTCTTGAGGTTTTTTGTAGATCTTGATTTTATTTTGCAAAAACTGTGGAAGATGTCTTATCTAATGGAGGTTACCCACACATTTTTTTATGATAATTTATGGGTTACAAGATTAAAAGGCTTATGTTTTTATAAATAAATGTAATTATTGTTCTTTTTTTAATAATTGCTTCTATCACATTTTTTTCCTTTGTTTTCTTTTTTAGATAACATAAATTTTGTGAATAATGGTTCATGTTTAGTTTTTGTATTTTTTTTTTAGTTTTTGTTACTTACAAAATAAAAAAAATTGTTAGCTAGTTATATATTTAATAGTTAGGATTTGAGTATTCTTCATAGATCTAAGAAAAATCTAAAAAACATGATTTAAATATGTATTTTTTTTTTGTAACAACATTACAAACTTTAAATGTAAATTTTTTGTTGTAGATTTTATGTTGATGAGCTAATTTAAATATGTTCCAACATTACATAGGATAAACCCATGTATGTTTTGTGTTACAGACTATAAAATCCTGTTATTTTTTTTGTTACAGATGATAAGCCTTGGTATGTAATATGTTACAGAGGATAAAACCATGTATGTTTTCTCAACGCCACCGTCTCAAGCGAGTTGCTAGGTTTCTTTTTTCTCTCAACGCCATTGGTCGACGGGCTCCAATGTTATGGTGATTGGATTGATGTTGTAGCCATTCATTATAGTTTTAATTTTTTTTTTGTAATCTTGTTACAAGTGATCTAACGCCAATTGTTAAATTGTTTGTTATTTTAAAGTTATTGTATTCTTGTTACATACGTGCACCAGCTTATTACAAATAAAGTGTGTCGTGACATATATAAGTTAGCTCGTTACAAAAAATAACTATCAAAATATTAAATGTGTGACTTTTGTATTAAAGTGGATTTTTTGTTTTATACCTTGTTACAAAAAATAAAATTCGTTGTTATCTATGTAACTTGGATGTTACATATAAAAAGAATAAAAACTAGAGTTACAAGTTACAGATCTTTTTGCATTTACTAAAATGTATGAGAAATAAAGTAAAAAAAAAAACTTATAATTTGATAGGAGAGAGAGTGTGTCAGGAGAGAGAGTGTGTGTCAGGAGAGAGAGTGTCAGGAAAGAGAAAAAGATTTTTTGTTTTTACATATTTGCCTTTTTATGTACTTTTGTTAATATTTTAAATCTTAAATAAAATAGAAAAAGCTAGATTAATTAAGGGCCATAGATCATGTGTAATCAATGGCTATGATGAAGTTTTCAAGGTTTCTTTAACTGGGGAGGGTTTTCAGTTTATCCTCCCCCTATATATATATATATATATATATATATATAGGGCATGGATCAAATGAGAACTGTACCGAGTTGAGAGAACTCAAGAACTCTTGTGGACCATTGATCTTGATGATCCAATGGTTAAGATTAAAGGATGTGACTTTTTTGTCTTGACTTGATTAATAAGGAATTTTTTATTATGTTGAAGTACTCTTGGGGGCATTTTAGTAAAAAGCCTATGAGAGAGAAAGATATAAATATAATATTATGTTATTAAACTTTATTTATTGTTTTATTAAAAACAATCATATTTATTAAACTTAATTTTAAAACTTAATTTTATTTTTTTAACACTTAATTTTATTTTTTAATTAATTTAATTTTTTAAAACAAAAAATCAGATTGAAGCTTCTGTAATATCACTCTCATTTTTTACACTGGTTTATTTTTTTACACCAGTGTAAATCTCCCATACACAAACTTTTAAAACATACAATGAAGATTATTTACACTAGTGTAATCTGCCATACACAAACTTCTACAAAAATACACTATATTTACACTAGTGTTTGTTTTACATCGGCGTTTTCTTACATCAAAAACGTCTATACATTCAAAACGACTATACATTCAAACACTGGTGAAAAACCAATGTTTACACTAGTGTTTGTTTTACATCAAAACGACTATACATTCAAAACGACTATACATTCAAACACTGGTGAAAAACCAATGTTTACACTAGTGTTTGTTTTACACCGGCGTTTTGTTACATCAAAAACGTCTATACAATCATCACATTTCTTACATCAAAACGACTATACATTCAAACACTGGTGAAAACCCCAAAAATGTTTACACTAGTGTTTGTTTTACACCGGCGTTTTGTTACATCAAAAACGTCTATACAAATCATATTTACGCTTGTGTAAAACTGATGTTTACCATTCATCGCCGTGTCCCACAACATCGGGCCCTTAAAAACGCAAAACATCATCTTCTTCGAAGCATCGTCTCCTGACAAAAAACCCCCAAAACTTTCAACATAAAAAACACTATCTTTTCACCCTAAACATCATTAATAATAATAATAATAATAATAATAATAACAGAAAAAATAAAAAATAATAATAACAGAAAAAATAAAAAAAAATAATAATAATAACAGAATAATAATAATAATAATAACAGAAAAAAGAAAAATAAAAATAAAAATAAAAAATAATAACAGAAAATAATAAAAAAAATAATAACAAAAATAATAATAATAATAACAGAAAATAACAATAATAATAAAAATAATAATAACAGAAAATATAAAAATAAAAATAAAAATAAAAATAATACTAATAATAACAAAAAATAATAATAATAATAATAATAATAATAACAGAAATAGAAAATAATAATAATAGTAATAAAAAAAACAGAAAAATAATAATAATAATAATAATAAAAAAAAAAACATACCTCCGTCGAACCACCCTTCAACCACCACAGCCCCCTCCGTCGAACCACCCTTCACCATCATTGGATCCACCCCTCTCCCTCCGTCGAACCACCCTTCAACCACCACAGCCCCACCACCTCACACCATCAGATCCACCACCATACACTATCGGAAGTCGTCCTCCACCGTCATCATCTTCACAGCCTCATCTCACACCGCCTCCTCCACCATCACCGTCGTCTCTCTGCAAGAACCACCACCACCACCACCATCGTCCCCCCCCTGTTTCACGTCAGATCCACCACCATCCACAGATCCTCCCTTCGTCAAAATGAACCACCACTGCTCCTCCCCAACGACCACCACCTGCCCCCTTCGTCAATCGAACACCACCACCACAGATCCTCCCCTTTCGTCGGACCGTCGCCTCCGTCTTCCCAACTTCCAGACCTGTTATTTTTTAGAGAGAGAGAGAGAGAGAGAGAGAGGTGTGTGTGTGTTTGTGTGTGAGAGAGGTTAGATCTGATTATTATTATTGTTATTATTATTATTTAAAAGGGTATTTGGGTGGGGTGGGGTGGGGTGAGGTGGTGTGGGGTGGGGTGAGGTTTGGTGTTATTTTACTAAAATACCCCTAATTTCTTGTGTATAAAGACTGCCTTGCCCGTGATTAAACAAATGCAAAAGAATAAAAATCTGATAATGTGGCACTTGTTGATTGGTCCATTTGAGTTCTTAAGTTCTCTTAACTCACTAGAGTTCTCAAATGATCCCATTCCTATATATATATATATATATATATATATATATATATATATAAGGGAAGTATCATTAGAAAACCCTCATTTTTTTAGTAAACCCCCAGAAAACCCTACTTTCCAAGTTTTTTTTTTGAAAAAATTAGGACATGTAATATACATGCTTTTAAGTATTTTGAACCAAAAAATTCAAAAAAGCGCCGAAGGGTTTTTTTTTTAAAAATAAAATAAGTTGTGCATCATAACATATGTTAGCTTATTTTTGCACTAGTAACATATGTTATGATGAAAAATTATTTATTTAAAAAAAAAACTGTTCGGCGCTTTTTTGATTTTTTTGGTTAAAACTCTTAAAAACATGTATATTACATGGCCTAATTTTTTCAAAAAAAAATAAGCTCGGGAAGTAGGTTTTTCTAAGGGTTTTCTAGAGTTTCCTCAAATATTTAGGGTTTTCTACAGAACCTTACCCTATATATATATATATATATATATATATATATATATATATATGTATGTTCGCACAATGCTAAACAACTTTGGCCAGAACAGGAAAGGTGATTTATTTAAAGGAAAAAAAAGGCAACTCATTTGAGACATACTAACAACAAAGAAAATAGAAGAGATGTATTAACAGGTAATATTAATCATCAGGCCCAATAGCTACTTAAAGGTACATGAGATCACCTTTCTTATTTGGAAAAGATATGCATCATGCTTTGGATTATAGATACCACTCTAGTTATAATGCACATCTTACCTAGAAATGAGTATAGGTTGATTTATTAATTGTGATATACTTTAATATTTTAATATATATTTTATATAAAAATATTACCAACATTACATTTTAAGTGTCAATAAACCCTGATGATCTTGTCCGTTTTACTGATCAAATTAATGACACAGGTGGACACATTATTGGTATTTTGAATCCGTCTACCACGATGCCTGAAAGTAATATTCATGAGTCATTTATAATGAATGTTACACTCCTTGATCATGTATTTGAAGCACATATTGTTACTATCACGTGCATCCCTTATAGGTGTTATTTGGCTTTATCTGAAGCGTTAAAAACCACTCTCTACAGGGTGGTTGCCTAACCGAGATCTGTTGAAGCATTGGTTATGTTGTTTCTTCTTCTGGTTGATGCATAAGTGTGGCTATCGCTTTGGGTTATACAAGAAACGACGTTTATATTGAAGAATGGAAGATTTTGAAGGTCACTCGACCTATCGAGGGGTCGAATGAAGATTGAAGAAGGTCGAATGAAGTTTTCAGTGTATTATTATGTTGATTGGAGCTTAGTAAGGGTCAAATGGACTCGTTCGACCTCTACAGGGGTCGAATGGGACTTTCTATATATATGTTTTTTTTTTGCAGGTTAGAACATCTGGTCATTTGTGTGTGTGAAGTGTGTGTTTTCTAGAGAGTGTCTAGAAGGTTCTAAATTAGGTTTTCATTATAATCTAAGTCTTTATTTGATTAATATCAATTGATTGTCAATGGAAATGATTATTAAAATGGATTTCTTTGTGTTCTGATTTGTTAATTATCATTTTGCATGTGATCTAGGGTTTCCGCACCTAGAGTACTCTACTTATGTGATAAACTAGTTGATTTCATACAATCTGATCCTTTACAAAGAGGTATCAGAGCTTTGCTCAATCACACAACAGCAAATTGATAGTTTTCAATCAGATATTTCATCAAAAACATCAAAATTGTATCTGTTTTGCATGAACTTTGTATGAACATGGAGATTGATTGATTTCAACTTGTTTTTACGGATAAAATCAAAATTTCGTTCACAAAAGTTGATCTTCATCAAATCCGAAGCAAAACATTATAAATATCATTGAAATCCATCAACATTTGAAAAATTCAAATCAAATTGAGTGATTTTTGAAGAAAAATTGATTTTGAAATGGGTCAGGTCGAACCAGTTGAGTTTGGGTCGAACGTGTGTGATATTTAGGTCGAACCAGGTGTTTTTAGGTCAAACCAGTTGAGTTTTTGGGTCGAACCAGTTGTTTATTCTTCATTTAGAGTGTGTTGTGTCTTCATTCGAACCATTCTAGTTCATTCGAACTTACATGAGGTCGAACCAAAGTGTTTTCAGGGTCGAATCAAGTCTTAGTGTTTCAGTTTCTCATTTGAGCTCATTCTAGGGGTCGAACCAACCTTGTTTGTTTCATTTGAACCCCCATTTATTTGAGTAAGGTCGAACCAAAATCAAATTTTCAAATTTTTCTAAGTGTTGTCATTCCAAACATCATGGATAACATTTGGGGTTTTCCGATGATACCGAGACCTGCTTTGACACAACCACAGCAAGGACCAATGAATCCTTGGATAGTTGCAGCAGCAGAGAGAGGGAACACACAACCAACACAAATACCGAACTACTGGGGCGTTTCTACACCATCACAACATGTTGCTAAGCCTCCTCCACAACAAATGCTAGATTTTTGGGGAGTAGCAGCCGCAGTTCAAAGCCAGACTACCAATGCCATCATAACCTTGGTGAATGATTTATCTTCAGGGAATGGAACTCGACCACCAAAGTTGTTAGACATGAATGAATATTACTCATGGCAAAGAAAATTCAAGATTCATTTGGAAGGCATGGGATTAGATGGTGGAGAAGCATGGAAGATGATAGAAAAGGGTTATGTTGCACCAACGATTGAGAACTCAACAATACCAATTGCACTTGGAGATCTATCTGATGATGAAAAGAAGAAGTTTGCATCAAAAAAGAAAGCATTTTCACAGCTATCTCAAGCTTTGAATTAAGATATCCTACATCAGTTTGGAACATGCGCTACTTCTAAAATGCTATGGGATGTGTTAAAGAGTAGACATGATGGGAACGAGAAGACTCGTAAATTGAGGATTGAAGAGTTGAAGAAGGAGTTTGATAATTTTAGTTATATTGGGAATGAAACCTTGAAGGAAATTACTCCAAGGTTCTTTCATCTGTTGACAGAGTTGTCGAATTATGAGGTTGTCTATCCAATACCAGAAATTGTTGAGAAGTTTATTGATGCCTTACCACCATACTGGAATCAGCATATTGAAGTCCTAAGAGAGAAAGATGCTTATAAATATTGGACAATAAATGAGTTTATTCAAAAACTGGAGAATAAAGAGATGGAAGAAAAGAGAAAAGAGAAGCGATCCTAGATTCCTTATAATCCAGAACTTTATTTTGCTACTACTTCTTCATTAACTTCCATTCCTAATGGAGGTGTGGGTGTTACATCTGGACCACAAACTGCATTTGTTTCAAAAGTTGAACCTCTTAGTGCAGCAAATTATTTTGCAACACCATCCTACACACCACCTCAATCTACTTTTCAAGTTCCTAATTACTTTGGAACATCATCACAGCAACAACCACCACAAATTACACTAATTGTCATTTAATCCACATCAAGCTCGGGTCCGATTGTGTTAGAAACTTATAACATGAATAATGTGACGGTTGAAGTAGCACAACAACATGTTGCTTTAGTCTCAGCATTAGTTGCAACATATAATGGACTTGTGGCTAGTCAAATTGGGAATAACAATCTAACCAATGAAGATTATGCCCAAATTGATAAAGAGAAAATGGAATTGATTGACATTCAGTGGGCGTTTGCTAGTGTCATAAGAAGAGCTACAGAGTTTATTGAGAAAACCGGTAGAACAGACCTTGCTACTACACCAAACACTACCTATGGTTTCAACAAAGCTAAGGTGACTTGTTTCAATTGTGGAACCAAAGGTCATTTTGCTCGAGAGTGTACCCAACCCAAACAACAAGGAAATCGCAACCCATTTTACTCAAACTCTCAAAACCAACAATCACAAAATCAAGTCAAATTTCAAAACCAAAATAACAACTATCAAAACCAAAACAATTACCAAAACCGACAAAACACCTCACAAAATTCCAACCAAAGACAAACATCCACAACCAACCACGACACCAAACCAAATTAGAACCATTGTCTCAGTTTCTACAACGAACACTCAACAGCAAAATGAGAGACAAGCATTGATGATTCAAAAGGATGAAGGTTTTGATTGGAATACAATGAACACAATGCAACTAGGGAGAGGTCACTGGTGGTAATGTTGCTTGTTTAGCTCGGGAAATGGTGAATGAGGAGTCGGTGATAGTTGAGAATGAAGAAAAGAAGATTGCGATTGATGAGGCAGATTCTGAGAAGGTTGATGAGACAATGATTGAAGAAATAGTTCCAAACTCTACTACTAATGATGAAAAATATTGTGGTAAATGTGATAGACTTGAAGGCGAGGTTAAGGACTTAAAGTACCAACTTGAAAGTGCTAAAACCGCCATTGAGACTTATTGCAAAAATGAAAGAGATGTTAATAAGCTGCTAGATAACTACAAGAAAGACATTTCTGAATTAACAAAAACTTTGTCACAAAAACAAATTGCCATTAATAACTATATTAATGAAATTAAAGAAACAAAATTGGAAATGGCAAAAGTTAAATGTTTTTCAGAAAAGATAAACAAAAAGCTTGAAAGTTATCTAAATGTAGCTTATGTCTTAGACCACATTATTGAAGAACCAAGCCCGAATGTGAGTTACAAATCACAATTTATATTCTATGGCACTGGAAAGTTTTGTTAAATCTGAATCTACATCAGATAATGAATCAAACACTTCAAGTGTTGGTGATCCAAATTCTGATGTAAGACCAATTTTGCGTTGTAAATGATGGGGGTGTGGTTGCAGTAACTGATGATTCTGACTCCGAGGATGAGGTACCTCAAAAGAATGTTAATAAACTGCTAGATAACTACAAGAAAGACATTTCTGAATTAACAAAAACTTTGTCACAAAAACAAATTGCCATTAATAACTATATTAATGAAATTAAAGAAACAAAATTGGAAATGGCATAAGTTAAATGTTTTTCAGAAAAGATAAACAAAAAGCTTGAAAGTAATCTAAATGTAGCTTATGTCTTAGACCACATTATTGAAGAACCAAGCCCGAATGTGAGTTACAAATCACAATTTATATTCTATGGCACTGGAAAGTTTTGTTAAATCTGAATCTACATCAGATAATGAATCAAACACTTCAAGTGTTGGTGATCCAAATTCTGATGTAAGACCAATTTTGCGTTGTAAATGATGGGGGTGTGGTTGCAGTAACTGATGATTTTGACTCTGAGGATGAGGTACCTCAAAAGAATGTTGATATTCCTCCGGAAAATCACATTCGGACTAATGAGTGTTACTTAAAGGTACAACATCCTCCGAAGGTTGAAATGAATCAGTTAGTGAAGAAAAATGTGAAAGATGATTGTTGTGATAAACCTGTGAAAGTGTTTTATCGGATGGAAGGATCCGATAAAATAATTTCTGATGGGGAATATCCAATACAGTTTGCTAACTATTCTAAAATTGATAAAATTTGGCAAGAAAGTACAATATGGTTTCCTAATCAGAAAGGACAAATGATATGCCACCAGATTTAATAAAGTGACTGTATGGTGATAGTTCTAAAACATCAAAGGTTCATGTTACACAATTTGTGAAACCAAAAGAGAAAGTAAATGGATTTTTTGAACCGACTTATTCACTAGAGCCCGCTCCTGAGAGTTTGAGGCAACACATTTGCTAGATTTAACGATGTTAACTCTTTTGAAGAATACAGAGCCTGCTTTAAGTGTGGAGAGAAGTGGCATTTACTTGCTCACTGTCCATACGTAAGAAGCAAGAGGCTAGAGGTTGAAAATATATAAAATCATAGGAATCCGAATGTTGGTTTTCCTCAAAAATCGTTTTATCCTCAAAAGCAATTTTATGACAAACCAAATTTTTATCAAAGAGGAAACCGAACGGCTGTTTATGACAATCGAAATCGGATTGCTATGAACAATGAATGAAGAGACCTATGGTGAATCCGACTTTTGAGAAACAAAAGGTTTATTCTAAACATTATGTTAATCCAAAGGTTGGGCCTTCGTCCATTAAATCGGACAAGGTTTCTAGGAATGTTCCATCTAAGATTGTTTTTGATAATTCTAACAATGTTCAACCAAAATTTCAAACTCAAGTTAGAATTTTAAAATAATTAGAACAATCTTGGACCCCAAAAGGATCTTCAAGTGCCTCAAGTTCAACTTCTCAACCGGTAAAAGAAGTTCCTAAAATGAAAGTTTTAGAGAAACTGGTCATTGAAAAGAAAAATGTTGTTGATAAAAAAAGGAATCTTTGAATTTCTCATTTGCTGATACTCAAAGACCCAAGACCAACAAGGCTTGGGTCCCTCGTAAAAACTAATCATTTTTGTGATTGGTGAGGGAGTTCCAGCTGGCCCTGTTAGCAGTCTCTGGATTGTTGATCGTGGAGCTTCCAGGCACATGACGGGATATATGTCGCTTCTTTTTTATATAAAGAATATAAATGGAGGGTATGTCGCGTTTGCTGGAAACAAAGGTGGATACATTACTATGGAGGGAAGTGTTAGTAATGGGATTGTGAGTCTTGAGAAGATTTCATACGTGAAGATGATTGATTACAATTTATTGAGTGTACCTCAGATTTGTGACAAAACGTTTTCTGTGCATTTTGATGATAAGTCTTCCAAGAGTGAACAATTTGTACATTCTTGACATGAGCAAAGCAACCACAACTCACGGTCAAGTTACGTGTTTTTTGTCGAATGCTGCCGAGAAAGAATCTATTATGTGACATCGACGGATGGGGCATATTCACCTAAGGAAAATGAATAACTTGGTGAAAAATGGACTAGTTGAAGGCGTCAATGTTAAACACTTTCATTTGAATGATAAGTGTGTGAGTTGTAAAAAGGGAAAACAACACAAACATTCCCACAAACCCAAGAAAGTAAACTCTCTTAACATTCCACTTGAACGTCTTCAAATGGACTTATTTGGACCTGTGAAACGTAAGAGTATTAATGGAGATCTTTACTTTCTAGTGGTGACTGATGACTATTCAAGATTCTCGTGAGTGATGTGCAGGCAACACAAAAGTGAAATGTTCAACAATCTGAAAGTTTTGTTTACCCGGTTGGAAAACATTTATGGTTTGAAGATAAAGCGAATCAGGAGTGACAATGGGACAGAGTTCAAGAATTCGATAATGGATGCATTTTGTGAAGAGAAAGGAATTCATCATGAATATAGTGCACCATACACTCCTCAACAGAACGGTGTTGCAGAACGCAAGAACAAGACTCTAATTGAAGCGGCTAAGACAATGCTTACAGATTCCAATCTTCTAGTTATCTTCTGGAATGAGGTAATTCATGCAGCTTCTTACACTCTGAATCGTGTGTTGACAGTGAAGAAGTTTGGAAAACTTCTTATGAACTGCTTAACAGACGAAAGCCGAATTTGGAGTTTCTAGAGCCTTTCGGAGCACCATGCACGATGCTGAATCCTATAGAAAAGTTTGGAGCTAAAGCAGAAGAGGGATACTTTGTTGAATACGCGACGCCACTTAAACATGTGTTTAACAAAAGAACTCATCAAGTTGAAGAGTGGGCAAATGTGGATGTTCAACGTTACACTGAGAATGCTTAAGGAAATGGGCCCGATTGGATGTTTGACTACAAAGAACTCTTTGAGTCATTCAATCTAGAAAGCTTGGTTGAAGAGGCTATTTTACAACTACACTACGAGTGTGAGAACGCAGTGACTTCACCGTTCGTGCGTCCGATAACCGTAACTCCCTCTACAGCTTCTATTGATGCCAATACTCATGTGATAGAAGAAGAGATTTATCAAGAAGCTTCTACAATGTTTGATTCGTCTGAGTCGGAAGATGAGGATGAAGTTTTCAGTGAAGCTATCTTAGATCATGCTACAGTATCACCTCTAGTGAACCCAAATCCAGATATTCCATCTTCACCGAATACGGGTAATGATTTGGACACAGCAGAAAATGAGAATGTTCCAGCGGTGATTTTAATACCTGAACATCCGGAATCTCGGATTCATCGGATTCAACCGTTAGGACAAGTCATTGGAGATCCTAGTAGCAGTGTGATGACATGAGGACAACCAAGGCGTGCATCATCAACAGAGAACATTGGAGCCCTTGCCCTATATACTCATATTCAAAAGTCCAGTGATCAAATGATTGGTCTTTTGCTTGTTATGTTTCGCAAGTGGAGCCGCGGACATACAAGGATGCTTTACTAGACGAATCTTGGGTGGAAGCAATGTAGCAAGAACTTCAAAAATTTCCGAAACTCGGAGTCTGAACGTTGACTAACTTACCACCAGACAGGAAGAAGATTGGTACCAGATGGGTATTCAAATGCAAGAAGGATGATAGAGGGAATATTGTCAGGAACAAAGCTCGATTGCTGGTTTAAGGTTTTAGTTAACAAGAGGGAATTGACTATAATGAAGTCTATGCACCGGTTGCACGCATTGAAGCAATCCGAATGTTTCTTGCGTATGTATCTTACATGAAATTCAAGGTGTATCAGATGGATGTTAAAAGCGCTTTTCTCTACGGTGTGGTGAAAGAGGAAGTGTATGTCGACCAACCACCGAGTTTTGAGGATCCTATCCACCGGGATATGGTCTACAAGCTGAACAAAGCATTGTATGGCTTGCACCGAGCCCCGAGGCAGTGGTACGAGGATCTGAGCACATATCTTCTTTCTAAAGGATTCAAGAGAGGTTTAGTTGACTGTACCCTGTTCACGAAACGAACAGAGGGTGACTTGCTTCTTGTGAAAATTTATGTTGATGACATTATATTTGGTCCATTAATGAACTTTTGTGTAGGGAATTTGAAAACGTTATGCAGGAGAAGTTCGAGATGAACGCTATGGGAGAGATGCAGTTCTTTCTAGGATTGTAGGTGGATCAATTGCCATTGGGGATCTTCATCCACCAGACGAAATACGTTTCTGAAGTCTTGAGCCAAATCCAGATGGAGGATTCGAAACCAATTGATACTCCCATACAACCCAATCATGGGATTGGAGTTGACGCTAAGGGGGAGCTTACTGATTCCTTTACGTATCGTGTCGTTTTCGGATCTCTCATGTATTTAACTGCGTCCCGGCCGGATAGAATATTCACCACATATCTTTGTGTACGATTTCAGTCGAAGCAAAAACAAAGTCACGTAGTTGCATTTAAACGAATCCTTCGTTATCCAAAGGGTACTCCATCACGCGGGTTATGGTATCCTAAGGATGATAACTTTGACTTTATTGCCTTTAGTGATGCTGATTTTGAAGGTTGCGATATTGACACTAAATCCACAACGGCTGGATGTCAATTTCTAGGGAGCAGGCTACCAAAGAGCCGATTTGTTTACCAAAGCTTTTGATAAATCACGTTTTGAATTCTTATTAAGAGCTAACGGTATAACAGAAAATGAAGATTAAACTCCTCATCAGGTTATCAAAATTTTAAGTTGTTTTAGTTTTTCAAAAAATCAAAAATCCAAAAATATGTTTTTAATTTTAGGGGGAGCTTTTATTTTCAGAATAATTAAAAACATTGCAAATTTTGAAAAAGCCAGAAAAAATAGAAAATCCAAAATGATTTTCCTAGAGAAAAAGAGGAGATGATAGTACATCAGTGAGGATCTGACACATGCTAAAGATTTGTAATGTTTAAAAAAGGCGTGTGATGATTTTGAGTGATGTGCTGGTAGGATTCGTAGACTTATTATTGCGTGCCTTAGTGATACAAACATAACGAACTACTCGCTAGTGGCTGAACACCTCATGGGCATATGGTGTGGGAACGTAATTTCGTTTGATAGGGTTGCCAAAATCTGAGGTTTCTGGTCGTTATGTTAACTTTTATCCAGGGTATCTTGACTGGTCTTTTGTCGTATTGATTTATGGACCTAGATTCAGTCAAGATATTTGCAAAAAGAGCTTATATGCCAAAACCAAAAGTTACCGAATCGAGGAACTTCATGTATAACAATGATCAAAGATAATTTAATGCATCGTATCAAATCTATAATGAAAATCATAATTGATATCAGCCTCAACTGGGTACGTGTGCACATGTTACTTTGTAGCATTGATTTGCTGACCTGTATACCTCTGTGCTTCGTATCTTGTAAATAACGGATAACAATGGCATAATCACGCGTTACAACAGAGCTTTGTGCAAATTCCTTGATACGGGAGTATGTCGTGTGCGTGGGAACCATAAGCTTGTTAGTTTTTAATACACTTAATGAGTATCATTTTAAAGCACTACATAATGGTCTGCATGTGAGCTTATGTGGATCACAATATCAGCAATTGCCGAATCACATATTGTCTTAAATGATAATATGTTAAAGATCAAAGGTGTGACCAGACTTCTCATAAATGGATATGATCCTCTTACCAAAAATCGCAAAATGTTTACTGCTTTCAGTTTTTCATTTTCTTCATATATACAAAAACTCAAAAAGATTTTTGGTGTGTTTTAGCATAAATTTCAGAAAATCCAAAATTTACATTTCTGTGTTATTTTCGATAACTGATCTTGGATGATAGTCATTTTCTGAAGTTTGACGAACCAATATGAGTTTTGTATCATTTAAATGAGAAATTTTGAAAGTTTGAAGGTTTTCATGGTTTAAAATGACAAAACGGGATTCGAATTGGATATTTGGTAAAATTTCAAATTTCCAGTTTCTTATTCCACCTTTCGTTAGGTCGAATGAGTTTACTGATGGTTGATTCGAACCTTAGTCAGTGGTCGAATGGGAGTGTTTGTTTGAAAATTATTTCATTCGAACCATCTCATTTTCATTCGGACCTTTCAATTGGTCGAATGAACTTGATATTTTCTTATTCAAACCCCGCAAGGTCGAATGAGCCATCGCTATATATACACCTCTTCTCATTCGAACCCCACATAGAATTTTTTCAAAAATTTCAATCTTAAAGTCACCTTGTTGCTCCTGGATTATACACCTTATATTCTTGTTCTTTGGATCATTCTGATCATTTCTAGATCATTTTCATAGGTAACGGACATCAAATCAGTTCAGAATCGTTGTTTGAATGTCTCGAACCCTAGACCTTTAATTTGGGGCCTTTAACTGTTTTTAACTTGAATTTAACATAATTTAACCGTTATCGATGGTTTTAGGGGAGAAGATCACAAAATTCAGTGTTTAAACATATTCATGTTCATAATCGATTGTTTAAACATTAGAATTTAGGAAAAACCATCAATAATAGTTTAATTGATAAAATTGAAAGTTAATAAGTGTAAATCGATTGTTTTAGGATAGTATTGAATCAAAATGTGATGTTAAAACTGATTAAACAACAATTTGGTAATTTCAAATCAAAACAGATGGTCATTCGACCATTTCAAAGGGTCAAATGAACAGTTTTTAATATTCATTCGACATCATTCAAACTCATTCGAACCCTTGAAAGTTCGAATGAAGATGAATTTTGACCAATTTTCAAGTTTTGTCCGAACTAACGTATTTTCATGTTTGTTTGTTTTTATAGATTAAAATGGCCGAACAACCACAACCGGAGGAACAAGAGCAGGAACAACCAAAAGAGCTGAATTTCGATGCAAAATATAGATGTTGCGTCTATGTTGGACCAGTTGGGAAGTATGAAGAGTTTGAAGGGATTATCAACTTCCTAAAGAGATCTAGAGTCGTATATGCTATTGCACAACCGATGACGATTTACAAAGATCATCAAGTTGATTTCTGGGATAAAGCTGCAATAACATTTTGGGAGAATAAGACTTGTATTCAAAGCAGAATTCAAGGTCAAATAATGGTGTTGGTTAGTGAACAAGACATCAGAGAAGCATTACAGTTAGAAGATTCTCCTACTGATCCAATTGAATTGTCATGGACTGAACAATGCAATTGTTTCTTAAGGATGAAGTATAACGGTCCAATTACTGATTATTTACTACCCAAAGCCAAGTTGTGTCCTCAATACAAGTATTTACTACATGTGATAATTCATGTTTTTGGACCAGTAAGTGGTGGTTATGATGTGCTGAGGAAGACCTTATGTTCTTTGGTGGTTGCTCTTATACTAAACAAGCCATTCAATGTGTCTGGAATGATTTTCCATCAGATGATTGAAGTGTTACAAGGCTTGAAGGGTGATAAATTCTTGATGTACCATAGATTTCTGCAAATGGTGTTTGATAACAAGTATAAGGATTTGAAGAAAGATCCTTTACAGATAATCAATCAAGTTGATATGAATCAGACTACTTTGAACAAGATGAAGACATACAAGGGTCTAACTGATGAAGAAAAGCCACCTCACAAGCGTTTATTGGGACATTTAAGTTATGTTGCTTACAATGATCCGGACAATATAGGGTGAGGCATGCAGAAAGAAACTCTGATTCTGATAGTCCTTTATGTCCGGTTGACAAAACTGCAAAAAGGAAAAGACAGGTTATAAACAAAGGTGCTAAATCAGGAAAAAGGCAAAGGTAAACAAGTGATGACTGAGAAAGAAACCAAGTCAAAGAAAGTGACTAAAGTAAAAGGAACTCTAAAAACTATGTTAGTGGATGAGGATTCAGAAGAAATAGAAGAAGATGAAGAGTGGGATTCTCAAACAGAAACAGTGAACTATGCTAATCCCAAGGCTACTGAGATTAGTACTCCTGAAGCTCTTGAGAAGATATATGAGGAGCAGAGGAATAAGACAGTGACTGAAGCGAATGAGGAACTTATTCTAAACCTTGATGATGATGTACAAGGTTCTCCAGTTCTTGAAGCTAAAGTTGTGCGTGGAAGAAAGAAATCTATGTCTAAGAAAGAAGCTCTGAGAAAGAAAGAAATAGAGAGATTGACTTGTTAGTTCAGGGGAAGAAAGTTCCAGAAGCAACAAGTTCTAAAGTAACATCACCAGCAACATCTCCAATAATCAAGAAAACGAAAGTAGCTGAAAAAGTTGTTACCACAGATCCTGCATCACAGCTGAATCCTGAAAACATTTCTGTTACTTTGAAGAATGTTTAGAAGGAATTACAGAAGAAGACTGATAAACCAAGAGCTGAATCAAGTTCTACTCCAAGAGTTACAGTTTTAGATGATGTAATGGAAGCTGTTAAGAGACAGATTGCTAATGTCATGAAAGCATTCAATCAGCAACAATCTGAGATTAGGCAGATGAAAGAGAATGATTCTGATATGTTAAATATTGTATTATCTTCCAAAGATCGTCAAGATAAGATGAAAGAGAATATTAAAGCACTTGAAAGTGAGAATATGATGCTAAAGACAATTGGAAGAAGAAACAGAAACAAAATCAAGATGATTGAAGAAGAGAATAAGGAGATGACGAAGTTAATTGATAAATTGTACTCTGAAGCATCACAGTTGAAAGGAACAGAGGAGGAAGAGGATAAAGATGAAGAAGAACAGGTAGATTATGAAAGTTCTGACGAAGGTAGTGAAGATGATGATAATGCAGGAGGTAAAGATGCTAACAAAGACAAAGAATCAAGTTCAAAAGATTCTGATGATGATGCAAACCAGTTTAGTTTCAAGAATAGGGAATCTGATAAAGGCAGCAAAGGCGAATCTAGTTCTAAGAAGAAATCGGGAGAAATTGTTGATGAAGATAAAAGCATATTCTGGACTGAGAAGATTTGGGCCTTATCTGAAGATGATAAAAGTTTGTATAAGCAGATGTTAGAAAGAAATGTTTGGACTATTGAATTGACTGGAAGATTCCCAAAGATATTTGAAGGTGATGATATGAAGTATTTGATTGATTATCAAGATCCTGATCTAGAAGATGGGGAATTATCTGTAGCAATGACAAATGAAGTACTTGAAGGTCTTGCTAAGCAGATTGAGAAGTCACTAAAAGAGAGTATGAAAGAAAAAGTGATTCCTATTGTTCCAGTTAAAGAAGTAGGAAAACATTCTGATGACCAAGATGCTCCATTCTTTGAAGAAGTTGAGATTGAAGATATTTCTCATGAAGAGTATCCGGAGTATTATCCAAAGAAGAAGAATGTTGTGATTCCTGAGAAACGAACAAACAATGAATGAAGCTGAAAAGTTGGCTAACTTGAAAGGAAAGAAAATAATTGATGAAGTGTTTGGAAAGGAAGCTGAAAAGAAACAATCTTTCAAACAATCTGATGAATTGAACGAATTGTTAAAGAAGTTGAAAGAAAAAGAACCTTAGAGACCTATTGTAGAAGTACAAGATGCTTTCTACAAATATTACAATGATGTCTTCAAAGGAAGAGCATTGGGATGGAAGTACTTTCCACAGCTGAAGTGTATTGGAACGAAGTGAGAGAAGGGAATTCTGTATTTCTACGGATTCTGTGATATCAAAACATTACCGTACTGGGCAAGCGTGGAGATTAATTGTTCAGCTGAAGATATCAACACATTGTATTTCAATCCGATTCATTTCGAAGTTGAAAATTTAGAGCAAGCGTGGAGATTCTACAAAGTCGTGTGTTTTTACTTTGCTTAGGATGTTAATGCTGGATGTCACTACAACAAATTTCTCGGAAAGTTTGTGAAGGTTAAAGAAGTTTCAAAGGAAAGTTCGCTCAAGAAGAAAGCCGAACCAGAAATGAGCGCAAAACACAGAAAATCGTTGTAAGATCGAGTTGATTAACAAGACGTTGGAGTATCAAGAACAACAACCAAAGCAATAACCAAGGAGGAGTTTGTTGATGCATAAGTGTGGCTATCGCTTTGGATTATACAAGAAACGACGTTTATATTGACGATTGGAAGATTTTGAAGGTCATGCGACCTATCGAGGGGTCGAATGAAGATTGAAGAACGTCGAATGAGGTTTTTAGTGCATTATTATGTTGATTCGAGCTTAGTAAGGGTCGAATGGACTCGTTTTGTTTTGTTTTGCAGGTTAGAACGTCTGGTCATTTGTGTGTGTGAAGTGTGTGTTTTCTAGAGAGTGTCTAGAAGGTTCTGAATTAGGTTGTCATTGTAATCTAAGTCTTTATTTGATTAATATCAATTGGTTATCAATGGAAATGATTATTAAAATGGATTTCTTTGTAATCTGGTTTGTTGATTATCATTTTGCATGTGATCTAGGGTTTCCACACCTAGATTACTCTACTTGTGTGATAAACTAGTTGATTTCTTACAATCCGATCCTTTACACTTCCTCATTGCACTTTGCAAGTGTTCAAACCATAAAAATAGGCAAGAAAGTAGGTTCGAAAACTAAAGGTCATTGAAACAACATTAACTCCCGATTTCTCTAGCGACATGGGGAAAACAAGATGATGGTGGCATGTAACTTAAAATATATTAGAGGCGACTCAAGCTTCTTCTTCCTGCTTTGTATCTTGATGATGGGATTGTTATTTGAGACTCTAAGTAGGTGGCTAGAGTGTTGGACATTATACCGATGACGGGTCCAAAATTAGGTCTTGAACTGAATATTAAGAAAACTGAGTTATTTTGGCCTCCATACGATGGTAACAAGTTTCATGAGGGTTTATTCCCGGTAGATATTGGGAGGACGTTATTCGGGGTAAAAATTATTTGGAGGAATGTTAGCAGAGACGCGTTTTTTATTAGTAGCTTGGCAAAGAAGAGAGACGCTAATGCTGTTGATTTGATACGTCTCCTTCCAAAACTAGGCGTCCTAGAGTGTGAGCAACTCTTGCTTCGATATGTAGGGGTAGCATTGCCAAAGTTTTCTTTTGCTTGAGGACATGCTAACCCGTACACATGGATGAGGCAACAATATTCTTTGGGTAGGGATTACGTGAATGATTGATGACATGGTTGTTTGTGGAGGCCCTTTCTTTGGAGATTTCCAATGGCGGCTTGCTTCCTTACCTATTAGCTTTGGCGGCTTAGGTTTGTATTGGGTTATAGAGGCTTCTTCCTATACCTTTGTGGCCTCAACGTCCCAATCATGAGTGCTACGAGTTCACATCTTATGAGACAATTGCATGGGTGGTATGGATTCTGATTATGTTTGTGCTTTGGCTTGTCTCCATGATACGACTATATGCTTTGACATCAATGGTTTCTCTAATAAGGACACCCCTAAAGCCTTGCATGCATTTAAAATGAGTGTTAGATGGAAAGCCATTTTTAAGTGTTAAAGATTTCCTTATCGTGATCCCTATAGATGGCTTAGGGAAACATATGTCGTTGGTGGAGCATTCAGTATATGTAGAGAGCTCCCTGGGTTCAAGTACCTACATAATTTGGTTCTCGGCGTTCTTTTGACATATTCAGGCAAGCTAGCTAGTGAGTTTTTTAACTGATCCATTTGAAGAAAGATAATACTTATATCAACTGGCATTTTAGTTTTTGGATGGATAGGAGGGAAACACGCATTTGTGGATTTAACAGGGGTTTCCCCTCTTGTGGGCTTTGGGAGTAGTGCTTTCATGATGGACCGAGCTGTTTTATAAGTTGTTTCAGGCAAAGTGACCAAACACGAGAAAGTATGTCTTGACAATCAACATGTGTTTATACCATTTTCTTTAGATGCTTTTGGTCCCTTGCGCCAGATGCTGTGGAGTTACTTAGCCGAGTCCAACGAGTCATGCGTAGTTATGTTATAACTCCAAATATCTATTAACATAGTATTTAAAGAGCTTAATTTTGTTATTAAAAAAGGTTAGCGGCCCAGCTTATTGCCCGTTTACCTTATGTTTCAAAATGTAATTTCTCTATGTTCTTTTATAAAATGAAATCGGATCCCATGTGAAGAAAAAAAATTAAAAGGTTAACTAAAAGTTCACTATAAGAAGACTACTAAAAATACATACTATAACGTCAAAACAAAAACTTAATATTCCTTTTTATATCATTGTTAACCCTAAACTTTTCAACTTCTCAGAAACATTTATATTTTAAAAGGTTAACTTAAAGTTTAATATAAAAAGACTACTAAAGGCGGTGATTAAATGCCTAAAAGGTCCTCATGCTCAGGATTTTTTGACCGTTATCCCGATTGAGGGTTTGGGTCAATGCATGTCTGCAGTGGAGTACAGGGCTATACTCAAGTACCGGTTGATGATCCCTATGTATCCAGAAGATGAAACATGCCCCATCTGCCGTAAAGCTTGCATGGATAAATATGGGGAGCACGCAATTCATTGCAAAGAGCTCCCTGGGTTCAAATACCGGCATGACTGGGTGAGGGACGTTTTGTGGGACATCTTGAGAAGAGCTGGGATTTCTGCCAAAAAGGAGGCCCCTGTAAATTTTCTCACCGACCCTGCGGAAGGGAGATCCACCCTGCGACTAGCAGATCTGCTTGTCTTTGGTTGGGAGAGGGGGAAACATGCTTGCGTAGACCTCACAGGGGTATCTCCTTTGGTTGGGTTAAGGGAAACAGGGTTTGTAGCTGGGCAAGCATCGAGAAAGGCGGAATCGAAGAAAGTAGATAAGCATGCTAAAGCTTGTGCAGAGAACCAACATGTCTTTATCCCTTTGGCCTTTGATACCTTTGGCTCCCTAGCACCAGAAGCTATTCATTTCTTGACTAGGGTGCAACGTGTCGTCCAAAGTAATAGTTCATCTCCAGGGGGGCAAGGATTTGTCTTTAGTAGACTAGGGTTCGCAATTCAGAAAGGGGTGGCGGCGCAGCTTGTTGCCCGTCTACCTTCTATTGTGATGTAAATTTCGTATTTTGTTTTGTTTTAATGAATTAAATGAATTTGACTTTATTTAAAAAAAAAATTTATATTTTAAAAGTTTAATTGAAAGTTTAATATTAAAATACTAATAAAAATATAGACTATAACATCAAAACAAAAACTTAGTATTCCTTTTTATATCATTATTAACCCTAAACTTTTCAACTTCTCGGACACATATTTTATCACACTACGGACAATAGGGTTTATGCTTTCGGTTGGAATAAAAAAATAAAAAATTAATTGAATAAGTAAATAAAACAAATCATTGGTTGTTTTAGCGTAGCTTCTAAAAGCTATGGTTGACAAGTATTTGTTTTAGAATGTCAAGTTATATGAATATGGTATTACCTTGTGGCGACAAAATGTTCAATAGATCGATATTTATGGCATCTAATGGAAGTTGACTATTTCGTTCTTATTTTCTAGAAAGCATGTGACACAACATGTCATTTATGTTCTAGAGTTTCTATTATGTGTATAACTTCTTTCTTTCACATTTTCAGTTAGTCAATTACGACTACAAAATCTTATATTCTCGGAGGATGATTTAAGAAAAATTTTAATCTAAGAAGAGAAAGAATAAGGGTCTGTTTGGTATGGGGTAATGGAATGGATGAGGGAATGGAATGGAGAAGGTAATGGAATGGACAAGGGAATGAAATGGATGATTACCATTCCATGGTCTTGTTTGGTTACACGTAAGAATGGAATGAATCATTACTTTGTATTGTTTGGTATGAAGTAAAAGACAAAGGAATAAAATCGGCGGTGGTGAGTGGTGGCGATGGTTGCTGGCAGCGGGTGCCGGCGACGGTGGTTGGTGGTGGTAGAGGTAGTGGTGGTCGGTGGGTGGCGGCGGTCGGTGGTGGCGGAAGCGCCGACGACGATGCTGATGGTGGTAGTTGTCAGTGGCAACAACAACGATGGTTGGTGGTGGTTGTCGGTGGTTGTGGGTGGAAACGTCTGGTGGTGATAGTAGCATGACGGTGGTGGTGGTGGTCGGTGGCGGCGGGTAGCAACAGAGAGTGGCGGCGACAGTGAGTGGTGGCGGCGGCAGGTGGTGGTGGCGGTGGCGTTCGGTTCTTGGTGGTAGGTGGTGGAGGTGGCAGTTGGTGGTGGGTGGCAATGGTTGACGGTGGTGGTCGGTGATGGCGGTGGTCGGTGACGGAGAGTGGCGGCGGTGGTCGGTGGGTGGCGACGGCGGTGGTCGGTGGTGGTGGTGTTGGCGGTCGCGACGATGGATGGTAGTGGTAGAGGTGGGTGGTGGTGGTGGTCAGTGGTGATGAAGGGTGACAGAAGGAATGGAATGGAAAAAAAACAGGGGGATTGGATGGAATGAATATGGGGATTTTTAGAGGGAATGGAATGGAGGAGGTAATGGATGATTCCATTACCTTGACCAACCAAACACCTTTTTTTTCATTCCATCGTAATGCTCCATTCCATTCCGCCTCTCATTCCTGCGTACCAAACGCTACCTAAGGGGTTGTTTGGTATGCCTCTTAATGAGGCTATGAACCATTCAATCATTCAACGTATTTGTTTCAGCTTTTGAATGAAATGGTTAATGCTGAACCATTAAGACTTGGGATGATGTTGAACCATTAAGCACTAAACTATGTTGAACCTTAATGAGTCTCGCATACCAATATGGGACAAGGAAACTAACCATTAAGAGGTTCAACTTAATAATTCAACACTTTATCAACCAAACAACACCTAAATGATATAACGAAAAAACATTAAATACTTTAACTTTTCTCACACAACTTATTCTCTCTTTAATTAGTTAGTGATTAAAATTTTATTCTACACATATCGAAATTCATCCTATATATCGAAATTATCATATGTTTATCGTACACATATCAAGATTATGATACGTTTATCTTATACATATAAAATTCATCATTAATTTTTCCTACACATGTTGAATATTTCCTTCACTTTAAATTAGATTTGCTGTTAAAGAATATATATTTTGAAAATAAATTAAGAGTTTTATTTATTTAACTAGTTTATTGGAGTTACAAATAAATTGTACACACACACACATATATATATATATAAAGAGAGAGAGGGAGAGAGAGAGAGAAAGGTTCTTGTATGAATGGGTCATATCCTATAAATAGTCCCTAACGTGAGAAATGAAAGAGACAATTTTTTTAATTCTTTTTTTTGAATTTTTTTTCAATCTTGTTAAACATGTATTTTAATACTAAAATCTAAAAACAATTAATGTAAAGTAACTACGTAATTACTCTAATGACGTAATTATGCAAAAAAGTTATTTTTTTATATTATTCATCTAGAAAGCATGTTTAAGCAAATGGAAAAAAATTAAAAAAAAAATCCCCCATTCACTTCTCATGTTTAGTAGGTTAAGCCTATTTGTATTTGATCTTTACTATATATATATATATATATATATATATATATATATATAGGGTAGAGTTCCTGTAGGAAAATTGGTTTGTGTGAGAAGTGTAGGAAGGATTAAAAATTGATATTTATGCATCATTTTTTTGGATGTATTCATGATGTTTTGGATTGTTTTGCTTATAAAAACAACAAACATAACAGTTAATAACCGAAAACAATGTATTTTATGCTTAAAACTTAAAACACTATGTCAAGAACATTTAAGAAGAGTGTTTTAAGTAATTATTAGGGTGTTTTATCTGTAATTTAAATTTAATGACTATAATACATTGGATTGTGTTTTAAATTATTATATATTGTTGTGTTAAGTGTTTTTCAAGCCAAAACAACCCAAAACATTATTCCAAAATCAAAAACATGATGGCTACATGTCAATTCTTAATCCTTCTCACACTTCTCACACAAACCAATTTTCCTACAGGATCCTCTACCTATATATATATATATATATATATATATATATATATATATATATATAGGGGAAGTATTGGGAGAAAACCCTTGATTTTGAGAAAACTTTGGCAAACCCAATGAGAGGCTAAGAATTCTCCACGTTTACTACTTCCAAGACTTCTCCTTTAGGAGCCAAAGGGCAATATGGTATTTTTCACCCTTGAATTGACCCTTGTACAACAACTTGCATCTCCTTTGTCTGACATCTTGAGAAATTATTATATTCTATATCTATCTCTCTCTCCCCTATTTTTTCAAACAAACAATCTAGTTTCCTATCTCCATTCCCTCTCTCTTATCCCCCTCTCTATAAAAAAACATCATCTTCCCACTACAACAAAAATAGGTTTTTAGTACGCACAAAAGTGTCCTAAAATGTTATTTTATGGGACCTTTTATTTAATAGGACCAACAGTAAAAGCGTTTCATGTAAAGGGGTCGTAATAAGGCCTGAAACTTAAAAAGCGTCCTAATATCTCAAATAAGATTATGAAACCAATTTTATGGTCGCATAATATGTCTATGAACAACCTAAAATACTCCTAATAAAAACATATTAGGACACTTTTACAATGTTTTAACATGTAATTACCTACTTTTAATCTTTTAATACACATACAAGCGTCCTTAAAAATTAATTTATAGGACCCTTATGATGTAACATTATAGATACTTTAGTACCAAGAAAATGGTCCTAATATCCCAAATAAGATTATGAAACCAATTTTATGGTCGCATAATGTCTATGAACAACCCATTTAGCGTCCTAAGAACAGCATATTCAGACACTTTCACAACACTTTTTAAACATCCACACACAATTTTACGATATGGTTATGGACATTCAAATAATGGTTTCTATTGTATAATAAAAAGGCCATCAACATATAAAATCCTAATAATTATTGTGTATATAACATTAACTAATGAAAGAAATAAAACTTTATTATGTTTCAAATACGCATATTCATAACAAAAACAATCTCTTGTTTCATTTAACATAGAAATTATAAGCAATGAAAAAAACAAGCAGCATAGAATCATGAGTCATCATGCGTCCTCAATCCTCACGGACTACCTACAAATAAACCATTCATATATAAGCATTAAATTCGAGATTATTAAAATTATTCGTACCACAAGTTTAACAAATAACCCGTCCATACTACCTACAAATGACCCATCCATGTATAACTAAGTTCCATATTATTAAAATTATTCATAACCAAAGTTTAACAAATACATACCGAGGTGAAAGGACAAAGCCATGCAACAGAATCTTGAATTGTGGAAAATAACCAATATGGCCTCACCAACTTTTTATCTATTTTTGTTGGAACTTGAACGTTTACCTCACACCATTCTGGTCCAATCTCTGTACCACCAACTAGATCATTTTGGTTCAATCTCTACCCATCTTGCTACATTCTCGGTTGAGTTTAGAATGCTTTTGAGGAATACCTCATCTTCGATCTAGATTTTAGTTTTCAACAAAAATTTATCAAACTCTAGTCACAATAATGCAAGTAACATTTCACAAAAAAATAATAAAGTTTTACATTAGCATGCTAAGATTTTTACAGAAAAAACTAATATGAAAAAAAAACATCAATAGACATTGTGGTTTTAGCTTGTTCACGTCCTTTAGTGCTCCAAGGTAACTGACTATCTTATGTCGTATATGACTATATGCTATAATGTAATTGGTTAAGGTTGCATGTCACAATTTACAAACTCAATGTCAATGATTAAAACCTAGATGATCCATTCAACATAATAAAGAGAATACGTGTCCATGTTGGTTCATTTATTAAAAAGTTGAAAAACAAAACATTAAAATTTGTTTATGCGCTAAATAAAGAAACGTAAACAAATTTCTCACTGTACAGTTACACGAGCGGTACACTGAACGAACGATTCACTACGCTATGTTCCCGAGTTAACTTAACGAGGGAAATGAAAGGAAACAAAAATTTGATTGTGTTCCCGAGTTTCATTTAAGGAGGGAAAAGAAAGGAAAACAAAACATAGTGTGTTCCCGAGTTTCATTTAAGGAGGGAAAAGAAAGGAAATGGAAGGAAAACTAAGCAAAGTCTTTAAAAGTTTAGTTTTCCTTCCGATTTGGAAGGAAACTAAAGGAAAGGATATTCATCCTTTCTTTTCCTTTCCTTTCCTTTCCTTTCCTTCGATTCTTTTCCTTTCCTTTCCGGGTAAACTCGGGAACACAGCGTTAAATGTTTGATTTGTTTAAAAGCTTATCAATAATAGAACTATAAACGTAACATCTTAATAGTTTCTCAATAACTAAAAGTAAAAAAGAAATATACAGCTTACTTGTTTCAGGCATTTGATTATTCACTTGTAATTTATCGCTTGTATGTCGCAGCAAATGAACTTTTTCCTAGTTTATGAAACACAAAAACACAATAACTGGTTCAATAGCAAATAAAACACAGTCTGGATGATCATGAAACGGGAAAAGATGCACCGAAAAGTTGGGATAATTTCCAGAAGAGTGGATGGAATGATCAACTGACTGCCATGCATGATATGCCAAAAAAAAAAAATCCCTTTTCTTATGCCAAATCGTTCCATAAAATCTTCTACCCAAACAAAGTTAAACCCATACTTAAACTTTGAATCATAATTAATATGGAATTAACTAAACAAATGATTAAATAGACTTACTCTAATGTGAGGGTTCATGAGTCCCCAGACACATATGGTCGCCTCTGGCTCCTTGTTGCGAATTGAATATTTGATTTTGCAATGATCAGCTTCATAGGGAGGGAAGGCGGAAGTAGGGTAAGCAAAAATTAACCAAAAATTAGATCGAAAAATAGCTGAAACCAAGACTAATATACAACGTAGGGTCGGACCTTGGTTCCTATCTATTTGCATTCTTGGGTTCAGGTTGGTCCTTGGGACAAGACCAAGTAAACTGAAAAAACCAATGATCAACCCAATTACAAATAACATATTGCAATAAAATACAGTTTATTCAGTTACGTTGTCAATAATTACTGCCCAATGAAAACTGCCTTCTTGCCTATGATGCATCCGTATAAGTAGGCTCAACTTCATATTGACCGACCTTAAAAAAGACGGCTGCAACAACATTAGATATAACAAAGGAATAGGATTAAAATGATTCACTCGCATATACCTGCTTCTACATTGTTATCGATCACAAGGCTTTGCTACAATCATTACAATACTTCATGTACATCCTAAATTTTAATTGATCCCCACGTTTTTGCTTCGATTAATACACGAGGTTTAATCACTCTGTTTTATCACTTATATGAAGAATGTTTAATTACTCCGGCTTTACCTGCTTCTTATTGATTAATAAACCAGTATAGTCATGAACACAAAAACAACTTAATAAAAAAAAAAAAACAATTTTTGGGTAGTCAACAAGATACTGATACTAGCAGAATTGTTCTTTGCTAAACAAACTTTTTGGATATTTTTAAGTCATCAGCTTTTATCATAGTTATTTATACATAATTATTTTAAATAATCGTATTCACTCTACAAATAATATTCTTTATAAACAAGGGCATAGCTTATCAATTCTAGTCATACTTAAATGCACCAAAAATTGATTTTTGCGTATGATTAGAATTGAGCACTCAAATGAACATGACCAGAAGTTGCTTTTTATATTCAATAACCATGTAGCAATTACATCAACTTCAACTCAATTCACAACATCAAAATGAATGGAAACAACATTTTATCTTAGGTGTTGATTCCTGGGCATCTAAAATCACAAGTTTTTATTGAAATAATCATGCAATTCTTAGTTAGGCATATGATCGAGCAACTTTTATGCATACGTATGATAAAACACAGAAAGATCCAATTGTGTTCAATTCACCCCAAATAAAGTTTTAAACTTATGTTCTTGAAGTTAACCATCCATGGTATAGTAAAAACCTTGCAAAGTATAATTGTATAGAAATTACTTACAAAAACTGAAGAACCTACACACGAATATGGAGAGGAAAATACCAGATTATAGTTTACAATTGTTGGATTTGTGGGTGTGGACTATAGAGAAATGGGCAGACTAGGGTTAGAGCTATGGAGGGAGGGAAGTTAATATGGGTTTTTGGGGGAAATGAAATTTTCACGAATTCAAAATATTTGCGGTGAGCGGGAGTTAATTTTTGTAGGGATGGTAAAATGAATGAGAACTGAGAAAATATAAAAAGCTTTTCTATTAATATTGTAAAAAGTAAAATTAAATATACATGAAACTTCCGTTTTTTTTCCTTTCATTAATTAACTAGTTTATCACTTGGGAGCGTCCCGAAATAGACAAATCTAATATGAAGTAATAAAATATGTGTACTATAAAAGGAATGTGTCCTTTTTTATATATTTTTTTTTTTGTAAAAGATCAACATTCGTCTCTGTACAACTGTCACTTTCTTAATACACTCTAAAGTTGCGATGTAAACCCAGAAAAAAAAATGGTATCAAAGGATATGTCATCATTGATGATGGTAGGTGATTTTGATGTTTAAAGTGACCATATATTAATGATTGACATACTTGTTCAATTTTCACTTAATAAAACAATCAATAGGTAAGTCATGAAGATCCATTTTAAAGATAAATAAATATAATCTAACTCTTATCAACTAAAAAGATTGTAGGATAGTAACTTTTCATGTATTTATATTATTTTCTCTACTCATATATAATTAAAGTATCTATTTCATTAATCACCACATAAAAAAAAGTCTGGTTTTTTTTCTTTTCTTTTTTTGTATAGCGAATAAGCATCTTATGAAACTGATGTTATTGACTCAAATATCAAATGTTCTATTACGGTGTATTATAATAACACCACTATAATTAGGCGTCCTATAAAGGTTAAAGTTATAAGACTCAAGTGTTAAGTGTCTTATTAAGTTATATTATAATAAAACTCTAGCGAATAAGCGCCCTATGAAACTGATATTTTATGACTCAAATATCATGCGTCCTATTACGGTGTATTATAAAAACACCACAATGATTAAGCGTCCTATAAAGGTTAAAGGTATAAGACCCATGTGTCAAGTGTTCTATTAAGCTATGTCCTAATATGAGTTCGACTAGAAAGAGTCCTATAACATAGAACATTTATGATTTAACTAGAAAGTGTCGTATTAAGTCATGTTATAATAGGACCCTGGTGATCAAGTGTCCTATTACATTACCACATAATGGGACACCTACAACTAAATGTCTTATAAATTACTTTATTAGGATCCACATTTTAAGTGTCTTATTAAGTTATATGATAATAGGACCCCAAAGAATCATTCATCCTATAAAATAGCTTTTTAGGACACTAGTTTAGCAGCGTATAGTATAAAAAGACCCCAAAAGTTCATTCGTCCTATTAGATAGTTATTAGGACACTATTTCACAAGCGTCCCACATAAAAGGTCCTTAAAAGCCATTTTTGTTGTAGTGTCCTTAATCCGATGAAGATAAAGACTGTGAATATCATCCTTCTTAAACATCGTATCTCTCTCAATCACCTGGTTGTTTGTATTAGTGATGGACTTGAGAGGCAGTGGTGGTGAGGACCGGTGGCCGGTGGTTGAATAGGAAAACTGGTGATGGTAAAGTATAGAAGGGGTAGAAGAAACAAGTTAGTTGCTAATTTTGACGAGAAGAAGTCTCTAATTGTCGTTGTACGGTGCCGAAAGTCTGATGTAGTCAGAGGATTGAGGTTGCTGATCTGAATGTTAGTGATGAGAGTAGCACCATCAGAACCCACATCCATGGTAACATTTATTTTCTAGATGGTAAAGGTTTATGTTTTTCTCTTACCTTATGTGTTTATTTTAACTAATATTATCTAAACAGCACAACTCAAGATCAAACATAAACATCTTGTTTATTGACATAAGTTGCCATCTTCTAGAAATGTAGAATAATGCTTCCAAAGTATAAAACATTTCTTCCTATCTTTTTAATTATTTAATCATTAAAGTATTTATATCCTTCTTTATTTTGTTTTTTTAACATATTTGGTTAATATAAATTCTTTGGGTTTTTCTACATGGTTTCAGTAAACCATTGGGGGTGGTTTTTTGGTGGACATAGATTTTCAAGAAACTATTTAATGGTTTAGTTTATTTTGGATTTTTCGTGTTTTTTTATGTGGGTTATGCATTTTG
This sequence comes from Ambrosia artemisiifolia, assembly GCA_032199755.1. NCBI lineage: Eukaryota > Viridiplantae > Streptophyta > Magnoliopsida > Asterales > Asteraceae > Ambrosia > Ambrosia artemisiifolia. The sequence goes on from CM063512.1 coordinate 38,514,145, forward strand.
AATCCAGATAGATAACATATGCTAACAAAAGGTGGATAACATACACGTGGGCTTACACATTAATTAACCTTTTTATTTTAGGGTTATCGCAATCTTTACGTAACTAGGTTATGGTGTTAAGTAAGTAGGTTTATGGTGTACCTTGTACCTTTTATTTTACTACATAGTATCGTTAACATATGCTAAAAAAATTGTCACACAGGTTAAATATGATCCAGCGGACCATACAGCAGAGTGTTCGTGAAGGGCCTTCACACGCATTGGTTACTTATGTCGTCATGTCTTTTTGTGTTTACATGGTTAACAAGGTTGATCAAATCCCACCCAAATATATTGCTCAACGGTGGTTACGTGATGTTCTAACAAAGAAGGTTTTTTCAATATCCAGCCGTTATGGTGTTGACACTCACCCCGAATCCATACTCAGGAATGAAATCCTAGAACTTGAGAATAAATGTGTTGATGGTTTTTAAATGTGTTACTAGGGAGCACTGACGAAGCTGGGTATGATTCTGCAGCAGTTATTGAGTCTGATTGTAGTGAGGAGGATTTTCAAAGTGTTCATTGATGGTATTGTTATGTTATTCGTTTTTCGGTTATTAATAGAACAAAAATTTGTTTATTATTTGTGGATGCGTACGTTAAGACTTAGGTTTACATATTAATAAACCTTGAAACTTGCATTCTTATTTCAAGCATAAAAGTGGCATGGTGGGAGGTGGGCTTGTTGTCATGATTTGGGTGTAATATTTGGTGGGTGAATTGGGTTTTGGATATTTGCGATTATTTGTTTTTTTATGTGGGTTATGCATTTTGAATCAAGATAGGTAACATATGTTAATAAAAGGTGGATAACACATACACACTCATTAGGGACTGGGTCAATACAGTTTATTTTCTTAAATTTACCTGCGCCAAGGGAAGCATGTGACATGTGCCGAGATCTCCATCTGTGGCAGTTCCTCGCTTTGAGATGAGCACTGATGCTAACTTTGGAAGTCCTTAAATGCGTTAGTAACCTGTGTCATCTTGGTGTTATTCTGGCTTTTATGACCTTTACTGTACCCTATGTAATGCTGTTGTGGTTGTGTCCTCATTGTGTATCTTATTTTTTTTTTCACAATATATAACATGTGTTATGTTTTCAGTTGTTACTGTGTTGTTTTGTAAATGCTAACATGTGTTATTTGATCTGATCAACAAGCCTATTAGCATAGTAAAATTAAAATGATAATATATACCTACCCAGAATTATGTGTTTAATGCTGTTGTGGTTGTGTCCTCATTGTGTATCAACAAGCCTATTATCATAGTAAAATAAAAAAAAATATACCTACCTAGAACACTGAAATATCATTAGGCATAAAAAAGCTTCAAAAAGTGACCTAATAAAGTTCATATCTTTTTTTTTGTGATACATTCTGAAAATGGAATGTTAACCCAGCAAAACAAGTAGTGTAACATGTGTTAACTGGGCATAAATGTTTAACACATGTTACCATTTGCATAATGTGTTGTGGTTCTAGTCTTTTTCATATGTTAGCGATGTATTAAGAATTGTTGGTCGACAAAAAATATCATTGACTTTACGAAGGGGAAAACAAATTCACAAAGCGAAAAACCTAACTTTTTATGTGAGAATGACAATATAACATGTGTTAAGTTTACCTTTTTTTCAGTTTTTTGATAACTTTTTAAGTTTTTTTACTTTTGAATAGATTCAAATTTGGAGATCCATGTACCTTGTTTTTGTTACCACATATACACATTAGTAGGTTTCTAAAAGACATGAATACGAAGATCCATGTAACTTAAATTTCTAGTTCGTGTATCCGACAAAAGACATATAAACGTTAGTAGGTTTCTAAAAGATATACATATAGTTGTTAGCTAACTAAAACATGAGATCCTTATCAAACCAAACTTGTCCCACTTATCGGAAATGACATTTTCCCAAGCTACCAACACATGTTACCAAAACATACACATGTCATAATGCATATGTTAGCAAACACACATGTCACAATGCATATGTTAGTAAAGGGGCAAGAGGGTGTAGTCTTAATGCTTCTTTTATCACCATTTCCAAGTATGTCATATTTGTGATATCCAATACAAGTCACAGTACATATGTTAACATGTTGGGAAAAGACATGCATATGTTACCAAATCATACACAAGACAAGATACATATGTTAACAGTGTACTATATGTTAATAGTGTACTAATACATACGTCACCTAACTTTTTATGTGAGAATGACAAAATAACATGTGTTAAGTTTCCCCTTTTTTTCAGTTTTTCGATAACTTTTTAAGTTTTTTACTTTTGAATAGATTCAGATTTGGAGATCCATGTACATTGTTTTTGTTACCACATACATACGTTAGTAGGTTTATAAAAGACATGCATAAGAAGATCCATGTAACTTAATTTTTTAGGTCGTGTATCCGAAAAAAGACTAATATATGTTAGTAGGTTTCTAAAAGACATACATATGGTTGTTAGGTAACTAAAACATGAGATCCTTATCAAACCAAACTTGTCCCACTTATTGGAATGACATTTTCCCAAGCTACCAACACATGTTACCAAAACATACACATGTCATAATGCATATGTTAGCAAACACACAGGTCACAATGCATATGTTAGTAAAGGGGCAATAGGGTGTAGTCTTGATGTTTCTTTTATCACCATTTCCAAGTATGTCATATTTGTGATATCCAATACAATTCACAGTACCTATGTTAACATGCTGGGAAAAGACATGCATATGTTGCCAAATCATACACAAGACAAGATACATATGGTAACAGTGTACTATATATTAATAGTGTATTAATACATATGTCACCTCCCATAAGTTTGATCAGCAGCCATACATATAATGTAACCATTTGTTATATGTTAAAAAGACAAGGTCATATTTCTTAAAATCAGTGTTCTTTTGATACACAGGCAGGGTGGCTCTCATGTTACTAACGAACTTGCTTATCCTCTTCTCACAATCTTTATCGTAGAGCATCCATGGGAACTGGGTTGCCATTAAGAACATTTTTAGTAAACCAGATGTGATATTTTGGAACCTAGTTACAATTGGTAAATCATTTCTACTTACCACTGCTTTTATCATGTAGAAGAGGCATAAATACGCTTCTTCTGATTTGAATGTCTCTTCATAGTTTAAAACCTCAGCCCAACAACCGATTACACCACCCAACACGTGCATATGCGGCGTTAACAAAAGCTCACTACATTTGTGGGTAGACATCATTAACATAAGTTAAGAATTTTGTTAGACGTCATTAACATTGTATAGCTTAAATGTTATCAACAAAACAACCAAGATAATGACTTACTTAGTAACACAAGTAACAAACCTATACACTTGCCTCCCCAGCCCTATCTTTCTATAAAACAAATAACAAACCTGCAAATTAACACAGGTTCGCAAAATTATTAAAACATGTTTATCAGTAAATGTTAACACATGATAAATCAAACACAATGTACAACAAAATTATTAACACATGTTTATTAGCAAAGTTATTAACACATGATAAATCAAACACAATGTACAACATTTTAAGATACTAGACAACAATAGTTTCATTACTCTCCTATTTTATTGCTATACATCATTTTCCAGCTTTATCACTTGCGCAACTTCAATCTCATTACACCAAATGCCAATACACCAAGTAAAAAAGCAAAAAAAAAAAACCCCAAAACATTCATTTATTGCTATAACAATAGTGTGACCAGATTTTCCCCTTTTCTTGTGTTTGTAATATATAATAACAACAATATTACCACATTTCATCCTTTATAGAACACATCAAAGGACTTTGCACAAAAAAAGGTAACAAAAACAAAAAACTTTGCATAAAAAAAACTAACAAATATCAACATAAACCAATAAAAAAATCAAAACCAGTACAAACGTGGCTAACCAGTTTAACGACCATATCACCACCGCTGACCACCGTATATCACCATCAAATCCTCCATCATCATAGTACACCGATCGCACGAAATCCACAACTGGAGACCCCCCACCCCTGTGATTATTCTCTTTCTCTCCTCTTCTCTGATCTTCATCTCTTACTTTATCTCTCTCTACGATTTGACACTTTCTCTCTCTCCTCCTCATCTTTGTCTCTCAACTTCTCTGGAAGGTGTGAGTGTGTAATGAGTGGGTGTGTGTTAGGAAGAGATATGTATGTTGTAAATTAATCAAAGAGGGAGGGATTTATATTTGATCTGTGATTTGGGTTTGAAATTGATGGGAGAGAAATGATGAATAATGGGTTTAGTTTGAATTTTATGGGAGAGAGAAGATAGATATGAGTAGAAAGAGAAGAGAGGTGATGCATTTATGTTCAGAACTCTGATTCTAGGGAGGTGGACATTTTTCATCCCTAATTTGCCCTTAGTGTGCCTTTAAGATATAAACAATAATTATTTAAATTAAAAAGGTCAAACATTGAATCTCAACCATAGATCTAAACAATCAATGGCTCATATAAGGTTTACTAGGTTTACTCAAATTTTTGAGGTTTTCTATATAACCTTACCCTATATATATATATATATAGGGGAATTCTAAAATGCAAACCAACTTGAGTTGAGCAAACTCCAAAAACCCCCATCTCATGGCTCATGTTGTTCCACGTTTATCTTTTTTAAAATATGGAAAAGGGCACTTTTGGAAATCACAAGAATCTGACCACCTAAAACCTTTTATCCTTTCCACTCTCTCTCATTTATATCTCTTCTTTATCGCTTTCTTTATCAGATCCTCTCTCTTTTTATCACTCTACACCATCTACATTTTTATCTCCCCTCTCTCTATTTTGTTTATTTTTACACCACCAAAATCCTCACAAAACAAATGATTGTGCTCATATCCAACCAAATTTATAAGCACACACACCCCTTTGCATGTGCCGTCGATGTTTGGGATCGAAGAAGAAGAGGAGAATAGTGGTGAACTACAATGGCGATGGTGAAATTTGTTGGGTTAACATGATTTTTTTTTCTTATCCACCCCGATCTATACTTCGAGATCTAATATTTTTTTTTATAGTTTTCCACGTTCTTTGAATTAGTAGTTATAGTTTTTTTTTATGTTTTTCTTCATTGTCATATTCTAAGTCTTTATGTTTAGAGCATTTCTTAGCTTTTATGTTCAGATCATATCGTTTTTTTTATATCAAAGTTTGTCGTTTTTTCATCTAAAAACATATGTGTTTTGTTGTTTGGTTTGATAATTTTGAATTTTTTAGTGAGATAAGTTTGTGAAAACATATGTTTTTGTTGTTGGGTTATAATTTTATTATATGTTTCTAGTGAGATAACTCGTGAAAACATATGTTTTTTTGTTGTTGGGTTATAATTTACCACATGTTTTTAGTGAGATAAGTCGTAAAAACATATTTTTTGTTCTTGGTTTATAATTTTTTAGTGAGATAAGTCGTGAAAACATATGTTTTTGTTGTTGGGTTAAAATTTATTATATGTTATTTGGTAAGATGAGTTGTGAAAAAAAACATGAATTGTTACATAAAACATCTGTTATATGAGTTTTTCAAACTTTGCAACATTAATTTCATGTTAAAATAACGTGGAGAGGAGAGTGAGAGTGGAGAGAGGAGATAGAATAAAAAATGTATATAGTACTATAAGGTATGAAAAGTGTTTGAAGAGAGAGAAGCATGATAAATTTAATTGGACCATAATACCCTTTCAAGCTTAAAAATGCATCTTTAATTTATCTAAAAAGCTGCAAATAATCTTGACCATAGATCACAAACAATGGATGGTTGTGATTGGGGTTTCATGGGTTTTCATAAGTGGGGAGGGTTTTCAAATTATCCTTCCCCTATATATAGGTCAATTATAAATTGAAAACCCGCTTGAGTTGAGAAAACCTTCAAAAACCCATGTAAAAAAACAATTTTTTTCTTTGAAAAAAATTAACAAATGTAAAATACATGTTTTTAAGCGTTTTGGGCCAAAAAATAAAAAAAGCGCCGATGGGATTTTTAAAAAAAAAAATAAACAAAGTAGCTAAAAACATAGGTAAATAGCTGAAAACATATGTTTTTTAGCAACTTTGTTTATTTTAAAAAAAAAAACCCCATCGGCGCTTTTGTTATTTTTTATGCCCAAAATGCTTAAAAAACATGTATTTTACATTGGTTATTTTTTTCAAAAAAAAAATAATGGTTTTTTACATGGGTTTTCAAAGGTTTTCTCAACTCAAGTGTGTTTCCAAAATATCCTTTCCCTATATATATATATATATATATATATATATATATATATAGGGTAGGGATCCTAAGAGAACCAACCCCTATTTGAGAACTGAGAGAACCATTCTGGGCCACACATTTCATATAAAGGCAAAAAAAAAAAAAAAAATTTTTTTTTTTTTTTTTTTTTTGCTTTAATCGCACATTTTTATGCAAGGAAAAAAAATTTTTTTTTTTTTTTGAATTTTTTTTTTCATTTATACATATGTGTATATGTCAATTATACATATGTGTATATAGCAATTATACATATGTGTATATTGCATTATACATATGTGTATAATGCAATTATACACATGTGTATACTGAAAAAAAAATACAAAAAAAATAAAAAAAAAAATTTTCTTACATATAAAGCAGCGATTTTTGCAAAAAAAAAAAAAAAAAAAATTTTTTTTTTTTTTTTTTTTTTTTGCCTTAGAGAAAATGTGTGGCCCAGAATGGTTCTCTCAGTTCTCAATTTGGGGAAAGGTTCTCATTTGAACCAAATCCTATATATATATATATATATATAGGGAAAAGTTAATTTGAGAACACCTATATTTCGTGCGAACCGCTAGAACGCCATCTAAAACCTTTCAAATCAAAATTTTCTTTTTACACTTATCTTTATTACTAAAATACAATTCCAAAAACACAATTTACGCATAAAAATTCAAACGTACACGAAAATAAATTGTTTTTACACATGTGTAAACTGTTTCATTTACACATGTGTAAAAAGTTAATTTGAATGTGTTTTACCAAGAAAAGATGAATTATTTGAAAAGAACATTCATTTATTAATGTTGTATTTTGATTATGATGATGTTTGTATTAAAAAAATTTGATTTTGATTGATTTTTTTACTTGTTCTCACAATATTTAGCGTTCTCAAGATAACCCTCCCATATATATATATATATATATATATATATATATATATATATATATATATATATGGGATGGTTTTAGAGAAAACCTTAAATATTTGAGGAAACTCTATAAACCTTACCACAACCATTGATCAAGCATGATCAATAGTTGTGATTTATGGTCCCACCTTTTGGTTCACCTTCTCATTAAAATAATACCCATAAAATACAAAAAGGGTAAAATGGATTCACATTCTCTCTCCATTTTGTCACCTTCTCTATTCATCTTTACATCTTCTCTCCCCAGATTTTCTCTCTCCACCTTCTCTCTCCTACTTTTCTGTCTACCACTTATTTCACATATTAATTTAAAGATCCAGATTTATTAATAACGCATGCCACACGAGCCCTTTAACACATGTTAGTTGTTCTCTTCAAACAAACTCCTTTCACACACATCACTAACACGTGTAATTGGTTCAAATAATTATCACGTTAATTTTGGACTAGTATATCAACATAAAAGAACACATATATAAAAATTTATTAGAATCAACATTGAGTGTAACAAATTAATTTCATATAAATCTAAACAATTAAAAAGATGATACAAAACTATCATAAACTAACATAAAAACACATTATGCTTCATTTTTTAATAGTTGTCTTCGGCGTTATGCTTCATTCTTTATTAGGCATCTTCGGCTTCATGTTTTAATCCTTAGCACTCCATCTCTAGTTGATCCTTGTGCAGAGTAGCATGCTTGAAGTCCAGTGGTTGTTCATAGAACCTCCTACATTAATTATTTTTAACAATTAAACATTTGTAACTAGCAAATGTTAACTGGTTCAATTTGGGTGTTACTAGGACATATACTAACATGTCTTAGCATCACTAACACATGTTAAATTGAACCCTAGCACGTGTTAGTTGGGCATATACTAACATGTGTTAGCATCACTAACATGTGTTAATTGAACCCTAACATATGTAAATTGGAATAGATTCATTAGTAGGCACCATATACAAACTTGTGGTAGTATCACTAACATGTTAATTGAACCCTAACACATGTCAATTGGGATAGATTCATCAGTAGGCACCAATACAAACATGTGATAGAATCACATACATGTGTTAATTGAACCCTGACACATCAGTAAGCACCAATACAAAAATTCAAAACCTTCACCAAAATCAAACCTTTACTTTAATATATACAAATACATACATTTTTTTATGAAACTACTCTAAATATATACATATTTACATATAAACAGTCAAATTATATTTTGAAAAAAAAATTAGTTTTTTTAATTTTTCTAAGAGTTAATAGCCAAAATCGTCCCTGAGGTTTGGTCACATTTTCCACTTTAGTCCAAAACCCAAACGTCTTAAATCTGGGTCCTTAGGCTTTTGATTTTTTGCCACATTCGTCCCTGACAACGTTTAAATTGTGGACTGAAGTGGCAAAAGTGACCAAACCTCAGGGACGAATTTAGCAAAACCCAAACCTTTTTTGGGACGAATGTGGCAAAAAATCAAAAGCCTAAGCACCCAGATTTAAGACGCTTGGGTTTTGGACTGAAGTGGCAAAAGTGACCAAACCTCAGGGACGATTTTGGCTATTAACTCTTTTTCTAATTAAAACATTTTTATTCTATGATTAAATAAATATTTACATGCAAATTTAACTACTTTTATATAAAAATTATATTTATACAAATATTTATAATTATATAACTAAACAAAAACACTGATTTTTTTAACAGGTGGTTGTCTTTAACTTCAAAAACAGGGGTCGAACCAAGTGGTCTCCACCCATTTTTCAAACTCAATAAACATCTATAATCAGTTCAAACAAAAACACCAAAATTAAACCTAATTAAACTTAAAAATAAAAAATAAAAAAAATCAAAAATACTTACAAGTTGTTATGATAGGGACGACGATAATGGTGGTGAATGGTTATGTGGTCGTCGTTGTTGATGCTGGTGGTGGTTCTTTCGATGGTGGGAGCGACGGTGGTGGTGATGTTCGACGATGATGGTCGATGGTTTTTGCAGACGTTAATGATGGTGGATGATGATGGTGGTGGTTAGTGTGGTCGATGGTGGTGAGGCGGTGGTGGTGGCTGCTCATGGTGGTGAGAGGAGAATATGAGAGATAATGTGGTGGTGAGAGAATGAGAGATAATGAGAGAGAATATCTTTTATATAGTGTGACACCCGGCAACTTCCGGTAACTAACTTTTGAAAACTTAGCAAGTCTACCTTAGCGAGTCACGCATACGTTACACAAAACAAGGTCGGTCGAGTCGAGTCGCACGTCATTAGAGTTTTAACATACGCAAGTCTCGAGTCCCGGGGATTGGTGAACGAGTGTGAACGTGTTTACTTTCATGTATTATGTGTTTATAATCATTATGTGACTTATCGGTATGTGAAAATGTGTTAACATATGTTAAAACGGAGTTTAACGCGCCAAATACACCACATTGGACCCTGTAGGCGATTAGCATGGCTAATTGCCTTCAAGGTGGCGATTAGCCACTCTCTGTAGGCGATTAGCAGCCCTAATCGCCTGATAGAACTCCATAATCGCCTGCAACATGTCTGACGACTAAAAACACCTATAAATACCACCCTTGACCTCCAAAACATTATTTACACAACCCTAGCCGTCCCATAACATATCTCAACCCACAAACACCCTCTGGAACCCATTTTTACACACAAACAACCATTTCCAAGCTTATTCCATCATCTACTCTTACATACAAGGTGTGTTCTTCAAACCCAAACCTTTAAATGATTATGTTTTACTCCCTAAATGTCCAGACCTGATTTATAAAGGTTTTTGTCTTTGAAAATCCATTTAAAACCGTTTCTAAACAAACCCACACCTTTACATGTGTTATATGTGTTATATGTGATTAAAGATAGAGTTTTTGGGATCTAATCATGATTGTTTTTGTGTTATTATGATGTTTATAGCTGTTACAAGTTAGTATGAGGATGTCCTAGGAGTTTGGATGGTTTTGGTCGTGTATTATGGATACTTGATGTTTTGACCCGTTTGAAGGATTTTGGATGATTTAGGATGATATGAGGTGTGTTGTTGATTGTTTGATGTTAGGGTTTGCTCTAGGATGATGTTAGAACAGTAGGATGCTTTCGGACAACGTGATTATGTGATTAGATCTGGATATTTGCTATTTAGGGCAAGTTATTGCATGTTGATGTGATGTTTTCATGTTAAATTGCTATTTTGGGAAAACGCTCGCATTCGGGACTGTTAGAATGATGAAAACTTAGGGGTTTTGCTTGGAATATGTTTGTTAATATGTTAGAATGATTATTGGGTGTTTGCGCACGTTTCGGATCTGATTTGGAGGGTTAAACGCGCGAAAAACCACATTTGCTGCACTATAGGCGATTAGCAATCCTAATCTCCTATGTTGTAGGCGATTAGGGGCATAATCGCCTAAGGATTGAGGCTACTCGTGTGCTAGGATGGCGATTAGCATCATAATTGCTAGCAGTCCATGCAATTGTGATCCTAATTGCCTTCATGTCATGCAATTGTGACCCTAATCACTAGTTAAGCCCTGAATTGCATACCACATGACCATAATCGCCTAATATGCATGTGATTAGCCCTAATCACCTAACATAAGTGGCGATTAGCCCTGCTAATTGCCTGTTGACCATCCCTAATCACGTGTTGACTTTCCTAATTGCATGCTAAGTCCCTAATCGCATGAAATGCTGTTGTAAGTGTATTTTAACATCCCGAAACCCGATTTGACACCTAGGAACATGATAGGAACCCCGTGACATGCTTAGTAACATAGTAACACGTGTTCGGACTTGTTCGTACGTTAATGGACCTATGTGTTAGAATCATTGAACTTTAACGCATGTTAAGAACTAAGTTGCATAATTTGTGTATGTTTGAGTATGAGATGAACACGTGGGGTCTCGGGTCACCAATGGGATGTCGAGTCTTGTACATTTGGTCAGTTTAACAGTCAACGCATTTTCAAACGAACCTGGTTATGGTCTGGGCATCTAGGGACTAACTAACCTACGGGTTGTTAGTCTAAGTACTTGTAACTGTCATATGTTAGGTCGCCGCTTTACGGGGCTAGCATAGCTTGTTGGTTTAAATCACTTTCGAAGTAACGCAACCCAAGGTGAGTTCACGGCCCCTCTTTTATATGATTTCTTTCGGGGGAGAAACATGCCACGCAATTTAACAAACTCAATGCTTTCGTATAAACATGCAACTCCTTTTGGAAACGCTTTACTCATTTTGAATACGTAACTGTTTTTGGGAAGTAACTTGTTGTAAGCACGCTACGCTTTTGAAACACTTTTGGGAAGTAACACTTTTGGAAAGCAACACTTTTGAATGCAACGCTTTTGAAACACAACTCTTGATTTGCAACACTTTTGTTTACTACACGACGAAACAAGGAGTCCCGGGGGAAACCATGAATGTGCGGGGTAGCACAACGGGGAAATGTGGATAGATCTATTGGGCCTGACCAACCCCACCCGTCGGCTAGGAGCCGGGCGGGTGCATATTGTCTCTAGTTTAGCAACACAAGCAACTCAAACACGGGCAGCAACTCAAGCAACGCTGTCAGTAATGGTTTCAGCATCACAGTCGTGGTAGTAGTAGGAAACGCTTGTTTGTTCGTTTGTTTATTCGTTTAACGTATCTTATGACATGGTATTTTGTGATCAACGCTCAACACACGGAAACTTATTGTAAACTTAAACCTGTGAACTCACCAGCATTATATGTTGACCCGTTTTTGGCATGATTTCTCAGGTCGCTAAGGTAGCAGCATCTCAGGGCTTAGGCGCACGCGTCTGCACGGCGTCTAGTTTAGGTTCATGGTTTTGTTATTAAACAAGTTTGGAAACTTTTGGGATTTAGTTTTGTAAAACAATGCTTCCGCTGTTATTTCAAATGGTTTGGATTTATGTTTTTATTTTACGTATCTTATCATATAGTGTTGTTTATTGTGACCGTTGACTTGGATCCTGGTGTGTCACACGCCTCGCGGTAGAACTCCGCATGTGGTAATTTGAGGGTGTGACAGATTGGTATCAGAGCCAATGGTTATAGTGAACTAGGACTGCATGTAGAGTCTAGACTATAGCCAAGTCTCACACACTAGACGGTCACATACATTTGAGTCGTGTCTTTTGGTAAACATACTAACCTTGTCGGGGTGTCGGTATCCTTACCACACGGTGTCACATTGCTTATCTCATTCTTGGTTATTCCTAGCTTCACTTTATCTTCTCCATCGGGTTTACAGTCGTGGGAACTTGTTTGATGATCTTTTGAGTTGGTTATATCTTCCTAGGATGTGGGTGTCGGGTGACTTGAGGTTCGAGCTCGGGGCACGCCTTGAGGACCATGTAGAGCAATTTATCATTTCGGGTGCACACGAAATGATAAGTTGAAATGCATGAAAGACTTGGTGGATCTCGGGTTGGGATTAATGGTCACATTGGACCCAATCCTGGATTTTTCGTATTCTCTTGGTTTAGCGTTGGTGATGGGTCTGAGTGTTTGTTTCTTGTCTTTCTCAGAAGATGTCTGGAATTCGCGGTGGACGTAGGGGCGGTGGTCGTACTGGCGGACGCAATGGTGGCGGTGGTCGTGGAGGGGTGAACCTAACCCAGGAGGATCTGAACACCTTGCTGCAGGCTGCCTTTCAGGCAGGACACAATGCTCATGGCGGTGAGTTGATCCTATCAGTTTTGCCTCGTTGTGAGCATGGTATCCTTCTTTTGTGGTTTTCTTACGTGTTTCGTTTCAGGCGGTGTTGTTAACCCACCCCCAGCCATGTGTACGTACAAGATGTTTCGGGATTGTAAGCCCCGTGAGTTCTCTGGCACTGAAGGGGCTGTAGGCATGCTCAAGTGGCTAGAGAAAGTGGAGTCCGTATTCATAATGTGCAATTGCCTTCCCGAGGATCGGGTGAAGTATTCTGTTGGGCTCTTCACAGATGTTGCTCTGACTTGGTGGAACAACATCACTAAGAACATGGGTATAGGTGAAGCCTATGCCATGCCATGGGAGAACTTTGTACAGCTATTGAAAAGGGAGTACTGTCCCAGGGAGGAGGTACAAAAATTGGAACATGAGGTTTGGAGCCTCAAGATGGTGGGGTCTGAGATTGAAGAGTACACTGTGAGGCGTAACGAGTTGGCGGTGCTGTGTCCTGACCTGCACGTACCAGAGTACAGGAGGATCGAGCACTACATTTCAGGGTTAGTACCAGAGATAGCGGGGTTAGTGGCTGCGGGAAATCTTCCTACTTATGCAGAGGTGGTTCGATCGGCTCATCGGATGACTAATCTGAAGGTGAATGAAGGTGTTTTACCTGCTCGTGGTTCGACGGTCAAGGCTCCAGAGGGCAGCAAGCGCAAGTTGGAAGGCTCGGGGAAGAGTTCGGCTCAAGAACAGCCACAGCAGCAGACCAGGAAGCTAGGGGCGGTGGGGTCACCGTCGACTCAGAATCAGGGTGGATACACGGGAAAGAACCCTAAGTGCAACCAGTGCGGGTACCATCATGTTGGGAGTTGTGATACGTTTCGTTGCAACCGTTGTCTTCGCTATGGCCATCTGGCCAAGGATTGTAGGGTCAGCACTCAGGCAGGACAAGTTCAAGCAGTTGCCCCCACTCCTACTCCTCGGGGAAATCAAGGGTGCTTCAATTGTGGTGAAACAGGGCATTTCAAGCGAAATTGCCCAAAGCTGAATCAGGGAGAGGCAGGCACAGCAAGAAATGGAGGGAACAACCAGGGCGGTGGTGTAGCTGCTCGTGCTTATGTTATTGGGGCTAGGGAGAACCAGGAGGACCCAGACACTGTTACTCGTACGTATTCTTTCTTATCTCTTGTTACGCTTGTACGCCTAGGTTTTACTCTTTCGCAATGTTGTGTGTTGTGTCTTTGGGTGTTTCCTTGGGGTTTGGTCTTTACTTCTCATTCTTTGGGGTCGATGAGGGTCCTTTGGGGATGTTACTTGGACGGTACCAGTGGGTTAGTTATACCGATCACAGTAGTCCCCAGTAGGCCTTCGATCGGGGGTCTCTTGTCTCATATCCACTCGCTGTTCCTTGGGGAAACGTTACTTGGGGCATACACAGAGGTCGACGCTCATCACTGTTGGGGCCAAAAGAATCTAGGGGCGAGATTCCTTTTAACAGGGGGATGATGTGACGACCCGGAAAATTTTTCTTCTTGTTTTGTCTTCTCTTTTCGACTTCGGGAAATTTTCGGGACGAAAATTCTTTTAACAGGGGGATGATGTGACACCCGGCAACTTCCGGTAACTAACTTTTGAAAACTTAGCAAGTCTACCTTAGCGAGTCACGCATACGTTACACAAAACAAGGTCGGTCGAGTCGAGTCGCACGTCATTAGAGTTTTAACATACGCAAGTCTCGAGTCCCGGGGATTGGTGAACGAGTGTGAACGTGTTTACTTTCATGTATTATGTGTTTATAATCATTATGTGACTTATCGGTATGTGAAAATGTGTTAACATATGTTAAAACGGAGTTTAACGCGCCAAATACACCACATTGGACCCTGTAGGCGATTAGCATGGCTAATTGCCTTCAAGGTGGCGATTAGCCACTCTCTGTAGGCGATTAGCAGCCCTAATCGCCTGATAGAACTCCATAATCGCCTGCAACATGTCTGACGACTAAAAACACCTATAAATACCACCCTTGACCTCCAAAACATTATTTACACAACCCTAGCCGTCCCATAACATATCTCAACCCACAAACACCCTCTGGAACCCATTTTTACACACAAACAACCATTTCCAAGCTTATTCCATCATCTACTCTTACATACAAGGTGTGTTCTTCAAACCCAAACCTTTAAATGATTATGTTTTACTCCCTAAATGTCCAGACCTGATTTATAAAGGTTTTTGTCTTTGAAAATCCATTTAAAACCGTTTCTAAACAAACCCACACCTTTACATGTGTTATATGTGTTATATGTGATTAAAGATAGAGTTTTTGGGATCTAATCATGATTGTTTTTGTGTTATTATGATGTTTATAGCTGTTACAAGTTAGTATGAGGATGTCCTAGGAGTTTGGATGGTTTTGGTCGTGTATTATGGATACTTGATGTTTTGACCCGTTTGAAGGATTTTGGATGATTTAGGATGATATGAGGTGTGTTGTTGATTGTTTGATGTTAGGGTTTGCTCTAGGATGATGTTAGAACAGTAGGATGCTTTCGGACAACGTGATTATGTGATTAGATCTGGATATTTGCTATTTAGGGCAAGTTATTGCATGTTGATGTGATGTTTTCATGTTAAATTGCTATTTTGGGAAAACGCTCGCATTCGGGACTGTTAGAATGATGAAAACTTAGGGGTTTTGCTTGGAATATGTTTGTTAATATGTTAGAATGATTATTGGGTGTTTGCGCACGTTTCGGATCTGATTTGGAGGGTTAAACGCGCGAAAAACCACATTTGCTGCACTATAGGCGATTAACAATCCTAATCGCCTATGTTGTAGGCGATTAGGGGCATAATCGCCTAAGGATTGAGGCTACTCGTGTGCTAGGATGGCGATTAGCATCATAATTGCTAGCAGTCCATGCAATTGTGATCCTAATTGCCTTCATGTCATGCAATTGTGACCCTAATCACTAGTTAAGCCCTGAATTGCATACCACATGACCATAATCGCCTAATATGCATGTGATTAGCCCTAATCACCTAACATAAGTGGCGATTAGCCCTGCTAATTGCCTGTTGACCATCCCTAATCACGTGTTGACTTTCCTAATTGCATGCTAAGTCCCTAATCGCATGAAATGCTGTTGTAAGTGTATTTTAACATCCCGAAACCCGATTTGACACCTAGGAACATGATAGGAACCCCGTGACATGCTTAGTAACATAGTAACACGTGTTCGGACTTGTTCGTACGTTAATGGACCTATGTGTTAGAATCATTGAACTTTAACGCATGTTAAGAACTAAGTTGCATGATTTGTGTATGTTTGAGTATGAGATGAACACGTGGGGTCTCGGGTCACCAATGGGATGTCGAGTCTTGTACATTTGGTCAGTTTAACAGTCAACGCATTTTCAAACGAACCTGGTTATGGTCTGGGCATCTAGGGACTAACTAACCTACGGGTTGTTAGTCTAAGTACTTGTAACTGTCATATGTTAGGGAGCCGCTTTACGGGGCTAGCATAGCTTGTTGGTTTAAATCACTTTCGAAGTAACGCAACCCAAGGTGAGTTCACGGCCCCTCTTTTATATGATTTCTTTCGGGGGAGAAACATGCCACGCAATTTAACAAACTCAATGCTTTCGTATAAACATGCAACTCCTTTTGGAAACGCTTTACTCATTTTGAATACGTAACTGTTTTTGGGAAGTAACTTGTTGTAAGCACGCTACGCTTTTGAAACACTTTTGGGAAGTAACACTTTTGGAAAGCAACACTTTTGAATGCAACGCTTTTGAAACACAACTCTTGATTTGCAACACTTTTGTTTACTACACGACGAAACAAGGAGTCCCGGGGGAAACCATGAATGTGCGGGGTAGCACAACGGGGAAATGTGGATAGATCTATTGGGCCTGACCAACCCCACCCGTCGGCTAGGAGCCGGGCGGGTGCATATTGTCTCTAGTTTAGCAACACAAGCAACTCAAACACGGGCAGCAACTCAAGCAACGCTGTCAGTAATGGTTTCAGCATCACAGTCGTGGTAGTAGTAGGAAACGCTTGTTTGTTCGTTTGTTTATTCGTTTAACGTATCTTATGACATGGTATTTTGTGATCAACGCTCAACACACGGAAACTTATTGTAAACTTAAACCTGTGAACTCACCAGCATTATATGTTGACCCGTTTTTGGCATGATTTCTCAGGTCGCTAAGGTAGCAGCATCTCAGGGCTTAGGCGCACGCGTCTGCACGGCGTCTAGTTTAGGTTCATGGTTTTGTTATTAAACAAGTTTGGAAACTTTTGGGATTTAGTTTTGTAAAACAATGCTTCCGCTGTTATTTCAAATGGTTTGGATTTATGTTTTTATTTTACGTATCTTATCATATAGTGTTGTTTATTGTGACCGTTGACTTGGATCCTGGTGTGTCACACGCCTCGCGGTAGAACTCCGCATGTGGTAATTTGAGGGTGTGACATATAGGGAGGGGGAAATGATTCAAATTGAAAAAAGGGGGGGGGGATACAAAATGACCTAAATAACCTTGATAATATAATATGGGATAAATCAAAATGGAAGATGTGGCCAAATGTAGGCCAAGTATCAAGTTTACTAAAGTTTCTTCAAAAATCAAGGTTTTCTCTAAATACTTTCCCTATATATATATATGTGTGTATATATATATATATATATATAGGTAAAGGTTCGGGTGCAAAAACTATATTTCGTGAGAAGTGTGAGAAGGATAAAAATTGACATGTATGTATGATGTTTGGATTTATATATGATGTTTTGGGTTGTTTTTGCTAGAAAAACACCTAACACAACAATTTAAAACACAATGAAATGTATTATAGCCATAACATTTACAACATAGCTAAAACACACAGATAAAACATAACAGTTTAGAACACATGTTCTTGACATGATGTTTTAAGATTTTAAGCTTGAAATAAATTGTTTGTGTTTTTAATTGTTATGTTTGGTGTTATTTTAACCTAAACAATCCAAAACATTATCAATAAGTCAAAAAAATGATGCCTACATATCAATTCTTAATCCTTCTCACACTTCTCACGAAATATGGTTTTTGTACCGTAACCTTACCCTATATATATATATATGGTAGAGGATCTTGTAGGAAAATTGGTTTGTGTGAGAAGTGTAGGAAGGATTAAGAATTGACATGGAGCCATCATGTTTTTGATTTTGGAATGATGTTTTGGGTTGTTTTGGCTTGAAAAACACTTAACACAACAATATACAAAAATTTAAAACACAATCCAATGTATTATAGTCATTATGTTTGTTGTTTTTCTAAGCAAAACAATCCAAAACATCATGAATACATCCAAAAAAATGATGCATACATATCAATTTTTAATTCTTCCTACACTTCTCACACAAACCAATTTTCCTACAGGATCCCTACCCTATATATATATATATATATATATATATATATATATATATATATATAGGCTAAGTATCCTGTGAAAACCCTCTTGAGTTGTGAAAACCCTATGTAACAACATTGTTTTTTTCTAATTTTTTTAGAATAGCTTGTATACTTAATTGTATGAGTTTCGGCTCAAAAAAATCAAAAAAGCGCCGAATAGATTTTTTTTAAAAAAATTACGAAACACAGATGTTACATAAATTTTTTTGTTGTTACACATAAAAAAAATTACGTAACACATATGTGTAACAAATAATCTACTCGGCGCTTTTTTGATTTTTTTTGGCCAAAACTAATAAAATTGAATATAAAAGCTATTCTGAAAAAATCAGAAAAAAAAATGTTTTTACATAGGGTTTTCTCATGTTTTCACAACTCGTGAGGGTTTTTAATTTAACCCAACCCTATATATATATATATATATATATATATATATATAAGAAAAAACTTCATGTGAGAAGAAAAAGAAGTTACATAATGGTTAAACATTAAATAGTTTAACTCTTCTTACATTAATTATCATCTAATTAATTAGTTATTTTAATACTTTATCCTACACATTATCAAAATTTATCCTACACATATAAAAAATCATCCTACATATATCAAAATTATCATATTATTATCCTACACATATCGAGATTATCATACGTTTATCCTACACATATAAAAATTCATCCTACATATATCCTACACATATCGAAATTATCCTTCTGTAGGGACCTAAGTAACACAGTTTCTTTCTTGAACAATTTATAAAAGTAAATATGCAGCGGGATAATAATTGTTTTAAGTTAACCGTTCACTTTTATAATCTGTAAATGCTCCTCCTCAAATGATTAACTAAAGTGCAATAAGTGTGGAGAATTAAAACAGTTAATGATAAAACAGGTGTATATATTTAGATGGTTCTCATATAATAGACAATGGATTTCTGACTTAAAGTCTGTATATCCAAGTAATAAATAGAAGGTATGAACCCTCCTATTTATAGACCACAAAACGTACATAAGAAGTACTACCTCCGTCCCATTAAAAGTGTCTTGGTTTGAAAAACACAAAGTTTTAGGCATATTAAATGATTGCCTTTTTTGTTTGCCATATGACAATAATACCCTTGTCATAGGTGGGTCCATCATATTCTTTGTTTATTTTAGTTGTGTTTTTAAGGGTAAATTTGGAAATTAGCTATTAATTTTTGAAAGTGGACACATGAAATGGGACAAATAAAAAAGAGAATATGGACACTTCTAATGGGACGGAGGGAGTATAAGATTAATAGTATATTCCTACAACAGGCTGTAGCATTGGTACATGTATAAAATATCTATTAAATACAAACATAATATGAAACTACTTAAGTTTAGGGTAGTGGGAAGCTTCTACTGGAACTGCAGATGAGTAATCCTTCAGGAGTTGCTCTTCAGTAGTTGTTCTTCAGATGTTTTTCTGGTTCATCTTCAGAACTTTACTCTTCATCACTTTGTCTCAGCTTCAGTTCTTCATCAGTACCAGTCATTTCTTCTTCAGCACTTTCTATACTTAGCCAAAATTTTCAGAGTGGATATTAGACTAAGGTTTAAAATGCTTATCAATGCTTTTTGAGCTAACAATCTCCCTCTGGATTGATGAAGCCAAAACCTTATCTAATCTTTATTTAAATCCTCTTTGTTTTCTGTTGTCAAGGATCCTCCATATTTCATTGACCATGGACATTTTGAGTTCCTAGACTTGTTGAACTGTGAAGAATGGTCCCTACTCTGGTTCTAAGTACTGAACAACAAGTAGATCTTCAGTAGAAAGATTATTCAGCTCATTCTTGTGTTTCAACATTTTGAATGACATATCTTCTCTTTCCAGGCAGATAGCATTGGACATGTGGGTAAAGGACCATTTCACAATTTTGGATTTAGTCTTGTCAAAATCCATCTTGTAAGGTAGGATTAGTTGATTTGAAGATAGGCCTGATTTTGATTGATCTTCTACTTCAACAATGATCAGGTTAGATCTCCTTATGTGTTCAACTTGTACAACACCTGGGGTATCACTTGGAATTGGAATGTGGTGTTCAGTGATCACCTTGGTTTGTTTTTGATCAGTGATGGTTTGTTTAAGTTGGTAAGCAAAAGTAGCTGGATCCCTATCTTGTATGTAATACCCCGAACCTTAATGTAATAGTTATAAATGTGTGAAATATAAAGTTTATAATTGATATATAGTTTAAGGTTAAGTAATGAGTAAGATGGTTATTCAAAACAGGAGATACCTAGACGAGTCCTGGCTAGCATACGAGATCTAGTCGAGTATTTAGTGTTATAGGAGGCCATATAGTCATAATACTAAAATACATTATTTTTGAACCCTACTCCATTGTTAATAAAACTTAGCTTAACGCGAAGGTAAAAATTAGCTCGTCTTAAGAGTATATTTGGAATTTTATAAAATGTTATAATTTAAAAGTTATAAGAGAAAAACGAGCGAAGCAGCTGAAACATATAATATAATACTATAATAATTACACTTTAAGAATTGAAATTTAGCAAATCGAAGGAAATGGTATTAATGTCCCACATTAATACCCCATCGAACAGAAAGAGATTTTACATGTGTGCTTGTGTGCTTCTGTGTCCCACATCGGTCAATTCAGAAAAAAAACACCACCGTCCATTATAATTATAAATAGGCACCTTCACTGTTACATATAGGCAGTGTTGTAGAACTCACTATGCGCTAGTCAGTCGGTGGCGTACCGACAAGGGATTAATCCGGATTAATCGGGATTAATCGGATTTGATTTATATATATATATTTTTCCAAATTTATACATATATAATGCTAATTTTATACCTTATATGTATACATGTAGAAGTTTAGAAGCCAAATATAAACTAGTGAATATGGTCGGGGGGGTCAAATATTAAAATACCTAAACTTAAATAACCCTAATCACCTCCATCGTTCACCATATCCCGTTTTTGACTCCACATTCCTTCTTTCATCGTAATGAGTCATCATACGCAACTATGGTTCATATAGTTTTATCGATTTTTCTTCTAAATCATGAATTATCATCAAATTTTGAGGAAAGAACTTGTTTTATTTGATCGATTTGCTGGCTTTGACCCGTTCGAATTCATTTTTACCTAATTTTGAGTTTTTTAGTCCGACTAGGGACAATTTGCTCCGACTAATCGGTGATTGATCGCGACACTGATTAATTGAATGATTAGCCCAAAATTAATCAGTAAAGTGAGGACTAGCGATTAATAACCAATACCCCGTTGAGCGGGGATGTGACACCCGGCACATTCAGGCTAACATTTTATAAAAACGCATCAGTCTACCTTAGCGAGTCATGCATCGAGTCGTGTCACGTAATTGTCCAGGGATCGATGATTCGGAGGATCATTGGGGTTAGCACACACGCACGAGTTACGAGTCCTATTGTTGGTGATTTGTAGAATCGTCGGGTTTAATGCACACACGCAAGTCTCGAGTCCTGGGAATTGGTGAACGAATGTGAACGTATTAGTTATCATGAATTATGTGTTTGTAATCATTAGGTGGCTTGTCGGTATGTGAATACATGCTTATATGTGTTAAACTAGTTTTTAACGCGCCGAAAACCCAAAATTTCATGTTGGAGGCGATTAAAGAGAGTTACAGGCGATTAGCCTACTCGCCTATAATTAGTTTTTAACGCGCCGAAAACCTATATAAGCATGTGAATACATGCTTATATGTGTTAAACTAGTTTTTAACGCGCCGAAAACCCAAAATTTCATGCTGGAGGCGATTACAGAGAGTTATAGGCGATTAGCCTACTCGTCTATAACTAGGGGCGATTAGGCCCTACTCATGTGTTACTACAGGCGATTACAATCCTAATCGCCTGTTGCAGCACCCTAATCGCATGTAACGTGTCTGACAACTAGAAACACCTA
Source organism: Ambrosia artemisiifolia (assembly GCA_032199755.1). Taxonomy (NCBI): domain Eukaryota; kingdom Viridiplantae; phylum Streptophyta; class Magnoliopsida; order Asterales; family Asteraceae; genus Ambrosia; species Ambrosia artemisiifolia. The sequence continues at coordinate 38,536,481 of CM063512.1, forward strand.
TAAATACCACCCTTGACTTGTAAAACAACATTTGTGCAACCCTAGTCGTCCCATAACCTCTCCTAACCCATAAACACCCTCTGTAACACGTTTTTGCATAAGAGTCTACCTTTCCAAGCTTTACACCTCATTATCTTGCAAATCCAAGGTGTGTTCTTCATCCCAAACCTTTGTAATGTTATTGTTTTGCTCCCTAAAGGTCCAGACCTAATTTCTAAGTGTTTGTGTCTTTAAAAACTTAATAAAAACAGTTTCTAGGTGTTTTTACCCTTTTGAATGATTTTGAAGGATTAAGGATGATATGATGTGTTTTTTTGATTGTATGAGATTAGGGTTTGCTCTAGGATGATGCTAGAACTGTAGGATAATGTTGGACAACGTTCTTATGTGATGAAATCTGGATATTTGTTATTTAGGGTAAGTTTTGTATGTTGATGTGATGTTTACATGATAATATTGCCATTTTGGGAAATGTTTGCAATTAGGGTCGTTAGATTGATTGTAGATTGGGTGTTTTTGCTTGAAATAGGTTAATAAATGATTTGGGTTTGATATTGGGTGTTTCCACATGTTTCAGATATGATTTGGAGGGTTAAACACGTGAAAAAGTGGAACAGGGCTGCAGGAGGCGAGTAGGAATCCTACTCGCCACCTACTAACACACGAGTGGCCTACTCACATGTATTATAGGCGAGTAGCCTCTCTACTCTTGTATAAAACATGCAATTACACCCCTAATCACCAGTTTGACCATCCTACTTGGTAGTTGACCTTCCTAATTACTAGTTTGACTTTCCTACTCACTAGTTGACTTTTCCTAATTGCATGTTTGATTTCTAATCGCATGTACTGCTGTAACGCCCCAAAAACCGAATTCTTATTTATAAGTATGTTTATTTTGTACTACTACATGAAATAATTAGATAGAATGATTAACCTAGTTAAAGAAATTGAATGTTTAGCTTCTTGTAAAGGTTTGAAGAATAAATGTTAGAATCCATGTATTGGAAGAAATAAAGTGTAGTTGATGATTCGAATGTTGTTAAATGATATCCAATTAACATTTAGAAATGTACGTTGGATGGAGTTCATGTTGAAATTGGTCATGATTGAAGGTGATTATGTGTTTGGTTAAATGCATGTATTAGGAGCTTGTATAATATGCTTAGAATGTTGTACGCATACCAAGTGTTTGATGAAATGCCTAGGTGATTAGGTGTGATATTGTATGCAAGAATCAATGTGAATGGCATGTGAGAATTGATGGGATTGTTAGAAAACTAACATGAGGAATATGTTTTGATGGAATCCATATGGAAATGTAGTTTGATGGTATGATTTAGTAGAACTATGCATTAAGAGATTTTATTATGTACTTAATTAGTATGATGCCTAACATGTGTTGGATAGGCTGCTTAATAATAATTTAGAAGTGAATTATCTACTAAATGCGAAGCATATAAATCACTAGCAAGATCTAATGTTGAAATTATGTAATTGGCACATTTTTGAATATTAATAAAGTATGTTGACTTGTCTATAATCTTTTAAAAGTCAAGGGGTAGATTGTGTCAATAGCCAAAACTTGTTGTGTAAAAGGAAGGGGATCAGATTTTTGGTTCATTCATGTCCCTCCCTCAAGTTTTAGAAAGAGAAAGTATGTGTGAGAGAGAGAGAGAGAACCATCCAAGTCCAAAAATCCCGTTTTTAGGTTTTCTACCTGTCATAAAGTGAGATTTCCTGTAGATTGGACCGTTGGATCGTTCTCAAATTTTTACAGAAGCTTTAACACATGTAGATGATCACATCCAACGGTGGGTTTATGATTTAGAGGCTTGGAAGAGGGATTTTTACTACCCAGAAGACAGTAGCTCGAAAACAATTTTTCAGGCCACTGTTTTGCCGTTTCAGCGACGATGGTGGTGGTTTCAGGTGACGGAAACTAATAAGGGTTGCAGGTCTCGGCGAGACGGTTCCATGGACTCCTAAATTACCAAAATCGGAGTTCGTTTCATATAGTTTCGACCTCTACTCGCATTTGTAAGTGATTTTCAAACTTAACTTCCTTTTATGTAATTGAATTAAGATGTGTTTGAAGATGGTAATCATGAAAAGGATGGATAAGTGGAAAAACTTTATGTTAACTCATTTGGTGGATTTAATTGTTATGGGTGCTCATAATGTCATGAAATAGTTGGTTATGTTAATAATGGGAGAATCACCCAAACGGGTCACTTGGGTGAATGGATTAAATGGGTTGGATTATATCCGAAAGCTATATATATTGGTTTATTGGTGAACTAAAAGTAAGATGTCATGGATTTATGGTGAAAATGACCCATATGTTATCACTAGACATAAATGGGTGATTACGGGTCAAATGGGCGGGCATAACCCAATTACTCGAAGGAATGGTAAAATGAATACAAACACATATAATGAGATGGGTGAGTAATACTTGGGTATTAAAGGAAGTGAATAAATCGTTATATATTCTAATAATTTGCAAGTTTGACTTGTTAAAGTGGGAATGTCATGATTGGAAGACAACGAGTCATGTGGATGGAATGGACGATAACTTTCTACGGGAAAAGGTAAGTGACTTATGAACTAAACTCAAGATTTAGCAAATGCATATTTATGTATAAATGTGAAATGGGAAACAAGAATGAAATAGCAAATTTGTAGACTATAGTAAGACAAGTGAATAGAAGATGTTAGTGAACAAGTATAGTTCACCACACAACAAAGAAGCTAGTTGGAATAATTGGGTCAACAAAGATGAAAAATGAAAGTGACGGTATTTTAACCATGAAACAAATCCGGAATTTGCAAATATGACACAAGTACAGAATGATGCATTTGTATGCAATTAGATTGATATGTGTGTATATATGGTAACAAGTATGGTAAGTAGATTTGTTACGCTTTTGTAGATTGAGTAATGTGGTGTATGCATAGGTGTTTATACCCGGGTTTATGTGAGAGTTTTATGAATGTAAAGGTTGATCATTATGTGTAGATTGAGTATAGGATTGGAAACGTCATGTTTGTCCAAGAGAATACATGAAGGAAGAATAGTTTGACGGGTCAAGATAAGTTGTGTATGGGATTTGTATGCAGGTATGTATTGTAGTGTTATTAACCTTTTTACTTTGAGGATGGTAATAAAGACGCAGGTACGTAAGTATGAATGCATGTAAATTGGAGGCTAGGATCTGGATATCAGACCCGAACTTGCGAAAGGCGTTTGAACATGATCATTGAGTATTGTTGGATATCATTTCCACATTGTGGGTAATATTATGAAGTCACTTAACGAATTAACGAAACGGTTATGTGGTGATTGTAGGTTGTCTTGTCTACCTAATAGAGCAAGGAAAAGATGGAGATCGAGCGAGGACGCGGATTGTACGGGGTCACGGTCACGTAATCTAATAAAGACGAGGCATATTGAATGCAATAAGAAAGAATAAAAGATGTAACACCTTAAATATCTTGTAAATATGGTTTCCAAACATCCGAGAATGTTTGTATAAAGTAAGAAATTTTCTAGTTTGTATTTCCGCTGCGTATTTTCTGTTCAAACGGTTTAGGGTGTTACAACTGCTGTTACGAGTGTATGTTGACATCCCGGAACATGATTTGACACCTAGAAACATGTTAGGAACCCCGTGACATGTCTAATAACTTGGTAACATGTGTTCGAACTCGTTTATACGTTTTTTGAACTATATGCTAGACTTAGTGAAGTTATGCGCGTATTAAGTGTTTAATTGCATATAATTGCATGATATCTTGTATTTGGCTAACATGTGGGATGCCGGGTCACCAATGGGATGTCGGGTCTTGTCTGGTATGGTCGGTTTAACGTTCAAACATGTTTTCAACGCACACGGTTATGGTCTGGACAATTGGGGACTAATTAGCCTTCAGGTTAGTAGTCATCACACTTATTTAAACTCATTGATAGGTCGCCACTAGTTGGGGCTATCACACACGTGTCGGATTTTTCTTAACACAGAAAATGCAACCTAAGGTGAGTTCACGGCCCCACCTTTTATCAGTTTTGTTTCCGGGGGAGAAACATACTTACACGTTTTAAACACATGATTTCAAGATATACTATGGCTATCATTATATTACTATACGGCTCATCTAAATCCCAAATAAACCACTAATACGGGTATGTAGCGGGAAAATGTGGATAGCGCTATTGGGCCTGACAAACCCCACTCGACGGCTGGAGGCCGGGCGGGTGCATATTGTCTCGATCACACAGGGCCTACCGGGGATGACGGTAGTCCGAAGGGTATCACACAGTAACAAATCATAGTCAGCAATGGTTTCAACCGTAGTAGTAATTATCATAACTCCTAGCTAGCATTCACACAGCATAGTAGTAACGGTAACGATTTTCAAAGGATTAATGAAACGCTTATTATAAAACCTGTGAACACACCAGCATTATATGTTGACTTTTTAGCATGTTTTCTCAGGTCGCTAGGGTAGCAGCAGTCAGGCTAGGCGCACGGAGTCGCACTCGCGTCTAGGATCACACTTATGAGATGTTAAAACTTTAAACTCATGCTTTTACTTTTTTTTGGATTTTGTAAACTCAAATTGCTTCCGCTACTTTTTGGATCATGGTTTGTTTTGAATTATGCATGGTTTAGTTTACGTATCTTTTTACATATAGTTGTCGTTTATTTTGACCGTTGACTTGGATCCTGGTATGTCACTCGCCTCGCGGTAGAACTCCGCATGTGGAAATTTGAGGGTGTGACAAGGGAGACTCTACATCAACCTGCCGTAGATAGTTGTAAAGTATGTTCTCGTTTAAGTTATGTTTAGTTAATTATTATTTCATTAGTATTTTTAGTAATAGGTTAGTGTTATTATTTTTTGGTATTAGGGTTATTGTTAGGGGTGGGTGTTGGGTAACCTAGCCTTAGTTAGGCATGGACTGATCACCCATGAGTAAAGAAGGCAGCGTTAGCCAATATCCATACATGATAATAACTAGCTAGGCGTACCATTTCCTAATAACATAGGATTATGTAATTGTGTCAGGACCTTGAGATATTACCTGGCTATACTAAAAAGTGTTGAGCAACTGATAAGCATCATTGAACATGTGAGTTAACATGTTTGTTTATAAAACCGAGATAGTATACTCGTCCTGTCAAAACGGGTAATAAATGGGAATGCTGCAATATGTGTATATCTATGGGGTTATAAAGGATCTTTGTATGCTTAATGGATACGTTACGAAAAGCTGAAATAGGGCCAAGGGCGTCCAGTATGGAGTAACCATGCGCTCAGTAACGTATTTCATACCTATAGGTGGCCGTGGTGACACTACTGGGGGGGGGTGTCTGTGACAATCGTCACCATCGTCTTTCTTCTAATTGACAATAATAGTCCTTCAAAATTTCCATTATAGTCCCTATAAATTTCGTCGTTTTCAAATTTAATTTTAGAGCAAACTAAAAATTTATCATTTATACTTATTGTGGATCGGGTATAAGTTTCAATCATATACGTGTCTTGAAACGTCTACGCAATGGATTTATAAAAATTTCAGGTTTTATAAAGACATGGAAAATTTTAAGTTAAGTAAGTTAACTTAGTTAATTCTTTTATAAAGAAAAAAAAACTAACTTATTTATACTAAAAACTAACTAGGTTAAACATGGAAGGACCATTCTTGCCAATAGCTGAAAGTTAAAAAAAAACTCAATCCTTGTCCCTTCCACGTATTTCCGGCCAAAATTCCGACGACTCTACTCCGGCAAAGTGTTTTAACGTATTATTTAATGTTTTTCTTTGATTCCGAACGTTTCTCCACAAATAGCCAACGTTTTCCAATCAATTAATCATGTTAATAACGAGCTTTTATGGGTTATTAATTCGAGATATTATATGTAACCGACCGGAAAGTAAAACGCCTTAAAACTAGAGCTTTACTCGTTCATTTTATAACTTATTGATGCTATTCATTTTCTGCACCTCTAACCATTCGAAACCCATAAAAAAATGCACCTAAACACGTCTCTAAGCTCTGCAAATCGTGATTATTGATTCGGCCCTTGCTCTCCATTTTCGGACATAACCTAACATGGTGAGTCCTCTTTTCTTATGCCATTTTGTTATTTAGATACTCCTCTGCGAAAGCCCTATAGATTCGGGCTCCATTGTTGCTTGAATCTGGTTATTAGATTAAGGGTTAGGGTTAGGGTTCTTAGAGTGAATTTGGGGAAGAAGATGTATTGGAAACCATATTTATAATATTTGTTTCTAACTAATATCAACAAAATACTTATATGGTCTAGTGGTTAAGTTATGGGTAATCCATGGGAATGGACTCTGGTTCGAATCCCTCCAGCAGCAAGTCTGCATCTTTTTTTTTCTTATCCAGATTACATATACTCCTTCTATTTTTTTTGCTATTTATCTATATAAATACAATTATATCTTGAAATAATCATAATAAATTCATTTTTGCTCAAAAAATTCTAAAAATTTAGGAGTAGTATCTTGACACCATAAATAAAATTATCACATTGAAATTTTCTGGAAAATAAACTATTTTCGTATTTTTATTAATTTAAATGTCATTAATCATAATTAATTGATTAAAAATCCATTTTTAATGATTTTAATCTCAAACTTTTTGGAAAATTATTTCTAATCATCAGAAACTGAAATAAAAATATTTGGTTCAGAAAACATTTATTTTTATAAATTTTCCTATTTTTAATCATTTAAACATGATTTAATCTCATTAAATCAGTTTTAAATATAAATAAGTTTACAAAAAATATGGGACAATTAATTTCATTTATTCACATCAGAATGTATTTATTTTGTATAAAAATAATATTTTTGGATCATGTCTTGTATTTTTAGTCTTATTTAAGTTTAATTAGATATAATTAATCATTTGTTTATTTATATTATTTAACGTCTATTTTATAAATACTTTTCTTATAAAATAGAGATAGTCTCATGTTGAAGTCTTAGTTATTATTTGTTGGTTTATGGTGTAACTCATAATTATTTATTTATACATTTATGATTATTATATTTATTTAATTTAGTTAAAGTAATTAATTAAATTACTTTGTCTTAATTATTCAAACATATTTTATCTAAATATTCAATTGGTAATAATTATATTACCTAAACCATATTTACAAACTTTGGTATATTATTTTTCAATACACAACTTTCATATTAATTCGACTTATCATCAAAACTCTAATTCCCCAAATCGACTTAGCAAACCCTAATGCCTTAGACCCTAGTTACCTTAGACTCTTAGACGTTTCCCTTATTAGTATTCTATTACGTTATAGGTTGAATTCCTCGGAATTCCCATTACTTAGCTCATTACCGCTTAAGTTGGATCGCTTTTGCAAACTGTGAGTATATCTTTCCCCTTTTTCATGTTTTACTCTTTTGGGGCTACTCATGTAAATTATGACAAAATGTTATTCTGTTATTAAATGCAATTCTCATGTGTGTTTGCTTTATGTTAATTTGTGTGTATCTATGACTGTCAAAATCATTAACCGTTGTGGCCTTGCATTTCAATGAATAGTACTATGGTATATACCCCTTGTGACTCTGTTGAGAGACCTTGGTCATTGTCTTGTGATTCATTATACTAAAAATGGTTTTCATGTGTTGTCTTGTCTTAGGGTTGGTTTTGACTGATACTACTTATTACATAATTGCAAATGGTACCACACATGAATTGCTAAACACTTTTTCTACTATATGTATTCAAACAGGGTATGCTCACCAATACATTTTTGTATTGACCAAATTATTTTCGTACATGTTTCAGGTTGTTTTGAGACGCTTCCTTTAAGCGTTTGGATTTATATTTAAGTTTTGACTTTATTGTACTTTAGTTCGCTTTAGAATCTTTGTAACTTGAATTTCTTGTCAATGTAATAAACTATTTATTCAATTATCAATATTTACACTTTTAGTCCATGAGCTTTTGAACAATCGTCACTACGTGGAACCTCAATGTTTCCGTCATCGGTTGGGGTGTTACAGGGTCAGTGTGTCAGATGTATAGTGGTTATAGGATAGCTAGTACGGTAGTCATAACCCATATTGTGTATGCATAACTTTCAATGTGATTTTGTAAAATGTATAACATGAGCTCACCAGTATATAGCTAACGTCGTTTTGAGTATACTTATCTCAGGTGAACCATGAGGGCAGCTGTAGAACCCGTTTGGCAGTAGTGAAGCCTAGAAGACTGTGATGTTTTTAGTTGTTAAGAGTTGTAAATAATAATGTTTTGTACTCGGATGTTATAAGTTATAAGGAAAGTTTAGTTTTCTTCCGCTGTAAGTTGTATCAATTGTGCATGATCACCCGAGTTACGGGTGACGTGTTACAGTTGGTATCAGAGCCTGAGGTTTTAGCGAAGTAGGTATTAGTAGAATGCCTAAGCTTTGACCAGTATAACCAATATTGCTCTATAAGATAAGTATCTGACTTAAGCTCCGAGTAAAGAGAATAATATGTCGTGTATAGGAGAAGCACACATGGTAAACACTTTATGTATGACCTGAGTGAATAGTCTATCATACGTCTGTCTAATCCAGAAATCTGTATAGTGTGTATGTTTTGTGTGATATAGCTATTATGATATAAAAATGCTTAATATGTAACAGTAACTTATATATAATTGTTATATTCCTATAGGAAGAGACAATGTCTAAACATAGAAGCGAACAAAGATCTAGACATGAACAAGGTTCTAGACACAAACATAATAATAACAGAAGAGAGGAAGGCTCTAATAGTGCTCGAACTCCTTCCCCAAGTGTGAGATCTCGATCTGGTATGAGCATGAATTTAAATACGGAAGATATCCACAATATTGCTGTTGAAGTGGCTAAGATAATAGTGAATGAACTAACTGGTAATGTTAATCAATCGGAAGAAAAACACAAACAAAGCTCAGCTGCCTCTAGGGGTGCAAATGAGCCGAGCCGCTTGCGAGCTACTCGAGCTCGGCTCGGTAAAAAGCTCGAAATGAGCCTAGCCTTATCGAGCTCAAGCCGAGCTTGAGCCTAAAACAAAGCTCGTTTATTTATCGAAACCAAGCTCGAGCCTGGTATGTGAAGCTCGTTAGGCTCACCGAGCCTTATCAAGCTTAGTGTAATATTAGTTTTTTTTTAATATTTAATAATATTTACCATTCATTTAAAGTTGTTTACTAAACGAGCCCCGAGCTAGAGCTTCACTTATCGAGCTCATGAGCCTAAACGAACAATTTTTTATATTATTTTTATTAAATGTATTATCTAATTGATAATAAACGAGCCCAGCCCGAACCGAGCTCTTATAAGTCAATCGAGCTCGAGCTCGAGCCTGGTCAATCGAGCTCGAGCCTGGTCGAGCTCGGGCTCGGCTCGACTCGTTTGCACCTCTAGCTACATCCACACCAGTACGAGCAAAGGAAAGAGTGAAAGAAGATAAAAGAACTGGTGAAAACTTAGAAAAAGCTGAAACTAAATCAAAGGAGTGCACTTATAAGCACTCCATGTCCTGCACACCTCCGACATTTGACGTTAGAAATGGAGCAATTGAGGCACAAGACTGGCTCAACCAAATGGAGTCAAAACTAGATATTTGTGATTGTGATGACTACAATAGAGTAAGGTTCGCAGTGCATATGTTTGAAGCTGAAGCCCTTCATTGGTGGAACATTGTAGTCCGAACAGAAGGCAAAGAAAAAGTTAAAAGAATGAGTTGGGAAGAATTTGTTCACTTTTTTCTTGCAAAAGTATGTCCTCCTAGTGAAACTGAGCAACTAGAAGTGGAGTTCTTCTAGTTAAAATTGGGAAATAAAACATAACAAGAGTATGTTACACATTTTAATGAGATATCTTGTTTGGTTCCTCATTTAGCCCTAACTGAGGAACAACTTATTATTAGGTTCATTTGGGGATTACCCTCCGAAATGAGGGTATTCATCAAATCCAAATCTCCTAAGACATTTTCAGAAACTGTTGAAGCTAGCGCCATCATGGCTGCCGAAATGTTGCGACGAGAAGTTGAATCTCCTGCACTAAAAAGAAAGTGGGAAGAAAAGGGAAAAAAACAATAAAGGCAACAATTTTAAAAGGCCAAAGAGAGTACCTCTCTGTCAGACCTGCAATAGATATCATTCTAGGATATGCCGTCTGCAGCTATGTCCCAATTGCAAAAGGACTGGCCATGTCCTTCAAGAATGCAAAGAGAAGATGAGATGTTTTGAGTGTGGTGATACAAACCTCATGAAATTTGAATATCCCAAGATCAAAGGGAATGAAAGGCCACACCCAAATCAGCCGAAGGGACGTGCATTCGTCCTTACCACAGAGGAAGCTAAGAACACTCCAGACGTCATCACGGGTACGTACCTTGTAAATGATGTATACGCACGTGTGTTAGTTGTTACTGGTGCTAATAGAAGCTTAGTGTCCACTATATTTAGACCTTATTTCAATCGAGAATCCCAAAGTTTAGGTCACACTTTCACAGTGAAACTGGCTGATGGAAGTCAGAAGGAAATAGTTGACATTATTAAGAATTGTACCATAAGTTTAATTAGCCATTCGATCCTTATAGACCTAATGCCAATGGAACTTGGAGAATTTGATATAGTTATAGGAATGGATTGGCTAGTACCATATCATGTTGAAATCATATGTGATAAAAAGGTCGTTCAACTTCAGCTACCCAATGGAAAGCGACTAATAGTATCTGGAGATCGCACGAATAAGGTTAACAACCTCATCACTGTAGACAAGCGCATAAGTGTTTGAGAAAAGGGTGTATTACTTTCTTAGCATATGCTGTAAATAGCATGGAGAAACAGAAGATTGAGGATGTGCCAGTAGTACGGGAATACCCCGAGGTATTTCCAGATGAACTTCCAGGACTACCACCCAAAAGACAAGTCGAGTTCCACATCGACTTAGTACCCGGAACAACGCTAATTGCTAAGTCCCCATATAGATTAGCCCCAATAGAAATGCAAGAACTTAAGAAAAAATTGCAAGAGTTGCTCGATAAAGGGTTTATCCAACCTAACTCATTGCACTGGGGAGCGCCCATTTTGTTTGTCAAGAAGAAGGACGAGACGATGCGTATGTGCATCGACTATAGAGACTTGAATAAAGCCACGATAAAGAATAAGTACCCGTTACCTAGGATCGATGATTTATTCGATCAGTTGCAGGGAGCAAGTTATTTCTCTAAAATAAACTTGAGGTCCGGATACCATCAGGTGAAAGTTTCACCAGAAGATGTACCTGAGACAACATTTAGGACTAGGTATGGTCATTATGAATTCTTGGGAATGCCATTTGGGCTTACCAATGCACCTGCAGTGTTCATGGACCCTATGAATAGGGTCTGTAAACCCTTTCTCGATAAGTTTATTATCGTCTTCATTGATGACATCTTTATATACTCTAGGATTGAGGTAGAGCACGGACAACACCTTAGAACAGTCCTTGAATTGCTAAAGAAAAAGAAACTGTACGCAAAATTTCCGAAGTGTGAATTTTGGATACGTGAAGTTCAGTTTCTTGGTCATGTGATAAACGAGCAAGGAATACAAGTTGACCCTGTAAAGATTGAGGCCATTAAAAAGTGGGAAGTACCAAAGAATCACACTGAAATAAGAAGATTTCTAGGGTTAGCAGTATACTATAGAAGATTTATTCAGGACTTTTCCAATATTGCAACACCACTAACTATGTTGACCCAGAAAGCATCCATGTTTGATTGGGGGCCTAAACAAGAAGAAGCCTTTAACACGCTAAAACAAAAGTTATGTAGCACCCCAATACCATCACTTCCAGAAGGAATAGACGATATTGCTTTCCACTGTGACGCTTCTCAGTATGGTATGGGATGTGTACTCATGCAAAGAGGCAAGGTGATTGCCTACCTTCTCGACAGTCTAAGATTCATGAATAGAACTACACAACCCATGATTTGGAACTTGGTGCAGTAGTGTTTGCCCTTAAAATTTGGAGACATTATCTTTATGGTACCAAATGCACCATTTATACTAATCACAAAAGCCTAAAACACATATCCGAGCAGAAAGAGCTCAATATGCGTCAAAGAAGGTGGATGGAGCTATTAAGTGATTACGACTGTGAGATCCAGTACCATCCAGGTAAGGCAAACATAGTAGCAGATGCTCTAAGTCGAAAAGAGAAACCACAACCAATAAGAATTCGTGCAACAAGGATAGAGGTTAAAAGTAATCTCCTAGATCAAGTTAAGGACATACAACAAGAAGCCTTAAAGGAGAATCATATTACAAAAGAAAGGATGGTTGGGAGAGTAAAGTTATTGTCAATTGGAAATGATAATATCCTAAGATTTAACAATAGGATTTGGGTTCCAGGTTTTGGAGGATTGTAAGATACGAGCTTAGAGGAAGCCCATAAGTCTAGATATTCTACTTATCCTGGAAGTGACAAGATGTACAAGGATATTAGGAATGAATATTAGTGGCCAGGAATGAAGCGATCTATCGCTCAATATGTTGGAAAGTGCCTTACATGTCTTAAAGTCAAAGCAGAACATCAGAAACCATCAGGTTATCTGCAACAGCTAGAGATCCCAGAATGAAAATGGGAGAAAATTACCATGGATTTTGTTACAAAGCTCCCAAGATCGAGTCACGGTTATGATAGTATTTGTGTAATAGTAGATAGACTAACCAAGTCTGCACATTTTCTACCAATTCGAGAAGACTATAAGATGAACAAGCTCGCTCAAATTTACATCCAAGAAATAGTATCACGGCATGGGGTACCTGTATCGATCATATCTGACAGTGATAGTCATTTCACATCTAGATTTTGGCAAACTTTCCAACAAGAAGTAGGAACCAAGCTAAATCTAAGTACTGCCTATCACCCTCAGACAGATGGACAGAGTGAATGGACTATTCAGACATTAGAAGACATGCTTCACGCATGTGTACTCGATTTTGGCGGAAGTTGGGACAATCATCTAACAATCATCGAATTCGCTTACAACAATAGTTATCATGCTAGCATCAAGGCTGCACCTTATGAAGCTTTATATAGAAGGAAATGTCGAACTCTTATCTGCTGGACTGAAGTAGGTGAAAGTCAATTGTCAGGACCAGAAATTATTATGGAAACCACAGAGAAGATCCGGCAAATCAAAGAAAGGATGAAAATTGCTCAAGACTGGCAAAAGAGTTATGCAGATCGGAGATGTAAACCCCTAGAGTTTCAAATAGGAGATAAAGTAATATTAAATTACTCAACCCGGGACGCTCCCGGGTGTAAAGCTAGTAAAAAAATAAAAAACATAAACACTCTCACCCAAATGTGCCACGTGGCACATTCAAGGGAGGGTTGAGGCCTTCATTGAATGTCACATCATCATAAGTCAATTGTTTTATTAATAGTTATATATATATACATATATATATGTGTATGTATATATAGGGTTAGGATCCAGAGAAAAACCCTTGTTATAGTGAAAACTCTGACTTCCTGAGAAGTGTGAGAAAGATTAAGAATTGACATGTAGACATCATGTATTGGATTTAGGATTGTTGTTTTGTGTTGTTTAGGCTTGAAAAACACCAAACACAAAAATTTGAAACACAATGCAATGTATTATAGTCTTGAAATTTAAAACACAACTAAAATGCACTACTAACACTTAAAACACTCTACTTAATGTTCTTGGTATAGTGTTTTAAGTTTTAAGCCTATAATACATTGATTTGGGTTTTTAATTGTTATTTTTGGTTTTTTTTCTAGGCAAAACAATCTAAAATATCATGACTAAGTCCAACAAATGATGCCTACATATCAATTTTTAATCATTCTCATGAAATATTGCATTTGTACATGAACCTCACCATATATATATACACACACACACACACATATATATATATATATATATGTAGAGGTTCCGGTACAAAGGCCTCTTTTTGTGAGAAGGGTAAGAAGGCTTGTGAGAGTGACATGTGGCAAAGTTTTAGTTTAGTCTTAGGGGCATTAGGGTAATTATATACATATTCAAGATTTATGGAATTTTAAATATTTAATCAATGTGAGAAATTATAGGGATATTATCCAAATTATTAAACAATCAACATATGTGTTTCTGATTAATTAATCATCCATATATATTTTTCTTTGAAGATAAAACACACTGATTAAAACGATATACAATACACTCATATTCTAATGTGTTTTAAGTATCAAACCCATTTGAGAATCAAACCAACACAAACCCATAAAATCATAATCTTATGTGTTTTATGTTCAACCAACTAACCCATCACTAAAAAATACATTTAACAAATCAGAATGTGTTATATGTTTAACAAATTAACCCATTAGTTCGGAAACGCGATAACAATCAGATAGTGTTTTATTTTCAATAAACCAACTCATTACAACATAAAACCCGCTAACAACCAGATGTGTTTTATGTTTAGTAAACCAACTCATTTAAACACGAAAGACGCTAAATATGTTTAGGGTGAATTTTAAAGGAAATAGATAATAAAGTTTTATTTCTAGATACCTTTGGTGATTTGATTTACTCTATTAAGAAAATAAACACTGTTGCATAAAACACAACCACACAACTCCAAATCATTGTTGAAATCGCCCACAAAAAAGAGATATAGCTTTAAACACACAAAAAAAAGAAATAAAAAAGAAAGAAATAAAAGCACTCACAATTCTTATCATGATTTGGTGTGTAATCGTTGCAGTGATCTTGTTTCTGTAGGAAATGGAAAGTCAACTAAATAATAGGAGCAAGATAACTGATAATTAATGTATTCTTTATTTTAAATAATAGTGCTTTTACAATTATACCCTCACAAGACCCAATTAATTAATTAAAATATAAACTAATTTACAGCTTTGCCATCCATTTAATCTTCACCATCCATCAACATGATCTAAAGGACACAATTACTTCTCACCCTTCTCACAAAACACAACCTTTGTACCCTAACCTCACCCGAGATATATATATATATATATATATATATATATATATATATATATATATATATATAGGTAGAGGATCCTGTAGGAAAATTAGTTTGTGTGAGAAGTGTAGGAAGGATTAAGAATTGACATGTAGCCATCATGTTTTTGATTTTGGAATGATGTTTTAGGTTGTTTTGGCTTGAAAAACACTTAACACAACAATACACAAAAATTTAAAACACAATCCAATGTATTATAGTCATTAAATTTGAATTCCAGATAAAACACCCTAGTAATTACTTAAAACACTCTGCTAAAGTGTTATTAACATAGTGTTTTAAGTTTTAAGCCTAAAATACATTGTTTTCGGTTATTAATTGTTATGTTTGTTGTTTTTCTAAGCAAAGCAATCCAAAACATCATGAATACGTCCAAAAAAATAATGCATACGTCCAAAAAAATGATGCATACATATCAATTTTTAATCCTTCCTACACTTCTCACACAAACCAATTTTCCTACAGGAACCCTACCCTATATATATATATATATATATATATATATATATGTTTAGGATCCTGTACAAAGTACATTTTTTGTGAGAAGTGTGAGAAGGACTAAGAATTGACATATAGACATCATGTTTTGGATTTAGGAATGATGTTTTAGGTTGTTTTAACTTGAAAAACACCAAACACAACAATCTAAAACACAATACAATGTGTTATAGTCATTAAATTTAAAAAACATCTAAAACACACTACTTAACGCTTAAAACACACTGCTAATGTTCTTAGCATGGTGTTTTAAGTTTTAAGCCTAAAATACGTTGTTTTCGGTTTTTAATTGTTATGTTTGGTGTTTTTATAGGCAAAACAATCCAAAACATCACGACTAAGTTCAAAAAATGATGCCTAAGTATCAGTTTTTAGTACTTCTCACACTTCTCACAAAAAAAACATTTTGTACACGATATTGACCCTATATATATATATATATATATATATATAGGATCCGAATCATGTGAGAACTCCCCCCACTTGTGAGAACTAGAGAACTCAAGTGAACCAATAATATATTGACACATCAACACTTTTTTAATTTATTGTATTTGTTTAATTAGGGGTATCAAGGTCTTTTCTTAAACAATTTTATGGGCATTTTAGTCATAACAACACCCTACCCCACCCTACCCCATCCAAGTTGGCTTTTAAATAATAATAATAATAATAATAATAATAATAATAATAATAATAATAATAATAATAATAATAATAATAATAATAATAATATTCATAATCTCTCACCACTCTCTCTCCCTACACACATCTGCTCTCTCTCTACTCTCTCTCTCGAACTGTCTCTCTCTCTCTCACTCCCTCTCTATAAAAAATAACAGATCTGGGTTTGTTGGGTGGTTTGGTGGCTGAGGACGGGTGAAGACGACGGTGGGAGACGGTGGTAGTGGCTGAGGTTTGTTTTTGGGGCTGTTTTTGCAGGTGGGTTGTTGGGGGTTTTGATTGGGGGGTCGTGGGGGCTGAGGGTGATGACGAAGGTGGTGGTGGCTGAGGGTTGATCGATGACGAAGGCCCTGGTGGTTTTTGAGTCCGGTGATGGCTGAGAGTGGTGGATCCGTGGTGGTTGAGGGTGGTCGATGGTGGTGATGATGAAGACGAAGGTGAGGGTGGTCGATGACGGTGTTTGGGTGGGTTTTCAGGCGGAGGACGGTGGTGACGGTGGTTGAAGACGGTGGTCGACGGTGGTGGATCTTGAAGACGAACAGGTTTTTTTTTGTTTATTATTATTATTATTATTTCTGTTGTTATTATTATTAATATTTTTTTATTTTTTTTCTTTTATTATTATTATTATTATTTATCTGTTATTATCATTATTATTGTTATTATTATTATTATTAATAATTCTGTTATTATTATTTTTTTATTCTTTTGTTATTATTATTATTTTTTTGGTTATTATTATTATTTTTTTCTGTTATAATTATAATTATTATTATTGTTATTAGTAGTAGTAGTGGTAGTAGTGGTAGTAGTGGTAGTGGTGGTAGTGGTGGTGGTAGTGGTGGTGGTAGTGGTGGTGGTAGTGGTGGTGGTAGTAGTGGTGGTAGTGGTGGTGGTAGTGGTGGTGGTAGTGGTGGTGGTAGTCGTAGTGGTAGTGGTAGTGGGTAGTGGTAGTGGTAGTCGTAGTGGTAGTCGTAGTGGTAGTCGTAGTGGTAGTCGTAGTCGTAGTCGTAGTGGTAGTGGTAGTGGTAGTGGTAGTGGTAGTGGTAGTGGTAGTGGTAGTGGTAGTGGTAGTGGTAGTGGTAGTGGTAGTGGTAGTGGTAGTGGTAGTGGTAGTGGTAGTGGTAGTGGTAGTGGTAGTGGTAGTCGTAGTCGTAGTGGTAGTCGTAGTGGTAGTGGTAGTCGTAGTCTTAGTCGTAGTGGTAGTGGTAGTCGTAGTGGTAGTGGTAGTGGTAGTGGTAGTGGTAGTGGTAGTGGTAGTGGTAGTGGTAGTGGTAGTGGTAGTGGTAGTGGTAGTAGTGGTGGTAGTAGTGGTAGTAGTAGTCGTCTTAGTGGTAGTAGTCGTAGTGGTAGTAGTAGTCGTAGTGGTAGTAGTAGTAGTGGTATTAGTGGTATTAGTAGTGGTATTAGTGGTAGTCGTCGTAGTCGTAGTGGTAGTCGTAGTGGTAGTCGTAGTGGTAGTCGTCGTAGTAGTCGTAGTGGTAGTCGTAGTGGTAGTCGTAGTGGTAGTCGTAGTGGTAGTCGTAGTGGTAGTCGTAGTGGTAGTCGTAGTGGTAGTCGTATTGGTAGTAGTAGTAGTAGTAGTAGTCGTAGTAGTCGTAGTAGTCGTAGTAGTAGTAGTAGTAGTAGTAGTAGTAGTAGTAGTCGTAGTCGTCGTAGTCGTAGTAGTAGTCGTAGTAGTCGTAGTAGTCGTAGTAGTCGTAGTAGTAGTCGTAGTAGTAGTAGTAGTAGTAGTAGTAGTCGTAGTAGTAGTAGTAGTAGTCGTAGTAGTAGTAGTAGTCGTAGTCGTAGTCGTAGTCGTAGTCGTAGTAGTAGTAGTAGTAGTCGTAGTCGTAGTCGTAGTCGTAGCTGCAGCAGCAGCAGTAGCAGTAGCAGTAGCAGTAGCAGTAGCAGTAGTAGTAGTAGTAGTAGGAGGTTGTGTATGGTAGATTTTTATACTGGTGTAAATAATTACACCAGTGTAAATCATCCTAATGATATGTTTGTTTGGTTTTTTGCAGTTGTAGCAGCGGGTATTTTTTTTTCTTTACAATAATGTATAGTATGATTTTTTTTAAATGTTTTGTTTTTACATTTGATGTAATACACAAAAATGATATTATTGGGGCATTTTTTTACCGTGGTGTAATACGATTGTAAATATGTTTGTTTTTGGTTTTAACACTATGTGTTTTTGTTGTAGTAGGTTGTGTATGGTAGATTTACACTGGTGTATTTACCCTGGTGTAAACAATTACACCAGTGTAAATCATCCTCGTTATATGTTTGTTTGGTTTTTTACACTAGTGTAAATAACTACACCAATGTAAATAACTACACCCATCATCTAGTTTGTTTTTTTTACAATAGTGTATTTTTGTAGAAGTTTGTGTATGGGAGATTTACACTGGTGTAAAAAATTACACCAGTGTAAAAAACGAGAGTGATACTAAAGAATGTTCAATCTGATTTTTTGTTTTAAAAATTAAATTAATTAAAAAATAAAATAAAGTTTAAAAAAATTAAATCAGATTATATTATTTTAATTAAAATAATAAAATAAACTTTGATTAAAAAATAACATAGTATTATATTATATCTTCTCTCCCATGGCTTTTTACTTAAATGCCCTTAATTGTACTTTAAGATTAAAAAAATACTTAATAATCAAGTGAAGACAAACAATCCCAACTTTTGATCTCAACTATTGGATCATGAAGATCTAAGGTCCACAATGGTTCTCTAGTTCTCACAACTCATTAAGGTTCTCACATGATCCTAACCCTATATATATATATATAGTATAAGGATAAACGGAAAACCCTCCTAAACAGGAAAACTTTGGAAACTCTAACCTCCCGAGTTTTTTTTATATGAAAATTTTAGGGTATGTAATATACATGATTTTAAGCATTTTGAGCCAAAAAAAATCAAAAAAACGCCGAGTACTTTTTTTAAAAAAAAAATAAATAAGTTTTCGGGTAACGCATTGTTAACACATGTTAATCGCTAACATGTGTTACCTGAAAACTTTTTTTTATTTTTTTTAAAAAAAAGTGTTCGGCGCTTTTTTGATTTTTTTGGCTCAAAAAGCTTAAAATCATGTATATTACATGCCCTAAAATTTTCAGGCCCTAAAAAGCTCGGGAAGTTAGAGTTTCCAAAGTTTTCCAACTTAGAAGGGTTTTCCATATAACTTCCCGACCTTTTTAGGGCCTAAAATTTTAGGGCATGTAATATACATGATTTTAAGCATTTTGAGCCAAAAAAAAAATAATCAAAAAAGCGCCGAACATTTTAAAAAAAAAGTTTTTGGGTAACACATGTTAAGCGATTAACATTTGTTAACAATACGTTACCGGAAAACTTATTTATTTCTTTTTAAAAAAAGTACTTGGCGCTTTTTTGATTTTTTTGCTCAAAATGCTTAAAATCATGTATATTATATACCCTAAAATTTTCATTTAAAAAAAACTCCGGAAGTTAAAGTTTCCAGAGTTTTCCGGTTTAGGAGGGTTTCTCATGGATACATATACTATATATATGTGTATATATATATATATAGGGTTTGGTTAAAATGAGAACTAGGATACTCATTTTATTATGTAATGAATTTGTGGTTGTAATTAAACCATAATAAAATATTGAATATAATATTAATTTAGTTACATAGGTGTAGTCATTTTGTTACATCGGTGTAAAAACGTCGTAAATAAATTTTTTATTTTTTCAATTTTTTTACAGTGAGGTTAGCCGTTTTTACATCAATGTGTGAAACAAAAATTAAAATTCACATTTTACGTCGGAGTTCACACGGTTCTCACAACTCAGCCTAGTTCTCGTTATAACCGAATCCTATATATATATAGGGGATGATTCAATTAAAAACTCATTGTTAGGGAGAGAACTCGAGAACTCTATATTACACATTTGTAATATATCATATGTTGTATATTACACTTGTGTAATATATTATTATTGAATATGTGTAATGTACATATGTTACGCATTTGCAATATATATTACGCATATATACACATATGCAATATACTCAATATATCATATATTGCACATACGTAATATAACATATGTTACACATGTGCAATATATATATAACTTATGGGTAATATATCATATATTGCATATGTGATATATATTACACATGTGTAACATATGATACATATGTAATATATCATATGTTGTATATTACACAAGTGTAATATATTATTATTGCATATGTACCCATATTTAATATACTCAATATATCATATATTGCACATACGTATTATATCATATGTTACACATGTGCAATATATATAACTTATGTGTAATATATCATATATTGCATATGTGTAATATATATTACACATGTGTGACATATGATATATTACACATGTGCAATATATACTACACATATGCAATATATGATATGTGCTATGTAATATAAAGTTCTCGAGCTCTCTCAATAAAATGAGTTTTCTATTGAACCATTCCCTATATATATATATATATATATATATATATGTATATTCACTAACCTAGCTTGCATGAACTTCTTGATTTTTAACCAAGATTTATATTTACTCCCTTTTCTCTAAATAAATAGATATCGCCTTTGTAATCTTTTCTTTTTATTGTTAAAATCCTCAATATACTTAAAACATTTAAGTGTTTGAAAGAATGTTACATTACAACACTTAACACGCCTCCTCTTTTGATTATCTTGATATATTTTCTAATTATCACAATGTTTTCAAGGTTAGAGATCACTTAAATATAATTTAGAAGTTTGAAGTTTTTATTACTTTGAAAGATGGGGATTAGGATATGGGATGAAAGTGAACCCTTAAATTTAAGGGCTTACTTTAGTTTTTTCATATAATTTAAGCGATGGGGAATTAGGATGAGGACTCTAATGTAGGAGTATTAGAGTAAACCTCAGTTTTTGTCCATGTGGTTTGCTGATTTTACCACTCTCAGTCCAATAGTTTAAAAACTGCAGTTTGGTCCATTAGTTTGCTGATTCATTTCAGTTTCAGTCCACACTACTAACACTGTTAGTGTACTTCCGTTAAGTCATGATAAAAGACTATAATGCCTTGATATTTACATTTATTTTCTCTTTATATATATATATACACACACATTTATATATATATATATATATATATTGTATACATACACACTTAATACATACACACACTCTCTCTCTCTTCGATAAACCCACCCAACTGTTCACCACCACCGTACACCACCACAACCTCCCATTTTCTCCATTGCATATCCATATCTGGTACCACCACCACTACTCACCTACTACATGCAAATCTTCTACCTACACCGCTCATAGATTAACAGAGCATTTCTATTTCTAGATCCACCATAAATTGGGTGGCATTAGGATTTTGAGGTGGTAGCCGATTGTTGCGGATATGGGGTTAAGGATTGGTGAGGGTGAGGAGTGGTATGGTTTTGAGTTTGGGTAAGCAGGGAATTGTGGTAGCAGGCGGTGGATGGTAGGGGCGGCATTGGTTGTTGTAGCCCGGGTTTTTGATTGGGTGTAAATGGGGGTGGTTTGGGTTGTTCGATTTGTGGTGAGTGAAGGTAGTGGGTAGTTTGACTTATAGTGGTGGGTTTGGGTTGGGGGTTTCAGTTGGGTGTGGATAACGATGGGAGGTGGTGCGATTGGGGGTTGTGGTGGTCTTGTAGCAGGGGCGATTATTATGTGGCTGGTGGAGGAGAGTGATGGTTATCTACGGTGGCTGGTGATGGTTTTATGTGGTGATGGTGGTTGTAGTGACGGTGGAAAATCGGGCCTTCTTCGGATTCTTGACTAAGGTTAATGTTAGTGACCCATTTGGTAACTGGTCACTATATTATTCTCACTCACCATCAACATCTTTGATGGCTGAAAGTGATGGCTAGTGGGTGTGATGGTGGGGGTTAGGGTTAGGGTTCATGTTCAGTTGGTGAGGGTGGAGATAAGTGGTGGTCGTAGTGGCGGGTAGTGGTGGTCTTGGGTTGATGGTGGTGGAAGGTTGTGGTGGCGAGTGGGAGTGAGAGATAGGTGAGGAAAGGTGGGTGAGAAAAAGGGAAAAATATTTATTATCATTTAATAATAATAATAATAATAATAATAATAATAATAAAAGTTTTGTCATCTAACCGTTTCAATCCAGACACATTTTTGTCTTTTCCCAAAAAGTTAACAGAGAAATGGATGGCCGTTAGATGGTGGACTAAACTGAACTAACTTAGCAAACTAATGGACCATAACCGCAATTTTTAAACTATTAGACTGGGAGTGTTAAAATCAGCAAACCACAAGGACGAAAATTGAGGTTTACTCGGAGTATTATTAATAGAATCTCATATTTTCCTTAGGCTCTTTAGTGTGGAGTCGGGAAGGGCCCTCAGTAGGGTGATGTGGCATTCGGCGGAATCGGTAACATGCCTCCCCACCCCCCCCCCCCAAGTTATCTTCAGTGGATTCGGTGGACTCCCACCGTTGTCAACGGGACACATGATTGGTGGGGTGAGGTGAACGTAGAGAGAGAGGGGGGGGAGGAGAGGGGGGAAGGGGAAACCATTTTCTTGGTTTAGGGGAGATAAGGACGAAATAATGTGGCGCTGATATGATATTTATTGGACTTGGGGGAAACTATTACCACACCATATAGCCTTATAATCTGGGTATGGGGAATAGGACTGAACTCCATTAGAGTGCTCAAAGGGGGATAAGATGTTGGTTTGTAATATCTAATTAATATATCTAATTATGGTAAAGAAAAATGTATTATAATTATAACTTGTAACATAAAGCACACAATCATAAATACAATGCTATAAGTTCCATCACATGTGTGGTAAATCTAATGTCTGAATTTAGAGTTCACAATCGTGACAAACAAAAGTGACACTTGAGAACTTTTGAATGACGAAGAGAAAACTGGTCTAGTATACCCCAAAGTTAACCTAAAGTTCGTGTCATACTACATTTGTAGTAATCTGTCAATCATTAACTAACATACACTTTTAAACACAAAAATTTCAGCCCCAAGTTCATTATTTTGACCCATGTTTTTCAGCCTAAAAATTTCAAACCCAAATAGCAAAATAAAACCAAACCCATCATGAAAACCGAAACTAATCGATTTCAAAATCATAAACGCTTTTGGTTCGCTTTGACCTTAAAACTTTCAAAACCCAAATGCTTTTGGTTCGATTTAACCTTAAAACCTACCAAACCAACCTAATAAATACCCTAATTGAAAACATACACTATTATAGGAAAAAAAGGAGAAAGATAAACTACTTTTGCGTTCATCCCCAATCATTATTTTCATTACAACTTTAATTAGTTCTATAACCCCTATCTACTACTATATATAAATGAAACCAAAATTGGGACACTTGTCATCATATGAGAGCATAGTTTTTGTTTTCCCGCTCATTTGGACACTTGTCAATTGATTAATACAAGTTCAATTTTATTCAAGCTCTCATTAAGCCACATACCACATCTATAGTACAACTTCAATTTTATTCAAGCTTTCATTAAGCCACATGGTACATCTACTATTAAATTATTTTTTTCCCTCTATCATGTGCATAACACATGCACTTCCCCCATGATTTTTAAACGTTAATAACTTTTTTAAATGTTAATTTTTTTGAAAAAAAATTGCACCAAATTAACGAGCGTTTTATTATCTTTTCAACGAGTACCATAGTGCTATACAAAAAATGGAAAAAATGGCGTTTTATTATCTTTCTAAATCAAGAAGTAAACCATCTGTTGCAAGCAAAGTGTATTTACTAAGGTCTGTTCTAGAGCAGTGGGTATGTTAAGGAGATCTGTCTGAAACAGATGTTGCTTCAAACAGATGCTATTTCAACAGTTTGCTTACAACAGCTATTTGAAGCAAACTGTTGAAGCAACATCTGTTTAAAGCAATAGCTGTTTAAGACAGATCTCCTTAACAAACCCACTGCTCTGGAACAGGCCTTAATAAACAGACTTTGCTTGGAACAGATACTTGACTTCTTAATTTGGTATTTAGTAAACATACCTTAAAAATAATATAGTCTTCCCGTGCATCGCACGAGACTTCACCTAGTATAATAATAAGCCAAGAAAGATCCTAGATTTGTTGCATATAGCTTGTTACAACTTTAAGTGAAAAACAAGAAAGATCCCAAAATTGTGGTATATAGCTAAGTTACAACTTACAACTTACAAGTGACATGTTAGGAAGAAGCATAGAGTTAACTACATCCAGCTAAAAGACAGCCGACAAGAAACCCACACGTGCCACGTAACACGCACTACCTACGCCCGCATCCGCGGTTTTTTATATCTTCAACGACCCCACTTGCTGTTCTAGACGCTGTTTCATGTCATCATCTTTCCCTACTTTAACCCATTCTTATCTAATATCATTTATTCACCACCATCTATAAATAACATCATCCCATCTTTCATATTTCCACAATTACATCTCTCCTTCACATCTTCATCTTCCTTAGCTTTCTTCACTCTCCTGTTTGTTAGATTCAACATATTTTATTGTATTGAAATGGAATTGAAGAATATGGTTTCAATGGTTGCTCGCAGTGGTCGTCAGCTGCAGCGCTACAATCATGGCCAACGTCAAGTCGTTGGGTCAGTCATGTCACTAATCTATTATTGAATCAATGGTTTTTGCCTTGTGCTATTGGTTTTCAGATTTTCCCCAAATTCGGATTACCAAAAAGTTGTTGTCGATTTGTAAAAACAAGATTTGATGAAATTTAAGCCGTTATCGAACCTTTACCTGTTAAATTTGATGATTTAAACATGAATTGTTGAGTTTGATATTTGATGGGATGGTTCCGTACAAACAATAGTGCGCGAACCAAAGTGTTATTTATAAATAACTTGTGCTAAAAAAACAGAGTTATTTGTTATCAGCACTTTGGTTCTTACGGTTTTACTAAAAAAACGTAATTTGGGGAAAATAAAATGCTGAGAATTGTATCAATTTGTAAAAAAAATTGTGTGAAATTTGTTTACTAAAATGGTGAATTTGAATGTGATGCAGATGTATACCTTACAGAATCAAAGGTAGTAAAATGGGATCAGATGACAAATTAGAAGATGCTTTAGAAGTACTTGTGATAAGTGCACAAAGAAAAGGCAAAGGAATGTTGTTCCCTAAGGTATTATTCATACATTTATGGTTTACAGATACACCATTTTGTGACATTTTTATCATATGATGATTAGCTGATATCTGGTTTGTTATTTCGACAGGGAGGATGGGAATCCGATGAATCGATCGTCGAAGCCGCTAAAAGAGAATCGGTAGAGGAAGCTGGAGTGTTAGGAAAAGTTGAGGTTGGTTCCTTGTTCTGGAATAACAATTTTGACATTTTCTGCAACTAACAAAGTCAACTAAACAATTTGTATATGTTTAAGAAGAAGAAGCCAAAGTCAAATTGGGCAACTTTTGCTTATTATTTATTTATAACTAATAATTTATATGATTTCATAGACTTGATCGACATATCTTTATTACATTTTTGTAAACTGGACAACTTTCGCTTATTTTGTTATTTTTGGTACATTTGTTTTATGATTAACACTTTTTCTTGAAATTTTGTAGGGGGCATTGGGTACATGGTGCTTTAAAAGCAAAGGCAACGATTCGTACTATGAAGGGCATATGTTTCCATTACTTGTTGAGGAGCAACTCGATTTTTGGCCCGAGAAAAACATTCGTCAAAGACAATGGGTGAGTGTTCCTAAAGCTAAAGAAGTTTGCCAATATTCTTGGATGAAGGAAGCATTGGATTTGTTGGTGATGAGACTCGAGTCACCTCTTTCAAGTAACTTATGAACATGACACGCCTACTTTGTAAATATCATGAGATTTTGCAAAGATTATCGGATGGACATCTTGAGAGATTTTGAGACAAGATTTGATCAATCAAAAGCAAGATCGTGCTAATTTGATACACGTTGAGGTCTTTGTATACGAAGATTTTGTAGCTACAGGGACAATGACAACGACTGTCGTAGCAAAGAGGGAAGGAATTTTAGAAAGGCAGTTTTGAGGATCACTAACAAATAACTTTCTTTTCCTTCGGGAATTCATACTTCAATAGGGTAGTTGTATACGTTTTTATTCATTTATTTTACATTTACATTTGTACAATTTTCATCATCATAATGGAAGTATGATTCATTTTAGACGAGTATGACAATAGGCAGTTTATTTTAAATGCGTCCAAAACTTATCATTTTTTAACGGCCAATTGGAATCACTCACGGACCACTGGAGTATCATCGTGCCACAAGTGTTACCACGCGATCATATTCCACCACCAAGTCACCAATTCAGAAGGAAACTCATAATTATGAGAAAAAACCTCCTTGTGATATTCGAACCCAGAACATTGTAGTCCCTAGGTTTTATCCCACCACCAAGATGCCGCTGGGCTATAATGCCTTTGGCTTGCAAAACTTATCATGTGTCAATTAAGTTGAGTGAGACTTAGCTCATTAGACAAGTTATATAAGCTTTTAGTCCCTTTTGGTGACATGGGATTTGTTGATAGAAATGATTATAACTTTTTGTTTAATAGACTAGTGCGTGTGTGTTTCTAAATATACTCTATGTTGGATCTAATGTGTATTACGATTTTGGAATCATCTTAAGTTGGGTTAACAATTCAGAAGGAAACTCATAATTATGAGAAAAAACCTCCTTGTGATATTCGAACCCAGAACATTGTAGTCCCTAGGTTTTATCCCACCACCAAGATGCCGCTGGGCTATAATGCCTTTGGCTTGCAAAACTTATCATGTGTCAATTAAGTTGAGTGAGACTTAGCTCATTAGACAAGTTATATAAGCTTTTAGTCCCTTTTGGTGACATGGGATTTGTTGATAGAAATGATTATAACTTTTTGTTTAATAGACTAGTGCGTGTGTGTTTCTAAATATACTCTATGTTGGATCTAATGTGTATTACGATTTTGGAATCATCTTAAGTTGGGTTAAAATACTTTAGTTAGTAAGTAAAATATCGCTCGAAGTTATAAGATTCTTGTGATTTGCATGTAACAAAATACATTAAGTTCAAATTTTTAATCTGAAGTTAGAAGTTAGGCGACTAGGTTTGCAACTGTTTTGTGTAGAAGCAGAATGCCTGAGGACTAAAGAGCTATGGAATAACAAGGTTTCATGTAATACTTCTATTTACATACTGACTTCTAAATATGATGAGATTTGGTACATGCTGCTTTAAAAGCAAAGGCAATAGTGCATACTATGAACTATGAAGGGTATATGTTTCCGTTATTTGTTGAGGAACAACTCGAATTTTGGCCCGAGAAAAAATTCGCCTAAGAGTTTGGGTGAGTGTGCCTAAAGCTAAAGTAGTTTGTCAATATTCTTGGATGAAGGAAGCATTGGATTTGTTTCGAAAAGGAAC
Source organism: Ambrosia artemisiifolia (assembly GCA_032199755.1). NCBI lineage: Eukaryota > Viridiplantae > Streptophyta > Magnoliopsida > Asterales > Asteraceae > Ambrosia > Ambrosia artemisiifolia. The sequence goes on from CM063512.1 coordinate 38,564,225, forward strand.
TTTTAGAACACCTATAGGCATTAAATGAAGGAATAATGGAAATAAATAATCCCAACTATTGACTATTGGCCAATAACAGTCCCAACTACGAAAATCACCAATATTGGTCTCAACTTTTGACATATTGGAAACCAACGGACCCAAACTAATGGAGTTAGCCTCCGTTTAGTGTGATGCTGACGTGGCATGCCACGTGGGATGCCACGTAGGATGTCACGTATGATCATTTTGCCACGTGGGATGCAACGTAGGATCATCTTGCCACCTAAGCATGCCACGTCAGCATCACACTAACGGAGTTAGCCTCCGTTAGTTTGGGTCCATTGGTTTCCAGTATGTCGAAAGTTGGGACCAATATTGGTGATTTTCGTAGTTGGGACTGTTATTGGCCAATAGTCAATAGTTGGAATTATTTATTTCCATTTTTCCTTAAATGAAATAAAAAAGAACTAAATACTATATTTGATGAGGAGACTCGAGTCTCCTTTTAGTAACTTATGAACATACTGACTTCTAAATATAATGAGATTTTGCGAAGATTATTGGGTGGACATCTTGAAAGGTTTCATTACAAGACTTGATCAATTAACAAGATGATCGTGTTTCTTTGACCCACATTGAGGTTTTTGTACATGAAGATTGTGTTTCTACGCAGACAATGCCATCGATAGCGATAACAAAGAAGGAACTAGGAGAGAGGTTATGAGGATCACTAACAACAATTTGCAAAATTCGGTTTGGGCTTATACTCGGCGACCCACCTTGGAGCGAGTACTCGGATTAATCGGGGGTAAATCGGCCTATGCCGGGAGTATTCGGAGTAATCGGTCAACTCGGCTATACTCGGCGACCTACCCTGTAACGAGTGCTCGGAGAGTAATCGGTCAATTCGACCTTATTTTGCACATTGACTTACAAATAACTTTCTTTCCTTTTGGGATTCATACTTCAATAGGTTTGTTTTATTTATTTATTTATTTTAGATTTGTGATTATAATAATACCATACAGTATGAGGAACATTACGTGATTCGTGGCGGGCCGTGATATCACCGCTATACCATGCACCATACCCTTATGGTGTGGCCACCGTGAGGATCTTCACGCAGACCATGGACCACATTATGTTCAATTTTTAAAACACTATACCATAATACCATAGTGGAGGGTGATGAAGGATGAAGTAATGTGATGATGACGTAGAGGGTAGTGACGGTGACTAGGAAGTGACCACATCTTATGGCCTAATGGAGTTTTGATTCATTTTAAATGTGTGTGACAATGGGTGGTTTGTTTTAAATGGGCCCAAAACGGATCATGGGTCAATGAAGTTACTGGGCTCAATAGATAAGTTAAAATACCTTTTATTTGTCCCTTCGGCCTTTAGATGACGTGGGATTTGTTGATGGAAATTATTATCACTTTTACTTTCGTATATGAGTGTGAGTGCACAAATATTCCTTCTATGCTTTCTCTTTTTGGAGATTTTATGCGGGTGCTTAAATAGTTGGTGGATAATAGGACCAAAAGGAAACACATTTATGGGGGCGGATTTATAGCCATGGATCGGGTTCTCAGGAACCTAGTGGGTTCGTAAATTATAGTGTTAATATATATAGAAAACTGGCCAGAAACTCATAAGATTTTATTTGAAGAACCCATTACTAAAAGTCAATAGTGCTCTAGTGGTTGAAACCCCTCCCTAAAACATACAAAATCTAAGTTCAAGGCCTGCACCCAACGAGTTTTTTTTCTTTTTTTTTTCGGGTCAAAGCTAGGGTTATACCTAAACCCACTCCTTTTCTCCTTCTATTCTTCAAATCCGCCCCCTTCACCTTTCTTTCAACACTTGAAGTGTGAAACCCAAACAATGAAACACACCAACAAAAGAAATCACCATTCTTGTTCTGGACATTCTCCTCCAACAGCAACCCGTCCTTCCTCCGCCCTTGCTCCGCCTCTACTCCGACCAGGTAAGTTTATTTTGTTTTTTTTTTCTGCAATTAATTTAACGTACATGTGTATCTTGGTTCCCAAATCCCACATTCACTCCATGCCTTGTAGTACCATGTTTTCATTGATAAATATTTATAATATATTAATATGTGCAATGAAAGTGATTATGTGAACTTCGTTTTCTTCACAGAGACATAGACTGATAAGTCTGATATAATATTGTAGCATCAAAATACGTATATTTGAAAGGAAAAAAAAAGAACTTATAAAGTCAACAGTCACACAATTCCGTGATATAAGTTGTTGTTGTTAACTAATTGAAACCTTAATTTGATAATTGATATTAGGTACTATGCAGAATAATATTTCAAGTTTTATTCCAAAGTCGACCACCATCAAGCATTGAATCATCATGATGAGGGATTAGATGATGTTCAATAAACTAAACTTGCTAAAGTTGGCCGAGATGTATCCGTCTGATTTTACTTTTGATGAAAAAGACAAGCTTATGTATGAGCTTAGTCACTACATTACTAATGTCAAAGAAGATAGTCGGTTTGACAACCTGGACGGGGTATGTGATCTTGCCAAAAGGATGGTGGAAACAAGAAAACATATTGATTATGAGTTGGTCAATCGTTTAATAAAGTTGTCACTAGTTTTACCGGTTGCAACGGCTAGTGTTGAAAGATGTTTTTCTTCAATGAAGTATGTGAAGACGGAATTGCGTAATAAGATGGGTGATGGATACATGAACGACACTTGCACTTGTTACATTGAAAGGGAGTTACTACAACAAGTTACGGTCGAGAATGTAATGCAATGGTTTCAAAAGATGAAGACTCGTAGCGAACAACTATAGGTATGTTTTTTATCCTTAAAAACATTCGTATTTATATTATATGCTCTAAATTTCTAATGCCAATGTTTTTTCATTGTTACATCGTATTGTTTTATGTGATGAGCCTTATCTGACCTAAAAAAGGAACCTAGTGATAAAAATTCCTGGATCCGCCACTACATTTATCCTATCGGCTTGTTGGATCCTATGGCAAGCGAGAACCGAGGCGGTTTTCAATGATAGATTTAGTTGACGACTTAAAGGCAACTAGTTATTATGGGTCAAAAATGCATCGTGCTTGTTTAATTTGGAATGGTTTAAATTGGTGTAGATTTAGTTTTCCCTAGGTTTTACAAGCAAGAGTTTTACTTGTTTAGCTTGAATGCAACAAACGAATCCAAAAGTTTTATTATGTATGTGGAGGCTTCCTTGTGCTATAAAGAAAGTTCCTCGTTCAAATATAATCAATAGTCATTTGGTGGAGTGGCATAGAGAAATGAAGATAAGAGCTTGAGGCTATCTTGGCTTAAGTTTGAATTCGATCCAGATGGGTTTTACCGCAGTAGACCTACGGGCGGTGGGTTTTCTCTGAAATGGTGGCTTGGTGGTGTAGAGGATCGGTTTTAAAGAAAACGACTAGATGATCATACAAATGGAACAATCCAGGTGCGGAAACCCTAGATCGTATGCAATATGATAAAGATCAAATCAGAAAACAGTGAATACCTTTTCAATAATCATTTAATTCATAAACATGTTGATTAATCTTGTTTAGATAAGGTTTACAGTGAAATAGATCAAATACAGAAGATTCTAGAACCTAGAGAGAGAACACACAAAAAACTCTAACCAAAACGACCAACTATTAACCACAAAATAAAACTTAAGCTATTTATAATCTGCACGTTCAACCTCCCGACTAGGTCGAATGATCCCTTCGACCACTTCACAAGCTCGAACCAAACTGATCTTCAATAAAAGCTTCCTTCGACCATCTAAAAGACTCCTTCGATCCCTCGACTGGTCGGATGAGTATTTCTTCAATACACAATCTGCCAAAAACGCTATATTGACAATCCAAAAGCGATAGTCACATTCTGTGCACTTACAAACTCCCCCTTGACTATTGCTTGGATTGTAGTCTTTCTTGATCAAACGTCTTGTTCAACAGTTTGATTCGGAGAATCTTCTTTTGCTGTTTGCTCATCTCCGGTTCTAATTGTCGTTTAGTTGAACTTTTCTTCATCTCACAAATCTTTACATATCTTCCTAGCTTTTTATCAAAATCACAATCCGCATTGACATCCCATGCAAAACAAAAACACACAACTCTATGATACTTCATCGCTTGCTCCCTATCTTTCTCTTCACTATAAATCGGATTATAATACAGCATGATAATGTCTTCATATGAGCAATTGATGAGCCACATTGGATCAAAGATATGTATCTTCTTGAATTCACCTCTATTGTCCTTCAACAAGATCACTGCTTCAGCTGTTCTCCAGTCATAATACCAAATCACAAACTCTTTGCTGAAATGTTGATGTATTGGCATCAAAGGAATCTATTTCATCACCATAGGAGGTTTATACTTCAAAGTCACTTTCCTCAATCCAGTAACAGGATCAACCTCTTTGTGAACTTTCCTTTTCGGATATTGATGCATGAACATGTTCCACTTAGTTATGCTCGCCCAAGACATCTTATCCGCAAACCATCCAACAACACTATTATTTGTAGAAGCACCGCTCATCGTGTATCTACAAATATCTCTTACAGCCCAATACGGCATGGTTTTTATGTCATCGAACCTGTAGAAGTACAGAATTCCCTTTTCCCACTTCACCCCTATACACCGTAGCTGTCTAAGATACTTCCATCCCAACGCTCTTCCTTTAAACAGTTGGTTATGATACTTGTAGAAACCTCCCTGTATTTCTGTCTTAGGTCTGTTTGCCTCTTTTTCTTTTAACTTCTTCAACAAATCTTTCAAGTCATCTGATTGTTGAAAAGTTGGTTTTTGATTAGCACTCTTCTCAAACACTTTATCTATAATTTTCTTGCCCTTTTTCTCAGCAAGTTTCTCTGCTTTAACAAGTGTTTATTCATTGATTTCAGGTATCACTACATTCTCTTTCTCCTTGAAGTACTCAGGATACTCTTCATGAGTTATATCTTCAATTCCAATCTCCTCAAACTCTGGAGTATCTCTATCATCCGAGTGATCACCTGCATCTTTCTCTGGAATATCAGGAATATCTTTTTCATTCATAATATCTTCTATAGACTTCCCTATCTGCTTTGCCAAACCTTCCAATATCTCTTTAGAAACTGCAGCAGATACTTCCCCATCTTCCAAATCAGGATCATTATACTCTAGTTCATACTTCATGTCACCTGATTCAAAGATTTCAGAAAACTTCCAGTTAGCTCAATCGTCCATACATTCTTCTTTAACATCTGACGATATAAGCTTTTATCTTCAGACAAAGATCTAATCTATTCTGTCCAAAAGATGCTATCATCATCATCATCAACATTCTCACCAGGTGTCTTTTTGACAATCCAAAAGCGATAGTCACATTCCGTGCACTTACAGGTGGACTTAAGCTACTTTGTGTGCAGCCATTTGTCAGTGCTTACCCACTGACAACTCAGATGATATTTAGTTGACCGTTAAAAAAAATATAATATAAAAGGAAACTAAAGAAACATACTTAATTTAGGGGCTGTTTGGTTGATTAAGTGATGAATCATTAAGAGGTCTGAAGGGTTAGTTTTCTTGTCTCACATTGGTAGGAGAGTCTCATTAAGGTTCAGCCTAGTTCAGTGCTTAATAATTCAGTGCTTAAGGGTTCAGCAACATCTCAAATCTTAATGGTTCAGCGTTAACCATTCTATTCAGAATTTGAAACAAATGCGCTGAATGCTGAATCATTCAGCGCTGAATGGTTCAAAGCCTTATTAAGAGGCTTACCAAACAGCCCAAAAACACCTTTATCCATTCAGTGGAAATGAAGAAATTATATATTTTAACTTACGTTTTTTTTGTGAAATTATATATTTTAACTTAAGTGTGTGTATAATTCTTTCATTTATCTATAATGTATCCATTAATTTAATTGTCAAATTAATTATAAATATATAATAGTCACTAGGTTATATCCCGGGAGTTTTTCGAGATCGAAAAATCTAATATGAAGTGACAAAATGTATATTACGATATAGCATGAAAATTAATGTACTATAATATAACAAAGCAACAATTTTAGTCATGTGAAAAATAAGATCAATGAAAATGTATATTAAAGAGAGAATGTATATTTGGATAAGGAGCAGAGGCAGAAATAACCGTTACAAAGCGTGATTGAGGTAGTGGTCTTGAAGGTGTAGCTTTTTTAGAAACGACTGGTTTTGACCTATTCTGATTTTGATGAAAATATAACTCCCATTTACAGTAAAAAAATCATTAGAAACTTGTGTATCACCCGGGTTATAACAAATATATAGTTTTTATTATTAGGTTACAAAATTTAATATTATTTGAAGTTGGATTAATAAAATATTAAATAGTTTTTAATCAGCGGAAATATAAAAAAGAATTAGTTAAGAAAATAAATAATAAATAAATAAGATATAAACGTGAATAGTGATTTAATATTATTTAATATGAGATAATATTTATTTATTTATAGTAAATATACAGATAAAGATTATAAATTAATAAATATTGGGTTATTTATAAACTAAATTTTTTACGGGAATTCAAGGGTGAACATGGCCTCACCTAGTGACTTGTGTCTCAACCCAATCGCTTTATTATATATTGAAACTTCACAATAACTTTAATACTCATTTGACAAACAATTTCACAAGTATAACTTTAGTTGAGTTTTTGTTAAAACTAGTGGTTTAACGGGCCGCGCGTTGCGGCGACGTAATTCAGGTTTTGAGGGGCCACACTGGCATCCATATTCACTTGTTTTTCTACTTCGCCAGTGACTCGCTGTAATTCGCAATTATGATAATAATAGTTATTTGGAACACTTTTTATAACTCACATCCCAACCCCGATATCAATCAAGATATAGAATGACAATAACAACGCCACCCTAGAATCTATATGACATAACAAAACAAAACAGGAAACCAAGTATGCATATAGCAGTGAACACCTAAGAAAAGTACATGCCTTGAGTAAACAACATTCAATGCTAGTTAAAAACCTGGCTAAACCCAATCCCTTCACATTGTGATGATTTGAAGTCAATCCCCTATTGGTCACAAGCGACAACCAATCCAGCCTTCCCCGATGCCGAACTTTGTAATGGTAATATAATCGCTGCACATAATCATATTAACATATATCAATACAAATTCCTTCACATTCTACTTCAAAGTAACATATATCAGTAGCATAATTTGTTCTTAACTGCAAAACAATAAATAATTTTAATAATAACTTTGAAAGTATTCTTTGGTGGGGTAAATTTCCCTACAATCTTTATTTTTATTTTTTTAGGACAAAAAAAAAATTAGTAAAAACTTTGTAATGTTTTGTGCAAACACATCTATGAAAACATTGAACCGTGTTATCTAGCTTAAAGTGTACACCACGCTTTTGTTGCCTCTTCAATTAAGCCATATGATGCACCACCTTTTAGGATGTTGCTGAACACAGTTCAAACCTTTGTTCTCCTAAATTAGGCAATTAAAACACCCCGAAAAGCTTTTTTAATTTCGTTTTTAAAACATTAAAACATGTTAATAATCATTGCAACACTAAACTTGGAAAGAGATGCTAGAATTTGAGCACTTTTAAAAACATAACAGATGACTTTGAAATGCATAATAGTTATTTGCCTCAATAGTGAAATTCGAATACCAAGTCAATGCAAAAAACGAATATAAGACGACAATTGGGTAACTCCTCTCAAAAGATCAGAAACTTACTGTACCAGAGTGATGCGTCAATAATAGCCAAATCCCAGGCAAACATCCCAGCCCCAAACCTGCACAAAGCCAAATACCTAAATCCAGATATTAACAACAGTTCAAGATTTTAAGGTAATAAAACCCAACAAATGAAACATACACACCTTATATTGTATCCATATCTTCATCTTTAAAGTCGATATAATCATCACCGGCCCGTATCCATATCTTCAACTTCAAAATCGATACAATCATCACTAGCTCGGACCACCGTTTACATCAATTGGCTTCCAAAAAATCCACGAAAGACGTCTACCACCGCCGCCTCGTACCGATCCACAATTTCCGACACTGTCTCAAAACCAATCTACCGATGAGAAGAGGAGCGTCATCGATCTACAAATCAGACACCATCGTCATTATCTCACATAGAAATCATAAAACCCGTGAAGGAATCATGCGTAGGGAGTGGTGAACACAATAACCACCAAAAGGCCCTCGGTAAACGACAACCAAAAGGGCATCAAATTGGAAAAACCAAAACAGAGAGAAAGAGAGAGAGAGAGAGAGAGAGAGAGAGAGAGAGAGAGAACAATCGGAAGGTACCCGTTTGAGGTGCACCAAGAGAAGGAGAGAAAGAGAGTGATGTTTGACAAAAGAGCTCTTGAAGCGATGGTGAATGACGTGTATGTCGGTGTGTTGAACAGAAGATGTCAGGTTAGGTTGAGCGTGGAGAAGAATAGTTGAGATGTGTGGATAAAAGTGGGTGGAGTAGGAAAAGGTTGGAATAATAATAATAATAATAATAATAATAATAATAATAATAATAATAATAATAATAATAAAAAAAACGGGCTGGTTACAGGATTCCAACCCGGGCAGCATACCAGGCACAATAACCTTCACCCCAACTGTACTAGAACATTTTTGCTTAACATGTTGAAACATATAACTATTTGAAAGCTTTTCAAAATTAAAGGTGGCACTATTCATGGAACTTAGAAAATAAACATATAGGATAATTTAACGCTTCATATATGTAGCTCAATAAGCATCATTTACTAAGATTTAGCGGGTGTTTGGGATTGCTTATTTAACTCCAAAAGTGCTTTTGGTCGAAAGTGCTTATTCACTTATGACTTTTCGAGAAGGAATTTCTAAAAAAGTGTTTGGATCAACTTTTGTGGTGGGAAAGTCAATAAGTCATTAAGTTGTTTTTTAAAAAGTGTTTGGTTTAGCTTATTAGTGTAAAATAACCAAAAGTCAAAAGCCAAAAGCCAGGATTTCTGACTTCTTGAAAACAACTTTTCCACCCTTTTTGAAAAACCAAAACCAAAAGTGCTTTTGGTTTACACAAACAGCTTATTGACTTATTGGTTTTTGGAAGAAGCCAATAAGTCAATAAGTTGTTTTGTAACTCAATCTCAAACACCCTTTTATACCCAGGCTACATTCGATAGTTATTCTCAGTATTTAAAAAAAAAACCAGCTATAAAACTCATCTTACATAATTTACCATTTTCAAAAACTCAACACTTACATGCATAAATGATAAACGTCTACAATTAATGTTAACATAGCGTGTACATAGGGTTTTTGTTTCTAATGGGGCAATTACATATATCCCCCTCCAAACTTCATAAATTACAGATATACCCAAGTCAAAATTTTATTTACATATTTCCTCTTCCCTAAAACTAAAAATATCAAATATACCCATTCTATTATTAAGCACCTCATATCATTACATGTTATGATGAATATAATGATATGAGGGCTTAGTAATGATTATGTAAGAGTGTTAGAACACTCGTTTCGGTGAAATCAAGTTGTAGGATGCATGAAAACATTTTGCATGTTACATGTTCTTGGTGTTCATAACTTACTAAGTTGGAAAGATCGTATGGGATATAAGTTGTAGGATGCATGAAACGTGTTGTACGACTTTTTGTGAATATAGTTTAGTAAAAGAATTTGGGTAAAATAGTTAGTTTTCAATGTATTTTTAACAGAATGGGTATATATGTAATTTATAAAGTTTTGTAGGGGAATATATGTAATTTAGGTTGGGTATATATGGAATTATAGTTAAAAATAGCGGAGGGTTTCTTTGCTTCAATGACGGGCAGGGGAAAATACAAAGTCGATCAATGGTATGATGTGCCATACAAGACAAGGAGTGGGAACAAACAACATCACGGTAACAAAGATGGGGATCCGATCACGGAATTCTTTGTTTCAAATTTGCTGCCTCGTTGCTCTTCAGGTGATCTGGTACGTGTTCTTAAAGACTATGGCGAGATCCAAGGTACGTATATTGCTAGGAAACATGATAAATTGGGTAAAATATTCGGATTTGTTTCATTTAAGAACGGGCGGAACATGGGAGATCTGGAAGATTTGTTTAAGGATGTTTGGATTAGGACCTATAAACTCTATATAGTTTTGGCTAGATTTGTTGATGGGATCGATTTGAAACAAAAAGGGGGGACTAGATGGCAGTTAGTCACGAATAAAGCAGACGTACCCGTTACCGTGCATGCAACTAATGAAGTTGAAACAGTGGTTAATAGGGTGGGATCGAGTACTGATGGGGCGAGAACGTTTAGGGATAACTTGCTGAATAAGGAGCCAGAGCCTGGGTTGGTTGAGGTTACTGTGGGTGATGATGTTCAAGCTTTTAGTCATTGGTATGATTGTAGTTTATTGGGTAGGGTTCACTCTTTGCATGGCCTCACAGATTTAAGGAATTTTCTTCTGAACGTGTCACAGTTTCATATAAAGATCATTTATGTTGGTGGTTTGCATGTTTTGTTGGTCTTTGAAAATAACGAGTAACCTCTAGAGTTTCTTGGAAAGGAGGAAGCATGGAGGGAGGTGTTCTCATCATTAGAAGTTTGGAAGGGGCAGGGATATGAGAGTGAACGCATTGCTTGGTTAAAGTTCCATGGGGTCCCGTTGAGTATTTCAACCTCGGAGGTGTTTGACAACATTGCTTCCAAATTTGGTATGGTGATACAATCCGCTCAGTTTCCAGAACATGGTGAAGACCTTTCTTACGCTTGTGGTGGTGTTCTTTCTAAGCAAGCTGAAAGAATTCAGAAGATAGTATCGTTACAATGGAAGAGGAAAACTTATTCGGTTTTAGTGGAGGAGGAGGCAAGCGAATGGATCCCGGACTGTTTAGTGGATCTTGAGGATTCGGAAGAGGATTCTAGTGTTGAGATTGTGATGGATAATGCAATGGAAAATGTTATGGACACAAATGATGGTCATGTGCCCGACATTGAAGTGGATAATACGAATCATATTGGAGGTGAAGATACGACTGAGCAGGTTGGTGGTTCGACGGTACAAGAGGTGATTCCCAATCAGTTTTTTGAAGGCAGCAAACATGTTGATACTAGGAGGAAAAGAGGGTCCTTTGTGAGGAAGAAGGTGGATAGAAGCAAATCTAAATTACCCACCGGTTGTGAACGGCCGAAGAAAAGGATTAGGGATGATAACGATCCGTATCACATTGACAGATTTATTTTTTCCTTGGGTGGTAAGGAGCAGCTAAACGTTAATACTAACGCTTCATCAGGTAAGTTTCTGACACCAGACTTGAACGGAGAAGGACATAGGGAGGATTCGCTGGATGGTGTTGACAACACTATCGATGGTAGGAGGATTGAAGAAAACATTGGTGCTGGCCTTGATATTGATACTTTGATTACGGCTAATATGGTGGGAGTCATAAATATGGATAACTTTGAATCGGTCATCGAGAAGCAGATTAATGAAGAAGGGTTTCATGTAGTTACTAAATGAATGTTTTGTCTATCAACATTCGCGGGTTGGGTTGTCAAGAAAAAGGCTCGTGGATTTGGGGTTTAAGAGTTTCTAATGAAGTGGGTTTTATTATGATGCAGGAGACACAGTTTTGTTCATTGGATGAGGTTAATGTTGGTGCCTTTGGGGGTAATGGTCTATTCGAGTTTGATTGGGATGGGGCTATGGGTCGGTCGGGAGGTCTTATATCCTTTTGGGATCCTAAAAAGTTTGAGATGTCTTCCGTCGAGAAACATAGATACATCCTTATAGTTCACAGCACTCTCAAAGAGTCACGAAAGGAGATGGTGTTGATTAACGTGTATGCTCCCCAAAAGTTGGTTGATAAGAGGACTCTTTGGACTGACTTACAACGCCGCATTGTGATCGATAATAGGTATTGGATTGTTTGGGGAGACTTTAATTGCATGCGAGACCGTGAGGAAACAAGGAACTCCAAATATATCCCTTCGGTTAGTTTGGAATTCAATGAGTTTATCGACAAAGTGGGGCTTCATGAGTTTCAATTGAAGGGGAGGAAGTTCACGTTCGTTTTGGGGAATAAATGTAGTCGAATCGATCGCATTTTTCTGTCTTGGGATGGGTTTAATGAGTGGACGAATGCGGAGTATCGAGCCCTTGGTAGAGAGAAATCGGTTCATGGTCCTATTGTCTTAAAGGTGGTTGCGCGAAATTATGGTGCAAAACCTTTTAGATTTTTTAACTCGTGGTTATCTAAAGATGGGTTGGAAGACACTTTTGTCAATGAAGTGAAAGATTTTTCTGGTTCGGGGCCTCCTGATGTGAAGCTTATGGGAAGTTTAAGAAGATTCGCCAAGCCATTGTGGAGTGGTGTTGATGCATATTGTGCGACTAGTGCTTTGGATTGCTAAACCGAAGTTATTTTGTGATTTACGAAAGGGCGTAGGTGGAATATAGAAGGGTCGAATGTAGAGATTGGAGGTCGAATGTAGAAGTTACTGAAGAATAGTTCCAGGTTCAAACTACTGAAGAGGGCGAATGTGGAAAAACTCCACATTCGACCACACGCTTGGGGTGAATCTGTAGGTCTATATAAGGAGAAACTTTATTTTATGATGTAACTTTTGCCATTTTCAGAGTCCGTGTTTGTCTAGGTGCTCGCTAGTGTGTGTGTTCGATCTGAAACTTTGTTATTGACTTGTAAAGCTTATTGTAAACACATTTTGACAAGTAATTAATGATAATGAGTATTGAAAAGGTGAATCTGAGTGTTTGATTCGATAACTATCATATTGTAACTAATTTAGGGCTTCCGCACCTAGATTAGTAGACTTGTTTGATCAAACTAATCTGTTTTTGACAAAACGATCCTCTACAAAGTGGTATCAAAGCCTATACAGATCATACAACTACAATTTTATAGTTTTTGAATTGATTTGGACCCAAAGTTGATCAAAATTTTGCTGTTTTCAAAGAACAATGGTTTTTGATGAAAATTGAAAGATTTGGATTAGATTTCATGTATTAAATCAAGAATTTGATTCATTAAAGTTGTTCCAAATCAATTCCAAAGCAAAACCTGATAAACATCATCAAAATTCATCAACTTTTGAAAAATTGAGATCAAATTAACTGATTTTCAAAGAATAATCGTTTTTCAAATGGGTCGGGTCGAACCTAGAGAGCAAGGGTCGAAAGTGTCTTTTTGAAGGTCGAACCAAGGTTTTTCAGGTCGAAAGTGAAAGTTTTTGGTCGAACCGGGAAGGTTGTTGTGTTGATTTTTCACATTCGAGTCAAATTTGTACATTCGACCAGACGTAAGGTCGAAAGTGGGTTTTGAACGGTCGAAAGTGAGTCTAGTCTTTACATATATACATTCGTACCACATTTTTGGATCGAACCTGGTGTCTGTGCCACATTCGTACTCACGTTTGCACAAGAAGGGACGAACGTAGAAACTGTTTGATATTTTTCTAAGTGTTTTCGTATTTCCAACTTCAAAGATAATATGTGGGGATTTCCGACTACACCTAGGCCCGGTACAACACAAAAACAGCAAGTTACCATGTACCCTTGGACTGTAGCTGCTCAGAAGTCGAATACTCAATCATCACAGCCAATCAATTATCTAGCGATGAGTAGTTCGATTCCACAGAGTGTTGCTCCACCACCACAACAACCAACTGCAGATTATTGGGGTGTAGCAGCAGCGGCGGTACATTCTCAAAATACAACTGCTATATCTACTCTAATAAATGATTTGTCCTCAGGTAGTGAGAACAGACCACCGAAGCTGATGGAGATGCAAGAGTACAATCAATGGCAGAAAAAGTTCAAGATTCATTTGGAAGGGATGGGACTTGAAGGTACTGAGGCGTGGCAAATGATTGCTAAGGGATATGTGGCACCAGTGTTGGAGAATACCGGTGAACAGATTCCGCTTGAGAGTCTAACTGAAGATGAAAAGAAGAAGTTTGCGGTGGAGAAAATGGCGTATTCTCAACTAACCCAAGCCATCACTAATGATCTTTTGCACCAGTTTGGATCTTGTACTACTTCTAAACAACTGTGGGATATGTTGAAAAATCGTCACGATGGTAATGAGATGACGAAAAGGTTAAGGATTGAAGAATTGAAGAAGGAATTTGAGAATTTCAGTTACGTTGGAAATGAGACTCTGAAGGAGTTGACTCCCAGATATTTTCACCTGTTAACTGAATTGTCAAATTTTGAGATTCAGATTCCGAGGTCAGACTTGGTGGATAAATTTGCTGATTCTTTACCACGGTACTGGGATCAACATATTGAGGTTTTAAAGGAGGAGGATGCTTATAAATACTGGACCATCAATGAATTTATTCAGAAATTATAGAACAAAGAGCAAGAAGAGAAGAGGAAAGCTAAGAGATCACAAATTCCTCAAAACCCAGAACTGTATCATGGAGGTACATCTACTACAGTGGGTAGCTCAAGTGTTGGTGGAACAGTTGCTCCTCATATTGCATGTGTTTCAAGTATGATGGAACCACCCAAAAATCCAATCAATTACCTTGCTCAAACTTCATCCTATACATCACCACCATATACACCACCACCATCATACACTAATTCTTTTGTTACACCTATTTCACCAATGTAACAAGCAGCAATTTACACAGCAAACATGAATCAAGCTCAACAACAACCTTACATTCCACAAATGAATCAAGTACAACCTAATCAAAGTTCAGTTGTATTGGAAACTTCAAATATGAACAATGTCACAGTTGAGGTTGCTCAGCAACACATTGCCTTAGTTTCAGCAATGGTTTCCTCATACAATGGTTTGGTGGCTAGTCAATTTGGTAACAACAACTTAACCAATGAGGACTATACTCAGATTGATAAAGAGGAAATGGAGCTTATTGATATACAATGGGCTTTTGCAAGTGTTATGAGGCGAGCAACTGAATTCATTGAGAAATGGAAGGACTGATTTGGCTACATCACCGAATACAACATATGGCTTCAACAAAGATAAAGACACTTATTTCAATTGTGGTGGTAAAGGTCATTTCAAGAGAGAATGCACACAGCCAGCTCAACAAGGTAACTGAAATCCATTTAACTCAAATTACCAAAACCGTCAATCTCAAAACCAAGTTACTTACCAAAGCCAAAACAACAACAACTATCAAAATGGCAACAATTACCAACACCGACAAAACACCTCACAAAACAACTCTGCTAGACAACCAACTACACCTAATCAGACTCAAACTCAAACACCACATAATCCAACCAGAACCATCATTCCTATCACAACACCAATTGACCAACAAAAGACAGAAAATCAAAATCAGGTATTGGTGATTCAAAATGATGAAGGATATGACTGGACGGGGATGCAAATAGGTGTTGAAGAGGTTAAAGCTGGGAATGTAGCTTGTGTTGCTCAGATGATTGATTTAGAGGAGTCGGAGATAGTTGAAAAAGTTTTGGAGACTGAGAGTGCTTCTGAAGAAGAGATTGAGGAGTCGGTTGAAGAAGTGGATATTTTTGCGGCTGATCAAATTGAAGAACAACATGATGATAAGACTTCGGGAATTATTATTGATTCAGTTACCGATGTTCCTGAAGAAAATGACTCAGTGTATTCAGACTCGGAAGCAAGTGTGAACTCATTATACGATGAGCTTGATCAACTCTTGGCCGAAGCTGATTTTCTTATGACTCGGAAGTCGTGTATTATGGATGATGCCTTCACCAGAATTGACTACTCAAAGTTCTTTGCAGGAAAGGAAAATCATTTCGCTCTCATGGCTATGACTGATCCTCCAAAACAGGTAAGTTCTGAATCTACAACTGATATGAGTAGTGAGAAGTATTGTGGTACTTGTGATAGATTGACAGATGAAAACAAGCAACTCAAGTTTCAACTTGAGAGTGCGATAATCAACTGTCAATCTTCTCGCATGGAAGTCAGAGAGTTTAACAAGGTGCTTGATGGTTAGAAAAAGGACATTTCTGACTTAAAGAAAACACTTTCTTTAAAACAAGTTGCAATTAACAGTTATATAAATGAACTTGAAGAAACAAAGTTAGAAATGGCCACCATCAAGTGCTTTGCAGAAAAGGTCAACAAAAAGCTTGAAAGCTATAAACACATTGCATATGTGGTTGATCATATCATTGAAGAGCCATCACAACCCAGTAATGCAAATTACAAGGCTATTCCATCACCAGTGTTATTTGAGAATCATAATTGCCACTCAATAACACCGGGGAGCTCAGTCAAATCTGACTCTGCATCGGAAGATGAATCTAACACTTCTAGTGTTGGAGATCCAAATTCCGATGTACGACCGATTTTGGGAATAAATGAGGAAGGCATAACTGCTGTGACTGATGATTCTGACACAGAAAGTGGGAAAACTGAGAAAGTGAGTGATATTCCTATGGAAAATCATATTATCACAAATGAACCAGTATCACCTTCTCAGATTTGTCATCCGATGGCAAATGCACATTGTGTCACTCAATCAATGAAGAAAGAAGTTAAAAATGAATCAGTTGACAAACCTGTCAACGTATTTTATCGGATGGAAGGATCCGATAAGATTATCTCTGACGAGGAGTATCCGATTAAATTTGCAAACTATTCTAAAATTGAGAAAATCTGGCAAGAAAGTACTATATGGTTTCCTAAACACGAAAGGACCAATGACGTACCACCAGAAATTTTGAAGAAACTCTATTTGGATACTCCAAAAGAACCTAAGGTTCACGTCACTGAATTCATTAAGCCAGAAAAGGCAAATGGCTTTCTCGAGCCGACTTACTCGAAGGACCCAGCTCCTGACAGTTTAAGACGTCGATGTGTGGATGATCAATATCCGATCAAGTCATTTGCTAAGCCACATGCTCAAAATGTTTTTAAGGAATACCGTGCGTGTTTCAAGTGCGGGGAGAGAGGGCATTTACTTGCTCACTTCCCGTACGTGAGACATAAGAGGCACGAAGTTGAGATGAGGCAATCTTTTAGAAAGCCGGTCGATAATCATAGTTATCCTGAAAGACGATTTGTCCCTCAGCCAGCACCATTTTACAATCAAAGAATTATTATCAAAGGAGGGATAATCGTCAATTCAACTATGATCGTTGAAACCGAATTGCTATGGAGAAACCTTTGAAGAAACCTATGGTGAACACAATTGTTGATAAACAAAAGGTTCCACTAAAACGTGCTGTTAAGTCGACTGTTGGACATGTCTCTGTTAAATCAGAGAAGGTAACTAAGAAAGTTTCATTTAAGAACGAAACTAAGAAACCAACTGAGACTCCAACAACTCAGATCAGGATTCTAAAATGTTCGGAACAATCTTGGTCACCTAAGGGTTCTCCGGGTGCTTCTACCTCAAAATCAAATGAAAAATCTCAAAGTGAGAAAAGTTTGAACGATCAGAAAAAGTTCGATTCTAAGCCTAATGTTTCTGTGAATGATTCTTTGAAAGCTGATGTTCAAAGACCCAAGACCAAGCAGGCTTGGGTCCCCATAAGAACTAATGATCTTACTTGATGTGTGCAGGGTGCTTCAGCTGGCCCTGTTAGCAGTCTCTAGATTGTTGAAAGTGGAGCTTCAGGCCACATGACTGGGGATTTAGCATTATTGTTTGATGTGAAGAATATCAATGGAGGTTATGTAGCGTTTGCTGGGAATAAAGGAGGTTACATCACTATGGAGGGAAGTGTGAGTAACGGGATAGTGAGTTTTGAGAAGATTTCCTATGTGAAGCAAATTGATTACAATCTGTTAAGTGTCAGTCAAATCTGCGACAAACAATTTTCTGTGCACTTCGACGACAAATCTTGCTATATCCTCAAACCAGGCTTTGTTATTCCAAAGGAGTGGATCATGTTAAAGGCATCGAGAGTTAATAATCTTTATATTCTTGATATGTCGAAAGCAATGACAACTCAGGGCCAAGTTATGCGTTTCCTATCGAAGGCTACAGAGAAAGGATCTATAATGTGGCGCAGAAGGATGAGACATATTTACCTCAAAAAAAATGAATCATCTGGTGAAGAACGGACTTGTCGAAGGCGTTAATCTCAAACATTTTCATCTAAATGACAAGTGTGTGAGTTGCAAGAAGGGTAAACAACACAAACAGTCCGACAAACCGAAGAAAGTGAACTCTGTTGAAATGCCACTTGAGCGTCTGCACATGGACCTATTCGGACCTGTCAAGCGTAAGAGTCATGTCGGAGAGCTTTACTTTCTTGTGGTTACCGATGATTTTTCGAAATTCTCGTGGGTGATGTGCTTACAACATAAAAGTGACACGTTTACAAATTTGAAAGTTCTGTTCACTCGACTGGAGAATGTCTATGGTCTAAAGATTAAAAGAATTCGGAGTGATAATGGGACGGAGTTCAAAAATGCACAGATGGATGCTCTTTGTGAAGATAAAGGAATTCATCATGAATATTCTGCTCCGTATACCCCTCAACAGAACGGTGTCGCTGAAAGGAAAAACAGGACTCTGATTGAAACGGCAAGAACAATGCTTGCGGATTCCAACCTTCCAGTAATGTTCTGGAACAAAGCTATCTACGCGGCTTGTTATACACTGAAACGTGTTTTAACAGTGAAGAAGTTTGGCAAAACTTCTTATGAGCTGTTGAACAGACGAAAGCCGAACATGGAGTATCTAGAACCATTTGGGGCTCCGTGTACGATGTTGAATCCAGGAGAAAAGTTTAGTCCAAAAGCTGAAGAGGGCTACTTTGTTGGATATGCAACCCCGCTCAAAAGGGTATTCAACAAGAGAACTCGACAGGTGGAGGATTGGGCAAATGTTGAGGTTCAACGGTATACTCAGAACGTACAGGGAAACGGTCCTGACTGGATGTTTGATTACAAAGACTCCTTTGAATCATTCAATCTAAAAAGCTTGGTTGAAGAAGCTGTTTTACGATTACTTTACGAGTGTGAAAACGCGGCGACTTCACCGTTGGTGCGTCCGATCACTGTAACTCCTCCAGCAGCTTCTAATGATGCCAATGCTCCTGCAGCAGAAGAAGAAGTGTTCCAAGAAGCTTCGACTACACTTGATACTTCAGAATCGGAAGATGATGAGGACTTTAGTGAAGCTATTCTAGATCATGCAACAGAGGCACCACCAGTGAACCCAAATCCAGATGTTACTTCATAGTCTAACACGGGTAATGATCTGGATTCAGTGGAAAATTTGACTACTCAGACGAGAGTGACGGTACCTGATCATCCGGAATCTCGGATTCATGGTATTCACCCGCTCGAGCAAGTTATTGGTGACCTTAGAAGCAGTGTCATGACTAGAGGACAACTTCGCAGTGGAAACTCACTGGAAAATATTGGCGCTTTAGCTTTATATGCAAAAATTCAAAAATCTGGTTGTGAGAATGACTGGTCGTTTGCTTGTTATGTTTCGCAGGTTGAGCCACGGACGTACAAGGAAGCTGTTTTGGATGATGCTTGGGTAGAGGCGATGCAGGAAGAGTTGTTGCAGTTCCAGAAATTGGGTGTCTGGACACTTACAGATTTACCTCCAGGAAGGAAAAAGATAGGAACCAAGTGGGTTTTCAAATGCAAAAAAGATGACAGAGGCGTGATCTTAAGAAACAAAGCTCGATTGGTAGTTCAAGGTTTTCATCAAGTGGAAGGAGTTGACTACAATGAGATATATGCACCTGTGGCACATATAGAAGCTATCCGCATGTTTCTAGCGTTTGCCTCGTATAAGATATTCAAGGTGTATCAAATGGATGTCAAAAGCGCGTTTCTCTATGGTGTGGTCAAGGAAGAGGTCTACGTCGGTCAACCTCCAGGCTTTGAAGATCCTATCCACCGGGATAAGGTTTACATTCTCAACAAACTGCTGTACGGGTTGCACCAGGCTCCACGCCAATGGTATGAGAAGCTAAGCACGTACCTGCTATCCAAAGGATTCAAACGAGGCTTGGTCGATTGCACACTGTTCACCAAAAGGACAGGGGATGACTTGCTTCTCGTTCAGATTTATGTAGATGATATTATTTTTGGTTCTACTAAAGAACTTCTTTGTAGAGAATTTGAAAAAGTAATGCAGGAAAAGTTCGAGATGAGTGCGATGGGAGAAATGCAGTTTTTCCTCGGCTTGCAGGTGGATCAAAGACCAACGGGGATCTTTATTCATCAAACCAAATACGTATCTGAAGACTTGAGCCGGTTCCAGATGGAAGATTCGAAGCCGATGGATACCCCAATACAACCGAATCACGGGATTGGTGTTGACGCTAAGGGGGAGCTGACAGACCCTTTTACATACAGAGCAATCGTCGGATCTCTAATGTATCTCACTGCATCAAGGCCAGATATAATGTTTGCTACATGTCTCTGCGCACGTTTTCAATCGAAGCCGAAACAAAGTCACCTAACGACAGACAAGCGAATTCTAAGATATCTGAAGGGTTGTCCGTCGAGAGGACTATGGTACCCTAATGACGATAATTTTGACTTCATAGGATTTAGTGATGCAGATTGGGGCGGTTGTGACAAAGACAACAAATCCGCAAGGGTTGGATGTCAATTCTTAGGGAGCAGGCTCGTGACCTGGAAGTGTAAGAAGCAGACGTCGGTCGCACTATCTACTTGTGAAGCTGAGTATGTAGCAGCCTCTAGTTGTTGCTCACAGGTTCTCTGGATTCAGCAGTAGATGTACGGTTTGCAATTTCTAAAAACCCCTATTCATTGTGACAACGAAGCCACAATTGCATTAACTAAAGACACGGTCAATCACTCGAAAGCTAAGCACATCCGGATTAAGTATCACTTTATCCGTGATTGCTATGCAAAAGAGTTGATCGATATGGTCAAAATCCACACAGATTATCAGAAGGCGGATCTTTTCACAAAAGCTTTTGATAAATCCAGATTTGATTATCTTTTAAAAGCTAACGGTATAAAAGAGAAACAAGACTGATCATCACCTCGGTTTATCAACTTTTTGTTTTTCAAATTTTTAAGTGTTTACTATTTTTCAGAAAAATCCAAAAACCCAAAAATATGTTCTACATTTTAGGGGGAGTCTTTATTCAGAAAAACCAAAAACATTGAAAAATTCAAAAAGCCATAAAAATAGAAAAACCCAAAATGATTTCCAAGAGTAATAAGAGGAAATGACAGTACATCAGTGGGGATCTGACACATGCTAAAGAAATGTAATGCAATATGAGGCGTGTGTTGATTTTGTGTGATGTGCTGATAGGCTTCGTAGACCTATTATTGCGTGCATTAGTGGTACAAACATAACGAACTACTGGTTAGTGGCTGAACACCTCATGGGCATATGGTCTTAGTTCCGTAATTTCGTTTGATAGGGTTGCCAAAATCTGAGGTTTCGGGTCGTTATGTTAATAGTTATCCAGGATACTCTGATTAAACTTTTGTCGTATTAGTTTACGGACCTAGATTCAATCAGAATATTTGCTAAAATGAGCATTAATGCCAAAACCTTAAAGTTACCGAATTGAGGAACTTCATGTGTATTATTGATCAAAGATCATTAATTGCATCGTATCACTTCACTGATGAAAATCTGTGATTGATATCTGCCTCAACCTGGTATATATGCACATGTTACTTTGCTGCATTCATTTGCTGACCTGTACACCTCTGTGCTATATATCTTGTAACAAAACGGATAACATTGGCATAATCACGCGTTACGAGGAAGCTTGTGCAAATTCCTTGATACGGGAGTATGTCGTGTACGTGGGAACCATAAACGTGTTAGTATAATACATCTAATTGCGTATCATTTTAAAGCACTGCATAACGGTTTGCATGTAAGTTTATGTGGACAACAATATCAACAGTTGCCGGATCACACATTGTTTCTAATGATAATATCTAACAAAGATCAACGGTGTGATCAGATTTCTCAATAACTGATATGATCCTCTTACCGGAAATCACAAAACATTTACTTCTTTGTGTTTATATTTCTGCATTTTACATTTGTTTTACAAAAAGATACAAAAACTCAAAAAGATTTTAGGTGTGTTTTAGCATAAATTTCAGAAAAACCATAATGTTTTACATTTCTGAGTTATTTTTGATTACCGATGGTGTTTGATGGTCATTTTATGAAATTTGATGAACCAATCTGAGTTTTGTATCATCTAAATGTGAAATAATGAATGTTTAAGCCTTAAAATGTTGAAAAATAATTGAACGGGATTCGATTTTGATATTTGATAAATTTTCAAAATTTCCATTTTTCATTCGCCCCTTAATTGGGTCGAATGTGGAAATTCTGGTACTTTCGAACCCAACAAAACGGACGAATGTGAGCGTTCAAATGACATTTTGTACATTCGAACCCCATGTCCACATTCGCACCTTTAAGTAGGGTCGAATGTGGAAATTGCTTCACATTCGCCCCAGATGTTTGGTCGAAAGTGGCCATGTATATATATATATCTGCTTTCACTTTCTAACCCTTATTCAAAACTTTTCAAAAATTTTCAAAATCCCAAGACCTTGTTGCCTTTGTTTTTCTCAACCCTGATTATTATTCCCTGTGATATTCTAACCATTTTCATGCCAAATATACAGGTAATGGACTTGATTCGAAGGCAGATTAGGGTTTTTATTCGCCGAACCCTATAATCAATCTGTTGGACCATTTTAAGGGTGTTTTTGATACAATTCTTGATTAGGATTTAGTTGTTAATGATTTTAGGGGGAGAATATATTATAATCTAGGGTTATAACACAGTAATTGATAGTGTTTGATCTTTAAAACTGAGTAAACCCTAGAATATGTTTAAAATCATCAACAACTAAACAATTGATTCAATTGATTGATAATATAGCTTAGTCGGTCATGTTAGAAGGTAAACAAATCAAAAACAGAAGTTAAAACAAGTCAGATTGCAGATTTGAATTTTTGGTTAATGAATTGGTACATTCGACTAGAATAAGGGTCGAACCTGCAAATTTCAATCGAATGTAACAATATCAAAGGACGAAAGTGAAAATCTTGGGGCGAAAGTGAATTTTTGTTATAAGATTTCACATTCGAACCATTATTCTCACATTCGAACCTCAACAATTCACATTCGTACCCACGTTGGGGCGAATGTAGAATGTTGGAAACCAAATTTCAAATTTTGTCAATTTTGTCCGTTTTTAACATATTTTCAATTTGTCATTTTTACAGATATTCAAATGGCATAACAACAAGCTGAGAATATTGAAGTTCCACTACAAGAAGCTCCTGTTCAAAGAGTACTGGAAGATTAGCCATTCGAAAGCGCTCACAACTGTTGTGCGTTTGTCGGTGAAGTACAGAAGCTTACTGAATTCTCAGGGATTGTGGATTTTCTCAGAAGGAGCAAGATTATAGATGCTATTGCAACACCTGCAATCATTTATCATGATATTATTGAAGATTTCTGGAAGAATGCTCGGTATGACTTTTGGGATTCAAAGACAGCTATTGTAAGTGAGATTCAGGGGAATCTGGCAATGGTTACTGAAGATGATATCAGAGAAGCCTTAAAGTTAAGAGATGAAGAGCCGACTGATCCTAGAAGCCTTTCCTGGATAGAACGGAGGTTATGCTTTCTCAGAATGAAGTATAACGGTCCGATTACAGATGGTGCCTTAAACAAAGGAAAGTTGTGTCCTCAGTTCAAGTATTTTGCACACGTCATCATTCATGTGTTTGGAACTGTGAGTGGAGGATATGACATGATGAGGAAAAGTTTAAGTTCTTCGATGGTTGCTCTAACATTGAATAAACCATTCAATGTGGTGGGGATGATTCTTGATCACATGCTTGAACCTCTTAAGGAATTGAAGACAAAGAAGTTTCTGTTATATCCCAGGTTCTTGATTAAGATATTTGATCTTAAGTGTCCAACTTTGAAGAAAGATCCTACAAAGATTCTTGCTCAGGATCACATGAACAGGAAGACTTTGATAAGGATGAAAGGCTACAAAGGCGTTCCTAATAACGAGAAGCCACCACACAAGAATTTGTTTAGATATTTAATTAATCCAGGATATACTGATCCAGGGGAGAACAAGGCAAGGCATACTAATAGTGAATCCGATACTGATGATCCTTTGTTTCATGCTGATACAACAACAAAAAGAAAGAGGCAAGTTAAAAATGATAGAGCCAAAGGGAAGAACAAGGCAAAGATTGATGATGCTGAACAAGCTAAGAAGCAACAGAGAAGAAAGAAAAGTGTTGCTAAGAAAGGTACTCAATTGGTTGATGAAGAATCTTCTGTCGATTCTGAAGAAACAGAAGAGGATGAGAAATGGGATTCTGATGCTGAAACGTTAAAGAAGATCTCTAAGCGCATGCCACTGTTGCTGGAGACTCTGAGAGTTTAAATAGAACAATTGAAGAACAAGGTCCGATCAACATAGAAGGAGGTGAAGGGGATCTTGGACTTGGTGCTGGAGACTTTAGTGGTTCTACTGTTGTGGTTAATCAGAAGAAACCCAAGTACAAGAAAATGTCAAAAAGGGATGTGAAAGAGAATCCTAAGAGAAGTAGAGAGAAGGAAATTGAGATGTTATTGAAGGGTAAGAAAGTTCCTGATGCCGGAACCTCGTCAAAAGTTTCTTCTCCAGTTGCAAAGAAACAAAAGAAGTCTACGACTGAATCTGAAGTAGTTCCTAATCTGGACACTACTTTGAAGAATGTTTTGAATTTAGTCCAGAAGAAGAAGAAAGCTCCTGAAGCTGAATCTTCCAATCCCAAGATGACTGTTTCTGATGATGTCATGGAGGTTGTAACCAAAAGGATGGAAGAGATGATGAAGATAATCACTGCACAACAAGCTCAGATTGACAAGTTCAAAAAGAATGAAGAGACTATGTTACAGATTGTTGTGGCAGCGAAAGAGAATCAAGACGAGTTGGAAAAGAAGTTGAAAAAGTTAGAGGAAGAAAAGGATAAGATTGATAATTGAAGTAAGAAAAACAGGAGGTTGATTGCTGGAATAAAAGATGAGAATAAGAAGCTGATCAGGGATAATGAGAGGATGAGCAAATTGCTTGACAAACATTATAATGAAGCTCCTCAACTAAAAGAAGGAGAGGAGAAAGAGGAGAAAGAAGAAGAACAGGTAGATTTTGAAGATTCATCAGATGAAGGAAATGATGAGAAATCTGATGATGATTATGATGACGATGATGATGAAAGTGGCAAGTCTGGAGAAAAGAATGATGAGGATGATAGTGATAGTGATGATGATGATGATGACACAAGTAAGTTTACGTTTGAAGAGAGACAGACTAAGAAGGGAAGTTCTGGTCAATCTAGCTCTAAGAAGAAATCTGGTGAAAACGTAGATGCTGATGATGATATATTCTAGATAGAAAAGATAAGATCTTTATATGATGATGACAAGAATGTTTACAGAGAGATGTTGAACAAGAGAGTCTGGACTATAGAGCTTACAGGGAAGTTTCTTGAAATTTTTCAAGCTAATGATATGAGGTATGAGATTGAATACAATGACCCAGATCTTGAAGAGGGTGAAGTGTCTGCTGCAGTTTCAAAAGAAATACTTGAAGGTATAGCGCATCAAGTTGGTAAGACACTAGGGGAGATCATGACTGAACAGATGATTCCAGACATTCCTGAAGAGGATGTTGGGAATCATTCCGATGATAAACAGACTCCTGAAACAGAAGAGATTGAGATTGAGGATATAACACACGAGGAATATCCTGAATACTTCAGAGATACAAGTAATGAAGTTTTCCCAGATCTAACTGAAGTGAATCTAAAAGAGGTAGAGTACAGAGCAAAGAAAAAGAGTGATGCTTTTATGCGGAATGTGTTTGGAGAAAGTACTCAGAAACCAACGACGGAACAGAGTGATGATTTGAAGACTCTGTTGAAAAATCTAAAAGAAATGGATGATAAGCGACCTAAGCCTAAAGCGCAGGATGGATTTTATAAATATCATAACCAACTTTTCAAAGAAAGAGCCTTAGGATGGAAGTATCTGAGGTATTTGAAGTGCATTGCTATGAAATGGGAGAAAGGAATTCTGTACTTTTACAGATTCCATGACATACAGACTCTACCATACTGGGCGGTGAGAGACATATGCAGATTTACTATGTCTGGTGCTTCAGCGAATAATGATGTAGTTGGTTGGTTTGCTGATAAGTTGTGCTGGGAGAGTAGAACGAAGTGGAACATGTTTAAACCGCAATATCCCAAAAGAAAAGTTCACAAAGAGATTGATCCGAAGACGGGAATGAAGAAAGTGACTTTGAAATACAAATCTCCTGTTTTTATGAAGAAGATACCATTAATGCCAATTCAGCAGCATTTCAGCTCTGAATTTGTGATGTGGTACTACGATTGGCGTACGGCAGAAGCGGTGATTGTGTTGAAAGATGGGAAGGATGCGTACAAGAAGATACATGTTTTTGATCCAATGTGGATCATAAACTGTACAGTTGGAGACATCATCATGCTATACTATAATCCGATCTACTATGAACCGAAAGATGCAGATCAAGCAAGAAAATATCAACATGTGGTTGGAGTTTGTTTTGCATATGACATTAATTCTGGAAGCAACTTAGAGAAGAAATTGGGAGAAAGAGTGAAATGAATGAAGTGCCGAAACGTTCAACGAAGAGGAAACTTGAACCCGAAATGACTAAAGACCAAAAGAAACAACTACGTTTGAAGCTGATGAATAAGCAAATGGATGAAGCACGTAGGCAATCCAAGCAATAGTCGAGGGGGAGTTTGTTGATGCATATTGTGCGACTAGTGTTTTGGATTGCTAAACCGAAGTTATTTTGTGATTTACGAAAGGGCGAAGGTGGAATATAGAAGGGTCGAATGTAGAGATTGGAGGTCGAATGTAGAAGTTACTGAAGAATAGTTCCAGGTTCGAGCTACTGAAGAGGGCGAATGTGGAAAAACTCCACATTCGACCACACGCTTGGGGCGAATCTGCAGGTCTATATAAGGAGAAATTTTATTTTATGGTGTAAGTTTTTCCATTTTCAGAGTGTGTGTTTGTCTAGGTGCTCTCTAGTGTGTGTGTTTGATCTGAAACTTTGTTATTGACTTGCAAAGCTTATTGTTAAACACATTTTGACTAGTAATTAATGATAATGAGTATTGAAAAGGTGAATCTGAGTGTTTGATTCGATAACTATCATATTGTAACTGATCTAGGGTTTCCGCACCTAGATTAGTAGACTTGTTTGATCAAACCAATATGTTTTTGACAAAACGATCCTCTACAAGTGGCGAAAGAAAACTGCGGGTATTGAAGCCGAGGAGGAGATACAACTTAAACAAGATTTATTGGAGTTGGATACCTTTATTGAGGATAGAGATTTGACAGAGGCAGAACAATGGGTCTATGAAGAAGCTTCTAAGAAACTTAAAGAGATGGAAACGGGGAAAGCAAAAGACAATCGCCAAAAAGCTAGGGTGAAATGGGCATAGGATGGTGATGAGAACACGACGTTTTTTCATGGCATGGTCAATAAAAAGAAGGCTTGTAATCATATTTCGGGTCTGATGATCAATGACGTGTGGGTTTTTAATCCTTCAGAAGTGAAAAAAGAAGCTTATCGGTTCTTTAAGGATCGCTTTGTTGAAGATATGTACATTTGGCCTAATTTGTTATGTCACGATCTAAAATTTTTGTCTGATATAGATGCTGCGGAGTTGGTCAAGCCGTTTGACATTAAAGAAATTAGAGAAGCGGTTTTTGATTGTGTTAGCGACAAGGCACCGGGGCCGGATGGTTTAAACTTCCGTTTTATTAAACGGTTCTAGCATTTGTTCGCTGATGACTTCTTTGACATTATGCAGTATTTTGCGGACCATGGGACAATTAATAGAGGGGTTGGCTCATCGTTCGTGACTCTTTTTCCGAAAGTTAATGACCCGGTCAGTCTTGGTGAATATCGGCCTATCACTCTTATTGGTGTTAACAGTAAGGTGATTTCGAAGATCTTAGCTAACCGGATCAAATTGGTGATGGGGAAGCTTACACACGAGACACAGACCACGTTTCTTTCAGGGAGGTAAATCTTGGATGGTCAGATGATTATTAGTGAGATTTTCTCGTGGGCAAAAAGGCTTGGTAAATAACTGTTCTTCTTCAAGATAGACTTTGAGAAAGCCAACAATAACGTCAATTGGGAATTTTTATTGTCTATTATGCGCCAAATGAAGTTTCCTGATGTGTGGTGTAAGTAGATTAAAGGAATCTTAATGTCGGCCAGATCGTCTATTCTTGTTAACGGTTCCCCTACGTTTGAATTTAACTGTGAAAAAGGTATTCAACAAGGAAATTCTCTCTCTCTATATCTGTTTATTATTGTAATGGAGGCGTTATCGAGTATGATTCGGAAGGCTTGCGACAGTGGGGAGTTTACGGGGTACGTTTTCCTATCGGTCAGTTCATGGTTTCCCATCTTTTATACGCTGATGACGCCATGGTGATGGGTGAATGGTCTGATTATAATTATAAAGCGCTGAAAAGGATTCTGCGAATCTTTCATTTAGAAGAAATCGGGACTAAAGCTAATGGTCTGGGTTGCCGGTTAGGTATGACTCCTTTCAAATCCTTGGGTATATTGGTGGGGGCTAATATGAAACGGATCAGTAATTGGGAAGCAATTGTAGATGTTTTTACGAAACGTCTTTCGAGATCGAGACGGAAAGCGAGTATTTTGTCTATGGCAGGGAGAATTACATTTATCTCTTCGGTACTTGAAAGTCTTCCGTCATACTACTTTTCATTGTATAAGGCTCCGATGGTGGTGATTGCTAAACTAGAAGCGATTATGAGGAGGTTTTTGTGGAGTGGAAATGAGGAAAAACATAAGATACATTGGGTTGCTTGGGAGGAGGTCACAAAATCCAAACAAAGTGGAGGGTAGGGAATTAATAAGCTTGAGGATTGCAACAACGCGTTGATTCTAAAGTGGTTTGGCGTTATCGGGTAGAAACTGAGGCCCTGTGGAAGAAGGTTATAGATATCACGCAACAAATGTTTTATTAATATTCTAAAGCGATTATGTTTCTTCTAGGAGATGGGAACCGATTCCACGCAACAAATCTTTTTCTGGAACTTGGAGCAAAATTGTTACTTTTGGTTCGCGTATGAAGGTTCAAGGTAAGAGTTTTATCGACCTTATCCGGGGAAAAGTTGGTAATGGAAAAGTTATGCGATTTTGGATTGACCCATGGCTAGAAGACGGTAGTTTGAAGGCTTTGTATCAAGACTTTTTTAGACTTGAACAAGACAAGTTTTGTTTAGTCGAAGACAAGTTCGAGTTGCTTAACCGAAGGTTAGCTGTCAAATGGAGTTGGAAGTCATATCCTCCTTCGGATGTGGAGGTTAATCAGTTGGTTAGTCTTCATAGGAGTCTAGCCGAGAATAAGTTGTCAAATAAGAACGATGAATGGGCTTGCTCCTTTGATGCGAATGCCGAATGCTCTGTTAAGGAAACTCAGAAATGGTTGAAAGGCGATGACAATGAGAATAATAGGCTTGTCTGTAACTGGTGCAATTAGATTCCAAGCAAATATAATGTTTTCGTGTGGCGAGCGTCAAGAGATCGCATTCCGACGTCCAATGCTCTTCGTAGAAGGAATGTAAATGTGGGGGATGGTATGTGCGTTTTTTGTGGTGATATAGAAGAAACATTGGACCATTTGTTTACGGCTTGCAGATTGACGACAGGGGTTTGGGTTGGTTTATCGAATTGGTGTAAGATTGCGCCCTTATTCTCTTTCTCTATTCATGACGTGTTGAAGACTACCGATTATATGCAGCTCTCGGATGTGAAGAAAGACGTTTTGCATGGCATTCTCATTTTGACGTGTTGAAGGGTGTGGAAGGCTAGGAACGAAAATGTGTTCTCGAACATAGACACGGATGTGGTAAAGATCGTGGCGGATGTCAAATCCTTGGGATACTTATGGTACAAGAGTAGATATAAGAAGGATACAGTTGATTGGAAACGATGGTGTAATTTTTGTTTTAATGTGATGTAACTTGTACTTTGGTGGCTTATCTCTAGCTTGGAGATAATGTCGGTTTTTTGGTGTTAATGAAATTTGCCTTCCAAAAAAAAGTTAAAAATAGAGCGATATATGTAAGAAATATATGTAAAGGTTTCCTTCTGTACATAGTTTAATGAAAGTTAATAAAAAAAAAATTAAAAAAGACAAAACAGCTACATACAAACTTGTGTACATGGGTTTCAGTTGAAATACATATAAACCATAAGGGTGATTAAATTCCAATTAACCTGTGTACATGGGTTTCAGTTGAAATACATATACATATGTACATACATAGACAAGTTAATATTAAGCAAGATTAAAAATTATATGTTTATGTGTATATGTATGCGATACATATAAATGTGTGTATGAATGCTTGTAACAACAAAAATCCATTCCCATACACATACATACATACATACATACATACATACATACATAGATACATACATACATACATATGCACGATCACACACACACATACATACATACAATACATTGCTTATACAACTCATCCTACACATACATGCCTATAAATCGACACACATACACACACCTTACACTAACATAGAAGGTGGCTTTCTTTCCAACACCCTCCCATGCACATTGACTTTCCCAAATTATCCACACCTTTTCCACCTTGTTTTCATCTATTTCCCATAACCAATCAGGGTTAAGTCAACTCTAAATGTGCAAGACATATACCAAAAATGGGAGTACAACATTCCAACACAATGATCTAGTGAGATTGACCTTCCAAAACCATTCCATAACCTTCCAAGAAATCGGCCCCCAAGGAAACACAACAAACAAACAAAACCTAGGACATTACCTTACAAAAACATGGAAACAACATAAAATATTTGGACTTCTACACATTGTCAACTTACGAAAACTTCCATTTGCTCCTTCCCCATGAACCATCGAGAGAACCCCCCCCCCCCTACACAATCAAACAAAGCCACAAAGTCAACTTGTTTCACTAGCAAGCCATTCCACCCTTGCACTCCAAGAAAGTAACACTTTGACCTTCCTTTTTGTGAACCAATGAGCACAAGACCATCCCCACCCCTCTCGGCTATATAAAGAGCATAAGGACTCAAGAGGATCACACCACAACTCCATGATACACTCTAACACTTGAACACTCTTTTCTTTCCTTTGTTTACAATCGGCCGAGAACAAACACCCCTACAAGAGCCTCATTTGAACACTCACCATCAACATTTGAGAATCACAAGCCACTAGCAAGCCTTTAGGAGTCACTTTGTGGGGAGTTAACTTATTTTCATTGATATTTTCGGCTACACACGCGTGAGGTATAACATTCGAACCATTTTCCCTTATTTGTGTAAATACTCGATTATGGAAGGGTTCACCCGAAGGCACACACACTCGCACACACCATGAGATAACTAGTTTCAAGTTAAACTAACTTAAACACTAAAAATTTATGGTTAAAGTTTAATGTTTTCACTTAAAGTTAAACACACACATGTATACGATTACATACATCATAAGAGACATATATGGACATATGCGTACACCTACACATACATACGAGTGTATACGTGAGTGTATAGGGCCAAGGTCGGCCCAAGATAAACCAATTTTGTTTAGTTTTATAAGGCATACCATGACTTGTTTTATAAACATGTGTTAAAGACCTTAAAAACATGTGTTAACAAGCTTAACACAAGAGTTTTCTTGGAAAACCTATGTTAAACATCAAAATGTGTGTATATTCAAGGACAAAATACCAAAGTATGTTATTTTTATACAAAATTGTCGAGAGATATGTCCATATCTCATCCTAGACTTACATAACTGAGACATAAGTGACACTCGGTAACATTAAGTAAGTCAAGACACTTGTTTTACCAAAAATAGACTAAACCTAGTCACATTAACAACAAAACGAATATTTTCTGACACATACAGTGTGTGACACACGTGAATAGTGGACTTAGCCATGAAACACCGGAATAGATCTATTGGGTTGACACCCCCACTCTTGGGCAGTCTCTCTGATAGGATGACAGATATCAAAAGAGTGCTTGTATTTCACATTATTTTATTGTCTTTAGTGTGCAATGGGCGAGGCACAACATGTCAAGGTTTGGTTATGGAGTCATGTTAGATCATATATTAATTATTGCCCTAGCTAGGCAATGATTTAGTCGGTTTTGGATTTCATGTCCATCATATAGAAAACACGTGAACTCACCAACTTTGTGTTGACCTATATTTCCTTAAATGCATGTTTTTCAGGAAATTAGCATGGATAATGGAACTTGTGAAGGTTGCATGCGAGCATTTGTGGGATACCTTCTTTTGAACCATTGTGTTGTTGTTTTAACTGTAGACATTTATATACAATGGTTTTAAATTTTAAACAATTAACGTTATGTTTGACAATTTGGTTGTTTCATGGAAGTTCCCATTTTATTTTAATTAATGCTCGTGTGACCTTTGTGCTTGGAAATCATTCGAAGTCGCACCTCGCGTTTCCGCCTTGGCAGGGTGTGACAATATAGCTTGCGAAATCAGGAAAACATGTTTCGGGTGTAATCGGTTGTGTTTGGGTTAACCAACGCAAACTCATGTTGAGTTCATGCATATTGTGGATAACATAATTTCCGATTCGTGTTAGTAATATAAACATGTCAACCTACTAACTAAAGCTGGCAAAATGTGTTATGTGTTGTTAAACGAAACATGTCGTGTTAACTTATTAACGTACTTAACACAATAAGTTATGTCTATCATTAAGGCTATATGGTGTGAAATGAGGTTCTTAGGGGCTCAATTCTACCACATCAGCGTCACCTCACTACCACATCAAAAGGGAGCTTCATTCCCCATTCCAATAACAATCAGAAAATAGAATAAAGCCCTCTCAATCATTACCCATTTATTTATTTATATTTAAATTTAACGTAATAATTAAATACATAAAACTAATAAAAATGCAAATAACATTAAAAAAAACTACATAACTATAAAAAGTAACTTTAAAAAAATTACATAACATAAATAAAAAATTACATGACATTAAAAACATAACATTAAAATATTAAAACCACCCATAAATATTGAAGACCCAGCTATTATTGTTCAAAGCGGTGTCTCATAGTTCTACAAACCGTAACGTTCTGATAGTTATCGTTATACACGATAAGGTACTCAGTACGGGCCACCTCAATCGCATCATTCTCGTGTTTTCTCCTCTTTGTCTTTAATTTCTTGTCTATCTTCTTTCATCTTCTATAGGAGGCTCATATTCGATCCAATCAAAAACGATTTTATCGTTTCTGTATCCGCAATTCAATATAGGTGGATACATACCCTATAAATCTGTCTCTCTTCCACTGAGTTCCCCCTGAAATTTCGAATACTTGAACGATTTTCGACGCACTTCTAAATAACATGTCAAATATTACGCAATTTGTTCGGAGAGCGATATAATTTCCTGTTATGGCATCTCTGCTACGATGATTGTTACCCATTTGTTGACAGAGTCTAGTCACAACCTTGTTCCACATCACATCCGTATTCCTTTGTTATTGGGCTCACAGCCCTTCAATGCCCCCCCCCCCCCCCCCCACAACCCCCCCCCCCCCACACACACACACACCACACCACACACACCACCCCAATGGTACATGGAAATAGAGGACGCTATTGATTAAATTTTGACTGAGGTGGAGGCGGCGCCACCCCTACGCTGTGTATCCTAATGGGTAAAGCGGCTAAACCACTTTAGATACATTTTTAATAATATCTTGGTGTGCATTTACCCAATACACTTATTTGAAGCTATTTTATGTTAATATATCCTGTAATAAACTGATCGTATTGCCGGAAGAGTGTTACCATAGTTTAGAGCCTTAATATATAGGAAATTTATATGAGGGTTGTCCTGAGTGTGGGCCCAAACACCACCTCAATCTTGCATGGCTAGACTGTCCATTCGTTTGTATACTCAACTAAGCAACAAGAGCTTTTCTTCATCTACTTAACAACTCACTCAAACCCTACCATTTCATAATAACCAACACACACACACTCTCTCTCTCTAATGGCTAATACTCTCACTCCTCTTCTTCTCTCCCTCTTCTTTCTCACTCTCCTACACCCTTTACACTCCTCCTCAGATGCATTCATCTATGGAGGTTGTTCCCAAATCAAATACTCACCAGGCTCACCATACGAATCCAACCTTGACTCACTACTCACCTCCCTAGTCAACTCAGCCACCTACTCATCCTACAACAAATACAGCATCTCTGGGTCCACCCAACAAGACGTCATCAACGGTCTCTACCAATGTAGAGGAGACCTAGGCATGCCAGACTGTGCCACATGCGTAGCGCGCGCAGTGACACAACTGGCCCCACTGTGCGCGCAAGCATGTGGCGCAGCTATCCAGCTAGAAGGATGTTTTGTGAAGTATGACAACACGAGTTTTATCGGGCAGGAGGATAAAACTATTGTGTTGAAAAAATGCGCCCCCTCAGTTGGGTATGATCCCCAAGTGATGGGGCGCAGGGATGCTGTCTTGGCGAGCTTGGGCTCGTCTAGTGGGTTGTATCGGGTTGGTGGTTCGGGTGATGTAGAGGGGATGGCTCAGTGTGTGGGGGACTTGAGTAATGGGAAGTGTCAAGATTGTGTGACTGAGGCGATCGGACGGTTGAAAACGGATTGTGGTGGTGCGGTTTTTGGTGATATGTTTTTGGCTAAGTGTTATGCTAGGTATTCTACTAGTGGAGCTCATGCATATGCTAGATCTCATCACGGTAACTTTTTGCTTGATTTTCTGAACATTTTGTTGAACTCAAGGCATGGTAATAAAAGTTAAAGCAAACCTTTGATTTGATTCAAGATTAAGTATAAAGTTATTTAGTGTGGTTTAGAAAAGCTTGTGGCTTTGAAACCATGTTTGTAAATCAGTAAAACTAAGCTGGCTCGGTTTGTATATGAGTCGGGCTAGAGCTAATTAAGGTAAGCTCGCTCATTTAGCTTGTTTGATAAGAGTTGATTATAATCTTTCTGAGCCGAAGTTTTACAACAATCCAAATTTATTGACTCACTTATAAATGTTGCATTTATGTAAAAAATAGTCTGGCTTGACTCGTCCTTTAGACGATCCTATAATAGGTTTTTTTTTTTTTTTTAATCAAAAGTTTTCTCCTTTGTTGTTAAAAAATGAATCATACATATTTTCTCTTAAAATGGTCATTGCGAACATTAAACGGTTTGCATTTTTTGGTAGAAGTATAGATCTAAATATAAGGATTTAACATGGGATAAATGGCTAAGGTCCCCTATGTATATGTTGTAAATTTGTAATTGTGGCCTCGAGTCCTCGCTTTGAGGACTTTTGTTTGGCGTTTATGAATGAAGTTGAAATTAAAAAAAAAAAACATATTTTCTCTTTATTTTGAGTATTATGTTATTATCGTTATTGTGTTTTTACTGCAAGAATATCAATATAACTGTTTATTTATAAAAAAATTTGTACAATTAAATTAACAAACAATAAAAAGCGAGGTCGAAAAAAGCACATCTGAATTGATATTTGTGCTTTTCCTTTTGTTGCTTTTTATGCATTTTAACAAATTGATCGGCACTTCATTTATGTACTACGTAACTAATTATTTAAGTACATTTTATCTCCGTTGTGACTTTCAATAAATTAAATTAAGGTTAATTACATAACTAGTTTTTTTTTTTTTTTTTTTTATGCCACTTAGGCTTTGGCCTAGTGGTGTGGGGGTGAGGGTGTATAAGGTGAGGTCAGGAGTTCGAATCCCCCCACAGGTGATAAGGGTGAATATTAGGTGAGGATGTAATTAGCCGTTCAAAAAAAAAAAAAAAACATAACTAGTTTTTACATAATATAATTTGTTACTTTGTACCGAAAATTAAGTCACCTTTCTCAAAATTTTATAATAAAGTGTATAACCTTATCTTGAAACAAAAGTATTTGTTAATTTTTATTTTTAGCTTAGTCAAAATTTTATAGTGACAATGATGTATATAAAGATGCTGAAATTTATACTCGTTTCGAAGTTAGTTTCTCACCTTTTTATTACACATCATCCTTCTTCATCTATATCATATGTCAACGTACTTTAACTAACGATCATGATGCTCAAAAGAACTACAAAGATCTAATGTTCCTATTCTGGATTAGGATAAATGGAGTAATTTTGTTTTTGACATTTAGAGCCTTTGGTGTTTTTTGTATAGCTTTGTTCTAGCTCCTGGCTAGTGTTTGTGTTAATAAAAGTTCGCCGTTAAAAAAAAGAACCACAAATTTTGTTTCTTTAACAGGTGAGCATGATGAAGCCGAAAAGACATTTGCGATTATAGTCGGATTACTTGCCGGGGTTGCGCTTATAATCATTTTGCTAACGTTCATGCGAAAAGCTTTTGGCCGACATGGTAATTTTCATAATTTATTTTTTACTAGACATGATAAAATCTTTTAGTAGTTTTAAATTATAATTCAGAAGTTATACTTATAAGTTTTAATTTAAACTTTATGCAATTTATCTTTGTATTCATTTTTAAATAATTGTTACAAAAACCAACGCACTAGCATAACTTTTTATTTTTATAAGCTTTTGGCCCTCAGTTGGACCTTAGTGTATATACCTTTTTTAAAAGCAAACTTTTTTCGTCGTATATACTTTCACTTTTCTTTTTTACTTTTTGCGTAAAACTTTCTATTTAGCTATTTAATTTGTTTTGTTTTTACAGGTAAATAAATGAAAAAACTTTATGAAAAGTTGAAAGGGTTGCATGCATGGCCTCCAACGTCATCACCTTTGCTGTTTCAGTTGCTTTTCTTTTTTTCTTTCATAATGTTACATTTTAATTTTAATTTTAATTTATTGTGTTCATTACTTTTTAATTGAATTTAATGCATATGTAATGAATAAATTTAGTTAGCTAGATTTGTTTGAAAGACTACTGTTAACTTCAACTTATGTATAATGAATTTGAGTTTTACATTTGGCCGATATATCTAATTGTAAAATAAAATCTTTGTTATGATATAGTGCTTTTTCTCCGAACCATGAATTTTATTGAAAACACATGAGTCCTCAAAGCGAGGACCCGCAAACACCAAACTATCATATACAGTGGATAAGAAGGCCACTCATTACAACAAGGTTCGATCTTGAATCTAGACCGACTCCTTCCAACAAATGTTCTAACCTAGTGTTATAACATATATATGACATTAATATGAGTGTGATTTAATAGTTGGGGTTAGATTAGGTTAACTTCTATTTTCTGCCGTTCAAAAAAAAAAACTTCTATTTTCTATTTAGAATTTATAACACACAAACCTTTCTAAATTAATTCTACCTGTAAAATCTATTAGATTAGTATAATTAACCCGAGTCTTATCTGTACTATATTATAATATAGTTGGGAAGTATTCCAACAATTATTACATTTTATGTAATTAATTACTACATTTTATACCTATAATACTTATAGTTGATGACATAAAATTTGTTTAAATTATAAAAAAAAAAAGAGTTATTGATGACATTTGTTTTTTGTTGAATGATAGGGAACCTCTAAAGAAGCTTGATCCAAGAAAGTATTTGAGTAATATTCTTGGGATACTCATCATGCACAACAAAAAGCTATAGAATATACAACAAAAAAACTCTATGATGTGATATATTTAGTGATCAGTCTAAATGCCTCACCATTGATTACTAATACTAAACATATCCTTTTATGTGACTTTTATGTGAGAGAGGTATTTAGATTTCACCCGGGTCTCACTCCTTATATTTGCGAGAGAGAATGATACAATTAGTGGCACCATACTTTTATGTGATGCATTCAAACAGTCTAAAATGTGAGAGGTGAATCATTGTAGGTGTTAACTAAATTATATTGAATATGTTTCGCAAAAAGCGAACAGTTTTGTTATTCCAATATGCATTTTGGTGTAATTTTAGAAATCAGTCAAAATCTATAAAAAGTAAAGATCAAATACAAATGGGCTTAACCTACTAAATATGAGAAGTGAAGGTCGAATTTTTTTTTTTTAAATTTTGTTTCTCATCTGCTTAAACATACTTTCTAGATGAATAATATAAAAAAATTAATTTTTTTGCGTAATTACGTCATTATGGAAAAAAATTCAAAACAATATGCAAAAAAAATTCAAAAAAATAACCTCCTTCACTTCTTACGTTAAAGGCTATTTGTAGGATAAGAACCATTTGTGCAAGAATTTTCCTCAATTTATAAAAACTATACAAATATTTAATTTTTTATTAAAAGTGTGGCAACCGAGAAATTCATGTTAACTTTCTACAAACACTTACTAATTGCTTTGGTTAACTTTTATATATTTACTTCTAATTCGGATGAATTAACTTGGTTAAATATATACGAAATGTTACAAAAAGATAATTCGATTAATTATCAGAACAAACACAGGAGTAATTTCATCCCGAACGTTGGTGAAATGATAAAACAAGTAATTGTAGAATATATAACTCGTTTGATATTATTTCAATTATATGTTTATGTGAATTTATTTGTAAATTTATGTGGAACTATGTGTTATTAGGCGAAAGACATTACCGAGTCCATAACCGGCACCCAACGGACAGAGAATTTAAGTCGAGTCATAAAATGTTGAATTGAATATTTTGGGGTGTTATTTATGGTGGCTCACCTCAAATAGCAAACAAAACAAAAAAAAATATAATAGAACCGGCCCAAGCCCAAAGACCCAAGCAAGCCCAGACTAGTGCCGCATCACGTGACAGGTCAGGGCTCCGTCATCACGCAATGCGAAGGTGCACCAACACCAGCAAAGTCAGTTTTTAGCGATTAAAAATGGTTTAACCTCATCTTTTACCATAACTCAACCCTAAATCGTAAATCTTAGCCCCCATACGAAAAACCTACCTCCTAACCTCTATCATAGCCAAAAACAACCGATTCTAGGAGCTTATGACGCATTAGAATTACTAGATCGAAGAGCTTAAGGTGCGTGATCACTCCTCTATTGTTTTAATCTCTTTGTTTATGATTTGTTCTTGATTTTTACCATAAAATCAAAAACATATTTTATCAAAAACTAATGATGTATAAATGATTAACATGGATTCATTAAGGGATTTGCTGATGATTTGATTCCATAACACATCATTGGGTGCATGCTAGATTAAAACCCTAATTTTGATGAAATTTTGTAAACCCTATGTTGAAGGATTATGAAGTTTAAACCTACATGATTTTATGATGAGATTATGATAGTCTAGGGTGATTAACATGCTTTGGATGATTAATTGATGTTATAATTGTTATTCATGCCCTGCTAAATAAGGAAACTTTATTGGTTTTAGATTTTGAGATTGAGATTGCACTTAATTTCAAGTAGTTGGATTCATTGTTGTTACGTATGGCTGTAAAAGAACCAAACGAACACGAATAAGGCCTTGTTCATGTTCGTTTGTTAAGGAATTAACGTGTTTGCGAACTGTTCATGAACACTTACCGAACGAGATTTTTTGTTTGTGTTCGTTTGTTAAGAAAATAACGTGTTCACGAATTGTTCATCAACACTTACCGAACGAGATTTTTATTCGTGTTCGCTTATATTTATTTGCTAAATTTAGGTGTCGGCCAAAAACAAACACAAATGAATGTAAACGAACACAAATAGGCATTACTGAACAAAATCGAGCACAAACTAGCACATTAAATTATGAAAATTCACATTTTTCATCGCTAACATTGTCCGCCCAGAATATACTAATCAAATTACCCAAATATACGTGACATAATCTTGATCAAATAATGTCTTATAAAAACACAGAGGTATCATATTAAACTTGAAATTCTCGTTTAATCCACCAAAAATAACAGTTAATCAAAATAGTTAAAGTAATATTAACATGTGATACACTAATATATGTTAAATAATCTACCACTGGGAAATTTAAAATACTTAAATTAAATATAAAAATTAAAAACCCTAATGAACTATCGAACAAAAACAAACATACACGAACAAGTTACCGAACGTTCACGAACATAAACGAACGAACGTGACCTCTGTTCATGTTCGTTTGTCTAGCTAAACGAACGGAAATTTTTGTTTGTGTTCGTTCCTTTATTAAACGAACGAACACAAACGAAGTTCCCGCCGAACAGTTCACAAACTGTTCACCGAACGTTTTGTTTGTTTACAGCCCTATTGTTACTGTA
This sequence comes from Ambrosia artemisiifolia, assembly GCA_032199755.1. Classification (NCBI taxonomy): domain Eukaryota; kingdom Viridiplantae; phylum Streptophyta; class Magnoliopsida; order Asterales; family Asteraceae; genus Ambrosia; species Ambrosia artemisiifolia. The sequence goes on from CM063512.1 coordinate 38,604,616, forward strand.
GATGCGTTTTGCGACTAATGATTAGATAGTTAACATGTATTAAAGAAGGCTGATGGGGCGAATGTAACTGAGATGGGCGAAGGTGAAAAGACAATGGGCGAAGGTAGTTTTGAAGTGGACGAATCTGGATGGAACAAGACTGAGAAGACACATTCGACCACAGCATGTGGGCGAATGTGGAATGGCTTCACGTTCGACCAGTTGAAAGGGGCGAACGTGCAGGTCCTATATATAGATTTTGTGATTTTGTAAGATTAAGCGAGTCATAAGTTGTGTGTGTTATCAGGTGTTGTTCCAGAGAGGTTTGAGAGAATTTGTGTGTGTGCTAGATTAACTGAATAGACATTGTAATCAAGTTTTGAAAGAGTTAATCTATGAAAATGATTGAAAATGACTTTGATTGTGTTTTGATTTGAGTTTACTTCAGTTTGTTCAAAGCTAGGGTTTCCGCACCTGGTTTTGTAACTTGTATGATCATATAATCCTGTTTTCGTGTCAAATTTAGCCTCTACAAAGTGGTATCAGAGCGTAGAGGATCATACAACAACAAATTGATAAACTCAGAGCTGATTTGGACATTATTTTCATCAATTCACATCTGTTTTTGCATAAAAATGGTTTTTGAGTGTTTTTGAAAGAATTAGAGTTGATTTTGTGGTTAAAATTCAAAATTCCAAGTATTAAAGTTGTTCCAAATCATCTCCGAAGCAAAACCTAATCAAGATCATTCAAATTCACAAACTTTTGAAAATCAGAGATCAAAATAACCGTTTTTCAAAGTGAAACCGTTTTTCAAATATCAAAATGGGCGAACCTGGAAAGTTTTGGTCGAAGGTGTGTAGTTTTGGGCGAACCTGAGTGTTTTTCTGGGCGAACCTAGGCATAATTAGGCGAACCTAGAATTTTTCAGTTGAATTTTTCACATTCGGGTCTACTTTTTCACATTCGGCTGATCGGGGGTACGAACGTAGAATCAAAACGGGCGAACCTGGAGTAGAATTGGGCGAACGTGAAAAGTGTTAGTGTGTTTTTACTTTCTGGTGAGATTTTACATTCGGGAGAGCATTTCTGGGCGAACCTACTTCAAAAAGGGACGAACCTGAAACCTTTTGGGCGAACCTAGAGCTAGTTTTTGAAAATTTTTCTAAGTGTTGAATTTCTCGAAGTTCGTGATCATGTGGCATTTTCAGACTACTCCGACACCAGCAACTACACAACCACAACAACAGGTGATGGACCCATGGACAGTGGCAGCACAGAAGACAAGCACACAGTCTTCACAGCCGGTTAACTACATGACTCAAAGTGCACATCCAGCACCACAATCTGACTACTGGGGAGTAGCAGCAGCGGTGGTAAACACTCAAACTTCAAATGCTATTTCCACACTGATTAATGATTTGTCTTCAGGTAGCGGGACTCGGCCACCGAAGCTTATGGAGATTCAAGAATACAATCAGTGGCAGAAAAAGTTCAAGATACATTTGGAAGGTATGGGAGTGGAAGGTGCTGAAGCATGGAACATGATTGCTAAAGGTTACACACCACCAGTTTTGGAGAACACAGGTGAACCAGTGCCATTGGAGAGCATGGCTGAGGATGAGAAAAAGAAGTTTGCTGTGGAAAAGAAGGCGTTTTCCCAATTGACACAGGCAATCACAAATGATCTTTTGCATCAGTTTGGGACTTGCACAACATCTAAGGCACTATGGGAAATGCTTAAAAGGAAGCATGATGGGAATGAGAAGACTAGAAGTTTGAGGACGGAAGAACTTATAAAGGAGTTTGAGAATTTTTCTTATATTGGAAATGAAACTTTGAAAGAACTAACTCCTAGATATAATCATTTGTTATCTGAATTGTCTAGCTATGGTATACAGATTCCTATGGCAAAGCAGGTGGACAAGTTTGCAGATGCATTACCACCAAACTGGGATCAGCATGTGGAAGTCCTGAAGGAGAAGGATGCTTATCAATACTGGTCTATTCAGGAGTTCATTGAGAAGCTGGAAAACAAAGAATTGGAAGAGAAGAGGAAGGCTAGGAGAGCACAGATTCCTCAGAATCCAAACTTATACTTTGGAGGATCTTCAGTTCCAGCTAGTACAAGCTCAGGAGGGCTAGTTACACCACATGTTGCATGTATATCCAATGTTATGGAATCACCTACCATGAACTACCATCAACAAACTTCATCCTTTTCACAACCACCACCACAACAACCATACAACTATTCATACATTCCACCATTCTCCCCAAAGCAACAAGCAGCTTTCTACACTGCTAGTCAATCTCAACAACAACCAATGAACCAACCTAACCAACAAACGGTGGTTTTGGAGACATCTAACCTTGGAAATGTGACAGTTGAAGTTGCTCAGCAACACATTGCATTAGTCTCTGCAATGGTCTCATCCTACAATGGATTAGTTGCTAGTCAAATTGGGAATAACAACTTGACCAATGAAGACTACGCACAGATTGACAAGGAAGAGATGGAACTCATTGATATCCAATGGGCCTTTGCGAGCATAATGAGAAGAGCAACGGAGTTTATCGAAAAGACAGGAAGAACTGATTTGGGAACTTCTCCTAATACAACCTACGGGTTCAATAAGGAGAAAGTGACTTGTTTTAACTGTGGAGGGAAAGGTCACTTTAAAAGAGAATGCACCCAGCCACCAAAACAAGGCAATAGGAATCCATTCAATGCCACCTATCAGAACCGTCAACAACAAAACCAAAACCAAGTTTCTTACCAAAACAATAACAACAACTACCAAAACCGTCAAAACAACTTTAATAACAACCAAAATAGACAACCAAACACACCAAACCAGAAACAAAACCAAACACCAAACAATGCTAACCGAACAGTCATACCAATCACTACACCAAATGAACAACAACAGAATACCAATCAAGCATTGGTGACTCAACAAGATGAGAGGTTTGACTGGTCGAGTATACAGATAGGTGTTGAGGAAATCACTACTGGGGGCAATGTGGCTTGTGTTGCATATCAGGTTGATATTGAAGATTCAGTGATGGTGGAGGAGAAGGTAGGAACTGAGGTTGAAAGTGATGAGTCTGAGGCTGAGATGGATGAGGAGATTGAACCTGTTAAGGTTAATGTTGAGGTTGAGGATGAAGTTAAAGCTGAAGAGACAAATTCTGGAGTTGTGATTGATACTGTTTCTGATATTCCTGAAGAGTGTGAATCGGTTTATTCTGATTCAGACAGTGAATCGGATACAGAAGCAAGTGTTAATTCTCTGGATGAAGACATCGATCAGTTGCTTGCAGAAGCGGATTTTCTGATGACAAGGAAGTCGTGTATTGCAGATGATGCTTTCACAAAGATTGATTATTCCAGATTCTTTGCAGGAAAGGAAGCTCATTTCGCATTGATGGCCATGACTGATCCGCCAAAACCTGTAAGTTCTGAATGTAGTACTGATAATACAAGTGAAAAATATTGTGGTACTTGTGATAGATTGACTGAGGAGAATAAACAACTCCGTGTTCAACGTGACAGTGCTATCATGAACAGTCAATCTACTCGCAAAGAGTTGAATGCTTTTAACAAAGTATTAGATGGCTACAAAAAGGACATTTCCGACTTGAAAAACACTTTGTCTTTAAAACAATTGGCAATTAACAACTATATCAATGAAATTGAAAATACCAAGTTGGAAATGGCTGCCATCAAATGCTTTGCTGAGAAAGTAAACAAAAAGCTGGAAAGCTATAAGCATATTGCTTATGTGGTAGACCATATCATTGATGATAATACCACCAATTATCGGGCTGTACCATCCCCGGTTCTTTTTGAAAACCATAATTGTCACCAAGTGACACCGGAGAGTTCGGTTAAATCTGATTCAGCATCGGAAAATGAATCTAATACTTCAAGTATTGGAGATCCAAATTCCGATGTTAGACCGATTTTGGGTATCAATGATGAGGGTGTTACAGCTGAGAGTGTAGATTCAGACTCAGAGAGTGATGATACTGGTTGTGTTCAAAATGTTAATGCATGTGAAATTCCAAAAGAAAATCACATTATTACAAATGAACCAGTCTCATCATCTCAGATTGTGATTCCAATGAAAAATGTTCATTGTGACAAGAAGTCTGAAAAGAATGTTGTGAAGAAAGATCTTAATGTTGTTAAGAAAGATCTTGAAAAGAATGTTACGAACGAACAGTGTGACAAACCTGTCAAGGTGTTCTATCGGATGGAAGGATCCGATAAGATCATCTCTGACGAGGACTTTCCAATAAAAAATGCCAACTATGCTAAAATTGACAAGATTTGGCAAGAAAGTACTATTTGGTTCCCAAAACATGAGAGAACTAATGAGATTCCACCAGCTTTATTAAAGAAGTTGTATTTGGATATTCCTCAAGAACCAAAGGTCCATGTCACAGAGTTTGTTCGACCCAAAAACAGAGCTAATGGTTTTAATGAGCCCACTTACTCAAAAGGGCCACTCCCTGAGAGTTTAAGGAAGCAACAGTACAATGATCAATACCCTGTTAGATCATTTGCTCAACCAAATGCTCCAAATGTTTTTGAAGAGTACCGTGCGTGCTTTAAATGTGGGGAACGAGGCATTTACTTGCTCAGTGCCCATATGTAAGGCACAAAAGGCACGAGGTTGAAGTGAGGAATTCTATGCGAAAACCGATTGATCATTATGTGCCACCACATAGGAGAGTTGTTCCTCAACAACCACAACCGTTTTATAATCAAAACAATTTTCACCAAATGAGGAACACTCGTCCAATGCAATATGATCGAAGGAATCGGATTGCTATGGAACACTCATGGAGGAAGCCTGTGGTGAACGCAACAGTTGATAGGCAAAAGGTTCCACCAAAACCAATTGTCAAATCAAATGTTGGACCTAAGTCTGTTAAATCAGATAAGGTTACCAAGAGAGTTACATTTGCTAACAATGTTCAGAAACCGACTGAGAACCCAAAGTCTCAGATTCGTATCTTGAAAAGGTCGGAACAATCTTGGACACCCAATGGTACTCCAGGAGCCTCAACTTCAAGGGTTAATGAAAGAAAGGAAACTGTTTTGAACAATCAGAAAAAGATTGATCAAAAAGTTGTTGAAAATGCTTGTGAGAATGTTACTTTGAAACCTGATGTTCAAAGACCCAAGACTCAGGCTTGGGTCCCCCGAAAGAACTAACTGATTTACTTTTTGTGTGCAGGGAGCTTCAGCTGGCCCTATTAGCAGTCTTTGGATTGTTGATAGTGGAGCTTCAGGCCACATGACAGGGGATCTTGCGTTGTTGTTCGACGTAAAGAACATCAATGGAGGGTATGTAGTTTTTGCGGGAAATAAAGGTGGATATATCACAATGGAAGGAAGTGTGAGCAATGGGATAGTGAGTTTCGAGCGGATTTCGTATGTGAAGTAGATAGACTATAATCTGTTGAGTGTCAGTCAAATATGTGATAAGCAATTTACTGTGCATTTTGATGACAAATCCTGCTATATTCTGAAACCGGGCTTTACAATTCCTAAAGAGTGGATAATGTTGAAGGCACCTCGCGTCAACAATCTATACATTCTTGATATGTCCAAGGCGATGACATCACAGGGGCAGATAACATGCTTTTTGTCCAAGGCGACAGAGAAAGAATCGATAATGTGGCACCGAAGAATGGGGCACATTCATCTGAAGAAAATGAATCAACTTGTGAGATATGGACTTGTTGATGGAGTAAACGTGAAACATTTCCATCTGAATGACAAGTGTGTGAGTTGTAAAAAGGGGAAGCAACACAAACAGTCCCACAAAGTGAAAAAGGTTAACTCTGTTGAGATGCCACTTGAGCGACTGCATATGGATCTTTTCGGACCGGTCAAGCGCAAAAGTCATCTTGGAGAACTTTATTGTTTAGTCGTCACTGACGATTACTCAAGATTTTCATGGGTGATGTGTTTGCAGAATAAAAGCGACACTTTTATCAATCTAAAAGTTCTGTTCACTCGATTGGAAAATATCTACAATGTGAAGATAAAGAGAATTCGGAGTGACAATGGGACGGAGTTCAAAAATGCCAAGATGGATGAACTTTGTGAAAGCAAAGGGATACATCATGAATATTCGGCTCCGTACACCCCACAACAAAACGGTGTTGCTGAACGAAAGAATAGGACTCTAATTGAAGCGGCTAGAACAATGCTTGCTGATTCAAATCTTCCAGTAATGTTCTGGAATGAGGCGATTTATGCAGCAAATTACACATTAAATCGGGTTCTAACAGTGAAGAAGTTTGGTAAAACATCTTATGAGCTGTTACACCGAAGGAAGCCGAATTTAGAGTATCTAGAACCTTTTGGGGCGCCATGCACTATGTTGAATCCAAGCGAGAAGTTTAGTCCTAAAGCCGAGGAGGGTTACTTTGTTGGATATGCAACCCCGCTCAAACGGGTATACAACAAGCGAACTCGTCGTGTGGAAGACTGGGCTAACGTGGAAGTTCAACGATATACTCAAAATATTCAAGGCACGGGTCCTGATTGGATGTTTGATTACAAAGATTTCTTTGAATCATTCAATCTAGATAGCTTGGTTGAAGAAGCTGTTATTCGATTACTTTACGAGTGTGAAAATGCAACAACTTCACCGTTGGTGCGTCCGATCACTGTGAACCCCCTACCAGCTTCTAATGATACCAATGCTCCTATACAAGAAGAAGAAGTGTTTCAAGAGGCTTCAACTTCATTAGACACTTCAGAATCTGAAGATGAACAATTTGAAGAAGCTATTCTTGAACAAGCTGAAGAACCAGAGGCACCGCCAGTGAACCCAACTCCAACTTCAGATGTGGCTTCATCATCAAATACGGGTCATGATCTGGATTCTGTAGAGAACTTGACTGTTCAGACGGGAGTGCAAGTACCTGATTATCCGGAATCTCGGATTCAACGTATTCACCCGCTGGAGCAAGTTATCGGTGATCCTGGAAGCAGTGTTATGACCAGAGGGCAGCTTAAAAGCGTTAATTCGCCAGAGAGTTTTGGTGCTTTAGCTTTATATGCCAAAATTCAACAATCTGGTAGTCAAAATGATTGGTCGTTTGCGTGTTATGTGTCGCAGGTAGAGCCAAGGACATACAAGGACGCTTTGAAGGATGATGCCTGGGTGGAAGCTATGCAGGAAGAGTTATTACAATTCCAGAAATTGGGAGTTTGGACGCTCACGGATTTGCCGCCGGATAGGAAGAAGATTGGCACCAAATGGGTGTTTAAGTGTAAGAAGGATGATCGTGGGGTTATCGTTCGTAACAAAGCCAGATTGGTCGTGCAGGGTTTCCACCAAATCGAAGGGATTGATTATAACGAAATCTATGCACCGGTAGCACGAATTGAAGCTATTCGGATGTTCCTCGCGTTTGCTTCTTATAAGAAATTCAAAGTTTATCAAATGGACGTTAAAAGCGCATTTCTGTACGGGAAAGTCAAGGAAGAGGTGTATGTCGGGCAGCCACCAGGCTTTGAGGACCCAATCCACCGGGATAAGGTCTACGTGCTAAACAAAGCTTTATATGGCTTGCACCAGGCTCCGAGGCAGTGGTACGAGGAGCTAAGTACATACCTCATCACCAAAGGATTTAAGCGTGGCCTCGTCGATTGCACCCTCTTTACGAAGAAGACGGGAGATGACTTGCTTATAGTACAGATATACGTTGATGATATAATATTTGGTTCAACTAACGAGCTTTTATGCAGGGAGTTCGAAACTGTCATGCAGGAAAAGTTCGAAATGAGCGCAATGGGGGAGATGCAGTTTTTCCTAGGCTTGCAGGTGGACCAAAGACCCGACGGGATCTTCATTCACCAGACGAAATATGTCTCCGACATCTTGAGCCGGTTCCAGATGGAGGACTCAAAGCCGATGGATACCCCGATTCAACCCAATCACGGGATTGGAGTGGACGCTAAGGGGGAGCTGACGGATCCTTTTACATACAGAGCAATCATCGGATCTTTGATGTATTTGACGGCGTCTCGACCAGATATTATGTACGCAACGTGTCTCTGTGCGCGTTATCAATCGAAGCCGAAACAAAGTCATCTGACGGCGGTCAAGCGTATCCTTAGATATCTGAAGGGTTGTCCCTCAAAAGGACTTTGGTACCCTAATGATGATAATTTTGATTTCATATCTTTTAGTGATGCAGATTGGGGCGGCTGTGACAAAGATAGCAAATCTACTACAGCTGGTTGCCAGTTTTTCGGGAGCAGGTTAATCACCTGGCAATGCAAGAAACAGACTTCCGTAGCACAATCTACCTGTGAAGCCGAGTACATTGTAGCCTCGAGTTGCTGTTCGCAAGTACTCTGGATTCAACAACAAATGGTGGATTACGGTTTGCAGTTTCTTAAAACCCCTATTTACTGTGACAACGAAGCCGCAATTGCTTTAACTAAAAATTCGGAAAATCATTCTAAAGCGAAACACATCCGGATCAAATATCATTTTATCCGTGATTGTTACGCTAAGGAATTGATCGATATGATCAAAATTCACACTGACTACCAACGTGCAGATCTGTTTACTAAAGCTTTTGACCGTTCACGCTTTGAATATCTTTTAAAAGTAAACAATATAAAGGAAAAACAGGACTAATCGGCACCTCGGTTTATCACTTTTTAGTTTTTAGTTTTTATATTTTGCTAATTGGGAATTTCTCTTTGCTAATTGGGAATTTCTCTTTACTATCGTAATCCTCAAAGAAGTTGATGCTTTCGAGGGGATTGTTTAATCCTCAAAGAAGTTGATGCTTTCGAGTGGATTGTTTCTTTTAAATTTTGTTTTTATTGTTTTTCAGAAAAATCAAAAATCCCAAAAATATGTTCTTTATTTTAGGGGGAGCCATTTTATCAGAAAAACCAAAAACATTATAAAATTCAAAAAGACCTAAAAATTAGAAAATCAAAAATGATTTCCTGGTAAACAGAGGAAATGATAGTACATCAGTGGGGATCTGACACAGGCTAAAGAATTGTATAGTATAATGAGGCGTGTGTTGACTACGTGTGATATGTTGATAGGCTTTGTAGACTAAATATTGCGTGCATTAGTGATACAAACATAACGAACTACGCGTTTGTGGCTGAACACCTCATGGGCATATGGTCTTAGTACCGTAATTTCGTTTGATAGGATTGCCAAAATCTGAGGTTTCGGGTCGTTATGTTATGGTTATCCGGAATATTCTGATAAACTTTTGTCGTATTGATTTACGGACCTAGTTTTATCAGAATATTTGCTAAAAGAGCTTAATTGCCAAAACCGGAAGTTACCGAATTGAGGAACTTTATGTTTTAATTGATCATAGATCATTATTACATCGTATTGATTATCTGATGCAAATCAGTGATTAATATCAGCCTCAACCTAGTGTATACGCACATGTTACTCTGCTGCATTCAATTGCTGACCTGTACACCTCTGTGCTATATACTTTGTAACTTTTACGGATAACTCTGGCATAATCACGCGTTACGACGAAGCTTTGTGCAATTACTTGATACGGGAGTATGTCGTGTGTGTGGGCACCACATCGTGTTAGTCTAATACACTTAACTCGTATCATTTTAAAGCATTGCGTAATTGTCTGCATGTGAGCTTACGTGGACCACAATATCAGCAATTGCCGTGTCACATACTGTTTCTAATGATAATATTAAACAAAAAGATCAACGCTGTGATCAGATTTCTCAGAAAACTGATATGATCCTCTGACCGGATTTCACAAAAAGTTTACTGCTTTCATTTACTTTGCTGCATTTTATTTTGTTGCAATTTACTTTTATTGTCAAAAAGATACAAAATCCAAAAATATTTTAGGCGTGTTTTGATAAAATTTCAGAAAAATCCAAAATTTTTGCATTTCTGCTTTATTTTTGATAACTGGGGATGCTTGATAGTCAATTTCTGAGATTTGACAACACCATCTGAGCTTTGTATCATTCTAAAAGTGAAAATTTGTGTTTTGGAAGTTTAACGGATTGAAAAATGTTGAACGGGATTCGAATTCGTGATTTGGATAAATTTTCAGAATTTTCCACTTTACATTCGCCCCTTAAATGGGTCGAAGGTGGAAAATGTTCTACATTCGGGTTGGTAAAACGGGCGAATGTGGATGTTTTATTCAAAATCCACATTCGGGTATACAAGTTTCACATTCGTGCCATTAAGTTGGGGCGAATGTGGAATGTTCCCACATTCGTCCACTACCACCGGGCGAACGTAGAGCCTTTATATTGCCAAAACCCAGATTCGACCCTCACTTATAATTTTTCAAAATTTTTCTTCAATACCAGACCTTGTTGATTTTCATTCTCTTGATTGTGTGTTTTGTTCCCTGAGTTTCACTGATCCTTTTCATATAATTATCACAGGTAATGGAGCTGAAACACGACTGGAATCGTTAATTTTCTAAACCGGTCTAGGGTTTTAGGGATGATGGTCTTTCAGTGGTTGTTAATGTTTAATGTTAATAGAAATTCATTCCATATCAGTTTTAGGGGGAGAAGTATACATGAATTAGGTTATTAACATCAATTAAGGATTGTTTGATCGATTGAACACACTAGAACCCTAATTCTTTATAAAAACTGATATAAAATGAATTTTAGGAACAATTGATGGTTTGCGAGTGATAGTCGGCCATATTAGAACATGAATGAATCAAAAAGAAGTGTTAAAAACAGAGATTGAAAATTTTTGAATTTTTGGGGAAATCAGTTTCCACATTCGGTTCGTCGATTGGACGAAGGTGGAACAGTTTGGGCGAATGTACTACAAAACGGGCGAATGTGTTATTTTATTCAAAATCATTTTACATTCGACCAACAAACTTTACATTCGGCCACAATAATCTACATTCGACCTGAAATTTTGGGCGAATGTGGAATTCCAAAAACCTAAAATTTTGAATTTTGACGATTTCGTGTTTTGACGTTTGTTTTTGATTTCGTATTTCAGATGGCTGAGGAACAAGTAAATGTTGAGATTCCTGTTGAGACTGCTGTTCCTGATCCTGTCCCAGAACCTGTTCAGGAAGGTGAATCATCCAGTGGAAGTAAATGGCCGTTTGAGAAGAATCATAACTGCTGTGCGTATTTGGGAGAAGTTGAGAAGAACGTGGAGTTTGCTGATATTATCAAGTTTCTGAAGAGATGCAGAGTTGTTTATGCTTTAGCTACACCAACTATTATCTACAAGGATATAGTTGAGGACTTCTACAACAACGCGAAGTATGATTACTTTGATAATCAGACGATCATAAAGAGCAAGATTCAAGGAATGGAGATGTTTATTACAGAAGCTGACATCAGAGAAGCTCTCCAGATCAAGTTTGAAACCAGTGAAGATCCAAGAGAACTCTCATGGACTGAGCAGAAAGCCTGTTTCCTTAGGATGAAATACAAAGGACCGATCACTGATGGTTCTATGTACAAAGGGAAACTGGGAGTGCAGTTTAAGTATTTTGCTCATGTCATTATACACGTGTTTGGATGTGTTAGTGGAGGCTATGATGTAATGAGGAAGAGTTTAAGCTCATTAATGGTTGCGTTGACTCTCAACAAACCATTTAATGTTGCTGGGATGATTTTGGATCATATGCTTGAGATGCCGAAAGGGTTGAAAGTGAAGAAGTTCATGCTTTATCCTAGATTCTTGATGATGATCTTTGATCACAAGTATCCAAACCTGAAGAAGGATCCAACACAGATACTTGCTATGGATCACATGAATATTAGAACCTTGGTGAGAATGAAAGGTTATAAAGGTGTGCCTGATAATGAGAGACCACCTTACAGGAGGTTGTTTGGAGCCTTGGCTAGAGAGGATTACAATGATCCTGGAAAGAACACAGCAAGGCATCCTGATAGTGATAGTGACAATGATGATCCTTTAGTATACGCTGATGCAAGTACTAAGAGGAAAAGACAAGTAGTCAATCCTGGAGCCAAAGGGAAGGGCAAAGGAAAGACTGAGCAGGGAAGTTCAAAACAACAAGCAGTGAGAAAGAAATCTACCGCAAAGAAAGGTACTAGTTTGGTGGATGAAGAGTCTGTAGATTCTGAAGAGACAGAGACTGAAGAACAATGGGATTCGGATGCTGAAAATGTCCGGACCACCAAACAAAAGGCCACTTTGGTTGGTGAGTCTGAATCACTAAACAGATCTATTGAAGAAGCTAAGAAGAGCAAGCAGACTGTTAGTGCTGAAGATGAAGGTTTAACTGTGAATTTGGACGAGTTGAACGAAGGTGAAACTGTAGTAGTTAACTTGCCCAAGCCCAAACACAAAACCATGGCCAAGAAAACAAGTTCTAAGCAACTTAGAGAGAAAGAATTAAATCAACTTTTGAGAGGGAAGAGATTACCTGAAGCTGGTACGTCATCAAAACAATCTTCACCAGCCACAAAGAAGCAAAAGACTAAGAAGGCAACAACATTACCAGTGGATCAATTCAATATAGCACTGGATAATGTTCTTAACATGTTTACAAAGCCTCAGAAAGAAAAAGAAACTGAAATTGAGCCATCAAAGTCAAAGTCCAAGTCAAAGAAAGTCACTGTGGATGACGATGTTATGAAACAAGTGAACAAGAAGATGGACGACATGATGAAGATGTTAGTGGCTCAGCAAGCTGAAATAGCCAAGTTCAAGCTGAATGAAGAAAAGATGCTTCAGATCGTAGTAGCTTCTAAGTCTAATCAAGATGAGATAGACGAGAAAGTGAAGAAGCTAGAAGCAAAGAACAAGAAGCTTGAAGGAAAGTGTTTGAGAAACAAAAACAGGTACAAGGCTATTAAAGAAGATAATAAAGAGTTGAAGGCTGAGAACAAACGCCTTAGTGAGCTGATTGACAACCTGTATAATGTTGCACCCAAGCTGAAGGAGGGTGAGGAAGACAAAGAAAAGGAAGTTGAACAGGTTGACTTTGAACCATCTGAATCTGATAAAGAGGAAGAGGATGATGAGGATGAAGAATCGGAAAAGAGTGATGATGGAGATGATGATGATAATGATGATGATGATGCTGAGGGCTCTGGAAGTCAGAAGGAGGATGAGAGTAGTAGTGATGATGATAATGATGGAGGAGATGATACTTCGAAGTTTACATTCGAAAAGAGACCACCTTCAAAGAAGAAGAAAGACACAGGTGAGTCAAGTTCAAAGAAGAAAAGTGAAAATGTTGATTCTGATGAAACTGTGTTTTGGAATGAGAAGGTGAGGTCCTTGACTGATGATGCTAAACAAGTCTATAAGGACATGTTAGAAAGAAGAGAATGGACCATTGAGTTCACAGGTCGTTTTGCTGAAATATTCCAAACTGATGATATGCGATATGAATTGGAATATAACGATCCTGATTTGGAAGAAGGGGAAGTACCTGCATCTGTGGCAAAGGAGATTTTGGATGGGCTTGCACAGAGGGTAGGGAAAACATTTGAAGAATTTATTGTTGATGAGTCGATTCCAAATATTCCTGAAAAGGATATTGGAAGTCACTCTGATGATAAAGACACCCCTGAGTTTGAAGAAGTTGAAATAGAAGATATCACGCATGAGGAATATCCACAATACTTCAGACAAACGGATGAAGATTTGGTGTTTCCTGATTTTACTGAGATTCCTAATACGTCTGCGAAGAAAAAGGCAAAGAAGAGAAGTGCAGAGTTTGTAGAAAAGGTATTTGGAACTGATATGCCAGAATCTTCAAATAAGTCTGATGAATTGAAGAATTATTTGAAGAAGTTAAGATTGATGGATGAAAACCGACCGAAGCCTGAAGCTCAAGGAAACTTTTATAGGTTTCATAATGTTAAGTTCAGAGGCAGAGCTCTTGGGTGGACATACTTAGGCAGGCTGAAGTGTCTAGCTGCTAAGTGGGAATCTGGAATCTTGTATTTTTACAGATTCATTGACTTGCTAACTCTACCGTACTGGGCGGTTAGAGATTTGTGCAGATTCCAAATGTCGGGAGCTTTAGTGAATAATTCTCATGTCGGTTGGTGTGCAGACAAGCTGGTTTGGGGAAGTAGAACGAAATGGAATAGATTCAAACCACAATATCCCCGGAGGAAAGTTCACAGGGATATTGATCCCATAACCAAGCTGAAACGGGTTACCTTGATTTATAAGGCACCTGAAGTGATGAGAAAGATACCTTTGATGCCTATGCCTCAACACTTCAGTGCTGATTTCATTTTCTGGTATTATGATTGGAGGAAAGCAGAAGCGGTGATAGTGTTGAGAGATGGAAAGGATAAATACAAGCATGTGCATGTATTTGATCCTATGTGGTTGATAAATTGCACCTTCGAAGACATCATCATGCTCTTTTATAATCCGATTCATCATGAGCCGAACGATGCAGATCAAGCAAAGAAATACACACAAGTTGTTGGTGTTTGCTTTGCATATGATATCAATGCGGGTAGTAATTTGGAAGGAAAACTTGGCAAGATGGTGAAGATGGCAAACGTGTCTAAACCTGTGAAGAGGAGGTTAGAGCCTGAGATGACGAAAGAGCAGAAGAAACAGCTCAGGATTATGCTGCTGAACAAAGCCATGGACGAGGACAGAAAACGATCTAATCAATAGTCGAGGGGGAGTTTGTAGATGCGTTTTGCGACTAATGATTAGATAGTTAACATGTGTTAAAGAAGGCTGATGGGGCAAATGTAACTGAGATGGGCGAAGGTGAAAAGACAATGGGCGAAGGTAGTTTTGAAGTGGACGAATCTGGATGGAACAAGACTGAGAAGACACATTCGACCACAGCATGTGGGCGAATGTGGAATGGCTTCACGTTCGACCAGTTGAAAGGGGCGAACGTGCAGGTCCTATATATAGATTTTGTGATTTTGTAAGATTAAGCGAGTCATAAGTTGTGTGTGTTATCAGGTGTTGTTCCAGAGAGGTTTGAGAGAATTTGTGTGTGTGCTAGATTAACTGAATAGACATTGTAATCAAGTTTTGAAAGAGTTAATCTATGAAAATGATTGAAAATGACTTTGATTGTGTTTTGATTTGAGTTTACTTCAGTTTGTTCAAAGCTAGGGTTTCCGCACCTGGTTTTGTAACTTGTATGATCATATAATCCTGTTTTCGTGTCAAATTTAGCCTCTACAGTTACGTCTATTATGAAATTTTTGTTGCTGTTGTCATTGTTGTTATGGTTTCATTCTAATTCATTGTTCTTGTCATTAGTATATGTTATTATTTATTAATTATAAAATTGACATTCAAACTCCTGAAATCTTGTTTCCAAAAACATGGGTATGCCTGAAGCTTCAATTTTTTTTTGAGGGAGTATATCATGTGATACTTCCATTTTTTATGTTTAGTAGTTCTCTGGTTTTATCAAGTGTTTTCTACAAGTTTTTGACAATCTATGCCCTTCATACTTTGAAATATTATGTAAAATATTTATAATTGAAAACAATATTTTCGGTAAAATATTAGATGTCAATTCAATTGTAAACAATTTACAATCTCTTCCACTAGATGGTTTTATTTATGAAAACGTTTTAAAATTTGGGTACTAGAACACCCGATTATCAGTTTATCGCCATTCATTTTCTCCGTTCCGAAACCAATAACTATGCTATCTTTCTATGACCAATGCATCAGTTAATATGACTTGTAACAAATTTGTTGGTGTCTTCAAATGTGTGAGAAGATGATAGGGGTAAGCCACTTACGCTTTGATTTACATGATAAGCCATGTAAATTTCTTATTAGGCTGTTTAAAGTTATAAGTTATAACATATAGATACTCTGAAACTTTAGGAAATCTGATACTTTGTGTATTCTTTTTTGTATATTTATTTTTTTTATGTCCCTACGATTATGATTAGAGATTTCTGCATATTTAATAACTTCCTTATGGTTTGAAAAAACTTTCACATGGATTTCATCTAAAAAGTAGAAAGAAAAAGAGCATGACAAGATGAGGCAAAGATTCCACAAGTTTTCATGCTCCCCACTTAACCAAAGTTGTGTAGTAAAATTAAGTCAAGATATGCTAGATTAATACTTCTTGTTTAAAGTTACTTCCCTCGTCAATATTACATGTTTTTTTCTATTAGAAATGTTAATATAGGTAAATTGGGAAATTTTATAGGATATTTACCAATTTTGATTCTTCTTTTTATTTTCCCCTCAAAGTAGACTTTTATCCATACAGTTATCATTATCTAATGGGTTGTTTAGTTCACTGAATCCCTTGGAAGTTGAATAGAAATTACAATGTTTTACATCAAAAATCATGATTTGGTTAAACTAGGTGGAAATGGAATTGAATGTTTTCCCTCAATCAATGGAATTTGCGGCCATCAAACTTTCCAGCAACTTTTTTAACAATAAATTTGGATGACTGATAGACCACTAGAGTATCATTGTATCACGAGCGCAACCACCCGATTATATCCATCTCCGCTAGGCAATAATGCATATACACCAATTCTAGAGTAAACCCAATAAATCTGGGAAAAATCCCTTGTGGGAATCGAACCCAATACCAAATAGTTCTTAAGCTTTATCCCACACACAAGATAATTCAGTCAGTTAATCGTTTATTTTTGTTAAAAATAGATATCAGTCAATAAAATGAATAATAAGAAACGTACTATAAAAACTAGCATTTGGTATTTTATAGTCAGTATTTTAAAACTGGTCTAATATATTTTATTAATTTACTTTTACGTTGTGTATAGTATTCCATGAATCACAAGTGATGAATGATTCCTAAATATATATATATTTTTGTTTATAGGATTTGGTTCAAATGAGAACCTTTCCCCAAATTGAGAACTGAGAGAATCATTCTGGGCCACACATTTCTCTAAGGCAAAATATTTTTTATTTTTTTTTTTTTTTTTTGCAAAAATCGCTGCTTTATATGTAAGAAAATTTTTTTTTTATTTTTTTTGTATTTTTTTTTCAGTATACACATGTGTATAATTGCATTATACACATATGTATAATGCAATATACACATATGTATAACTGAAATATACACATATGTATAGCTGAAAAATGCTATATACACATATGTATAATTGCTATATACACATATGTATAATTGACATATACACATATGTATAAATGAAAAAAAAATTCAAAAAAAATAAAAAAATTTTTTCCTTGCATAAAAATGTGCGATTAAAGCAAAAAAAAAAAAAATTTTTTTTTTTTTTGCCTTTATATGAAATGTGTGCCCCAGAATGGTTCTCTCAGTTCTCAAATAGGGGTTGGTTCTCTTAGGATCCCTACCCTTTGTTTATATAACTATTTAGTGTTGTAAAAAAACCCCTAGAACACTCCGACAATGTCGGATGACTAAAGGCGACAGGCTCCGGAAGAATGGCAAGAGGCTACATCGCGCAAAGGTAGACGTCAAGATCAGAACGGTGCGGGTAACTCAAAGGTAATAACGAAGTTTTTTGTTTCGAATCTCCATCCGAAGGGTTCATCGGCACTACAAGAAATTTGAGCAATAGCGGCGACACCAATAGCGGCGACATGCCGCGGGTCGCCGCTATTGCCCAAGATCCGGGTGAGCAATTCAAGAACAGATCTGGGCCGTTGGTTGACAAGAGATCCAAGGGCTGGGATTTAAAAGTACAAACAGCAATAGCGGCGGCGACACCAATAGCGGCGACATGTCGCCGCTATTGCTCTGACCGGGAAATAAACCCAATTCTTCCCCCCATTTCTTCCCAAATCACTCAAACCCTTCTCTCCCAACCCTCCAATCCTCTCCTCTGACCACCGCCCCACCGCCGACCACCTTCCTCTCCACCACCACCCCCGAGCCCTCCCCACCTTCCTTCTCCACCACCACAGCCGAACACCACCTCCCCTGCAGAACCGTCACCTCCGAGCAACCACCACCAACTCCGAGCAACCACCACCACCGCTGCACAACCCCCACCACCCTGTAAGTATTTTTTTTATTTTCGTTTTTTTCTTTGTTTTGTTTTTTTTTATTTTCTTTTCTATTTTTTCTTTTTATTTTCTTTTCATTTTCTGTTTTTTTTTTGTTTTCCAGTTTCTTTTTTCTTTTTTCTTCGATTTTTCTCTTTTATTTTTTATTTTCAGTTTTTTTATTCTTTTTTTTTTCTGTTTTTAGGTTAATTTTTTATTATTTTTTGATAATTTGTTTGTATTTGTAGGAAAGAACCGATCCGGGTTAGTCGCCGCTGCTAAAGGTTAGTCGCCGCCGCTAATTGTTTTTTTCTTTTAAATTTTTATGCTTTAATTAGGTTGTGTATATATATATTTGTGTATTTAGGTATATATGTACATACATGTGTGTATTTTGATATGTATTTTGTTTTTATATTTTTTTCTGTTTTTTTATTTTTTCTGTTTTTTTTTTATTTTTTCTGAATTTCTGCTTTTTTTATTTTTTTACATATTTTTCTGTTTTTTTTTATTTTTTTCTGTTTTTTTTTTAATTTTTATGTATGTATGTATGTGTGTATGTATGAGTATGTATGTATGAGTATGAGTATGTGTATGTATGAGTGTATGTATGTATGAGTATGTGTATGTATGAGTATGTGTATGCATGAGTGTATGAGTATGTGTATGTATGAGTGTATGTATGTGTGTATGTATGAGTATGCGTGTATGTATGTATGACCCATTTGGTATATGTTTATAGTTTTGACCCATTTGGTATATGTTTATAGTGTTAACCCATTTGGTAAATGTTTGTAGTTTTGACCCAATTGTTATATGTTTGTAGTCGTGACCCATTTGGTATGTGTTTGTAGTTTTGACCCAATGGGTATGTTTGTAGTTTTGACCATTTGGTATATGTTTATAGTTTTGACCCATTTGGTATATGTTTATAGTGTTAACCCATTTGGTAAATGTTTTTCTAGTTTTGACCCAATTGTTATATGTTTGTAGTCGCGACCCATTTGATATGTGTGTGTAGTTTTGACTCAATTGTTATGTGTTTATGGTTTTGAAAAAATTGATTGGTATTGATGTTATTGCAGGAGCAAATTGCGAGTTTGTTGGAAAACCCGCAATTTAGAAATGAAATGATGCGGATGATAATTCAAGGTTCTGCGACACCGGACTTGGGAAACCAAAATCATGAAGAAGATCAAGGGAATGATAACACCGATGATGATGATGATTATGATATGTAGGCGCGATATTATGTGTAAACGATTATGATATGTTCATGTAAACGATTTTAGGATGATATATTCGAATTTGGGATGCGTATGTAAAATATTTTATGTTTTTTTCGGTTTTCCAGTATTAAATATCACTACTAGGTTAAAATCAGCAGGTACAAAAAAAAAAGGTTATTAGCGGCGACTGTCGCCGCTATTGATATTGAGCAATAGCGGCGACAAAAAAGCAATAGCGGCCACCCCAGGAGCAATAGCGTCAAGGCAATAGCGACAGGACAAATAGCGGCGACTGTCGCCGCTATTAGCAATAGCGGCGACCCGCGTTAGCAATAGCGGCGACATATGTCGCCGCTATTGCTCTGTTTTCTTGTAGTGGTATTTTGGATGTGAAAAAGACGGTTTGATAGGTTGGGGACTTACGAAGGATCTTATATAGCCAGAAAGTTTGATAGGTTGGGGAAAAGGTTTGGGTTTGTATCTTTAAGTGGTATTTTGGATGTGAAAAAGACGGTGGGGGAGATGACAGATTTGTGGATGGGGTCGTACAAGCTATTTGTTTCTGTGGCTCCTTTCGTGGATGGGGAGAAGGCAGTTTTACCGAAGGAAAATGATGTTAACAGGAGGAAAGGCAAGGAGAAGGCGTATGGTTTTCATGCAAACCCTAGCGATGGGGGAGCATTTCAGGAGAAGGGTTTGAGTGGCAAGGGGGTGGGGGGGGGTACGAGTGGGGGCGGAGGAAGAACGTTCTTAGACAGTCTTTTAAACAGAAACAAGGTGGATGTTTTACCGGTTCATGATAACGTGGAGGGGTTTATTCAATGGCATAGTCATTCGGTTTTGGCTCGAGTGATGGATTTCAATAGTTTAAAAGAACTCAAGAGGTCTCTTACGTCTAAAGGGTGGAAGAGTGTAGGGATCAAGTATGTCTCGGGCTTCACTGTGTTGCTAGTTTTTAAGACGATAGAGGATTGTGAAAACTTTTCGAGGGAGAAAGATGAGTGGTTCGATGTCTTTGCATCGTTGGAGAGGTGGAATGGTAATAAAAATGTGGCGGATGAGCGTATTGCATGGTTGCAGATACATGGGGTTCCGGTTCAGTTAGCGGTTGATCAAGTTTTTAACATGGTGGGTAATCGATATGGAAAGGTTATCAAATCAGCATGTATGTCATCAGAAGATTGCAATTTTTCTAATGTTTACATAGGAGTGTTGTACAATTATCATCGAAGGATTGTTGATAGGGTGGACATTTCGTGGAGAAATAAGGTGTTCCATGTTTGGGTTGACGAAGACGTGGGGGAATGGGTACCGGAATGTGTCAAAGAGTTGGATGAATCGTTAGAGGAGATGGAACAGGATTGTGTTTCTAATACGAAGGCGGGTACTAGCGTGGATAATGATCAGGGTGTGGAAGTTGAGGAGGGGGAAGTTAGCTAGGGAGGTCCTTAGTGAAAGGAATGATGGGACTTTCATTGTAGGGGACGTCCATAATGCTTCAGTGCTACTAGGAGGGTGGTAAAAGACAATGTTTCGATCGGTCGGAAGAAGTTCAAACGTAGATCCTTGTTCAAGAATAGGGGGAGGTGAGTAATTCACAAGAGAGGCCGAAGAAACGTCAAAGAGACGAAAATGATATGTTTGGTTTGGACAAATTGATTGGTATTATCGGTTCTGCGTCTACGGATGGGATTTATGACAGGGAGGAGAATGATGTATTTGCCACTCCGGATCTGAACGTAACTTCAGCAGTGGATGCTCATTTGATCGAAAATGCGGGGCATCAGGTGGAAACAGTCAATTTTTCTGTGGGGAATAATAGTGAGGAAACGGATGGTGTGCAGGTAGAAGCCGAGAAGACTGAGATTTTGGGTGAGTTATTAGGCACTCAAGACATTGCTAATTTTGTTCCTAAACATCAAGAGGTGATTAGAGAAGAAGGATTTCATTCGGGTGCTCAATGAATGTTATGACATTGAATATTCGTGTGTTGGGGAGTTCTAGCAAGGCGGAATGGGTTCGTAATCTTCGTATTCAACATGATGTACATTTTATTTTGATACAGGAAACACAAATGATATCACTAGAAGGGGTCGATGTTGGTAGTTTTTGGGGAAGAGGTGATTATGCTTATGACTGGGTGCCGTCTATAGGGCGGTCTGGCGGATTATTATCGATATGGGATTCCAAGGTTTTCACTGTTGAGACGATTCAGAAGTTTTCAAATGTTTTGGCGGTCACAGGTAACATGAAAAGTAATGGGGTGTTGCACCATGTGATTAATGTTTATGCTCCGCATTCCACAGTGGTGAAAAGGTTGCTCTGGGCGGAGATTAGTGGGCTTATAGGGGATGTCGACAGGTTTTGGACGGTTGCGGGTGATTTTAATTCGGTTAGAAACAAAGAGGAAAGAAGAAATTTTTTTTAACCTTTCTGAACTCGTGATTTTAATATGTTCATTGAAGATACGGATTTGTATGAGTTCTCTTTGAAGGGTAGGAGGTTTACATTTGTGGCGGGTGGCAAAATGAGTTGGTTTTGGGTAAAGTCGTGTCGGAAACTCAGTCGGCTTTCTTGACTGGGAGGTATATATTAGACGGTCCTCTGAGGGTGAACGAGGTGATCTCGTGGGCTAAGAAGCAAGAGAAGAAAATTTTTCTTTTCAAAATCGATTTCGATAAAGCTTACTGTCACACCCTCAAATTCCCACCTGCGGAGTTCTACCGCGAGGAGTGTGACACACCAGGATCCAAGTCAACGGTCACAATAAACAACACTATATGATAAAATACGCGAAATAAAAACATTTAGGTTCATAACATAAACCAACAGCGGAAGCCTTTTAAAATCTTGATTACAACTTTAAACAATGTGACTGAAGTCTGAAAGTACTGAAAACATGAAACTAAACTCCTAGACGCCAAGTGAGACTCCGTGCGCCTAAGTCCAATGCTGCTACCTTAACGACCTGAGAAAAACATGCTAAAAACGTCAACATATAATGCTGGTGAGTTCACAGGTTTTAGTGAAAAGCAACTTAGTTAGTTCCAAAGAATATTCCAAAGTAGACCAAACCATACGTAAACCGACCAAGAGAATACTACTCAAAGAATGCCATCCAAAATGAATACATGTCGCTACTACGATTGGAAAACCATTACTGGACACGCATACATGCATACAAGAATACTACCTGCCCGAATACAAGAATACTCTAGAGACAACATGCACCCGTCCGACCCTCCAAGCCGACGAGTGGGGCTGGTCACGCCCAAATAGATCTATCCATATTTCCCCCGTTGTGCAGCCACCGCACATTCATGGTTTTCCCCGGGACTTGAACAAATCGTATAGCAACCCAAAAGAATACCCTAGTGCATAAAGAATTCAAGTACACCAATACGTAATACCATATAGTAACCAACGACTACCTTGTGAGCTTTACCAATCCGATTACTTAGCAAATCATAGGTTTTATGAGTACGAAAACGTAAGTTGACACACCTTTTATGAATACTCAAACGTAAGTTGACACATCTTTTATGAATACAAAAACGTAAGTTGACACACCTTTTATGAATACTCAAACGTAAGTTGACACATCTTTTATGAATACGAAAACGTAAGTTGACACACCTTTTATGAATACTCAAACGTAAGTTGACACACGTTTTATGAATACCAGTACCCAGCATGTTTTCTCCCCCGAAAGCAAAACCAGTAAAGAGTGGGGCCGTGAACTCACCTTAGATTGCGTTCTTCTTAATAAACCACAGACAATGCAATTGACAGCCCTAGTATTGGCAACCTATCATTGAATGCATATGAGTACCCGAACCATTGACCCGCAGGTCAAATAGTCCCCAAGTGTCCAGACCACAACCAGGTTCGTTTGAAAACACGTTGACTGTTAAACTGACCAAGTGTACAAGACTCGACATCCCATTGGTGACCCGAGACTCCCCATGTTCATCTCATACTCAAACATACACAAATCATGCAACTTAGTACTTAACATGCGTTAAAGTTCAACAAATCTAACACATAGGTCAACTAACGTACACACAAGTCCAAACACGTGTTACTAGGTTACTAGGCATGTCACGGGGTTCTTATCATGTTCCTAGGTGTCAAATCGGGTTTCAGAATGTCAAAATACACTTATAACAGCATTACACGCGATTAGGAACTTAGCATGCAATTAGGAAAGTCAACATGTGATTAGGGATGGTCAACAGGCAATTACAGAGGCTAATCGCCCCCTATTATATGCGATTAGGGCTATCCACATGCATTTCAGGCGATTATGGTCATAAGGTATGCAATTCAGGGCTTAACTAGTGATTAGGATCACAATTGCATGAAATGAAGGCAATTAGGATCACAATTGCATGAAATGAAGGCAATTATGATCCCAATCGCCTACCTATACACGATTAGGCCCTCTATTCAGGCGATTGGGCTCCCAATCGCCTATAGCATAGGCGATTAGGATCCCCAATCGCCTATAGCACAGCTGACACGGTTTTTCGCGCGTTTAACCCTCCAAATCAGATCCGAAACGTGTGTAAACACCCAATAATCATCCTAAGACATTAACAAACATATTTCAAGCAAAACCCCTAAGTTTTCATCGTTCTAACTGTCCCGAATGCGAGCGTTTTCCCAAAATAGCAACTTAACATGTAAACATCACATCAACATGCAAGAACTTGCCCTAAATAGCAAATATCCAGATTTAATCACATAACCACGTTGTCCGATAGCATCCTACTGTTCTAACATCATCCTAGAGCAAACCCTAACATCAAACAATCAACAACACATCTCATATCATCCTTAATCACTCAAAATCCTTCAAATGGGTCAAAACATCAAGTATCAACAATACACAACCAAAACCATTCAAACTCCTAGGACATCATCATACTAACTTTTAACAGCCATAAACATCATAATAACACAAAAACAATCATGTTTCAATCCTAAAAATCCTTCCTTTAATCACAAATAACACATATAACACACATAAAGGTGAGGGTTTGTTTAAAAACGGTTTTAAATGGATTTTCAAAGACAAAAACATTTATAAGTCAGGTCTGGACGTTTAGGGAGTAAAATATGATCATTTAAAGGTTTGGGTTTGAAGAACACACCTTGGATTCAAGAGAAATTGATGGAATAAGCTTAGAAATGGTTGTTTTGATGTAAAAACGAATTCCAGAGAGTGTTTGTGTGTTGGTAGGGGTTATGGGACGGCTAGGGTTGCATAAATGATGTTTTGGAGGTCAAGGGTGGTATTTATAGGCGTTTCTAGTCGTCAGGTACCTTATAGGCGATTATGCAGCTTTATCAGGCGATTAGGGCTGCTAATCGCCTTCACTATAGGCGATTAGCCCCATAATCGCCTATAGACATTGCCCAATCGCCTATAACATAGGCTAATCGCCCTCATGAAGGCAATTAGGTCATCCTAATCGCCTTCAGGGTCTGATGTTGTGCATTTGGCGCGTTAAACTCCGTTTTAACATATGTTAACACGTTTTTGTAGATGCCGTTTTGCGACTAATGATTAGATATTAACATGTGTTAAGGGGCGAAGGAGAACCAGAAGGGGCGAAGGAGAATAGTAGTGGGCGAAGGTAGATTTCATGTGGACGAATCTGGATCAGGGATGCACAGAAGACACATTCGACCAGTCAATCTGGGCGAATGTGGAACAGGCTCACATTCGACCAGTGTGACTGGGCGAATGTACAGCTACTATATATAGATTTCAAGTTTTTGTAATGTATAACGAGTCATTGAGAGTGTGTGTTTTGTGTATGTGTTCCTGAGAGGATTGAGAGTGATAGTTTGTGTGATAGATTAACTGTAATCAGTCTGTAAACGTTTATTTGAACAAGTTAATCTATGAAAAGCTTTTAAAATGACTTTGATTGTGTTTTGATTGAGTTTATATCAGTTTGTTCTAAGCTAGGGTTTCCGCACCTGGTTTAGCAACTTGTATGATCATATAATCCTGTCTTAGTGTCGAATTCTCTCCTCTACAAAGTGGTATCAGAGCGTAGAGGATCATACAACAACAAATTGATAAACTCAGAGCTGATTTGGACATAATTTTCATCAATTCACATCTGTTTTCAACTAAAAATGGTTTTTGTGTGTTTTTGAAAGAATTAGAGGTGATTTTGTGGTTAAAATTCAAAATTCCAAGTATTAAAGTTGTTCCAAATCATCTCCGAAGCATAACCTGATCAAGATCAATCAAATCCACAAACTTTTGAAAATCAGTGATCAAAATAACCGTTTTTCAAAGTGTAACCGTTTTTCAAAAGTCAGATATGGGCGAATCTGGAGTTTGTGGGCGAATGTGTGGGTTTTAGGTCGAGGGTGAGTGGTTTTCTGGGCGAACCTAGAGGTTTTAGGGCGAATCTAGAGTTTTTCACATAGAAATTTTACATTCGGGTCCTATTTTCTACCTTCGGGAGATCGGGCGGACGAACGTAGATCAGAAACGGTCGAACCTAGGATTTTGTGGACGAAGGTAGAAGTGTGTTAGTATATTTTTTCTTTCTGGTGAATCTTACCTTCGGGAGTGATTGTTTTGGGCAAATCTGCACCAAAAAGGGACGAACCTGATTACAACTGGGCGAACCTAGGATAAGTTTTGGAAAATTTTTCTAAGTGTTGAATTTCTCGAAGTGCGTGATAATGTGGCGTTATCAGACTACTCCTACACCAGCAACTACACAACCACAACAGCAGGTGATGGACCCATGGACAGTGGCAGCATAGAAGACGAGCACACAGTCTTCGCAGCCGGTTAACTACATGACTCAGAGTGCACCTACAGTACCGCAGTCTGACTACTGGGGAGTAGCAGCAGCGGTGGTAAACACTCAAACTACTAATGCTATTTCCACACTGATTAATGATTTGTCTTCAGGTAGCGGGACTCGGCCACCGAAGCTCATGGAGATTCAAGAATACAATCAGTGGCAGAAAAAGTTCAAGATACACTTGGAAGGCATGGGAGTGGAAGGTGCTGAAGCATGGAACATGATTGCTAAAGGATACACACCACCAGTTCTGGAGAACACGGGTGAACCAGTGCCATTGGAGAGCATGGCGGAGGATGAGAAAAAGAAGTTTGCTGTGGAAAAGAAGGCGTTCTCCCAACTGACGCAAGCTATTACAAATGATCTTCTGCATCAGTTTGGGACGTGCACAACTTCTAAGGCTTTGTGGGATATGCTTAAAAGGAAGCATGATGGAAATGAAAAGACTCGAAATTTGAGGATGGAAGAACTTGTTAAGGAGTTTGAGAATTTTTCTTATGTTGGAAATGAAACTTTGAAAGAACTAACTCCTAGATATAATCATTTAATATCTGAATTGTCTAGCTATGGTGTACAGATTCCTATGGCAAAACAGGTGGACAAGTTTGCTGAAGCATTACCACCTAACTGGGATCAGCATGTGGATGTTCTGAAGGAGAAGGATGCTTTTCAATACTGGTCTCTTCAAGAGTTCGTTGAGAAGCTGGAAAACAAGGAATTGGAAGAGAAGAGGAAGGCTAGGAGAGCACAGATTCCTCAGAATCCAAACTTATACTTTGGAGGATCTTTAGTTCCAGCAAGTACAAGTTCTGGAGGGCTAGTTACACCACATGTTGCTTGTATATCCAATGCTGTAGAATCACCCATCATTAACTACCATCAACAAAATTCATCTTTATCACAACCACAACCACAAGTTCCATACCAATATTCATATATTCCACCATTCTCCCCAAAGCAACAAGCAGCTTTTTACACTGCTGGTCAATCTCAACCACAACCAATGAACCAACCTAACCAACCAACTGTGGTTTTGGAGACTTCCAATCTTGGAAATGTAATAGTTGAAGTTGCTCAGCAACATATTGCATTAGTCTCTGCAATGGTTTCTTCCTACAATGGGTTAGTTGCTAGTCAAATTGGTAATAACAACTTGACCAATGAAGACTACGCACAAATTGACAAGGAGGAGATGGAACTCATTGACATCCAATGGGCTTTTGCGAGCATAATGCGAAGAGCAACAGAGTTTATTGAGAAAACAGGTAGAACAGACTTGGGAACTTCTCCTAATACAACCTACGGGTTCAATAAGGAGAAAGTGACTTGTTTTAACTGTGGAGGTAAAGGTCACTTTAAACGTGAATGCACTCAACCACCAAAACAAGGCAACAGGAATCCATTTAATGCTACCTATCAGAACCGTCAACAACAAAACCAAAACCAAGTGTCTTCCCAAAACAACAACAACTACCAAAATCGTCAAACTAACTTTAATAACAACCAAAATAGACAACCAACCACACCAAACCAGGCACAAACCCAAACACCAAACAATACTAACCGAACAGTCATACCAATTACTACCCCAGCTGAACAACAGAATACCAATCAAGCATTGGTTACTCAACAAGATGAGAGGTTTGACTGGTCGAGCATTCAGATAGGTGTTGAGGAAATCACCACTGGGGGAAATGTGGCGTGTGTTGCCTATCAGGTTGATCTTGAAGATTCTGTGACGATGGAGGAGAAGGTTGAAACTGAAGTTGATAGTGATGAGTCTGAGGTTGAGATGGATGGGGATTTTGAACCTGTTAAGGTTAATTCTGATGTTAATGTTGAGGTTGAGAATGAGGAGACTAATTCGGGAGTTGTGATTGATACTGTTTCTGACATTCCTGAGGAGTGTGAATCAGTCTATTCTGATTCAGACAGTGACTCGGATACGGAAGCTAGTGTTAATTCTCTTGATGAAGATATTGATCAGTTACTTGCAGAAGCAGATTTTCTGATGACTAGGAAGTCGTGCATTGCAGATGATGCTTTCACAAAGATTGATTATTCCAGATTCTTTGCAGGAAAGGAAGCTCATTTCGCATTGATGGCCATGACTGACCCGCCAAAACCTGTAAGTTCTGCATGTAGTACTGACAATACTAGTGAAAAATATTGTGGTGCTTGTGATAGATTGACTGAGGAGGTTAAACAACTCCGTATTCAACGTGATAGTGCTATCATGAACAGTCAATCTACTCGCAAAGAGTTGAATGCTTTTAACAAAGTATTAGATGGCTACAAAAAGGACATTTCTGATTTGAAAAACACTTTGTCTTTAAAACAATTGGCAATTAACAACTACATCAATGAAATTGAAAACACCAAGTTGGAAATGGCCGCCATCAAATGCTTTGCTGAGAAAGTAAACAAAAAGTTAGAAAGTTACAAGAATGTTGCTTATGTGGTAGACCACATCATTGATGACAAAACAACCAATTATCGGGCTGTAGCATCTCCGGTTCTCTTTGAAAACCATAATTGTCACCAAGTGACACCGGAGAGTTCGGTAAAATCTGATTCAGCATCGGAAAATGAATCTAACACTTCAAGTGTTGGTGATCCAAATTCCGATGTTAGACCGATTTTGGGAATCAATGATGAGGGTGTTACTGCTGAAAGTGTTGACTCAGATTCAGAGAGTGATGATACTGGTTGTAACCAAACTGTTAATGTATGTGATATTCCAAAAGAAAATCACATCATTACAAATGAACCAGTTTCATCATCTCAAATTGTTCCAATGAGAAACATTCATCATGTGAATAAGTCGGAGAAGAATGTTGTAAAGAAAGATCTTAATGTGATTAAGAAAGATCTTGAGAAGAATGAGAAAAACGAACAATGTGACAAACCTGTCAAGGTGTTCTATCGGATGGAAGGATCCGATAAGATCATCTCTGACGAGGACTTTCCAATTAAAAATGCCAACTATGCTAAAATTGAAAAGATTTGGCAAGAAAGTACTATTTGGTTCCCAAAGCATGAGAGAACAAATGAAATTCCACCAGCTTTATTGAAAAAGTTGTACTTGGATGTTCCTCAAGAACCAAAGGTCCATGTCACAGAGTTTGTTAAACCCAAAAACAGAGCTAATGGTTTCAATGAGCCTACTTACTCAAAAGGGCCACTCCCTGAGAGTTTAAGGAAGCAACAGTACAATGATCAATACCCTGTTAGATCATTTGCTCAACCAAATGCTCCAAATGTTTTTGAAGAGTACCGTGCGTGCTTTAAATGTGGGGAACGCGGGCATTTACTTGCTCAGTGCCCATATGTAAGGCACAAGAGGCACGAAGTTGAAGTAAGGAATTCTATGCGAAAGCCGATTGATCATTATGTGCCACCTCATAGGAGAGTTGTTCCTCAACAACAACAACCGTTTTATAATCATAACAATTTTCAAATGAGGAACACTCGTCCAATGCACTATGATAGAAGGAATCGGATTGCAATGGAACACTCGTGGAGGAAGCCGGTGGTGAACTCAACAGTTGATAGGCAAAAGGTTTCACCAAAACCGATTGTCAAATCGAATGTTGGACCTAAGTCTGTTAAATCAGATAAGGTTACCAAGAAAGTTACATTTGCTAAAAATGTTCAGAAACTGACTGAGAACCCAAAGTCTCAGATTCGTATCCTGAAAAGGACTGAACAATCTTGGACACCCAATGGTACTCCAGGAGCCTCATCTTCAAAGGTTAATGAGAAAAAGGAAACGATTTTGAGCAATCAGAAAAAGATTGATCAAAAAGTTGTTAAAAATGTTTGTGAAAATGTTATTGTGAAACCTGATGTTGAAAGACCCAAGACTCAGGCTTGGGTCCCCCGAAAGCACTAAATGCTTTACTTTTTGTGTGCAGGGAGCTTCAGCTGGCCCTATTAGCAGTCTTTGGATTGTTGATAGTGGAGCTTCAGGCCACATGACAGGGGATCTTGCGTTGCTGTTCGACGTGAAGAACATCAATGGAGGGTATGTAGCGTTTGCGGGAAACAAAGGTGGATATATCACGATGGAAGGAAGTGTGAGCAATGGGATAGTGAGTTTTGAGCGGATATCGTATGTGAAACAGATAGACTACAATCTGTTGAGTGTCAGTCAAATTTGTGACAAGAAATTTACTGTGCATTTTGATGACAAATCCTGTTATATCTTGAAACCGGGCTTTACAATTCCTAAAGAGTGGATAATGTTGAAGGCACATCGCGTCAACAATCTATACATTCTTGATATGTCCAAGGCGATGACATCACAGGGGCAAATAACATGCTTTTTGTCCAAGGCGACTGAGAAAGAATCGATAATGTGGCACCGAAGAATGGGGCACATTCATCTGAAGAAAATGAATCAACTTGTGAAAAATGGACTTGTCGATGGAGTAAACGTGAAACATTTCCATCTCAATGACAAGTGTGTGAGTTGTAAAAAGGGGAAGCAGCACAAACAGTCCCACAAAGTGAAAAAGGTTAACTCTGTTGAGATGCCACTAGAGCGATTGCACATGGATCTTTTCGGACCGGTCAAGCGCAAAAGTCATCTTGGAGAGCTTTATTGTTTAGTTGTCACTGACGATTACTCAAGATTTTCATGGGTGATGTGTTTGCAGAATAAAAGCGACACTTTTATCAATCTAAAAGTTCTGTTCACTCGATTGGAGAATCTCTACAATGTGAAGATAAAGAGAATTCGGAGTGACAATGGGACGGAGTTCAAAAATGCCAAGATGGATGAACTTTGTGAAGACAAAGGGATACATCATGAATATTCGGCTCCGTACACCCCTCAACAGAACGGTGTTGCTGAACGAAAGAATAGGACTCTAATTGAAGCGGCTAGAACAATGCTTGCTGATTCAAATCTTCCAGTAATGTTCTGGAATGAGGCGATTTATGCAGCAAATTACACACTAAATCGGGTTTTAACAGTGAAGAAGTTTGGAAAAACATCTTATGAGCTGTTACACCGAAGGAAGCCGAATTTAGAGTATCTAGAACCTTTCGGGGCGCCTTGCACTATGTTGAATCCAAGCGAAAAGTTTAGTCCTAAAGCCGAGGAGGGTTACTTTGTTGGATATGCAACTCCTCTTAAACGGGTATACAACAAGCGAACTCGTCGTGTGGAAGACTGGGCTAACGTGGATGTTCAACGATACACTCAAAATATTCAAGGCACGGGTCCTGATTGGATGTTTGATTACAAAGATTTCTTTGAATCATTCAATCTAGATAGCTTGGTTGAAGAAGCTGTTATTCGATTACTTTACGAGTGTGAAAATGCAACAACTTCACCGTTGGTGCGTCCGATCACCGTGAACCCCCTACCAGCTTCTAATGATACCAATGCTCCTATACAAGAAGAAGAGATATTTCAAGAGGCTTCAACTTCATTAGACACTTCAGAATCTGAAGATGAACAATTTGAAGAAGCTATTCTTGATCAAGTTGAAGAACAGGAGGCACCGCCAGTGAACCCAACTCCAACTTCTGATGTGGCTTCATCATCAAATACGGGTTATGATCTGGATGCTGTAGAGAACTTGACTGTTCAGACGGGAGTGCAAGTACCTGTTTATCC
Organism: Ambrosia artemisiifolia; assembly: GCA_032199755.1. Taxonomy (NCBI): domain Eukaryota; kingdom Viridiplantae; phylum Streptophyta; class Magnoliopsida; order Asterales; family Asteraceae; genus Ambrosia; species Ambrosia artemisiifolia. The sequence goes on from CM063512.1 coordinate 38,636,309, forward strand.
GGAATCTCGGATTCACCGTATTCACCCGCTGGAGCAAGTAATCGGTGATCCTGGAAGTAGTGTTATGACCAGAGGGCAGCTTAAAAGCGTTAATACGCCAGAGAGTTTTGGTGCTTTAGCTTTATATGCCAAAATTCAACAATCTGGTAGTCAAAATGATTGGTCGTTTGCGTGTTATGTGTCGCAGGTAGAGCCAAGGACATACAAGGACGCTTTGAAGGATGATGCCTGGGTGGAAGCTATGCAGGAGGAGTTATTACAATTCCAGAAATTGGGAGTTTGGACGCTCACAGATTTGCCGCCGGATAGAAAGAAGATTGGCACCAAATGGGTGTTTAAGTGTAAGAAGGATGATCGTGGGGTAATTGTTCGGAACAAAGCCAGATTGGTCGTGCAGGGTTTCCATCAAATCGAAGGGATTGATTATAACGAAATCTATGCACCGGTAGCACGAATCGAAGCTATTCGGATGTTCCTCGCGTTTGCTTCTTATAAGAAATTCAAAGTTTACCAGATGGACGTGAAAAGCGCATTTCTGTACGGGAAAGTCAAGGAAGAGGTGTATGTCGGGCAGCCACCAGGCTTTGAGGACCCAATCCACCGGGATAAGGTCTACGTGTTGAACAAAGCTCTTTATGGCTTGCACCAGGCTCCGAGGCAGTGGTACGAGGAGCTAAGTACATACCTCATCACCAAAGGATTTAAGCGCGGCCTCGTCGATTGTACCCTCTTTACGAAAAAGATGGGAGATGACTTGCTTCTAGTGCAGATATATGTTGATAATATAATATTTGGTTCAACTAACGAGCTTTTATGCAGGGAGTTCGAATCTGTCATGCAGGAAAAGTTCGAAATGAGCGCAATGGGGGAGATGCAGTTTTTCCTAGGCTTGCAGGTGGACCAAAGAACCGACGGGATCTTCATTCACCAGACGAAATATGTCTCCGACATCTTGAGCCGGTTCCAGATGGAGGACTCAAAGCCAATGGATACCCCGATTCAACCCAATCACGGGATTGGAGTGGACGCTAAGGGGGAGCTGACGGATCCTTTTACATACAGAGCAATCATCGGATCTCTGATGTATTTGACGGCGTCTCGACCAGATATTATGTACGCAACGTGTCTTTGTGCCCGTTATCAATCGAAGCCGAAACAAAGTCATCTGACGGCGGTCAAGCGTATCCTTAGATATCTGAAGGGTTGTTCCTCAAAAGGACTTTGGTACCCTAATGATGATAATTTTGATTTCATATCTTTTAGTGATGCAGATTGGGGCGGCTGTGACAAGGATAGCAAATCTACTACAGCTGGTTGCCAGTTTTTCGGGAGCAGGTTAATCACCTGGCAATGCAAGAAACAGACTTCCGTAGCACAATCTACCTGTGAAGCCGAGTACATTGCAGCCTCGAGTTGCTGTTCGCAAGTACTTTGGATTCAACAACAAATGGTGGATTACGGTTTGCAGTTTCTTAAAACTCCTATTTACTGTGACAACGAAGCCGCAATTGCATTAACTAAAAATTCGGAAAATCATTCTAAAGCGAAACATATCCGGATCAAATATCATTTTATCCGTGATTGTTACGCTAAGGAATTGATTGATATGATCAAAATTCATACTGACTACCAACGTGCAGATTTGTTTACTAAAGCTTTTGACCGTTCACGCTTTGAATATCTTTTAAAAGTAAACAATATAAAGGAAAAACAGGACTAATCGGCACCTCGGTTTATCGCTTTTTAGTTTTTAGTTTTTATATTTTGCTAATTGGGAATTTCTCTTTGCTAATTGGGAATTTCTCTTTACTTTCATAATCCTCAAAGAAGTTGATGCTTTCGAGGGGATTGTCTAATCCTCAAAGAAGTTGATGCTTTCGAGTGGATTGTTTCTTTTAAATTTTGTTTTTATTTTGTTTTCAGAAAAATGAAAATCCAAAAATATGTTCTTTATTTTAGGGGGAGCCATTTTATCAGAAAAACCAAAAACATTATAAAATTCAAAAAGACATAAAAATTAGAAAATCAAAAATGATTTCCTGGTAAAACAGAGGAAATGATAGTACATCAGTGGGAATCTGACACAGGCTAAAGAATTGTATAGTTTATGAGGCGTGTGTTGATTACGTGTGATATGCTGATAGGCTTCGTAGACTAAATATTGCGTGCATTAGTGATACAAACATAACGAACTACGCGTTCGTGGCTGAACACCTCATGGGCATATGGTCTTAGTACCGTAATTTCGTTTGATAGGATTGCCAAAATCTGAGGTTTCGGGTCGTTATTTTATGGTTATCCGGGATATTCTGATAAACTTTTGTCGTATTGATTTACGGACCTAGTTTTATCAGAATATTTGCTAAAAGAGCTTAATTGCCAAAACCGGAAGTTACCGAATTGAGGAACTTTATGTTTTAATTGATCATAGATCATTATTACATCGTATTGATCATTTGATGCAAATCAGTGATTAATATCAGCCTCAACCTAGTGTATACGCACATGTTACTCTGCTGCATTCATTTGCTGACCTGTACACCTCTGTGCTATATACTTTGTAACTTTTACGGATAACTCTGGCATAATCACGCGTTACGACGAAGCTTTGTGCAATTACTTGATACGGGAGTATGTCGTGTGTGTGGGCACCACATCGTGTTAGTCTAATACACTTAACTCGTATCATTTTAAAGCATTGCGTAATTGTCTGCATGTGAGCTTACGTGGACCACAATATCAGCAATTGCCGTATCACATACTGTTTCTAATGATAATATTAATCAAAAAGATCAACGCTGTGATCAGATTTCTCAGAAAACTGATATGATCCTCTGACCGGATTTCACAAAATGTTTACTGCTTTCATTTACTTTGATGCATTTTATTTGTTGCTATTTACTTTTAATGTCAAAAAGATACAAAATCCAAAAATATTTTAGGTGTGTTTTGATAAATTTCAGAAAAATCCAAAATTTTTGCATTTCTGCTTTATTTTTGATAACCGGGGATGCTTGATAGTCAATTTCTGAGATTTGACAACACCATCTGGGCTTTGTATTATTCTAAAAGTGAAAATTTGTGTTTTGGAAGCTTAACGGATTGAAAAATGTTGAACGGGATTCGAATTTGTAATTTGGTAAAATTTTTCAAAAGTGCCATTTTACATTCGCCCTTAATTTGGGACGAATGTGGACTTTTTGTTTCACCTTCGGCCGTTCCAGTTTGGGCGAATGTGGTTTTTACCTAAATTTCACATTCGGGTAAAACCATTTTACCTTCGTGCCTTTCATTAGGGGCGAAGGTGGAAAGTTTGTTCATTCGTCCAGACGGAACGGGCGAATGTGGAGCCTATAAATAAGCCAAACCAGGTTCGACCACACAGTTCAATTTTTTTCAAAATTTTCTTCAATACCAGACCTTGTTGTTTTTGAAACTTCTGCTTGTGCGTTTGAATCCTTGCTTCGTACTGATCATTTTCATATAATTTTTACAGGTAATGGACAGGAAATGAACTCGTAATCATTCGTTTTGTATACGGCCTTAGGGTTTTAGAATTTTTGATATTCCAGTGATTGTTAATGACTAATGTTGATTGTAAATCATTCCACATCAGTTTTAGGGGGAGAGTGAATTAGGAATTAGGTTATTAACAGGGTTTAATTACTGATTGTTCGATTAAAACAAGAAAAACCCTAATTCTGTTTAAAAACTGATGTAAAATGAATGTTAGGGCAAATTGATGTTACACGAAGCATAATCGGTCATGTTAGGATTGTTTGTAATCAAAATTAGGGGTTAAAAACAAGATTGAAAAATTTTCAAATTTTGGGTATGAACCAGATTCACCTTCGGTTCGTCGATATGGACGAAGGTGAAATGGAACGGACGAAGGAAACAATAAATGGGCGAATGTATTTTTTATTCAAAATCTTTGTACATTCGACCAGAAAAATTACACCTTCGGCCACATTTATTTACATTCGACCACTTTAATATGGGCGAATGTGAAATTATAAAAACCTAAAATTTTGAATTTTGACGATTTTGTGTTTTGACGTTTTATTTTGATTTTTCATTTCAGATGGCTGAAGAACAAGCTAATGTTGATATTCCTGTGGAGACTGCAGTGACTGATCCTATTCCAGAGACTGTGCAAGAAGAAGGATCATCAAGCGGTAGCAAATGGCCGTTTGAGAAGACTCATAACTGTTGCGCATATCTTGGAGACGTTGAGAAGAATGTGGAATTCACGGAGATCATAAAGTTTCTGAAAAGATGCAGAGTGGTTTATGCTTTGGCCACACCAACTATTAATCACAAGGATATAGTTGAGGACTTTTACAATAATGCAAAGTATGATTACTTTGATAATCAAACTATCATCAAAAGCAAGATTCAGGGAATGGAGATGTTTATCACTGAAGCAGATATCAGAGAAGCTCTCCAGATCCAATTTGAAACAAGTGAGGATCCAAGGGAATTGTCCTGGACTGAGCAGAAAGCATGTTTCCTGAGGATGAAATACAAAGGACCGATTACTGATGGTTCAATGTATAAAGGGAAACTGAGCGTGCAGTTCAAGTATTTTGCTCACGTCATCATACTAGTATTTGGATGTGTTAGTGGTGGCTATGACGTGATGAGAAAGAGTTTAAGCTCGTTAATGGTTGCATTGACTCTCAATAAACCATTTAACGTTGCTGGGATGATCTTAGATCACATGTTGGAGATGTTGAAAGGTTTGAAGAAGAAGTACTTTATGCTTTATCCTAGATTTCTGATGATGATCTTCGATCACAAATATCCAAACTTGAAGAAGGATCCAACACAAATACTTGCTATGGATCATATGAATGTTAGAACCTTAGCAAGAATGAAAGCTTATAAAGGTGTGCCTGAAAATGAGAGACCACCTTACAGAAGGTTATTTGGAGCTTTGGCTAGAGAGGATTGCATGGATCCTGGAAAGAATCTAGCAAGGCATCCTGACAGTGATAGTGACAATGATGATCCACTTGTTTATGCTGATGCAAGCACGAAGAGGAAAAGGCAAGTTGTCAATCCCGGAGCCAAAGGGAAGGGCAAGGGTAAGACAGATCAGGGTAGTTCAAAACAACAAGCGGTGAGGAAGAAGACTACTGCTAAGAAGGGCACGGGTTTGGTAGATGAGGAGTCTGTTGATTCAGAGGAAACAGAGACTGAAGAACAGTGGGATTCGGATGCTGAAAATGTCCGGACTACCAAACAAAAGGCCACTTTGGTTGGTGAGTCTGAATCATTGAACAGATCGATTGAGGAAGCTAAGAAGGGCAAGCAATCTGTTGGTGCTGAAGATGAAGGATTGACAATTAATTTGGATGAGTTGAATGAGGGTGAAACCGTTGTAGTGAATTTGCCCAAGCCCAAACACAAATCTATGGCTAAGAAGACAAGCACCAAGCAACTCAGAGAGAAGGAGTTGAACTTATTGTTGAAAGGAAAGAGATTACCAGATGCTGGAACATCATCTAAACAATCTTCACCAGCTGCAAAGAAACAAAAGACAAAGGAGGCTACAACATTACCAGTGGATCAGTTCAATATTGCCCTGGATAATGTTCTGAACATGTTTACACAGCCTCAGAAGGGAAAAGAAGCTGAGATTGAGCCATCTAAGTCTAAGTCCAAATCTAAAAAGATCACTGTGGATGATGAAGTGATGAAGCAGATGAACAAAAGAATGGATGATATGATGAAGATGCTTGTGGCTCAACAAGCTGAGATTGCCAAGTTTAAACAGAATGAAGAGAAAATGCTTCAGATCGTTGTTGCTTCTAAATCTAATCAAGATGAAATAGATGAGAAGGTAAAGAAGCTTGAAGCAAAGAATCAGAAGCTTGAAGGTAAAGTTCTGAGAAATAAGAACAGATACAAGGCAATTAAAGAAGATAACAAAGAGCTGAAGGCTGAAAACAAACGCCTTAGTGATCTGATTGATGATTTGTACAACATAGCACCCAAGCTGAAGGAGGGTGAAGAAGATGCAGAGAAAGAGATTGAACAAGTAGATTTTGAACCATCTGAATCTGATAAAGAGGAGGATGAGGATGATGAGAATGAAGAATCGGATAAAAGTGATGATGAAGATGATAATGATGATGATGATGATGATGCTGAAGGGTCAGGAAGTCAAAAAGATGATGATAATAGTAGCAGTGATGACAATGATGGAGGAGATGATACTGCTAAGTTTACATTTGAGAAAAGACCACCTTCTAAGAAGAAGAAAGACACAGGTGAGTCAAGTTCTAAGAAGAAGGGAGAGAATGTAGATGATGAGACTGTGTTCTGGAACGAGAAGGTGAGGTCCTTATCTGATGATGCAAAACAAGTTTACAAGGACATGTTAGAGAAGAGAGAGTGGACCATTGAGTTCACGGGTCGTTTTGCAGAAATATTCCAAACAGATGATATGCGATATGAATTGGAATATAACGATCCTGATCTTGAAGAGGGGGAAGTACCTGCTTCTGTGGCAAAGGAGATACTGGATGGTCTTGCACAGAGAGTAGGGAAAACGTTTGAAGAGTTTATTGTTGATGAGTCGATTCCATCTATTCCTGAAAAGGATGTTGGAACTCACTCTGATGATAAAGAAACCCCTGAGTTTGAGGAAGTTGAGATTGAGGATATTACACATGAGGAATATCCACAGTACTTCAGACAAAATGATGAAGATGTGGTGTTTCCTGATTTTACTGAAAGGCATAATACGTCTGCAAAAAGAAAGGCAAGGAAAAGAAGTGCTGAGTTTGTTGAGAAAGTACTTGGAGCTGATTTGCCAGAATCTTCAAATAAATCTGATGAGTTGAAAGAGTATTTGAAGAAACTAAGATTGATGGATGAAAACCGACCTAAACCTGAAGCTCAAGGAAACTTCTATAGGTTTCATAATGCTAAGTTCAGAGGAAGAGCTCTTGGGTGGACATACTTGAGCAGGCTGAAGTGTCTAGCTGCCAAGTGGGAATCAGGAATCTTGTATTTCTACAGATTCATTGACTTGCTAACTCTACCGTACTGGGCGGTTAGAGATTTATGCAGATTCCCAATGTCTGGTGCTTCAGTGAATAATACTCATGTTGGTTGGTGTGCAGACAAATTGGTTTGGGAGAGTAGGACGAGATGGAATAGATTCAAGCCTCAATATCCCCGGAGGAAAGTTCACAGGGATGTTGATCCCAGAACCAAGTTGAAAAGGGTTACCTTGATTTATAAGGCACCTGAAGTTATGAGAAAGATACCTTTGATGCCTATGCCTCAACACTTCAGTGCTGACTTTATATTTTGGTATTATGATTGGAGGAAGGCAGAAGCGGTGATTGTGTTGAGAGATGGAAAGGATAAATACAAGCATGTGCATGTATTTGATCCTATGTGGCTGATCAATTGCACCTTCGAAGACATCATCATGTTATTCTACAATCCGATTCATCATGAGCCAAACGATGCAGATCAAGCAAGGAAATACACACAAGTTGTGGGTGTTTGCTTTGCTTATGATATCAATGCTGGAAGTAATTTGGAAGGGAAGCTTGGCAAGAAGGTGAAGATGGCTAATGTGTCAAAACCGGTAAAGAGAAAGTTAGAGCCGGAAATGACAAAAGAACAGAAGAGTATACTTAGAATCAAGCTGTTGAACAAAGCCATGGACGAAGATAGAAAACGATCTAATCAATAGTCGAGGGGGAGTTTGTAGATGCCGTTTTGCGACTAATGATTAGATATTAACATGTGTTAAGGGGCGAAGGAGAACCAGAAGGGGCGAAGGAGAATAGTAGTGGGCGAAGGTAGATTTCATGTGGACGAATCTGGATCAGGGATGCACAGAAGACACATTCGACCAGTCAATCTGGGCGAATGTGGAACAGGCTCACATTCGACCAGTGTGACTGGGCGAATGTACAGCTACTATATATAGATTTCAAGTTTTTGTAATGTATAACGAGTCATTGAGAGTGTGTGTTTTGTGTATGTGTTCCTGAGAGGATTGAGAGTGATAGTTTGTGTGATAGATTAACTGTAATCAGTCTGTAAACGTTTATTTGAACAAGTTAATCTATGAAAAGCTTTTAAAATGACTTTGATTGTGTTTTGATTGAGTTTATATCAGTTTGTTCTAAGCTAGGGTTTCCGCACCTGGTTTAGCAACTTGTATGATCATATAATCCTGTCTTAGTGTCGAATTCTCTCCTCTACAGTTTTCACATACCGACAAGTCACATAATGATTATAAACACATAATACATGCAAGTAAACACGTTCACACTCGTTCACCAATTCCCGGGACTCGAGACTTGCGTATGTTAAAACCCCAACGGTGTGCAACTCGACTCGACTGACCCTGTTATGTGTAACGTATGCGCGACTCGCTAAGGTAGACTTACTAAGTTTTCAAAAGTTAGTCACCGGAAATTGCCGGGTGTCACATCATCCCCCTGTTGAAAGAATTTTCGTCCCGAAAATTTCCCGAAGTCGAAGAGAGAACGCAAATAAGAAGAAAAAATTTTCCAGGTCGTAACATCATCCCCCTGTTGAAAGGAATCTCGCCCCGAGATTCTTTCGGTCTCAACAGTGATGAGTGTCGACCTCTGTGTGTGCCCAAGTAACGTTTCCCCAAAGTTCAACGAGTGAAAGTCATGAATCAAAACGCGACAGTAACAACCGGGAAACCACTTCCCCAAATGCAAATACAAGGCTAGAGACCCCCCCCCCCCCCGATCGAAGGCCTACTGGAGACTACTATGATCGGTATAACTAACCCACCGGTACCGTCCAAGTAGCATCCCCAAAGGACCCTCATCGACCCAAAGAATGAGAAGTAGAGACCAAACCACAAAGAAAACACCCGAAAACACGAACACACAGCAATGCGGATAAAAGTAGAACCAAAACGTAACAAGAGATAAGAAAGAATACGTACGGGTAACAGTGTCCGGGTCCTCCTGGTTCTCCCTAGCCCCAATAACATAAGCACGAGCAGCTACACCTCCGCCTTTGCTGTTTCCACCATCCCTTGCCGTCCTTGCCTCCCCCTGGTTCAGCTTTGGGCAACTTCGCTTGAAATGCCCTGCTTCACCACAATTTTAACAACCTTGCATTCCCGGAGTTCCCTGAAGAGCAGGGACATGAGCAGCGGCCTGAATTGGTTGTGGCTGTAAAACGACCCTGCAATCCTTAGCATGATGGCCAAATCGTTGACACCGGTGGCAGCGGGACTTATCACAATCACCCATATGATGAAATCCACACTGATTACACTTCGGGAGCTTCCCAGCAAAACCATCCTGTTTAGAGCCCGAAGAAGAAGAATCCCCAACATCAAATCTCTTACCTTGTTTAGATGCAGCTGGCACAGAACCTTTCCCAACACTATCCCACTTGCGCTTGTTACCTTCAGGAGCCTTGACAGTCGAACCTCGGGCGGGCAAGATACCCTCATTCACCTTCAGATTCGTCATCCTGTGAGCCGATCGAACCACCTCTGCATAAGTGGGGAGATTGCCCGCAGCCATCAACCCTGCTATCTCTGGTACTAGCCCTGAAACGTAGTGCTCAATCCTCCTATACTCTAGTGTGTGCAAGTCAGGACACAGCACTGCCAACTCGTTACGCCTCACAGTGTACTCCTCTATCTTCGAACCAACCATCTTGAGGTTCCAAACCTCATGTTCCAACTTCTGGATCTCCTCCCTAGGACAGTACTCCCTCTTCAAGAGCTGAACAAAGTTCTCCCATGGCATGGCGTAAGCTTCCCCCAAACCCATGTTCCGAGTAGTAGAGTTCCACCAGGTCAAAGCAACACCCTGGAAGAGCGTGGCAGCATACTTGACTCGATCCTCAGGAAGACAGTTACACATCAAGAATACCAACTCCACCTTCTCCAGCCACTTGAGCAAGCCCACAGCCCCCTCAGTGCCAGAGAAATCATGGGGCTTACAGTCCCGAAACATCTTGTATGTGCACATGACTGGGGGTGGGTTAACAACACCACCTGAAACGAAACATGTAAGAAAACCACAAAAGAAGGATACCATGCTCACAACGAGGCAAAACTGATAGGATCAACTCACCGCCATGAGCATTGTGTCCTGCCTGAAAGGCAGCCTGCAGCAAGTTGTTCAGATCTTCATGTGTTAGGTTCACACCTCCAGGACCACCGCCACCATCATGTCCACCAGTACGGCCACCGCCTCTACGTCCACCGCGAATTCCAGACATCTTCTGAGAAAGGCAAGAAACAAACACTCAGACCCATCACCAACGCTAAACCAAGAGAATACGAGAACTCTAGGATTGGGTCCAATGTGACCATTAATCCCAACCCGAGATCTACCAACTCTTCCATGCATTTCAACTTATTATTTCGTGTGCACCCGAAATGATAAATTGCTCTACATGGTCCTCATGGCGTGCCCCGAGCTCGAACCTCAAGTCACCCGACACCCACATCTTAGGAATGTATAACCAACTCAAAAGATCATCAAACAAGTTCCCACGACTGTAAACCCGAAGGAGAAGATAAAGTGAAGCTAGGAATAACCAAGAATGAGATAAGCAATGTGACACCGTGTGGTAAGGATACCGACACCCCGACAAGGTTAATATGTTTACCAGAGGACACGACTCAAATGTATGTGACCGTCTGGTGTGTGAGACTCGGCTATAGTCTAGACTCTACATGCAGTCCTAGTTCACTATAACCATTGGCTCTGATACCAATCTGTCACACCCTCAAATTTCCACCTGCGGAGTTCTACCGCGAGGCGTGTGACACACCAGGATCTAAGTCAACGGTCACAATAAACAACACTATATGATAAAATACGCGAAATAAAAACATTTAGGTTCATAACATAAACCAACAGCGGAAGCTTTTTAAAATCTTGATTACAACTTTAAACAACGTGACTGAAGTCTGAAAGTACTGAAAACATGCAACTAAACTCCTAGACGCCAAGTGAGACTCCGTGCGCCTAAGTCCAATGCTGCTACCTTAACGACCTGAGAAAAACATGCTAAAAACGTCAACATATAATGCTGGTGAGTTCACAGTTTTTAGTGAAAAGCAACTTAGTTAGTTCCAAAGAATATTCCAAAGTAGACCAAACCATACGTAAACCGACCAAGAGAATACTAGTCAAAGAATGCCATCCAAAATGAATACCTGTCGCTACTACGATTGGAAAACCATTACTGGACACGCATACATGCATACAAGAATACTACCTGCCCGAATACAAGAATACAAGAATACTCTAAGAGACAACATGCACCCGTCCGACCCTCCAAGCCGACGAGTAGGGCCGGTCACGCCCAAATAGATCTATCCATATTTCCCCCGTTGTGCAGCCACCGCACATTTATGGTTTTCCCCAGGACTTTAACAAATCGTATAGCAACCCAAAAGAATACCCTAGTGCATAAAGAATTCAAGAACACCAATACGTAATACCATATAGTAACCAACGACTACCTTGTGAGCTTTACCAATCCGAGTACTTAGCAAATCATAGGTTTTATGAGTACAAAAACGTAAGTTGACACACCTTTTATGAATACTCAAACGTAAGTTGACACATCTTTTATGAATACGAAAACGTAAGTTGACACACCTTTTATGAATACTCAAACGTAAGTTGACACATCTTTTATGAATACGAAAATGTAAGTTGACACACCTTTTATGAATACTCAAACGTAAGTTGACACACGTTTTATGAATACGAAAACGTAAGTTGACACACCTTTTATGAAAACTCAAACGTAAGTTAACACACGTTTTATGAATACCAGTACCCAGCATGTTTTCTCCCCCGAAAGCAAAACCAGTAAAGAGTGGGGCTGTGAACTCACCTTAGATTGCGTTCTTCTTAATAAACCACAGACAATGCAATTGACAGCCCTAGTATTGGCAACCTATCATTGAATGCATATGAGTACCCGAACCATTGACCCGCAGGTCAAATAGTCCCCAAGTGTCCAGACCATAACCAAGTTCGTTTGAAAACACGTTGACTGTTAAACTGACCAAGTGTACAAGACTCGACATCCCATTGGTGACCCGAGACTCCCCATGTTCATCTCATACTCAAACATACACAAATCATGCAACTTAGTACTTAACATGCGTAAAAGTTCAACAAATCTAACACATAGGTCAACTAACGTACAAACAAGTCCAAACACGTGTTACTAGGTTACTAGGCATGTCACGGGGTTCCTATCATGTTCCTAGGTGTCAAATCGGGTTTCAGAATGTCAAAATACACTTATAACAGCATTACACGCGATTAGGAACTTAGCATGCAATTAGGAAAGTCAACATGTGATTAGGGATGGTCAACAGGCAATTACAGAGTGTTGGGTCTGCTGACCTGGAGAAGAACAGATGATTAAAAAGCCAAAATATACTAAGTGTTGATCCTTGAATAAAAACAGTTGTTACAATAAAGCTTCCTCCAAAGGTCTGTTGATCCCTAACTGCTGCTGCTTGAATCAACTGTTAGAGATAACTGTTGTTGATGAAAGGTCTGATGAACAAGGTCTGAAGGTTAAAAGTCTGATGAAGAACAACTGCTGATCAAAGAACTGAAGAACAAAGGTCTGTTGAACCAACAACACTTTGGTTCAACAGATGATAGAAGACATCAGAGTTTAGCTTACAGAGTTTTGTATTATCACTAGTTTCAATGTAACAGTAGTTATAGCTTAGCAGATGTTAGTGTTTGTTACTCAGTTAGAGGTCACTATCTAGGTGACGTCAGCAACCGATCATCAGAGTTTTGAGTCTGCCTATAAATAGAACAATACTTGTACTGTTCTATTCATCACTCGTCATTCTCTTTCAGACAAACATTCTCTGAGTGATCAGGCTGAGGGGGAGTTTTAATTGTACAATTGTAATCTTTCAATTAATGAAAGCTTTCGGTTAAAAACAATTATTCTCCATGTTTTGATTTATAGTTTATTCCGCTGCACTTTCCATTTATACTTCGTTCATTTATCCATACTTAATCAAACAATCAAAACAACCAGAACTCAGATCCTAACAATTGGTATCAGAGCTTGGTCAATTAAATATGATCTAATCAATCAATTTAATACACGGATCAGTTCATAATTATTGATATCGTTTGTTTGTCGGGTTAAAACAGAGTAATAGTTTATTTTCGTTTCAACAGTTAGTAAACAGACTTTGTTTTTGAAAAACCAAGAGAATGACTTCACTCAATCAAGATCCACACAACACTGGCACACACAACAAGCCTCCGATGCTTGTCAGGTCAGAATACAACATCTGGCAGCGTCGGGTGGCTCATGTGTTAGCACAACAGAACACAGGGTGCTGGAAATCGGTAGTATTTGGACCACATGTTCCAATGGTACCGAGTGCCGAGGATCCAAAGATCCAAGTACCAAAGAGTGTTGAGAACTACTCAGAGCAAGATTTTCAAAAAATCGAGCTAGATGCCAAGGCTTTCAGCATAGTAGCCATGGCACTGCCAAATGATATCTATGCCGGTCTCTTGCACTGCAATAGTGCTAAAGAACTGTGGGATGCTCTTAAAGAGCAATTCGGGGGAACTGATGATGTGATTGAAAACAACCGTGAAATACTTAACCAACAAAATGAAACGTTTAGTCACATAAAAGGGGAGTCGTTAACACAACAGTTTGGAAGGTTTAACTGTCTAATTAGTGAACTTAAACTGGTTGGTCTAACTTTTCCTAATTCAACACTGAATCATAGGTTTCTTAGATCACTTCAGGACAAATGGGACACTATAGCCATAGTTATGAGAAACTCTATCGGATTCAAAGACCTGACCCTGACCCAGCTTCATGGTAAGCTCCTGACTTATGAAAGGGAGTTTAACCAGAAAAAGAAGCTCCAGGACTCTGGCAAAGTGTCAGATGACTATGTATTTGGGAATACTGCTATGTTGGGTCAGGATGAAGGTTCTGGAAGTAGTAAGGATCAGAGTTATGATCATTATATTGACATAACCACTGGTTTTAACAATGATCCTTACTCATCACCAAACAACTATGCTTTCACAGCTAGTGGTGATATCCAGGCTTCTGATAATTCATCTTTTGTGTACAATGACTTGCAATATATTGACCCTTTGGACTTAGAAGAAATGGACATCTTACATCAGGTTGCCCTGCTTAGTATTAGAACTAATAATTTCTATAAGAAAACTGGCAGGAGACAGGTTTACATGGTGGGTCAAAGGTGAGGTTGGATAAATCAAAGATAAAGTGTTACAAGTGTCATAGAATGGGTCACTTTGCTAGGGAATGTAGGAGTTAAAATGGAGTTCCTATGATTACCTATCCAAACCAAAGACCACAGACCAACACTTATCAAACCATCCCTAATGTACCTAATGTGCAAAACACTGCTCACTTTGCACAAACCCAAACCACTGTTCCTGTGCATTATGTCCAAACCACTGTTCCTCAGTATCACTATGTCCAAACACCTGTTACTCAGGCACCTGTGCCAATGGCTGTTACTCCACCCTCTGCTCCTGCAGAGACCAGTCAACCCAGTCAACAGAGTTTCTTTACTCAGGGCTTTGTTGATTGGAGCAGTCTACCAGATGAGATAACAGATGACAACATTGCTTTAGTTGCCAACTCTGAAAATGATTTTTGTTTTATGGCACTAGAAACAATTGTTGAAGAGACTGATTCTGAGGATATGGTGTCTTTGTCTGAAAATGTGACTGATGGGGTTGTTGGTGAAGTTGTTTCAGCTGAAGAATCTGAAGTGGAGGTTGTGAATCTCTCAGACCCCTGGGGTAGTGATGATTGTGACTGCCAGTGTAACTGTGCCTTGATGGCTGCTGCTAAGTTATCTCCTCAAATCTTAAATGACTTATGCTCAGACAAATGTATTGTGGCATTTGCTAAGATAAAAGAGGTGAATGAAAACTTTAGAAAGAAAATTTTGGATTATAAAATTCAGTTTGAAAAACTCACTAAAGAGTTAAAATCAAAAATAACTGAAAAAGAGTCTGAAATCAGCAGTTTAAAACATGACGCAAGCATAACCAAAGACAAGCTTCAGACTATGATAACAAAATATCATAGTTGTAAAAAGGAGCTTGAGTCCACCCAAGTTGAATGTCAGAAATGGGTGGAATCATCAAAAGGTTTTGAGATGATTGTCAACCAACAATCTAAAAGTCATGTGAAATTTGGTTTTGGTTTTCAAACCACTGACCAAAGTTCACAAAACACTGACAAAAAGGAACCCCAGTTGGTTGAAGTCATCCCTACCAACTCAAAAGGTCAAGAAATCAAGGTTACTGAACCAAATGGCAAGAAAATCATTCTTGAAAAGTTGGAAGGTACACCCTCATTTGATGAAATTGAGAAATATCAATTCAAACCAACATGGTCAGATGAGTGTGAAGTCCTTGAAAATTTCAAACCAATGACCTTCAAAACCCCTGATGGTAAAATGGCACCACAGGCCAAAGTAATCCCTCTGATAGATCTTGCAACAGATGATCAAACATCTGTTGAAAAGAAGAAAGAAAAGGGGAAAGCCAAAAACAACTTGTTTTGTGATTTTTGTGAAAAGAAGAACCATGTCACCAAAAACTATTTTCTTCTAAAAGCATATGACATCAACAAAACAACAAGTTTAAATGATTCTAAAACTAAAGAATGTTCAATCTGCAAGAAAAAGAATCACAAAACAAAAGAGTGCCTATATCCCAAAAATTTTGATGAAAAGATAAAAGAGTATAAGGCTAAAACTCTTGAAAGTCAAGTGGTGAGTACTTCAAAAGGAAAACCCAAACAGACTTTTGAACCTGTCCAAACAGCTGTTACCAAAAGTCTGAACAAAAACTCTGCTCCCAGAGATGTTCAGGTAACAGATGTTCCACCAGCTAACAGATTACCAAGAGGATATGGACAACCCACTTGTCATCGTCTGCCACATGTTTATGAAGAGCCCAAAAGGCCTTCAAAACCAAAAGTGAATAGACATCCTCATGGTTTTCAACATCTGATAGGAAATGATCAAACATCTGCTGGACCAAGTGTTGACATACAAGCACTGGCAAATGGTCAATTGCAGCTGTTAAACCTAGTTCAAAAGCTAGTTCAAACCACTGATCATTCTCCTCAACTTAAGGCTGAGACAGCTAAGGACCCATCCAAAGCCAATTTGGCTTTGGACACTCACCAAAACTAAAATCTTTACTGATGTGCAGGGAGTTTCTGCTTGTTTAGACAGTTTATGGTATGTAGATAGTGGAGGCTCTAGGCACATGACTGGATGTAGAGCCCTTCTTCTGGACTTTCTTGCACATGGAGGGGGTGATATATCCTTTGGTAATGATTCTAAAGGTAAAGTGTTGGGTTCTGGTACTGTCAAAGCTGGGAGGCTTAAGTTTGAAAATGTTAATCTGATAGACAATCTAAAATTTAATCTACTTAGTGTGTCTCAAATGAGTGACAAAGGCTTTGGGTCATTCTTCACTAAGCAAACTTGTAAGATTGTTGGCCCAGAGGCTGTTGAAAAGATTAACACCATCATTGCTGAGAGCAAAGCACAACTTGTTGCTCACAGAAGTGGCAATGTGTATGTAGTTGATATGTTGAAGGATAATCCTATGGCAAATGTCTGTCTGTTCTCAGCTGCCTCTATCAAAGAGACAGAATTGTGGCATAGGAGACTTGGTCACACCAACCTTCAAACTATCAACTCACTCTCCAAACAAAACCTTGTCAGAGGTTTGCCATCAAAAGAATTAAATGTGATGAGCATTGTGTTTCCTGTCTAAAAGGAAAACAACATAAAAGCTCTTACAAATCAATTGATGAGTCCAAAACTAGTCAGTGTTTACAATTATTGCACATGGACTTGTTTGGCCCTGTAAAAATCATGAGTCTAAGAAGAAAAAGATTTTGTCTTGTCATAGTTGATGATTTTTCTAGGTTTACATGGACTTACTTTTTACACTCTAAGGATGAGACTGCAGGTATTTTGAAGGACTTTGTCACCAAAGTTGAAAAACAATATGACCTGCCAGTAAAAGTCTTTAGAAGTGACAATGGAACAGAGTTTAAGAATAAGGAGTTGGATGATTTCTGTGTGTCAAAAGGGATTGTAAGGCAGTACAGTATCCCAAGAACACCAGAGTAGAATGGGGTGGTTGAAAGGAAGAACAGGACTCTCATTGAGGCTGCAAGAACAATGCTAGCAGATTCTGGTTTACCTCTGTCCTTTTGGGCAGAAGCTGTAAACACTGCTTGCTATGTTCAAAACAGAGTTTTAATCAACCCTAGACATCAAAAGACTGCTTATGAAATTCTGTTTAAAATCAAACCACTGATATCATTTTTCAAAGTCTTTGGCTGCCCATGTTTCATCTTAAATCTTAAAGATTCCATTTCAAAATTTGCAGCCAAAGTAGATTGTGGATATTTTCTGGGGTATTCTTCTACTGCCAAGGCCTATAAAGTGTTTAACACAAGGACCAAGACAATAGAAGAAACTCTGAATGTGAAGTTCAATGAACTTTCATCTTTGAAAATCCCAGCAAATCCTGCTGAGTTGTTTGATTTAGATAAATTCAAATTTGAAGATATTACTGTCAAAACTAACCCTGCAGGTACTCCACAATCTCCACAACAAGACTACAGAATAGATGTTGTGATTCCAGATCACTACAAAGTCTATCCTGTCTCAGAGGAAGCAGTAGTTCAAAACAACTGTCAAAACTCTGTCACAGCTGAGTCAGCCACTGTTGGCCAGTCCTATCTCCAAACCACTGGTTCACCAATCCAATCCACTGCTAAATCATCTGTTGACAAAAGTCAATCATCTGTTGACTTTAGTCAAACAACTGTTGACAAAAGTCAGTCCAATCTTACACCACTTGGACCCATTCCTCCACCTCCATTCCAAACATCTGTTGACTCTTCAAAAGTGCCAACAGATGTTATGTCAACAGAGTCTCCAAACCTCTGTCCTTCACCACAAAATGCCATCATACCATATCAGGGAGATCTAATCTACCTAAGAGCTCATCCACCAGATCAAATCATTGGCAACATCAGAGAAGGTGTGCTCACAAGGAGCCAATCTTCAAATATCTGTCTTTTTGCAGGTTTTCTATCCCTTTCACAACCTGTCAAGTACCAAGAGGCACTAAAAGACAACAGTTGGGTGGAAGCCATGCAAGAAGAACTCCTTCAGTTTAAAAGACAACAAGTATGGGAACTTGTTCCACTGCCTAAGGATGTCTGTCCAATTGGCACAAAGTGGGTCTTCAAAAACAAAACTGATGAAAGGGGTATAGTTGTCAAGAATAAGGCCAGGTTAGTGGTTCAAGGCTTCAGACAAGAAGAAGGAATTGACTATGATGAAACCTTTGCCCCTGTAGCAAGGTTAGAAGCTATCAGACTTTTCCTAGCCTTTGCTGTCAACCACAACATCAAGGTGTATCAGATGGACATCAAGTGTGCCTTCCTATATGGCAAAATTCAGGAGGAGGTCTATGTATGTCAACCACCTGGTTTTGAAGACACATTCCATCCTGATCATGTCTATAAGCTTAACAAAGCACTGTATGTACTGAAACAAGCACCAAGAGCCTGGTATGAAACTCTCTCTACTTTTCTCTTATCCATTGGTTTCACAAGAGGTAAAACTGATAAAACCTTGTTTTTAAAATGGAAAGGAAAAGATTTAATGATTGTTCAAATATCTGTGGATGGCATCATTTTTGGATCTACATGTAACAAAATGTGTGAGGAGTTTAGGGAACTCATAACAGCAGAGTTTGAAATGAGTGCTATGGGTGAACTTCAGTGCTTTCTTGGTCTCCAAGTAAAGCAACTACAAAATGGCACATTCATTCATCAAAACAAGTATGTGAAATACTTGTTAACAAAATTTGAGATGAATGATTGTAAGCCATGTAGTACACCCATGAGCACTGTCAAGCCACTTACTATTGATGACAAGGATGAACTGGTTGATCAAACACACTATAGATGCATGATTGGGTCTTTATTGTACTTAACAGCATCCAGGCCAGACATTATGTTTGCAACCTGTGTGTGTGCAAGATCCCAGGCTTCACCTAGAAAGTCTAACCTTATTGCTGTGAAAAGGATATTCAGATACCTAAAAGGTGCTCCCACAGTTGGTATCTGGTATCCTGCTAATGGAAACATTGAGCTATCAGGTTATTCAGATAGTGACTTTGCTGGCTGCCACACCACAAGGAAGTCCACCTCTGGAAGGTGCCAGTTTCTAGGGAATGCCTTAGTCTCTTGGCAAAGCAAAAAGCAAGCAGCTGTTTCAACATCCACGGCTGAGGCTGAATACATTGCTGCTGCAAGCTGTATAGCCCAACTCATGTGGCTTCAAAATCAACTACTGGATTTTGGGATAACTGCACTAAGGACTCCACTCATGTTGGATAGCCAAGCTGCTGAAAATATCATCAAGAATCCAGTCTCTCATTCAACCACCAAACACATAGATATCAGACATCATTTTGTCAGAGATAGCTATGAAAAAGGTTTGATTTCTCTGCACCATGTTCCAACAGAGGACCAGTTGGCAGATGTGTTAACAAAAGCTTTAGACACATATACCTTCACAAATCTGATCTCTCGAATTGGAATGTTAAACATGGATTAAAACAACAAAAATGTTTTCAATAAAAACATTAAAATGTTTTCAGAAAAATCAAAATTTTGCTTAAAATGACACTTGGTTGAAAAATCTGCTTAAAACCACTGATCAGATAAAACAACCACTGTTTCATTCAAACCACTGATAGTTGAAAAATCTGTTTCAAACATCTGATCAGATAAAACAACCACTGTTAGTTGAAAAATCTGTTTCAAACATCTGATCAGATAAAACAACCACTGTTGGTTGAAAAATCTGTTTCAGACATCTGATCAGATAAAACAACTGTTTTCATCAGTCTTTTGGTTAAACAACAGAGGTTGGCAACAGATGTTTACACAAAACAGCTGTATGCCACCAGATGTTTCAACCATCAGATGTTTGCCACGTCTGCTCTCAAAAGCAGAGTTTTGCCACATCAGCGGTTTCACCAGAGCCTATAAAACCCTGTTTTTCCCCAACAGCAGTTTTACTGTCTCATTGTATTCAAAATACTAAAAACCGCCTTCGTCTTCGTCAAAACATTCCATTCAAGTTCAGAACTTTCATAATCATAATCCATTAAAATGGATCTTCAAACAAAAGCCACCCATAATTTCCTTCCATATTTGGTTAAAACCGAAGATAACACTCTATTTCACTCCACAATCGACATAATAAACAACTCAAAATACAAAAATATCCTCATTGCTGATGCTCCCATTTACCTGGAAACACTCCAAGAATTCTGGACAAGTGCTGAAGTCTTGTATCAAGACAAAAAGCCCACTTCCATAATTTCTAAAATTGGAGCCACCAGTATCGCCATAACCCCTGAAATCATATCCACTACCATCTCATTGAATGACTTGTCAGGTATGGAATCTTTTCCTAAAACAGAGCTTCACACTGAGTTCCAGGAAAGGGGTATGATGCACAGATGACTGGATCAACCTTATATAAAAAGTTTTTTCCTCCAGTCATGAAATTTTTCTTCCATACCCTTCTTCTCTGTGCCTCAGCCAAGACTACATCCTTCAATGAAATCCTATTGAGGATTCAATACTTGGGATATGCAATGTTGTCAGATTCTGACTTCAATCTGTCTCAGGGATTGTTTTTAGACTTGGTCTCAAATGTGAAAGCCATAAAATCTGGCTCAAATAATGCTTTTCTACTCTACCCTAGAATCCTAAGTGTAATTCTACAAAAGATTTTACCAGAAAATGATTTTCAAAAGGGAGAGTCTTTTAAAATGAAAAGTTTAATAGATGAAACTTTCACTAGAATGCTGGGTTCTTCAACCTAAGAAAAAGTGTCAAAAGTGACAAAAGTTTCCAAAACACAACCAAAGAGGACAAAAACAACAACTGTTGTTGAAACCTCTGTTGGTGAGCCCACTGCTCCTGATGATCATGGCACTTCATCCAGTGCTGTGAAACCCACACCAGCCACCAAAAGAAAACGTCCATCATCAAAAACCACCTCTCAACCTAAAAAGGGACTTCTGGAAGATGAGATACCAGAAGCTAACCCTGTTGCATCACCAAAGGAACATGAAACCACTGTTGTTACTTCCTCACAACAGTTGGAGATATCTCAACCCAAGCAAACTCCTCAAGAATCCTCACAAAAGGATCTTGTTGTAAGCCAAAGGGAACCTCATACTGAGGCATATGAGTCACTTGACCATATGTTTACAAGTCCATCTCCCAGGGCTAATCAGCTTCTTACTCCACCTACATCACCACAACATGTCCCACAAACCATGCAACCACTGTTTGAAGCTATTGACAAAACTCAGGACAACTCCAGTTCCTCTTCTTCACCTGTCACAGAGAGTATACCTCCACAAGTGACTGGGGCTGAGAAAAGTCAATCAGTTATCCCACAAACAGAAGAGGAGGTTATACTCCCAGAAGTCAATGTAACTTCTGGTGAGGTTTCAAGAGAAGCAGCCACTACTGCTGTTGAGACCATTGTCTCACAACAGGACAGTGGTTCCATAGATAAGACTTCCTTGAAGGCAACAACTGATGAGGCCACCATTGTGTCCCCAAAATCAGTTGGAAGTCCCCAGTACCAAGAAAAAGGGGCAGCGGGTTCTCATTCTATGGACTCACCTCCTAGCACTGAACCAGCTAAAACTACCTCTGGTAGGGATTCAGATGATCCTATTAACTTAGGTGATGAATCAAAACTACAAGAATTGACAGTTAAAGTTCAACACCATGAATCCTCTGTTGCTGACATCAAAACTGATGTCAAGTCAATATTGGAAACATTGGGAAACTTTACCAAGAGTCAACCATCCACCTCAGACATTGCCAATGAGCTATGGAAATCTGTTTCCCCTATCATCATAGCTCACAGAAAATTGGTTGATCAGACACAAGAAACATACATGACATTGATCAGAAACATGGTGGATGCCAGGTTCAATGACACAAAGGCTGACATCAAGGTGATCAAGGAACATCTGCTGAAGACTACTGGCTCTGCCCCTACCACCATTCTCAGGGATAAAAATGACAATCAATTCACTGCTGATGATGCCAAAAAGGGGGAGAGTGGCAGAGATAGGCTACCAAAGTTGAATCCATTTGGTGCACCACCCTCTCAAAAGGGTAAGCCAGCTGCTGACAAACCAGAGTCTCCAAAATCAGCTCCACAATCACAGCAACCAAGTGTTCAAACCCCTGTTGCTGAACAAGCTCAAACAACCAAGGCAAAAGAAGTTGATACTTCAGCCAATGAAAAGGCTGATAAAGCTGCTCAAGACAAAATGAAAAGGGCTGACACTTTGGAAGCTAAAGCAGAGTTGTTGGTGCAGCTTAAAAAGGAACAACAGCAAGAAGTGGAAGATGTGAGTTCCTCCAAGAGAAAGAAAATGCCAGCCAAACATACAAGGAAACCACCTTCCAAGCTATCTGCTGAAACCTCTGCTGCTGAAACACCTGTTACCACAACCACTGCTCCCAAAACCACTGCCACCACAACATCTGCTACCCAAACCACTGAAACCAAAACAACTGCTACCAAAACATCTGTCCCAACCAAACCAGTAACCAAACCAATCACCACACCATCAACCACTAAACCAATCACAAAACCAGCCACAACTCAAACAACAACCAAATCTACCACAACACAACCAAAAATCCAAACAACTGCTGGTTCTACAAAAGGACCAACAGATGTTAACCAAACCACTGCCACCTCTTCACCTTCACCAAAAATCTTGTATAGCAGAAAAAGGAAATCCACCTTTGTTATACAAGATGAAAACATTCACACCACACCACCTAACACCCCAATCACACAATCCACACCAGTCAATGCCATTCCACTTTCATCATTCTCACCTCACACATCACAATTCAGATCCCACAGACCACCACCAACCATCACACCATTGGCTGAGAAGTATCCCCTTGAGTTAGATTTAATCAAGGGGGAACTTCAATCCTTCTATAATACTGATCAGCCATCAGACAGAACCTTCCCTTCTCTTAAAGGCTTCCCAGTTCCACTCAACATTGACACTTATCTAAAATTCAAGAGTGAACAGGCTGATGCTGTCATCAAAGAGAAATGTAAAGGGAAGGATGACAGGACTGCTCAGGGCATCCATTCAGCAGAGCTTAGCAAAGTTCGAAGGATTGAAGACTTTGCTAAGACCCTGAGCAATTCCATGTCTTCCATGCCTCTCAGCAGAGATTTGGAAATGGAGGTTAGGGATTCATTGCTAGAACAGATCTTAGCCACCAAGCCTTACAAAGCAACCAAAAATCAATTTACAGGCTGGACCGCACATGCTCTCAGAGAAGAACTTATCAGAATTGAGAGCATGGCCAAGAATCCTCCTACTAAGGCCTCTGCCCCTGATTTCAGTAAAGGGAGAGATCAAGCTAGACCCTTGAAATTCAAAAGAATGAGACAAGAGCTTGTAGCTGCCAAGTATGGAGAGATGAGATATGTTGCTAGATGGTCTGAGATCAGATTGATTGAAACATACAAAAAATTGGAGCAAGAAAGAAAGACCAACCCTAACCTACCAAGAAAACCAGTCTATGATGATGCACCTAAGAGACCTCTACAGGCCTTTACACTAGACAGTTTGCTGGAAACCTCTGATCTTTCCATTGCTGCTAGAAGACAATTCAAGAAGCAGAAGGAAATGACAGAAGAGGAAACAAGACAGTTTACTGATACTTATGTAAAAGAGGGTCTTTTAAACCAAATCAGATCTTTCACTGATCCTGTATCAGACAGACTCAGGGAACTCATTGGCAGGCCTCCATCACCTAACTCATCAAAAATAAAGATGCATCCCAGTCAATCCTCTGATTCTAAAATTCTAAAATGGAAGTCTGACAAAGAGACCCATGAATTGACATTGCTCAGATCAGATGGTAGTGTTCAGAAGTTAAGTATGGATGATGCACCTGGCCTAAGTGCTGAAGATCTCCAGACCCTTCTGAATTTGACACTGGAAAGAGATGCTGAAGACCTCTTCTCTCTAAGCTTTGAATTACAACTTAAAGGCCAAATAAGAGAAAGTCTGATGAGGAATAAAGATCAAGAATAAAGAGGAGTTTTGGCATCATCTGTTCTAGGGGGAGATTGTTGGGTCTGCTGACCTGGAGAAGAACAGATGATTAAAAAGCCAAAATATACTAAGTGTTGATCCTTGAATAAAAACAGGTGTTACAATAAAGCTTCCTCCAAAGGTCTGTTGATCCCTAACTGCTGCTGCTTGAATCAACTGTTAGAGATAACTGTTGTTGATGAAAGGTCTGATGAACAAGGTCTAAAGGTTAAAAGTCTGATGAAGAACAACTGCTGATCAAAGAACTGAAGAACAAAGGTCTGTTGAACCAACAGCACTTTGGTTCAACAAATGATAGAAGACATCAGAGTTTAGCTTACAGAGTTTTGTATTATCAGTAGTTTCAATGTAACAGTAGTTATAGCTTAGCAGATATTAGAGTTTGTTAGTCAGTTAGAGGTCACTATCTAGGTGACGTCAGCAACCGATCATCAGAGTTTTGAGTCTGTCTATAAATAGAACAGTACTTGTACTGTTCTATTCATCACTCGTCATTCTCTTTCAGACAAACATTCTCTGAGTGATCAGGCTGAGGGGGAGTTTTAATTGTACAATTGTAATCTTTCAATTAATGAAAGCTTTCGGTTAAAAACAATTATTCTCCATGTTTTGATTTATAGTTTATTCCGCTACACTTTCCATTTATACTTCGTTCATTTATCCAGACTTAATCAAACAATCAAAACAACCAGAACTCAGATCCTAACACAGAGGCTAATCGCCCCCTATTATATGCGATTAGGGCTATCCACATGCATTTCAGGCGATTATGGTCATAAGGTATGCAATTCAGGGCTTAACTAGTGATTAGGATCACAATTGCATGAAATGAAGGCAATTAGGATCACAATTGCTTGAAATGAAGGCAATTATGATCCCAATCGCCTACGTATACACGATTAGGCCCTCTATTCAGGCGATTGGGCTCCCAATCGCCTATAGCATAGGCGATTAGGATCCCCAATCGCCTATAGCACAACTGACACGGTTTTTCGCGCGTTTAACCCTCCAAATCAGATCCGAAACGTGTGTAAACACCCAATAATCATCCTAACACATTAACAAACATATTTCAAGCAAAACCCCTAAGTTTTCATCGTTCTAACAGTCCCGAATGCGAGCGTTTTCCCAAAATAGCAACTTAACATGTAAACATCACATCAACATGCAAGAACTTGCCCTAAATAGCAAATATCCAGATTTAATCGCATAACCACGTTGTCCGATAGCATCCTACTGTTCTAACATCATCCTAGAGCAAACCCTAACATCAAACAATCAACAACACATCTCATATCATCCTTAATCACTCAAAATCCTTCAAATGGGTCAAAACATCAAGTATCAACAATACACAACCAAAACCATTCAAACTCCTAGGACATCATCATACTAACTTGTAACAGCCATAAACATCATAATAACACAAAAACAATCATGTTTCAATCCTAAAAATCCTTCCTTTAATCACAAATAACACATATAACACACATAAAGGTGAGGGTTTGTTTAAAAACGGTTTTAAATGGATTTTCAAAGACAAAAACATTTATAAGTCAGGTCTGGACATTTAGGGAGTAAAATATGATCATTTAAAGGTTTGGGTTTGAAGAACACACCTTGGATTCAAGAGAAATTGATGGAATAAGCTTGGAAATGGTTGTTTTGATGTAAAAACGAATTCCAGAGAGTGTTTGTGTGTTGGTAAGGGTTATCGGACGGCTAGGGTTGCATAAATGGTGTTTTGGAGGTCAAGGGTGGTATTTATAGGCGTTTCTAGTCGTCAGGTACCTTATAGGCGATTATGCAGCTTTATCAGGCGATTAGGGCTGCTAATCGCCTTCACTATAGACGATTAGCCCCATAATCGCCTATAGACATTGCCCAATAGCCTATAACATAGGCTAATCGCCCTCATGAAGGCAATTAGGTCATCCTAATCGCCTTCGGGGTCTGATGTTGTGCATTTGGCGCGTTAAACTCCATCTTAACATATGTTAACACGTTTTCACATACCGACAAGTCACATAATGATTATAAACACATAATACATGAAAGTAAACACGTTCACACTCGTTCACCAATTCCCGGGACTCGAGACTTGCGTATGTTAAAACCCCAACGGTGTGCAACTCGACTCGACTGACCCTGTTATGTGTAACGTATGCGCGACTCGCTAAGGTAGACTTACTAAGTTTTCAAAAGTTAGTTACCGGAAATTGCCGGGTGTCACACTTACGATAACGTTAATTGGGATTTTCTTTTGTCGGTTCTAGAACAAATGGATTTTCCATTAAAGTGGCGAACATGGATAAAGGGGACTTTGACATCGGCTAGGTCGGCGGTACTTGTAAATGGGTCGCCAACCTTTGAATTTGGGTGTCAAAAGGGTATTCAGCAAGGTGATCCCATTTCACCGTTCTTATTTATTATTCTGATGGAGGCCTTTTCTTGCTTGATGAATATAGCTTCTGATTCCGGAGCGTTTGATGGTGTGCATCTTCCGAATAGGGGTCCAGTTTTATCACATTTATTATTTACGGATGATGCTATGTTGATGGGAGAGTGGTTGTAACACCCCGACCATTGGCGGAAACATTGAGGTGTCACGTAGTCACGATTGGTCAATAGCTCATGGACTAAAAGTGTAAATTTGAATACATTGAATATATAGTTTATTACATTGAAAAGAAATTCAAGTTACAAAGATTCTAAAGCGACAAGTCTAACTAAAGTACAATAAAGTCAAAACTTAAATATAAATCCAAAAGCTTAAAGGAAGCGTCTCAAAATAACCTGAAACATGTACAAAATAATTTTGTCAACACATATAATGTATTGGTGAGCATACCCTGTTTTAGTTCAAGAATCGTTTGTAATATTTGTGCCATGATGTTTGCTAAAATGTAATTAGTAGAATAAAAGCATCAAAATCAACCCTAAAAGTTTCAAGTATCAAGTATCACCCCATAAGTTTCAAGTTTCAAGTTTCATATAACAATGACCAAGGCTCAAATGAAACCATAATCACACAAGGGATGTAAATCGTAGTACTACTCATTGTTATGCTCGGCCCATTGGTTAATGATTTTGATTACGTTTCAATTCACACAAATCACATAAGCATCACATAAGGCACATTACGTTTCAAAGTCTACATAGTT
Source organism: Ambrosia artemisiifolia (assembly GCA_032199755.1). Taxonomy (NCBI): domain Eukaryota; kingdom Viridiplantae; phylum Streptophyta; class Magnoliopsida; order Asterales; family Asteraceae; genus Ambrosia; species Ambrosia artemisiifolia. Next base: position 38,663,784 of record CM063512.1, read on the forward strand.
TAATAATAATAATGGTACATGGATCACCCCAAAATAGTAAAACATGAAAAAGAGGAAAGATATACTCACAGGTTTGCTAAGCGTAACAATTCCAACAAAACTCGTCTCACAATTATCTTGGGAATTCCGAAGAATTCAACCTATACGTATAAGCATACTAATGAGGGAAGTGTCTTAAAAAGGTCTAAAGCATCTTGAATCTAAGGCATTAGGGTTGCTAGACTTATGTAGGGAAGATGAAGTTTTATTATCTCTTGAATTTAATAAAAATGTTAAATAAAGTATATCGTGATTTAATATTTAATACGTGACGAAGAAATTATAAAATTTACGTTTCCTCATATAGGAATATTTTCTATTTTATAGAAAAATATCCATAAAACATATTTTAATAATTTACATTTAACTAAATAATTAATTATATCTAATTAAATGTAAATAAACTAAAAATACAAGATATGATCCAAAAATGATATTTTTATTGTAGATACACGAAGTGCGACTAGTGATTGGATCTACATAATTAACATATGTTAGAGGATTTTGATGATGGATTGAAAGTGGAAAAGTGGGCGAATGTAAGAAGTTATGGGCGAAGGTAGAACAGATCAGGGCGAAAGTGAAGACTGACTGCAATGAAGAACACATTCGTACCTTAAAGTGGGCGAATGTGGAATGCTTCCACATTCGCACCATCAAAAGGGGCGAATGTGCAGGTCTATAAATAGATTTTGTGAGTTTTTGTGTTATAGAGAGTTTTAGTTGGCGTGTGTGTTGTGGTCAGGTTCTAGGTGATTTTGTGAAAGTTTCTGTATTGATTAGATTAACTAGGAAACTCATTGTAACACGTTTTTATGAATGTTAATCTATGGAAAAAGCTTTGAAATGATGTTTACTGTGTTTTGATCCGAGTTTTATCAGTTTGTTCATAACTAGGGTTTCCGCACCTGGTTTTGTTACTTGTATGATCAATTCATCCTGTTTTAGCTAAAATCTTTAAATCACAAAGTGGTATCAGAGCCATACAGATCATACAACAACAAATTTGATAAACTTAGAGCTGATTTGGACATGATTTTGATCAAAATACATCTGTTTTTGACTAAAAATGGTTTTTGAGTGTTTTTGATTGATTTAGAGTTGAATTTGTGGATAAAATCAAAATTTCCAAGAATTAAAGTTGTTCCAAATCAATTCCGAATCAAAACCTGATAAAGATCATTCAAATCCATAAACTTTTGAAAATCAGAGATCAAAATAACCGTTTTTCAAAGTGTAACCGTTTTCCAAATCTGAAATGGGCGAACGTGCTGGGTAGTGGGCGAACCTGACTTTTTGTGGGCGAAAGTGAGTGGATTTTGGTCGAACCTAGCTGATTTCTGGGCGAACCTGGATTTTAGTGTTTGAATTTTTCACTTTCGGGCTTATATTTCCACATTCGATTCATCGGGCGGGCGAAAGTGGAAATAAATTGGTCGAACCTGAGGTACTTTGGGCGAAAGTGGAAAGGTGTTTACTGATTCTACATTTTGTTGAAGTTCTACGTTCGGGTGAATTCATTTTGGACGAAAGTAGAACAAAAGGGACGAAAGTGTAGTGTTTTGGGCGAACCTAGAACTCAGTTTGGAAAATTTTCTAAGTGTTGTGATTTTCGAAGTACGTGTACATCATGTGGAATTTTCCGACTACCCCGAGACCAGCAACGACACAACCACAACAGCAAGTGATGGACCCATGGTCAGTGGCAGCACAAAAGACGAGCACACAGTCTTCGCAACCGATCAATTACATCGCGATGACTAGCTCGATGCCTCAAAGTGTGGCACCTCCAGCACCACAACCTGACTACTGGGGAGTAGCAGCAGCGGTGGTAAATACTCAAACTACCAATGCTATTTCCACACTAATAAATGACTTATCTTCAGGTAGCGGGAATCGACCACCTAAGCTCATGGAGATGCAAGAATATAATCAGTGGCAGAAAAAGTTTAAGATCCACTTTGAAGGCATGGGAGTGGAAGGTGCAGAGGCATGGAGTATGATTGCTAGAGGTTACACAACACCGGTTTTGGAGAACACCGGTGAACCAGTTCCATTGGAGAGTATGTCTGAGGAGGAGAAAAAGAAGTTTGCTGTGGAGAAGAAAGCTTATTCCCAGTTGACACAGGCGATCACAAACGATCTGCTACATCATTTTGGGACTTGCACTACTTCTAAGCAACTGTGGGATGTGCTTAAGAATAGGCATGATGGGAATGAGAAGACTAGAAGATTGAGGATGGAAGAGTTGCGAAAGGAGTTTGAGAATTTTACTTATGTTGGAAATGAAACTTTAAAAGAATTAACTCCTAGATATTGTCATTTGCTAACTGAATTGTCTAGTTATGGTATACAGATTCCTATGACAGATTTGGTGGACAAGTTTGCAGATGCTCTACCACCATACTGGGATCAACATGTGGAAGTTCTCAAGGAGAAGGATTCATACAAATTCTGGACTATTAACGAGTTTGTGCAGAAGCTGGAAAACAAAGAGCTTGAAGAGAAGAGGAAAGCTAAAAGATCGCAGATTCCTCAGAATCCTAGCTTATATTTTGGAGGCACTTCAGTACCAGTTAGTAACTCAAGTTCAGGGGGATTAGTGGCACCGCATGTTGCTTGCATTTCCAATGTTATGGAATCACCAAAACCTACCATCAACTACATTGCACAAACCTCATCCTACTCACAACCATCATACATACCACCACCACCACAACAACAATATAACAATTCCTATATTTCACCGTTCTCTCCAATGCAACAAGCAGCTTTCTATACTGCTAGTCAATCTCAACAACCACCTCAACAAACACAATACATGAATCCAATGAACCAAATTACTCAACCTAGTCAACAACCGGTGGTTTTGGAGACTTCTAACTTGGGAAATGTGACTGTTGAAGTTGCTCAGCAACATATTGCACTAGTCTCTGCAATGGTTTCATCTTACAACGGGTTGGTTGCTAGTCAAATTGGGAATAACAACTTAACCAATGAAGACTATGCACAGATTGATAAAGAAGAGATGGAATTGATTGATATCCAGTGGGCTTTTGCGAGTATTATGAGAAGGGCAACGGAGTTTATTGAGAAGACAGGTAGAACGGATTTGGGAACTTCTCCTAACACAACCTACGGGTTCAATAAGGAGAAAGTTACTTGTTTTAACTGTGGAGGAAAAGGTCACTTCAAACGGGAACGCACCCAGCCACCAAAACAAGGTAATAGAAACCCTTTCAATGCAAGCTACCAGAACCGTCAACAACAAAACCAAAACCAAGTTTCTTACCAAAATAACAACTATCAAAACAAAAATAATTACCAAAACCGACAAAACAACTCTAACAACAACCAGAACAGACAACCAAACACACCAAACCAGACTCAAAACCAATCACCAAATAACACTAATCGAACAGTCATACCGATTACCACACCAAATGAGACACAACAGAATACCAATCAGAATCAAGCATTGGTGATTCAACAGGATGAGCGGTTTGATTGGTCGGGGATGCAAATAGGTGTTGAGGAGATAACTACTGGTGGAAATGTGGCTTGTGTTGCCCGACAGGTTGATATTGAAGAGTCGGTGATAGTTAATGAGAAGGTAGAAACTGAGGTTGAAGTTGATGTGTCTGAGACTGAAGTGGAAGTGGTGAATGAACCTATTGAGGTCAAGGCTAAGGAAGGAAATCCTGGAGTGGTGATTGACACTGTTTCTGATGTTCCTGAGGAGGGTGAATCAGTTTACTCAGATTCTGACAGTGAATCAGATACAGAAGCAAGTGTTACATCTCTGGATGATGATATTGATCAGTTGCTAGCAGAAGCTGATTTTCTGAAGACGAGGAAGTCGTGCATTGTTGATGATGCTTTCACCAGGATTGATTATTCCAAGTTTTTCGCTGGAAAGGAAGCTCATTTTGCTTTGATGGCCATGACAGATCCTCCAAAACCTGTAAGTTCTGAGTATAGCACTGATATTACTAGTGATAAATATTGTGGTACTTGTGATAGATTGACAGAGGAGAACAAAGAACTCCGTGTTCAACGTGATAGTGCTATCATGAACTGTCAATCTACTCGCAAAGAGTTGCATGCTTTCAACAAAGTACTAGATGGCTATAAAAAGGACATTTCCGACTTGAAAAATACTCTTTCATTAAAACAACTTGCAATTAATAACTATATAAATGAAATTGAGAACACTAAATTGGAAATGGCCGCCATCAAGTGCTTTGCTGAAAAAGTAAATAAAAAGTTGGAAAGTTATAAGCACATTGCTTACGTGGTAGACCACATCATTGATGATCAAACCACTAATTACAAGTCTGTGCCGTCTCCGGTGCTTTTTGAAAATCACAATTGTCATCAAGTGACACCGGCGAGCTCGGTAAAATCAGACGCATCATCGGAAAATGAATCTAATACTTCGAGTATTGGTGATCCACATTCCGATGTGAGGCCGATTTTAGGTTTGAATGATGAGGGTGTTACTGCTGAAAGTGTTGATTCAGACTCTGAGAGTGATGATTCTGGTTGTCACCAAAATGCTAATGCATGTGAAATTCCAAAAGAAAATCACATCATTACTAATGAACCAGTGTCATCATCTCAGCATGTGCATGCGATGGCAAATACTCATCGTGAGAAAAAGTCTGAAAAGAATTTGGTTAAGAAAGAAATTGAGAAAGATGTTAAGAATGAGCCTTGTGACAAACCAGTCAAGGTGTTTTATCGGATGGAAGGATCCGATAAGATCATCTCTGACGAGGAATTTCCAATCAAAAATGCTAACTATGCTAAAATTGATAAAATCTGGCAAGAAAGCACCATTTGGTTCCCAAAACATGAGAGAACAAATGAAATTCCACCTGCCATTTTAAAGAAATTGTTTTTGGATGTTCCTCAAGAACCAAGGGTTCATGTCACAGAGTTCATTAGACCCAAAAATAGAGCTACGGTTTTCATGAGCCTACTTACTCAAAAGGGCCACTCCCTGAGAGTTTGAGGAATCAACAGTATAATGATCAATATCCTGTTAGATCATTTGCTCAACCGAATGCTCCAAATGTTTTTGAGGAATACCGTGCATGCTTTAAATGCGGGGAGAGAGGGCATTTGCTTGCTCAATGCCCGTATGTAAGGCATAAAAGGCACGAAGTTGAAGTGAGGAATTCCATAAGGAAACCGATTGATCATTATGTTCCACCGCACAGACGAGTTGTTCCTCAACAACAACAGTTTTATAATCATAACAATTTTTATCAAACAAGGAACAATCGTCCAATTCAATATGATCGCAGAAATCGGATTGCTATGGAACAATCATGGAGAAAACCAATGCTGAACACAACAAATGATAGGCAAAAGGTTCCACCAAAACCTATTGTCAAGTCAAATGTTGGACCTAAATCTGTTAAATCAGATAAGGTAACCAAGAAAGTTTCATTTGCAAACAATGTTCAGAAACCGACTGAGAACCCAAAATCTCAGATTCGTATCTTGAAAAGAACTGAACAATCTTGGACACCTAATGGTTCTCCAGGTGCCTCAACTTCAAAATCAAATGAGAAAAAGGAAAATGTTTTGAATAATCCTAAAAAGATTGATCCAAAACAAAATGTTGTTGAAAATGTTTCTGAGAATGTTTCTGTGAAAAATGATATTCCAAGACCCAAGACTCAGGCTTGGGTCCCCCGAAAGAACTAAATGTTTTACTTGATGTGTGCAGGGAGCTTCAGCTGGCCCTATTAGCAGTCTTTGGATTGTTGATAGTGGAGCTTCAGGCCACATGACAGGGGATCTTGCGTTGCTGTTTGACGTGAAGAATATCAATGGTGGATATGTCGCATTTGCTGGGAATAAAGGCGGATATATCACTATGGAGGGGAGCGTGAGTAATGGGATTGTGAGCTTTGAGAGAATATCATATGTGAAGCAGATCGATTATAATCTGTTGAGCATCAGTCAAATTTGTGATAAACAATTCACTGTTCATTTTGATGACAAATCCTGCTATATTCTCAAACCGGGTTTCAAAATTCCAAAGGAGTGGGTAATGTTGAAGGCACCTCGCGTCAACAATCTCTATATTCTTGATATGTCCAAGGCGATGACATCACAGGGGAAAATAACATGTTTTCTATCCAAGGCGACCGAGAAGGAATCGATAATGTGGCACCGAAGAATGGGGCACATTCATCTGAGAAAAATGAATCAACTTGTGCATAATGGGCTTGTCGATGGAGTAAACGTGAAACATTTCCATCTGAATGACAAGTGTGTAAGTTGTAAGAAGGGGAAGCAACACAAACAGTCCCACAAAGTGAAGAAAGTTAACTCTGTTGAGATGCCACTTGAGCGATTGCACATGGATCTATTTGGACCGGTCAAGCGCAAAAGTCATCTTGGGGAGCTTTACTGTTTAGTTGTCACTGACGACTACTCAAGATTTTCATGGGTGATGTGTTTGCAGAATAAAAGTGACACCTTTAACAACCTGAAAGTTCTGTTCACTCGATTGGAGAATGTCTACAATTTGAAGATAAAGAGAATTCGGAGTGATAATGGGACGGTGTTCAAAAACGCCAAGATGGATGAACTTTGTGAAAGCAAAGGAATTCATCATGAATATTCGGCTCCGTACACCCCACAACAGAACGGTGTTGCTGAACGAAAGAATAGGACTCTAATTGAAGCGGCTAGAACAATGCTCGCAGACTCAAATCTTCCAGTAATGTTCTGGAACGAGGCGATTTATGCAGCAAATTATACACTCAATCGGGTTCTAACAGTGAAGAAGTTTGGTAAAACATCTTATGAACTGTTACACCGACGAAAGCCGAACTTAGAGTATCTAAAACCTTTTGGGGCACCATGCACGATGTTGAATCCAAGCGAGAAGTTTAGTCCTAAGGCTGAAGAGGGATACTTTGTTGGATATGCAACCCCGCTCAAACGGGTATACAACAAGCGAACTCGTCGGGTGGAGGATTGGGCTAACGTGGAAGTTCAACGGTATACTCAAAATGTGCAAGGGATGGGTCCTGATTGGATGTTAGATTACAAAATTTCTTTGAATCATTCAATCTAGATAGCTTGGTTGAAGAAGTTGTTATCAGATTACTTTACGAGTGTGAAAACGCGGCGACTTCACCGTTGGTGCGTCCGATCACCGTGAACCCCCTACCAGCTTCTAATGATACCAATGCTCCTGTACAAGAGGAAGAAGTGTTTCAGGAGGCTTCAACTTCGTTAGACTCTTTAGAATCTGAAGATGAACAATTTGAAGAAGTCATTCTTGAGCATGCAGAAGAACCAGAGGCACCGCCAGTGAACTCAACTCCGACTCCAGATGTTGCTTCATCGTCTAACATGGGTCATGATCTGGATGCTATAGAGAACTTGACTATTCAGACGAGAGTTACTGTACCTGTACATCCGGAATCTCGGATTCATCGTATTCACCCGCTGGAGCAAGTTATCGGTGATCCTGGAAGTAGTGTGATGACCAGAGGGCAGCTGCGAAGTGTTAATTCGCCAGAGAGTTTTGGTGCTTTAGCGTTATATGCCAAAATATAAAAATCTGGTAGTCAAAATGATTGGTCGTTTGCGTGTTATGTGTCGCAGGTAGAGCCAAGGACATACAAGGACGCTTTGCTGGAGGACGCCTGGGTTGAGGCAATGCAGGAGGAGTTATTACAATTTCAGAAATTGGGAGTTTGGACGCTCACGGATTTGCCACCAGGAAGAAAGAAGATTGGCACTAAATGGGTGTTTAAGTGCAAGAAGGATGATCGTGGGGTTATTGTTCGTAACAAAGCCAGATTGGTCGTGCAGGGATTCCATAAGAAGTTTGGATGTTTCTTGCGTTTCCACGAAATCTATGCTCCTGTAGCACGCATTGAAGCTATTCGGATGTTTCTTGCGTTTGCTTCCTATAAGAAGTTCAAAGTTTATCAAATGGACGTCAAGAGCGCATTTCTGTACGGGAAAGTCAAGGAAGAGGTTTATGTCGGGCAGCCACCAGGCTTTGAGGACCCAATCCACCGGGATAAGGTCTATGTGCTGAACAAGGCTTTATATGGTTTGCACCAGGCTCCGAGACAGTGGTACGAGGAGCTAAGTACATACCTCATGTCAAGAGGATTTAAGCGCGGACTCGTCGACTGCACCCTATTCACGAAGAAATCAGGGGATGATTTGCTTCTGGTGCAGATTTACGTTGATGATATAATATTTGGTTCAACTAACGAGCTTTTATGCAGGGAGTTCGAAACTGTCATGCAGGAAAAGTTCGAGATGAGCGCAATAGGGGAGATGCAGATTTTCCTAGGCTTACAGGTGGACCAAAGACCCACGGGGATCTTCATTCACCAGACGAAATACGTATCCGAAGTCTTGAGCCGGTTCCAGATGGAGGATTCCAAGCCGATGGATACCCCGATACAACCCAATCACGGGATTGGAGTGGACGCTAAGGGGGAGCTGATTGACCCATTTACATACAGAGCAATCATCGGATCTCTGATGTATTTGACGGCGTCTCGACCAGATATTATGTATGCAACGTGTCTCTGTGCCCGCTATCAATCGAAGCCGAAACAAAGTCATCTGACGGCGGTCAAGCGTATCCTTAGATATCTGAAGGGTTGTCCCTCAAAAGGACTTTGGTACCCTAATGATGATGATTTTGATTTTATTGCTTTTAGTGATGCAGATTGGGGCGGCTGTGACAAGGATAGCAAATCTACTACAGCTGGTTGCCAGTTTTTAGGGAGCAGGTTAGTTACCTGGCAATGTAAGAAGCAGACTTCCGTAGCGCTGTCTACCTGTGAAGCCGAGTACATTGCAGCCTCGAGTTGCTGTTCGCAAGTGCTCTGGATCCAACAGCAGATGGTGGATTACGGTTTGCAGTTTCTTAAAACTCCTATATACTGTGACAACGAAGCCGCTATCGCATTAACTAAAAATACTGAAAATCATTCTAAAGCAAAACATATCCGGATCAAATATCATTTTATCCGTGATTGTTACGCTAAGGAATTGATAGATATGATCAAAATCCATACTGACTACCAACGTGCAGATTTGTTTACAAAAGCTTTTGACAGATCCCGCTTTGATTATCTTTTAAAAGTTAATAACGTAAAGGAAAAACAGGACTAATCGGCACCTCGGTTTATCGCTTTTTAGTTTTAATTTTCTGATTTTTACTAATTGCGAATTTCTCTTTACTAATTGGGAATTTCTCTTTACTATCGTAATCCTAAAAGAAGTTGATGCTTTCGAGTGGATTGTTTCAAATTTTTTAAGTTTTTATTGTTTTTCAGAAAAATTAAAAAACCCAAAAATATGTTCTTTATTTTAGGGGGAGTCATTTTATCAGAAAAACCAAAAACATTGAAAAATTTAAAAAGACCTAAAAATTAGAAAAACCAAAAATGATTTCCTGGATAAAAAGAGGAAATGATAGTACATCAGTGGGGATCTGACACAGGCTAAAGAATTGTATAGTATAATGAGGCGTGTGTTGACAACGTGTGATATGCTGATAGGCTTCGTAGACTAAAAATTGCGTGCATTAGTGATACAAACATAACGAACTACGCGTTCGTGGCTGAACACCTCATGGGCATATGGTCTTAGTACCGTAATTTCGTTTGATAGGATTGCCAAAATCTGAGGTTTCGGGTCGTTATGTTATGGTTATCTGGGATATTCTGATTAAACTTTTGTCGTATTGATTTACGGACCTAGTTTCATCAGAATATTTGCTAAAAGAGCTTAAATGCCAAAACCGCAAGTTACCGAATTGAGGAACTTTATGTTTTATTGATCAAAGATCATTATGACATCGTATTGACTTACTGATGCAAATCAGTGGTTAATATCAGCCTCAACCTAGTGTATATGCACATGTTACTCTGCTGCATTCGTTTGCTGACCTGTACACCTCTGTGCTATATACTTTGTAACTTTTACGGATAACTCTGGCATAATCACGCGTTACGACGAAGCTTTGTGCAATTACTTGATACAGGAGTATGTCGTGTGTGTGGGCACCACAACGTGTTAGTCTAATACACCTAACTCGTATCATTTTAAAGCATTGCGTAATAGTCTGCATGTGAGCTTCAGTTGTGACAACCGGCAAATTCCGTACAACGCCTGATGCGATTTTAATCATATTTTGGAAGTGATTAACATGGTTTAAAGTTAATTTTGATTTAATGAGCCGTTACAAGTCCTACGATGCCCTCCTCGAAGTTCGTGGACGCCTTGATGATTTTAAAGAAAGAATTTCGCGTTTTAACGTTAACGAACTGACATCAGTAAAAATTTGTCAAAATGGACTAGCAGATAGTTATTGTACGTAAATACAGCACGTGTATCCTATTGAAGCGATCGGATGTGGAATCGGCTTGAAAAACGGTCTAAAACGCAGCGTTTCGGAAAACGCGGCAAGTAACCGGTATGAGAGCCGTACACCGAAATGTGCGGTTTTAACCGCTTTTGTACTTTCGGAATAATTATTTATTATAGATAATGTTATTTATTAAATATCGAAAGCTATAGAGTCGTTTAGATGGAGGAAACGGTAACCGAATGAGTTAACGCGATTTTAGCGAATGTTTCGCAATAACTCGTAGGATACTAATATTAATTATATTTTTGCAAGGGTTAGGGATGTGTAGGTGACGAGCTGCTGTTTTCAGTCGGGTTTGGGGTCGCAGAGACCGGATCTGGTCAGATCCGGTTATGGTTGTGGTCAAGCTTGGTAGTGGTTATAGATCCGGAGCTTCTCGGCTCAGATCTGGTAGTTATTGGTGGTCTCGGTGGTTCGGGTGTCGTTTTGGTCTTGGTACTTGAGGTTTTCGGGTTTGGGCCTCAAGTTGGTTGTGGTCCGGTATGAGTCACGGTTCAGATCCGGTTCGGGTTTTGTTCGGGTCTAGTGTCTCGGGTCAGATCCGGTTGTTTTGGGTTAAGTTTTACCGCGTAGGCCAGATCTGGTTAGATCCGTGCGGTTCGGGATAGATCCGGGTGGTCCGGTTCAGATCTGGATGGTTCGGTTCAGTCAACACGCGGTCAACACTGGTCAATGTTCAGTCAAAGCTGGTCAACTGTTCGGGTCAACAGTCAAGCTGAGTCAATTGGCCAGATTCGGTCAACGCGCCGACCAAATAGAGTTCACATGGCGAAACACGCGTTTAAACATTCGGTATAACTTATTCGTGATTGCTTTGTTATATTTACGATATATATATATATATATATATATATATATATATATATATATATATATGTAAATAATGAATACGAATAAGAAACTAACTCGCGAATGAACCGATAATATACTAAGCAGAAAGTGGTATTTGGACTAAAGCGTGACTTATTATATCGTGTATTGGACTAAATATGTTGGACTATATGGTATATATATTGTTATATGTGTTATATAAATAAGTATAATTTATATAAAGTGTCGAAACGTATAAGTGTCGTTTGGTTTGGATTTGCGGATAAATGGAATGTGGTCTTGTGTTGGAAATTGATTTCGGGAAATTGTAGACAACTTGTGTTGTCTGGTATGCGCAAAAACAGAGGAAACTCTGGCGAAATCTTTACAGAATCCTAAGTGCAAAGAAGGTGAAGTAGTTGTGTATTTTATAAATAAATTTCCAAGTGCTTTAAATATATGTATTTATACAAAGTCGCAACGCTTTGACAAAAGATTATTTGTAACAATAATAAGTGAATCCAACAATCGTTTCAAACAAGTATAATATATATAGTTTTGCCGAGCGTCCAGGATGACGAATTTTCGAAAGCCTTCGGTAACTAAATAATGTTTATTGTTCGGATTCAAAATTTATAAAACGTTCGATTTTGCTTGGGAATTACTTTTATAAAAAGCAAACTTTTGAACACTTTAAATGTTCGGATTTTGGGAAAGAAGTAACAAATGTTATTAATCGGAATTAATAACAAGAGTTGTATTTTTGCAAAGCATATTTTCCTAAATATAAACATACAAGACAAATACATTTATCCGACTAACGAGACGAGCTACGGCTCAGGATAAGAAATGCGTTTCGTTGTTTTAGTCCAACATGGTTTACACACGAATAGTAACAAGTGCGCAACTTGGGTGCTATGTCGTATGTTAAACATGATTAAGATAAGTCATGATCGGTTCGTCGAGTTAAAACACTTTAAGACTCGGGTTTGTATACACGAGTCTAGATAGTTGGATAAACTATCTTGTAACTGGTAAATAAGCTAGGCTTATTTGTGTTAGACCTTAAGGTGTCCTTTGTTGGTAATAGGACACAAGGAAGTCGGTCAAAGCTTCGGGCTTTATTTGCTAGCTAAGCAAGGAGATTAAGGTGAGTTCATGACCCCACCTTTTACTGTTTTGTAAATGTTTTCGGGGGGAAGACATGCTTGTTTTATGAAAACCTGATGAATTTAAAGCGTAACAAAGTTTTTGAGAAAACGTTTAAAGTTACAAATGCTTTTATAAAGTCGTGCAGGGACAAAAGGGAAATGAAGGATATGTTTGTTAAATAGTTGTAAGGTGTAGAAAGTAATAATTATTCGATCGACAAGATCCTAGTATATTTATCTTAATGGGGAGGTAAATATACGGTAAAGTGAGTCGAGTCGAGGTGAGGATGATAAGTAGCAAGATGGGTACCTGGAACCTGGGTAACGGAAACCAGTCGGGGTAGGTCCTCGCGTGTTTACTGTAACCATTAATTCAGGGATATGAAACCGAAGGAATATTTGGATAGTACTATCGGTGCCTGACGAGGCCCACCTCTGGTTGATAGCGTTAACCCGGTAAAGACAAGAGGTGCACGTATTCTGAACTGAGTTGTTGATCCGACAGACAACTCACGCGGGGCAAATGAAATGTGTAGTCTTGGTTTGGTTATGGGCTCAGGATTGGTCGCCGTCGTCATGTAGGGGTTCGCGACTCCACATATATGACACTACTTAATCTAACTATGTTACTTGCACTGGTTTATGAATACTGGCTATTTTAATGTTCATTTCCGCTCTTAAGTACGAATTTACCGGTGGGATTTACCGGGGGAAAATGGTTTTCATAATTGTATTTACGGATGTCCAGTGAGGAATCCGAGTGGGAAAATAGTTTACAAAAAGAAAGTTTTCAAAAGTAATTGTGGAATGCCCGACGAGGATTCCATGGGAATAAAGTCTCATTTTAAATGTTGTTGTTCGGTCGACAAGAACCTAGTATATTTATCTTTATGGGGAGATAAATATACGGTAAAGTGAGTCGGGCCGAAGGGTAAATAAAATGGAATACCTGGCGAGGATTCCAATGGGACTTTTACAAGCTTTTTCACAAATAACGGTTTGTGTAATGAAAATAAACTTTCTTAAAATGTTGATGAATATTTTCCCAAAGGTTTGAAATGAACGGGTTTTGATGAGAAATAAACCTAAAACCTTGAACTCACCAACTTTATGTTGACCTTTTTAAGCATGTCTTTCAGGTCTAGAATTTGGCAACGACACGGTTGGAATAGGCGATGTCTTGGGATTGGAGATCCTAGAAGGCTTAGTAAAGGCGTTCAGAATTAAAAGAGTCTTAGATGTGTTATTTCCGCTGCGTAGCAAAGGTACCAAACGTTCACAACCGACGGGAAAATCGGGGTGTGACATCAGTGGACCAATATATCAGCAATTGCCGTGTCACATACTGTTTCTAATGATAATATTAAACAAACAGATCAACGCTGTGATCAGATTTCTCAGAAAACTGATATGATCCTCTTACCGGATATCACAAAATGTTTATTGCTTTCATTTACTTTGATACATTTTACTTTTATTGTCAAAAAGATACAAAATCCAAAAAGATTTTAGGTGTGTTTTGATAAAATTTCAGACAAACCAAATTTTCGCATTTCTGCTTTATTTTTTATAACCGACGGTGCTTGAAGGTCAATTTCTGAGATTTGATAACACCATCTGGGCTTTGTATCATTCAAAAGTTAAAAATATGAGTTTTTGAAGTTTAACAGATTGAAAAATGTTGAACGGGATTCGAATTCGTGATTTGGCAAAATTTTCAGATTTTTCCATTTCTCATTCGCCCCTTAATTGGGTCGAATGTGGAAAAATCTTCACATTCGGACGTTTTGATTTGGGCGAATGTGGGAATTTAATACAAATTCCACTTTCGGGTGAAAAAGTTCACCTTCGGGTCATTTGTTTGGGCCGAATGTGGAACTAACCCACATTCGACCATCGAAACGGGCGAAAGTGGCCTTGTATATATATGCCATTCCAGGTTCGAACCCTCATTCTACAGTTTTTCAAAATTTTTCACCCGAACCAAGACTTGTTGCTGGAATTCTTTTGACTTGTGTTTATTGTTCCCTAGTGTGTGCTGATCATTTTTATACCTAATTCACAGGTAATGAAGCACAGACAAGATCAGAATCTTCGTTTTTGTGTTCGAACTTAGGGTTTTAAATTCTGGGGTTCTAGGTTGTTTGTTAATGTTTGATTTTGATTGCATTTCAATCCCCATCAGTTTTAGGGGGAGAATAATCCAGGAATTAGATTAACAACAACATTTAGAGGGTAAATTGATCGTTTGAAACAGACGTGACCTAATTCCTTATTAAAACTGATGAAAATTGAAATTTAGGAACAATTGGTTGTTCACGAGTGATAATCGGTCTAATTAGGACACACTACAATCAGAATTAAGTGTTAAAAACACATTTGACAAAATTTTGAATTTTGGGGATAATCAGGTTTCACTTTCGACCCAGAAAATGGGTGAAGGTGGAAATTATTGGGCGAATGAGTCTTACTTTGGGCGAATGTAATTTTATATCCATACACATTCACATTCGTACCAAATTTCTTACATTCATACCAAATTATCTACATTCGACCTGATTAAAAGGGGCGAATGTGGAATCTGTAAATCTTTAAAATTTTTAATTTTTGTCGTTTTCGTATTTTTCTGATTTTGATGTACAGATGGCTGAGCAACCAGAAAATATTGAGGCACAAGTGGAGAATGTCATTCCAGATCCTGTTCAGGAGGCTGAAGCATCAGTTCCAAGCAGTTGGCCATTCGAACCAGCTCACAACTGCTGTGCGTATCTTGGAGATGTGGAGAAAAACACAGAGTTTGCTGGGATTATTGAATTCTTAAAGAGGAGCAGGGTTGTACATGCCTTAGCCACACCGACAATTATCTACAAAGATATCGTTGAGGATTTCTACAAGAATGCGAAGTATGATTTTTGGGAGAATCAGACGATTATTAAGAGCAAGATTCAAGGCATGGAGATGTTTCTAACTGAATCTGACATTAGAGAAGCACTGCAGATCAAGTTTGAAGTCAGTGAGGATCCCAGAGAATTGTCGTGGACTGAACAGAAGGCTTGCTTCCTGAGGATGAAGTACAAAGGTCCGATTACGGATGGATCTATGCATAAAGGGAAGCTGAGTGTGCAGTTCAAGTACTTTGCACATGTCATTATCCATGTATTCGGATGTGTAAGTGGTGGATATGACGTAATGAGAAGAAGTTTGAGCTCATTGATGGTTGCGTTGACTCTCAACAAACCATTCAATGTTTCTGGGATGATATTAGATCATATGCTCGAAATGTTAAAAGGGTTGAAGAAGAAACAATTCATGCTAAACCCAAGGTTTCTGATGATGATCTTTGATCATAAATATCCTGAATTGAAGAAGGATCCAACGAAGATTATAGGTCAAGATCACATGAACATCCGTACATTGGTGAGGATGAAAGGGTATAAGGGTGTGCCTGATGAGGAAAAGCCACCATATAGGAGATTGTTTGGAGCTCTAGCTAAACAGGATTACACTGATCCTGGAAAGAACAAAGCTAGACATGCTGAGAGTGATTCTGATAATGATGATCCCTTGGTGTATGCTGATGCAAACACTAAGAGGAAGAGGCAGGTTGTCAATGCTGGAGCCAAAGGGAAGGGCAAGGCAAAGACAGATCAGGGGAGTTCTAGGCAACAAGTGGTGAGGAAGAAAACTACTGCAAAGAAGGGAACAAGTTTATTGGATGAAGAATCAGTTAATTCAGAAGAGACTGAGGTAGACGAGCAGTGGGATTCGGATGAAGAAAGAGTTAGGACCACCAAACGTAAGGCCACTATGGTTGGTGAGTCTGGATCTCTTAACAAGACGATTGAGGAAGTACAACAGAAGAAGAAGTCTGTTGATGTTGATGAAGGAGGTTTAGGTGTTGATATGGATGAGTTGGAAGCAGGAGAGACTGTTGTAGTGAATTTGCCAAAACCGAAGCACAAATCAATGGCAAAGAAATCCAGCACTAAACAGTTGAGGGAGAAAGAAATTGCCCAGCTGATGAAAGGAAAAAGGATACCTGATGCTGGTACATCATCTAAGTTGTCTTCACCAGTTACAAAGAAGCAGAAAAAGAGCAAAGAGGCTGAAACATTACCAGTTGATGAGTTTAATACTGCTCTGGATAATGTTTTAGATATGTTTAGGAAGCCTCAGAAGGAGAAAGCCAAAGAAGTTGAGCCATCCAAATCTAAGAAAGTCACTGTTTCTGATGATGTGATGAAGCAGGTGAACAAAAAGATGGATGATATGATGAAAATGATTATAGCTCAACAAGCAGAGATTGCTAAGTTCAAGCAGAATGAAGAGAAAATGCTCCAGATAGTGGTTGCTTCAAAGTCTAATCAAGATGAGATTGAACAGAAGGTAAAGAAACTTGAAGCTGATAATAAGAAGCTTAAGGGTAAATGTTCCAGGAATAGGAGCATGATTAAGGTGATCAAGGCTGATAACAAAGAACTAAAGGCTAAAAACAAACGCCTTAGTGATTTGTTAGATAGTTTGTATAATGAAGCACCAAAGCTGAAAGAAGGTGAAGAGGATAAGGAAAAAGAAGAAGAACAGGTAGATTATGAACCTTCTGATTCTGAAGAAGAGAAAGATGATGAGGAAGATGATGAATATGAGAAAAGCGATGATGAGGAAAGTAAGAAAAGCGATAAAGATGATGGTGATGATGCTGAGGGATCTGGGTGTAAAGATGATGATGATAGTAGTGATAGTGATGATGATGATGAAGGGGAGATGACACTTCTAAGTTTACATTTGAGAAGAGAACACCGAAGAAGGATGCTGGAGAATCTAGTTCTAAAAAGAAGAAAGGTGGAAATACAGATTCAGATGAAAGCATCTTTTGGAATGAAAAGGTGAGATCTCTAAGTGATGATGCGAAGAAAGTGTATAGAGATATGTTGGAGAAGAGAGAGTGGACTATAGAGTTCACAGGCAGATTTGCTGAAATCTTCCAGACTGATGACATGAGATATGAACTGGAGTATAATGATCCTGATCTAGAGGAAGGTGAAGTACCTGCTACTGTGGCTAAAGAAATTCTTGATGGTCTTGCACAGAGATTCCAAACACTTCAGCGAAGAAGAAAGCTAAGAAAAGAGGTGAAGAGTTTGTTGAGACGGTGTTTGGTGCTGATAAGCCACAATCTTCAAGTCAGACTGATGAATTGAAGACATATTTGAAGAAGTTGAAGGAAATGGATGAAAACCGACCAAAGCCTGAAGCTCAAGGAAGTTTTTATAAATTTCACAATGCAAAGTTTAAAGGCAGAGCTCTCGGGTGGACATATTTGAGTAGACTGAAGTGTTTAGCTGCTAAATGGGAATCAGGAATTCTGTATTTCTACAGATTCATTGATTTGCTAACTCTACCGTACTGGGCGGTCAGAGACCTTTGCAGATTCCCAATGTCTGGAGCTTCAGTGAATAATACACATGTTGGTTGGTGTGCTGATAAGCTAGTCTGGGAGAGCAGGACGAAGTGGAACAGGTTTAAGCCTCAATATCCAAGAAGGAAAGTTCATAGGGATATTGATCCTAAAACTGGATTGAAAAGGGTAACTTTGATTTACAAAGCACCTGAAGTGATGAGAAAGATACCTTTGATGCCTATGCCATAACATTTCAGTGCTGACTTTATCTTTTGGTACTATGATTGGAGGAAGGCAGAAGCTGTGATTGTTTTGAGAGATGGGAAGGACAAATACAAGCACGTTCATGTATTTGATCCTATGTGGTTGATTAACTGTACTTTTGAAGACATCATTATGCTTTTCTACAATCCGATTCATCATGATCCCAATGATGCTGAACAGGCGAAGAAGTATACTCAAGTTGTGGGAGTTTGTTTTGCATATGACATAAACTCGGGGAGCAACTTGGATGCCAAACTTGGTAAAATGGTGAAGATGGTTAATGTGTCAAAACCGGTGAAAAGAAAGTTGGAGCCTGAAATGACAAAAGAGCAAAAGAAACAGCTGAGGATTTACTTGTTAAACAAGGCGATGGACGAAGATCGAAAACGATCCAATCAATAGTCGAGGGGGAGTTTGTAGATACACGAAGTGCGACTAGTGATTGGATCTACATAATTAACATATGTTAGAGGATTTTGCTGATGGATTGAAAGTGGAAAAGTGGGCGAATGTAAGAAGTTATGGGCGAAGGTAGAACAGATCAGGGCGAAAGTGAAGACTGACCGCAATGAAGAACACATTCGTACCTTAAAGTGGGCGAATGTGGAAAGCTTCCACATTCGCACCATCAAAAGGGGCGAATGTGCAGGTCTATAAATAGATTTTGTGAGTTTTTGTGTTATAGAGAGTTTTAGTTGGCGTGTGTGTTGTGGTCAGGTTCTAGGTGATTTTGTGAAAGTCTCTGTATTGATTAGATTAACTAGGAAACTCATTGTAACACGTTTTTATGAATGTTAATCTATGGAAAAAGCTTTGAAATGATGTTTACTGTGTTTTGATCCGAGTTTTATCAGTTTGTTCATAACTAGGGTTTCCGCACCTGGTTTTGTTACTTGTATGATCAATTCATCCTGTTTTAGCTAAAATCTTTCAATCACATTTATGAAAAATAATTATTCTCTGATGTATAACAGTGAAAATAATTTTCCATAATTTTCCTCAATTTATTTGTATTTAAAATAAATTTAATGAGTTTAAATCATGTTTAAATGATTAAAAATAGGAAAATTACTGAAAATAAATGTTTTCAGGGACAACAATTTTTTTATTTCTGTTCATATTCCTTAAAAATAATTTTCCAGAAAATTTGGGATTAAAATCATTAAAAATAAATTTTTAATCAATTATTTATGATTAAAACTAGTTAAATTAATAACAATATGAAAATAATTTATTTTCCAGAAAATTTTTATGTGATAATTTTATTTATGGTGTCAAGATGTTACTCCTAAATTTTTATAATTTTTGGAGTAAAAATATTTCAAGTTTTATAGATTATATACCTTTAAACAAATAAAAAAATGATTAACAAAACAAAAAGGGTAAGGAACCGCGTGTAGGAGGACTCGAACCCGGGTTTCCTCTCTACACAACAACGTACCCAACTACTAGGCTATCCCATTTTTGTGTTACTTTAGTTGAAACATAATATTATTTAACTTATAATCTGTTTTCCTCTTCTTCCCCAATTCCTAACCCTAACCCTAGCCGATTCAATAACCCATTCCAAGCATGATAAACGATCTGTGATAGAGGCTTATTGATCTAAGACAACCGATCATCAATATGGAAACAGGAATTTGGACTTACAATAAAGATTTGAGCCTGAAAAAGAAGATCTTGTTGTCTCGATTTTGGGATCGATTTTACCAAGCTACTGGACGTGATTGAACTGTTTTTATGTGGGTTTAGATGCGAAAAGAGTGCAGAAACGTTTTGGTATGTTCAATTTATAAAACCCATTCGAAATAGGTCGGTTCTTGATTAAAGGCGACGGTTACAAATGGGTTTTGATTATCTCGTTTAATGATTGTTTGAAACGCTTAATAACCGACTGAAATGGATTTATTATGGTGGAGAAACGTAAATCCAACCATTTAATTGTGATGAAAACGCACCAAAACTGTCTAATTGGATTGGCCGGAATATAATTCCGGTGGTCGGAATTTTTGGCCGGAAATCCCTCCTTGCCGGAAAAACGTGAGGAGGCAGGGAGAGGAGTTTTGATTTTTGTTTAACTTTCATATTTTGGCAAAACAAGTCCCTCCATGTTTAACTAAATTAGTTTTAGGTGTAACTTGGTTAGAGATTCCTTTTATAAACTTAACCAACTAACCAAAGTTTTTAAATTTTAAACTTTTATAAAAAATTTAACTTTTATAAACTTTACGCGTTTTAAGCATCGTTTCTATAAATGTGTACCATAAAAAAAGTAAGCGTTTTCCAAGTAGATATATATATATATATATATATATATATATATATTAAATGATCAAATGAAACTTAACTTTTATTAAATTTGAAAACGATTGAAGTTATAAGGACTATGAGTGACAACTTGATAAAATATGAGGGTGACGGTTGTCACAGTCTCCCCTACTTTAGAAAATTTCGTCTCGAAATTTCTTTTAAGTGGAGTTTTCTATAAAACAAAAAGCGTTATAAAGGTTAAGTAGGTAAAAAAAAAATTCATCATTTAACAAAATTTAAAGTGGTGGTTTAATATCCAAAGCAAAAGTTTCAAAATCTTTGATAGTTGACCCAAAGTTAGGAAGTGGAGAGTAAGGTTTAGGAATGTGTAACGGGTGAGGGGCAGAGGTACTAATGAAGGCAGTCTCCTCGTAGTTAGAGTATGCAACAAGAATCCAAATAACTGAGAGTATAAGAGTACACAAGGTTCGTGTTTTCTGTGTGAGTGGTCAAGAGAAAAACTCTAGGAAGACGAACTGAAGCTCGTGTAAGAACGTTCTTATCGAAAATGCTAGCTATTAGTCAACGATCTAATGAAGAGGTAATTATAAGGTAATGGGTTGGTTCTTGGTTAGACTCCTAGTCCGTTCCCGCGGTATCGTTTATGCTTATATATAGGGTGTACCGCAGCTGACCCACCACACTCCCGATACTTTGGACTCGTACTGATTGTCTACCAATAACCTAAATAGAATTACACACCACCCTTATGTACCTGTAAACCCATGATTGCGTTCCGGACCGTAATCATCGATTTACCTTACACTACGGTGTTATGCTTTTCCATAACCCTAACAAGAAATAAATGCATGCAACCAATATGTGTTAAATAATAGATACTGCTCAAGTATAAAATGCGGTTTAAGGTCCTTCCCCTTTCGGGTTCACCCGAATAACCGTAATAAAGTGTAAGTATCACGCACGGTTAGCGGTCCTTCCCCTTTCGGGTTCACTCGCACAAATAACCGGTTCAATTTATGAAAAAAAAAATCTAACAGGGTCTTGCTCACATAGGAAAGTATGCGTACAAAATACACGTTCCTATAAGTAAATAAGTATAGCATAAAATTTCGATTTGAAAATAAATCGAGTAAATCGCATAATTGCGCAAAATGAGAGTAAACGAGTTGAATAATGCTCAAAATCAGTGATGTAAGAATAACTGCTAATAAATAGTGTGAGAATAACCACAAATAACGCGTAAGAATAACAATCAATAAAGGAATAATGTGAGAATAATGCGCGAACATAAATAATGATGTAAGAATAAAATAATGAAATTTACTGTAAATGAAAGTGCGCAGAACAGGCATATAGTCTACTGGCATGAGGGTTTAAATTTAGTAGTTTTGCATATATGCTCTGCACGATAAAAGACATTTAGCAACATTCCGATGAGGATATGTCCAATATTTTATTAGACCAAAAGTTTTGCGTCTGCGAGAGTACAAGTATTAAAAGATAAATTTTCGTTTATAAAACGTAGTTTACTCAACCTTTGTGATATAATTGAAAGAATGAGAATAAAATTTTTAGTAATCGAAGAATGTTTTAGATTTAAAATAGGTTCACTTGAAAAGATTTTGTAGGTACACATTTTCGTGTGTTTACGAGAAGTCGAGTTTGAAAAGTGTTATAAGGCATGTTATTAGTTGAAAATTTCTTTTCCCGAAACATATATTGGATCCGTTATATGAAAACAAGAAGGTTTACATTTGACTTGTAAATATGTGAAACAAGTTTATAAGATGCAAGACGAAATCATATAAATCAAATGTGTTTCAAAAGATCAATACTTAAATAGCAAAAATGTTAAAAGTCAATGTATTTAACATGAATAGACTCCAAATGTAAAAAGTTTGAAGTTTCGAAATAACAGAATGTGAAAAGGTTGCAACATATCATTTCTGAAAATATACCACTTTAAGTTTTAAAAGAATGATCGTGTCACAGCAACTGATATAGTAAGGTTTGTGTGTAACGTGCAAGTTCCAAGTCTAAGTGTCAGCTGGTAACCTAGCTTCAAAACCCAATTCAACGTTGGAAGTCTACTACACACGATTTCTCGTGCTCCGTTAAATGAGTGAATCAGCTCGGTATTTGATAATTTGGTATAAGTATGTGGGTTATTCGAAGACAACGAAAAAAATCTGGTTTGATTTGGGTTGATTTTTCTTGCTAATGATTGAAAGTTATGGGTAGGACAGGTAAAAGATTGCATATGATCTCGAATGCCTTGACAATTTTGTGAAGTAAAACTTTGCTATATTAAAACATTCATTCGGTTTACAAATTAAAATCCCATTAAAGTTCAAAAATCTTCCATATTTATTAAATGTTTGGGAAAATCCGAATGTTACCTATTTTGATTAAACTTGAAACCTTGAATTGTCATAATGTTACGAAAGTTATACGTTGAAAAATCGTTTGTTTGTAAAAGTTGTTAAGGCATCTCTTTGAGCTCATAGCACGCCAAATGTTTCAAGGCACAAGGTGAATAAGTTTCTCTAAAGCTAAGTACTTGGGTTTTGTGCTTTTATGAGATGGAAACATAGGGTAAGTTACTAAGTTAATCACTTTAGAGAGTAGTATACTGGTGTGTGTTGAATAGGTAGGCATTTATGATGTTGTGTATATTGTAGAGACACAAGGGAATAGTTTGGAGATATACTGTGACATCGATAGAGTAAGTTTGTAAACATGATGATAATAACAAGATGATTTATAAGTTTGAAACCACTTCGTGTTTAATTGTGCAACGTTCGAGAATCAAGATGTGATCGAAGTTAATCAATAAGCTTAAAAATTTATGCCATAGGAAAATGTTTTTGGACAATAGAAATGATGTGTTATAAAAATCACGAAACATAAATGGAATAGTGTAAGTTTTAATGCGATAAAATAGTGCATAGAATTTTTAGTAGTGATGATGAAAAGCGAACGATCAATAAGTATATAAAACAACAGATGATGGAACTTAAAATCCAAATGTTAAACAAAACATAAGAATTAGTAACAGGAAACGGAAAAGAAAAAAAATGCACTAATAGCGATAGCTATTAATAGAGAAAACTCAAAAGAGATAATAACTTCATTATAGAAAATTATGATAAGAGTTCATACAGCAAATGAAAAGTATACCAATAATGGAATGTGTTACTGAAAATATTTCTAACGAAACTGGTGACTAGCCAAAGAAATTGAAATATTATTAGTGACTTATGGGGAGTGTACATAAACCTATGAGTAAATGGTCATCCTTCCCGATTGTACGTACCCCGTCACTAGTAAATTTCAAAACTTTTAGCGAGACTTTTGAAACGAGATGTAGAAATAGATCCGTGAGATGTGGATTTCACTCCTAACTCAAAGATGTATTTCAAAATTGAAAACAATTGTGGAATGAAACCAATCACTAAGTTAAGGATATCACTCCCAGCTTAGTGGTTAAGTTTCTTTTTGAAGGAAATACTCTTTGAGGTGTGTATGTCACTCCTATCTCAAAGATATATTCCTAAGATAAATAACATATAGAGGAGTGAAATTAATCACCAAGATACAGATGTCACTCCTAACTTGGTGATATCGTTTCGTTTGTAGAATACGAGTGTCTTATTCTCCAAGCAAAATACCGAAAGAACAACGAGAAAGAATCATAGAGAAAATATATGGAATGAAATTATAAGAAATAAGAGAAATATACACGAGAGGACTCGTGAAAGTAAGCTTAGTTATAGACTAGGCTAAAAGGCATTCTAATAACCTAATTCCCTATAACATGGCTCTGATACCAATCTGTAACACCCCGACCGTTGGCGAAAACATCGTGGTGTCACGTAGTGACGATTGTTCAATAGCTCATGGACTAAAAGTGTAAATTTGAATACATTGAATATATAGTTTATTACATTGAAAAGAAATTCAAGTTACAAAGATTCTAAAGCGACAAGTCTAACTAAAGTACAATAAAGTCAAAACTTAAATATAAATCCAAAAGCTTAAAGGAAGCGTCTCAAAATAACCTGAAACATGTACAAAATAATTTTGTCAACACATATAATGTATTGGTGAGCATACCCTGTTTTAGTTCAAG
The DNA here is from genome assembly GCA_032199755.1 of Ambrosia artemisiifolia. Taxonomy (NCBI): domain Eukaryota; kingdom Viridiplantae; phylum Streptophyta; class Magnoliopsida; order Asterales; family Asteraceae; genus Ambrosia; species Ambrosia artemisiifolia. Next base: position 38,688,290 of record CM063512.1, read on the forward strand.
AATCGTTTGTAATATTTGTGCCATGATGTTTGCTAAAATGTAATTAGTAGAATAAAAGCATCAAAATCAACCCTAAAAGTTTCAAGTATCAAGTATCACCCCATAAGTTTCAAGTTTCAAGTTTCACATAACAATGACCAAGGCTCAAATGAAACCATAATCACACAAGGGATGTAAATCGTAGTACTACTCATTGTTATGCTCGGCCCATTGGTTAATGATTTTGATTACGTTTCAATTCACACAAATCACATAAGCATCACATAAGGCACATTACATTTCAAAGTCTACATAGTTTAATAATAATAATGGTACATGGATCACCCCAAAATAGTAAAACATGAAAAAGAGGAAAGATATACTCACAGTTTTGCTAAGCGTAACAATTCCAACAAAACTCGTCTCACAATTATCTTGGGAATTTCGAAGAATTCAACCTATACGTATAAGCATACTAATGAGGGAAGTGTCTTAAAAAGGTCTAAAGCATCTTGAATCTAAGGCATTAGGGTTGCTAGACTTATGTAGGGAAGATGAAGTTTTATTATCTCTTGAATTTAATAAAAATGTTAAATAAAGTATATCGTGATTTAATATTTAATACGTGACGAAGAAATTATAAAATTTACGTTTCCTCATATAGGAATATTTTCTATTTTATAGAAAAATATCCATAAAACATATTTTAATAATTTACATTTAACTAAATAATTAATTATATCTAATTAAATGTAAATAAACTAAAAATACAAGATATGATCCAAAAGTGATATTTTTATGAAAAATAATTATTCTCTGATGTATAACAGTGAAAATAATTTTCCATAATTTTCCTCAATTTATTTGTATTTAAAATAAATTTAATGAGTTTAAATCATGTTTAAATGATTAAAAATAGGAAAATTACTGAAAATAAATGTTTTCAGGGACAACAATTTTTTTATTTCTGTTCATATTCCTTAAAAATAATTTTTCAAAAAAATTGGGATTTAAATCATTAAAAATGAATTTTTAATCAATTATTTATGATTAAAACTAGTTAAATTAATAACAATATGAAAATAATTTATTTTCCAGAAAATTTTTATGTGATAATTTTATTTATGGTGTCAAGATGTTACTCCTTAATTTTTATAATTTTTGGAGTAAAAATGAATTTATTATGAATATTTCAAGTTTTATAGATTATATAACTTTAAACAAATAAAAAAAATGATTAACAAAACAAAAAGGGAAAGAACCGCGTGTAGGAGGACTCGAACCCGGGTTTCCTCTCTACAAAACAAGGCACCCAACCACTAGGCTATCCCATTTTTTGTGTTACTTTAGTTGAAACATAATATTATTTAACTTATAATCTGTTTTCATCTTCTTCCCCAATTCCTAACCCTAACCCTAGCCGATTCAATAACCCATTCCAAGCATGATAAACGATCTGTGATAGAGGGTTATTGATCTAAGACAACCAAACATCAATATGGAAACAGGAATTTGGACTTACAATAAAGATTTGAGCCTGAAAAAGAAGATCTTGTTGTCTCGACTTTGGGATCGATTTTACCAAGCTACTGGACGTGATTGAACTGTTTTTATGTGGGTTTAGATGCGAAAAGAGTGCAGAAACGTTTTGGTATGTTCAATTTATAACAAACCCGTTCGAAACAGGTCGGTTCTTGATTAAAGGCGACGGTTACAAATGGGTTTTGATTATCTCGTTTAATGATTGTTTGAAACGCTTAATAACCGACTGAAATGGATTTATTATGGTGGAGAAACGTAAATCCAACCATTTAATTGTGATGAAAACGCACCAAAACTGTCTAATTGGATTGGCCGGAATATAATTCCGGTGGTCGGAATTTTTTGCCGGAAATCCCTCCTTGCCGGAAAAACGTGAGGAGGCAGGGAGAGGAGTTTTGATTTTTGTTTAACTTTCATATTTTGGCAAAACAAGTCCCTCCATGTTTAACTTAGTTTTAGGTGTAACTTGGTTAAAGATTCCTTTTATAAACTTAACCAACTAACCAAAGTTTTTAAATTTTAAACTTTTATAAAAATTTTAACTTTTATAAACTTTAAGCGTTTTAAGCATCGTTTCTATAAATGTGTACCATAAAAAAAAGTAAGCGTTTTCCAAGTAAATATATATATATATATATATATATATATAATGATCAAATGAAACTTAACTTTTATTAAATTTGAAAACGATCGAAGTTATAAGGACTATGAGTGACAACTTGATAAAATATGAGGGTGACGGTTGTCACAATGGTCGTCATACAATTTCGATAATATGAGGCGGATTTTGCGGATTTTCTTTATGTGCTCAGGTTTGAAGATTAATCTGCATAAGTCGGTATTGTATGGCATAGGGGTAGACAATGAGGAGTTGAAGGAAATAGCGGCTTCTCTTGGGTGCAAAGGTGGACTTATTCGGTTTACGTACTTAGGAATTAAAGTTGGTGCAAATATGAACCGGGTTGCGAATTGGGAACCGGTAGTTTCCACGTTTAGGAGACGTTTATCGAAGTGGAAGCGAATTCGTTATCAGTTGGCGGAAGGGTGACTTTGATTAAATCTGTACTTAATAGTCTTCCTACTTATTATTTCTCTTTGTTTAAAGCCCCTAAGCAAACTATTAATGAATTGGAAGGTTTGATGAGAAGGTTCTTGTGGGGTGGGTCGGACGAAGTTAGAAAATTAAGTTGGGTGTCGTGGGATACGGTCACAAAGCTTATTGCGGAGGGGGGTTTGGGAATAGCTAGACTCGAGATTAACAATCAAGCGCTACTTGTCAAATGGGTTTGGAGGTATCTTATTGAGAGTCGTCACTTATGGAGAAGGGTTATTTTGTCCATCTAAGGATTGTCGAGGGGTTGGGGAGCCGTACCGGTGAATAAGGCCTATACATGCGTGTGGAAGAATTGTATTCTGATGTGTAATAACTTAAAAGTAAAAGGTAGAGGTTTAAGCAATGTCATTCGAGGCCTATTAGGTGATGGGAATGATATTCGGTTTTGGTTGGACACTTGGTTGGGCGATGAAGCATTCAAAGATAGGCTCCCTAATTTGTTTGCCATGGAAAATGAGAAAAGAGTGTTGGTTTGTAATCGGCTAGAGACACAAGCTTCTGGCAGAATAATGAAATGGAGTTGGAATCATAGTATAAATGGACCCCAAGAGATCAACGAGAAGCATGGGTTGGAAGATTTGTTGTGTAGGGTTAAGATGTATGATAGGAGAGATGAATGGGGTTGGCACAATGGAAGGCAAAAAGATTTTTCGATGTCCGAGGTGAAGAAGTGGCTAAACGGGTCGACAAGCAATGGAGAAAGATTTGAGTTTTCTTGGTGTAAGTGGGTGCCTCTTAAATGTAATATATTTATGTGGCGTCTTTCTTTGGATCGATTACCAACCAAAACGGCTTTGCTAAGGAGAAATATACAAGTGACCAACCCTTTATGTAAATGGTGCGAGATAGGGGAAGAATCAGCGGAACATTTATTTACCGGATGTGGCTTCTCGACCGGAGTGTGGAATGGAATCTCTTGATGGTGTCGTATTCCGGATATATATGCGTTCCATATTAAAGATTTGGTGGACTTGCATGATACGAGTGGGGTTATGGGTACTAAGAAGATGGTGCTTCAAGGGGTCATTATTATCGCTTGTTGGGCATTATGGAAAGCAAGAAATGAAAAGATATTTTCAAACAAGCAATTGAAGGTTGTGGAAGTGGTGACGGACATCAAGGTTTTGGCTTGTCTTTGGTATAAACATAGATTCAAAAACGGTATAGTTAATTGGGATAGTTAGTCCATTTTCGATGTGATGTAAGTGGTTTTGATTGTTTGGATTTTGTTTTTTGGCTTGTTTTCCCCGTCTTGGGTATAGTTTGCTTTTTGTGTTAATGAAAGTTATTCTTCAAAAAAAACTATTTAGTGTTCTCTATTTGGTTTCAAGCTCTGATGGGTAGACATTTATCATTCAACTTTAATGATAAGATACTATATGTGTCCCCTCTTTTTTTGTACTCTTACACAATGAACACTGGCGGATATAGAATTATTTTGTAAGGGGGTGAGGGGGGACAATACGAGTCGATAAAGTATTAATGACCATCATTACATGTCTACCAATCTAAGCAAAAACAATATGAAACTAGTATTTCAATAACATATCCTTAAATTATAAAATCATTCCTCCATTATATAATTTGATAAAACAACAAAGAAAACTTTAGAAAAACTTAAATAAATTTTATAAATCTAAAATGTAAATAGTATGATTAGAGGGTAGAAATCCTTAGGATATACTAAATAATATTTATACATCCAAACATGAATAAAGTAATATCATGTTAAATAATATAGAAAACTTAATAAATTATGAAAAGTAAAAATCTACACAAAAGGGGTACAATTGTGTTAGTGTTAGTGTAGTTTGACTTTTGTGTATTTCCTATGGTGGTATTCAATACATAGAAAGCCATTTTTAATATGAAATAGAGTAAATATGTGCTTTGCACGAATTGCATATATGCCCCCATTTATTATCAATGGTCCCTAATGTTGACATTTAATAACACTTTGGTCCTTACCAGCTAACGTCGTTAAGTTTTGTCAGTTAAGTCCTGTAAAATGACCAAAATACCCTCACCATATAAAAAATAAAACCCCCTAAATCGACTCCATCACCATCACCACCTCCTCTTCAAACCACCAACACCACCTCCTCCTCCTCCAACCACCACCACCCTACTTGAACAGTCAGATTGTACAAGCTCAAATAAAACCCCTTAATTGGACAAGTCAAAGACAAGATCCATCAGATTGTACAATAAGCTCAAATGCATAAGGTACAAGTTAAAACAACAAACCAGGAAGTAATGAGAAACAGTGGAAGAGTAAAGTTGTTCCAAACACCAAGAACAAAATCCACAATCCAAAACCCTTCATGACGTCACCTTGCTCTGTTCTTCAATGGTGAAATCAAAACCTAAGATTTGGAACCCAAAAGGACGAAGATAAGATATATGTTCTTTAATAAGATGGTATATTAGTGAATCCACTCAACCCATGAAGCAAATGCAAAGAACAAGACACCCCTTTTATAAAGAACTAATTGAAATGGAGAGAAAATAAGGGTAATGAAGGAGATCATGTGGGTGTGCTGGTGCTCCATTGATAAAGGAAGGAAAGGATTCAGAATCGTTGTTGATGGTGCCGAGGACGGTGGTGGAGACGGTGGTGAGGATAGTGGTTGTGGGATTTTGGTTGGGACGTTGGTGAGGATAGTGGTTGTGGGGTTTTGGTTGGGACGTTGGTGAGGATGGTGGTTATGGGGTTTTGGTTGGACAGTGGTGAGGACAGGGTTCGGTGATTGAGGTGGTGAGGATGGTGGTTGTGGTGGTGAGGACGAGATTCAGTGGAGGTGATGAGGGAGAGGAAGCGATGGTGTATCGGTGGAGGTGGTGAGGGAGAGGAGGTGGTTGATAGTGGTGAAGATAGAGAGAGAGACATGGACTTTGGTTGTGCTTTGACAGAGACAGAGGGAGCACCATTCATTTGTTTTTTTTTAAAGAAGGGTAATATAGTAATTTCACATGGACTTAACTGATAAACTTAACCTTCAACCAAGTTAGGGACCACTGTTGCAATCCAATCTAAACCATAGATCCCATTGAGTTAATTTTGAAAATCTAGGGAGCATACTTTAAATTTAGGCAAACCACAAGGACCATCTGTGCAGTTTACTCGATAAAATAATAGGATTCATCTAGTTGCTTCTTCTTCATAAACTTATGTTCTTAACTTGCAGTTTCGGTATGTTTTTTTTTTTCACTTCCCTTCTCAATTAAACTACTAAAATTACTAAAATGGTGTACGTTGAGCTTAGAAACCTGTAAACAAAAATTCCAGGCAGCCAGAATACTCGCCTGAGCGCTTGAGTGGATGATGGGCATAGGCCCACCCTACTATAACTATGAATCCGCTCCTAACGATAAAAATGTATATTTCTAAAGAGATAAGTTGTAAAAACATACCAAAATATATCGATTAGGTTAAATGATTAAAAGCTTCTCACGTTTTGGAGACGTGACCTTAGATAGTAACCTATGTGTGTGCATCTTTGAATGTCACATACACAAACAATTTTTTTCTCTTCTTACTTATTGTCTCGACTACTGAGATACAAACTAACACAAGGAAGTGATCTGATCATTAAAAAGAAAATAGTTCTTATCAAACAAAAGTAGATATCATTGCGGGGAGAGGTTAACGTATAAAGCTTCTTAACGTAAGAAGCGTAAGAAGCAATCTCAGCCATTAGATTAACAACATGTCTGGATGCAGATTAAAAACCCTAATCATACTTGGGTTAAACTAACCAAGGGTAAAATAGGAAAAAATCGTCTAATTTTTTTTCGAATCGTAACAGACCTAATTGAACCCTGATTTTTTATCGTTTTCAGATCGATTCATGTTCAGAATGATTACACAATTCAAAAACAAAAAAAAATCGATTACAATGAACGAAAAACGTAAGATCAGTATTTGATCTATAAATAATCAAAAACAGAGGATTAAACTAATCATATGAACAATTATGAATTGTAATAGTTGTCGAATACTCTGGATTTTTTTCATTAAGGATGATTAAACATAAAAATTAGGTTTAAAAAAGTTGCAGAGGAAGAAGATGAAGTTGAAACAGAGCCTTTTTAAAATCTCAGACGCACTCATCAAATTTTCAGACGCAATCATCAAAAATTTTCAGACGCGCTCATCAAAATTTCAGACACACTCATTGAAAGTTTGGAAGCACTCATTGAAAATTTTGGACGCACTCATCAAAACCCAACAAAAATTCAAACGCACCTTACTTTGAGTTGTTAAATTCAAACGCACCTTTCTTTTGAGTTAATAAAGTCAGACGCACCTTTCTTTCATAAACAACTCTCTTTTCACATCATCTTCAAACAACTTTCAGCTGCATTCTCTTCCCCTGTTTTAGCGTCTAATTAGGATATATTTATGAATCAGATCTCTAATGCGTTTGCCCACGTAATGTTACATAACTTTGTACTTTTGTAGAAAATTTTTTACAGGTTTTTGGATTTAATTCTTACTTTTTAATAAATCTACACAAAGGAAAGTTGGCCACCACCAAGCTCGGGTGGTGGCGGCGCTGGGGTATCGGACCCCAACGAAAGCGGCAGAAGTGGGTTTTGGTTTTGTGGTTGTTTCAGGTGTTAATGGTGCACGATGGTGTTGGGTGAGATTTGAAGGAGGTGACGGGTTTGATGGGTTTTGGTAAGTGGGGGTCCGATTGTTGGCACGAGGGTGACGGGTCTGGTTGTTTCCAGTGTCGGGTGATGGTGGTTCTTAACTAATGGTGGTCACGGTTTGTTTCAAAATGAGGATGGGTTATAACAGGGAAGATAGGTTTAATTGTGGTTTAAATGTGGTTAGGTTAAATTGACAGGTGTCAATCTCTAGTGGCTTCTTACACTTCTTATTTTAAGGGACTTTATATTGTATACTTTCTCATCATTGCGAGCCATGTCTGTTAGGTGCTCCTACGCAAACCTTGTTACCTACAAGATATTAGACACATTTTCATTGAATTGAATGGCAAGAAAAGGCATTTTCTTGCACATAACTACACGACCACTTTCTGATGTCCTACATTTTCTACTAAGTAATAATAGTGTAAGTTACTAATGTTTGTTCGAGAATGTAAATCATACCAAGGGTAGTGTGGAGTTGATTAGGAAAGTGAAGATTTCTAGCAAACTCTCATTGAAAATTGAGTTTATAGGCCATATATATTGGCTTGTGTTAGTGTTGTATGCATTAGTACGGGTGTTCATCGATTCAGTTTTTTCAATTTTAATTATTTTTCGAGCAAGGTTGGTTTCACTTTGAAAGGGAAAACAACCATATATTAACAAGATGGATGTTTATCAGTTTGCGTTCAGAGTTTCTTGGTTCAGTTTCCTCTGTTTTGTAATGGAATGTGTTGATCAGTTCTGAATGTACGTAATGGAAAACATGATATTAATAAATAAATACCTTATTAGCTTGTGAATCTAGTAACCGCAAGAGAGATGGATGACGACACTTTGTCAGTATGGTCGGGTTCCCTTATGGGTGTATCGTTCTGATGGGATTATGTGTTCTTGAGTTATGAAGACGATTGAGAGAGATGAGAGTAACGGGAATGATTTCTTATGGGGTAATGGTGTTGTGAATGTGTCAATCCTAATATCATAATAACCACTCTATATATATACACATACGGGACACCCTAATAATGTTAGTAAGGGTAATTCCGTTCATCAAGGAAATACCAGTTATAAATTTAGGGATATTATAATAATTGATCAATATAGTATAAATGATCATGATGGCCCCAAATAAATATAATAGACATAAGTTATATTTATTCTAACATTCTCCCACTTGGCCGAGTAATCATTTATTATGAGTATTACATTAGTCTGCAGATTAATATTCATTTTAGTTCTAAATCCAGAATTTAGCAGAGAAACACAGTCATTGAGTCTATATTTAACTCAAAACTCCCATTAATCATACTACACCCAATTTAAAAACTTAACGTTAGGATCAATTCTCACTTATGCCCTTAATCGTTGATTTGTACAGTTATTGTCTATATGCCATTATGCATGCTTAACGTATTTCTTAGAGACACTACAAATTCAAAACGAATAAGGAAAATTCATCATTAATCATTTGTCATTCATGTACGATATGCAGTTGTACATGGTCATTAGCAAACCCTTCTCTCTTATTTGGCCCTTAGTGAGACTTATGAGTAATAGAACTTTAGTTATTGGATCCATAAGCATATCATGAATGCATTCGATACAAAATTCTAAATTTCTCTACTTGTTCTTAAAATAAGTGAACAATACTTTCGTATCGAACTCTAATGCAACTCCTCTAAAAGTGTTACTATTCGAGAAATTATGGTAGCTGACTAATTGTGTGTGATTTTAGTGACTTAAAAATCCTTTTTTCAAAATAACAAGTCCCCTGTGAATATGCCAAAAACTTCATGAAGAAGGAGTTTAAGCCGAAAACTTTGGTGTGTGACACCTTTTTAAATTTATAACATAAAATGATAGTTGCCTAACATTCTAAAACCCACACAATAGGCAAGTGTACCTATCGAGCGTAGTATAGAAATGAGCAAGTACCGAGTATCGAATTCAAGGACACAATTTTTACTACTCAGCTTCCTAAAAATTACTAAAAGAGTTCTTAATTGCTTGAGAGAAAAGTAAAAGAGAGATTTTAACCGTAAGAGAAATCAATACCAAAACAAAGGTGTTGCTTCAAGATCCGATTTTACTTGGTATGAAATAATAGTAGATTTTTATTTAAGTGGTGTGTTTAAAAACTAGGCATAGCCACAGTAGACTCTAAATGATTCATGTTCTTAAAGTTATTGTGAGGGTCTTCCGTCCCGGTAAGCTCACCTCTCAACGATGAGGGACATATCGACCGAGATTGTGTTAACCCAACCCTAAAAGACACATCTATCACAGTTGCAATATTGACATTCAACTACCATTTTCTTTTATAAATAACTTACCAACAGCCGGAGCATGGCTAATAAGACACCACTTGACATGGTAGAGGCGACGCTACCTCCCACGTACGGTCATCCTATACTTGAAATAATTAATTTTTCAAGAAGTGATTGGCCTATATTAATTGTGTGGCAATATAATAATAGATGTAAATATAAACCGTCTACTTCTAACACGAGTTCACCAATCTTTGGTTTGCGCCAAAGCTAACACATAGACATGTAGCTAAGTCGCTCAACCAAGTCTTGGTTTACTAGGACCAAGTATATAGACCGTACCGACCCTAAGTGAAGTTTTGATAGTTGAGGATTAGGCCACAAAGTGTGAATATTTCTATTCATAAATGGGCTAATCTCTACACGTGGAGTTAGGTTAGCTTACAAGTGTACGGGTTTTTACACGCCACGGTATACTCATAAGTCCCCTCACTTCCTACCAAAACACTCACAAGACCAAATACTAAGTTGATTAATTAATTAATTCATCAAACAAAGAAGGAGTAGAAGAAATTGTTAAGAACACAAAACACCAGTTCAAATAAAAATAAAGTATTTATTAATACTAAGTTCCATCATCACCCAAGAAACACTAAGAGAAATCTAACCTAGCATGGTTGATACAACAATCTCACAAGGTTTGGTTTGAGTGCAAAACATGGTGAGGGTTGTATGGAGATTTATTGGTGGTTTTGAGTGATCATGGGATGTTTCTCTCTTGAATGTGGTGTTTATGGCGTGATCCCAAGCTCCAAAGGACACTTACAAGTCCCTAAGATAGCGGAAACTTCGTATAGAAGGGAGAGAATGAGATAGGATGGGATGCCAAAGTGAGGAGTGGAGGTCTCGATTTATAAGTAGTTCAGGTTGAGCACACATGTGCTTCAAGTGTGGGCACGCCTGTGCACGGCATCTGGAGCAGTTTCAGAGTCCTTGCGTGCAGGTCCTGTCGAGTCAGTTGATGAGCATGGCCGTGCTAAGGTATGAGCACGCCCGTGCTTGATACGTGGCTACCGTCTTGTCAGTTTTGGTCGGTTGAAGCCTTGGGGAACACGTTCAGTGGAGCTCGGCCGTACCACTGGGGTGAGCCTGTGCGCTTTGACTTCTGCTTATGTTTGACTTTGGAACGTTGACGTGTTGACCCGGGACAAGTGCACGGCTAGAGCGCAGCCGTGCTGCATCTGCTATAGCTCTCTAAGTCTTCAATTCCTTGCCTTTTGTGCCATTTTCTCCCCTTTTCATTCCTTGACCTCAAAACTTGCAATTATCAACAAAGAAGGATAAATCATGATAAACTCAAGATAAAAGCATGATTTTTTAGGGGAAAAAGGGCGTAAATGCACATGTAAAATATGTGTAAATCTCGACACATCACAACACCACACACTTAAGCGTTTACTTTTCCTCAAGCAAACCGAACCTTAGGCAAATATTTGGTGGATAAAAATTGTAGGGTTACTCGATGTGCCGAGTAAAACCCACCTCATATGAGTCACACTTAGTAAATATTTTAGTGTTTCAGGCCGGTTTGTGGTGAGTCTACTTAAACACTACCACAGTGTTCCAATTCCTTTTTCCTCACTAACTCTCTTTCACTCGGGTTGTGTTTTGGAGTGGACACTAGGATTTGTTTTTTGAGGTGTTGCTATAATTTTGTCAATTGAAAGGTAGGTTATATGGATATAAAGGACTTTTCAAAAGGGTTTTTGGTGAAATTATGGTGTAATGGGTACGAATAGGGTCTTCCACCATGACTAACTCTAGGATTTGTGTTTTGAGGTGTTGCTATAATCTTGTCGATCTTTAAGTTGGCCTTGATAATCTTTTCTAGGACTTCATAACTCGACTTTGTCTATTCGTGTGAATCGTTCGGCACATGCCGCCTAAAAGCATCCATTAGGTCGGGTCAATCACTTGGTCTTCGGAAAGTTCTTCAAAACTTTAGCATTGAAGGTGGTTGTGTTGGAAGAAGTTATATATATATATATATATATATATATATATATATATATATATATATATATATATATATATATATATATAGGGAAAGGGTAAAATGAGAACATGGTTGAGTTGGAAGAAGTAAGGAACTCACTTTATAACCACACACTTATTTTATTCAAAAAAGAATGTGTGGTTGTAAATTAAAGCATAGTAAAATATTGAATAGAATATTCATTTACTTATAAAATCAACATTGGTGTGCTAGTTTTTTTACACCAGTGTAAAACCATCGTAAAAAAATTCATTGTTTTTTTACGGTGGAGTTACCCGTTTTTACATTGGTGTGTAAACAATAAATTTAAAATTCACATTTTATGTCGGTGTTCTCAAATTCTTCCAACACAAGCTTGTTTTCATTTGAACCTAATCCTATATATATATATATATATATATATATATATATATAGGGCTAGGTTAGAATGGAAACCTTATGAATTTGAAGAAACCTTGCAAACCTTCTTAGAACCATTGATCAAAATAGATCAATGGTCCATATTTATTGATGTTTGTTTATTTAAATTTAATACATTTAATTGAGTAGATGACAAAAAAAAGGCAATAAGGTCAAATGACAATTCTGAAAAAGCATCTTTGAAAAGTTGACCTGACACACATTATATCATCTCTCTCCTACTTTTGTGCACATTGTCCTAAGTCTGTCAAGACACCGTGTTACATATGTAATATATGTAGTGTTGCATTCGTTAAAATTGCACAAGATCTGGTCTCATATGTGATGTCTTGTTGCATACGTTAAAATTGATAAACAAGCATCAGACATATTGTTACATCTGTTAGAGTTGTTATAAAACACACATAATGTATAAATTAATAAAAAACATTACAGATCAAACATTCAAACGTACATTGTTTCCGACAAATGACAAACAATGGTAACATATGAAATAGAGGTAACATTACAGATCAAACGTGCTAAAAAACTACCATAACAAAAAAACTAAACTATGCTTCATTTTTGATAATCATCTTCATCTTTGCACACACAAATATCTTCACCTATAAAGAAAACAAATTCATCAATTTACATATTCACAAGTTTAGCATGTGTAGCCTACTTGTCAAGACTATCAAACTGATGTCGTGTGGATTAGGTCTTTTTTTTTTAAACTTCCTTTTTAAAGCCAACACTTTCCCGAAAGAAATGTGAAGACTTGGTGAAAAAGGGTAATTAACGGTGACCTTCAAATTAAAACACTTATCGAAGTTTTAAATTTATAAAACTAAAACGATATCTGCTGACTAGTCTAAACCCACACGATAGGCAAGTGGACCTATCGAGTGTAGTATAGGTAATAGCAAGTACCGAGTATCGAACCCTAAGATACGACTTCCCCTACTCAGTTTCAAGTTGCTTCGATAAAAACAAGGATAAAATAAAAGAAAGAGAATGAGAGTGATCAGAATAAAAATCAATACCGACACGAAGTGCTGCTTCGGGATCCGACTTTATCTTGGGACGGATTAATAGTAATTAGTTTATTAAAGTGGTGTGAACAAGTGCGCACTTATGCTTAACGTGGAGTTGCTACAACATTCTCCAGATGTGACTGTTATCGCAAGACAAGCTGTGTTCTTGTGTTAAAGTGAGGGTCTCCCGAACCGGTAAGCTCACCTCTCAATACTGACAAATAGATGACTCAAGAATGTGTATACCCAACCCTGAATGATCCACCTCCCAATACTACGATAATGACATCTAGACACTTAAAACTTTTATGGACACCCTGCCGGTGGCCGGAGCATGACCGAACAAGAAACCATTTGACATCATAAAAGAGTCGTGACCAACCGGCACACGTTCATCTCTTACTTGAATTAATTAACTTTTTAAAGAGTGAATGATCTATCATTAACCGTGTGGCAGCATAATGATAAAAGAAAATAAAGACCGTTTTCTTTTAACACGGGTTCACCAACACTTAACCTACGTCAAAGCTATCACATAGACCATGCACTAAGTCGCAAGATTAAGCCTTGGTTTATCACTAGGACCAAGTATAAAGACTGTACTGACCCTAAGTGAGATCTTGATAGTAAAGGATTAAGTCACTAAGTGTGTGTATTTATTTCTACCTACAAATGGACCAATCACTACTCGTGGGATTAGGTTAGCTCACAAGTGCATGATTAGTGACTTTTGTTTTAGTTAATATATGCAACTAGTGTTGAAAGTAAACATGTTTAACTCATGAAAGTCAAAAAAGTAAACCTTTGTATATAGGCCTCAAACTTACCAGATATGTGTTAGAGGGATGTTATTACACACATTAAAATACTGATACAAACATGCATATTCTGGTAAAAAAAAAATCAGACATATTGTTACATATGTTAGAGACGTATTAGAATTCACATATGATGAAAAATAACACTATTTAGTTAATATTTTGTTTTAACTCTTGATAAAAAAAATTATTGCATGTTGTTTGTTGGCATACATTATCATTCTTTGTTAACGTATGTTATCCAGTAGGAATTAAAAAAAAATTCTATCTATGCACTAAATTTGAGCCATATTCTCGTGTTTTGCTTGTTCTTAACTATTGCCATTAAGCGAAACCGATGAAACTTCTCTTGGAGTGGTTCCATTCCCCATCTTACATAAGGACTGATATATAATAGATAGGTTGTTGTCTATTATCAATAGATGTTAATGCTCTTGTTTTTAATTTACTGCTAAAATAGAAAACCACATTTTTTATTGGATTTCTAACACATTTAAATATATCTGATATTATTTTTGAACACATTAATTACTGAAAGCATTCAATTAGGTCAAAAAGAATTTACTAACAAATCAAGGGCAAATTTGTAAACAGAAAAAAAATCAATTAAATTCAAACAATATGTTATACTTCTAAACGTTCAAAACTTCATATTGCAATTTAATAAATGTAAAAAATAAATAAATATTGATATTAAAACTATAACTTGCTCATCTGACATCGCCAGTCTCCAATGGTGATTTCATGGACTCTTCATCATCACTGCTATATGAGTCATGTGTTTCTTCTTTTTGTTGTGATGACTCTTTGACTGTTTCATTCGTTGTCAACTTTTTTGACTCTTCATCACTTTTGGATGATTATTTGACAGTTACTTTCCCAGGGGATTTCTTTGCATCGAACCATAAAAGCTGATGTAATCCGGCACAACAGAAACTTCGGTTTTAGATGGGCGCAGCTCCGTCTTCGACTACGGTAGCCTTTGGTCAAAGCCGATAGTGGAGGTGGTGGTGGTCAGGTATGTTTTGATAGAGAGAGTGTTGGTGGTGGTGGTGGTGGTGGCTAGATTAATCTTGAGGGAGATAGTGGAAGAGAGATGGAGAGAGGAAGTGTGAGTTGTTGTTTATATAGGAGGGAGAAGAGAAGATTCAAATGTTTAAAATAGGGGGAAGTAAAATGACTAATATACCCTTAAAGAAATAAAATAATATATTTGTTAGTGGGTGATGTGGTTGAATTGCAGCGATTGGATCAGGTTTTTTAGGTTTCTTCATCTAAATAGGTTTCTTCCCTATACTTCCTCTCTCTTTCTCTCTATATATATACATATATATAATTAAAGAGTTAATTACCAAAACCGTCCCTGTGGTTTGGGCCAGTATGCCAGGTATGTATGTATGTATTGCTTCAATTAATGTAATTATTTAGGGTTTAGGTATGTATGTACTGATTTACAGTGTAATTAATTTTTTATTCCCTAATAATGATGAAAATCTTATGCACTGGTAATGTTGCAGGTGCAAACATCCAACTCTTATGATGACTGAAAAAGCTTCCAGTTTCAGTTCTGATGTTGATGACTCTAAGAGTTTGATTGATTATGATCAAAATGGAGATCCACCTTTTTATCTTGTTCAACCCTTTAGATGTAAAGATGATATCAAGACAGTTGTTAAAAACCATGATGTGTTTGACAGGAGGCAATTAGTGATTGATAGAAATGACAATGTCACCTTTTGTGTGGTGTGTAAGGGTATCAATCCCCAAATGGGTAGATGTGACTGGGTTTTGAACATTGAAAGCAACAAATCTCAAGGTGCATGGATTGTTAAATACTTAAACCTGGACCACAACTGCATGCTAATAAGAGATGTTAGGTTATGGTACGGTCAGTAGAAGAAGAGCAAGAGAACTTGCAACAAGAAGAGGAAGAAAGACAGTGGAACACATGTTTCTAGTAAGTCGGTTATGTTAATGGTTTGTTATAGTTTATGTATTTATGGAATGACAATGTCACCTTTATCTACTCTTTTGTTATAATCTTTTGTATTTGGATATGTTGACTTTTGAATGTTATGGATATGTTGGGTGCATATGTACTTTTGTATGTAGTCTTATGTTGTTTTATGTTGGCAGTAGATTTGTGCATATTTACCATGTTGTATGCTATCTACCATTTGTGCAGGTCCAGCCCATATATGCAAGTAAACTGCTGCATATTTGCACACATACATGCAGCCTCTGTATGACCCATTTGGGTTGTGCAAGTCAACTGTTGCATATTTATCATTTGTGCAGTCTCTGTATGACCCACTTGGGTTGTGTAAGTCTACAGCCGCCTAATTAACCATTTGTGAAGCCTCTGTATGACCCATTTGGGTTGTGCAAGTCATCAGCATATGCATATAAATATGTACTAAATGGGTTAACTGCACATATATGCATATATATATATATATATATGATCAAGTCAAATGCCTGCTTTGTGCACGTTCAAATCTGCATACAAATGGGTCATGGGTCATATGCATACATATGCATATATATTATATATATATAGTGTAAGTATTGGGAGAAAACCCTTCAAATTGAGTAAACTCTTGAAACTCTAACTTCCCGAGCTTTTTTTCATCTGAAAAAATTAGGGCATGTAATATACATGTTTTTAAGAGTTTTGAGCCAAAAAAATCAAAAAAGTGCCGAAGGGTTTTTTTTAAAAAAAAATAAAATAAGTTGTGCATCATAACATATGTTAGCTTATTTTTTCCTGGTAACATATGTTATAATGAAAAATTATTTTTTTTAAAAAAAAAAAGTGTTCGGCGCTTTTTTATTTTTTTGGCTCAAAACTCTTAAAAACATGTATATTACATGCCCTGTTTTTTTCAGATGATAAAAAGCTCGGGAAGTTAGAGTTTCCAGAGTTTACTCAAATATTTAGGGTTTTCTACCAAACCTTACCATATATATATATATATATATATATATATATATATATATTATGATGATTTTATTTATGAAGGACCATTAATTGTGAGGATCAATTTTGTAATGAAGATGTGATAATATAATAACACCAACATAAGCTACTTAAATAACATGCTTTCTCTTTAGCTATATGTTATTTATTTAAGTATTAAGTTGCAAACGATGATGTAGCACATCACCTTTGGACAGAAGTGAAACACTCAGATAGTGTTTGGTATGATGGAATAGAAGGGGGAATGGAATGGACCATTACGAGGTAATGGAAAATAGTGTGTTTGGTTGGTTAAAGGAATGGAATCACCCATTCCACAAGACATTTCATTCCCTCAAAACCATTCTATCCACCCCCATGTTTTTTTTCATTCCATCCCTCATTCACCATTTATTAACAAAACCATAACCCATTAACACCACCCACCACCATCGTCACCACCCACCACCGGTATCGCCACTACCCACCACCATCGTCACCACCCACAACCGTCGCCCACCACCCACCACCATCGTCCACCACCACTACCGCCACCACCCACCACCGTCGTCACCACCCACCATTGTCGTCGCCACTAACCACTACCTTCACCCACACACCACCGTCGCCATCCACCACCGTCACCCACCCACCACCGCCGCCATCGAACACCACCCACCGCCGCCTCCACCACCTGCCAACGTCACTCACCACAATTTCCTTTACCCACCACTACGGCCGCCACCCACCACCACCCATCACCGCCGCCTCCTCCACCCATCACCACCATTGCCGCCACCCACCACCGTCATTGCCACCACCCATCACCGTTGTCACCATCCACCACCACGCTACCGCCATACACCACTACCAACCACCCACCACCGCCACTGCTCACCATCGTCACCCACCCACCATCACGGCCATCCACCTCCACCTTCCACCGTCGTCGCCACCCACTACCACCCACCATCACCGCCACTGAGCACCACTTACCACCACCACTAACCACTGATTTTATTCCTTTCTCTTTTTCTGTCTATCCAGCAACACAAAGTAATGTTTTGTTTCACTCCCACATGGCAACCAAACAAGACACGGAATGGTAATGATCCATTCCATTTCCTCATCAATTCCATTACCCCATACAAAACAGACTATCAAGGTTTAATTCAATGCACTCAGTTCACTGACATAATCTATAACATATCACCTTTGGGCAGAGGTGAAACTTTATGAAAGTTAGGTGAACTAATTTATAATACTTAAAAATATATTAAATAACGTACTAATTATAACACATCACCTTTGGGCAGAAGTGAAACATGCAAATGTTATTTCAAGTTGAGCAAGCTTTTGTAAAACTAATGTCTTGAAAAAACATGATACATAAGGTTTTTATCAAAACTGTTTAATTAGTTAACGACAAATCACACGTAAGCACAGATTGAAACCCAGGGGAATCTTCTCTAGGGGCGAGGAGTATGGCTCCCTGCTAGGGGGTCGGTTGGGGGGTGCCCCCCAAGCAAAATTTTCCTCAAAACCTTTTTAGAGGTTTCCAAATTAATAGGTTCAAGGTTGGGGAAAATTGGGGTTTTCGGAAAAATTAGTGGGTTCTCGAATACATGATGAGTTCCCGGAAAACTAAGTGAGTTCCTGATAAAAGGGGTTTCTCGAATGATATAACAGGTTCTCGAATGTTGTAAGTGTGTTTCTCGGTAGTTAGTTATGGTTCTCGAATTTCATGATGTTCTCAAAAATTTTAATGAGGTTCTCGAATTTGTTTAGGGGTTCTCGAAAAACATAAGTGGATCTTGGATGAATGTTGGTTCTCGAAATTCATGGTTCTTGAATTTGTTTATGGTTCTCGAATTTTTTTATGGGTTCTCGAAAATTTTGATTTTTAATAAAACAAACAAGAAAACAAGAACTCCTATTCGAGAACTGATTAACCGTGAATCATTATCATGAACCTGGTTCGATAACTAATGATTTGAGAATTGATTTTGTAAACCTAAAATTGAGAACTTGATAAGCGAGATCTTATTATTGTTAACCATTTAAACGAGATCCTTATCGAGAACTAATACCTACTAAGGATTTGGTTCGAAATCTTAGGGATTTCTTTAATATCTTCTTTCCTTATTTTAGGATATTGAGATTATCCCAAAAAATTCATTTTGAAATCCATCCTTTTGTTGGTTATGGTTTTAAAAGATTTCGAGATAATAATTATGATCCCCAATAAATTCGGAAACATGATTGAACCCGATTTCAAACCAAAACATAAGATAATTTTCGGAATTTTATGGTGTTCTTGATGAACATCTCCGAAAATTTAAACTGATTAACCATAAGACATTAATCTGGAATCAAAATCTAATAAAAACCTTATTTGTAAATTTCGAAAAAAATAATAACCATCAAGTTTTCATTATGAGATCAAAATAGAAAGTCATAAACGGATTTTATATATAAACTTATTACACCCGTGAGGGTTTAGAATCCGTAAGCATTAATCAGGTTTTAATCAAAAGTTTTGTTTTACGATTTTAATTCCAGATCTAATGGAAACAATTAGAACCGATATGAGCAACATTGCTCTGATATCACATGTTGATCAGTTATGAATGTATGTAATGGAAAACATGATAATAATATATAAATACCTGATTAGTCAGTGAATCCAGTAACCACAAGACAGATGGATGACGACACTTTGTTAGTATGGTCGGGTTTCCTTATGGATGTATCGTTCTGCTGGGATTATGTGTTCTTGAGTTATGAACACGATTGAGAGGGATGAGAGTAATGGGAACGATTTCTTATGGGGTAATGGTGTTGTGAATATGTCAACAATATATAATTTCATAATAAGCACTCTCTATATATACACACTCATGTGACACCTTAATAATATTAATAAGGGCAATTCTGTCTATCAAGAAAATACCAGTTATAAACTTAGAGATATTATAGTAAGGGTTAGGATCAAATACATAGTGAAAGAAAAATAGGAAGTCATAGGAAGGGTATCAAACGGACTCCGATTGAACTCATTCAAGCGGCATTGGAACCGTTTTATCGAACCCTACATCGTGAGTTTTTTGGTCTTCGTTTTTTGGGGTTTTAACTTGTAGTTTTTGGAATATGCGTTATATCATTGTGTCTTTTATGTACCATTGTGTCTTTTTCTTATTTTCATCATTGTGTCATTTTTTCAATCCATTGTGTCTTTTTTCTTCAGCATTGTGTTATATTTTTTGGCACTGTGTTATATTTTGTGGCTAATTGTGTCATATTTCATGATATATTATGTTTTTTGTATCTTTCTCACCCTTCTCATTTTTGTTACACTATATAGAATAACTTGACCCATTATAGTAATTGATTAATATAATATAAATGATAATGATGGCCACAAATAAATACAATAAACATTAGTTATATTTATTCTAATAGAATGTACAAATATAAAAATTTGCATAGTTCCTTTGTTTAAACGAATTGAGTTTCTAAAAAAATTAAATAGAAAACTAAGTATGTAATCTAGCTTTAAATGGTTTTGATTTGGTTCGGTACAAATTTTCATTTTATCGGTTTATAATTGTTTATTTAACACCTGCTAGGGCTTGATATGGATCTTAGGGGAAGGGGCACTACTAGAGCCTTCTTTTTTTTTCAATGATTTTATCCAATCTTGCACTGTCACGTCACTTTACTGATTTACTTTACTGAATCACTTTTTTGGACGCAGCACTTAACTGATTCACTTCACTGAAATCTTTATTTTTTAGTTTTCCTTTTTTAATTACCGTTTTTAAAAAAATGACCGTTTGAAGTAAATGAATCATTTGTAAAACTTTAAAAAATTAAACCATTCCATTAAAATTAAACTTACAATATTAAAAGTAAATAAAACATAGAAATGCAAAAACAATAAATCAAATAAAAACTATTCGGAGTCGGAGGAATTCGCTTCGAGGTGCGGTAGATCAAGTGCGTCTAGATGTTCCACGAGATCATTTCGAAGTCGGAAATGCATATCGGAGTCTGTCAACTCCGCAAGAGCTTGGTTGTCGAAGAATGGTTGGATTGAGGGGTCGCGTATGTGGACCGGTGATATCGCACGCCCCTCATCTTTAATGATCATGTTGTGCAACAAAATAGGCAATGAAGCAGCACGCCTTGCAGCATCATTTGATCCAATTTTGTTCCTTATATCATGCAAGTATAGACAATGACGCTACACCTAGCAACGGTCGTCGGCCTCAAGGGTTGTGCGGTAATTCCCCTTTTCCCTTTTAATGCTCCGAACGCTCGCTCAACATCCTTCCTTGACGACTCTTGCGCCTTAACGAATTTCTTTTCCCTAGGATCGGTCGGATATCGAAACGTTTTCACAAACGTGGACCAAGTTGGGTAGATGTCATCGGTAAGATAATATCCACGTTTATAGAAGTGGCCATTTAAAGTAAATGGACACTGCGGCGCCGTTCCGTCTCGTTGGGTAAGAAAAACTTAAGATTGTTGGAGGACATTTATGTCGTTGAGTGAACCGGGGGGCCCAAAAAATCCATTCCAAAACCACAAATCTTGTGAAGCAACCGCTTCTAGCATGATCGTAGGGTATTGGTGATCTCCTCGCATATATTGTCTTCGTAATTCCCTAGGACATGCTCGCCATACTAAATGCGTGCAATCAATGCTACCGATCATGCCGGGAAGGTGATGTCTTTCTTCGTGTGCTTCGTACAAACATGCAATGTCGTGACTTTTTGGTCTTCGTAAATACTCAGCACCGTATAACTTAATGACGGCATTGCAAAAAAATTGTAAACATTCGCGTGACGTCCTCTCAGACATACATAAATACTCATCGTATTCGTCTGGAGGATTTCCGATTGCGAGTTGTTTCACTGCTGAAGATACTTTTTGGATGGGCGTAAAACTCTTTCTAAATCGACCGTCCATGCTCTCTCTGAACCATTCGAAGTTTGCTTCAACATCTGCTACAATTTTCAGAAATAGACGTCTCGACATGCGATACCTTAGTTTAAACTGCGTGTCGGTGTATTTTGGTACTACAGCAAAATAGTCGTTTATTAACCGAGCATGGCCTCCCCCGCGATCACGTGGCACGTATCTTTTTTAGATGTTGCTGTGTCTTGCTCTGTAGCCCGCTTTGCAAGGTCCGTGAGAAATTCAAGGCTACTATTATTTGAGTGTAAAATCGGGTGCACTTCGAGCGGGGGAATGATAACTTGATCATCTTCTAAGTCAACGTCACTCATTTTTTTAAAAGCATGTATATAATTTCTATCTTTTTGATACTAAAACCATGGGATTGAAATGTGTTTTTATAAACCTTTGATAAAAACGGTCACAAAATATGACCGTTTGAAAGTCAAAATTGAATTAAAAACCTTAAAATTTGGTCAAAAAGGAATTAAAGACCGTTGTCAAACTACAAGCCCGTTAGATGGAACCAGAATTTGGTTCACAGGACCCGTACCAGCACAGGCGGCGACGGTGTTACCGTGCTGATAGTGGGGTACCCGTGCCCCATTCTGATAACGCCCCGTCCCCCCTTACAGTGGGATAAATGTAAGTTTTGGTAAAGATATCGATATAAAGTGTATATGAAGTAATTTTAAACAAGTTGATTGAAATACTTTTGAAAAGCTCAAGTTGGTGAAGTTCAACTTAGAGTAATCAACATCACCATGAGATTTGAAGCTGTTAATATAGATAGAATTTTTTATGGTAAATGAAAGAGCCAGGAATGAGCTGTATCGTTTATTAAGAGCATTCACATTAAATACTCCATCTCCTTCTCTATAATTACACTAAAAAACACTACCATTCTCTTTCCTTTTCTATTTAATTATATTTATTTTATACTTTTATCATTACCCTTTCTCTCTCCTCTACTCACAACCACTTTTTAAAATATTAAAAAATTACAGTGTCTCCTCTATATATTTTCTCTCTCATTTACTCACAACCATTTATACTCACTCTATATAATATAGAGGCCCCCCTCACACTATTATAGAGTGTTTACTGTGAATGCTCTGATACATGCATAACAATACCATTTATGTAATCTAAATGGTCAAGACGTTGCAAATTTGATAAGACATGCGTGACAACATGAAGGGATATGGTCCTAAAACCTCATATGGACAGGATTAACAAATATCCTAAAAAGGCCAAAATAACAGCTAAGGAGCACCTAGCAGCATTACGCGCTCCACGTAAGCTTCCTGGCGCACGCCTGCAGCTGCGCACCAGGGATCACCAACTTGGCTTTGGCAAAACACCTAAGTCAACACACGCATTATCACACATGCGCAAGGCCAGGAGACAAATAGTACAAAAGGACAATTGTGTACGAACCAATCAGAGCCAAGGGACGTGTGGCAAGAATAAGGCGCACGTCCAGCTAATCAGAATGCTCCAGCAAGAATATTCCAACAGCTCATTAACATCCAGCCAATCAGAGCATGCCAACGTTGGGAAAACTAACGTCCCACGATAGTGCTAGGCACAAAGGGGACCACAGGTACTGTGTCAGCGCTGTTTAACCAATCAGATTGTAAGGAGCCACATCACCAACAATCTCCACTAACGGTTAGTGCCAGATAAGACAATAGTACAAAGAAAAATGATAGTCAACCAATCAGAGGCCTCAGACGTGTGACCACTCTCAGAGTGTCACCTATCCGCAACAGACCGTTCACCAACAGGACAACGACATGTTGGTTGACATTATATTCTGTCTTACACTATGTATGTTCGTGGTTCGGTTTTCTCGGTTTTTAGCTCAAACCATGAACCAAACCATTAATAATGGTTTGTGGGTTTTTGTAAACCAAAACCAAACAGTAGAACTTTTAAGCCAACCAAATCGTAATAACAGTTTGGTTTCATGGTTTATGTGTTGGTACCTTGCCATGGGAAAATGTGAGCGGCCACACAAACTTAGGGTTAAATCTTTGGTATCTTACCGCGATATTTGATGGTGGGGGAATAAGAGCGGGCAGATCTTAAAATTTTGTGGTTTTTGACATCCACTACTCTAGTTAGTTTTTCTAGAACTAGAAGTTATTAAGTTTGTAGGTTACTAAGTTATTGTGTTTCCATTTGAAAATACAAAATGGGCTTGGCCAAATTTTGATTACTTACAATAATTAGGAGTTAAAACCAATATAGTTTTACTTGTGTTTAGTATATATATGAAATGCTTTTATAAATAAACATACTATGGTTTGGTCTTATATGGTTGGTTTTTAGTATAAACTGTAAACCAAACCATTCACTACAGTTTGAAAATATTGAAACCGACCGACCGATCGAAAGCTAAGTAAAAAACGACATGGGCGATTTTAGGTTTGAAATCGAACAGTTAACACCCCTATCTTGTACTACTAGTGGACTGAGGTAGTGGAGGTACCCCTAACTGGGCTTGGCCCATTTCAGGTTTGGGGTTGGTGATGTTGACCCATGTATGTCTCATTTAAGGAGGACTTATCCTCGTTAATATGACACTTTTTCCGGCTAACCCTGAAAATACATGCTTAGCGTGCCAACACCTTTTTTGTGTCTATAAACAAGAAGCAATTATTAGCAATCACCTCACTATTCCAAATACTTCCTTTTCAGGTTACAATCACCATCACAGCCTAGACGTTTAGCGAAGGATAAACTTTGTGGAATCATCAGTTTAACTAACCCTAACTGGGGGTTAGATAATTGTTTCTTCAAGACAAGTGTCCAATCATATGTGGTGTAGACTAGGAGAGTAGGATGACGTCACGTCAAAAACCTTACACCCCATATATTTGGATATGCTAGAACAAATAATATCAATGAACCTTTAAGAGTAGCACCATATGATTGGAATCACATGATTCAACGTAATCCTCTTGACATCTTTTATTCATAAACATATAATAAGGATAAACATTTAGCAAAAATAGCTAAGTTAGAAGATATTAAAATGCCATGGAACATTACCACTCTAAACATTATACAATAGATCAAAATGTTATCCAGATAAACAAAATATTATAAGCATAGACACCAAATAACGTGGGTGAGAAATCGTAACACTATAATTCGAGAATGATAGTTAGACCTCATTAGGATTCAAGGCATGGTCGCTACACTAACACTACTTAGTGATTCCTTTCTTCTTTAGGGTCCTAACAAGATACATAGCGTTTGAATCACCAAAAGTAAAGACGAATGTTTTCTAACAACATATTCTCTTTCATTACCAAATAGGATCAAGATACTTTTACATCGCTCTAGGGTTGCCAGACTCACATTATGTGGCAACTGGCAAGGCTAGACACCCTACAACAAACCAGTTCATATAGGAAATCCGATTAACAAACAAGACTAAAAGTATAAATCTTTTAGATCATAAACTTAAAAAAAGTTTAAGAAAATGAAGAAATAAAAAAAAAGATAGAACACTCTTTTTTTGGAAAAAAGATAGAACACTCTAGGTTAGGGATGAGTATTTCGGTATGAAATACCATAAATACCGATCCCGGTCCATGTTTGGTACCAAAAAAAAAAAAAAAAAAAAAGTTCAATAAGCCTAAGGGTTACTTATCGAGTACCGTACCCGCCCTGTGTACAGCGTACCATCGTATGTGATTGTTTACTGTTTATCCTCATGCTTCCCATTTCAGTACTACTATAGCATCCAAACCTTCTTCCCTGACTACCAAAAAACCCACCGCACTCCCCACCTAAATCGATTATTAACCAACCCTCTTCTTCTCCAACCAATGAACCCTCAGCGACAATCACGCACCATCATCGACCCCAAAGTCCGTCACGTAGGCTTCTTCACCCCACCAGACCACTCCCAACCCATTCCCTTACCCTCAACATCCCCTACCTTACCCGACCTCTCTCCCTCCGTCACCTCTCTCTCTCCCGTCATGATCCCACCCCCACGTCATCTCTCCGACCTCCCCTCTCCAACTCCTCCCAATCGCTTATTATTATCACCTCTTCATCGATTCTCAACCGACTCGGTTAATGTAAATCCTGTTGGTAGTTACAATCCATCTGAGTTTGCGTCTCCTGGAAGGAGAAGGACCAATGGAGGCGGCGGGGCTGGGAAGTTTGCGTCTTCGTTGCCCGCCGGTGGATTTGAATTGGTTAAACCCAAGAGTTTGACTACGGTTTCGGTTCTTAGTAAGTTATGCAGTTGTAATTTATGACCTTATTGTAATTTAGGAGTTTGATGTTGATTTTATTTGTATAGAATCATTTTGTTAGTGTTATGACTTCTGAACGGCAAATTACTTTATTCATCACCCCAAAGTTACACATCGATTGCCAGCAAGATGCTAGGCTAGACAATCATCGCCTATATCTATATACATTATGCCGTTAAACATTTGTTTGCCTAAAAACATTAATTTCCGAAGCCGCTACACACTAATTCCTTGAATGTTATTGCTGTCTTTCCGAACGCAATGTAAAAAATTAGCTTTGGCCTTCCAAAAACTTTTTTTTTCCTCCGCCTTTGTCTTTGTTCGTAAAGCTAATTGGTCAGCTATTAATCATTGACAAGCATTTTGCATACCTAAAGTCATACAAATGAGTGTAGGATTTGGAAGCCAAACGCCGAAGTTTGACCGCTTTTTCCGTTGTCAGTAAGTTGCAGGCTAATGTGACTGTTGTGTGATGTAGGAGGTTATTGTAATTGTCTAAAGTTAGATATATTGATTATAAATAATCATTTTGTTATTATTGGAGTAGGTAGTTGGATAATTTGGCTTTTAAATTGATTGTTAGTTATAGGTAGATGTACCTGAAGACTTGAATTTGATTTGGATTTTTGGAAATTTAAATCAAAATGCTAGTTATCTGCAGTGTGCAACATGTATATTGAATAGCGTGGACAAGCTGTTATAATGAGTATGGGATTTGGTTTCATTGAGACTTATTAAGAGACTATCTAGATGTGAATGGTTATATTTTATACATGTGATCGCTCGATGTTTCTTGTTAAAGAGACCATTACGAAAGATATGTTTTGTGCTTTTGATTCACAAGTTTTAAGCTTTAATCTGGTTGTCTTTTGATTGTTTTGTTTTGTTATGTCAATTAATTTTAGTGGAAGTGGAATGAACTGGAAAATGTTTAAAGATAACAGTTGGGTGTTATTCAGTTAATTTGAGTGGAAGTTTGTAGTTTACAAGGGTGCTTATCTGATTGTTCTTTCATAATGTGCCTATTTTTTTTTCTCTATGAATGTGCCTCTTTGACTATGTGTGCATGTTAATGAAATAAATTGATGAATAGTTGATGTAGGGAATGTTTTTGAAAACATTGTCGTTAAATTTGTTATGTCCTTATATAAGATGTGCTGGAATCTTGGTGCACACCGCTTAGAATCTAGCTAAAATGAAATTTTCACTTCCTAGGTTGACCAATATGATAAGTCAACTTTTTTTTTTGTTGGCTGTCAACGGTCTAGTGGATGAACCATACAAGAAATATTGCCCTTTTTCTTGAACACGTAACTTTGGTTGTGTCCATTGTGGTTTGTTTGAATCGGTTGAAGGTTTAATAGAAGTTATCATTGCCATCTATTAGATGTTTGTTAGTTTTTGTCTAATATAAATCACGTTTGTCATCGATTTTGGATTTCTTTCTTGTCTTTCATGCTTGACCTTTATTTATGATTTTGATTCTATATCTTTAGCGGTTAAATGATTTGAACTATGGGTACACAATAAAAAGGAAAACCAACATATTGAAATTTGTATATTAAATTTACTTTTGATCGTAATTTGTGCCTGTTATTGTTTTGAGTATTGATGTTAATTCAATCTAGAACCACCCCATCAAACTTATCTCTGTTAATCCCATATCTCGTTGTAATTCTTTCAGTATCTTGTGAATTGTGATGATACTCCCTAAAATCCATTTGATATGTTCTTGTGGTCCCTGTTGTATGGTGGATTTTGAATCTTTTGTTTTGGATATCTCCATTGATGGTCCCTTACTTATAGACAAAAAAAAAGCTAGATTTCTTGATTCATCCTCAATTTTGGGTGGATCTAACTTTTCTATCGATGGAGCCCAACGTTTTTCATCTATCAGTAGTTTGACTAGACCAGGACAGTAGGACCACAATGATGAATGGAGTGTAACTTGTATGTGTATTTGTACTTTTTAGGTAAGTGTTTCAAAAGTAAAACAGTGATTAGTGAATCCATTCGGATTGGCAACATGGGTATAACCAATACGGGATCTATCACATAATTCGATAAATAATGAGCTGCATTTTTTGCATGTTTCTAGTATCTGATTTGGCTAAATGAATGCACCAATGTGTACAATCTCTAAGTGAGAAGTGTGATCTGAGATTCTGATATGTTCTTTAAGGACTGAAGGAGGAATTTGTTGTTTGTGCATAATTGATTTAAAAAATGTAACTTTTGACCCGTTAACCTTCTTGAATGTATTCCATATCTTCGCTAATTTAAAAAAAAAATGTGATATTATTTTATGACTAACTTTTAACTACATTTTCAGAAAAGGCTGGGGACCAATCTAGTGAATTTCAAGATGCAAACACTAAGCAACCAGTGAAAGAGAAAACATCAAAGGCTGAAAGGCGTGCTCTTCAGGAGGCTCAACGGGCTGCAAAAGCTGCTGCAAAAGGTGAGTCTTGAGTCATCTGCATTAGGGGTCTAAACGAGAGCCGAGCTGAACCCGAGCTTGGTTCGTTTACTTTAAGAGAGCTTGAGCTCAGCTTGGCTTGAGCTTTATGTCTAAAGCTCGGGTTAGGATCGCTGATATTATTTCAAGCTTGAGCTCTTCTTGTTTATTATTTATTAAATTACTAATTGTTTTATTATTATATATATAGGTATCTTTATAAGTATGGTTTTAGGTATATAACAAAATATATATTATTTATATTTATCATTATTTTTATGTATAGTAATATATATTATGTTATGTTATATTTACTATGTAAAATAATGTTATTTTATTTATATAAATAACAGGCCGTTTAGGCTCGTGAGGCTAGTTAAGTTCGGTTTTTTAATGCTCGAGCTTGTTTATTAAATGACCTCAAATATAGGCTCGGGCTCGAGCTTAGTTAAGCATGGCTCGTTTCAAGCTTTTTATGAGCCCATCCTGAGTAGCTCATGAGCAGCTTGGCTCGTTTACACCCATACTTTTACTCCATATTGGTTTGCCATATGGAGTGTTTGGATAAAATTGGTTTTGATTTTGTTTATGAGTATCCAGGAGGAGCAAATGGGGTAACAAACATGAAAACTGGAAAAGCCAACAGCGTTCAAAAGAAAGAGAACCCATCCTCCGTTGCAGCAGCAGCATCTTCTGAGAAAAGGGTAGGTGATCATAAGGATAAAGATAGGAAAAAGGACGTCCCACATCCACGAATGCAGTTTGACGATACAACTCGTGTAGAGAAAGCTAAAAAACGTGCAGTTGTAAAACAAACTGAAGTCAGAAATCGAGTCGAGCTTTTTAGGCATCTACCTCAATTTGAACATAAAACAAAGCTTCCTCATCTTGAAATGAACTTTTTCGGTCTCAATTCCGTCCACCCTGCTGTTTACAAGGTACTTTGCTATTCATATCCTTGGTTTTTCATAAGGGAGCTGTTGTTGAGCTACTTGACTGGATCCTTAAAAGCTCGATTCGAGCGCAGTTTAAACAAGCTTGAGCTTATATCGGAGCTCCCTTAGTTATTGAACTTCAGCCCAAGCTTCACATATCAAGCTTAAATAGGCTCACGGGTCTAAATCAGCCTATAGTTTTTATAATTTTTATGTCATGTCAAATATATTTACATGATAAATGTTTTGTATTTTATATTTAATTTTGATTAATGTAATTAAATAGCATGTTATATACTTATATTATATATATAAAAATTGTATTTACTAATGCATATAAATAAAATAATTAAATAATTAATAAACGACTCGAGCTCGAGCTTAAGAAATAGAGCTCTAAAGGAGTTGAGGTCGAGCTCTCTCAAGTTAAACGAACCGCGCATGAGCTTAGACGAGCCTGGAATTGATTTGGCTTGCTTACTCTCTTTTTTTATTTTATTTTTTAAATTCGTCTGATCTGAGACTCAGTATTTGAACATATGGCCTTGGTGGTTTGTATGTTTTAATCAGGTTGGCTTAAGGTATTTAGCTGGTGATATATCAGGCGGAAATGCGCGTTGTATTGCAATGCTTCAAGCATTTCAAGAATCCATAATGGAGTACTCAACACCAACAGAGAAAGCTCTTAACAGGGACTTAACTGCAAAAATAAACAGTTATGTCTCATTTTTAATCGAATGCCGGCCCCTTTCAATCAGCATGGGGAATGCAATTAAGTTTGTGAAAGCCCGAATCGCCAATCTTCCATTAACTCTATCCGAATCAGAAGTGAAAGCAATCCTTTTATCTGAAATCAATAACTTCATAAACGAAAAAATAATTCTAGCAGACAAGGTGATCGTACGACATGCTGTGACAAAAGTCAGTGATGGGGACGTCCTTCTTACATACGGATCCTCTTCTGCAGTTGAGATGATACTTTTACATTCCCATGAGCTCGGAAAACGGTTCCGTGTTGTGATTGTGGATTCCCGCCCTAAGCTTGAAGGCCGGCTATTACTTCGAAGGCTTGTCGGAAAGGGTATCAGCTGCACTTATGTTCACATAAACGCCATTTCTTATATCATGCATGAAGTCACTTGGGTATTTCTGGGCGCTTCATCAGTATTGGCCAATGGAACCGTTTACTCCAGAGTCGGGACCGCGTGTGTTGCTATGGTTGCTAATGCTTGTGGAGTTCCTGTTATAGTATGCTGTGAAGCCTATAAATTCCATGAACGGGTTCAGCTTGATTCAATCTGCTGTAACGAACTAGGTACGCCAGTCTTCAAATTTTTTTTATTAGTGATCCTGCGATGTGAAATATTTCTTAGATTTGAATATATCAAAACAGGTGATCCAGATGCAATATCTAAAGTTCATGGGAGGGATGAGGTAAACCATTTGAAGGATATTGCAGATAAAGAAAACCTACAACTTCTTAATTTAACGTAAGTCTTATTCTGTGGTTATAAGCTCTGAATTTTTCTTTTATTTGTCTTGTTGATGCTTACCTACCGTTGACCCAATGGATACAGGTATGACTTAACGCCTTCAGATTACGTTTCAATGATTGTAACTGATTATGGCATGGTGAGTTTCTTATATTGTGTTTTAATGATCACATTCTGTTCACTTTTGTTTCTACATTTTGTCAGCTAGGAACTGAGACTAAACCAGTTTTTTTTTTTTTTTTTTTTACTTGCCTTTTTTTTCAAAATGTTGCAAAACTGTGTCATTTTATGTTTATGAAATTAGAATATATAAAACAAGTAATTACGCGGGTCAATGTTCGGTATAGCCAGTTTGACTAAAATTCTGGGAAAAACCGCTAACTACAGTTTTGGGAAACGACAAAACCAAACTGGCTGGGTTAGGTGGGTCAGCGGGTTTGGCGGTTTGAACCTGTTTCTTTTTCACAAATATAGTTAGCTTGTCTTATTTATTTTTTTATAATGATAAAGATGGTTCATGAATATAATACATATACAACCATACGCAATAAAAATTCCCACCCATAGCAAAGCTATTGGAAGAGGGTGGGATGTAGGCAAACTATACCTCTATCTTAGGGGATAAAGTGATTGCTTCAATAGAAACCCTTGGCTCCAAGGATGGCTTTTTAAAAAAGGAAGTCAAGTCACCAGAAGACCGAACCCTGAACCAAAATGTGGCCAACTTTTCTCTGTTTCGGCAGTTTATGAATAGACGATCAGATTTTTCTTTCCATTTGCTGTTATTCTGTGGTTTGTGTGATGACTAACGTTGGAGTTGATGTTGAATTTGTAGATACCTCCAACTAGTGTCCCAGTCATTGTACGAGAATTCCGCAAAGAACAGATATGGAGTGGCTAACATTCGAGATCGTTAAATTGTCAGTTTTGTAGGTTTTTGTTGTGTTGTGTTTTTTTTTTTTGGGGTATTGATAGACAGTCTTCGACTATGTGTAGAGCGCGATATTCTGCCTCTCCGAGCTTTTTGGTAGCTTTCGTTTGTTTGTACCTTTGTTTGGACTCATGAATTTTGAACACCTCATTTTTGTGGGGTACAGGGGTGGGGAATGTTTTAATGGAGTTTCTTTTTGACTCATGAATTCCCACTTTGCAAGGTTTTTTTATGCACCAGTTGTGGTAAGAAGCTAATCTGCTAGAATGGTGCAATTTCTAATATTCATAGTAGTTTTGACTGTGAAATTATTAGATTAATTTGTTTTGTAAAATTATAAAGCGTTCTAATATTATTAGTAGTTTTGACTGGGAAATTATAAGATTAATCAGCTAGAATGGTGCAATTTCTAATATTTATAATAGTTTGACGGGAGGTGGTGGCTATGGTGGGGTTGCAGGAGAAGAAGGGCAGGGTGGGGGAAGAAGGGTCGTGGCGGAGGTGGTTGTAGGTCGCGGTGGTAAAGTTGGTGGTGGTGGTGGTGGTGACCGTTTGATGGTTGGAGAAGAAGTGGGGATTAGGGTGGAGCCCACATGGATTCAATACTAAGGAGTGTTTAGTCATTTTATGCCGATATAACTGAAATTGCTAACGTTAACTTGTAAGTAACAACATTCTTACAAAATTTAACCATTGATGCTATTCTCCTAAATCAGTAGCAAAAAGACGACATTCTGCATTTCGATCGATCAAATTCTGTCTGGTATCCTCAACGTTAGCGGATTGTTTGCTGGAATTCTAGCATTAGGCGTTGTTCGGTTATCGATCATGTGGTTTATTCTCAATAGGTTCTTGATCAAGTTTGTTGTTAATTGGCTAGTGTCAAATATGATGAATTCGGAGTTGTGTTGCAATATTTGTGACTGTTCGATCACCGAATCGAAAATTAGGGGAAATTTGTTTTAAAAAACATAAACATTCGGCCAAATAATGCAGAATTAGGAATATGTTTTATTAGATTTGTATATCCCGAGAACTAGACTTGTTCACGAGCAAGCCAAACCGAGTGGAGCTTTGCTCGTGCTTGGCTCGCTTACAAACTGAACCTAGCTAAGCGGCTTGTTTACAATCGAGCCAAAAACTGAGCGAGCATTTTTCAAACATTTTCCGAACGAGCGGCGAGCGATCTACGAGCAAGTTGAACAACCCTACCAAGAAGCACCCGAGAGATAAACCAGTAATTAACCAGCTGGGCTAGCCCAGTTGGCCACCTCAATGAGGATTCGGAAACATATCCTAAGGGTTGTGGGTTCGATTCTAAGGGGGGGAGGGTTTACCCACATTATGTGGGGTTCCCGCCTGGGGTTTCCCCGGTTCGACTCGCAGCTCCAGCAGACCGGGCCTAATAAGTCCTACGGGCAGGGGTATCAAACGGCTGTTGGTCGGGCTCGAACTCGGGTAGGATCAGGATTTCACACAAGGATTTCCCAGCTGATCTACGCCTTTCAAAAAAAAGATAAACCAGTAATTAAAAAAAAAAGAACCAGCAACATAGATAAAAAATACTAGAATTTCTAACCCAACAGAATTACTAGAACTTGAATATTTAGTCCCACCAAAGTTGGAGGAAAGTTACGACACGCCCGCCCAAACAGAACATCTAGAATGTCAGCGCAGTCATAGATGTTCCAAACCCTTCTTTCTGTTTCCAAAGACAGTTATCCTAAACTCTTATTCGTCAACGACTTTTCCCAACTTCTTAACATTCCTCCAAACTTTCATCAACCATCTCATCATCAACAAACAAACAAACTCACATCCTTAAAACATCAACAACAACGACAACAATTTTACTTTCCTCATACATATGTCCACTTGTTGTGTCGGCTGTTTCCTCACCATAGGCTGTCTCCAATGGGCCTGGAAACGCTGCACCCACACAGGCGCATCCGACAGCGCCTCATGGCCACGCGCCTCCTTCCACGATTTCGAACCCATCCCTCACCTCATTCGCCTCGCCCTCGCCGTCTACGAACCCGATATCCACCACCCCATCTTCCCCCCTATCCACGGCTACAATATTAACCCACAATTCATCTTCAAACACGTCTCCTACGCCCAAACTCAAGGCCACGCGCCCCCTTACCTCATATACATCGACCACGCGCGCCAACAAATAATAACCGCCATTCGCGGGTTGAACTTAAAAAACGAGAGTGATTACAAACTGTTATTGGATAATAAGTTGGGCAAGCATATGTTTGATGGTGGGTATGTGCATCATGGGTTGTTGAACTCGGCTGTTTGGTTGTTGAATGAGGATTCGGAGAGTTTAAGGAAGTTGTGGGAGGAGAATGGTAGGTGTTATAAAATGGTGTTTGTTGGGCACTCGCTTGGCGCGGGTGTGGCGGCGTTGTTGGCGGTTTTGGTGGTTAATCATAGGGATTTGGTTGGTGGGATTGGGAGGGATATGGTGAAGTGTTATGCGATTGCGCCGACTAGGTGTATGTCGTTGAATCTTGCGGTTAAGTATGCAGATGTTATAAGTTCTGTTATCTTGCAGGTACTCGGGTATGGGACTGGGATTATGTTACTTGTTAAAAGTTACTCGTTGGGATTTTAGGATTTTAAATTAATCCCGAAAAAACAAAAGAATTTGAAATGTCAAGAAATGGTTATACTAGTATATTTTTACAATTTCAAGTTTTTGACGCTTTGGGTTCTAGATTGAATTACAGTTTTCGTCTCGTTGTGTTGGAGAAAATCTCGGTTTCAATTCATACGATTTATAATTTTATATTTATATCTTTTCTGACAATCATGTAATATGTGGATGTGGGTAAAAAGGTATGAGATCAGTATAAGGCGGGTATCACCTGATTCCATACCTGCCCTAATATTTTGGAGTTTTATGATCCATTCCTACATGGATATTGATGGATAATAATCAATACTGATGATGTTTACCAAAACCTTGTACAGGATGATTTCTTACCTAGGACACCCACTCCACTTGAGGATATCTTTGAATCAATTTTCTGGTTGGTTTTCTATAACTCATTTATATTGTGCACTGGCTCCATCTTATGTTGTGGGGTATAAATTATTATGATTCTTTTATAAACCAGGCCTTGATGCTTTGGACAGCTTGCCCTGCTTGCTACTTATGGTTTGCATGAGGGACACATTTATACCCGAAAAGAAGAAGCTTAGTGATCCAAGAAGACTGTACGCACCGGGCCGATTGTATCACATTGTTGAGAGAAAGTTTTGCAGGTAAATGTGTACTTCTTGTGTAGGTGGAATGGGTCGGGTCAGGATGATATCTTAATCCTTTTTATAAGACGGTTTAAGAGGTTGTATGCATTTAAAGTACTATACTTATCAACCTGTTTTATTTAGACCTAATTTTGTTGACTATCCGTTTGACCCATTAAGAGATTTAGCATACCTTAAATCGACCCATTTCATGATTTAAGTGAGTTTAAATTCCTGGCCAAATTTTTTTTATTTGTCTCACATTCGTGACGACTATTTAATACCAACTTTCCTAAAATTGTTACATCTTGTTGATTTTCTTTAGTTCTATTGATATCTAACCAACGGGTGTCATCTGTAAGCAGGTGTGGAAGATTCCCTCCCGAAGTCAGAACAGCGATTCCTGTTGATGGTAGATTTGAACATATCGTGTTGTCGTGCAATGCTACGTCTGATCATGCAATCATCTGGATTGAAAGAGAGGCAGAAAAGGCTTTACAAGTAAGTCATATGTAATTGTGTTCATTTACATGTTTGTGTTCTTTTCAGGTTTAATATTCATATCTCAAAGATTACAAGTGGCAAAACAGGTGGGTTGGGTAATGAGTCAAAATTGTTCCATGTAGCAGCGTGCAATTTGTGTGTCAAAACAACTTGGGTTGGTCTTAGACAGTTAGAAACCAACACCTTTTGTATTTTGGAAATAACTAATTGGATACAAAGCATATGATTACAAAGCATTACATTTAACTAATTGGATACTTTTAGTAAATAAAGGGATCTAGGACAATAAGTATATGAATAGACATTAGGTGCCCATTTGACTTTGTTTCATTTTTAGCTATTTTCTGTATTTGACCCGTTTGACCCTTTATCTACAATACGATCTTAGTTGACCCATTATCATAAAAATGGGTTTAGTTCAAGCTTGGCTTGTGAATAGTTCAAGCTCGTGCTCGGTTTGTTTATTAGTTAGTTTATAATTGTTTAATATGTATAATTAACATTTGTATATTCAACATAATATATGTTATTTAATTATTTTTATCATAATAATTTATATGTACTTATAATTATTATGTAAATATTTAAATACTAGGCTAGTGAACCTAATCGAGCTCGATAAGTGTCGCTTGGGCTAGGGATTGTGCTCGTTTATTAAATGAGTTCCAATAGAGCCTCAAGCTCGGGCTCGTTTAAGCTCAGTTCGATTTGAGTTTAGCGGGACGATCTCGAGTAGCTCACGATCGGCTCGGCTCGTCTAGACTCCTACATCCCGGGCTCAAATTCTTATGTTTTGTAAACGTAACTAGACTACTAGAGCACGGTTGGCTTGTTGCAGTTATTAAAGGAGCAAAGTGGTGAAACTGCTACAACACCACCAAAAGTACAGAAATTTGATAGGTTGCAATCCATCAAGAAAGAACACAAGGACGCGCTTGAAAGAGCAGTAAGCCTCAAGATACCTCACGCGGTCATGATGGACCCAGAGGAGGAGGAGACGCAGCCGTTGACGAACAAAACCGAGAAAGATTACAACGAAGAGGAGTTGCCCTCGAAACATGAAGTTGGAGATGGCCCAAGTACAGAACTACCAGCCCCAGCTAACTGGAAGGAGTTAGTTGAAAGACTGTTGAGACACCCAAGTCATGGATCCTAAACTTTCTCTCAAGTTTGGGATTACAAGTTCCCATTGTATTTATTTATTTATTTATTTATTTATCATGTTGTATATAACATTTTTTGGTATATATTTGTGATCATTTTTGCCAATCGAGAGAGATGTTGATGTAAAGCTTCGATGTGGATTGTATAGGAATAAAAGGATTGATTGTATCACCTAAACTTTTGCTTATAAAACAATAAGTGGAGTGAATAATAACCCATTAGTCTTAAGTTTACTCCTTGTAGAAATGTATCACTTTCATAACTTTTTTCTCTACTCTGGTTAACACTAATCTTCTTTCTATATCGCTACTACGATACCTTTATAATCTTGATAGAGATTGCCACTTTCGTTTACAGACGATACCTCTATAATCTTGATAGAGATTGCCATTTTCGTTTAAATAGATCTTACAATTTTGATCACTTTTACGACTTCTCTCTAGTGTTGGTAAAGAGTAAAGACCACCAGTTTTCTCTCTACTAGAGGTTGATACCACTTTTACAATACCTCTATAAGCTTGATAGAGATCACCACTTTCTCTTGCAAAAAAGTGTTTGAATGAATATTACAATTTTGTATACAAACAACTTAATTTGTTATGTCACTTCTAATTTTAATATGTTAAATTGTTTTGAGAGCTAAGAGATAACCTAGAAGCAGAAGAATAATGTTTGTTATAGGTTGTGTGTTCTTTCTTTTTCGAGTATTTCTACTAAAGGATAAGTTGCAATTTATAGAAAAGTGAAAACTGTTGAGATTTGTACAAGGATTTTATAAATACCACTTTTCAGGGTTATGAAGGATAAGTTTCAATTTATAAAAAAGTGAAAGCTGTTGAGATTTGTACCCGGGGAGGTGACTTGGCATCGGGGACCAAGCAAAACACCGCCCCCAGTCTTAAATTCGGGGAAAACGGGGAAGATTCACTGATCCCACCGAGTGTTTTTATTGGTTATTTTATTTTTATTTTTTTTAATCAAACTTTAATTAGTAAAAAATGAAGGGGGATTGAGAGAATACCATTTCCAAACTTTAGGGGAGAAAATGAGGGAAATGATGTGGCGCTGATGTGGCACTTAGGGGAGTTGGGGGGAAAGGGGGCACACTATATAGTTTTATAGATAGTTAGATACCACTTTTTAGGGTTATGAATACCAGTTTCACACGTGTGATATTTTAGTGTACAACTCCTTGTTCACATAAAAATCAAAGTATTAGATGCTTTGAAAAATAATTTAGATGCTTTGAAAAATTATAATTAGATGCTGTGAAATATAAATTAATACATGTATATTATAGAGATAAACACAAGAACCTAACCATAATGAGTTGAACTAATACACCTAAATATGATATATTCTAACACGCTCCCACTGCCCACACGGAGATATTATGTTCCAACTTCTAAGCATTACTTGTATGAATGCCTTATTATAAAATAGGATGAAAGATCCAGCTTTGTCAAGACAATTGTGCTAACCATTCAAGAGCTAGCAGTTAACATAAACCCGAACCCAAGTGTTATACATATATCAAGCTTGACTAGATGCACGAGGCTAAATTAAATATTGATGTAATATAACATATAAAGATCATGAGAAAACAAACCATAAATATAGCCTACTTTCTTGTAACATTTAACTCGCACTTGCATAGAAATATCGATTCCGCTTTTTATTAAAAGAAAAAAAAAAAACAAGCCACCTTTGTCTATGTTTCAGGTATACCTTAAGCTTCTGACCTGACCCGTCATATTTGTTGTATATCTATGTCTTACTAAAGCACAACGATACGAGCTCCTAAAATGGGCTCATTTATCTCATTCGACACATTATTTCAACTATTTACCTCGATGCCCTTATTGTTGTTTGGTGGTTCAGTGAGAGAGAGAAGTAAAAGCACGAGACAAATCAACATCTATCAGTTCCTTCAGGTTCCATACCGGATGGTCTTTGATGATCACCGCCACCCCAACAGCCATTGTAACTGTTAGAAACACAGTCGCCTTCAGGCAACCATGCCCACTTGAAAATCTGCCTAAAATAGTCTTGCAGTGCTTGTTTGCTTCTTTCAACAATGCTTCACGCTCGTCTCCGCTAGCCATCGCCTTCTCATTCTATATATAAATAACAATATCTTAATCATGATTGCATAAACAACATAATTATAATAATCTAAATTTGAAAATTTTAGACAATTAAGATGGATGTATGTGTTAAAATAGACTTTTGGGCTTGATTCCCTCTTAAGAGGTTTTAGGTTCGACTCCAAATTCCATCGGTACCTGTTGAAGACCCATCTGTCAAGGCCAAGATGTGCTTTAGCCGGTCCCATTGGGTTAGCAGGATATTGGTAGAGCCCATGAGTAAACAGTGACGGGTCTCACGGTTATAAAAAAGTGACAGGTGACAGTGTAGAAGTCACAGTTACCAACTCAAACATAAACCATGTGACCAACTTTATTAAACCATCATATTTCTTTTTGTTCGTGACAGTTTGAATGAGAGGAGAAAACACTACTTTGCACAGTTTCTTGCAAAAATGCCACTTACCATTACGCCATACATAATTTAGTTCATCCAAAATTTCCTGTTCTTGTAAAGCTTTTGGTTTATTTTGTTGTAATTTTAATATTACATTTTTATAAATAAATTGAACCGAGTTTGTGGTAAGAAAGTAAGGGTTACCTTATCCCTGAAACTCTTCAAGGCTGATTTCAGAGGCTCGAGACTGGAAAGTTTAACCGAGTGAATCTTCCACTCATCAGACAGTTTTCTTAAAACAACCACACTCGCTTTAAGATGATCCAGATAAATGTCATCCTGTTTTGAGTTTTACAGTGAGAACCCGAGAAAAAGGAACAGATAGAGATCAATATATAGTATCTAATATATCATTCATTATAGTTTTACCCATTGTTTGCAACAGTCTGGACTTTGAGTTACACACCACAAGAATATGTCACTTGCTTCATTTGCTAGAGCAGAGTTGCCTGTATAATTATAACGAATTAAATGGCTTGGTCAAAAATATGTTATGTTACTTTTTATTTTTATTTTTTAAATTCATGTATCTTTAGTACATAAATATGATTTCTTAAACGTTTCTTGCCTTGTCCAGCAGCTTTTGCAGCAATGGGTAACAACTGCTGTGTAAGTTGCTTCATAGCTTTACTTCCAGGGGCAACTGCAAGAGCAACTTCCTTCAAGACAGGATAGATGGCTTCAAATCTGTCAGTTGCCTTGACACGAGCCGCAGGAGCAGGGAATGTGGGTCCCATCAAAAGCTCGAGGGCAGACGGTGGCACCACACGCTCCCCTTTCCTCACAGCACCATTAACTAAAATTGAACGAGCTTTCGGGAACGATAGAATCCTACAAAAGTGAGTGAATCAACATATAGGAACTACATGATAAGTGAAAATCAAAATAATAGTAAATGTTTCATACCTCTCAACTAATTGCAATATAAGGTCTCTGGATTGAGGATTACACAATTTACTGCAAACTACTGGCAAGAGCAGGTGCGCCCACATGAATAGACCCACAACCAGGTCACCTTGAGAAGCCTGTTAAAAGTTTCAATTACTTAATGAATTTAATTCTTCTTACTTCCAGAAGATACTATACTAATCTTAAAAGGGTTGATTACCTGTGTGATAGTCCAAACTAAGACTGGAAGTTTTTCTAGCCCTTGATATTTGGAACCATCTTTTACTATGGGTAAAATATTGATCATCACATCAGGTTTACGCCGTAATACCATTGCTAGGACCACAAATATGGCAACCTGTAAAGTCATTAAATGCATGATGGTCCATAAATAGGAAAGAAAGAAACAAAAGTGATCTACGGCAGGATCTGAATGACACCAAACGAATAGTTAACATAGTATGCTGAAACAAGAAGTTCATGCTTTAATCCCTAATAAGAACAAAGCCCATAGGACAAAACATAAAAAGTGAAAAAGTTATGTGCCCAAATAACAAGAGAAAAATAAATTAAAAAGTATCGCTTGAATGTTTTGTTCTTACTTATATCGTAAATATTCTCCGAGTTCAGGAGTTACCAGTTCTAGGGTACTAAAGTTACGCGTCGATATGCATAAAGTGAAAATGTTTTATATAATAAGAAAGGTAACCTTTCTTTTGTTACTGTAGCGCATATCTCTATCTTAGATCAAGCTCACAAAGTCTAATTATGTTCTCCTTTTCTATATTCATATTCCACTAAGTAGTGGAATCCTATATTCCTACCCTTCATAGAATCTACATATCTTGTTGTTCATGATGCACATCCAACGCAATATTGACCATATCTCCAAACTCTTGACCACAAATACGACTACAACATTGGAGACATAAGATTCCACCAGTAGTTTATTTACAAATACAGCAAAACAAGTTTCTAGTATGTAAGCATCTACACTAAAAGCAATAATGCAATATCATCATCATCATAATCATCATTCATTACCTGAGATTTTGAAGTTGGCTGCTGAACCACCTTCTTCGAACCCTTAACGGCTCCTTGATGGAAAGCCAGGTCAGTCAATATGCTATCTAAGCACCACAACGTAAACGACCCAAGCGCATCAACAGGCTGGTGACTAATCCAGTCAGTTGCAGTCCTATAAACATCTTCAGATATATGCAACAAAGGAATCTACACAAAAGCCAAATAAATCATTAATTCAACATATTCCTTCTTATTAACTAATCCATAAAAATATCAAATAAATATCCAAAACTGTAACAATAACCAATATTTGGTGAATCTTCTAAATAGTTAACAAAAGTAACTATCCTACCATAAACATAAAAATCAACTTTTAAAACTGCTAGAAAGAGAAAGTGTTTACATCAATCATCTTTTCAACAGTAGCTTCCTTAAGTGTTTTCATCCACGGAAACTGCGAACCGTTAACCGAACCGAAAACTCGACCGAAATAATCCGCAAACCGCATCAACCGTGTATCCGGTTGCGATTCATACGATTCCTACACAATACAACATCAACACAACTGAAATCACATAAATTCAATAAAATCATACAATTAGGTATTCAAATATTCAAATAATATTAAAATGTGAATAAAATGTTCAAAATTACCGATACATCAGCTAGAAAAACCGCCAGATCAGAATCATTAAGCTTAGCTGAAGCCTCAGCAACAGTAACCTTAACCTTCTTCACCTTCTTCTTAGGTTTACTCTTCTTCAACTCTCCGTCAACAACAGCAGCCACCTCATCACTGACGTCATCCTCAACGTCACCAGGTAGCGTAACAGTAGCATCAATCGAATCAAACGCAGCCTTCTGAGATTCAACAACGCGTCGTCTCCGATCCTCAGACTGCAATTCAATCGACCGGAAAACGTCACCGGTACCGGAGATGTGATCGGAGTGGTTTTGTGGAGGTTTGGTGGTGAATTTACGTCCTGGTTTCCTATACGACACCGTTTTCCAGCCTTGATCGTCGTTCGCTACGGAATTGCTAGTGCCGGCAGTGTTTGCTTGTTCGATTTGTTTTAGAATTGCTTCTAGTTCTGATGAATTTGCGTCCATTTTGTGATGGAGGTGGTGATACGACGTCGTTGAATGCAGGTCTCTGGTGGTCTCCGGTGAGGACAGGTTGTAGGTGTGTAATGAGTAGGGGATGGAGTAACGTAGATATAGGCGGAGAGATACGTGGGTGTGGGTTCGGTCTATATTATTACTAAATTACGTCTATGCCCTTGTTTTTTTTTTAATATCCTGAACGTTATTACTCGTACTTATTAGACGATGTGTAGTGGGGGGCTTTATGGGGCTCCATGTATAAATCCCCCCATTCTGATTGGTCCACGTGGCTGCTGAGTCAGCATGGAGAGAGAAACTGAAAAAGGGGTGTAGTGGTGGGGCTTTATGTATAAAGCCCCTGAATCTGATTGGTCCACGTGGATTTTATTTTTTTTATTCTTTTAACTCAAAATAAATAAAATAAAAGGTAAATAAATATAAAAAAATTACAAATAATAATAAAAAACACACAATTAATATTAAAAAAAAGTTACAACTAAAATTTAAAAAAAAATTACAACTAATATTAAAAAAAAATACAACTAATATTAAAAAAAACGAAACACACTAGAGGTCATATTTTTTCAGGATTTGTTGCCTGTGAAGCATAGCGAGGCGTAGCGCGTCTCCTTCGAGGTCTTCGATCGGTTTCGACAAAAACTCAATGTCTTTTTCCCTCTGCCTCGCCTCTTGGAGCTCGACAAACCTTTTATTCTCCACCACTCTCTGCTGCATCGTCTCCAAACGTCTTTGGCCAAGGTCGCGAATATCTTGAAGTCTACGGTTCATTTCTTCGAAATCATCCTTCAAGCCACCGCCTGCTGCCGAAGACGACTCCCCCTTCCCACCCTTTGCTGATCTTCTACCGGGTGGTCTAGGCATATCATGCTGCTGCTCCTCCTCCTCCTCCTCATCCTCGTCCTCATCAACCAAATTAACATGATCACCTAAACTCACATAGCGAGCATCGGATGACGGTGTATCCGGATCTCGCGTCGAGGAGGAGGTTTTGCTTCGTTTTCCTCCTCCTCCTGATCCTCCTCCTCTCCTGATCCTCCTCCTACCACCCGACCCCATAGCCGGTACCTTAGCCCACTTAGGACTTTTTCTCAACATCTCCCAAATTTTCAAATACGGGAACGGTTGGCGGGTAGATCTCATCTCGTCCAACGCTCTCGTCAACACACCATCATCACCTTCCCCACTTCCCCTGTTGTCCATACAACGCTGGTAAACCTGAGCAAACGCGTGACATCTATTATTTATGTCCGACCACTTTCCCGATACGGAGTCGTTCTCTCGATACTCCCCTCTACCCATCGCACCAAAAAACAACGCTCGAATCCGAATCCAAAACTCAGGAAGATGTTGATAGTTGGCTACAAAAAAAAATTTATACGATTAGAAAAATATAACGAACAATATATATATAAAAAATAAATAATATATATAAAACATAAACAATATATATATAAAAAATAAATAATATATATGAAACACAAACAATATATATATATATATAAAAATTTACTTACAAACTAGTGGATCCTCCGATACGTCGAGCCAAGCTCTCGCTAAAGCATATTCCTCGTCTTGGGACCAACGTTCCATTTGTTTTTTTTTGACGAGGTTGGGTAGGATCTTTCTTTTTATGCGAGCGTTTCCCGCGCCCGCTCCCACTCCCACGCCCGCGGCCCCCACGTTGAGAACCCTCGGGTTCGTCGGTCTCCACTTGAGTTTCTGGCACGAGCTCGGGTTCCTCTTGAGAACCCTGGCCAAAGTTTGGTGGAGGAAAAAATTGGCCCGGTTGTCCATAGTTTGGTGGAGGATAAAAGTGACCCTGGAGTAGTTGCGCGTATTGCATTGTGTTCGGGTCAAACTCCGCCCAATTGGGTGGCAGTGGAGTAGTAGTGTTTGGCCTCGAACCCGGGCGACCTGGGACCCCGAATGGTGAACCGTATGGAAACATGTTTGTGTTTTGGTAGATTTGTGTTGTAGTGTGTGTGTTTTTTAGTTTGTAGTGTTGTAGTGTGTGTGTTTTATAAAACCTTTGTTATATATATATATAAAACAAAAAAAAAAATTTTACCGTTCAAAAAAATCAACAGGGGGCAACGGTCAATTTTTTGACCGTTTGATTTCACTCGTGCCACGTGTCAATCGCTGATTGGCCCATCCATTTCAAACTCGGCGTTATGATCATGAAGCCCCTGCCCCTTTTTACCCCATAGCGCCGGTATGTTCCGGTGTTAAGGGGCGCTATGGTTTCCAAACTCGGGCAATAACGCCCCACTACACCCAGTCTTAGCCTTACTATTAATTCAACCACCACTAATAGGCTACTAAATGAACCAACATTTATGAATTATGAATTGTTCGTGAACTAATTGAGAGTAAGTTTGTTAACGTTCGTTTATTAAAGTAAGTAAACGGACATGAACATAATTTTTTGTTCGTTTAATTA
Source organism: Ambrosia artemisiifolia (assembly GCA_032199755.1). Lineage (NCBI taxonomy): Eukaryota > Viridiplantae > Streptophyta > Magnoliopsida > Asterales > Asteraceae > Ambrosia > Ambrosia artemisiifolia. Next base: position 38,733,137 of record CM063512.1, read on the forward strand.
AACGAATGAAAAGGAACACACATTTTGCTCATTCATTTATGTTTATGAACGTTTGTTTAATTAAAGTTAACTTTATATTTATTATTTATTTCCTTTTGTTAAGTAATCTTAATTCGTATGTTTTAAAAACTTAACCATAACCCTAACATTCTAAACACATCACTTATCAACCGCTCTCCACGCTTCACAGTCTCACCTCCCTTCTTCTCCACACTTCACAACCCTACCTTTTTCCACTTCCGGCTGACCACCTCCACAACCCCAGCCTCCACAGCCAAGTCTACACTCTCTAGCCTCCATAGCGTCGTCGTCTCCGTTATCCCCGTCTCCACTCTCCAGCCTCCACTGACCACAGTGCCACCGTTTTTCTTCTTGCAGGTTCTGATATCCAACTTCTAATTTAGATTTGGTTTTGTTGCATTGTGATGTATTAGACTTGGTTGAATTGTGATGAATCATTATTAACTTGTTTTTGTTTGTCACATTAATGTTCGGTTGTGCACATTTATATTGATCATTTACGTTCGTTTATGTTCATGAACTGTTCGTTTAGGTCTTAAATGAACGAACATAAACGAACACAGACACAATAAATTTCTTAATGGACGAACACGAACACAAAAATGTGCTCGTTCGGTTCATTTACAGGCTTAACCACTAATTCGGTATCATCACAAAATAATTTGAAAGCAACACAACCCTCAACACTACAAAAAAAATTAAAAATAAAAATATAGCACCACAAGCACTACCATCTTCCAATCGCCACCGCCACCACCACCTACAACCTTCAACCCTGACAAGTATTATCATACCTTCATTGCACCAGCATCTTGTCCACCAACTGCAACCCTCTATCCACCACCATGAACACCACCTTCACAACCCTCCTGCAAACCCCCGTTCACCATCTGTTTAGAGATAAGGAGAGAAGATCCGATAGAAAGAGAAGAACATGAATATTTTCTTGGCTTGGTCTTGTGGGCTAAAACCCGTAACCCACCAGTCGGGACACTGAGGATAGTGTTACCATAGGGGTAGTGAAGTAGCCGAAGGTTACATGTGTTACGCCCCGACCCTGAAATGAATAAAATTAATCTTACTATTGGCTTTTTGAAAAAACCAATAAGTCAATAAGCTGTTTGTGTAACCCAAAAGAACTTTCTATTTTGACTTTTGGCTTTTAAGGGTGAAAAAAGCTGTTTTTGAAAAGTTAGAAATCCTGGATTTTGGCTTTTGGCTTTTGACTTTTGGAAAAAAAATTACAAATCTACCACCCATACAACCAATATTCACAATAAGTTAAGCGAAACACTTAAAAAAATAACAATCTATTGACTTTTTGACGTTTCTCATCTCAAAAGCTAATCCAAACACTTTTTCTAAAACTCCTTTTCAAAAAGTCATAAGCCAATAAGCACTTCTGACTAAAAGCACTTTTGCATTTCCAAACTCAATCCCAAACACCCTCTTAACCGAAAATAAAAGGGAAAACTATTGATTTAATATTAAGAGGGTGTTTGGGTTTGAGTTTCAAAACAACTTATTGACTTATTGGTTTTTTCAAGAAGCCAATAAGTCAATAAGCTGTTTGTGTAACCCAAAAGCACTTTCTGTTTTGACTTTTGGCTTTTAAGGGTGGAAAATCAGTTTTTGAGAAGTTAGGAATCATGGCTTTTGGCTTTTAACTTTTGAAAAAAAAAAATTACAAATCTACACTCCATACAACAAATATTCACAATAAGTTAAGCGAAACACTCAAAAAAAACAATATATTGACTTTTTGACGTTTCTTATTCAAAAAATTAATCCAAACACTTTTTTTAAAACTCCTTTTCAAAAAGTCATAAGCCAATAAGCATTTCTTACTAAAAGCACTTTTGCATTTCCAAACTCAATACCAAACACCCTCTAAATCATCACCACATACATTGTTTCTTCTTCTTCTTCTTTCTTTAATTGGTCTTTGATCACCATTCGCACACCCTTTAGGTGACCCATCATCGCATTCCATTAACAACTCATTATCTTCAACAACCCATTGAGTTGTGTGGCAGTGGTCAGTGGTGGTTCGTCACTTATGAGGTTTTACCGAATCTTCTTAGAGGCCATTAATCTAATTTTTAGCTTTAACGAAAGTATAAAAAATCCACTGCCAAGTTGTCATTGATGAACTCAATGAAGTCAACACTTATGAGAAGAAAAACGTGAGACTTGACCATATGAAGAAAGGGTCGCTCACGATGGCCAAGGCAATAACCAACATTGTTAATACCATGTTTGGATTCACTTTATCCATAAAATCAACACCATGACAAGTATCTAGAACTCGTCTAAGTTGGGGATATTGTCAGTGAAATAGAGATGGGGTTATTGTTTATGTAACATTTCGATTCAGGGCATTTTTGGTTGTCTCAAAGTTACACGAGGGGTGAGGGGGCTTAAGTCGTATTTGTATTTTCTAAAAAAAAGTTTTATAAAGAATGTTATATTTGTCATTTTAACAAATATAATATGTTTTAAATAAAAGTTAATTTTAGAACCCAAACTTGTTACAAAATAAAAACCATATAACCTAGACATACAACGTCTTAAATTTAGATTTTAATAGGTAACTACTAACTAAAATCAAACTATATGATTAGCAATAAAAAATATTAGACAAGTGTTAATTAGTTTATTAGCAAAAAGAATGTTAAGTATTAATGTAACGCAAACAAATAAGTAGATAAAGACATTTCTTGAGTAGCTTTGATGGTCTAAAGCCACTTGAAAAAGCTTGATAGTCATAGTGTGTGTGCTCTAGTAATTGTTCCCACTCAAGTGACTTATAATTCACCCCATTTATCTTAGGTTCCTTATATTTCAATCTCAAAAAATTATTTTCACTCCTCATAGCGCACCGCTTTAGAGGAGGGGAGCAGGGTGAAAATAATTTCTGAAGGGTTCAAATATAACGACCCTATCTTATAGACTAGTATCCTCTATCTATAGCACCACCACCGAACAAAAAAGAGTGATATGTATATTGAAGTTTGCAAGTTTCATCATTTTTAGCTTCAACTAGAGTGGTAGTTACCAGTTCATTGTGACGGGGCGCGGTTTACACTCAACCTTTATCGGGGGACGCGATATCACTATACTGACATCGGACCAGTACTATTATCGAAAATATCGGTCCTAAAAAACGTCAAGAATGGGTACATGTAACGGTAGCAAAAATGATCAATACAATACATGTTCGGTGCTGATATTTAACGGTAAATCAACCAAAAATTCGATACCGTATCAAACTGTTAATGATACCAAAAGTATTATTCAACTATGTGAAAAAAAAATTGTTTTTAAATATTGATGGACATTATAAAAAAGGGTTTTAAATGTTAATGCACCTTATCCAGAAAGGATGGTTCACGATAGTTGCTCTAATCCATTAATTTGTTATTGTTTACTTTTAATATTTTCACATATTTCATTATTAAAAGTTTTCATTGTGGAATGATTAAAGATTGAGTAAGATTGTTAGAGAATTCACAATATGTTTTTCATCCTTATTCACATATTACACTAAAAATCATTATAGTTTTGTCACTCCTCTACACACAACCACTTTCAAAAAATATTAAAAAATAAATGCAGGAAAACTTTGAACTCCCAAATATCCTCAAATATACCTATGAACAAGAATCATGAATGCAAGCATTAGACAAGCGGCTTTGAAAGAATCATCCATGTTTCTCCCATGCTCTCCTCATTGGGTCTTGTTGTTGTTTGGGTTCATCGGAAATTGGTGCATCCGAAGCATAGATTTTGGATTATGCTTTGAGAACAATTTTCAAGTTTCAATACCAATTCATGAAGTTGAAGTTATTAGCTTTTTCATTTTAAAGGATGGACTTTAGCGAAAATGTAGAGTTAGGGACCATTGTTCATGGTGTTATTGTTGTGAGCCATCTACAAAGTTTAAATAAAAGTTTTAATATTTTCAAGCTCAATCCTAATCAATTTTATGACCCAATTCTCAAAATATCTTTTAGGATATGAGATCTCATTTCATAATCACATCATGAGTGGCGAAGCAACTTTTCACTTTGTGATTACTACGTGAGAAGGTAACGCTTATTTATTTTGTCTCTACACAACTCTCGATTTGGGGTTCCGTCGTCACAAGTCATGTACAGGTACGTTTAACCCCAACTTTGCCCACTAAACTCTTTAAGTGATATTAGTCCTTTAAACGAGAATGTGATTCCGGCCCAACTGAGTTGGAAAATGAGATCTCACCTCACTTCCAAGTCGTGGTCCTTGTGCAGGGTAAGGCACTAACACAGGAAGAATTGACTTGGTTTAAGTTTCTCCATTTAAGGATGGCACAATAATATTGATTGCATTAGGATTAACTTTAATATTTATTTACCAAATATGTTTAAATATTTTGGACGACTTGTAGCATGAGGCAAGTCATACAATTTGGTAAAACTTATTTTTACTTTGTTCGTGATATATTTGAATACTCCTTTCCAATTACTTGACATGATTCAATTTTAAAAACCCTATTTAAAACTATACTTTGGTCGAATATCGCAAACTTATTTTAATTTAATAACACATTAGTAAATTATGGCGTAGTTATCTCCTTAATTTTTGCCAAAATTTTTATTGATTTACCTTTCCATGTTAACATAAAACCCTTTTTATTTAACTTGTCATTTTGATTGTGAAAATATAGTTTTGTAGGCTATAAGTATTTATATAAAATAAAGGACTAATGAATTTAAATAATCCCAACTATTGACTATTGGTCAATAACAGTTCCAACTACGAAAATTACCACTAGGGGTCCCAACTTTCAGACGTTGTATGCTGAATTAGTTGTTGAACCAAGGAACAACATGCAGGCTAACTTAATTGTCTTGGTTTGGTTATAGGCCTAAGGGATGTCATGGAGTTAAGGGAGTAGTTACCCAGATATGTCTAGCCTTATTTATATTTCTATTACATGCACTGGTTTATGATTGTGTTGTGCTCCTGTTAAATTTAAACTTGTGAACTCACCAATATTTTATATATTAAAGTTTCTTAAACATATCTGAAGGGTTATGGTACCAAAATCTAGCAATACTATATCAAAAACCAACTTACTCTTTCCCAACAGGAAGCTGCTCCCATTATACATGACGTTGGTGCACCCGCCCATTTTACGTCAGCGGACTACCATGCATCCACAACTCAATGGACGCAGGTCCTCCTGCCCGTTTTACGTCGACGATCTACCATGCATCCACAATGTAATGGACGCACGCACGCCCTCCCACCCGTTCTACGCAACATAACGACATGCATCCATAGCTCAACGGACGCACGCCGAAGTTTCTTCATCAAGATAAGCAAACATTCGTCGGCACAATTAAAAGATACATTTTAGGGCAGCATCGAGACACACACCCCAGGGCAGGCCTGCCTTGGGCAAATGTTTCTAACGTAACAGACTGCCCGTCAGAGTCCTTAGCCAATCAAAGGTTTCGCCCAGACTGACTACCAGAAAGAACGACGACATGGCGCTCCACAGCTAAGATATCTCTGTCAGAAGACTTTATCAACCCCCTTCTTGTCTCAGGTTATAGATAAGGAGATGATTATCCACTGCCCTGGATTAGTCAACAGGCGGACACCACGTGTCCGCCGCCCATCAGCGTCCACTCAACGAACGCCACGTGTATTATTGTCAGGACGATAACATATCCCTTTCTCCTCTTTTTACGTAAACCACTTGCACAAATTGGGCTTGAGGATTTGGGCCGAAAACTGTTGGGACAAAGAGGATTGACGAAACCACCTTTTGATAACCTTAGTCTATTTCATATCTGCCTAAGTATAGAACTGCTGAAGAACAAAAGAAGAAGTACTGAAGAACAAACACCAAAGTACTGAAGAGTAAACTCATCAGAAGTTCTGAAGTCTAACCAGACATTTCACTGAAGAACTGCTGAAGACAAACTGCTCATCAGCAGTTTGTCACTCATCAGCACTTTGCATCAGAAGCTTCTAACCGACTGAAGATCAGCAGTTTTGATTATAATATAGTTTTGTTAAAGTCTTGATTTCAAGTTTCAATGTACAGACTGTAGTAACCTTATCTTAGCATAATATCTTTGTTAAATATCTTAGATTACTTCAGACTACAGTTTAGTACATTAGTCTATAAATAGATGAGTTTGTTCATCTATTTTCATATGTGATTTTGTGTAATATCTTTGAACTTAAATTGAAATCCTTCGGGCTTTATACTTATAATTCCATTTCACATCTGAGAAACATAAATTGCTATTACTGCTTTATACTTAAACTGTTTATTGTTTCTCATTTATTGTTCAGTCAAGGGGGAGTAATAACTCCTCATCAAAGTGATCTTTTAGACCTTTGAACACTTGTATTTCCGCTGCTTAAATAACTCATATACAAATCTGATAACACATAAGTGTTCATAAACATAGCCACTGATCCAACAATTGGTATCAGAGCTTCTGGTTAATCTGATCAAAATCAATCTAACAAATTGAGATTCAGACACAGGCTCAATATTGATATTCAATAAAGGATAAAAGGCTCACTTTTTAATCCATCACTTTAAGGAAGTATTGACAAATCCAAACTTCTTAAAAATGGATCCCTACAATACTGGATCTGCCAACAAACCTGCTATGTTAGTCAGAAATGAATATAACATATGGTCTAAAAGGTTGGCACATACTATTTCCCAAACAAACACTGGATGTTGGAGGTCTGTAGTCTTTGGACCTCACAAACCAGTTGTTAGTGATCCAGAGGGAAAGACTGAAAGACCAAAAGACCCAAAAGAATACACGGAGGAAGATTTCCAAAAGTTTGAGCTTGATGCAAAAGCTTTCTCCATGTTGGCTATGGCTCTCCCAAATGAAATTTATGCTGGCCTTTTACACTGTGAAAGTGCCAAAGAGCTGTGGGACTGCCTAAAAGAGCAGTTTGCAGGAACTGCTGAGGTGATAGCCAACATCAGAGAAATATTGGCTCAACAATATGAAACTTTTACTCACATAGAGGGTAAATCTTTAACACAACAATTTGAAAGATTTTCTTCACTCATCTCTGAGTTAAAAATAAACAATCAGACCTATTCAAATGAGTCTATGTTGCATAGATTTTTAAGGTCTTTACCTTCAAAATGGGAAACTTACTCTATAGTCCTCAGAACAAGTTCAGATTTTAACACCTTGAACCTAACTAGGTTACATGGTAAATTACTAACTTTTGAGAGAGAAATCAATCAAAAGAAAAAGTTGCAAGAATCTGGGAAAACTGCTGATGACTATACTCCGGGTAGCACAGCCTTATTAGGACATGACTCACCATCCTGTTCTAATAATTTTGGTTCTTTTGACCACATTGACATAACAGCTGGGATCTCATCAGATGGATCTTTCCCAGCTTATGACAATGAAGAACTAAGTCAAACTGCTGACAACATGTGTTTCATCATGGATGATTTAAAATATTTTAGCAGTGATGACTTGGAAGAAATGGAAATATTGCACCAACTGGCCTTGTTAAGCTTAAAAACTAACAAATTTTATAAAAGGTCAGGAAGGAAATTTCCAGGACTAAACAATTCAACAAAAGTTGGTTTTGACAAATCTAAACTGAGATGTCATAAGTGTCAAAAGTTGGGACACTTTGCTAGAGAATGTAGAAGCTCTAGCTATAACCAACCAATGTCCTCTGGAAATCAATTTAACCCCTCATATAATAGGAATAATGGAACTCAAGGGAGTGCTCATTTTGTACAGGCACAAGCTCCACATGTTCAATATGTGCCACAAGTACAATATGTTCAGATGCCTGCTCAACAACAGCAGCTCATGCCTCCATTTCCAACTGCTCAACAACCTGCACAAACTCAACAACCCCCTCAGCAACAAAGCTTATTTACATCAGGGTATGTTGACTGGAGCAGTCTTCCTTATGACACATCAAAATGCAGTCAGGATGCAGACAATAAGGTCTATGATGTCAACTGGGGAGAACCTGATAATGGCAGAAAGAACTTTGCCTTAATGGCTTTTGAAGGATACTCTTCAAATTCTGCTCTCACACAGGTATCACAACAATCTCTATTAAAGCTTTGCACCAAATCTTGCAAAGAATCATTTGCTTTAATTAGAGAAACTAATGTGCATTTACAAGGCAAATCCAATGACATGGAAAGAAAATACACACAAATGAAGTGTGATTTGGAAAGAAAAATTGTTTTGAAAAATAAAGAAATTTCCAAAATGAATGATAAATCCATTGAAACAGAAGCACAAATTAAAACCATGATAGACAGCCTAGGAAATGTCAGACAAGAGCTTGCTGACACCAAGGTTGATTGTGAAAAATGGGTTGAGTCTTGTAAAGGGTATCAAATGTTACTTAACAAACAAACTGCAGCCAATGTTAAGTTTGGCATTGGATATACCCACACTGAATCACCAACAGATTTCACCCACAAAACTGATAATGATGGGAAGAAATTGATTCAAACTTCTGATATGGAGGAATGCACATCCTACCATCAGAACATCCTCAAAAAGGGAAGTACTGCAGAAGTTAAAACTACTGACAATAAGCCATCAGCAGTTTCAACTACATCAGGAGTTGAGACCCTGAAAACTGCTGATGACCTATTTCAAAAATCAGATTTTGTCAGTAAATTGCCTTCCAGCTCTCTTGATCTATCTAAAAAGAAAGAGAAGGCAAAAGCATGTGAAATATGTGGTCTGTTTAAACACATAACTGAACTTTGCAGATTTAGAAAGGTAAATCAGTTAAATAAACAAAGACAACAACTGATTGTGGGAAAACAGATAAAACAAGATTATCAAAATACCTTTTTTCCCAACAAACAACAATCAAACAAAACCCTTTCTAAGAAGAGGCCTTTATCTCAACAAAGGTCATCTTCTCAAAGTTCAATCTCAGAAGTTTCACCTAACTCATCAGCAGATTCACAAACTGCTGAAGTTAAAGATTTGATAAACCTGGTTAAACTTCTGATGACCAAAGTTGATGGTGGAAACCAAAATGAACCCACCATTGTTCTTAATGACAAATCCATTGCCAAAAAGACATGGATTACTAAAAATGGTCCACAACAAGCTGCACCTGTTCTCAAGAGCAAACCCAAAGCCAAACTGGCTTGGGTTGCCAAAACTAACTAATTTGCTATCTTGTGCAGAGGGTCTCCAGAGGTTTGAATAGCATATGGTATGTGGATAGTGGAGGCTCAATGCACATGACTGGATGCAGATACCTGATAAACAATTTTATCAGTCAAAGAGAAGGATCTGTGTCCTTTGGGAACAATGCCAAGGGATATGTGCTAGGATATGGCAATGTATCCTCAGGCAAAATGCAGTTTGACAAGGTCAATCTGGTTGAAAACCTTGAGTACAACTTGCTGAGTGTCTCTCAAATGTGTGACAAAGGATATTCTTCCTTTTTTACAAAGACAGCATGCAAGATCATATCACCAGAAGGCCAGAAGTTGATAGAGAAGATTATTGAAGATCATACTTTGCTGATTGCCAAAAGATGTGGCAATGTCTATGCAGTGGACATTGAAAAGGACAAAGTATTGAACAAGACTGCCTGTTTCTTCTCAAAGGCATCAACTTCAGAAAATGATCTCTGGCATAGGAGACTTGGCCATGTGAACTTTAAAACCATCAATAAAGTCACAAAAATGGACTTGGTCAGAGGTCTACCTTTGAAGGAATATCAGTGCAAAGAACACTGTGTTTCCTGTCTTAAAGGTAAACAGCATAAGTCCTCCTATAAGTCTATTGAAGAATCAAAAACAACTGCATGTCTTCAACTACTCCATATGGACTTATTTGGACCAGTCAAGATTATGAGCCTTGGTAAGAAGAAGTACTGCTTGGTCATCATTGATGACTACTCAAGATTCACATGGGTCTTCTTCTTATATTCCAAGGATGAGGCAGCTGAAATCATCAAGTTCTTTATTCTACAAGTAGAGAAGCAATACTCTCTATCTGTCAAAGTCATCAGGAGTGATAATGGGACAGAGTTCAGGAACAAAACTCTGGATGAATTCTGTCTGTCTAAAGGGATTGTTAGACAGTTCAGCATTCCCAGAACTCCTGAACAAAATGGTGTGGTAGAAAGAAAGAACAGAACATTAATTGAAGCAGCCAGAACAATGTTAGCTGATTCAGGCCTACCTTTGTATTTTTGGGCTGAAGCAATCAACACTGCATGTTATGTTCAGAATAGAGTTCTTATTAACAAGAGACATACCAAGACTGCCTATGAAATTCTTCATGGCATTAAGCCCCTTATCTCCTTCTTCAGGGCTTTTGGATGTCAATGTTTTATCCTCAACATCAAAGACTCTATTTCTAAGTTTGCTGCAAAAGTTGACACAGGTTATTTTCTTGGTTATTCTCCTTTGAGAAAAGCTTACAAAGTTTTTAATTCAAGAACCAAGATAGTAGAAGAAACACTGAATGTCAAGTTCAATGAATCAAAACACACTCTTATTCCAGCAAATCCTGCTGAATTATTTGATCTTGACAATTTTCATTTCGGACCTGAAAAGACTGTTGAATCATCCAAACCTCCTCAAAATGGTTTTCAAGGATTTGAAGATGATAGTCCTGCACCATGGACTCCAAACACAGTCAGAAGATCAACTATCAAACCTTCAGAAGTTTCAATAGCTTCAACTTCAGGAACTACTGATGAACATTTTGAAACCACTGATTCAGCTGAACCTAAAACTCCTGAAGTTCAAATAACAGCTGAACCAGATATTATCAATCTCAGTGGTTTATTTGAAGAACCTGTAGAGCCATCATCCAGTACAGGTTTACAACAACTGATTGAACACAAGGATCATCCATTGGATCAAATCATGGGTGATATTGCATCAGGGGTACTCACAAGAAACCAGCTTTCCAACTTTTGCTTATTCTCAGCATTCATCTCTCAGTTGGAACCAAAGAAGTATCAAGAAGCCCTCAAAGACAACAATTGGGTGCAAGCAATGCAAGAAGAGTTGCTTCAATTCAAGAAACAACAGGTTTGGGAAATCTGTCCCTTACCTGAAAACAAGCAACCAATTGGAACAAGGTGGGCCTTCAGAAACAAATCAGATGAGGCTGGTATGATCATCAAGAACAAAGCAAGACTAGTGGTACAAGGTTATTCCCAAGAGGAAGGAATTGATTATGATGAAACCTTTGCACCAGTTGCAAGACTTGAAGCTATCAGGTTATTTTTAGCTTATGCAATTTCCAACAATATTAAAGTTTATCAAATGGATGTCAAAAGTGCATTTTTATATGGAAAAATAAAAGAGGAAGTGTATGTCTGTCAACCTCCAGGGTTTGAGGATCCTTCTCATCCTGATTGGGTTTACAGACTTGACAAAGCTCTTTATGGGCTAAAACAGGCTCCAAGAGCCTGGTATGAAACACTTTCCAACTTTTTACTAAAGAATCACTTCTCAAGGGGATCCATTGATAAAACTCTTTTCATAAAACATGTTGGAAATCATGTCTTACTTGTTCAAATATATGTTGATGATATCATTTTTGGTTCAACAAATTCAAAACTGTGTGAAGAATTTAAGAAACTCATGCAATCAAAATTTGAAATGAGTACAATGGGAGAATTGCAGTACTTTTTGGGACTGCAAATCAAGCAACAGTCAAATGGAACATTTATACATCAATCAAAATATGTTAAAGAATTATTGAACAAATTTTCTTTACAAAACTGTAAAACATGTTCCACTCCCATGACACCAATCACACAAGTTGAACCAGATGATCAAGGGAAACACATTGATCAAACCATGTATAGATGTATGATAGGTTCTCTTCTATATCTAACTGCTTCTAGACCAGATATCATGTTTTCAACTTGTGTCTGTGCTAGATACCAATCTGCACCAAGAGAATCACATCTAATTGCAGTCAAAAGAATCTTCAGATATCTGAAAGGAACTCCTACTTTAGGAATTTGGTATCCTGCTTCAAGCAATACCAAGTTAACTGCTTTTTCAGATAGTGACTATGCAGGCTGCAAGATGTCAAGAAAATCAACATCTGGTGGTTGTCAATTCTTAGGAAACTGTCTGGTGTCCTGGCAATCAAAGAAACAAACATCTGTGGCAACTTCAACAGCTGAAGCTGAATACATTGCTGCTGCAAGCTGTACTTCACAGATACAATGGCTCCAATATCAACTGCTTGATTATGGAATCAAAGAGACCAAGACCCCACTTTTAGTAGACAGCAAATCTGCCATTAGCATCATTCAAAATCCTGTTCAGTTTTCAAAAACTAAACATATTGAAATCAGGTATCATTTCATAAGAGATTGCTATGAAAAAGGCAAGATTGAGGTGAAGCATGTCACAACAGCTAATCAAATAGCTGACATTTTCACCAAACCCCTTGATTCAACAACTTTTCAGAGGTTAGTATCCATGCTTGGGATGTTAAACTTAGAAGAAAGTCTGTAAGTGTTTCACTTTTTAGTTCTGCACATATTTTATTTTTCACTTACATACTTATCTGTCACAAACCTCTGAAGACCAAAAATTTGAGAAAGAGAAAGTTCTGATGAACAAATTTTGAAAACTACTGATAAACATCAAAAATGGGATATTTTCAAAATGGATATAACTACTGATGAAAATCAGAAGTTAGAAAAGTGTTTTAAAAGTCATTTGCATCAGCAGTTGAAACTGCTGATGAGATAACTAAAACCACTGATGAAGAAACCTTTCTTCTTCAGCAGTTTGACTAAAAAGGGTAAAACAGACTTTTCACTCATCAGAAGTTTGACCTAGTCGGTTAAAAACTTCTGATAAATACCCTGTTCCAACACTTATCCATTCAAAAAGCAAAATTCCCTCCCTCTCTCTCAAATTCAAAGCAAAACCCCTTCTCTAACCTAATAATCACTGTTCGATCAAAAACATCCATGGCTCTCGTGTTAAAACAGGGACATAACCAAAGAGGCTACTTTGTTAAAGATGAAGCCTGGTCCCAGTATGATGAGATGCTTGATCTCATCATGAAATCCCAATACTATGATGCTTTCACCATCGATCCACCCATTCATGAAGAAACTCTTAATGAGTTCTGGGCAAATTCAGAGACGGTGAAGGTAAACAATGAAGTGATTTCCCTCAAATCTTCCATAAAAGGGAAACTGATGGCCATCTCACCAGAAACACTAAGCATCAGGCTTGGTTTGAAGGATTCTGAGGCACCTGAACATATTCCAACCTCAGATATTCATCTAACCATGACAGAGTGTGGCTATCAAGGTACTTTGGCACAAGCAACAGTTTACAAAAAATATTTTGACCCACAATATAAACTGTTATTTCATTATATTATTATGTGTCTTAGTCCAAAAACTGGGTCAATAGATCAGATGCCTTCAACTTTTCAACCTATTTTTCATTCCATCATAAATGAAACTTCTTTCAAGGCATCAAAATTATTTTTCAATGAACTGGTTTTACATCATGAAAATGATAAAAAGAAATTTTTGTTGTATCCAAGGTTTGTTATGCAATGCATAATAAAAGAACTTGGAGAGAGAGTACTTGAGGGAGAAGCAACAACTTTAAACCCTTTAACTGCTCAAGTATTCTCTAGGCACAACAAACCAGCACTTATGCTAGAAGATGACCAAGGGGAAGAACAACCCATCCCCAAGGAACCCACATCTTCCAAACCCAAAAAGAAAACTAAACAGCCTAAACAACAAAAACCAAAAACAACCAAGTCACTGAAAAAGAAAGTTCAGGAAGTGGAGAAACCTGAAACTACTGATGTGCAATCTGCACTTGAAAAGGAAGTGGCTGAAACATCCTCTCAGCACACTCCTTCTCCACCAACCAAAAGAAAACCTGTCACAGTTATCTTTCAAAGAAAAAGATTTAAGAAACCAATAACTGTTGACCCTGCCTTTGAAACTGCTGAAACCAACCCTGAACCCATCAAAACTCCTGAACACCAACCCCTCACAACTACTGAACCTGAACCCTCACATACAACAATAGAAATTGCCCAACTTCTCTCAGGACTAAAAGGAACCCATTCACCACATGTCACTCCCCTAGCAACACATCAAATTGGGGAGATGCCTTCAGAACTTGACATGAATGTGGATCCTCTTAGCCCAACCCAAAGAGATGAGGATGAACAAGAGTTTGTAAGCCCAAACTTACAAACTTTTGATACTTTTGAGGCTGCTACTACTCACTTATCACCCAGTGGTGAACCTGAGGACAGTAGTAACATAGCTAAGACCTCAAACTTGGCAACTACTGATGAAGGCCTAAAGCCAGAAGTAGGAAAACCTCAGTACCAAGACAAAGAGGTTCATGAGACTACTAGTTTGGGTCCAGCTCATGATATAACTGATCCTGCCCTCTCTGAGGACACTATCAGGGATTCAGATGATTCCATTAATTTGGTTGATGAATCAAACATTCCACAAACTGAATTGACGGTTGATATTGAAGGTCCTGCATCTAAGGTATCCAAGCTCAAGAAGCTGGTCACCAAGGATCAGGTTAAAGACCAGTTAGCCCAAAGTTCCCCAAAACTGGCATCTTCAGAGCAATCTGAAGATCACCCAAAAAGCACCCCTTCACCAAAACAACCTACCCAATTCACTGGGCTCACAAGCATAGACTTGAACCAACTATGCAGCCCAGATGGTCCCCTGTACCAGGCACTCACACAAATTATTACTGATCAACTCAAACCCTTCACAACTGCTTGGGAGTTAAAAGCTAACAATCAGTTTGGGTTGATCAACTCGAGACTTGCTGAGTTGAACAAGAAGATGGATCAAACACAAGATCAACTAGCAAGGTTGTCTGCTGCAACATCTCATTCTATTAGGCTTCCAGAAGTGGATGAAGCCAAAAAGGGGGAGATGATTAAGGAACCAACTGAAGTTGCTACAACACAAAGACAAACTCCTGATCCAGAAGCTGATATGCCAAAACAAAGACCAGGAAAAGAAGTAGCACCAGAGTTCAAATTGTCTAAGGCATCAGAGGAAACTGCTGATCACATTTCTCAAACTACTGAAGACAATCCTTCAGCAGTTGTGACTCCTATTACCACATCAGCAGTTTTACCTCCTAAACCATCATCAGAAGTTCCTAAGGCAACTGAAAAAGAACCTGCTCCCACTCCTTTGCCTACAACAACTTCCACAACTGTTTTAAACCCTACTCCCATCAGCATGTCAAAAGATTTATTGGAGAAGAGTTTAAAAGAGGCTGCAAAGAAGGCAAAAGAAGACAGAGTATGGAACAGCCTAGAAACCAGAGATGATTTGAGCTTTGAAGAAAAATTGATCAAGTACCAAGAAAAACTTGATGAGCTTGAGGCTGAAGAGAGAGCACTTGAAGCTGCTGCTGAAGAAGACAAAAGAGCACAGCTGATAAGATTCATTACAAAGAACTCCAAATCAAAGCAAGTGGCCCTCAAAAGACTCTCAACACAAGAGCTGACCAGAAGAGCACAAATGCTATCTGATAGAATAGCAACAGAAAATGAGAGGAAAGCCAAAAGAGCTGAAGTGATTGAAGAATTAGTGGCAAATGGCTATGGTTTAAAAGCCTCAATCAGCAAATGGAAAGAACAAACTCTTTATGAGGCTTACAAGAAATTCAAAGCAAAGAAAGTTGCTGAACCAGAAAGATTTGAAACTCCAGAAGTCCAAACAACTTCTATTATTAGGAGATCATCTGGTGCATTAAGAAGGCCAGCCACCAAGAGAAAAGCAGATGGAGATCCCATTGTCAAGACTGACTTCAAAATGATACAGTTAGAAGGAGATCAGTTAGTACATGGTGATTTTGATGTTGAAGAGAAACCCATCTTGACCCAATTCAGAGACAAGGCTACCTATGCTTATCAGTTACAACAATCCATCCAAGAGAAGACACATACAAGGGTTGTTACAGAGCATCACCTGCCCAACATGCCTATTCAAGGTGCTGCTGAACTTCAAGGAAGTCAAGAATCTCACCTGAGAGTCACTGAAATAGAAGACATTCCTCAATCAGGTCAACCTAAGGAAACTGGCTTAATTTCCTATGCCTCTGACTTTGACAGGTCAAAGGTAAACATTGTTAAGTGGTCATTTACTGAATCCAACTCAGTACTTGTGACCAGGAGAGACCGTTCAAGTAAGGTCTATAGAAACTCAAAGGAGTTGAGTGTTTTATCGTCCAAAGACCTTCTCACCATTCAACATTTAACACCTGAACTTGGTCCTCTCACTGAGCAACAAAGATGTACTCTTACTACCCGGATGACAGCAGAGATCTGGAGGATACAAGAAGAGAGAAAAGGACAACAATAAAGAAAAGATAAGGTTTTGGCTTCATCAATCCAGGGGGAGATTGTTGGGACAAAGAGGATTGACGAAACCACCTTTTAATAACCTTAGTCTATTTCATATCTGCCTAAGTATAGAACTGCTGAAGAACAAAAGAAGAAGTACTGAAAAACAAACACCAAAGTACTGAAGAGTAAACTCATCAGAAGTTCTGAAGTCTAACCAGACATTTCACTGAAGAACTGCTGAAGACAAACTGCTCATCAGCAGTTTGTCACTCATCAGCACTTTGCATCAGAAGCTTCTAACCGACTGAAGATCAGCAGTTTTGATTATAATATAGTTTTGTTAAAGTCATGATTTCAAGTTTCAATGTACAGACTGTAGTAACCTTATCTTAGCATAATATCTTTGTTAAATATCTTAGATTACTTCAGACTACAGTTTAGTACATTAGTCTATAAATAGATGAGTTTGTTCATCTATTTTCATATGTGATTTTGTGTAATATCTTTGAACTTAAATTGAAATCCTTCGGGCTTTATACTTATAATTCCATTTCACATCTGAGAAACATAAATTGCTATTACTGCTTTATACTTAAACTGTTTATTGTTTCTCATTTATTGTTCAGTCAAGGGGGAGTAATAACTCCTCATCAAAGTGATCTTTTAGACCTTTGAACACTTGTATTTCCGCTGCTTAAATAACTCATATACAAATCTGATAACACATAAGTGTTCATAAACATAGCCACTGATCCAACAAAAACCAAGAGACACCTCTACCTGGGCCGGGCCCCACTATGGGTAGAGGACGGGTTGAGAAAGTTGGACATCGAGGTACTATAAAAGAAGGAGTCCCTTCTCCTTTTATTGGCATCCGATATTCACTAGAACTTTCGTTGAAAAGACTATGAGCACATCGTACTTTTCCAACCCTTGTTTTATTCACTAACGTTTAGAGGCCCGGCTCTTCTAATTAGTAGTCTCTTAAACTCCTTGGTCTTATCCTTAGACCCACACTTTTCTAAACACATATTTTAAAAATACATCGTAGAATCACTACCAAAGTCAACCCTAATCCGGTGACCTAGGATTCGTGTTTCTTCAATATCTTTTAGGTGAATGATGCGGAAGGTCTGAAGCTTGGCTAGGGCGGGGGATCATGGTGGGCGTTGGTAATTTGGAACGAGGTTTTGCTCTCATGTTCCATGGGTTATGGAAGATGGCTGAGAAACCTCTTTTTATGTGATGTTTTTAAATTGGATGTAACTCTAATAGTACAATTACATTTTAATCGACGCCTAACAAATTGATATTTTCTTAATTAAATATGTTTGTGTTAATCTTATCTTTGTTCCTTTTCTTGCGGTTATGCCATGTATTTTCGTCTTAGGCGTGGTGTGACATACATGTAGTCGAATTTGCTATTGTTGTACAAATTTGCTACTAATGTTTAGTCATGATCAACTTTACATCATCCATCTAGCGTGACCCTAATCAGGTGTGTTGCTCCTCGGACCCACCGGGCGATGCCCATTGGAACCCCCTTTAATTTTAAAGGGGCTCCGCTCCTTACAACCATGAGATTTCATTAGTGTTTGAAAATAATATATGTTCCTACAGTTATGTAATCCACACCTGATCTTTATTATATTATCTCTTTAGTATAAAATTATCCCAATTCTACTAAAATGATATTGATAACTGATGATGTAGGGTGTTTATTGGGCCGAGCCCAATAGTTCAAGAAGCCAAAATCATTAAATATAATATTGGGTCAAGCCTAAAGCCCAACAAGAAAACCCGTTAAGGTATGACTCTCCCTCCCTCTATAAATAGAGGGGCAAACCCCACTTCCAACTCAGATGGGTTTTGACATCAGACCTCTCTCTCACTCTCTCTCTCTCTCTCTCTCTCTAGAGTTATTCTCTCTAATAATACTTTTAGCAGCAGCAGGCCGAAGCCTTGAAGCCTCCGAGCTGCTGTCATACATTATTAGAAACTCACAACCCTGTTGATTCCACAACCAAGACGTCTCCAACAACCACTACATGTGGAATCATACTCTATTACCCGCAGGTCTCAAGCCTTCATCGGCTTAAGTGGAAAGTCCTTGTTGTAACTTGGGTCAAGAGTCTTTCTATTCCTTTCTTCAAGATCATACTCTATGTTCGATCTTTTCTTAACTTAACACATTAATAAAATAATAACAACAACATTCTGACTTTGGGTACATTCCCAAATCAGAATCATAACAACTAAAATACCAAAACTCTTGAACCTCCCATTTACGTTTACAACGTTTAGGGATACCACGACCTGCGTTTGGTTAACTGAAACTCTTTAACCCTTTTACCCCTTCTAACGAGTTATTTAATGCTGCCTGTTCAACCCCTTTAAGCAGCAGACGAGGTCAGAAGCTTGACGACCTTGGAACGTTCAGACCCTCTCCAAACCTATATTTCTTGTAGCAACAATAACACTAAAAAAATAGATTGTTGGCTATTAAACTGATATTAGTGTCATTCAGATTTTAATATGTATAAGGATATTATCTTTTAACTCCAAAGCCTCGGCTTTAACAAACAGAAGTTGATGCTTTAGAATTGTACCAAAATGAAACTTGATCTCTCATAGTTACATATGTTCAAGCTAAATAGTGTAATTAATGCAAAATATATATCTAAGAGTAAAGTCCTATTTGAATCCTTATGGTTTGATTATTTTAACTTTTTGAATTCAAAACATAAACTTATCTTGATCTGAGTCCCAGTGGTTTCAAATCTTAACTACATGAGTCCAAAAGACTAACTCTATTAGATTTTCCCAGTTAGATTTTGTGAAATTACCAAATTACCCCTATTATTCAAATTAAAAAAAAATACATACACATATATACATATGCAGACACACACACATACTCAATCCATCTCTCTCTATCTCTCTCTACTTACCAGAAACCATCACTGCACCCCCATGAACCCAACCTCTGGCTGGTAGTAATTACACCCACCATCACCACCTTCAAATGAAAGCAATGGAACCCCATTTAGTTATCATCACATCTCCTTCAAACCCCAATCTCCATGAAAACGAGCAGGTTTGCAGCAAGGAATACACGAACAAGGAACAACACCACCACCACCGTTGAAGCTTTGTAGAACGCCACCTCGAACATCACTGCTGATGGTTTAGGTCAGATCCGAGCTGTGGGTAGGGATTATATACGTTAGGGGTTAGGGTTCAGCTGTGATTTGGGGTTAGGGTTCTAATGCGATTTGGGGTTAGCGTTCATATGTGATTTTGTTAGCTTGGGTTGAATCACCGGTGTTTTGCAGGTTGATGGCTTTCGTAGGTGGCGGCCACAATGGTGATGTTGTCAAAGTTGGTTGTGTTTGGTGGTGGTAGGATGGTGATAATATTATAAGAAGCTGGATTTTGGTGACGAACAATGCAACGGTGGTGGTTTTGAAGGCTGTTGATGGTGGTGATGTTCGGTGGTGGCTGGAGGGGTGAAGGTCGTAGATTATTGGTTGTCGATTAGGTGGTGACTTGGGGTAGGCTTCAAATGGATTGTGGTTAGGGTGATGGTTTCATCTGGTCATAAGGGATTTTCATGGGGTTGAGGGTTTACCAGAGTGGTAGTGGTTCAAGCGGTGTGGTTTGTAGGGTAGTTGTTAGGTGGTAGATGGTGGCTAAAGTTGGTGGTGGAGTGGTGGCAGTTGGGAGAGAGGAGGGGGGTTGTGTGTGTGTGTATATATATATATATTCAATAAAATAGGTAAATATAGGTAAAATGTCACACCCTGACAGCGCACAGCGGAATGCAGGTCATGAGGTAACGAAAGTTGTTACCAAAAAGTTTAGCGGTTCACGTGTATTTACGTATGGACATCTTGCTAACACCCTTTAGTTAAACATATTTTAAATTCGTGGTTAACGAAAGTTGTTTAAAACAAGAAAAACATGTTCCACCAAGATGAAGCGAAGTTTAGAGTTAATATTGTATTACAAAACAAATAAAAACATTGTTTTCAGAAAATTAAGCGGTCCCAACATCATGTACATCGTAGTTCCCAGCTAAACCACTCTCTAAAAACCTAAGTATCAGTACCTGAAAAACATGCTTAAAAATATCAACATCATGTTGGCGAGTTCACAGGTTTAAAAGCAATAAATGAACTTTCAAGTTTAACGAAAATGTATGATCAATTATCATTAAAAGAGAACCAAGTAGACTCGCGAAAATCTAATAAGTATGATGTATCGAAAGGCTCCTAATCAAACCATAACTTCCTTCCGGGGTGACCTCTTCGAGAGGAGATTTTTGAAGCTTACGTTCTTTTCCAATAAGACAACTACTAACTCATCATGAAAAAGGGTGCGTCAACCCAATAGATCTATAACATAAACAACGGCTCTAGTCAAGAGCTAATGATTAAGAAGTGCAGGGAAAGTGTCAACCCGAAGGGACTGGTGTCACGTAAAACGTACCCGCCGAGGCACCGACCTAAGGCCATCAAGTGTTCTACGATTCTAGTCTAACTCACCATACAAGCATGTTAATCCCCCGATTTTTAAAAACGTTCAAAAACATTTAAAGAAAAGGGGTCATGAAACTCACCTCAATGCAACAACTTAGGTAACTTCCAACTCCAAGTTACAATCTTTCACCTAACTACATCCCAAATCCGTAGGGCCATTTTAGCAACCACACTAGTCTAATCAAGTTATTCACCAAACTACCTCGACTTAGTTAAACCAAAAGCATTGAATTTTCGTTATCCCTTACCCTATTAACCCATTGGTGACTTTGACGAACGGTTAAGTTTAGACATCGCATGGTTCATTAGCATTCAATCACCTAACTCCTAGGTCCTTACTTACACATTCATAGTGTCATATCAACATTGCATATCATATCCTAAGAACCTATCATAACATGCAAATCGATCATAGGTACAGGAAGCATACTAAGACACATTTACGCAAATTTCCACATCTAGCAACTTCCAATGCCTCATGTTAACCTATAATTCTTCTATAAACTCTATTTAAATCATATAACATGCATATAATCCATGAAACAAGACTATTTTTGCTACTCTACTTTTGTTACACATCTAAACATAGTATGCCTTAAAATCGCGTTTCGGACGACTTTCAGGACATAGTTTTGCACTGTAAGCGTCTATTATTAAGGTAAACATCTATTGTAACTTAATTAGTGATTTTATACTAAATTTGACACTTATAGAGCTGTTTTACATCAGACCTAAATATATGAATCCTAAGTGCACAAAACTTGTCGAAAACATGCATTTTCACGCGTCTTTTGCAAACATACCTAGGTTTTTGACTTAGGTCTTTTATATTTATTTTATCACACTTTATTTTTCATCAAAATAAGTTATAAAAATCTGTTTCAAATCAGTTTTAGAATATCAACTTCTAAAGCTTATATTTTGGCGTTTTAAGCCGAAAAACGGTTTCCAATCGTACATGCAAGGTCTCCCAAATGTGTAGATTCTATCCAAACTTGTTTTGCACTATTTTAAGTTTATGAAATCCATTAAAATACCATCATAATCGGACTTGTGTTTGTAGCTCAAATCATCTAAAACTCAACACCAAACAATGCACATTCAAGTTCATATACATCAACAAGCTACATTTCACTAACATTATCAAAATCCCACTTATCTAAGCTATCAATAACATCAACATATGATTATTTTTCAGATTTAAGATCATTTGTAATACCCTCTTGCATGAAACTAAAATCAAAAGATCTAATCATATTAACCATTAAAACAACAAAATAATCATCCCATGAACACATACACACACACACTACTACAAAAATACCCTTTCTTGACACTTTTTTTATGACATACCTCATTTAATGACATGCAAAAGTGCATGTCATAAAAAAAATGTCATCTTTGATAAAAAATGATAATTTCTTGACGTTTTTTTATGCATGTCAATAATTTTCCGTCATAAATAAAAAAGCATGACGCTTTTAAAATCTGCATGTCATGGTTCTGTGTCACCAAAATTTAAATTCCCTCCACTCTTATGTGCCTTTTCATAAACCCTCCCTCTTATAACAACTCCCAAAACTCTCAGCTCATATCAAAACAAATTCAGAAAACATCTCTCTCCCCTTCTCTCATATTTGCCTCTCGATAAACCCTTCACTGAGATGTTGTTAGCATCGTCACCGTCTGACCATCTCACCACCACCACCACCACCCCCTCTCTCTCATTCTTCACAAAACCCCTTTCACTGAGATGGTGTTAGCACCGTTAACCAACCGTCACCGTTTGTTTGGAAGTATAAATCTGATCGACCGTCACCATCTCATCACCACCACCGTCACCGTCTGACCACCACCATCACCAGACCTCCGTTGCAAAGGTACTGATTCATGCCTCTTTGTTTTAGGGCTTTATTTTTGTTCCTCTTTGTGAATGTGTGTATAGTGAAATAATAAGAAGAAACATATGAATTGGAGGAGAATACTTAAGTGCTGTAGGACCAGCAAAGAGTAGAAGAGGAGGAAATATGAATTGGAGGAGAAATAACTTGTTTGGGGAACTTGAGTTTCTAGGTTATGGTCTGTACACTGCATACTGCTTTCTGTGATGTTTGCTATTTGTTTTTTTTTTTTTTGGATATGAATCTTTCAGTTTTGATGTCAAAAGGGTTTGCAATTTGACATGGTTTTCTGCTATTTGTTTTTTTTTTTTGGGTAATACATTGCTTGTTTAACAGTTATTATATTTTGATGGATAACCGGTGGGCTGCTGTTGCATAGTGGGCTGGAGCTGGGCCTGCGGATATGTTAAAGGGCTTGATTGTACTATTGCAAAAGAGGATTCGGTAATTGGGTGGGGGCCAGGCTTGGGATGGATAAGGTGTGGGTGGTGGAGTCCAGGGGGCCGGTTGGTTATGTGGGATAAAAGGATGGTTTTGCGGGTTATGTGGTGTGTAGGAAGTGGGCTGTTGTGGGTACCAGGAGGTTTGGTTTGGGTTACGGGTTAAGCGGCCACGGCCACGGCCACGATAGCCACGACCACGACCACGACCACGTCCTCGGGTCCGAGTAGAATCATAGGTATTGGGTGGGTATGTATTATAACAGGTGTTCTCAGTTGGGTTGGGATTCGGTGTGTTGGAAGGGTTGTTGTTGTCATGGGTTGATGGGTTGGCATTTGGTGCGGACACAAGGACATAGTGGGTTTGGTTTAAGCGCGCCTGTTGGCGTTGCTGTTCCTTCTGTAAACTGGTGCGCGCCTCATCCCAAGAAGGTGAAGTTTGGTTGATGATGGAAGCCGTAACATCATATTCAAGGACACGTACCATGAGAGAGTTTTACCCATGATGAATAAGTAACTTTCGCACCGTCAAGTGTACGGATTTTATTTTGGATGTTGGTGACTGTATAGGCTGGATGAATAGGGTTCTGTTTTGGCGTGGTTGGGGACAAAGGAGGCGTTTGTTGTCTGTCAGCCATGACTGTCGAAACAAGACAAGAGCTGAGAACATAAATGAAGGAAAAAAAAAAGAATGAGGCGGCACAAGGGTTGAGCAGAGCAGGGCTCTGATACCATATTGATTGGTATTATGTTTGAAATGTTCAGTGCTGTTTATCATTGATACGTGCCCTTTAAATAGGGTGAGATGGTACAATATACAAGGTAATTACAATGACAATAATAATGACAATAATGATGTGCAGAAATCACTCCTAAATTATATCCATAATTATAGCTATTCTAATAACTCACAAGCATATTTGTTGTTAATATTACTCTGTTTCTTCTGTATGAAATAACATATCATGTGTGTGTATTAATTTCAGATACAAACACCCATCGATTGTGTTTCTGCTATATACACGGTGTTATCTCGGAGACATGAGCATATAACTGCTGATGTTCCTCAACCTGTAATACCTGCGTACATAGTGAAGGTCAGTACTCCCCTTTATTGTAGTTAGGAAAATGGGTCAAAATGTATTAGGCATATTTTTAATTTTGTTTGTTTTTGTTGGATCTTGTTCAGGCATTTGTTCCTATAATCTAGTCGTTTGGTTTTGAGACGGACTTACGGTATCACACCCAAGGGCAAGCTTTTGCGGTCTCAACTTTTGATCATTGGGCTATTGTACCTGGTGACCCATTGGATAAAAGCATTGTATTACGCCCACTTGAGCCCGCGCCAATTCAGTATCTTGCACGTGAATTTATGGTAAAAACAAGGCGTAGGAAGGTATACCTTTTGTTTTGTTGTAGAAGTATGTAATTGAATTGATATGCTAAATGAAATGTTTATGGTTTTCATTTGATTCATTATTTATGTTTCTAAATGTTTATGCTAAATTGAATTGATATGCTAATTGAATTGAGACGCCAATTCAGTATATTGCCACTAGCTAATGTGTTGCGCATTGTCCTCGGCTTATGTTGCCAGTTACAACGATTATATTTAATGCTTCGTAATTGCAACAATTGTAAGGTTTCATGACTTCTGTTCAGGGCTTAGTGAGATGCTTTGGATGGGGCCTTTTATTTGACTGTAAAGTGTCGGGCGATGATGCTTTGGATGGGGCCTTTTATCGCAACCGGCTAATGTGTTCCCCTTTGTCTGAGCCTCGAGGGTTGGCTCTACGATTTGATATGCGGACTAACCTGCATTACGTGCGATACGTAGTCTGCTCCGCCGCGCGCCCATGAGGTTTACTGGGTACCCTACGCCGCCTTTGCCTATGTCATGTTAATCATTTAACTTATAAAAAACTAACTTGTCATCAATCAATTCACATATATATTTTTTATGATAACAGCTAGATAACAAAAAGCTTGGAGCTTTACAAAACAAGAAGGATGCAGCTCCTATTATGCAGATATGATCAACCGGAAATCTCAATTGCTATAACTGAATAATAGTTTCCTTAATGGCTGAGTATATATACCTATAATTTGTGCTAAGAAACTGATGCTACCTCTGTTCTGGCTATGTCAACTCACATTTGACCTACATCTTCCAATGTGTAAGTGTAAACCATTCAAAAATACTAGAAAACCATGAAGCTGCCAATCTTTCTGATTTGCTGTATTTTTTTTTATTCATTCTGATGTTTTTAAGTTTCATAGTTGTACATTAAGAATTATCACAAGTCACATATAGGTTATAGTTCGTAGAGATAAGAAATCAAAAACCAACAAGGTAAAGTATTATATATAAATAGGTTTTTAGTATTTATTTTGGAATACTAAATGCCTTGCAAACGTAGAAACTGGCACTTCGCTTCAAATAATGGTGGCGACGGTTGCCAATGTCGGGTTTTGGTGGCTAACCGACGCACACGCCGCCTACAACCTTTTCCTGATCCGGGGTTGTTGCGTATCGTTATGGTTTCGTTGGTCACTTTTCTTAGCTGTGAGCTGTGTTTCCATCGGTCAAATACGAGCACCCGCTCACCCCCGCCGCGACAACGCGCGTCGGGTATAAAACTAGTCTACTATAGAAAGTCAACAGTTGATGAAAATTGTTAGGTTCACCATGGTTGATGTCAAATGTAAAACCTTTAAGTTCATAGATCCCATGAACATTCATATATATATATGATGTTTCAGATATGTTACTAAAGAATCCTTATGTTTTTTTCTATATCTTTACTTTGTTACTTTCAAAATTGCGGCATTAGCGCACCATGAGAAAAACGCGCAACACGTTTATTAATCCACCTAGTTTTATTGTTGTCTCAGGTTGGGGGAGGAGCAAATTATTACAGGGATGAGGACATGGATGTCATTTCACGAAGAATGGTCAAGCTACGCCGCGACATTTATTTTCAAATGATCGAAACTTTTTTGAAGGCAATGTATTGTCGATACAATATTTTTGTAAACGTTAAGCGTTGTCTCGGATTTGTTTGTAATTTGATAAATTGGCCGGATTATATAATGAAATGATGTTTTTGTTATTAGTTTGCTAATTATTTTGCATATAATAAAATGGCTATAAATCCAGGAGGGTAAATATGTAATTTTACAGGAAATTTTTTTTTAGATTAATAAATTATGACATGCAAAAAAACGTCATAAAATTATGTCATAAATTTATGTCATAATATATGTTGAAAAAATGTCAACAAAAACTGTCATAAAAATGTGTGTCATTAAAAAGTGTCATAACGTGTGTCAATAAATGCTGTCATAAATGTGTGTCATAAACAGATGACACGCGAAAATATGTCATCTTAAATTTATGACTCCGCCATCCTTGACGTTTTTTTTCTTGTCATCAGACCCTTTTCTTGACACGCATTGCGTGTCAAGAAAGGCCTTTTTTCTAGTAGTGACATGAACACATACACACACACGAATACACTCACGCACACATACACATACACATACACATACATTCATACATTCTCCATTCATTTCCCCATTTGATTTAGTTTAGAAACCCATTTCAAAACCCTTGATTATTTGGTGAATACTTGTTTAAAAACTAAAAATATAAAGATTTTATTATAGTTTTGATTATGAAACTCACCTTGTAAGAATACTTGCAAAAGTGGGTTTCTCTTTCTAAAAATCTCTAGTTTCTTGAATCTTTTAGCTTTCTAATCACCAATATTGTTATTATCTTCAAGATTTCAATTTCATTTCCATGATTTGATGATCAAAAGAGAATAATAGGGTTAGGCAGTGGCGGATCCAGAAATTTTTTTCAGGGGGTTCACTTTTTTAGATGCTCCAATTCATTTGACGGAACATAAAAAATATTGGGTCGATTTGTCGGTTCGGGTCGGGTAAAATTCATACATAATAAAAATACGATACAATAGCGAAGGAAATATGACACAATCATTGAAACAAGACCACTAAAAATTGACGCCACTAATTAGGTGTGTACAGAAAACCTAATTAACCGACCCATAACTGAATTAATCAATAAAACCGAACTGATATAACCGAGCCATACCAAAAACCAGTGGGCCAGTTTAATGATTTTCTGAAAACCGACAATAGTTGGATGGTTATGGTTAACAAGATTTCAATAATCAATACCCACCAAAACCAAACCAAATGGGTTATATATTTATATGTATGTAATTTTTATAATATTATTGATTTATAAATACCGCCTATATACTAATAGGGAAGCTATAGCCTACCATAATCTCTATGAAAAACTAAACACTAGTTATGTCATCTGTTCCATGTTTAGTTCTAAATTAGTGTTCTACTGTTATGTGCAAATATTGTCAAGACTCATTGATTGAAGACAACATATGATGTTCTGTGGCAAATTAATGCTCATATATTAGTTATTAGGTGTACTCTATTTGCTGCAACCATAATCTAACACCTGATATGCATCGATCATTATTCACCCAATGGGGGTAAGGAGTGGAGGTGTAGGTCACGACTCACGAGGGGAGTAATGAGGAGTGAGGAAGGAGAAGGGGCTGTGATATTGTTGTCTAGAAACCTCAACTTTGTTTTAAAACACATAAAAAAAGAGAATGAAGTTGTGAAGTCTGCACAGGTTTCGAACCTGTGATCTATAGGTTAGAAATGAAGGGAAATACCATTGGAGCACTTAATTTATTTGTTATGGGTTCCTTTGTAATATATTTAGGGGTTACTACACTAGTTTCTACATATAATAACATTAAAAATTATAAATCGAACGGGTTATTGGGAACCCGAACTTGAAGCGTAGATCCGCCCCTGGGGTTAGGGGGTTACGGTTCTAAGGAGAAGAAAACGAGAGGGAATGTGGATGGTTTTAGTGTGTGTAAGATATGGTGTAAGTAATGTTAGAGTGTGTTGGGATTAGGAGTGTCGTGTGTTAAATAAGCAATCATTCTCCATTTAATAATAATAATAATAATAATAGTATTAGTATTATTATTATTATTATTATTATTATTATTATTATTATTATTATTATTATTATTATTATTATTATTATTATTATATGAGAGAGGGGAGGGGGGGGGGGGGGTTGGGTGTAGTATATTTTTTTTATAATATTTTAACACATAACCTACCCAATCTACAATTCATAAAACCCCTAAATATTAAATACTTAAGGTTTTTACCCCTTTGGCCACTAATAATATTCCCCAATAAAAATTATCCATTTTGAGCTAATTAAATTATACTAGAGGTTTCCCCACCGTACCGGGTCTCAGTTTCGTGTCATAGCTCAAAAACGCGCAACTACTAGTCCTGGACGATTTAAAAACCACTACTCAATATTTCAAACAATTTTAATAATATTCTCATCCATAAAATATTATTTTATGCCATATAAAGCACCACGAGTCAAAACTGAACTTTCTAACGTTAGTCGGGTCATCACCAATGTCTAATACGATAAATTACCACTTAATAAGTGATACGGGACTACTAAAAATTCCCAATACTCTCCAAAAATACATATATCCTGATCATACCTTTCTAATTATCACCAAATCAAATCTAATACGAAATATCTAATCGTATCAATAGTTATTATACCGTACGGATAATACCTAGATTTTTGTCGGTTGTCACATAAAATGACCAAAATACCCTTGAACTTAACTGACTAATTGGATGATGTTAGTCTTTTGGACTCATGTAGTTAAGATTAGAAACCATTGAGATTCAGATCAAGACAAGTTTAAGTTTTGGACTCAAGTAATTAAAACTGTTAAATCACAGGGACTTGAATAGGACTTTACTCTATATCTAAAGATCCATGTCATCACGTGTTAATAAGTAAGTATTTAGATTTCACATCAGATTTTGATTGGTCAACTCTAGTGCTTTGAAAAATATCTCGAACAAACTCTATAATTTTTTTTTTTTTTTTTGTGAAAGGTCTATAAAATGATAAATGTGATGTCAGATTATCCTCTCTTGTGAGTTGTCGTGGGAGGATCCAAGGGCATCACATATGCCTATACATATCTCGAACAAACTCTAAAAAGAGATGTGATGTCAAAGATGGTTATCCTTTCTGTTATGTTTTGCTATTAAATCTATATCTATCTATAACTAGATTATATCCCGGGAACGTCCCGGGTTGACAAATCTAATATGAAATATCAATTTTACATTTAAAATAGAATGATGCGCTTTACAGTTACATGCAGGAAAGTTTCGGGTACCACATAACCTAAAACAATTAATGTATCTCCAATGTTAACGCCTAACTTTAAACAATGTATAACTCTAATATTAAACCTAACCTAAAACATTGTACAACTCCCATGCTAATAGATGTTGAAAATAGAATTCATATTTACTGGTTTGAACATAATTAGTGACTTGGCTATACATGATTAATGAATTACTATGGTACTCGTTGGAAAGATAATAAAACGCTCGTTAATTTGGTGTAATTTTTTTCTTTAAAAAATCTCGAATATAAAAGATATTAATGTTTAAAAATTGTGAGAGGAAACATGAGAGAGAAAAATCTAATTTTGTTTTTAAATTTTTTTTCCTAAAATCAATCAATGCCACATGGCATGTTACATATGTTACATGGCACACTCAAGGGGGAGGATGCCCTCTTTGAATGCCGTGTAGGATTAATTGCTTTCAATTATATAAGGGAGGAATGGGCGTTCCTTGATTTAGCTTTTCACTTCACTGATTTTAACCAATTATACACTGTCACATCAGTTCACTGAAACATTTTTTTGGAGGCAACACTCCACTGATTCTTTCATTTATATTTTCATTTAAATTAAAAAAAGCAACCGTTTTTTAATTTTCAAACGGTAATTAATTTTCTAACCGTTTAAAAAGTAACCGTTACAACCATAATTCAAGAAAATGAACCGTTGTGTTTTCTTTTATAAAAAACCCATAAACTTCAATACCAAAATCACACCAAAACCGGTTATCATACTTTAATCATATCATTAAAATGGTCCCGTGGAATGTAAATGAGGAGATCGTGTTAACGAGGGCATACTTGACAGTGAGAAACTCAAACGATGCTGCCGATTTGAGGAGATCTTCATTTTGGAACCGGGTGTCGGTGGAATTCAATGAAATAACCAGCACAAATGACCGCCCCAAGGATTCGCTCGTTAGTAAGTGGCATGCTCTCTGTTCCAAGTGTATCCGATGGAACGCCCTCTATGAAGCCACGATGGAGGCACCCTAATCTTCAAGAAGATATTGCAATCCAAGTCACGGGCCGCGACTATTACCATGCACACGGGAGTAACTTCATTTACTTTGCGACATGGCGATTGTTGCACGATAGGTTTAATGATCAATGTTTAGTGTAGTTTATTGTTTAATGTTTAACGTTGTTTAATGTTTAATGGTTTTTAATGTTCAATGAAAGTAACCGTTAAAAAAAATTAACAATCAAAATACAAACATAATTAACCTAATTAAAACATTAATTAAACATAAGCATAAACCTAATTAAAATACTACTTAAACATAGCTAAAAAAAGAAAGAATACGCGATTGACTCGGGCGAAGAAACGTCACGATCACGATCACGTCCGTCCGACCTCTCGTACTGAACTGATTATTTTTCGAACACGTTTTTTTCCGAACATGTTTTTTTTCGAGCACGTTTTTTTTAACACGTTTTTTTTTCGAACACGTTTTTTTTAACACGCTTTTTTGCGAACGCGTTTTTTCGAACATGTTTTTTTTCGAACATGTTTTTTTTTCAAACACGTTTTTTTTCGAACACGTTTTTTTTTCACACGTTTTTTCGAACTAGCTTGAATTGAACAACTTATGGAGCTTGGCATCACAGAAAATGGGTGATAAGCAAAGGGAATGCTTCAACCGACACGGAATTCAAGCTTCTTAATCTGTTTCAGAAGCAGACACCCGTAATTTTCATGCATGGAATTACAGGAGGTCAAGACTTGTTGTATTTGGTGATGTTTTTAATCGGGATTTATGTAATCTAAATTTACCTTACTTGTTATGCACTTTTCATGGACTAGGTTGAATTGAACATCAAAACGTGTTCGAAAAAAAAAACGTGTTCGAAAAAACGTGTTTGAAAAAAAACGTGTTCGAAAAATGTGTTCGAAAAAAAACGTGTTCGGAAAAAAAAACGTGATCGAAAAAACGTGTTCGGAAAAAAAAACGCGTTTGAAAAAAAAGCGTGTTCGGAAAAAAAACCTGTTCGAAAAAAACGTGTTCGAAAAAACATGTTTGAATTTTATTTTTTTATAACTTTTCATTAATTGCCATTTTGGCCCCTGAGGACATAAATGACGAAATTGCCCCTGAGACTTAACTGACTTTCATTACTCAGTTAAATAGTGACTATTTTGGCACTTTTTGATCTCTGAGGGGCTCCAGTGATAAAAATCAAGTTTTGTGACTAGACTAGCAATTTGGGGAAAACCTCAGGGGCCATTTTGGCAATTAACTCTTAATAAATGTTTATAGGTGTGAAAATAATTATTAATCGACCCAGAAGGTTTAAATCGCCATGTCGAGTTGTTAGCGAGTTGGTTGGGGGTTAGTATGGATAGTATTGAGAAGGTCAATGAGATTGGTGATTCGGACAATGTTACTATTGGGGAAGTTTATTACATACCTTTAAACCTTTGTAGGTTATATAAGATTAGTTTAGTTATTGATTAATTGCAAAGTTGCTTCTACTGTTACCTTTATACATTTTTAACCTTTATAATAGGTGTTAATATTAGAGTTACACATTGTTTTAGTTTAGGTATTGAATATTGATATTAGAGTTTTGCCTTTTTTTAGCCTTTGTGATAGGTGTTAATATTAAAGTTATTTATTGTTTTAGGTTAGGTATCAATATTAGTATGTTAGAGTTGTACATTTTTTTGCCTTTAGGATGTTACCATTGGAGTTGTACATTGTTTTAGGTTAGGCATTAATATTAGAGTTATACATTGATGTGTCATATTAGATTTCTCAACCCCGGGACATTTCCGAGGGCAACAGAAAGTGTTCAGGTAATTCATTAATCATGTATAGGCAAGTACTAATTATGTTCAAATCAGTAAATATAAATTATATTTTCAACATGTGTTAGCAATTGAGTTGTACATTGTTTTAGGTTAGGTATTAATATTAGAGTTGTACATTGTTTTAAGTTAGGGGTTGACATTGGAGATACATTAATTGTTAATTGTTTTAGGTTAGGTGCTACCCGAAGCTTTCCTGAATGTAACTGTAAAGCGCATTATTCTATTTCATATATAAAACTGATATGTCATATTAGATTTCTCAACCGTAGAACGTTTCCGGGGTATAATCTAGTAGAATAATATTTCCGTCATTTTTACTTTCTATACAAGATTTTAGTCAGAAAGTAAAACTCTTTTTTTAAATAAGTAAACGATTTTAGTCCTTGTGGGTTAGCCAAAATAACCTTTTTAGTCAAGTAGTAATAATTTGCCTTTTTTTCTCACTCAATGTGATTTCATTTGGGTTTCAACTAAAAACAAGCGTCTAGTTGACATGTATCACCAACACAAGATCTTCTCCTACAACATATTATGCTACAACCATCTCCAACCATCTTTCCATCAACCAATTTGACATCATATACCCCCTCACCTTCATTTCATCAATCCTACTCTCCCCACCTCACTACAATTACACATGTGTGCAACCATCTTCACCACCTTGTGTACAACCCGCATATATAAAAATAATCTGCAAACGAAAATCAAGCCAAACTGCAAGTATAAACTATCTAAAGAACATATAAATCATCCCTCTTAAAGCGTGGGGGGGGGGGGGGGGGGTCAACAATCACCAGTTTTATTTAAAACCACATGTACGCTTGACTGGGAACAAAGCAACCAAATTTTCATTTAATAACTGTGGTAACAAAAATAGGCAAAATAGAATAAAGGCTCACTATGAACAAATAGACCGCAGGAAATGCTCAGATATGGACCTTGTACAAGTAGTTCCTTTGAGATCATATGTGTTGCCTCTGTTTAACCAAATGCCCAAGTGAGTATGTTAGCATTGATGAGCTTATCACAAGCCTAATATTTCCGCATAATGACTTAGGCTAATAAACTTATAAGTATTTGTTAATGGAGTTGAATTTACTAAGTTCTGAGTACTTGGTGTCTAACTCTGCTTAAGTGTTGCATATATGCTTCATGGAGCCATATTTTCTCAACGAACCAAAGACAAACCAAATTTCTCTTGTAAAAGATATGCTACATAACTAGTACATTTATTTTGCTAATGATTCATGTCATCGAGTATGCTAATTCCAAATTTTATTTGAATCAAACGATCTATGACTAACAACGGCAACTGTTTTACGGTCTATCAAGGCTTAGTCTCCAATTCATATTTTGCCAACTAATCCCTCTCATTTCACATCATTGTTGATTTTTTTTCGTAAATCCATAGATAAAGATTCGGAAAATACAAGGTCTCCCTTTAAACAAGCAAATCTTTTATAAAAAGTCCAAGATAACATTTTCTTTTGACCCTACTTTTTTCATTCAGACTAGACAAACATAGTTCATGATCGTATATATATATACTCTAGAATTTCTCTTATTTTCAACTTCATTGCTGATAATATAACATAATGGTTTTGATTATCTACTCACACGAACCCATATCCTTGCTAGTCTATCAATTTCTATTCAACTTTTCCTCTCCGGTTCGATGATATTATTGTGTCAATACATACCAAATTTAGTTATCTGAGTGGTATTAATTGCCAGAACATTGGAATATTTGATTGATTACAATTTTATATATTTTATTTATTATAAAGCACATAGAGAAGTCATTAGAGAGATATTTCCTATCATGATTGTTTGATCTTAGATATACCTAAGCTTATCGTTTTATTGAACACGCCTAGCAGTAGATAAAATTCAAAAGAATTTGTGTGTGATTCATGCACAACATCTCTTTCTAGGCATCATGTAACTCGTTGATGTTGAACAATGTAATAATCCAACAACGATCTAGTATCATAAAGCCATAAAAAGCATTACAAATGCTTTTGCATCGAGCTTAATTTTCTAGAAATTATGCCAGAAGTAATTTTAGGATCATTTGGTTCCTACACGTTAGGTTTCTTAGTATTAGGTGCAGTTGGAATGTTTGGTTCGTACATCACCGATCTCCAAGATCCGATGTATTGATTTAACATAAATGACTCATCCTACGTTGTCGGATGTTATGTTCATGAAAAACGAGCATCAAAGGTTTTATTGATGATCATATATTCTGTGGATCATGAGAAATTGACACATTCGCTGAACTATAAGAAAAACCTCGGAAACAAAGCACGAAAAAGCTTTTAATAGCTAAGTGAAAAATTTCTCAGAATTTTGAATCACAAACAGATTAGATATTAATAAATGTGCTTCGAATTTGAACTGATTATTAAGTCGAAATTAGAGAATCTAGCTCTGATATTACTTGTTGGTATATGAGTATGTATTTGTGTGTTTTTTGGAAATCAATAAAACAATAAATTAATCAGGAAGTGAAAATATATAGATCGGTTCCCATCAAGACAAACACAATGATAAGAATGAATTATCCTAGATTCTATTGATTTGAAATTACAAAGTACAATCATAATGACTCTATTCTCCTCAAGCTCACACTCTATCTCACTAAGAACTATCCTTTTAGTGAATTGTATGAAGTGATTGTTCAAACAGAGAACAATCTATTTATACACGAAACAACTGGTGAGTACTAGGGGTGTAAACGAGCCGAGCCGAGCCCGAGCCTGACTGGGCTCGGCTCGGGCTCGTTAAGGTTTTGTGAAGCTCGAGCTCGAGCTCGGCTCGGTTCGAGCCTACAATCTTGAGCTCGAGCTCGGCTCGCTAGCAGAACCCAAAGCTCGATCTCGGCTCGGCTCGGCTCGAGGTGATTTGAGAATCTCAAACGAGCTCAAAAGCTCGGCTCAAGCTCGCGAAAGCTCGGCTATAACTTAGGCTCGCGAGCCCAATCGTTAAGGCTATAACTTAGGCTCGGCTGTAACTTAGGCTCGGGCTCGGGTTCGGGCTCTAGCTCGTTAAGGCTCGATTAGGCTCGCGAGCCCAATCGAGCTTTGTATCTAGGGCTCGAGCTCGGGCTCGATAACTAAACGAGCCATATTTCAGGCTCGGGCTCGGGCTCGTTAAGGCTCGGCTCGTTCGAGCTTTTTACCGAGCCGATCACGAGCCGATCCCGAGCCGCTACGTGTCATTTACACCCCTACTGGTGACGTCACCTTGATAGTAACATTTAACTAGTCTAGAAAATTTGATTCCTAGCAGTTGAGACAACTGCAGCTGGTAAAATATAAACTACTAGTTACATGAAGGAGTTGGGTTTTTATAACAACTTGTTATGGTGAGAACTACTGGTGAACAATCTCACCAATAGCTCCCACCAAGATCTTCAAGTTAGCTTTTCTGTCTTCAACAACTGTTCTAGTTAGATGCACCATACTTGGGGGGAGCCGACAGTTTGTACTTCTGTAAGTCAAATCTTTCTTATGTTTGTCAAAAGATGGTTAATACTTGGAGTTTGGGCTTTCTAGATCAATAGTTCTTTTCAGAACCCAATACATTGACCGAACCAAGAACCATAGGCTTGGCTAGTCCGATTCAAGGTATCAGAACCGTTTGAAGGTGGCCAGCCAGTCGAATGGGGAACTACCAAACTAGTGAGTGAAATAGGAGAACTGAGAGGTCTAACTAAAATTCAATGTAACCCGTCTAACCAGTGGCCTGATAAAGAAACTAGTTCGACATCCAATCTGATCATAAAAAAACATTTATCTAAATTCAAAACTAAGGGGCTGTTTGTTTTATTAAGTGCTGAATCATTAAGAGGCCATAATGGTTAAGTGCTGAATCATTAAGTTGGACCTTTTAATGGTTAGTTTTCTTGTCTCACATTTGTAGGAGAGTCTCATTAAGGTTCAGTTAGTTGAGTGCTTAATGGTTCAGTAACTTCTAAATTCTTAATGGTTCAGCCTTAACCATTCTATTCAGAAGCTAAAACAAACGTGTTGAATACTAAATCATGCACTTAATAGTTCAGAACCTTATTAAGAGGCTTACCAAACAACTCTAAGATTATAGACAAACTAGAGACAAAAACCGTATTTAACTAACTACACGCTTCCCAAAAACGTGATTCATATTTCCATATAATAAAAAATTACAATAATTGATCATCATCTTCAAGAGTAACATTTCTACCTACCTCCTTTCCACTCATTTATTTCAACTCAATAATAATATCTTCAATCTTCATACACCTTTCCATCAACAAATCTTCAACAACAATGGCGATTTCATCCACTACATTGAACCTAAACTCACTCTACACAAAACCCACATCACCAAAACCAACAACCACTCGTTTATCCTCTTCCAATTCATCTTTCTTCACCAACACTTTCAAACCCCTGAATCTTGTTCACACACACAGACCCAGAAACAAAACAGGGTTTTCTGTTAATTGTATGTTTGGGTTAGGTGTCCCTGAGCTTGCTGTTATTGCTGGCGTGGCTACGCTTGTGTTTGGGCCTAAGGCTTTGCCGGAAATTGGTCGGAACTTTGGGAAGACGTTGAAGAGCTTTCAACAGGTTTTGTTTTGTTTTATTTTTTAATGTTTTTGTTGGATTTAATTGAATGGTATAATATGTGAGTTGGGTTTATGATAAAGTTAATTGTTGTTTAGTTTGGAGATGAGTTTGCTGATAATGAATGGTTGCATAGTTATTGTTGCTTTTGTGATCTATGATTTAGGGATTTTATAGTGTGTAGGTTCACCAGTCTTTTAGCCAGCCTTTTGATTTATTAAATAAAAGCATCTCCAATAGGCGTTTTGTGTGTTGTTTTTGAGCTCATGTTGAGGAGAGAGGGAGGAGATGGCGGCTGCGGTTGTTAGGGGCAACCTGGGCAGCTATGATGTGGCCGTATTTTTTGGGGCTTGCCCTTGGCGATTCTTATTGATAAATAGCATAGGGCTGCGCCCCAACCTTGTGGTGGAGTGGCATCCAGGTGAAGAGCGAATACGGGGGGCGCCGGTTCGACTCGGGTGGGAGGTGAGGTTTTACCGATTATTCCATTGTCGTGCCTTCAAGAGGGTGGAGGTCGGGTTTCCGTGCATCTGGGAGAGCCAAGGGATTGGCGGCGGCGGCGGTCGAGTAGTCGACCTTGGTCACAACGCCCGGTGTCACAGTGGTTGACACGTCGTTCCTTGCCGTTCAAAATAAAAAAAAAAATAACATAGGGCTGCAATTGCGAAGACTTGAGTGTGTGTTGCTTGATTTGTTAGGTTGACGAGTCTTGGATGTATGGTTGTGCTTGTGTGGATTAGAGCTATGTTGGATCAAAGCAAGTTGATCCAAAAATTACACTAACTTGACAATGATGTTCATACAACTTGACCCAAAAATCACACTAACTTGGAAGTAGAACCTTGATATACTGAACAACCTGTTCCCTAAATCAACTTTTAGGCAGTATTGGTTTGGAATTTATGTTCCTAATCCTAAGAACAAATAGTCTGTATTGCCTGGTATATACTCATATCTCCTCTTTATGTACATGTAATCATGTATACATAGAAATGTTTGTGGTCGGTTGGTCCACATGACATTTGGAGTGAAAACAGTGATGTAGAGTTGCGAGTGAGTCAAATGGTCAAAGCTTGAATGGGCGAATGAACCCGACCATTTGACCCTGCCCCACTTGGGTAGTTGGGTTAGATTGTTAGAAAATGGACAATATGGTTTCTTTTTCTTCTTCATTCTTTGAAATAACATTTTCTTTTGTCCAGTTGTATAAAGTAACTTTTAAGTATTATAAAGTTTTAGATGAACTTGAAGTATTATGTAATGTCAATGCTTCATTTACCACTACACCTTGTGTTTGGTAAATCGTTTTGTCTAGATGTCAATTGTCTCCATCCAAGGGTACTAATGCTACTGTATTGTAGTGATGATTTACCTTGCTCTGGTTTAGACAATTTTTGCAGTAGATGTGAAAGCCGAAAGGTTTTAGTGTTCTACGCTATATGATGCAACTGAAAGGACCGTCTTATTTGTTATTCTAGCATACGACTTAAATGACAAGTTTTTTTGCGTCATATCAATTTTGTCCAATTAATTTCTATGGTGCGGCGTGATAGTAGAATTGTAGAAACAGGTTGGGTCGGTCCAAATCATCTTTTGTAATTTTTTAAAGTTTTTTCTTATTTGTAATTTTGTTTTTGTAAAATATAATAATAACAAAAATTGTATTGTCACCATGATTTGAATAATAAAGCAGGTTGCTAGGATGTGTGTAGTAGAATTACACTTTAAAGTTTAAATTACTTCCAACTCATCTATGATCTAACCTGTTTCCTTTTTAGTTATTTCAATGATTTACTCATACAGAACCCGAATTGACCCGTTCATAAATAAACTGGTTGAAACTGCAACCCCTTTTTTGTAAGGTTTTGGCAGTTTTTAGTTTTAATACCAGCGGGATTCATGCAGGCAGCCAAAGAATTCGAAACAGAGCTGAAAAAGGAGGATCCCGAATCACTTGAAGAATCAACTACTGCGGTGAGTGAGATGGTGGATCAAGAAAACAAAGACGCCAAAAGCACGCAAGTTAGTTTATAGATTGGCTAGCAAAACACGTGCATTACAATAGCGTCTCGTACGCTTAGGTAATAAGCAAAGCCTAGTATTCAAATTCGATTTTGTAACACTATTAGCACTTTGATCATCATTCACATTTGTTATATGTTGTATGATTTTCAATTTATTGTCTGTTGCTTATGGTTTGATTTTCAGTTGTAGTACCTTTCTTCTGTAGAGCCCTTAAAAACTACCAAAAAATGTGGTAATCGGATAGTTTGGATGCAACACTCACCAGTGGCGGATCTAGGCCACAAATCAGTAGTAACGTTTTTCATTTTAGTAGCAACGTTTTCCAAATTTCGTAAAAAAAAAAAAAAAACAAATTTTCCACAAATTTTCCACTACGCGCGCGAAGTTGAGCCGCAACGTCCGCAACCCCTGCTCTTGAAGTATGTCCGCCCCTGACACTCACATACTTTTTGCAAGCAGTCTGTTACGTGATTGTGTTACATGTTTTAGACTTTAGTTATCATGTGTAATTAAATATCTTTACTAATCTAGTATGAGTACAACCCAAAGTACTCGATTTGAAATAATCATTTAAATAGTTATGCCTCAATTTTATTTATTTGAAAAAAATACAGAAAAAAGAAAAAAGAAAAGAAAGGGTACCCAAATCACTTGGGGTATGTTGTAGAATTACCCAGTTCACTTACGTTTTTTGACCTCACTTTTCACAAACCAATAGATCTAGGTAGTAGTCACGGAAATCACAAAGCGATAGGTGTTATCGCACAAACCGGTCAATGACTATTTAAATCCGAAGGTGATAGTGTTTTACGCAATTGGATTTTTTTTTTTTTGCAAAAGTATAACAATAGGGTACTCATATTTATGATATAAGACGTTTGATTTTATGATATAATTTTTTTTAAAAGACATAAAAAAGTTACAAACGTTTATAAAATTGGGTGGTGGTGGTCGGGGGGTGGCATGTGATTTGCATTTGCGTGTGAGACGTATGTATGTACATGTTTTTTTTCTTGGACAAAACTAACCTTCGCACTTGTTTCTTTGTTGAACACATATCACTCTACAGTGGCTTTCCTACACGTTTCATTTATTTCAGTATTTGTAAGATAATTCAATCTTAGATTATAGATAATCATCTCTTTTAAGAAAGTTTAATGTTTATAATTTTTTTTTAAAAATGGGGCTCTAATGTTTTTAGGGCCCATGTCTCATGTTTACTCTTTTATCGCAGTAAGCTCACAATGAAGAAAACAACAATAGTAACCATTTAACCTCATCTAAATTACATGTATCTACCATTTCACATGCTATAACACTTCTTTAACTTGAGCCAGCCATAGAGTGAGTTAGAGGGTTGGTGTGAAAACAAGTGTTGCACTTTTTATGCGTTCATTCACCTGGTCAATTGTAGCGGCCATTATCTGAATCTCTAATGTGACTACCCCACATGGTTTTTAAAGATAAGAAACAAACCACATGACATGATGTGATAGACGATGAACTGCCTTGAGTGAATAAGACACGATTGAAGTATGCTAAAAAAATAAAATATAAAATAAAATAAAATATAAATAGAAAAGAATATGAAAAGTGTAGAATAATATCTTACGAATAACATGATATGAAAAGGATAGTTTAATGATCAACATTGTCTTGTGAATAACATAATATTTTTTAATAGAAACTACTATTTTTACCTTGCGTGTTAGGAGTGAGATTTAGTTTGTATATTTTTGCTTAATTATGGTATCGGCACTCGGTATAGCAACTGAAAGAGATAAAAAGGAATACCGGTATTAGTATTGATATTGTTGATCGACACTTAGTTTATGTCGACACTTACTCTTTTATTCATCTCGAATGTTAGAGTTTTGAATGTTTTTGCTATTCCTAGATGGGTAAGATGTAACTTGTATCGGCCACGAAAAAGATGAATACATGATAGGTTCACAAACATACGGTTTAGTCAAGTTAGATTTTTCAAAATTTGAAACCTCCTAAACTTCTTCATGAAACAATTTGAATTAAACTTGCACAATGACTTGGTTAGCGCACAACTTATGATTTTGGCGTAGCGATTTGGTTTCTCGAACGACTCATGAACATGCCTCAACGACGAGCAATCCTCAAAAATTATAATTTCACGAAATGTTCACTCCCGTCATTTTAATTCGTGTGCAAAAGTACTATACTGCTGTTGCCGAGTTAATTTCAAGTCAGATTGAATCAAAGCTGTTTTAACCTGGTTGCGATCCAAACCTGTTTTAATCTAACACACCTAACCCATGTACTCTTTTCAATCGACAGAAGTAACACTTGGTTAACAAGTACAAAAGAACATAAAATCCATTGTTCACATTCCATGTTTCAATTGTTTAGTTAAGAACAAGACATTCAATGGCGAAGAAGATATGCACAGTTCAAATACCAGAACACCACCTGGTTTTCGACACAATACAAATCCTAAATCAGGCTTATCCCATGAAGCCACTGCACATAAAAATGATGAGTATCTTTTCAGTTACGGCTAAATTCCAACCATATCATACTAGCGGTCTCCACCTTGGGTGGTCCCACCAACGTCTCCACGGAACCGTTTCTGCAAATGTTCCAAACTGGCCACACGTTGCATAGAAGCAGTTCGGCCCATTTTCTGTGCTCCGACTTCTGACATCACAGGATTTGGGTGTTGAACATGCTCGACTGGTGGTGGTAGGTTTACCATGGGAACCCGTGTAGTGGGTAGGTGATGGTTGGTAGTGGCGGCTGGTGGTGGTGGTTGGCTCTGGTAGAAGTGTTGCTGCTTCATGTCATCTTGCACCGGAACAGCAGTGTCTGTTGATGTATCAGATGGGCTGCAAGAGTACGATGGCATGGGACCCATTGTCGATAAATCTGACACGGGTTGAACGACCATTGGGTTAAACCCGGTTATTCTTTTGACACTTTCTTCAGCCATCTTCACCTGCATATATGTTTCGGTAAACAAAATCATAAACTGGTTGAAGCCGTTAAGAATTAAGATATTGTAAAGTCAAACATGAAGCACAAAAGAGTCGACCAACCTTTGCTCTCATAGTTTCAACATCGGCTTTCAGCACTCTATTATCAACAGCAGCTTCATTGTACTTTTGGCTTATGTCAGTTAGACGTTTCAGTAATGAAGAATTTTCAACACGTAATTGAGCAACCTAGAAACAAGCATAGAGAATTTGATTTCATTAATTAGGCGTTTTGTCATCTTCTTTAAACGAAACAAAATATTTAAGAAAAGACCTGTGTCTCAAGTTCGGTCAAATGAGCCTGCTTTCTTCTTCTTGAACGTCTAGCCGATTCTCTGTTCGATAGCATTCTGAAAATACAATATTACCACATATGGAACAGACAACAGTCACTTTCAGTCTTTCACGATAGTCAACTTGGAACATTTGTCACCTGTCTTAAAAAGATTGTAAGTAATATGAAATATGAATGCATCCTATTTTACCTTCTAACGCGCTTGGCATCAGTTGGGTCCATATTCTGAGTTGTTTCCGTGTCTCCATCAAGCTCGTCATCATCTGATAGTTCTCGGGATGAGCCACTTGTTGCTGATTTCACCGGGATTGCAGCTTTCTTTGGAATAACAGGCAAGGAAGGGATCCCGACAGGTCCACCACCATCCTTACCTGCTCCTTTGGGATCTACTATCCATCCAATACAAACAAAACGACAATTAATCATTTTTCAGCACATAAACTCAGCAAATAACACAATGAAATTACACGCAGAAAAAAATGATATGAAAAATGCGAAACTGACTACATAATCTTGTATGATGAATGATGATGATACAAAGTGCACAGAATGAGAAG
Organism: Ambrosia artemisiifolia; assembly: GCA_032199755.1. Classification (NCBI taxonomy): domain Eukaryota; kingdom Viridiplantae; phylum Streptophyta; class Magnoliopsida; order Asterales; family Asteraceae; genus Ambrosia; species Ambrosia artemisiifolia. Next base: position 38,776,084 of record CM063512.1, read on the forward strand.
TATGCAAGAGCACCCAATGCATTTTCCTATCTCAACTAAAATTGGTTGGCCACCGACCGAGTATAGCGCAAATGCATGTGCCATGACCGCATCACATCTATGTGCGAAACGTAAATCAGCATACAAAGGAACTTGACTCTAATAAGCCAGAGGTAACTATGACTATGTGAGTGAAACTTAGAATCTTACAATAAAGAGGATGCTCAATTGACCAACAAAACCTCGGTAGTCAAAGTTACAAGGCATACTCACTGTCTACTACGTGCAAGACACCAAAAAGTGCACAACCAAGACAAAAGAACGCAATAATAAAAAGTATAATACTCCTCAAAATATAACTAAAAACTAAATATAACTAGCTATTAAAATCATCGATCTATTATCAAAACTGTAAAATATCTTTTAAATCAAGCCATTAAACAAATCTAACTTAACTAGTCGTATACTACATAGATTCTACCCATTAAACAAGACAAAAAAGAGTCTTAAACAGTCCATAGTCCAAAACAAAAGAATAAAAATAGCCCAACACAATAAAACCCAGAGCAGAAAACTAAACCCCAAAGTCGCTTTATCGTTAATTCTCCCACTGCAAAGAAAAAGGAAAGCAGAAATGTCGAGTTTGAACCAGGCGACCATTTCGCCTCACCTTGCGCTTAGACAGAGGTGTGCGCGCCACGTGCGCTTTCCAAACACGCTTGCCTTGAGTCTACCTCAAGCGCAACAGCCTCGCCTCGCGTCGCTTCGTCTCACCTGGCCAACTTTTGACTACATAGCACTAAACCACGAATCAATCCAGTGATTCCAGTCACTGACAAAGTTCTTATGTCATATATAGGCATCCTAAAGAACATGATAGCCTGAAGTCACTGAACTTAAAAAACTCTAACAAGTTAAACGCACAAACCTTTAGAAGGAGCCTGGCATCCCAACTGTGAGGTGTTAGAGGCTTGTGATCCATTGTCAGGTAAAGGAGCAAAATCTTGAGTTTTTACAGAAGATGCCTAAGAGAGATTAAACTATATAAGTTATCAAATGCGTGAAATAAAACCGAAAAGGGTTGTAAATCTTAAGGAAAAACACGTCATAGCTAAAAGATGAGGAATACTAAACAGAAAAACATAGATATAGATATGATCTTTCACCACTGTGGACAGATTAGTGAATCTAATCAACGTTTTATTTTGCAAATTAACAACAAGAGCAAATATGAGAAAGGAAAGTACCACGTTTTATAAAACGATAATCCTAGTACTACTTGGAGAAACAGATAGATGATAGAATGCTTAAATACTCTTAGTGAATAAATAAATTAAACCTAGGTGATCCAAAGTGCACACCTAGGCTCTTAGGAGAGGCGGCTGCACAAGACCAGAACCTTGATCCAAACAAGAAAAGTATGCCTCTAGCCAGAAACAGCCGCATAGGCAAGGCGCAAAATTGTTTTAAGACTGTAAAATTTTATTCCCGCTTAGGGTTATGGTTCTAGATTGTGACGGTGTGACCTATCTTCTGTGTTTCTTACAGGTTAAAGTGATCACCGCCGTGGTATCTGTCGTCGGACCTCCTTTATCAGTAAAACTCGTGCAACTTTTCAGCTCTGGATCAGATGGTCGCTACAATCATTAATCAGGTGGCACTAAAAAGCTATTATTAAAATATTATTCTAAATCTTTGATCATATCTATGTTACAGTTATGTATCATTTTTATCCATACAGTTGAGTTATTTATAGAATCAAAGGGTGGTCATATGCAATTAAAATTACCTTACCTTTGCTTATATTTCAAAAATATTCTAAGCCTGTTATGTTATATAATTATTAACTTGTCCTATTATTGTGCCTTAGATATAGATAACCTAGTAACTACAAATTATTAGGGCATTGATCCACCAAATAACATCAAGGCAGAATTACAGTTCTCCCTAACAATACCATTGAATCATTGATTATTACTTTGCTCTCTAAACCAACCTACATCAAATTACATCTTGGTAAAGTTGCACAACCTTCTACAATGTCAACACATGCACATCATGTTCTTTAACTGAATAGTAGAGCAATAACATAATCAAACCTATATAGCATATAGCAAAACAAATAGTGTTGAAATCGAGTTTTATAAACGTGTCAGATTGTTTGTTACACTTGGTAAACATAGTACCCAAAGGCTTACAACATCTAGACATCATATTTGAATTGTTTCAATATTTACGTAAGGCAAAGCCTGGTAAACAGAAAAAGGACTCTTTGATAACAACAAACCCACTTACAAGATTAATCATAAAGCTCTTACTCTACATATACATTTATACATTATGATCCTATATGTAAAAACTCCCATCCTTCATCGTTCATGCATCCTAAGTACTAAACAAAAGGGACATTTTAAACGAAACAGTAGACCCCTTCCACATCTATTTGACTAACGATTTGCAATAAAAGTAACTATAGTCTACTAGTATTTTCAAACTGGATAAAATGCCAAAAGACATGAAGGTAGACGAGGTAAACTCAAAAAGTTATACTATTTGTCCTTAATGCCATGAAACCATAAAGAAATTAGAAACGGATTCCGTTGATATGTAACCAACAGGGTCTTAACCATAATCCCTTTTTGACTCCTGACTAAGTAGTCTACCATTCATTAGTAAACAATAATATAATAATTATAATTCCATCCAAGAACAATTCACATCTTAATAAAAACACATTCCTTCAACTAATCCTTCCACCATTAACAATTAACAGGTAAAATTAGTCACATTTAACTTCCTCTCATTAAACTCAAAGTTGTAAGATGAGTAACTTTTTATAAAAGGCAAAGTAATTCCACTTGTAAACACTCATTTCAATTCCATTCCACAAACCAAACGCACCGTAACATTCTCATCTAAACCTCTACTAATCTAACTCTATTAGCAATCAACCTAGTAGCTACTGAAACCAACATCTAATCCAAACAATAAATAAAACAAATCCAGCTCAGCAAAAATAAAAAAAAATATATAAAAAATACCCTAGTTAAAGCAACAGCAGCACAGGCAAGATTCAAGCGGCTCTTCAAATAAGCCTGATACTCCTCCGAATCAACCGGAACATTAACAACTCCTGACCCACCACCAAACGACGTCGTCGTTGTAGTGGTGGCACCACCTTCACCATAACTCTCCTTCTTCTTCTTATGATCTTTATCCTGAAAGTCTTGTTGTTCATCTTGATCCTTGATCTCAACAACAACATCTTTATGGGTGGGCCCAGAAGATAAAGATTCGTTGGGTAGGGAATTTTCTTGCAAAAAGCATTGGAATTGCCACTCAGACATGCTCCGGTTCATGGTAGACCGGTTATTGTTCTTGGAGACGGAGGATGACGATGATGACTCGTCTTCATCGGCTGCTGCTGCTGCTGCTTCTGGTGGTGGTGACCAAAAGTGGCCCGCAATATCGTCCACTGAAAACATCCTATCCATTCTTTCTTTTGCTTTCTCTCTCTTTCTTGGTCTCTATTTCGACTTTGAGCGTACGTATCTGAGTTGTTGTTGTTGGTTTGGGTTGGTTGGTGGACCCTTTTATGTTACAAAGGTTTGGAATAGGTCCCTTTGGTTACCTTTTTGTTTATCCTAGTGCTCACTCAACTCGTGTGTTATAGAGTTAATGGCCAAAACCGTCCCTGAGGTTTGGCCATTTTTGCCACATCAGTTTAAAATTGAAACTTTTTATATCTGGGTCATTCTGCTTTATATCTTGTTGCCGAACTCGTCCATGACACTTAGGTCTGTTCAAATCACTCGACGCTCGCCGATCGCTCAAAAAATGCTCGCTCAATCTTCCGCTTGGTTGTAAATGAGCCGATCGGCTCGGTTCAGCTCGAATACATTTTTATCTATTTATTATATATTTAATTATAAATATACACACAATTTACACACACACACACACACATATATATATATAGCTTTATATATAACATTCTATTGTATTTAGCTTAGTATATACAAACAAAATATAACTAGCCCAATTAACTTAATAAAAAATTTAACACCGAGTTTAATAGTAAAACCATAGTCATGAGGTGACAGTCTTGACTTCTTTATGGTATTAGTCGTCCATCGCTAATCGTCGCTTAATACCACCCTACGTTACAATGCAACAATTGTTATATGTGTTAACTGATCGCCTCACCAGTCTCAACCTAAGCCTCATCCTCGGACACTCGGATCTCAATATTAGTGTTACTATCGGACAGTTGGACCTTAGTTGTCACCCGACAATGAAACCATTGAAGGAAACATCCCAATTTTTTGTTGTCAAAATTACTCTCCGTTCGATTCTCGCTCGAGGCTCGCTCGGAAAAATTTGTGCTTGAAGAATGCTCGCTCGATTTTTGACTCGATTGTAAACGAGCCACTCCACTCGGATCGGCTCGGCTTGTGAACAACCCTAATGACACTAAACCCAGTTAACTATTGTCGCTAACTCTAGGGTGTTTTTGTCTTTTTAGCTGACCTTTTTTTACATCTGGGTATTTTCCTTTTCTGAGAGTATGAATAACTCTGTTTAAATTGGGTTTAAAAGAGGAGGGGCAACCAAAAAGACAAAAATACCCCCAGAGTTAACGATAATAGTTAACTGGGTTTAGTGTCAGGGACGAATTTGGCAACAAAATGTAAAACAGAAGGACCCATACGTAAAAAGTTTCGATTTTGGACTGATGTACAAAACTGGCCAAATCTCAGGGACGATTTGGCCATTAACTCTGCGAGATATTATTATTTGTGTATGATTTTTTATGTGTATTTCTTGTTGTTGTTGATCCTATTGGATTGGCCCTGTTTGGTTGCGTCTGACAGGCGATGTTTGAACGAGTTTTCGGTATGACCCGCCCTCTAACCGGATCAGATTTGGAAGCCTCGCTGACTGAATCAGAGGCTCGAAAATGAACCCCACGAAAACGATGCTGTAGTGACGAAGTTTATTGATGATAAAGTTTTTCAGAAAGAACAACAAAAACGAATGAAGAACGACGAACCGTTGTAGTGACGAAAACGATAAACCTCAAAAACGATGCTGAAACGAACGGTGCCGCTGCACGATAAAAAACGACACAAAAAGAAGAACAAAACAAACCGCCGATCATATTTGCAGCAGTTCGAAGGAAAAAAAGGGCAAAAGCCAGCGGCATTCGGATTTTTGAAGGATTGTTGATTTTCTTTGTCTGGAAGTGTGAGTTTTTAAAGATTGGAAGATGATAAATTGAGATTTTGGAAATTGATTGACGAGTGAAGCTATATTTTTCTCTGTTTATAAATTCAAGAACATTGTCTTCCGATTTGTTTACGGGTAGTGATGCTTTAAGAGAGAAACGTTAACTGGTATAGATGCAAAGTTCTGTACGGAGCTCTATTTTGATTTACATGTGGGACATGAAATTTTAACCATTCAGATGTCCAACCAAACATCACTTAATGATTCAGTTGTTAACCATTCAGAACCTTTTAACCATTCAGACATCTTACTGGGTCAGCACTTACCCATTCAGGAGTTTCCGAACGGCCCCTTAACGTTTAATAACAAACTTATAATTTAAGTAGAAATAAAACCGAACACAAAGAGATATAAACCATATATGTTAACCTAATTGAAATAACTCATTAGAACATATGATGGCCATATATCCAACACTGTGTGTTTGCTAAACCCAGATAGTGTCATCTTGATTTTCACAATTATACGCACTTGAATGGTTGATTGAAGAGATTGCGATTTCAAGAATTTAATTACGCGATTAAATGTGTTTTTTTTTACGTTTGACGATCATAAAATAGCCGATTGGAAGAGAATGTGAAACCTAGGTGGATAAGTCAAGGAACGCTTGAACAAATGGGAGGACCAGGGGCAAGAAAAGAAGAAAACGAGAAAAGAACAAGGATTTGAACCGAGATCTTTCATATGACATCTTAAAATGTGTGTATAATTAATTACCTTTGTTTTCATCCTATTTGCTTAATATTGTGTTATAGATTAATGCCTAACTATTTCAATTTGTGATCCTTATTTCAGGGTAGTGGATAAATGTCCGATTTTAGGCATGGACGAGGTGGCCGATTGGCCAAGGCCCAAACTCCTAGAAGACCTAAAATTTTTACTTTTTGTTTTTCAATATATTTATGTAGGTTTTGTATTTAAATTATATTGATATGGAAAAGGATAACAATGCCAAAGTAGATAGGTTGGTTAGTGTCTTACATTTTCTGTCATTAACATTTATAGAGGAAAATTCTTGTACAGATGGTTCTTCTCCTACAAATAGCCCTTAACGTGAGAAGTGTATGGTTTTTTTTTTAATATTTGGTTTCAATATTGTTAAACATGTATTTTAGTACTAAAATCCAACAAAACAATTTAGTGTAGAGTAATTACGTAATTACTTTTGTAGAGTAATTACTCTAGTGTAAACTACTGTAACTACTCTAATGACGTAATTACGCTATTTTTTTATATTATTCATGTAGAAAGCATATTTAAGCAGATGGGAAAAAATTTTCTTTTTTCCCTATTCACTTCTGAATTCTCATGTTTACTATGTTATACCCATTTGTATTTGATCTTTACTCAACTTTTATATAACAATGTATTTAAGGAAGAAGACAAACTTTTCTTAGGTTTCTAATTTTTCGTGCAATTAAATTTGTTTGTATTATCTTTTTTCTTTGATTTACTTTTAATAACTGATTTTAATTGGCCAGTACTTTATTCAACTTGACATATATCTAATATATACCTTTTTTTATAAAAAAAAATATGACTATAAATGATTTATTTTAACCTTTATCAATATATACATATACATATATATTGCAGCGGGATCAATAAACGGATTGCAATACAATATTGTGATAATGTACAAAATGCAAAGAGTTGATTTAATAGCAGAAACTTCGTGCTTCGAATAAGTATTTCTAATAATAATCTTGAGTTGGAGGCATCATTGAAAAATCCTAAGGAACATAAAAATGATCAAGAATCGAAATCATATAAAGTATTAGCTCAAATAATTTATTTTAACTTTATTATTTTTAAAAATTGAAATGTAAGCCACCAAGTGAGCTCGTGTCACTTGGGGTCTGCATATGGTTGTCTACAGACTACATGGTTTCATCCCAAAGTATGCTATATGAGAAACATGTTTATCCTAATACCCAAGTTAGAATAAGCACAAATCAGTCCATCTTTTAAGTTTAATGATTAAAATTTGATGAAAGAAATGAGTGATTAACCTTTTTAATTCATGATTGTTGACAAACCAAAACATTTTAAAACAAACACAACATTTATTCATTTCAGGTTCTCCATCTCCATCCACTCACAACCACATATTACACTAAAAATCACTTCATTTCTCTCTTCTTTTTAATTAAATAATACTTTTTATACTTTTATCATTACTTTTTCTCTCCTATACTCACAACCACTTTCAAAAAGTATTAAAAATTATAGAGAGTGAACAGTTCCATATCAAATATCGAGATGAACAGTAACTTTTCTCTCTCCTCTACTCACAACCATTTACTACCACATATCAAAATATGAAGATTTCACTCACAAAAATATGCATATCCTACTATGAATGCTCTAAGAAAAGTACCAATTATGACGTATGATGGTATCTAACAATTGCCGCTTTCGTGGAAAGTCCTAAAAATTTAAAACTTCATGAAATTGTAAGGTTAAATTGACACTCAAAAGTCAAAAATTGACTTTTTCTTTTGGGTGAATGTATTTATATAACTTTTTTTTTGAAAGGTTTAGATCAATGGAAATCCTTGTACAACCCTAACCTATTGGTCCCAAGTTTGAATCCCTACTCACACACCGGTGTCCTCCTTGCCTAAGCTCAAACCGTCACGGGGAATTTTTTTGTGGTGTGCATGGATCGAACCTGTGACCTCCCCCCAGGATGGGAACCCCTAAGGGAAAACCCACCCTACCTCAAACCAGCTGAGCTGGAGATCATTGGCATGTATTTATATAACTCATGAAGTTTACAAGTCGAAGACTCATTTAGGCATAGATATCATCTGTATCTTTATTTGCCTATTAAAGAAGCCAAATAAATATAATGATTCTAAAGAAAGCAAAAATAATGATTGCATGAAACGCTCGTGTCTTCACCTGCCTTTTGCATTTTTACATTCAAGATTTTAATTCTAGCAAAATGATTAAAATAGAGAAAGGTATACAAAAAACATTGCGTACAAAACAAGATTTCAATTAAAAAATTAGTAAAAATAAAATTTAAAAAAAGTAAAAAATTGTTCAACCTACCTTAACAAATTTCCAAAACAACTCAAGAAGCACAAAATAGTTCATCTGCAGTATTCAAATAAACATTTGCATAAATGTTTATTAATTAGGTAATAAACAGATGTACACAAAATGATGAAATTAGCAACTTGTAAATTGCTCACTTCACCTTCAAATTCAATTTACTTGCAATTAGATTTAGAAATCAAACATCATGCAAGACACATAGGGTGAAACTCTCACTTAGTTTAAGCCATTAACATAGGATTTCAACAAATCAAATAATATCAAGGTTACTAATGAAGTCTATAATTTCATATATATGAAATCTAACATTTCTAGTACAATTTCATCACTAATTTACTAAAATGTTCAAAGTAGCATATACTACTCATCAAGATCACGATTTTAACATAGTTCAACCAAAACCCACCTGTGGTTATTGAATTTAAGAAGGAGGTGAAGACTAGGGATCTTACCAAAAGCTTAAATCGCAACATTAAGCCTTCCAAATGCCTCCCTTCATCTCTTCTACTATCAATTTCGTGACCTCCATCTTCAATTTGAGATTCGTAGGGTTCAAGACCCAATATTTCAAGCCCTAAAGGGGCTGAATTCGTGATCCCCATTTGGGGTGTTCTTCCCCCTTTTTGTCTTGCCCCATATTACAAGAAAGACCCGTCAACTTTACCCCAATGTCATTTTGTTATAAAAACTAACTAATCAAGTTAGTTTCTAATATTATTTTCTCATTTATATAAATAATAACATTAACTAGATTATTTCCATATTAGAACATAACCCACATTCTTATTGTCTAAGACCCGTTTTATTATTTTGCTAATCGCGCGTAATCACATAATTAAGCAAAATGGATTTTTGGGGCGTTACAAGTCTACCCCCCTTAAAGATGTTTCCGTCCTCGAAACCACTTTCATTACTACCAAATCCATCCTGCCATTATTCTCCGTTTGTTTACTTATTAACTAGCTTAATTAGAATACACACACGTAGGTATGTCATATGTGGTGCGAAACCGTTTACCATGTATCCACTATGCGTTATCCCGGATTCCTTGACATTATTATCCTTAGGCATTTATTCTAGCTCATCAAAGCTAAAATTCTGGCAAAATGCTAAATCGTTAGCAAACATCGTTTCCACTTATTTATCTTCTCTTTTGTTTCATTCAAGATTCCGTACCATATCGCGAGGCCACATCATAGACTTTACAATGACTTTAACCGTGTGCAAACATAATTATATGTCCATACTTTCTAATATTAAGAACAAGCCTTCATGCAATTATCAAGCATACTGAACTATCATTACCATCTTTCACCTCATGCACAACACTAGATCCTTTATAATTGTATTAGTCAAATAAGTATTCATCATGATCTTACTACAACATTCCACTATTATCATTCCTTTTTAATTACTTCCAAATATTTCATCAGAGTTAGATCATGAACATACGCATATTGAAATCATTCAATCGAGGTTATCGCTATCATAACATAATTACTTTTTTTACCCACACTTATTCATACTTAACTTGAGAGTTAAACATCGTTCTAAAGTCAGTACTGAACCAGTACATCTACCATATACACCCCACCCCTTGTGGTAAATTTCAGAGTTATTCTATTCGTGCTAATTTGTTTGTTACTTCATTTCATGTACTACTTACTATAGACACATATATCCATTGCTTAACAACACCGAGTCTAAGCTAAAATTTCATTCATCTTTGACCTTTAAAAGTCAAACTTTCCAAATTACATCATACATGAGATACCATTCATTCATACGGGGGTAATATTCAACATATCAATTTCCTACTTAACAATCACAAAATAACCAAATTTACTAACCTTCCTTTCACAGCGTTAACCAACCATCCATATGTCGGATTGACCTGCTCCTTCACAAGTCCATTCCATACCTAGCTTGGTTTAGTTCATTCACATGACGAGTTCCAACTCGTTAACATCATATCACCTATCTTGTAGATTTCATCATATCTAAAATTCAATCATTCGTATCTACAAAGTCATTGGTTAGACACATATTTTGAATTCATAACAATTGTCTTTCAATAGTCCATGGAAAATTCTTTCCTTTGCATGTCTAACTATCTAAAATTCTTTGATAAAATTCTCATTACAATACAAAATCAAGTTACACATCTAACATTCTTACATATGATCTTTACATTTTATTTGTTACTTCACAAAGTCTCAGTAGTTTGACTTTTCAAACTCAACTGCCACTTCTTACTAATTTATGATCTTCGGTCATTATCTTTATCTACTCTTTATATTTATAGTTTAAATTATGGGTTTTACTTTTTTTTTTCCATTTAGGCATATGTACAAAAACTCCATTCTATAATTTCATGCAAAATTTCCCTTGTTAAATTGAATTCTTCACACGGGCCTTAGTATATAAGTTGTCCCGGTTCTCATTGATCATTTACTAGCATGCTCAACATGTAATTATGTTTACTTACCGCACCAGTAACTCGCAATTGGTTGTGTTCCATTCATGCAATCCTGTTAGTACTTGCGTTACACTTGCGAATTTAACCCGTTTGACTTTTTGTAAAGTCAAAGTATCCATTCATTCTTAGCTAGCTTTCTACAATTAGTTGCCATGTATGCCTGCTAATAACTGCATATGAAATATGTATTCATGTATCTTTTAGGTCACATATAACGTGTATCCCAAACTAAGTTATTGCCACTAAGTACGTACAACTTTCCAATCTATCTCAGTTAGTGATGGAAACATTTCCCATTTCATCCCTACCCGAATGACCCGTTCCATGGGTTATTCTATAATTCTACAACATTCCACCCAATTTGATCCATTAAGATCATTTGACATTTTTATGTTATTAAGGATGAGCCAACTAATAAGTAAGCTGATGGACTTACTATGACACCCGGCAAACTCAGGATAGTAACTTTTGATGAACTAGTAAGTATACCTTAGCGAGTCATGCATACCGTATACTTAACTGGGCCAGTTGAGTCGTTTTGATGGTTTCGGGAATCATCGGGAGTCGTTACAATGATCAAATGGATCATTGGGAGTCGGTCCATAACCATGTGTACAAGGATTGGTGATTGGTAGAATCACCGGGTTTAATGCACACACGCAAGTCTTGAGTCCCGAGAATCAGTGAACGAGTGTGAACGTGTTAGTTATCATGCATTATGTGTTTACAATCATTATATAACATGTCGGTATGTGAATACGTGCTTATATGTGTTAAAATAGTGTTTAATGCGTCGAAAACCCATAAACACATGCAGCGGGCGAGTAGAGATTGTACTCGTCCCCAGCAGGGGCGAGTAGAGGCCTTAGGGATGAGTAGAGGATGTACTCGTCTGAAATAGGGGTGAGTACAAGTTTGTACTCGTCTCCTGCAGCTTCTACTCATGTGTAACAGCAGGGATGACTAGAAACGCCTATAAATACCACTCTTGACTTGTTAAACACCATTTGTGAAACCCTAACTCGCCCCAAACCTCTCCCACACCATAAACAACCTCTGGAACTCGTCTTTGCTCTAAAACCCATGATTTCCAAGCTTACACATTCTCTTTAGCGAAACCTAAGGTGTGTTATCCATCCTAAACCTTTATCATGTTGTTATTTTGATCCCTAAAAGTCCAGACCTGGTTTTGTGAAGTTTGCGTCTTTGGAAACCCATGAAATCAGTTATTAAACAAGTTTAATGCTTCAATATGTGTTCTATATGGTGTATTCATGCAAGAAATGATTTTTATGATTAAAACATGGGGATTCTTATGTGTTTGATGTTCCACTGATATGGATATATTGTTAGGATGTTTATCTAGGAGTTTGAAGGTTGTTTGTTGCGTTTTGATGATAATATGCTTTTTGACCCGTTTGAGTGATTTAGAAGGATTTAGGATGTTATGATATGATTTATTGATTGTATGATGTTAGGATTTGTACTAGGATGATCTAGTAACAGTAGGATGCTGATTTGCAACGTTGTTATGTGATGAAATTTGGATAATTGCCATTTAGGGTAAATTGTGCATGTTTGATGTGATGTTTTCATAATATTATTCCATTTTCGGAAATACTTTCAATTAGGTGTTACACTAAGGATAAATTGGGGGTTTTCATTTAGGATATGTTGCTCGATGATTTTGGATTGATGTTGGGTGTTTTTACATGTTTCGGATATGATTTGGAGGGTTAAACGCGCTAAATGAGACCCTTGGACTGCAGGGGGCGAGTACAGATTGTACTCCTGTCCAATGGGCGAGTAGACCTCTACTTGTCTGAGTTAGGGGCAATTACAAATTTCTACTCGTCTGTTTGTTTCCTAATCGTGTGTTTTGCTGCTGTACGTGTATTTTGATATCCCGAAACATGGTTTGATACCTAGGAACATGTCTTGAACCCCATGGCATGTCTACTAACCTGATAACACATGTTTGGACTCATATATGCGATATGTAAACTGTATGCTAGACTTGATGAACTATTGTGTGTGTTAAGTGCTTAGTTGCATATGACTACTTGATTTCTTGTTCTTGGCTAACACGAGGGATGTCGGGTCACCAATGGGATGTTGGGTCTTGTCTTGTGTGGTCAGTTGAGCGCTTAAACATGTTTTCAAATCGTACACAATCATGGTCTGGACACTTAGGGACTAGTTGACCTACGGGTTAATAGTCCGGGTACTCATATGCAGTTAATGATAGGTCGCGGATATTAGGGACTGTCATTCTTGCATTATCTATGGTTCAGTAAGAAGAACGCAACCTAAGGTGAGTTCACGGCTCCACTTTTACTAGTTTTGTTTTCGGGGAGAAACATGCTACTCATTTTGGAAACACAAAGGTTATGTTAAACGTGCTACTCATTTTTGAAACACAAAGGTTATGTTAAATGTGCTACTCATTTTAGAAACACGAGGCTTATGATATACTATGTTGATTTTTTTGTTACTATATGATGCCAACACGTAAGTCCCAGGGGAAACCATGAATATGTGGGTATACATGATGGGGAAATGTGGATAGATCTATTGGGCCTGACAAATCCCACTCGTCGGCTTGGAGCCGGGCGGGTGCATATTGTGTCTAACTTTTGGCAACTCAAACTCGGGCAGCAACGCAGGAAACACATGTCAGTAATGGTTTCTAGCAACACAATTGTAGGGGTAACAAACACTTAACGTCTAGCCAACGTTCGCATAGCATAGTAGTAACGGAACTGATTTCTCAAACTTATGGAAACGCTTTATAAAAACATGTGAACTCACCAGCATTATATGTTGACATCTTTTTGGCATGTTTTCTCAGGTCGCTAAAGTAGTTACACTTGGACTAGGCGCACGGGTCTTGCATGGCGTCTAGGGTTTTCTTATTGCATGTTTTAAATAAATGTTGAGACTACGTTAACTCTTTTGGTTTGTAAACGAGATTATGCTTCCGCTGTCGGTTTCGGTTTATTAAAACTTAATGTTTTGGTTTACGTATTTTACCTTTAGTTTTCGTTTGTTGTGACCGTTGACTTGGATCGTGGTGTGTCACGTGCCTCGCGGTAAAACCCCGCATGTGGAATTTGAGGGTGTGACACTTACCTATGGATTCAAATCTTTCGTTCCTACCTTTCATTCATATAGGTTTCATCCATACTTACCTATGGATTCAAACATTTCATTCTTACCTTTCATTCATGTAGGTTTGACCCATACTTACCTATGGACTCAAACTTTTCATTCATACCTTTCATTCATACAGGTCTGATTCGTGCTTACCTACAGATTCAAACTTTTCATTCATACCTTTCATTCATATAGGTTTGATCCGTGCTTACTAGCGGATTCAAACTTTTCATTCATAACTATCATTCATATAGGTTTGATCCGTGCTTACCTACGTATTCAAACTTTTCATTCCTACCTTTCGTTCATATAGGTTTAATCCATACTTACTTATGGATTCAAACCTTTCATTCATTTAGGTTTGATTCGTGCTTACCTACGGATTCAAACCTTTCATTCCCACCTTTCATTCATATACAGACTGCTCTCTATCACTTGAGAATCATCTACCTTAACCCACAACTGACGTCTATTTACTTATCTATTCATTGCCATAATTAGTTTATAGGCACAATTCATATACGTTTGGTTTAATACCTTCTGAGGGAACCCCTTCACATTTTACTTTTTAAGAAGGTTTATTCCACCCACCTATCCACACAATCGCTTACTTTCTAATTTACTAGGCATACATGTGACGATTCTCATGGTCTCACGTGTGTCATATGCTTCTTGCGCACTGGCCAGGCGCACAGTCCACGTACTATCCACATGTCTTCATGTAATCGATGTGTTGCAAAACACATCTCTTTTCCTATGTATTTTGTATATTGTTTAGTCAGGTTTTTATTCATTCCGTGTCATTTTTATTATGTTTTTATTATTTTATAGGTGTTCGTGGAAAATGAGCTCAAAACGAAAGAATTTTAATTGAGACACGAACACTTGAGAGCAGATGTTCATGGACGTTGGATCATAAACGAGTAACTTTGGTCGAGCCAAGAACATTCGAGTCAGGAATATAGAGTTATACAACTTACTAATAATAATAATAATAATAATAGAAAAGAAAAAAAAAGATGTCAAAGACTTGGGCTCGTGGCCCAAGTCCAAATAAGCAACTTTGTTTTGGATGGAGCAGGGCATGATCGAAGAATATAATAATTTGGGTTGATTATTAAAGGGGGAGCATACATTATTTTGGACGGCACATTTATTATTTATGAAGGGACAGCAGCCGCTATAGAGCATCTTTCGAAAGTAGCTCTAAAGTAGAGCAGAAAGAGGTCATCGAAGAGGAATTATTTTGAAGGGGGAAGGCTTGGAACGATTGGTGAAGGCTTGGGTTCGTTTACCTCAAACATTAGTCTCGGTTTATGATTACTTTGTGTTCTCAAATACTCGTTACTATGTGTTATTATTATTTTGAACCTATGTTTTTCTCGTTTTCCATGACTATTATTGGCTAAATATTTTATGGCTACCTAGGTTGTATGATGACTGCATGTTAATTTTATAACTTTCGGTTTATAGATTATTTTTGAATGGTTAATGTTTTGGTAACGATTTGGTTGGTGTTTATTATGATATGTGTGCGTGTCTCGGTCTAATTTATTATCTTTGATAGTTCCATAAACGTCTTAGTGAATGTCTTTCATGTTTGGATGTTTATTAGGGTTACATGCTTGGTGCTTGTAGCTTAGTTTGTGGTTTTGTGCACAAAAGCCATAGGAACTTGATTAGAGAATTTAGAGGACTTAGGTATTCTTCCATTCTTGAGACCGGGAGGTGATGGAATGTTGGGTTGTCTGGAGCTTTAGGTGTTAGGTTTTGGGTGAGACCGGGAGGTGATAGAGTCATTAGAGTACCTTAGCATCCCTAGTGAGGTGAGACCGGGAGGTGATCCGAGCTAGATAGCTAGTGTTTTATTCTTTAGGATTCCTTGGGTGTGTTGGTGAGACCGGGAGGAGATCTAGCACGTCTTAGAGTTTCTTAAGTTATTTTTAGAATCTGGTATCCATTCAGTTTTCCATTACCGAGAGTTGTAAATTTGCATGTAGGATTCTTGACCTAGGTAGTTGCCTTCCTATCCTGATATTTTCCTCATTTATCTTTGCTGTCTATTTATCTTTATTTACTTTATTTTATTTTATTTTCATTTATTATTAAAAAAACCAAAAATCATATTTAAAACCAATTTTCTTAAGGCTTAGTCGAGTCTAGTTTTGTTTTCTAGTTGTGTCATGTGGGTTCGATACTCGGACTTACTTAGTCTGTACGACATTGATAGGTACACTTGCCTGTCGTGTGGTGTAGTTTAGTTGAGTCTGTTTTATATTACTAGGTGTCTAGGTTAGTTTATTATTTTTAGACCATACATAGCACATCATAATCATCACCTTATGTCTGCGGACTGGGTTTCAGTTTGGTGCTACTCTTTCAATTTCCTTCCCTAAACAACATGGTTAGTTTTCATCTAAATTTTACCATTTCTGGGGATTTTCTCCCTCCGGTACCAATGTATTAATACTACGTACCTGCAAGCATTCTATCCTTTCCACAATTTCCAATATCTATCTTGGATTGTGTCCTTGAGACCTCTTCATCATCCACAAAAGGCCACCTTAACATAAACACAACAATTAGTTTTTAACATGTAATGTGTGAGTTAATATTAAATTCTACATTTGGACCTTGATCGACTCTTGCATTGTACGGGTCACTAATTTCAAGAGCAAACAAGTTTGAGTTCAAGTACTTACTTCCTTGTACAAGATTTCACTCAAACCAGAGCTCTGATACCAACTTGAAACACCCTAAACCTTTTTAACTGAAAATACGCAGCGGAAATACGAACCAGAAAATTTCTTGCTTGATAAAAACATTCTCGTATGTTTTGAACCCTTATCTACAAGATATTATAGGTGTTTCATACTTTCATCTTTTATTGTTTCTTATTACATCAAACACAACTCATCTTTATTAGTTTACGTGACCGCGACCCCGTACAATTCGCGTCCTCACTCGACCTCCAACCATTTCTTGCTCTTTGAGCTAGACTAGACAACCTACAACCACCACATAACCATTTCGTTAGTTCATGTCCAAACGCCTTTTTGCAAGTTCAGATCCTATTCCTCCTATTTTCATGCATTCATACTTACATACCTGCATCTTTATTACCATCCTCATAAGAAAAGGGTTAATAACGCTACAATACACACGCACGTACAAAGCCCATGTACAAGTTATCTTGACCCGTCATACTATTCTTCCTTCGTGTATTCTCTAGGACAAACATGACGTTTCCGAACCTATACTCAATATACACATAACGGCCAACCTTTACATACAAAAAACTTTCACACATACCCGGGCATAAGCACCTATGCACAC
Source organism: Ambrosia artemisiifolia (assembly GCA_032199755.1). NCBI lineage: Eukaryota > Viridiplantae > Streptophyta > Magnoliopsida > Asterales > Asteraceae > Ambrosia > Ambrosia artemisiifolia. The sequence continues at coordinate 38,793,389 of CM063512.1, forward strand.
ATTTTATTACACTAGCATCCAAATTAGACTAGACCGATCCAGAGAGGAACGTGCCCACGAGGGTCGAGGAGCATGGATTCATCTTACTTTTTTGTTGGTGTACTTTCAAAAGTAGCGGGATTCATAGGGGTGAAGGCCCTCTCTTTGCTTAACGCGTGATAACTCCACATACCAAACGGTTTACCATTTGTGTGACCTTGCGTAACTATACAATTCAATCTAAATAGTTACACCCATGATTAAATGTATCCATCTATATATATACACACATATCAATCCGTACATTTTACCATTCATTCTTATGCCATATTTGTTAATCTTGGGTTTGTTTCATGCTTAATTATCCTCACTTCATTTTATCTTTGTTTCTCATTTATCCCAACTACTTTCATTGTTGTATGGTGAACTATACCCATTCACCAACAACATCAATTCGCTTACCTTATTATAAATTACCATTTTATACTTGTTTCCATTCTATATTTATACATAAACATACAATTACTAAACCAAGAGTTTGCATCATAAGTCATTTACCTTTGCCCGTAGGAGTGTTTTCGCCTTATACGCGTTTGACTTATAGTCCCAAGCTTTTTACCTAGCTCGAGATCATATCCACTTGACCCGTTGACTTTTAAACTTCTTGTACCTAGCTTACTTTCAAGTCAACATACCGTGTTAGAATACTAATTTGGAACTTACCTATTCAAATATTAGTATTCATTCTACATCATTCAAACATGAAATCAATACATTCAACAACTAGTTATATTCAATACGTTTTTCCATACACTACCTATTTGACCCGTTAGTGAAAGTTCTTGCATGACCTAGTTGGTAAGTGTTTTTAGACACTTTTTGAATGCCAAAAAATATGATACTAATTCCCCACAATCCGTACTCCAATACTAATACAAGTGTGTACATTCTTACACCTTTTCTTATTAAAGATTACATTATAAATGTGCAACAATTTTCTGCGCAGCTGCTGTTCGGGGTCACTTTTCCCCTTTTAAACCTCGAAATCAGACCTTGACTATCAAATACAAAATGTGCTTCATTCAAAGATCTTTCTAGGCATATAAAGAACACCTCCATACAATTTTTCTATGATTTTTGAAAGATCATGTCTGCACATAAAATGGTTCCAAATAGCATGTTGTTAAAATGAATTTACTAACTTATCATGCTATTTTGACCCACTAAATCTCATAACCAGCCTCACATGACTAAATATGAAATGTAATATGCGCAACAAACTTTTCAACGATATAAGGCTCGTCTTCTAACTCCTAATAACGAGTGAGATATAGCCTTTACAAGATTTCTATTTAAAGCTGTCAAAAGTGACGAATTTCACACTATTGTGCACCAAATCAACTAACAACACCAAATTTCACCATTTAGCTCAATTCAAGTTTCATGTAGGCATTTTATCAAACACCTTGAGTGCATTAAACCATACATGCCTATTCTTTATACCACCCACATCAATATATTCATCAACCATTAAATTTGGTTACTATCAATTCAATTTACTTGCAATTAGATTTAGAAATCAAACATCATGCAAGACACATAGGGTGAAACTCTCATTTAGTTTAAGCCATTAACATAGGATTTTAACAAATCAAGTAACATCAAGGTTAATAATGAAGTCTATAATTTCATATATATGAAACTAGCTGATTACCCCGGGAGGGTCCCGGGGTTGAAAAATCTAATTTGACATGATAACTTATTGCAAATGGCTCAAGTTAACTAACGACAAAATCTCTCAATCATTGCATGTCCATAGTATTCTAATCAGTAATAACTCATATTGCCTAACCTAAAACCTAATCAGTAATCATCTAAAGAATCACTTATGTAAGCTGCACCTATTCAAAAACTCATCAGATCTCTCTCTAGTCTCTCATTAGAGTCAAAAACTAATCACATATCTCTAATCTCTCACATTCTAATGACTCCTATAATTCCTAACCTAATCAACTAAACAATCACTTAAGTTGGAAGTTGTAACCATTAAAAAACTTATCACATCTATGTACCAAGTCTCACAATACTAATATTGATACCTAACCTAAAAGAATGTATAACTCTAATATTAACACCTATCATAAATGCTAAAAAATGCATATCTCTAATATCAATATTCAATACATAACCTAAAACAATGTGTAACTCTAATAATAATACATATCATAAAGGCTAAAAAAAAATACATAACTCTAATATTAATATTCAATACCTACCCTAAATAAAAAACAAAATTATACATAGGAATAAACATCAGACAAAATTGCTTATAGTGACAACTTGCAGAAAAAGCAAAAGAAACACAAAACTATTAATCAACATCAAATATGTTTGCAATTTAGATTGATGTTAAATCATACAGGCACATGATAAAGAACAATAAAGAAAGTAAAAGAAACACAACACTATTAATTAAATAAAAGGAAAGGAAAAAGTGAGGATGATACCCCGTTGTCGTAATGGAAGAAACAGAGAGGCGACCGATTGAGATTGTAGGTAGATAATGGATATTAGGGCTCAAAAAATTATGAAGACATTATATATATACTATCGGTGTCTGAATCTAGTAAATAATAATAATAATAATAATTTGAAAGGGACATGATCCACCTTGCCGAAGATCCTGGCTGCTACACAAAAAAGAGGTAGAGGAAGAGAAGGAGCGGCGACGGAGAGTGGTGGTGGAGGTGGTGGTGACTGGAGAGGAAGAGGAGGGGGAGAGAGAGGTGAGGTGAAAGTTTTGTTTTAGGGTTTGTGATGAGGGGAGGTAATAGAGAGAAAGATGGAAGAGAGAAATATGGAAGAGATAAAGAATGGAGAGAATAAGGTTTAGGGTTTCAAAAAAAAAAAGATTTAATATAATAAAACGAAAAATAAAAAAAACAAATTCTTGCACCTCATTATGCAACGTTGCACAATCAAGAGAGGGTTGAGGCCACTATTGAATGCCCTGTCAGCAAACTTCAATTCTTATATATATATATTAATAGATCTAACATTGCTAGCACAATTTCATCACTACTTTACTAAAATGTTCAAAGTAGCATATACTACTCATCAAGATAACGATTTTAACCTAGTTCATTCAAAACCCACTTGTGGGCCTCAAATTTAAGAAGGAGGTGAAGACTAGGGATCTTACCAAAAGCTTGAATCGCAACATTAAGCCTTCCAAATGCCTCCCTTCATCTCTTCTACTATCAATTTCGTGACCTCCATCTTCAATTTGAGATTCATAGGGTTCAAGACCCAATTTTTCAAGCCCTAAAGGAGCTGAATTCGTGATCCCCATTTGGGGTGTTCTTCCCCCTTTTTGTCTTGCTCCATATTACAAGAAAGACCCCTCAACTTTACCCCAATGTCATTTTCTTATAAACTAGTCAAGTTAGTTTCTAATATTATTTTCTCATTTATATAAATAATAACATTAACTAGGTTATTTCCATAATAGAACATAACCCACATTCTTATTGTCTAAGACCCGTTTTATTATTTTGCTAATCGCGCCTAATGACGTAATTAAGAAAAATGGATTTTTGGGACGTTACACTTTTTCTAACATAAGTCTTGAGAGAGCAATATCATATTCATTGAGAGATGGTAGGTAAACACACAGACACACACACAAGTGGAAATTTATGTGTGTCTCATGAACACACATGACACACTCATGGCTTAAACCTGCAACACACATACACACACACACACAGAGTCAATCCTCATATCAGATATTTGTAGCTTGAACATAACTACAACTCACCGCAAAAGATTAAGTTTAAGAGTATTCCTCTTGGAGAAAGAGAGATAGAGGAATATATAAATCAAATTTTAATTTGATTTTCCATCACCTAATAATTGGTATTATTAAATCTTCAGGTTACCTGGAATTGGAAAGGCATGGACGGAGAAGACAAAAAAAATAAGAAGCTTGATGTGGTAGGAAGGGATTAACAGGGGCAAAAACGTAAGAAATGAGTGAAAATTAGATATTTAAGCTTGAAACTCTTGTTCTCCCATCTTAAAGGAAGCATTTGATTTGGAATGAATGCTTTTACTTATTGATTCTCGAATAGTTACAACAACAATTGCCATCAATTGAGTTGCATTAGTTATTTGTATAATTGTCATCAAAAGTTGTACGATATGGGCAGAAAAGAAAGAAAATGGGTAAAATATAGAGATGTATACTTGTGCCTTTTGATATGTCATCTTAAAAGTGTGACAAAATTACAATCCTATCCATCAAGTTTCTTTAATAAGGTGTACACACACACATATATATGATTTGGATCATATGAGAACTTCACCGAGTTGTGAGAACTGTGAGAGTTCAACGGGTGGTCCACAACAACTTCTCGACTCCCCAAGGGCAAGGATTTGTATTCTCTAGATTAGGGTTCTCTATCCAGAAGGGGGGTGGCGGCGCAGCTTGTTGCCCACCTACCTGCTATTCTTATGTAATTTGCCCATTTTGTTGAAATGGTATAAAACATTACATGGAAAAAAAAATACTATTCCGAAAAAATAAAAAATGTATACAGTATTTACACTGGTGTAACAAACAAAAATTATACGGAATTTACATTAGTGTATAAAACGTATGCTCACAGAAGTTGATTATATGGCAGTTTACATACACATATGTAAATTGACGACCACCATCTTTATACAGATCTCTTAGTTAGATCTTAATTTATGTTTCTTTAATGATTGAAAAATCGCAAGGGAGATAGAATTTTCAACAGAGTTCTCGAGTTCGCACAACTCCAATATCAAATTTGAATTCGCTTATCATTGTATGACAGTTAATATCTAATATCGATCAAAATTGAATCAAGAGGTCGTAATCAACATGAAACTAAGATCGACCATAGTTGAAACACAAAGTCGTAATCGACGTGAACATTTGTTGTTAAAGTTATTTTTGTTGGTGATTTCTTTGCAAGTCATTTGGATATTAATCGATTACTGTTCAACCTTTGAAGAATGGATAATCATTTAGTCCCAACAAACAACACAATCACATTCCATATGACTGATGATCGTAATGACATTTTCCAATCATTGAATACCCTAAATTCGTTCCGACTGGTGAAAACAAAGTTATTCGAACTTTGTATCTCGCATGTGCTGAGAATCAAGGTAATATTCCGGGGTTCATTCTAACTGTTTTTTGTATTTTTTTTTTTGTGTTTTTGCAACTCACCTCTTATTGTTTCATATTGTATGATAAACAATATACACATATGTACCATATGCTTTCTAACATGCCAGACCTGTTTGGGTGAATACACCAGACTATATTCACAATATACAAAGAGTGTATAAAACACTATTAATATCCATATAGATTTTTTAAGTGACTAGAAAGTTGTGTATTATGTCTGGTATGTAAATAAAGGTTTTTATAGTTATATTATTTGGTTTTCCCCTAATTAGGAGTGATTATTGCGAATTTAGAGATTTACGATGTTTTTTTTTTTTTTTTTTTTCAGATTAGAGTTGCATAGAACCTATTCGATAAAATGCTTCCAAGTTCCAAGAGGAATTCTTAAGAATATATATATGTACCCACATACGTTTCATAAGGAGGACCCTTATGAGTAACAAATGGGAAAAAAAATACTATGATACATATATGTATCCACCGCAGCAATGCTAAGGGTGGTGATTGGCAACGTTATTTGCAAATGAAGAATATCATTAGGATAAAAATATGTATCACAATCTAATACATGTATGCACATAAATGATTATCAAGCAGAAACTAATGAAGAACATGTTATTGTTATTATTACAAACTTGTGCTTTTTTATTTAAAATTTATGTCATGCACACATATGTGTGTGGAAAACGATCTTAGACTTTGTGTTTGGTTTCAAATTTTGGGATATTTTTGCTTTCAGTCTTGCCAAGAACTTATACTAATTAGTTTTGAACTACCATATGTTACTTGTCTTGGTTGTTCTTTAATTATTTTTGTTTTACAATGGCATTCGTAAGTGTACTAGGGTAGGGAAATCAACATATCCACTATCTTAGAATCGTAAAGTTATCAAACACATATGTATAAGTATTATTCTAAAAAATTAATACACATATGTATATACTATTCAAACATAACATCAACTAATACGCCGGAATTATATATTAATGTTAGAGTTACGTACATTCAAATATATTAATCTGACTTTATTATTTAAACTTACATGCTAACCCAACATAAATTGAATTATACACATGTATACATTGAATATTCAACACATGTGTATGGGGTTTAAATAATCCACTAAACCAGATTATAATGACAATTGCACAACAAAAGCCTGAAATAAGTATCAATCTAATTAAGGCAATTTTAAAATGAACATAAACCCTTATGTTACTATTAGTGATACTAACCATTAAAATTCCAAAAGTAAATCAAAGAATTCACTAAACATCTTGTTTCCATATATGTCATCACGAGACTCCATGATCAACGTAATTAGCAATAGTGCCCAACCAATTTCCATCCTTGATGGTTGAATAACTTCAATCTCCTAACATCTTGGGTGCCCAACTCTCTTCAAGTACTAATACACATACGTTACCTTTTTTTTTATCCTTCTACAATCCACATGCTACGATTGACTTGTTCAAAATAATAATAAAAATAATCATCACTAGTAGTGAACATTAAGAAATGAATTGATACATTTCTACCATAGGTTAACTAACAAATGGGTAACCCTAATCGGAGAGGTGATCCGCCGTCGTATCATCGAGACAGTGACGATCCTAACTCTAGAACAACTTTCTACGTTACAAACATCACGGATAGGGTGACAGGGTTGAGGTTAAAGGAGGCTTTTCGACCGTTTGTGACGGTTACGGATGCATGGGTGCCTAGGAAGCGATCAATCAAGGGGAGTGTTTTCGGGTTTGTCCGGTGTGAAAAACTCGTTGATCCTTACGAGTTGTTATCGGTTCTCAATGAAATAGTGATTATGGATATGAAGATTTCGGTTTCTTTGGCTATGTTTGATAGGGCTCATCGAAAGATTTCTTATGAAAGTGGTGGGGAAGTGAAGAAGGCTTGGGTTCCGAGAGAGAAGAATGTGGTTGATGCTGATTTCCCGACAATGAATATGGCCTATGGAGTTTCTTCTGGATCTAGGAAGGTTCTACACTTGAACGATGATGGTGCTTTGTATCCGAAGCACTCCATTGGGAGGGCAATAGTGGGTGTGTCGGATTCTATAGCAAGGCTCCACTCGGTTACAACGATGCTGGTCAGGGCAGGTTATTCGGATGCGGCGATTTCCTATCTGGGTGGCTTAACCGTTCTTATTACATTTCATGATTCTGATCAAATGCAAGAGTTCATAGGGAGTAAAGAAGATTTTTGGAAGGAGGTTTTGGTTTCGGTTTCACCGTGGACTGGTCAACAAATCCCGTTTGAAAGGATAGCCGTTTTAAAGATTGTGGGTATGCCAGTTGGGGTTAGGGAGAATAGCGTGTATGACAAAGTTGGTAGCTTATTCGGTGATGTGGTATGGCCGTCGGATTTTTCGTGGCTTGGGGTTGATAACGCCATTGGCCATACCCATATCCTTACTAAGCAGTGTTCAAGGATCGATGAAAAGGTAAACATTGTTTGGAAGAATAAGGGCTATAATGTCTGGGTTGTTGAAGAGTCGTCTTCTTGGTGTCCGGAGTTTGAATCGATTGCTGTAATCGATAAGGACGATGATATGGAAGAAGGAGAAATACGTGAACCGACTCCGGTGAAGTCTGGTAGTGCAAGCGAACGGATGCAACCTTCGGACGTCGGTGACCATGCAACAAATCAGCCGGTTATTCAGCCTGAAATTTCGGAATGCATGCATGGAATTGATCACTTGCCTAATTTGGATAACAACGTTGATGCCGCTCAAAATTTAAATTTTGTGGGCCCGGTGGGTAATGCTGAGGGTGAAAGTGATTCATTGGCCCATGAAGCTCCTTTGTCACCTTTTGGGCCTAAGTTAAACGGGCCGCTGGATTTCCAAGTGGGCAAGTCCACTCCTTTTAAGAGTAGGAAGAGATCAAGACTCGTGTATCATAACACTCCTGAGGACGTTTCTACTGGGTCCAGGAGTTACGAAAAATATGTGGAATTCTGTTCGCCGCGGCCGTTGGGATCAATTCAGAGGTTGATTCAACTATTAAGGTATGTGATATGGTTGGTATGAACTTAGGTTCTTTTTCAGGTCAAGTGGCAAAGGCGGTTATTACGGAGGAGGGGGCTTTGATAGTTTGATGAATTGTTTGTCATTAAACGTATGTGGGATTAAAGGAAAAGGGAAATCGGGCTGGGTTAGAGGTTTGAGGATGTCACAAGGGGTTGATTTTTTGGCAATTCAGGAATCAAAGACTACGGATCCGTCTCAGCGGGTTCTCTCTAGTTGCTGGGGTAATTCTATTTTCAATTGTGAACATGTTAATTCTGATGGTATTGGGGGGGGGGGGGGGTCTCATTTCATGGTGGGATCCTTCCTGTTTTCGGGTTTCTGGAGTGTTCAAGTCGAAGCATGTTTTAGTTATTTCAGGGCAGTTATTCATTCGGATGCTCATATAAATATTGCAAATATTCATGCCCCTAATGACCCGGCTACCAGAAGGGCGTTTTGGTATGAGTTGTTATTGTATAGGCGATCTTTGTTAGGGCTATGGATTTTACTAGGCGATTTTAACGAGGTAAGATCTTCGGATGAAAGGATTAATTCTGGATTTTTTCCTCAAAATGCGAGTGCTTTTAATGGTTTTATCCGGGCCGCGGAGTTGGTTGAGTATAATTATTCTGGGCATAAGTTTACATATATGGCGGCGAATGCAGGGAAGATGAGTAAGCTGGATCGTGTCCTGGTGTGCAAAGAATTCATGACAAGATGGCCGGATGCTTTTGTATGTGCTCTTCCTCGGTCGCTTTCTGATCATTGTCCATTGTCCTTTACTCTGAAGAACACGGACTATGGTCCTGCACCGTTCAGGTTTTATAATTATTGGTTAGAGTTACCAGGCTTTGTGTCGTTCGTTAACTCTATTGCGGATCATTTTGTGTTTTTGGGGCCGCCGGACAAGGCTTTAGCAGCCAAGTTCAAATGGCTTAAGGGTCGTATTCGTTTATGGGTGGAGGCGGAGAAAAAGAAACGAAATGAGCGCCTTTTGCAGAGTAACTTGGTTTGTCAGGAGCTAGAACAGACTGATGAATTAAGAAGCTTGACGGATACAGAGGTGGAAAATAGAGTTAATGCGCGAAAGATTATGTTTGAAGAGGAGAGATTGAAGGCGTTAGAATTAAAGCAAAAATCGCGGGTGAAGTGGGCTGTTGACGGGGATGAGAATTCAAAGTTTTTTCATAATATTATTAAACTCAACTCAGCAAATAGCCGGATTCATGGAGTGACAGTTGATGGGTTTTGGGTCTCAAATCCAGTTCAAGTTAAGGAAGAGGTGGCGGATTTCTTTGAAGCAAAGTTCAGTTTAAATAATACGGTGCGCCCTACTTTTAGTTGCCCGGATGTGTATAGACTAACAGTTGAAGAGTTGGTTGCTTTGGAAGCATCGTTTTCTATGGATGAAATTACAAATGCGGTTTGGGATTGTGATGGTGAGAAAGCGCCAGGACCCGATGGTGTTAATCTTACATTTATTAAAAAGTTTTGGTCTATTTTGAAGCATGATTTTCTGAGTTTGTTCTCGGATTTCCACGAGAAGGGATACTTGTCTGACGGGTGTTATTCGGCTTTTATAGCCTTAATTCCTAAAGGCCGGAATCAAGAAACGTTAGCGGATTACCGACCTATCAGTCTAGTGGGGGTTTTGAACAAGGTGGTTTCCAAAGTGCTAGTTCGCAGATTGAAGAATGTTATGTCTAGGCTAGTATCGGAAGAGCAATCAGCGTTTTTGAGTGATCGTAATATACTTGACGGGCCCTTAATATTAAACGAGACAATAGCTTGGCTGAAAAAGGTGAAAATGAAAGGATTGTTTTTAAAAGTAGATATTGAAAAGGCCTACGACACCTTGAGTTGGAATTATTTAGAAATTATTATGACCCAGATGAATTTCTCTCCGAAATGGCGTGGATGGGTGATGTCGATTGTTCGGAATGCTCGGGCGTCTGTTTTGGTGAATGGCTCGCCGACTAGGGAGTTCACTTGTGAGAGGGGTCTACGACAAGGCGACCCACTTTCGCCTTTTCTTTTTATAATAGCTATGGAAGGTCTTACACGGTTTATGAGACGGGTGTGCGCATTAGGGGTTTTCCATGGCTTACGCATGGGGAGTTCAGGCTCGAATCTCTCTCATTTTATGTTTGCGGACGACGTAGTCTTTTGTGGGGAGTGTTCGAATGTGAATGCGTTGAATTTGCGTAGACTGTTACGGGGTTTTTGTTTAATTTCTGGTCTGAAAATTAGCTCCAAAAAAGTAGGCTCTTTGGAGTGGGTGTGGAGGATCAAGAAGCTGCTGTTTTGGCTAAGTCCATAAATGTTACACAGGGTCGTTTTCCTATTATGCATCTAGGGGTACCTATTGCAGCAAATATGAACCTGGTCCGAAGTTGGGATCTTGTTATTGAGAAATTTCAGAAGAGATTATCTTCGTGGAAGGCAAAAACGCTATCTTACGGAGGACGTGTTACTCTCCTGAAGTCGGTTCTAAGTGTTATCCCTCTTTACTATTTTTCGCTTTTTCGAGCTCCAATGCAAGTTGTAAATTCGTTGGAAAAGATTAGACGCGCATTCTTTTGGGGGGTACGGATGCGGTTGATAAGATGAGTTGGCTTGCTTGGGAAAAAGTGGCTACGCCGGTGTCTTATGGGGGTCTCGGATTGGGGTATCTTAGAGACGCTAATCTGAGTTTGCTTTCCAAATGGTGGTGGCGGTTCAAAGTAAACCAAGACTCGTTGTGGCGCAAAGTTATTTGGTCGATTCATGCTAATGGTAGAGGTTGGAACTTGATCCCTGTTAAAGCCTCTATTTGTGGTACGTGGAAGCAGGTTGCAAGTATCCCCGGTATCCTAGAACGGATGGGTATTGGTACGTCTCAGTTAGTAAAGGCTGAACTGCGCAACGGTACAAGAATATTATTCTGGCAGGATTGGTGGATTTCAGACGACATTTTATCAAGAAAATTTCCGCTGCTGTTTGCTTTAGAAAGGAAGAAATTGGCTTTGGTAGCTGATCGCGTGGGTACAGGGCTGCAGACAGGCTCTTTGGTCTGGAATTGGAGACGAGCTGCTCTAAATAGTGCAGAACAGTCTGAGCTTGCTGGTTTAGTTCAGCTGCTGTAGGGCGCTAGATGTGGCCTCGGGAATGATTCTTGGACATGGGCAGTAGGCGGTAGTGCTGGGTTTTCGGTTAAGGATATGAAAAGAAACATTTTTCAGGCAACTAATATTATTCCGGAGACGCAATTTGAATGGTGCAGCTGGATACCAAAGAAGGTGGGCATTGTGGCGTGGAGGGCTTTCTTGGATCGCCTACCGACAGCGGAAGCATTGTCTAAAAGGAACATTCAGCTAGAAACGCAGCAGTGTAGGCTTTGCGACACTGCAGTGGAATCAGCCGAGCACTTGTTTACGGGGTGCCCAGTGTTTGCTAATGTATGGCAGGCGATTTTTCGGTGGTGCAATGTTCCCAATGCGTTTACTTTTCATGTCCGGGATATTCTCTCTATGCATCGATTGGCAAAAACGGGTAAACGCCCACAGAAGGTTCTAAGTGGAGTGATACAAACGGCTTTTTGGAGTATGTGGCGAGCAAGAAATGATCTCATTTTTAACCAGAAACCGATTTCTGAGCGGAGTCTTTTTGAAGAAATAAAAGTAATGAGTTTCTTATGGATCGTTAATCGGGGAAAGCTAGCGGACATGACATGGGATTCGTGGTGTATGTTTGATACGACAAAGATGGGATAGTCGTTTTTGATTGTACGTTTCAGATTTGTTTTGTTTCGGACTATGTATCCCGGACTTTTTGCTAGCCTCTTGCTAGCTTATGAATAAAAGTTTTGTTTTGCCGTTCGAAAAAAAACATACGTTAACTTTTTGTTTCCTTAACCTGTGGTTATGATCGTTGTTTTCAATTTCTCCTTGAGAACTGGAACCTAAAAAGTATGTGTAGCTCAAACAAATATCACATTAAAAGCAAAATTTCAAGTCGCAAATCAAATAACATGTGTATATTATTGTATAATTATACACTTTTGTTTAACACATGTATATATACATTAGTACACATTGTTAAATGGCAAAATGCATAATGATGTTATTGAATGGTTGTGTTACGATATATAAATATATAGACATCATAACAAAACCTTAACCTAATGGGCCCGTGGGCTACTACTAATAAACCCTAATATGATAATGCTATCTAATACGTATAACAAACAACTTGTTTAAACTAATACACACATGTACATAGCCTAAGTATACATAATTATACACATTTATATATGCATACTCAATTATATGTATAATAAACAAGCAGCTAAAATGAGTATACACACATGTACAATAACATATTTGTTTCTAAACAATTAAATCTCTATATATTTATTATCCAAAAATATCTTATGTTACTAGTATACATGTATGCACAATAAAACATCTAAGACTATAGGAAGTGGGGTGGGGGGGGAGGGGGAGAGGGGGGTGAAGCGCCATGTGGCACTTGTGGGATCCATATGGGGGTACCATGTGTAGTGGGTGGGGGGGGGGGAGGGGGAATTAAGGCCCCCCTTCCTGATTGGTCAACGTGGCAGCTGAGTCAGCATGAGACTTTAAAATGAAATGGGGCGTAGTGGGGGGGGGGGGGGAATTTAAGGCCCATTTTTATGATTGGTTGTTTATTTTATTATTTTTTTTAAATTAATCAACTAAAAGTAAAAAAAAAAGACAAATAATATTAAAAAAAGTTACAAATAATATTAAAAACACACAACTAATATTAGTTAAAACCATACAACTAAAACGCAACTTAAAAAAAAGTGAAACACACTAAAAAACGAAACATACTAGAGGTTATCTTTATCAAGAATTTGTTGCCTATGAAGTTGTGCTAGTCGTAGGGCGTCTCCATCAAGGTGGTCGATCGATTTGGACAAAAACTCAATATCTTTTTCCCTTTGCCTCGCCTCTTGGATCTCCACGAACCTTTTATTCTCGACCACTCTTTGTTGCATAGTTTCCAAACGTCTTTCGCCAAGGTCGCGAATATCTTGTAGTCTTCGATTCATTTCCTGAAAATCTTCCTTCAGTTCACCACCTCTCTAAGAAGACTCCGCCTTTCCACCTTTTCGCACTCTTCTACCAGGTGGTCGAGGCAAATCCTCTTCCTCCTCCTCCTCCTCCTCCACGTTGTCGACATTAATAGCATCATTTAAGCTCACATAGCGAGCATCGGTCCCCAAAGGTGGTAATACCGGACCCCATAGGCGGTACCGGCCCCACTTAGGACTTTTTCTCAACATCTCCCAAATCCTCAAATATGTGAACTACCCACGGGTTGCGTTGAATTCCTCCAACGCTCTTGCTAACACACCATCATCACCTTCCCCACTGCCCCTATTGTCGCTACAACGTTGGAAAACTTCTGCAAAAGCATGACATCTATTATTTATATCGGTCCACTTTCTCAATATCGAATCGTTGTCCCGGTATTCACCTCGACCCATGGCGGTAAAAAATATCTCTCGAATTCTTATCCAAAACAAAGGCTTGTCTTGATAGTTTGCTACAAAAAAAAATTTTAATTAAAAAAAAGAACTGATTAACAAAAAAAATCTGGAATATCTATATATATATAGATAATACGATTAAAAATACTAACCACTTCGGGATCCTCCAATATGTCGAGCCAAGCCCGCGCTAGTGCAAATTCCTCGTCTTTCGTCCAAGGATGATACTTCTTTCTTTGACGAGGCGCGTTAACTTCTTTTTTTTTGTGCGAGCGTCTCCCCCTCCCCCCCCTCTCGTTGAGAACCCTCGGGTTGATGTGGTTGTTCAGGCTAGGCTTGAGTTTCAGGCACGAGCTCGGGTTCGTCTTGAGAACCTTGGCCATAGTTTACGTTCATGTTTGATGCAAACCCCATTGGCCCTTGAAAGAATTGACACGACATGCTAAGTAATTGTGCGTATCCCATTATGCTCGGGTCTAAATCGTCCCAATTAAAAGTGGGTGGCGGTTGGGTTGTGTTTGGGCGCGTAGCATTCGGGTTGCCCGGGCGAGACGGGACCCCCAAAGGTGAAAGGTATGGGAACATGTTGTGTTTGTAGTTTGAATAAAATGTAAATTTGTGTGTTTGTAGTTGTAAGTTGTGTTTGTGTGTGTGTATATATATATATATATATATGGGTAGGGTTCGTGTAAAAAGTCCATCTTTCCTAAGAAGTGTAAGAAGTCTATGTACGTATTGTGTTTTAAATTTTAGGATAAATGTTTTATACTCTTTTGGTATTGTATTATATAGAAAAATAACAAAAGTAACAATTTAAAACACAATCAAATGGAGTCTATGCATTAAATTGTAAAACACACTGATTATCTTTAGAATACACTGATTATATTTCTTCGCATCGTGTTTTAAATTTAATGCTTAAAATACATTTGATTATGTTTTAAATTATTAATTCATTGTTTTTCTATATAACACAATACCAAATTAATATAAAACATTTCTCCGAAAATTTAAAACACAATGCCTACATAGACTTCTTACACTTCTTAGGAAAATGGACTTTTTAGCCAACTCTTTATATATATATATATATATATATATATATATATATATATATATATAGGTCAAGTATAAAATGAAAACCCACTTGAGTTGAGAAAACCTTGGAAACCCATGTAAAAAATGATTTTTTTCTTTTGAAAAAAATAACCAATGTAAAATACATGTTTTTAAGTGTTTTTGGCCAAAAAAATAAAAAAAACGCCGAAGGGATTTTTTAAAAAAAAATAAACAAAGCTGCGAAAACACATGTTTACAACAGCTTTTATAACAACAAATAGCTGAAAACATATGTTTTTTAGCAACTTTGTTTATTTTTTTTTAAAAAAAAACCCCTTCGGCGCTTTTTATATTTTTTTGGCCCAAGATGCTTAAAAACATGTTTTTTACATTGGTTATTTTTTTCAAAAAAAAATAATGATTTTTTTAAGTGGGTTTCCAAGGTTTTCTCAACTCAAAGGGGTTTTCAATTTATCCTTCCCCTATATATATATATATATATATATATATAGGGTAGGGATCATACGAGAACCAACTTTATTGTGAGAACCATGAGAACCAATGTGAACATGGGGCAATTTTATAAATATTCATCTTATGCTAACTCCAACAAAATAATACTTCATCATCTTCTTCTAAAACCTCATCCAACCATCCCTGTTCCTCCAATCTAAATCAAGTATTTTTGTAAATATGATGAAACTACCACCACATTAACGACATCATTTTACTCATCCACCACCACAATAACGACATCGTTTCACTCATCCACCACTCTACCGATCACAATCGCACATAATCCATTTGATTCTACAGTCATCAGGTAATCAACCAAACAAAACACCTTTTGTTCTCAATTGCATGTCCGTATGCACCTTTGAATCTTCACATTTTAGTTTGATTTTGTTAATTCGTAATATTCTGTTCATTACGTTGTCGTTTAATTTGATTTTGTTAATTTATAATATTCTATTCATTACATTGTCATTTGGTTTGATTTTGATAATTCATAATATAGATATGAATTAAATGTAATCAAATGCCTTATGTCAGTCAATTACATATGGTATATGCTTTTCATGGCTAAAAGTCATGTCGGTTCTTTTAAAAGCCCTAATTTAAAACTATGAATTAAAAACCGGTTGTTAATTTCGAGTCAAAAAGCGTGTGAGACTTTACTCGATGTGTTGTTCTCTAAAACGAGTCGTAACTTGTTTGAACTCACTTACGAGTTGCTGTCTATTCTATATGTTCTTTCGTTTTCTGAAGTTGAGTATGTTTTTATATCTTCTGGTCTTGATTGAGTTACGTATTTAATATTTTTATTATCTCATTCATCGATTGATGTTCGAGTTAGCACGGCCGTGTTGATTAAAATCGTAATTGCGGGAACGAGTTCATCAGATCAACGAGCGGAAATTAGCTCTCATGATGAGATATTTGATGGAGTGATCAGAATACTCGATTATCCGTTATCGTATCCTCGAGCGTTAAAAGTTGGAATCAAAGCGTTGTTCGATTTATGTATGTGAAACAACATCGTCATAAGGCGGTTGAGGCAGGAACTATTGAGGCGCTCATCGACAGGTATTGATTCATGTATTGTGTGTGTGATCTAGGATCATTTTTCATTAGAATTTTGTTGTAGTGTTTCATATTACTGATAAAAGCAAGTTGAATTATATCTTATTATAAGTTGCAAATATGTGTATTCATTGCATTATGTACCATTAACGTCATTTATATTGATGCACATGTGCCTAATTTATATGATAATGATAGAGTTAATGTTACTGCAGTCTGCACATATGCATTAAGATATAATTCTTGTTATCATTACGGTCATTCATTCTAATGCACATGTGCATATATTATGTGGTAATGAAAAAAGTAACATTAATGCACATCTGCATTAAGATTGAACTTTTGATTTTCTTATATGTTGTTTATTATTTGTAGTTAAACAATGGGAAAAAATCGAAGAAAGTAACTTTCGTCTTAGAATCGAGGGAGAAAAGGTCAAAAAGCTGCCAGATGGGATTGAGGATGATGACATAATCATTGGTCATGAAGTTAAAAAAGATCGTTATTATTTATTAAAGCAATTTAGATTTATATGCACATGTGCATATATGTATATTTTTTCATGTTAACTAATAAATGTTAATTATTAGTTGTGTAAACACACGAACAATGTGATATATTTGAGAAGTATACGATGTTCAGGTTGACGGATGAAAAAACAAGGAAGATGTTAGATGAGATATCAATGAGGTGTGAAAAGTGCTGTAAGAAGATAAGTAAAAGGAGAAGAAGATGAAAATGGGACAAATAAGCAATAGAAAGGGACATTGTTGGTGAACGTGAGGTTGTGAGATAATTAGAAGTTTGTAAGTAGGTGGTTAGAAGTAACATGGTTGTTTGTAATATGAATATTTTTTTTCTTTTATCATTTGTTTTATTGTGTTGATGGTTTGGTAAAAAGTACATGTGATTGTATAATAAAAAACAGATTGGTACTAAAAAGTTTGTTATTTGAAGGATGATGCATGCAAATATGCATATTGTGGGTGATCTTATATGGTGGTTGATATGTTGATTATGTTTGTGATTGTTATTTTAGTGTGTGTAAATTTGTATGATAAGGAAATTGACATATGCACATGTGCATAATTATAAAATTAAACCCCCCACCACCCAAAAACCTAAACCCACCACCCCACCCCCTCCCACCATACCTAAAAACCAAGCCCTAAAGCTAAACCACTCAAAAAACCTAACTATATTAGTGAATTGCACATGTGCATGCAGTACACGTTTCTTATTTTATAGTTCTTATATAAAGTTGTTTTAAGTTTATTCATGTTTGTTGTCCTACAACGTGTTTTATTTTGAATTTATGTTAGAATATGCATGACTAAATACTAAACGAGTTGGAGTGTATTTTATATCTCACTTTGTGTCCATTTAATGATCATTGAATAGAATTTGTGACCCCTTATATATCTGTATCGCGTCCATTTAATAATCATTTAAGTATGCTAATTGACAAGTCATTCAAAAGTGTGATTTAATAGTGAAATGCACATGTGCATACGGTGTATTTCTGTATATATAACAGCGAAATGCACATGTGCATCAGGGATGACGTCACAACAACAATTTTTTTTATTTTTTTTTATTTTTTTATTTTTCTTTTCGAATTAATAATGCAAAAAAATCATTTTGGTGTTTTTACTTTTTTTATTTTTTTAGGTTATATAATTTATTTTTATTTTTTTTATTTTTTGATGGAGGGGTTTTTGTAGACACCTTCATATTTACAAAAATGCCACTTGTTCACACTGGTTCTTTGGTTATCTCCCTAAATGGTGGTTCTCAAATGATCCAAATCCTATATATATATATATATATATATATATATATATATTTAGGTTCTTGTACAAAGGCCAAAATATGTGAGAAGGGTGAAAAGGCTTTTTGTTGCGACACGTGGCACAAGGTCTCTGGGCAATTTAGTAATTTTGATATACTATTAAATATTAGATTAAAATCATAATTATGGTAAGAGAGGTGAGAGAGCATAAAAATAGGTAAAGAGAGGGAGAGAGAGACAGGAGAAAGAGAGAGATGCATGCACTTCATCACCACCGCCGTCGCCAGTGGCGCCGGTGACCGCCGTTGCTAGACAAGCATAGTGTTTAACAATCAACATGTGGTGTTTTATGTTTAAGATAGATTTTTAGTTATTTTTTATATAACGTATAGTGTTTTATTATATTCTTATAAATGGTGTTAATATCTTACATGGTGTTTTACCAATTACAAATTTTTAAAGTGTACAAAAATAAAACTAATTTACATGACCATATGAAGATAAAACACATAAATATGAATATAAAACACCACACTGTAATACAAACCTTCCGGATATTTAAACACCATATAATACATGCTTCAAGATGTTAAAACACTATGAGTAAACATTACAGATCTTAAAACACCATGGAACGAAGTAGCTTTATCATGATTCAAAAACACATCTGGGAACCCTTTTGGAATGACGACTCGAATTATACATTACCACAAGTAACAAACTTTAAAGAAATCAAGATTTTCTTGATTAGCAGAAGTAGCTTCATGATGATTAAAAAATATAAATATATCTTCTTTGAAAATGTCAGATTCATTTGAGTGAGAGAGAAAAAGAGACAGAGAAAGCATCGTGTGGGGGTGTATGAGAGAGAAAGAGTGTGATTGAGATATAAAAGGAATTTATATCAAAAAATGAGAAATAATGGGAAGACTTTTAAAATAATTAGTCATTTTACTCTTATACCCTTGAAACATATAATTAATTAATTTAATTATAACACTAATTACATATTTGCCATCCATTTAATCTTAACCATCCATCTATAGATCTAATGGTCCAAAACACTTCTTATCCTTCTCACAAAAAACACCATTTGTACAGGAACCCTACCATATATATATATATATAGGGTATTGATGATACGAGAACCAACTTTATTGTGAGAACCATGAGAACCAATGTAAACAGAGGGCATTATTGTAAATAACCCTCAACCCAAAATAAAACAAACATATCTTCATCCTCTACCTCCCTTCTCTGTAGAAAAAAAACCATTGCATTGCATCTCCTCTGTCTACACTACATTTGCTTCTATCTCTACAATATACTCTCTCTCCTCCCTACACAAATCTCCTCTGATACAAACACAGAGGTTATTGGTGAAGATGCCGAGTCATCTGGTACTCCTGTGACCGCTAAAGCTTCTACTAAAAAAAGCTATTAAAAAACTCCAGTAGTCCAAACTGTTAAGAAAGAAGATGAAGCTACAAAACCTGAGCATTCTGAGGATAAGCCAAAAAATGAAGACGTGGTTGGTGAAAGCGAAAAACCTGTTGTTAATATCAGGGTATAATACATGTCGTTTGTTAACGGCGGAGCTTCCGTATGCTTGCTACCTGTGTCATCCAACCTATCGATATGATCAAGGTATTATTATTATTATTATTATTATTATTATTATCATTATTATTATTATTATTATTATTAGATACTGTTAATATTCAGATCTGTTAGTAAGATGAAAATTAGGCTATCGAAATTGTAACACTTTGATGTTTTAGCTCCTTATTGATAGTTGTAGGTGTTCGATCTTGTGTTATTGATGTAGATACTATGTCGTTCATGATGTGTATAAGTATAATGAATCACATTGATGTTGAGATGAAGATTAGGTACTCGTAATTGTTATTGTTATTGTTTAATGTTTTAGCTCTTGGGTGATAGATGTAGGTGCTTGATCTTGTGTTAGGTTTTCAATTCAGGATGTAGATGCTTTGTAATTCATGATGTAGTAAATTGTTATTATGATTATCATTCTTATCTTTATCAAATTATAAATAATAAATAAACTGCATAGTTGAACTCAATCTACCCATATAATTAGATATACAGGACAAAAAGTTTTTTTTTGTTTTTTGTTTTTTTAATAAGTTAGGATGTTGTGGTTCAAAGTGTTTAATTGCAATTCAATTCAAATATGCTAGGGTTGTGTGGATGGACAAGATAAGCACATACATCTCTGAAATGTTACCTAATAACCTTATGAATGCACATGTGCATTAAGATTGTTAATGCACATGTGCAAAACGTAGTTTGTAATGTTAAAAGTTATGTTAAAGCATATACAGTTATAATTAAGTCAGTAACAATAATGCACATGTGCAGTTGTTTTGTTGTAATTAACAAAGTAATGTTGTTGCACATGTGCATTAAGGTTGAAATATCGATTTTCTTATGCGTTTTTATTGATTGTAGCTAAGAGATGGGGAAAAAATCAAAGAAAGTAACATTTGTATTACAATCGAGGGATAAAGGAACAAAAAATGTTACCGGATGCAAGTGAAGATAATGACACGATTGTCGATTAGAAATTTGAATCAGGTTGGCATTATTTATTTAGTCCGGATGTACTTGGTATTCACCTGTTCCATGTATTAGTTATGTTCTTTATTTATTGTATAACAGAAACTAATCAATATACGGTTGACCTCCCAAAAGCGGAAGCTGATAATGTCATGGATGTTTATCAAGAAGTTGAATCAGGTTGTTATTATTTATTTAATACATTTATATAGAAATGCACATGTGCATATGTGCAGTTTTTCTTGTGAAATATTAAATGTTGATTGTTTAAACACACAAACTATCCTATATGCAGATTTAGAATTAAGAAGAAAGGTTCAAACGAGGTCAAATAAGCAGAAACATATTGAAACGGTGAATAATGATGGTATGTTGTTTTGCACAATATTTAACATATATAGTTGAGTATGCACATGTGCATAATTATGGATGGACATGATATAATGTGTTTTTTAACAAATGTGTGTGCATATGCAAGTACAATAAAGAAAAAAACATCAAAGAGTGTGAAAACGGTGACAAATAAAGTCACATTTGAGGGAGGTGCTTGAATGTGATGACAAACTATTAGATGTAAAGTCATTCAACATTATAATGATCACAATATTATAAATCCGACAATATTACCTTGTTTGTTTTGATTTGGAGAATGCAAAGGTTGATTTGATTGATAATATGGTATCAAACAAGGGATTGTACAACATGAAAATGGGAGCGAAGTTTAGTTACATTGGGTCTCCATGTAAAGTGGTATGTTTATAATTTGAATTAATTATGTAAGAAAATATATATCATTTTTTATAATTACATATAACATTGTGTGTTTTTGTATTGCAGAAGAATTATTTGGTTGATTATTTGAGGGTTGTTGACCATCCTATGGCAGAACGTATGGCAAAAGCAAAGTTGACAAGGATGAAGTTAGAGTAGACAACTTCTGATAATTTTACAGATTATGGGGTGTTTGCTATGAGGCACATGGAGATGTATAAAGGAAGTAATGAAAAATTTGAGTGCGGATTCAGTAATGATAAAGAAATACAAAAATGTCAACTTATGAATATGAGGATGAAAATAGCAGCATCATTGTTGTTATCAGAAGCGAATGTGCACAAGGTGTATGTGAAAAATATGGCAAAAGATACAATGTTTATGTTGAAGGATGAAAATACACGGAAGATGTTAGATGATGAATTAATAAGGTATGAAGAGTGTTGCGAGAAGTTGAAGAAATGGGACGAAGATGAACAAGAGGCACGTGAGCAAAAGACAATAGTAGGTGGTAGGTTGTAGTATGGTTGGTAGTTAGTATGGGTATATTTTGTTTATCGTATTATTGAAAATAGTTGGTAAAAAGACAAGTTTTATATTTTGAAAGATGGTGAATGTTTATATGAATATTTGTTATTAGTATTATGTGGTTGTTGATGGGTCAATTATGTTTGTGATTATTATGATATAGTATGTAATAGTAATATGTTAAACGTATGGACGTATGCACATGTGCATATTTTGTTATTAATACGCATATTTTATAGTTCTTATATAGAGGTGTTTTAAGTTTGTTTGTATTTGTTGTCATACACGTGTTATATTTTCAATTTATGTTATAATATGCATGGCTAAATAATAGACAGCTAATATGTAATTAAGATAATTGATTTGTAATTATGGTAAATATTGTGTATTTCCATATTATCTGTAATGTCGATTATTATAAATTAATGAGAATGAGAAGAGGAGGATCAAGGATCGAATTATACATATTCTTTCATGGTATCATTGTAACCCTAATCTTGCCGCCACACACATCCGCTGCCGGCCCTATCCTTGCCGCCGCTGAGAAAATCGCCGGCCACCCCTTTCCCTCCGATCACCTCTTCTGTTAACCCTCCTCACCCTCTCTTCTCATGGCTGACCATCCCCAAGATAACATCCTCACAAACCAGAACAACCTTCTCCAACCCACAACCGAAAAACTTCACCCTGCCATCACCGTCTCCAACATCAAAAATTCCATTCCTGTCATCTTGGAAAGCGACACCGGTCCCTATGCCTTGTGGTGCGAACTCTTTCGCAGTCATTGTCGGGCTTTCCAGGTCATTGACCACCTCTCTCCTCGCAACCCTGACACCCCACCCAATGATCTTTGGGATAGACTGGACGCCATTGTTTTACAATGGATCTACGGTACTATTTCCAAAGATCTTCTTAAAACCATCTTCATTCCTTGCAGTACAGCGTATGACGCCTGGACTGCCATTGAAGGCCAATTCCATGACAACAAAAACGCCCGTGTCATCCAACTCATGCAAAAATTCGCCACCACCCGCCTTGAAAATTTTTCCAACATGTCCGAGTACTGCCAGACCATGAAAACCCTTGCTGACCAACTCGCTAATGTCGATGCACCTCTTGACAACAAGCGGCTGGTTCTCCATGTCCTCGCGGGTCTCACCGAGGCCTATGAGGGCATCTCCACCATCCTCCAACAAAAAGACCCTACACCCTCCTTCAACGAAGTTCGTTCTCAACTTTGCCGGGTTGAAAACGAAAAAGCCGAGCGTGCCCTCCTTGCTTCTCAAAAAGCGTCGCATGCTCTTACCGCCTCCACCACACACCCGTCACCCAACCCGAACACCAACCCACCCTCTACCCACTCGTCCACCTCCTCATCGATCACCGACCAATCCTTCCATAACCGTGGCCGGAACAGATCACGTGGACGTGGCCGTGGCCGCCCTGCCTTGCCACGCGGACGCGGACCACAGCCCTTCGGCCAATGGACATCTCCCACCACCTACACCTGGACGCTACCAAACCCCACCTGGTCACCCTCACCCACCCAACAGCAAACTCCCTGGCCGCAATGGTCCTCCCAGCCACCACCACCCCCGTGCCCCTACCCATCCTTTACCCCCACGGCTGCCGCCAATTCCTCACAAGGAATACTCGGTGCTCGACCCAACCAAGCCAACCATGCCTCCTACTCTCCCACCGACATCCAACAAGAACTATACACCATGTCCCTTAACCCACCCGACTACTCTCAAGGGGTGATGGACACCGGCGCCACCATCAGCATGGATCCCAACTCAGGTAACTTCCAGTCTATTTTTAATACTTGCATGAATGAAAATATTATTTTTGGTGATGGCACACGTATTCCGGTGTTAGGACATGGCCCCCAAACCTTTAAACCACCCTACCCACCTTTCACCCTTGATCGTGTCCTTTACGCACCAAAACTCATTAGAAAACTCATATCTGTACGTCAGTTCACACGAAATAATTGCGTTTATGTTGAATTTGACCCTTTTGGTTTTCTTGTGAAGGACTACAGGACCCGGGCTCCTATAATCCGGTGCGACAGCAGCGGTGATCTATACACCTTCAACAAAGACCTCCATTGCTTTTCCACTTCTGTCACTGCTGCTCATTCGTCCACACTTTGGCATCAAAGACTAGGCCACCCAGGCCCTGCCTTACTTCAAGCTTTAAAACAGTCTCGTTCTATTTTATTTAAATCGTTGAATAAAACATTATGTGAACCATGTGTGTTTGGCAAAAGTATGCGCCTACCATTTCATTTATCTAATAATACTACTTTGCAACCTTTTGACATTGTGCATAGTGATTTGTGGACCTCCCCGGTTCTCAGCTCGGGAGGCCACCGTTATTATATTTTGTTTCTTGATGACTTTACCAACTTCCTATGGACCTTTCCCCTATCCAACAAATCCCAAGCCTACACCATCTTTGAACAATTTTCAACCCTTATCCAAACCCAATTTCAATTAAAAATTAAGACATTTCAATGTGATAACGGAAAGGAATACATAAACGCCTCATTTAAAAATTTCTTTAATAAAAATGGCATCCTTTTCTGCTTATCATGCCCTTACACCTCTTCCCAAAATGGCAAAGCGGAACGAAAAATCCGCTCCATTAACAACATCACCCGCACCCTCCTATCCCAATCACATCTTCCCCTTCACCTCTGGCCGCACGCCCTTGAGACGGCCACCTACCTTCATAACATCATTCCCTCTAAAACTCACAAATACCAAACCCCCACTCAACTTCTATACCGCCAAACTCCCACCTATGATCATCTTCGAGTTTTTGGGTGCCTATGCTACCCACTAATTCCCTCCACTACCATCCACAAACTTCACCACCGCTCCTACCCGTGTGTATTCCTTGGTTACCCCAATTCCCACCGAGGATACCGCTGTCTCGACCTTAAAACCAACACCATGACCATCTCTCGTCATGTACTTTTTGACGAGCATTCCTTCCCCTTTCAGCACCTCCACAAAGTCTCACCCACCATAGACTACAACTTTCTCACTAATCCCTTCCCACCACACTTGTGGTCCGACTCGCCGTCAACCACCACACCACCTACACCCCCTACCACCTCTTCCCATCACACTCCCCACAGCCCAGACACGGCCCACAACCCCACCTCGGCCCAACACCACTCTCATCCCTCCACTCGTAATACCACTCCACCGGCCCAACCCAATTATAACTCACCTGCCACCTCTCCCCACATACCAAACCACCCGGCCCAATCCCCAACCTCGGCCCAACAGACTCACTCACCCTCAGCCCACTCACAAACCTCTCCTGCCCCTCCCACTACTACCGGCCCCCCTAATACTACACCCACTTCCGTAAACCCAACCCAACCACCAGCACAACCGTCCCACACCATGCGCACCCGTGCTATGGATGGGATTTTCAAACCAAAACAACTGTTTAACCTCTCTGCCACCACTCTCGTCCCAATCCCAAAATCCCCTACCATAGCTCTGTCCTCTCCAGAATGGAGTGCCGCCATGACCAACGAGTTTCATGCACTTATTAAGAATAATACTTGGGAGTTAGTCCCGAGAACACCTGGCATGAACATTATACGCTGCATGTGGCTTTTCAAACATAAATTTAAATCAGATGGCACTCTTGAGCGGTACAAGGCACGCCTTGTGTGTGACGGTCGCTCCCAACAGGTTGGGATTGATTGTGGCGAAACCTTCAGTCCTGTGGTTAAACCCGCCACAATCCGGACAGTTCTTTCTATTGCTTTATCTAACTCTTGGCAGGTACATCAATTGGACGTCACCAACGCCTTTCTTCATGGCAACTTGAGTGAGACTGTTTACATGCACCAGCCCATGGGATTCCGTGACAGACAGTTCCCTGACCATGTTTGTCGCCTCAAGCGCTCTCTCTACGGGCTTAAGCAAGCCCCCCGTGCATGGTATCAAAGATTCACGGACTATGTTCTCTCATTGGGTTTTCGTCACAGTGGTTGTGATGCTTCTCTGTTTATTTTCAATGACCAAGGCAACACCGTGTTTCTTCTTCTTTACGTGGATGATATCATATTGGTTACTTCTTCTACGGCTCTTCGTGAACAGCTCATGTCTCACTTCTCCAAAGAATTCGCCATGAAAGACCTAGGCCCTTTGAGCTTCTTTCTTGGCATCGCTGTTACTCGGAGCCAGGACAGCATGTTTTTGTCTCAACACACCTATGCCACAGATATCATTGAGCGTGCCGGAATGTCCTCTTGTAAACCGGTCGCCACTCCTATGGACACGGCCTCTAAACTCTCCTCAGAGTCTGGCGATCTGTTTGATAACCCCACTTTATACAGGAGTCTAGCAGGGGCTCTTCAGTACCTTACCTTTACTCGCCCGGACATTAGCTATGCGGTTCAGCAGGTCTGCATGTACATGCATGCGCCTCGCACAGGCCACTGGGATGCTCTTAAACGCATCATCCGATACATACAGGGCACGACTAATTTTGGCCTTACGCTGTCTTCTCACAAAAACCCTCAACTTGTCGCATATTCTGATGCAGACTGGGCTGGGTGCCCTGACACTCGCCGATCTACCAGTGGGTATTGTGTTTACTTTGGGGACAATCTAATCGCTTGGTCATCTAAACGTCAACCTACTGTCTCCCGCTCCAGTGCCGAAGCCGAATACCGGGGCGTTGCCAATGTTGTGGCCAAAATCTGCTGGATTCGCAATCTTCTGCTTGAACTCCACCGCCCTCACTCCAAAGCTACTCTAGTCTACTGTGATAACGTGAGTGCCATTTATTTATCAGGGAATCCCGTCCAGCATCAGCGGACTAAACACATTGAACTTGACATCCACTTCGTCCGCGAACAAGTCCAACGTGGTCAGGTTTGTATCCTTCATGTTCCCACACGTTATCAGGTGGCCGATATATTCACAAAGGGTCTTCCACGGGTCCTTTTCGATGACTTCAGATCCAGTCTAAGCATTCGGTCACCTCCAGCTTTGACTGCGAGGGAGTAATAGACAGCTAATATGTAATTAAGATAATTGATTTGTAATTATGGTAAATATTGTGTATTTCCATATTATCTGTAATGTTGATTATTATAAATTAATGAGAATGAGAAGAGGAGGATCAAGGATCGAATTATACCTATTCTTTCACTAAACAATTGGCGAGTTCGAGTGTATTTTATATCTCACTTTGCGTCCATTTAATAATCATTGAATAAAATTTGTGACCCCTTTATAACTCATATCGCGTCCATTTAATAATCATTTAATTACGGTAATTGATAATTTATTTAAAAGTGTGATTAAATAGCAAAATGCACATGTGCATACGGTATACTTCTGTATATATAACAGTGAATTGCACATGTGCATTAGGGTTGACGTCATATGACGTCATATCAGTCATTTTTTTATTTCATTTTATTTTTTTTATTCTTTTTTCGAATTGTTAATATAAAATAATCATTTTGGTGTTTTTACTTTTCTTATTTTTTTATTTTTTAGGTTATATAATTTTTTTATTATTTTTTTTTAGTCTTTGATGGAGGGATTTTTGTAGACACCATTCATATTTACAAAAATGCCACCTATTTACACTGGTTCCTTGGTTTTCTCCCTAAATGGTGGTTCTCAAATGATCCAAATCCTATATATATATATATATGTATATATATAAAATTGATCAAAAAATAAAATTTGGCCATTGAAAAAAAATGACCGTTGGGTTTTTTTTTGTATTTTTGACCGTTATAATATTCAAACAAATGGACGTGGCAAAATTTTATTGGTTTGATAATATTGCTTTCGAACGTTAAAACGATAATGCTCCGGCCCATTTTTATGATTCGCGCCCCTATGTTTCGGTGATACAGGCGCGAAAATGGTTTTGGCGTCGATCATAATGCTCAAGTACGGGTAATCTAAGTATATTATTAGAAAAGGATACGTTTCCTAAATTGTATTTAATCCATGTAAATGGCAACCTTTCGCTTTTTGCGTTTCATTTTGAGGTGTGTGTGGATCCATGATGTATTTCCTCCATGTAAAAAATGGAAAAAGTAGAAGAATAAAACTTTTTGTTGTAAAGATGTGAATCGACATGCATCATTTTAACCTTTGAGAAGAGATGTAAATGGATCCAGATCATTGTCTAGGAAAAGAGCATGACCAACAAAACATTTTCATTTTAATTGGTCTATATGTATTGTCCACTATATACTAAAATACTTTCCACAGATAGCAAACAAGTTTATGCATTTCTGCTAGCTGATCTAAACAAAAAAAATGGTGGTTTGTCTAAAAGGTGGATTTATTTATATAGTTATATAGAAAAAAGCTGGAGTATATTGTTTTGATCAATGCTTTACTAGACATGCACCATGTTTAATTATAATAGCATTTGTCCATTCCCTTGATTTTAGAAACCCTTTCAAGTGGAATTTGAAAAGTTATGTCTACCTAAGTATGTTAGGTTTATATTACTTTTAAGTAGAACTCTTTTAAGTAAGCTTTCTGCAAAACGTCATACGTTTTATATAAAAATCGAATAAATTCTAATGATGCTTCAAAAGATTGAACAATGTTTCTTATATAAGTACAGTACTTGATCCCTTTTTAACTCCAATAACACACACTTAGTTGCATCTAAACAATCGAAACAAATATTCACACACACTGTGTAAAATGATAGGGTGGAAAGACATTTACGACGTAATTTGCGCGATGGTTCCACTCTATGTGGCACTAGTATTAGGCTATGGCTCAGTGAAATGGTGGCACATGTTCAAGCCAGACCATTGTGATGCAATAAATAGGCTCAATTGCTACTTCATCATGCCTCTTTTTACATTTGATTTCACAAGCCGCATCGATCCCTACAAAATGAATCACCGATTCATAGCTGCGGATGCAATCTCTAAAGCCATTATTCTGGTTACAATATCCTTATGGGCTAACTGTAGTAACAAAGGAAGCTATCAGTGGTCAGTTACAAGCTTCTCTTTATCTAGCTTGAATAATACTCTTGTCGTAGGGGTTCCGCTTATACGAGCAATGTATGGGAGCTTTGGAGAAAATCTCATCATCCAGTCTTCGATTTTGCAGTCGTTGCTATGGAATATGATCTTGTTGTTCATGCTAGAATTTGAACGCACAAAGAAACAGTTGGATCTGGATGTTGTTCCGAAAAATTCAGCTGTGGATATTGAGAACATTGATAATGGTGATATAACTAGAAGGCCTTCTGTATTGATTGTGATGAAAATAGTTGGGCTAAAGGTTGCTAAGAACCCCAACTCTTATGCATGCTTTTTGGGACTTATGTGGGCACTTGTTGCAAATAGGTATGCTTTCCTAGATGCAAATTAGCTCACTAGTGGTATTGGATTTTGTATATAAAATCTTATTTTATTTTAGGAAAATATGAGTTAATACTAGTTCCACCGCTAAATTGCAAAATTTACATAGTTATATTTTTCAGGTGGAATCTAAAAATGCCACGGATCTTAGAAGGATCGATACTGATCATGTCAAGAGCTGGTGCAGGGGTCGCCATGTTTTGCATCGGTTAGAAGTTTACCCTCTTGTTTCTAATTTAAAACAAAACATTTCTACGTCGCGCTCAATTGTTCTTTAGTTTCATGGAAAGCTGAGGCAAAAAGTGGTGCATGCAGGATTATTCATGGCCTTACAAGTGAAGATAGTTCATTGCAGTGTTAAACTAACCATATATGGGATGTTGTTGAGGTTTGTGGCAGCACCAGTGTTGTTGGCGGTTGGTTCTTTTTCTGTGGGTTTGAGAGGTGACGTTCTTCGTGTTGCCATCATTCAAGTAAGAATACAAGTTTTGTGTTATTTATAATAAAAACATTTGTGGTCCTATACATCTAATGCAATCAATAACACTTACCAAATTCCATCTTCACTTTTTTTTTTAAAGAAACTTGCATTCAAAAAACGCAAAACCGGTCCTTAATTAAAGCAAGGACCGAGGCACAAACCAACTACAACATGTACAATGGCGAACGTCACCAATCCTTCCACACTATATTATTACATTTAGATCTATTTCTAACCCAAAGAAAGGATAAGGACTTAATACTAGCGACAATATCACCAATACGAGCCGTCTTCCCATTGAACATCGAATCATTCCTCGCTTTCCTCAGACTCCACATTGTCACCATAATCACCCCATGAATGATCTTCTTTCTCATGTTGCTACCTTTCACCTTTTTGTACACTCCCAACAAATCTTTAATCTCATAGGCATATATCGGCTCGAAATCACACTATCTTCCTATTTGATCCCAAACACTAGTCGAAATCATACAATCCGAGAACACATGCATTGCCGTCTCTTCGCAGTAATCACACCAAACACACTTGTTATTTAGGATATTCACATTTCTCTTGATCAAGTCCATTTTAGTCGGCAACCTATTCATCTTCGCTCGCCATACAATGATGCTACATTTCAATGGAACCCATGAAACCCATTTTAAGACAAAGTTTTCGCCACGTTGCATACAGTTCATCACATACTGAATTGAAAATAGTATATTATTTTCCCCAGCCCACACCTATCACAAGAAACGGACACATCAACCTCCTGCAAACTCGAACAAAGCTGCGGCCACTGTTGCATTTCCTCGGCTGTCTGCAGCAAATCTATCCATTCAGTCTGAATATAACAGCGAGCATTCCGCGACTTCACCCGATCAGAAACAAGACAATGCTTGTTCTGTTCCAGCCTAAAAAGACTTGGCCATCTATGTTTCAAAGCACAATCGCCCAACCACACATCAAGCAAAACCTGACAGCAGACCCATTCCCAATCTTCGCCCTTATAAAAGAATGAATAAACATATCATTCGCCTTCAACGAATTAACCTCCTACTTTAACAATCGCTTTCAGCAGCCCGTTGCCCTCTTATTTACTGGAAGAATTTCCCATCCGTTTTTATTATTATGACACGTATCAACAATCCGATGTCACAAGCTATCTTTGTCCGATCTATATCTCCAAACCCACTTGAAAAGGAGCGAGTCATTTGTATCCTTCAGCCTCTTTATCCCCAAACCACCAAACTTTTTAGGAGATCCGACTCTAATCCAACTCACCCAATGGATTTTAATGCTACTGTCACTCATTCCAGACCAAAGGAATCTTTTCATTATACGTTCAAGGTTGTCTATAATTTTACCAAGTGCTCTATACAAAGAAAAATAATAGATAGGAAGGCTTTCGAGAACCGCTTTAATAAGTGTAACACGCCCTCCCATAGATAAAAGCTTTGCCTTCCATAAAGCTAAACGCGCTTCAAACACCTCAATAATCTTCTTCCAATTACAACACTTATTCATATTCGCCCCCACCCTAATACCTAAATAATCGAATGGGACATCGCCTTTTTTACATCCCAACACCAATGCCGTGTTATGCATCTCACTATCACAAGTTCCAATCCCATACAAATTGGACTTCTTAATGTTTATTTTCAACCCCGAGCAAACATAAAAGCATCTCAATATTCTCGCTATCCTTACCACATTTTCATCTGACCATTCACCTAATATGAGCGCATCATCCGCGTATAAAAGATGCGAAATAACCCTACCTTGGTTTCCCACCTTCAAGCCTTGAAATTCATTGATCTCAACCGCTTTATTAAGAACACATGATAGCGCATCCATGACCACCACAAACAAAACAGAGACAATGGATCGCTTTGTCTAAGCCCTTTTTGACACTTGAACTCAAACGTAGCCAAACCATTAACCAAGATAGCCGACCTTGCCGACTCAAGAATTCCCAAAACCCACATACACCATCTTTCTGGGAACCCCATTTGTTCCAAAATAGATATTAAAAATTTCCAATTCACATTGTCGTAAGCCTTTTCGAAATCTATCTTCAACAAAAATGCCTTCTTAGACCTTCTTCTCAACCAAGCTATAATCTCATTCAAAATTAACAGACCGTCCAAAATATGTCTATCTTTAACGATAGCACTTTGGGACTCCGAAATCACGTCACCCATAACCTTCTTTTTTCTATTCGACATGACCTTTGAGATCACTTTACTTATCACACCTATAGGATTTATAGGTCGATAATCCTTCATAGTCACCGAATTTTTACACTTGGGAATAAGTGTAATAAAAGAAGTACTACACTCAGGACTAATGAATCCCGAATCATAGAACTCGGTGAAATCTTCCCAAAATCGGCCTCTAAAATATCCCAAAATTTCTGCACAAATTTGAAGTTAAACCCATCGGGTCCTGGTGCCTTATCCTTACCACAATCGAACACGGCCATCTTGATCTCTTCCTTCGAAAAATGTCTCACCAAATCAGCTATTTTCTCATTTGGAATTGTTCGAACGTTCTCGTAAACCAATCTCGGCCTATCCTTACAATCTTCTTTAAAATGAGCTCTAAAAAACTTAAGAACTTCTCTTTTCACTATCTTCGGCTTTGTTGTCCAAACGCCATTAATATCCATACGTGGAATTCCATTAGAGGCCTTCCGACCATTGATAATTCTATGGTACTACGCCGTGTTATCATCCCCCATAGCAGCCCATTTAACACGAGATCTTTGCTTTATGTCTTTGTTACGACCTTCATTTATCACTTCTATACCATTCTTGCACTCCTCAAGAATCCACACATATTCCTTTGTTAAATCCCGAGATTTCATATCCTCTTCCAAATTCTGCACTTCATTCTTAAGATTCTCCAGGTCCTCATTTTCTTTCTTTATCATATCATCGCGCCAAATTCTTAATTTCTTTCTAACATTCTGTAACTTAGAATTGAGATCACGATCAGCTCTCCTATTATCACAATTAATACTAAGAGCCTTTTGAACAACATCCACACAACCAGGTTTATTTCCCCACGACTTGAACCAATGGAACGGTTTCGAGCCATAATTCTTGTTAACCATAGACAACACAAACGGACAATGATCCGACAAACCCCTCGGAAGCGCACGAAAACATGCATCCGGCCATCGATTAAACAAGTTCTAACCTGCCAATAATCTATCAATCTTACTAAGTTTGTTGCCGATATCTTTCCCCGCAAAAAAAAAGTGAATTTTCTACCTTTCATGACGTACTCGACTAATCCCATCTCATCAACAAATGCATTGAAATCCCTTGCGTTTGTAGCATTAAAGCTCATATTCTTCCTTTGGTCTGGGCTACGAACCGTATTAAAGTCACCAAAGAGCAACTACATGCCATCTTGAATTGTCATCTTATCCTTAAATTCGTGCCACAACATCCGCTTTTGAACATTGTTCTGAGGACCATAAACATTTATTATATTAACTTGCACATCTTCTCCTTTAAGTCTTCCCGTAACCATGATGAAATTTTGACTTTTGTGAACATTTGTTTTCACAAAAATGGCCGGATCCTAAGCACTCACCAATCCACCCGATAAACCAGTAGGGTCCATCACCTCGCACTTAAAGTCACCACTTCCCCAAAACCGAACAAGAGTATTTCGATCTACACCACTTATCTTCGTTTCTTGCATGACCAAAACCAAAGCATCATATTCCTTTCTCATACCCCTAACGGCTAATTTTTCAGGAATTTTAGACCAAACTTCTGATAAACTTTGATTTTCGGCTAACACACTCATCTTTCCCTTCATCTCCCATCCCTCTCATATTTATACATAATAAATTCATGACTTCACCAATTGTATACCTTCGTTCGCGATTGAATCTCTAATCAAATCTTGGAAACTTTGCAACTCGACTCCCAATTTCCTTCTCAGCGTAACCGTATTATTCACCTCCTCCTCGAATATAGAAGGCTTCTCATTCTGCCTCACTTCGTCATTATTAGTCTTCCCTGTCTCAATACCTTCAACTAATCCCACCTCTGGTTGTGAATTTAAATCAAACTTCTCCATCATTTGCTCATTATCGACTGCCATGTTCACCTCAATATTTCCTGTTTCATTCCTATGTTCCTCAGTATGCTCAGTAGACTGTTCAAAATCCTCAGGCCTTTCCTGTGAGTTTTCAACAATACCATTAAGTGTATTTAGCCCAAAAGGGTCTCCACCTCTAGCTCGTTTACCCGCTTTGGGCCTTTCTTCACTATTACTCATTTTTCTTCGCCCAACCCATGTTTTTTTAATATTTTCCCTTTCTTTCTTTTATTATTTTTAATTCCAGAAAAATAACAAACATAAAGACAGAAATGAAAGGACATAATGACCACACTTTTTTAGAGCATGTTTGGCTCTCCTTATTTCCACCTCATTATAACTTATTACTTTTCAAAAAAGTTTTTTTTGAACGACAAACAAAAACTTTTATTAAAATCATGAGGTCACTAGCAAGAATCTAGCGACACCATACACCCAAATGCCCAAAAGTGTTACACCACAAACCCAAAAACATAAATCAGACCACTTTACACCACTAAGCAACACCTAAAAATTATGACACCTAACTTATTTTACTAAGATCACCAGTGTGACCCATGGGTGGATCATATCCACCTACCCTCAGCTGTAAGTCTAAGGGAGACATGTTGCACCGAGCTCTTTTAACTGGCGTCTTCGCATAATTCCCGAACAAGTCAAAACCCTGACCGTCTTTCCTTCTCCTTTTTGGGGTTTTCTTTGAAGCAGAAACAATTATTTTGTCCAGATTGAAAGAATCTGCCATACCACCATTGTTATCTTGATTCTTCGGTTTCCCATCTCCAATATTTTTCACCTCCCTAACTGTCAAATTGTTTTGCTTACGGGTCTCTTTTAACAAAACCGATGCGCTTGCAGTGGTTGTTTGGGCCTTGAAATAGAAAATTTGCTTCGCTATGTGTGGAGGTTTAGGATCGCTACATTCATAAAAAGATTTTTGTTCCACCACCTTTCCCGTAGGTCCCACCTCGTTTCTTTCAAATGGCTCCATGTTCACCTCGTAATCGTATTGCTGCACCTTACTCTCCATGTGGGTCCCACCCAGGCTATTGTTATTTCCCTCCCAAGGTTAGTGTGTCCACCCAAATGTTGTCCTTCCCCACTAATATCTTTATTATTTTTATTAATTTCCAAAGAATGCTCATCCCCACCATCATTTAATATTTTTAGTGTTTGATTAATGGGGACATGTCCCAAAATCTCGAGCCCCGATCTTGTCCTTTTATTTTCCCCATGCTGCCAGGACACTGCAACTCCTCCAGTGACCGTTGCTATTTCCAATGGCCGTTGTTCCCCGTTCTCCGGTTGAACATTTACCGGAACGTCACCGAGATTATTCTCCCATGCCCTTGAACACGCACTTTCTTCTGAATTTTGCATCCCCTCCACCGATGCGGGCTGCTCACCTTCATTAGCCAGTATTCCATGATTATCTTTGCCAAAGCTGACCTCTACGTACCGGGACTGTTGATTCAATATCCTCCACAACCAGACTGACAACCGAACGAGCCGCTACCTCCTCCAAAATACCATGTTCACCAACGTTTGGATCTGTAGTTCTCGAGTCTTGTATAGTCTTATCCCCGACGACCACCGTAACTTCTCCAACGAAATCAGGAACCCAGCTAGTAGCCCCTTCCGTTACCCAGCAAGTAACTACCATTTCTTTCCACCGGATCGTCACTTCCTCTCTGATTTTCTTACCATGGTCCACAACCACCCCGACATAATTGCTTGTTAGGTGTGGTTCATTGATGCCCTTATCCGCATCCATAATGACTGTGCCAAAGAGTTCTCCAATCTTAACTACATGGTCTTCACACCGCAAGTTGATCGGAAGTCCCATAATTCTCAGCCAAACCATCCTCTCGAACTTCAACTGTTGGCCTTCCCACCCATAAACTTCATCAAACCAATTAGTCCAGTGCTCTTGCCTTGCCATGAATAACTTTGCTTTCTCCGGTGAAGATAAGGTCAACAAAACTCTCATGCCACCCAAGTACCTGATTTCTATTCTCAAATCACTTAATTCAGCGAGATTTTTCTCCATGTTACTTAGGCTCTCAAAGCTTTTGGCCACACCGACGACTGACCTCCCTTTCCAAGAATTCGTCTTTTCCGACTCCTTGTCTTCCAGAATTAGAATATTTCTACCACTTCCCAAATTTCTCATCTCACCAGTAAGTGTGTCTCTATATGAAGGCGTTCTACTCCCGCTACAAGAAGCTTTGTTCACTTGTACTGGTTCCTCAACCCTTTTATCTTGTCCTTTGTCGATGATGGGTGCCTCCTGTCTAGTGTTCTTCTTAGTTGTTCTTTCCTCTTTACAAAACCTCGCCACTTTAGCAAAAGTTCTTCTCCCAACAAATCTTACACTGTTAAGGGCCTTAACCATTTTGTATGTATCTTTAACTTTTGCGTATCTAACAAAAGCAAAGACGTTACCAAACTTGTCCCTTTTCCTTGCGATATAAGCATCACCAGTTGGCCACATCTCCCATATTCTTCTCTCAACCTTTCTATCGGTAACTCTTCAGGAAGATTAGAGATGAAGAATGTGATTGAAATCTGATTGTTCTCTCCGACATTTTATGGTGGAATCTCTCCCTCCTCAAGTCCGCCCCCTCTCACTGACTCTACTCTCATGGGTTTAGTATAGCCTTCCACGCATAATCCCCCTCTCACTGACTAGGTGTCTACAGGCTCCCAATACTTGGTGTGAAATTTTAATCGACATGAATAATTAAATATAAAAATTTAGATTTACTTTGCATCACTTCTTTCTCTTTGCGAATGTTTACAATCTACACACATATAAGCATGTGGGTTTGTGAAATATATTTTTCAAAAGGTAAATATCAATTTTTATATGTATTTAGATTTTTTAGTATTACACTAAAATCAACGTTAAATGAAATCCCAAAAAAATGGAAAATAAGAAATTAAAATTTAATGGAGATGTAGCAATCTTAGATTGCGACATATCCATCTGTGAAAAAAGTACTTTTCAAAAAATTTAATAAGTTGAAAAAAGTGTTTGGCAAATGAAAAAGGACTTAATGTTTTAACTTTTCATTTTCCTATAATAAGTTGTTTTGTTTTGGAAAAGTAAGGAATGTGTGACTTTTTGAACATCCTTCTAACTTATTGATAGATATTTACCAACATGCCCTCCATATATCATTATACCTACCCTCCTTATATCATTTTCGGTCATTTTACCTAAATAAGTTAAACCAAACACTTTTTTACAAAATAACTTATCAACTTATTGTTTTCCCCCACCACATAAGCTATAATCCAAATACTTTTCTAAAAACTCTTTTTTAAAAAGTCATAGATTAATAAGCTAGTCCTTTTAACAGAAAGTTCTTTTGGACTCAACTAAGTTTATCCAATCATGCCCTTAGTGTGTATGTGTGTGTCTGGGTGGTTGACCCTAATATCAAAACGGCCATGCACATGCATACTATAAAACACTATGGCATCCAAATGTATGTTTACTTTATATATCATTATTGGGGTCATTTGTAGCTTACATTAGTGCCTCATAACAACTTATGAGTCAAGTTAACAGAGTTTGCGCTAAATGCTGAAATCTACATGAAAACCCATAGTGAAATAAAGGTTTGAACCTGTAAGTTTGATGAAATATAAAAGTTGATTTCTGTACTTTTGTCTTTAAATAATTTATCTCTAACTTCGAAATTCAGTTAGCACTATGCATAAAAATTACTTACTTTTCATTATCAAAGGGTTAAGAAATACAAAACTAATTTACCATTCCAAGCATGAAACATATAAAACTTAGCTTGCATTTAAGGTGTAAAATTTAACAATATGGAAGTAGAAAAGCATGAAATATATAAAACTTAGCTTGCATTTAAGGTGTAAAATTTAACAATATGAAAGTAGAAAAATGAAAGTAGTTTAGAAAACTCAAGTGCTCTTTCAAATGCTTAGGCTATGTGATGTGCTCCATTTCCCCCTTATCTACGTAGCGCCACGTCACCCTCCTTTTTTCTTACCCCTCCATTTTTTTTATTCTTTTTATTTAATCTGTTTTATATTTTACTTAATTTTTTTTTATTAAAATAAAAAAAAACAACATAAAAAACGAAACTACATAAACTTAATTATAACATTACTCAAACATAAACATCAAGTTAATGTTTTAAACATACATTAACATATTAAACACACCAATTAATTCAAATTCTTTTTTTTTCATTCCTTATAATTTGGATGCAAAGCAGGGTTCACTTTTCTACATTATAATTTCTAAATTCACAACTTCATAATAAACAATCCACATTTGTCATTTGTGTAAAACAATTACGTTTATATTATGACACTGTTTATAAAGGATACTCTCGTTTGAAAACGCTTGGTAAAACTTTTTTCATATAATAGGATTTAAAATAGAGGAATATTATGTAACTTGTCTTGGTTAAATTAACGTTCTTCACTTTTTTGTTTAAGAAACTTATATTGTTTTGTCTTGCGTCTTGCTAGTTTATGTAATTCTAACTTTTATTTACATCACAACACTCAGAAAATGAAAACTAGTTTTGCATAGTGATAAATGGTTTTTCTTTCTATCGAAGTTCATAAAGTTATTGAATATTTAATTGCTAAAAATTAAAATTTAATTTTTTAATTAAAAATAGATGAAACGAAGAAGAATGAATAGAAAAAAAAAAAAAAGAATTGTAAGGTCATATACCGGAAAGATATATATTTTTTTTATGAATTTTAAAAACTATCAAATTTAGGTTTCTTTTTACCATTACTATATATTAGTTTTACAACTCATTTGAATAGTGATTCAAATGAATAGTAAAATTAATATATTTTATTTATATTATTATTTTATTTAAAAACTTTATCATATTATATACTATTAATATATTATATAATATTAATATATTATATCGATCCCGACAATATTGATACTGATAATACCGAAACTGAAAATCCATAAATATGAGTACCGATACCGATCCTGAAACCACTCGGTTCGGTATCGGTTCGGTACGGTATCGGGATCGGGACGGGACGGGATCAGTATTCGGCCTTGTATGCTCATCCCTAATTAATATATTATATGCTATTATTTTATTCAAAAACTTTTTATACCGATCCCGACAATACTGATACCGAACGGTATGGTACCGGTATGGTATCGGTATTTTACCTTAAAATACCGATACCATACCGATCCCGTACCGATACCGATAATACCGAACCTGAAAATCCATAAATATGGGTACCGAAACCGATCCCGAAACCACTCGGTTCGGTATCGGTTCGATACGGTATCGGGATTGGGACGGGACGAGATCGGTATTCAGCCTTGTATGCTCATCCCTAATTAATATATTATATACTATTATTTTATTCAAAAACTTTATTATATTATATACTATTAACTAATATATTATATACTATTATTTTATTCATATTATTTTATTA
Source organism: Ambrosia artemisiifolia (assembly GCA_032199755.1). Lineage (NCBI taxonomy): Eukaryota > Viridiplantae > Streptophyta > Magnoliopsida > Asterales > Asteraceae > Ambrosia > Ambrosia artemisiifolia. Next base: position 38,832,929 of record CM063512.1, read on the forward strand.
AAAAAATTTATTATATTATATACTATTAATATAAATAACATAATTTATGTAATTTCGTTACAAATTTCATGTGTTACCTTATGTATGGATTTCTTTATTTTTTTAACGTTTAGAACCAAAATGGAATCTCGATTGTATAATTCATTGATTGATTAACACCTCATTTAAATCTCAATTGTAAAACGCGCAACGCGCGTGATTTTATACACCTAGTTTCATTTAGTTATTATTGCATTATGCTTTTTTCCAATTAAATTAGGATTTTTAGTTATTGTTGCATTAGGCTTAATTTGGAGAGAAATAAAAAAAAATACTTAAAAAATATTTTAGTAAATACTTTTTCAGCAACACGATTTTTATAAATATTTTCCTACTGACACTAGTTTAGGAAAAAAAATTCGTAGAGTTATTTGTACAACTCTTTTCAATTTCTGCAACTGCCGTATGTACGTAGCCTCCACTCACCAAGTTCCACTGAGTTTTCAAAAGTTTACCTGTTATAATTTCATTTTGTAATATAGTTTTCATCTTTTTTTTTTCAACCCCTTCTCACTGAGAGCATAAGCTAGAAAGAGATGGAGAAGGATAAGATATGTGATCTGGCATACCCATGACGGAGGCATCGTGCTCCGACGCGTGCACCACCGTAAGTTCATAATCAGAAGGTAGAGGAGTTGGTGATGTGGTCGGCTTGGCCAATTATATCTTCTAAAATTAGAAATTTAAGAATTGCCTTTTCTTCTTTTTTTTTAATTGACAACTGTTGCTTATACTTTTTTTCACAAATAGTTCAAAACTAGTCCTTTGTCGGGTTAATTTTTCCGCTTATCGTCTAGTAAAGGGTAACAACGTTTCTCTATGGACCCGACAATGTGTGTTCATTGACAAATACGGTGCCTGGGTGCATGTGTAACATTGATTACTATTGCTCGTATTATTTGCAAACGCTAAAACTATTAGGTGTATTTTGGCCGGTTTTAATGTGTTGACTATACTACAATTGTGTAAACTGTTTCAATTGGTTTACAGGCTGCTCTACCACAAGCCATCGTATCTTTTATATATGCAAAGGAATACGGTCTGCATGTAAACGTACTTAGTACTGCGTAAGATTCTTATTTTCCATCAATGTTAGTATTGGTTTTGCTATTTTATGTCATGTTGAACGTCTTTTTTCCTTTTATTTTTAAAAAATGACTTCAAGCTACAACGATTTAGATATGTAACACAATAGAAGTCTAGATATATTCTCCCAAGTAATGTTTTTTAGGGTTTTTAATGATTATTTTCTATTTTCAGGGTCATCTTTGGCACAATTGTGTCCATACCGGTGCTTGTTGCATATTATGCTGTTCTAGACCTTTTACATGGATGATACCCATTATTTATATATGCCTTTCCAAAGATTTAACGTTTATCCACTGATAGTTAGTGAATGAATATATGTATTTTAATCTTGTTAGTAAACATGTTGTTTTCATGTGTGTGACACCCAATAAAATCCCACATCATCCGCCCTTTGGCTCATAAGAAATGTTCGGTCTCAATACTATCAGCACATTACTGATGCATTAATTATGGATCAATGGAAACTTTAAAGAAAAATAAATTCGTGCGGTGTTCTTAGTAAAGAAGAAAATATCTTGTAATATGTGAGAGGGCTACAAAATTCAAAAGTTGTTATTCAAACACATTATGATTTATAAGAGCATCCATAAATAACAAACACCAAAACCTAAACAAACTGTTACGTTAACGTCACATCAGATTTACAATGTACAAACCTTTATAAATTCCACATCACCATTCGTATCATCACTTACTTTTACAATTAATTTATTAATTATATATCAATTTATATTTACATTATATTTGTTTTATTTTTCAAATATAAAAAAAATAATAAGACATTTATGTAACTAAAAACTAATTTAAATTATAGAAATAGATAATTAAGCTTTAAAAAACACCTAAACTAAGTTTGTGTTATCCACTTATCCTTTAACAAATCTTGAAAACTGATATTATTATCCATTGTTTGAAGATGATTTTTTTGAAAGTTAAGATTATGTAAAGTAGGTTGGAGAGAATTGTGAGAGTTGGGTTTCGACCGTCCACAAACATGAGTGTGGAATCCTCAGGTTTCTGTTTTGTAACATTTTTATAATCAAACACACACAACAACACGTAAGGATATGTTATCAAATGATATATCAATTCATAAACAGAGCACAAGTGCTTACAAAACTTAGAAACTCTCAACTGATGGGCTAGGTTTTGGGAGAATGGCTTTAAATATTGCGGCCATTCGTGTGACATGTTCACACGAATGGGTCTTAGGATGAATGGGTTTATAAGGCTGATACCCATTCGTCCAAACAGTAGCACCAATGGGTCTCCCATTCGTGTGAACATAGCCATTCACCTAATAGAGTTACAGAAATGCCCATAGTCTACTAAACACTTGTTGAATATAACAATGACCTATAGATACTTATCACTAGCTGGGGACATACAAATAATACACTAACAATATATTAATGTTTAACTATTAAAGAAGTAAAATTAGTTCAAATATGTCACTAACCGTTGAAAGGATCCCACCAAAACAAGTCCGTTGGAGGTCCGGACTACCAAACTTGATATGTACTGGACGAGTGCCACAATGTGGCTGAATGAGTGCATTGGTATGTGGCATATGCAACACTTGAATAGATAAGCAAAAGCTACCACATTGTAGCTGTTCAAATAGTTTAAGGTAGCGTTTGGTATGAAGGAATCAAAGGTGGAATGGAATAGATCATTCCCATGGAATGAAATTAAACATGTTTGGTTACCATGTAGTAATGGAATGAATCATTCCATAAGGAATGAGTTTCCTTCCATTTTAAGAATTTTCATTCCTTAGTAAGGTGGTGTTTTTTTTTCATTCCTTCAAGGAATGGAAACAAATATATTATTATTATTATTATTATTATTATTATTATTATTATTATTATTATTATTATTATTATTATTATTATTATTATTATTATTATTATTATTACAACCCACCATCGTTGTCATCATCCAACCACCACCGCCTATTGCCGCCAACCACAACCATTGCTACCATCGTCGTAACCCACCATTGTCACCACCGTCCAACCACCACCACCACCTGCGTCACTGCCACCCACTGCCTCCACCACTGTCATCTCCACCACCACCCACCGTCACCGCTGCAACCCACCACTGCCGTCGTCGCCCACCCACAAATCGTCACCGCCATCGCCCACTGCCACCACCACCATTTCCGCAGCAGCTACCCACCACCACCGTCACTGCCGTCACCCACCACTCACCATCGATTTTATATTTTCGTTTTTTCTTACATACCAAATAACACAAAGTAAGAATTCATTCCATTCCCACATGATAACCAAACAAGTTATGGAATGGTAATGATCCATTCCATTACCTCTCCCATTCCATTACCTCTTCCATTCCATTCCCTCTCTCATTCCATTACCCCATACCAAACAGACCCTAATAGTTTATGTCAAATTAAAGGGCTAGAGGAGGAAGAGAAAACATTCCTTATCATAAGCTAAATTAGGTATATATGGTAAAATTAACCAGTGAAATAAAAATATGTGTAATATTTTAGAAAGCTAACTAAAACACTCGTCAATCATATCTTAAATTCACACATGTTTGTTCAGTCAGAGATTTAAACCCTGAACCTTTTATTATACCACTATGTTACAAGCTCATTGATATAAAATAGGGAAAATCACGAAAATAGCCGTTGACCAAATGGCTTTTACCAAAATAGCCAGTGGAACCGTCTCTGTGAGACCGTTCCCCTTTCCCGAGGCACCTTAACCGATTCCCATGACCTTGGAGAAAAAGAGCCACTAACATGTTGTCACGTGTCCCAAAATCCTCTCTAGCTCTTGGAGGTGGCTTCCAGGTTCTGAGACCCTCCAAGACGCTTCCTTTTCACACTTCCACCTCCATTTTTAAAACGGCCATAACTTTTTTATACGACATTATTTTTTAAAAAAAATTACACCATAAAAACAAGCTTTTCATCCTCTTTCATTTCCATACCATATTGCTATACTTTAAAAAAAAAAAAATTTTTTTTTGCTGGGTTGATAGTACTTGCGTCTAAATATTTAAACACTTGCGTTTAAACATATTTGTACTTGCGTCTAAATGTTTAAACACTTGCGTTTAAACATGTGCACCGTCAATAAAGTCTAAAATTTCAACAACCTGTACGTATGTCAAAAAAAATCTATTCTTGGGATAAATTAATTTGTTGCTTCATTAAATTAAATGAGGAATGAAGAAGAGATCCACGGCTCCGATGACGATGAAACGTCATCATCTTACGCCCAAGATGACGATCCTGTCGTCCTGGAAATGTCCTCCATTGATCCTGGATCTTCGTCTAAGGCCACCAATTCTCCTCCACAGTCTTCATCTTCATTCCAGTCTGTGAACACATCCGTTCATCATGGGCGGTGGTCATAGCAGTAACGTGGCGGAAGACGGGTTTTCTTTTCCATCATTTATGCCATCACCGGCTGAAGATAAAGGCGGCAATGCGGTGGAGATTCTTTGTCAGGAAGAAGGCTGCTGAAAGGTGGGCACAGCTTGTAGAATTAGACGATGATGAATGAAGATTCATCGGAAGAACCGCATTCTATTCAACATGATGAATTGGTGGCCTTAGACGAAACAAAACAAATTTACGTTGGTGAACGGATGAACGGATGTGTTCACAGACTGGAATGAAGATGAAGTTGCTTTTATGTTTAAGGCCACCATGTGTTCATCGGAAGATGAACGGATATGTTTAAGGCCACCAATTCTCCTCCATAGCTTTTATGTTGCTAAGCTTAAAAAAAACAAAAACAAATTTAGTATAGATATGTTTAAACGCAAGTGTTTAAACATTTAGACGCAAGTACAAATATGTTTAAACACAAGTGTTTAAATATTTAGACGCAAGTACTATCAACCCAGCAAAAAAAAATTTTATTTTTTTTTAAAGTATAGCAATATGGTATGGAAATGAAAGAGGATGAAAAGCTTGTTTTTATGGTGTAATTTTTTTTAAAAAATAATGTCGTATAAAAAAGTTATGGCCGTTTTAAAAATGGAGGTGGAAGTGTGAAAAGGAAGCCTCTTTGAGAGGTCTCAGAACCCTGGAAGCCACCTCCAAAACACAAGAGGTGGCTATTTTGGTAAAAGCCATTTGGTCAACGGCTATTTTCGTGATTTTCCCTATAAAATATGTCAGTGTAGTTTTCATTAATATCATTTGTAGTATTGATACATGTGGAATCTAAATTATGTTATCAAACCGACTAGGAGGTGCGAAATACACAATCTTAAAGACTAATTTAACTTCGAGAAACAATAAATGAAAAGACTAAACGTAAAAGTTGGAATCTTCTTTTAAATCTATATTACATTACATTATAAAGGAGGAGACATGGGCAAATATATCCAAATTGTTCAAAGTTAAGATGACATATCAAGGGTTTCTTTACAATTTCCTAAATTTGACCACTTTTCTTCCCTAAATGTCCCTATAAGATAATCATCCTTTATATAAAAATGGAACTCACCCAAATTAAATAAACACATGGGATAACAATATTTTTGAATAAATTTCATATAATGGCGATGAAAGATAAAAATTTATGTTACCACAATGAATAATCTTATCTCAGCTGAACTTGTATGAGTTTTAAAACTTTGCCATAATAATACTTATATTATAAACCCTTTTCATATATATGTGTCTACCCAGCGGCAAAGTGGACGGGATGGTTTGGCTCACTGACTACATTGGGCAATTTTTTAGTAGCTGGTTAGGTTAAGCATGTCTATTACAAACTTACAAATCACTTTTTAATTTCTAAATGGATAGTGACCTTCATATGATAGTGTATACAATATCATATTATTACTACATGCTTTTGTTACGTAAATGAACTTTAACATTTAGCAATTTGTCTTCAATGACACGGTTATATAGATACGCAATAAACAGATAACATACACAAGAGTGATGTTTATTTTCATATTGGTTTGTTACAGTAACATACCTTTGGTTTATTAAGATTTGTTCAATAATGAGTATATGGTTTTTGTGGTGACATGCAATCAGTTGTAAGTGGCGGTGCACGTTTCTTTTCTTTTCTTTCTATGAATACTTGTTAAAACATAGCGTGCACGTTTCTATTCTTTATTGCGTAACTTGCGGCAAAAAACCTAAGTATCATAATGTTGTATTGCAACCCATTTGTGGATCCCACTGCAACGTGCGGGTAAACCCACTAGTTATCTTATTAAGGAGGAGTGATGTAAAACATGGTAATTTTCCTTTCCGTTCATTTTAACAAGCAACATGTACAACATATTTAAGCAAAAAATTAGGGTATATTATGGGGATAGTTGTGACAATTAAGACATTTAGGAGGGTAATATAGACATTTTAGCCACCTCTTCCTTTACAATCTCAAAACACTTTTACAATGCTACCCTTCATTTCTACTATCTTGAAACCTATAATCCAAATCAAAGGTCCCTAATCAATTCTCTAAGACATCCTTCTTTCAATTCTCAGACTCCTCAACTACTCAATTAAAGGTTCTTAATTACATAATTGAAACTTGTTAACCAAAGAGGTGTTTTAAGTTTGTTATATGTTTCAAGTGTTTCATGGTTTTTCATCAAATCATGTCCATACATATATTTGTGAATTGAAGGAGGTGTTCTTGAGAGTTTCTTTCACTTTGTCTTGACAAGCTATGGCACCCCTTTGAAAGTTGTTGCTTGGCTTGCACTTTGGAGGAAGTCCACTTCTTTTTCTTCTACATTGATCAAAAGTTTTAGCTACCTCTTCTCTTTAAAGGTCATAGTTCTTATCACTATTGTTTAGTTTTATGTTTCATTACTCTTGCGATTGAATATTTAGTGAGAACTTTTTTCTTTAAAATAATATTAAAGATTATGTGTTATTGCTTCCGATGCCAAAATATTTTATAAAAAAATAGACTTGGTAAGGGAACGTGATTGTAGAAATTATATCTTGTGTATTATAAATGAGATTACAAGAGATATAAATAGATTACATATTTACATAAACAACCCTCTAATATAAACTAAATATCTATTTGTCTAATACCCCCCCCCCCCCCCCCCGCAAGCTAAGGCCGAGGTTCGACCTGTAGCTTGGACCTTAAGAGTGAAAACCGTTGAGAGGATAAAGCCTTGGTAAAGATAACAACGATCTGATCCTGTGTGGAGATAAACGGACTCCCAATTTCCGTTGAGCCACCTTTTCTCGAACGAAGTGAAAATCAATTTCTACGTGTTTTGTTCTAGCATGGAATACCGGATTTGTAGCTAAGTATGTGGCTCCCAAGTTATCACACCACAATATAGGAGTGGTTGTAACAAGTAAAAAAAATTCACGTAGAAGCGCCTCAATCCAAGTTAGCTCGGCAACAATGTCTGCTATGGCTTTGTACTCTGATTCCGTAGATGACCGAGAGACAGTCTTTTGTTTACGTGCAGCCCAAGAGATGAGATTTTTACCCAAATAGATGGCAAATCCCCCCGTGGAACGACGGTCATCTGGGCAACCGGCCCAATTAGCATCAGAGAAGGCATGAAGAGAGGAATCAGAGTCATGATGTAGTAAGAGACCAAGATCAATAGTGCCCTGAAGATACCGTAATATCCGTTGAACTGCTGACCAGTGATTTACTGTAGGAGAATGCATAAATTGGCAGACTTTGTTAAATGCAAATGCAAGATCCGGTTGTGACAATGTAACATACTGCAGTGCCCCAACCATTTATCTATATTGAACCGGGTTATCATTTGGGGAACTGTCACCAAGTGTGAGATTAGCAGATGAGGTCATGGGAGACGGGACTGGCTTAGCATGAGAGAGTCCTGCTCGGCGAAGCAAGTCCAAAATTTATTTTTTCTGAGGCAATATAATGTCTTTGTTGCGATGTACAAACTCAATGCCCAGAAAATAAGACAGTTTGCCCAGATCTTGAAGAGCAAAGGTGGTGCTTAGGCGACGAACCACATTGTCAATAGCCGCTGTATTGTTGCCTGTGAGGCTAATGTCATCCACATAAACCAACATGCATAGTATGCTGTTGCCTAAGGAATATATAAACAAAGAGGGGTCAGTTTTGGACCATCGAAAACCAACAGCACATAGAGCTGTAGAGAGGCGATGAAACCACGCCCGAGGTGTTTGTTTAAGTCCGTAGAGGGACTTGTGAAGAAGACATACGTGATTAGGTTTCTGTGGATCAACAAATCCAGGCGGTTGTTGTAAATAAACAGTCTCTTTGAGATCCCCATGTAAAAAAGCATTTTGCACATCCAATTGTCGTAAAGACCATCCTTTTGTAACAACAATAGATAAAACAATACGTATCATAGTGGCCTTCCCAACTGGGCTAAAAGTATCATGATAATCTACACCCGGTTGCTGACGAAAACCCTTAGCAACCAAACGCGCTTTGTAACGCGTGACAGCCCCTGTTTGATCCTGTTTCATCTTATATACCCTTTTGCAATCCACAATATAATGTTAGAACTACGTGGTACTAAAGACCATGTGCCATTCCTAACCAGCGCTAAGTATTCATCAGCCATAGCTTTCCGCCAGTGGGGATCTTTGTTGGCAACATCAAAGGAGACAGGTTCGCTATCAGGAATGTACGTATGATTGGCTGAGGGAGTGTATCGGTCAGGTTTTTTTGGGTTGGGTCGGAGATTTGAAGGGCGTGTGCGAGGAGGTGGCGGCGGTGGAGTTGTAGGGATGGGTGAGGTATGTTGGGTCGTGGCTGGAGAAGAGGAGTTACTGGCTGAATTGTTGGTGGAAGCCAGGGAGGAGGGTTGGTCAGAGTATTCGGTTGAGGTTAGTGGAGATGGTTCAGTGGAGGCTGGTGTTTTGTCTGAATATTGAGCATGTGCCAGGTTCGGGGCTATATGAGGATATGTGGGGGAAGGAGATGTGGGAGACGAAGTCAAGGGGTTTGGGACTGGATATGAGGAGTAGTAGCGAGGTGTAGTGTTGGGGATTGATTTAGATATGGCAGGTGATGGCTGAAATGGGAAAACATGTTCATGAAATCGAACACGACGGGCGACATACATGCGATCTGAGTTGGAATCAAAGAACCTGTAGCCATGATGCAAGGTGCTGTAATCGAGAAATACACACGGGATGGAGCGGAAATCTAGTTTGGGAGAGTTTTATGCTCGGAGATATGGGTAGCACAGACACCCGAAGACCCGAAGGAAAAATCTGGTTTACGGTTAAGAAGATGTTCAAAAGGAGACATAAGTAAGTTGGAACGAGAAGGCATTCGATTAATCAGATAAACCGTGGTGCAAAAAGCAAAATCCCAAAATTTGAATGGAACGTGAGACTGGGCAAGTAAAGTGAGCTCTGTTTCAACAACATGACGATGATGCCGCTCAATGTCACACCCCGCCAAGGCGGAAACACGGGGATGCAACCATCGAAAGGTTTTCAAGCACAAGGTTCAAGAAACACACATTTTTATTAAAATAGTACCACCACGAAGGATGGATATTCTCATAATTTATTTAAAACAACATAATAATACCTACAAAATGAGATAGTGCCTAGTACTCATGGAATTGAAAACAAAAACATCACTGGATTGACAAAACCCATCAAGTGGTACCACGTGGTGCATGCTCGAACCTCTCCCTCAAATCCCTGTGGCCCTCCATTAGTTACCTGAAAAACATGCATAAAGGATTTGTCAACAATAATGTTGGTGAGTTCACAGGTTTGAAGGTGACAAGTAAAACCAATGTCTAATTCGTGTATGACCAATCATAGGCTAGCTAAGCGAATGATTACTATGCAAACCATGAGTCCCATAACCAAACCTCTTGACTTTTATGCCTTGCGCATTGTACACTAAAGACAATGTATGTATAGTAGAACACTAACACTCTTTTGTATGTAACCGGTTAGAGCGACTAACCAAGAGTGGGGGTGTCAACCCAATAGATCTATTTAAGTGTTCCATGGCTTTTGATAGCTAATGGTTACAGTAAACGTTGTACGAGGACTAATGAGCTCATGAACCAATATGTCTCATGTTCCACATGGCAGTCACGATAGAATGTACACACACTTGTGAATGACCTAGCGCGCGCACGCAGGGTCTTAACTCATTCCTTCTGGCTTAATGCATCAGCCACAACGTTGGCTTTGCCCGGATGGTATTTAATCTGACAATCGTAATCGTTTAGCAATTCAACCCATCTACGTTGCCGCATGTTCAGCTCCTTCTGGTTGAAGATGTGTTGCATGCTCTTATGATTAGTGAAAATGGTGCACTTAGTGCCGTAAAGGTAGTGCCTCCAAATCTTGAGGGCAAAGATCACTGCACCCAACTCTAGGTCATGAGTGGTGTAATTCTTCTCATGAATTTTGAGTTGCCGGGATGCATAGGCAATGACCTTGTTCCTTTGCATGAGTACGCATCCAAGACCTTGATGAGAAGCATCTCAATAAACCACGAAATCATCGGTACCTTCCGGCAAAGAGAAAATTGGAGCACTGCACAAACAGTCCTTCAATACTTGGAACGCATTCTCCTGCTTGAGTCCCCAATCGAACTTCTTGTCCTTTTGTGTCAAGACAGTTAATGGCTGGGCAATCTTGGAGAAATTTTTGATGAACCGGCGATAATAATCAGCTAATCCCAAAAATTGTCGCACTTCAGTCGGCGTCTTGGGCACAACCCAATCCTTGATTGCTTCAATCTTTGCGGGATCAACTTGTATACCCTTCTCATTCAAAACGTGACCGAGGAAATGGACTTCTCGAATCCAGAACTCGCATTTTGAGATTTTGGCAAACAGTTTCTCGTTCTTGAGCAACTCCAAAATCAATCGAAGATGTTGTTCGTGCTCTTCTTGAGTTCGCGAGTAGATCAAGATGTCATCGATGAAGACAATCACGAACTTGTCTAAATAGGGCTTGTAGACACGGTTCATGAGATCCATGAAAACGACAGGAGCATTCGTTAACCCAAATGGCATGACTAGGAATTCGTAAGGCCCATAACGAGTTCGGAATGCAGTCTTCGGAATGTTGTCTTCCTGAATCCGCAACTGATGATACCCTGATCGCAGATCGATCTTCAAGTAATAGTTGGAACCCTGCAGTTGATCGAACAGATCATCAATTCTAGGCAATGGATACTTGTTCTTGATCGTCAGTTTGTTTAATTCCTGGTAGTCAATGCACATGCGGAAACTCCCGTCTTTCTTCTTCACGAACAGAATAGGTGCTCCCCACGGAGAAAAGCTCAGACGAATGAAACCTTTGTCCAACAACTTCTGAAGTTGGTTAGACAGTTCCTGCATCTCGGACGGCGCTAGATGATACGGAGTGCGGGCTACTAGGGCAGCTCTTGGGACAAGATCAATGCGAAACTCGATCTGTCGTGGCGGTGGAAGTCTCGGCAAGTCTTCTGGAAAGACTTCCGGATAGTCTCGCACCACTGGGATGTCCACGAGCTTCCAATCTTTAGCCTTTTGTTCAATGACATGTGCCAGAAACGCGACACAACCTTTCCTTAAACATTTTTGTGCCTTAATGCAGGATATGATTCGAAGAGTGGGTACACCCTGGCTTCCTCGAATCAATAGGGTTTCACTATTTGACAAGGGGATTCGAACCAGCCTGTCGTGATAGATGATCTCTGCACGATGTTTGGATAACCAATCCATGCCAATGACAATATCAAAACTACCCAGTCGAATAGGCAGTAAATCGATATGGAATTCATGGTCGTCAAGTACCAGATTACAGTCCTTAACAACTTCCTCAGACGAGATCAACTTACCATTAGCTAACTCTATGGTGTAACGTGTTTCCAACTTACTAGATTCTAATCCAAGGGATTTCTTAAAGTCGGTGGACACAAAGCTAAAATCTGCACCTGAGTCAAATAGTACCGATGCAAAATGGTTGTTAGGGAGAAACGTACCCGTAACTACGTTAGGATCATCACGTGCTTCGTTGGCTCCCAGCACGAACGCTCTACCACATGCTTGATCCTTGGCCTTGGGACAGTCCTTTCGGAAATGTCCAGGTGCACCACATTTGAAACACTTATTTTTGGTAGGGGGAGTGTTCGTGGCTTTGGCCTTGTAGTTGGCGGTTGAGTGACCACGACGGTTACAGTACTTGCACAAGATGCTTTCGTAGGTACCTGCGTGATGGTAGTTGCATTTGCTTCAGTGAGGATGGGGCCCGTTTTATTTGCGTTTGGGCTCCTCAGTAGTTGTGGCAGCAAAGACTTTCACAACATCTTGTGGCATGTGAGAGGAGTTCCTGCCATTCCGGTTGTCGGAACGTTTGCGTTTGTTCCCGGAATTCTCACTGGTAACCGTAACCTTTGGCTTAACGAACCCATGCGAATAGCGTCGTCGGTCAAACTTTGAGCTAGGGTAACTGCGGCCTGGATAGTGGAGGGTGTCGATGCAGTGACTATACTGCGGATCTTTGGGGACAGACCCCAGATATACCGCTCAACTCTCTTATATTCGGGCGTGACCATGTGTGGTACTAGTCGAGAGAGTTCATGAAAACGAGTAGTATATTTGGTCACGTTGGCATCCACCATGGCAAGATTGGACAGACCCCAGATATACCGCTGAACTCTCTTATATTTAGGCGTGACCATGTGTGGGACTAGTCGAGAGAGTTCATGAAAACGAATGGTATATTTGGTCACGTTGACATCCACCATGGCAAGATTCCAGAATTCTGCCTCCAGCTTCTGTAGCTCACTCCTAGGGCAGTACTTTTCCATGAGCAGTGTTTTGAGATTGGCCCAAGCAAGGTTGTATGTCGCTTCTCTGCCCACGGTTTGCACTTGCAGGTTCCACCAGGTAAGGGCTTCATCCTGAAAGGTACAAGTGGTGTACTTCACCTTTTGATACTCGGAGCAACCACTTATATCGAGGACTGATTCGGTCTTCTCTATCCATCGGACAATTCCCACAGCACCTTCCGTACCATGGAAATTCCATGGCTTGCATGCCATGAAGGTTTTGTATGAGCAGCCATGAACAGAGTTTTCAACCTCGTGATCTGTTTCACTTCCTCGGGGGCGACCGATACCTCCTGGACCTCCACTGGAGTCAGCCCGAGCTGCATCGTGTTGAGCAATTGCCTCAGAAATTACTCTATTTAACTCGGCGGGAGTGGCCGGTAATGGTCCGCCTTCGGTTTTCCGCGCTGACTGTCGGGTTTGCATAACTAAGAGACAAGAACACAGCAAACATAAGAGGTGCATACACATATATAGTTATATAATGACCAACACAATCATGCATATAAACCAAATTGAATTCATACAACCACATAACATAATATCCCAATCCATACATGCTCCCAAAAGTAATCAAGTTTTAGTACAAAAAAGGCAGTCGAACCGCAATTAGTTTTCAAACATCACATCCCAAAATCATGAAACATCATAAGTCAACACATGCATAAACATAACAACACGCAAGCATCATCTAAGAAGGTGGTAGAAAAGCAGCAGCGTCGGTCAGTCTCTGTCATCCTCCGCTCTAGCATCTCAACGCGTCTCCCCACCTCGGCTCTCTCCATCACAGCCGATAATCTCCACTGCTCGGCCTCGGTCAACAGACTCTCGAGCTCCCGAATGCGGTCTCCCAACGCTACTAGCTGCACATCATGGGATATAATGACACTACGCTCAGTGTGGAGAGGTCTCTCGAATGAATCTCCCAAGCTTAAGACCTCAGGATCATCCTCCTCGTCCCTATGTGCCAGGCTGCTAGTGAGACTGGGAAGGAAAGGAAGCTTGCGGGCCTGAGAGCGCCTCTTCAGCCTCTTTGGTGGCTCTGGTCTAGGCTTGCACACCTCTATCGCTAAGGGCTTTGGCATGGGGTCAACAGGCTGGGTAGGCTCACTGGTCAGGATAGGGTCAACGGGAAGAGGGAAAATCGGGGCTCCAGCAGGTATGGCAATAACAAGAGCTGGTCGTGCCCTCTTTCGGGGTGTACACTTTGTGAGTGTACGTCTTGAAGTGTCTAGGGGAAAGAAGGGGTTAAGACTAGCTGGAGAGCGGGAGACAGGAGGGGTAACTGATGGGTGAGTGTCTAGGGCGGCTAGAGAAGGTGGGGCGTCGTCATCCACGTCGTCGTCGGAGGTACATCTCATGACTGGAGGAGGGTCTATGTATATCTCGGAGTCTGAGATCCACCCACACCCGTGATGAGAGGACTCGGGGACAGGGGCTGGCTGAGTAAGGGGCAAATCTTCCTCCTGAGGGTCGTCCACCAAGTAATCCGGTTCGGATTCGGATGAAGAAGTAAGGTCAATGGTAATGACCATGATCCTGTCATAACATGCATATATATGTAAATGATCACATATGTAAATAGATGAACTATTGTACCTGTGTGTCTTCGTGGAGCGGCTTGAGATTTGAGAGGTGCAAGGCCAGATAGCGTGGTACTTTGTGAAAACATTTCGAAAAATGTTTTAAGTTATAGTTAACTCAAAAGAATCTTAGTTTGCTATAACCTCATGCTCTGATACCAATCTGTCACACCCCGCCAAGGCGGAAACACGGTGATGCAACCATCAAAAGGTTTTCAAGCACAAGGTTCAAGCAACACACATTTTTATTAAAATAGTACCACCACGAAGGATGGATATTGTCATAATTTATTTAAAACAACACAATAATACCTAGAAAATGAGATAGTGCCTAGTACTCATGGAATTGAAAACAAAACTTCACAGGATTGACAAAACCCATCAAGTGGTACCATGTGGTGCATGCTCGAACCGCTCCCTCAAATCCCTGTGGCCCTCCATTAGTTACCTGAAAAACATGCATAAAGGATTTGTCAACAATAATGTTGGTGAGTTCCCGGGTTTGAGGGTGACAAGTAAAACCAATGTGTAATTCGTGTATGACCAATCATAGACTAGCTAAGCGAATGATTACTATGCAAACCATGAGTCCCATAACCAAAGCTCTTGGCTGTTATGCCTCGCGCATTGTACACTAAAGACAATGTATGTATAGTAGAATACTAACACTCTTTTGTATGTAACCGGTTAGAGCGACTAACCAAGACTGGGGGTGTCAACCTAATAGATTAAAGTGTTCCATGGCTCTTGATAGCTAATGGTTACAGTAAACGTTGTACGAGGACTAATGAGCTCATGAACCAATATGTCTCATGTTCCACATGGCAGTCACGATAGAATGTACACAAACTTGTGAATGACACTAGTTGTAGATGCACGTTTTGTGACTAGTGCTTTGGATTGTACATAATGGTATGTTTTGGTGTTTACGAGGGGTCGAGTGAAGGAATTCATAAGGTCGAATGAAGAAACAAATGGTCGAAGGAAGCTTATTCAGGTCGAAGGTAGCTGATGAAGACATAAGTGTTGATTCAAGCTATAGATTCGGTCGAAGGAACACGTTCGACCACATCGTGGGGTCGAACGTGTAGGCTATATAAGTAAAAAATTTTGGTTGTTAATTAACTTTTGCCTTTTTGCATGTGTGTGTCAACTAGGTGTTCTCTCTGAGTTTTAGAAGAATCTGTATATTGTTTATTTCATCTTAAACACATATTGTAAGGTTTTATAACAATGTTTATGAATGAAATGGAGATTGAAAATGTGAATTACTGTGTTTGATTCGATTTCTATCATTTTGTAATTGATCTAGGGTTTCCACACCTGTATTAATAAACTTGTATGATCAAATAACTGTTTTTGTTGAAAACGATCCTTTACAAAGTGGTATCAGAGCCTATCTGGATCATACAACTACAAATTGATAGATTTTGAACAGATTTTGACACAAAATTGATCAAAATTTTTCTGTTTTGCATGAACAATGAGTTTTGATGAAAATTGATTGATTCGGACTAGACTTTACAGATAAAATCAAAATTTCCATTCATTAAAGTTGTTCCAAATCAAATCCGAAGAAAAACCTGCTAAAGATCATCAAAATCCATAAACTTTTGAAAAATTGGGATCAAAATAACTGATTTTCAAAGAATAACCGTTTTTCAAATGGGTCAGGTCGAACCAGAGAGAGTAGGGTCGAACGTGTAAGGTTTTGGGTTGAACCAAGTGCATTTAGGTCGAATCTGATTGTGTTTAGGTCGAACCAAGACTTTGTTTGTGTTGTGGTTGTTCATTCGACGAAGTATTGTTCATTTGACCCATACGTGAGGTCGAACGTGGATTTTTAGAGGTCGAACGTGAGTCTAGTGTGTTTCATTTTCACATTCGAGTCTGATTTAGAGGGTCGAACCTGGTAAAAGCTACATTCGAACCCCCGTTCATATTTCAGAGGTCGAACCAAGCAATCTTTTGGAAATTTTCTAAGTGTTTTACATTTCAAACTTCATTGACAACATGTGGGGATTTCCTATGACACCTAGGCCTACAACAACACAGCAGCAACACGTTCCAATGAACCCATGGGCTGTAGCATCACAGAAGACGAACACTCAACCATCTCAACCCATTAATTATCTTGCCATGAGTAGTTTGATTCCATAGAATGTTATTCAACCTCTACAACAATCGCTAAATGACTATTGGGGTGTTGCAGCAGCAACGGTACACACTCAAACAACTAATGCTATTTATACACTAATCAATGATTTGTCTTCAGGTAGTGGAAACCGTCCACCAAAGCTGATGGAAATGGCAGAATTCAACCAATGGCATAAGAAGTTGAAGATACATCTTGAGGGCATGGGACTGGAAGGAACAGAAGCTTGGTAGATGATTGCAAAAGGGTATGTTGCTCCGTGTTTAGAGAATTCAGGTGAACCTATTCCACTTGAAGGATTATCTGATGATGAGAAGAAAAAGTTTGCAGTGGAGAAGAAGGCTTTCTCACAACTATCTCAAGCTATTACTACAGATCTATTACATTAGTTTGGATCATGTACTACGTCCAAACAGCTATAGGACATGTTGAGGAACCGACATGATGGTAATTAGAAAACAAGAAGGTTGAGGATGGAAGAGCTAAAGAAGGAATTTGAAAACTTTAGCTATGTTGGAAATGAGACTTTGAAAGAACTTATTCCAAGATATTGTCATCTTTTGACCGAGCTGTCTAACTATGATATTAGTATTCCGATGTCTGAGTTGGTAGATAAATTTGCTCATTCTTTACCACCACATTGGAATCAACATATTGAAGTGTTGAAGGAAAAGGATGTGTACCAATACTGGACAATCAATGATCTCATTCAAAAGCTGGAGAATAAAGAGCTAGAGGAGAGGAGAAAGGCAAAAAGGTAACAATTTCCACAAAACCCGGAATTGTACCATGCTACTACTTCTTCATCAATGTCTAGTTCAAGTGTTGGTGGGAATGTTGCACCACACATAGCTTGTGTTTCAAATGTTGCAAAACCACCTAGAAACCCAATTAACTATCTTGCACAAACATCCACCTACACACCAAACTATTCAACAACTTCTTACATTCCACCTCCACCTCAAATGTCCACAGCTTGTTACTCATCAACCATTAACACACCTCAACAACAACCATTTGCCCCATCAATGTCATAAGCTTTTCTAAGTCAAAGTCCAGTCATGTTGGAAACTTCCAACATGAATAATGTTACAATGGAAGTGGCACAACAACACTTTGCTTTGGTTTCAGCAATGGTTGCTTCTTACAACGGACTTGTGGCTAGTTAGATCGGAAACAACAATCTAACCAACGAAGACTATGCCCAGATTGACAAAGAGGAGATGGAGTTAATTGATATTCAGTGGGCGTTCGCAAGTGTTATGAGAAGAGCTACAGAATTCATTGAGAAGACAGGAAGAACTGATTTGGCTACTTCACCAAACACCTCATATGGTTTCAACAATGCCAAAATTACATGTTTTAATTGTGGTGCCAAAGGTCATTTCAAGAGGGAGTGTACTCAGCCAGCTCAGCAAGGTAACGAGAATCCTTTTAATTCCAACTATCAAAACCGTCAGTCACAAAACCAGGTTACGTATCAAAGCCAAAACAATAACAACTATCCTCAACAAAATAATTTCCAAAACCGACAAAACACCTCACAAAATACCTCAAACAGAAAAACAACTACACCTAACCAGACTCAAACTCAAACTCCACATAATCCAACCAGAACCATAACTCCTATTTTAACACCAAATAGCCAACCTCAAACCGAGAATCAAAATCAGGCGTTGTGATTCAAAAGGATAAAGGGTATGATTGGATTACTATGCAACTGGGAGTTGAGGAGATCACTAGTGGGAATGTTGTATGTCTTGCAAAGGAGATAGTAGAGGAGTCGGTGATAGCTGGAAAAGTTTTGGAGACTGAGAAGGTATCTGAGGTAGTGATTAGGAGTTAGTTGATGATAATCAGATTCCTGTTGCTGATCAAGTTAAAGATAAAATTTCCAAGAAGATCTCGGGAACTGTCATTGATTCTGTTACTAATGTTAGTGATGAGCATGAATCTGTGTATTCTGATTTGGAGAGTGAAACGGATTCAGAAGCTAGTATCAACTCGTTGGATGATTAGATTGATCAACTTTTAGCCGAAGCTGATTTTCTGATGACGAGGAAGTAATGTATTGTTGATGATGCCTTCACCAAGATTGACTACTCAAAGTTCTTTGCTGGAAAAGAGGCTCATTTTGCACTCATGGCTATGACAGATCCTCCAAAACAGGTAAGTTCTGAATCTACAATTGACATGACAAGTGACAAATATTGTGGCACTTGTGATAGACTGAGGAAAACAAGCAACTCAAGGTTCAACTTAAGAGTGCAAGAATTAATTGTCAATTTTATCGTAAGGAAGCACATGAGTTTAACAAAGTACTTGATGGTTACAAAAAGGACATATCAGATTTAAAGAAAACTCTTGCTTTAAAACAAATTGCTATCAATAATTACATTAATGAGCTTGAAGAAACCAAATTAGAAATGGCCACCATCAAGTGTTTTGCTGAAAAGGTCAACAAAAAGTTGGAAAGTTACAAACACATAGCTTATGTTGTTGATCACATAATTGAAGAACCATCACAACCGAGTAGTGCAAACTACAAATCTGTTCCTTCTCTAGTGTTATTTGAGAATCATAACTTACACTCAGTAACACCAGAAAGCTCAGTTAAATCAGACTCTGCATCGGATAATGAATCTAACACTTCTAGTGTAGGAGATCCACATTCCGATGTGAGACCGATTCTCGGGTTGAATGATGAGCGGGTGACTGCTGTCACTGATGATTCAGATACAGAAGATGAGGAACCTAAGAATGGTGGTGATATTCCTAAGGAAAATCACATTATCACAAATGAAACTAGATCACCTTCTGAGGTTCCACATCCTCTGAAAAATCCTAAAGCAATGAATCAGTCAGTGAAGAAAGGTGAGAAGAATGAATCAGTTGACAAACCCGTCAAAGTTTTCTATCGGATGGAAGGATCCGATAAGATTATATCTTACGAGGAGTATCCAATTAAATTTGCCAATTATTCAAAAATCGAGAAAATCTGGCCGGAGAGTACGATTTGGTTTCTTAAACTTGAAAGGACCAATGATGTTCCTCCTGAACTTTTAAAGAAATTATATTTGGATACTCCCAAAGAACCAAAAGTTCATGTCACTGAGTTCATTAAGCCTAAGGAAAAGGCTAATGGATTTCTTGAGCCGGCTTACTCAAAGGACCCATCTCCAATGAGTTTAAGACGTAGATGTGTTGATGATCAATATCCGATCAATTCCTACGCAAAGTCGAATGCTAAGAATGTTTTTGAGGAACACCGTGCATGTTTCAAGTGCGGGGAGAGGGGGGCATTTACTTGCTCACTGCCCGTATGTGAGGCACAAAAGGCGTGAAGTTGAGATGAGGCAATCTTATAGAAGTCCAGTTGACAATCACAGTTATCCTCAAAGACATTTTGTCCCTCAACCACCACCATTTTATAATCAAAGTCGTTATTTTCAAAGGAGGGATAATCGTCAAATTGCCTATGATCGAAGAAACCGGATTGCTATGGAAAAACCACTGAAGAAACCTATGGTGAACTCGACTAATAACAAACAGAAAGTTGTTCCTAAAACCGCTGTTAAGTCATCAGTTGGACCGGTATCTGTTAAATCAAATAAGGTAACTAAGAAATTTTCATCCATGAATGATACAAAGAAACCTACTGAGACTCAAAAATCTCAGATCAGGATTCTGAAACGTTCGGAACAATCTTGCTCACCATCAGGTTCTCCAGGTGTCTTTACCACAAATGCAAATGTGAAATCTCAAAGTGAGAAAGGTTTGATAGATCAGAAAAAGATCGATTCAAAACCAAATGTCTGTGAAAATGAATCTTTGAAATCTAATGTTCAAAGACCCAAGACCAAGCAGGCTTGGGTCCCCCGAAAGAACTAATGTTTTTCTTTAATATGTGCAGGGAGCTCCAGCTGGCCCTGTTAGCAGTCTTTGGATTGTCGATAGTGGAGCTTCTGGTCACATGACTGGTGATTTGACGTTGCTATTCGATATCAAGAACATTAATGGAGGATATGTAGCGTTCGTGGGATATAAAGGCGGTTATATTACCATGGAGGGAAGTGTTAGTAATGGGATTGTGAGTTATGAACGGATTTCATATGTGAAGCAAATTGATTATAATCTGTTAAGTGTCAGTCAAATTTGTGACAAACAGTTTTCTGTACACTTCGATGATAAATCTTGCTATATTCTGAAACCTGGTTTCGTCATTCCAAAAGAATGGATCATGTTGAAAGCACCAAGAGTGAACAATTTGTACATTCTTGATATGAGCAAAGCTATGACAACCTAGGGTCAAGTCACGTGTTATCTATCCAAAGCTACAGAAAAAGAATCGATTATGTGGCATAGAAGGATGGGACACATTCACCTCAGAAAAATGAATCATTTGGTGAAGAATGGACTAGTGAAAGGGGTTAATGTGAAACATTTTCATCTTAATGACAAGTGTGTAAGTTGCAAAAAGGGTAAACAGCACAAACAGTCCCACAAACCAGAGAAAGTGAACTCTGTTGAAATGCCACTTGAACGTTTGCATATGGACCTTTTTGGACTTGTCAAGCGTAAGAGTGTATGCAACACAAGAGTGAAACGTTAAACAACTTGAAAGTTCTGTTCACCCATTTGGAGAATATCTACAGTCTGAAGATAAAAAGAATTTGGAGTGACAACGGGACGTAGTTTAAGAATTCTTAGATCAATGCACTTTGTGAAGATAAAGGAATTCATCATGAATACAGTGCTCTGTATACTCCACAACAGAACAGTGTTGCAGAGAGGAAAATTCAGGACTCTAATAGGAACGGCACGAACAATGCTTGCAGATTCAAATCTTCCAGTAAGGTTCTAGAACGAAGCCATTTATGCATCTTGTTATACCTTGAATCGTGTATTGACGGTGAAGAAGTTTGGCAAAACATCTTATGAGCTGTTAAATAGACGAAAGCCGAATTTGGAGTATCTAGAACCATTTGGGGCACCCTGTACGATGTTGAATCCTACTGAAAAGTTTGGACCGAAAGCTGAAGAGGGATACTTTGTTGGATATGCAACCCCGCTCAAACGGTTATTCAACAAAAGAACTCGACAGGTTGAGGAGTGGGCAGACGTGGAAGTACAACGTTATACCCAGAACGTACAACGCAGTGGTCCTAATTGGATGTTTGATTACAAAGACTTCTTTGAATCATTCAATCTATATACCTTGGTTGAAGAAGCTGTTTTAAGACTTTTTTACGAGTGTGAAAACGCAGTGACATCACTGTTGGTGCGTCCGATCACTGTAAATCCAACATTTTCTAATGATACCAACGTTCCTACAACTGAAGAAGAGGTTCTCCAGGAAGCTTCAACTACTCTTGATACTTCAGAATCGGAAGACGATGAAGAAATTTTCAGTGAAGCAATTCTAGATCATGCAACGGAGGAACCACCAATGAACCCTAATCCAGATGTTGCTTCATAGTCTAATACGGGTAATGATCTGGACACGGCAGAAAATCTAACTACTCAGACGGGAGTTCAAGTACCTGATCATCCAGAATCTCGGATTCATCAGATCCACCCGCTCGAGCAAGTTATTGGTGACCCCGGGAGCATTGTCATGGCTAGAGGACAACTTCGTCGTGCAACTTCAAATGATAATCTTGGAGCCCTAGCCTTATATGCTAAAATTCAAAAATCTGGTTGTCAGAATGACTGGTCCTTTGCTTCTTATGTTTCGCAGGTTGAGCCGCGGACTTACAAGGATGCTCTTTTGGATGATGCTTGGGTTGAAGCTATGCAGGAAGAATTGTTGTAGTTTCAGAAGCTGGTGTTTGGACACTTACAGATTTACCTCCAAGAAGGAAGAAAATAGGAATTAAATGGGTTTGTAAATGTAAGAAAGATGATTGAGGCGTAATTGTGAGAAACAAAGCTCGGTTGGTCGTTCAAGGTTTTCATCAAGTAGAAGGAATTGACTACAATTAAATCTATGCACCTGTGGCACGTATATAAGCTATTCGTATGTTTCTAGCGTATGCTTCTTAAAAGAAATTTAAGGTGTACCAGATGGATATGAAGAGCGCGTTTCTGTACGGTGTGGTCAAGGAAGAGGTATACGTCGGTCAACCTCCAGGCTTTGAAGATCCTATTCACCGGGATAAGGTTTACGTTCTCAACAAAGCATTGTATGGTTTGCACCAGGCTCCACGCTAATGGTATGAGGAGCTGAGCACGTACCTACTTTCCAAGGGATTCAAACGAGGTTTGGTAGACTATACCCTATTCACGAAAAGCACAGAGGGTGACTTGCTTCTCGTTTAGATTTATGTTGACGACATTATTTTTGGATCTACTAATGAACTTTTATGCAGAGAATTCGAAAGAGTCATGTAGGAAAACTTCGAAATGAGTGCAATGGGGCAAATGCAGTTTTTCCTAGGCTTGCAGGTGGACCAATTGCCAACGGGCATTTTCATTCGCCAGACGAAATACGTATCTGAAGTCTTGAGTCGGTTCCAGATGGAAGATTCGAAGCCTATGGATACCCCGATACAACCTAATCACGGGATTGGAGTTGACGCTAAGGGGGAGCTGACAGATCCTTTTACATACAGAGCAATCGTCGGATCTCTGATGTATCTTACTGCATCTCGACCAGACATAATGTTCGCCACATATCTCTGTGCCAGATATCAATCGAAGCCGAAAAAGAGTCACCTAACAGCTGTCAAGCGAATCCTGAGATATCTGAGGGGTTGTCCATCAAGAGGACTTTGGTACCCTAATGATGATAATTTTGACTTTGTTGCTTTTAGTGATGCAGATTGGGGCGGTTGTGATAAAGATAGCAAATCCAGAACGGCTGGATGTCAATTCTTGGGGAGCAGGCTCGTGACCTGGCAGTGTAAGAAACAGACTGCAGTTGCACTATCTACTTGCGAAGCCGAATACGTGGCAGCCTCGAGTTGCTGCTCACAGGTTTTGTGGATTCAACAGCAGATGCATGACTACAGTTTGCAATTTCTTAAAACCCCAATTCACTGTGAAAATGAAGCTGCAATAGCACTCAATAAAGACACGGTCAATCACTCAAAAGCTAAGCATATTTGGATTAAGTATCATTTTATCCGTGATTGCTATGACAAAGAGTTGATTGATATGGTCAAAATCCACATTGACTATCAGAGGGCTGGTCTTTTTACTAAAGCTTTTGATAAATCGAGATTTAAATATCTACTAAAAGTTAATGGTATAAAAGAGAAACAAGACTAATCATCACCTCGGTTTATCACTTTTTGTTTTTTTTTAATTCTAGTTTTTACTGTTTTTCAGAAAAAAATCAAAAACCCAAAAATATGTTTTACATTTTAGGGGGAGTCTGTATTCAGAAAAGCCAAAAACATTGAAAAATTCAAAAAGCCATAAAAATCAGTAAAACACAAAAAGATTTTCCAGGAGTAAAAGAGGAAATGATAGTACATCAGTGGGGATCTGACACATGCTAAATAATTGAACTGATATATGAGGCGTGTGTTGATTTTGTGTGATGTGCTGGTAGGCTTTGTAGACTTATTACTGCGTGCCTTAGTGATACAAACATAACGAACTACTTGCTAGTGGCTGAACACCTCATGGGCATATGGTCTTAGTACCGTAATTTCGTTTGACAGGGTTGCCAAAATCCGAGGCTTCAGGTCGTTATGTTAATTGTTATCAGGGGTATCTTGATTGATCTTTTGTCGTATTGATTTACGGACCTAGATTCAATCAAGATATTTGCTAAAAAGAGCTTATATGCCAAAACCTAAAAGTTACCGAATTGAGGAACTTAATGTATGATAATAATCAAAGATCATTTACTGCATCGTATCAATTTTCTGATGAAAATCATTGATTGATATCAACCTAAACCTGGTATATATGCACAAGTTACTTTGCTGCATTCATTTGCTGACCTGTACACCTCTGTGCTATATATCTTGTAATATAACGGATAACATTTGGCATAATCACGCGTTACGATGAAAGCTTTGTGCAAATTCCTTGATACGGGAGTATGTCGTGTGCATGGGAACCATAAGCCTGTTAGTTATAATACACCTAATCGATCCTCTTACTAGAAATCACAAAATTTTTACTGCTTTATGTTTACATTTCTGCATTTTACATTCATTTTCTGCAATATATACAAAAACTCAAAAAAAATTTAGGTGTGTTTTAGCATAAATTTCAGAAAATCCAAAATTTTTACATTTCTGTATTATTTTTGATAACCTATGGTGATTGATGGTTAATTTTCTGAAACTTGATGGACCAATTTGAGTTTTGTATCATTTACATGGAAAATGATGAATGTTTGAAGGTTAAAATATGTGAAAATGATTGAACGGGATTCGATTTTGAGATTTGGTAAAATTTTCAAAATTCCAATTGTACATTCGCCCTTCGGTGGGTCGAAGGTGCAATTGTTCCTTCATTCGAACCCATATTTAAGGTCGAATGAAAGTGTTCCAGCGAGTTTTTGCTCATTCAAACCCTTCAGCCACCTTCGAGCCTTTCGTTAGGGTCGAATGTAGCTAAAGTTTTTCATTCGAACCCTATCAGGGGTCGAACGTAGGATACCTATATATATCTCTTGTCTCATTCGAACCCTCACTTATTTTTCTCAAAATTTCTGTATTAAAGAGACCTTGTTGCTCTTGAATTTTAGACCTCATAACCTTGTTCCCTGCCTTTCACTAATCATTTTCATATATCATATACAGGTAATGATCCAGAAACAAGTTCAGAATCATTCGATTTTTAATCGAAACCCTAACTTCTAATTTGGACTTCTTATGTACTATTTTAGGGATAATTGTTGATTGATTTAGTGTTTTCAATAGTTTTAGGGGGAGAATGCTCCAAAATCTAGGTTTAAAACATATTAGATTGGATGTTTGATTATGGCCGTTTATGAAACTATAGATTTTGTTGAAAAACTATCTAAAACATGATAATTGAATCAATTGATGGATTAGGAACACTAGTCGGTCATGTTAGGCTGTAAACATACAAAAATTTGATGTTAAAATGGTCTAATTTGAATTTGGTAATTTTTGATCGTAGAACAGTTAGGTTCGACCAGGAACAGAGGGTCGAATGAAGCCCTTAGAGGTTGAATGAAGCCTTTCTGGTCGAATGTAACTGATCTGAGGGTCGAACGTGTCAGTTAGGGTCGAATGTACATTTTTATCATATAATTTTCACATTCGAACCTGAATTTCTTCATTCGAACCATCTTAAATCCTCAATCGAACCCACGTATGGGTCAAAGGTAGGAACATTTGACCAAAATTCAATTTTGTCCGATTTTGATGAATTTTATGTTTCGTTTTTGCAGATTTCTAATGACTGAACAACAAAACCCTGAGAAACAAGCTGAATCATCAGGGAAAGCAGCTGAAAAGCAGAAAGACGAAGAATTGCCCTTTGAAGAAGCACATAACTGCTGTGCTTTCATCGAAGAAGTCAAACAACATCCCGAATTTGCTAGTATTGTTGAGTTTCTGAGACGGGGCAGAGTCATTCATGCTATAGCCACAACAACAACAATCTACAAAGATCATCAAGTAGATTTTTGGACGAATGCTCGTGTAGATTTCTGGGAAGATAAGACAGCTATTGTTAGCAAGATTCAGGGGGAGCTAGCAATAGTTACTGAAGATGATATTCGTGAAGCCCTAGATTTGAAGGATTCTCCGACAGATCCTAGAGTTCTTTCCCGGATTGAACAG
This sequence comes from Ambrosia artemisiifolia, assembly GCA_032199755.1. Taxonomy (NCBI): domain Eukaryota; kingdom Viridiplantae; phylum Streptophyta; class Magnoliopsida; order Asterales; family Asteraceae; genus Ambrosia; species Ambrosia artemisiifolia. Next base: position 38,859,372 of record CM063512.1, read on the forward strand.
GGGCTATGTTTTCTCCATATGAAGTACAATGGTCCTATAACTGATGGTCTACTCCATAAAGGAAAGTTGTGTCCACAGTTCAAGTACTTGGCATATGTTGTTCTACATGTTTTTGGACCAGTTCGTGGTGGTTATGATGTGATGAGGAGCAGTATTAGTTCGTTGTTGGTTGCTTTAATTCTTAACAAACCATTCAACGTGTCTGGAATGATATTGGATCATATGCTGGAACCTTTGAAGGGATTGAAGATAAATAACTTTCTGATGTATCCTAGATTTTTTTCAAATGATTTTTGATAGAAGGTATCCCACATTGAAGAAAGATCCTACACAGATCTTAGTGCAAAGTCACATGAATTTGAGCACTTTAAGCAGGATGAAGGGATATAAAGGTGTTCCAGATAATGAGAAGCCTCCATTTAAGAATTTGTTTGGGCATCTGATTAATCCAACCTATGAGGATCCTGGGAAAATAAAGCCAGAAATGCTAACAGTGAATCTGATAAGGATGATCCTCTATTTCCTGTTGATCCTGATGTGAAAAGGAAGCGCCAAGTGGTGAATAAGGGTGCTAAAGGTGGTAAAGGTAGTAAAGGGAAAGGCAAAGCAGTGGTTATTGAGGTTGAAACAACAAAAACAACAGCAAAGAGAAAGAAAAGCATGGCAAGAAAGGGAACAGGTAAAACAAAGACGATGTTGGTAGATGAAGAGTCTGTTGACTCAGAGGAAACTCAAGATGACGAGGAGTGGGATTCTGGTGATGAAACTGCCAAACACACCAAGCCCAAGGCCACTGTGGCTGGTGAGTCTGAGAGTTTAAACAAAACCATTGAGGAACAGAGACAGAAGAGTCCAATTGCCGTAGATGATGATGAACTAGATCTTGGTATTGGTGTACAAGATTTTGTTGGATCTCCTATTGTTGGTGAGAAGTAGAAAAAGCCTAAGTTTAAGACGATGGCTAAGAGGGATGAGAAAGAAAATCCAAAGAAGAGGAGGGATAGAGATGTTGAGATACTGATAGCAGGTAAGAAGGTACCTGAAACTTCATCAAAAGCAACTACTCCAGTTACTTCCCCAAGTACTAAGAAGCAGAAAAGAGCTGGTAAAGAAACAACTGTAGATCCTCCTCAGGATTTTGAAACTACTTTGGAGAATGTATTGAAAAAGTTTCAAAAGAAGAAAGATCCGGTTGCTGAGTCATCAACACCAAAGGTTACAGTCTCTGGTGATGTGATGGAGATGGCGAACAAAAGGCTTGATGAAATGATGAAAGCTTTTAATTAGCAACAGAAAGAAATTGAGAAGTTGAAGAAGAATGAGGAAAAGATGTTACAAATTGTTGTATCTTCGAAAGAAAGTCAAGATGAATTGGAAGAGAAAGTGAAAGCACTTCAGGGGGATAATAAGAGTTTGGTGATTAGAGAAAAGAAGAACTCTAAGAAGATAAAGGTGCTGCAGATGAGAATACAAAGATTAAAGCCGGAAACAGGGAAATGAAGAAACTGTTGAAAGATTTGTATTCGAAAGCTCCTCAACTTGAAGGAAATGAAGAAGATAAGGAGGAAGAAGAGGAACAAGTTGATTTTGAGGACTCAGACGATGAAAAAGATGATGATAATGAGTCTGATGATGATGATGCTGGTGGAAAATCGGGAAATAAAAAGGATGATGCAGCTGATGATAGTAGTTCAGATGATGATGATGATGTGAGCAAGTTTAGCTATGAAGAGAGGAAGAATCAAAAAAGAGATATAGGGCAGTCTAGTTCAAAGAAGACGCATGTTGAGAACGTAGACGATGATAATATCTTTTGGACAGAAAAGATTAAATCTTTGTCTGAAGATGATAAGAGTTTGTATAGACAGATGCTGAATAGAAAGGTCTGGACAATCGAATTGACTGGAAAATTTCCAGAAATCTTTGCTACTGATGATATGAAGTATGAGTTGGAATACAACGATCCGGATTTAGAAGAAGGTGAGGTGTTTGCGGTAGTGGCTAAGGAGATTTTAGAAGGAATAGCACTACAGGCTGGTAAGACACTGGAAGAGATTATGACTGAACAGGTGATTCCAGAGATTCCTGAAAAGGATGTTGGAAATCATTCTGATGATAAACAGACTCCGGAACGTGAGGAGATAGAGATTGAAGATATTACTCACGAAGAATATTCTGAATACTTCAGAAGCAAAGAAAATGAAGTATTTCCATATCTAAATGAAGTTAATCTGAAAGAAGCTGAATATCTTGCAAAGAAGAAAAGCAAAGAATTTGAGAAAACAGTGTTTGAAGATGTTAATCAGAAACCAACAGGAGAGCAAAATGATGATTTGAAAAATTTGCTGAAAAAGTTGAAAGAACAGGACGATAAACAACCTAAGCCAGAAGCACAGGGTGGATTCTATAAATACCACAATCAATTGTTCAAGGGAAGAGCGTTGGGTTGGAAATACTTGAGGCAATTGAGGTGTATTGGAGTGAATATGTAGATTCACCATGTCTGGGGCTTCTGATAATTGGGATGTTGTTGGTTGGTTTGCTGAGAAGATGACTTGGGAGAGTAGAACGAAATGGAACATGTTTACTCCTCAATATCCCAAGAGAAAAGTTCACAAAGAGATTGATCCTGCTACGGGCTTGAAGAAGGTTACTCTAAAGTATAAACCTCCAGTGGTTATGAGAAGAATACCATTGATGCCGATTCAGCAACATTTCAGCTTTGAATTTGTGATGTGGTATTATGATTGGAGAACAGCAGAGGCAGTGATACTTTTGCAAGACAAGAAGGGTGCTTATAAGAAGATTCATGTTTTTGATCCGATGTGGATCATAAACTATTCATATGAAGATATCATCATGCTATACTACAACCCGATTTACTGTGAAGAGAAGGATGCTGAGCAAGCGAGAAAATATCATCATGTGGTTTGTGTATGTTTTGCATATGATATTAACTCGGGTAGTAATTTAGAGAAGAAGTTGGGTGAGCGTGTGAAGATGAACGAAGTGCCCAAGAGATCGACTAAACGTAAACTTGAGCCTGAGATGAGCAAAGAACAGAAGAAGCAGCCCAGGATCAAGTTATTGAACAAGGCATTGGATCAAGAACGACACCAATCCAAGCAATAGTCGAGGGGGAGTTTGTAGATCCACGTTTTGCGACTAGTGCTTTGGATTGTACATAATGGTATGTTTTGGTGTTTACGAGGGGTCGAATGAAGGAATTCATAAGGTCGAATGAAGAAACAAATGGTCAAAGGAAGCTTATTCAGGTCGAAGGTAGCTGATGAAGACAGAAGTGTTGATTCGAGCTATAGATTGGGTCGAAGGAACACGTTCGACCACATCATGGGGTCGAACGTGCAGGCTATATAAGTAAAAAGTTTTGGTTGTTAATTAACTTTTGCCATTTTGCATGTGTGTGTCAACTAGGTGTTCTCTCTGAGATCTAGAAGAGTCTGTAACTTGTTTATTTCATCTTAAACACATATTGTAAGGTTTTATAACAATGTTTATGAATGAAATGGAGATTGAAAAGGTGAATTACTGTGTTTGATTCGATTTCTATCATTTTGTAATTGATCTAGGGTTTCCGCACCTGGATTGATAAACTTGTATGATCAAATAACTGTTTTTGTTGAAAACGATCATTTACACTAGTAATGAAGCATGTTTATCGCCCGAAATGGAAAATAGTAAAATAGGGCCGTAAAACTCACCTGATAGTGTCACGCTTTGGTCTAGTGAATCTGACAATATGAGATAGCTATGCCCAAACAAATGTTGTCCTATGATTATTAAGAGCACGGTAAATTGTAGATTCTTTATCGTGTATTTAATCATTTTGTTCACCCGTCATTCGTAGGCCTTGATTTCCGTGTATGTGACAATCCTAAACGTTCTTGTGGAATATATTGTTTTGGAACCCCGGGTGTTTTGCAGCATGGGTCCCTTATGTTAAACATGAGTTATAGATTTGTTCCTAACTTAACATGTGTGGCTAGTTTGTAATAAAATGTGGGTTTAACATATGTTTAGGCCCTATTTATATCAAATTAATATTAACACATGTTTCAGCTCATACAAACACATGTTAGAGCTTTGTAGCCGAAACAATAGCATAGTGTAGGCCTTCAATTCGATCGTACATAGATCAAAATGAGTTGATTAGGCCGATTAGGGCATTACCCGAAGCTATGGTAGTGTGTTTAAGTGTATTAATTGTGTAAATCGGTTTCAAATATATTCATGTTAAACCTTTATCTTCGAACATCTTTCAAATGTGTTTAAATTACAAAACCCGATCCATTAGTTGATGATTTATATAAAACTTTGTTCAAGCTATGAAGTTAACATAAGTGCCGATTGTAATTTACCAAAAATGTGATCATTAGCTAGTTAAATGATTATAAATAAAAAATGTGTGTAACCTTATGTGAGTGTTTGATTAAATGGAAACAAGGATCGAAATGGGGACGGGTAGACTAAATGAGGTGGATGAGAGCAAAGCTTAGAGTCGTATGGGTCTTACCAAGGGATGGTTGTTGCTAGATAGCCTCTTGTCCTTCTCCAATCTTCTTGAGAGCTTCCAAATCTTTGGCTAAGGTTAGAGAGGGTCCGAAAGTTTTGAGGGGAGTGTAGTGACTTTTGTTATGGCAATTGTGAATGATGTGAGGCCCTCTTTATATAGGGTTCGATCGAGTGAGGACAAATACAAGAGAGGAAAGTGTAGGATCCTTGGTTAATGCATGGTTTAAGGTTTTTAATCACCATTTTGTGAAAGATAGAAACTTGAGTTCACATGCTTCCTTCCTTCCTTGTTGTTGGCCGATTTTGGTTGGATATGTATATATAGGGTTAGTTGACTTGCATGGGAATTAGATGGAGGTTTGTTTTATTTCCTAATCTAGTGTAAGTTGACAACTATGCATGGGCTTTCTCCTTTGTCATGTTTCGGCCGAGTGTATGGGACAAGAAAAGTGATTAACTCTAGATGATAGTGATGTATGGTAGGCTTCTTATCTAGTCCCTCTCATGAGGTGTTGGCAGATTATACTTCATCCAAAAAGGGATGGTTTGTCATGCTCAACCATGAGGTTAAGTGCTTTTGTCTTACTACTATATTAGTGTATGTGATTATGTAATGCATGAGGTGTGAATGCTTGTCCGATTCGGCTGCTAGTTATAGGCACAATCAAGAAATTTTTGGCATAGAATCAAGGGTTAACAAAGATGGTGGAGATAGATTAGGCCTTTGTTGGTATAACTAGTATGGTTGTCAAGTGATAGTAACTTGTGAGGGGCTTATCTTCAGCCGATGGGTACCAAGGGAAGAAAGATTTGCAATTTGCCTTTAAATGGTAGTATGTTAAGTCATTATCAATGGATAGGTTGCTTGTCCTTGTTTGTTCGGCTAGTGTCACCATCAACAAAATCTTGGTCTTTTGGCCATGGGAAATGGAGTCTAGGAAATCAAAGGGACATGCCATAGATGTGGTGGTTAGTTGTAAAGGAAGGTTCCATTAACTAAGGGTCGTATGCACATGTGTGTGTGTATTGTCGTGTATATGTACATATATAATTGTAAGCAAGTGAATGTTGAATGAGTTCGTATTATCACATGATGTGTTTTAATGACTTGATGACGACATCAACATGTATTTTGTGGATCATAAGTTATTTGCTTGTTAATATGCTTACATGTGTTAAGAGTTGGCTATCATGTGTTAGGGAGGGGTATCATCACTAGGTATGAGCATATGATAATGTGTAGGATTCGTATACATGTTTTAGGGTGGAAGCGTCATTTGTTAGAGTGTGATAACCTCATTGAGTGTTTGTGGGGTGATTGTTCGGGAGTTGTGTGACTAAACACATGTTCCATGCTGAGTTCTCTGATTAGCTCTTGCTTCACTAGACTGGGGGGGTATAGTGTATGTAAAATGTCTAAATATGCACATAAAATGAAAGAAATAAATGAAATGCGTACGGATGTTGACCTGGTTTGTTGACTGTTGTCACACTCAACGACACCATTTTGCTCACTTGTGTGTGGACAAGAGAGTCGGTGTATGATGCCACGTTCCAAAAAGAAGGGAGATAGTTTGCGAAACTCGCCGCCCCAATCTGTTTGAACTGATTTAAGTGTTGTTTTAAATTGACGTTCAACCATTGTAACGAATTGTTTAAATATGGAAAACACATCAGATTTAAGCTTTAAAGGGAAAACGACATGAATTTGGAAAAATGATCTACACATAACAAGAAATAATTATGGCCATCATATGAAGTAACAGATGCGGGGCCCGTACATCACAAATAACTAAATCCAAAACATTTGAACTGTGATAATCAGATAAAGGTAAAGATAGTTTGGAAGATTTTCCCACATAGCAAGAGTCACAAATAGAACTAGAAGGTTTATCAGAAACAGGTAAATAGTACTTAGAAAACATTGAATTTAGAAGCTGAAAATGAGGGTGTCCAAGCCTTTGATGCCAAGTCTTGGAGGAAGCACGAGCAGTGGAAAAGGCAACTTTGGGAACATCTTGAATTCGTGGAAGACAAAATGTATAGAGGCCATCATTGCTGGGACCCGTGAAAAGGGTAGTGCGTGTAAACTTGTCCTTCACAGAAAAGAAATCAGTGTGAAATTCAAAAAATGCATTATAATAATAACAAAACTATTGAACGGAAAGGAGATTTTGTTTAATTTGTGGAACATGAAGAATATTTTTTAGGGTGAAAGTTTTATTTGTGAATAATAACGAGTTGAACCAATATGAAGAATAGGAAGAGGCATACCATCACCAACATGAAGATTATCCCCACCTAGGTAAGGCTCCGAATAATCAAAGCTAGAAAGGTCAGAAGCAACATGGTTAGTAACACTTGTGTTCGGACGGTAATATGTGGAAACTTGAGAGCGAGCATCTGAAAAATTTGCTGATGGTGATCATCCTCTAGTGGTAGCAGGATCCCTGTTCGGACAGTGGGAGGGGATGTGACCAATTCCACATCGATTACAAGTTCCATAAACCATAGTTTGTGTAGAAGCCCATGGAAAGGGGTTAAGGCTACTGGATGAGTTTCGGTTCTGGTTGTAGTTGTTATAGGAACCCCTGCCACATCTGTTTTGACCACGACCATTATTTTGACCTCGGTTAAAACCGGGTCTGTGGGTATAATATGCCTAGGATGGTGATTGGATAGGTGAGTTTTGATTAGGCTGGAGGCTGAGTTGGTTAACAAGTTGCTGTAGTGCTTGAATGGTGGGGTTGGATACGATTGAGTTGGGGTTAGGGCCGAGAAGGCCAAGGCAGGTGAGGTGAGGTGAGGATGGTTATGGCTGAGAAGGCTTGAGTAGGCGGTACAGGTTCAGATTTTTTTACCAGGAACTCGTGATCAGCAAGCAAAGCATGTAATTCACAAAAAGCAGGACGTGATTGTCGAGCAACAATGTTACCTTTGAGACCATGGTATTCATCCCGTAGGCCAGCAATAACCAACATGACTAGGTCTTTATCTTTGATAGGTTCACCAATATTAGCCAGGGCATCAGCATACTCTTGTGTTCGTTCAAGATAAGAGGAAGATGTTTCATCACTTTTCATTGCAATCTTCCAAAGTTGTTGTTTGAGAGTAAACTCACCTGAGATGGTGTTTGGAGCATATGCTCGTTCAAGGGCTAACCACAAATCACGTGATGTGGTAGTGTGTTGAACATGACCAAAGGCTAATTCAGAAATAGTTGACAGGAGAAGCATTCTGACATGTGCATCATTGGAGATCCAGGTGGTATAGCTTGGATTATCTTGTGGCTTTGGTGCAGGTTGGTCTGTTGATGGTGAGGGAGGCATGATGATGGACAAGGAATAGAACCATCCACATATCCATAAAGATTGTTTGTAACCAAAAAGGGTTGCAGAATGGCTTTCCAGTAGCCTAAGTTCGCGGGAGAAATTTTGAATGCAAACTTATGGGAATTGTGGGTAGTTTTGGCTGCATCAGAAAAAGGTTGGAGGAGGGCCATTGTGTTGGCTGAGAAGAAGGTGGTGGAAGTCTAGGGTTTTAGAGAAGAAGATGACGGTAGTCTAGGGTTTCAGAGAAGATGGGTCTGATACCAAATTAGACTTGGTAAGGGAACGTGATTGTAGAAATTGTATCTTGTGTATTATGAATGAGATTACAAGAGATATAAATAGATTACATATTTACATAAATAACCCTCTAATATAAACTAAATATCTATTCGTCTAATATAAAAGAACTCATAAATTCCCAACATTATGTGGTTCATATTTGTAAGTATTAATTAGTTCCGTTCTTGTTCTACGAACCTAATGTTCATGCATTTTTTTTTTTTTTTTTGTAAATTATTATTCTAACATAAATGGATGGTTAGTTAACTCAAAACAACTTAGTAAACTATTATTTTTTTATAAACACGATATATGGATAAAATATATGTGATATTACACATCTTAGGAAATTTGGTGTTAATCAATCATGGATTCCATTATACGGTGATAGATAGTATACCCACTTGCTAGAAAATGGGCGTGTTATATTAGTCCCACTTGATGTCTTGGTGATGGATGGATTTTTCAAGAAGCTTGGCTTTTTACTTTTTTTTATACTTGTATATTTATCATTTTTACAGCATTTTGAAAGAAAATGCATGAAAGTTGCTTCATTAATAAGGTTTCATTTTATTTATGGTGGTAAATTATTCGATCAAGTTCTTTCAAAGTTTAACATTGTAGCACCTCATATAATCAATGTCTAAGACAGATCGGGTTAGAATGCGTTCTCCATGATAGCTTTAGTGTCACCCTATGAATCGTGCGGGCCAACCTACTAGTTAAAGTATAAACGTTTGTAAAAGATTGGTGTTATTTTATTCTAAAGCATGCATAATATATAACTTTAGCCAACTTATAATGAAATAAGTAATAACGCTCACTACTAGAAAAAAAAAAGACCTTTCTTGACACGCAATGCGTGTCAAGAAAAGGGTCTGATGACAAGAAAAAAAACGTCAAGGATGGCGGAGTCATAAATTTAAGATGACATATTTTCGCGTGTCATCTATTTATGACAGTATTTATTGACACGCGTTATGACACTTTTTAATGACACACATTTTTATGACAGTTTTTAACAACACATTTTATGACGTTCTTTGCGTGTCATGATTTTTTAATCTAAAAAAAAAATTCCTGTAAAATTACATATTTACCCTCCTGGATTCATTGCAATTTTATTATATGCAAAATAATTAACAAACTAATAACAAAAACATCATTTCATTATATAATACATATTTATCAAATTACAAACCAATCCGGGACAACAATTAACGTTTACAAAAATATTGTATCGACAATACATGCCTTAAACCAGTTTCGATCATTTGAAAATAAATGTCGCGGCGTAGCCTAACCATTCTTCTCGTACAACATCCATGTCCTCATCCCCGTAATGATCCGCTCCTCCCCTAACCTGAGACAACAATAAAATTAATACGTTAGTCGATGCATAAATTCTGTTGGTATCCTGGCCTTCTTCGGCACAGTTTAATGGGGATTTTCTGAAAATAGTAGGTTGTTAGTGATACAGTTTGTATATGTGATGGCATGTGAGATAGAGATGGTTAAAAGTGTGAGTACCTTTCCAAATGCTTTCTCAAAGGTAGTGACCATTTCAAGAACTGAGGTCCCACGACCAGTCCCAATGTTGCAGGCAAACCAACCTAAAGAAAATGATATATGTCAGCATAAAAAAGTTAGGATGATGAATGATAACCATGTTAAATATAACTAGGTGTTTTCCCGTCCGCGCGTTGCGGCGGGAAACGGTGAGCATGTCGATATATATATTGGTCTTGTGCACGAAGACACAAATGCGAGTAATATACAAGCTGGCATTAAAACTATTATTTGACTTCGTGATCAAAATAAACCAAGATGATAAACATTAACCAAAATAAGGTCCCAACCTTCCAAATATATGTTTTTTAATCACAACTAATAAAGGTTGCACGATCAGAAGATTACTTATTCAATTTTCAACATATATAATCGCTTACAAGGCAGTTGTATCCCTTGATCATGTATTGCCTTCATGGTTAGTCCCTTGCCTACCTGTAAACCAGAAAAAAAAAGAAATTCTAATTAGCATAGGCTAAGTGAGTGATTAATACATAATTAACTGTAGAAACCTTTTATTCAACTTTTTTAACACTACAATTATAGCAGTTACAACAAATGAAAAATCACTAATGTAGTTGTTTGCTAAGCTTAAGCTATGAGATTAGGAATATAAGATGATTCAATTAAACTCAAGTAATTTACATGTATGTTTAGTATCACTGTGATGCATATAGAAATGTATGGTAGTGCAACTTTTGGTAGTCTAACCTGTTAAGCAGTGTGGAGATATTTTTTTTTTCTTATTTCTTTTACGTGCGAATTCGTGCACCCTCATTGATGTTACAGTGACAGTACAGGGGAAACATACAACCAAAATTGAGAAAAACAATAACTTGAGCGCCAACTATACCCAACGAATAAAACCAAACGATGTCGATGACAACCAAATAATCTGAAACCTGCAAAATACATCCAACGAACAAAGTTTATAAGCTTAATTATGTCTAGACTTCACACAACCAAATAACCTGAAACCTTTTAGCATATTGGCCACCAACTTTATGTTAATTAACAAATTCTATTTTACTTTTCTAAAAAGGAAACTAACTAAAAGTAACAAGGCATACTATGTTACTAACAAAGTAGGTATTGCCATACAATTATGATCCATCAAATCACTTATTGTAGAGACTCTATACGATGTCAGTATTGAAGTTTCTAAACACACAGATAACATGCCTGTAAATATTATGGACAACTAAAAACTAACTAAAAGTAACAAGGCATAGTATGTTACTAACAAGCAGAGGGTATGAGGACCGAGCTAAACTAGTTTAACATGAACTGTGAACTATACCATGGTGGACTATAAATTCATGCCACTAATTCTGTATGGTCACCGCACAGTGATTTTCCCATACTAATATATTTGAAAAAAAAACAACTTTATACTCAAAACTACAAGTTAAATTTACAAAGCTACAAGTTTTCATAAAACTAGACCAAGTAAACAAGTATAGAAACAGCTTTTTACCCAACACTGGTCACACTTATGATAAACGAAAGCTATAACTTAGCATAAATGATACACCAAGAAAAAACTGTGGTTACAGCAGCTAAGAATAAGCAGCCACATCTCTTGAAATGGCCAACACTACAATGAGAGAATTAATAAACTTAAACTTGTAGTTAGTAATTAGTCAATTAGTCAATAAGCCATTCTTTTGTTAGTTACACAATTTCTTATCAAACAAAACTTAAACGTTTAAACTTTAAAGAATTATATGAATTACAGATCCAGAGCGACAGATGTAAACATTATCAGTCAACTGTGTGATCTTATCAGAGTATCTGACGCCCTATTAGCCACGTACAACCCTGAAATAACCAAACGTTTAATCATAAACTCAATACACAGGTGGTCTTCTCTTATGTCATCACCATTATTTCCTACCATTTGAGTCACTTTCAACCATCACCGCCACTCCCCCTCATCTCACAATCCATTTCCCACCGTTTTATCCCTGCCTCAAAATTAATACACCCTATTAAAATGAATTATTAATTAAATTATTGAACAAATAAACTCACACCCTACGAGTTCATCCTAAACCAAATGGTCCCGTTCTTTAAACTCCCCAAATCACACTCACGTTGTTTCCTTTCTTTTATACAAGCCCTATAATTTCAAATCAATTCCAAAATCACACACATACACAGTCGCGCGTCATTTTATCCCAATAACCACTCAAAATTCTTGATATAATAACAATCCATATTTATCCAAACTGGCATGTGTTATTCGAATCATTCGTTTCAAACTCTGTTTACGAAATTACTTGTTTATTAAAGACATTTACAAACTACCATAAAACCATTACAAAACTTCATTTAGCCTCAAATTGGATGATAATGAAACTCGCCAAAATAGAATATGAAAAACCACCATCGAGCACCATCAATATCTTGTTAAAACAACAAACAGAAGGACAAAAACAATTACCGGTGTTGGTACGAGAATCGGCGCCGAGGATAACGCCGCCGTTGTAAGTGACTCCGACGATTGTTGTTCCCATGGAGTGGGGAGCGTTGACGTCAGTAGTAGCATCACGATCCATTGTTGTTGGGTGCAAAGGAATATGTTGAAGAAGAAGAAGAAGAAAAAAGCCCTAATTTGCAGAGAGATTTGTTGTTTATGTTCTGTTTATAAAGATTTGTTGTTTATGCAAGGGATTTGTGTTTAGGGTTTTGTTCTTGACGAAGGAGGATTTGTGTTTAGGGAGAGAGACATCAGATCTTTGTGTTTATGGAAAAACTTTTGAGCAGGGATGACAACTTTTGAGATTTGAGAGAGAAAGAGGGATGAACGAGCGGGGGGATTGAAAACTTTTGAGAGGGAGGGGTTTGATTTGAGAGGAGAAGGGGAAGGTTTATGGAAAAACGAGCGGGGATTTAAAACTTTTGAGATTTTAGGTGACAGAAATCATGACACGCGATTTTAAAAGTGTCATGTTTTTTTATTTTATGACGGTAAATTATTGACACGCGTAAAAAAACGTCAAGAAATTATCATTTTTATTCAAAGATGACATTTTTTTTATGACATGCACTTTTGCATGTCATAAAATGTGGCATGTCATAAAAAAAGTGTCAAGAAAGGCCTTTTTTCTAGTAGTGGCTACAAAAAACGTATCGATCTCAGTAAGTATATAATCTTATGCTAATTATTGATCTCGATGTACAATAGAATACGCTTACAATATCTTCAAAGAAAGTCACATACAAACATTAACACTAAAACTTTAATTTGCTAAAAAGTAAAAACTCAAATGTTTTCATGGATTATCCGAATTCTGTTTTGTGTAATCCAAGAAACTTATTAGGAAGTGCAACAAATTGTAAATGCAAGACATATCATCATCATCATCATCCTTAAAACACATATATATTCCCAAACCTTAAGCATGACTATGAGCTCAATAGCCACAGATTGCCAAACATTAAGCTTAATTATACTTAATGGGCTCAATAACCACAGATGAGACCCGATCTTTGGCTCGAGCATCTGGAGCTCCGTGTCCGTCACCATATTGGTAAGTATAAAGTGAAGTTCGAGCTAGATTAATTGCCATATCAATGAAAGGATTCGGAAACTCTTTAGTGCAATCTAGGTGCACTTTGATTAGTTTTCTCCAAGCTTCGTCAATTAATGTTTTTATATGCTTACGTGCAACGTCCTCACTTACACCATTCTCGTGCATGAAACATGATATTGCATTTGCAGTTTTACCTTGTTCTATTTCATCCTGTGACAAAAGAAATGCAAAATTATACTACAAGAAATTTGACCTTTATCAGCGACACCTTTAGCAACTCATTTGTGATGACAAGTCCCTGCTAATATCAATAGCGGAGACAAACATTGGGGCGACATTTATCGCCACTAAAGCTCCGACGTCTTTTAGTGTCAAGGCTAGAAAAGAAACAATGTAGCACTTATTATACAATCTTACATTTTGAATAGGGGCTTGGGACCAGTGGGTGATGGCTAAAGTGCACCTGTTCAAAAGTCAATATATGTTTCTTCTTTTTTTTTTCTAATTTGGATAATAACAATGCAAAATTTGTGGAGTCAGTCAACTAAATGTGGGTTGGTGGTCAAATTTGAACCAATGGGCCGAATTAATTTTCCTTTCGGGGTGGCCCAAGTTAAAAGTTAAAAATTGTCTAAGTGAACTAATGAATTTAGGCTTAGCAAGAAAAATGCAGGGAGTAAATCATATTTAGTGGTGGGATTAGGGCATATTTAGTAGCCATTTAATGAAGCTCTGAACCATTTAGCTCTGAATGGTTTAGTATTTATACTTTTGTTTCAACTTAAAAAAATGTTCTGAATGGAATGGTTAAGAGCTGAACCGTTCAGACTTAGTGCATAGCTGAACCATTCAGCACATAATCATTTAGAACCTCTTAACCATTGACACATCTTTATCATTTAACACATAATTTATGCATGGTAAACAACCAACTAAAAAATGCCGAAAGTTGACTAAAAATTGTCTTACGTTTCGATGTAAACTTTCTTTAATAAACGAGCCGGTCGAATATAACACGTTATTATTATACGGTATAAAATCGAGTTGCGCCCCGCAACGCGGGGCGGATCAAAACTAGTTAAATACAAAGAATGATAAAAACATACCGATGATGTAGCCCAATCGTTATAAAGTCGAAAAATCATTGATGACCATTTCATAAGATCATGATAGATGTCCAAGGACTCAACTACATCTTTCTTGATTGCTACTGCTGCTGCTGCTACTGCTGCTACTCTTGCTGCTATAGTAGTAGCAGTAGCAGCAGCAGCAGCAGCACCACCACCACCACCACCACCACCACCACCACCACCACCACCACCACCACCACCACCACCACCACCAGTTTAACTTGAACCGCTTTTGAGGGTGTTTGGGATTGTTCATTGAACTCCAAAAGTGTTTTTTTTTCTTTTTCTATTATTATGTCAAAAGTGTTTATTAGCTTATCACTTCATTAAAAATAGTTTTTAGATAAATGTTTAGATTAACTTTGGGTGTGAAAAACGTCAATAAGTCAATAAATTGTTTTTTAAAATGTTTAATTTAACTTAGTCATTTAAAATGACCAAAAAGGATAGTCGTATATATTGAAAACAATTTACTGCTTTTACATATAATATTTTATACTTAACATTTTTTTGGACAAAAAAATATCTATAATTAAAAAACTAAAAAATATATAATATATAGTATAAATTTCACAAAATAAAATTAGGTAAAGAGTCGTGGTAATGGTAGGGTAGAGGGTGGGGGTAGAATGTTAATTTTAGATTTAAAAACCCAAAAACTATTTAAAAAACCAAGTTTTTTGTGGTTTTTGGAAAGTAAAGTTTTAATCCTTTTCATAAAGCCAAATTAAAAAGTATTTTTATAATTGTCAAACATGTTTTTAATGTGTTGGCTTTTTGAAAAAAAAAAGCAAATAAATCAATAAGCTATTTCCAAACTCAAATCAAACACCCACATGGCTAAAAAATTTATTTTTGGAATTCGACACCAGGAAGGGTTTTCAAACCATCGACCGACATCGACTCATCTCTATCTTTAACCGCTCTAATCAATGGTATTTTGTACTAGTGCGTACTAACCACTTTTACAAGAACAGACAGGATGTCTTTTTCTTTTCCAGCTGAAGTATAAGAACTCATTTCAGTAGTCGTATCATAAAGAGCTTTGAAGGCTAGCTGTAAGTACTCTGGCATGTCTTCCAATGAGTTAATATTCCACCTAAAAACGGATGGAAGTAACTTGTGAAAGTTGAACTAGAGACTTAATAGAATTTACACTTAAACATTGCAAACCTCTTGACAGCGTCCGTGAATATCTCTAGTTCATCTAGAGAACCATAAACGTCGTAGATGTCATCAATGACAGTAATCAATGCGTAAGCTTTCGTTATCCCTATACGACAAGAATGATATTGAGGTTCAAACACCGTTCCAACTGCACAAAAGAAGCATTCCATGAGACGATCTCTTACGAAGCCTACCTTGTGTGCTAGGCCCATATTTTTCCCACCACCTGTTATGCATAAAGGAAGAAAGGATGTTATATATCATAACATGGGACTTAATCCAATTATTTTATAGTATTTCTAAAAGGCAAGCGCTACTTTGATACATCTTTAAGTTCAGTTTTGAATGCAGCTTGAATCAGGTTGAAATCTAATGTTGCAAGCTCGAGAAGAAGTAGATTTGCATCTTGTTGTTTATTGTATTCATCAATGTAACATCTTGCTTCTTCTCTAGGCATCCTATGATACAACGGGATTTCCAAAGCACGGTTAATGTGTTCAAGGACCTGCGCATCATTTTCTTGACATTTAAGTTTCAACAAATGTTCTCTTGCAAATAACTTGTCCTCATGCAGAACACTTTCTTCCATAAATCCGAGATGTGAAGCTTCATAAAGACTTAACCATCCCTTGACATCAGTTTGTAGAGATACATTAAAGCCACTATCACTTTGCTTGAATCTTCTAACAAAATCTGTATTAAAATATTTCGGTTAGATCATGAATTACAGCTTAGAACTTGTTATGGAAATCTTGATAAGCTACAATTTATTTAATATCGATGTAAACAAGTCGATCAGAGTTCTAGCTCGTCTACGCTTGAGCTAGGCTCTTTTAACTTACCAGAGGTTGAACTCTCAAGCTTGAGCCCGTCCTATTTTGATTTTTATATCTAAAACATTAGTTCCATGTACTTAAAGTTGTTTTTAATGTTTAAGATCATCTCGTTTATTATTTACTAGGTTAGAATCTCGTGTATTATACAGGTTGAATAAATATAGTTTTGTATACTATATCATAAAATAGTTATATCTTAAAAAAGTCATGTATTACACGGATTGAATAAATATTATTCTATATGCTAAGTAATTTTAATAGTTATATCATTAAAAAAAACTCATTTATTACACATGTTGAATAAACTCATATATTACACGAATTGAATAGATATAATGTAATCGACTAACATATATCATAAAGATATTTCTTTAAAAATAAACTTTGATCTAATATTTGTTATTATAATATTTTACTTTGTTTTTTATTTATTTTGTTATGAACTTGAGTATTACATGAGATTTGTTCAATAAATATTAAAAGATTGTTAATAAGCGATGAAAATAAAAAGAATAGTTGAGAAAATTAATAATAAATAAATAAGAGAGAAGCAAGAAAATTATGATTTTATATTACTATTCAATAGAAGGGAGAAAAAGAAATAATCTAGTATTATTATTTAAAAAGAGTAAGATATAAAAAAACTGTAATTTAATTAATATTATTATTTGATAGTATAGTAAAATAAAGATAATATACAAAAGTCAAAGAAAATTTTGAATGGCGACACGACATTCTTTGCAATGTTGTATTATAATAAGGATTAATTATTTTATATACATTTATTACTTTTTATATAATTATCATTATATATATATATAATATATAAATATGATTTGGATCTTATGTAAACAAGGTTGAGTTGAGGGAACCATAAGAACTCCGACGTAAAATGTGAATTTTAAAAAAAAAATTTACACACTGATATAAAAACGGGCAACTCATCCGTAAAAAAATGAAAAAAAATATCTAGAATGGTTTTACACTGGTGTAAAAAAACGGGCACTCCAATGTTGACTTTATAAGTAAACTAATATTTTATTTAATATTTTATTATGCTTTAATTTACAACTACAAATTTCATTATTGAATAAAATAAGTGTGTGGTTATAAAATGAGTTCCTAAGTTCTCTCAACCCAACCCTGTTCACGTTTAACTTTTCCATACATACATACATACATACACACACACACACACATATATATATATATTAATAATTATTAATAATATTAATTTGGAGCACGGTTAAGAATAATTACTATTTTCATCTTTTAATGTCTTTGTCATTTAGTGAATTTTTGTTTACACCCCTTTCACTTACTCGGTTGTCATTTAGTGTTTCCTTAGTTATTGAATTTTCATTTACACCCTTATACTTTACTCTTTTGTTATTTAGTTGTTTGTCATTTACACCCCGACTTGTAAATTATATTATATCCCGGAAGTTTTCCGAGATAGATAAATCTAATATGATGTGATAAAATATGTGTTATGATGCAACATAGAAATTAATATACTATAATATGAAAAAACAACAATTTTAATCTTGTGAATAAGAATGGAAATGTATATTAAAAAGAAGATGTATTTTGGATGAGAAGCAAAGCTAGAAACAACAATTGCAGGTAGTCTTGTGTGACGACCCGGAAAATTTTTCTTCTTATTTGTTTTCTCTCTTTGACTTCGGGAAATTTTCGGGACGAAAATTCTTTCAACAGGAGGATGATGTGACACCCGGCAAACTCCGGTTATTTATTTTTGAAAACTCAGTAAGTCTACCTTAGCGAGTCGTGCATACATTACACATGACAAGGTCAGTCGAGTCGAGTCGTGCATCATTTGGGTTCTAACACACACAAGTCTCGAGTCCCGGGAATTGGTGAACGAGTGTGAACGTGTTTGTTTTCATGAATTATGTGTTTACAATCATTATGTGACTTGTCGGTATGTGAATACGTGCTTATATGTGTTAAAATAGTGTTTAACGCGCCAAAAATTGGAAGTAAGCTGCAGGGGGCGATTAGACCCTATCAGGGGGCGATTAGGAGGCCTAATCGCCTGATAGGGGGGCTACTCGTGTGGAAAAGGGGGCGATTAGACCTACCCATGTGGCCTAATCGCGTGCTACAAATCCCTAGTCGCCTGTTGCAGTCCTGACGACTAGAAACGCCTATAAATACCACCCTTGTGTTGCAAAACATCATTTTAGAAACCCTAGCACACCCCAAAGCCATTACACACTATACCCAACCTCTGTAACTCGTTTTTGATCAAGAAACCACCTTTACAAGATCTTACACCAATCTTTGCTAAAATCTAAGGTTTGTTCATCTTCCTAAACCTTGTTAATGATAAAGTTTTACTCCCTAGAGGTCCAGACCAGGTTTCTAAGTATTTGTGTCTTTGAAAACTTGTTAAAAACAGATTATAAACAAACCCACACCTTCATGCTTGTTCTATGTTATGTTATCATGCAAAGATGAGATTTTTGATATTAAAACATGTTTGTTTCCATGTGTTAGATATGTTTCTGACTTAAATGAATCATTAGGATGATTGTCTATGAATTTGGGAGCATATAGTTGTGTTTTTATGATATTTGATATTTTGACCCGTTTGGGTGATTTTGGGAGACTTAGTGTGATTTAATATGTTTTGATGATTCTAGAGGATTAGGGTTTGCTCTAGGATGATGCTAGAACAGTAGGAAAGGATTAGATGACGTTGTTATGTGATGAAATCTGAATATTTGCCATTTAGGGTAAGTTGTGCATGAATGATGTGATGTTTTCATAATATTATGCCTTTTTGGGAAATGGTTACAATTAGGGCTGTTAGAGAGATGATAAATTGGGGGTTTTTGCTTTGAATAGGTTGGTAATTGATTTGGGTTTGATATTGGGTGTTTACACATGTTTCGGATCTGATTTAGAGGGTTAAACGCGCGAAAACCCGTTACACAACTGCAGCAGGCGATTAGGAATCCTAATCGCCTGATGCAGGGGCGAGTAGGGAAGGTTAGGGGCGAGTAGGCCCCTAATCGCCTGAAGCATCAGGTGATTAGCCCCCTAATTGCCTGTTTGACCATCCTAATTGCTAGTTGACTTTCCTAATTGCATGTTTGACCATCCTAATTGCTAGTTGACTTTCCTAATTGCATGATTAATGTCTAATCACGTGATTAGCTAATCTAAGCATAGTTTGACCACTCGGACATGAAATGACACCTAAGAACATGCTAGGAACCCCGTGGAATGTCCGATAACCCGGCAATACACGTGTGGACTCGTATATGCGATATATGAACTATATGTTGACTTTGGTGAACTGTTATGCGTATTAGGTGCATGTTTGCCTTTGATTGCATGATTTCTCACTCTTAGCTAACACGTGAGTCGTCGGTTCACCAATGGGACGTCGGGTCTTGTATGTGTGGTCAAAGTAACAGTCAAACGAGTTTTCAAAACGTACTTAGTCATGGTCTGGAAAATCGGGGACAAGTTACCCTTCGGGTTATTAGTCTAACTTGACACATATCTTATGATAGGTCGCCAGTAGTTGGGGCTATCATATCACATAAACGGTTTACTCATTAACAGAAGACGCAACCTAAGGTGAGTTCACGGCCCCACATTTTACGGTTTTTGCTTTCGGGGGAGAAACATGTTTAAACTCTTTTATGACTCATTTTCATGTTATACTATGGCTTTCATCTTATTACTACACGGTTCATCAAAAAGTCCTTTAGAAACCACTAACATGGGAATATGGCGGGGAAATGTGGATAGCGCTATTGGGAACTGACAAGCCCCACTCGACGGCTGGAGGCCGGGCTGGTGCATATTGTCTCTAAAAATACAAGGCCTACCGGTGATGACGGTAGTCCATAGGAATTAAGGGTCACTGAACGGCTTAGTTAGCAATGGTTTCACCCGTAGTAGTAATATTATTTTGCGCCTAGCTAGCGTTCTCATAAGCATAGTAGTAACAGTAACAGCAACGGTAACGGTTTTCAAAGGATTGCTTTAAACGTTTAAATAAAACCAGTGAACTCACCAGCATTATATGTTGACTCTTTTAGCATGTTTTCTGAGGTCGCTAAGGTAGCAGCAGTCAGCTAGGCGCACGGAGTCGCACTAGAGTCGTCTCGCGTCTAGGGTCGTTCATGCATGTCTCTTAATGTTAAACTTTTGAACTTATGTCTTTATTTACTCATGACTTGTAAACTTTAAATGCTTCCACACTTTCAGATGTTGGTTTTAACCTTATGCATGGTTTTTATTTACGTATTTTTTACATTTAGACGTCGTTTATTGTGACCGTTGACTTGGATCCTGGTGTGTCACACGCCTCGCGGTAGAACTCCGCAAGTGGAAATTTGAGGGTGTGACAGATTGGTATCAGAGCCAATGGTTATAGTGAACTAGGACTGCATGTAGAGTCTAGACTATAGCCGAGTCTCACACACTAGACGGTCACATACATTTGAGTCGTGTCTTTTGGTAAACGTACTAACCTTGTCGGGGTGTCGGTATCCTTACCACACAGTGTCATATTATCTATCACGTTCTTGGTTATTCCTAGTTTCATTTTATCTTCCCCTTCGAGCTTGCAGTCGAAAGAACTCGTTGTTGATCTTTTGAGTTGGTTATCCCTTTCTAAGATGTCGGTACCGGGTGACTTGAGGTTCGAGCTCGGGGCACGCCTTGAGGACCATGTACAACAATTTATCATTTCGGGTGCACACGAAATCATAAGTTGAAATGCATGGAAGACTTGGTGGATCTCGTGTTGGGATTAATGGTCACATTTGGGCCCGATCCTAGACTTTTCGTATTCTCTTGGTTTAGCGTTGGTGATGGGTCTGAGTGTTGTTTCTTGTCTTTCTCAGAAGATGTCTGGACGCACTGGAGGACGTACTGGGGGACGACGTGGAGGCCGCACTGGCGGGGGTAGAGGTGGTGGTAACATCACCTTGACGTATGATGAGCTCAGTGAGATGATGCAGCAACAGTTGGGCGGTGCGATGGTGTCTTCCAGGCTGCCCAACAGACTTTTATGGGTGCTGCCGCTCCTCCGGTTCAGGCGGGAGTTGCCTGTAAGCGGTTTAAGGATTGTCAGCCCCTCAGCTTCCAAGGCACGGGGGGAGCTGTGGAGTTACTTAGGTGGTTGGAGAAGACTGAGTCGGTGTTTGCCTTATGTGAGACTCCAGCAGTGGATTGGGTGAAGTTTGCTTCGGGGACTTTTGTAGGACCCGCCCTGACGTGGTGGAACTGCGTCACTCAGACGCTTGGTCTCGGGGAGGCCAACGCTATGCCTTGGGCGGATTTTGTGCGTAGGTTGAAGGATGAGTACTGCCCGCGAGAGGAGATCAAGAGGTTGGAACAGGAATACGGGAATCTTAAGATGGTGGGTTATGAGGTTGAGGAGTACACGATTAGGCACAACGAGTTAGCAGTGATGTGTCCAGGTTTATCGACACCAGAGTACAGGAGGATAGAGCAGTATCTTGCGGGTTTGGTGCCAGAGATTACGGGGTTGGTGTCTGCGAGGGATCCTACTACCATGTCTGAGGCTGTGCGGTCGGCTACCAAGATGACCAACTTGAAGATTATTGAGGGTGTTTTGCCTCCTAGAGGCTCTTCTGTGAAGGCGCCGGCGGATAACAAGAGGAAGTGGGAGAGTGTGGAGAAGAGTTCAGCGGTGGTTCAACGACAACCGGCAGCGAAAAAGGTTGAAGCTTCAGGGTCAGCGCCAGATCAGAAACAGGGAGGCTATGCTGGAAAGAGCCCTAAGTGTGGACGGTGTGGTTTTCAT
Organism: Ambrosia artemisiifolia; assembly: GCA_032199755.1. Classification (NCBI taxonomy): domain Eukaryota; kingdom Viridiplantae; phylum Streptophyta; class Magnoliopsida; order Asterales; family Asteraceae; genus Ambrosia; species Ambrosia artemisiifolia. The sequence goes on from CM063512.1 coordinate 38,881,575, forward strand.
CATTTTGGTACTTGTGAGAGTTTTCGTTGTGAGCGTTGTCAGCGGACGGGGCATCTTGCGAAGGATTGTAGGGTCAACCTTTCGTCCAGGTCGACTCAGACTGCTGCTACTACTACCCCTGCTCCACAGGGGAACCAGGGTTGCTATCATTGTGGAGAAGCATGACACTTCAAGCGAAGCTGTCCATGTGACATCCGTCACCTTCACTTTTATAATTTATACAATTTTAGTCCCTATTGCTTCTTATATTTACATTTATAGTCCTTGCACGCGAAATTATTATCAACTGGCAAAATTTGCAAATCTATTTTTTTTCGTTGTGTCTATTTATCCATTTATTATAAGTTAAATATATATTTTCAGATTTCGTATATATATAAAAAAAAAAAAGAAATAGCTAGACAAAATATGTAAAGTTTATTCCAAATCTTTTAAGAAGTTTAAAAAAAAAAATCGTAAGTTTAATTTTTTTTTTTCTAGACAAAATATGTAAAGTTTCATCCCCAGGGGGGCAAGGATTTGTCTTTAGTAGACTAGGGTTTGCAATTCAGAAAGGGGTGGCGGCGCAACTTGTTGCCCGTCTACCTTCTATTATGATGTAATTTTCGTATTTTGTTTTAATGAAAAATTATATTTCTTTAAAAAAAAAATATATAACTTGATTTTTAAATAAAAATTCTAAACAATTGTAAAAGAAGGTTAAATGTTTTGTTCAAACTATAAAGCTTTGTTTCCTTATTTTAACCATTTATAAAGAATATTGTTTCAAAAGTTAATTTGGCCAAAAACCCATAGATTACGCCCCAATCAACCGTCAATCTTGCAACATTTGACAAGGCAATTGAGACCAAATTCGGCAAGCTTCAATGCAATCCTTCTAGAGTAAAAAATTCCAATACACTCTCGTTCAATATAATGCTTACATTGTGCCTTTCTATCATCCCATTAAAGCAATTTTTAAGACCAAATGTCACGCGCTTTGACTCGATTAGAACAACCATAAAAGCCCTCCAATTCAACAGTTGTGATGATAACAATATGTAATTCAAACTCAGAAAATTCCACACTTTATACCTAAAGCAAATGAATCAAAACTCGTCCTCGTGATCGATGGACAATCAAATAGACCAAGGAGCTGCAAATACTCCCGATCCCTAGTCAATTCTGCCTCATTCCGGTAATTTTAAATATGTTTATAATCGTTTTTTTTCCTTTTTGCCGTTTAGTAAAAGCGTTAACTTTATTTTAAATATGCTTCTACTTTAAGATCAAAATAGCAAGTTGAAACCATCCTAATCAGAAGGTCTTGTTTTGTGTTCTCAATGACATAACTTTTATTGTTCTAAACTAACACCATTAAAGCAAGTTTGATGGTTTACTTTGTTTTGGTAAATAGCCTAGTAATCATCTGTCTGACCTTCGACTTCCACCCACCATGTAATCATTTATTTTCAAATTCACCTTCTATTTTATGTAAAGGATTTAACTACAAGCGTTAACAATTGCTCGTCTACAAAAGTCATCTTATAAAAGTTACTTTATTCTCTAAATTTCAATCTCACAAGGTGTCGTCATTTCTTTTAAAAATATGACAACTAACTTACAATTTACAAATGGTTACTTGTATATTGTTTACAACTTAAGGAGCAAATCCTTAAGCGTGAATTTTTTTCCCATAAAGTTTATTTGGGCTATAACGGGTTTTTAGGGTCTTGGATAATTGAAGACAAACGGTGATTCAACGAATCATATAGCTTAATTAATGTTAGCAAAATAATATTGATGATAAAATGGACAAATCAAAACTAACATATTTTTGCACGAACACTATGACTATAAAATAACATTAGTGGGTATTGAACCATCATTTTTAATCTACTTAGGTGCAAACCTAATTCTTTGATTCTCATCAAAATTGTGCAACTCCATCCTCACGATTAAGGTGAGTACTTCCTATCCCCTTTTTACTTTTATTATTTTGGGGTGTTACATGTACACTATTACAAATTCAAATACAAATTTACATTTTCACAATACAATTCTAGTACTATGTGCATTGCTTACAACGTGCTTTATGCTTAGACAATACATGTGGATTACATTTGTACTTAGTGAAATCATTAACATGGTACAAGCCGACCTTAACATTGGATAGCGCTATTTGGATTGACAACCCGCCTAGATTGATTCTCCCCCTTTTTCATCGGAGAATCCGTGGCCATTGTTAAGTTTTTATCCAATTATTGGATAAGTACACCGCAGTTCATTAGTACATTATACAGTCACAGGGTTGATTTCGCTCATTTGTATGATACATAGTTTACATATTTGCACTGTAGCTTGCACTTGAATTGTATATCTTTTAACTACTATATATATCAAAACTAGGAATGCTCACCAACATTTCTTATGTTGACAAACCTATTTTGTACATGTTTCAGGTGCAGTTTGATCTAGTGCTTAAACAAGGACTTTTAGTGCTTTATTTTCAGTTATTTCATTATTTACATTTCATTTAAGACTTTGTATTTCCATTTCAATGTAAGACAGTTTTGGCTTATTAAATAATATTTACATTTTAGTACCATGTGCTTTTGAACAATCGTCACTATGTGACACCTCGATGATTCCGCCATCGGTTGGGGTGTTACAGATTGGTATCAGAGCCATGGTTATAGGGAATTAGGTTATTAGAATGCCTTTTAGCCTAGTCTATAACTAAGGTTACATTCACGAGTCCTCTCGTGTATATTTCTTATATTTTCTTTCAAGATATTTTAGCTATGATTTCTCGTTATTCTTTCGGTATTTTGCTTGGAAAAGAAGATACTCGTATTTCACAAATGAAACGATATCACCAAGTTAGGAGTGACATCCATACCTTGGTGATTAGTTTCACTCCTCTATATGTTATACATTTTGGAATATATCTTTGGGATAGCAGTGACATCCACACCTCAAAGAGTATTTCCTTCAAAAAGAAACTTAACCACTAAGCTGGGAGTGATATCCTTAACTTGGTGACTAGTTTCACCCCACCGTGGTTTTCAATTTTGAAATACATCTTTGAGTTAGGAGTGAAATCCACATCTCAAGGGTCTATTTCCACACCTCGTTTTTAATCTCGCTAAAGTTTTGGAATTCACTAGTGATGGGGCACGTACAATCTGGAAGGGTGAGTGCCTGTAATATGAGTTTTCTGTCTAGGCCTGGTATTTCGTATAAATCCCAATCAGACGAGGGACCCGTATATCTACCTGGGAACTCTTGGGATGAGCATTCACCTATAGGCTATACGCCCCCACAAGTCACTAGAAAAAAAAATTCGTTAGTCAAAGTTTCCTATGGAAACAATCCCAATGTTTTATGTTATTGATATTTATGTTTTTGTTTATCTTTTGGAGACTCAATTTCATCGCTTGTTGTTTCATATGCTAGTATTCGTTGATCATTCCCTTTTGAATTTTTTTCATCATCATTATTAAAATTTTTGTTCGCTATATTATCGCATTTAAAAATACACTATTTCACTTATGCTGTGTGACTTTTACACTATAAAGCATCACTTCTCTTTTGCTAAAACATTTTTCCATGACTCATATTTTTAAAACTTTATGTTTAACTTCGATCACATCCTGATTCTTGAACGTTGCGTCTTCATACACTGTTAAACACAAACGTGGTTTCAAAACTTATTAATCAACTTGTTTTATATCATCATGTTTACAAATTCACTTGATCGATGTCACAGTATATCATTAAACTATGATCTTTTGTATCCCCTTGTGTTTCCACAATACTCATAAATGCATATCTACCCAATATATACCAGTACACTACCCTATAAAGCGATTAACTTGGCAACTTACCCTGTGTTATCATTTCCTAAAAGCACAAAACCCAAGTATCTAATCTTGGAGAAACCTATTCACCAGATTAGTACACCCTATATACACCTCGTGTCCTGAAACAAAAAGCACGCTATGAGCCCAAAAAGATGCCTTAACGACCCTTACAAACAACGAGTTTTCAACATGCAGATTTTGTAAAACTTTCAAGATTTCAAGTAACATCGGGTTTTTTCTCAAATATTTCATTAAAAAAAAACTGGAAATTTCAACCTTAATGGAATTTAACTTACAAGTTAAAGAAATGTTTAAAATTTGATTTTCCAAAATTCGTCAAGGCATTCGGAATCATTCACAACCTCATACCTGTTCTGCCCACACCTTTCAAACATTATCAAGGAGAATCAACCTAAAACAGATTCTTCATAGCCTTCAAGCAACTCATAAACTCATACCCTATTATCAAAATACCGAGCCGATTCACTCAATCAACGCAACACGAGAAATTGTGCGCTGTGGACTTTCAACGTTGAATTGAGTTCTTGAAGCTAGGTCACCAACTGACACTTGAGACTTGAAACTTATCCAGTATTCACAATCTTTATCATTTCCATTGCTGTGACTCGATCTTCCTTTAAAGTTCAAAGTCTATTTTTCATAAATGTTATAAGTTATTCACATTCACATCATTTCAAAACCTCGAAAACTTTCTAAAATATTTGGAACTCTATTTATGACAAATACGTTGGCTTTTATCATTCACGTCATTTTAAAATCTTGGGTCTTTTGAAACACATTTTATTTGCACATACTTCATGAAATTGTTTTTCTCTTGCATTTATAACTTGCCCTGTTTTCATGTAACAAATCCATGCATATTTTCGGGAAAAGAACCTATAACTCAAAGTGTGCCTTATAAACTCGATTTCTCGTAAACATAAGAAAGTGTGTACCTGCGAAGTCCTATTATGCGAATTTATTTTCTAAAACATTCTTTGATCTTTAAATAGTTATTCTCATACTGCATAATACTGTTCTTTTAACCATATCGCAAAGTTCGGGTAATCTATGTTTCATAAACGAAAATTTATCCTTTTACACTTGTAATTTTTTTTAATCGCAAAACTTTGGAGTTTAACAAAATAGCTGGACACATTTCCATCGGAATGTTGCTAGATATCTGCTACCATTTTTGTACAAAATTACTAAACTCTAACTTGCATGCGAGTAGGCTATATGTCTGTTCAGCGCACTCTTATTTGTAGTAAATTCCATTATTTTATTCTTACACCATTTTATTTATAGTTATGTTTGCGCATTATCTTATTTATGATTATTCTCGCATTATTCTTTTATTGGTGGTTATTCTTACACGTTATTTGCGGTTATTCTCGCACTATTTATTAGCAGTTTTTCTTACATCACTGATTTTGAGCATTAATCAATTCGTTTACTCTCATTTTGCGCAGTTGTGCGATTTACTCGATTTATGTTATATTGTTCTTTCGAATCGAAATTTTATGCTATACTTATATTTTGAACGCATATTTTGTACACATATTTTCCTGTTTTGAGCAAGACCCTGTTACACTTTCTCATTATTTTGTTCAACACCATGGTCAATAAACATACTAATTGATAACTCGTATGAGATCTAAGCCAGTGCCCACGTACGACTCGGATCAGAGTATTCCTCTAACCCGAGGGGAACGGTGTAATCCTCAGAGTTTATCAATATGGGTGTTTAGAGCCCAACGATGTGAACAGAAATTTACCGGTTAAGGGTAAACCCCGAAAGGTGAAGGACCTCTAACCATGTCTTATACTTACACACTATTCTCATTACGGTAAGGGTGAACCCGTAAGGGAAGGACCTCTAACCATGTCATGCTTGAATATTATTTCATCACAGTATCTATTATTTAACCCATTTTGGTTGCACGCATTGTTTCTTATATCATTTACGTTAGTGTCGTGGAAGAGCATAACACCCTAGTGTAAGGTAAACCGGTGATTACGGTCCGGAACGTAATTGTGGGTTTACAGGTACATGGGGGTGGTGTGTGATTCTATTTAGGCTATTGGTAGACAATCAGTACGAGTCCAAAGTATCAGTAGTGTGGTGGGTTAGCTGCGGTACACCCTATATATAAGCATGAGTGATACTGCGGGAGCGGACTAGGAGTCTGACCAAGAACCTACCCCATTTATTTTTCTATTGCATATTGGACCATTTAATAGCATTGGGCTGACCTCTTTAATAGGTCGTTGACAAACGACTATCATTTTCGAAAAGAACGTTTTTACACAAGCTTCAATTCTTCTTCCTTGGAATCTTTCTTTTGACCACACAAAAAGCTTAATTCATGTATACACTCACACGCTAGATTATTTGGAATCTTGTTGCATACTCTAATGAAGTTTGGTCATGACTTTTCTAAAGTAGGGGAGACTGCTATATCAACGCCCTGTGCCCACCAGTTACATACTCTCCCAAACCTTGTAAACTCTCAACTTCCTAGCCTCGGGTCAAATGTCAAAGATTTTAAACCTTTCGCTTTGAATAACTACTTTAAACTTTGTCAAATTTATGACTGATCTAATTCTTAAAACCTACTTGCCTTTTTACAACATCTTTTGTTTCATAGAAACCTCCAGTTGAAAGGAATTTCGAGACGAAATTTTCAAAAGTAAGGGAGACTGTGACATCCGTCACCTTCACTTTTATAATTTATACAATTTTAGTCCCTATTGCTTCTTATATTTACATTTATAGTCCTTGCACGCGAAATTATTATCAACTGGCAAAATTTGCAAATCTATTTTTTTTCGTTGTGTCTATTTATCCATTTATTATAAGTTAAATATATATTTTCAGATTTCGTATATATATAAAAAAAAAAAGAAATAGCTAGACAAAATATGTAAAGTTTATTCCAAATCTTTTAAGAAGTTTAAAAAAAAAAATCGTAAGTTTAATTTTTTTTTTCTAGACAAAATATGTAAAGTTTCATCCCCAGGGGGGCAAGGATTTGTCTTTAGTAGACTAGGGTTTGCAATTCAGAAAGGGGTGGCGGCGCAACTTGTTGCCCGTCTACCTTCTATTATGATGTAATTTTCGTATTTTGTTTTAATGAAAAATTATATTTCTTTAAAAAAAAAAAATATATATAACTTGATTTTTAAATAAAAATTCTAAACAATTGTAAAAGAAGGTTAAATGTTTTGTTCAAACTATAAAGCTTTGTTTCCTTATTTTAACCATTTATAAAGAATATTGTTTCAAAAGTTAATTTGGCCAAAAACCCATAGATTACGCCCCAATCAACCGTCAATCTTGCAACATTTGACAAGGCAATTGAGACCAAATTCGGCAAGCTTCAATGCAATCCTTCTAGAGTAAAAAATTCCAATACACTCTCGTTCAATATAATGCTTACATTGTGCCTTTCTATCATCCCATTAAAGCAATTTTTAAGACCAAATGTCACGCGCTTTGACTCGATTAGAACAACCATAAAAGCCCTCCAATTCAACAGTTGTGATGATAACAATATGTAATTCAAACTCAGAAAATTCCACACTTTATACCTAAAGCAAATGAATCAAAACTCGTCCTCGTGATCGATGGACAATCAAATAGACCAAGGAGCTGCAAATACTCCCGATCCCTAGTCAATTCTGCCTCATTCCGGTAATTTTAAATATGTTTATAATCGTTTTTTTTCCTTTTTGCCGTTTAGTAAAAGCGTTAACTTTATTTTAAATATGCTTCTACTTTAAGATCAAAATAGCAAGTTGAAACCATCCTAATCAGAAGGTCTTGTTTTGTGTTCTCAATGACATAACTTTTATTGTTCTAAACTAACACCATTAAAGCAAGTTTGATGGTTTACTTTGTTTTGGTAAATAGCCTAGTAATCATCTGTCTGACCTTCGACTTCCACCCACCATGTAATCATTTATTTTCAAATTCACCTTCTATTTTATGTAAAGGATTTAACTACAAGCGTTAACAATTGCTCGTCTACAAAAGTCATCTTATAAAAGTTACTTTATTCTCTAAATTTCAATCTCACAAGGTGTCGTCATTTCTTTTAAAAATATGACAACTAACTTACAATTTACAAATGGTTACTTGTATATTGTTTACAACTTAAGGAGCAAATCCTTAAGCGTGAATTTTTTTCCCATAAAGTTTATTTGGGCTATAACGGGTTTTTAGGGTCTTGGATAATTGAAGACAAACGGTGATTCAACGAATCATATAGCTTAATTAATGTTAGCAAAATAATATTGATGATAAAATGGACAAATCAAAACTAACATATTTTTGCACGAACACTATGACTATAAAATAACATTAGTGGGTATTGAACCATCATTTTTAATCTACTTAGGTGCAAACCTAATTCTTTGATTCTCATCAAAATTGTGCAACTCCATCCTCACGATTAAGGTGAGTACTTCCTATCCCCTTTTTACTTTTATTATTTTGGGGTGTTACATGTACACTATTACAAATTCAAATACAAATTTACATTTTCACAATACAATTCTAGTACTATGTGCATTGCTTACAACGTGCTTTATGCTTAGACAATACATGTGGATTACATTTGTACTTAGTGAAATCATTAACATGGTACAAGCCGACCTTAACATTGGATAGCGCTATTTGGATTGACAACCCGCCTAGATTGATTCTCCCCCTTTTTCATCGGAGAATCCGTGGCCATTGTTAAGTTTTTATCCAATTATTGGATAAGTACACCGCAGTTCATTAGTACATTATACAGTCACAGGGTTGATTTCGCTCATTTGTATGATACATAGTTTACATATTTGCACTGTAGCTTGCACTTGAATTGTATATCTTTTAACTACTATATATATCAAAACTAGGAATGCTCACCAACATTTCTTATGTTGACAAACCTATTTTGTACATGTTTCAGGTGCAGTTTGATCTAGTGCTTAAACAAGGACTTTTAGTGCTTTATTTTCAGTTATTTCATTATTTACATTTCATTTAAGACTTTGTATTTCCATTTCAATGTAAGACAGTTTTGGCTTATTAAATAATATTTACATTTTAGTACCATGTGCTTTTGAACAATCGTCACTATGTGACACCTCGATGATTCCGCCATCGGTTGGGGTGTTACAGTCCAAAGTTGAACCAAGGGGGCACAGGGACTGCTGGAAAGGATGGAGACAACGAAGGTGGTGGTCGGGTTACACGTGCTCGTGCTTATGTGATCGGTGCTAGGGAGAACCAGGAGGACCCAGACACTATTACCCGTACGTGTTCTCTCTTATCTCTCATTACACTTTGGTTTTACTTTTATCTGCATCGTTGTACATTCGTGTCTTCGGGTGTTTTCTTTTTGGGTTGGTCTCTATTTCTCATTATTTGGGTCGATGAGGGTCCTTTGGGGATGCTACTTGGACGGTACCGGTGGGTTAGTTATACCGATCATAGTAGTCTCCAGTAGGCCTTCGATCGGGGGGTCTCTTGCCTTGTATTCACATTTGGGAAAGTGGTTTCCCGGTTGTTAGTAACACGTTTTGGTTCACGACCTTCATTTCGTTGCATTTTGGGGAAAACGTTACTTGGGCACACACAGAGGTCGACACTCATCACTGTTGAAGCCAAAAGAATCTCGGGACGAGATTCCTTTCAACAGGGGGATGATGTGACGACCCGGAAAATTTTTCTTCTTATTTGTTCTCTCTCTTTGACTTCAGGAAATTTTCGGGACGAAAATTCTTTCAATAGGGGGATGATGTGACACCCGGCAAGCTCCGGTTATTTATTTTTGAAAACTCAGTAAGTCTACCTTAGTGAGTCGTGCATACATTACACATGACAAGGTCAGTCGAGTCGAGTCGTGCATCATTGGGGTTTTAACACACACAAGTCTCGAATCCTGGGAATTGGTGAACGAGTGTGAACGTGTTTGTTTTTATGAATTATGTGTTTACAATCATTATGTGAGTTGTCGGTATGTGAATACGTGCTTATATGTGTTAAAATAGTGTTTAACGCGCCAAAAATTGGAAGTAAGGTGCAGGGGGCGATTAGACCCTATCAGGGGGCAATTAGGAGGCCTAATCGCCTGATAGGGGTTGCTACTCGTGTGGAAAAGGGGGCGATTAGGCCTATCCATGTGGCCTAATCGCGTGCTACAAATCCCTAGTCGCCTGTTGCAGTCCTGACGACTAGAAACGCCTATAAATACCACCCTTGTGTTGCAAAACATCATTTTAGAAACCCTAGCACACCCCAAAGCCATTACACACTATACCCAACCTCTGAAACTCGTTTTTGATCAAGAAACCACCTTTACAAGATCTTACACCAATCTTTGCTAAAATCTAAGGTTTGTTCATCTTCCTAAACCTTGTTAATGATAAAGTTTTACTCACTAGAGGTCCAGACCTGGTTTCTAAGTATTTGTGTCTTTGAAAACTTGTTAAAAACAGATTATAAACAAACCCACACCTTCATGCTTGTTCTATGTTATGTTATCATGCAAAGATGAGATTTTTGATATTAAAACATGTTTGTTTCCATGTGTTTGATATGTTCCTGACTTAAATGAATCATTAGGATGATTGTCTATGAATTTGGGAGCATATAGTTGTGTTTTGATGATATTTGATATTTTGACCCGTTTGGGTGATTTTGGGAGACTTAGTGTGATTTAATATGTTTTGATGATTCTAGAGGATTAGGGTTTGCTCTAGGATGATGCTAGAACAGTAGGAAAGGATTAGATGACGTTGTTATGTGATGAAATCTGAATATTTGCCATTTAGGGTAAGTTGTGCATGAATGATGTGATGTTTTCATAATATTATGCCTTTTTGGGAAATGGTTACAATTAGGGATGTTAGAGAGATGATAAATTGGGGGTTTTTGCTTTGAATAGGTTGGTAATTGATTTGGGTTTGATATTGGGTGTTTACACATGTTTCGGATCTGATTTGGAGGGTTAAACGCGCGAAAACCCGTTACACAACTGCAACAGGCGATTAGGAATCCTAATCGCCTGATGCAGGGGCGAGTAGGGAAGGTTAGGGGGCGAGTAGGCCCCTAATCGCCTGAAGCATCAGGTGATTAGCCTCCTAATTGCTTGTTTGACCATCCTAATTGCTAGTTGACTTTCCTAATTGCATGTTTGACCATCCTAATTGCTAGTTGACTTTCCTAATTGCATGATTAATGTCTAATCACGTGATTAGCTGATCTAAGCATAGTTTGACATCCCGGACATGAAATGACACCTAAGAACATGCTAGGAACCCCGCGGAATGTCCGATAACCCGGCAATACACGTGTGGACTCGTATATGCGATATATGAACTATATGTTGACTTTGGTGAACTGTTATGCGTATTAGGTGCATGTTTGCTTGTGATTGCATGATTTCTCACTCTTAGCTAACACGTGAGTCGTCGGGTCACCAATGGGATGTCGGGTCTTGTATGTGTGGTCAAAGTAACAGTCAAACGTGTTTTCAAAACGTACTTAGTCATGGTCTGGACAATCGGGGACTAGTTAGCCTTCGGGTTATTAGTCTAACTTGACACATATCTTATGATAGGTCGCCACTAGTTGGGGCTATCATATCACATAAACGGTTTACTCATTAACGGAAGACGCAACCTAAGGTGAGTTCACGGCCCCACATTTTACGGTTTTTTCTTTCGTGGGAGAAACATGCTTAAACTCTTTTATGACTCATTTTCATGTTATACTATGGCTTTCATCTTATTACTACACGGTTCATCAAAAAGTCCCTTAGAAACCACTAACATGGGAATATGGCGGGGAAATGTGGATAGCGCTATTGGGAACTGACAAGCCCCACTCGACGGCTGGAGGCCGGGCGGGTGCATATTGTCTCTAAAAATACAAGGCCTACCGGTGATGACGGTAGTCCGTAGGAATTAAGGGTCACTGAACGGCTTAGTCAGCAATGGTTTCACCCGTAGTAGTAATATTATTCTGCGCCTAGCTAGCGTTCTCATAAGCATAGTAGTAACAGTAACAGCAACGGTAACGGTTTTCAAAGGATTGCTTTAAACGTTTAAATAAAACGTGTGAACTCACCAGCATTATATGTTGACTCTTTTAGCATGTTTTCTGAGGTCGCTAAGGTAGCAGCAGTCAGCTAGGCGCACGGAGTCGCACTGGAGTCGTCTCGCGTCTAGGGTCGTTTATGCATGTCTCTTTATGTTAAACTTTTGAACTTATGTCTTTATTTACTCATGACTTGTAAACTTTAAATGCTTCCGCACTTTCAGATGTTGGTTTTAACCTTATGCATGGTTTTTATTTACGTATGTTTTTACATTTAGACGTCGTTTATTGTGACCGTTGACTTGGATCCTGGTGTGTCACATGCCTCGCGGTAGAACTCCGCAAGTGGAAATTTGAGGGTGTGACATCTTGAAGGTGTGACTTTGTTTGGAAAAGGAGTGGTTTTAACCTATTCTTTTCTTGATGAAAATAGAATTCCTAATTTGAACATGATTAGTGACCCTAGACATTATTAATGAATTACCTGAACACATTGTGTTTTTTTTTCATGTATGAACAACAATAAGAAAAACAAATCATTTTCTTTCGTTTTTTTTTTGTATAGCATTATGGTACTCGTTGGGAAGATAATAAAACATTCGTTAATTTGGTGTAATTTGTTTTTAAAAAATCTCGTATATAAAAGTTATTATGTTTTAAAATTGTGGGGGAAACATGGGAGAGAAAAAGACTTTTGGATGGAAATAAGGAGGATGCCACATGGCACACTCAGGAGGGATGGCCTCTTTGTGTGCCATGTAGGATTAATGTTTTGGAATATTAATATATATATATATATATATATATATAGAAAATAGATTTTTGTTTAGATCTCTTGCCTTTTACTCGGTGGTCATTTAGTGTTTTGTCATTTATTGAATTTTTGGTTACTACTTAACATTTAAACCCACATTCTACAATACTGGTAGCACGGTTTTCCCCTAACTTAGTCATTTAGTGGATTATCGTTTACATCTCTTGTACTTTTGTCGGTTGTTATTTAGTGGTTTATCATTTAGTGAATTTTTCTGTTGCTATTTGCACAGATTTTGCGCCTTTCATCTCACAACACGGATGGATCAAGACTAGTTATAGATATAATTTTCGCGCATAGCATAATATATATTATTGAGTTTAGTTATTTAAAATTTTATCATAATGGTTATATTTATCACATATTTAATGTATCAAGAAATTCTATTTTGCACATTCAATGAGGTCATTCTCCCTTTTGGGTGTGCCCCATACTTATTCATCATTAAAGGACACTATTTGTAAGAATTTTCTCTTATTTTTTCTTACTTTCTTTAAATTTTTCATAATTTATGAATAAAATCGGATTAGGATAATGTACAATATTAGAAATCAAAATAAATTATAAAATTATAAATAAAGGCTTTGTTACGTTTCCATACGTATGATTATGAAAAAGAAAAACCTTGAATAACACATGACACATTCCCTTTATTTCTCTTCAAAATTCTTTTTCTTTCTCATGATTCCCTCACAATTTTTTAAACATATATAACTTTTATATTCGAGATTTTTCTAAAACACAAATTACACCAAATTAACGAACGTTTTATTATCTTTTCAACAAGTACCATAGTGGTATACAAAAAACGTAAAAAAGCGATTTTTTTGTGGGTTTTTTTTCCATACAGGAAAAAAACACAATATGTTCAAGTAATTATTAATCATGTCTAGGCATAGAGACTTCACTCGAGCAAGAGGTGCACATGTAGAATTAGAAGTATGTTTTATGAGTTATAAAGTGTTGTCCTTTCAAAAAAAATTTGTTTGAAAAAAGACCTATTCATTTTATGGTACACACATTTTGTCACTTCATATTATATTTATCTATCCCGGGACGCTCCCGGAGAATAAATTAGTGAAATAATATAATGGAACTCAGGCTATTTACAAGCTTAGCTCATTTAAGCCTAGCATGGGCGGATGGAGTGAAGAGGCAGGGAATCATTTATTACCCCTCGATTTAAGTAGAAATTTTTTATTTCAGGTTTTTTATAAAATGCTACCCCTAAATAATTTTTTTGTTACCCTTAAAAAAATTATGTTACCCCATGAATAATATTTTTGTTACCCTTTAAATAAATTATATGTAAACTTATATTCGAAGCGAAATTTTAATAAACGCTCTCTAAACCGAAACCCTTATAACTAAAGCCTTTTATTCTGTATTTTTAATAAGCCTAACCCATTGACCCAACTAATTATCAAACAAAAAGCCCAAGGCCAACTAATTATTCCCAACCCTTCCCTGCTTACTACTTGAGAAGAAAAAAAATGCAAACCCTTTACCCTTATCAGCTCCAAGAGACTAAGCTACCCTGCCTTGTAAAAAACAAGATTGAGATGGAAGAAATGACAGATACTTTTGGTAATCAAAGAAATCGAAAGAATGTCGTTACTAATCGACATCATTTTGATGTTGAAGTTTTTAATACAGTTTTAGTTTTGCAAATTCAAGAACATGGAAATTGATTCAATGAGGTATCAACTAATTTGATAGAAAATATGTCAGGTTTAAATCCTTGTGATTCGTTTTCTAAGTTTGACATATCTAAGATAGTGATAGTTTCTGAGATGTATCCAAATGATTTTAGTAAAGAGGAAATAAAGTGTCTTTCGGGTGATCTTACGGTTTTTTATCACACACTAAAGGAAGAGAGTAAATTTGCAAAATTAAATGGCATGTGTGACCTTGCTAGTGTGATGGTGGAAAACGGGAAACATGAAATTTTTCCTTTGGTTTATCGGGTATTGAAGTTAGCGTTGATTTTACCGGTTGCAACCGCAACCGTTGAAAGTTGCTTTTCTAAAATGAAGATTATCAAGATGGATTTACGCAATCGAATGAGTGAGGAACATTTGAACAACGCTCTAATTTGTGCGGTCAAAAGAGATACTTTTGATAAGGTGAAAGATGATGATGTAATGACTCGAGTTCAAGCATTCAAAAACCGACGAGGATAAATTTATTAGGTATTTATTTAACTTTATTTATTATCGTGTAGTTATCTTAGTTTCGTTTACATATATGAAACTACGGCAATTTTTTTTATTGTTTTTTTTTGATCGGCGAATAATTGTGTGGCAACCACCCTTGCGGGATGCCGTGCCCAAGAATCGACTACTCGATCTCCAGCAGCCCCCGCCTTCTCCCGATGCGCGGAAACCCGAACCCCACCCGCCCGAAGGCACGACAGTGTTATAGAACTCGGTAAAACCTCGCCGCCCGTCAGATTCGAACCGGCGCCACCCGTATTCGATCTTCACCCGGATACCAAACCATAAATGTTGGAAGTGGGGATCGAACCTTTTAACATTTAAAGGTTTAGTGTTTATTTAACGAACGGCTTTGTTTAATTACACCCATAGTTTTAAAGAAAAGAAGTACCTTGGGACACATTATAACCATTTTGTCTAAGAATCCTGAAACTAATAGATGCCTGGTAGAGACTATCTTCTTTTTCTTCAAGCCCAATACCAATTTCATATGTTGATGTGATTATGTCCAATACTCTCCTTATATGGTTCTGGAACCGATAGCCAAGGCCCAACCTTTCGATATCATCTACGTGTTCAAGCAATTGTAACGTACTAACACTACCATTTTCAATATCAACATTCATCGCCATTACTTTCTTCTCTAGCTCCCGCAGCTTCTCCTTCAAGTTGGCCTGTGTTCAATTATCAAACGATAGCGAAATTACTATATGCAGGATAATAGAATGGATATTTTTATGCTCAAAGGATACAAAGATAGAAAAACACAAACTAAGGGAAAAGAGGGAATTTTCTATGAAAATTTCGAAGACAAAAAGAGCGTTGAAGAAGAAAATCCTAATTGTCGCTAAAGATTGATTCCTATACGCATTTCGATTAAATTTTACATAGGAAATAACCTAGTTTTCTAGTAGTGGTATAAAAAATAGTCATCCGTCAACAATGACTTGTTACCGGGAAATCATCATTTAACCGCTGGATAAAATCATGACTCCAAATAGTTGGCTGGTAAATGGCTAACCGACGATGGGTTTGAGAACCTTTGTTCTGGGCTCCAGAGCAGATCAAGCGATGCGGGCTACACTCCGCTTTTGCAATTTGTTGGATGGCTAGCTTTGGTTTACAAACATCAAAGAAACTTTGGGGAAAGACTAGTCTGCGGAGTTGAAGGGCCATTTGATGGTTAAGTAATATATGCTAAAGCTTTAATAATAATAATAATAATAATAATCTACCTATCTGTTCAAATTTATTCATATTTATAGAAGATGGTATTTCTTAAGTTGATTTGGTCATTGATAACCTAGTCAGAGTTAACCAACGTTATATATGGAATAATGGACTTATGGTGAAAGTTTTGTTACGGGGTCAATTCATATCATATGCCCCAAGGCTGTAAACATATCGAATGTTTGCAATTGGTAGGATGTTTATTTATGTAACTTTAATATATTAACGAGCATGAACAAGGAATTCTAGATTAAGTAAATGAACGAACACTAACAAAGATTGCTTTTGTTCAATTGTGCGTGTGAGTGTGCGGTCATTACTTTTTCCATCATATATGTCCTTTAATTAATTTAGTTGTTTTTTTTTACTCTTAACTTTTTACAATAAAAAATTTAAAACCAAACATTTAATGAAACAAGAAATCACATTTGTGTGACTTCTGTTTGAGCTCATAGTCCAATCCAAAATCTCAACCCTTTCACGTTCAAACTATCTCAACCAAACTCTTTGGTCGCTTTGAAACTTGGTTATTTAAGCGGTAACCGTCCTTACCTTCAAATAAATAAACCCAACAACAATTAGAAAGTAAAATATCTTTAAAAGAACAACTAAATAGTTACTTACAACGCAAAAAAAAAAAAAAAAATTAAAAAAAAAATTATAGGTGGAAACCATATCGAAACAATCAGCCGTTTTGACTACCATTAATGGGTATCTTTGGCCAAACTAGCTGGAAGCTTTTTAAATATATTTTGGTGTTTGGCAGAATAACTGGAGCTTTTAATAAAATGTATAAAATGACCAAAATGGGCATAATTAAAAGCTTGTAAAGAAGGTTTTTATTTTATTTTTAAAATAGAATGAGTAGTTGTGTCATTAACTAGTTAAAAGCTTGTAGCTAGTAGAGCTTTTTCTTAAAAGCTAGTACTAGTAGTTTTTCACTATAGAGCTTTTTCTCTAACCTAAAAGCTTCCAGCTCCGTCAACCAAACAAGGCTTTTTATTGAGTAGGAGCTTTTTCTTAAAAGCTTAAAGCTTGAAGCTCCTAAAAACTCTTAAAAGCTCCTTGCCAAACATACCCATAATATACATTAAAAAAAATAGGAGTAAGCTGTGACACGTTCACTAAAAAAAAATCCTTTTGTAGCGAATAGGTGGGTTAATTCCTTCCCTTAGAACCGTACTTGAGAGTTTCCTACCTCATATGGCTCGCTAGTCAACATTATAAAGGAGGAGTTATGTACAATATGGTCATTTTAATTTCCATACAACTTAAAAAGCAACATTTACAACACATTTAAGCAAAAAATTTAAGGGTATTATGAGCATACTTATGACAATTAAGACACTTAGGAGGGTATGCTTGTAATTTTACCATCATCATCTCACTCACAACTTAAAATTCTATTCCAATCCTACCCTCATAACCATACTAATAGATTATCCATTGAATTGTCTCTAAGAATTGTTTTTAATGTGTTTATTGTTTTAATTGTTTTTAATTGTATTAATTCACCTTGAATACCCATCATCACGTTGCATTTGTATTATATGTCTCTTAATTAAAGAAAAGTTGTAAATTTTAGTATTATATTTGCGACGGCAAATAATCACATACACGCACTTCAGAACTAAAGTTTTGATGAATTGATCAATGCGTCAAACTCGAATTTCACATGTCAATAACATAATCCTACTGCAAAATTAATTTACCCATGCAAGTCTTTCTTTGCGTGTATATACACACACACGCAATATCATGCATTTAGGGTTAAAAGTTTTTATAAAAGCTCCCAAATAGCAAAAATAATCTATATCTACACTACATTATAAAGGGGTGGCATGGGCAATTATGTCTATATTGTCAAAGTTAAGATGACATCCCAAAAGTTTCAAGTGTAATCCCTAAATTTTTATCCCATTTCTTCCATTTATACCCTTTTGTACAACCTTTAATGCCAATAGTATACTTGTGTTATACATAATTTCTACCCCCTTTCAATATGTAACCCTTGTTGTAAAGACCCAATTCAATACTACAAATCCCTTCCATTCCCTCTTTTTAATTCTCAATCCCATACCTTTATATATACTCACCAGTGGAATTCACTGAATTAATACCCGTTCACACACCAACAGGGATGAGCATACAAGGCCAAATACCGCTCCCGTCCCGTCCCAAAAGTCTCAAGTGTAATCCCTAAATTTTTATCCCATTTCTTCCATTTATACCCTTTTGTACAACCTTTAATGCCAATAGTATAATTGTGTTATACATAATTTCTACCCCCTTTCAATATGTAACCCTTGTTGTAAAGAACCAATTCAATACTACAAATCACTTCCATTCCCTCCTTTTAATTCTCAATCCCATACCTTTATATATACTCACCTGTGGAATTCACTGAATTAATACCCGCTCACACACCAATAGGGATGAGCATACAAGGCCGAATACCGCTCTCGTCCCGTCCCGATCCCGATACCGTACCGAACCGATACGGTACCGAACCGATACCGAACTGAGGGGTTTCGGGATCGGTATCGGTACCCATATTTATGGATTTTCGGTTTCGGTATTATCGGTATCGGTACGGGATCGGTATGGTATCGGTATTTTAAGGTAAAATACCGATACCGTACCGTATGTGTTCAGTATTGGTTATTTGGACTTTTCGGTATCGGTATTGTCGAGATCGGTATCGGTTCGGTACCGATACCGATACCGTCCCGAGCTCATCCCTACACACCAATTCAATGCTATATCAGTTTAGTTACAAATCTCTTCCCTCCACCCTTTATATGGTCACCAATTTTCATTTTGCATCATACATTTGCTTGTTCACTTCCAAGTTCCAATGTTTTCAGGTTACCTCTCATCTTTTTCATACATTTATATTCTTTTTGTGATTGGTTTTTAATGTTATTTGTTGTCATTGTAATTGTGCCGCCATATCCGATTGGTTTTAAATCTAAATTGTTGTTATTGTAAATGTGCCGCAGGGAATTTATCAACACATTAGGTTGTTCAACTCAGGGATGGTGAAGAAGTTGGTAATAAAGATCGTGACGATGATGATGAAGAGGAGGAAGGTATGAATTTTGCTCAATTCTTTTTTTATTTGAACGTTGTGATATCATTACTTATGTAGAAAGTTATTTAGGGATTTCTTTCATGCCCTTTTTGGAGTCAGATTGACTTTTTAAGCGTTAGTCTTTTTTTTTTGACAAATCATTGTTCTTGCCACAAAAAAGTCAAGCATGATGGTTTTAAAGTCAACTGTTCATTTTTTAAGATGAAATTTAATGTTTGATAATGAAAGTATTTTCTAGTTGTTGCCCATTGCGTGTCCTAAACTAAACTATTTTGGCCCATATATTTTTAAATGGGTCAATTAGGGTTATATTTCATTATTCTTTCTAAATAAAATTTATCAATTAATAAACGTAACATGCCAAAATAGGTCTCAAAAGTGCGTCAAAGTGTTATTTTAATGCGTACAACTCCTAACATGTTTTATCCAATAAATCAGATTACATGTTTTATCAAATGTTTCTTATAATCATATTTAACACAAGCTGTTTAAGTTTCTTGAATATAATTTGGACAAAAAATCTGTCAATCCCCCGTTTTGACCCGTTACTCAACGCTCCATTTTCCATCTCTAACTTATTCCATTTTGTCAAAAAATCTAAATCAATATGGAATTTTTGTTTTTGAGTTAGTTCTCTATGTATTCTGCAGACTCTTTTGCATATTTCTGCCGAAGACGAGGAGTTTATTGCTTATAACCGTGAGATGGATGCTTACTCATTCCAATATGAGCGCGATGGTAGTCCATTGTCGTCCGATGGCCAAGATTTAAATCAAACAGAGGATTGGTTGTCCGAACTGGATGCCATTGCAAAAGAAGTTGAGGTTGAACTGATGTCAAGAAACATTGGTTGCCATATGACTGAAGTTTTAGAGGCAGTCAACAAAGTTTTGTTTGACTCAATGGGTTTCAAAAGGTCAAACATTGTAGATTCCAAATGTTGCTATTTGCATTCTGCTTTAAGTTCCAAATGTGCAGTGGTAAATCATCTTTCCTTTTTTGGCAAGTTTTGTAATTTTGTTAACTATTTAAGTTATTAACCTGACAGTTATGTGATGTTTTTGATAGCAATTTTGCTTAGAGTTATCTACATTGAGGTTTGTCGAAGACTTAGTTTAAATATTGTTGGATCCCGGGTTGGGGAAGACTTTTTGATCTGGCCCGAAACAGGAAATTCTGAGGTAAGATACTACGATGATTTTACAGATTTTAAATGTTTAGATAAATAAATTTGCTTTAATTATCAGATTATTGAGGGGCAAATAGTCAGTTTCGCAGTTGATTATCTTCTATAACAGGAGCTCTTTAAGGTAAATTCGGGGCACAACTTATTCGGGATAGTCAACGGGCGGTGTGTTGAGGACCCAAAGTCAAAAGCATCAGGTTTAAACAGTAGTTCACTTCTGGGACTCGACATTGCTTCAAACCGGAATATTATTGGGATTTATCTTGCTAATTTGACTGTAAGAAATTCAACAAAATTACCCTTAATTAGCATAAAAAAGCTTTGACATATTTGACTTTTTACGTTTGACTTTCTTAATATTTTTTTCACCAGAGGCTTCAATGGAAACGTGCTTCAAGAATGAATTGCAGGTTAATGTTGGCTTCTCCACTTAGGCCTGTTCATGATGATAGGACTGATGGTTCAAGCATACCGTTGTTACGTCCTCAAGTTTTAAGGTAAACATAAAACATGTCAAATTACTAATATCCCTAAGGTGTCATGCTACCGATTTACTAATTATTTAGACACCTCTTTCTTTTTCCTACATGTTTCAGGATTGACATGAAAATTAACAGGAGATTTTGTTAACCATCAATATTATTATACCAATGCCTAATAATCCCTACTTTCTGATATTAAAAAAGAAGAAAAAAAGATAAAACTTTTTAATATAAAATTCACTGAAAACATTCAGAATGTCCAACTAATTTTGAGCTTATATTATATGTCATGTTTTGAAACTACCATGTTTAACTGATATGATATTTATAAAACAAATTTAGAATCTTTATATGGTCATGTATATTAGTTGTCTATCATACATGATTAAAACTTGAACCCTAAATCCGTTGGTTTCTTGTGTTAGGCATGTTGCATTTGTTGTTACTCACTAGGTTGGCTATCATGGCATCCGAGAAACTGCCGATATTGCAGCCTCATACCTGGGCGTTACAGAGAGATCATGGCATGATGTTGTATTTCACCAGGTATGTAGTTTCATATTGTGTTCTTCGTTTATCCCTCCCCACCATACTTCACCTGGTTTTTAATTTTTAATTTCTAATATTTTTTTGTAAATGACAAGGAATATGGAGAGGCAGTTCAAGAACTGAGCATTTGCATGGCTTTTGCACCTGAAGAAGAGGCTGAAGTCATGGAACCATTTTTGCTTTGTTGATGGTTCTATTTGGACAATGAGTGATTACGACCACTAGCGATGTGGATGCATTTTATGGGTTTAGGAATAGAGGTTGTGAGACGCACCCGCCGCAACGCGCAGGCTCTCCTACTAATTATATATAACAAAAGAGGTTGCTTATCAACAGTAAACTGGTACTTTTGTAATTTATGATCTATTCAAGGGCAAATCTGTCCATTTGCCAACAACTATGTTTTGTTTCTTTTCACCTTCTACCATCAGTAGCATCTCCTCTCTATAAATCACCATATTAATCGTTGTCTTCACACCGTACTCCTCCGGTATCGTTGCTCCTTTCGGTTTCCACACATAAAAAAACGCAGCTTCAGATTTGGCCACCCACCAAGGTGAGAAACCGGCCGGCTTTGCCACCGACCTTCCATGACCTCATGACGGCGACGAACGGTAGTAACTGATGAAGATCGAACAACACTTCCTTTTCACCCTTTTAAGCTTCAGCTTTACGGTGGTGACCTTCTATGACTGAATCCGGCAGCCGTCTGCTGCGTCGAAAGACAACTATGGTCTCAGCAGACGGCGAGTGGTAGTGGTGCTCGAAGTTGCATGTTCGTTATCATGTCAGTTTTCAAGGTAATTGTAAGAAGGGCCATTTCTAATTTGATGTTTGGGGGATGAAATATTGAAAACCTTGAGGAATCCAATGGCGAGATATGATATTTTTGGAAAGATGGGTGCGAAGATTTATGTCATTGTTGACCATAATTCTGGTTTCTTTAAAGTAGGGCTGGCATAACAGGTTACATGAACCTGTTAAGACACGAACATGAAGTCTGTAAACATGAACACGACACGAAATCTAATCATGTCATTTTTTTTCAAACATGAACACGAATTTGTGTATAACAGGTTAACACGATAAGGAACACCTAGTAAAACAGGTTAACACGACAAGACATGATAAGACACGACAAGACACGATAAGAAACACGATATGACACGATAAGACCTGTTAAGACACGAACACGAAACAAGTAAACACGAACACGACACGGAAATAAACAGGTCTTAACGTGTCGACCTGTTATAGATACGAAACCTATTAAGGCCAAACACGAAACCTGTTAAATCATGTAGGTTCGTATCAGGTTATCGTGTTCGTGTCTAAATTGCCAGCCCTACTTTAAAGTTGGGGGATGTTTAGACGTATGATGGGTAGCGATACATTTGGGTGGATTTGTTTTTTTAAAAAGGTTCTTTTAACTTTTTACAAATATAGGATTTGGATAAGTTGGTGCTACCTAGGTCAAATTACTAATACTCAATTTTTATGTATTTGATCTTGATGATTAAATGTAATGGTGGTTGTGGTGACTGGACCAGACCCAAACCGTTGGAGCTATGCCGGTATAGCCTCAAGAACCCTTTATGAAAATTGCTTATTAAAGAGAAGCTTTTTATTGCACAACTACGCCTAGATCTTGATGTGGAACTCAAGCATATGTTACTGTCTTATGTAACTTTTGTATTTGTAACAATGTTAACCTCACATTGTTACCGAAGCATGTGTTGAAGCTCAGAATTAGCGATGTATTCAAGACGCTCCTAAAAAGGGAATTGACTTTTATAATATAGGAGTATTAATTAATCTTTCAGCGAAGGGTTTTGAAGTGTATTTATTCAGTATGTCTTTTTGCTAGCTTAAATACGGATCCGCGGGGCAATGCCCGCGGGTCAAAAACTAGTTAAATAAAAATATTCGGATACTAATTTGAATATGCATTTCTGAAGTAATGAGGAGTTTGCTAGTGATTATTTCTAATAGTTCAGGACTAAAAATGTTTATTTTCCATTTTCAAATTAATATATGTTTGATAGTGTTTGTATATAACTTTTAACGACTGAATACAATTTCATTTCCTCACCGAACACACACCAACAATAATTTTTGAGTGGTTATGTTAAGCTATCCGTTACCAGCTGGGTAACACCACGTCACCAACGTTAAACATTGCTTCAAGGGGCGTTATCCATCTTTTAGGCTATGTTCCAAGTTCACTGGATGGAAAAAAAAAGGGAGAGATTTTATCCCTTTCTCTTCCTTTCTTCTCCTCTTCTTTTTCGCGATTTCTTTTCCTTTCATTTCCTCTCAATTTGGGAGGATGATATTGGTGTGTTTTTCTCTTCTTTTCCTTTCCTTCCCTTCTAAAAAAGACCCTAGAGTCTGGAACACAACTTTCACTATTTCCTCCCTTTACAAAAAAACTCAGGAACACACATTAGTTTTTTCTTTCCTTCCTTTTTCCTTTTCCTTTCCTTTCCACTCTTAAGTTACCTCAGAAACACAGGGGGGTAAGTAGATTACCTGGATGAAACAATGGGGGGTGATGATCGTTGGTTGTTCCACCCCACTTCCAGCAATAAAATGTAATTTTTTAAATATTGATTTATTGTAACGCCCCAAATCTTATTATTATTAAATATTGATATTATATGGTATTATATGTGACGCTAGTGAAAAGGGTAATTTGTAAGCTCATAAATCGACTAGCCACGTTAATCGGTTTAGAAAGGCACCAAAATGATTTAACATAAAATCTCACGTTTAACTAGTAAGAATAATTAGATTCTCTACATATGATAAAGTCTAAGGGCCGAAAACGGGAAAATAGGAAACATGGAGTGATAATAGAGGAGAAGAAGAATATCACACACACAAAGGGGTGTGTGTGTGTGTCGATGATCAGGAGAGAACTCACCTCCCCAACCCTTCTCCTCAATAAAACACCAAAATCAAGCTGAATCAAAACAAAATCAAAAAGGAAACTTGTGCATGTGGTTGGGTTTTACCATCTAGAGTTTGATAAAACCTAAGGTAACCTCTAATTTCATTTTTAATAGGGTTTCATGATCTTATGAGATAGATGGGAAAGTGGGTTTTGTGTT
This sequence comes from Ambrosia artemisiifolia, assembly GCA_032199755.1. Lineage (NCBI taxonomy): Eukaryota > Viridiplantae > Streptophyta > Magnoliopsida > Asterales > Asteraceae > Ambrosia > Ambrosia artemisiifolia. Next base: position 38,906,199 of record CM063512.1, read on the forward strand.
TATTGCTGAAATTAGTGATCTTTGATGATTCTATATCAATGTAGGATCATAACCTTGCTAGGAACACCTTCATTGAGTGATAATTATGATATGAAATTGAGTTGGTAAAATTGGGGAAATTGGGGCTTTATGTAACCAAGTAAAACTCAATAAATAAGGGTTTTGATGAAACCTTTATGCTTGATAATAATGTGGGTAGAAGTGGAAATGGCAGTGTATTGAAAATACTACATGATGTTATGGGAATTAGAATAGGAAGTAGACTTTAGAACCTTGAAATTATGTGTTGAATGATCGTGCAGACTAGGTGTTTGATAAAATGCATAGGTGAAACTAGTATGGTATAAAAGTGTTGTTTGTTGCATTTAGTTAAATGGTAATTTGATATTTTGTATGATCATAAGAATATAAGAATATATGAATAGAAAGAATGCTCATGACCTAATGAATGAAAATCCATTAGACAAGGAGAAAGCGTCTTCGAGTGATTAAGGGACGAGGAAGGATCTTGGAAAGAGCGGGCTTAAAGGTAAGTTATCTTAAAAATCTCTAACTTTGTAGTAAACATAAAGATTGCCATGAGTTATGAGTGTTGATGTTGTTGAAGTGTTTAAGAGGTTGATTGTGAAGCCTACGGGCTCACATGAGGACCTCGAAGCCGAATTACAGAGAAAAACGGAATGGTTACTCCTTAGATATGCCTTCTTTCATGTAACCTTAAAGCGGAAAGCCGAAAACACAGTGGCACTCGAGACAAGGGCTCTTGTGCCACTTAAAGCCGAATATGATAGTTAGATGGAAAAACTCATAGTTATTGGAAGTGTTGGATGGTTAGATTAGTAATGGAATGGTTTGGAGACGCAATCTCATATGTTAGTCATAGATGTTCGATTGTTATGTTTTGATTGTTTGGGCTAGTAAATGGCTAGAATGCGCCTTAGATATGGCACTTAAATATTCACATGGTAGTTTAGAGTTGTATAGATTGTTGTAGACATCATAGAGGTTGAAATGTGTCTAGGTGTGAAGTTTTTATCTTTTCCAGCATGCTCAGACCGTAGCTTATGGCATCAGGCCGTAAGCTACGGCCAAAACTGATGGTTCGACCAAGAAGAACAAACCGTAAGCTACGATGATATATAGAAGCTTACGGCTGGGTTGGGAAACAAAAAAAAAAGCCGTAGGCTACGGCTTAGGAACCGTAACCTATGGCGGGTCTTTTCCCAAAATTTTGAAGTCGAGTTTCATGGGGTATTTCGACCGTGTACTTCACGTTTAAACGTGTGGATTATCATATGATCTCACTAATTGATTTATTGATGAATTTCGTTGATCAAACCTTAGGTTTGGAGGTGCGGTTTGGATGGGAGAACTAGATTTTGGGGAACTCGAACACTTGATCTCATTTACGCTTCCGCAAGACAGGAATCCTTAAGATATAAGTTGTAATGAACAACGTTGTCAAAGAAAAATGAATGTTTGGATTCGGGCCTTGTAAATGTTAGCGTTACAAGCATTGATGTTTCGTTTACAATATCTAAATCATAAAACTGGAAAAACTTTTGTAAACCCACATTTTGGCACAAGTGTTAAAATATGATATTTTGAATTAATTAATGGTTTATGGCAATTATCATGTGACAGGTCTTACATTTATGCTAACGGTTTGTATTATGAGCAATATTATCTTACTAATTGGATTATCTGAAATGAGCCACATTTGTCAAAGCATTTTCAAACACGTATAATGAAAAAAATGTATATTCCCAAAAAAAAAAAAAACAAGAAGAAGAATCAACTAGGAAAAAGACATTGAGCGTTTCTTTGGAGTGTTGAAGAAAAGATGGAGTATTATTGCACAACTAGCATGCTCATGGCACATGGATAAATTAAGGAAGACCATGTACACTTGAATCATCCTATACAATATGATACTGAAAGATGAGAGAAACACGATTTGCCAACACTACAAATACAGCGTCGTACTAGATATTAGTTTGCTAACAGCCGATGGGAAACATGTTATTCTGATAAACATACATTCTGATCAAATATGTGTCCATCTTATACGGACTTCATAGAACATCTTTGGGCTGGCTAACTGTCTAGAGAATGATGATGACGACGATGATACCGATCACTACTACAATGAAGTCATTGAGTAGATTATATTATTCTATTTTTAAGCATTTATTAATGTACATTTTTAGTATTTACTAATGCATTTTAGGATATTAAATAAGTAATTTTTATTTAATACTAGTTTTCTGATTTTATATGTCACACCCTCAAATTTCCACTGCGGTGTTTTACCGCGAGGCGCATGACATACCAGGATCCCAGAGCTATAAGTCATATGAACGAACTCTAAATGCCCAAACCATTTAGTTCGTTTTCAAAAACCAAGTTTAGTTAAGATGCGGAAGCGTAAACCAAATTAAAACCTTTTAGAAACCATGCGCAAAACAACGCGCCCAAATTAAAACCATATAGAAATAAACATAAAAGCATGATATGTAATTTCGGTGTATTCCCAAGACCCTAAATGCAGTGAACGTGAAGTGCTTCCTAATCGTGACACCGGAAGCTAACTACCTGCAAAAGCATGTACATGGTGGGTCAACAAACAATGTTGGTGAGTTCACTAAGTAAAGTAAATGAGTAAGTAAACGCGTAGGTTTCCAAAACCACGTAACCAAGTAAAAGCGTCAGTCTCCCAGACCACGTAACAACAATTAAAAGCGTCGGCCTCCCAGACCACATACCAACAAGTAAACAGCTAATTCATATGTCAGGGGTAGCTAACCCACTCATGGTAACTAAAACCGGTGAACACCGAACTGCTAATGAACGAGTTCCCACAACCGTGAGTATAGTGCCTTGCATCATTGCCCATCAACAATGATAATATGTTTGAAGTTATAGTTCACACCCATGCTCCCAGCACGATGTGAGGTTTGTTAAACCTAATAGCGCTATCAACTAGTAACCCGCTTGCCCACCCGACAATTCATTCGGTATTTTGAAGGACTTAAATGATAGGGTTGGTTTAGTTCATCAAGGACATAAACATGAATTAGTAATAGTAGATTCACCCCCTGAACCTAGCATCCCAAAACCCGGGATGTGTAAGAGTAGTCCCAAAACTGGACTGGAAAAGTTAAGTAAGTTGTCTCCCCGAGACGCATGCTTTTGAGAAAATAGTGAAACTCACCTTAGGTTGCAAGCAAATAATCCAAATTCCACAAATAGTAATGTGCTACCGACTCCCTATTACAAATGTCACTAGGTGAGTATATGTGCATAACCAACACACCATATAACTCGTTTGTCCAAGACTTTTAAAAGTTCAAAACTGTGTGAGTGACACCTAATAGTTCTAAATGCACAAGTAAGTCCTACGAACCCGTTGGTGAACACATAGATTATCATAAGTTTTACACTTCATATACATCTCATATAAGTGCCCATACAAGTTCATGTCAAATACACGTCATATAACACCTCAAATGGTCACATAAGCGTACACTACACAATCTGCGTTTTTAAGATAGATTATGCGCTGTGAAAAACAATTTATTTAAAATACTTATCCAATGAATTGAACTCCCAAAATTTTACAGAATATTCTAGGGAGTTCACTCGAGAAATGTGACACCCGGCAAACTCCGGTTATTAACGTTTTGAAAACTCAGTAAGTCTACCTTAGCGAGTCGTGCATACATTACACATGACAGGGTCAGTCGAGTCGAGTCGCGTTAAGTATTGTTCAGGGATCAATGATTCGGAGGATCATTGGGGTATTAACACACGCAGGTCTCGAGTCCCGGGAATTGGTGAACGAGTGTGAACGTGTTTGTTTTCATGAATTATGTGTTTATAATCTTTATGTGACTTGTCGGTATGTGTATACGTGTTTACATATGTTAAAACAGCGATTACACGTGATTGCATGACATTATAGGTGATTACGCGTAATTGCATGATGTTATAGGTGATTACGCGTAATTGCATGATGTTATAGGTGATTACACGTAATTGCATGATGTTATAGGTGATTACGCGTAATTGCATGATATTATAGGTGATTACGCGTAATTGCATGATATTATAGGTGATTACGCGTAATTGCATGCTGATAAGGGGTGATTACGCGTAATTGCATGCTGATAGGGGGTGATTAGCCCTAATCGCCTATAGGGTAGGCGATTAGGAGGTTTGGGAAGGCAATTAGAGCCCTAATCGCCTATAGGGAAGGCAATTAGAGCCCTAATTGCCAATAGGGAAGGCGATTAGGAACCCTAATCGCCTGTAGCTGCTGCGTAATCGCCTGACGTGTTTTAAACGACTAGAAACGCCTATAAATACCACCCTTGACCTCTAAAACACCATTTGTGCAACCCTAGCCGTCCCATAACCTATCCCAACTCACAAACACCCTCTGGAACACGTTTTTGCATCAAAACACCCATTCCAAGCTTTAAACACCATTTCCTCATAAATCCAAGGTGTGTTCTTCATCCCCAAACCTTTATATGATTATGTTTTGTTCCCTAAAGGTCCAGACCTGATTTCTAAACTATTGTGTCTTTGAAAATCTATTAAAAACCGTTTTTAAACAAACCCAAACCTTTATGCATGTTATATGTGTTGTATATGAATAAAGGTAGGATTTTTATGATTGAAACATGATTGTTCTTATGTTATTAAGGTGTTTATAGCTGGTATGAGTTAGTATGATGATGTCCTAGGAGTTTGGATGGTTTTAGTTGTGTATTGTTGATATTTGGTATTTTGACCCATTTGAATAGTTTGAATGATTAAGGATGATATGAGGTGTTTTGTTAGTCATATGATGTTAGGGTTTCCTTTAGGATGATGCTAGAACAGTAGGATATTATCGGACAACGTTGTTACGTGATGAAATATGGATATTTGCTATTTAGGGCAAGTTTTTGCATGTTGTTGTGATGTTTACATGATGAGTATGCTATTTTGGGAAAACTGTAACACCCTAAACCAATATACAGGAAACTCGCAGCGGAAAAATGCCAACCGAAAAATTCTTTTCTTAAAACAACCTTGAATGTTTAGAAAACCGGTTCTACTAAGTATTTTTGGTGTTACATCTTAAAATGTTTCTTAATACACTCAACGTGACTCATCTCTATTTGGTTATGTAACCGTGACCGCGTACAATCCGCCTCCTCGCTCGATATCCATCCTTTCCTTACTTCATTAGGTAAACAAGACAACCTGCATTCACCACGTAACCAATTCGTTAGTTCAATAGGTGACCCCATGTAATCTACTCACGACACGAACGTAACATCCCACAATACTCTGTGATCCTGTCTAAAAGCCTTCTTTCAAGTTCGGGTGGGTTACCCCGATCCGAACCTCCACATCTCCTGCAATCATACTTACATACCTACATTTTTCATCATTCTCAACAAAGGTTAATAACCCCACAATATGTCCAAACATACAATTTCCTCCATATACTCTCTCAGTACATACAAACATACACTTCCTTTGTAAGATTTCACAATACATACGAGCATGCAATTCCCTCATATAACACCACCATACATACAAGCATACAAATCATTCGCATAATTCTACAGTACATACAAGCATACAATTTCCACCTATAATACCACCATACATACAAGCATACAAATCATTCGCATAATTCTACAGTACATACCAGCATACAATTTCCATCTATAATACCACCATACATACAAGCATACAAATCATTCGCATAATTCTACAGTACATACCAGCATACAATTTCCATCTATAATACCACCATACATACAAGTATACAATTCCTTCGTATAGTTCTACAATACATACAAGCATACAATATCCACCTATAATAACACCATACATACAAGTATACAATTTCTTCGTATAATTCTTCAATACATACGAGCATACAATTTCCGCCTATGATACCACCATACATATCATAAACTCTCTCCCTCTAACCCGAGCATGAGAACCCATATGTACATCACATCTTCAATCTACATAATCATGGTAATCTACTTACCGTATTTGATGTCGTCGAATAATGCATCAATTAACTACACGCACTTGTATCATTCCGTACTATGATCCTACTTGCAAAACCGACATTACCATTACATGCTACACCCTTATATAGCCTTACATAAGGTCCAACAATGTTAATTGGTGCGTTAAACGCAATTACGGGTCGCGCACATAAGCAAAACGTCAACAGATAACAAAAATTAACATTTCCTCCCAGGGGCCACCGTAAGGTACGGTGGCCACCGTACCTTACGGTGGACCCCAAAAACCCCACGACAGTTCTCTACTGCCTTACGGTGGGAAGAAGGTTGCAGGGGCTACTGTAAGGTACGGTGCCACCTTACCTTACGGTGGACCCTGCACCTTTCCTCCTTTTGCTTCTTCTTTCCACCCCTTCTTGACCCATCCACGCCGATCCGTCCGAAGCTGCGTTTCACCCATTATAATCTCCGCAAAATGACTTATGGCACTATATCTAATGTACCATCATTCCATGATTCCCGTTCTACTTTCACACATATAAACATGTATAAATTCATTATTCTAGTCGAGCTAGGAATCACTTACCTCAAGTCCTCCAAGTTCATGTGTGTTTAATTTTTCCGTCTTGACCCATTAGCTTCCCATGCTTGAGTCCATTATTCCTATCCTTTCACATCACCATGTTCACATCATTGTTAGCATACATGATCATATCACACTAACAACCATTCTTAATCAAATCCCACATTGACTTTCATTAGTCAACTTCTATCATGTCTAAAACATACAAGATCATTCATCATACCAATTGTCCATCACATGGTGTGCATCATACTATTCGAGCATCATATACACTCTAATGCATACTTCTTATGAAATCATACAATCAACTAGATTTCTCACATGAACACTTTCTAAGACACAAACTTCATGTTAACCTACTATCAAGTATATCTACTATCACCTTACTTCACATTTGTCAAGACTTGCATACAAATTTACGCATTATACTAGTCTAGACATTTCATCAAGCAATTGGTGTGCATCATCATACATTCAAGTTATCACACCATCCCATGATGCAAGAATCTCCCTTTCTACATTAACATTTACAATCTACTTTATAATTAACAACAATACATGTTCAATTGAGTTCCCTTGGTGTTGAGGTCTTGTTTGACTTTTAAAAGTCAACAGGAAACCTTCATACCAACACCCACTTAACAAATTCTCAATTCAGCCCAACATACCCAATTTAACATGAAATCTCATCAATTCTACACTACCACACATAGTAATCACATTCTTCTTAAACCACAAGAAATAATCATCATAATATAACCATTAGATCCATCATACTACCTTCAACCCTACTAAAATTGATCCTACAACTTACCAATAGTATTAGGGTCACTAGATGGTTAAGAATCCACAAACATGCAGGGATTTGGGGATGGTTTTCTTGCTCAAATTCTCAGATTTGGAGAGTCAAGTTGGAGAGCTCTCTTGACACCTTCTCCTCTCTCTCTCTCTGCGTATTTTGCTTTCCTTTTCTTTCTATCCTTTCTCATTTTCCTTCCTAGCCCTTTAACTAATTGTTACTTCTTAGTCTTCCCCAAGACTAACCCTTCAAGTAGAGTATTGTTTCATGTTAACCCCTCCCACTTTATTAATTTAAGCTTTCACCAATTTACCCAAGTAACTAACTTGGTAAATCTTATGTTTACTAAGTGGACAACTATCAATGCACTACTTACAACTAGGGGTACACACCCTTCTACACACACACACATATATATATATATACGCATACATACATACGCATACACAATATATACATACCGATATATATATATATACAATTTCTACCATACTATTATCACTTAACATTTTTGGGGCGTTACAAGTCTACCCCCCTTAAAGAAGGTTTCGTCCCCGAAACCTCTTTCATTACCCGCAACCTAATTTATCATTACCCTTAGGCATCCACCCTAGCCATTCGAAGCTAATATTTTCGCATAAAGCTAAACACTTATCCAACATTATTTCCACTTATTTATCTACTCTTTTTCTCACATTCGAGATTCATGCCATGTCACAAGCCCACATTATAGACTATACAACGACTTTAATTGTGAACAACATAATCATATGTCCACACTATCTACATTATCACAAGCCTTCAGGCAATTATCAAGTATACCAACTACTACTACCTAGCTACTGCTTCACCTTCCTTTATTCGTACTCGACTTGAGAGTCCGACATCGTTCTATAGTCCCTAAGGGACAAATATATTTACCATACTCGCCCCACCCCTTCCTGGTAGGTTTTAGAGTCATTCTATTCATACCTATTTGGTTGTTAGTTCATTTCGTGCACTATCTACTGTAGACACGTATGTCCTTTGCTTAACAACACCGAGTCCAATGCTAAGACTCATTTATCTTCTTGACCTTTAAAGGTCAAACATTCCAAGTTACAACATACGTAAGATATCATACATTCCTACGTGGGTACTATTCGTCATATCAATTCCCTACTTGACAATCATAAAACAACCGAATTCACTAACCTTCCTTTCGGAATGTTAACCGATCATCTCGTCGTCGGCTTGACTTTCTCCTTAATAATTCCACGCCATATTTATCTTGCTTTAATTCATTCACAATTAGTTCCAACTCATTATCTTCATATCATCTATCTTGTAGATTTCGTCAAATCCATAATCTTGACCATTCGTATCTACAAAATCATTGGTCAAGCATATACCTTTCATTCATGAAAATCGACCTTCAATGGTCTATGCAAGTTTTCTTCCTCTTGTAATGTCTAATCATGTGCATCTTTCCTTTACAATCTGTTTCTATCTTAACTTCCGTATATTATTACCCATCCTTACACATTAAGGTCCTTCCAACCTTGCCCCATTAGGGTTCTCCTACCTATCATATATGATTTCCTCCCTATGAACCGTTAAGGTCCTCCCAACCCTTATGACCCGCTAAGGTCTTTCCATCCACTTTGACCCACCATGGTCATTCTACCATCTTAACCCATAAGGGTATTTCCACAATTTTGACCCATCATGGTCATTCTACCATTTTAACCCATAAGGGTATTTCCACAATTTTGACCCATCATGGTCATTCTACTGTTTTAACCCATAAGGTTATTTCCACAATTTTGACCCATCATGGTCATTCTACTATTTTAACCCATAAGGGTATTTCCGCAATTTTGACCCATCATGGTCATTCTACTATTTTAACCCATAAGGGTTTTTCCACAATTTTGATTTGGTCCGCACTTGTCTACGGACTCAAACCTTCCATTCCAACTATTCACCCACACGACCACTTACTTTCCAATTCTACCAGGCATACCTGTAATGATTCTCATGGTCTCACGTGTATCGCATGTTTCTTGTGCACTAGCCAGGTGTACAGTCCACATGCTATCCACGTGCCTTCATGTAATCATTACCTTATGCCTGGGGACTGGTTTTCAGCTTCGTGCCACATTTCAATTTCCTTCTATGTTTTACCATCCCTGAGGATTTTCCTCCCACCGGTACTAATAGTTAATTATCGCGTACCTGTGATTGTCCCATCTTATCTACAACTTCCGCGATCTTTCTTGGATCGTGTCCTTAAGACCTCTTCATTATCCACAAAAGTTCACCTTAACATAAACACCACAATTAGCTTTTAACATGTCATGTGAGTTAATATCAAATTCTACCTTTGGGTCTTGATCGAGCCTTGGATTGTACGGGTCATTTCATTCAGGAGCACACAAGTTTGAGTCCGAGTACATACTTCCTTGTACTAGATTTCACTCAAACCAGGGCTCTGATACCAACTTGTAACACCCTAAACCAATATACAGGAAACTCGCAGCGGAAAAATGCCAACCGAAAAATTCTTTTCTTAAAACAACCTTGAATGTTTAGAAAACCGGTTCTACTAAGTATTTTTGGTGTTACATCTTAAAATGTTTCTTAATACATTCAACGTGACTCATCTCTATTTGGTTATGTAACCGTGACCGCGTACAATCCGCCTCCTCGCTCGATATCCATCCTTTCCTTACTTCATTAGGTAAACAAGAAAACCCGCATTCACCACGTAACCAATTCGTTAGTTCAATAGGTGACCTCATGTAATCTACTCACGACACGAACGTAACATCCCACAATACTCTGTGATCCTGTCTAAAAGCCTTCTTTCAAGTTTGGGTGGGTTACCCCGATCCGAACCTCCACATCTCCTGCAATCATACTTACATACCTACATTTTTCATCATTCTCAACAAAGGTTAATAACCCCACAAATCCACAATATGTCCAAACATACAATTTCCTCCATATACTCTCTCAGTACATACAAACATACACTTCCTTTGTAAGATTTCACAATACATACGAGCATGCAATTCCCTCATATAACACCACCATACATACAAGCATACAAATCATTCGCATAATTCTACAGTACATACAAGCATACAATTTCCACCTATAATACCACCATACATACAAGCATACAAATCATTTGCATAATTCTACAGTACATACCAGCATACAATTTCCATCTATAATACCACCATACATACAAGCATACAAATCATTCGCATAATTCTACAGTACATACCAGCATACAATTTCCATCTATAATACCACCATACATACAAGTATACAATTCCTTCGTATAGTTCTACAATACATACAAGCATACAATATCCACCTATAATACCACCATACATACAAGTATACAATTTCTTCGTATAATTCTTCAATACATACGAGCATACAATTTCCGCCTATGATACCACCATACATATCATAAACTCTCTCCCTCTAACCCGAGCATGAGAACCCATATGTACATCACATCTTCAATCTACATAATCATGGTAATCTACTTACCGTATTTGATGTCGTCGAATAATGCATCAATTAACTACACGCACTTGTATCATTCCGTACTATGATCCTAATTGCAAAACCGACATTACCATTACATGCTACACCCTTACATAGCCTTACATAAGGTCCAACAATGTTAATTGGTGCGTTAAACGCAATTACGGGTCGCGCACATAAGCAAAACGTCAACAGATAACAAAAATTAACATTTCCTCCCAGGGGCCACCGTAAGGTACGGTGGCCACCGTACCTTACGGTGGACCCCAAAAAGCCCACGGCAGTTCTCTACTGCCTTACGGTGGGAAGAAGGTTGCAGGGGCTACCGTAAGGTACGGTGCCACCGTACCTTACGGTGGACCCTGCACCTTTCCTCCTTTTGCTTCTTATTTCCACCCCTTCTTGACCCATCCACGCCGATCCGTCCGAAGCTGCGTTTCACCCATTATAATCTCCGCAAAATGACTTATGGCACTATATCTAATGTACCATCATTCCATGATTCCCGTTCTACTTTCACACATATAAACATGTATAAATTCATTATTCTAGTCGAGCTAGGAATCACTTACCTCAAGTCCTCCAAGTTCATGTGTGTTTAATTGTTCCGTCTTGACCCATTAGCTTCCCATGCTTGAGTCCATTATTCCTATCCTTTCACATCACCATGTTCACATCATTGTTAGCATACATGATCATATCACACTAACAACCATTCTTAATCAAATCCCACATTGTGGAATCGACTCATCTACAATAAATTCTTCAAATGTTTTCCTTACCCTCTGTGCAAGTCCATCTAAAATCTCCTTTGCCACAGATGCAGGTACTTCCCCTTCTTCTAAATCAGGATCGTTATATTCCAATTCATATCTCATATCGTCAGTTTGGAATATTTCAGCAAAACGACCTGTGAACTCAATGGTCCATTCTCTTCTTTCTAACATGTCCTTGTAAACTTGTTTAGCATCATCAGTCAAGGACCTCACCTTCTCATTCCAGAATATACTTTCATCTGAATCAACGTTCTCACCTTTCTTCTTTGAACTTGATTCTCCAGTATCTTTCTTCTTCTTTGAAGGTGGTCTCTTCTCAAATGTAAACTTCGATGTATCATCTCCTCCATCATTATCATCATCACTGCTACTGTCATCTTCTTTTTGACTACCAGAACCCTCTGCATCATCATCATCATCATCATCATCCTCATCATCACTCTTCTCCGATTCTTCATCATCCTCATCATCATCTTTCTCTTTATCAGACTCAGATGGTTCAAAATCAACCTGTTCTACTTCTTTTTCTTTGTCTTCTTCACCCTCTTTCAACTTGGGTGCAACATTATACAGGTTATCAATCAACTCACTTAGGCGTTTATTCTCAGCCTTCAGTTCTTTATTATCTTCTTTAATAGCCTTAAACCTGTTCTTATTCCTCAAACATTTACCCTCAAGCTTTTTGTTCTTAGCTTCTAGCTTCTTCACTTTCTCATCAATTTCATCTTGATTCGACTTTGAAGCTACTACAATCTGAAGCATCTTTTCTTCATTCTGCTTGAACTTGGCTATTTCAGCTTGCTGAGCCACAATCATCTTCATCATGTCATCCATCTTCTTATTCACTTGCTTCATAATATCATCATCCACAGTGACTTTCTTTGACTTGGATTTTGATCTGGATGGCTCAACTTCAGCTTCTTTCTCTTTCTGAGGTTTTCTGAACATATCAAGTACATTATCCAGTGCTACATTGAACTCATCCACTGGTAATGTTGTTGCCTCTTTAGTCTTCTGTTTCTTTGTGATTGGTGAAGATTGCTTTGATGACGTTCCAGCTTCAGGTAATCTTTTTCCTCTCAAGAGTTGAGCTAACTCTTTTTCTCTTAGCTGCTTTGTACTGGTTTTCTTAGCCATGGTTTTGTGTTTAGGCTTGGGCAAGTTAACAACCACAGTTTCTCCTTCGTTCACCTCATCCATATTCACACCAAACACTTCATCTTCAGCACTAACAGACTTCTTACTCTTCTCAGCTTCTGCAATCGATCTGTTTAATGATTCAGACTCACCAACCATAGTGGCCTTACGTTTGGTGGCCCGGAGATTTTCAGCATCCGAATCCCACTGTTCCTCCTCCTCTGTTTCTTCAGAATCTACAGATTCTTCATCCACCAAACTTGTACCTTTCTTAGCAGTTGATTTCTTTCTCACAACCTGTTGCTTTGAGCTTCCCTGATCAGTCTTTCCTTTGCCCTTCCCTTTGGCTCCAGGATTGACTACTTGCCTCTTCCTCTTAGTATTAGCATCAGCATATACCAAGGGATCATCATTGTCAGAATCACTATCAGGATGCCTTGCTGTATTCTTTCCTGGATCATTGTAATCCTCTCTAGCTAAGGCTCCAAACAACCTTCTGTAAGGTGGCCTTTCATTGTCTGGCACACCCTTGTATCCATTCATTCTCACTAAAGTACGAATGTTCATATGATCTAAAGCAAGTATCTGTGTTGGATCTTTCCTCAGATTTGGATACTTGTGATCAAAGATCATCATCAGGAATCTTGGGTACAACATAAAATACTTCTTCTTTAAACCTTTCAGCATCTCCAGCATGTGGTCCAAGATCATTCCAGCAACATTAAATGGTTTGTTGAGAGTCAACGCAACCATTAATGAGCTCAAACTCTTTCTCATTACGTCATATCCTCCACTAACACATCCAAACACATGAATGATGACGTGAGCAAAATACTTCAACTGCACGCTCAGTTTCCCTTTGTACATTGAACCATCAGTGATAGGTCCTTTGTATTTCATCCTAAGGAAACAAGCTTTCTGCTCAGTCCACGAGAGTTCTCTTGGATCTTCACTCACTTCAAACTTGATCTGGAGAGCTTCTCTGATGTTAGACTCTGTAATGAACATCTCCATGTCTTGAATCTTGCTTCTGATAATGGTCTGATTATCCAGAAAATCGTACTTAGCGTTGTTGTAAAAATCTTCAACTATATCTTTGTAGATAATAGTTGGTGTAGCCAAAGCATAAACTACTCTGCTTCTCTTCAGGAACTTGATTATATAAGTAAACTCCACGTTCTTCTCTACGTCTCCCAGATAAGCACAGCAATTGTGATTCTTCTCGAACGGCCATTTGCTCTTGCTCGATGATTCACCTTCTTGAACAGGTTCTGGGACTATATCTGGAACAATAGTCTCAACTGGTATCTCAACATTTTCTTGTTCCTCGGCCATCTGTTTAACAAAATCAAACACAAACGTCAAAACACAAAATCGACAAAATTCAAAATTTTAAAGATTTTAGAATTCCACATTCGCCCAAAAATCCTGGTCGAATGTAGATTATTCTGGCCGAATGTACAACATTCTGGTCGAATGTAAAATGATATTGCATAAAAATGTACATTCGCCCATTTAGAGGTTCATTCGTCCAAACTTTTTCACATTCGTCCGTTCGTTCACCCGAATGTGTAATCTGATCTTCTCTAAAATTTTGAAAATTTTTAATCTTTGTTGTTAATCCGTAAAACTGATTGAGATATGTCCTAAAAGTGCCGACTAACACTCGTGTAACATCAATTGTCCCTTAATTTCATTATATGTCAGTTTTAAAAGAAAAATTAGGGTTTATATTTAGAAATGAATCGATTATTCAATTAGAATCTGTAATAACCCTAATTTGTTATCCATTCTCCCCCTAAAACTGTCATAGAATGAAATGCACACATAATGAAGTATTAACAAACACTCTAAGTCCTTGAAATCCTAAACCCTAGGTCCGGTTAAAAAACGAATGATTCTGGTCTCGTTTCAGCTCCTTTACCTGTGATTTTGATATGGAAACGATCAGTGAAACGCAGGGAATCAAATGCACAAACAAACGAAATCAAAGCAACAAGGTGGTGTACTTAGTAAAAATTTGTGAAAAATTTGAAATGAGGGTCGAATCTGCTTCTGGCATTATATAGACATCCACCTTCGACCGTTTGGGTTGGACGAATGTAAAGGATTTCCACATTCGCCCCAAATGAATGGCACGAATGTAAAAAGTGTTTACCCGAATGTGGATTTTTGATTAAAAGGCTCACATTCGTCCGTTTAAACAGCCCGAAGGTGAGAATTTTCCACATTCGACCCATTTAAGGGGCGAATGTGAAATGGAAAATTCTGAAAATTTGCCAAATCACGAATTCGAATCCCGTTCAACATTTTTCAATCCGTTAAACTTCCAAAACTCATATTTTCACATTTAGAATGATACAAAGCCCAGATGGTGTTGTCAAATCTCAGAAATTGACTATCAAGCATCCCCGGTTATCAAAAATAAAGCAGAAATGCAAAAATTTTGGATTTTTCTGAAATTTTATCAAAACACACCTAAAATCTTTTTGGATTTTGTATCTTTTTGACAATAGAAGTAAATTGCAACAAAATAAAATGCAGCAAAGTAAATGAAAGCAGTAAACTTTTTGTGAAATCCGGTCAGAGGATCATATCAGTTTTCTGAGAAATCTGATCACAGCGTTGATCTATTTGTTTAATATTATCATTAGAAACAGTATGTGACACGGCAATTGCTGATATTGTGGTCCACGTAAGCTCACATGCAGACAATTACGCAATGCTTTAAAATGATACGAGTTAGGTGTATTAGACTAACACGATGTGGTGCCCACACACACGACATACTCCCGTATCAAGTAATTGCACAAAGCTTCGTCGTAACGCGTGATTATGCCAAAGTTATTCGTAAAAGTTACAAAGTATATAGCACAGAGGTGTACAGGTCAGCAATTGAATGCAGCAGAGTAACATGTGCGTATACACTAGGTTGAGGCTGATATT
Source organism: Ambrosia artemisiifolia (assembly GCA_032199755.1). NCBI lineage: Eukaryota > Viridiplantae > Streptophyta > Magnoliopsida > Asterales > Asteraceae > Ambrosia > Ambrosia artemisiifolia. The sequence continues at coordinate 38,922,030 of CM063512.1, forward strand.
AATCACTGATTTGCATCAGATGATCAATACGATGTAATAATGATCTATGATCAGTTAAAACATAAAGTTCCTCAATTCGGTAACTTCCGGTTTTGGCAATTAAGCTCTTTTAGCAAATATTCTGATAAAACTAGGTCCGTAAATCAATACGACAAAAGTTTATCAGAATATCCCGGATAACTATAACATAACGACCCGAAACCTCAGATTTTGGCAATCCTATCAAACGAAATTACGGTACTAAGACCATATGCCCATGAGGTGTTCAGCCACGAACGCGTAGTTCGTTATGTTTGTATCACTAATGCACGCAATATTTAGTCTACGAAGCCTATCAGCATATCACACGTAGTCAACACACGCCTCATTATTCTATACACTTCTTTAGCCTGTGTCAGATCCCCACTGATGTACTATCATTTCCTCTTTTTACCAGGAAATCATTTTTGATTTTCTAATTTTTAGGGCTTTTTGAATTTTATAATGTTTTTGGCTTTTCTGATAAAATGGCTCCCCCTAAAATAAAGAACATATTTTTGGGTTTTTAATTTTTCTGAAAAACAATAAAAACAAAAATTTGAAAGAAACAATCCACTCGAAAGCATCAACTTCTTTGAGGATTAAACAATCCCCTCGAAAGCATCAACTTCTTTGAGGATTACGATAGTAAAGAGAAATTCTCAATTAGCAAAGAGAAATTCCCAATTAGCAAAATATAAAAACTAAAAACTAAAAAGCGATAAACCGAGGTGCCGATTAGTCCTGTTTTTCCTTTATATTGTTTACTTTTAAAAGATATTCAAAGCGGGATCTGTCAAAAGCTTTTGTAAACAGATCTGCACGTTGGTAGTCAGTATGGATTTTGATCATATCGATCAATTCCTTAGCGTAACAATCACGGATAAAATGATATTTGATCCGGATGTGTTTCGCTTTAGAATGATTTTCAGTATTTTTAGTTAAAGCAATTGCGGCTTCGTTGTCACAGTGAATAGGGGTTTTAAGAAACTGCAAACCGTAATCCACCATCTGCTGTTGGATCCAGAGTACTTGCGAACAGCAACTTGAGGCTGCAATGTACTCGGCTTCACAGGTAGATAGAGCCACAGAAGTCTGTTTCTTGCACTGCCAGGTGATTAACCTGCTCCCTAAAAACTGGCAACCGGCTGCAGTAGATTTACTATCTTTGTCGCAACCGCCCCAATCTGCATCACTAAAAGCGATAAAATCAAAATTATCATCATTAGGGTACCAAAGTCCTTTTGAGGGACAACCCTTCAGATATCTAAGGATACGCTTGACCGCCGTCAGATGACTTTGTTTCGGCTTCGATTGATAACGGGCACAGAGACACGTTGCGTACATAATATCTGGTCGAGACGCCGTCAAATACATCAGAGATCCGATGATTGCTCTGTATGTAAATGGGTCCGTCAGCTCCCCCTTAGCGTCCACTCCAATCCCGTGATTGGGTTGAATCGGGGTATCCATCGGCTTTGAGTCGTCCATCTGGAACCGGCTCAAGATGTCGGAGACATATTTTGTCTGGTGAATGAAGATCCCGTCGGGTCTTTGGTCCACCTGTAAGCCTAGGAAAAACTGCATCTCCCCCATTGCGCTCATTTCGAACTTTTCCTGCATGACAGTTTCGAACTCCCTGCATAAAAGCTCGTTAGTTGAACCAAATATTATATCATCTACGTATATCTGCACTAGAAGCAAATCATCTCCCGTCTTCTTCGTAAAGAGGGTGCAATCAACGAGGCCGCGCTTAAATCCTTTGGAGATGAGGTATGTACTTAGCTCCTCGTACCACTGTCTCGGAGCCTGGTGCAAGCCATATAAAGCCTTGTTTAGCACGTAGACCTTATCCCGGTGGATTGGGTCCTCAAAGCCTGGTGGCTGCCTGACAAAAACCTCTTCCTTGACTTTCCCGTACAGAAATGCGCTTTTAACGTCCATTTGATAAACTTTGAATTTCTTGTATGAAGCAAACGCAAGGAACATCCGAATAGCTTCAATTCGTGCTACCGGTGCATAGATTTCGTTATAATCAATCCCTTCGATTTGATGGAAACCCTGCACAACCAATCTGGCTTTGTTACGAACAATAACCCCACGATCATCCTTCTTGCACTTAAACACCCATTTAGTGCCAATCTTCTTCCTATCCGGCGGCAAATCCGTGAGCGTCCAAACTCCCAATTTCTGGAATTGTAATAACTCCTCCTGCATAGCTTCCACCCAGGCATCATCCTTCAAAGCGTCCTTGTATGTCCTTGGCTCTACCTGCGACACATAACACGCAAACGACCAATCATTTTGACTACCAGATTGTTGAATTTTGGCATATAAAGCTAAAGCACCAAAACTCTCTGGCGAATTAACGCTTTTAAGCTGTCCTCTGGTCATAACACGGCTACCAGGATCACCGATAACTTGTTGCTCCAGCGGGTGAATACGATGAATCCGAGATTCCGGATAATCAGGTACTTGTACTCCCGTCTGAACAGTCAAGTTCTCTACAGCATCCAGATCATGACCCGTATTTGATGATGAAGCCACATCTGAAGTTGGAGTTGGGTTCACTGGCGGTGCCTCTGGTTCTTCAGCATGTTCAAGAATGACTTCTTCAAATTGTTCATCTTCAGATTCTGAAGATTCTAGTGAAGTTGAAGCCTCCTGAAACACTTCTTCCTCTTGTATCGGAGCATTGGTATCATTAGAAGCTGGTAGGGGGTTCACGGTGATCGGACGCACCAACGGTGAAGTTGTTGCATTTTCACACTCGTAAAGTAATCTGATAACAGCTTCTTCAACCAAGCTATCTAGATTGAATGATTCAAAGAAATCTTTGTAATCAAACATCCAATCAGGACCCGTGCCTTGAAGATTTTGAGTATATCGTTGAACTTCCACGTTAGCCCAGTCTTCCACTCGACGAGTTCGCTTGTTGTATACCCGTTTGAGCGGGGTTGCATATTCAACAAAGTAACCCTCCTCGGCTTTAGGACTAAACTTCTCGCTTGGATTCAACATAGTGCATGGCGCCCCAAAAGGTTCTAGATACTCTAAGTTCGGCTTTCTTCGATGTAACAGCTCATAAGATGTTTTACCAAACTTCTTCACTGTTAGAACCCGATTTAATGTGTAATTTGCTGCATAAATCGCCTCGTTCTAGAACATTACTGGAAGATTTGAATCAGCAAGCATTGTTCTAGCCGCTTCAATTAGAGTCCTATTCTTTCGTTCAGCAACACCGTTCTGTTGTGGGGTGTACGGAGCCGAATATTCATGATGTATCCCTTTGCTTTCACAAAGTTCATCCATCTTGGCATTTTTGAACTCCGTCCCATTGTCACTCCGAATTCTCTTTATCTTCACATTGTAGAGATTCTCCAATCGAGTGAACAAAACTTTCAGGTTGTTAAAGGTGTCACTTTTGTTCTGCAAACACATCACCCATGAAAATCTTGAGTAATCGTCAGTGACGACTAAACAATAAAGCTCTCCAAGATGACTTTTGCGCTTGACTGGTCCGAAAAGATCCATGTGCAATCGCTCAAGTGGCATCTCTACAGAGTTAACCTTCTTCACTTTGTGGGACTGTTTGTGTTGCTTCCCCTTTTTACAACTCACACACTTGTCATTCAGATGGAAATGTTTCACGTTTACTCCATCGACAAGCCCATTTCTCACAAGTTGATTCATTTTTCTCAGATGAATGTGCCCCATTCTTCGGTGCCACATTATCGATTCTTTCTCTGTCGCTTTTGATAGAAAACATGTTATCTGCCCCTGTGATGTCATCGCCTTGGACATATCAAGAATGTATAGATTGTTGACGCGAGGTGCCTTCAACATTATCCACTCTTTAGGAATTGTAAAGCCCGGTTTCAGAATATAGCAGGATTTGTCATCAAAATGCACAGTAAATTGTTTATCACATATTTGACTGACACTCAACAGATTATAATCGATCTGCTTCACATACGAAATCCGCTCGAAACTCACTATCCCATTGCTCACACTTCCTTCCATTGTGATATATCCACCTTTATTTCCCGCGAAAGCTACATACCCTCCATTAAACTCTCAGGGAGTGGCCCTTTTGAGTAAGTAGGCTCATTAAAACCATTAGCTCTGTTTTTGGGTCGAACAAACTCTGTGACATGGACCTTTGGTTCTTGAGGAACATCCAAATACAATTTCTTTAATAATTCAGGTGGAATCTCATTTGTTCTCTCATGTTTTGGGAACCAAATGGTGCTTTCTTGCCAAATCTTTTCTATTTTAGCATAATTGGCATTTTTTATTGGAAAGTCCTCGTCAGAAATGATCTTATCGGATCCTTCCATCCGATAGAACACCTTGACAGGTTTGTCACATTGTTCATTCTTAGCACTCTTTTCAAGATCTTTCTTAACAACATTTTTCTCAAGATCTTTCTTCACAACATTCGTTTCAGACTTATTCACACGATGAGCATTTGCCATCGGAATCACAATCTGAGATGGTGAAACTGGTTCATTTGTAATGATGTGATTTTCTTTTGGAATTTCACATGCATTAACAGTTTGATTACAACCAGTGTCATCACTCTCAGTGTCTGAATCTACACTCTCAGCAGTAAACCCTCATCATTGATACCCAAAATCGGTCTAACATCGGAATGTGGATCACCAATACTTGAAGTATTAGATTCATTTTCCGATGCTGAGTCCGATTTTACCGAACTCTCCGGTGTCACTTGGTGACAATTATGGTTTTCAAAAAGAACCGAAGATGGTACAGATCGGTAATTTGTGGTTTGATCATCAATGATGTGGTCTACCACATAAGCAATATGCTTATAGCTTTCCAGCTTTTTGTTTACTTTCTCAGCAAAGCATTTGATGGCGGCCATTTCCAACTTGGTATTTTCAATTTTAAAAATCACATGATTTCGGGTTCAATTAAGAATCTAGGGTTCTAGGGTTTCAACCTTTCATTCAAAATCTGAATTTTACGTCTGAAAACAGTAAAAACGAGCTGTGATTGATTCAAACGACTGTTAGATCGTTCAAATCGGTACCACGGCTCTGATACCAATTGAGAGTCCGGTTACGGACCGAAATCATGGATCGATTACGCATAAACAACTCGGTTTCAGACGGGGAATTCGAGACGAGACAGAAATATACGATAACAACGTCATCACAGATTCGTATTAATACAGAAAAGGTTACAGACACTGTCATCAGTAGGATAAACGTCTATCTCGTGGCCGGGGGAGGTCGGGCATGACCTCCCCCTTGAGAGCATTCACAGTACCAACTCAAATCACCAAATGAACAATAACACATGAGATTGCTATTTATAGTCCAAAACACCAATTCTACATTCGCCCCTTAGTGATGGTCGAATGTGGAGTATTTCCACATTCGCCCATTTGTGTTGGTCGAATGTGGAAAACTTCCACATTCGCCCACTTTGTTTAGGTCGAATATAAACATGTGTTTTGTCCTATATTTTACAAATGCGTCAGATCCATAAAATGCCCTTATGGATCACCACAATCTCATGTAACACTATACCTAGACTCAACCCTAGTCTATTCGACAGTGACGTCCACAGAAAGTGCATCAACATATTTGGAGAGTCAAGTTGGAGAGCTCTCTTGACACCTTCTCCTCTCTCTCTCTCTCTGCGTATTTTGCTTTCCTTTTCTTTCTATCCTTTCTCATTTTCCTTCCTAGCCCTTTAACTAATTGTTACTTCCTAGTCTTCCCCAAGACTAACCCTTCAAGTAGAGTATTGTTTCATGTTAACCCCTCCCACTTTATTAATTTAAGCTTTCACCAATTTACCCAAGTAACTAACTTGGTAAATCTTATGTTTACTAAGTGGACAACTATCAATGCACTACTTACAACTAGGGGTACACACCCTTCTACACACACATATATATATACGCATACATACATACGCATACACAATATATACATACCAATATATATATATATACAATTTCTACCATACTATTATCACTTAACATTTTTGGGGCGTTACAAAAACGCTTGCATTCGGGACTGTTAGAATGATGATAACTTAGGGGTTTTGCTTGGAATATGTTTGATAATGTTTGGTGATTGATATTTGGTGTTTCCACACGTTCCGGATCTGATTTGGAGGGTTAAACGCGCGAAAAACCGGAACAGACCTGCAGGGGGCGATTAGGGATCCTAATCGCCTATGCTGAAGGCGATTAGGAGCCCAATCGCCTATGCTGAAGGTGATTAGGAGCCCAATCGCCTATATGCATGTCTTATAGCTCCTAATCACTAGTTAAACTCTGAATTGCATGTCTTATAGCTCCTAATCACTAGTTAAACTCTGAATTGCATGTCTTATAGCTCCTAATCACTAGTTAAACTCTGAATTGCATGTCTTACAGCTCCTAATCACTAGTTGACTTTTCCTAATCACTAGTACTGTTGTTGTAAGTATATTTTGGCATTCCGAGACCCGATTTAACACCTAGGGACATACTAGGAACCCCGTAACATGCTTAGTAACATAGTAACACGTGCTCGGACTTATTTGTGCGTTATTTGAACTATATGTTAGACTTGTTGAACTTTAACATGTGTTAAGTATTGGTTGCATGAATTGTATGTTTTAGTGTATGACATGAACACGTGGGATGTCGGGTCACCAACGGGATGTCGAGTCTTGTCTCATGTAGTCTGGTTGTCAGTCAAACGCATTTTCAAACCTATAATGGTCATGGACTGGACATTAGGGACTAATGAACCCAAGGGGTTATTAGTCTAACTTTACACACATCTTATGATAGGTCGTCACTAGTTGGGGCTATCATATCACATAACGGTTTACTCATTAACGGACGACGCAACCTAAGGTGAGTTCACGGCCCCACATTTTACGGTTTTTGTTTTCGGGGGAGAAACATGCTTAAACTCTCTTATTACACATTTTCATGTTATACTATGGCTATCATCTTATTACTATACGGTTCATCTAAGTCCCTTAGAAACCACTAATACGGGGATGTAGCGGGGAGGTATGGATAGCGCTATTGGGAACTGACAAGCCCCACTCGACGGCTGGAGGCCGGGCGGGTGCATATTGTCTCTAAGCACACAAGGCCTACCGGCGATGACGGTAGTCCGTAAATAAGGGTTACACAGTTACATAGTAACAACACAGTCAGCAATGGTTTCACCCGTAGTAGTAATATCACATGACGCCTAACTAGCGTTCTCATAAGCATAGTAGTAACAGCAACGGTAATGGTTTTCAAGGATTGTTTTAAACGCTTAAATAAAACCTGTGAACTCACCAGCATTATATGTTGACTCTTTTAGCATGTTTTCTCAGGTCGCTAAGGTAGCAGCTGTCAGCTAGGCGCACGGAGTCGCACTGGAGTCGTACTCGCGTCTAGGATCATTTATGCATGTCTTTTGATGTTAAACTTTTGAACTCATGTCTTTATTTACTCATGACTTGTAAACTTTAAATGCTTCCGCACTTTCAAACGTTGGTTTTAAATCTTATGCATGATTTTATTTATGTATGTTTTTACATTTAGACGTCGTTTATTGTGACCGTTGACTTGGATCCTGGTGTCACACGCCTCGCGGTAGAACTCCGCAAGTGGAAATTTGAGGGTGTGACAAGAAACCCATATTTTTTTTGTCACCAAACCATGTACAAAAATTATGAAAAATCGTACAACACAGCTATGCCCAGAAAGTTTCCACAACAGGTTAGATTAGTATAAAAATTCTCTAAAATCGTGTATTCATCCAAACGAGAATGAATCCAATTGGAAAAGCCGAGTTTTTCCAATATTGACCTGTTGTCCAAATTTCATAACCTAACTCTTTGTAGAACTCAAGTTATGATCATTTAAAGTTGACCCAATTTACTAATCGGAAAATCTGATATGACCTTTAATCAAATAAAATTCCAAAAACCACTCAAACGATGTCCAAATCAGATGATTTTGCCCATTATGAAAAGCTAAGACCATGTACAATACAACTATGCAAAGAATCGATCAAAAAAATTACTTTTAATACACTTAACATACCCTACAAGTCGACATTCAGATTCTGTCTAGATTTTAATCATGCAATACCATCAACTATATCAAACCCTAGTTTCATATTATCAATCAACATCACCCAATAAACATCATACAACATTAATAAGACATAACCTGATCAAAACCTAGCAAGATACATGTTTATATCATCAATCATAAACCCTAGATGTCTAAAACATCAAGAACATGCAATATCATGCAACACATACAATAATCATCACATGATATTGTGTTTAACCTATTAAACCTTCATGAACATCAAGTTTTAATCTTTATAAAAATGTTTCAGACCTGGACAAACTTAATCATGATGTTTTAAAACACATTAGAGATAATTAAAACATGTAAGGTTGAGTATTATACCGAAAGCACTTCAAAACCACCAACCGAATGCTCTCCAAGCCTTCCGAATGGTGTTCTTAAGCCTTAGCAGGTGTTAGGGTTTGATATTTTTCGTAAACCAGCTGTTGGGGACGATTAGGGTTGTGGTAATGAGGAAGAATGGGTTAAAATCGTTTTAATGAGGCCAAAACTTGTTTTCCACGTAGTTCACGTCGTCGCGGACCGCGGGAGAGTTTTTAATTCCCGTCGCGGTCCGCCCGAACTTCCTAAAATCCCTAGGTTTATTTCACTCCCTCGCGAACCGCGTGGGCATTTCTTTTCCTGCCGCGCTCCGCGGGGGTAACCAAAAATCAGAATTTTTATTTTATTTATTCTACAACACTAACCACCTCTCAATATTAATATTCTAAACACTAATATTCGAAAATGCACATAAATGTTCGTCATACATATCTGGATCCCGGTCTGTCCCGTCCCGATTACCGATCCGTTAACGTCTAATCACGTAAGTTCACATATTCACATATTAGCACGTAATATCAACATGTAAGTATATGATAATCATATTTCACCAAGTCACCAACGTTCCGAGTTCCCTACTTGTGTACGTAGTCCGGTAATTTCCCGAATTACCATTTCATGCAGTTATTAACCTATAATTGTGCAACGAATACTTATCCTAACTAACCCTAGTTAATTAGAATGCAAGAAAAGTATGTATAAGTAACTGTAGTTCAGTTAAAGTGAGAACCTGAAATTGCAGGGTATCACATTATATATATATATATATATATATATATATATATATATATAAAGTTAATTTGAGAACAGATATATTTTGTGCGAATTGTGAGAACGCCATCTAAAACCATTCAAATTCAAAATTGAGTAAACTGTCTTGGCCCCTAAGGTTTGCCCAAAAATGTTTGTTAGACATCAAACTTGATTTTTATCACTGGTAACCCTGACATTTCATTTTGGTGCCATTTTGGACACTTTTTTTAACTCAGTTAGAAAAGTTAGTAAACTCTAGGGGTAATTTGGTCATTTTATGTCCTCAGGGCCAAAATGACAGTTAATGAAAAATTATAAAAAAATAAAATTCAAACCCATCACCAAACACCTTTTTATCTATTCCGGGTTCTATTCCGGTAGATGACTGAGTCACCGAGTTGACTCAATATCGGGTTCTTGCTATCCATGATGAATCACAGAAACTGAATTTCAACTAGAAGATGAATCACAATAATTGGGCTATAGATTAATTCTGAAAATTTGGAGAAACATTATCATGGTTTATCCGCCTTGCTAATGAAGCCAGAGGATGACTATTTGGGTTTTGATCGTTAGATTTCCAAAGTCTTCTTGAAGACTTCTTGGTCTCAGAATGTTGTGAGATTGTTGTGGTGTAACATTTTGTATTTTTAAACTATGTATGTTCGATTATCCTATCAATAAAAACGTCGCATTTTTATCATTCTTGTACGTTCTAAAAATATTTGGTGACACTTTTGGCCTTATATAACTATACTATATACATATGTTTGTCTTGTTATTGTGAAATAATTAAAAAAAAATAAAAGGCATGGACCGGGACTCGAACCCGCGTCCATGGCCGGCCCAAACATAACAAAACATTCCATAAACCAATTGAGCTACAAAATCTTTGGTTATAAACGAAATCAAATAAAAACCTTGCCTTATTTCTGCCAGTTGACTCGTGAAAGTCAACTGCGAGCCCATTCTTTCCAAAATCAATCCCAATCCGCGTCAATGTTCGGAATTCGTATATGGTAAGGATTAACTGACTTATTCTTGCTTAATCCCCACGCCAATTAACCATTAAAACCTTCCAATTCGAGTCCATATACGCGTATACCTTTTAATGTGGGTCAAAACTTCTAAAATTACAATTTCGTAGGATTAGTATAAATTGATACCTCCCACACGAGCTAAATGCACCGAAAAACAAACCCCAAAACTCAATTACCCCTAAACACATTCAATTCTGCAAAGAATTCGTCTCTGTTGACTTTTCTTTTGACCGTTCGTTCGTAGCCATTAACGCATTGTAAGTATCATTTTCTTTCTTGGTTTCGTTAATCGGCCGTATACAAGCAATAGCCCCAACATTACAGGGGCTATTAGTTGCTAATTAACGGGATTAGAAAACTAGGGTTCATATGAATCGATTTGGGGTTGATGTCACGAATCAATAAGTATTTAAAATGTTTCTGAAACAAAAACCAACACCCATCAGACCTGTAGATCAGATGGTGTTGTTAAAACAATGACCTTGGGTTCGAATCTGAGTCCCAGCGTTTTCTTTTTAATAAGTATCCATATTATCACCCAAACAATCCTTATAAGCGTTCGTATCTGGTTCAATCTTGTTCTCAGGGTCTAGACCAGTTGGTCAGGCTTGTGATTTAAAACCTTTAAACCGGCCAAGGACCCGGGTTCGATCCTTGGCAGCAACAGACTTTTTTTTTAAAACCCTTATCTTAATATTTAATCTAATAATATTTTAAAATAGTTTTTAAATACTAAAAGTGCCTTATAAATTCTATAAAAATTATTTTATGTTAATCTCATGACAAAGTTTACCATACAATTTTTAGATTTCCAAAAATTATTTATTTAGTATATATTATAAATATTACAAGTTTATTCATTTATAATTTTAAAATTCTATAAATATATCTAAACGATTTTATAAATATCCACAAAAAAGTTTTTAAACTTGTAGATCAATAAGAATTTCAGAAATAAATTTTATTATGGAAAAACCGTTTATTTAATTTTTTTATTTAATTTTTGTTATTTTTAATCATAAATAAGTCATAAGAAATTCATTTTTCAATATTTTTATTCCAAAATTTTACATAAATTATTTCTATTCATTTAGAACAGAAATACAAATTTTAATTTGAAAATTCTTTAAATTTAATATTTTTAGATATAAAAATTATATTTTGACAAATAGAAATAAATAAACTAAATATTCAATTTTTGAGAAAAATAATTTATAAAAATTATTTTCATACTTAAAACCTTATAATATGACCATCCTTAATAAAAAAGCTATAAATAGTCTTTTATTTATTTATTTTCCGAATTTCTTTATTTATTAACAATTTACCTAATTAATAATTAAACAATTAATTATCCCCAAATTAGAAAACCTAGAAATACTTGTAGACTAGAAAGACTTAGACTTATTTATTACCTTAAACATAGGGTAATACTTGGCAACGTTGGACTACACTTATTCTATTTCACAAGACTTAACACTTTGCTAAGTTGAGTTTATGTAACTTTGTTTATGCAATTCTTTATACTTGAAACTTTATACTTAAGCAATTCTACATACATGTCTAGTTGTAAACTTTAATGCCTCATGACTTAGACAAAGACTCTTAGACTTAAACTTAAACTTGCATAATCATTAACCCTGATCAAGCCGGCGGTATACAATGATAGATCTATTGGATTGACAACCCTACCCAGATTCGTTGACCATCTTTTATGGGGAGTGCGGGTGATTGTTATCGTTCCAACGTTATATTAAGGTGAACCGTGGATGCGGGATGGACCTAAACTTTGTCGGAGGATTGATTATGTGCATACTATACTTGTTGTTTATTCATGTAGACTTAAACTTACATTAGACATATGAATTGCTAAACTTTTATTCTTTTAAAACTTATTGCTTGACTTGGCTTATGTATTCTCACCAACTTCTAGTTGACCCCCCATCTTTTCCAAACTCAACAGGAAATATTGATGCTTGAAGTCTAAAGTTAGCATGAGGAGTTATTTGAAATTTTAAGTTTCGTTTGTTTGTTTGAAGTATTTGATGTCAGTCAAGACTTTAATGTAATTCAATATTGTGATGAAATAAAGGGATTATTTAAACATACGAATTACCATGAGCTACTGAACAATCATTCATACGTGACACCTCGAGGTTTCCGCCATCGGTTGGGGTGTTACATGTGGGAGGTTTTTGTGTTAGTGTTAGTGACCTTAGGTTTGGTTGTGGAGTCTACAAAAGTAACAATGATCCGACCCATTATATACCTTTATAAAAAACATTGGACAACAAGTGATTCAGGTCAACCTAGCCCAACCCGTTACATACCTTTATAATCATATATTCAACACACTAATCTCATTCTCAATCTCCAACTCCTCATCAATCTTCTCACTTTCCTCCACACCACTAACCAAACCAATCTTGTTCAAACTATTAACCAATTTCGATTCGTGAAGCAGGCGAACAAGAACAGAGGATTTCAAGTTATTTTCAAATACCCAATAGGGCTCTGGTTTTCTTTACTTAAAAAGGATGAATCCAAAGACTCTAAACACATATTATTCACAACAACGGGTTTATTCATCAACCCAGATGGAGATTTGTTTTGGTTACACAAATTGAACAACCTCTCTGCTTCACCATCATCATCAAAGGCTGAATTGTTCCAAATTGGGGAATTTAGAACTTTCAATTAACTGCCATTTTAGCCCCTGAGGACATAAAATGACCAAATTGCCCCTGGAGTTAACTGACTTTTCTAACTGAGTTAAAAAAAAGTGTCCAAAATGGCACCAAAATAAGAATGACAGGGTTACCAGTGATAAAAATCAAGTTTGGTGTCTAAACAAACATTTTTGGGCAAACCTCAGGGGCCAAAATGACAGTTTACTCTTCAAAATTTCTTTTTACATTTATCTTTATTATTAAAATACAATCTCAAAAACACAATTTACGTGAAAAAATTCAAATGTATATGAAAATAAATTGTCTTTACACATGTGTAAATTTACTATTTATACATGTGTAAACTGTTTTATTTACACATGTGTGAAAAGTTAATTTTAGAGTGTTTTGCAAGGAAAGATGAACTATTTGTAAAGAAAATTCATTTTTTATGTTGTATTTTGGTTATAATGATGTTTTTATTAAAAAAAATTGATTTGAATTGATTTTTCGGTTTGTTATCACGGTTCTCACGATATTTAGCATTCTCAACATAACTCTTGCCTATATATATATAGGGGATGATTCAATAAAGAACTCATTTTAGGGAGAGGACTCGAGAACTCCTAACTAAATACAAAAAAAAAAAAAAAATCATAACTCAAAATTTAAATAAAAAATAGAAAACTAATTCAGAGTTTCTCTTTCCCACGTCATACCCGTTTAGAAAAAAATAAAAAAAAACACACCTAAAAAACGCTACTGCACATGTGTAGTATAACCAAAAGCCTAAACCCTCACCCCCAAAATTTACCCCCACCCAAAAACCTAATTTCACCCCACCCACTCTTACCCTCACCAAAAAACATAAATCGCTTACCAGAAAAACTAAACCACCCATCCACCCCCCACCCAAAAACCTAAACCCACCCCACCCACCGCCTACCAAAAACCTAAGCCCCACCCGCCACAGCCAAAAACCTAACCCCCACCAAAAAACCTAACCCCCTACCCAAAAACCTAAACCCACCCTACCCACCCCCACCCCACCCCCAAAAACCTAAACCTTACAAACTAAACTTAAAAAAACTAACCATAAAAGCTAAACTAAACCCAAAAACTAAACCCTAAAGCTAACCGGACATTTACTACACCTGTGCATTAGAAGTCGCCTATTTTTTTATTTTATTTTTATTTTTTTCTGAACGGGGATGACGTGGGAAAGAGAAGCTCCGAACCAGATTTTTGGTTTTTGACTTAAATTTTGAGTTATTATTTTTTTTCTTAATATATATATATATATATATATATATATAATTAAATAAAAAAATAACAATTGAAAAAAGATTGGTATGCGGTTTACTATAACATGATGCAGTTAAAAATGAAAGGAAGTAATCCGATTGTCATTGATGTGACCTATACTTTATTAAACGACAATAAAATCGTAACACATGATCTTATGTATTTAGAAACCTTCCTTCCATCTCACAAAAGCTTAATGAATTAAAATTTAAACGTCTCGTTCAACAACATGCCAACGATTAAACAGCTTATTAGAAATTTACTTCAATTTCTCTGCATCCCTACTTAAAAGCAAAGGTGGCAATTTTAGTATTAACAAAAATGTTGATGTAAAACAAAACAGGAGAAAAAAAAAACAAATTTAGTAGACAATTAAACTTCTACTTATACGTTACTTTGTTATATAAATTTATTAAACTATAAGACAAGTTTAATTCCTGCTAGATATTATATTATGCGAACATACGTACATTGACCAAACTAAATCTATCTCGTCCAATGATATCATTACTTGGATAAGTTTCCCATGGTTTTGAAGATAAGATGTTGGTGGGAGAAGATGTTTGGTGACTTTTTCGTCTTATTTCACTAAATTCAACTAAATATATCAATAATATATACACACCCCAAACGATAAACTGTGTTAAAGAATTAGATAATATTGATTTTACATATTTCGTAATCATTATCTTATCTAACTAATAATATAAGATTTTAATTAAAACGACTTTTTACTACGTTAATTGACGCGGTTTATATATATACTAGATTATACCCCGGGAACATCCCGGGGTTGAGAAATCTAATATGACATAAATTTTACGTATGAAATAGAATGATTCGCTTTACAGTTACATGCAAGAAAGCTTCGGGTAGCACCTAACCTAAAACAATTAAAAATGTATCTCCAATGTTAACGCATAACCTTAAACAATGTATAACTCTAATGTTAATATCTAACTTAAAACAATGTATAACTCCAATGCTAACGCATGTTGAAAATAGAACTCATATTTACTGATTTAAACGTAATTAGTGACTTGGCTATACATGATTAATGATTTACATGAACACTTTGTGTTTTTTTATTCCTGTATGAACAAAACCCCACAAAAAAGTCGTTTTTTTTCTCCGCTTTTATATAGCACTATGGTACTCGTTGGAAAGATAATAAAACGCTTGTTAATTTGGTGTAATTTTTTTCTTTAAAAAATCTCGTATATAAAAGATATTAACGGTTAAAAATTATGGGAGGAAACATGAGAGAGAAAAATCCAATTTTATTTTTAAATTTTTTTTCCTAAAATATCTCAATGTCACATGGGATGACACATGGCACACTTAAAGAGGGGAATGCCTCTTTGAGTGCCATGTCATTAAAATGGCTTTGGTTTATTATATGTATAGATAATCCTACTAGTTTTTTACCCGGGAGCGTCCCGGGTTGGAATTTTTTATAATGAAGGAATTAAAAAAAATGACATGATTTAAAGCATTAAATTGAAATTTATAATTATGAAGTAATTTCAAAGAATATTACAATTGAAATTTATAATAATGAGGTAATTTAAAAGAAAATGACATTACTTAAATTATGAAATATTAATATTTAATTAAAAACACAATCGTTTTGCCAACACGTTTTGGGACTTAATGTTAGTGGATGAGAGGAGAACTCCACAGTTAAGCGTGCTCAGGTGGGAGCAGTACCAGGATGGGTGACCTCCTGGGAAGTCTCTACCAGAGGAACCAAAAACGAATCCGTGAGCTCTGGATGGGCAACTCATCAGAGCAAAACGGACAATATTGATGGTGAGAGAGGCCAGATGTTACATTGTAGACAATAGCCTTGAAAAATGAACGAACCATTCTTACAAATCTTGTCACATTGTAAACCAATTAAACATTAAGAGATACAAATCAACAGTTACATAAACTATAAACTTCATTGAAACATATGATACAATTAAAAAGCTCACATATTATGAACAAAATTACTAACAACATTAAACATCATCATTCTTCTAAACAAAACATTCAACACCATATGAACAAAAAAAAAAAACAAATCTAAAATAAAAATCTACTATCTACTATAAGAAACAAAGTAAAAGCAAACAATACATTAGAATCATAGAAAAACATACTCCTAAAAAATAATTGTTCCTACACTTTCAATTATAAACAAACCCCTAAAATATAATTGTCCTACACTTTCAATTAAAACCAAATAATAATAACAACATTGAACATCATCATTCTTCAAAACAAAACATACAACACCATATGAACAAAAAACAAACCCCTAAAATATAATTGTTCCTACACTTTCAATTATAACCGATTAATAAAAATATTGCTCGGATTTTAACATGTTCATACACTTTCAATTATAACCGATTAATAAAAATATTACTCGGATTTAAACATGTTGATACAATTTCAATTATAACAGATTAATAAAAATATTACTCGGATTTAAACACCACGACTATAACATTCAGTAAACAATTTAATAAAAATATTACTAAGATTTGAAGATGAAGACTATAACATTCGGACTTCATGAAACTACATAACCTATATACATCCGGCCATAATACACCTCAAGCAAATCGACTTGATGACTTTGGGAGAAGATCTTTATTATTATCAATAAACATATAAACTTACAAAAAAACCATTAACGAAACTAAACAAATAAACATTGGAGAATTATTAGATAACTACAAACATATAACGTTTATGGATTTCCATAAGCTTAAAACTGCTATAACAGACTAAGTTTGTATGCTTATGATTTGACTAAACTTTTTTATCACTTTTATGTTTATTTTTTCTAAACAATTTGATATAAAAAAAGAGGTAAAAATTAAAAGGTTCATAATTTTTTAACTATTACTGTAAGCTTTATCCTTATTAAATAAACATTCTTTATTATTATCAATAAAAACTTAAAGTTACAAAAAAAGCATTAAACAAACTAAAGAAAAAAATCGAAGACTACCTGCAGTCGTGACTGAATAATGGAGAGGCACAAAAGGATTAATGGAGAGGAAGAGGAATTAGGTTTTATTATCGAAGACTACATATTGGAGAGGCACAAAAGGATTAATGGAGAGGAAGAGGAATTAGGTTTTATTTGGTTGTTGCTTTTTTTTTTTAATAAGTTAATACCACTTGCTACATGGGATGACACATGGCACACTCAAAAGGGAGAATGTCTCTTTGAGTGCCATGTCATCAAAATGGCTTTGGTTTATTATAGGTATAGATAGATATAGGGCTAGGATAATATGAGAACTCTACTATTTTGTGAGAACTAGAGAACTCTTGTGGACCATTGATCTTGATGATCCAATGGTTGAGATCAAAAGTTCATGAGTTTTGTCTTTACTTGATTAAGAGTATTTTTTTAATATGTTAAAGTACAATTAGGGGCATTTAAGTAAAACCCCCATGAGAGAGAAGATTTATTATAATATTATGTTATTTTTTATTTCATTATTAAAAACAAATCATATTTACTAAAACTTTATTTTATTATTTTAATTAAAATAATTTACTTTTTTTTAAATATTTTAAGAACAAAAAAAAGTCCAGCTTTTTGTCCTCCCTCCCCCATTTTTACACGGGTGTAATTTACACCAGTATAATCATCCGTACACAACTTTTACAAAAAAACACTAGTGTAAAAAAACCAAAACTAGATGGTGCGCTTTACATTCATATTTACACTGGTGTAATTTGCACCAGTGTAATCATCCATACACAACTTTTACAAAACAAAACACTAGTGTAAAAAAACCAAAAGTAGATAGTGCACTTTACATTCATATTTACACTGGTGTAACTGATGTTTAACACCAGTGTTTTTCTTACATAAAAAACGACGATACATTATACATTCATATTTGCGCTGGTGTAAACTGATGTTTACACCAGTGTTTTCTTACAAAAACATACTACACTATTCATCGTCATCTCCACAGCACCGGCTCTTCGTCGCAGCATCATCTCTTGACAAAAAAAACCACAAAAAATTCAACATAAAAAACCTATCTTTTCACCATAATATCCCATAGTATCATTATTAATAATAATAATAATAATAATAACAAAAAAATAACAAAAAAAAAATAACAGAATTAATATTAATAATAATAATAAAAAAAAATAATAACAATAACAAAAATAATAATAATAATAATAATACTAATAATAATAATAATAATAATTAAAAAAAAACATACCTGCAATCCTTCGTCCCCCCCTTCGTCCTCCCCCTCTGCAACCCACCACCGCCATCAGCCACTGTCGTCCTCCACCTCTGCAACCCACCACCGCCATCAGCCACCCTTCGTCCTCCCCTCTGCAAAACCCACCCCCTTCATCAAACCTCTACCCCGATCTGAAATAGATCCACCACATCCCTCAACCCCCTGAACCACCGTGAACCATGAACCACCGTCGTCCCTCCATCGTCGTCCCTCCACCGTCGTCCCTCCACCGTCGTCCTCTACAAAAACCCATCACCACCATCGCTCCCCTTCACCGTTTCAGATCCACCCCCCACCGTTCAGATCCACCCCCTTCCGCCCCCTACCCACCATGTTCAGAACCACCACCGTCCCCCACACACCCCTCTGCACCTTCGTCTTCATCCATCTACAAACGTTTTCATCTTTTTTTAGAGAGAGAGAGAGAGACTGATGAGTGTGTGTGTGTGTGTTTTAGAGAGATAGAGAGAGAGTCGGTTAGGTTTAGAGAGAGAAAGAGAGAGAGAATTGTGTGATAGAGAGAGAGAGAGAGAGAGGTGAGAGTATTATTATTATTATTATTATTATTATTATTATTATTATTATTATTATTATTATTATTATTTAAACTGCAAGTTGGGGTGGGGTAGAGGTTATTATTACTAAAATGCCCATAATTTGATGTATGCAATGACTTTAATACCCCTAATTAAAAAATACAAAAAAACATAAAGTTGGTGATGTGTCACTTGTTTAATGGATAATATGAGTTCTCTAGTTTTCACAATATAGTAGAGATCTCATATTATCCCATTCCTATATATATATATATATATATATATATATATATAATGGTGATTTATAGCCGGTTTTTACATAGAATCAAGTCTTAAATTTAAAAAACACGATAATATATGATCACTAAAAACAACCACCTAGGGCAGGTGCTAATGGTATGATACCGATGTCGACTAAGGATACAAGAGCTTTTAGTAGCGAAATTTTATCGACGCCTAATCAAACCAATAAGATTTTGGTTTTGTTGATTTTTTGTAAAAGAAAACATGAAAGTAAGTAAAAAAAATGATAGTTTTGAAATCATTTTTAAGAAGAGGGGTGTTTGGGTTTCTTACTACCGCTTAATGCATTGTTAGTTAAATTTTACAATGGATTACAAGAGCTCACTGAAACTACCGTCATGTGTCGTTGGAGGGTTATTCTGGGTGCTCTGCGAGACAACCCACTAATGTCGTTCTTTTAAGATCTAGTAAGTAGTTGTATTTTGTTAATATATAAAGTCATGGTCTCCAAATTTAGTGGTCATCCCACATCTCAACCATATTGGATAGAATCAACATGAGACTCTCTACAATGTTAGAATCATATCCCAACTTGTTAACAAAATCAACAGGGAAACTATTCAAATATTGGGATTTAGTATTAAGTAAAATGCAGTCATAAGGGGTTTATCTCACTCAACTTGTTAATAGAAACAACAAGGTGACTACTCAAATATCAGGCTTTAGTATTAAAGTGTTGATTTTAATCCTTAATAAACCAACTCCTTATAACTTTGATGTTATATCCAAGCTTCCACATAACATTACCAAACCTGAAGTCCCAAACCAAAACCAAAACCAAAACCATAATCTCAAACTCTCTATTAAAGCAATTAAAATGTTAGTATTACATAAACAAAGAAAACATGAATGTTTTGAATTAAAACTCATGGTTATATATTAGTTTGATGTTAAGGAATTGAGAAACTCATTTCAATATGATATTTATTACTTAAAATCATTAACACACACCGCTTGTTAATCTATAGCTTGTTTAATTAACTCTCTATCAAGGAGTTGGGTTCCCCCAAATACCCGTAAGAACTTTAGCCACTAATGGTTTTAAAGATTAACTTTAACAAACTTGAAAATATTATATTAATCATCACAAGATTGAAAAATACTTGATGTTGTTCTTACAATTATCAATTATTACAAGATAAAAAAGAAAGTGGGTAGAAGTAGAGAAGGTTGTGGAAGAGAATTAGGGAATGATTGAGCATTGGAAATGAGAAGGGGAAGGCTCCTTTTATAGCTGTTGGAGGCGTGTCATAGGCATGCCTAGATGATTGTTACTTGCCCATGGTCAGCTGTTGTGGTACTGAGACACCGCCTATGGTTAGCTGTTGTAGGCCATACTGGATCTTCGAAATATTCAGAATCTTTTTTTATCATTTAGTGGTCACGGCACAGGGCATGTATCAACTCCGCGTAATTAGATTATAGTTTTTTTTTTCCAGAATTGCTCCGTTTGTTTTTTTGGGCCCAATTTTTCCTAAAATAAAAGTAAACTAACTTGAGCTTATTGCAAACATTATTTCATTAAAACCATTAAATTTGGGTTTATTTTGATATGAAAAACGTGTTTGTGTGTGTGTGTATGCACGGTATTAATATCCCCATACTTGAATCTTTGCTTGTACTCAAGCAAATCTCTATAATATTTGTTGTATTGTACACCCAAACAGCATAGGTAGAGGAGAATTATAATCCATTGGCTAAGATCTCAAGCATTTTAATGGCTTTACATGGTTCCACCCATTTCCTTTGTTTTTTATTTGATTATAAAAAAACAACATAAAAACAAGACAAGCCTACTAAAAAAGTTCTTTTAAACAAAATCACATACCTCACAAGATTGTTCGCTCAATACACGGCTGATTATTATACCAAACGAAACTCTCAAGTTAAGACAAACCAAGAAAATATCATCAGCTTGACAGGCGATCGAACCTCAACTGCTTAACCAAATCAAGTAAGCATCAAGAGCTCTTTTATTTGGGTTGTAATGTAGGTTTGGGTTAAAGGTATGGATATTTTTGGGAGAAGTAGCTAAAAGGTAGCAAAAATATGAGTTCATATGTATTTTTTCTTTTTTCGTCACGTTGCGGAGTAACTGTACATTGGGCAAAGTCAAGCTACAACTTTATATTTTTCGTGTTTCTAGATTGCTTTTTATTCTAAAAGGGAGAAAGCTATACATAATGTTGCATTATTATTATATTTATATATCCCATTCTTCAAGGTGCGGGTCTTTATGGAGAGAAGTCATGAAAAGCGGTTTTTTCAAAAGACTAAAATTTTGCTACACATGGGTTTAGAAAATAAAAGGTTTAGACTTTTAGGCTTATTGGGCTTAAAGTTTTGGGTTAAAGAAATGAAAGAGATTTGGGCTCAAAGTGGTTTACTAATGATTTATTTAAGGTGGGTTCGTTTTGAAAAGAATTTGGGCTAAACACGAGGGATTAAAAATAAAAATCTTATTGCCTCTACAACTTGTTTACTCGCATTTGGGCTAAAAATGAGGGATTAAAAATAAAAATCTTATTGCCTCTAAAACTTGTTTACTCGCATTGGGTTTTTTTGTATTTTCATATGAAAGAGCATATGTGTATTTACTTTGGTGATGCTCAAGAGGCTCAAATTCTAAATAAAAAATAATTGGGAAAGTTTTTTGTGATGTGTGTTTCTATACATAGATACTTTTTAAGTGTAACAAAGTGGTTCCAAGAGAGTTTTGTGAATAAATTGGTTATTGAGACGCATAAAGAGTCAGGTTTTTATTATTAATCCTTGTTTCTCTCCCCACATTTAATATACACATTGTCTCCATGTGCTGTATTAAATATATATTGAAGAAAAATCCCGAGTGAAGGGTGCGTACAAGTCACCTTTTTTTTAGTTTTCCACCTTGACTGTCATTGTTTGCCTCTAACAAAATCAACATTGTTCTGGTATCATAAAAACTTTTGTTCCTATTGAAGAGAACAAAACATAATATCCGAGAGGTTGCAGAAATGCTTATATCGTGCTAGGGCAACTTTGTTCTTAATTGAATATTGCATCCATGCGACCAAATCTTCTTATTTTTCACATAAATCTTTATAATTTGCGAAAATTAAGTAAGGTTTTAGAAACGGGGAAATGAACCTTAATCATTGGTTGCATTTATTAGGACTTAATATTGTAAAATGTTGAAGTGTTGAAGAAAACAGAAACAAAGAATCCAAAACTGATCACAAGTGTTTATCCACCTGCTTGAAGTCAACTCTTCTCTATAAATAGCAGATGCAATCCATCGTAGAAGAGTGCGAAGTGTGAGTTAGTGTGAGAAAACAAAAGCACAAGAAAGCAACACATAAAGACAACATTAGCAAACCAACCCCACACCACTTCATACCTGATGTGCGTGGTTTTAATAATTTTAAAATATATCATTTTCCCGGTGCCAAAAACTTGGTGTTTTAAATTCCAAAACAATAGTTTTGGGATAATGGTGGATTTTTACAAAACCGTTTTAAACATGTTTTAAATTTATAAGTAAACGATAATTACTTTAGTTAAATTTATAAGTAAACGATAATTACTTTAGAAACTAAAACCAACACATAAGCAGAGAATCTGACGTGTATAGAATAGCTTTCTAGGGTAAATACCGAGTATCGTATTTCAAAGAACACACTTTTCCTTACTCAACCTTTCATCAAATAACTAATCGGGTTTGAAAAGAAAAATAAAACGCAGGGGTTCTAAGAAAAATAGTTTTGAAAAACGGTCTTCAGTTTTATAAAATAAAAAGATAAAATAGTAGAGACAGTGGTCATGCACATCTCGCGGCCCTCCGTATAGTAGTTGAGTATATTATTAGAAATAGTATTAAGTTTTATTATTTCTGAGGAGGACAAGAGTGAGCTTGAAGTGTTGACTCCTTGATAGAGAAACGAGGCCATTACCGAGTAGTATGCGTAACCTCAAGATGCGCGTCCGCATGAAGGTTCACCGATTGAGCCCTGCTTTCATAGGTGCTTCCCAAACCACGGTCAAGTATCTGGTCCTCTAACTTATCTTCTTCTTAAAATGAAGCCTTGACTTCCGACCTGGAACACCATACACCTCCCTTGGCTCTCACGTTCGATGTGTTGCAGAACACATCTCTTTTCCTATGTATTTTGTATATTGTTTGGTCAGGTTTTTATTCGCTTCGTGTCGTTTTTATTATGTATTTATTTATTTCATTATTTTATAGGTGTTGTGGAAAATGAGCTCAAAACGAAATAATTTTAATTGAGACACGAACAGTTGAGAGCAGTTGCTCATGGACGTTGGAGCGTAAATGCGAAACTTTGGTCGAGCCAAAAACACCTGATTCAGAAATATAATAATAATAATAATAATAATAATAATAATAATAATAATAATAATAATAATAAACCAAATTTTACTTGGGCTTGTGGCCCAAGCCAAAACAAATTCATGGAGAAAAAAAATCCTAGGCATATTATAAAGGAGAGCATTATCGAAAACAGAATCATTATTTTTTCGAAGGAACATCTTGGCAGCCGCCAAGAGGCAAGGGAAGAACAACACACAGCAGCCTAGATCGAAGGCATTGAGAGGAAGTGAAGGGCGGAAGGCTCGGGTTCAAGAGTTAAGCTACGGGTTCTACTATAATAAATTATAGTTTTTATATTTATTTACTTTGTGTTTATGAATATTGTGACCATGACTTTGTTTTATTTTGAAAAATTGTTTGTATTGTTTTTCATTATTATGAGTAGTTAATCTTGAACCACTACCTAGGTTGTATGATGAATGCATGTTAATTTTATAGTTCTCGGTTTTGGATTTATTTTTGAATGGTTAATGTTTTGGTAAAAGTTTGGTTGGCGTTTATTATGATGTATGTGCGTATCTAAGTTTGATTTATTATCTTTAATAGTTCCATAATCGTCTTATTTAATGTCTTTCATGTTTGGATGATTATTAGGGTTGCTTGCTTTGTGCTCGTAGCTTAGTTTATGGTTTTGTGCACGAAAGTCACAGGAACTTGGTTAGAGAATTTAGAGGACTTAGGTATTCTTCCGTTCTTGAGACCGGGAGGTGATGGAATGTTGGCTTGTCTAGAGCTTTAGGTGTTAGGTTTTGGGTGAGACCGGGAGGTGATCCTAGCCTAGTTGTCATAAGTTTCTTGCAATTCCAAGTCATAGTTAACCCAATTAGATTACTCCTTTACATCTTCGGGTGTATTGTGATTAAAGAGACCGGGAGGTGATCGAGTCATTAGAGTACCTTTACATTCTTAGTAAGGTGAGACCCGGAGGTGATCCGAGCTAGATAGCCAGTGTTTTATTCCTTAGGATTCATTGGGTTGTGTTGGTGAGACCGGGAGGAAATCTAGCTCGCCTTAGGGTTTCTTAAGTTATCTTTAAATCTGGTAGCCATTCAGTTTTCCATTACCGAGAGTCGTGAGTTTGCATGTAGGATTTTTGACTTAGGTAGTTGCCTTCCTATCCTGATATTTTCCTCATTTATCCTTGCTTCCTGTTTAACTTATTTATTTACTTTACTTTATTTATGTTATTATCAAAAAAAAAACAAAAATCAACTTTTAAACCATTTATTTTAAGTCTTAGTCGAGTCTAGTTTTGTTTTCTACTAGTGTCCTGTGGGTTCGATACTCGGACTTAGTCTGTACTACATTGATAGGTACACTTGCATGTCGTGTGGTATAGTTTAGTTGAGTCTGTTTTATATTAGGGAAAATGGATTTAATTACTCCAAACTATCGCCTATTGGCGAATAATACACCCAACTATCACTTTGGCCAATAGCACTCCCAACTTCCAACTTATTTTCTTCCATCACCCTCAAACTAACGGAGGTCTAACCTGGTTAGTCTTCATGGCCAAAATGTAAAAACCAAAACTTTGGGACATTTTTGAAACTTTTTATTATAATTATTAATATTATTATTTTTTAAAGTTTATATATAACCCCCCCCCCTTGCTTCATCCTCCTGCTAATCAACCCAACCCACCCCACCCTTTTCTCTCTCTAAACCACCAACACTACCACCACCCTTCACCTTCATCCACCACAACCACCCTTCACCGTCATCCTCCACCACCACCCTTCACCGTCATCCACCACCACCACCACCCTCTTCTGTAACAGACCCCCCTTCTCTCTCTCTCTCTCTAAACCACCACCCTTCACCGGAAAACCACCACCATCGTTCACCGGAAACCACCACCACCGGAAAACCACCACCATCGTTCACCGGAAACCACCACCACCGGAAAACCTACTCCTTGCTTTTTATTCTGCAAACCAACGAGACACACACACTTGTGTGTGAAGACAACCAAGCAGCAGCAGCAACCGGAACTCTATTCCGGTGACCATCTCCAGCCGCCGCCGCCGTCGTTCTCCTCTCCGGCGATAAACCCCCAAAAGCCACCACACCTTCCAAGCAATAAACCCCCAAAACCCATCCATCCTTCAAAACCCACCTAACTCCCACCACCATCTTCAACCTCCTCCACACTACCCTAAAACCTGCCACCACACTCACCTGAAACCTACCCCCAAAGCATAAAACAAACCCTTATCATTACTTATTATAAAAGCACCCATCAAAAGATTTAAAAAACCAAAATAAACAACAAAACTAACTAATTGAGACAATCAATATTATAGTTAATTAAGCAGTAGGGTATACACGAGCTGGTGGTTGTATTGTGGCTGGTGTACGGTGGTCTAGGTAGGGTTGGGTGTTGTCACCGGGGTGGGGTGGTGGTGAATTGGGAACGACATAGAGATGGGAGGGGATTGGTGTGGTGGTGGTGGTTTTTCGAGATGGTCATGGTTGTGGTGGCGGTGGTGGCATTGGTGGTGGCTGGTGAAGGGTGGTTGTGGTTTAGAGAGAGAAAGAGGGGAGAGGGGAGGGTCACAGCTGTCACAGAAGAGAGAGAAGGGGGGGGGGGGGGGTTGGGTGTTATAAAACAACTTTCAAAAATGCCCTTAAGTTTTGGTTTTTATATTTTGGCCATATAGAAATTTTGATTTTACACCTAGGCAATGCCACGTCAGCTTCTGTTAGCCACGTAGGATAAAAACTAACGTCGTTAAGTCTGGGAGTGATGAAAGACAATAAGTTGAAAGTTGGGAGTGCTATTGGCCAAAGTGATAGTTGGGAGTATTATCCGCCAATAGGCGATAGTTTGGTGTAATTAAATCCATTTTCCCTTTATATTACTAGGTGTCTAGGTTAGGTAGTTATTTTTAGACCATACATAGCACATCAAATTTTTGGCGCCGTTGTCGGGGACACTTGGCGATTGCGAAACTAGCGTTGATTTGGACTTCATTGATTAATTTGTCTTATTTGAGTCTTTTTGGTTTTTAGCGTGTCTAGAGTGTCTTAGGCTTTTATTTTATTTTTGCGTGCTTGTGTGTTGAGTCAGTTCTTGTTTTTTTTTTCATGTGCTTGTGTGTCTTTGTTTTGGTGTGCTTTATTCTATTTTTATTTTCTTTATATATCTGGTGCCCGTGATCGCGTTTGTTTTAGTGTCTGTATGCAGTGATGGCAGGAAGAAAGACTGTAGTAGACCACACACGGGATAAGGCTAGTGATTACATGGGCCAACAGTACACGCCACAGTTCAAGTTTGGTCTAGGTAAGTGTAGGCATAGGTGGCCCGACCCGTTTGAAATTTTCAAACGTCTTTCTAACTTCACTAGTTCTTTCTTGATGAACAACGGTGAACGAAAAGAACAAAACGGGTTGGATATGGGCTGTATAAAATATAAGCCACATGATTGAAACTAGGGTGAAAACCTAGTTGTAGAGTTTGTATGTTTTTTTTTTGTATTTATTTGTTTTTTTATTTCTTCCTTGTTTTTGGTTATTATTTTTGTTTTTGAGTCTTTTTGCAGGTTTTCGTGTTTGCTTAGGCAAGGAAAATAACATCATTAACGGATCCCATGTATTTAATTATATATGTAATGATTGGGATTTTCGGTGAAGGTTTAGGTGGTAAAAGAATTTTTTTTTCTAAACATTAAATTTAATTAACTTTCTGTGAAAAACGGTTCTTCGCTTCATGCGAGGAGCCTGGGCTAACATGTTCAACTCATGTGAACAGTAATTAACTCGGATAGTTATACTTTATTCACTTGCGACGTGCGTTGAGATCACCAGTATCCTTCACGTTACGCGAGTTGATTAGAAAAAAAATATTTTCCACCCTGTTTTCTTCCACCACCGTTCACCACATTTCACCACATGTTTTACCATCAATCATGCAGTTCCACCATCTTGCCTTCCAGGTACATTTTCCTGCATTTTTGTATATTGAGTCAGTTGAG
Source organism: Ambrosia artemisiifolia (assembly GCA_032199755.1). Classification (NCBI taxonomy): domain Eukaryota; kingdom Viridiplantae; phylum Streptophyta; class Magnoliopsida; order Asterales; family Asteraceae; genus Ambrosia; species Ambrosia artemisiifolia. The sequence continues at coordinate 38,949,741 of CM063512.1, forward strand.
TCTGTATATTATTTTTAGAGTCTTTTCTTTCTTTATTTTTTTTACTTTAATTTAATTTTGAGTCAGTTTTCTCTTAACTCACTTTGGGGATATCTTTCTTCAAGTGTGGGGATGATGGAGAGAGTCTTTATTTTTGAGTTATTGGTTTGTCTAATATATTTATTGCAGGTTTGGATCTAGCCACCTGTACTCAATCTCTATTCGGGTGGGGACAATCCAACAATCATTTATTTTCTTCTTAGTTTTTATTTGTCAGGTTTGAGTCAAAGGCCACGAATGAAGTGCTATACGGCCTGGTTTAGAAGGACAACTTTAGATCGCTTGCAGCTACATCGCTTATATCCAGGGGAGTCTGTTCCTTTTTGTTGTGTTTTTTTATTTCTACTTTATTTTTTTCCTATTTTCACATTGAGGACAATGTATCGTTCAAGTGTGGGGATGAGAACTTTGTTTTATTTTTAGTTAGTTTGACTCATAAATTTAAAAAATTCAAAAAAAATAAAAAAAAAATAATAATGTCCCTGATCTTTTGTGCATTTTATATGGAAAATGATAGTAAAGTTGGGATTTTGGGTTTTCAAAATATTATATGTATGAGAATATAAATAGATTGAAAGCGTGTTTGCTTAAGATGTGTCGGTAGGCCCAGCTAGCTTTGAAAGGTTCCCAAAATTGTTCTTAATATACCTTAATAAATCATGATATCTCGTGGGTTCTCATCATAGGAGAAACGGTAGAACTGAAACCGCTGATAGTAATTATAGGTACCACTGTAGGTTGAAAGCCCATATGTATTATTAATTAAATGGCACACTTGATCCTTTTTATGAGAATAAATCCGGTGAAAAGTGGCGCCTAATAAAAAAAATCCACATGTCCATCAATTGAGCTAGATAAAATATAAATAAAAAAAATAACTGAAGCCTATGGAGTCTCCCTTGGGGATGGTGACTCTGATCGAAACTCCCTCTAGGTCAAGTTAAAAGAAAAAAGTGCTGAAGCTCATGCTGTCGCTCTCGGGGATGGTGACTCTGGTTGAGACAACCTCAGGATTAGGTATAAAAACATATATATCCAAGCTCATACACTTCATCCATCATCCATCGTAAATTTAATTTCTAATACATTAGGGAATTTAGTTTGCAGTGGTTGGTAAATCTATGTGGTTTAACCTTTGCTTCGAAAGCTTGAGGTGGGATTAGGTGAAGCTGGATATCATGAGTATGAGACCCATAGATTGATTGTAATAATATGAACTTAATTTCTTCACATGATTGGGGTCTAATTAGCTGGTGGTTGGGTTTAGGTGGACAACAATACCGATAGTTTTGGTTGATACGTGATTAGATCTTAATTAATGAACCTAAAAGCTTTTGAAACCGAAAGTCCTGATTATGATTCCATTGCAGTCTTTTTCGGGGACGAAAAAGGTATAAGTGTGGGGATGTTTGATGTGTTGCAAAACACATCTCTTTTCCTATGTATTTTGTATATTGTTTGGTCAGGTTTTTATTCGTTTCGTGTCGTTTTTATTATGTATTTATTTATTTTATTATTTTATAGGTGTTCGTGGAAAATGAGCTCAAAACGAAAGAATTTTAATTGAGACACGAATAGTTGAGAGCAATTGCTCATGGACGTAGTAGTGGTAGTGGTAGTGGTAGTGGTAGTGGTAGTGGTAGTGGTGGCAGTGGCAGTGGCAGTGAGTACTGCCAGTGCCAGTAGTAGTAGTAGTAGTAGTAGTGCCAGTGCCAGTAGTAGTAGTAGTAGTAGTAGTAGTAGTAGTAGTAGTGCCAGTAGTAGTAGTAGTGCCAGTAGTAGTAGTAGTGGTAGTAGTGGTAGTAGTGGTAGTAGTGGTAGTAGTGGTAGTAGTGGTAGTAGTGGTAGTAGTGGTAGTAGTGGTAGTGGTGGTAGTCGTGGTAGTGGTGGTAGTCGTGGTAGTGGTGGTAGTCGTGGTAGTGGTGGTAGTCGTGGTAGTGGTGGTAGTGGTGGTAGTGGTGGTAGTGGTGGTAGTAGTAGTAGTGGTGGTGGTAGTAGTAGTGGTGGTGGTAGTAGTAGTGGTGGTGGTAGTAGTAGTGGTGGTGGTAGTAGTAGTGGTGGTAGTAGTAGTGGTGGTAGTAGTGGTGGTGGTAGTAGTAGTGGTGGTAGTAGTAGTGGTGGTAGTAGTAGTGGTGGTAGTAGTAGTGGTGGTAGTAGTAGTGGTGGTAGTAGTAGTGGTGGTAGTAGTAGTGGTGGTAGTAGTAGTAGTATTAGTGGTGGTAGTAGTAGTGGTGGTAGTGGTAGTAGTGGTGGTAGTAGTAGTAGTGGTGGTGGTAGTAGTAGTAGTAGTAGTGGTAGTAGTGGTGGTGGTAGTGGTGGTAGTAGTGGTGGTGGTAGTGGTGGTAGTAGTGGTGGTAGTAGTGGTGGTAGTAGTGGTGGTATTAGTGGTGGTAGTAGTGGTGGTATTAGTGGTGGTAGTAGTAGTAGTAGTAGTAGTGGTGGTAGTAGTAGTGGTGGTAGTAGTAGTGGTGGTAGTAGTAGTGGTGGTAGTAGTAGTAGTGGTAGTAGTGGTAGTAGTGGTGGTAGTAGTAGTAGTGGTGGTGGTAGTAGTAGTAGTAGTAGTGGTGGTAGTAGTGGTGGTAGTAGTGGTGGTAGTAGTGGTGGTAGTAGTGGTGGTAGTAGTGGTGGTAGTAGTGGTGGTATTAGTGGTGGTAGTAGTGGTGGTATTAGTGGTGGTCGTCGTTGTGGTCGTCGTGGTGGTCGTCGTGGTGGTCGTCGTGGTGGTCGTCGTGGTGGTCGTCGTGGTGGTCGTCGTGGTGGTCGTCGTGGTGGTCGTCGTGGTGGTCGTCGTGGTGGTCGTCGTGGTGGTCGTCGTGGTGGTCGTCGTGGTGGTCGTCGTGGTGGTCGTCGTGGTGGTCGTCGTGGTGGTCGTCGTGGTGGTCGTCGTGGTGGTCGTCGTGGTGGTCGTCGTCTGGTGGTCGTCGTGGTGGTAGTCGTGGTGGTAGTCGTGGTCGTAGTCGTGGTCGTAGTCGTGGTCGTAGTCGTGGTCGTAGTCGTGGTCGTAGTAGTAGTGGTCGTAGTAGTGGTCGTAGTAGTGGTCGTAGTAGTAGTAGTCGTAGTCGTAGTCGTAGCAGTAGCAGCAGCAGCAGCAGTGGTCGTAGTAGTAGTAGTCGTAGTCGTGGTCGTCGTGGTGGTTGTCGTGGTCGTCGTGGTGGTCGTCGTGGTGGTCGTCGTGGTGGTCGTCGTGGTGGTAGTCGTGGTGGTAGTCGTGGTCGTAGTCGTGGTCGTAGTCGTGGTCGTAGTCGTGGTCGTAGTCGTGGTCGTAGTAGTAGTGGTCGTAGTAGTGGTCGTGGTCGTAGCAGCAGCAACAGCAGCAGTAGTAGTAGTAGTAAAACCAAAGTTGACTTGGGCTTGTGGCCCAAGCCAAAACAAATTCACGAAGAAAAAAAATCCTAGGCATATTATAAGGAGAGCATTATCGAAAACAAGATCATTATTTTATCGAAGGAACATCTTGGCAGCCGCCAAGAGGCAAGGGAAGAACAACACACAGCAGCCTAGATCGAAGGCATTGAGAGGAAGTTAAGGGCGGAAGGCTCGAGTTCAAGAGTGAAGCTACGGGTTCTACTATAATAAATTATAGTTTTTATATTTATTTACTTTGTGTTTATGAATGTTGAGACCATGACTATGTTTTATTTTGACCCTTTGTTTTTATTGTTTTTCATTATTATGAGTAGTTAATCTTGAACCACTACCTAGGTTGTATGATGAATGCATGTTAATTTTATAGTTCTCGGTTTTGGATTTATTTTTGAATGGTTAATGTTTTGGTAAAAGTTTGGTTTGCGTTTATTATGATGTATGTGTGTATCTAACTTTGATTTATTATCTTTAATAGTTCCATAATCGTCTTAGTGAATGTCTTTCATGTTTGGATGATTATTAGGGTTGCTTGCTTTGTGCTCGTAGCTTAGTTTATGGTTTTGTGCACGAAAGTCATAGGAACTTGATTATAGAATTTAGAGGACTTAGGTATTCTTCCATTCTTGAGACTGGGAGGTGATGGAATGTTGGCTTGTCTAGAGCTTTAAGTGTTAGGTTTTGGGTGAGACCAGGAGGTGATCCTAGCCTAGTTGTCTTAAGTTTCTTGTAATTCCAAGTTATAGTTAACCCAATTAGATTACTCCTTTACATCTTCGGGTGTATTGTGATTAGAGAGACCGGGAGGTGATCGAGTCATTAGAGTACCTTTACATTCTTAGTAATGTGAGACCGGGAGGTGATCCGAGCTAGATAGCCAGTGTTTTATTCCTTAGGATTCTTTGGGCTTTGTTGGTGAGACCGGGAGGAAATCTAGCTCGCCTTAGGGTTTCTTAAGTTATCTTTAAATCTGGTAGCCATTCAGTTTTCCATTACCGAGAGTTGTGAGTTTGCATATAGGATTTTTGACCTAGGTAGTTGCCTTCCTATCCTGATATTTTCCTCATTTATCCTTGCTGCCTGTTTAACTTATTTGTTTACTTTACCTTATTTATGTTATTATCAAAAAAAACAAAAATCAACTTTTAAACCATTTATTTTAAGTCTAGTTTAGTCTAGTTTTGTTTTCGAGTAGTGTCCTGTGGGTTCGATACTCGGACTTACTTAGTCTGTACTGTATTGATAGGTACACTTGCTTGTCGTGTGGTCTAGTTTAGTTGAGTCTTTTTTATATTACTAGGTGTCTAGGTTAGGTAGTTATTTTTAGACCATACATAGCACATCAGTCAAGTATCTGGTCCTCTAACTTATCTTCTTCTTAAAATGAAGGCTTGACTTCCGACCTGGAACACCATATACCTCCCTTAGCTCTCACGTTCCGTGCCGAATGATCTCTTCTTAGAGTCAGTCCTGACAACATCGTATCCCTTAAGTAGGTTAACGGCCATGAAGACTGAAGGATCTCTCTTACAGTCAGCTCAGACGACGTGTATCCCCAATGGTTAATGCTTTTGTACTAACGAGACCTAGATATAGAATTCTTGTTTTACTTATATTTAAAAGTGACACTTTAATATTTATTGATCAAGTAAATATAAAGTTGGTTTAGTGATTTATGACTTAATAAACCTAACCCATAGCCTCCCGAGATGAATGAAATCCTTAACAAAGGTGGAACATAATCCTAAAGGTGTGCAGTCCGAAGATTACTTGTGCACCCGTAGGGAATCCTCCCTTTTGCCAAGGAAGTCATTCATTCTTTTGGTAAGAACCAGAAATGTGTCACTCAGATCTGGTCCACTTCATAATCCATTGCTTAGAATCCGGTTTGGATATTAGAAGCTCGAAGGATCTGTCTCACTACCGGTTTCCTCGCCTTGGATCTAGCTCGGGACTACCAGAAGCTGATTAAACTTCTTGATAGTTTAATAATTAAGTTAAGGTTGATTTAAGTTTATTAAGTTAATCACCATTTGAACCTACCACAAGATAAACAAACAAGAATTAGAATGAAGATAACACAACAAATAACTAAAAACAAACTACTACTACTAATAATAAAAGTCTACAAATCAAAGTGGGTTCGAAGATCATAGAAAGATACAATCATAGAGAATGATCAACACAAGAACATGACTGCTTATAGACAAGTCTTCCATCTCCTAGTGCTATGTATCCAGTATAGTCATCACGACCCTTGATGTTTTATTGCATGAACTACTCTACGATCCCATGTTTGGCCAAAATGATCAAGGTAGGTCAAAGCCTAACCTTGGTGGGTTGTTAGGATGGCCCTAAGGCCTCCCACAAGACCCCAAGATCCCTATAAGAACCTTGGAAGTCGACCCAAGAAGGCACAAGACTAGATGGAATGGGATAGGGCAAATGGTTGAGTGAAGCTTGCTATTTATAGACCTCCCAGGGTAAGCACGTGCGTGCCATAGAGTGGTGCACGGTCATGCACTACGATATGTACGTTCTGTTTATTGCAGTCCTGCATGTCTGTCTTATTTGCCTTTTGCACGAGCATGTCAGGGTACATGGCACGGGCGTGCATGTTGTTTTAGCTAGATTCCTTGTCTCCAAAATTGGCTGCGTTGTCTTCTAGTGTGCAGGGCCTCTGTGCAAGTGTGCATGGGTGTGCTAGGTCAGTCACGAGCTGGTTTTATCATTGTTTACGTCCCGGGAGGGTCTTCAAACATATAGGGAACATGCTGCAAGTCTCGTATCCTCAGGAATATCTGGTTTTTGTCTGTTTTTGCCCAAAAATCACTTGTTTCCGGTTTAGAGCTCCAATTTCCTGAGAAATACAGATAGGAACGATTTAAGCACCCAAATCAGTAATTTAAGCCCAATTCTATCCTATTATGAGACTGATTATGCATGTTTTTATATGTTAATTTTGTACCACATCACAATACACCACACTTAGACTATTGATTGTCCTCAAGCAATCAAACACAAATGCATGCACCTAAAGCTGATCGTAATTAGCAAACCCTCAATCCACTTATTTATTTTATGCGAGAAAAATAAGATTGCATGACACGCCTACTCAACCATTAGATTATGCTCAAACCTATACATGCTCACAATGTTCACTCATCACTCGGGTTTATCTTTTTAGTGAGTTTTGGGGGTGAACACTCAAGTCCGAACCAAAGTTGACACAAGTCATACGCTTGTGTGCAAATCAAGTCCTCGTGTCTAAAATGAATAACTAAGATAAATCAAGAGGACTTTTGTTCGGGTTGTAATGTAGGGGTGTAAAAGAAAAGATAAGACAAACTGCTTTTTTTTCCTTAACTAAAAACATCTACAAATGGGAATGAGTCACCAAACCACGAAAGACCGTCACGGTTGAGAAGATGAAGAAGCATAAAGACGTGGAGGAGGACGGTAGCAGTGTGCGATGTTTTCAGCAGCAATTTCTGAGAGAAGTCTGGTGTTGATTCCAAGTTCTTTCATCATTGCTATTCCGCACCTCACAGTGTAGTTTATGTTGCTTCCTTTCCTGACTTTGCGCTCGGCTTTGTATCGAATATCGTCCTCTTGGATCAGAATCGTGTGCTCGAAGTGTGAGTGAGTCTAATTCTTGTTACATTTGCCTTCATAAGACCAATTTCCACACTTGATGCATCTATCATACCTTTTGGATCGTCTTCTTGCAGCACTTTTTGATTGTCCACAAAAGGGTGGATTTTGCTCCATCTTTCGCCATTGATTTCTTTCATCGGCCGTCTTCTCAAAAATAATCTGTATCAGCTCTGGAGGCAGACGTGGCAGAGCAAAGTAGAAATGTCGTAGCAAATGTTCGTCCAGCGGATGCATCTTGAGAAAGCTAGGGAGAAGCAAGAGAGAGATGAGAGATCACAGAGAGAATGTAGGGATAGAGCAGAGAGAGAGGGGGGGGGGGGGGAGAGCAGAATTCCAGTTCTTTTAGGTCTCACCGGTCAAAGACCAAATTTTTAACTTTGAAGAACTTTTATTTCTTTTGGGCTCTTTTTTTGGTTTTCTCTCTTTATTTTGGGCTCTCTGTTTGTTTTGGCTTTCTCCTACGTTTTTTAGAAGATCTCCCTCTTGGTCCCGTCTTGTGTTGTTCCCTCCTTTGTCATCGGCATCGCCTTTTTTTTCCAACTTGCGTTCTCGAACCCTCGGTGATGACAAAATCTTGAAGCTGCTTCCGTGACGCATGATCGAGACTCATTCTATAGGTGAAGAAATGAAAGGCTAAGGCTCAAACTGGTTTTCTAGGGGTATGTTTTATTTTTGGAGAAAAGTGAGCTTGAAACGTTGACTCCTTGATAGAGAAACGAGGCCACTACTGAGTAGTATGCGTAACCTCCCGATGCACGTCCGCATGAAGGTTCACTGATTGAGCCCTGCTTTCATAAGTGCTTCCCAAACCGCGGTCAAGTCTCTGGTCCTCTAACTTATCTTCTTCATAAAATGGAAGCTTGACTTCTGACCTGGAACACCGTACACCTCCCTTAGATCTCGCGTTCAATACCGAAGGATCACTTCTTAGAGTTAATCATGGCTACATCGTATCCCCTAAGTAGCTTAACGACCATGAAGACCGAAGAATCTCTCTTACAGTCAGCTCAGGCGACGTGTATCCCCAATGGTTAATAGTTTTGTACTAACGAGACCTAGATATAGAATTCTTGTTTTACTTATCTTTGAAAGTGCCACTTTAATATTTATTGATCAAGTAAATATAAAGTGGCTTTAGTGATTTATGACTTAATTAACCCAGCCCATAACCTCCTGAGATGAATGAAATCCTTAACAAAGGTGAAACATAATCCTAAAGGTGTGCAATCCGAAGATCACTGGTGCACCCGTAGGGAATCCTCCCTTTCCCAAGAAAGTCATTCACTCATCTGGTAAGAACCAGAAATGTGTCACTCAGATCTGGTCCACTTCAGAAGCTATTGCTTAGAATCCGGTTTGGATATCAGAAGCCCGAAGGATCTGTCTCACTACCAGTTTCCTTGCCTTGGATCTAGCTTAGGACTACTAGAAGCTGATTAAACCTCTTGATAGTTTATTAATTAAGTTAAGGTTGATTTACGTTTATTAAGTTAATCACCATTTGAACCTGTCACAAGATAAACAAACAATAACTACAAAGAAGAAAACACAACAAATAACTAAAAACAAACTAATAATAATAATAATAATAATAATAATAATAATAATAATAATAATAATAATAATAATAATAATAATAAAAGTCTATAAATCGAAGTGGGTTCGAAGATATAGAAAGATGCAACCATAGAGAATGATCAACACAAGAACATGGTTGCTCATAGACAAGCCTTTCATCTGCTAGTGCTACGTATCTAGTTTAGTCCTCACGACCCTCGATGTTTTATTGTATGAACTACTCTACGATCCCATGCTTGGCCACCATGATCAAGGTAGGTAGAAGCCTAACCTTGGTGGGTTGTTCGGATGGGCCTAAGGCCTTCTACAAGACCCTAAGATCTCTACAAGAACCTTGGAAGTAGACCCAAGAAGTTACAAGACTAGATGTAATGGGATAGGGAAAATATTTGAGTGAACCTTGCTATTTATAGACCTCCCAGGGTAAGCACGGGCGTACCATAGAGTGGTGCACGGTCGTGCACTACCCTACGTACTTTATGTTTGTTGCAGTCCTGTATGTCTGTCTTGTTTTTCTTCTGCACGGGCGTGCCAGAGTACATGGCACGGGCGTGCATGTTGTTCCAGCTAGATTCCTTGTCTCCTAAGTTGGCTGCGCTGTCTTCTAGCGTGCAGGGCCTCTGTGCAAGTGTGCATGGCCGTGCTGGGTCAGTCCCGGGCTGGTTTTATCATTGTTTAATTCCCGGGAGGGTCTTCAAACATATATGGAACATGCTGCAAGTCTCGTATCCTCAGGAATATCTGGTTTTTGTCTGTTTTTGCCCGAAAATCACTTGTTTCTAGTTTGGAGCTCCAATTTCCTGAGAAATACAGATAGGAACGATTTAAGCAACCAAAATCAGTAATTTAAGCCCAATTCTATCCTATTATGAGACTGATTATGCATGTTTTTATATGTTAATTTGTGACACATCAATACCAGCCATAGAAGTCTTCAAGTCTTCATTTTGTAAAGACAAAGGAGATCCCAAAAGGTGATCAACACATACAATCTCAAAAATACTAAAACTCGTGTGTTCTCTAAAAAGTTTGGTTGATATTTCTGGGACTAGCACATTGTATCAAAGCAGGTTCAATGAGTTATTTTCAAATATCCTAAATCAATTGAAGAAATATTTAAGCTTAAATCTTAAAACTTTTAACGAAGTATCTAATACACCACTTTTTACAAATGGCAAGCTTTCAATCTTGGAATTCTGCATTTCAGATAGGTTTAGTGTCTACGCCTCCCACTCTTGTGACTTGCGAGAGAGGAATACCACCCATGGAAGGACATGATGAACAAGTTCTTAAATGGACATGATTATCTACTGTACCAATCCTTCATGAGCGGACCACACATTTCCATGACTGGAATTCCAGAAGTTCCAGCAATTGATAGAACACCAGTTATCCCTACTTCTTAGGTCCACAAAGATAGAAAATTCTGGGGAGATGAGGACAAGGAAGCGGTGGCTATTGATGAAAGGGCCAAACCTCTTTTGACCATGGCTCTTCCAAATGACATATTTTCACATGTGCGTGCCTGTTCATCTACAAAGGAAATATGGCATCAGTTGGAAAATCTTTGTGAAGGAGGAGAAAGAATGAGAAGAAACAAGTGAACAAATTGTGTTTCAAGTTATGAATATTTCAAAAGCCTTCCAAATGAAACTCTATCTAAAACATACAACAAATTTTCAAAAATCTTAAATGGGTTAAAGAAATATGGGGTAACTAAGTCAAATGACGAAAAGAATGTTAAGTTCTTAGGAGCACTACCCAGAGAATTGGAAACTTAGACACTAGCTTCAACCTTAGAGCTAGGAGATATGAAGCTTCATGACCTCTATAGCATTCTTATCTCTAGAGAGGATGGAATATTTGAAAGATCTAGACACAAGGGTCGACATATTGCACCATATTCCACAACCTAGAAACCAAAAATCAGTCTCCCAAAACCATCTCCAACATCCAGTGAAGTAGAAACTTATGATTCCAAACAAGATTTTCTAGCTTTCACATAAGCCATTTCACTACGTACAAAACCTTTAAACAAAAATTCATGGGAAATCACACTTATGCATCATGGAAATGACAAAGGTAAGGTAGATAGATCCAAAGATATGAAGCAAGAGTTAAAGAAAGAGGGGACCTGTTTCAAATGTAAACAAAAGGGTCAACACTCTAATGAGTGTAAGACCAGAAACCTGAGGGATGTTGCATACTATCAAAAAAACTGGAAGAAGCAAAGAAGAAAAAATGGGACTTGTTGGTGAAGGAGTTGCATGGTTATCTGATGAATCATTAGATAATGAAGAAGAAGAGATGGCCAACTTCTGCCTCATGACAGCTGGTGAAGAATCTAAGACTGAAACTCCAAAAAAAATCAGATAAGATTCGCTACTCAAAATTTGGAACTTAAAAACTTAAGTTATCATTTAAGCAATTGCAAGAAAACCTCCAGAAGGAAACAGAGAAATTTGATAAAACAATTTGGGGGCTAACTAGAATTCATGAAATAATAACCGAAGAAATAAGATAAAGAACAATTCTTGAAAAAGAAAATATTTATATGCAATTAATATCAGTTTTTAAGAAACAGAAACACAGAAATTGTATAAAAACTTACAAGATAACTCAATAAATGTAAAACGTTTTCAAGAAACTAAAAAAATTATTGATTACATTGAGGCTAAACCAAGAAATTATGGACAATGCCTAGGATATGTAAGAGAGACTTGCTCAAACACCAAAACTGTTTTCCTAAAGCATCTGAAGAAAAATTCGAAACAGAAAAATGTGTAAATTATCTAAGACAATTAATGAAAAAAGAAACAAACATTGACTTAATAAAAATGGATCACAGTATTCTAGAAATCTGGAATACATTATCAAATAAAAGTTCTCATAAAACTTGTTGTATGTGTGCTGAAATTCTAAAAGTAGTCCTAGAACACATCACCAGAAATATAGCCAAGGACTCTCATCATCTTGCGTCTAAAGAATGCAAGAAGATGAAAAAGGAACATAATGATGAGAAAAGGTCTATGAAGTTAGTGCCCAACAAAAGATGGGTACCAAACTATCTCTAATCTCAACATTGCAGGATCTTCATGTGCCCAGATTTGGTGTAATGATCCCGGAAGCTCTAAGCACATGACTGGAGACAAGAGCGTATTAAGTAGGTATATAGCCAAAGTTAGTCAATTGATCTACTTTGAAAATGGAATAAAATGTAGAACCTTAGGTTATGGAAGCATTACAGTAGGACCCTTAACAATAGAAAAAGTCTCATATGTGGAAGAATTAAAATATAACCATTAAAGTAATCTTCTAGACAGAAAAATATTAAGTAATAGGGATTCAAGATAATCTAGTATGGTTAATAGGGAAAAGAATTAGAAAATCCATATATTACTTTGACTTCAATGAAAAAGTAGAAAGGCAACCTTTGTGTTTACTTTCTCAATCAACAAGTGATAATTGGATATGGCATACGAAATTAGCACATCTGAACTTCAAAACCTTAAGCACCCTGGCCAATAAAATACTAGTTAGAGGTCTCCCTACCATAAGGTATAAAAATGAAAACATATGTGAAGCATGTCAAATGAGAAAATCCAAAAGAAGCTCACATAAATCAATAACTGAATCCTCTATAACACAACCTCTGGAACTACTTCATATGGACTTGTGTAGAAAAATCAACAAGGAAAGCATGTCAGGTAAAAAATACATACTTGTCATTGTTGATGATTGTTCAAGGTACATATGGGTTGACTTTCTAAGAAACAAAAGTGAAACCCCAAAAATGATAATAAATTTTACTAGAAAATTCTAAAATCACTTGAAACTAAAATTTAGAAGAATAAAAAGTGATAATGGTATAGAATGCGAAAATTACAGATTACAAAATTTCTGATAAAGAAAGGAATTTCAGTTGATTTCTTAGCTCTTAGAACTCCACAACAAAATGGAGTTGTAGAAGGAGGGAACTCTTGTAAAAGTACCAAGAACTATGCTGGCATTTTCAAATCTGCCAACATAGTTCAAGACTAAAGCCATTGCAAATGCTTGCTTCACTCAAAACATAACTCTAATCAAAAAATGATTTCAAAGAACACCTTACCACATTATTTTTAAAAGACTCCCAAGTGTCAAAATCTTTACATAAATTTGGATGTACGTGTTACATCTTTATTGATTTTGAAAGTCTAGAAAAAATTGACAGATAGGCTGAAAAGGAATTTTTCTTGGATACTCTTTAGCATCAAAAGTTTACAGAGTTTATGTCATAAGCTCTAAAACAATCAGAGAAATCTCTGTGTGTCCTTTGATGATTCATCACTGATACTTACACCAGAAAAATAAAAAAAATACAAAATGATAAACGTTTCAAAATCTTAGAAAATACATAGCAAATGCTAGATGAATGGTGTGAAGAAATTCTAGGATACTGGGAAAGTAAATTCAAAAGCCTTAGTGAAATAAGGTAAAACCCTAAAAACCAAACTGCTAACATTGAGATAGGTGAACATCTGGAACAAATTCTGAATACACAAACCAAACTTCACCAATCCCAGAAAATGCACAAAGTCTAGGGGAATCAACTATTGATACATCAGATATTAGCAATATAAATCTTTCCATAACATGAGGTGGACCAAAGACCATTTACCTGTAAATATAATAGGTGATCCTTAGAAAGGAGTTCAAGCAAGGGCTGGAACTGCTAATGAACGTGTGTGTGTAGGATTATTAAGCATAAAGGAACCAAAATTTGTGTCTGAATTCTTGCAGGATCTAGACTGGATACATGCTATATAAGAAGAACTGGAATAATTTGAGAAGAGAAAAGTCTATACACTGGTTCCAAAACCCAAAGACAATACTATCATTTGAACCAAATGGGTCTTCTTTAACAAGTCCGATGAATAATGTGTGATCACAAGAAACAAAGCCAGATTGGTGGTCAAAGAATACAGTCAGAAAGAAGACATTGACTTTGATGAAACCTTTGCACCAGCGGCAAGATTAGAGGTAGTTAGAAGCTTTCTTGCATATGCTGCTTAAAAAGGCCTCAAAGTTTATCAAATGGGTGTGAAGTGAGCATTTCTTAATGGAATGATTGAACAAGAGGTGTATGTTCAACAACCACAATGGTTTGTAGACCCCAACTTCCTAAATATGTCTAAATTTGGATAAAGCCTTGTATGCCTTGAAACAAGCTCTTTAAGCTTGGTACAAAACCTTGTCAAAAAAATTTAATCAATTTAGGTTTCATAAAAGGAACAATTGGCACAACACTTTTCTTTAAAACACACAAAGGTAATACACTTTTAGTATAACTCTATGTAGATGGCATAATTTTTGGATCAACGATTCTAGATTTTTGCAAGATATTTTGAAAAATTAATGACTAGCTATTTTGAAATAGCCTAATGGGTGAACGAAATTTTTTCTTGGGATTACAAGTCAAACAAACTACTGAAAGAATATTTCTTTAGCAATCTAAGTATGCCAAAACCATTTAAAAGAAATACATTTTAGAAAAATGCACCTCATCTAAAATACCAATGGCAACTGGCTCCGCTCTGGATCTGATCCAGATGGAAACCCAGTGGACATTCAGAAATACACAGGAATGATATGATATCTCCTATATGTCACTACAAGTAGAGCAGTAGACTAGACATCATGTTTGCAACATTCTTTCTTGCAAGATATCAGTGCAATCCAAAAGAACCTCATCAAACTGCTTTGAAGAGAGTGTTCATGTATATGAAAGGAACTCCATATATTGGATTATGGTATCCAAAATGTACCAATTTAGAGCTTATAGGTTATACTAATATTGATCATGCAGGCTATACGTTGGACAGGAAGAGTACCTCTGGAATAAAGTGACTTATCAAGTTGTACCTAATTAGAATATCTATAATAGTTATTGTATATATAACATCAACTATTTAAAGAAATAAAACTTTATTATATTTCAAATAAGTATATTCATAACAAAAAAAAACCTAAACATAAATAAGTTATAGCATTATCCAACACAAAGTCTTGTAACACTTAACAAAGAAATTAAAAGCAATGAAATAAACAAGCAGCATAGAATCTTGAGTCAGTGAGTCACCATGTGTCCTCATTCCTCACGGGCTACCTACAAATAAACAACATAATTTCTACATAATAACGCCCTGTCTTCAAAACAAAAGAAGTACCCAGCGGCTTCCTGCACAAATAGACCCACCACCTTTGTGACATCCGGCAAACTCCGATTATTAACTTTTTGAAAACTCAGTAAGTCTACCTTAGCGAGTCGTGCATACATTACACATGACAGGGTCAGTCGAGTCGAGTCGCGTTAAGTATTGTTCAGGGATCAATGATTCAGAGGATCATTGGGGTTTTAACACACACAGTCTCGAGTCCCGGGAATTGGTGAACAAGTGTGAACGTGTTTGTTTTCATGAACTATGTGTTTATAATCCTTATGTGACTTGTCGATATGTGTATACGTGTTTACATATGTTAAAACGGTGATTACACGCGATTGCATGACATTATAGGTGATTACGCAACACAGGGGGCGATTAGGAAGTCATAGGGGGCGATTAGGGGGCTACTCGTCTGATAGGGAGGGCGAGTAGGCCTAATCGTGTGGTGATTGACGGTGATTAGGCCCTAATCGCCTTCAGTGAGGGCGATTGGGAGGCCTAATCGCCTGTAGCTACTGCGTAATTACCTGACGTGTTTTAAACGACTAGAAACACCTATAAATACCACCCTTGACCTCTAAAACACCATTTGTGCAACCCTAGCCGTCCCATAACCTATCCCAACTCACAAACACCCTCTGGAACACGTTTTTGCATCAAAATACCCATTTCCAAGCTTTACACATCATTTTCTCCTAAATCCAAGGTGTGTTCTTCATCCCCAAACCTTTATATGATTATGTTTTGTTCCCTAAAGGTCCAGACCTGATTTCTAAACTATTGTGTCTTTGAAAATCTATTAAAAACCGTTTTTAAACAAACCCAAACCTTTATGCATGTTATATGTGTTGTAAAGATATGATTTTTATGATTGAAACATGGTTATTCTTGTGTTATGAATGTGTTTCTGACTTAGATGGGTTATGATAATGTTAACTTAGGAGTTTGGAGGTCCATGGTTGTGTATTGTTGATATTTGGTATATTGACCCATTTGAATAGTTTGAATGATTAAGGATGATATGAGGTGTTTTGTTAGTCATATGATGTTAGGGTTTGCTTTAGGATGATGATTGAACAGTAGGATATTATCGGACAACGTTGTTACGTGATGAAATCTGGATATTTGCTATTTAGGGCAAGTTTTTGCATGTTGATGTGATGTTTACATGTTAAGTATGCTATTTTGGGAAAACGATCGCATTCGGGACTGTTAGAACGATGATAACTTAGGGGTTTTGCTTGAAATATGTTTGTTAATGTTTTGTGATTGATATTTCATGTTTCCACACGTTCTGGATCTGATTTGGAGGGTTAAACGCGCGAAAAATCGGAACAGCAACACTGAAGGCGATTGGGGAGCCCAATCGCCTATGCTGAAGGCAATTAGGGTCCTAATCGCCTATAGGGAGGGCGATTGGGGGCCTAATCGCCTTCACTGAGGGTGATTACGATCCTAATCACTAGTTAAACCCTGAATTGCATGTCTTATAGCCCTAATCGCCTATAGCATACTAGAATAGGCCTAATCGCCTATGCTTGAGGGCGATTAGAGCCTAATTGCCTTCAGGGAAGGCGATTAGCCTTCCTAATCACCAATTGACTTTCCTAATCACTAGTTGACTTTTCCTAATCGCATGTACTGCTGTTGTAAGTGTATTTTGGCATTCCGAGACCCGATTTGACACCTAGGAACATGCTAGAAACCCCGTAACATGCCTAGTAACATGGTAACACGTGCCCGGACTTATTTGTGCGTTATTTGAACTATATGTTAGACTTGTTGAACTTTAACACGTGTTAAATATTGGTTGCATGAATTGTATGTTTTAGTGTATGAGATGAACACGTGGGATGTCGGGACACCAATGGGATGTCGAGTCTTGTCTCGTGTAGTCTGGTTGTCAGTCAAACGCATTTTTCAAACATACAATGGTCATGGACTGGACATTAGGGACTAATGAACCCAACGGGTTATTAGTCTAACTTTACACACATCTTATGATAGGTCGCCACTAGTTGGGGCTATCATATCACATAACCGTTTACTCATTAACGGAAGATGCAACCTAAGGTGAGTTCACGGCCCCACATTTTACGGTTTTTGTTTTCGGGGGAGAAACATTCTTAAAATCTTTTAATACACATTTTCATGTTATACTATGGCTAACATCTTATTACTATACGGTTCATCTAAGTCCCTTAGAAACCACTAACATGGGGATATGGCGGGGAAATGTGGATAGCGCTATTGGGAACTGACAAGCCCCAATCGACGGCTGGAGGCCGGGCGGGTGCATATTGTCTCTAAGCACACAAGGCCTACCGGCGATGACGGTAGTCCGTAAATAAGGGTTACACAGTTACATAATAACAACACAGTCAGCAATGGTTTCACCCGTAGTAGTAATATTACCCGACGCCTAGCTAGCGTTCTCATAAGCATAGTAGTAACAACAACGGTAACGGTTTTCAAGGATTGTTTTAAACGTTTAAATAAAACCTGTGAACTCACCAGCATTATATGTTGACTCTTTTAGCATGTTTTATCAGGTCGCTAAGGTAGCAGCTGTCAGCTAGGCACACGGAGTCGCACTGGAGTCGTACTCGCGTCTAGGGTCATTTATGCACGTATTTTGTTGTTAAACTTTGGAACTCATGTATTTATTTACTCATGACTTGTAAACTTTAAATGCTTCCGCACTTTCAAATGTTGGTTTTAAATCTTATGCATGATTTTATTTACGTATGTTTTTACATTTAGACGTCATTTATTGTGACCGTTGACTTGGATCCTGGTGTGTCACACGCCTCGCGGTAGAACTCCGCTTGTGGGAATTTGAGGGTGTGACAACCTTCCACCACAACCCACCATCTACCACCACCTTCCACCACCACCACAACCACCACCGCCCACCAATACCCACCGTCTACCATCACCATCGTCCAGCACCACACCCACCATCTATCACCACCAACTAGGGCTGTTCAAAACGCTCGGCGCTCGTCGATCGCTCGCTCAGAATTTGCTCGCTCGATTTTCTGCTCGGTTGTATATGAGCCAATAGGCTCGGTTCGGTTTGTAAATGAGCCAAGCACGAGCAAGGGTATGATCGGCTCGGTTCGGCTCGAATAAATTTTTATTTATTTATTTATTAATAAATATACACACAATTTACAGATAAATTTATGGATTTATATATAAATTCTATTGGATTTGAGTCAGTATATGCAAAAAAAAAATATAACCAACCCACTTAACACAATAAAAAAAATAACACTAGATTTAATAGTAAAACAATAAGTCTTGAGGTGATAGTCTTGACTTCTTTATGTTAGCAGTCGTCCATCGCTAATTGTCTCTTGATATCACACCTACGTCACAATGCAACAACTGTTGTCTGACGTATGCTCATCACCTCACCAACCTTAATCTAAGCCTCATCTTTGGACACTGGGTTCTCAATATTAGTGTTATCATCGGACATTTTGACCTTAGTTGTCACCCAACAACGAAAACATCGAAGGAAACATCCCAATTTTATAACCGTCCATATTATTCTCCGCTCGATTCTCGCTCGGCGCTCGCTCGGAAAATTTTTGCTCGAAGAATGCTCGTTCGGTTTTTGGCTCGATTATAAACGAGCCGCACCGCTTGGTTCGGTTTGTAAACGAGCCAAGCACGAGCAAAGCTCCGTTTGGATCGGCTCGGCTCGTGAACAGCCCTACCACCAACGTCCACCACATCCACCGTCTACCACCACCGTCCACCTTCACCACCATCCACCCATACCCACCGTCTACCACCACCGTCTACCACTACCGCCATCCACCGCCACCACCAACACCCACTACTGCCTACTACCACCACCACTACCATCCACCGTCTACCACCTTCCACCACCACCCACTGTTTACCACCAACTTCTACCATCACTCACCATATACCATCACCATCGTCCATCACCACACCCACCGTCTATCACCACCAATGTCCACCATACTCACCGTCTACCACCACCACCGTCTATCACCACCAACGTCCACCATACCCACCGTCTACCACCACCGTCCACCACTATCCCCACCGTCCACCACCACCACCCACCGTCCACCACTACCCACCCACCGTCTACCACCGCCATCATCCAAGACCCCCACTATCTACCATTACCGCCGTCCTCCGCCACCATCAACACCCACTACCGCCTACCACCACTACCGTCCACCATCCACCACCACCACAACCCACCGCTTACCACTACTCACCCACCGTCTAGCGCCACCCACCCACCGTCTACCACCACTACCACCACCACCACCACCCACCACCACCGTCCACCACCACTGACTACCACCACTATAAAGGTTAAAGTTATAAAACCCATGTGGCAAGTGTCGTGTTATATTATGTTATAATAAAACTCTAGCGAATAAGAGTCTTATAAAAACTAATGTTTTATGACTCAAATATCATGTGTCATATTATGGTGTATTATAATAACACCATAATGATTAGGTGTCCTATAAAGTTTAAAGGTATAAGACCCATGTGTCAAGTTTCAAAGTAGGTTATGTTCTAATATGACTTTGCCTAGAAAGGGTCCTATAACATCGAACATTTATGACTTAACTACAAAGTGTTGTATTAAGTTATGTTATAATAGGACCCTTGGTGATCATGTGTCCTATTACATTACCACATAATGGACACCAACAACTAAATGTCTTATAAAATACTTTATTATGATCTAAATTTTAAGTGTCTTATTAAGATATATGATAATAGGACCCCAAAGAATCACCCATCCTATTAAATAGCTTTTTAGGACACCGGTATAGTAGCATATATTATAAAAGGACCCCAAAAGTTCATTCGTCCTATTATATAGTTTTTAGGAACATATTTTACAAGGGTCCTACACAAAAGGTACTTAAAGGCCATTTTTGTTGTAGTGTATTTATTGCAATTTGTGCAAGTAAATAGTATAAGAAAACCATTTTGATTGATGGACTGGCTGCCTTACCGCAAGCCATTGGTCCTTTTGTATTTGCCAAGGAATATGGATATCATGCAAATCTACATAGCACTGCATAAGGTTTTCTTTATAAATATTATTCCTTATTATAACAAATCTCATTGAGCCGATGAAAGACTAGCTAAATAACTAACTAAAACTTTTTGCTAAAAGCCAATGGAACACATTTTTATAGTTATAAATTAGTTGACTATATATTCTATTAACTACTATAAAATTTGTTAATCAAGTTCCATCGTCAATAACGAAAAAACCGGAAAAGTTTATCAAAGTATAGTTAGAGGTAACACAAGTAAGACATTTACTTTGAATATAACTAAGTGATTAGTATTCATTTCATCGTCAGTATTGTAAGTTAGACATCATACCAGGTAAGTCGGCACGTTGATGGTGTATGAATCATCAGAACTCCGTACAACTGTTGGTTCCAGAACTACGTGAGTCTCTGATCATCAAATGGTGAAACTTAAATTTTGTCAACATTTGAGAAATTGAAAGTTTCAAGGGGAGAATGTGTAATTGGATGATAGATCCTCACGTTTTTTTGGATACAAGGGTAATTGTGTAATTTTATGTATTAACAACTATTTCTCACGCTCGAAACCCAATGTTCGAATCATAAAATAAAGTTTTGAACTTACAGGGGGAAAATGGTATCTTTTCCGAAGTTTTGAAGTGTCCTATGTGTGATGGGATCCACACATAGGAACTCATTTAAGGCGATAAATGAAAAGTTTAAAGTCATGGGTGCCTTTGGTCATACGTGAGAAAGATTACAGGGGTAGGACTCCTACGTGTGGAAGTTCACACATAGGAGGGCCACTAAGACAACTTGAAACTTCAGGGGGTTAAATGGTACTACGCACGTAAGGCTGGTCCTACGCGTAGACAAGTTCAAGTGTAGGAGGGTACAACAGTTGAACCTAATACCTTCATACTCCTGACTAAAACTTAACCTAAATCGTCTTATTTCAAACTCAACCCCCCGGTTTTCTCATTGTGTTCATTATACTCAGAATCAATAGGTAATTCTTTTAAACCGTAAATCAACCATTATGTAAGCCCCAAATACTAGATCTTGTTAAGTGTTAGTGATTAATAACACTCATAAACACATATTGATTAGGTGTATGAGTGGTAAATCTTTAGGCAACAAAGATGCTAGATGAAATATGAAAAACCGACACACAAGATAGACATAATCAATCATCCATTTCTGATAACAAACGTTGTAACACCATGGATTTACTACAAGTATGCACATATCACACTTATGCTATCAAAGATCACCAAAAACCTTAACCCTAATGAGCTACATATGTGTTCTATTTATAGGGAAGTCAGATGGGCTTGCGTACTTGACTCAAGTACGCAGGGCCTTACGTTTAAGTGCGCAGCCCACTAGGTTAACTCTAGAAACTATGGGTATTTACACAATTAGCCGCTTTGCTTACAAAACACATCATAACCTAAGAAAAAGTCTTTGTTCTGGTAACTGTGGTCTCAACTGAACCCAACAATACTCCCCCTAGACCACAGCTACCAGATCTTCCTCTAACTTTAGTCGATCGACACATCACTTGTCTCCCCCTCTTCACGCTCTTCCTACACAGGGGGTTCTTGAACGATAGCAGCTGCAGGTTCTTCTTGTACAGGGGGTTCTGGAACGATTACTACTGCAGGTTCTTCCTCTACAGAAGGCTCTTGAATAATCACCTCTGGGGCAACAGCTGCTTCAGGATGAGTTTCTTGTTCAGCGGCAGCTTTAGCAGACTTTTCTTTAGCAGCTCTTTCCTTCTGTTCTTTGGCTATGTCAGCTGTGTTGATTCTGTTCACCACATCTAGCAATTCTTGTTTCAACTTCATTGCACGATCAACTGCTCTCTGGAACAACATATCTTCTTCAAATAGTGCATTCCCTGCTCCCACATTGATCTTGCTTGCGAACAACCTATTCAGGTCAGACAGATTAAGAATAAATACATCCACTGGATCAAAAAGTCTCATAATCTCAGCATTATCCTTTGACTTGATCACCGCTTCACCAGTCTGCCTATCATAGAACCATTTCTTGAAGTCCTTTAACATAACCGGAAGCTCTTCACGTATCGGTACCCTGGTTACAACTTTGGGTGGATTAATCACATAAGTAATCCTACCTTCTCCAGTAGCAGGATCAATTCTTTTCTTTGAAATTCGTCGCTTCGGCTTTTGTGGCTTGAAAACCGTGAAATCTCTAACACATTCTCTTTCGATCATACTGGCAAGACTGCTTCCAATGGAGTTGTGAGTAGGATTGATAAACAGTGCCCTGTTGAGCTCCCTGATGTCCCAATGAGGTAGAGATTGCAATTCATGTTGACTTCTGAAGTGCTGAATGACTCCCCCTCGACGCTTGATCACAAATAACCTCTTTGATTCGTCGTACTTCCATGAAATGATTCTTTCTTGATGAGCTTCTTTGCTATGATGGATGTTTTGGTGGAAAGCTGGAACAGTAACCCCTTTTCTTGGGAGCCATCTGGGCCTCTCTTGACTGATTTTGTGACCATCAGCCGTTTCATACACAGTGGCTTCTTCTTCACCAAACTCTATAAAGGTTTCAGGCATCTCATCTTCACTTACTTCATCCACATCACTTTCTGCAGCAATCCTTTCTCTTTCATTTTTCTCTTCTACAAACTTTCTGATGTCAAACAACTCTTCACATGACATTTTGGGTTAGATGTTTTGTTGTTTCAGCAGATCTTGAAACATTTCAAACATCTTCATTTGCACATTGTTCTGGAACTCTATGAGATTTCTTTGATCTTTAACTGTCTTTTCAAGGATCTTATTCTTGTGTTTTAACTTCTTCAGCTTCTTTTTGAGTTCCTGGGTGTTGTGTACTGAGCTTTTCAGGTTACAGATCTTTGTTGCAGCAATTTTGCCGACCTCTTTCACCAAAGTTTCATACAGTTCCTGATGCACTGGTTTGGGACGTCATGCAGCTGGAGCTGAAGAGGACGACTCCGTTTGTTTCTTTGTAGGAGCTTTGGGAATTGAAGCCCTGGCAGTCGACGGCCTTGGTTGATCCTGAACGCCGAACATAGATTCAAAGATCTCCTCTGCTTCTACATCTTCCTCAGTCATCACAACTGGAGTTTCAAATGCAGATATACCCTCTCTCTCCCTTTTCTATTCTCAGCCTTTTCCATTTTAGCAATCTTCTGCAAATCACGAGCATGCTGCAACTGTTCCTCAGACAGTGATTCTCTACCTTCTGTCAACAAACCGGGCCTCCTTTTCTTCGTAGCTTGAGAGGGAGCTTCTTCAGTGGCTATCCTCTTACCTCTCGCCCTTTCTCGTGTTCTTTCTTCACCAGTTTGTGGAGCAGAGGAAGGAGTTGTTTCAGAAGGAGCCGTTTCAGAGGCAGCTTTAAGACTAGCTTCTGCCATTTCTCATTTCTTTTGCTGAATTTTGTTGTACAATGCTTTGATTCCGGAATACCTTTGAGCTGGGTACATACACTCATACATAGGTTCGCAATCTGTTGTGTTGCATTCAGAGAAGAATCGTCCAGCTTTAGCGAAGTTGTACTCTCTGTCTAGAGGTAGGTTTTCTTGCTGTGCATTTATCATCATTTGCACAAACCTTGGCTACATAGCGAACTTTGTGGTATCAGCTTTGGCATTTTTAACCATGAAATCAAAGATCATCCTAGACAGATTGAATTGTTCATTCTTGCAGACTTTGATTATAGCACTTGACCATTCCGGACTCAGTGCATCATAACCTCCTTTTCTGTAGGAGAGGGACATTGTGAATACGTGACAGATCAGTTTCCAGTCTCGAGTTAGCCCACTTTTCTTAACATCGCTTCTTTTGGCGAAGTCTCTTTAGTACCCAATTTTCATGAATTCTCTTAAAAGATCAGCTTTGACTAAGTGTTTGACATTTCCCGGTTGATCTGCAAGCCTCAACACACTTCTGACTGTATCTTCGGTGATAATCACAGGTTTTTTTTTTCTGAAAGTGGCGTTGATTCTTCTCACACGGTCAATGACTTCATATCTCCCAGATCTCCAGAAATCCTCTATGTGATCTATGTAGACTGGCAGATTGTGTTCCACAACATATCCAATTCTGCTTCGACGGATCCATGCGACAACGTCTCTGCATTTGTAATCATCCGTGTACAAATTGATAGCTTGGTTATGCATACCTCTAATATCCCATTGAATAGCCATATGTTCCTGATAATGTGCACGAAAAGCAAGTTAGAATTTTTGAGACTAAGCTAGTAACTAACTAATGATGACTTAGACTTAGACGGACGACGGATTTAGACCAATATAATTTATAGTTGTCTTGTGATATAGTTAGATGGATTATCATGGCTTGAATGGTTTGGTTTTAAAAATGTGTGATAAGTAGGCAGGTTACATATTGGTTTAGTGGTCCATAATCATATGTAGTCCAAGGTTAAGTGCGCAGGTCACAAGTCTAAATATGCAGTCCAGTCCACATTCTTAGGTTACCAAGTACGCTAGTCACATGAGTCAAGCCGGTCATAAGGTTAAGTGCGCAGATCAGTCAACAATTTAGCATGGTAACCTAGTGCCTTGACAGACCAGCCTGCGTGCTTGACAAGCACGAAGACGCTTAAACTCTCGTTTAAGATTTTGGTATGCAGGTCAGGTACGCAAGTGATTAGGGTTTCAAGGGTTTGAATTGTATGAAGCAAGTGCGCAGTCTCCTTGAAACAAGTGCGCATATTCAAGAAACTAGTATGCACAGCTCGAATAAAAAACCCAAACTTTAAATAACCCAACCACTGAATCCTTCAAACAATCTCGTGATCCCTGTAATAATAACAACTAATCAGTCAAAACTTATTCTACCTTGAAACAAGGAGAAAAACAACTGAAAATATAGAGGTAATGTGGATTAACAGGTGGTTTTATGGGAGATTAGGGGGTTTTTGAAGGTTTGAATAGGTGATGAACGGTGAAGATGATGATGATTTGGGGATAAATTGATGATTAGGGTTTTAATATTGACTGCTGTAAAAAGGGAGACTTACTGAGTATATATATACCAGTGATATGGGCCTGCGCACTTAAGACAAGTGCGCAGGGCTCAGTAGGTATGCAGAACTCAATATTAAGTAAAAATAGAAACCAAAGAGTAGGGGTTAACCGTTTCTCACATTCTGCACACAAGACCATACTAACCATACCTGGCAGATCACATTTCAACTTTCCGTTGGATAGCTACAGCCAAGAAAAACTGTCGGTATACTTGTCCACTTAAATCCATGCCTCTCGTCTTTCAACATACGTTTGGTGATGAGATTTATCATGTTTTGGTAATATTGACGGAAACTTTGTGGACCCCACTCGTGCTAGGTATAAGCCTACTAATCCTCAAGGTTTATTGAGTTATAATGATGAGAGCTTCAGGTCTATGTTTCCATAAGCAAAGAAAATGATCATTATGTCGATCAGATGATGAGAGCTTCAGGTCTATGTTTCCATAAGAAGAGAATATGATCATCTGATCGCTTGTTTAGCTATCTATGTATGTTTATACGTCACTAACATTGCGCGTCTTTTGTTGCTCATTTGATTGATTAGTCCCGCATTGGTAGCTTGCACTCTTAGGTGTCTTTTGATTACTTATGCACAAAATTTTTTGTGTCTTTTGATCTCTGAACGTATGTATGACCGGACTCAGCTTGTGCAGACCTATAACACAGTGGAAGTCCAGCTTTCCGTGTAGATATTTACTGTTAATCACCTAGTTGCAGTTTACTCGATTTGAAGCTGAATCTACCGACACATCGTTGCTTGAAGCCGCAACATCCTCTGGATCCTATTCACATGCTGACAAAATATGATTAGTTCCTATCATTTCTTGAAATTTTGCAGTAGGGATAGACCGGTTTTACTTTCTCCCCCAAAAATCTTGTTTTAAAATAATATAAGATTTTTCTATATTATATACAAAAAGTATAAGATTTTTCTATATTATATACAAAAAGTATAAGATTTTTTATTATTATTTTTTTTGACATAATCATTCAAAATTTATCATCTCCAGCCACGTTACCAATTGGCGGAAACGGGTTTTGTCAAAAGCTTTTGTAAAGATATCTGCCTTTTGATCAGCAGTATCTATTGGCAACACCTGTATATAACCTTTGTCGTGGGCATCGCGAATGGAATGAATCCGAATTTTGATATGTTTAGTTTTAGAATGGTCAATTGGATTCTTTACGATGTCACAACAAGCATCATTATCAATAAAAATAGGAGTTCTCATGACATTCAAACCGTAGTCCAACAGCTGATTTTGAATCCATAACACTTGACAACAACAACTGGATGCGGCCGTGTATTCAACCTGAGCAGTGGAGATAGACATTGTTGTTTGCTTCTTGCTCTGCCAAGACACAAGCCTATTTCCCAGAAATTGACAACCACCAGAGACAGATTTTCTATCAATCCTGCAACCTGCATGATCGCTATTAGAGTACGCAATTAAATCAAAATTATCACTCTTAGGATACCATAAACTAAGTTTTGGTGTTCCTTTGAGGTAGCAGAAGATTCTTTTGACTGCTGTTTCATGAGATTGCTTAGGATTTGACTGAAAGCGAGCACAGCATCCAACTGCCCACATAATGTCTGGTCTGCTGGCTGTGAGATACATCAAGGATCCAATCATGGATCGATACGTGTGGGGATTCACTGACAGTCCTTGAAGATCCGCTACAAGTGTAGTTTGAGCAGCAAAAGGAGTGTTAGACAGTTTGCAGTCTGACAGGTTGTATTTTGCCAGGATGTCTCTTGTATACTTAGCTTGATGAATGAGAATTCCATCTTCCTTCTGCTGGACCTCCAGACCTAAGAAAATGACAATTCCCCCATTATGCTAATTTCGAACTGAGACTTCATGATGCTTTCGAATTCCCTGCATAAGTTTTCATCAGTTGAACCAAAGATTATATCATCTACATATATCTGAACGAGAATAGAGTGTTTGTTGACTTCTTTGGTGAACAAGGTCATGTCGATTTTCCCTCTGGTATATCCATTTTGCAACAGATATGAGGACAAGGTCTCATACCAAGCTCGAGGTGCTTGATGAAGACCATGGAGAGCCTTGTCCAGTTTGTAGTATCTGTTGGGATAGTGAGGGTCTTCAAAACCTGGTGGCTGACATACATAGACTTCTTCTTTAATTTTCCCATATAAGAAAGCACTATTCACATCCATCTGAAAGACTTTGAAGTTTTTGTATGACGCGTAAGCTAAGAAGATATAAATGGCTTCAAGTCGGGTAACTGGAGCAAAGACTTCCTCATAGTCAATCCCTTCATGTTGACGAAAACCCTGAACAACTAGACGAGCCTTGTTTTAATAACCACACCACGTTCATCCATTTTGTTGCGAAAGACCCATCTTGTTCCAATAGGATATTTTCCCTCAGGCAGATTCACTAGCTCCCAAACTTTGAGTTTTCTGGATTGAAAGAGCTCTTCCTGCATGGCTTCTACCCAGCTTGCATCTCTGACTGCAACTTCAATGCTGAATGATACTGTCTGAGACAAGAATGCTGAGAGAGCAGTGTTGAGTTTGTCTGCCTGATTTCTGGTAAGAACACCCTCAGTGATTGGTCCGATGACGTTTTCAATAGGATGATTCTTTGAGGATTTGAATCCCATGTTCTGCTCTTCTTGGACTTGTGGAGGTAGATTTGATAAGTGATCTCTGGGTACTGAGGAGCTTGATGGATCATTTACAGACTCCTGAGCTAAAGATGTTTCTACTTCAGTTGGAGTACTTTCAGGGAATTGTGTAGTTTCAGCAGTTGCATCACTATTTGTGGGTTGAAGAGGAAAGATTGAATTAGCTACAAGTGGAGAAAGATGGGTGGTGAACGGTGCAACATCATCTTTAGAGGAGTAGAGAATGTCACCAAAAGGAGAAGAATCAGCTGCTTGATTATCCGGAGCTTGATCTTCAGGTATGTTAAAATTATTGAATACAACATCCACGTCAAAGAACCAGTCAGGACCAGCTCCTATGTTAGTGGTGTTGGATTCCTGCCAATCTACATAGAAAGATTCAAAGACCATCTTGGTGCGCTTGTTGTATACTCTATAAGCCTTTTGACTGGAAGAGTATCCAACGAAGAAGCATTCATCTCCAACTGCATCGAACTTCATTATATTCTCATAATTATTCAGAAGAGTACATGAACATCCGAATGGTCTGAAGTAATCGATGAGAGGTTTTCTTTTGAAGAGTAATTCATAAGCTGTTTTCCCACGTGACTTGACGATCACGACTCTGTTAAGAACTTAACAGGCTGTATTCACAGCTTCTGCCAAGAAAAATGATCGACAACTTTGAGTCAATGAGCATAGTTCTGGAAGCTTCAATAAGTGTGCTATTCTTTCTTTCAGCCACTCCGTTCTGTTGAGGAGTCCTTGTAGCACTATATTAAAGATGAATTCCTTTGTTGCTGCAAAATGTCATGAAGCTTTGATTCTTGAATTTTGTCCCTTGATCACTTCTGATTGACTTGACCTTCAATTTGATTATGTTCTCAATAAGAGGAACAAACAGCATCAAGGTCTCAGCAGCCTCACTTTTATATTCTAAGAAATACACCCAAGTGAACCGAGAGAAGTCATATGTAAGTTTAATCACCAAACAGTAAGATTTCTTAGCCAAACTTTTACCACTAATTGGACCAAAGAGATCCATATGCAATAATTGGAGGGGGGGGAGTCAATTTAGTTCACTGTTTTGGATTTATGCGATTTCTTGTGTTGTTTTTCTTTGGCACATGCTAAACATTTTTCAAAAAAAAGGGAATTCCTTGGAAGGAAGACCTCTAATTTAGTTTAGAAAGTTTGTTTATGTTTATAAAATTCACATGACCCAATCGCCTATGCCATAACAGTGACTTTGACTCAGATGCTTTTGATAGTAAACAGGTCATTGGGCATTCAGACTTGGCATCTCTCATATTTATCACATAGGTATTATTCTGCCTAGGAGCTTTCAACATGATCATGTTGGTGGGTGGTTTAAATCCTGGCTTTTGAAAGATGCACTCCATGTCGTTGAGTAACACTGAGATTCCTTTGTCACAGACTTGAGATACGCTTAAAAGATTGTAGCACAATTCTGGAACATAGTTTACATCTTCTAGAGTCAAGGCGTTGGAGACCACATCTCCTATTCCAACAATCTTTCCACCATTTTCATTTCCAGCGAACGCTACAAACTCTCCATCAATGACCCGATAGTTCTTGAGGAGTTCTTTTAGCCCAGTCATATGCCTTGAAGCGCCGCTATCAACATGCCATAGATATCTCATAAGAGCTATCAACCATTTCTGCAGTTTATTCTGAAAGACAAAAACAAAAGAAAGACAAAGATAAATACAAGAAAATCCATGTACATTCACGACTCAGACAAGTAATTAGTTAACTTTGGGAATCCATGTCTGTTTTAGTTTTGATCTATCATGATTTTCACCCAAGATTGACTCTTGTCTTTTCCAAAGTTGTGTGGTTTTAACAAAACTTTTTACTGTTTCTTGAAGATTTTTGATCTGATCAGAAAAAGAGTTTTGAGTTTTGACATCATTTTGTGGTTTGGGTTTTAAATGACTTTTTTTAACCACATGTCCTTCTTTTCCACATCTAAAGCATTTTGAGTGTTGAGGCTTGGTCTTTGGAGAAGATCTGGATCATGATGGTTGTGATGTTCTTTTCTTGATCTTGCTTGAGCTAGAGCTT
The DNA here is from genome assembly GCA_032199755.1 of Ambrosia artemisiifolia. NCBI lineage: Eukaryota > Viridiplantae > Streptophyta > Magnoliopsida > Asterales > Asteraceae > Ambrosia > Ambrosia artemisiifolia. The sequence continues at coordinate 38,979,424 of CM063512.1, forward strand.
TAACTTGAACATGATTCATCCTTGTTACCACTTGTTTCTTCATTTGTGTGGCAGTCATGCGTGCTTATGTTGCTTTCTGTATCACTCTGTGATTCTTCAGAACTTGAGTGACCTGTTTCACTTTGTGATTCCTCAGAACATGAAATATCTGTAGATGATGGAACAAACTCTGGAATTTCTTCAGTGAGAAATTTTCCAAACCTGGTCTGTTTTAGTTCTGGTACAAACACAGATGGTTTATATCCATTTTTATCATCAGAAAACGCAGCATTAAGATCAAGACATGATGGCATATCATTGTCAACACAAACGTTAGAACGTAGGATAGGTTTCTTCCTATCATCAGGGGCCATAGCGCCCTTTAAGTCAAGTCTAGGATTTAATTCATTACAGTCATCCGTCCTAGATAAACTATTACAGTTATCCATCCTAGATAAACTATTACAGTCAGCCAGCTTAGATAAACTATTACAGTCATCCGAATTCAAAATAGTTTTAGTCTTTTGATTATTTCAGATGAACCAATTCACTATAGAGTAATTGGCACCCGGGTGACCTAAGCCCAACGTCTGTCCACCACAACTCTGTCATCTTCCACCTCAGCCTTTTGGGTTAAATCTGCATTGCTTTTACTTATATTAGTATTTAACTCAGATTTGACACATTCTTTTTCAAAAAGATCATTTTCTGGATGAGGTTTTGGAATGGGTATATATTCACTTCGGCTCAGGGGTAAAAATAGAGATCTTTCAATCCCATTTTTATTCTTATACCCAATTCCATCTTTGACGAACTATTGCCTTGAGCAATCTACAATATCAGCATAAGCCCGTTTGCTTACATTCCATTTGTCCACAATGATCTGAAGATGATTTGTTTCATTTCTAGATTTTTCTAACTTTGATGTTAAATTATTTATTAGAAAATCCTTTTTGAGAATGAATTCTTTTAGAGTTTGCATTTTAGCTAGAGTTGCATTTAACTTTCACTGATATGCTAGCTCATTTTCTTTCATTTCATTGTTAATTTTTAGGATGTCATCCATTTCTCTTAAAACTCTCCTATTGTGTGACAAACAGTAAGCAACAGCTATAACACACCTTGGTGAGCACAGCTTTGATTTTATTTCAAGAGGAATACTTACCAGATCCCTTTCCTCAGCTTTCTTGGGCACATCTTGCGGCTTCTCATCTGCTTTGGTAGTTGGGTCTTCTCAGCTATCAGTGCTTCCTCGGCAGTTGCTTCTTTTCCCTTTTCAACAATCAACACTCCTTTCAAACCAGCATTTTCTATCATTCCACCCTTTGGCATTCCAGCTGACGACCCTTCCAGAGAGTTCACACCATTTGTGGATTTAGTGCAGATCTTAGCCATCAAAGCTTTGTTCACATCTGCTTCAGCCACTGCTGCCTCCTCTCCCCAGTCAAAGTCTTCAACCACCAACGCTTTTTGTGGATTCTTTTCATTTGCCTCAGTCCCATCAGTAATTGCCACCACTCTTTTAGCCGGTTTAATCTCAGCTTGATTCAGATTAGGACACTCATATTTGAAATGCCCAAGAGTCTTGCAGTTGTAGCATCGAAGCTTTGACTTGTCAAAACCAGCCTTACCCATTCCAATTCTTCTTCCAGTTCTGTCTTGAAATCTCTTCACCCTCAGAGTAATCATAGCCATCTGCCATTTGAGATCCATCTCTTCCATGTCATCCGGATCAACCTGGTACATGTCTTTAGGAGTCATCATCTCATTCATAAGCTCACCAGTTTTCAGAGCTTCAAAGCTACTCATGAATGTGTTGAAGAGTTCAACATGTTCGGTAGCAAGCTTTGTAGTCGGTGGATTGAGTGTCTTTGCTGTATTTTCAGAGTATGATACTGCTTTTCCGGAGCTTGAACTTCAACCACCAATTGAGTCCACATATAGAGGTGATGAGCTTGAACCTATTCCACCCACTGGAGTCAATAACGCCAGATTCTTCAAAGAGCTGCTTGGAGAAACTTTTGGAACGGTCTGATTCATCTCTCTTTTGGTGATGTCCATTTCAAACGACTTCAGAGTATTAATGAGATCGGCCAAAGTGGACTAAGCATCCAGATACTCTTTCTTTATCAACATGCACTGCAAACTCCACTCCTTAGCCAGTGAATCGAGTAATTTCTTGATCGAGTTTCTTTTGTTGACTGGAATACCGGGTTTCTTCATCTTGGTTAACAGGCTCATGAACCTGTCAATGTGAAAAGACAAGCTTTCACCTCGAACACTCCCAAACATATCATACTCCTCCTGTACCATATCCTGCTTATTTTGAATCATCTCAGCATTTCCTTCATAATACTCACTTAACGCAAACCACAGATCATGAGTAGAGGTGTATTTTTCAAACATGTTGTAAAGATCATTTGACAAATCCATGGTGAGAGAACCATAGGCCTTGTGATCTCTTTGCAATAGCTGCTTATCAAGGTCAGTATACGTAGTTGGATCAGTGTTGAACACTTCTCCCGCATCAGTGGTTCTTGTGGGGATGTGAGGCCCGAGTTGAACTGAGGTCCACTGGGTAAAGTCGTTAACATAGTAGAAAGCTTTCATTCGGTTCATCCAGGTTCCATAATCTTGTGCACCCATTAACTTAGGGATTCGAGTTATGGTTCCAGTTTCCAGTTCAGCTTGGGTTATAGGATTAATGGTTAACTTGTTATTGTTACCAGCCATTGATTAAAGTTGATTTTAAGTTAGATTTTAAGGTTTAAAGTCCAATTATAAGTCCACAGTCCTTACATACGCAGTCCAGAAGCTAAGTACGCAAACTTAAAGGTTTGATGATCTGATGGCACAAGAACTTCGGGCAGAGTAATGACCAGAACACACGAATAAGTACACTGTGATAAAGCCGCAGAAGGCTAAATCACTGTCTCCCAAAGTTTCCTTTGGTAAATGTGCAGTAACTCACACAAATCAGTACGCAGCAACCTGAAACTTAGTAATTACACGGTCAATCTCTTGTCTCCTGATAAATGCGCAATCTTTGACAAGTACACAGATAACCAGAGTTTCCTTGGTAAGTACGTAGAAACCCTAGATAAGTACAGAAAGACTACACAGTTTACAGTAAACACGTAGAAAACTAGGTATTTTCTAATAAGTGCGCCGAAACCCTAGTTAAGTGCGCGGAGACAAAGAAATTTTAAGGCTACGAAGACTTTAGTCAAGTACGCAAGGTCAAGAATCAAGTACACAGATTATAAGCTAAGTGCGCACAGACGTCTGAAAAACATACACAAACTCAAACTCATCTTATCCAAGGCTGTTTCACTTAGTCTGAAGTGCTCTGATGATACTTTTACTGAAAACAAACAACTTTTATCACCTTAAAAGCATAAAACCAAACGATTTCAGAAACAACTTTGATAAGAAAATAAAGAAGGCTTATAAAACTTCAAGAAACTTTGATAGAAACATAAAAAGTTCATAAAACTTTAAGAAATATTAACAAGATAAGGGTTTTGGTATCTTAAACAGATACAATCAAGAGCACAATGGCTATGATACCAAATTGTAAATCCCAAATACTAGATCTTGTTAAGTGCTAGTGATTAATAACACTCATAAACACCTATTGATTAGGTGTATGAGTGGTAAATCTTTAGACAAAAAAGATGCTAGATGAAATATGGAAAACCGACACACAAGATAGACATAATCAATTATCCATTTCTGATAACAAACATTGTAACACCATGGATTTACTACAAGTACGCACCTATCACACTTGTGCTATCAAAGATCACCAAAAACCCTAACCCTAATGAGCTGCATATGTGTTCTATTTATAGGGAAGTCTGATGGGCCTGCGTACTTGACTCAAGTATGCAGGGCCTTACATTTAAGTGCGCAGCCCACTAGGTTAACTCTAGAAACTATGGGTATTTACACAATTAGCCGCTTTGCTTACAAAACACATAATAACCGAAGAAAAAGTCTTTGTTCTGGTAACTGTGGTCTCAACTAAACCCAACACATTATAATTAAGAATTGCACAAGTTATGATTGATTTAAGGTTCTTGAAAATTTTGGTTCTAAAAACCTTTACATTACCATCTAAACAAGCTTGTTAGATAAAATTTTTGGCTAGGTTTTGATAATCGGCTATACACACTATTGCACATAAAAAATCGCTACGCATGGAACAATTCAGGTGTTTGAGGTCTTACATATGGAAGTCATCACACGTAGGAGAGTCCTATGCCTGCAAGTCAGAAATTTTGGAGAATTGTGTCGTTTTCATATATTATGTGACGTTTTCATGTTTCTAATGTCTATATGTTAGATTTTTTAGTTATGGATCTAACACTAGGGAATCACCATAATATTTGTGCCCATCTTCACCTGACGACACCAAATGCTGCTGGTTATGTTGACATGATCAAATTTCTTCAACGATCGAGAATTCATTATGCTACTTCGACAAAGTATGTGCCATATCTCAGTCATCAAAGAGAATTTTGGGCACCGACATTGGATTGCAATCGTAATTGAATAGCAATTATTGGTAGAGTTAATAATCGAGAGGTAGTGGTGACACAACAGAGTATAAGGGAGGCTCTAAGATTCAATGATAGTAAATCTAGTCTGATAGAGTTCTCTATTGACCTAGTTCGTGTGCTTTTTACTGGATTGAAGTATGATGGTAAAGTGACACATTCTATGCTTTTGAAAATAAACTTGTGTTGACAATACAGGTATATTATGCATGTTCTTATTCATTGTCTTAGTCTTAGAAGAAGCAGTTTTTATGTCGCCTGAGAAACTCCTTCATCAGCTATGGTGGCTTTAACTATGAACAACCCCTTTAACTTTTCGGGCATGATATTTCATCATTTGAAAGAGAATGTAATTATGAAGTTCAAGAATGAGAGATAAATGATGTGTCCTAGATTTCTACTGATGATCTTTGATGCTCAAATTCCTGATTTGCCAAAGGTTGATGGTGATAGGATCAAGCTAAGCTAAATGAATGATATGTCAATGAAAAGAATGAAGGTTCATAAGGGTAAGGCTGATCCTCCTATGAATAGGATGCTTGGACACATTGCAAACCCCAACTATCAACCACCTGGTGATGATCACTAGAGGCATGACAACAGTGATTTGGATATGAAGTGATTGAACCCCCAGGTGATGAAAAGGGAGATGATGATGACGACGGTCAAGGTCCTCAAGGAGACTTTCCTAGGCCTTCACTGACTCGTGAACAACCTTATATTGAACCACATGGTACTACATCTTCATCTACCAAGCCAGGAATCTATGCGCTAATTACATGTGAACCAGCCTCTATTGCTCCTAATGCAACGATTGAAGTTGAATCTTCGGTTTCTAGAAGATGTGATTTAGGCAAGGAAGTTGAATCCATGCCAGTGCTTGTCAGCAATGAAGATGTTCAAGTAACTGAGCCTGCAATAGATGATGAAGAAAGTGACAGTGAATCCACTGAAGATGATGAAGCCATTCCAAGAAAGGTTTTGAAAGAAAGTATTAGTATAGAAGGCTAAGGCAGATTCGGAAACTTGCGACCCTAAAAGAACATGAAGCTGCTAGAAAATTACGAGAGTAGAGAAGTGATCCTGAATTTCTAGTTAATTTGGATGAGTTGGATAAGCAACTAGAAGAAGAAAGACCTACAAAGAAGAGACCATCCTCTAGTGCTCCAACGATGTCACAGCTACCAGAGAAAGGAAGAATTTCATCTATGGAAAGCCATTTGACAATTAAGTTACAAACTACCAAATCAACTCCTACGAAAGCCAAAACATCCACAATAATAACCATAACATCAAAAGTTATAGCAACTACCACAATAACAGCTTATATGCCATCCATGGCTAGACTGCAATCTTCACTAAATCTGTTTCAGCTGCAGCTTCTACGCAAGCCATTTCAAGTCAAGTGTCAGTTGGTGAGGATTTACAAAGACTCACTGCTGAACCTGGACTTCCACCAATCCATAATTCCCAACAACAAGAATAAGTCCCATTCATGCTTTTTATATCGCTAGTTCCAATAACATCAGGTGGACCAACATTGCAAGCACGGACTAATAATGTTGTAAGCATGTTCCATATGCAGGTTGCTCAAAACATTGCTAACCAGCAAAGGATAGTAGAATGTGAAAAAATAGATCATCAGTTCCTTACTATTATAAATCCGACAAGAGCCGCAAACGTTAAATTAGAGGCTACATTTAGAGAAGCGATTCTCAAGCTATCCATCAATGAGCAAGAGATTCGTCAGTTAACTAAAACTAAGAATCGTTTTACTGTTGTAGAGTTAGAGAATAAAAGATTACGAAGACATGTTGTCAGATTAATGAATAAACACAAGAGACTCACTGCTACAGATGGAGATAATGAAGATGATAGTGATGATGATGAGGAAGATGAAGGTTCTCATGATGATCATGAATCTGGGAAAGATAAGGGTGGTGGAAATGATGAAGGTGAAGGTGGTGATGGTGGTGATGGTGGGGCCGGTTCTCGTCAAACTAGGGGAGCTAACTCTAAATTCAGAAAGAGGTCTAAGGAATCATATGCTGACTTTCATGGACTTTGTTTCTCATGAGGAGGTTCCTATAAAATGGACTCAATCATTCTATGATATATTCTTTACTGATGATGATGGGAACCTTGTGACTAAACCTTACATGGATCTGGAAGAAGGTGAAACACCTCTAGAAATTTCACGTGAAGGCATTGCCAAGGTCATTGGCAACACATACGAAGAGATAAGTCAAGTCGATGGATCTCAAAAGTATGCTGAAGATAATGACATGTTGGATGACATTGAAATAGAGGATGTGAAAGATCAAGGGTGCCCGAGTATGTTGTTAATGATAAAGATGCAAAGATTCCATATCTCAAAAATCAAGACTTTGAAACTACTGAAAAGATATTAGAATCTAATCCTGAATACGAACTAGAGACTTTGAAAGAAAGAAAAGCAAGAATTCAAGAGATGGGTAATCCGTGGTTCAATGAATACAGAAAGGAAGAACCGACTCAAGCCAAGCGCATGAATCCTAGATGGAATCAAATGTCAGGGAATATCTCGAGTTGGACTTATTTTCAGATGCCCATGCTATAGGGATTAAGTTTGTTGGGACAAAGAGGATTGACGAAACCACCTTTTGATAACCTTAGTCTAATTCATATCTGCCTAAGTATAGAACTGCTGAAGAACAAAAGAAGAAGTGCTGAAGAACAAACACCAAAGTACTGAAGAGTAAACTCATCAGAAGTTCTGAAGTCTAACCAGACATTTCACTAAAGAACTGCTGAAGACAAACTGCTCATCAGCAGTTTGTCACTCATCAGCACTTTGCATCAGAAGCTTCTAACCGACTGAAGATCAGCAGTTTGTTTATTATATTGTTTTGTTAAAGTCTAGATTTCAAGTTTCAATGTACAGGCTGTTGTAAGCTTATCTTAGTATAATATCTTTGTTAAATATCTTAGATTACTTCAGACAACAGTTTAGTACATTAGTCTATAAATAGATGAGTTTGTTCATCTATTTCACATATGTGATTTTGTGTAATATCTTTGATCTTAAATTGAAATCCTTCGGGCTTTAAACTTATAATTCCATTTCACATCTGAGAAACATAAATTGCTTTACTGCTTTACACTTAACTGTATTTATTGTTTCTCATTTATTATTCAGTCAAGGGGGAGTAATAACTCCTCATCAAAGTGATCTTTTAGACCTTTGAACACTTGTATTTCCGCTGCTTAATAACTCATATATAAATCTGATAACACATAAGTGTTCATAAAACTAAGCCACTGATCCAACAATTGGTATCAGAGCTTCTGGTTAATCTGATCAAAATCAATCTAACAAATTGAGATTCAGACACAGGCTCAATATTGATATTCAATAAAGGATAAAAGGCTCACTTTTTAATCCATCACTTTAAGGAAGTATTGACAAATCCAAACTTCTTAAAAATGGACCCCTACAATACTGGATCTGCCAACAAACCTCCTATGTTAGTCAGAAATGAATATAACATATGGTCTAAGAGGTTGGCACATACTATTTCCCAAACAAACACTGGATGTTGGAGGTCTGTAGTTTTTGGACCTCACAAACCAGTTGTTAGTGATCCAGAGGGAAAGACTGAAAGACCAAAAGATCCAAAAGAGTACACGGAGGAAGATTTCCAAAAGTTTGAGCTTGATGCAAAAGCTTTCTCCATGTTGGCTATGGCTCTCCCAAACGAAATTTATGCTGGCCTTTTACATTGTGAAAGTGCCAAAGAGCTGTGGGATTGCCTAAAAGAGCAGTTTGCAGGAACTGCTGAGGTGATAGCCAACATCAGAGAAATACTGGCTCAACAATATGAAACTTTTACTCACATAGAGGGTGAATCTTTAACACAACAATTTGAAAGATTTTCTTCACTCATCTCTGAGTTAAAAATAAACAATCAGACCTATTCAAATGAGTCTATGTTGCATAGATTTTTAAGGTCTTTGCCTTCAAAATGGGAAACTTACTCTATAGTCCTCAGAACAAGTTCAGATTTTAACACCTTGAACCTAACTAGGTTACATGGTAAATTACTAACTTTTGAGAGAGAAATCAATCAAAAGAAAAAGCTACAAGAATCTGGTAAAACTGCTGATGACTATACTCCGGGTAGCACAGCCCTATTAGGACATGACTCACCATCCTGTTCTAATAATTTTGGTTCTTTTGACCACATTGACATAACAGCTGGGATCTCATCAGATGGATCCTTCCCAGCTTATGACAATGAAGAACTGAGTCAAACTGCTGACAACATGTGTTTCATCATGGATGATTTAAAATATTTTAGCAGTGATGACTTAGAAGAAATGGAAATATTGCACCAACTGGCCTTGTTAAGCTTAAAAACTAACAAATTTTATAAAAGGTCAGGAAGGAAATTTCCAGGACTAAACAACTCAACAAAAGTTGGTTTTGACAAATCTAAACTTAGATGTCATAAGTGTCAAAAGTTGGGACACTTTGCTAGAGAGTGTAGAAGCTCTAGCTACAACCAACCAATGTCCTCTGGAAATCAATTTAACCCCTCATATAATAGGAATAATGGAACTCAAGGGAGTGCTCATTTTGTACAGGCACAAGCTCCACATGTTCAATATGTGCCACAAGTACAATATGTTCAGATGCCTGCTCAACAACAACAGCAGCTCATGCCTCCATTTCCAACTGCTCAACAACCTGCACAAACTCAACAACCCCCTCAGCAACAAAGCTTATTTACCTTAGGGTATGTTGACTGGAGCAGTCTTCCTTATGACACATCAGAATGCAGTCAGGATGCAGACAATAAGGTCTATGATGTCAACTGGGGAGAACCTGATAATGGCAGAAAGAACTTTGCCTTAATGGCTTTTGAAGGATACTCTTCAAACTCTGCTCTCACACAGGTATCACAACAATCTCTGTTAAAGCTTTGCACTAAATCTTGCAAAGAATCTTTTGCTTTAATTAGAGAAACTAATGTGCATTTACAAGGCAAATCCAATGACATGGAAAGAAAATTCACACAAATGAAGTGTGATTTGGAAAGAAAAATTGTTTTGAAAAACAAAGAAATTTCCAAACTGAATGATAAATCCATTGAAACAGAAGCACAAATTAAAACTATGATAGACAGCCTAGGAAATTTCAGACAAGAGCTTGCTGACACCAAGGTTGATTGTGAAAAATGGGTTGAGTCTTGTAAAGGGTATCAAATGTTGCTTAACAAACAAACTGCAGCCAATGTTAAGTTTGGCATTGGATATACCCACACTGAATCACCAACAGATTTCACCCACAAAACTGATAATGATGGGAAGAAATTGATTCAAACTTCTGATATGGAGGAATGCACATCCTACCATCAGAACTTCCTCAAAAAGGGAAGTACTGCAGAAGTTAAAACTACTGACAATAAGCCATCAGCAGTTTCAACTACATCAGGAGTTGAGACCCTGAAAACTGCTGATGACCTATTTCAAAAATCTGATTTATCCAAAAAGAAAGAGAAGGCAAAAGCATGTGAAATATGTGGTCTGTTTAACCACATAACTGAACTTTGCAGATATAGAAAGGTAAATCAGTTAAACAAACAAAGACAACAACTGATTGTGGGAAAACAGATAAAACAAGATTTTAAAAATACCTTTTTTCCCAACAAACAACAATCAAACAAAACCCTTTCTAAGAAGAGGCCTTTATCTCAACAAAGGTCATCCTCTCAAAGTTCAATTTCAGAAGTTTCACCTAACTCATCAGCAGTTTCACAAACTACTGAAGTTAAAGATTTGATAAACCTGGTTAAACTTCTGATGACCAAAGTTGATGGTGGAAACCAAAAAGAACCCACCATTGTTCTTAATGACAAATCCATTGCCAAAAAGACATGGATTTCTAAAATTGGTCCAAAACAAGCTGCACCTGTTCTCAAGAGCAAACCCAAAGCCAAACTGGCTTGGGTTGCCAAAACTAACTAATTTGCTATCTTGTGCAGAGGGTCTCCAGAGGTTTGAATAGCATATGGTATGTGGATAGTGGAGGCTCAATGCACATGACTGGATGCAGATACCTGATAAACAATTTTATCAGCCAAAGAGAAGGATCCGTGTCCTTTGGGAACAATGCCAAGGGATATGTGCTAGGATATGGCAATGTATCCTCAGGCAAAATGCAGTTTGACAAGGTCAATCTGGTTGAAAACCTTGAGTACAACTTGCTGAGTGTCTCACAAATGTGTGACAAAGGATATTCTTCCTTTTTCACCAAGACAGCATGCAAGATCATATCACCAGAAGGCCAGAAGTTGATAGAGAAGATTATTGAAGATCATACTTTGCTGATTGCCAAAAGGTGTGGCAATGTCTATGCAGTGGACATTGAAAAAGACAAAGTATTGAACAAAACTGCCTGTTTCTTCTCAAAGGCATCAACTTCAGAAAATGATCTCTGGCACAGGAGACTTGGCCATGTGAACTTTAAAACCATCAATAAAGTCACAAAAATGGGCTTGGTCAGAGGTCTACCTTTGAAGGAATATCAGTGCAAAGAACACTGTGTTTCCTGTCTTAAAGGTAAACAACATAAGTCCTCCTATAAGTCTATTGAAGAATCAAAAACAACTGCATGTCTTCAACTACTCCATATGGACTTATTTGGACCAGTCAAGATCATGAGCCTTGGTAAGAAGAAGTACTGCTTGGTCATCATTGATGACTACTCAAGATTCACATGGGTCTTCTTCTTATATTCCAAGGATGAGGCAGCTGAAATCATCAAGTTCTTTATTCTACAAGTAGAGAAGCAACACTCTCTATCTGTCAAAGTCAGTAGGAGTGACAATGGGACAGAGTTCAGGAACAAAACTCTGGATGAATTCTGTCTGTCTAAAGGGATTGTTAGACAGTTCAGCATTCCCAGAACTCCTGAACAAAATGGTGTGGTAGAAAGAAAGAACAGAACATTAATCGAAGCAGCCAGAACAATGTGAGCTGATTCAGGCCTACCTTTGTATTTTTGGGCTGAAGCAGTCAACACTGCATGTTATGTTCAGAATAGAGTTCTTATCAACAAGAGACATACCAAGACTGCCTATGAAATTCTTCATGGCATAAAGCCCCTTATCTCCTTCTTCAGGGCTTTTGGATGTCGATGTTTTATCCTCAACATCAAAGACTCTATCTCTAAGTTTGCTGCAAAAGTTGACACAGGTTATTTTCTTGGTTATTCTCCTTTGAGAAAAGCTTACAAAGTTTTCAATTCAAGAACCAAGATAGTAGAAGAAACACTGAATGTCAAGTTCAATGAATCAAAACACACTCTTATTCCAGCAAATCCTGCTGAATTATTTGATCTTGACAATTTTCATTTCGGACCTGAAAAGACTGTTGAATCATCCAAACCTCCTCAAAATGGTTTTCAAGGATTTGAAGATGATAGTCCTGCACCATGGACTCCAAACACAGTCAGAAGATCAACTGTTAAACCTTCAGAAGTTTCAATAGCTTCAACTTCAGGAACTACTGATGAACATTTTGAAACTACTGATTCAGCTGAACCTAAAACTCCTGAAGTTCAAATAACAGCTGAACCAGATATTATCAATCTCAGTGGTTATTTGAAGAACCTGTAGAGCCATCATCCAGTACAGGTTTACAACAACTGATTGAACACAAGGATCATCCATTGGATCAAATCATGGGTGATATTGCATCAGGGGTACTCACAAGAAACCAGCTTTCCAACTTTTGCTTATTCTCAGCATTCATCTCTCAGTTGGAACCAAAGAAGTATCAAGAAGCCCTTAAAGACAACAATTGGGTGCAAGCAATGCAAGAAGAGTTGCTTCAATTCAAGAAACAACAGGTTTGGGAAATCTGTCCCTTACCTGAAAACAAGCAACCAATTGGAACAAGATGGGTCTTCAGAAACAAATCAGATGAGGCTGGTATGATCATCAAGAACAAAGCAAGACTAGTGGTACAAGGTTATTCCCAAGAGGAAGGAATTGATTATGATGAAACCTTTGCACCAGTTGCAAGACTTGAAGCTATCAGGTTATTTTTAGCTTATGCAATTTCCAACAACATTAAAGTTTATCAAATGGATGTCAAAAGTGCATTTTTGTATGGAAAAATAAAAGAGGAAGTGTATGTCTGTCAACCTCCAGGGTTTGAGGATCCTTCTCATCCTGATTGGGTTTATAGACTTGACAAAGCTCTTTATGGGCTAAAACAGGCTCCAAGAGCCTGGTATGAAACACTTTCCAACTTTTTACTAAAGAATCACTTCTCAAGGGGATCCATTGATAAAACTCTTTTCATAAAACATGTTGGAAATCATGTCTTACTTGTTCAAATCTATGTTGATGATATCATATTTGGTTCAACAAATTCAAAACTATGTGAAGAATTTAAGAAACTCATGCAATCAAAATTTGAAATGAGTACAATGGGAGAATTGCAGTACTTTTTGGGACTGCAAATCAAGCAACAGTCAAATGGAACATTTATACATCAAACAAAATATGTTAAAGAATTATTGAACAAATTTTCTTTACAAGACTGTAAAACATGTTCCACTCCCATGACACCAATCACACAAGTTGAACCAGATGATCAAGGGAAACACATTGATCAAACCATGTATAGATGTATGATAGGTTCTCTTTTGTACTTAACTGCTTCTAGACCAGATATCATGTTTTCAACTTGTGTCTGTGCTAGATACCAATCTGCACCAAGAGAATCACATCTAATTGCAGTCAAAAGAATCTTCAGATATCTGAAAGGAACTCCTACTTTAGGAATTTGGTATCCTGCTTCAAGCAATACCAAGTTAACTGCTTTTTCAGATAGTGACTATGCAGGCTGCAAGATGTCTAGAAAATCAACATCTGGTGGTTGTCAATTCTTAGGAAATTGTCTGGTGTCCTGGCAATCAAAGAAACAAACATCTGTGGCAACTTCAACAGCTGAAGCTGAATACATTGCTGCTGCAAGCTGTACTTCACAGATACAATGGCTCCAATATCAACTGCTTGATTATGGAATCAAAGAGACCAAGACCCCACTTTTAGTAGACAGCAAATCTGCCATTAGCATCATTCAAAATCCTGTTCAGTTCTCAAAGACTAAACACATTGAAATCAGGTATCATTTCATAAGAGATTGCTATGAAAAAGGCAAGATTGAGGTGAAGCATGTCACAACAGCTAATCAAATAGCTGACATTTTCACCAAACCCCTTGATTCAACAACTTTTCAGAGGTTAGTATCCATGCTTGGGATGTTAAACTTAGAAGAAAGTTTGTAAGTGTTTCACTTTTTAGTTCTGCACATATTTTATTTTTCACTTACATACTTATCTGTCACAAACCTCTGAAGACCAAAAATTTGAGAAAGAGAAAGTTCTGATGAACAAATTTTGAAAAGTACTGATAAACATCAAAAATAGGATATTTTCAAAATGGATATAACTACTGATGAAAATCAGAAGTTAGTAAAGTGTTTTAAAAGTCATTTGCATCAGCAGTTGAAACTGCTGAAGAGATGACTAAAGCCACTGATGAAGAAACCTTCTTCTTCAGCAGTTTGACTAAAAAGGGTAAAACAGACTTTTCACTCATCAGAAGTTTGACCTAGTCGGTTAAAAACTTCTGATAAATACCCTGTTCCAACACTTATCCATTCAAAAAGCAAAATTCCCTCTCTCTCTCTCTCAAATTCAAAGCAAAACCCCTTCTCTAACCCAAAAAAAAAAAAATTACTGTTCGATCAAAAACAACCATGGCTCTCGTGTTAAAACAAGGACACAACCAAAGAGGCTACTTTGTTAAAGATGAAGCCTGGTCCCAGTATGATGAGATGATTGATCTCATCATGAAATCCCAATACTATGATGCTTTCACCATCGATCCACCCATTCATGAAGAAACTCTTAATGAGTTCTGGGCTAACTCAGAGACGGTGAAGGTGAACAATGAAGTGATTTCCCTCAAATCTTCCATAAAAGGGAAAATGATGGCCATCTCACCAGAAACACTAAGCATCAGGCTTGGTTTGAAGGATTCTGAGTCACCTGAGCATATTCCAAACTCAGATATTCATCTAACCATGACAGAGTGTGGCTATCAAGGTACTTTGGCACAAGCAACAGTTTATAAGAAATATTTTGACCCTCAATATAAACTGTTATTTCATTATATTATTATGTGTCTTAGTCCAAAAACTGGGTCAATAGATCAGATGCCTTCTACTTTTCAACCTATTTTTCATTCCATCATAAATGAAACTCCTTTCAAGGCATCAAAATTATTTTTCAATGAACTGGTTTTACATCATGAAAATGATAAAAAGGAATTTTTGTTGTATCCAAGATTTGTTATGCAATGCATAATAAAAGAGCTTGGAGAGAGAGTAGTTGAGGGAGAAGCAACAACTTTAAACCCTTTAACTGCTCAAGTATTCTCTAGGCACAACAAACCAGCACTTGTGCTAGAAGATGACCAAGGGGAAGAACAACCCATCCCCAAGGAACCCACATCTTCCAAACCCAAAAAGAAAACCAAAAAGCCTAAACAACAAAAACCAAAACAAACCAAGTCACTGAAAAAGAAAGTTCAAGAAGTGGAGAAACCTGAAACTACTGATGTGCAATCTGCACTTGATAAGGAAGTGGCTGAAACATCCTCTCAGCACACTCCTTCTCCACCAACCAAAAGAAAACCTGTCACAGTTATCTTTCAAAGAAAAAGATTTAAGAAACCAATAACTGTTGACCCTGCTTTTGAAACTGCTGAAACCAACCCTGAACCCATCCAAACTCCTGAACACCAACCCCTTATAACTACTGAACCTGAACCCTCACACACAACAATAGAAATTGCCCAACTTCTCTCAGGACTAAAAGGAACCCATTCACCACATGTCACTCCCCTAGCAACACATCAAATTGGGGAGATGCCTTCAGAAGTTGACATGAATGTGGATCCTGTTAGCCCAACCCAGAGAGATGAGGATGAACAAGAGTTTATAAGCCCAAACTTACAAACTTTTGATACTTTTGAGGCTGCTACTACTCACTTATCACCCAGTGGTGAACCTGAGGACAGTAGTAACATAGCTAAGACCTCAAACTTGGCAACTACTGATGAAGGCCTAAGGCCAGAAGTAGGAAAACCTCAGTACCAAGACAAAGAGGTTCATGAGACTACTGGTTTGGGTCCAGCTCATGATATAACTGATCCTGCCCTCTCTGAGGACACTATCAGGGATTCAGATGATTCCATTAACTTGGATGATGAATCAAACATTCCACAGAAAGAATTGACGGTTGATATTGAAGGTCCTGCATCTAAGGTATCCAAGCTCAAGAAGCTGGTCACCAAGGATCAGGTTAAAGACCAGTTAACCCAAAGTTCCCCAAAACTGGCATCTTCAGAGCAATCTGATGATCACCCAAAAAGCACCCCTTCACCAAAACAACCTACCCAATTCCCTGGGCTCACAAGCATAGACTTGAACCAACTATGCAGCCCAGATGGTCCCCTGTACCAGGCACTCAAACAAATTATTACTGATCAACTCAAACCCTTCACAACTGCTTGGGAGTTAAAAGCTAACAATCAGTTTGGGTTGATCAACTCGAGACTTGCTGAGTTGAACAAGAAAATGGACCAAACACAAGATCAACTGGCAAGATTGTCTGCTGCAACTTCTCACTCTATTAGGCTTCCAGAAGTGGATGAAGCCAAAAAGGGGGAGAAGATTAAGGAACCAACTGAAGTTGCTACTAAACAAAGACAAACTCCTGATCCTGAAGCTGAAAGACCATCCCAAAGACCAGGAAAAGAAGTAGCACCAGAATTCAAATTGTCTAAGACATCAGAGGAAACTGCTGATCCCATTTCTCAAACTACTGAAGACAATCCTTCAGCAGTTGTGACTCCAATTTCCTCATCAGCAGTTTTACCTCCTAAACCAACATCAGAAGTTCCTAAGGCAACAGAAAGAGAACCTACTCCCACTCCTTTACCTACAACAACTTCCACAACTGTTTTAAACCCTACTCCCATCAGCATGTCTAAAGATTTATTGGAGAAGAGTATAAAAGAGGCTGCAAAGAAGGCAAAAGAAGACAGAGTATGGAACAGCCTAGAGACTAGAGATGATTTGAGTTTTGAAGAAAAATTAATCAAGTACCAAGAAAAACTTGATGAGCTTGAGGCTGAAGAGAGAGCACTTGAAGCTGCTGCTGAAGAAGACAAAAGAGCACAGCTTATAGCATTCATTACAAAGAACTCCAAATCAAAACAAGTGGCCCTCAAAAGACTCTCAACACAAGAACTGACCAGAAGAGCTCAAATGCTATCTAATAGAATAGCAACAGAAGATGAGAGGAAAGCCAAAAGAGCTGAAGTGATTGAAGAATTAGTGGCAAATGGCTATGGTTCAAAGGCCTCAGTCTCCAAATGGAAGGAACAAACTCTTTATGAGGCTTACAAGAAATTCAAGGCCAAGAAAGCTGCAGAGCCAGAGAGATTTGAAACTCCAGAAGTCCAAACAACTTCTATTGTTAGGAGATCATCTGGTGCACTAAGGAGGCCAGCCACCAAGAGAAAAGCAGAGGGTGAACCCATTGTCAAGACTGACTTCAAGATGATACTCTTAGAAGGAGATCAGTTAGTACATGGTGATTTTGATGTTGAAGAGAAACCCATCTTAACACAATTCAGAGACAAGGCTACTTATGCTTATCAATTACAACAATCCATCCAAGAGAAGACACATACAAGGGTTGTTACAGAGCATCACCTACCCAACATGCCTATTCAAGGTAGTGCTGAACTTCAAGGTAGTCAAGAATCTCACCTGAGAGTCACTGAAATAGAAGACATTCCTCAATCAGGTCAACCTAAGGAAACAGGCTTGGTTTCCTATGCCTCTGACTTTGACAGGTCAAAGGTAAATATTATCAAGTGGTCATTTACTGAATCCAACTCAGTACTTGTGACCAGGAGAGACCGTTCAAGTAAGGTCTATAAAAACTCAAAGGAGTTGAGTGTTTTATCGTCCAAAGACCTTCTTACCATTCAACATTTAACACCTGAACTTGGTCCTCTCACTGAGCAACAAAGATGTACTCTTACTACCCGGATGACAGCAGAGATCTGGAGGATACTATAAGAGAGAAAAGGACAACAATAAAGAATAGATAAGGTTTTGGCTTCATCAATCCAGGGGGAGATTGTTGGGACAAAGAGGATTGACGAAACCACCTTTTGATAACCTTAGTCTAATTCATATCTGCCTAAGTATAGAACTGCTGAAGAACAAAAGAAGAAGTGCTGAAGAACAAACACCAAAGTACTGAAGAGTAAACTCATCAGAAGTTCTGAAGTCTAACCAGACATTTCACTGAAGAACTGCTGAAGACAAGCAGTTTGTTTATTATATTGTTTTGTTAAAGTCTAGATTTCAAGTTTCAATGTACAGGCTGTTGTAAGCTTATCTTAGTATAATATCTTTGTTAAATATCTTAGATTACTTCAGACAACAGTTTAGTACATTAGTCTATAAATAGATGAGTTTGTTCATCTAT
Organism: Ambrosia artemisiifolia; assembly: GCA_032199755.1. NCBI lineage: Eukaryota > Viridiplantae > Streptophyta > Magnoliopsida > Asterales > Asteraceae > Ambrosia > Ambrosia artemisiifolia. The sequence goes on from CM063512.1 coordinate 38,997,595, forward strand.
TTCACATATGTGATTTTGTGTAATATCTTTGATCTTAAATTGAAATCCTTCGGGCTTTAAACTTATAATTCCATTTCACATCTGAGAAACATAAATTGCTTTACTGCTTTACACTTAACTGTATTTATTGTTTCTCATTTATTATTCAGTCAAGGGGGAGTAATAACTCCTCATCAAAGTGATCTTTTAGACCTTTGAACACTTGTATTTCCGCTGCTTAATAACTCATATATAAATCTGATAACACATAAGTGTTCATAAAACTAAGCCACTGATCCAACAAAGTTCGAGACCGGTATTATGTACTTCAAGACTGTTTATTACATCAAGATTATGCCATACTGGCATGTTCGTGATCTGGTTAGGAAGGAGCATGTTCAAACAAATTCCTCACTAGATACTTTTCATATGATTATCAATAGAGAGAATGTTCATTGGTGGCAGTACTATAAACCGCAATATCCCAGACGTTACTAATCCAAAGGGAAAGACCCAAAGAATAGTAAGGTGATCTGGAAACGATCTATCATGTTTTGGTACTACAACTCTACAACTACTGAAGCTGTGATCGTTCTCAGGAATGAACCAAAGATTTGTCGAAAGTTGAGGGTGTATGATCTAATGTGGCTAGTGAATTGTTCTAAAGAAGATATCAAGACTTTGCATCAGAATTTAGTTCATTATCAAGACCAAGCGATGAGATTTCAGAAGATGATCAGGTTTGGCTATTTTAAGAACGTACATTCGGGTTATGATTGGTCCAAGTTCTCTGTTCTGGAAGCTTAGGTTTTTTGCTACCGAGGTTCAAGATTGTTGCTGGTGAAGACGTTATGAAAATATCTAGCTAGGTCCAACGGGGTGTCTGTTAGTGCACCCTTCGGCATGTCCCTAGTCTAGATATAGCTTGTAGTAGGTTTATGATGTGTTTTGATGTAATTCGGGTAGCATGATAGGTCTTTAACGATGTAACTTACCGACATGTTTTGCTTTAAGCGTAGGAGAGTCCTACAGCTGTAAGGCTCAGGCGTATGAGGGTCATACGCCTGTAAGGAATTAGGCGTAGGAGCCCAGACTATAAATAGAAGAGTTAGTGTTTGAAACTTGTAACTTTTGCTCATTTGATCTTAATACGACGAAGTGCTGCCCAATTTGTTTGTGTATATTTTGCTTATCTATTACACTGTCTATTACAGCTAACAACAACTGATTCATTAATTCCATCTTTGAATAACATACGTGCATAGTTTCTCATATATCTTTTTAATTGAGATCCGAACGATCCTACACGTAATAGCAATTTATTGCACGTAATTTCACATATGCACTTAATTGTAAATAGTTCCACACAAATTAAACTACAAATATTTCCTTGATTGTTTCACAAACGTTCGGGGTACAAGACTCGTGTGTGATCCAATAATTCACCGAATTATCGTTACATGATTGTTTGCGTATGTTTGATGCACTTAATTATCGCAGTTAAGTCTAATGTGTAAATGTATGACTAAGGTAAACAGTAAATGTGTGCAGGAAAGTTAACCTGAATTTGATGGTTGTCACAACTTCCATAACTCGTACATTGGTATTCCAATCGGTTCCCTCTCCCAGACCTAATTGTATTTCTATAGTTGCTCAGAGACAACAATCAAAATCATGTATAACTGATCTGTAATTAAATTTTTATTTACTTACGATATTGGGGCCCTTCGAAAGTGGAGGCTCAAAGCAGTGGCTTCAATTAACTCTTCTTTGGGATGGCTACTAAGAATATTTGTTCTTGATGTTCATATCAGTTCATATTGATGGTTTCCATGGCAAAGGAGTTTATTCTGAATAAAGTTAGTGTCGGAAAAAGTTGTTAACAATGGTAACTTTTTAGTGATGAAATGAGTTTTTAGTAAGAAAATTCATGGGAGTAAGAACACTAGAAAAACTAAGCTCCTAAAATATAATATAAAAAAATGTAAAAGAGGTTAAAATATAAATGAAAAAAATCATACAGGAATAAAACCCGCTTGTTGCGTTGTATGGAAACTTTGTCTGTTTTAACTTTTAAAACACTCGCTAAAGTAAACGAAAACAAAACCCAAATATGTTTGCTTAATTAATTTTTGTATGATAAAAAAAAACAAAGTATTTAAAAAATTATTAAAATCGTTTAGCTAGGTAAGTTTTAGTTAAGTAGTACATAAAGTAACTATTAAAAGAATCAACTTCATCAAAGGCATTATAGCCCAACGGCATCTTGATGGTGAGATGAGACTTAGGGACCATAAGGTCCTGGGTTCGAATCTCACAAAGGGGGTTTTCTCATAATTATTATGAGTTTCCTCCTGAATTGGTAACTTGGTTGTAGAATATGATCGCGTGGCAACATTGTTGGCACGATGATACTCCAGTGTTCCGTGAGTGATTCCAATTTGTTGGCCGTTCAAAAAAAAAAAAAAGAATCAACTTCAAACTAAAAAGGAAAACTTGAAACCAAACCACGAAGAAAACAAATTAAAGAACAAGAAAAAAGGGATATAAAGTGTTTAAGAACCAATAGAGCGATCCAAACATGAAAATGGGATTGTAATTTACAAAGCTTTCCAAGAAACCCTTTAAACCACCTGACCAAATATTTATTTTTTGAACAGGTTCTAACGAAAATATATGTATACATGTAATATATACCATTTTTAGAAGTTTCTGACCGTCACGGAGACTCAGCCTGGGCCTTCCCCCCCCCCCCCCCCCCTCCCCCTCAAAGTCGGGCCTGTTACCTATGGCGGCTTGTTTCTAGCGAAGTTTTTTCTACGGACAATACAACTTGCTAAACTAATGCTAGTTGATGTCAGTAAGAAAGATCAAGTTGATACCGAGTCTAGTTGCTACTAATAAGGAATTGTTGTGGATGACTAATTTATTATTGACAGTAACTTTACACCGATTAAAGATGAGTTATAGATGTGACTATCAACTTATGAATATTCAAGTTGCCACTAAAGGAACTCGATATCGACATAGTTTCTGCTGAGGAAGAAGTGAAAAGTCACCGAAGGATAATATTGTGACCGTACCTTATATGTATTTTTTAGAGAATATTAACATCAATAATTTTGAGACTGAGAGATAATTATCTAAGTTTTTTAGCAAGGTCAATAAAGCATGAGCCAAAGTGGAAGAATACTAATATAAAACAAGTCTTGTAGATTAAGATCAATAAAACAGACTATAAAATTAGTTAAATTCGAAGAATACTGATATAACACATGCATGTCTTGTAACTTTTAGATATTGATTTTAATTGTAAATATTGTAAATTGGTTAGCAGGTTAGCAAGGATATTAAACTACTCATTTTGACCACTCCTTTAGCTCCATATCTATTATTTATATGGGTTCTTGTCGTATTCTATATTCTAATGTTGCATCCAAAATCATCACACTTTAACTAGCTTAAGTAGAAATAAGATGGTATACATACATTAACATTGTCGTATAAAAGATCATATCAATATGACATGAGCCTTTTTTTTATTCCAAAAAGTCCCACCGACAACAATTACTGGTGGAATAATGAATCTCATTCCTCCCTGTATAATTTCAACAATTATTTGCTAGAGATAAGCGAATACGAACCAAGAATTAGAATGATAAACGAAAGGAGTTTCTAAGAACTCATATGAGAATGATGACCCTAAGGCCACTTAGCGTTTGTTTTAGCATTAGAGGATTCTTACATTCACATTCGCTTGTGGTGATATTCAATTTCGAACGCTGTTGTGGCATTTGTTTGGCATTGGTTTATTTTTCTTTATGTTTTGATTATATGAGGTGGATTTATGACTTGTATAAAGTGTTGGTTCAGGCCCCACAAAACACACAACAATACACACTCAAAATTTATAAAATATATGTATGTAAATGTAGAATAGAAAAAGAATGAAAAGGGTTACTTTATTCAACATACATGAAGGCTATATATATCCATAATCCATACATGAATCTACGTGAGTACTTAAAACATAATAGAAAAACACTACTGATTAGCCTAAAGAACCGGACAAATCATGACTTCTCTTCTTCACCTAATGTGTACCAACAACTAACGTACACTTTCAAGAAAACTCAGTCAAATCCAAACCAATTCTTTATTATTAAAACCATGCATAAAATAATAACTAGTCTTGTTTGACCCGTGACCCGTAAACAAACCGATTAACCCAACATAAAGTGCACTAGGTATTTGAGTAGAATACCAAAAATACGTAACATTTTAATTCTAAAAACATTTGTTTATATAGGTTTTTACAATATTTTTATTTCTCTTATATGTTACTTTAATTTTATTTATTATAAGAAGTCGGTTAATTTTTATATATAATTTGATTTATTGTGAAAATAACTTGATGTTGAAAGATAAATTTAAAAAGTGGTGATAATGTAACTTTATTGTGAAAATAACTTGAGAAGTAAAGAAGTACCATTAGAGAGAAAATAAAGAGTTTTTCAAGTATGAGTTGAAATCTAACTATGATGGTTGACGTAGGTGTTTGTAGGTTTAGTATTTTGTATTGGTTGGTGGGGATGGTAACAGGGTGGTGAAATCATCATACCATAAGATTGCAAATGGTTAGCAGAACCTTTTGATAAAATTGCACTTTAAGAAAGCAAGTGGAATTAAAGGAAATTGAATTGGAATTTAAAGATTCCAAAGGCAATTGAAGTCTGCGAAATAAATTTAAATTTATAATTAGTGGGAACTCACGTGTTGCTGTGGTGACCATAATTTGCAGTGTGCTACTCGTTTATACTAGTTTTTCAATTGTTGCATGCACTTTACATTCCCTTATTTCTCATCTGTAAAACAATGTGTGTCTAAAGATTTTGTACATTAATATACTTTTAGGATGAATAAATATATGAGCCACAATATGTAAATAAAAAAAAAAGTCTAGAAAAGAACATCGGGATCAATATGTAACTTCCTATTTAAAGATTTTGTACATCAATATATTTTTAGGATGAATAAATATGTGAGCCATAATATGTAAATAACAGAAAGAGATGGTGTACAACCATGAAAGTGTCCACATTTAGCTGTAAGATCAAAAACCCAAGTATATGATTTGTGGTACTAATTTTAAACTACATACCCTTCGGCCATTCTAAAAACACTACTTATGTTTGGATAGTTTTAAAGTTAGTGGCAATATAAAGAGATTGAACTTTGAAAGGGGTGGAAGTGAAATGAAGATTAATTCTTTCCTTTATTTAAGGGTAATACTATTTGGACACCTCAAAAAGTTATTTGGACACCCTAAGTATGTCTCGTATAGAGCTATATGGGGCATATTGGTGTGCAATTTTTGTCTTTTAGCTATCTGATGTTGACTAACACTGAAAACAATAAAGTTAATACTCCTCATATAGACCTATATGAGGCATATTGAAGTACAATTTTTGTCTTCTAGCTAACTGATGTTGACCAACACAGAAATCATATTGAGGCATATTGTGGTCAATTTTTATTTTTGTATATTTTCATTTTTATTGTTTTTAAATAACTAAAAATACTAAATTAACTTAAAAAAATCCAAAAATTGACAAAAAGTTAGTTATATTCATTCCAATATTATTTTAACAAAATTACAACTTTTTGTTACCAGTATTATTTTATAAAAAAAAATTCTTTTGTTTGGTTTTGTTTTGGTTGGTATTGAAGATGTTTGTTCTGTTTTGGTGAGTTTGAAGAAATTATATAAACAATACAAAGTTTGAAGAAGTTATAAGATTTGTTTGAGAAAGTGTTTTTTTTTAAGTCGATTGATCGTAGTATTTAATACATTTGAAACAAAAGAAAACAAATCTTCAAAACCAACAAAAACAAACCAAACAATTAAAAAAAAACGAATATGTCTCATCTTTGTAACAAAAACATCTATTTTTTTAAAATAGAGTTCAAATCAATAAAACTTTATTTTTTTTATTTTTTGGGATTTTTAAAAGTAATTTTAGTATTTTTAAACAATAATATTGTATTAAAAAAAATAAAAAACAGCCTTGATATGCTAGTATTGGGCAATACGTGGCATATCAAGCCTAGTATTGGTACCAATACTGGGCTTGGAAAGTGATATAGGGGTGCCCAGATATATGTCATATTGGGCAATACGACCCATATAAGGGTCTTTTATATTTATTTTTTATATATTTTCATTTTTATTGTTTTTAAATAACTAAAAATACTAAATTAACTTTAAAAAATCCAAAAATTAACAATTAACAAAAAAAATAATAGTTATATTCAGTCCAAAAATTCAAACACGTTTTTTCGAACACATTTTTTTACGAACACCTTTTTTTTCGAACACGTTTTTTTTCGAACACGTTTTTTTTCGTACACGTTTTTATTCGAACACGTTTTTTTTCGAACACGTTTTTTCGAAAACGTTTTTGGACACCCTTAATAATGTCAAATTTACTAATGTCAAATAATTTTGTTGCTTCACACAACTTTTCTTTCACGGCTTTCCTTGGATGATCTGAGTCACACAGATCTCCTTCTTTATTAATTCCTTCACGGCTTTGATCGTATCACGCGATTCTTCTTTTCATGGTTGCCTCACACACCATGATCGTCAACATATATCTTTTAGTTTAGTTCTTAAGTGCTTCACACACTGATTCTTCATTTTTTTTATCACTTCACGTGACCCAACTTCTTGTTTTTTATCCACTCGCTGGATTTCGCCATTGTACTTATCACATGTTGTTTCCGTATCACACGGATATTGTTCTTTAATCATATCACATAATTAATCGTCCTCTCTTCTTTACCTTTGCACATTGTTAATAGAAGAGTAGGGTCTTCATCTTCGGTTTGAACTAAAAAGGATTTAATATTCCTTTGTTTATTTGGACATTCATAGGCATAATGTCCAAGTTTCTCACATCGATAACACTTGGGTTGAGACTTATCCTTTGTACTTGTTTCTTCTTGGTGGTTGTCTTCACGACTTTGACCTTGGGTCCTTTGAAACTTGTCTCGTCTACCATCTTTTCTATTATTTATTTTACCACGACTTTGATTAAAATCTCCTTGTCCTTCTTGACTGATCTTTCTTTTGTATTGTGCAAGTAGAAGTTTATCATAGTCATTTCTATGATTTCTTTCATCTCTAGATCGGAGACGTTCTTCATAAGCTTTTAGTCTACATATTGCTTCGTCAAGTGTCATAGTTTCCATATCAGAGTATTGTTCTATCGATGCAATAATTTGTAAAAACGTGTCTGGTACTGAGTCCAATAATTTACGTACCAAAATAGGTTCTTCGAACTTTGATCCTGGGGTCTTTGATTTTGTATTTAACGCACTTAATCTACCAGCAAACTGGTCTATTGTTTCTGTCTCTCTCATTGATAACATCTCAAATTCTGTGCGTAATGATTGAAGTCTTGCTTTCTGGACTCTATCAATTCTAATATGTCTTGTCTTTAATGCTTCCCAAATTTCTCTTGCTGTAGAATGTGATGCCACCTGCATCACCATATCTTCTGGAATTCCCTGGAATAGATAGGCAATCGCTGTCCTATCCTTCTTTGCATCTACCGTTGACGTGCCTTCTGTGGGTTCCACTACTTCCCAAAAGGCCATTGGCATTGAGTATTGCCTTTACACGAACAGCCCAAATCGTGTAATTTGTAGATGTCAACATCGGTGTTTGGAGGCTAAAGGTGAGAGTCTCCTTCGTGATTGTCTCCCCTTTCGACATTGTGGGTTTAATGGGCGTCTTTTGTGGACTTTTGTTCTTATTTTTCTTCCATATTGTCCAAATCTAGTATGGACTACCCACGCTTCTTTAGGAACTTTGTTCAACAAATCGTCAAACTTAAATCGATATACTTAAATATTACTCCCTCCGTCCCAATTTAAATGCCCCATGTTTAAAAACACACTTTTTAAGAAATCTTTTGTTTGTATGTGGTAAAATGACAATACTATCCTCAAAAGTGGTGATTGTGTTTTGTCTTTTATGGGCAAAACTGGAAATTACATTTCCATTTTTGGAAAGAGACATTTAATTTGGGACAAACAAAAAAGGAAATAAGGACATTTAAATTGGGACGGAGGGAGTATTTGGTTAACAAAGGTTTTGATATTTCGTAGGCGCCTTAACAAAGTATCAAGATCTTTGTTATAATATTATTGTGTATCAATAATGTTCCTCTAACTAAATTCTAAAGTCAATCCTTTTGACTTGATAATCCTCCAACAATTTGATTAGTGTTCTTCAAATAACACTCAATCTTTAAAAACACGCTTCTAAAACAAACTCATTATTTGTTTAATAATATTTTCGACTTCAACAACTAAATATTTTCTTTTTTTCGAATCAGTGAGCAAAACCCAAACGTCACTGATAATATAATATCCCTCAATATTTTAAACTTTCTTACGTTTACTTTTCAAAGTCAACTTCTCCTTTACAAAACTCTACTGCCCAAACGAACAAACACTTCTCTTCGTGTCTGTATGATCCGATCTGAATATTGATTATATCGGATGCTTCTAACAAGTCCTACTAACTTGCTCTAATAATCAAATACGAAAGTTTTTCAAAAATATTTCGGTTCTTGCCTATTCGAACCAGAGACAAAAAAAAAACTTAATCCTTGGTAAACTTTGATGGTTTTGATAAAAGTTTTGTAAAAACGTTTCTGTTTTCGTATCAGTGAATGTTCGAAGCTATTTTGAAGTATTAAAAATGTTTCGGTTTATAAAACATAGTTTGGCGGGAAACTTTCGAACAAAGAAAAAACAGAGTAACTCTAAAACTTGACTTTTCTAAATTGGATTAAGTGATTTGTATTCGATTATGACTATATACGAAGGGCAGGATAGATATAACCGTTTTATTGCGTTTAAACAATACGTTCTTTGGTTCCGGTGTCTCGCCGGAAAGGACGAACTTGACCGGAATACTTGACCAGAATACTTGACCGGTTCTGATTCTTCTTCTTTGAACGGTTATAAATCTTTGGATAATGATCTTTCTGATTGATATTGGTTGGTCAATAAACTTATGTCTTGGTAATATCCTTTCTATGATCGTCTCTTGTTTTTTTTCAAAAAACAGAGGATTGATCGTTCTTCTTCTTCACAGGTTCTACAGGATCTTAATGCTCTGATGTCAAATGTGGGATTGAGAGAGAACAAAGAGAATGTAAAAGATGTATCTTTATTGATCAAACATTCTAATTACAAATGAAAGGATATGTCCAGTATATATAGTACTGAAAGGTTGCGACGGTTACATGAATGGTTTTGTCGGTTGAGGGAGTAACCGACTAAACTTAGGATAACAATAATAATACAAATAACATAATAATACTTAGGATATAATCAAGAATTATGTCTAACAGAATGCACTATTAAATATTCCAATTTGCTTGAAGCTATTTTGACCCATTTTTGGGTAAATGGGTTGTTCAAATACAACAAAAGATGCATACTATATACTTCAAATAAAAGCATACCTTTCATCAAAGAATAACGTCTTTGTTTCCGTGTAATGTATTCTTAGGTGTATGGGTCGTTACTTTCTTGCTCCGAACTTTAGCGAGAATGAAGATCAACACCTAAACTTCAATTTAGTGATTCATAAGCACAAAACGATAACCTTTTACATGGGGGTGAACACAATTTAATAGTCAGTTTTAAGGCATTATGTCATCCTCCAAAAGCAGATCCATAGTCTTGCCTTTTATTCAGGTTTCACTGGCAATCAATATTAGAACATGCTTGACCCATTTGACATGTTTTAATTTAGCTAGGTACTGCATCTTATCCTAGCAATTGATAAAAAAACTTGAAGAACAATTGAAAACTTGAATGACAATTTACTAATATGTAAGCGGCCATTTATGGATTTTGATATCTTTGTCATCAAAATCAATAACATATTCAACTAAAATCACATGAAGATTTGAAAGACAAACTCAAGCTACTAATCTTATGTCAAAAAATTATGAAAAAAAAAAACATTGTGCTGTTAAAAAAGGTTCACAAAGTGAACAATATGCAACAAATAAGTTTTGAACCATAACATTGAACGAATATAATTTTAGAGCGCGTGTAAATTTAAAAGCTATCAAAAATATTTGATCATTGGCGAACTCAAGTTACTGTGAATTTTTGCATTTCTGATTAAGCATAACTATATCTATATATTTAAGTACTTCAGCATTGTTTTAGTGGCTATATGTGCACAAAGCCACTAAACTTAACTATATATAATTCCTAACTCATATCTATGTATATGTGTGTCATTCACATGATTGTTTCAAAATACTGTAGCTTTTACATTTTAAGAATCATCACTTTGAACTTGCATGTATTTTAACCTTATTTAAGTGCATTTTGGGGTCATATTATCTAGACATCCCTCTCCAAAACCCTAGACATCCCTCCCCTAGGCTATGTAGGCCTCCATGGGCCATGGAAAGAAAAAAGCAAAAAATCACGGGCCGTGAAGGCCTCCATGGTCCATGGAAAAGTCATATCTAAAATCCCTACTTTTGCAAGGAGTTCAGACTGAAAAAGTTGAACCCACGGCCCATGTGGGCCTCCATAGGCCATGGAAAGGAAAAAGAAGAAAACCACGGGCCGTGGAGGCCTCCACGGCCCATGGAACCCCTCCACGGCCCATGGTATTATTATTATTATTATTATTATTATTATTATTATTATTATTATTATTATTATTATTATTATTATTATTATTAATGAGAGCAAACACTTCTATTTCGAGTTGGATAAAAATCAAACTGACAATTAATAGTTTAGACATTAAAGCTCTATTTCATAAGTTAAGAGCTTATCATGAAGTTGGGTCAGAGACAAATCCTTAAAACCAATTTGTCAATCTTACTGATAATCTTAAGTTTAATCTTCTTAGTGTCTCACAAATGAGTGACAAAGGTTATGGGTTATTCTTTACTAAGAAAACTTGTAAGATTGTTGGGCCATATTTGGTGAAAAAGATTGAGGCCATCATTGCTTAGAGCAAAGTACAACTTGTTGCTTATAGAAGTGGCAATGCGTATATTGTTGATATGCTGAAGGATAATCTTATGGCAAATGTTTGTCTATTTTCTACTACCTCTTCAAGCTCACCCATCTTTGAAACATCTGATGATCAAAGTCCACTCTCAGTGGATAAAAGTCTAAATGTCAATTCTCCACTTGGTCCTATTCCCCCACGTCCACTTCAAACATCTGTTGAAAACACTACAACACCAACAGATGTTACACCAGATGTTTCAACTCTCTGTCCTTCACTTCAAAATGCCATCATTCCATACCGACGAGATCTAATCTATCTTAGAGCTCATCCACCAGACCAAATTATTGGCAACATCAATGAAAGGGTCCTCACAAGAAGTCAATCCCAAAACATCTGCCTATTTACTGGCTTTCTATCTCTTACACAACCTGTCAAGTACCAAGAGACACTAAAAGACAATAGTTGGGTAAAAGCCATGCAAGAGGAGCTCCTTTACTTTAAAAGACAACAGGTTTTGGGAACTTGTACCATTGCCAAAAGATGTTTGGCCAATCGGCACAAAATGGGTCTTTAAGAACAAAACTGATGAAAGGGGCATTGTTGTCAAAAATAAAGCCAGGTGTGTGGTTCAAGGCTTCAGACAGAATAAGGAATTGATTACGATGAAACTTTTGCTCCTGTAGCTACTTTAGAAGCAATCAGACTATTTTTGGCCTTTGCTGTCAACTACAACATCAAGGTGTTTCAGTTGGACATCAAATGTGCCTTTCTGTATGGCAAGATTTGGAAGGAGATATATGTATGCCAATTACTTGGTTTTGAAGACACATTCCATCCAGATCATGTCTACAAGTTAAACAAAGCTTTGTATGGCTTGAAACAAGCACCTAGGGCCTGGTATGAAACTCTTTCAACTTTTCTCATATCCATAAATTTTAAAAGAGGTAAAATTGACAGTACACTGTTTCTAAAATGGAAAGGAATAGATTTAATGATTGTGCAAATATGTGAGGATGATATCATCTTTGGATCCACATGTAACAACATGAATGAAAAGTTTAGAAAACTCATGAAAGCTAAGTTTGAGATGAGTACTATGGGTGAACTTCAATGCTTTCTTGGTTTACAAGTCAGGCAGTTACAAAATGGTACATTCATTCATCAAAACAAGTATGTTAAAAACTTGTTATCAAAATTTGATATGAATGAGTGTAAACCATGTAGTACACCTACAAATACAACAAAAGTAATGATGATGACAAAGATGATCTGATTGATCAAAGACATTACAGATGTATGATTGAGTCTTTATTGTACCTCACTGTATATAGGCCAAACATTATGTTTGCCACTTGTATTTGTGCAAGATCATAGGCATCACCAAGAAAGTTAAATCTTATAGTTGTAATAAGGATTTTCAGATACCTAAAAGGTGCTCCCACACGTGGTATCTGGTATCCTGCTAATGGAATCATTGAGCTTTCAGGGTACTCAGACAGTGATTTTGCTGGTTGTCACCCCACAAGGAACTCAACTTCAGGAGGGTACCAATTCCTAGGTAATGCCCTGGTTTCTTGGAAAAGCAAAAAGAAAGCAGCTGTTTCAACCTCTATAGTAGAGGTTGAATACATTGTTGTTGCAAGCTGCACAACTCAACTAACATAGCTTCAAAACCAGCTGCTGGATTTTGGTATCACTCACATAAGGTCTCCACTGATGTTGGACAGTCAAGCAACTGAAAATATCATTAAAAATCCAGTCTCACATTCCACAACAAAGCACATTGACATCAAACATTACTTTGCGAGGGACAACTATGAAAAGTGTTTGATTTCTCTTCATCATGTTCCAACAAAGGATCAGCTAGCAGATGTGTTGACAAAGGCCTTAGACACATCTACTTTTGAAAGTTTGATCTCTAGAATTGGGATGTTAAATATGGAATAAAAGCAAAAAAAAAAATTTCCATAAACATCAAAATGTTGACAGAAAATCAAAATTCATACTTAAAAATAGGTTTTGGTTGAAGATCTGTTCAGAGATTTCTAAAAGTCTATTTAGGTAAAACAACCACAGTCCTAGATTATCAACATCTGTTGCTTCAGAGTCTAGCACTGATAAAACATAAACACTGCTTTTCAACATCTGTTGATCCTTCTACAGAGGTTTCAAAACAACTGTCATCCATTAACTCCCTAAACAGTGTTTATCTGGTGGGACAGACCTGGACCATCAGATCCATCAACAGATGTTGCCACGTCTGTTCTAAAAAGCAGTTTCCTGGCCATGTCATCATCACTTTTTTCACACCCTATAGAACCCCTGCTTCATCTAAAGAGAGTTTACACTTCCTGTTCGAATTCAAAGTTTTTCATAGAGGTTTTCTCTCTCGTTTACAAAAAAAAATAAAAATCTCTCGTTCGATCATGGATCTCCAAGTAAAATGTCACAAAATGACCTTCAAGACTTGGTGAAAACTGATGAGAATACATAGTTTCACTCCATCATTGATGTTCTGAGGAAATCCAAATACCTCACCATCCTCACCTCTGACGTACCAATATATGTTGATACCTTGCAAGAATTCTAGTTAACTGCTGAAGTTATACTCACAGACAACACACCAACTGCAATCTCGCCCAAAATTGGTGAAACTACCATTCAAATCTTTTCATTGGTCATTTCCACTACTTTTTCACTCAATGACCTAGAAGGTAAAACCACTTTCTTAAAAAATGAACTTCACACTGAGTTTTTAGAAAAAGGGTATGAAGAATAAATGACAAAGGTAACAATTTACATACCAAACTTTCCACCAGATATGAAAATTTTCTTTCATACTCTGCTTATCTGTCTTTCTCCAAGACAACCTCATTTAATGAGATTTCTTTGAAAGTTCAATGTCTGAGATATGCTATCTTAACAGATATTGATTATAATCTATCCCAAGCATTGTTCATGGACTTGGTTGCAAATGTGTAGGCCATAGAAAAAGGGTCAAACAATTCTTTCTTACTTTATCCTAGACTGCTCAGTGTTCTCTTGCAAAAACTTTTACCAGAAAAAGATTTTAAAAAAGAGTCGAGCATCTAGAATGAAAAGTTTAACAAATGAAACTTTTACCAGAATGATGGGTCCTAAGACCCAAGAAACATTCTCAAAAGGCAAAGTTTCAAAAACAAAATCAAAGAATGTCAAGACAACAACTACTGTCTCAACCTATGATGATGAGTCCACTGCTCCTCGTGATCATGACACTACAACCAGTGTTGTGAAACACACACCAGAATCTTCCAAAAGAAAACGTCCATCCACCAAACCCACCAAAAAGAAAACCAAAAAGGTTAGTCTGGAGTATGAGATACTAGAGGATACCACTGTTGTAATACAAACACAATAGACAACCACTGTTGATACCTCCTCTCAACAATTTGGAAAATCTCCACCGAGACAAACTCCTCAGGAATCCTCTCAAAAGGAACCTGTTGTAAGCCAAGGGGAACCACAACATGAAACATTTGACTGAGTTGAGCATTTGTTCAATAGACCATCTCCCGGGGTTCACTATCTTTACAAACCAAATCTCTCACCAGCAAGAATCACTATTCCATCTGCCTTTGACACATTGTTTGATGTTATTGATAAAACTCAGGCAATAACCAGTTCCTTTCCAACACCTATCCCTGAGTGTACACCCCATCAATTGACTGGGCCTGAGACAAATCAACGAGCTATTTCACAAATAGAGGAAGCCACACCCCTTGAATTACATATAATTCCTGGAGGTTTTTCAAGTGAAGCAGCCAATACAGCTGTAGAGTTGGAAGTCCCCGGTACCAAGGAAAAGGGGCATCTGATGATGTTCATATGGACTCACCTCCTAGAAATGATCCAAATATAGCTACCACCACAGGTAGGAATTCAAATGATCCTATTAACTTAGGTGATGAATTAAAATTCAAAGAATTGACAGAAAGAGTGAACCACATTGAGTCATCATTCAATGAAATAAAGACTGATATAAAGACTATGATGGACACTCTGGTTGGCCTCACCAAAAGTCAACCTTCCCTTAAAGATATTTCTACTGAGCTATGGAAGTCAGTAAACCCAATCATCATAGCTCACAGAAGATTAACTGACATGACCCGAGAAACATACATGAAGGAGATTAGAAACATGGTTGATGCTAGGTACAAAGATACTCGGCAGACATAAAAGCCATAAAATAACATCTCCTAAAAATAACTGGTTCGGCCCCTACAACTATTCTCAGAGATGAAGATGATGATGAGTTCACAGTTGATGATGCCAAAGAAGGGGAGAGTGGTAGAGACAGACTCCCAAAGCTACAGCCTCTTAGGAATCCACCTTCATCAAACACTACTGAAAAGACTGATGGTCCTGCTGAAAAGTCTGCTGCTCCTGATAAGCCAGCTGACAAAACTCAAGAAGCACTAGTGTCCACTAATAAAACCACTGTCTAACAACCAAAAGTAGACAAAGGAAAGAAGATTGATGAATCTGCAAATGTCTTTCCTGAAAAGATTGTTGAAACAAAGCAGAGAAGAGAAGAGGACAAAAAGTCCAATGCAGAAAGCTTGGTTGATCATAAGCTAGCTGAACAAAGGGAAAAAGAAGATGTGGGGTCCTCAAAAAGAAAGAAAAAGCCTACAAAACATGTAAGGCGACCTCCATCTGCTCTAAGAACCACTACCAAATAAACAGCTGCTACAACCACTGCTACCACCACAACACCCAAAACCAAGGCTACCTCCAAAACTACAACTCCCAGATCATCATCACCAAAATCTCCACCACCAAAAATAACTCCTCCAACCAATTCACAACCAGCATCAACACACACAAGAAAATCGTCTCCTACTATGTTGTACAGCAGAAAAAGGAAATTCTCCTTTGTGGTACAAGAAGAAGTAGATGAAACTTAAACCACACCTTCATCATTTTCCACATGAAAACCATCATCAGATCCCATCCCTGCCATTCCATTATCTTCATTCTCAACTCACACATCATCTCACACTTCAACACCACAACCATCCAGAAGACCACCACCTGTCATACCACCCTTGACTCCACTAGTTGTGAAGTATCCCCCTAAACTTGATATAATTCAAGGGGAAATTCAATCTTTTTACACTATTGAAGATCCTTCACAGAGATCGTTCCCATCTCTCTCTTGTTGGCCCAAACCTGCAAATATTGATGAATTATTAAAAATGAAAAGTCAACAGGCAGAGATGATTGCCCAAGAGAAATCCAAAGGGACAGATGACATGACGCTTAGGGCATCTTATCATCAGAACTTAGCAAACTCAGGAAAATTGAGGTCTATGTTAAGGATTTGAGCAAAGCCATGTCCAACAAACCCATCAGTAGTGAAGCGGAAAAGGAATTCAGGGAAGCCTTCCTTGATCATATTATAGCCAACAAACCATACAAGGCCTTCAGAAAACAGTTTGCTGGCTGGACAACTCAAGCCTTAAAAGAAGAGATCAAAAGGATCGAATATCTAACCAAAGCGAAAGTAAAGGTCAAGCCTCCTAACTTCAGAAGAGGCAAAGATCCCATCGAAGCTTTACAGCTCAAAAGAATGAGAGAAGAGTTAGTAGCAGCTAACTATGGTGAAATGAGATCAGTTACCAGATTGTCAGAAGAAAGACTGGTAGAGACCTACAAAGCTCTTGTTGAAAGAAGAAAGGTGGATCCCACACTTCCAAGAAAACCAATTTACCTTGATGATGGCAAAGTGATAACACATCCCAGATAGACCCTAACAATTGATAGTCTACTCTCAACATCTGACCTCACCATTACTACCAAGAAACAATTCAAAAGGCAAAAGCAGATGTCTGAGGAAAAAAACAAGAAGTTTGAAGATTCCTTTGTCAAGGAAGGGATTACATTATCAAGTACAATTCTTCACTGATCCTGTAAATGATGAATTCAGAAAAATGACCTGCAAGCCCTCATCACCAAACTCATCACAAATAAACTTGCAACCCAAAAACCCTCGGATCCAAAAATTCTAAATTGGAAGTCATTTAAAGAGACCCACGAATTGACACTGCTCGGGTCTGATGGAATTGCTCAAAAGATAAGCATAGAAGATGCTCATGGTCTGTCAGTAGATGATCTCCAAGATTTGCTTAACTTAGAGCTAGAAAGGGATCCAGAAGATATGGTCTCTCATAACTTTGAACTCGCATTCAAAGGACAAGTAAGGGAGAGCCTGATGAGTAATAAAAATCAGAAATAAAGACGAAGTTTTGGCATCATCTGTTCTATGGGAAGATTGTTGGGTCTACTTGACCAAAGAAGAACAGATGAAGTGAAAAGCCAAAACATGCTAAACATCTGATCAATAAAACAGTGGTTAGGATACAAGTTTCTCCAAAAGGATTGTTGACTCTGATCTACTGGGAATGTAACAAGTGATCTGGAATGTGTTGCGGATGAAAGGTCTGCCGAGAAGAAATGTTGAAGCCAACAGATGTTAACCTTCAGCAGATGATTCCAAAGCAGATGTTTGATTTATGTAACAGTACCTTTAATAGAATAGTTGTTTATTTCAATTTGATTAGTCTAGTTAGAATGTTCCTTTATAGACATTCGTCAGCTTGGGTCATCATAGTTTTGTATTTGTCTATAAATAGAATGGTGGTTGTACCATTTTATTTAACAGTTTCACAATCATTCTCGGTACAAGAAAAAGTGTGAGTTATCGTGTCACACCCTCAAATTCCACATGCGGGGTTTTACCGTGAGGCACGTGACATACCAGGATCCAAGTCAACAGTCACAATAAACGACATCTATATGTAAAAGATACGTAAATAAAAACCATGCAATCAAGTCTTAGCGGAAGCTGAAATATGTTTACAACGCAAAACAAAATGACATAGTCTGAATTTATTGAAAACATGCACTAAACCCTAGACGTCGTGCAAAGACTCCGTGTGCCTAGTCCATTTACTACTACCTTAGCGACCTGAGAAAAACATGCCAAAAAGATGTCAACATATAATGCTGGTGAGTTTACAGGTTTTTATAAAATGTTCCTCTTGTGTACCAAGTTCAATCCTGTCAGTACTATGTCAAGTGTACGCTAGCTAGGCGTAGGTTCTGCTACTACTAAGATTGGAAACCATTACTGGAAACGTTTAGCAATGTTTAGCATACAATGTTCAAGCCTCCCGAAGATGTTTAGCATAGGTCGACACAATATGCACCCGCCCGGCCGTCGAGTGGGGCAGGTCACGCCCAATAGATTTATTCGCATTTCCCCCGTTGTGCTACCCCGCACATTCATGGTTTCCCCCGAGACTTTAACAAACTGTATAGTAACCCAAAAGCCGACCATAGTATGACACAAGTTCTAAAGATACAAGTTCATAACATGTTTTCTCCCCCGAAAGTAAAACTAGTAAAAGTGGTGTTGTGAAACTCACCTTAGGTTGCGTCTTCTAAATAAAAGAGTTACCAACACGTTCCTGATAGTTCCTAATACCGGAGATCTATCATAAAAGCCCGTATAAGTGTTTTGACTAATAACCCTAAGGTTATCTAGTCCCCGATTGTCCATATCATAACTAAGTTTGTTTGAAAACGTGTTTGACTATTGACCCGACACACCAGACAGACCTGACATCCCGTTGGTGACCTATTACATCAATTAATCAAGTATATAAGGTTAACACACAGGTTCCAAGCATAAAACACTTAGTTTGCATTAAAAATCCACATATCAAGTTGTAAGGTCGAATCAGCATGTTCTGGAAGTTGGTTCGACCCCATGTTATGTTCCTTCGACCCATACACAAGTTCATTCAACCTAATACATGTTCATTCGAACCTAACACATGTTAATTCAACCTAAATCATGTTCGTTCGACCTATCTGAAGTTCACTCGACCCTGATAAGTATTGGTTCGACCCCCAGGGGTCTTCATTTGACCCCACGTGGGTCGAAGGAGGTTCTTCATTCGACCTCAAGCTGCAATTTCTCATAAAACACACCAAATCAAATCTAAACAGTCCGAAAACGTCACGAAATATCACAAATCACAGCAATAAACTATCATTAACATATCCCCACAAAACCCTACAAATTTTATCCCGAAATCAATCCGTTTTACAACTTTCCCAAAATGGCAAATTATGGAAATATGACATCAATGCATGTAAACTTTACCCAAAATGGAAACTTATCAAAATCATCTAACAATCAGCTCAATATGCTCAAATTATCATGTATATGAAAACCCACAATCATTTCATAACATCATGAACAAACCCTAGATCTAACACAAAAACCCCCAAAGTGGGTAAAACATCATCAATAATCAATAACAACCTATAACAATCCTAAACCATCATCTAAAATAGTTAATAATCATCATTATATCATTTACACATCATTCAAGCATCAAACATATGAATAAAAGTCTCTAACACATCATTTAACATCATTAACACATGTATTTTGCATAAAAACTCATTATTAATGAAAGGGTTTTGTTTAGAAAGGTGTAAAAAAGGTTTTTATCCATGAAAACATGTTTGAATCAGATCTGGACTCTTGGGGTTTAAGAAAAACGAATGAAAATTGATTAAAAAGGTTTTAGATCAAGAACACACCTTGAATCTTCACTTGTTTATGATGTAGATGATGTCTTTAGGTTAGGATTTGAAAAACAATTCCTTACAGGTTTAAAGTTGAGAGAGATCACTTGGTGCGTTTAGGGTTTGTGAAATAATGAAAAAGTTGCAAAGTGTGGTATTTATACTCCCAGTTCATTCGCACCCTGCAGGGGTCGAATGAGTTTGTTTAAGAGGTCGAATGGACACATCTTGACTGGTTCGAACCCCCTTAGGGTCGAACCAGTTTGGCCATTTTTCAATAGTTCCAGTTTTGTCATTTAAACGCGTTTTAAGACATCCTAACACATGAATATGCAATCCTAACATATGTTAAGCATGTATAATCATATAAACATCATTTAAACACGTATTTGCACATTACACATCATATATGGATCAATTTATGTTTCATACTTAATTCAATTCATGTAATTCACCAACAACGGGACTCAAGACTCATGTGTGTGTGTGATAACCCCAATGATCCTCCGAATCATTGAATTCTGGACAATACGTAATGTAACCTGACTCAACTGACCCCGTTAAATACGTTTGATAAATGTTTTTCGTTAAGGTAGACTTATATGTTTGTAAACTGCTAACCTGAATATGTTGGGTGTCACAGATCAGGCTGAGGGGGAGAATTGTTATACTACGTGCTAAACTATTATGGTTTATAGAAGTACTTGTTGAAAGCAATTCTTCTGATTTGTTATGAGTTAAAGTTTATTTATGCTGCACTTTCTGTCATTTATTATCATTCATTTACTATCTCATTTATTAAACAACATAACAAGTCAACCTTTGGTCCCAACAATAAGTTTTTTTTCATTTCTTTACGTCGGAGTTTAGGCATGAAAAACTTGTTTTTTGAGAAAACTTTTGCAAACCTAATGTGTGGCTCATATAGTTCCACATATGATATGAAGTTTAAACCTTTAAGGGTAATGTAATTACACCCTTGGCCCCTTACACTCTTAACTCTCTCCTGGCATAAACATTTTTCATATCTCACTTCTCACCTCTCATCTATACTCTCTCTCTCTCTCTCTATTTCATATCTCATCTCCCATTTATCATCTATTACTTTATCTCTCTTTATCTCTCTCTTTTAAATCATAATTCTCAAATCTAGATCTAGATATTAGTTTCCAAAAATAGATTCATCCCCGTGATTCGATGTTGTTGGTGCGTGTGGTTC
Organism: Ambrosia artemisiifolia; assembly: GCA_032199755.1. Classification (NCBI taxonomy): domain Eukaryota; kingdom Viridiplantae; phylum Streptophyta; class Magnoliopsida; order Asterales; family Asteraceae; genus Ambrosia; species Ambrosia artemisiifolia. The sequence goes on from CM063512.1 coordinate 39,018,513, forward strand.
ACGGAGACGATGATGATGTTGGTCAATAATGGTGGTTTGCGATTAGTGGAACAACGAAGAAGATTCAAAGAGAGAAACCGAAGAAGAGAAAAGAGAGAGAGCGATAGATGGAAAATGGGTTGACTATCGTGGTCACGTGATGGATGGTGGTTTCTCCGGCTAGTTTGTTCTTGATTTGGAGGTGAGTTTGTTGTTGGTGTTTATTTTAATTCTTTATATATTGATATGTCTAGATATATGGATGTGTTGTATCTATGTATATGTTTGAATCTGAATGTGTTATATACACTAATTAATTTGTTGTTTCTAGCTTAAATTGATAATTAAAAAAGGAACTGAATATTTTGTTGTTTTATTCATTTATTTTTTATTTTTATTGAAGAAGTGGAAGAATTAAATGTGAGTGTATTTTTGACTTCTAATTATTATCCATTGAAAACATCATAATAGTTGACTTTAGCAGACTAGTGTCAGTTGTGTTGTAATATGTCTGATTGTGGTCATAGTAATTATGTAGCTAGTTCTTGGTTGAAAGCTTAAGAAGATGTTCATGAGGATTATCATTTTAATGATTTAGTTCAACCAGATGCTTATGGAAAAAGAATATGAATGTGTTATATTTGAAGTTAGAAAGTGACCCATTTGACATCTATGGTCAAATTGTGATTTTGTTTGATTGGCTTTGCAAGTGATTGCTTGTTGTTTAAGAAGTTATCTGATGAGATATTTGGTTAATTTTGTGGGTGAAAAATGGTTGTATTATGGTTTAGTTGCCTATGTTTGGTTTTGAAAGTAATTACTTGTTTAACATAGTTATTTGGTGAGACATTTGATTACTAAATATGTTTTTGAATACAAAGATGTCCCAACAAATTATATACAAAGATGTTCTAACAAATTATATATTTGGTGAGATATTTGAAAATTTTGACATTGCTAACAGTAGGTTAACGTATGCATAGACAATAACGATATTTCTTTGAAACAAATTATTTTATGAAAACCTAAGGTGGCTGGCAGATAAGATTGATTAAATTTCAAACCCACTTGTATAGTCTTGTTATTTAACTTGGCTTAATACCTACCTACTATCAACAAATGTATGTATTAAGTTCAATGCTGCATGTGTTATTAATGCCACAAACCCAATTGTTTGATTATTTTGCTAAAACATATAACAAATATATGTATCAAGTTCAATGTTGCATGTGTTATTACTGCCACAAACCATTTTTCTGATTTTTTTGTTTGCTAAAACATGTAACAAATATATGTATCAAGTTCTATATTGCATGTGTTATTGCCACAAACCCATTTTGTCTTATTTTTTTTTCTAAAACATGTAACACATGTAACCATTGTACATTTTGTAGGTTTGCCTAAATAATGCCGATTATCAGTGTATATTTTTTATGTTTGTATGATGGGCGCATGTAATGAATGGATACCCACATTTTTTTCATGACTAAATTAGCTTGTACTGTATGCATCAAGTTCATTTGTAGCATGTGTTACTACAATCTCATATTTCAAATATAAATGTGATTTTAAATTTTTTTAGATACTCACTATAAGGCCTCATTATAATTTTAATAAAAGTAACATACACTAAACGTTCGAATAAAATTGATGAATCTGTTTTCTTTGTAAGTGAAGAGACTTTTGTGTGTAAAGATGAAGATCATTATCAAGACTGAAGCATATATAGATTTTTTTATTAGTATGATAGTTTTTAGCATTTTTCTATATAATTATATTTGTATGAAACGGTTTGTTACGTTTTATATTTTTAGGAAACATTTTATTACGTTTAATGGTTAACCTATAATGGTTTTTTGTTTAAATTTATACATTCTATGTGGTAAGAGTTGTTTACACAAAATTATACAATAGCCCAACTGTGTTTACACATGCAACTGGGGCGACATAGTTAGAATGAACATACTGTTTTGCTAATAGTAGTCTAACATATGCATTTCATGCTTCCGTAACACATGCAACATGATATCAAAATTAGGGTGTAATGGTTTTTTTTATGATAGTTTTTGATGAATATGTAATGGTTTTTTTTATAATTTTTTACATATTCTATGTGTTTTAACGATTTTACCGTATGTAATAAGACATCTCACATGATGTCAGAGCTGTATCATGATATTAACGTATGTAATAATAGGTCTTAACACATCCAACAATATGTCTGATAGTTTTTACCAGAATGTGCAGATATAATGCCTCTCTTTCAATGTATGTAATAATAAATCTCTTTTGCGTATGCAATAATACTGGTATAATCATGAAAAAAATTCACGTTTAATGTATGCAACAATACTAGTATAATCATGAAAAAATATCATATAACGTATGCAACAATACTAGTATAATTATAAAAAAAATAACGTTTAATAAAATTAAATTATGTAATTTGATATTTTAAATTAGTATTTCAGAAAAAAAAATTGTAGAGAGGAAAGTAGGAGAGAGAAGGTGGAGAGAAGAAAGATGGATAGAGAATGTTGGTGAGGGGAAAAGGTGGAGAGCGAAAGTTGGTGTAAGAAAAAGGTAGAGAGAGAAAATGAAAAAATAGAGAGAGTTTACCTATACTACTCTTTATGTACTTTATGTGTATTATTTAAATGAGAAGGTGGATCATTTTAATGACAACCATTGATCATGCTTAATCAATGGTTGCGATAAGGTTTACAAGGTTTCCTCAAATTTTTGAGGTTTCCTATTATGGGTTGGGTTATTCTACAAAGGCTATAAAAAATAAGAAGGGTGAGAAGCCACTAGAAAATGACATTTGTCCAAAGGATTTAACAAGTGGGAAGAGTAATTTTGTCCAAACAATATGCACATGCAAGTCACATGTCATTTCCACCTTCATTTTTAAACGTCCGTAACTTTTTTATACGCCATCTTTTTTAAAAAACAATTATACAATAACATTGAGCGTCTTTTTATCTTTTATATGAGTAACATACTGTTATACTTTTGAAAAAAAAAGTCGAAAACCCAGTTGCGTAAGACACAATGATGATAACGTAAAACACAATGAGTACCAATTAAATATGCAATTAACAATAGGGTATAAAATACAATGAACAATTTAATAAAATACAATGGACGACATCCTAAAGAGATAATGAACAGAAGACTAAAACACAATGAATACTTTTGGAAAAAAAAAAGCCAAAACCCAGCTGCGTAAAATATAATGGACAACATACTAAAGACACAGTGAACAGAAGACTAAAACACAATGAATACTTTTGAAAAAAAAAGAAGTCAAACCCAGTTGCGTAAAACACAACAGATAACATACTAAAGACACAATGAACAAAAGACTAAAACACAATGAATACTGTTTTAAAAAAAAGTCAAAAACCTAGTTGCGTAAGATACAGTGGAGAAAACATAAAACACAATGAGTACCAATTAAATATGCAATGAACAATAGGGTATAAAACACAATGAACAGTCTAATAAAACACAATTGACGACATACTAAAGACACAATGAACAGAAGACTAAAACAAAATAAATAGTAGGCTTAAACACAATGAACAACATAATAAAACACAATGTACACCATAAATATAAAATCCATTTGTGTAAAACACAATGGACAAAGTTAAATCATGTGTAGACTAAAAAACATAAATAACATATTTATAAAGCACACGTGCATATTATAACACAATGAACGAGCATAAAACACAATGAAGAAGAAAACCCATTTAACACGGATTTTTTTTCATTTTAATGTAGCAATGTGGTACTCATATTAAAAATAAAAAATGATCGTTAATATGGTGAATTTAAAAAAAATATCGTATGAAAAAGTTATTGAAATTTTAAAATGATAGATGGGAATTGACATGTGCATCGCATGTGAAGTGAAAAAATCAACAAATGTGGTTTTCCTTTTATGTCTTTCCTCTAATTTATTATTTATTTTTTATTCCAACAAACTAATCTCAACCCTTCAAATATAAGATCAATAGACCACAATCTTTCTCACTCTTCTTAGAAAAAGCGTCTTGTGTGTTTGATCCTAAACCTCCAATTAATCCTTGCCAAACACACACACACACACTAGTAGGGAACCCGCGCGTTGCGGCGGAGTCGACAATATAGGGCGTAAACGTAAATCAAACCTTAAAACGATTAAAAGAATCAATATGTAAGGTGTATGTTTGTGTGTAAGCATGCGACGTTTTATATACCATATGCAATTTGACCTACATGCCGGTAAATGAAAATGGAAGTAGCGGTTTGAGTCATTAGGTGAAAGTGCCAAATCTGGAGAGATTGTTGAGGAAAAGAAATCATAGGAACCTTTATAAGATCCACGTTAAAAGGAGGTTGGAACGACTCATATATAATCAACCTGAAAAGAAGCATACCCATAACTTTTTCCACATGATAAAAGCAATGCAACACAACTGCTAATCAAGTGCACCACAAAATTCTATCGATGGCATCGGAAAGTGAAATTGGAAGTTTGTTTAGTTGAAAATATTCCACATAAGACATCCCAACCTGAGAACTTTGTAGATGTGCACAAATTGTTTTTTTTTTCTAGGAACCGAACCGGTTCCAAATCGGTTCATGTCCAAACCGGTTTTTGGTTCAGGTCGGTTTTGCCGGTTTGAAAGACCGGTTTAGGTTCGGTTCGGTTTCGGTTAGTGAACCAATTTATGCGCACACTTTTTTTAAAGAAAAGACATCACAAAATTATTATTTTTACGGAAAGTTCGACTTTTATTGATTTTTACTATCTTTTTAAAGTGTATAGGTATATATTTATATGTGTAGAAACCTTTTTTGTATAATTTTCTTATATATAAGTTTTTATATAAAATTGCAATTTTTTAATAAAATGTAGTAATTACTTAATTTTATTTGATACCCTTCTCAAATGCTTTATAATATAATATAGATATAGATTAATGGTAATTGGAGGTAATGATAAAAGTGTGTGTACATGTATGTTTTGCATGAATGGTAGAAAGGGAAAAATTACATGAAATTTGGGTTTTAAGTATGAGACTTTTCTTATGCCATTTTAAAACTCATGTAAAATAACATTTGTAAACATCTCTCCTCCTTTATAATGTACGAGTAGTATAGACACCAATTCTCATTGCATAAATATTACGTTGTTCGAAAGTACATATTGCTTTGAATTTGCCAGCATGTCATAATTCGGAATAAGACTATAGTCAAGTGCATTACCAATTTGATTGAACTAGTGATTATGAAACTTTAATTTAATTTTTTTTTCTGTTATCCGTTAAGTTAATTTGTATAGATTAGGTTTATTGCAAAGTATTTTAGATTATAATAAGTAAGTTATTTTTATAAATAGTTTTTTAAATTAAAAAGTAATTTGATGAAGAAAGCTAAATGTAAACAATGATGACATTGTATGTGGAGATGTATGGATGTACGACTTGTAATATATGCTAATTTGAGTTTTGAGTTTTGACTGATGTGCGTGTTTGAGTTGGATTGTGTATAGTATACATCTAAGTACCTAGATGGATGGCAGACAAAGCACATCATTCTAGGATTTCAAGAATATATTCAATTAGGTCTATCTATATATAAACCTCATATAGTCATTTAGCTTCCAAACAACATATTAAGTGAAAAGAAAATTAATAACAAGAGAAATGATAGGGTGGGATGACATTTACAAGGTACTTGCCGCAATGTTTCCACTCTACATAGCACTAATTCTAGGTTATGGCTCGGTGAAGTGGTGGCGCATGTTCAACTCAGATCATTGTGATGCGATAAACCGGCTCAGTTGCTACTTCATCATGCCGCTCTTCACATTCGACTTCACAACCCGCGTCAATCCATATAAAATGAACTATCGTTTCCTAGCAGCTGATGTCATTTCAAAAGCCATCGTTCTCTTAGCAATATTTTTATGGGCTAATTTTACCAAGAAAGGAAACTATGCTTGGTCCATTACATGCTTCTCTTTGTCTAGCTTAAACAATGCTCTTGTTGTAGGGGTGCCTCTCATGGCAGCAATGTATGGACCTCTTGGAGAGAATCTTGTCATACAATCCTCCATTTGGCAATTTATGATTTGGATAATGATACTGCTCTTGATGTTTGAGTTCCAACGTGCAAAGCGCTCGTTGGATTCAGGTGATTCTCAATTAGAATCAGCCACGAATTGTGAAAGCGCTAACGTGAAATACGTGAGTAAGGGCGCTACACTATTGATTTTGACAAAGGTGGTTGGAGTAAAGCTTGCTAAGAATCCTAACACTTACGCTTGCAGTCTTGCGCTTGTTTGGACACTCATATCAAATAGGTAATGCTTATAATATAATATAAAACCAAATATCAACTTTATAATACCGTTTCTTGGGTTTTGCTAAACGTACCATATATACCTATCTCGTTTTGGTTGTTGTATCCCTCCCTTCACCTTATCAAATTAAGAATATACGAATTTGTTTTTCAAGAAGCACTCTGAAAATTATAGATTAGGTGCATATAGCTAGCCCCTTAATTATGTAGATGTCATATTAATTATTGTCACGCCAGGATCAATGACTCTTATATCTGCAATGATTCGTTGCAACTTGTAGGTGGAATATGGAAATGCCAATTATCATGGAAGGATCAGTACATATCATGTCGAGAGCTGGTGCTGGAATTGCCATGTTTTGCATGGGTGAGCATATGTATGCTATTACTCCCTCCGTCCCAATTTAAATGTCTCATGTCTAAAAACACACATTTTAAGAAATCTTTTGTTTGTATGTGGTAAAATGATATTAATATCCTCAAAAGTGGTGATTGTGTTTTGGGACAATCAAAAAAGAAAACAAGGACATTTAAATTGGGACGGAGAAAGTACTATATATTAACACTCGTTAGACATCCAAATCACATTATCTGTAATATGGTACAGCAATATTTGTATCCCTTTACGGGACTAAAGGAATCAAAACGAACATGAGCTTGGCTCATTAAACATAAGAGATCAATTGAGCTCGAGCTTGGCTCGACTAGGTTTTGAACATTGTTTCAAAAACTCAAGCTCGACTCTTGAATATTATTTCTACTTTGAGTCGGGCTCTTTTATCATCTATTATATATTTAAATATTTTATATATCTACAATTAATTAAAATTTTACATATCTCTACATAAATAAATAAGTAAACTTGATGCCACATGCTACAATTCTGTTACCTCAAAATTGTTCTTTCCTTTTTTTTTTATTAATCAAGCATAATCCATAACCCGAAACCTACTTTTTATGATGTTCCCAATCATTTCCTTATTTTCCTCTTCAATCAAATCATCATTCCTTATTCCCTTTACAATTAGATCAGGAGTTATGAGTTTCATACACCCCGTGACATCACATTCTCTGTGGGATGTAACATTATATTCTAGGTATGTGACAGCTTCCTATTGGTGTGTGATGTGAGCCAAGATGTATGAATCCTAAATACCTTAGATCAGCAAAGGAATATTGTTTAAATTATTTCAAATATTATATACTAAATATTACAATTCAAAACCGTAACAACACTAATCGAACCCTTAACAAAAAAAAACTCTATGCATCACTCTCGATTTTCTTATAACAAAATACCATTTTATAATTCCTAAATCTTCATAGTAACTATATAATATTCTTTTATCCAACCCGTATTTCACATGAGTTTCAAACATAGTATATATATGCACACACACCCTTTTTATATATGTAATATTTAGTATATGATGATATTTGAATTACATTTTTATCAAAATTTTATATATAATAATAACTAATGAGTAAATATGTACTTAATAAAATAATTAATTGTTATATAAACTTTTTTAAACTCGTGAGTCTTAAACTTGATATATTAATCTTTGGTTTAAACATCTTTGCTAAATTAACTTTGATGTAAGCCCGGGTAGATTCGAACTTTCAAAGAACCAATATAAAGTAGCGAATGAGTAACTTAACTCGTTAAACCTCATATTCTCTTCTCAATATTCTATTCTTTTGACCATATAGTTAATTACTCACTTTGTGTCACTAATTAATGTTTTATTTCTAGTAATGTATAGTTTTTATCCCAAAACTAAATATATTATTATTAATTAAATCTGGATGCTTTTCTTTTCATGTGAATTTCTGAAAATAGAGAATATGCAGGTCTGTTCATGGCAATGCAAGACAAAATGATTGACTGCAGTGCCAAACTAGTTGCTTTAGGGATGGTGTTGCGGTTTATAGTCGCGCCAGCGACTATGGCAATTGGATCTTTTGTTGTTGGTCTACGAGGGGATATTCTTCATGTTGCCATCATTCAGGTAACCAAAACTACCTTCCATAACTCTTTACATATATTTTAACGTAACCTGACCTCGATTGCTTTATTCATTATTCTTAATCTTAATGGGTTTCATTTATATGAGTTTATTTGGAGATTGCTACTTTGATTAGGAATGTTTTCATATCAATTGTCTAATACATTTCAACCAAAATTATCTTACCCATAATTTTAAGTCCCAAGAAACAGAAAAATATATTATTATTATTATTATTATTATTATTATTATTATTATTATTATTATTATTATTATTAATCATCTCTCTCCTATTAAATAATATAATTTAATTATTGATAGTTATTATACATGAAGTATCTTTTAGTCGTAATTTATAAATGTATTTATATCTGTAATATTAGTTTATATCAACTTAGCTATGCTAAAATGAATATACTTCCATTAATTGTAGTTTAATTACATAAAAAATTAATACCTAGTTGAAAACACATGTTTTAAATATTAACTTAACGAGATTTGTAACTGTTACGTCGAAATTCATTTTTATAAATACAAATTTTAACGATTGCACACATATTAAATTATAAAATATTCAACTTATGTAATACACGAGTTTTTTAAAAACGTAATTTTTTATTACTAACTATATAGCATTACATTTATTCAATATACGTAATACACAAGTTTTGAAAATCGTTACTAATATAGTAATGTCAACAAAAAATCACCAAAATAGTAAATATTTGCTAACATAGACATTCATGATTCCAAAAAACCAACATTTCGCCAAATAAGTTTCGCTGGTTGTAGCAGTTAAAACTTAGTTGGCCCTTTTAGCGGCTTAGCCCCCACTTTTGGTGAAAGTGTGGTCGCTTTTAGCGCCTTAGCCCTCGCTTTTGCATGGCAGATAAGCCTTAGCTCACACTTTTGCAATGGCAAAATTTCAATAACTATTTTGTGTAATTTTTGTTTCAGCTAGAGTATTTTGGTAATTTTTGAATTTACAAGTTATAGTAGGTAGGCAACAATTCCATGATGAAATAGAATACTAATTAGACATCAGTTATATATATCAATACTATATCATAATACATATGAGGAAGAAAAGTAATTTTATAAGGGTTCAATTTATTATAACTCAAAAAATATATGATGTAATCTTTTAAAGTATATTGTTGACTTTTAAACCAATTTCGTCCTACAAGACAGTCATAATTTTCATAAGTTAATACACCATACAAAGGAGCATCTTATTCCTTTTAATTTAACTATGGTATGATATCGCCTAGAAAATTAATACGCTATGTGATTATGAACATTTGTGTTTTGTGTGTAGGGGTGTAAACGAGGCGAGCCGAGCCCGAGCCTGACTGGGCTCTGCTCGGGCTCGTTAAGGTTTTGTGAAGCTCGAGCTCGAGCTCGGTTCGAGCCTACAATCTTGAGCTCGAGCTCGGCTCTCTAGCAAAATCCAAAGCTCAAGCTCGGCTCGGCTCGGCTCGAGGTGATTTGAGAATCTCAAACGAGCTCAAAAGCTCGGCTCGAGCTAGCAAAAGCTCGGCTATAACTTAGGCTCGCGAGCCCAATCGTTAAGGCTATAACATAGGCTCGGCTGTAACTTAGGTTCGGGCTCGGGTTCGGGATCTGGCTCGTTAAGGCTCGATTAGGCTCGCGAGCCCAATCGAGCTTTGTATAATTTAGGGCTCGAGCTTGGGCTCGATAACTAAACGAGCCATATTTCAGGCTCGGGCTCGGGCTCGTTAAGGCTCGGCTCGTTCGAGCTTTTTACCGAGCCGATCCCGAGCCGCTACGTGTAATTTACACCCCTATTTGTGTGTGTACATATATATAAGTAAAGGGACTATTTTGTCCAAATTACCATTTTTAATTCTCTTGTAGCAAACGTGTAGAATTAAGGCATATCTAGCGTTCTCATTCCCTCCATCGTGCAGTTGTTTTGGCATCTCATTCTCCAGAACTTAAATATGAAGGCTTCTGATGAAAATTTAATAGAAATATATCACCAATAAATTAAGCAATTTTTTTTAAAGAGCCTTAGCACTTTTATGAACTCAAATGATTTATGCATGCAGGAGTTACAATATAGTTTATGCACTAAAATTAATCCAAAACAGATAAATGGTTTCATATAGTGTCACCTCTTATTTTAAAATCCACAAACCCGTAAAAAAAAAGAAATTTATTACAAAATGTTTTCCGTCACAAATATGGTGTTAGATAGGAGTTATGTACTATGTATAGTAGTGATAACTAGAAAGTTGGTTCTAAAACGTTTGATTTTCCATATCCTAGCTACTATGGAAGAACTTCACAAAAGTATGCAACATCCAAAAACCATATATAATGCATGCAATCAAACACTTCATTTTCTACAAGTTTCTGATCGAATTACCAACTGTATTAATAAAATTAAAAGATTCCAAATGTTTTAGTAGCAAGTTTAAATTTTATGTATACAGAAAAAAGATGATACTATTTATTGCAATTTGTGCTAGTAAATAATATAAGAAAACCATTTTGATTTGATGGACAGGCTGCCTTACCGCAAGCTATTGGTTCTTTTGTAATTGCCAAGGAATATGGACATCATGCAAATCTACTTAGCACAGCGTAAGATTTTCTTTATAAATATTATTCTTTCTTATAACAAAATCTCCTTGCCCCCCACATTCGTGGTGGAGTTATATAGGAAATGATGGGTAGTGCCTAGCCTTCTTGAGGTGCTAGGTTTGATCCTTGATCCCACCGATTTACTGATTCTTCACTATCATGCCTTCAGGCGGGTGGGGGGTCAAGTTTTCCCAGGAAACAGTGGCTTGGTGTGTTCTGACTACCCAGTGTTACCTATGGGCGAACACACAAGACGTGTCTTCAACCAGGGACGTATTGGGTGTTTTTGTAACCAGTTAGTGGGTACCCCGATAGTCGGGATATCTGTTTGTTAATCGTTCAAAAAAAATCTCCTTGAGCCAATGAATGACTAGCTAATTAACTAACTCTTTTTGCTAAAAGCCAATAGAACACATTTATAAGGTTATGAATTAGTTGACCAAATATTCTATTAACTACTATAAAACTTGTTAATCAAGTTACATTGTCGATATTGAAAAATCCGGAAAACTTTATGAAAGTATAATTAGTGGTAACACAAGTTAGTTAGATACTTAGTTAGAATATAACTAAGTAATTAGTATCAGTTTTATATTTATTTTTTTTATTTTTTTGCTATAACAACTGTTAAGTAATATAACTATTGGAGAGTGTTTTTCAATATATACAGTTTATCTTAAAATTTAAATCTTTAAAATCTATTACATAAAAAAATAATATGTTTTAAAGATTTTGTTTAATTTGTATAGTTACTCTTTTTTTATTGGAGAAGCTTATCTTATAGTTACTCTTAATAATCCTTATTAAAATTTACTTATGTAACCATAAGAAAATAATATATTTCAAATTATGGGATATTATTATTTAGTAACACTAAAGAGCCACTCTTAGAATTAAGAACCCAATGTTTTCATTTATCTTCTTCTACATTATATTATTCTCACATCTTTTTGTCACCCTTCTCTAATTTTCAGGGTCATCTTCGGCACGCTTATATCCATACCGGTGCTCATTGCATATTACGTTGTCCTAAACATCTTACTTTAATAACTTTCATCATATGTCATAATTCGAAGTTTAGATTATAGTTAAGTTCATAACCAATTTCATTGTAGTAGTGATAATGGAAGTTGTACTAACGTCATTTGTTGAATAAATGTTCACTAATTAATTAATTAACGCAATATTTACTTATGTAACAAAGCAAACTTCAATAGAAGCTTAGCGTGAGATAAATATGTGTTACGTACAGGGCCGGTGAGGGGTGGGCAAGGAGAGTGATGGTCCTAGGCCCAACATCCCGAGGACCCGAATTTTTTGAAATTACATATATATATATAGGCAAGGATAAAACGGAAACCTCAAAAATTTGAGAAAACCCAAGAAAACCCTACTTCCTAAGTTTTTTAGGGTCTGAAAATTTTAGGACATGTAATATACAAATGTTTAAGAGTTTTGAGCCAGAAAAATCAAAAAAGCGCCAAACGGTTTTTTTTTTTTTTAAAATAAGCTATGCAATGTTACATATGTTACAGGTGTAGCATATGTTACACTACATAACTTATTTTTTTTTTAAAAAAAACCACTTGATGCTTTTTGATTTTTTTGCTAAAAACTCTTAAAAACTTGTATATTACATGCCCTAAAACTTTCTGGCCCTAAAAAGCTTGGGAAGTAGGTTTTCTAAAAAAAAAGTGGGTTTTCTCCCTATACTTAGCTTTTATATATATATATATTAAAAAAATGGATAAAAAGGAAACCCCATCTTCATGAAAAACCTTGTAAACTCTATTGTGATCATTGATCAAGTTTGATCAATGGTCCTTAATTAATTATATATAATAATAGAAAGCCACTTGCATTTGTGTGGTTATAAATGAGATCAAGGGCAAATGAGTCATTACACTACTAGAAAACTGGGCTTTTGTCACCATATTTTCGGTCGTTAAACGATAGCAATTGCTGTGTTGCCACCATTTTACCACCGAAATGGTGGTGGCAAAAGCCCCCGTGTGAATTGCCCTAATGCCACCAAATAGCGACCATTTTAATATTTTGCTACTAAATTTTTGCCACCACAAAAAAAGGTCAAAAAATTTGCGACCGCTCCTTGTTTTCTACGGTCCACCGTGTTTGCTACCGAGTTGTGACGGGTTGTTTGCCACCATTTAGCCACCCATATTCCTCACCATTTAGTCACCTTGTTTGCTACCGAGTTATGACGAATTTTTTACCACCATTTAGCCACCTAAATTGCTCACCATTTCATGTTTTTTTGCCACCGTTTTCATACTATTAAAACCATTTAGTCACTGAAATCTGTCACCATTTAGCCACCATTTTCATTGAATATAAACATTTACTCACCTATTTTTTTTCACCATTTAGCCACCATTTTCATTGTAAACAATTTAGTCAAAAAGATTTTCCACAATTTATTTACAGCATCAATCAAATTACATTTCAATAAAATTACAAAACTGCATAAACCATTCCAACAAAATTCGAACATCCCAAATTTATATAAAACATGTTTGTTTCAGTATTTAATGTTTAAAATAAAAATACCAACTGAAATGTCAAATAACCGAAATCATCCTAACATGTTCAAAACCAAGTGTTTGTAGCCTATTTTCGAACTGTAGCTGTTAACATAGTTTCAATTTGTGACATCCTATTATTCATATCATCCTTTTCCACCTTATCTTTTTCTTTCTCAGCCAACAATTCCGCAATAATTCCATCTAACCTTTCTTTTTTTCCTTAATGAGCTCCTTGATAACTAAGTTCAACTTTTCAATCAACAAAACAACATAAGAATAGAATCAAGAAGTCAGAATTAAAGAAAACTGATAATGGGTCAAGCTGGTTGTAGAAAAACAAAATCCAATTCTAAGTTACAATTTAAGTGCTATAAGGCCAAATAGCATGCAGTATGTTTACATACCAAGAATGAAATTCTACCTAATGTCAAGTTACTAGTATATGTGATTTCACTTATATTAGAGATTAGAAACTTTTTAATTTTAAAAAATTAAGGTCTAAAAAGGAATAAACATACCTCAGGGTCTTCTCTGTCATGTACACATGGGTCACTAACACTGCCTAACCTGTACACTTTTCCTTTATTCTTACCCACAGCTCGTGACCACAAGTCTTCATCAAATTTTGGATGTTTGCTACGTTCTCTACCATACTTCTCCGTAAGAAGCCCATCATATTTAACCTATTAGGATGAACATATAACTATATTATTCAAATTTCATTGTAATAAACTTTTTCTTTGGAAATATGTTTTTTGGATTTACTAATCTGTCAACATACCCAAGTCTCCTCTGCCCTATCGTCAACCCAGACCAGATTTTCTGCTTGAACGTCCCTTCTGAATCAACATCTAAAAGTAGCGAACTGTTAGAACTATGATCTTTATCCAATGGTCTGCTTTCTTTCTTGCAGTGTGACTGCTTCCACATCTCATGAGGTGACAGTTCACACCCAAGTATCTTAGCCTACAAATGTTGAAGTTATAGTTAATAAAATGATAATATATTGACATGATATATATACTAAAAGAGGGTAATTAAAAGTTTTTACCACTTTTCTTTTCGTTGTCACATAGGTTTGAGATCCTAATGTATGTTTTCCCCTAGTTGCCTTACTTCTAATGTCTTTATTTCTTAAAAATTCAAATGGGATATGGATGATCAGTTGCTATAAAAAACTTGACATGCCCATGTATAATTCAGTACCAATACCGATTTATACCGAAAATTACCAGTACTGATACCGCTATATACCTAAAATAAAAAAACAATACCAATCCTGGTACCGCCTTTGATCGGTCGGTATGGTATTGGGACGGTATCGGTGTTAGGGAAATAAATCTCATCCCTACTGCACAATCAATGACAAATGCTAGATTTTGGGTGAGCGAGGGCAAAAAATAGATTGGTTGAAACGGTATTTAACAAAATAAATTAACTTATGAGCACCAACAAACAATATAGAATGAATCATGATTTTTTTTAGTTTATTCCGGTTAATTGGGTTGACCCAATCACCTTTTTCAACAATAATTTACCATTTTAAATACCAAGTGTCGGACTCACATAGCACATATACAAGTAACCTCAATGAACCATATGTATCAGTGGAATCAATAATCCAAAACTCAATCAAGACATATCTAACTTTTGTCAAATTTTATTCATGGCAAAGGACATACTAATGTACCTTTTCAAAATGAGAGTGAATTCAAATGATGATTGACATACCTGAAGTTGTAACAGAAGTGTTTCTCTAAAAATATCGTTTGAAATCCTCCTAACAAGTGGACATATGCCCCAAAACTTACAACCAACTTCAATACCCTAATCGAAAACCTAAACATGATTCAAGCAAGTCGATGGAAGACTACATAAAAAAGAAAAGCAATACATGCTTAGGATTGAAGCGACGAGGTGAGCAACAAGGATTGGAGCAGAGATGTTGACTCGTATAGTGGTTCGTTGGTCACTCAGTCGTGATTCATCAGCGGTGCAATTGTGGGAATCGATCAAAGGAGACGAATCGTCCGGTTGGGGTATGTGCGACATAATAGAGGGGAGAAAACGATGGATCTAGGAGGGTGTTTGGGATTGAGTTTGGAAATGCAAAAGTGCTTTTGGTCAAAAGTGCTTATTGGCTTATGACTTTTTGAAAAGGAGTTTTAAAAAAAGTGTTTGGATTAGCTTTTGGGATGAGAAACGTCAAAAAGTCAATAAATTGTTATTTTTTTAAATGTTCCGCTTAACTTATTGTGAATATTGGTTGTATGGGTGGTAGATTTATAATTTTTTTCTAAAAGTCAAAAGCTAAAAGCCAGGATTTCTAACTTTTCAAAAACAGCTTTTCCACCCTTAAAAGCTAAAAGCCAAAAGTCAAAACAGAAAGTGCTTTTGGGTTACACAAACAACTTATTGACTTATTGGCTTTTCCTAAAAGCCAATAAGTCAATAAGTTGTTTTGAAACTCAATCCCAAACACCCTCTAGATTGAGAGAGCGTAACAATTGGAGATGAAAAACGAAACTGTGAGATCTAGGAATGAGCGGGATATCTAAAATTTTAAGGGCATATATGTGAGATTTTGGGAGGGAACTAAAATATTGAACATATATTTTCTTTTTTATTTTCTCCTAAGTTTCATTTGTATATTTTTTAGCATTCTATATTTTCTATATTTTAATCAAACCAACATGATTGATGAACTTTGACTCATCTCATTTGATGATAATTAACATTTTTCTTAACAAAACTATAACATTTTCAATTTTTTTGAACGGTAAATTTGAACCAATGACGAATTATTAGAGTGTTATTGTGCTACCAGCGGAGCCACCCTATCGTATCATCTCCACTAGGCAATAATGCATATACATCAATTAAGAGAAAACTCAATAAAACCTAGGAAAACCCCCCTTGTGCATATACATCTCCACTAGACCATTGGTTCTAATTAACCATCATTGGGCCTAATTGACCACCATCGGGTCTAATTGACCATCATCGGGTCTAAATGACCACCATTGAGTCTAAGTGACAAGGATTGGATCTACCTGATCATCATTGGATCTAATTAGTGTCATTAACTGACCATCATTGAATCTAACTGACCATCATTGGGCCTAACTGACCAACACTGGATCCAACTGACCATCAATGGTGTAATTAACCATGATTCGATCTAATTGACCATCAATGGATCTAAATGACGATCATTAGTTCTAATTGACCATCATTGGATCTAACTGACCATCATTAGATCTAACTAACCATCGTTGGGCCTAGCTGACCATCATTGGATCTAATTTACCATCATTGGATATAATTGATGATCATTGGATCTAATTGACCATCATCGGGTCTAATTGACCATCATTGGGTCTAAATGACTTTCAATAGGTCTAGGTGACAATGATTGAATCTAACTGACCGTCTTTAGGCCTGACTGACTTTTTTTTCTTTCATTAAGTGTGGCTACTAAATGACCCAATTTTTTTCGTAAAATGTGGCTAAAGGTTTTCAAAAGATGTGTTTTTTGTCACATGAATAAAAAATCCAAAAGATGTGTTTTTGTTTCTTTCATTTGTTGTTTTTTTATAAATTATTATTTTTTAATTCTTTCTTATTATTTTTCTCAGGAATTT
This sequence comes from Ambrosia artemisiifolia, assembly GCA_032199755.1. NCBI lineage: Eukaryota > Viridiplantae > Streptophyta > Magnoliopsida > Asterales > Asteraceae > Ambrosia > Ambrosia artemisiifolia. The sequence continues at coordinate 39,035,658 of CM063512.1, forward strand.
ACCACCAAAAATAAATGGTGTCAAAATTTGCAACCGATTAGTTACCTTATCTTATAATACATACTTTGGTGTAAAATCGGTTGCTAAATTTGCTACCATTTTTCTAGGTCGTAACTTTTGGTGACAATAGCCCAGTTTTATCGTGGCAAATATTGTAGCAATTTAGTCTCAAAATTTACCACTGATTAGCTACCATGCTTAAGGAAATAGGTCCCTAAATTTGTTACCGCTAAGGTGGTCACAAGTCAATAGGTTTGTTGTTTTTTTATAAATTATTATTTTTAAATTTTTTCTTATTATTTTTCTCATAAATTTACGACAAAAAATAAACGGTGTCAAAATTTGCAACCAATTAGTTACCTTATTTTATAATACATATTTTGGTGTAAAATCGGTTGCTAAATTTGCTACCATTTTTCTAGGTAGCAACTTTTGGTGACAATAGCCCAGTTTTCTAGTAGTGTTAAAACAAGTGGGCAACTTTAATTTTCTGAATCCTATGTTTAAAAAGGTTGATTTGACCCTTGTTAAGTCACCTCTCTCCTACTTTATGACACTTTTTCAGCACCAATATTAACGTACGTTAGTGTTGTGATACAAAATTCTAACCTCGTGTGAGACATTGCTAACATGTGTTAACAGGCATATACTAAAAAGTACAAAAAAAGAACGCATAAATTGTATATTTATTTAAGAAATGATAAAAACGATCATTACAATCAATACTAAAAATGTGTCAAAAAACTTTTCATACATACCTAATTATTTTTGAATGATAAAAAAACTATCATAACATAAAAAAGATCTAGCTATGCTTCGTTCTTGATACCCATCTTCATCTTTAATACAAAAACATCGCTTCACCTATAAAAAAAGATAACACGTGTTAGTTGGGCTCTCCAAAACACATAATGAGACATCACTGACATGTGTAGTGTATTCTAAAACATATGTTTTACTGAAATAACGTACGTCATATGAACCCTAACACATGTTAGTTGGGCGTATACTAACGTATGTCATGTGAACCCTAACACCTGTTAGTTAGGCATATACTAGCATGTGTTAGCATCACTAACATGTGTATAATCAATACCAAATCTGCAATGCCATGTGTATCATACTCAATTTTACAACTATGTTAATACAATTACTCAAATACGATTAATAGGGTTTGAAATCTGACAATAATAAATTTAAAAAATCAAATTAGAACCAATCCAAATCCATATACCAAAAAATTATCCTCATATTCATGAAATATATAATATAATAAAAGACATCAGTAGCATGTGTTAGCATATTCTAAAACATATGTTTAACTGAAAATAACGTATGTCATATGGACCCTAACACCTGTTAGTTGGGCATATACTAGCATGTGTTAGCATCACTAACGTGTGTGAGCATATAAGACTCGAACCGCTAAAAATAGACACGCACCCTAGACGAGTTCATAACAGTTTCACTTGCCAAAAAAATATTAAATAAAATACAAAAATATACCAATTTTTCCATGTGTTAGTTGGCCAAAAAGTATTAAATAGAATACAAAAAAAAATATTAAAAAGAATACAACTAATGAAAATACGTTGCAAAACCCTCTAATTAATTCTTATATTATAAACCACATATAAACTATTCTAATGAAAAAATATGTTAAATTAGTTAAAAGAAAAATAATATCTTAGAATACACACTTAGTCAAAGTCTCCTAATATACATACTGTTCTCCATTGTGATGAGTTTAACCTTAATCAAATACATAATAACTACTAGTATGCCCGCGCGATGCGGCAGGGAACACAACTACTTTTACGGGTATGCATAATTCGGTTTAATTAAGTTATTAGCCTTAACCAAAACCAAAGTCAACAGTTAAATAATCTTATTAACCGATTGGTTCGGTTAATGGTCTAACAATTTTTTTAAAAATTATTAACGTATGAAAAAATTATGACCGTTTAAAAATCGTGGGGTAGTTTCCTTAAAACAAGGAAAACATGTAACTATTATTTTTCGTCTAATTCGGTTGGGTTTTTGTTTCAGTTATTACTTAAACCTACCATATCATTTTTATATAAAAAACTACACCAATACCATACTCAAATTAAAAAGAATAAAATGTCCGTTTATATGGTGTAATAATATTGAGAAAATATTCACGCATGAAAAAGTTATGGACGTTTAAAAATCATGGGGGTAGTTGGTTAAATTAATGGTGCAAAAGTTTAATTACTATTTAAATAAAAAAAATTGAGTAAAGATGGAGGGGCACATGTGTAAGTATTTTTTAAAATACATGTTTGCCTTAAAAAAAAAAGTAGTTAATATCTGCATTGTGTTTTGTACTCTAATCAATATACTTGTAAAACTTGAATTTTAAGATACCATTGGGAAATGTTTTATATTAAAGTTTAGATTATTTCATTTCGTTTTCGTTTTTTTTCCTTTGTTTTCGTTTCGGTTATTGCTTAACCATAACATATAATTTTTTAAAAATTAAAAAACTATAGCAATACTATACTCAAATTAAAGAGAATAAAATGCACTTTTATACGGTGTAATAATATTAAAAAAATAATATCGTCTGAACAAATTATGAACGTTTAAAAATCGTGGGGGTAGTTGGTTAAAATGAAGGTGCAAAAGTGTAATTACTATTTAAATAAACAGAAATTGAGTAAAGTTGATGGGTCAAATATGTAAATAATGTATAAAATTATAATATAGTATATATAGATAAGGGCGGAAACTATAACTAATAAGGGGTATATGTGTAAGTTAGGTTTGAGAAGACATAAATGCCCTTAAAAAGTAGTTACTACATGCATTATGTGTTGTACTTTAAGCATTTATTGTTGTACTACTTAAAAATTAAGAGGTCCTTGTGAAATGCTTTATAAGATAGTATAGATATAGATAATAATAATAATATATATAATAGCTAGCTTTTATCCCGGGAGTGTCTCGGGGTTGAAAAATATAACCATTCTAATAATACTAATACTAATACTAATAGTAATAATTATTACTCTTGTAATTAAATAAATAAAAAAATAACATTGCTATAAGGTGACACCATGTGTTGCAGTGTTGCGCGATTCTTTCTCCTAACTTCTCTTGATGAGGTATACCTATCCGTCTTTAGAAGAGTAAAATTCCAATGATAACATGGCGATTGGGCTAAACCCCATAAAAAATAGTCATTTTTTCTCCGTTTTTTATATAGTATATAAGAACCTGGTTTAAAAGAAAAACATGATTAATAAATAACCTGAACACTTTGTGTTTTTTTTCCTGTATGAACGAAACCCCATAAAAAATAGTCATTTTTTCTCCGTTTTTTATATAGCACTATGGTACTCGTTGGAAAGATAATAAACGCTCGTTAATTTGGTGTAATTTTTTTCTTTAAAAAATCTCGTATATAAAAGATATTAACGTTTAAAAATGATGAGAAGAAACATTATAGAGAAAATTTTAAATTTGTTTTTAAATTCTTAAAGAGATTAGGGTTAGATAAGTATAGGAGAATGGATGAAAACAAAATAAAAAAAATAAATTAAAAACTCTCACCTCAACGTGCCACATGGCATATTAAAAGGAGGGTTGAGGCCTCCATTGAATGTCACCTCATCAATATTCAACTCTTTTATTATAAGTTATAGATAATAATATATATCCCATCACGTGGGCATATTTACCAAGTTAATGATCAAAAACATCCTTCATTGTCATAGTGCCCTGTTCGACCCTTTTTTACTCTGACATCAATAATAATCTTCTGCCACTACCATATATGCACACAACTCAAAACATAATTCACTCTAAATTTGCAATTCATTTCCTCAATTAAAAATAAATTACCGTAAGCTATCTAGGGCCTGATCTCTGCATCGTCACTGTTGCCGTTAGAGCACAGTTTGTTGAGGTTGATCTCTGCATCGTCAATGTTAACGGCTGATTAAGTTGATTCTTCATAGTATGTTGAGGTTGATCTCTACATCGCCCTTGTGCTTAGATGGATCCGTAGAAAGCATCACCACTGTAACAGGTACAGACTGTGTCCGGGGAAGATTCAAGTTTGATCAACACCAAAAATATCCAGATCCAGATCTGGCTAATAATAATAATAATAACAACAACAACAACAACAACAACAACCTTGATATGAACAGAGTGGAGAAGCATCGACTGAATAATAATAATAACCTTGATATGAACAGAGTGAAGAAGTTGTGGTGGCGGTGGTGATTGTGGTGGTGGTGTGGTTCTAGAGAGAGACAGAGAGAGAGGATAGAGGATAGAGAGAAGATCAGATTTGAATATAAAAAAAAAATGAAGAGAGAGGGGGAAAACAATATATATAGCTAGAGAGAGAAGGGGATGGTGTAAAATGTCCAAAGTAACCTTCCTAATATAATATAGATCGATAGTGGCTGGGATGATGTGGCACAACATGGTCCACTCAATGGGTTTGTTAGAGTTTTTCATCTAAAGAGGGTTACCATTCTGGGCCACACATTTCATATAAAGGCAAAAAAAAATTTTTTTTTTTTTTTTTTTTTGCTTTAATCGCACATTTTTATGCAAGGAAAATTTTTTTTTTATTTTTTTTGATTTTTTTTTCATTTATACATATGTGTATATGTCAATTATACATATGTGTATATAGCAATTATACATATGTGTATATAGCATTTTTCAGCTATACATATGTGTATATTTCAGTTATACATATGTGTATATTGCATTATACATATGTGTATAATGCAATTATACACATGTGTATACTGAAAAAAAAATCAAAAAAAAAAAATTTCTTACATATAAAGCAGCGATTTTTGCAAAAAAAAAAAAAAAAAAAAAAAAAAAAAAAAATTTTTTTTTTTTTGCCTTAGAGAAATGTGTGGCCCAGAATGGTTCTCTCAGTTCTCAATTTGGGGAAAGGTTCTCATTTGAACCAAATCCTATATATATATATATATATATATAGGGTTAGGTTATTTTGAGAATTCGTGCGAGTTGCGAGAACCATAGGAGCTCTTGTAAGCCATTGATCTTGTCAATCCAATGGTTGAGATTGAAAGTTGATCATCTTTTGTCCTTTATGCAACTTGTGGGTTGCATAACCATTTTCTAATAATAAAACCCCCTGGAAGGGTATTAATAACATTTTATCACACACAACCTGCACTCTCTCTCCCCCTCGTTTCCCTCCCTACTGACATCTCTCATATCATAAGGACCATGGTGTAAAAATTTGAAAAATTTATTCTCTCACTTATCAAAGAAACCATCTCTGTCATTTATCAAACCGTCAGCGATCATCGACGATATTCATACATAACGATAAGAAGCAGTCGTTACACAGTGTTCGTAGGTTCATCGGAGTGGGTAAAAAAATCCTCTGATTATTGTACAGGTTTGTTTTCTAATTTGTGCAAAATCCTCTGATTATTATACATGTTTGTTTTCTGACTTTAGCAACATCTGAATGTTGATTATAAAAAGAACAATGCAACCCTAGTTTTTGTAGAGGTAGAAGAAACAATTTATTTCAACGCTAATTAAAAAGTAAATGTAATTAGGCTCTAAAATTAACTATTAGTCCATTATTAATACTACACATGTATAAAAAATAACTCTAGTTTTGTTTTTTATATTTTAAATTATAAAACTAAATATTCGCACAACTAGCTGTTGCTATTACTGCCTGTGCTAGGATCTATATGTATTCTTACATATCAAGGGAGGATTGTTACTACACTGACACAGACTCTGTAGTGCTAGGACAACCGCATCGCAACGACTAGGACTCGTGTCGGAGGACTTTTGAGCGTGAGCTACCACTCATGCAGCGACAAGGACCCGCAACTCTCGAAGGGGCCACCAACCACCCGAATCACTGTAGCAAACCCTCCCTTTACTTTACACAATGGATAGCGCTTATTCTATTTCAATCAGCAAAATGAAAGAAAAGAAAGAGGTCTTTATTGAAGAGGCTTTGCACCCGGAATAGGACTAATGCAGATCCAGCCTTTTCCAGCATAACCACCGGCTTCTACAGTCTAGCTGGAATCCCTCCCCCCTTCGGGGTCGAGTTACTTCGTTCCCTTCTTTTTTTGCCAATAATATCATTTCATGTTCCAACCTGGGCATTATGGTGGAGACACGAGAGAACACATCTGATCCTATGATCCATCCTGTAATGAAAATGAATTCTTGGTAGGTTTCGCAATCAATCCTTCCTGGGCGAAATCCAGTCCGACCCATGAATCAGAAGGACGTCCGGTTCAATGTCCATTCTGACTAAGAAAACTTATATAACCGATTTAACTCATATTGTTTTTCACCTTAGGAACTACCGCAGTAAATACCATTGATATCTCCTTTAATCTCAAGCATCTTAAGGGCAAGTGCAAACCCTTGTGGACCCCACAACCTTCACCACCAACAAGCTAATTAGAGGGAAAGACCGTAGTGACAAATTCGACATCGTTTTGTATTTGTTTTCGAGAATTTTGAATGGGAAGTTTATGGGTTCCAATTTTAAAAGGATCAATCTGCAAAAACCATTGAAGCATACAATACCATGATGGATAAGTACCCCAGTGACTCTTCTCTCTCTCTCTCTCTCAGTTTTAGTGTCAAAGATGGCGGAGGCCCAAATGATTGAAGATCAAAAGGGCCCCACCTTTGCTAAAGGTTGGAAGAGCTTGCTAAAAAACATAACATGTTTCTCAAAACATGTTCGCTTGATTGGGGGCATGTGACTTTGATAAGATCTCTTTAGTTTGCTTCATAAAATCAAACTAAAGATCTTGGAACCAGTTGAGACCATTGTTATCAGATAATAGAAGGGTCTTTAGTGTAAGTTGTTGGGAAAACAAGTCAAGGGACTTGTATTGTTATTTTGACAAAGTTGCTAGGGTTTTTAACAAGGGTTGCGTACTTAAGCATAAGTCATTTAGGGTTTTGGGTAGCCACTTTTGTGCATAGGTAATTCCATCAATTTTAAGTGTAATTCCTAGATCAATGATGTCAATCTTCTATGGAAATCATCTTTTGTTAAAATCTTGTGGGTCAGTTTTATATATCTTCTAGTTTTCTTGGTTTTTAGTTGATTTATCATTCAAAAACACACATTCAATATGTGTTTATGTGTGATATCAATCGCTAGCACTATAGATCTAGATCTACTTTTAGGACTTACAATTTGGTATCAAAGCTTCTGTGCTCTTGATTGAATCTAGTTTGATACCAAAACCTTCATTTGTTGATAGTTTTTGTGTTTTTCAAAGTTTCACACATTTGTTCAAAAGTTAGTAAAAATATGGCTTGAATTCGTGTTTAATATGTTTGGTTTGTTTCTGGATCTGTTACTGATCATTTGTTGAAAGTTTCAAATCAATTGGAATGATCTTGAATAGAAACAGAATGATTTTAGTTGAGCTTTTGAAAGTTTGATTTTTTGTCTGGATGTACTTGTTATTGGGCCTGCTTACTTTTTCTTAAGCTGCATACTAAATTTTAAAAACGATGAGTTATTTTCTTGGTGTGTGTATTTATGTTTTGATTGCCTCAGTCAGCATATTATGTTTTTAGGTTTTTTACTATCATAGTACTTGTTCTTTACGTAGTTATTCTTAGTGTATGTCATTCATGCATACTTACCAAAGTAAAACTTTAAGAGCAGTGATTTAGTCTTGTGTGAATTTATCACTGTGATCTTGTTTTTCAACGTACTAAATGTTTGTCTGCTTAAAACATCAGGTGTACCTGTGTGCATTAGTGATTCAGCAAACCGGTGTACTTACCTGCGTATTTAAGGACAGTTGACTTAAAACATATATTAAAATCAACCAGTTGTCTAAAAGTAAAAATAAACATGTCTCTAACCAACATGATACCAATAACGCAAGTTGAACCTGAAACGGGAACCGCAACACGTCCAAACAAGTTGAAGGGTACTCATGACTATGGATCGTAGAAAAATAGGATGAAATCATTCTATTCCTACTGACTACACCCAATGGACCTTAGTGCAACTTCAACCTCACATTCCCATGAGAACAACTGATGTTGGTGACATAGTTAACGATATCGTACCACCTTCACTGATCTTGACAAACAATCAATCCAAAGAGACACCAAAGCCGATGGTTCCCTTACCATGGCTCTGTCTAATGATGACTAGATCATGATTGAAGAATACACCACTGCATGCACCTTGTGGTTTGCTTTAAGTGACTATTATGAAGGATATACTAAAGTGATTCAAAACAAGCAATATATGGTCCGAAAAGAGTATGATATGTTCGGAAGCATTCGTGGTGAAAGTCTGACAAGCCATGTTGATAGGTTCATGAGTATTTGACCAAGATGAAGTAGGAAGGGATTCCTATTAACAATCGCAATTCAATCAAGAAATTGCTTGACTCGCTGCCATAAGAGTGCAGTCTGCAATGTATGGAGTTTGTAACGTATGTTAATCGGAAAAGAGTTAATGGATGTTAACTTAACATCATATGATCTAATCAACACACTAAATTCGTTCGAAATGGACATTGTGAAAAGTGAAATGAATCAAACTATATTTACTCCAAAGGGAAGCCCAAGTAGTGTAGTTAAAAAAATTGGCATTGGTTGCTCCAATCAGTGGAGGAAGTTCGAGCTCATCCTCGATCTCTGTTGACATTTCTGCCAAAGTTTCAACAAGCTTTGCAAAATCAGTGTCCTAACTGATAACGTTGTTGTGGTTCCCGATGCGCAAGCTACAAAAATTGCTTCTCAACATGTGGAGCTCTTTAACATGTTTATGAGCAACTTCGTAGCCTTGAAAACTGGAGAGTTGAAGAAAGAAATTCTATCTCCAGAAGATATGTATCAGGTGGATCTAGATGACATGGAAGAAATGGACTTGGCTTGGCAAATGGCTATGATCACTTTAAGAGTTAAGATATTACAAGACAGGATATGGAAAAGAATTGGGTTAGCAAAGGCTGGTTTCGATAAATCAAAGCTTTGTTGCTACAATTGTAAAACTCGGGGACACTTCAAGTACGAATTTACTCACCAGTATATTCCTAGAAATGAAGTTAGGCCTGCAAAAATACTGGTAGCAACCATGGAAGAGAATGAGACTTTTGAGAAGGAAATTCAAAAGGCACTAATTGTGGAGAATTTTGATTGGGGTGAAGAAGCTGATGCTGACATCAACAAAGCACTGATAGCTAAGATCTGTACCAAGGAAACTACTATGTTAACAAATTCAAAAGCAATTTATTCTGTAGGTATTCCAAAAGAAGTTATGATGATCAACACTGGACTGAAAAGTGTGCTAAGTCAAGAATAGGATGCTAGTGAAAAGAGCAAGAAGGGAGTTGTTGAGGAAGCACTGGTAGCTTAAAAGATCTCAGCCAAGTTTATAGGAATACGATAGGGTTGGAGCAGGACAGGATCTACTTGAAGAAGGAATGTTGTTTCAAAGAGCTGTGGAAAGAGCAAAAGATAGGAAGCTGAAGATATATGTTAGAAATTTTGGACGAGATGATAGAAAGAGAAAAAAGAATTGCTACAGAAAAGAAAAAAAAAACAACACTCAAAGAAGCTAAACCATCATATGACAACAACGAAGAACTTTGAAGATATCCGGTAGCTATGGTCTAGGGAGGTATTGTTGGAACCAGTTCAGACCATTGTTACTAGATAATAAAGTTGAAGGGTAATTAGTATAAGTTTGGTTTGGAAAACAAGTCAATGGACTTGTATTGTTATTTTGACAAAGTTGATAGGGTTTTTAATAAGGGTTGCATACTTAAGCACAGGCCCAGCGTACTTAATTAAGTACGTTGGGCCATCCTCCTTATATATCAAACAATATTGCACGATTCATTTAGGGTTTTGGGTAGTCAGTTTTGTGCACAAGTAACTTTATACGTTTTAGGTGTAATTACTGGATCTATGATGTCAATCTTCAATAAAAATCACCTTTTGTTGAAATTCTTGTGTCGTTTTATATATTTTCTAGTTTTCTTGGTTTTTAGTTGATTTACCATTCAAAACACCATGTCAATAGGTGTTTATGTGTAATATCATTCACTAGCACTTTAGATCTAGACTTTTGGGACTTACAAAAGATGAGCTAGGTGATATATTTGCTTTTCCTTAGACACAACTAATACTTGAATTATGGTGACACTTGAAGATATACAGGCAAGTTGTTGTAATACGTATATTCTTTTAGTATGTACAACAATGGTTCTTTCTACGACTTTGGTGTAATACCTAGATGGTGTTTGGGATTGAGTTTGAAAATGCAAATGTGTTTTTGGTCAGTAGTGTTTATTGGCTTATGAATTTTTGAAAAGGAGTTTTAAAAAAAGTGTTTGGATTAGCTTTTGGGATGAGAAACGTCAAAAAGTCAATAGCTTATTTTTTTAAGTGTTTTGCTTAACTTATTGTGAATATTGTTTGTATGGGTGGTAGATTTGTAAATTTTTTTCCAAAAGTCAAAGGCCAAAAGCCAGGATTTCTAACTTCTCAAAAACAGTTTTCCACCCTTAATTAAAAGCCAAAAGTTAAAACAGAAAGTGCTTTTGGGTTACACAAACAGCCTATTGACTTATTGGCTTCTTGGAAAAGTCAATAGGTTGTTTTGAAACTCAATCCCAAACACCCTCCTAAATAAGAATATAAGATTATTTGAAGATTTTTGAAATGTCTAAAATACCCTTTTAGTATGAATAAGAGGAGATCTTATATCCTGAACTTCATATGTTGCCATTGTGATTAAACTAACCAACAAACGTTTTGAATCAGAATTAGCAAGTTTGCTAGAGTGTGTAGCATTCCCATACTACAAAACTATAAGATTGTTTGCTTAAGATAGGATAAGAGGTCATGGTCCTATTAAAACAACCAAAAGATAAACTCATAGATGGATATGAACGAAAACAAGGATTAACTTTGTAATTGTTGTCTAACCATTGATGAGAATGTTATGAGCAATTATGAAATTATGATATTCGAGTGGTGTCTTCCTAGCAATTATGAAATTATAGTTATTTGTTATCAAACAGTTTTAGCCCGTACGGTTTCAGCTTGATATCTGTTTTTTAGGGGAAGGGTCGTTCGACCGTAGGGTAAAATTGGTTCATGTCCAAACTGGTTTCCAAATCAAGTTCTGTTCAGGTTCAAGACCATGTTAGGTTCCCAACCCAGTTTCTTTGTGCACCTCTAGCTTACATACTGTAACATCGCGTAATTTTGTTACTTTTACATATATTTTAAATTCTATGTATAACAAATTCCAAGTTCGCCTTTATCCGCTTTTTTTATGTTACTCCTACCAATTCTTGATGTGTCGTCATTATAATTCATCCTAAACAATTTAGACGTTATAACAAGAAACTCATTTAGTTAAGTTCTTAATATATATTTATTTATAAAGCATATATATATATTTTTAGCACTAATAGTTAGTTTTCGATTTAAAAAAAAAAGGAAACGCATAATACCAATTCTCAATTGACTTTTAAATGATAACAAATTAGAATGTGATGTTGACTTTTAAATAACAACACCAATTCAAGATTGTCAGTTCACTTCATTTTTTTTTTCTTTTGAAGCTTAGCATATAACAGATATTATCACACCATAATTTAATTGTCATTAGTCTTGAAGTTGTTTCCTTCACTTTGACTTTTATCTCCACACCGTGAAAACAACATACACATTGTTTTCCAAGTTTCACGTTCGTTTTTTTTTATATTTTTTTTTATTAACGTCGACAACAGCAAAATACTACAACTATGACACATATAGTAATTAAATTCCTAACCCCCATCTAATCTCTTTCTAACCACCCTAATAACTCCATTTAATACCCAACCAACCCACCTCACCTATAAATACAACCCCTCCCCACTCCTTCATCCTTTGTTCATCTCTAAAATTCTCTCTAAAACTCTCTAATCTTCAAGTTTTCAAGCCAAACTTCCTGTTTTGCATCAGTAAGTTTCTTGGCTTAAAACTTCAACTTTCATTCTATTTTTCTTCTTCTTTTTCATCTAAAACTCCTTGGAGAAACCTCTAGGATCTTCCCCATATTTATCCACAGAAGTGTGATAAGGGTAGAGCACCTAAAAGAGGTTCCAAAGGTGGTTGTTTTCTGAATTATACTATATAATAATATAAACAAATACTTTCAAGTTTCTATCTTACTAGCTTGTTATTAATCCTTGGAAGGTTTGTGGTTACACCCTACCTTACCAACTCTCTTGACCCTTCTTGTGCTATGGATTTATCCACACTAGAAAGGGGAAATCCCGTGTCCAAAACCCACGTTTATTCCATAAGCGAAGTGGTTATGACATGAACCTATCAAATGGATTCACATTCTTAACTTCATACCATCCGAATCATCTATGATGGTTTTGTGCTTGGTCTAACTTAATCTCATGACCATCCGGATTGCCCTAAAGGCAATTTGTGCTTGGTTTGCCTAAAAGGCTTGCATGACTCTCGTGAATCTATAATCTAAACTCGAACCTAAGACCCTTTATTCTCTAATTCTAGTTAACCAAGGCTAAGGAACTAATCTCCCAAGACTCGTCTTTGGAACCTTACTAAACGCACCCAAAGGTGAGTTATACTTGTCCCCCTTTTATTCTTTATTCTTTGGGGCTCAACATGTATCACTATCAAAACTTAAACGATTTCATACTCTTAAACTATTATGCTCAATCTAAATGCGTATATGCTATGCCATGCTAGAATTATAAGTCTTACATACAAATGTACGATTAGCCAACAACCCACCTTACATGTATAGCGCTATAGGTTGACACGCCGCCCCCTTTATGGGTCATGATAAGTTCAAAGTCTTTTGTGTTATCAAGTGTTGTTGCCGTTTGTATGGTTCTACGTGCATATGCCTATAACATGATGATTCGAGTAGACTTTCTTATACTATGTACTTAGACTCAAAACTAGTATGCTCACCAATGCTTTATGTGTTGACGGATATTTTATACATGTTGCAGGAAATATTTATTGCAGGACATTCAAGAAAACCACTTAGGATTGGACATAGAAACTCACTCTAGTTCAAGTTATCATATTCTTGTTGTATTTTTCGTTATTTGAACTACTTGTATTTCTATTTTTTTAGACAATAAATAAAATTCTATCTTTAAACTATATTGTCACAAAATCTAGTGTCATGAAGTCTTTGAACAATCTACCACTAAGTCTCGCCCCGATGTATTCCGCCATCGGTTGGGGTGTGACAGATTGGTATCAGAGCCATGACTATAGGGAATTAGGAAAAATTGCCATGTTTGACCTAGACTATAGTTAGGAACCTTTTTGACCATTCCTTTTATCATGTTTAATATACTTGTTCTCCCTATCTTGCTTCTACCTTATTCTTTTGCTCTTAAAAATTTACCTTCCTATTTGTGGATTACTCTACACTCGAAGACGCTCGTATAACACAAACGAAAGGAAATCACTGAAATAGGCGTGAAACCCTCACTTTGGTGATAACTTTCAATCCGCGTAAAATCTTTGTGTTTTGAAACTACACCAAGATAGGAGTGATATCCTCACCTTGGTGGAAATTTCACAATTCTCGTTCTAGTGGACACTTACCAATTGAAGGTTGGAATTAATTTTCTTACCACATTGGACAAAGTGTGCAAACCACACTCAAAGAAACGACCTCGCTAAGATAGGAGTGAAACCCACAACTTAGCGACTAGTTTCAATCCTTGATATTTTTTTTATAATCTCGCTAAAGTCTCAAATTTACTAATGACAAGAAACATGTAGTAACTGGAAGAGTGAATACCGTTAACCGCAGGTTCGGGGAGAGTATTTCCACCTATTAAGCCAAAGCATGTTTTCAAACTCAAAGGTAAATTCGAACCACTTTGGTTAGTCTTAGTTCCGTTCCGGAACACTCCAATTGCTTGCTTAAAACAAGCCTCTCATTTTATGTTAATATTATTTTCAATGTTGTTTTCATGCTATGTTTTCACAACATATATTCGATTTACTTTTTTTTTTCTACTCGCATACAATCTCAAGACTCGCATTTCAAGCTACTCTAGCGATCTCCAAACGATACTAATAATCGCAAAACCAACACGAATCGAAACTTCCTTATGATTAACTATGTGCTCTATACTTGCTTATACATACGTGTTATGCTATTTTAACAATGTGAAACTTGCGTCCTATACGTGTAACTAGAACTTGCATACTAAATCTATGAGAACAACTTGAGCTTATGTATTTTGTGTATCTAAATTTGCATCAATTTCACCGATCTAATCTTACCCGCAAGCTTTTCATTGTTAACCAAAATTCTAGTAACTTATTTCCTAAATTCAAAAGTCACTTTGTTTAGAAACGTTTATACAAATCTTCTCATGTATGATTCTCGTAGATGTCTTCCCGTCTCAACAGCATCGACCTCAACCAACTGGCGAGCCTTATTGCCCAAGAATTAGTCAAGATTCTCTCTAACCTAGAGACGCCAACAAACCCAATTCCAAACCCCGGCGATACCATCCAAGTCAGCACAAACCATGTAAATACTAAACCTACTACCCATACCCCTACCAAACAAACGAAAAAGGGTAACCAAAACGTAAAAACCTCAAACGAAACCACACTTCGACAACTCCTAAGACATCGAATCCCAACAAAAAGCAGTATCGTGGAACCTTTCCGCTATGCGACAGTTGTAAATATCACCATCCCACTCACACACAATGTCGTATATGCGCCAACTGTGGTGCATATGGTCATTTAGCCAAAACATGTCGCTGCACCACTAAACCACGACCCGAACAACCTACTAGTACCACCTCATTCACTAAAAACAATGGATGGCTATGCTCCGAGTGCAACGACCCAAGCCATGAATGCAACCAATGCCCAAGACTTGCCTTGGTGATCTACGATGCTGGAAAACCCACTCACCACACTAAAGAAGATTGATTTTTCTTTTCTTTTTATAAAAAAATTGAGAATTTCCTTTATGTAATGTTTTCAAGAAATTATTCGGATGTGAAATTTTCTTTACGAATTATGAAATACCATCATTATCTTAGTTTACAATCATAATTTATCGGCAAAATTCAAATATCGTAAAACCATTTTCTCATCGCGCACAATCTTTTTCAATATTTTTGAACAAAAATTCTTCCTACTATTTCCAAGAGGATGCCTATTCTTCTATATAATCCTCACCTTCAAACCACTAACAAATGTTTGCGTCGAGTCTGTATGGCAAACAAGATTCTAAATGGAAAAAGTGCTTAAAAAAAAGATTCTTTTGTAAACCGGACTTGTGAGCAAAGACACGCTAAATCAAATAACCTACTTCTTTATAACCCCAAAACCTTTTCTCTTGAAATCGTATCACGAGTCAAAATATTCATCAATGCCAAACTAAAATTGTCAATAAACTATTTTTCTCGCTTAATAAAATGGATTTTGCATAAATCAAACGACCATCTTCGATAAAACTTTTACACTAAATTTTCCCCACTTCAATTAAATCTGTTTTTCTTTAACATCCAACGGACTAAACTCTTCTACCGTCAAACTTGACCCTTAGTCATGAAAAGCTAAAATTGCTCGCGTACCCATAAAACTCAATTTGTAATAAACCCGAATTCTATATTGCCCACAGTCAAAACATTTTATGCGTTTTCATTAGGAATCCAACTGTCCATTCTTCTGTTTGATTTTATACATCTGGACGTAACCACATATGCACAAGTCTACACCATTATGTCATCAACCCATACACCCACGCCAAAAACGTGTGCGGTTAAAAAAAACCTTACTTAATGCCTTTTTACATTATATGTTTGCATGTCACGTTGCTTGCTATGTTTACAACATTAAAACTGTTTAAATGTCTTGGTTTAATTTCTTGTCCTTTGTGTGTAAGTATTTGTGTTCACTAGCGACCCACACATGACGAAGGCAAAATTATTTGGGCCATACGACAACTAGACTAATTACGGGTGCACACGTAATTACGATAATTGGCCGCATGGAAAACATAACGAGCCCTAGTGTGTGTAACCTATCATAACTCGAATAACAACGCGGATGGGGTATGATAACGACATGGTACGCCCTACAACGTAAATGTCCTGTCATATTACTAAAAGTAGAGCTATTCGTGCCACGAGAAGTTTTGGGTTTCGAGTTAAATTTTTTTTATCAACACGTACATTATTTATCTTCCGCGATGTCATTTATATTATAGTTCACTAGTCAAAATTACACTCGCATCACTATTCTCTTATGCATATCATAACCTTGTGTTGAACCACACTCTCTATTATGTAACATATCCATGCCATGAATAACTTATGTTTGCAATCTACATCAAACTCCACTCTACTCTCATGCGTTCCTTTCTTAATCATCAATCCTTCGTTTTCAAAAGTCGCTTTCTAAGGCCCGTAAACTTTGGCCTGATACTCTAAAAGCTCTTATACAACTAAAACAAGATTTTCTCTCACTCTCTCATACCTCCCTAACTAACTATGTGCCGGATTTCCAAAACTAAATAACAACTACTTATTTTGCCAAAATATTGTTTTCAAATAGCTCAATTTCTCGTTTATTTAATCGCCTTTTAAAAGTTTTTTTTTTTCTAATAAAAATTTTCGACCTTGTGCAAACCAAATATCTTTTACTAAAACTACTCATTGCCACATCTAGTCACTTATTATGCTCACATATTTATTATTCCACCCAATTACCGAAGGATACTCCTTTTTACAAGCCAAAATTTCCACTATTTCATATATGATATATCGTATAATTACTTATTTTTTTTAAAATTTCTATATGTTATACAAATATACTTACTTACCTTCACAAGGTTTTCGTTTTTTCATACGGTATACTTACTATTGCTACTTCATATACACTATGAAGATGCTTATTTTCCAAAAACTTTTTATCATTTCATGTATATATTATACTACATATTTACTTTTCTTCAAAACTGTTGCGTACACAAACCTATTTATGCATACCCCTTATTTCACCATTTACAAAATGCTTACGTCGGATTAGTTCTCAAATTTCTACCTACGACATTGGGTTAAAATTCTAAAAGTACTTCTCTTACAAACATAATTATCGCACAGTACTTGACTAGATACCGTATTCGCTTTAAACATAATAAACTAACAAGCTTTGTTCTCATATCAAACTACATACCTATTTTTCAAAACGCTGACTTTTAATTAAATTTCGAGACGAAATTTCCTAAAGTAGGGGAGACTGTAACATCGCGTAATTTTGTTACTTTTACATATATTTTAAATTCTATGTATAACAAATTCCAAGTTCGCCTTTATCCGCTTTTTTTATGTTACTCCTACCAATTCTTGATGTGTCGTCATTATAATTCATCCTAAACAATTTAGACGTTATAACAAGAAACTCATTTAGTTAAGTTCTTAATATATATTTATTTATAAAGCATATATATATATTTTTAGCACTAATAGTTAGTTTTCGATTTAAAAAAAAAGGAAACGCATAATACCAATTCTCAATTGACTTTTAAATGATAACAAATTAGAATGTGATGTTGACTTTTAAATAACAACACCAATTCAAGATTGTCAGTTCACTTCATTTTTTTTTTCTTTTGAAGCTTAGCATATAACAGATATTATCACACCATAATTTAATTGTCATTAGTCTTGAAGTTGTTTCCTTCACTTTGACTTTTATCTCCACACCGTGAAAACAACATACACATTGTTTTCCAAGTTTCACGTTCGTTTTTTTTTATATTTTTTTTTATTAACGTCGACAACAGCAAAATACTACAACTATGACACATATAGTAATTAAATTCCTAACCCCCATCTAATCTCTTTCTAACCACCCTAATAACTCCATTTAATACCCAACCAACCCACCTCACCTATAAATACAACCCCTCCCCACTCCTTCATCCTTTGTTCATCTCTAAAATTCTCTCTAAAACTCTCTAATCTTCAAGTTTTCAAGCCAAACTTCCTGTTTTGCATCAGTAAGTTTCTTGGCTTAAAACTTCAACTTTCATTCTATTTTTCTTCTTCTTTTTCATCTAAAACTCCTTGGAGAAACCTCTAGGATCTTCCCCATATTTATCCACAGAAGTGTGATAAGGGTAGAGCACCTAAAAGAGGTTCCAAAGGTGGTTGTTTTCTGAATTATACTATATAATAATATAAACAAATACTTTCAAGTTTCTATCTTACTAGCTTGTTATTAATCCTTGGAAGGTTTGTGGTTACACCCTACCTTACCAACTCTCTTGACCCTTCTTGTGCTATGGATTTATCCACACTAGAAAGGGGAAATCCCGTGTCCAAAACCCACGTTTATTCCATAAGCGAAGTGGTTATGACATGAACCTATCAAATGGATTCACATTCTTAACTTCATACCATCCGAATCATCTATGATGGTTTTGTGCTTGGTCTAACTTAATCTCATGACCATCCGGATTGCCCTAAAGGCAATTTGTGCTTGGTTTGCCTAAAAGGCTTGCATGACTCTCGTGAATCTATAATCTAAACTCGAACCTAAGACCCTTTATTCTCTAATTCTAGTTAACCAAGGCTAAGGAACTAATCTCCCAAGACTCGTCTTTGGAACCTTACTAAACGCACCCAAAGGTGAGTTATACTTTTCCCCCTTTTATTCTTTATTCTTTGGGGCTCAACATGTATCACTATCAAAACTTAAACGATTTCATACTCTTAAACTATTATGCTCAATCTAAATGCGTATATGCTATGCCATGCTAGAATTATAAGTCTTACATACAAATGTACGATTAGCCAACAACCCACCTTACATGTATAGCGCTATAGGTTGACACGCCGCCCCCTTTATGGGTCATGATAAGTTCAAAGTCTTTTGTGTTATCAAGTGTTGTTGCCGTTTGTATGGTTCTACGTGCATATGCCTATAACATGATGATTCGAGTAGACTTTCTTATACTATGTACTTAGACTCAAAACTAGTATGCTCACCAATGCTTTATGTGTTGACGGATATTTTATACATGTTGCAGGAAATATTTATTGCAGGACATTCAAGAAAACCACTTAGGATTGGACATAGAAACTCACTCTAGTTCAAGTTATCATATTCTTGTTGTATTTTTCGTTATTTGAACTACTTGTATTTCTATTTTTTTAGACAATAAATAAAATTCTATCTTTAAACTATATTGTCACAAAATCTAGTGTCATGAAGTCTTTGAACAATCTACCACTAAGTCTCGCCCCGATGTATTCCGCCATCGGTTGGGGTGTGACACATACTGATCCATATAAGTTGATAGCTTAAGCCACGTAAACACATGTACCTACTTCTTTTAATAGATACATGATGGAAGTGTAACTAACCACGTAATTGTCACTATACCGAGGTATTATCGTTCGTATCCTATCCTTTCAAAAGTAACCTCTATAAGTTATTTGAGATTCTTGATCCAAAAATTTACGCTCTTGTGGTGCATAATCTTCACTGTCATTATAAAACCGTCAATGAAACAGCCGCTGAACGAAGCTTTACACCATCATCCACCCATTTAGACTGAGGCGCGCTCACTCCAGCAATGATCGTCTGCAAAATGAACACACTGCCTATCATATTTTTCATCCAGAACCATAGTACATGTTCTAATATGTTGTATAAATCTATGCACTGAGAGTTTATATGTATTTTATGTTAAAAGAATCCAAGTAGAAAGTAAACATACTTTTCCACTATTGACTGCAGCTACTAAAGCAGCATGCTGATCATCGTTCCCAAATTCGTAGAAATAATAGGTCCTGAAGAGAATTAAATACAGATAAAAAAAGGAAAAATCAGTTCAGGATTGTTTGAAATACAAGTATACAACTGAAAGCCTAATATTTTAATTGCAGACTAAATATGAAACTCTTAGTGGATTCTCAACCATTCATGTTTGTTTGGTTGAAGAAAACTAGCTTATTTTCTGGAAAACTTTTGAAGGGAAACATGAAATTCTGAAAATGTGTATAAATGTTTTTTTTTTCTTTTTAATATTTGTTTATAGTTGTTTACATATGTTTATTGGTAGCATGCTTATAGTTTACATATGTTTATTGATTTATTTCTTGGTTAAAAATCATGTAAAAAACAACTATTAGTCCATTATTAATACTACACATGTAAAAAATAACTCAAGTTTTGTTTTTTATATTTTAAATTATAAACTAATTATTCGATTCGGCCAGTCTGACCGGTGAATCAGAAGGACGTCCGGTTCAATGTCCATTCCAATTATGAAAACTTATATGACCGATTTAACTCATATTGTTTTTCACCTCAAGAAATACCGCAGTAAACACCATTGATATCTCCTTTAATCTCAAGCATCTTAAGGGCAAGTGAAAACATCTTGTGGACCCCACAACCTTCACCACCAATAAGCTAATTAGTGGGAAAGACCGTAGTGACAAATTCGACATCGTTTTATACTTGTTTTCGAGAATTTTGAATGGGAAGTTTATGGGTGCCAATTTAGAAAGGAGCAATCTGCAAAAACCATTGAAGCATACAATACCATGATGGATAAGTACCCCAATGACTCTCTTTCTCTCTCTGCGTGTTTTAGTGCCAAATATGGCGGAGGCCCAAATGATTGAAGATCAAAAGGGTCCCCACCTTTGCTAAAGATTGGAAGATCTTGCTAAAAAAACATAACATGTTGTTCAAAACATGTTCGCTTGATTGGGGGCCGAGTGACTTTGATAAGCTCTCTTTGGTTCACTTCATAAAATCAACCTGAAGATCTTGGAACCAGTTGAGGCCATTGTTATCAGATAATAGAAGGGTCTTTAGTGTAAGTTTGCTTGGGAAAACAAGTCAAGGGACTTGTACTGTTATTTTGGCAAAGTTGCTAGGGTTTTGAAAAAGTTACTAGGGTTTTTAACAGGGGTTACGTACGCACAAGTCATTTAGGGTTTTGGGTAATCACTTTTGTGCATAAGTAATTCCATCAATTTTAAGTGTAATTCCTAGATCAATGATGTCTATCTTCTATGGAAATCATCTTTTGTTGAAATCTTGTATGTCAGTTTTATATACCTTCTAGTTTTCTTGGTTTTTAGTTGATTTATCATTCAAAAACACAATTCAATATGTGTATGTGTGATATCAATCACTAGCACTTTAGATCTAGATATACTTTTAGGACTTGAAATTTGGTATCAAAGCCTTTGTGCTCTTGATTGAATCTGGTTTGATACCAAAACCTTCATTTGTTGATACTTTTTTGTGTTTTTCAAAGTTTCACATATGTGTTCAAAAGTTATAAAAATATGGCTTGAATTCGTGTTTAGTATGTTTGGTTTGTTTCTGGATCTGTTACTGATCACTTATTGAATGTTTCAAATCAATTGGAATGGTCTCGAATAGGATCAGAATGATTTTAGTTGAGTTTTTGAAAGTTTGATTTTTTGTCTGGGTGTAATTGTTATTGGGCCTGCGTACTTTTTCTTAAGCTGCGTACTAAAGTTTAAAAATAATGAGCTATTTTCTTGGTATGTGTACTTATGTTTTGATTCCTCAGTCAACATATTCTGTTTTTAGGTTTTTTACTATCGGAGTACTTGTTCTCTACGTAGTTATTCTTAGCGTATGTCATTCATGCGTACTTACTAAAGTAAAACTTTGGGAGCAGTGATTTAGTCTTTTGTGACTTTATCACGGTGATCTTGCTTTTCAACGTACTAACTGTTGGTCTGCTTAAAACTTATGGCGTACTTGGATGCATTAGTGATTCAGCTAACCGGTGTACTTACCTGCGTATTTAAGGACATATCACTTAAAACATATGTTAAAATCAACCAGTTATCTAAAAGTAAAAATAAACATGTCTCTAACCAACATGACACCAATAACGCAAGTTGAACCTGAAACGGGAATTGCAACACGTCCAACCAATTTGAAGGGTGCTCATGACTATGGAACGTGGAAAAATAGGATGAAATCATTCTATTCTCACTAACTACACCCAATGGACCTCAGTGCAACTTAAACCTCACATTCCCATGAGAACAACTGATGTTGGTGACATAATTAACGATATCCTACCACCTTCACTGATCTTGACAAACAATTAATCCAAAGAGACAGCAAAACCGATGGTGCCCCTGCCATGGCTCTGTCTAATGATGACTACATCATGATTGAAGAATACACCACTGAATACACCTTGTGGTTTGCTGTAAGTAACTATTATGAAGGATATACTGAAATGATTCAAAACAAGCAATATATGGTCCGGAAAGAGTATGATATGTTCGGAAGCATTAGTGGTGAAAGTCTGGCAAGCCATGTTGATAGCTTCACGAATATTTGATCAAAATGAAGTTGGAAGAGATTCCTATTAACAATCGCAATTCAATCAAGAAATTGCTTGACCCACTGCCAAAAGAGTGCAGTTTGCAATGTATGGAGTCTTCAACATATGTTAATTGAAAAAGAGTTTATGGATGTTAACGTAACATTATCTTATCTAATCAACATACTAAAGTCGTTCGAAGTGGACATTGTGAAAAGTGAAATGAATCAAACTATGTTCACTCCAAAAGGAAGCCCAAGTAGTGTAGTTAAAACATTGGTATTGGTTGTTCAAATAAGTGGAGGAAGTTCGAGCTCATCCTCGGTCTATGTTGAAATTTCTGGCAAAGTTCCAACAAGCTCTACAAAATAAGTGTCCTAACTGATAACGTTATTGTGATTCCCGATGCGCAAGCTACAAAAATTTCTACTCAACATGCGAAGCTCTTTAACATGTTTATGAGCAATTCCGTAGCTTTGAAAACTGGAGAGTTGAAGAAAGAAATTCTATCTCCAAAAGATATGTATCATGTGGATCTAGATGACATGGAAGAAATGGACTTGAGGTGGCAAATGGCTATGATCACTTTAAGAGTTAAGAGATTACAAGACAGGACATGGAAAAGAATTGGGTTAGGAAAGGTTGGTTTTGATAAATCAAAGCTTCGTTGCTACAATTGTAAAACCCAGGGACACTTCAAGTACGAATGTCCTCACCAGTAAATTACTAGAAATGAAGTTAGGCCTGCAAAAAGACTGGTAGCAATCATGGAAGGGAATGAGGCTACTGAGAAGGAAACTCAAAAGGAACTAATTGTGGAGAAATTTGATTAGGGTGAAGAAGCATGTTGTTGAAGCTGACATCAACAAAGCACTGATAGCTAACATCTGTACCAAGGCAACTACTATGGTAACAAATTCAAAAGCAAATTATTCTACATGTATTCCAAAAGAAGTTGTGATGATTGACACTGGTCTGAAAAGTGTGTTGAGTCAAGAATAGGAGTCTAGTGAAAAGGACAAGAAGGAAGTTGTTGAGGAAGCACTAGTAGCTAAAAAGATCTCGGCCAAGTTTATGCGAACACGATCAGGGTTGGATCAGGACAGGATCTACTAGAAGAAGGAATGTTGTTTCAAAGAGTTGTATGTGGAAAGAGCAAAAGATAGGAAGCTGAAGATGTTAGAAATTTTGGACGAGATGATAGAAAGAGAAAAAAGAATTGCTACAGAAAAGAAAGAAACAACACTCAAAGCAGCTAAACCTTCAGGTGACAACCAATCGGGTGACAACAACAAAGAAATTTGAAGATATCCGGTAGCAATGGTCTAGGGAGGTATTGTTGGAACCAGTTCAGACCATTGTTACGAAATAATAAAGTTGAAGGGTCATTAGTGTAAGTTTGGTTGGGAAAACAAGTCAATGGACTTGTACTATTGTTATTTTGACAAAGTTGATAGGGTTTTTAATAGGGGTTGCATACTTAAGCACGAATTAAGTACTCTGGGCCATCCTCCTTATATATCGAACAATATTGCACGAGTCATTTAGGGTTTTGGGTAGTTACTTTTGTGCACAAGTAATTTCATTCGTTTTAAGTGTAATTACTGGATTTATAATGTCAATCTTCAATAAAAATCATCTTTTGTTGAAATTCTTGTGTCGTTTTATATATTTTCTAGTTTTCTTGGTTTTTAGTTGATTTATTATTCAAAACACCATGTCAATAGGTGTTTATGTATGATATCATTCCCTAGCACTTTTGATCTAGACTTTTGGGACTTACAAAAGGTGACCTAGGTGATGTATATGCTTTTCCTTAGACACAACTAAGACTTGGATTATGGTGAGACTTGAAGATATACTTGGCAAGTTGTTGTAATACATATGTTCTTTTAGTATGTACAACACTGGTGCTTTCTACGACTTTGGTGTAATACCTAAATAAGATTATTTGAAGATTTATGAAATGTCTAAAATACCCTTTTGGTATGAATAAGTAGAGATATTATATCCTGAACTTCATATGTTGCCATTGTGATTAAACTAACCATCAAATGTTTTGAATCAGAATTAGCAAGTTTGCTAGAGTGTGTAGCATTCCCATACTACAAAACTATAAGATTGTCTGCTTAAGATAGGATAAGAGGTCATGTTCCTATTAAAACAACCAAAAAGATAAACTCATAGATGTATATGAACAAAAACAAGGATTAACTTTAAAATTGTTGTCAACCATTGATCAGAACGTTATGAGCAATTATGAAATTATGATATTCTAGTGGTGTCTTCCTAGCAATTCTGAAATTATAGTTATTTGTTATCAAACAGTTTTTGCCCATATGGGTTCAGCTTGATATCAGTTTTTGAGGGGAAGGATCGTTCGACAAATTTGAAATTGGATTTTGACCGGTTTTAAAATATATGGTTACAAACCGATTTTAACCCTACGGTGTAGCTCAGGTCCAAACCGGTTCCCCAATCAGGTTCGGTTCAGGTTCAAGACCAGGTTAGGTTCCCAACCCGGTTTCTTTGTGCACCTCTAGTTTACAAACTGACCCATATAAAGTAATAGCTTAAGCCACATAAACATATGTACCTATTTCTTTTATATCAATAGATACATGATGGAAGTGTAACTAAACACATAATTGTCACTAGACCGAGGCATTATTGTTCGTATCCTATCCTTTCAAAAGTAACCTCTATACATTATTTGGGATTCTTGATCCAAAAATTTACACTCTTGTGGTGCATAATCTTCACCGTCATTATAAAACCGTCAATGAAACAGCCGCTGAACGAAGCTTTACACCATCATCCACCCATTTAGACTGAGGTGCGCTCACTCCAGCAATAATCGTCTGCAAAAATGAACACACTGGCTATCATATTTTTCATCCAGAACCATAGTACATGTTCTAATATGTTGTATAAATCTATGCAGTGAGTGTTTAAATGTATTTTATGTTAAAAGAATCCAAGTAGAAAGTAAACATACTTTTCCACTATTGACTGCAGCTACTAAAGCAGCATGCTGATCATCGTTCCCAAATTCGTAGAAATAGTATGTCCTGAAGAGAATTAAATACAGATTAAAAAAAGGAAAAAAAAATCAGTTCAGAATTGTTTGAAATACAAGTATACAACTGAAAGCCAAATATTTTAATTGCAGACTAAATATGAAACTCTTAGTGGATTCTCAACCATATGTTTGGTTGAAGAAAACTAGGGTATTTTCTGGGAAACTTTTGAAGGAAAACATGAAAATCAGAAAATGTGTATAAATGGTTTTTTTTTAATATTTGTTTACATATGTTTATTGGTAGCATGCTTATAGTTTACATATGTTTATTGATCTATTTCTTGGTTAAAAATTATGTTTATAGTTGAAGTTTCCGTTAGATACAGAAGGACTTACCTTGACTTTGAGATAAGGTTTTAAAGTAGCATTCTTAATTGTATATTGTATATTGTTTTGGTAAAATGTTTGAAAACATCATACTTACCTGTAACCTTCGTCTTCCTTTATTTTTATGGCGCGTGCAGAGTATAAATCTGTCCCACCTAAGAAAATAAAGAACTATTAAGTATGCAAATGAAAGATATAAAAGTTATATCAAAAATTAATCGGTAGAAAAGATAGTTTGAAAAAATTCCAACTATAGTTTCATAGAAGCAGACACTTTATGAATAATGGGTTAACATTGTTAAATTTTTTAGACAGATCAAATGGATTGGGTTGACCCAACAACATTTATTTGTCTTTTCATAAATTCAATAATATGTTAAATCACCTCAAAAGCTTTTTATCAAAATACTGACCCCGAGTTTTCTGATGATGTACACACGTTACTAAGTCATGGGTGACTTTTAGCCCTTCTGACCAATTCCTTTTAGATAATTAGTTTTTTTACTAGTTTCTAAATTAATATTTACCAGGAACAAAAATCTTCTTTGCTTCCTTCAGTGTCCCCAGATCAGAAACATCTTTGGCCTGCAAAGATTACAATGTAACTACCATTCAAAAACCTCTTGATGCAACATAGCCAATTCTATATAGTACGGTCAAATATTATGATAAGACGGAACCCACATAAGAATCTGCCACAAAGAGTTCACTAGCTTTGCTGGTTGTCATTGTTACAGATAATGAGTTGACGTTTCTCTATTTTAGTCTACAAGAATCGATAGCTCGTCATTTTTTGAAGAGTATGACAGCATTTGATTGTCAATCAAACGTTGCAATGAATTACATATCTATTGGGTATGTTGTTATTGCTGAAAGACAATAATACTCCGACCATTCCCTTCATCGGAAACTAATTTGACACATTTAGTTTTGAATATATTCATGTGAAAAGTTGCTTTTTATGATTTACATTGGTTTTTCAATTGGCTAATAATGACGTACATGACATATCGAAAAGTAGAATATCATGATGTCTCAAGTAAGTGGATAGAAACAGAATATCATCATCACAATATTGCATCTCTAAGACTATGATATCAAAATTTTATCAAACACAAGTTAAGGCTCACAAACCTCTAAAAATGTGATCTTGAGCTGATTAGATGGGCGGATTACAACGCTTAAAACTTCAGATCTGTATTAATTGCTAACCAGGTGAGACTGCAGAATCATATAGTAACCCTCACGTTTAGCAAAGAAAATGACAAATGTTTTAACATGTTAAATTGCATCAAGATATAAAAAAAATACCATATATTTCTAAACTTTGCAAGACAGAAAAAACTTCAAGGAAAAGGCGCCAAGAATATAAAAAAAATTTTCCAAAAACACACACCCATATGAAGCGCTTGTTTGTACAAAATGCCGTGTATAAAAGGAACATAATTCTAAGCAATGTAGCAAATATGATAACAAGTACTATACTACAACGGTAATATAATTTTCTTTTAAAGCAATTTAGGATTATGTAGCAAATATAATTTTTAGCTCAGCGTTTCTTGTTTGCCCATTTGACCCATTGCCATTTTTAGACAATGCCACGAAACTGACACCTCAAGTTCTCTAAAGCTAGATAATGACAGTTAAGTTTCAATCACTTAAACTTAACAAATAGTCAAATATAGATTACAGTTTTTACCCATCAGGCGTAGAAAACCGTGCTGCAAATGTCTTCGGTTTAGCTTTATCTCCATATAGAGATAAACCAGCATTATAGTCCTATGTATGCAAAACCAGCAATAACATACCATTAGTGCCCTGTATATGATGATGCCTTTTAATGTCTTGGCTGAATAGTACCATATTATCAGTCTACGACTCTACAAACATGAAAATGTTGATAAACGAAACATTTTACTCATCAGAAACAAAATACAACCACTTCATTTCTGATTTGATCTTTGTAGTTTAAGAAAACTGTACAAAAAAACCATTCTGCTTTTCAAATTGATTATTCTGAGTAATTTTGACCAAAAATAAAACCTGCAAGATGCTTAAGAAGTTAAATGATTTATGAAACAAAATTATTTCTAAAAGTCTGATGCTTTTGACCAAAAGACCTGTAAGATTGGATGGTTTACACAACAAACTATTGGTTATATGGAGTTTGATTCATAGTGCACACCAAGAAAAACTTCACGGCGCAATAACCAAAGTTAATCAGCTTATCGTGTTTTATCAGTCGAATAGCCACATACGACCTTAAACTCCACTGCTATAGTGGAGGATTTTCCCTTAGTATAGGAAATTACAAATTTTTAGCATAGTTTTGAAGTTTAATTTCACAAATTACGTTTTAATAATCCAAACTATAACACACTAGCAGATAATAATCCATACCCATTACCCGGCAATGTGACCAATAATAACCCTCCTAACTTTCACTTTCGTCAACAAGGGCGAACCCACTATGACGGAGAACTAACTATGTTTGTCCCTAACTTTTATTCATGCCATTTCAAAGCAATTAACAACAATCTCCATGGAATAAATATCATTCAATTATCCATCAGGGACAGACGAAGTTACTTTCTCCTTAAAGTGAGATTGTCCTTGGCCACGACAACGAAAAGTTAAGAGTGCCATTGGCACAGTAGCAGTATTGATTATTATCAACCAATAGGTCATAGTTGGTTTATTAAAATCAAATTTGTTTTTTTTTTTTTTCAAATTTGGTTATAAAAGGTAAGGTCTTAACATGTTTAAGAGGTTAGAAATGACACGAATAACACAAGTATCAAATATGAATACAACTCGTGTAAATACTTTATATCCCATCCTTATAACACAGTTGTATATTTTATATACCAAGAACCAGAAATGATGAATCCTAACCTCCTAACTTTAACTATTTTTAATAGTTGAAAAACCACATATGTACCTTTCATTAAACAGGTTTAATCGTGTCTTAAACACATGTCATATATTGCAAGCCCTACTAAAAGCACCCAATGTATGTCTCCCAAAAATAGTAATAATAACAATATGAAATATAATATACGTAAGTATATATATACTCTAACAAAATTCAACTCTGCAGTGCAAAAGATAGACTAAAGATAGAAAATTGAAGAAGAAAAGTGAAAAGGGTGTGTAATTAACCTCAGGCTCCATAAT
Organism: Ambrosia artemisiifolia; assembly: GCA_032199755.1. Taxonomy (NCBI): domain Eukaryota; kingdom Viridiplantae; phylum Streptophyta; class Magnoliopsida; order Asterales; family Asteraceae; genus Ambrosia; species Ambrosia artemisiifolia. Next base: position 39,064,679 of record CM063512.1, read on the forward strand.
ATCTTCAAAATCAGGAGGGACCCTAATGGCAAAGCCATCACCAAAGAATCTAAACCATGATTTAGTGCTCGTAATGCCTGAAAGAATAGTCTTGCTAGAAGAAGAAGAAGAAGAGGGTGTTTGAGCTAAGATATATTGAGGTTGAACAAGTGCTATGAGAGAAGATACAGTAGAAACAGAGACAAATGCTCTTCTTGAAGTAGATTGTGTAGAGAGAGAACTATTATAATTATTAATAATAATGGGGTTATTAAAAGGGTGGAAGGAAGGTTTAGGTTTAGGAGGGTGTGATTGTGAGGTGAGAGACAGAATTCTGGCCATGAAAATGGAAACAAAAGGTTATGAGTTTAGTTGAGAAGATGGATAAGAAGAAGCTTACCTGGTCAGTATATGGTTTTTTTTTTAATCAACAGGGAATTTGTCACTAATTTTGAAAAAATAACAAATTACAAGTAAACGGTAGCTCACAAGCAACAAGCTAACTTGTTACCTCTTTAAATCGTAAAATTTATCCTGCTAAAAATAAATTCTTAGTTTAAATAAATATTTTAGAAGACATAAAATTTATAAGATTTATTCATTGGGGTCGGCTATCAGTACACCATTCATCTATACAGCTCGTATAAATGAAGGGTGTCAAAAACATTCTCAATTACTTGTATTACTCGTATAGATTCATACGACTCATGTAGGTGAATGAAAATTTTTTGCCTGCCTATTTTACGAGTCGAATAAACATATACAAGTGGTAAAGATGTTATACAACTCGCATACACTATATATGACTAGAAGTTGTACCTAAAATTTCAATTTCGTCTTATGTCAAACTTTTTTAATTTCTCATGATTATGAAACCTAGTTTTGTAAAGTTGACTTCTTTCATGTTCCCATAACAATTTGAAGAGGAAGGAGGGCTAATTAATTGTGAAATAAAATAATTGAGAATAATATAATCAACGGTGAAATAATCCGTTGTTAAATAAAAACAAGTTTCGTAATATTGTTATTAACGATAAAGTGTTTGAACATATGTTGTATAGTGGATTATGTTACATAAGAATTTGCCATAGAGCGTAAGTCAAAGCTTTTGGACACAATCCGTACTTTTGACCTTCATAACAATCCATTGGATGGACGAGTTTCATTTTAGCATTCTTAGCGATAAATTATGTAACATTTAATGAGTGTTTAACCGACCCGAATATGTTTCTCCAACTGCATTTCTATCAGGGTGATTGGTGATGGTATTGAGTTATGGAAAGACTTTTATCAAAGTCTGAGACCAACACAGATGAGTTTATTACTCAACCCGTTTGCATTGGCTCCACCCCCCCCCCCCCCCTGGTTAGTACAACGATCATGAACGTTTTCATTAGCAGATAAAGACTCTTTAGTGGGTTCGATAAACCCATGGCCGTGTGGATATTCAATGTCATAAGGCCCCTAGTATGCATTATATGCATGTTGATATTGTCATTATTGTGTACCATAACGCGGATAACGATCATGATTTAAATTGTACGTACCATACCCTTCACTGCTATCTTGATTTAAATCATAACTCTTATTTAAATCCAACATATGCGTCAACTGACGAGCATCATGTCAAATAACTTGAACGTAAATCGAGCAATATTACATCATGTCAAATAATTTGTTTGTTAAAAGCAAACTATATGAGTCGTATAATATTATACGACTCATACAGTTTGAAATAGCCGACAACTTGGCTATTTTAACACCTCTATACGAGCCGTATAGAAATAGGTGTAATGACCATCTCATACAGTTTGGTCATAGCAATTCTTAAGGTGAAACAAGAATAAAATCTTAGAATAAAGCGTATATAGACTTTTAGATTTTTGAAATTATTAAAATAAAGAGTTAACAGCCAAAATCGTCCTTAACTAAGGTTTAGCAAATTTGTTTGTTATATCCAAAAAAAATTGTTTTGTATTTTTATTATTTTTTGCAACTGGACCCTGAGGTTTTTAAAGTGGAGTGACTATAACTATCAGATCCCCAAAGTTATTAAACCATACCCGCCCAAACCATCTTCCTTAACCAGGATTCGACCCATATCAAACACCCACCACTTAAAACTTCAATTGGCCCTTAAAACTGCGCTTATTTTCAAATCAAATCCCGGATTTTATGTTGTGTGATCGTGTTACATTTTCCATATTACGATTACATGGTACAATTAATCAAATAACAACTAATATAATACAATTTAAATAATTTTTTTCCTTATATGTTTATCATGTTAAACTACCCAACCAAATTATCATAATAAAAGCTTCGAAGGGTGGATGAGGTGGTCATCACACCCATCACATCATCACACTATCACACCCAATATTATTGTGTCACCTCCTTTCCAAAACACTCTATCACATTCATCACTAAAACCATAGGGTGGAATGATACCCATCACACCCATTTTTTTAAATACTCCCCCTCGTCCCAATTTAGATGTCATGGGCCCATAAAACACACATATTAAGAAATCTTTGTTTGTATGTTGTAAAATGACAATTAAATTCTTAAGTTATTATTTCAAATCTTTGATTGTTTTTTGTCTTTTATGGGCAAAACTGAAAATTGCTTAGAAATAGAGATTTAATTTGGGACAACAAAAACTGCAAAAATAGACATTTAAAAGGGGATGGAGAGAGTAAAATAAAACATTACATTAAATAAAAAAACTTACATTAAATAAAATAAAAAAATACATAAATAAAATAAAAAAACTTACATTAAATAAAAAATTACTAGAAAATATAAAACCTAATTTAATTTTAGGCGTAACATTCGCCACGCCGACCTCGGCAACATAGTCGATGTGAGCAAAGCCTACCTACACATTTTCTGTTTCGTCGGGGAAGCCTTGCACCATTCGTTTAAAAAATCTTTCGAAGTTTTAACACTTTGATTCGAGGTCTCCGTACTTGTGAGAGATTGAATCACAAGTACGTTGTGTTTCCCCGATAAGTGCACCAAACTCGGCGAAAACTTTTTTCCAGCATGGAGTGCTCCGGCCACGACCACTGCTCGTTGATGCGCCATCGTTTTGTACGTTGTCGTATGCGATCACTAGCGTAATTTCCTCATCTTCTGTCCAAGTAACCATTGTGTGATTTTTTTTGTTATGTGAATGGGGATGATGAGAAGAATTGTGATTTTTGTGTGTGTAGTAGAAGAATTGTGTGAATGTGGGTGTAAAAAAATGGGTAAACATGTGTATATATATATATATATATATATATATTGTAAGACCCTAACCCATAAACACGTGATTAACTTTAAAACTTACGGGCTTTAGTCTTAATGAATAACACTCCCGATTAAAACTTTGGTAATTAAGAAAACCAAACTAAATGAAATCTCATGTATAAATGGTCCCAACCAACTCAACACTATAGTTACTAAAAACATGTATAAAAGATTTCGTTTTAATCGGGAAATTCTATTGCGGAAGCTTTCGAGCGTTCGGGTGTGTTCGGCTCTCCTCGTGACTTGATCCTCGCTCCTGGACATCCAACGAATATACACCTAGCACCATTACACAAAGAATGGTTAGTGGGATTGATAATAATGCATTTAGATTAGTTAATATGCTAATATGTATCAAACGGAACGAGTATGGTCAAATGACCAAACGAACAAGTTTAGAAGATGTCCCGCCGTAGGTTACGGCCATCAAGCCTCCCTTTCGGGTGTTCAAAGGCTTGTGTCGTTTTTCATCCAAATCTACTCAAAAGGCTGAACGGCCATTCACTCCAGGTGAACGGTCGTTCACTGGGCCAAAACCCTTTTTGACAATTCTAAAAACATAAGAATCATATTGTCATCCAATTGGGCACTTATTTAACTGAAAACATAGACCGATTTGTCTCATTATGACCCAGTTCTCAGATTTAAATGTTTATGTCGATTTTACCCAAATTGACCCGTTAAGGTCATGGGTTATACAAAATGCTATTTGACCACACAAAAGCATAAGGGTCATATTGTCAACTCGTTAGATGCTTGTTTAACTAAAAACATTATCCGGATTGTTTCACTATGACCCGGTTCTTAGTTTTAACTTTTAGTAAATCTTTCAATTTAGCCATCCATAACAACACTACTTGATTCAAATCAATTGTTTTCGACTTAATAACTTATTTGATTGCTTCTAAGCCCTCACGGACTTAGTTTTATTACAAACCCATAATTTAACTATGGCTTTAGCCATACTTGGCGCCAAGGCGCGCATTAAGCTTAACTGCAATAATACTTACCGAATTGGCCTTCACTCCTCATATGGGTTGTTTTTTTTTACTTGAATTCACTTTGCCTAAAGGCTTTTATCTAACTACGGACTCACCGGGTGGCGTTGACCCATACCTTGCATCCATTGAGATTACTTAGGCATCGAGTGCCCAATTTCCAAGTATTCTCCTGCATACATTCTAGATCGACCACATTAGTCTCTCGAGACTCAATGGTGATATATTTACCATTGGACCCGTTAACCACGAGATTACTAAAGCTTAGAATACCGACTTTGAATGCCGAGTTCGAATGATGAGAAAAATCACCATCTGACCCATTAAGGCTCATGGTTTATAACACTTTGACATTCCAACCTTTAGCTGTGGGGAAATGGCAATCCCACTTGACCCATTCACAATTTGCATAATTTCCTTATTAGTGTGATTTTTATCAAAAATCTTGAGTTTAGACTATTGCTTACCACTTAGTTTTATTTATTGACCAATTGATGATTTCCATCAATTGATCAACACACTTTGATTCCTTTATTACCATCAATCCTATTTTGACATGAATTCGCATGATCTACCCGTTTAATAGGTTTCACCCCTTGGGGTCATACCTTTGTCTCACATCAAAGTTTAAAGACCAAAGTATACAACACTTAGCCCATGTTCATAGTCTAATAGTGTAAGTAAACTTACCTTGTATTCACCCTCATTTCCTTGCACTTGAGGCTTGTACTCGCTTGACCCGTTTGCTTGTTGATCCATTCTTTCCAAGCTTGCACCTAGCTTGACAAGATCAACCTTCACTATACTCATAAGATTGATCAAGTTAGTCATCATATCTAATAACTAACACATCTCATGAGTTTATTCACACCATTTCATCTAGGTTTGAGTTTGGGTCAGTTTGACTTCTAAAAGTCAAACTGTCCATAAACATATTCATGTACACTAGCTTAGGCAATGATGCACACAAGTACTAGGCTTTCATTCCCTATACTCATCTCATCCAAAACAACATTTAGGGTTAAGGAAATGGGTATCTAGACAATTACATGTGTTAAGTTCATAAAACACCTTATTTTCATTACTGCACTTTTTGCGCAGCAGCTGTTCGGGTCACTTTTACCCCTTCTAAACCCCATAATCTGATCTCGACTTCCAAGTAAGAAATGTGCTACGTTCAAAGAGCTTTCCAGGAATATAAAGAACGCCTCCTAACGATTTTTCTATGATTTTATATGAATATTTTAAGATCAGGTCAGAAACATATTATGTGCAGCGATTTCCTTTTCAGCTGCTGTAATTGACCATTTTGACCCATTTAAAGTCCGAATTAGTTGAACATGTTCAAAGATGGATTGTGCTTCGTTGAAAGACCTTTCCAGGCGTATAAAGAACACCTCCTAACGATTTTTCTATGATTTTATATGAATATTTTAAGATCAGGTCAGAAACATAATTCTGACCAACCAGCTTTGCTGTCAAACCAGAAATGTCCACTTCACATGCTGTTTTGACCCACTAAAACTCAGAATTAGCTTCTCATAACTAAATATGAAATGTAATATGTGCAACAAGCTTTTCAACGATATAAGGCTCGTCTTCTAACTCTTAATAACGAATGAGATATGGCCTTTACAAGATGACTATCTAAGGCTGTCAAAAGTGACGAATTTCATATAATTTTACACCATTTGACTTGGTTCAAGTTTCATGTAGTCATTTTATCAAACACCTTATATGCACCATTTTTGCAAGTGAATTCTAAGCTTCATAGGTTACATGGAACGTGTCTATATGATTAATTGTCTAACAACAAAGGTTCAATTATATCATTTATCACATATACATGATACTAATCACATAACAATGGAAGATTTCTCTACACTTAAGTGTAGTTCATACCTAGGGCAAAAACCCATTTCTTATACATACATGAATCCTTCTATTTCACATGAATCTATCAACACACAATTTTTTTATCACATAATATCGTTCCTTTGATGTCTACAAACATAAATAAACCCATAGCCATCATTAATTCACGTTTTCATAAAGCAACCCAAAATCTCATCTTCCTAAATCAAGAGAATTAGATTGAATTACATGAAATAAAGGGTACCTTATGATGCATTGGACCTTAAATGATCACTAGAAGACTCATGCACTTCAAGAACTTCATGATTTGAACATGAATTTGGTGTTTAGGGTTTGTAGGTGAAAGGAGATTCACCAAGTGTGTGTTTTCCCTTTTAATTTACTAAATAAAACTCAAGTTTGACATATTGGCAGCTATGGTCCCTCTACTAACCCCCAAATGTCATTTTCTTATAAAACTAACTAGTCAAGTTACTTTTCTTATATCATTTGCTCACTTTTATAATTAATAGCATTAACTAGGTTATTTCCATATTAGAACATAACCCACATTTTTATTGTCTAAGTCTCATTTTATTATTTTGCTAATCGCGCCTAATGGCGTAATTAGGCGAAATGGATGATTTTGGGGCGTTACATATATATATAGGGAAAGGATATTTTGGAAACCCACTTGAGTTGAGAAAACCTTTGAAAACCCATGTAAAAAACCATTATTTTATTTTTTTTTGAAAAAAATAACCAATGTAAAATACATGTTTTTAAGCATTTTGGGCAAAAAAAATAACAAAAGCGCCGATGGGATTTTTTTTTTAAAAAATCAACAAACTTGCTAAAAAAACATATGTTTTCAGCTATTTACCTATGTTTTTAGCAACTTTGTTTATTTATTTAAAAAAAATCCCATCGGTGCTTTTTTTATTTTTTTGGTCCAAAACGCTTACAAACGTGTATTTTACATTTGTTATTTTTTTTCAAAGAAAAAAGTTGTTTTTTTACATGGGTTTTCGAAGGTTTTCTCAACTCAAGTGGGTTTTCATTTTATAATTGACCTATATATATATAGGTAGGCCGTAGGTGGTATTTTTTTTTTTTTTTGGTTATTTGACCGTTGTTCAACGGCTAGCAGCTAGCTAGCGAGCGTGATGACCATCACGAATACATCACAAGCGTGATCCATTTGGTAGGGCGGTGTTCGTGATGGTTACGGCCAGCCCATCACGAACCGTTCCGTCCACCCTATCAATGTGTGTGTATATATATATATATATATATTATTTAATGTTGTGTTATATATAACAGAGAATACATAATAATAAATTAATAACCATAAATATTTTCCATCCTACAATAGACAACACATTATCCACAAAACTCCCAACCAACCAATCCAAGCCACTCATAACACCCATTCCACTTCACACATTTATCATACAATGAGAACAACAATCTCACATGTTCATCAACTCCTTGCAAATGGAAACCATTCTAGCTCCAAGATCTTTCTCTTCTCTTTTCAATCTAAAATCCACTCTCCATCAACAACAACAACAACAATATCCTAGATCATCAAACACCTTCAGTCCCTTAAACTCCAGACCCATTTGTTGTGATCTGAAAAAAGATTCAACCATTCAATCTTTTTCTGCATTGCACACTAACCAGACTTGGTTTACACATGTGAAACATGGGTTGGCTGCTTTGGCTGTGTCGTTAGCATTAAGTTTTAGTCCAGTTTTGGGTAGTGGGTCTGCATGTGCATCTGAGTTTGATGTGCTGAATGATGGACCTCCAAAAGAAAGTTATGTGGTGGATGATGCTGGTGTTCTTAGTCGGGTTACGCGGTCGGATTTGAAGAAGTTGTTGTCGGATTTGGAGTACCGGAAGAAAATTCGGATTGATTTTGTGACTGTTCGTAAGCTCACGGTTAGTGCATGAATGTTTTGTTGAATGTCACTTTAACAGTAGATGTTTAACAGTTGATGCTTTATGTTCTATGTAGTTAGGTAGTTTTAAAATAATATAATGTTATGCCAACATAATATGATGAAACAGTTTACATATTATAATCTAATAATAATGATAGGTTGTTACCGAACACTTCAGACTTATTAATGCAATTTGAGGAGGCAAGAAATGATAGTTTAGAACTTTAGATAGAAAAATTATGGTTTGGTAAGTTTGTAACTTTAATATTAAAATAAATGTCCTCTCAAAAACTTATTTAAACTCTAAACATGCTTAGGGGGTGTTTGGGATTGATTATTCAATACAGATTATGCGTTTTGGAAAAGCAGGGGTGGAACTGCTTATAGATTATTACGTTTTGATAGCCTAAAAAACTGATTATATGCGTTTTCAAAACGCAATCCCAAACATTAAAAACTGATTATCTGCGTTTTCAAAACGCAATAATCTAAAAATCAGATTCAAAACGCAATCCCAAACACCCTCTTTAATATAGTTAGCCTAAGCCAATAACAATCTTTAATAAGGCCTTTTTCCAATTATTTATAAATAAATAATACTAACATAAAAAGTAATTAGGGGGCGGGGCACTCCACGGCAAGGGGGCGTGGTTACCGTTGCCGCGTGGCAACACCGCCGCCACCCCTTGTGGTTTGATTTTTTTTTTTTTTTTTTTTTTTGCCGTGCTCGGTTGCCGAGCGGCGGAGAACTCATTTCCTAGCCAATATGACATGGCGAATTGAATGGGGCGAGTAGAACTTGTAGTTAAATGTACCTTATGACAATAGTGCATGGTTTCTTAGTCATCTTAATTTCTTATCAATAGATCTTGATAAAAAAGATGTATGTATGCTCTGCAAGGTTTTTTTGACAAGAATCATGTTCATATAGTGTTTTTCCCTTTTTAATTTTAGAAAAATGATTGTTTGTAAGTTGTAACAAAGGCAAAAGATGATAAATTAATAAACTAAACAGGGGAATGATATGTTATTTTTTTTTTAATAATCTGATCACCAACATGGGGTTTGCAGAGCAAAGCTGATGCATTCGAGTATGCAGACCAAGTGTTGGAGCGTTGGTACCCGACACTTGAAGAGGGAAACAACAAAGGGATAGTGGTACTAGTGACCAGTCAAAAAGAAGGAGCAGTGACCGGGGGCCCTGCATTCATCCAGGCTGTTGGTGATACTGTTCTTGACGGCGTTGTATCCCAGAACCTCCCTGGTAACCATTTTTTATCCCTTTTAACCGTATATTCACTATGCTATAAATTAATGTTTAAACATTGTTCTAATTTGCTATGCATACGTACCTTTTGTTTTAGACCATCTTTTGCTCACTCATTTCATTTATCAGCTAGGAAACCTGATTAGTTGTCTAGACTTAGATGGGTTTTTTGATGCTTATTAAAGAAATTACCAACTTTCTGTGAGCAGTGTTTAAGCCTACTAGTATCTATCAATCGCTTGAACCAAGTTGTTTTTTGCGCGACATAAGAACCAATTATGGCCAACTAACATATTTCTTGGTTGTGTGTATTACTCCAGTGTTGGCAGTAGATGAGAAGTATAATGAAGCACTTGTTAGCAGTGCTAAACGGCTAGCTGCAGCGATTGATGGTCTTCCTGATCCTGGTGGCCCGCAACCTAAAGACACCAAAAGGGAATCCAACTTCAAAACTAAGGAAGAGACGGCTGAGAAACGAGACCAGTTTACAGTCGTTGTTGGAGGTTTGTTGGTTATTGCTTTCGTTGTCCCCATGGCACAATACTATGCTTATGTTTCCAGAAAGTAGCTAAGACCCGCACATGTACCCGTCACAAGCAATGTAATTAGAAAATGAATTTCAAATGGTTTTTTCTTATGTTTCTGCTCACTAATGGCACAACATTATGCCTAGCTATGTCTCTAGAACATATGTTCTCATTCGGTTTTATTACTCGTGTGGTTTCATATGACTACTTTGTAGACGTGATGTAAAAGAAGATGAGTTGATTTGAGTTATATTTCCGTAACGGATGTATGGTTTTTGTGTTTACCTCTCTTAGATAAAAAGTCTTTTTTGTTCAGTTCCAAATGTGAAGTAAGTCTACGTATCTTATTAATGAAACTTACTAGTTGAAATTCAATAGAACCTCTCTTTTCTTCTTGTTCTTTTAAAATAATTGAAATAAATGATTTTTTTTTACAATAAAAGATTTTGACACTCTCCTTTTATAGATATTGATTTTATTGGTCAATAATAATATAATGTCAGTTAAAATATAATCATAATTTCTTTATATTCATTTTATCAATTAATATTAATTAATCCAATTTTTGAATTCATTTGTACAGTGATACAAAAAGACGATTCAAGTTTGGATAATAACATGAGAGATAGATAATATTATCTTATGTAGTCTCTAGTGTTCACTAGACAACTTAAAGAATGGGATTACATATAGGTCTGGTTAGAACTTAAGATTAAGAAGAAAGGGCATCTTGTCCGCAAACGGGGGATCAGAAAACTTTCCAGTGAGTATTTGAGAAGCAATATGCTGGTTTGCAGCCTCTGTGTAATGTATTCCATCCCAACTCACATATTCAGTTGTGTCATTGCATACATTGGTTGTAATGGAACTACCATTGATGATCTTCACTTGCCCACAACTCAACTGGCTGTTGTAGTTCAATGGCGGTCCTCCATACCCGCAACAAGCTGCGGTTGGCTGTTCAAAACCTGCAGAATCATACATACGCTTGTTGGTTATTTTAGTGTTATCGAATTATATAGGTAATTAGAAACTGTTTAATCTCGAAGGAAAATTGTAATACGTTTTGTCACGCATTAGGAGGTACAAGAAATAAGCTATAGTATGGAAATGTTAAGTGCCTAGAGGTATGCCATTTAATTAAAGTAGATTAGAAAAAAAAAACGTGCTTTTCTTGGATTTGATCTCAAATTTCACTATGTGCTTGTGACGTTAACCTTTTCAAAACTGATCAATTAATCCTTATTTTATAGATTATTTAACTCATTATTATTATATTTTATTTGTTATATAAGATATTTATTTATTTATTTAAATTGTGTAATTCGATTTCCTTAATAACGGTAGAACCACCTACATCGTACTCACAAATTCTGACAAAGCTTAAACTAATAACAAACCTTAATCAGTTATTAAATACTAAATGCTAAATCCAAAGTTTAACATAAAAAATTAACACCAGATCAGAACACAATGGGAACTTTAAATATAAATCTGAGTTCTGAATGTCAATCTTTGTAAACCACCGATCATTTGGTGGAGTGGTAGGGAAATAAAGATAAGAACTTAAGGCTATTTGGTTTCAAGTTTGAATCCGATTCAAAGGGGTTTTGCTGCAGTGGGCCTTCGGGTGGTGGATTTTTCTCTGAATTGGTGGCTTGGTGGACTTGAACTGCCCAGTGGGCAGCCATTTGTCCAATGCTAACCCACTGACAGTTCAGGTGATATTTAGTTGGCCATTAAAAAAATGTCAATATTTGTAATACCAGGTGTTTTTAATTTGTATGTTAGAATATATGATATTTTATAAGGTTATGAATATGAACGTGTACTTATAACTTAGTATATACAGTAAATAGCTAGTAATAAGTATACTAAAAACATGAAATAAAGAGAAAAGTTCTTGATTCAATTAGACTGGGGCTGTGGGTATCGTCGCCAGCTATCTTAGCTGCTCCCCACCCCCATGTAAAAGTGGGCGCTAAAGACCCCTTCCATCAACCCATTTTAAGGCGTTATAATTAAACCTATATAATGTTAAATAGTCCCTAAGCTTTATCTGGAAAGTTCACTAAAGTTTATTAAAAAATTAAAAGTTAATTAGTTAAAAAAAATATCAAATAAAACACTACTATTAATATTTTTATTTTCATACGGCTCTTATACATCTCTATAAATCTACACATTTTGGTCAAGTGACCCATTCCTTTCACCACTTTAATCCTCTAACCTAGCCATGTCATTATTATTTTTAGTACATTTGTTAGTTTGATTTATTAGTTAGTTTCCTAAAGTTTTATACATCTTCTAATTAACTAAAATTAAAAGATAAAACCTCAGTAAAATTAACAATTTAATGATGTAGTAATAAAAAATAATTTACTTAGACTATGTGTAGTGGTAGAGTGAAAATGGCATTAAAGGGCAATTTCGCGCCCCATTCGCGGCCCAAACACTGCCGCCCTCTTAGTGAAATGGGCGCTAATTTGATTGGTGGGTGGCTTCTGATTGGATTAAAAAAAATAATAATATTAATATTAAATTATGGTGGGTGGGTTTTGATTGGACAAAGGGGAGGAGAGCACACATGGCCATAAATGATTGGTGGAAAGATGGTGAAGTTGGGCGTGAAATATTTCACAGGCAAGCCATTAGCGACTGTTTACCTAGAGGGAGGGGATGTTTGGGCGCCAAATAGGCGCGAAAAACCCCTTTCACGCCATTTTCACTCTATCACTGCACATACTCTTAGTATAAGCGTTAACCTAATCGCTATTATCTATATATATTAATAGAAAGACACTTCAATAGTGTCTTTCTATTAATATTTATATTGACCACTAACTTTTACGTTAACTTTATTTTTGATCACTAACTTTTAGGTTAACTTTATTTTCTTCTAATTTGACCACCAAACTTAGACCAACAATTATCTATATATTGACACTTCAATAGGGTCTTTGTTTTAATATATATATTGGCCACTAACTTTTACGTTAACTTTATTTCTGCCACTAACTTTTAGGTTAACTTTATTTTCTTCTAATTTGACCACCAAACTTAGACCAACAAACTTTTAGCTTTTAGAATTTAAAACTTTGGCCACTAACTTTTAACCTAACTTTATTTTCTTCTAATTTGACCACCAAACTTTTAGCTTTTTGGATTTCAAACTTTGACCACCAAACTTTTAGCTTTTAGGATTTCAAACTGTGACCACTCAACTTTTTAAAACTTGTGTTGCACTTTGGCCAAAATTTTAGCTTTTAGGATTTCAAACTTTGACCACCAAACTTTTAGCTTTTAGCCGCGAGTATTTTTTTAAGCCAACGCAAGAATAATAGTCACTTAATATTATCTTTTATGTCCACGAAACCCTCCACGCAACAGGAGCTCCCACAGCGGCGTGCGATCTTAACGTTCGCCAAACACTCAACGCAACAGGAGCTGCCGCCGCGTTTCGCACAACAGCCGCACCCGCGGCGAAGCGCGGGCAACTAATACCTAGTTTCCTGAAAAGAAAAAACTTTCTTGATATCCGTTAAAAACACGAGCATGTTATTTTATGATATATAAAAAAAAAAGAGAAAAGACAATAAAAGTAATGAATATTAACATAAGTTAAAAACTATTATTTTCCATACAAACCATGTCTCATCGTCTAGTAAATCTAAATGCTATCACATGTTTGTCCTTTTTCATTTGCTTTGTTCACATCATCACATATTCACATGTGACTTCCAATATTTGTTCTCTAGCTTGCATAATTCTCATCCCACATGGGGAGAATTTTCTTTAATGATTTAATAATGAGTTCTAAGATTTTATAATAATCTTAATAATGGAAACATTTACGATTTTACAACCGAGCATGAAACTAGGATTACGATTTACGAATAGCTCCTGTTTTCAGTCTCATTTTCAACTGTATTGACATAACCTAAGGATCATACCGAACTCATTGTTGAGTTTCATCCTTGATGAAAATCTTTGGGTTTGGCATTGTGGATTATGAAGACGTTTCACCAAACTAAAAATTGTATCTAATTTTATTTTAAAAAAAAATGAGACCCAACTAAAAATGTGTGAACAAATGGAGATTAAGTTGAAATGTATATATGGATATGGATTTTTTTATACGAGACAGGTTTATAAAGGAATGAAACATATGTATGTTTAGACATGTTTAATTAGAAGGGAGAAGAGCTTAGAATTTTTATGCCTTTTGGCGTAAGTTTGATCTAAACCAAGGAGTTAACATGGGATTCCTTCTAAGTTAGAAGCCATAGTTTCCATACGTTAGAAGTGACATGTTTCTTAGGTAACCAAATATTAGTTACTAGATTATACCTCGGGAACGTCCCGGGTTGAGAAATCTAATATGACATATTAATTTTACATATGAAATAAAATGATTCGCTTTACAGTTATATGCAATAAAGCTTCGGGTAGCACCTAACCTAAAACAATTAAAAATGTATCTCCAATGTTAACGTCTAACCTTAAACAATGTATAACTCTAATATTAATATCTAAACTAAAACAATGTATAACTCCAATGTTGACGCATGTTGAAAATAGAATTCATATTTACTAATTTGAACATAATTAGTGACTTGCCTATGTATGATTAATGATTTATCTTAACATTTTGTGTTTTTTTTCCTGTATGAACAAAACCCCATAAAAAATAATCGTTTTTTTCTCCGTTTTTTATATAGCACTATGATACTCGTTGGAAAGATAATAAAACGCTTGTTAATTTGGTGTAATTTTTTTCTTTAAAAAATCTCGTATATAAAACATATTAATGTTTAAAAATTTATGGGAGGAAACATAAGAGAGAAAAATTCAATTTTATTTTTAATTTTTTTTCCTAAAATATCTCAATGCCACATGGGATGACACATGACACATTCAAGGAGGAGAATGACTCTTTGAGTGTCATATCATTAAAATGGCTTTGGTTGTATCTCTAATGTTAACGCTTAACCTTAAACAATATATAACTCTAATTAATATCTAAACTAAAACAATGTATAACTCCAATGTTAACACATGTTGAAAATATAATTCATATTTACTAATTTGAACATAATTAGTGACTTGCCTATATATGATTAATGAATAACCTGAACACTTTGTGTTTTTTTTTCCTGTATGAACAAAACCCCCACAAAAAATAGTCGTTTTTTTCTCCGTTTTTATATAGCACTATGATACTCGTTGGAAAGATAATTAAACGCTCGTTAATTTGGTGTAATTTTTTTCATTAAAAAATCTCGTATATAAAAGATATTAACGTTTAAAAATTATGGGAGGAAACATAAGTGAGAAAAATCCAATTTTATTTTTAAAATATTTTTTCCTAAAATATCTCAATGCCACATGGCATGACACATGGCACACTCAAAGAGGAGAATGCCTCTTTGAGTGTCATGTCATTAAAATTGCTTTCTTTTATTATATATATAGATTGATCTTAACTTAAACTTAAAAGTTTGCAATTGAAACACAAATTTAAGAGGGTATTATAGGCAATGTTTAAACCCAAAGGAGTATCAAAATTTGGTAATGATCACAAGGGGTACCGGCTTTGGCGATCTCTCCCTCCACTCTAGAGTGTAGACCCACCGGTTAGATGTTCCCTTTAACACATTGTAAGTGGGGAGAGAGGTCGTCAATTCCATTGGCAACCTCTCTCTTTGTGACTATCACTAATTTTGATACGACCTATGATTAAAAAATTGCCTACAATCCCCCCTTACGCACAAAAAAAATGACTTTTCAGGCTAAAGTATCAATTTGATTGGGGGCGGAACCATTAAAACAAGGGATCAAGAAGGTCTGTTGACTTGCCGGTCACCATAATTTGTTGGCCCCCTAGATCATATCGGTAGAAAAAAGAACCTTATGATGACCCCTGATTAAAAAAATGGTTTCACCACTAGCTTTCGTGATTCAAATATGAACCTTAAGTTCCAAAAATGATGGTTAGTCTAAGCACTAGGGTCGTGCCCCAACATACTAAATTTCATGAAGTTATGTTGAGTGAAAGTGAAACTGAAAGCAATTATATGCACTAACCGTATCTTGAGTAATTCGCGATGAGATTAGATTTTATAGTGAAGACATCAACATGGGTTATATTGGCATCAGAAAGCTGAGCTTGCAATTTCGCGACAAGCGCATGTAGCTGTAAGTTGAAAAGATTAGCCGCTTGGTTGTGCGCAGAAACACAACCTTGGGCATCAAGCTTTGTGGGATCCGTCCCAAACTTTGCAATGTTTTGGGGTAGGCACCCGAGCGGACCTGTGTTATGAATCCAAAAGTTTCTTGCACCTTGATCGTATAACAACTGAAAAGTGTTTAGGAATTTTGTTACAACATATCAATTTACAAAGGTATTTTATAGTATGAAGTGTTCATTATCTAGTTGAACGTGGAAACTGTAAAACAAAATTTGTATTGGTAAATGATATATGTAAACATTAATAACTATCGTAATATTCAAAGTAGAGATAAATTAATAACCAACTCAAAAGTAAACTATAATCAAATAGATAACAAACTAAGCTAACAGTAAACTTTAGGTAAAAGAGACTAAATCTAACCTTGATACCGGTTTCAAATTCGATTAAAACAAATGGAATCGAAGCAACGACTTGGTCATAAGATTTCGAGTAAAATGCACCAGCAAGATCATTTTGGCCTATGTCGAACATGTATAGCCCCTTGCTAAAATAATCTTCATCAGGTATGTACTTGTTGTACCTTCTTGCTGTTTCAAACGTAACCAAACATTGTCAATTAATCAATAACATTGGTTCATTACTGTTCTTTAAAGTTTGGTTATAAAAGAGTAGTCTTATAAGTACGTTTGAACAATGAGGATAAGGTGTGACATACACTTAGCTTGCAACTGAAGAACATGTGACTTGAATCGAATAAATTGAGCCACTTGGACCCCGAAGGAGAATGGGCTAACGAAATTTAGACCTGGCGGCATAATGGTAGATCCGGCCGCTGCGAAATTGCATCCTTTGCGGAAATTTGGGACACCTATAGCTTCCAAGTACGCGTTTAAGAAAGGCAAGTCCATTGCATCCACTGCCAAAAAAAAAAATCGTATATTTTGATATACAAATGCAAATACCGTTACAACAAGTCAATTTTCTAGTAGTGTACGTACGTAGAAAAATAAAAATATGAAAAAGGATACAAAAATACTTACTTAAAAAATCTATGATAAGGCGGCCATCACAAAACCTCCCAGACGGTCCCTTGAAATAAGTTTGACCATTGGGAGGGTCGAGATGGTCACCAATACCAGCAACCAAGTTGCCGGTGTCGGAATTCGAGTCTCCAAAGTTGAAAACTGCTGGATAGTTGAAGTCAATGGCATTAGTTACATATGCTATGAAGAACATACTGAGCAAAAGACCATGGTATTTCATATCTGCCATATAGGGTCGTGCTGATATGTGGCGGCAGCGGCGACGACGGTGGTGGTGGTGGTATAGCTAACAGAAGTGACCAGGCATGGTTTATGTATATTAATCTACTTATGGTGGGGATATTTGAAGGGGTGTTGGGATGCTGTTGTTTGTAAGCGATGTTTGCTTTGAGGTCACTACTAATAATAATGTGAAGTTACGAAAGTATCCTTGTTAGTTAAGGAGTCATGGGTAGTTCTGTTTTGTTGTCAACTAATCTGGGACTTTTTGGTAGAGTGTGTTCTAGTCGTGGCTGTTAGGCTAGGCTTTGAAGAATGACATGTTACATACTTACATGTATCCTTCAATTGATTATAATGTTTACTGCTTAAGTAACTTCTAATTATAATAAAAAGAGTTAATAGCCAAAATCGTCCCTGAGGTTTGGTCACTTTTGCCACTTCAGTCCAAAACCCAAACGTCTGAAATCTGCGTCCGCAGGCTTTTGATTTTTTGCCACATTCGTCCCTGACACTAACCCAGTTAACTTATCTCGTTAAGTTAGGGGGTATTTCTGACTTTTTGCCTACAAAATCGAGGGCATTTTAGACATTTTATATTTAAAGGCTAAATAAATATATAAAAAAAATAAAAACAAAAACCCTTTTAATTCTGAAATTTTTTAAAGAGAGAGAGCAGAGATATAGAGAGAGAGAGATAGAGAGAGAGCAGAGAGGAGAGATAAGCAGCAACCACCACAACCACAGTGGCGGAGCTCCGGCCATTGTCTCTGGCGGCACCAACCACAACCACCATCCCCATCTTTTAACCATCTCATACCCACCCCCAAATATCTAGAAGGAGAACCGAAGAAGGGAGATGAAAGATAAAGTAGAGAGAGAGATCAGCGAGAGAGAGAGAGAGAGAGACCGGAGATGAGGGTGGTTGTGGCGGCGGAGCTGATGGTTGTTTAGGGTGGTTGTGGCGGCGGAGCTCCTCCTCGATTCCTCTCTCCCTCCTACTGCTCTCTCAGGTCCGTCTCTCTCTTTCTCTCGTATGTCTCTCTCTCAGATCCCTCTCTCTCTTTCTCTCGTCTGTCTCTCTCTCGGATCCCTCTCTCTCTTTCTCTCGTCTGTCTCTCTCTCAGATCCCTCTCTCTCTTTCTCTCGTCTGTCTCTCTCTCTCAGATCCCTCTCTCTCTTTCTCTCGATTCCTCTCTCCCTCCTCGATTCCTCTGCTCTCTCTATTCAATATATGTGTGTGTGGTTTTGAAAGAATGGCAGGTGGTGGTGGGTTTAGGGTGGTGGTTGTGTGAGGGTGGTGGTGGTGGTGGTTGTGTGAGGGTGGTGGTGGTGGTGGTTGTGTGAGGGTGGTGGTGGTGGTGTGTGATGATGGCAGGTCTAAATGGAGAAGAAGGTGGGGGTGTAGGCAAAAAGTCAAAAATACCCCCTAACTTAACGAGATAAGTTAACTGAGTTAGTGTCAGGGACGAATGTGGCAAAAAATCAAAAGCCTGCGGACCCAGATTTCAGACGTTTGGGTTTTGGACTGAAGTGGCAAAAGTGACCAAACCTCAGGGACGATTTTGGCTATTAACTCTAATAAAAACGTATTTGTTACATCATGAGTTCTGTCTCTCTGCTTGATTAACATCACACGATGAGACTATTTTCGTAAAGATGAATTTAGTTTCACAGTTTATGTGATTGCTACGTATACTAGAAGTGACCCGTCGCGAAGGCGCGACGGAACACACCGATTTTGAATGAAATTTAAATAGAAGTGTAGATGAAACAACAATAATACACCAATAAAAAACCTAAAACTAAAATATTACAAAATAAAAAGAGTTAATTGCCAAAATGGCCCCTGTGGTTTGGCCCAAATTGCTTGTTTGGTCACTTTTTTGAATTTTCTGCCAAAAGCACCCCTCACAGATCGAAAATTGCCAAAATGACCCATATTTAACTGAGTTTATAACGAGGAACAAAAACTCAGTTAAGTCTGAGGGGTAATTTCGTCCTTTCATGTTCTAATGTTTTAAAACCCATTTTAAACCCATCTTCTTCATCATTTTCATCCCCAATAAACCCCTAATGTTTAAGTTCTTCTTCTCCTTCCTCTCTGCTCATCCTCGTCGTTCATCTCTGCTCAATAATGTGGAAGTTTCGAGACAAGGGTGTTGATTTCAATCCTCTGCTTAAATACCGTAAGTTATTATTGCTTATTGTTGCATCGTTGTTGTCTCCACACGATCACCTCTGCTCAACATGATCAATAATTTTTTTTTTCAGGTAACAATCATTAGCTTTTTTCAGTGGAATTGCATTATGGTGGTGAGCTGACTGATTTTCCAGATAGTAGATATGTCGGAGGTAAACTGGCATATATTGATTATGTTGATGGTAATGTTTCAACAATGCTGAATGATATGGTATTAGAACTTGGGTATTCAGAAGAGGATATTTCCATTTTTAGGTATTATTTTAAAGTTCCAGGTGACGATTTAGACTTTGGGTTAAGACCATTGAATGGTGAAACTGATTATAATGTAATCATGGGCTGACTTCAGCCGGAAAAATCGTCACCTGGTGTCAGACTTGGAGTGATGTCCTCTACTGGTGAATTGACAATAATGGCGGCTCCTGTCAGTTGCTGACGTGATCTCTGTTAGGATGCCCCCAACTTCATTTGATCATGGATTTTCTATATAAAGTAAATATTCTATTAACACAAACCATTAACTCACTACACAAACCATTAACTCACTCTTTCCTCTGCTTTTCTTCACCCTAAACCCTTATCATAATGGCATCGTCTGTGCAACCAATCAATCTTAGCAAAGCTGAGAAGGCGGCAGTTGAAGGAATCATGGAGTTGTCTACCCGTCCTCCCAATGTTGGGATGCCCCCAGATGCCTTTGATCGGTTAGCTGAATATTGTGGGCATTTGTTGTCACAAGAAAAGATGCAACTCGACAACATGGATGATCAAGGTACATCAGATGGACAATCCTTGAAGATGAAGAGGCTGTCTAAACTAGGTGACATTCCAAAAACACCGAAGCTTAAGTTTCGCCGAGTGGGGGGTAGATGGGAGCATGCTCCAAATACCTAGATTTGCAAGTCTTATTGATGCATATATATAGTGATACTGATATTTTGTATTCCCTATGATGATGATATAACTGTATAGGACATAGGTTTTTGCTTGGAACCACCTTTTTGTATGATTGATCAGGGATGAATATATATATGATGCCCCTGGAAAGTATCAAGTAAGTATAGAATGTTATGTTTATGGAATATGGATGTCTATGTGTTAATATGATACAATGTGTTTATCAGGTGAGTGGTCCAAGGCGGTTAACATGAAAGAAAGGAGGCTTGTTGGAGGTGGTAGTTGACTGGAATGCCAAGTTGGTCTAATTGTAATGCACAATGTTGCTATGAATTTAGTATGTTTAGTATGTAATGTACAATGTGCATGTTGTTTGACTGTTTGACTGTAATGGTAATGAAATGTTTAGTAGTTGTATGTCTTTGACTGTTTGACTGTAATGGTAATGAAATGACTGTAATGGTAATCAAATGGTAATGAAATTTAATGCACAATGTTGCTATGAATTTAGTATGTTTAGTAGTTGTAATGCAGATGGGTAATAAATGGATTTGTAATGCAAATGGGTCAAAATGGATTGACTATTAAAGACCATTGCCAAATGGGTCCAAATGGTAAACATAAAGACAATCCAAAGTCAATGGATTTGCAAATGGGTCAAAATGGATTGACTGTTAAAGACCATTCCCAAATGGGTCAAAATGGGTCAAAATGGATTGACTGTTAAAGACCATTCCCAAATGGGTCAAAAATAAAATAAACAAAAGACTGTTAAAAAGTCAAACTGTCATAAACATAAACATTTGCAGCAGCCTTTTTATCCTTTATTTGGCAGTCTAAACATTTGCAGCAGTCTTATTCATAGTTTCATTTCTTGGTCCAGTACCATTTTGGCAGTCTAATCTTATGTACCATTTTGACAGTTTGGACCAAACATAATGTATCATTTTGGCAGTTTGGACCAAACATAATGTATCATTTTGGCAGTCTAATGCAGCATTTTATGTACCATTCTGACATTATAAAACTTGTCTGGTAGTTGCATTCAATGAAGTTCATTTATGTGGTTAGTGGGTAGATTTGAGGTAGATGGATGAGTTAATTGTTCAGCTGATTTATAAGACCCAATATTGCAAAGCATTCATGCAATTCAACTTCATATTTCATCTCTAAAATCTCTAAAATACTATAATGTTTAGGCAAGTTGTTCTTGCACTACGTGCAGTTCAACAACCGGTTGAAAAGCCTAAAGTTGTTGATCAAGAGTCTGATAAAAAGGATGATGAAAAGGTGGTTCAAGAGTTGGTTGAAGATAATTTTAAACAGCTTACAAAGGTTGATGAAAAGGCTAAAGGGAAGGCAGTTCAAGAACCGGTTGAAGAAGAGGAGCTTGACCCATGTAGAGACTATGACCCAGAGGTGTTAAAGAACGCCTGGAATTATGACAGCCCAGATGAGGATGATTGGTACCATGATCCCTATGAAGGAGAGCATGGAACAGATTCGGACTACTGTTCGGATGATGATTGTCGTTGGTGTAACATCCGGCAAAAATCGATATGTTTCCGTACGTAATTAGTATATGTAATTAACGGTTTAAATGCATATTTAAATTAATTGGATTAACTTAGCCGTAGAGAATAGAAAATTCCCCATAAGATGCATAGGAATGCACATGTTTAATTTTGAGGCACGATGAAATCGCGTGCGAATAAACTAGTCCGGAACGGACGTTGGTGATTACCCGGTAAAAATTAAATAAACGAAAAGGATCCCGGATACCCAGGATATAAAATAAAGGGTATTTTCATAAAATATAATGTGTTTTGGAACTCCAAAACCATAAACAAAAACTTTACATACAAATCTCCCGGTAACGAATAAAGTGCGCGTACCGCGCCCGGTGCGTGTATAAATTATAATTTCACCCGGCAAGAGCCTAAATAACCAATCAACACTTAAACTAGGCTATGTTTAAGGGCTATTAGAGGCACGTTTAATGTCCGAATAACACGCGATTAAAGTCCGAAAAATACCCGAACGACACCCGAACGTTAAAGGATTAAACTTAACTAATTATTTAGCAAATATTTTGTATTGTGGACCCCACAAACACCCCCTAGAACCGGCTTTAACCATCCCACACCCAAAAAAAAATCCTACTTTGGTACTACTAATCTAAGTTAGATATCATAAGGTATGGTGTGGATTTGAAAGATTATTATATTAAGATATGGTGTCCTATTAAAATCCATCTTTTCCCACTCCATCCCTTAAACTCACGGCCAAAACACTTCTAACATATCTTCAAAATCATTTCCATATCAATTAGTACAAGGAAGACCATATTTTATGGGATTGATATCCAAGGTTAGATCATATGAAATCTTATGAGATATGTGTATGTCCTTTGGAGATTTATCCAACCCACCCTTATTGCTCTAATCTCACGGCACACACACACACTACAAGACCACTTGGTACACCATACAATCTCCACTAGATTACTTGCAATATTTGAAGGACATGGAAAGATTATAAAAGATAGCATGTGAGAATACTTGAGTTACAAAGCAAAAACACTTCTCCTTTCCTTTTTTCTCTTGGCCGTAAGCTTCTCAACACCCACACACACTTTCTTTTCAAGTTTTTACACCTTTAAAACACTTAAAGCATCCATCATCCAAGACCCTTTGGTGTATCTCAAGCTAGGAGCTAAAACACATAGGAAGAACACACTAATCACCATCCAAATCAAGTCTTGAAAGCTTCCTTAGCCTTGTGCTAGTTGTAAGTATCCTTGATCTTGCTTTATCTTTAAAAAGTTTATGTTTATTAGCTTAAAGCAAGTTGTACAAAGGGATGAACTTGAAATAGGCTCTTCTTGATAAAATATACGATTTTAAAGACAAAAATGGTGTTTAGATAGTAAATGTTTGGACCGAGAATGGTGATGGATGTGTAGTAATTTTTATAATTTTTATTTAACTCATAAAAACTTGAACACAAAAGGGTTTGAGTGTAACTTGTTAAAGGAACTTGAATGAACTTAAAAGTGACCATAATCATCATATATTAAAGATATAAGACTTGTCTAAGTCTTATTTTGTTAGCAAAACTAGTATGATGAAAGTTACATATTTAAAGTCTACTACTTGAAAGATGAAATTTGGACTTGTTGGACATAATACACTAACCACACATATTAGTAACCTTATTAATGGTGAATGAGACTATTAAAAGTGTTTAGATGTAAAAATAATCCAACATTAAAAAGATGATCCTTTAAAGTTTAAAGTCCACTAATTTGGGTGAAAAATGCTAATCTTGAAAGATAGTATGGAAAAATACAACTTTTATAAGTTAAGGAACTAATGTTGTAACTTTTAAAGTTGAGGGACTAAAGATGATATTTTTAGAAGCTTGTGTCTAAAAATACAACTATGGGAAGTTTGGTGTCAAAAGTATAAATAATAATTTTCTAAGGTAGATTTGGTAAATGCTAAAAACTATACACATGTATTTTGTATAAAGGTGTATAAAATAGAGTTTTATAAAAATATGGACTTTTCTAACACATGGAAATATATAAAAACAAATGTTTTTATAAAAATGTTAGACAAATTAAAAACTTGGGAGAACTTGTATAAAAATGAACACTTTTATATAAATGGGAATATAAAAGTGTTGGAGCATTTTTATATATACGATTCCAAGTTTTGTATTAAAAATACAAAGGTATTTATAAAATTTCAAAATAATATGTGTTGAAAATTAAAAAGATGGATAATATTTCTAGGAAACACATATTGGAAACTCGGGAAAAATTAACTATATAAGTTAAGAAATCGGACCTGGACGTGTTAACGAACTAAGACGTAAAAGCGGACAAACGAGAAAAATATGTCGTTACGGCAAGATAAGTAAATATATGTATATCTCTTTCTAGGAAGAAAAATATATAACTTGGGTGAAGAAAGTTACATGACACTTTCCTAAGTGTTGGAAAATATTCTTGAGAGAAAATATAACGTAAATAATCTAAGGATTAAAAACGTTACACGAACGTATGGACTTAACGAGGAAAAGGCATATATATTTATCTATATATATATATTCGGCTCGACGAAATTCTAGTATATTTACTTAATGGGAAAGTAAATATACGGGAAGGAAAATCGAGACGAGTAAATAATATATATATGTAAACCGGATCGACGAGATCCTAGTATATTTACTTAATGGGAAAGTAAATATACGGTGTGATGAGTCGAATCGGGCGTTAAAAATATTATATCGAACGACACAATCTTAAGTATAATTATTTAATGGGAAAATAATTATACGTTAAGTGAAGTCGAGTCGAGGATAATATAATACAAGTTACAGAAATATTAATGAGAATATAAGTAACTGGTAAAAAGGGTAATCCATCACCAACGACCTAGGACATATGTTTAATTAAACGGGGAATTATATGTAAATGATGGTGTTGGGAGTTGGGTGTACAACTTGCCGGAAAAACACACGCTATAGACTTAGTGACTTACACGTACTAGGACGTTCGTAGGTGCTTGACCACGGACTTGCTATTCTCTGCTATGTGATTGTTTGCTGTGCTTCAGGTGAGTTTCACGGCCCCTCTTTACTGTTTTTACTTGGGGGAAAGATATGTTTGTGTCACATGTTGAAATGTTTTTCAAAGGTTAAAATGTGATTAGTGGCATGGTGAGTACTTGAGTTTTGTTGTATGTTCGCCACTCGGGGTTGAGTCCTCGCTACTGTAACCATTAATTCAGGGAATTGAAACCGAAGGAATATTTGGATAGTACTATTGGTGCCTGACAAGGCCCACCCCTAATCGATAGCGTCGATTATGCATCGGCGTATGCCTGGGGTGCACGTATTCTGAACTAAGTTGTTATTTGCCGAGAAACAACTGGTGATCGCGGGGCATATCTTTTAGTCTTGGTTTGGTTATGGGACTTAAGGGATTGCTCATCATCGTAGTTTTGTAGGAGCTAGCTACTCCTTACAAAGGCCACAAATTGTGCTGGATCTGCACAGGGTGTAAAAATGTTGTTAAACTAAAACCTGTGAACTCACCAATATTTTATATATTGACGTCTTTTTAAACATATCTTTCAGGTAACTAAGTGCTGATTAGATATGAGGCTAGTGCGGTGGAAATTCGGGATGTGGGATACTTGACGGGGTTTCATCTGTTGTTACCAACGGGTTGGAACATAAACGAAAAACCCCATTTATGAACTTCTTGTTTATTATTTTGTGCAATATTGTAACAAGATACTCAATTACGACATTTTAATAAAATGATCTTTTCTAATTAAATATAGTTTGTGTTAATCTTGACTTTGATATGCTTTCGAGCGTTGCGCCACGTGTTTCCGCCATTGGCGTGGTGTGACAGTTGGAAGTAGGCTTATTGGTTCTTGTAGGTTATGTTTCCTGACTTAAGCTTATTAGGCTTATCTATTTCATGTATGCACTAGACTACTTTAAGTATGAACCTTGTTTTGTATGTTTCTGTTTGGTTATGTACTAATGCTTTAGTATGTTTCTGTTTGGTCATAAGCACTTGATTATTACAAACCTTTATTTATCACTACAAAACAACCTAAATTGAACATTTGCAAACATACATTACAACTTCAACAAAAGATGATCATTACAATAAGAAACAACATACATTGAGTTTTTATCATTACAAAACGACCTACATTGAACTAAAACATGATATAATACATGATGATTCCAAACCAAGTCATCCATAGATAAGTTTTCAGCTTCTTGTTCTCGGATTTGAGTGTCCCAACCAAGGTCTGCAATGCTGTGTTGTTGAGTCTCAGTTCTTCATTCTCTTCACTATCATTGCTACTACTAGGAATCTGACCCAAGGGTAGTTCAGCCCAACAAACGAAACCACAGGTCCTCCCCTTCTTGTTGCAGTAGAAAAACCGCCTACCAGGGTTTGCAGAGGTGGAAGACACACGTATGATAGTAGGAGCTCCACATTTGCAGAATACCATCGTCTAGGTTAGTTAATCGAAACCTGTATGATTTGGAAGACAAACGAAATCCACACTTATGTATGATTTGGGAATTAGGGGTTTGTATGATTTGGGAATTAGGGTATGTATGATTTGGGAATTAGGTTTGAATTGAGAGGAAGAAGAAGAAGAAGAAGGTCTGAAGATGAAGAAGATAGGTTTAAAATGAGGTTTTAAACGTTAGAACATGAAAGGACGAAATTACCCCTCAGACTTAACTGAGTTTTTGTTCCTCGTTATAAACTCAGTTAAATATGGGTCATTTTGGCAATTTTCGATCTGTGAGGGGTGCTTTTAGCAGAAAATTCAAAAAAGTGACCAAACAAGCAATTTGGGCCATACCACAGGGGCCATTTTGGCAATTAACTCAAATAAAAATAAAGAAAATGAAAAATGTTTTAATTTATGTCAACCTGATCGGTTCTAGGAAGTTTAGTTTATTTTTGGAGCATCCCGGATTCTAGCCCGTATCGATTTGGCTAAAACCGGTTCTAGTCCTTCTTAAAAAAGCTTGAACCAGTTTTAAATCCATACCACTTTGAGAAAAAAAAAACGGGTTTTCTCTAGGCTAATTAATGTAGCACACATTTTTTGGGCCATTTTTTTTAATTTTGTTGTCAAATAAGTTAAAATATAAGTTTTTTTTAACACACCACTTCAATATCCATTTAGTCTCAACAATTACAAGTATTCGAAAACACGAATAGAAACTTGAACCAACACGAATATCCAGTATTTAGAAAACCAAGAGAAGTAAGATCGACTTACCCCTTGTTGATGACATAAATGGTATAAACAACACAATAGATTCATCCAAATAAAGTCACCAACACGCATATACAAAACTTTACCTATAATCAAGATACACCATATACATCTGTCACTCAGCGTGTTCCAAGAATATCTTATAGAAATCCTAAGAATTGGAAAAAACTTACATCACATCCGAACTTGACGAAAACGCCTAGAGGAGGAAGGATGATTACGAGTATAATGTTGATGCTGTTTAAAATACCTTTCGATGACTTCTTCCAGACTATTACACTTTTCTACCTGTATGTTTTTTCGTATTGAATTAAGATGTTTGTGACGTTTGGGTGTTACTATTTATAGTCCTTAACGTAACAGGGAGAAGAAGAAATGTGCTTCCTATATATAAGAAAAAAAAACAATGTGTTAATAACTATAAATTTAATGTATGATTTATAGAAAGAAAACCAAAAGGTCAAAAAGAAAAAGTAATTACTACATGATATTAAAAGGGGGAAATGGAATTTAATAATCCCAACCTTGAGGGGTTGGAAGGGAGCAGTCCCAACTTGAAAGTTATAATATAACGGTCCCAACCTGTCATGTAAAAGTTGTAATTTAACGGTCCCACGTCAGCATTTAACAGACTGAGTTAACGTCAGTTAGTTTGGGACCATTAGAATAAAATACATGACAAGTTGGGACCGTTATATTACAACTTTCAAGTTGGGACTGCTCTTTTCCAACCCCCCAAAGTTGGGATTATTAAATTCCATTCCCCTATTAAAAAAAAGCTAGTGAAAACCACACAAAAAACCTCTACGGTAATAATTATTGTTGTGAAAGTGCATTTAATTCATTTAATTAGAAGTTTATTAAATTATGTATTAATATGTCTTAAGCTTTAAAGTAAATTACAATGATGCCCTCCTTAAGTGAAGTAAAATGACCTCTTTACCCATCTAGATTACATTATATAATAGTAAAGATAATATTATTATATATGTTTCATTGTAACACTCATTTTATAATATTTTGTAAATTAATAAACAAAACATCAAATGATATTTCTTTATTTCATGACTGTAAAATTACATTAAAACAGGCAGATGGCTAATAAGCTGTGCCGCCACACCTTTTTGAATCGCAAAACCTAATCTACTAAACACAAACTCATGTCCCCTTGAGTCGAAACATTGCTATGAATAACCCATTGGACCCTTGTCAGGAAACGGATAGATGATTACAAGAGCTGAATTACATGTAAATCTAGCTATGGAATATTGGTTAGCAATACGTTATACTAATTAAAGAGTGGGTAATTAATACACAAATCATACACTCGGCAGATACATCAAGTAAATATTTTTTAAATAATAAAATAACCAACCAATTATTGAAAGTTAATCCTAAAATTCGTATGAGTTGAAAGTTGAAGGGGTGATATGAAAAAGTTTAATTAATTAGTATGAATGTTTAGAGTTACCTAGTTAGATTTAGTTATAAACATGGGGCTAGGTTAATATTTTTATTTTCATTGTTGGTTTGTTAGTTCGTTTAGTTGAATAGAAAGAGTAACGGGTTCATCCCCCCAAATATCTTGCGTTTGTATTTGATCTGATTGTCTGGTCAACAATTGGTATTGGAGCTTAGCGGTTTTAAGAGTCATTTTTCGAGAAAAGGGAGCCGCCCCTCGCAGGGCTACAACGACAAAGGCGAACACAACATGGGTGAGAGAAATTAGTGAATGAAGTCACTACATTTTATTCTCAAAGTGAAATTCATATGCTTTATATTGAACACTAGCTGATTACACCGGGAGTGTCCCAAGGTTGAAAATGTAATATGACTTAATAAAAATGATAAAAGTAGAAAACATATCAATCGTAAAGTCAGTCATACAGATCATTAATTCCCATTTGCGTTCACTGACCTGAACCTTGAAGCAAATGTGGCGATTCATAGCTCACTTAAGCAATAGCTTCGGCTTTCTCTTCATATTCCTATGGTGGCTGAAGAGTACAGATGAGGTTACAGTCTCCATACACATCGTCTACACGGCCTGTTACATAAAAACATATAAGAATATAAGGGGAAAAAACAGTGTTTGAAATAGGAGTTTTGAAGGTGGGAGCGAGAGATGAACAGGTGGTAGGCCAGAACTTAGCAGCACGAAGCTATGGAGCAGGGTACGCTGCGTATTCTCTATAATACGGTTTGGTCCACTTATCAGCCATGAGGAGTTGTGGCGGGTGAGGAGCACCCTGCAAATATAATATTTTTCTAATATCACTAATAATATTCAAGAATAAATTACTCCAAAACAATTATAATCTGACTGCTAAAATACCTTGATGACATTGTTGTTAAGATCAACTGTTCCTTTCTCAATCTAAAAATAAGGACTTTACCCTCCACCATACCTTGCTTTCACTTTCAGTTGGCTCAATCATGAGTGTTCGTCAATACTTTTCTACACCTACTGTCAACCCTCAACAACCAACAAACTATAAAAACTTCTAATTCAAACCATTATGAACCAAAACTTAACTTACCAGTTACCAATAGTCATTTACTTATAGTTATTTAACATCAATACAGCTGAATTCAAACTTATTGCTAGCAAAGATCTACTCAAAGTCTCAAAGTACATAAACATAATCACATCTCTCCAATCCCTCACACTCAATCACTGTATTTCTATAGTATTATAATCAGTAATAACTGATATTCCCTAACCTAAAACCTAATAACTAATCAGATAAACAATCACTTAAATAAGCTGCAACTATTCAAAAACTCATCACATCTTTCTAATCTCTCATTATCTAATGACTCCGATAATTCCTAACCTAATCAACTAAAAAATCACTTAGTTGGAAGTTGCAACCATTGAAAAACTTATCACATCTCTGTAATCTCTCACACAAACCATCTTGAATGATTCCAGTAACACAATTTGAAGATCTAACAACAATACATCCCTATTAAATAGTAAATTAAAACTAAAAACAACAACAGATAGAGAGATATCAATATATGGAATAGTTAAAAAAAATTAATACCTTCTGTTTGTACCAACCCCATTCATTTACTGTTCCATCGGGCTCTTGAACCATGAAGTTGTCAATTTTGATCTGTTTTGTGGGATTTTGTAAGTAAGTTAGATAATATAATCAATGCAAGAGTTAAAATTGAACTTGTATTTTTAAATTTTAAATTATCAAATGAAAAAAGATGACAAAAAGAGTGCAGATGACTGATGTGCCTGGTTTTAGTAATTTAAAAAGATATCATTTTCTCGGTGCAAAAAACTTGGTGTTTTAAATTCCAAAACATTGGTTTTAGGAAAACGATTGATTTTTACTAAACCATTTAAACAAGTTTTAAATCTATAAGTAAACAATAATTACTTTAGAAACTAAAACCAACACATAGGCAGAGACCTGACTTGGATAGCATAGCTTTCTAGGGTAAATGCCGAGTATCGTATTCCAGAGAACACACTTTCCCCTACTCAACCTTTCATCACATAACTAATCGGGTTTGAAAAGAAAAATAAAACGGAGGGGTTCTAAGAAAAATAGTTTTGGAAAAGGGTTTGGTTTTATAAAATAAAAAGATAAAATAGTAGAGATAGTGGACATGCACATCTCGGGACCCTCCGTATAAGTAGTAAAGTTTATTATTAGAAACAGTATTAAATTTAATTATTTGTGAGGAGGACAGGAGTGGACTTGAAGTGTTGGCTCTTTGATAGAGAAGCGGGGTCATTACTGAATAATGTGCATAACATCCCAATGCACATCCGCATTAGCTGTGAAGGTTCACCGGTTGAGCCCTACTTTCATAGGTGCTTCCCAAACCGTAGTCAAGTCACTAACCCTCTAACTTATCTTCTTCTTAAAATGGAGGCTTGACTTCCGACTAGGAACACCGTACTCCTCCTTTAGCTCTCGCGTTCCGTACCGAAGGATCTCTTCGTAGAGTCGGCTCTAGTAACATCGTATCCCCTAAGTAGGTTAACGATCATGAACACCGAAGGATCTCTCTTAAAGTCAGCTCAGGCAACATGTATCCCCAATGGTAAACGGATTTGTACTAACAAGACCTAGATATAATATATCTTAAAAAGTGACACTTTAAATATTTATTGGCTAGGTAAATGCAAAGTTAGTTTAGTGAATATGACTTAATAAACCCAACCCATAACCTCCCGAGATTAATGAAATCCTTAACAAATGTGGAACATAATCCTAAAGGTGTGCAATCTGAAGATCACTGGTGCACCCATAGGGAATCCGCCTTTTGCCAAGAAAGTCATTCATTCATCTGGTAAGAACAAGAAATGTGTCACACAGATCTGGTCCACTTCAGAAGCCATCGGTTAGAACCCGGTTTGGATGTCAGAAGCTTGAAGGATCTGTCTCACTACCGGTTTCCTTGCCTTGGATCTAGCTCGGGACTACCAGAAGCTAATTAAACCTCTTGATAGTTTATTTTATTAAGTTAAGGTTGAATTTAAAAGTTTATCAAGTTAATCACTAATTGAACCTGTCACAAGATAAACAAACAAGAATTAGATAAGAAGATAACACAACAAATAACTAAAAACAAACTACTACTACTACTACTACTACTACTACTACTACTAATAAAAGTCTACAAATCGAAGTAGGTTCAGAGATCATAGAAATACAACCATAATGAATGATCAACACAAGAACATGGTTGCTCATAGATAAGCATTCAATCTCCTAGTGCTATGTATCTAGTGCAATCCTCACGACCCTTGATGTTTTATTGCATGAACTACTCTACGATCCCATTCTCGGCCAAGATAATCAAGGTAGGACGAGGCCTAACCTTGGTGGGATGTTAGGATGGCCCTAAGGCCTCCTACAAGACCCCAAGATCTCTGGAAGAAGCTTGGAAGTCGGCCCAAGAAGGGAGAATCCCCCTCCAAGCCCAAAAAAACCACTGGATGGTGGTGGCATGGATGATTTTTTTAAACCCAACAATCAACCACAAGCATTCATAATCCAACAACCAACCACAACCACAACCTTCCACCTCACTCTCACCTTTGCCCACACGTCAGTGAAAAACTCCACCCACCTGCCCCCCGCCGGCTTCCACACCACATATGGGGTGCTGTTAATGGCATGGAAGGACTTCACATCCCCTTTTCACGTCCCACACCGTGTGTAGAGTCTTAACTCATTAGTGATGTAACCAAGACACAAAGGGTGTAAAATCATCATCATCGTCATACTCAGTTAATCCCACCTATAGCAAAGCTAAGGTAGGGTCTGAGGAGGGTAAGATGTAGAGTAATAGAGTAATATTATTTCTCCTCGAACCCTCATCTATGTTATCTTATTAAGGAGAAGGGATGACTAGGATAGTAATTTCACAACCATTTTAAGATGGCATATCAAGAGGCCCAAGCATAAATCCATAACTTTTACCATTTTCTTCCTATTATGCCCCTATGTACAATATTTGATGACAAATGTATAAGTCACTAATACAAAAATCTATTCCATCCCTACCACATGCTGTAAGGACGACTATCTCTATGATTTCCGCATGGGTGGGTCTGACCTTGACTATTACGATAAGTTTTTTTCATTAATTAAAGATTTATTTACTAATCATTTATCTTGATTTGTGACCATTTTTATGAACCGGTGCTTAATCTAATTTAATGTTTGGTAAAATCTTTAAGACCATGTATAGTGATTGTCAATTAACCATACCATCGGTTAATTGTTTGTTTGTTCGTTTTTGTTAACTAGGCTAATTCGGTTATGGTCCAGTTAATACGGTTATTTGATCACGCCCTAACCTTAAAGAACATTGTGGTTATTGCTCAAAACTAAACCGACCCGCCTTTGCACAACCCTAGAATCACAAATTTAAGTGTTATGTCCCGCTGCATCGCGCGGGCACCATACTAGTTTTCATAAACCTCACAAAGAACAAAACCATAAACCCTTATTTTTTACACAGCAAGCGATGATGGCATTAAGACGTCTACACAACACTCGACATCTTTATCAAACATTAGAGATTCGTAAACCGTATGATCTGTTTTATCTCCTTTTTTTCTTCTAAATTTAGGTCGATGCATATTACATACACACTAAGGTTACGATCTTATTGTATAATGATGTTTTTAATAATGTTTTCAGGTTTGGAAACCGGAGAACTTACTCGAACGTTGGAGCCGGAGGAGGTAATTCGCTAGCTAGTGTTGTGTTTTCTTTGTCGAATGTGCGATTGGCTGTAGTCGGTTTCCGGTTGTATGGTTACAGACTTAAGTTATGAGGAAATGGTGGTTAGGGGGTTTAGGGCTTAGGTTTGGATGATAATCCTAAATGAATCGATAATTACGATGATAATTACGATGGCACTGTAAATAGAAACTTTGGAGCATAGGCTAATGTAACGGATGTAGGTTTTTCGTATCTGGAACTGCTAGATTTTGTAAGCATGGTAAAGTGTATATGCATATTGATTTAGAGGATACTAGACATGTGAATAATAATAATATGTTATGTGAATGGGATGGTTTCAAGCACGTTTGTTTGCAGACTTGGGTGGTTCGATTCTACTGTGGCGATAGCCTTGCGATGAAACAAAGTTAGGGGTTTTAGTGTCTGGAAGATTTTGTGAATACAACACCAATAGGTAATTGTCCCGGACTCCCGGTAATGCCTATCATGCTGCCTGCTACATCCGTGCAGCCATTCTATATAGTGTATACATTTCCTGGTATATTTTGCCTAAATGGGTTGATTGGGTTCCATGTTAAGTTGAATTTGACCACACTCTTTTGACAATTTCTATTGTTTAGGATTAGGATTTTTTAGTAATTAATCTTCTAGATATGATTACAAAGATCAGTGATCCAGTTTTGAGCAATGGTAGTAGACACTTGATTATACTTGAGCAATTTTTAACCCGATCAACCTGTATTCTGTTTAATACTTTTTGTTTCTATAATTTACCCGTTTGACTCGTTACCAGTAAAGAGAATCCAGTATAATCCATTTCATATATATGGGTTGAAATTGCCTCCTCTGGTCCACAGTAACATTATTTTTGTGTACTTAGCTTCCAACTTTAAAATGCATTTTGTAAATAACTAGCAGTGAGACCCGCGGGCGTTGCGCCGCGCGGTGGGTTACAACATGCAACGGCCATTGTATACATGCGGGTGAAAATGCGCAAAGTAAACGGAGTTGAGTAGTAACGCCGTTAAGTTACTATCGTTAAGTTAATATTAACGGAGTTGAATAGTAACGCGTTGACGAACCATTCTCGCTACTCCGTTACGTTTACTATGTAAGTCTCTGTTAAGTTTACTATGTAACTCCGTTAAGTTACGTTGAATAGTAACGCGTTGCCGAAGTTCTCGGCACTCCGTTAAGTTTACTATGTAACTCCGTTAAGTTGGCGGAGTTGGATAGTATTTGACGGAGTTGAGTAAAAAAATAAAAAAAAAACAGAGTTAAATAGTAACTTAATGGAGTTAAATAGTAACTTAACGGATTACTATGTAACTTCGTTAAGTTACGTTGAATAGTAACGCTTTGCCGAACCGTTCTCGGTACTCCGTTAAGTTTACAATGTAACTCCGTTAAGTTTACTATGTAACTCCGTTAAGTTGGCGGAGTTGGATAGTACTTGACGGACTTGACTAAAAAAAATTAAAAAAACAAAGTTAAATAGTAACTTAGCGGAAGTAAATAGTAACTTAACATAATTAAATAGTAGCTTAACGGAGTTGAATAGTAACTCCGTTAAGCTAAATAGTAACTTAACGGAGTTCTTGGTTTAAAAAAGCGCGAGGCGCTCCGAGGCGTTTTGGTTCCAAAATCCGAAGCGCGGGGCTTAAAGCGCGAGGCGAGAGCTTCACGTATGCGAGACGCTCAATATTAAAAAATATAAAAAATATTTATATATGTCAATATGATATATTCTACCTTCTAATCAAACATAAACACAAAAACATGATTATAAAACACCCTTAAACACTTAAAAAAGCATTCAAAACATAAGAATGACCAAGCACATAGTCATCTAAATTCAAAAATCCTTAAAGATGAAGACAACATTAAGTAACTTAACATTAAAGAAGAAGAAAAAAAAAGAACATCAAAATATAGGAACGATTTTGAACGTTGAACTAATTCCCTAGTCCCTACAGCTAAATATATCATTGAAAATCATCCGAATATGATTCATACCAATTATCCAATGCTTGTGATATAACAATCAATACTTGAAACGCAACATAGAACAACCCAAAACAACTCGGGGGTTGGCCCCTTGGCGGGTGTGGGGGCAACCCCCCGGGAGCAGGGTCCAAAGGGCGGAAGCCCCTGGCGGGGTCCAAGGGGCAGAGCCCATGGCTGGGGTTGAGCTGATACGAATCAACAATCGATAAATTGGCAACTAACTTGGGGTTGGAAAATTTGGTATAACAATCGATAATCAACATAGAACAATCCATAATACGAACCAACATAGAACTTCACTTGTTGGGCTAAATAGAATAGGCAAAAAATGGTTTTTGGGCTGAGGCGCTACTGAAGCGCAACCTCAAGCGCCAGGCTTTAAGCGCCGCCCCAAGAGCTTCATATATCCCAGGGCTTTTCAACAAAAAAAGCGATTTTGTTGGAGCCTCGCGCCTCAAGAGCTTAAAGCGCTCCCGGGGCGCTATTTTTTAAACCAAGACGGAGTTAAATAGTAACTTACAATACCTTATGCATAAAGTACAAGAAAAAACTGCGCTAAATAGAATATATATAATGCTAGAAAAAATTTAAGTAAAAGTGTCTACTATTGGGTGATATGTTAGCTTTGGCCTAGTGGTTAGGGCAGCCGGCTGGCCCTAGCCTAATTTATGGTCCTATTGTCTTAGTTCTATATAGTGTGTGTGTGTGTATGTGTGGTGGTGGGGGGGGGGATCCTCTGCCCCTGCACACAGACCGAACCTCGTTAAATCCTTGTGTCCTTTATTGCTTTCGTGTTTGTGTTCTGTTCGTGTGTATTTAATCCTAACAAATACTTGCCAGAGAAGGTTATTCCTTGGATACTGTTTAAGCATTAAGACTAATGCATAAGTTTTTTTCTTCTATGTAATTAGCTCATGAGGTGGTTAGTGGAAGAAACTGCCATTGCTTCTACAAGGGCTCCAGTTGTCATCCTTTCACCCGTGGTGGTAATAAGTTACTTCGGACTGCAGCGGTAACAACCACCTATATTGAAACACCTACAGAAAATTTATATGTTTTTTTAATATCTCAGTTCTGATTGTTTCGGTCGCCACTTTTCTCATTAACACTTATACATGATATACATCATGAGAAATCTCTTACAGTATAGTACTAAGAATTCAATGTGATATAATATTATTTCACTGAGCACAGCCATTTTTGCGTGTGTAGGTTGCTGAATTATCAATCTTCTTAAATGGGTCACGGAGCTTATCTACACAAGTCAAAGCCCCTCCTCAGGCACGCCAAATGGTATGACCTTTTTCTCTGTTTAACTTGGCCAACTCCAAAGCTATATGTATAGTTTGCTCTCCTTACTACTGTTGTGCCTATAGTTATTGAAGTAAGGATACTAAAATATCTATGAAAGTTGTCACTGATAGTTCAAAGTTCATATACATCTTTTAATTGTAAAATAACATAGTTATATAAAAATACGCCTTCTATAAAAACAGTTAAACGGATCTGGCAGTCTGATGCCTCTTTTGGGATTATGTCGTATACTTGTATCCAATGTCACGTTGTGCATTCCGTAACATTATATTCTTTCTTTCTTGCTGACGTGTATGGGCCCATGGAATGGGTTACTTAACTTGATAATTTTGCTTTGGAGTTTCTACTAGTGTAAATAAGAGTAAAGAAAATGTAACATAGAGTATAAATCATATTAATTTTGTGTGTTTGTAGTTTGAAAGAGATGAAAAAAGGTTCATACTTGGGCTATTTTTTCATGTTCTTACTTAAGAGAGAAGGGAAAGAATGCTACCAAATACCAATATTACAAAGGTATCATTCTGCTGGAAATAACTTCTTGTATGGGCCCATAGGCCGACTCAAACTTGCCAAAGCAAAAAAGTTGTTCCACATAAACACATGCATTCATTTTCCATTAAACAAAAAAAGTAAAGCTGCTTAAAACATAGCTAAACTGTAATATCAATTACTTGTACTCATCATTTATGCATGTGTATTCATGTGCATCGTATATGACAAACGTGTAATAGTACCACATTGAAAAGATTGGTGCTAGATATGGCATCAGGTTCCATAGTCATATGCTCCTAGCATCCTATTCATCAGTATTTTTTTTTCTTACACTTATACACATGTTGACAAGTTCTTTTAAGCACACGATGTTAATACTAAATTTCGTACACTATGATCTTTCCTTTTATAATCAACTAATTTTGAACGGAACTCATAATCTTCAAAGCTGGCATTTATTTTCCTACTTTTAGATGTGGTTACATTTAGAAGCTGCACGTGAGAATATTTCTAGCAAGACACCACTTGAATATCATAATTCATAATTGCTCATAAAGTTCTCACCATTGGTTGATAACAATTGATAAAGTTTTCGTATCTATTCTACCAATTTCCCTTTTTGGTAGTTTTAACAGGAACACCTCTTATCCTATCTTTTTAGAAACAATCTTATTGTTTTATAGTTATAAATTTGTTGTCTTCCACTTTGCAGCTTGAGTATTTTCCACCTAAAACGCAACTATTGCATTATAAAAGTATAGTTAATAACTTAATGTTATAAACAATGAACACATCATAGCTTTGAGCAAAATGATCTTTGTAACTTCATAGATGAACTTTTAAATGATATTTGTCGTAATCTTAGCTTAGATTATTAGCTAACTCCATAGTTGTTAAAAGCCATCGCCTCTTGCGCCTAGGCCCATTTTCAGCGCTTTAAGCCGAGGCAATTGTGCTTTAATTCTCCAGGTGATAGTTTAGGACTTTAGGCGCATATTCCTGCGAGATTCCCAAACTCCCAAGAGTTTCCAGCCGAGTTTTGTAAATTATGGCTAGATTCCAACCTTTTTTTTTTATAATAATAATAATAATCATTCCCAGACAAAGAAAATTACATTAAGATAACGGGCAGGCGGGCAACAAGCTGTGCCGCTAACCCTTTCTGAATAGCAAATCCTAATCTACTAAAAACGTAACCCTGCCCACCCGAAGCCGAGACACTACTATGAATAACCCGCTGTACCCTGGTCAGGAAACGGGTAGCCTCTGGTGCCAATGAGCCAAAGGTATCAAAAGCCAATGGTACAAAAACGTGTTGGTTCTCCTCGCAAGCTTTAACATGTTTTTCTACCTTCTTTGCCTCTGCTTTCCGCACCGCTTACCCTGCTACGAAGCCACTATCCCTTAACCAAACTAGGGGAGATACACCCGTCAGGTCAACACAAGCATGCTTCCCCCCGGCCCACCCAAAGACAAGGAGATCTGCTGGTCGTAGGGTGGATCTCCCTTCTGCTGGATCCGAGAGGAAGTTCACAGGGGCCTCCTTTTTTGCTGAGATCCCAGCACGTCTTAAAATGTCCCACAAAATGTCTCTAACCCAATTATGCCGATATTTGAAACCGGGTAACTCCTTACAATGAACCGCATGTTCCCCGTATTCATCCAGGCAGGCCTTACGACAAATCGGACAAATTTCATCCTCCTGGTACATGGGGATCATCAAACGATATTTAAGAATGGCCCTGTATTCAATAGCGGACATGCTCTGGCCTAGACCTTCAATCGGGATAACAGTCTGGAAATCTTGGGCGTGGGGGCTTTGCAAGCATTCAATAACTACCCTCTGACGGGGGACAAACCAAAAACTTCACCCAGGCTCTGAGCGATTTTGCCAGAAAGGGCATTCGCCAAAGTTTTCTGAGGCTTTGGGGGGGGGGGGGGGTGTCCTTGTTAGAAAAACCACCAATATCAAAACCTGAGAGATAGTCATTTAGCTTTTCGAGGGCCTGCACGTAGTCCAAGTCTGCGCCGAGAACCCCGCTATTTCGTAGGATGTGGTCTTGAAGATTCCAGGATTGAGCTCGCGACGCCACAAACGCATACATGCCGACATCCTTCGCAGAGAGGAGCCCTAATCCTCCCATACGCATCGGCAAAGACGCCATCCGCCACTGTAGGTCACCAAAAAAAGGCCCCCCACATACCACTATGTCTTCAATGGCTTCCCTTAGACCCTTGTCAAAACATGACACTGCTTCATCCATCATGGGGGGTTGGCAGGTCCGTAACCCAAAAAGCAACTTAGCAACCCCCATACAGGACCTGAGCAAGAGGAGTTCACTCTGGGGATCTCTAAGGCAGGGCAAGAGTTTCATAAGTTCAACCGCGCGCGATGCCCTCCGCCTTGCCCATTCGCGGATAAAATAAGAGTCACGGCTAACGGCCCCCCCGAGGAGCTTCACCCCCTTTTCTGGCCTGATTTCTACTTTTATCTAAGGAAAGCTACTTTATAAACTAATATTTTAAAACTTTTGATACTAATTAGATGATATTAAATGTTAGACAACAACTTTTGTTATTTTATTCGAAAAAATAATACTATTTTACTAATACATAATGTATTTTTACTTTTTTCCTTTGTTTGCTTTTTTTTTGTCTCAGGTCCTCGCCTTTTTTTCGCCTTGCGCCTAACGCATTTTATAACTATGTCATCACCATCTGGAAGTGAAGTTCTATCAACCAGTCACCTTTATTTCCCGCCAAACCCAAATTTTATGTCCAATACACCACCTACAATATCTTGTTTGGTTGAAAAATGATTTTACCATTACCATCAGCTTTAGCTTGATCACCCAAAACCAAAGTCTCTTGAACTTATGATGAAAATTGTCTAGGAATTTCATGAAATTACATGCCGACAAAATGACAAGATCAAGTAGCTAAGAAATTAGTTCAAACTCAAAAGTTGATGAAAAATAATACACTTATACTAAAAAGTACGACATTCCAACAATGAGCACTATTATAAAAAGCACTAGGTTATGGTTGTCACCTATATGTTTTTTGTTTATTTTGTTGTAGTGATTCAATGTTTAAACTTTAAACTCTGAACTAATTTTGCAGTTATTAAGAAAGCGCAAGATTATGGTTGTCACCTCATTTCTTGTATTTTTGTTGCATATGTTTAAACTTTAAGCAAATTTCACACTGATGAACTGATGATGAAAATTATATTCTAGCTTATTCATAAAAACCTATACAATGTGATTTTCCATTAACTCAACACAGAAACAACTATAAAACCACAAAATAGAATTGAACTCAACTAGAAAGTCATAGACTATACAACTGAAGTGTAATCTGGTCTAGTTTGGTTTTGAGATAGTTTGGACAACTCTGCTTCATATTTTGTAAACTGAGAACCAATTTATTTCTTCTAATTGGTTTAATTACTTTAAACCGATCCAACCAAAGTAACACCCCTAATCGGGATGCTCTTTATATCTGCAGGGGGCTTTGAAAGTTGCCACGGTTAGTCCTGGAATCATATATGAGCCATATGGTCCTCGTGAGCCCATCTCCTTTTTGCGAAGGTTAGATTTTAATTCTTTAAAGTCTTATTATTATAATTTATATGTGGCTGTTTCTGAAACATCTTCTGGGAATATAACTTCAATAGATATGTGATTGCTTGATTTTCTTTAAATGGTGAGAACATGTTAAATTTGAACGAAAAGCATAAAGAACAAGGTACTAACTTTTGCTGTAAGCTAAGTTACCATCTATAGCCTGCAGTAGTTTGGGCATAATGAGGAAGATTATATTTTCTGTTTTTGAGTATTAACTAAAACCTCGGAAATCAAAACACCCAGTTTACTGATTGAACACCTAAGATTTGGGTCCTAAAGATCTTATTTAGGAAACAAACCTGTAGCTTTTATGGCTTTAATGGAAAGAAGTATTTGAGTCGTAAAAAGCTTGGGCAGAGGCTTCAGTTGATTAGATGTTTACTAACACGCTCTAATAATATAGGCAGCATGCTTGTTTCAACATTGATCTCTGAACGATAGTCTAAAAAGTATTTTGGATTCATGAATTTGTGGTATCATCTGTAGGTGGTTTACAAGAAATGGATGGAGAAGAACAAAAGATGATATATTTCTAGAGGTTACACCTTGCGCTTTATTACCAAGTTCATTCATGGAAGCTTACATTTTGAATTTTTCTTTACATGAGTAATACACATAGTTATTTTGATCTGTTCGATGATTCCTACTTCCTTGCAGCTTAGTTTATCATTGTGTTTGTAGAAACTAGAAAGTATGGCATGTAATTTTTCAGTAATCTCGTTCATTTTGTGTAGTTATCCATTGAGCTCAACATTAACCATTTTTTTTACTTCATGAAGTGTAACTTCTTTTTTCTTATATGAAGTTTATCCTTCAATTTTAGTGATTTTATCTGTAATACAATACCTTGATGCATACTGCAACTTCGTTTAATCAAATGACATCTTTTGGCTTCAAGCCTTCAACCATCATTAACCTATTATAGGATCTTGACCCATCTCTGTGCTGGTTCTAGCTTACCTTCTTTTGGCTGTTGACTTGACACTTCTCTTTGGATTTACATGCAGCTTAAGAATGCCTATGCTATTGCCAAATTGCGAAAATCCGGTTACTCAAAAACAAAATTCTACACCGAGGCTGTAAACCTATATAAAGAGGTACACTTCTTACTTCGATTCACTGTGAGTTTTCATCTTGTATGTGTTTCAATTCAACTGTAATATAAATATATAATAATAATAATGCTTGTAATTTTTATATTTAAAAAAATTATATATGAAAAACCAAAATGTAGTGCTCCTGTGAGTTTTTTTTTTAAATATGCAAATAGTGGCATTTATTCAATTGTGGATAGAATAAGTTATTATTGATGGTTGTATTGCCTTCTTTATGTTTTGGAACTTAGATGAAGCACATATATGTATTCTTGTATAGTTGCATGTTTTCTATTCTAGAATTAAACTTTTTGAGGTGCATTCTTGATTCTTCCATGCCATAATGATACTAGAACTAGAGGTTCTTTGTATTATTATTCCTCGTGTGACGCGACTCCACACATGACACATTAACTCTAGCTTATATTTATTATCGACTAGACTAATAGATGCAAGTCTTGAAGTTAATTACTATGAAGATGTTGAACAGCTTACTTGCCATTTCAAGCCTCTTACCTGTTTACAGTGCATACTCTGTTGGTTATTATATGGGGTTATATGGTCATCTAGTGATCTCTTTTACAGATAAACACATTAATGGCTAACGGTGACAAAACGACGCTGCGAAAAATGGTTACCGAGCAAATGTACTCTGTACGTTGTTATATCCATTTATTTTCATTCATGGTACCATGGTGGAATATATTATGTTTTTCATGCTTTTTATGTGCTTTTCTGCAACACAGGCACTCAAGAGTGAAATTAAGCTAAGAGAATCTAGATGGAGTAGTGTTTACTGGGAACTGATAGAGCCAGTCGTTAAAATTCGAACTCTACGCGCTCGAATGGCAAGTATCATTTCATAAGACACTTGTTTTTTTCTTTTTCTTACGTTACTTATAGAAATTAGAAACGTATGGGATACAAACGAATTTTATGCTACGTATGTATATAGGCATTTTAAGGATCCATAGCCATTCATATAACACTTTAGTTTGATAAGAGCATTCATTTTAAAACCAATATTATTCTTAATTTTTTACATTGTTTTTTCTTCTTTAGATTGGAGTTGACAAAGATGACCTGAGTAAAGTATTCATACAGCTCACGCTTGAGTTTCTCTCTAAACAGGTACACTGACGAGTGACTACCTCGTAATTC
Source organism: Ambrosia artemisiifolia (assembly GCA_032199755.1). Classification (NCBI taxonomy): domain Eukaryota; kingdom Viridiplantae; phylum Streptophyta; class Magnoliopsida; order Asterales; family Asteraceae; genus Ambrosia; species Ambrosia artemisiifolia. The sequence goes on from CM063512.1 coordinate 39,107,866, forward strand.
TAATTAGCTTGACCATTTATTCCCTTTCTGAAACTCTATGTCATGATAGTTTTGCCCATAAACTGTTACTTTGAGGTGGCTTTAACTAGTGGATTTTAGTTCATGGCACCTGAGGTCACTAATCACATGGTTCCTTGTGGTGCATATGTACCATAAAAGAACAACATACTTTTCAGTTTGCACGCTATAAGTCCCTCAACCCAATTTAGGTATACGAAAGCCTCTATACTTGGTCTAGTTCCTGCTTGTGAGGAAAAATAATAATAATGACTTGATACCCCTTAAAGGGTCAAATTTGATGAAGTGGCATTCCAAATGTACAAATATACTGACATGGGTAATTTGTTCATCATATAAGATGATATAAATTTGTATATAAAATGTTCATGATTGATGAAGGTGTGTTCCACGTCAATGGAATAGTCTACATGGCATTCACGTAAACCAAAAAACAATCTACATAGCCTCCACATATGTAACAAGTGTGCTAGTAGCCGATCTTTTTGTTGATTTAACAAATACGTTAATTTTAAACAAGTTCATGGACTTTTAAATACAAAAATTGGGTTGAGGAACTTTTTCGTGTAAAATGAAAAAGTATGTTGGTTTTCTATGGTATTAAACCATATTTGCAACAATAATGTTTTAGTTTAGCAACATTTAAACTTCAATATATGTGAAAATTGTTAATCACATTGTATGACTTGATGCAGAAGTTTGAGGCCTATGATTCAAAAGGGGCTGTGGTTGCTGGAAACAAAGATAAGGAGGTATTAGCTTGATGCTCTTTGTATTTATGTATTATAACTGTCATCACGGTACATTGCATACACACACACACACATATATTGACTGTTCGTTTGTTTAGGTCCTCGTTCGTGATATATGGGTTTTCGAAAAGTCTCAGTTTCACCCAGGTGCTTATTGGCGTCTTTGTGGCAGAATTCCTGTAAAACCAGGTGATACTAAACTTTAATCATTTTCTGCCTGACCCCAAGTCCTATGTAATACTTGCTTTAGGTATCAAACATTCTCTATCAAACATGTAACATTCCGAGTTTCAGAATTTTTGTACAAGGTACAATCTTTCACATGAATTGACCTTTAAGAACCAAAACGTAGGTTAAACCGTCATGATTTTTGTATCCTCTGACAATTAATAAAAATACTATTCTTTAATGCCAAAACTTTGGATCACGGTTTATCATTCTAACCGTTGCGCGCAGTCTGATTTCACCGTTTCCCTGATTTCTAGGATATTTTTACATAATTCATTTGACTTTGATATAATTTGATGTGCATGAAATTGCGTGTGTTTATAACTTTGTTAACTTAAGTAGGTATTATTTGATTTTTGATGTTTGCCCTATCGGGTTAAGAAATGGTAGCATTCTGAATCCATAAACGGCCCGTTTCACGAGTAGAAAATCCATTTTTAAGATAACACTTTTAACGCATCCAACCTGCTACATAATAAGGTGGTTAGCGATACTATAAGCCCGTGGCATGAAAGGACATTTCTGACAATTTTGGTACATCTACATGCCTTCCTTTGGCTTCTAAGAAACAAAAGCAAATGATACAAAGACTATGGTTACTTATCCTCCAAGCAAAGCAAAAGAAGAGTGTTCCTGAAGCAAATCTTATTCATCCTTTTGTATATCTTCAACACCAGGGAGTCATCAAAGTAAAAGCAACCTTCAACTCACATGACTGGAATAACCTGAACCTCAAGGTTAAAGATATCTTTTTAGGTCAGTAACATGAAATCTACATCGACCCATCTCGCTTTGACCATCAACAATGTTATTCTGCAAACAATATTATAACTCCCTGAGATAGAAAAAAAGTCTTTCTAAAACACCATGGTTTCGGGTTGTCTTGTGTGCAACAACTTGTTCCTATACCGGTACCTCACAAACAAAAGATGTGCCTTTTGTTATATTGCGACTATTAGTCATTTGGCATTCGAGTCATTAGTACAACTGTTTAAAGGCCATGCTAAGAAGACCGTTGTATTAGGTGAGTCTAGTCCACGTCCAATCCCGGTTTTAGAAGATAAACATGACCCTTATGGACCCACGGATCAAGCTGAGGCGCATGGTGTGGCTAAACCATTAGGTTCGTTGTCTTGGGATCAGGAAGGCGAAAAGGGGACAGGGGAGGTGGCTAAACCGAGGAAAGCACGAAAGACGGTGAGTATTAACCACGAAGTCGAGTATATAGATTATGATGATTCAAGTAAGAAGAAGAGAAAGAAGAAGGTGTTGGAGCAATGGCCTTCAATGGAGATTGAAGGGGATGAGAGAAAGCCATTGAAGTCTATTCTGAAAGTGGGTTCTATGCAAATGTATTGAGGAAATGGTTATGGCTCATGGAAAATAAGTTGTTAGGATTGGGATTGTATTGGTCAGTAATTATAATAAATTATAGTCTTATTTATTTGTTCTTTTTTAAACAGCAAAACTCATGCAACTAGTAAACTAATTCTAAATATTATATCAATCTTCTGTCATGCACCACCACTTCACTTTTTAATACCATCATGCTACAAGCGCTTCGGTTATGGTTTTATTCAAACTTTGCTTTTGTGTTATGTAGTAAACCAAAGAAGTTTGATTTTATTACCTTCTAGTATTTACCAATCTAATAAGACAGAATACTAGCGGTAAGAATGATAATGAACATATAAATAAATCTCTAGGGACAATAGAGTTGAGTTATAGCTCAACTAGCCTTGAATTTGCCTCGTTTAACTGAAGAAAAGATAGAGCGTTTTAATTTGATATGTTTTATACTTTATGTTTAAAGCTCGAGTTGCGGGGGCAATCTGAAATTTTTTTTTTATTCGTATATAATTACTAACTAATTTTTGTGATATTTAAATCGTAGTTTAATTTATAATTTACTTTTTTTTATCATAATATATATATAGTATATGTATATTATAGAAATAGATTTTTTAGGATTGTTGGCGTTTATAAGTTGGATATGTAAAGCTCCGATTAGTGTTAATTTATTAAATTACGCTTCAATTAAGATGTGAGTTCTTCTAAGCTCAGATGAGTTTAGAGCATTCCCAGTAGCTTCTCCATATTTTTTTCATAATTACTCTAAAAACACTACTTTTTATCACTTCTTTCTATTTAATAATATTTATTCTATACTTTTATCATTACCTTTTCTTTCTCCTCTACTCACAACCACTTTAAAAAATATTAAACAATTATGGAGGATGAACAGTTTCATATCAAATTAACTAAAGAACAGTAACTTCTCTATATATTCTCTATCTCCTCTACTCACAACCACTTATACACACTGTATATAATATGGAGGCCCCTCTCACAATAATATGGAGACTCTACTGTGAATGCTCTTAGTCATTTAATAAATCAATATCGAATCGAAGTACTCATAAACGAGTAAAACCAGAGCCGGCCCTATGGGCTATTTATTCTAGGCACGGGCCTAAGTCCCCCAAAAAATAGGTTGGCCCTAATTTTTTTAGAAAGTTTATATGTTATGTTGTCTTTAGGATGACATATATACCTTGCTTTACTACATGCCGTTTTCAATGTTTCCCTAAAATCAGTAGCTTTTATTAGTTTTTTAGAGTTGCTTGCTTGTTGATTGTGTGTTGTCGAGCCGGGGATCTCTCTGGAAGCAGCCTCTCTATTCGTAAGAATAGGGATAAGGTATGCCTACATCTCACCCTCCCCAGACCCTACTCTTAGCTTTGCTAAGTATGAGATTTACTGGGTGAGGTTGTTGTTGTTGTTGTAGTAGATACTAAATAGTATATGTATTAAGCCTAAGTTTTATTGAGGGCCTAAATAAAAAAATCTTTAAAAAAAGGCACAAATTCAAAGTCTAAAACCAACTACTTGTTGGGAATCATAGTATCGTATACGGAGCGGAAGCGGTTAATATTATTATTTTAACAAACCCGAAAATATATATATATACATATATATATTTGCGATTTATATATACAAAATAATAATAAATTTTATTAATCCAATTAACAAAATATTCTCAATCAGGATCTCGGTTAAACGCGTATAAACAAATAAATAATAATCACAACCATAGGGGGTTTAGTAATCAACCTTTGACGACTACACCGGAATTGCAACACGCGGGTTACAACGAATCCTCGCTAGTAGGAAGCTTTACGGACCGAACACGAACCAACCAAGAGGAAGGGGTGAGCGGCGGTGGTTGTTTGCGACGGTGGAGGGGCTGTCAATTGGTGGTGGCGGCGACCAAGGGAGAGGAGTGGGAGTATGTGTGTTTTATTTTATAAAACTTGTTATTAGGGTTTGATCTCTAATCCCTTATTTATAAATATAAAACTTACACATAACCCCTTTTATTAATCAATTAGGATTCTCCTTTAATAATAAACTCTTTTACTATTAAGTCCCTCCAGTTCAAACAATTTATTATTTCACAAATAATAAACCACCTAAACGTAAACTTATCTGATTCGTGTACTAACGTGTAACTCTTCGGATCGTACCGGGTCGGGTTACATAGACTTCGACTTTAATTACTATCGGACATACCATATGTCCAACAATCTCCCACTTGGACGATTTTAATTAAATGAGTCAATGTGTGCAGAGTTGGACGCCTAGCTGCATCGCACTACACCCAACACAGTATGACACTTTACAGTCGTCAACTAGTTCTTTGAGTTCAAGTAACGCTTTACTTAACCAAATACTATAGCCCTGATAATTCTATCAATAAGTCCCTTCTGTATAGACATCCGTTGATCATAAGGCATGGATCATTCATTCTTATATTGATCAACCATTCTCTATTCTCGTCTTTAATTCAAAATGGTCTAACGAACTACATTAGTCCGAGCGTGGCCACGCGTTTACACCAGTTTGAGTTTACGAGGGCGCGAGAATGTCTAACCTTCTAATCCTATAGAAGTACAGAATTCCATTAGCGTCATACAACTCCCACTTAATCTTGGATTTCTCCCAATGCTACCCGGATTACTACCCATGTTTCAGGACAGTGTTAGATAACATCAAAGATAGTCCTTGATCAATGTAGTTTAATATGTGCCTTAAGAAAAAGGACAGATTGAACATATCAATATCAAAACATCTCATGACCTAGATCCGTGTAGATCGTTTTGAAGCGAGTTACATCCAATATCATTCTCTAATGATATCTGTGAATTATGATTCTCAAACCAATGAGCTATTCATCTCATGAATACAATCATTTCAATTCACAATAGTCTTACATTCAAATTCATTCCCATGTAATTTGATCGACTACGAACATTTAGAATACTCTTATTCAAGGATTTAAACATACAAATAATGAACACAGTTAATAAATATTTAAATTTGCATTTAACCCATTAAATCAAATAAACATTCAATATAACTTTCATAGTTCAAAGTAAAACACCAATACTAACTACAGATCATGCCCACTGTCTAGCAACTCTAAGCCCTATCTTTCCAGCATGCTCCTCATGTTTAGCTTGAGGTAAAGGATTAGTAAAGGGGTCAGCCAGATTTAGATCTGTATGAACTTTGCTTATCACGATGTCTCCACGCTCTACTATCTCTCTAATATAATGGAATTTCCTGAGTATATGCCTTGTGGTTTGATGTGACCTTGGTTCCTTTGCAAGAGCAATGGCACCAGTGTTGTCACACAGTATCTCGATTGGTTTCTTTATGCTAGGCACAACATCGAGACCAACAATGAACTTCATCCAGGCAGCCTCCTTTACAGCATCCGATACAGCATTGTATTCTGATTCACAGGTGGATTGAGCAACCACACTTTGCTTAGAGCTCTTCCAAGTAACAGCCCCACTATTCAGAAAGAAAACATATCCCGTTTGTAATCTTGAATCATCACGATCAGTCTGAAAGCTTGCATTAGTATAACACTTAACTGACAAACCCTCATCCAGTCCTCCATATATTAAGAACATATCCTTAGTCTTTCTCAATTACTTAAGAATGTTTTTCACTGCAGCCCAGTGACTCTCTTCTAGATTATGTTGATATCTACTCGTCATGCTAAGAGCATACGAGACATCAGGTCTAGTACATAACATGGCATACATGATGGAACCAATAGCAGAAGCATATGGAACTCTTTCCATTTTCTTCTTTTCCTCTTCAGTGTTTGCACACTGTTTGCTACTAAGAATGATTCCATGTGCCATGGGCAAGAGCCCCCTTTTTGAGTCTTGCATTGAAAAGCGTCGTATGACCTTATCAATATATGTACTTTGACTCAAACCCAATAACCGCTTTGATCTATCTCTATAAATCTTTATTCCCATAATATAAGCGGCTTCACTAAGATCTTTCATTGCGAAACATTTTCCCAACCAGGTCTTAACATCTTTAAGCATAGGGATATTGTTTTCAATGATCAGTATGTCATCTACATACAGTATAAGAAAAGTAATATAGCTCCCACTAGATTTCTTGTAAACACACGGTTCATCTTCGTTCTTGATAAAACCAAACTCTTTGATTTTCTGATCAAAATGGAGATTCCAGCTGCGAGATGCTTGCTTTAATCCATAGATGGATTTATTCAACTTGCACACCTTATTAGGATTCTTTGGATCGACAAAACCTTCAGGTTGAACCATATAGACATCTTCCAGTAAGTGTCCATTAAGGAACGCAGTTTTGACATCCATTTGCCATATCTCATAGTCATAATATGCAGCAATGGCAAGTAGAATTCTAATAGACTTAAGCATGGCTACTGGCGAGAAAGTTTCCTCATAATCAATTCCTTGAGTCTGAGTAAAACCTTTCGCTACAAGCCTTGCTTTGTAGGTTTGCACATTCCCATCCATGTCAGTCTTCTTCTTGAAGATCCACTTGTTTCCTACAGTCTGAAATTCAGCAGGAAGATCAACCAAATCCCAGACTTGGTTATCATACATGGATTACATCTCTGCATTCATGGCTTCTTGCCATTTCTTGGATTCCGAATCCAAGATTGCAGCTTTGTAAGTAGCAGGCTCAGCTTCATCAATCATGAAGATATCGTCAAAGAGGACCAAGAAACAACAGAAACACAAAGAGGACGCAGAGGCACTTTCTTGGAGGAAGAGCTTCTGGCGCGAGGGATTGGAGATAACCATGTGGATCTTGAAGAAATTTGAGAATCACAAGTGACTGAACCAGTTGCTCAGACAGAACCAGAAGTAACTGATCCAGTTGTTGAAGTTGAGTCAAAAAGGACTCAAGAAACAACAGAAACACCAAGTGTTCGAAGAAGTATTAAGGATCGTCTTCTGTTGTTTCTTGAGTCCTCTTTGACTCAACTTCAACAACTGGATCAGTTACTTCTGGTTCTGTCTGAGCAACTGGTTCAGTCACTTGTGATTCTCAAATTTCTTCAAGATCCACATGGTTATCTCCAATCCCTCGCGCCAGAAGCTCTTCCTCCAAGAAAGTGCCTCTGCGTTTAGTGAAAATCCTATTTTCAGTGGGGTGGTAGAATAGGTAACCGATCTTCTTAGCGTATCCGACGAAAACCACTTTTTCGCCTCTGGGATCTAGTTTATCCGAAGATTCTAGAGTGACATAAGCATTACATCCGCAGACTTTAAGGTAGGATACATGAGGTTTCTTTCCATGCCATATCTCATAAGGCGTTTTATCAACCTTCTTTGTTGGAGCTATATTCACAAGTCTTGCGGCAGTTTCCAAAGCATAACTCCAAAAGGATTTTGGAAGGTTTGTTCGACACATCATTGATCGAATCATATCTAATAGAGTTCGATTTCTCCGCTCAGACACACCATTATGTTGCGGTGTTCTAGGTGGAGTGAGTTGTGAAACTATTCCACAATCCTTTAGATGGTCGATGAATTCCTGACTAAGATATTCACCACCTCGATCTGATCGAAGCATTTTAATAGTTCTATTTAGCTGATTTTCTACTTCGTTTTGGTACTCCTTGAACTTTTCAAGAGTCTCATGTTTATACATCATAAGATAAACATAACCATATCTACTGAAATCATCAGTAAATGTAACAAAGTATCTTTCTCCATGTCTTGACATTGTTCTGAATGGACCACATACATTTGTATGTACAAGTCCTAACAGATCATTAGCTCTTCTCCAACATTTGAAAAAGGTGCTTTTGTTAACTTTCCACTTAAGCATGATTTGCATTTTCCAAACGACTATGAACCCTTGGAATCTAGGATTTCTGCGGTTTTGAGTTGTTTAACACGATTCTCACTTATGTGACCAAGTCTACAATGCCACATATACGTATCATTAAAGTCCAACTTATTACGTTTATGAGAGATATTGCATAATATGTTATCGTTTTGGATTTCTATCTCATAGATCCCATTATTGGGTTTTGCATCAAAGTAAAATACATCGTTAAAATAAGCAGAAATAAATTCACCATTAAAACGATAATCAAAACCTTGTCCGCACAAAGCATAAAATGAAACAATATTTCTAGTCACACTAGGAATGTAATAAACATTGTTCAAAACAAGTTCTAAACCAGAAGGAAGTAAAAGAACATATTCTCCTATCGCCTTCACTGCAACTCTTTGTCCATTGCCAACATGGACCTCCAAGTCGCCCTGTTTCAGCTTTCTATTCTTTCTTAGTCCATGCAAAACATTACAAATGTGGAAACCACATCCTGTGTCAAACACCCATGTCTTGCTAGAAAAAGCAAAGATTTCAATAACATATATACCTGAGGACTCTCCTCCGGAAGCCTTGGCTTGCTTCAGTTCAGCTAAATACTTAGCACAGTTCCTCTTCCAGTGCCCAGTTTCATCACAATGAAAACATTTGGCATCCTTGAGAGGTTTCTTGTTGGCAACAGCTTTGCCCTTTCCCTTCCCTTTGCCCTGAATGCCCTTCTTCTTGGTGTTAGGTTTCTTAACATGACCCTCCTTGATCATTAGCACTGGTGCAGTTTTGCTAGGTATGTTTACCTCAGCACTTTTGAGCATCTAATGCAACTCTGCAAGTGTCTTCTCCATACCATTCATATTGTAGTTCATAGTGAACTGATCATATGACTTGGGCAATGAGTTGAGGATAATATCCCCAGCCAGCTCATCACTCAAGGGAGATTCCAGACGAGCTAAGTGATCAACATAAGCCTTCATCTTTAGCACATGAGCGCTAGCTGATGTACCCTCTTGCATACGAGTGGTTATGAGTAATCGTATTACATCAAACCTCTCATGACGAGCCTTCTGTTGGAACATTTCCACCAGGTGCTCATTCATCTCATATGCCATCTTGTCATCCATGGTCCTTTGAAGTTCAGGGATCATGGATGCCAACATCAAACATGAGACTTTCATAGAGTCATCAAAGTGCTTAGCATAGTTTCTGTAAGCAACAGTTTGTTGGTTGATGGGTTCATCAGGAACTGGTGTTTCAAGAACATACAGCTTGTTCTCCGCCTTGAGAACGATTTTCAAGTTGTGGTGCCAGTCCATGAAGTTGGAGTGGTTCAGTTTGTCCTTCTCTAAGGTGGACTTGTGTCACACCCCGCCCAGGCAGGGGCACTTACAGTGACCAGTCGGCGCAAACTTAAAGTGGAAACGTAATCTCATTACATAACTTGAGTATTTATTACAAGCCAGTGCGATCCAAGTACCACCAAGCTAAACAAAGCTTAACCATAATGAGATGAGCCGTCTAAAGTATTCCAACTCTCAGCTAGGAACTCCCATTCCTTACACTATCAACCTGTGATACATGCTCGAGTAATAAAAAAAATACGTCAGCACACAGCTGGTGAGTCACATAAACTGACTCATTAGTAAAACACCCCATAAACAATTTTATTGATCAAGTATGAGCTCTTTGCACGTCACCATAATCATATATCCGGCCTAAGCATTATATATTCACACATACGGCGTAAACACACCCCATATAGCCGTACGTGTATGTCCACGCATGGAAAATATAATGATCATTATAATATATATAATACCCTGGATGCCACACCTATGGTTCGATGCATATACATGATCAATCACCACCAAAACAGTTTTATGAGCAAGTATCAGGTTTTGAAAATAGTTTAAGTAACTCACCTCTTTATCAGTCCCTTAGCGGTTGACAACGCTAATACAACCAGGTACTATCTCAGGGTCCTGCTACAATTATACACCCCTAGGTTAGGTAACGGTACACCTAACTAATTATTATTACAGTTGGATATTGGTTAGCGCTACCTTATTTAAGCATGGATGATCAGTCCATGCCTAACTAAGTCTAGGCTACCCGATACCCACCCTTAATAATAATCCTAACACCTAAAAATAATAACGCTACACTACTACTAAAAATAATACTAATAAAAATAATAATTAACTAGACATAACTTAAACGAAAACATACCTTAAACTATCTACGACCAGTTGGTGTAGAGTCTCCCCTACTCGTGCTCTAAATATGACTATTAATAACACCTAACGGGATATCGTAGGCTCAGAATCCTCTTATATCAGAGTGTTTCCAATTTTCAGTATATACAAATATAATACCTTGAGTGCTCTATTTATAGAGGAAATGAGCTTTCTCAATTATATGATTCCGTCGATGTGGGACAGAAGTGACCTGCTAGGTAGGGTGCTTCCTAACTTTTATTCTAGTATCGATGTGGGACAATAATAGTGCATGAATTTTCATACTTCCGATGTGGGACAAAAGTTATTTTCAACTCCTATGGGATCTGCTCATTATCATCTAAAGGGTATGTGGAGGAGACCTCTGGCCCCTGGTATCCATATTGGATGCCGATCATCCCACCCCACAAGGGTTATGATCCCGGCAAAATACCTCAAAGTGCTGCCCACAAGATTCGAACTTGTCTCCTCTCATGCCCAACACTTATCATTGGTAGTGGGTACCACTAGGCTATAAGCCCATTGGTGCTCATTATCATCTACGTATACTAAATATTTAGTATACGTGCTCATTATCATCTACGTATACTAAATATTGCAAATGTTAGGTTTTAAATTTATATTATTATAATTAATTCAGCTGTTTCACTTGTTTTTCTCGTATAACTTTTAAACGATAACGTTTTATAAAACTTCGAATCTACAGTTGAGACGAGCTTATTATTCTCTACGTTTTGACCAAAGTTTCATTAAAAACGGAGTAGGGTCAAATATAATATATATTGTATTATTACTTAACAGTCTCCTATAACAATAATTAGTCGCCTAAATCTCACATCTCAATTAATTATGCTATACGTCACTTGCTCGTTAACTAACTTTAAATACACAAATATCCATCTCATATGTTATTGGTACGTTTTGACGATCAATGACCTGTTTCATTCGCTAATAGATATGAACCAACACATTTTATTTATATAATAAAACGGGATGTTACAACTTGAGAGAAAATTGGGAGGCGGAACTGTTTTCGTTTGACATCTACAAAGTTCAAAAAATTAATTTATTAGTATATTATGTTTTAAATATCCTAATTATTTTATGACCCAAAAGCAAAATTAAATAGGATGAGACCCTGATTCATCAATACATAATGAACTGGCTAAGCACTGTTCACTGGTATGATTAGGTAGGTAAACAATGATTGTTAATTGTGTTCACTACACAACTCTCCATTTTGGGGTTATCGCTAGGAGCGACATATGTTTAACCCCAACTATGCCCACTTGATAAACAAGCGATGTTTTGTCCTTTACTGTTAACTGTAATACCGGCCTATGTTACACAGGAAACGCGGTGATTACCTTCTTACATGATCAACGCCCAGAGCAGGGTTCGGCACTAACTTTTGGGTTCGATTTAGAAGAAGTGTTAACTCGTTAAGGGTGGCATAAAAAACATCAATTTAAAAATTGGGATTTAATTTTAATATTTACCATAAATATTTTGAATGACTCGTTAGCATGATGTGAGTCACACAATAGTTTATAAAATCCAATTTTATATTGTTCGTAATAATTGAAACTCCTTTCAACACTCGACACGGTATGGTTTTAAATACCCTATTTAAACTATGTTGGTCGTATTATTGCGAATGGACTTGTTTTAATATTAATAAAACTCTTTTTATTAAATATGCTTTTCGGTTTTTATAAAACTTGTTTTAATAAAACCGTTGTCATGATTGTGAAAAATTTATTTATTTTTGGGTTATCTTGATTATTTACAATAAATAAAACACAACCACAAAACATAAAATAAAATAACCGAATCGAGCCCCTAACAGGTCGCCCGTTTCGTTTTAGCCAGAAACGAAACGAACTAGTCTAAAAGGGTTTCAAAACTATTTTGATAACTCCCACTTGACCCGAGATCTCTATCTTCATGGAACCTGTTCGCCTTTTTATCTTCGTCTTGCTCCATTACTTGTAGGATTACAAATAAAATTTGAAATACAAAATAAAACAAATCTATTCTAATCCTATCTATTACACCGGATCCAATATCTGTAATAAAAATACAAATTAATAAAAAAATAAAATAAAACCAATCACAAACACAACCATGACAAGGGTCAAACACCTAGGGCTCGATTCACATCACAAACATGAACAACAAAAAGCTTTTGATCTTTTGTCAAAATAAACAATTCTTTGACAAATAAAACATAGATCAAAAATTATAATTTTACCATCTATACGCGCGTAACCGTGGCTCTGATACCACTGTTGGGAATCATGGTATCGTATACGGAGCGGAAGCGGTTAATATTATTATTTTAACAAACCCGAATATATATATACATATATATATTTGCGATTTATATATACAAAATAATAATAAATTTTATTAATCCAATTAACAAAATATTCCCAATCAGGATCTCGGTTAAACGGGTATAAACAAATAAATAATAATCACAACCATATGGGGTTTAGTAATCAACATTTGACGACTACACCAGAATTGCAACACGCGGGTTACAACGAATCCTCGCTAGTAGGAAGCTTTACCGACCGAACACGAACCAACCAAGAGGAAGGGGTGAGCGGCGGTGGTTGTTTGCGGCAGTGGAGGGGCTGCCGATTGGTGGTGTCGGCGACCAAGGGAGAGGAGTGGGAGTATGTGTGTTTTATTTTATAAAACTTATGATTAGGGTTTGATCTCTAATCCCTTATTTATAAATATAAAACTTACACATAACCCCTTTTATTAATCAATTAGGATTCTCCTTTAATAATAAACTCTTTTACTATTAAATCCCTTCCGTTCAAACAATTTATTATTTCACAAATAATAAACCACCTAAACGTAAACTTATCTGATTCTGTTATGGACTGGAATCATTGCAAGGTATGGGACTTGTCCCACATCGGTTGTATGGGCAACCAATGTGGGGTTTATAACCCAAGTGGGCTCTCTCTCCCATCAAGACTAGTCTTTTGGGATGAGTTCTCCTGTTTGTTTCGTAACAATGGTATCAGAGCCAAACTCGGAGTGGTGGCCCACGGAGTGGTGGCCTGGAGAGAGCCAGCCGTGACCAACGTGGCCGTGACCAACGAGGACGTTGGCCCTAAGGAGGGTCGATTGTTATGGACTGGAATCATTGCAAGGTATGGGACTTGTCCCACATCGGTTGTATGGGCAACCAATGTGGGGTTTATAACCCAAGTGGGCTCTCTCTCCCATCAAGACTAGTCTTTTGGGATGAGTTCTCCTGTTTGGGTTGTAACAACTTATCTGATTCGTGTATCAACGTGTAACTCTTCTGATCGTACCGGGTCGGGTTACATAGACTTCGACTTTAATTACTATCGGACATACCATATGTCCAACACTACTATGCAGTTTCCAATAACTGCATCCATCGACCATTCATCCCTATCATTGTTCAGTCTAAAATCCCTAAATTAGGATAATCAAGGTAGCTATAACGGCTGGTATTGGCACCTTGTTGAACATGTAATTTTAGATTTCAAATGGCATTTGCTATTTTAGTTAGGGAATTCGAAACAGATTAATTATCAAAAAGAATTTATTATACTTGTTTTCTAGGGAGTTCGCTATAACATTGATCTAGTTTCTCAACCAACGTAGATACAAATCCTTTTTTTTGTTTGAGAATTATACAAATTTAAAGGGTCTCAACTTTGTAGTTCGCTTAGGTCTCCAAAAATATTGGGACAATAAAACTCGTTATACAACAATAGATCTCAATCTGTTGATCGAAAATGATACAACTCGTTAATCATTTATCAAGGGAAAGTATTTCGTTCCATATAAGATCTTTTAATTTTAGTTGAAATAGTAGATTTTTTAGGAATATTTTGAAGGAGGGTACGAGTGTTCGATGATATACAAAAAGATTTGTTAGGAATATTTTTAAAATGACAAACAAATAACTATAGTATTTGTTTCGGTCGATTCTTAGAAAAAAAAAACATAAAACAAAAATATAAATTTGGTTTCCAAAAGTTTGGTTGGCTCTATATAGAGCTATGGTTGTCAAAAGATGAGGGTTCGACATGTTCTAACCTATGGGTTAGTGGTTACTAATGAATCCGATGCAAGTTTTTATAAAGGTGTCCATTCGAAGGGTTGTCGCAACAATTCAAAAAAGTCATGAAAACGCCTGTACATAACAACCAAACTTTGTTTTGTTTAAGAGGAAAACCTTCCATATATAGACACCAAAACTTTGTTGGTACCAGAAATGATTACTAGTGACTTAAAATCCTTGAAAACTTAAGTTCAATTGGCTTATCAGCACCGTGTAGCGTAAATAAAACATATTTGAACCCCTCATAGCTTTAACACGTTATTTTTATGGTGTGCGCATATAATGTATATATGTGTGGCCCTCGGGATGGGGGGGGGGGGGTAAAAGTAAAGTTGCACTAGTTTTAACACGTTGTTTTACTAATTTCGTGAAAATAACGTTAAAAACGACGGACGGTTAATCATGCATCATGTGGTGGCGTTGATAGCCAAAAGACAAAGGGGTAGATGCACCGATCGGGTTTGTCCCGATTGCTAAGTGTTTTGTGCCTTATGTCCAAGGCTTGATACCAAACCACATCGAGCCGGGGGTCTCACTGGAAGCAGCCTCTCTATTCTTAGGGATAGAGGTAAGGCTGTCTACATCTTACCCTCCTCAGACCCTACCTTAGCTTTGCTATAGGTGGAGATAAACTGAGTATGATGATGATAGCTTGTTTTAATGTATCTTGGAAAGTGATCAACCAAAGACCCAAAACACATTCTATTAAATGCTGGAGTAAAGTTCAAATTACATAAAATTTTGAGATGCAATTCAACCATCTGTCTCCGCTTCAACCGTGTCTGACCGGTTCAAATGAAGACGGTACACATAGACTCGACCAAACCGGTTATGTGTTGAATGTCAGCAAATCCGGCTGGTCTAGGTCTAAAAGGCTTGAACAAAAATAGGATTTAACAATTCTTATTTAAAATAGAAAAGTTGAGTTGATCACCCTTTCCGATATCAAAACTTACAAAGCATGGAGAACACGACATGGTATGGTAACTACAAACCGTATTTACATAACACCAAAAAATTATATAAATATATGTGTATACAAATTATTGTTTCACTCCCCTCTTTCCTATTATATACTCATCTTATAAACATGGGAGGTGGTTGAACAAGTGACTTAAACATTACCCGGCTGATCCATTTGTGAAGAGGCAGCCAGCCGCTGCAATGGCTTCAGAGCTACTGTTAGTTGCGCAAACGAAGGCCTTAGATTTGGGTCCCTGTGAGTAAAACAAAGAGAAGACACTGTAAGGCAAAGCCCGTTGTTGTTCATGCAGATCTAGAGGTGGCAAAACGGGCAGGTTGGCTAACATGTTAAAAGGGGGTTCAGTTGGCTGACCCACAAACAGTTTTTGCTTTAACTGAATTTATAATATATATCATTAATTATATCCATATCATCACAATGATCTAATTTTGTAATAAAACAATTTCAATGAAGTTCTCAATTTTAGCCTTTTGCCTGTTAAAGAGGGAAAGTATAACCCAAATCAGCAGGTGTGCCCTAAATGTGTCCCAAATTATCACCTCTAATGCAAATGTGAACTTAAAAAAAAAAAACAAGACATACGTTTGCCAGCACTCCCAGATTATTCTTCCCACCAATGGATCGACATCCTTGGGAATGTCTAACCGGCGATTTTGGAAGCCAACAGCACCCACGACCTGCATTGGGTTCATTCCACTCCAAGGCAATCTTAGGGTTGCAAGTTCCCACAGAATAACGCCAAAGCTATACACATCACACCTGTGCACACGTAAATAAATAATTATGTTCTTTGAAGTTCTTAAAAAAAACCCAAAGCTTTCATGTTTTGTAACAACGTCATGTTTGCCTATTAATACTTATCAGAAAATAAAATAAAAATTCTCTTTTAATTTTTTTCAATATTGAAGGGATTTTAAACTAAAAGTATTCAAACTTACTTTTCATTTGAATTTTCATTCCGTAGAACTTCAGGTGCCATCCATTCAGGCTATAGACATCAAATATAAGTTAAGGAAAATAAATGATGAAAGCAAATCAAACTTAGAAACCGGAAACTAACTATTAACTAATAATAATAAACAAGCTTCTCACCGTTCCCGCTGTTGACTTGGATGATAAAAATGTGTTATGCTTCAAGCGTGACAACCCAAAATCGCATACCTGCATTATTTAAACTCTTGTTTCTTACTAAGACGACCAAAACAAACAAAACTACAGATACATACAAATCTTACAAATATCCTAACAAAGTATATCCCTCATCTAGTAATTTGGAACATTAACATTACTGTCAGAAACCATACATCATGGGCATGTATTACCTAATATGTAATTGATTTTAAGGGTTGGGTAAATATGTAATTCATAGCCTTACTGCCTTAGTAAAGGGAAATATGTAATAATAAAATTAAAAAAAAAAAAAACCCTTGAAAAAGAAAAGTGACATATATACCTTGACATTCCAATCCTCATCAACCAACAAATTTGGTGACTTCAAGTCACGGTGAACTATAGTTGGAATACTTGTATGCAAGCAATTCATCCCTTTTGCCTACAGAAGGGGTAATTCAAACAATGACAAGGCACAAGGATCTATAAACTAAGCAGTTATGTAAACTTCTTACCACATCAAGAGCCATTTTGATTCTACGCTTTTCATCAATTTGGCACTGTGGGCGATGAATAATCCGATATAAGCTTCCTCTGAAAAGAAAAAAAAGGCTGTTAATTATAAAGTGTGTTAATATAAGTGCATTATACATCCAAATGTGTCTCTGAGTGTGTGTCCACATATGCACGGTGTATGTATGACTAGTAAACAAAGGTACTTAAATGTTGACTACACAGATTAAAACCCGTCCACAGTTTAATTAACAGAATAACAGCCAAAAACAAAGATTATAGGAGAGACAGCAAATCAGATATAAATAGCTACAACTTTGTAATGCCTGGTTGGAACATTGTACAAGTTTGCTCCATATTAGCATTTAGCAAAAGAATATCAAAATCAAGTACCTGGAAACTAAGTGGTAGCTCGATCTTATCGGTAAATATAATGATTTAATATTTCAAATTGTCACTATTAGGCTTTGCCGCAGTCATTTAAAAGTAAAGATCTTATTCAAATTTAAGATATCAAGTAGAACCTATATTAAGTCACATTACAGCAAAAAGACCTGGATATTCAGTAAAAAACAAGTATAAAAAACTCAAAAAATAAACCTACCTGGGCAGAAACTCGGTGATAATTGAAAGATTTGGAGGACGAGTAACAGCACCCATAAAAAGCACAACATTCGGATGGCGTAATCTCTGCATGATGCGTACCTGTAATGGAAGTACACACACTTAAAACAAAGGTGCACTTCATTAAGCCCTATTTAGTTGCCAAAGGTTTAAAATAGAAAGAAAATTTCAGAAGCAGCTTCATTTTTCCTACAAATGCTGCATATAGACTAGAGTACTAGACAGATGGAAATAAGATGCAGAACATAGTGGCTCTTTGGGCATCTATATTGTGTGGCCTATAGTTGAAAACAAAGTGCTGCAATATAGTTTTAGTAAGCTACTAATAACAGAAATTGATGAGAAAGTATAATAGGAATACATAACACACAATATAGAGACACATAAAAGGCCACCAAAATTATAATACAAGCTAAGCACCTAAGGCAGGAAATCTAATATAACTTTTTAGTTTTTACCAATCCTCCTAAATTCCTTAACCCTAATCCTACGTCTCCACGAACTAATATAAATAGGCCTTATTGTTTGATCCTCTTGCCCGTAATGATAAGGCATGAGCCCAATCATACAACCAATGGTTACTAACTAATAAACTTTAAAAGTGAATCCCCCCACGGTCATTTCATAATTTACTTATTAAGGCACTTTACTTACTTCTCTCCTGAACTCCGCTAAAGCAGCACCTGAAAAATCCTGATCCAGGAACTTCTTCACTGCCACTTCCTGTTTACAGCGATATCAATTAATTAGACACCACGGTAGTCTCATTCAGCATTAAATGTGTTCGAGATATTAGAAAAACTTCTTCCTCACTACCACAAATTCATTTTGAGTAAGAAGATAACAGAAACTTACAGTGCCATTCCAATCAGCATGATAAACCTCACCATATGAGCCTGCATAGAGAAATTAATGTCAAGTGTAAGAAAAGGGAACTAAAACTCCGAAGAGATACATCCTGAATCTGACAGATAACTAAATCAGGATTGTAAACGAGAACATTTGCAGGCTTGAACATAGAAACTCCTAAACTAATAAACTTATGGTACGAAGCAAGGAAGAATTCAATATAATATAATACTCATACTGTTTTATAATGTTACCTAGTCCAATTCTTTCACCAATAACCAAATCTTCCCATGGAATTTCACAGTCTCCAACATCATCTATTACAGGGTCAATTTGAGGTGGAATGGATGATGTTGAACTTTCAGGCAGTGACAACTTTTGGTTGTTTGGATATTCTGAGGTCTTTTTAACATCTTGCCCACTGATTGCATGCACTTTTTCCTGGTCCAACCTCTTGTTCCTGGGGAAAGCATTGCTAGTATTACCTACCACCTCTAAAGACAATCTATAGTTCTTCCACTCGGCCCATGCCGCTTCAGACTCGGATGCATTTGAAGAAACTCTCTCATTACTTTCACTAGAATTATCACCCGACTTCAAACCATGAGAACTGGTAGAGGCTGGCATGGTAAAATCATTAGTTGCACGTTTGTATTCTTCATGCTCCTTTTTCCGGGGTACCTCGTTAATAGCAGGACGGTTCTTCCACATTAATGGTACAGGAGGTCGACCAGACACTTGATTATTTTTTGTCCTATCGTTTTTATTTTCAGCAGAATTATTCTGCATCAAACCCTTCCCGGATCCTTTAATCTGGAAGGGATTAAGCTCTGTGAAAAGATTTTTATTATCCTCCACACCGTTCTGAGTACTATTATCATTATTATTATATGGGACAATATTAACATTCATTCTTAAGCCACCACCAACTGCATTTGGCCCACGGCCACCTTTATACAGAGAACTGCCAATTGCTGATGAGGGAATATGATCCAACTGACTAGAAGGCAACACTCTTTTCCCTGCTGCTGAAGACGCACCAACACTGGTGTCACTTGTGCTTGTCAATGATATCAAAGGTTCTTCACCAACATTATTTTGCACCTCAACATTTTGACCATTTTTAAAATGGTTTTTAGAAAGTCCAAAATCTTTAGATGGAACAAAACCTGGAAGTTTGTTGGATTTTGGCATGTATGATTTCAAGGAAGAATCCTTAGAGGCGCTGAATATATCTGCAGGTATAAGTGTTCCAGGGGCTGCCATCAGATCAACCAGAAATTCCCTGAAGGTAAGAGAAAACCTTTATTTCGAAGCAGGATGGGTCAAGGGTGTATCATAACATTTAGGCATAACTATCATGTAGTACAACGTGCGCATTAATTCATTGAGCTGTTGTGTAGAATGTTAATATTTTCAGAAAATGTTAAGTTGGATTGGGTGCATGACAATTTTAAGTGATGTATGTATCATTCACACATATATGGTTACATGGCAGCAAAATATGAAACAAATAGCAAGTAAAAAGAATAAAAAATGTATGAGAACAGTTGAAGATAACAATATTGTAGAGGAAAATCAGGAAAGATAGACAGAACTTCAAGAAAATTGTTTTACAACGGTCTGGCACATATAAGATGAGAGTTACTGTGAGTTTCATTGCTATCATGGACCTCTAACTGAAATGGGTGTACTACTTGGATCAGGTGTATTCCAAACAAGGAAAAGACCTAATAAATGTCTGAAATGGAATAGAGGAAAAATGACCTAAACTTGTGCATTTATATTAATGCTGCACATGATGACCTGAGTGCTGAGTGTTATGGCATCGATGGGAAGATAAAGTTAGAAAGAGGAAATGTGAAAGGACCACATGTTACCTTTCATTATCCATCTTGATAATGTTGACAGCGTCATCCTCAACACCGGTATAGTGACTACCCTTGACAAGCCTACAGGTTATTCCAACACTTTCAGCCAGTACCTGCAATTCACAGCATTAAAAGGATAAGATAAAAGTAAATGCTACCCCCATGCCTATGAAGATTAAGAAAAGAAAAAGGACTACAGGAGGTCAAAAGTGCTGGCACCTGTAAACTAGGGAATAGCTACAACTAGTATAGTCTATCTAGCCTATTGTAAGGTACTGTGAGGTTAGAGGTCCATCCCCTTGCTTGGGAGTTTTTAATTTGAATTTTGTAACTCTCTTTCATTTATGATTTATCAACAGGGTTTCTTTTCATACTTTCTAGTTGCTTTATACCAATTAAAAAACAAGAAACTCAGTGATATGGACCTGCAACGTCCAGTATATTATGGAACATTGTACTAGCTACGAATGCAGCAGCTAAAACATGGAATGCTATTATTTTGGTCAATCGCATAGCAAAATATGGTTAAAGAAACTATGAGTGAGTTAGTATCAGCTTTAACTGAATCATTCAACTAAATCTTATTTGTGTGTTTATATGAAAATCCTGCCTCTGCGACATACTGCACAGTTGTGTCATTCTTCTTGCATCTAGGCATCCTTTGGTCATAATCTGGCAAAAATTATTCCTAAACAGAACACAACCTTTTCCTAACTGAAAGTAACAGTAAAAATGGTAATTGTAAAACATGTTGATAGATTAACTGGAAGAAGTCTAAAGGCATAATCTTAATTCTTATGTACGTCATCTTAGGTAGCGATTGAACATACTCCATCGAACATACAGTTATATATAACTACACACACACACACATATATAGCTGGATCAAAGACAAGCATGAAAATGACAGCTCACCTTGAAAAGCAAAGCACGATGACGTGACAGGCCAACTCTTAAGGTTCCTATAGGATATATACTGGTATGGAGAGATGTCCTCAACTCTGTGCTTCTTTCAATCCATCTTGCCAAAATGATATTAGCATCTTGCACTGACCCACCCATGTGTTCTGTCACAAGTTCAGCAAGCCTCTGCACTAAAAGATTTACCTCAGCAGGAGGGCAGTCTAATGCAATACAGTGGGCTACCTGCAACAGCTCTTCTAGCGCAGGATCAACTGTTCTGTTAACTACGATTACTTCAAAACCTGAACTACCAGCATCTGTTTCAAGATCTAACAGTGATGGCATTTTCCCTGTTTCTGTTGAATGCCCAAATATGTCATAGAAACCATCCACTACTTTCTCTTCATAATCAAGAAGGCCATAATCCTAGTCAACCAAAAAACTCAAGTTAACAAATGTAGAAAACCTCAAAATGAATCATACCAGATCAAGGTTAAACTCATACAAGTGCAGAACATATTTGTATCTTACATAATTCATATACCATGTCAGACCATCAAAGTCACTCTCGATCACAAAAGATATAAAGAATCTACTTTTATTTTATAACACAGTCAGACCGAAAAACTTATTACCTAAAATGTGCACTGACATCAAATAGTTCAGATGAAGAAGCATCATAATACACTAGTGATTACTGATTGGTGTATTAGACACGATTAACATCATAACAATGTAACCAACCGTTTAGCATGGGCAAAGAAAACAATATTTTGGTTAAAAACAGCACAGAGTCATCAATTCACTACACCTGATGCTGCCTAACCTTTAACGACACAATGACGGTTCACGGTAGAGATTTATCAAATTCAGTTCTAGTGCATACTCTAGTTTCGTCCAAATAAAAACTAATATATTTCTTAATTCAGCTACATCAAAGGTATAACTTAATATCACACAAAACCGGTCAAGCTAATAATAAAATAAACAAAACCTCGCTAACCAAAATTTCATCATCTCAGTAACACGTGTGCGAAATTCTCTAATGCCAATAACCTATAAGTCCCTATATTAACAAGCATAAAACCTAACACATAGCAATGTACACATAAAACCTCATATTTCCTGTATAAACTCCTTTAACCTAAAATCATAATCATCATCAAATAATAATAATAATAATAATCATAGTCAAAACAAGTCAATCAACGACCGAACAACACCGACGACACGATCACTTTAACTCACCCAATACTGTCTCGACAACTTATCAGCAGCAGCAGCAGAAGCAGCATCACCTCTATCAACCTGACTATAACTATTAGTATGATTACTATTATTATTATTATTTTGTTGCCCTAAGCTCAATAACTTGGCCGCACGGATCTGATCGTTATCTGAATAATCGGAATAATCGGCTCTGGATTCCGAATTGGAGACGCTTAAAGCTAGGGCAAGCTGGACTTGGTACTCTTCTTCTGATGAATAATAATCCTGTGGTTGACGCGTTGTTGTTGTTACATTGAGGGTAGTAGGAGATGATGTTTGAGGAGGAGGAGGTGTTAGGGTGACGGATGGTGACTGAAGGGAGGGTTGACTGGGGACAGGTGTACGGTTGTCAGTGGATGATGATGATGGGGGTGGGGGTTGTTGTGGTGGTGATGAAGGATTAGGATCGTGATTGGTGCCTATGTGAAGCTTCTTGAAGATGTTCTTCATGCCTTTCTTCTTCTCCATATGTGTGTGTTGGTGTGGTGTGGTTTGGTATCAGCGAGGGAAAACTTAACACTCTGGTTTTATGGTGGTGGGTGTATTTTTCATAGCCATTTCTAGGAAGTTTCTCTAGTGTTTAGCTTTTTTATTTAGCCTATTAAGCTGAGTTAATTATCAAAATCGTCCCTATGATTTGGACTAATATGTAAGTCCAGACTAAATTTTAAAACTTGTTTGAACAGGTCCCTGACTTTTGATAAAATAGGCCAAAACAGTCCATTTCGTTAACGGAGTTAAGTCCATGCCGTTAAGTCAAGAACAAAATCGTCAAGTCGGGCAAAATTATCTTCTTCCCCAATTATCTTCTTCCTCATCTCATCTGCAACCACCACACTCCACCTTCTGCAACCCACCTTCACCAAACGCAATCACCACCACAAAACTTAATAAATCCTATATGACTTGAATAGTCGAAGATACGCCTCATCTGACTTGAACTTTTCTTCATAATTCAGTACCTCGACCAAACTATCAATTATGCCATCCAGAACCCGCACACCTGGCTTCAATGACTTGAACATCCCGCACGTAGCTTCCACATTACATGTACTTCTAAACAATACCTCCCTGCATTGTTCTATATTGCATTAACACCACTGAGTAAAAAACAAACAAACAAACTACGGGCAACATACCTCAACGGCGCTTCATCATCGTCATCAGCACTTGTGTCAACCTGTTTTCCTTTTTCACCCATGAGTCGCAGAAATAAGATTATGTTTGTAAACCATTATTTTGAGACTGAGAAAAATGACGGCACCAAATTACTCTTTGATACGCGAACTTACAGATTTGATTGCACAGCTTTTCTCCTAGCAAATGTCCCATGTAGCTTATGCATCACGCCTTCATCTTTGCTTATGTAGCCCCACATATCCTCGTCATCTTTGGTCACACCCGCTTGCAAGTCCACACCACGTATGACGCAAAGAGACTTGTGCACGTACATCACGCTTCTTTCCCGCGGTGGATTTCTCTTTGCCTTGTCCAACTCTGCAATCATTTTTTTCCTATCTGCCAATGTTATATTATCATCATCAGCCCTATCTGTCGAACTATCAACGCCATACTGACTGCATACCCCACTTTTGGCATCAAACGCACTAACAAGCGTAACCATTGGGAAAGGTAAGGGTGTTTGAATCGTCGTCTGAGACGTCGTACACGCTGTTGTCAAATTGTTACTTAATTTGTCAACTACATTGATAACATATCCAACAAAGATACATACTAACATATGAAACATATAGCTTACCGTGGAGCGCAACATTCATGTCTCGACTTTTATTTTCTGCTTGCTTACCCCCTTAGGCTCGTCTATCACATTAGCACCTTCTTCATTCACAGTTGCCAACTTTTCACAACGTGGTCTTGGGAAAAAAATATAATTAGCATACATACAAGACTACAATAGATACTTAGCCGACAATTTTCCCTATGCCAACAAGGAATCTATTTAACACCTGGTGTGTCACACTTAGCATCCTCTTCTAACTGCGTCAACCCAAAACTAAAACTTGGAATCTTGTAGTCGTTATCATGCGCAACTGGTTTAAGCGGCATCTGCCCCGATGGTGCGTCCGTCGATACTAACATTGCTTCACTAAACTCGTCTGCAAAAGGCAAAACTTAGACGATGAATGTGAAAAGAGAGATTTTTCGTCCAAACTTATTGTAGTTAAAGGATTGAGGAAAACTTACTATTTGTTTCCTCTAGTTGCGTACTCGTTTCCAGCGGCTTCTCGTCATGCATTGAAGCACATGTTGCGTCCTTTTCTGGATCTTGGACGTCTTCACCAAGGATAACATCGGATGGACGGGTTTCACGATCAGCAGCAGCGATGTCATCCGTCAGATTGCGTATTTGGAAAAAAATAAAAACACACAGGCAAAAATTAAGAACAAAAACCGATGACTAAAACATGCTAGTAACCAACATTAACACAAGTTAATAAAGGATTGAATGGAAACTTACTCTTTTGTCTCCCCTGGCTGCATACCCGCTCCCAGCGGCCTCTCGCCATTCCCTGTAGACAATGTTGTGCCCTTCTCCGTGTTTTTCAAGATTAAGCGCAACCTTGACATCTAACACCTTTCCTATTCAGAAAGAAAAAAAAACAAGAACACCCAAACAAAAAAATTTAAAAACATAAATACGTTTTTAAAACATGTCAATAAGCTGATGAGTAACACATGCTAGCAACTATCTAAGACATGTTAATTAGCACAACTAACCTGAATCTGTTTTGCCATTCTTCTCCACCAACGCAGCATCTATTGCACCAGATGTGTTATCATTTCGATCTGGGGATTTTACACTTTTCCTCAACCTGATCATAGACTTCCGCATCCCACCAGATCTCGGTGACTTAATGCGTACATCCACTGGATCCGTGGCCACGTTATCATTAGCCGGTATATTGTCAACGGGTACCTCAGCTTCAACTTTGTCACATGGAAAATGACAATAACATGTGTATGAATGCCACTTTATAACAGTTAACAGTTATTAATAATAGAAGGGTGCTTGATATTATTAGACAACTTACCTTCGTTTGCAGCCCCTTCACTGACCACGTTATCCTCGTTGGGTACATCAGCCACGGGTACCACTTTCTCACATGCAACCGCATCAGGTACCTCAGCTTCAACTTTGTCACATGAAAAATGACAATAACATGTGTAAGAATGCCACTTAAAAAAAGTTATCAGTTATTAATAATAGAAGGGTGCTTGATATTATTAGTCAACTTACCTTTGTTTGCAGCCCCTTCACTGACCACGTTATCCTCGTTGGGTATATCGGCAATGTGTACCAGGGGTACCACTTTCTCACATGCAACAACTTCGGGCACTATCTTGTCCGCCCATATATCTTTGTCTACCAACTTGCGCTTCTCAGCATCATGCAGGATCTTTCGGTACTGGCTGACCACTAGACTACCAAAGCCGACGTCATCATTGCCCACCACAGTGTTCCTATCGGCCTGCACAGGTGTCTTTAACGACGACTTCTGCGTGCCGGTTTTGAGGTCATCCAATCCGCCACCCATGTCATGTTCTACTGCATCACCTACATCGTTTAGCCCTTTTGGTGTAAGTCATGCATAAACAAAGTTGTCAAATTACGTTTTTTATTGCTAATGTAGATCAAAATCATAGTCTCTTACCAGGAAGGTCTGCTTCAACATCTTGAACGCCACCAGTCTTTTCCGTCATCAGGCCTAAGTTTTCAAGTACGGACCCTATGTTGCGTGATGCTGTATCACGGGCTTGAGTTTCCTTATTCTTCCATTTAGGTACCTCGTCTATCAAGCTCTCATACCTTGCCTTGACTGCAACCACCTCTGTGCTATCTGGATGCTCATCGTATAACTTACCAATGGCCGACTCAATACGTTTCTTCATCTTCCCCACAAGATCTGCCAACTTATCCACTGCCAACACTTTTTCATGTGAAATGGGGGGTAAATATCAAAGTAAAGCATGATTCCCTATCGATCATATCATAAAATAATAAAACTACATATGTATTTTGGTCTTACAAACTTGAACGCTCGGTCCGTCTGATCCACCCTCAACTTTTTCACAAGTTGACAACCCCTTGAAGCGACTTCTACCAAACCCACCGTTTCTTATTTCTATCTTCTCCCTGTCTCTCAGCCAATGGAAATTCCAAAATGTAATTGGATATACAGAATCATCAATCTCAATCCCTTTGTAGGTGATTCAATCCACATACACAAGCTGCAGATTAATAGATGTTAGTCCAGACAGTAATACGTGTTATAAATACACAAAACGTAAAATCAGTCATATAGTTAAGCAACAAAATACCGTGAGCAATGCGAGGAGCCTAGCAAATTGTGTTTGTTGAGAGTCTCTATTCGACACAACCTTACAAGTCCTCAACTTGTCCACTAATATGCCACACCAATCCACTCGTGCAAAGTCCATATCATCCCTTAGATACTCAGTTGTTGAATCCTTCAAACTACCTTGCTTGTGGCATTTAACCATCACGGCATAGAAACACATCAGAAAATCTAGACGAAAGTCAAAGCTATCCTCTCTTTCAGACTCATTCTGAATCATCTCTACCATTTATCTTGGCGCAACGTATTTGTTCACCGGGTACCTCTTCCTCCGCTTTGTTACTCCTACATCATACTTTGGCAATCGTTCTAAAGAATTGAACAGTGTCCTTCCACGTGGAATGCCAAGTACCTTTTCCACCATTTCTTCATTTATAACAATTCTCCCACATGGGACTGTCATCTCTAGCGTATCAGGATTAAAATTATCAACCACATAATGCCCCAACTTGGTTGGTATACCGTCCATCTTAAAGTTTAATAACTTCCCGAACCCCAATTCCTTCACAACCAATCGTTGTTCCTCACTTAACACATCCACACGTTTAGCAAATTCAATAGGCAATGACCTGGTCCGTATTCCACTCATTCTTTTTTGCCTTTTTACGTTGTCTACCGGGTTCGACCCCCTACCTCTCCACCTTTTCAGCCCTTTTTCGCTTACCAACCGTTACCCCCCGCGACTTCCTGCTTCCAGTTTTCTTCCCAACCGGCGGCGTGGAACTTTCAATTACCTTCGACCTAGACCGTGTTATCCTAACTGACCCGCTTGTAACCCTTGTTCCAGTCGCCCTCGATCTGCCTGTAACATGTGAACGATTCAGGAAAAATACAAAAGGCAACCCCCTGTTTAACCCATGTTATCCTCATCTAACCCATGTTTAGGCATAAAATGAATGAATACTTACCTTTTGTCTTGTTGCCATGTGTTTTGCTGTTGCCCACAATAACGGACTTCTTGTCTTCACACGCATATAACACATGTCAGAAATAATGCAGGACCACATAATTAAATGTATTGACTTACAAATATAACAAACCTTTATCCTTTCTTCGTTTTAGGTTGGATGTACTACCATCGGTGGGCCCTACTTTTGCCTTTGCAATGCTACCTTTTTTAAATTAAGCATATCAACCAACACAACACATTTTATGAATATCTCTCCCATAATGCAAAAAGATGAAATATAAATACACAAACAATACATTACCTCTAGTTTGCCTCTTGAATGCACTTAGAGGAGTGTCAGAATCATACTCTTCAAATAGCAAACCTAAACAATGCCATATTAGAACATACAAAGTGTTTATTCATTTTGTCAATAAGGTTTCATACCTAATGTACGTTTTGCATCTGCAAATTTCACCTGATGTGTAAAGTCATGATCCTTTAAAACAACCCTTTCATGTGTAGAGTCATCGGATAAAACAACCACACTATCACCGGAACGCTTTTTCTTCTTGAATGTCAAGCATACACTCTTAGTATGACACTGTATATTTAATTTGTATAAATATAACAAACGTAAATATAATAAAAAACAAAGACAACTTTTTGTGCATTTTAAACAAAAAACCAAAACAGGATGAACATAAACCACTTTCTTTTGCCAAATAAACTGAATAAGTTGACGATTAACGACTCTACCTAATAATATAATACTATGTAATAGTATAACACCCTACTATAACAATCATCCACGCACCTTTTCGATGATTTTTTACTCTTCCGCCACCGGCGATGTGAAGATAGTGACCAGAGGAACGATCTCATCCTCGTTAACCGTCGATACCTAACAAACTTTGTTGATCTGAAGTTTTGATTGTACCTGTGTGTTCTTCACACAAAGAAGGATGAGAAAGACAGTCTCACTAAGAGAGAGAAAATCGCGTGGATTGTTCTTTATTTTGAATTTTGTTATGGTTTAAAGGAGAGGGGGAGAGAGGTTTATGATATGATTGTACTGTCAGTTATGCAGAAATTTATCCCAATGCACAAGCTAATTACCCATTGATCAATGGTCAGTATAAGGTTTACAAGGTTTTACCAAAATAAAGAGTTTCCATATTATCCTAGCCCTATATACCCTATATATATATGTATATAGGGGATGGTTAGAATAAAAACCCACTCAAATTGATTGGAGAAACCTTGTAAACTTCATGAGAGCCATTGATCTAAAGTGATCAATGGCCTAGATTCATTCCATATTATTTTAATAGATTTAATAAGGTATATGACAAAATAAGGGCACAATGGTCAAATGCCATCTTCTTCTCTCTCCATCAAATCAATCATCTCTCTCTCTCTTTCTCTCACTAATCTTCTCTTTCCAACATTCTCTCTCACACTTTTTTCTTGACAAAATCAGAATTTTAGTTTATTAAAAAAACTATTTTATTTATCAATAAATCATAATCAGATTCACAGATTCATAAAAATTGTTCCAGCACCAGTGTTGTTACGTACGTAAAATCCGTCACGACAGTGTTATATTAATTTAGAAAAATCGTGACCTGTTAATTTTTTTATTACAACATGTTTGTTTTGGTTTTACCAGCACCAGAGTTGTTGCATACGTAACGAAAGGTCCATATGGTTATTTTTTGATATTCACTACTTTTAAGATTCATATGAAATTAAGATTCAGCTGACAACATGAAAATTATATTACAATGAAATTGTTCTAGGTTTGTAACATATGTTAAGATTCAACAGCTGATATCATTTTTGTTAAGTAGTACTACATTGCATTACAATACAAAAAACTTGCAAAAAACATACTACTAAAAAAAGCGATACATCATATTGTTCATCTGCCTAAAACATACTACTCAAGAAATATATTACAGTGAAACTGTATCAACAACAAAACATAGAATTAAAGATTCATACCCCGCCCATGCATGCAATAACCCCGACATCCCGCACTGCAACCAACAGTAGCTGACGGCATCCAATAACCATACTTTGCATAAAAAGCCCATTGTTCCTCAGTATAACCTATACCATCCCATTCAGCCCTAATACGCCCACCTTCCGGATACGTGAACGGCAGCACGGGTTTGTTAAGTTTAGGTTCATATGGTTCTTCATATTCAGCCCCTGGGTCTGGTTCGTAACCAACTGCCCATTCAGGTGTGTGATTTACATCATGCACATCATCCTCCGGTGTCATATAGCCTTCTGGTGGCGGATATTCTTCGGGGAAGACGTAATCAAAGGCCGCATTCCAATCGAAATCTTTGTCACTTTCAAACCCATCGTCCGCCTGCACTACGGGTATAACCGGTTCTAATGGCGGAATGTCCGGGGCACCGGGGGCGGGTTCATGTTCGACTGCAACAGGAAGGATGACCAATTCAACCGGTGGGGGTGGTTCAGGTACAAATGCAATGTCCGGTTCATTTTGAGGTGGCTCGTGTACAATTGGGATGAGATGGTGACGGGCCTCAAAAACCTCCCAAGGCGGAGTGCTGGGGTTGGAATCCATGCTTTGACTAAAAACAGGACCTGTAACGTATGTTATAGCAGAGTAAGTGTTGACATTGGAAATATGAAATAGGGAAAAAAAACTATTTTCTGTTAAAAACATATAGGTAACAGAAAAAAACTAATGCATGCAAAAAACAAAAAAAAATCTATAACTAAAGGTGGAAAAAACACGATTGTTACATGTGTAACATGGTTTTTTTTTCTGGAAACACAGACAAACTTCTGTAGTCTGCACCCAGCATACATTTTTGGCTGAATTAAAAAGCAATCTTTGACTGCAAAACAGATACGCTACACATGTAACACCCGACCTTAACACAGAAAAAAACACCCCTAAAAACTAAAATCACAGAGAAAACACAAATTACAACGTTCTTAAAATTCATTCTGAAAAACAAATACAACACATTTTCTGTCTTTAGTTATAGATAAGCCTATATCAGAAAACACACAAAACAGACATTTTCTGTAAATAAGACATAGGTAACATAAAAAAAACTCATACATGAGAAAAGAAAAAAAATAGACAGACATGGTGCAAGAACACACGAGTATTACATGTGTAACAGGAAAAACACAGACAACACTTATCTAATCTGCAGTGAACAGAGAACAGAGTTTGATATGCTAGAAAACAGAAAACGTAATATATTTTTGAAAAAAAAAGATATGCTACACACGTAACAGTCTAACTAAACACAAAGATTCTACGAAAGTATAGACGATAAAAACACCATAACTTAACTTGACCTTAACACAGAAAAAACACCCCTAAAAACTAAAATCACAGAGAAAACACAAATTACAACGTTCTGAAAATTGATTCTGAAAACAAATACCAACACATTTTCTGTCTTTAGTTATAGATAAGCCTATATCAGAAAACACATAAAACAGACATTTTCTGTAAATAAGACATAGGTAACATAAAAAAAACTCATACATGAGAAAAGAAAAAAAAATAGACAGACATGGTGCAAGAACACACGAGTATTACATGTGTAACAGGAAAAACATAGACAACACTTATCTAATCTGCATTGAACAGAGAACAGAGTTTGATATGCTAAAAAACAGAAAACATAATATATTTTTGAAAAAAAGATATGCTACACACGTAACAGTCTAACTAAACACAAAGATTATACGAAAGTATAGACGATAAAAACACCATAACTTAACTTGAATTCTCAACGCTAGGCTCCAAAGACATATAAGTGTTCGATTACACTCAGAAAATTTACTATTATTTTACTATTATGTTCTAAACCTAAATGACTTTATATTATATTAATGGTTTTCCATAATCAATCATCCAAAAAAAATCTTTTTCGATGGTTTGAATTACAAAAAAAGATTAATAAAAAGTCTAAACTTTATTATTATAATTTATCAGAAATAGAATTTAACAAACAGGGGTCATTTTTCAAAAAAAGAATTTCACATTTGTGTTTGTATCAAAAACAGAAGTGATTAAACAAACAAAAAATATAGAGATCAGTTGGGAAAAAGAAAAGGGAACAAGTGGGTTTATGGAGACTAGTATTACTTGAACATAGATTTGATTCCAACTTAGTAAAAAAATCATACATAAAAGCAACATGGAAGGAGATACAAAG
The DNA here is from genome assembly GCA_032199755.1 of Ambrosia artemisiifolia. NCBI lineage: Eukaryota > Viridiplantae > Streptophyta > Magnoliopsida > Asterales > Asteraceae > Ambrosia > Ambrosia artemisiifolia. The sequence goes on from CM063512.1 coordinate 39,140,039, forward strand.
ATGGAAATAAACAAACACATCAAAATACCTGGTCGTCTTCTCCGGTTGTCTTCTCTGGTTATCTTCTCCGGTCATCTTCTCCGGTAGGCTTCTCCGACGGTGTTGCCCGGTCACACACCGATCGTGGTGTTGGTTGTACAATGATGCTGATGACGTGACGATGATATTGTTGGAGATGACGATGATGGTGTTGGTGGTTCAAGGTTAAGGTTTCTATGGCTTAAAAAAAACAGAGAAAGAGAGGATAAGGGGAGAGGGTAAGGGGGAGGGAAGATGAAAATTTGAAATGGGAGAGAGAAAGAAAGGTTTATATATGTGGTGGGGTGTGCTAAATTACCAAAATAACCTTTGCTTAATAAAAAACAATAAAGTTTATGGAGTATGTGGAGCAATGTGGTCCACTCATTGGGTTTGCAAGAGTTTCTTCAAAATTTTGGGTTTCCATTATCCCTTTAGCCTATGTATATATGTATTAAATCCAATAAAAAAGTTACCAAAATAGCTTTATAAATTCTGAAAAAATTATTATAAGTTTATAAACTAATAAACTTTAGAAAACCAAATTTTATTTACATAAAAGCCGTGTTTAATTATTTTTAGGTAATTAAACCTATTTTAATAATATTAAATTCATTACAAATCCAATTTTAATTATTTTTGTACCAAAATTTCACATAAAGTATTTTTAATAATTATGGTTAGAAAATAAATTTATTTTCTAAATTTTGTGAAATTTAATATTTTTGAAAATTATTGACATGTTTAAATTATTATTTTATAAACAATAAATATGAAAATAATTTATTAAATTTTTTTTCAAACTATATTATTTTAGTACAACAATCCTTGACCATGATTTTACAAAAATCCTTTTTAATAACTTATTTCATTAATTTCTCTTTTATTATTTAATTAACAATTATTCCAATTAAATCAATCGTCAATTCCCAAATAGAAACCCTAAAATGCCTTAAATCTATAAAACATAGACTCAGTTAGGTCCCAATCTATATTGTCCTTTATTTGAATTGGATTTATATCTCGAGATCTTGCCTATTTTACTTTGTGACGTTTTAGTGTACTCAAGACTAGCAATCAATGTGAGTTTACATAGCATATTTTTACTGTTTTCATGCTTTTTGGGGTGAAACATGTTTACATATACATATACAATTCAACATACGTGTCTTGTGTGATTTCTATGTGATATTATGTCTTGAACAATACTTAAGTAGACACAATTAGATACGCGTAATCATTAACTCCGTACAAGCTGACGATACACAGTGATAGATCTATTAAATTGACAATCTCACCCGAATATGTGGACTATTTGTATGGGGAAATGTGGGTGATTATTATCGAAACACAAACAAAAACACAAAAAGATGAACCATATGTGTATGGGATGGACCACATTAAACATATCACAAGGTTTGGTTATACAAAACATTATTATTGGTATTTGTTTTCACATATGAACTAGAATTGCCCTGACACTTGAATTGTACAACTTTCATACCCATGATACATTATACCAACTTATGTATTACTCACCAACTTTTGTTGATCCAAATTAACATTTTTCAGGTTATGTTGTTGCTTGAAGACTAGAGTTCATGCTCGGATATTTATATTTAGTCATACAAATTTGTATACAACCTTTAAGGTCTTCCAATACTAAGTTGACATGGTGATCTTTATATGAAACCCATTAGTGTTGTCTTTCCCAGTACAACCTTTAAGAGTTTTCAAGTACTAAGTTGCCATGGTGATCTTTATATGAAACCCATTAGTGTTGTCTTTCCCATTTGTTGATTAACATACCGAGTGGCATCACTTTTGCCTATGGGAGAACAAATGAAACCTGACCATGTTCATTGAAACTTTTGTAGAAGCATCACCAGAAACTTGAATCTTCGAATTTGATCAAAACTAAACAAAACCAACAGAAATGAACAATAATTATTCCACTCCCTGTTCCGAGAAATTCCATTTTTCAAATCTACTCACATGTTTAATATTGATGGTCTGTAAGATACCATATTACTTTAATTGTTGGAATCCTAACCTTTGATAATTAATAAGTTAATAGTAAAGCAAAATACTTACTCGAAAAATTGCTTGTTGTACCGGTCAAAGTGGAACCTCGGCATGTCTTTGGCGCTAATTACTTTAAGGTACTCTGAAGCTGCAATCCGTTTTATAACACGCTGTGCATTCTCCTTATTCAAATACTTCATATTCCTCATATCCGCAATCACTTACTCAAATAGAAGAGTGTAAGCAAATCACACTAAATGATTTGTAAGTTTAGGGCTTAAAAGCAACGATTTGGAATCCAAATTAACTTCAACTAATTACAGATTAGACATATTGAAAGGTAGTTAGAGGGAGTACGGTTTTCGTTTAAAAATAGTTCATTGAGATCCTTAAGAAGTTCATTGGCCTTTTTTTATGTTCGGGCTTTAGCAAAAAATCAACGATCACTGCCTTGGCGTCCTTGTCCAACGAGACTATCGCGAACTTTAACTTGCCTAGCAATTTTTTTTCATAGTTTCATCATCCATTATTCCCTTTTCAAGATACGTTACTCTCGGATCTAATCTATTAACATTTTAGGAAACAGATGGTTTTGCACGTTAGGGTTCATTCATTCTTTGGGTTTGAGAGACCCTCTTTATCCTTGAACCCAATTAATGCAAGCCATCATATTCTTCGTAAATTGTGGCCCATTGTATGTCCATTATAGTTATTGTTATTAGAGATAGAGATGGAAATCGAACATGAACACGATGGTCTAACTCAAAGCTGAACCATTTGGGACAAAAGGTAAAAAGGGTATGAAATGATATTTTGGGACCGAAGCTTCAACACCAAATACATATGTGATTTGTTTTTTTTATAACTTTAGTTTGATCATGAAATGGTACAGTTGGAGACTTTTGAAGTTGTATTTGACGGTTATCGTGGCAACGTGGGAATACAGTTTACATGTCATAATATGGATACTTACAGCCTGTAAGCCCGAATGATCGATTGTATGGTGTCTTGTTTAGGGGTTCTCAAGGAAATGTGTTACATATGGTTGGCTATACACAACTTTATTTTAATTTTTGGGCTTTCTCTATTTTTGGCCTTTCGGTTTAACCATATGAAAATGCATATACACACACCGAGGCCACAACCATCAGCAACCCAAACCCGACACCGTGGACCACGGCCAAACACAACCACCACAGAGACCGACCAAAACTATTGTCTTACACCACCACCGTACATTACCCAAGACCAACAGCCGATAATGGCCACCTAACTGATTTTTCTTCGACTTCGAACCCACCACCAACAACCTGTACACCAACCTGGAGCCCGACCACCACCAGGTAACCATCACCGCTCGACCACCGCAACCGAAAACCACCTCTATTCCACTAACGCGTCCCAGCAAACACCACACTACAGCCGAGGCCCACACCTCAGCCGTCGTCCCTGACGCCCAAACACCTCAGCAACAGAGCCCGATCCGGCCTAAAACAACCACGCCGCCACCACCAAGGATGGTGGTGGCCGGCCGCTGCCAAAGAGAGGAAGAGTGAGGGCCGAGAGTTGGGTAGGAGGGTAGACAGAGAGAGATTTAGGGAGAGAGAGAGGGGATGAGGCAAGGGTTTGTGAAAGTGATAAATGGGGAGAAGAATGGAGAAAGATATTTTATAGCTAGGGTTTGGATGGGTAGGTGGGTGGATGCATATCACATTAACGAACCCATTAAGACGTCTCTTGTCTCAGTTTATTTCGGTTCGTTATTTTTCAACAATAAAATAGTCGGAAATGCTCGTAGTTAAAATCTAAATAAAACCGAGCAATTTAAATATTATAATCATAACCCGATGTGTGTTTTCAAGACACTTGCTTAAACTACATTACTTGATTCGACCATACTTCTTTCACATAGAAGATCTGTTGACTTCCGAAATCCAATAAATAACATTGTATCTATATTAAAAGAAAGACACATCAACAGTGTCCACGAATAAAATAAGCCTACTACTTCATCAAAGACACATCAACAATGTCCACCTCTAAAATAAAGCCTACTTCATTCATTGGACAATTTGGTGGCTCATGTGAGGTTTTGTTATTAGTTTTTCTTTCAAGCTTTTCTTCGCACTATTTTTTATATGCAGGTACGTAGTTCAAAACAGTACCGTATCGAATATTTTTGGTATTGGTACATGTACCTATTTTTTACTTTATTTTATGGGAGCGGTATTTTGAATAACGGTTTCATACGGTACTGATTTTTATTTGATTTACCTTTGGTACCGTCTTAACATCGGTATTGTTACCGTTTTCATTTTATTTTGTTACGTTACCATTTCTCTTTCGATACGTATAAAGTTCAAAAAGCATCCCGCGGCAACGCGCGGGTAACTAGAACACTAGTTAGCTATAATAAATAAGTTTTTCGAAGGTTTGATTACAGTTAAAACCATGCATTTCGACGTCTGATTCCAATGTCGGTTCCCTTCCGCGTTTCCAGAACGCTGAGTTTTTTCGTTTATCGTGTTGGTTTCACACCTGATTGCTTCAATAGCAAATACGCGATGTATTTACACGCAATAACTTTATGTTAGTCCGGTTCGAAAATTTTTTACTAATGTCAGTTCGTTAAGATTAAACACGCGTAGATCTTCTTTTAAAAGCATCAAGGCGTCCGCGAACTTCGAGTAGGACATTGTAGGACTCGTAATGACTTATTTATCTAAAATTGACTTTAAACATGTTAATTGCACTGGAAATGTGATTAAGATCCAGTTAGATGTTGGCCGGAATTTGTCGGTTGTCACACATACATACAGGGACAACCAATGAGGATTGTAAGATCTCGTTTTGTCTTGGCTTAAGTTTGTCTTGATTACTTTGGTATTGGGCTGGTATAGTATTGGGTTATGGTTGTAATTGGCTAATATTATAAGGGAGTACGTGGGCTTTAGAGGGCGTACCGATGATATGTGCGGCCCACACACCAAACCACCCCTAAAAACTTAAATAGGGATTGGACAGTTCATTATCAAGTGTTGTTTTTTTGTTGTTTTTGGTTTGATCGAGAACTAGTTATACAAGACGAAGCCTTGACTTCGTGTGCAGTATAACGATCTTTTAGTATTTCTTTTTGTGTTCTTTACATTTAATTTGATTTTCCGCATCAGTTGAGTGTTTTGAGTGATATCTGAGAGGTTTCAGGACTTACAATTGGTATCAAATCCATTGAAGCAATTCATAGGCTCGGTTTTGATACCATTCGAAGAACAAGAAGGATTTCTTTGTTGTGATTCTCGATTTAATAGGTTGGATTTTTTAGTTTCGGTTTTAAAATTTTATCTAGTTTGTGTTTCTGTTTGTTCGTAAGGTTTACAGGTTAGAAACCTTAGTTTTCTAATTGAAAATGTTGGATTTTGATATTTGGTCGAAGTTTCAAGAACATTGGAGAACAGTTGAAGAACAATAAATATTTTTTGATCTGTTTTGGAAGTTTTCTTAGTGTTTTTGCAGGTTTATCAGATTTTTGGTTACAAAGGATTTGTCAAACTCTCAAAGATTCAAAACAAGAAACATCTCCTAAAAATTAGGGATTTGGCAATTGTGGTTGTTACGTAATCATCAAGTTTATGAGTCAAAATGGGTGTGTGCGACCAGAATTAAGTGTATGCGGGTGTGCAATCCTATGTGCGGCCCAAAATACTAAGTGTGCGATCCATTTTACTCGTGTATGCCCAAGTTACTCTATGTGCAGCCATGTTACTCTGTGTGCGGCCTGTTTCTTTGTGTACGGTTAACAGGATGCCCAGTTTGATTTGGGCTATTTTTGGAACTCTCGTTCTGTCACACTACATCAACGGCAAACATATGGTGTGGCGAAAAGAAAGGTTTCACAACCAATATTAGGGCGAACACGTTTATTTAGAAAATTCATTATATTTAATGTCAAATTGTCAAAGATTTTTGAAAATACAAGTCCCAATAAACGAAATCCCGATAAAAGATCGACATCAAAACCATTCCCCCGCCCTAGCCATGCTCAAGACATCATTCACATCAGTTACCTGAAAGATATGTTTAAAAAGACAACAATATATAAAATGTTGGTGAGATCACAAGTTTTAATTCACATCACAAGTCATTTCAAAACCATGCGTGTAACAAAATTAGATTAAGTAGTGTCATATATGAGGAGTAGCGAGCTCCTACATGACGATGGAAACCATTCATGTGCCCATAACCAAACGAAGACTATCCATTTTATTGCCTCACGCGAGTTGTTTCTCGGAATCAACAATCAAGTTCATAATACTATGCACCCCGTAGTATATCAAATACCTAACTGACGTTATCAGTTGAGGGTGGGCCTTGTCGGGCACCAATAGTACTATCCAAATAATCCTTCGATTTCATACACATGAATTAATGGTTACAGTAAACACGTGACGACCTACCCCGAGTGATTTCCATTACCCAGGTACCCATCTTGCCACTAATCAACTTTCGATACGCTACAACAATTTGACAAATATATCTTTCCTCCAGAAGTTTATAAACAGATTAAAAGGGGCTGTGAAAATCAGCTCAACAATAGTGTGCACGCACTAGTAGAGAATAGCTAAAGTCCACAGTCAAACACCTATAAGTGCTATAGTCGTATAAGACACTAGGTCTATAGTATGTGTTTTACCAGCAAGTTATACACCTAACTTCCAACACCTTTATTTATATATAATTCCCCGTTTAATTAAAATACATGCCGGAGTCCCGTTTGTGATGGATTACCTCCGTTATAAATTTCACTTAACTTATATTTTTAATGACCGTTTAATATTAATTTCAAAGTTAGTTGAGTTCGTTGTCGGGGACCCGATCACTGCCCGATTTACAACACGTGGTGATCTTATTGTTCAAAATATATACTTACAATATATATTTTCTAACTTGAATTAATATTACCTCCGAATCGACTCACTTTACCATATATTTATCTTTCTCATTTAGATAAATATAGTAGGATCTTGTCGATCGAGATTTCCTTTTTATCTCCGACTCGAGTCACTTTACTGTATAGTTATCTTCCTATTTAGATAACTGTACTAGGATATTATCGATCGGGATTTCATTTTTTCTCCGACTCGACTCATTTTACCGTATAGTTGTCGTCTCTTTTAAATAACTATACTAGGATATTGTCGATTGAGATTTCATTTTCACTATTAACTATTTATAGTTAACTTTCATTTAAATACATAATCTTTAAAGATTATTTTGTATTAATTTTCCCATGATAATTTCCAACACTTAAAAAAGTGTTATATATATATATATATCACCCTTAATTATTGGTATATATATATTTTGTCCATAAAATTTATATTTACATTCACATTCTCATACTTAGAATAATTATCACAATCAACGCAATAACATATATACGTATCGTGTTGAAAGTTATACAATATATATTTATTTGTCCGATTTGTATTTTAGTTTGATAACTCATCGTAATATGTTTGTCCAAGTCCCGATTAGGTAACTTATATATTTTTCCACATGAAAACTTATATAAGTTATATATATATATATGTGTGTGTGTGTGTGTGTGTGTATGAATAATGAATAAATACTTTACATCGCAACATGTTTTTCCCACTTCCCAAAATATATATTTTCTTATTTTTACCCAAATTTCCAATGATGTACGAAATTAAACACTTTTAATTTCTACATAGTTCTTATGTAAATTTATAAAAAAAAAACTTTAATACTTTCAAGACTTCAAAAATATCAAGACTTTGTTATTTTTCAACTCCAAAAAATACTCCAACATTTTTATATTCTCATACTAGATTATACCCCGGGAACGTCCCGGGGTTGAGAATTCTAATATGATATATTAATTTTACATATAAAATAAAATGATTCGCTTTACAGTTATATGCAATAAAAGCTTCGGGTAGCACCTAACCTAAAACAATTAAAAATGTATCTCCAATGTTAACGCCTAACCTTAAACAATGTATAACTATAATATTAATATCTAAACTAAAACAATGTACAACTCCAATGTTAACGCATGTTGAAAATAGAATTCCTATTTACTAATTTGAACATAATTTAGTGACTTGCCTATGTATGATTAATGATTTACCTTAACACTTTGTGTTTTTTTCCTGTATGAACATAACCCCACAAAAAAATAGTCGTTTTTTGTTTCTCCGTTTTTATATAGCACTATGGTACTCGTTGGAAAGATAATAAAACGCTTGTTAATTTGGTGTAATTTTTTTTCTCTAAAAAATCTCGTATATAAAACATATTAATGTTTAAAAATTTATGGGAGGAAACATAAGAGAGAAAAATTCAATTTTATTTTTAAATTTTTTTCCTAAAATATCTCAATGCCACATGGGATGACACATGACACATTCAAGGAGGAGAATGACTCTTTGAGTGTCATGTCATTAAAATGGCTTTGGTTGTATCTCTAATGTTAACGCCTAATCTTAAACAATGTATAACTCTAATTAATATCTAAACTAAAACAATGTATAACTCCAATGTTAACACATGTTGAAAATAGAATTCATATTTATGTAACACCCGCTTCCCGGGGTCCTGCCTGCGTGACTGTGGGTTATGGGCCCACAACTAAAACTAGATCCCATGGGGTGTCACGTTTTGGATTATCAATACACAGAGTTCTACACAACGGAAGTCTTTTTCTTAATTTAAATAAAAAGCCAAGCTTTGTACAACAATCTAATCTATTACATTAGTTTATATCTATATGTCAGTCTCTTCCTTAGTCCTCGTTAGCCGTTTCAGATGCCATCCATTATTCTTATCATCAATCCTGCATATCATAGGCACCTAGGATGCGTGCCCGGAAAATATTTGGGACTCAGTATAAAACTGGTGAGTTCATGAACATGACAGTATTAAAAATCACAGGTTCATTGATATAGCATCAAGCAGATATATCCATGGCAAACAGATAGGAACAGAGTAAGCACAGTATGTTCACATAACCAGGCTATGTATACAAAGTCCTACTGGCTAAAGCAGAATCATACAAGCAGCCCTCAAGCATCCTATCAAGCATTGCCACATATCACAGATGCTAAACATAGTCGATTCTACAGTTATTACCAATTCAAAAAGAAGAACATCACATCCCGTTTTAAAAACGGTTCAGAGGAACTCACCTGGTCGTCTAAGGATTTTCTCTGATGAATCCTTTGTCCATGGTTCTTTATCTCGTCGAAATGAAAATAACCTGAGTATAAATCGCCCTATAGTTGACCACCACCATAACCATCGGATACACTCCCCGCCACGACCATAAATAACCTTGAATTTTATCTATTAATCTATATGTGAAACTCACGGTACTTTTGCTTTCTTGGCTCGCTGTCACACACAATATAGAAACATTGTTCTTGTGTGTTTTATTCTTTTGTGATTATGAATTTGGGAGCTCTAGTTGTATATATTAATAGTAATCGGTTAACTTCCTTCCTAAGTAAAAGGAAACGTGTCAACTAACTACTCTTTCAAAGAACATAGATGAACTCCCAGGTGGCACTAAAATAAATCATATTCATCCAAAACGTATGAGGTGTTGGGACACTAAACTCAACGGCTTCTTATAATGAACATTTTAGCAATATATGAATTAATGGTGTCTAGGGAATCAACATGTAGCAAATGAGTTTGATGGTGGCACTAGCACGTGGCATTCCAATTCTATTCTATCTAATTTTTATGAGAACTCCTCGAATCTATATTCACAATGGTGGCTAACATATTTAGAAATTGAATTGACTAAAGACATTGACTAATGACTACGTATATTATTATTATTGTTGTTAAACGGTCTCCTAAAATGGTAAATAATCGTCTAGATGTCTCATATATCTAATACTTATTTAACTCGTCACTTACTCGTTTAACTATACAAAATACAAACTTCATATTCCTCGCGTTTATAACTATTACTTCAATGTATTTATAGACTTTAATATCATGGCTTGTGTGCTCGTTTCTCTAATCGAGTGCTCAAATTTTGGGGCTGTTACAATTTACTAATTTGAACATAATTAGTGACTTGCCTATATATGATTAATGAATAACCTGAACACTTTGTGTTTTTTTTCTGTATGAACAAAACCCCACAAAAAATAGTCGTTTTTTTTCTCCGTTTTTTTATATAGCACTATGGTACTCGTTGGAAAGATAATAAAACGCTCGTTAATTTGGTGTAATTTTTTTCTTTAAAAAATCTCGTATATAAAAGATATTAACGTTTAAAAATTATGGGAGGAAACATAAGTGAGAAAAATCTAATTTGATTTTTAAAATATTTTTTCCTAAAATATCTCAATGCCACATGGGATGACACATGGCACACTCAAAGAGGAGAATGTCTCTTTGAATGCCATGTCATTAAAATTGCTTTCTTTTATTATATATATAGATATATATAAATGTAAATTTTCATACAAAATTCACCATGTCTTTAAATTACCAACTTTTGTTATAAAAACCTTAGTTTAACAATATATCTAATACTTATTTAACTCGTCACTTACTCGTTTAACAATATACAAAATACAAACTTCATATTCCTCGCGTTTATAACTATTACTTCAATGTATTTATAGACTTTAATATCATGGCTTGTGTGCTCGTTTCTCTAATCGAGTGCTCAAATTTTGGGGCTGTTACAATCTACCCCCCTTAAATTAGGTTTCGTCCTCGAAACTTGTCAAGTCGTAATAACTAAGAGTAGAATATCTTCCTCTCTTCTCTTCTTCAATTTCCAGGTAATGTCTATAACCCTTTTTACCTCCATTTCCTTTAAGGAATCTATTTACTAAGCATTACGTTTTTAGTGGCTCTTTGTAACTATATTCGCATACGCTCCCTTTTTCTTTATAGTTATCTTGATGGGTCATATTCCACTGCAAATCTCTTTTGTTCAAGTATATAATTTTTTTTTTTTACACATTTCTTCACATATATTGTGATGTATTTCCTTATGTCAGGCCACTAACAACCATTCGCTAGTTCATAGTACAACTTATTCTACCTGGATGAATAAAAAGTCTTGAGTGGTGAGTCTCTTCAAAAATTACTCTACTTTGATTTTACATGTTTCTAGAATACCTACTTGTTTGTAGTGAATCCTTATCATCTTATCCATGCTATACATGAACCATTGTTGTTCTCTTGTTTTATATTCCATAATGTGAAGAATATCGCAACAACTTTGGATCATGGGTTAGGTAGTTCATGTCATGTTTAAATTTGACGTGGGGAATATGTTGCCGCTTTTCCTAATAATGGCATCTATTGAAGGCAATCTCTAGTACCACAGTCCATTCTTAATTTTAGAAAGGATTCCACCTAACCTTTGAACTAGCAATGTTTGACACTAAGAGTCCTTCTACACTTAAACTCATTACACACTATCAGTCTTTTATAAAAGGTTTCTTTTCGTGACTTAAGCAAGCTCTTAAAGCGGTTTTGCATCTCAGTCGGTTTAAAGGAAAGATTGGAATCAAATGCCTTTCTTACTTATGCTACAATTTATTTCTATATCGCCTCCGAGTCTTATTCTGGTCTATAACTGATATACACCCTTAATTGGCCATCCTTATTTTTGATAAAGATCCATGGCTACTAGCTGGAATATATAAATCAATTGTCGAGTAATTCTTGCATATGGTTCCTTAATTCTTCCATTTAGGTCATGACAAGGTGGTCCTTGGTTTTAGCAGTAAGGTTACCCCGAGATCCAATTGGTTCAGATTTCAATTTTCTTCTTTGGTGGTAGTCTGGAAAGATCTTTATTGAATACTTTATGACATTCAACCACTATTTTCACATCCTATGAATTCTTGTCTTCCTAGTCTTTAGTTCATACACTAGTTAGGCTAGGTGATCCTTCGGATACACTTAGTGGCCTATATCATAGTAATGATGCTTATGGGATTACTAGATTTTTCATCGTTAATTATTGAAGTTTCCCTTCAAGTCCTTGATTTGAATTTACTTCTTATCACTCAATATACGAGTTTGGCAAGGTAACCATTCCATCCCTAGTACTATATCCAGTAATCCAAGTTCATTGATAGTAAGTCTATAGGTATAGGGTATTTAGGATCTAGTTAAACGAAACTTTAAAATGTTCAGATATCAACCTTCGATCAACAACAACATCAAACCGTATCTTATCATAGAAGTTGTTTACCACTATTGCATCCACTACCACATCTAGGTCCTACGGCTTCTTCAGTCTTTATATCAAAATCCCTACATCTTACTCTATCATATTCTTCATTATTTTATTTCCCGAGGGAGTCATTTTTGAAATGTCAAAACACTTATGGGGCCTCCACAGTCATGACGGGTATGTTTGAGTTTTTTTTTTTATACCAATTCTACTACTAATGACATGGACAAGAATGTCTTTCACTACCTGTCGGACATTGAGGTGTTGATCCATGTTGCCCTATATAATCTTTAAAAAAAAATGGGTCTCCTCTGATCCTGATTATTGGCCTATTTTCTATTAAGAATATGGTCTGGGGTTTTCTTCTACTGTATCTCAATGACGATTGTTACTTTGGCTTCTAATGCCTCAGCTCGTAACGCATAGTTCTTGTACATGCGCTTATTTAACTGAACATCAACCATACACACCTCCTCAAACTGTTCCGGATGTTTCTAAACTAATGCACCATTGATATTCTTGACTAAAATCCTAAGAGAGTTTTATAACTTATCCAATACAAAAGGAAATATTAGATTCGGAGGCCTTATACTCCACTATAATCTGTCTCGGGACCCCTCCTGAGCCTGTATCTAATCATACTACAACGTTTATAACTTGTTTTGAAACGCTGGGACTAGAGCCGGTTGTCAATCTCTCATTTGCACTGCCTTATGTTGACATTACTTAAGAACCTTGCACGTGCATTTGGTTAACCCAACATCAATCTTGTACATTCTTAATTTTTCTAAGATTAGTTCTTTTCGATTCAAATAACTTGTGAGGATATTTTGTATCTTATCCGGTCTAAAGGGAAAGTTTGCTTCAAATGCCTTTCTTGCTTCTACTAAAATTGCTTCTAGATCGACTTCGAGTCTTGTTCATCTTTATTCTCGCGAGAAGGTGGGGACATCAAATTCGTTTTAACTCCTAACTCGATTATCCGACTAATAAACATGGGCTATTCGATTTAGGTCTTACCTTGTTCTACCCCCTTGAAAACAATCTAGGATTTCATCAAAGGTCCTCATACATGCATTTTCATTTATATCAATATCTATGCTATACCAAATCCATTGCCATGCCCTAAGATATACGCTCTTTATAACCAGAATGTAAATACACAAATTACTATCATAATCCTAAAGACAAACAATATTCTTATCATGTTGCCTACTATCTGCTAATATCAGTACAATATGATGTTTGCGAGATCATAGCAGTGCAATTCATTAACCTTCATACTGGCCAGGTATGAAAGTAATGTATGATACATACCATGATACTCCCAACTACCATATGGTTCTTTAATCATACAAAGTTCGGCATGCCTATCGCATTCTATCATCTCATACTAGCATCCGACTACTAAGACTGGCGTTTCTACTTGGCTAAAAATATTCTAGTTTAAGTCTAGATACCACTCGAGTACCTAAATCCCTTAAACTAAGGCTCTGATACCAAAATGTAACACCCGCTTCCCGGGGTCCTGCCTGCGTGACTGTGGGTTATGGGCCCACAACTAAAACTAGATCCCATGGAGTGTCACGTTTTGGATTATCAATACACAGAGTTCTACACAACGGAAGTCTTTTTCTTAATTTAAATAAAAAGCCAAGCTTTGTACAACAATCTAATCTATTACATTAGTTTATATCTATATGTCAGTCTCTTCCTTAGTCCTCGTTAGCCGTTTCAGATGCCATCCATTATTCTTATCATCAATCCTGCATATCATAGGCACCTAGGATGCGTGCCCGGAAAATATTTGGGACTCAGTATAAAACTGGTGAGTTCATGAACATGACAGTATTAAAAATCACAGGTTCATTGATATAGCATCAAGCAGATATATCCATGGCAAACAGATAGGAACAGAGTAAGCACAGTATGTTCACATAACCAGGCTATGTATACAAAGTCCTACTGGCTAAAGCAGAATCATACAAGCAGCCCTCAAGCATCCTATCAAGCATTGCCACATATCACAGATGCTAAACATAGTCGATTCTACAGTTATTACCAATTCAAAAAGAAGAACATCACATCCCGTTTTAAAAACGGTTCAGAGGAACTCACCTGGTCGTCTAAGGATTTTCTCTGATGAATCCTTTGTCCATGGTTCTTTATCTCGTCGAAATGAAAATAACCTGAGTATAAATCGCCCTATAGTTGACCACCACCATAACCATCGGATACACTCCCCGCCACGACCATAAATAACCTTGAATTTTATCTATTAATCTATATGTGAAACTCACGGTACTTTTGCTTTCTTGGCTCGCTGTCACACACAATATAGAAACATTGTTCTTGTGTGTTTTATTCTTTTGTGATTATGAATTTGGGAGCTCTAGTTGTATATATTAATAGTAATCGGTTAACTTCCTTCCTAAGTAAAAGGAAACGTGTCAACTAACTACTCTTTCAAAGAACATAGATGAACTCCCAGGTGGCACTAAAATAAATCATATTCATCCAAAACGTATGAGGTGTTGGGACACTAAACTCAACGGCTTCTTATAATGAACATTTTAGCAATATATGAATTAATGGTGTCTAGGGAATCAACATGTAGCAAATGAGTTTGATGGTGGCACTAGCACGTGGCATTCCAATTCTATTCTATCTAATTTTTATGAGAACTCCTCGAATCTATATTCACAATGGTGGCTAACATATTTAGAAATTGAATTGACTAAAGACATTGACTAATGACTACGTACATTATTATTATTGTTGTTAAACGGTCTCCTAAAATGGTAAATAATCGTCTAGATGTCTCATATATCTAATACTTATTTAACTCGTCACTTACTCGTTTAACAATATACAAAATACAAACTTCATATTCCTCGCGTTTATAACTATTAGAGAGAATTACACAGATTGTCCTTTAGTTTTACCCAAAATTGCATGTTCTGTCCTTTTTTTTAATTTTTAACTCCCTGTGTCCTTTGTTTTGTGCACTTGTTACACCCTATGTCCTTTAGGGTAACTGCCGTTAAAAACGAACGTTAACTCCCTCACGTGCCCCTCACGTGAGGGGCAATATTGTCTTTTCGTCTCACCCTTTAAACGTTTATAACTCCTGTGAATTCCATAACATAACACACTTAACCAAACCATCATCTTCACAATACTAACCCAACCCTAACGATCGATTCCCGCCAAAATTACACAAAGAGGAGGAAGACGAATGGATTTCAACAGTAGGGCACTAAGCCCTGATATTAGAGATGAACGGTTTTACATACGAGACCATCTGGAACAGGAAGATATTGATGGTATCTATGGTAAGCAAGTGTGTGTTAAAGTTTTAATTTTTTTGATATTAAAGTTGAGCATAATGTAATGTAAGTTCACTGGTTGTTAACAGGAACATATGATGGGTTGTTTTCTATTGAACTGCATCATGGAGGACATTTCACACAGGGAAAGGGCAAAGGTAGAGAGTATTTGGATGGGAAGGTTAGCGTTGTTGATCTGCTTAATCAGCATTATTTCTGTGTTAACACACTAGATCAAATAGTAGAGAAGCTAGATTATTCTGTTGAAATGTGTGAAAGCTTTAATTCCCAGCTGGTAAATGCAAGAGACAAGCCAATTATTACTATGTTGGAGTACATTAGAGAGTATCTAATGAGAAGGATTGTGAATGTGCTTCAACTGATGGACAATGCTGATGGACCATTAACACCTAAAGCTACTAAAAAGTTTGAAGAAATTAAGGAGCAAGCCAATAGGTGCAGTGTGTTGTGGAATGGGGAAGATCATTATCAGGTTAAAGGGCCAGCAGGTTTTGGTGTTGTGGTTGATTTGAGGAAGAGAGAATGCACTTGCAGGAAGTATGAGATCACTGGGATGCCATGCAAACATATTGTGGCTGCAATCTGGAACAAGAACATGTATAGTGGTAAGGAAACAGAACTGCTAGAGACATATGTTCATCCTGTCTATACAGTGGCTAGGTGGAAGGAGGTCTACAACTACAAGATTTATCCTATCAATGGAAGGACAATGTGGCCTAAGTCTACTGTCCCAACTACTCTGACTGCACCCTACCACCATAAGCCCATTGGCAGGCCAAAGAAGGCTAGAAAGAGGTCTGCTGTTGAGATGGAGGATGCAACAAAAGGAGGAAAGTTGTCAAAAATAGGGATCCCCAAGAAATGCCAAAAATGTAAGAATGTGGGGCACAATAGCAGAAGCTGCAAGGGACAAGTTCAGCCTTAGTGTGTTGTGGTGTTGACTTTAATTTGGTGTTTTATGTTTTGTTGACTTTAAGATATTATTATGTTTTCTTGACTTTAAGACATTATGTTTTGTAAGGATCTTGAATGTTGACTTTAATTTGGTATGGTTTTAATCTGTTATGTTTTAATGGTATGTTTGACTGTTGTTGATAATCTGTTATGTTTTAAGGATCTTGTATGTTGACTTTAATACAGTTTTTGACCCATTTGAAAACAGATATGAATAAAGGTTTTGTTAATGCTTGTTGTTGTCCAGTTTTTTGACCCATTTGAGCACAGATATACCATATGACAATCAAAATTCTGACAATACATAACCATTTCATAACAAGATTTCTTACATTTCATAACCAAAATATCTTACATTTCATAACCATTTCTTACATTACAATAAACTACCATAACAAAAAAAACGAAGAAAATCCAACTAATCCAAAGCTTGCTTCTCAGTTTCCTTGATTCCTCCTGACTTTCATGAAGCTTTCGAAGCAAATTAGCAGTATGAAAGTTGGTCTGTTCACACCAACCAATAAAACCACAACCGATTGGACAACAATAGAATCGTCTACCTGGGTTTTTTGCTGTTGTTGATGTTCGAATAATCGCCAGCATTCCACACCTACAATACACCATCGTTGATCGCCCTAATTTTTTTTTGCTGTGTTGATTGTGGTGTACATTGTGATGAAAAACCCTAATTTAGATCAGCTATGAAGAACCCCTAATTTTTTTTGAACGTTAAAAGGTGGCAGGAGAACTTCATCACACGAAAAGACAATTTTGCCCCTCACGTGAGGGGCACATGTCTAAGAAACCGTTTGTTTTTAACGGACGTTAGCCTAAAGGACATAGGGTGTAACAAGTGCACAAAACAAAGGACACAGGGAGTTAAAAATTAAAAAAAAGGACAGAACATGCAATTTTGGGTAAAACTAAAGGACAATCTGTGTAATTCTCTCTAACTATTACTTCAATGTATTTATAGACTTTAATATCATGGCTTGTGTGCTCGTTTCTCTAATCGAGTGCTCAAATTTTGGGGCTGTTACAATTTACTAATTTGAACATAATTAGTGACTTGCCTATATATGATTAATGAATAACCTGAACACTTTGTGTTTTTTTTCTGTATGAACAAAACCCCACAAAAAAATAGTCGTTTTTTTTCTCCGTTTTTTTATATAGCACTATGGTACTCGTTGGAAAGATAATAAAACGCTCGTTAATTTGGTGTAATTTTTTTCTTTAAAAAATCTCGTATATAAAAGATATTAACGTTTAAAAATTATGGGAGGAAACATAAGTGGGAAAAATCTAATTTGATTTTTAAAATATTTTTTCCTAAAATATCTCAATGCCACATGGGATGACACATGGCACACTCAAAGAGGAGAATGTCTCTTTGAATGCCATGTCATTAAAATTGCTTTCTTTTATTATATATATAGATATATATAAATGTATATTTTCATACAAAATTCACCATGTCTTTAAATTACCAACTTTTGTTATAAAAACCTTAGTTTTATATTTTTCAATACCTTATGGTAATTTTTTTTATAAAACTCTTTTTAAAAATGATACTTTTTGTACAAAATAACAATTTTGTAAGTCTTGTACGTACTTCAACAACCCTTTTAAAACATAACTTTACACTTTAAACACCAATCTTTGTAAAAGTTACATTTTTCAACTTAACTTCCAAAATTCACTTTTACACCATTTAACTTTTAAAGTTTCCAAATATCACATTTAACTTTCAAAAGTTAACTTTTTATCCTTTAACTTTTAAAAATGACAATCTTTACTAAAACCATTAAACTTTATCTTGTCATAATTTCTATTATGGATTATCATATAGTTCCAAATAGTCTATAATAGTCATTTCAAGGATACTAATAGGTGTGACATGTGTATTTAGTCCATAAAGTCCATTTTGATGTTTTAAAGTTAGTAAACTTTAAAGATAAAACTTTTTACATCTTTCAACACCGTTGATGTTCTTCATGTTATTATGGTTTAGGTGATTATTTTAGGGTTACTCGAACCATAATTAAATGTGTTTTAACTTATTTCCACCAACACCCAAAAAAAACTTACAAAAATAAGATAATGTAAACTTTTATAAACTTCAAAAACAACAAGCATCATCACGGCCACATGATAAGTTTTTAAAGGTTCATTTTAACTTTGAAAAACACACAAAAACTTATGTTTAAGACTTTTGTTAAAACACCCATGTACAACTTGCTTTAAAACACTAAAAAGACAAAGCTTAAGCAAGAACAAGAACATAAGAAATTGTTGTAAATAGTGTTCAAATATCGATTAATAATGCGACTATCAAAGTACGATCCAAAGGGTTACACTTAGACTGCAAACATAGAAATAATATTTAATTGTTAAATATTGTTAATCATAAATAACTTCGATTGAGAAATAAATATTTAGTGAAATATTTATCAAATAGATTATTATGAATAATCAGTGTTGATAGTTTAGAGAAATAGTAGATTGTTGAGTGGATTGATTGAACGGATTAATCAATTGAATCGTTTAAAGCGTTGAACGATATAATAATTATTAGAGAATAATTATTATGACGTGATTAAGTAATTGTTATTCAATATTAATTAGTTGTAATAGATAATTGTTGGTTATATGACAATTATAGTCGGGTGAATATTATGGTGATTATTATTTAAATTGTTAAATAATGATAATAATAGTTGATAATTATATTACATAATATATAAGTTTATTGATTAATTGTTAATTGATAAAACTTGGTGGCCTAGTAATTAAATTAGTTAATTACAATTTGGCAACTCCTTCTGAAGCAAGCCAAAAGTTAATTACAATGTGGACCACCAAATCTCATCTTCACTCTATCTCAAAGTCAATCATTTTTCAAACAATAAATAATTTAAACCATTTATTAAATAGAGCATTGATAACTTAAAACCTACATTCTTATACATTAGGAAAACATAACTAAATCAATTCTCTATGAATATGTCCTTTTGACGACATTTTTTTAACGAAATAGGGTGGAATAGGCCTAGGTTGATTGGCAAGAAGTTGCCCACTGCTTAGCACCATCACTAGATAATTATTTTTAATATTTTGTGTTTTTTTATTGCTCAAATCTTAATAACGAAATTGCACAGCCATAACAGAGGTGTTAGACACTATCTCTCTCTAAGTCATAACACCATCACCACCACTTGTTAGACCAAACCGTTGACACTATTTGGTTCATCATCCTCCCTTCAACGAGCAAAGGTTATTCACACGCGGGAATGACAGTCACAACCACAGTTCTGTCGTGCAACGCCATAAGGCCGACTAGTTTTCCCATCTCTCTATGTTAACTCTTCTACTCTCTACCTCTTTTTATGCGTTTAAACGACCAAACAAAAATTAGGAGGTTATAGTGGTTTAGGCTTTCATATGGAGGAGATTCATTGGTATTATTATATTTTATATTATTATAGTGAGAATTGAAATAACAGTAACACCTTCACATGACCATCAAAATAAACCCAGTTAGTTCTAAAGGCTAATTTCTGTAACAAAAAACTAATGTAGAGGATGTAATTGGCAAGTTTTATACATAAATGCTATAATCTGCAATTTTTGGTAAACGTAAATGACGTTTTGTATAATTTTATAAAAATAAAATAAAAAAAGTGTTAATGGGTCACCTCAAACCATTGAAAATTACATACTTGGACACCGACCCGTTAGTAGATCCATTCTAGCACTTCTACCAACCAAATGAATGTCAATTTAACATATAACCATAAAACTAAAGCTCAAACATGAATTTGAGCTAAAATTAGAAAACTCAATGGATATATTTACAGTAAACTAACAAATTTCAGATCATAAAGAGAAAAGACTAGTTTGTATATCCGAAGGATTGGCCAACCACCTGCAAAACAACCATGCTGCACCCACCACCGATATAAGAGAAAGCGTGGCCAAAAATCCAAAATGTGATACGTCGTTTGCAATTATAACAACACCCAATATTATTGATTCTGCTAAGCTGGCAATGGAAACCTCGGTTGCCCCAATAAGATTTGCTTTAGAAGGTGGAATCCCGGTTTGTAGAATCTGTGACCCGATTACTTCGTATGACATGTGCCCCAATCTTGATAACACCTGAAGATTGAGTTGTTTTATTATATATAACCATTTTAGAGATTTGACTAATGGTATGGTAGTTTATTAAAATGCCAATGTCAAACAAAGTGGTAGCCAAATTTATGGGCTTTTTTCTCATTTAAAAAATATCACAGCTTCCATTAGATTAGAGGTGGCAATTTTAAGGTTTTAATATGAAACTGGCCAGGGATGTGCATTACTAATAACAAGTCAAACGGGTCGATTGATAGCAGTTAGAGAAGTGTTTACAACCTCCTATATTGAAATGTTTAAGAGCTGGGTCAAAATTTCATTAATATTCATAAAATTGGAGTCTAATCATGTTTAATGTATTAATATCAATGTTATGTTATAAAAAGTGGACAAAAACAATGTTGGTAGGTCAATACAATTTGTTTCGACCCATTACCCAACACGTCCAACTTGCCTATAAATTCCGTGTGTGTGTGTGGGTGTGTGTGTGTGTGTGTGTGTGTGTGGGGGGGGGGGGGGGGGGGGGGGGTTGGATATATAAGAAAAGAAGACTTACAATAAAACCAAGAAATAACAGAAGTGCAGTCTGATTTTTTAGAGCTCCACTCCAATAGACTCCAACCGCCATTGTAAGAACTGAGGCTTGCAATATGAGTCCAGCTGCTCCAGCCTACAACAAGAAATCCATTACAACTTTGTTGTATTTTAGTCTTTTGCAATTATACTATTTTAAGGAAATGATGCAATAAATGTATCAATTTTAGTTATGTTTTAACCTCTAAAGGGCCAAATGGGTTACTCTAAAATACTTAACTAGAGAGAAAAACAGGACAAAAGTCATCAAAGCCTATTCAGATTCATATGAACCTCTTACCTCCTAAATCACTTATATTATAAAAATAAGTCAAATTTTTATTGTAAAAAATAGTTTTTTAATCAAATATAAATGCATAATTATTTTTATAAAATATGAAAACCATGAGAAAAGAAAAGAGCTATCGGGTCATCCCAACCTGACCCAACCCGTTTTGATGAACCTATACAAAACCCACCCATCTTGCTACCTATAATTTAGGAATTAGGATGTCCTCAAAGATGTGCGAAAGCCTGGGAATATTAGTATATATTACGTAAAAGAAACAACTACCTTTAAAATGCCAAGATGCTTGACCATTTGAGCAGACATGAATGTTGCTCCAACACCCATAAAAGCACATAAGCAACTAAAGCCTCCAATAAGAGACGGACTTAAACCTGAAAAGGAGTAAAAAAAACATATCGTTTTAAAACCATCATATGCCAATGAGCATGTAATAATAGGCTTCTTGTTGTTTAATCTAATCAAATATCAAACTGAAAGTAGAATTTAAACAGCAAAATTTTTTTTTTTTGAAATTCTAATGGCGCAAGGTGTCTTGAGAGGGATGGGGTTTCTCTCACTTTTGGCATAGTGGGCCCCACCGCCATATGATCATCAGGTGGTGTCTGGATATGTGTTAATTGTATATTTTTGCAATAGTGCTTAGCAAAAAGTGATTTAAGACTATAACTTTCAAAGGTTCAAGAAAAATAGATTCGGAGAAGCATATAAGAAGTATATGTAATAAAACTAACTTTTGAATAAAGATGCAATTATCTATCTATTGAAACATTAATTCTTAATCTTCATGTCACAGTAATGAATCGAAACATTAATTTTTCATGTCATAGTAATGGTACATCCAAACACCCCTCTTAAAGGGTTGTGTTAAAAAATAAGAGAACATAACATACCATGCTGTGTGAGGAAAGCTGTCATTAGACCACCTGGGGCAAGAACAGCATTAAAGCATAGAAGTACATAGGCTAGGCTAGCTGGAAGAACAGGCTGCTTCATGTATTCATCCAACCCGTGTTTAATAGCAGCCTTACTTATATCCACTGATCACCAGAAAGCTCATGATAAGTAAGAAAAACAACAAATGAAAAGTGATGTTACAGATATTACTATATTACTAACATATTCACCTAAATTATCGGTATCTGGCTCAGTTTCTCCGGAGGAACTTCTGCAGCATGTTTGTGTACATTTAGCACGGTCAAGTACACCATAGGAAAGCTTGTTGGTTAACCACGTGAGACCAATCTAAAAATATTCAGAATAAACCCCATTATTCAAATATAAATATGCAATATGACTATTATTAACAGAAAAAATCATATTTAATTACCACAACAGGCAATGCCCACATCATTAAAGCAGCAGCAAGCTTCAAGCATGTTACTGTTTCATATTTGGATAGAAGAATGCCAAACAGTGATGCTCCAGCAATCTGCAATCAGTGTAAAGTTCAAAAGTTCTTATCAATCAGCCAAATTTCAAAAACTGCATCAATCATATACAATAAATAATACATATAACAAGATGGTTGTAGCAAATTATATTTCTTTTGCAAGAGGAGAAATAAAGAAAACTGTATTAAAGAATAGAACCACAAATCACCTCACAGAGGAGATCAATACGACTCAGAATAGCATTCGCTTGAGCAAGAGCAATTGGCCTGTTTGTTCCTGCTAACTACACACAAAATTTCACATTAATAAATTGTCTCAATTAGACCATAAATCACTTGAGAGTTGAGAAGATGAAGCCAAACAAAAGGAAAGCTGGTGTTTCAAGTTGCCACAAGAGTTGCAAATAAAAATTATTTGGATGTGTTTTGGAACTGATTATTTGGAGTCAAGGTAATCAATTTATTAACGGTGGGACATACAAATTCTGTGGGTAACTAATTATTTAGTAGACGCATAATTAGATGTGGATAATCAGTTTCCTTTTTAGCTGCAACAAACTGGTTATCCAAACACGGGGACGTTTTATAAGAGCATCCACAATGCAAGTGGATGGACGGTCCACTTGCAATGGACGGACCAAATAAAGTTCAAAAAACCATTGGAGGTGTTGGTCTGGTTTGGAGGGCTTTGCTCAAGCGGACGGTTCGCTAGGGGTTGGGGTGGGCCCTTTTGTACTTTATGCTATTAAATTTAAAAAAAAAACTTTTTTGTGTATGGGGTATAAATTAAATAAAAGGAAAGTAGGTGATGAGGTGGAGGTTTGGAATGATTTATGGTTGGAGGAAAAAAGTGGGTTTAAAAGGGTTGTGGTTTGGAATGATGTGGCATGGTGACGTGGCGGTTTGGAGTGGTTTGTTGGGGCTAGCATTGTGGATGCTCTAACTGAATAATTCTTCAATATCACATAATCAGAATATGGCCAACCACCCCGTAAACGTATTTATAGGACAATGGAAAAAAAAAAGAAGCAAAGGATAAATACCAGAACAACCCAATCACGTTCGACTGCAACCCCAAGAGCGAGTCCAGATAGTCTCTCAACAGCCCCTGCTAATACTAATATGATAAACCAGGGACGCATGAGTACAGAGGTTTCAAGTGAGGCATGTGCCATATGCGCTTTCATTATCATCGCAGCTGATAAGAGTTGAGCAGATGCCTGATATACCCCAAACAGGTAATTATTAATTCCAAAGAAATTTTATGCCAAATATGACTATATATGTTCATGTATGGAAGAACCTGAACAGTAGTCAAAAAATTATATGCAGGTACACGGGGAAATAGATCCATAAGTCTGCCAACCAATGGACCTCCAGCAATAACAGCAACCTGTTGCAGAAGAAAAATAGAAGATAAGGTGAAAGGTCTCTTTCCATTTGGAACTGTAAAAAGAACCATGCATACAAATACATATAAATAATATGTATAATTGTATACACACATACACTTATAGGGGTGCGTGCATTCATTTTAGAACCATTATTATGTAAGTACCGCAAGAACTGCATGAGCACGTGTATCACATAGCATTTAAATGAAAAGGGTAAACCGAAACAAATAATGGTTTATTTATCTCTCCCCAATCCTTGATTTATTCCTCTTCGGAATAGTTTCTTTAAAATATAAAAATGAGCACCTATGCATATACATGTGTGTATGGTGTATATACACATGTGCATTTAGAAAAATAACTACAAATATATATATATATATATAGGGTAGGGATCCTAAGAGAACCAACCCCTATTTGAGAACTGAGAGAACCATTCTGGGCCACACATTTCATATAAAGGCAAAAAAAAAAAAAATTTTTTTTTTTTTTTTTTTTTTTGCTTTAATCGCACATTTTTATGCAAGGAAAAAAAAATTTTTATTTTTTTTGAATTTTTTTTTCATTTATACATATGTGTATATGTCAATTATACATATGTGTATATAGCAATTATACATATGTGTATATAGCATTTTTCAGCTATACATATGTGTATATTTCAGTTATACATATGTGTATATTGCATTATACATATGTGTATAATGCAATTATACACATGTGTATACTGAAAAAAAAAATACAAAAAAAATAAAAAAAAAAAATTTTCTTACATATAAAGCAGCGATTTTTGCAAAAAAAAAAAAAAACAAAAAATTTTTTTTTTTTTTTTTTTTGCCTTAGAGAAATGTGTGGCCCAGAATGGTTCTCTCAGTTCTCAATTTGGGGAAAGGTTCTCATTTGAACCAAATCCTATATATATATATATTAAATAACAAATCTTAAACATATTGAAACATACATGCACTATAATCAATCAATATAACATATAATACAGTTAAAGCGGTTCCCACAGTTCTCAACATATTAATGATTCTGAAATGAACGCCCCTGCCCCCTCTATATGTATATATTTACATGTGTTTGTTTGTGTATGTGTGTGTTATAGCTCATATGAGTTAATGGAACCTTGGTGCAGAAACCCATGACTGCAACTGGAAGAAGGCTTGGATGAAGCAAAGCAATAGCAGCAGGCCAAGCAAAGTTCCATAGCTGTTCCACCAAGTTCCCAGCTAGACAACTAGCATATAATGCTGATAATCATATACCAACATCATGTTAGCGAAAGATGATATGAAATAAATAGAAGTCTATGCAAGTAGCATATAATGCTGATAATCATGTTAGGAAAAGATGATATTAGTGATACATATAAAAAGTCTATGCTACATAAGCTTATTTATCAAAGAAATCTAAATAAAAGATCTTCAATAAATATTCACTCCAACCAGTTTGCATTACAAAGTTTACAACTGGGATGACTAGCTTACCATATAGCCCTGCTGGATGAGCAGGAGTTGCAGCAATGACATCCTGTTCTTCCTCTGAAAGAATCTGAAAAGGAAAGTGAACACCGAAATATATAAATTACAAAGAAAATAAATAAGAAAACACGAAGGCAATAAATATGATGTTACCGGCAATGTTGTCAAAATCATGTCTACAAAAGTGTCTTCCGCTAGTAAGTTTGTTGAGTCGGTATCATGGATTTCAGAATCAAGATGGACAACAGGAACTAAACAAGTTGATGCATCTGGCGAAGCATCATGATCAACTTCTTCAGCCACGATGTTATTCAAGACTTCAATATTTATAGAGCATCTTGTATACAATTTGTTCAGCCTGCAGAAAGTTGACGAATTATACAAATTGAAAATGATAAAATACCAATTTACATGAATACATAAACATAATATAAGAACTAAGAACTCTGCATATTGGCCTGGACGCCTGGTTACTTTTCTAAATAATTAGCTTCATTGTTTCACACTTTCACTTGTACAAGATATAAAACTACATCCTCGTAGGGAGAAGTCGACTAATTAACACATCCCATAAATCAAACACTCGGGAGTTAGCAATTAATTATTTCGGTTTGTTAGGCAACAAAAAAATGGAAAAAAAACATACGAGTTCAACTTGATGTACCATCCTTCATCGGTTTCAACTTTCAAAGTAGCACAATTCCACCCACGCCAACATCACAAATTATATGCAAATCACATCTAAATACACCCTTGGGCAACCTTAATTAAGATGAGATAAACCAATATTGAATAAGTACAGTGTTGTAAAAATCGGCCTAGGCGGCCGCCTAGGCACTAGGCAGAGGTAAATAGTCTAATTTCGACCTAGGCGGAGGATTAGGTGTTTTGGGATAGGCAGTGCTAGGCCGGCCTAGGCGCTAGGCTTTTTTTCTAATTCCACCAAAAAATCATTTACCAGCCCTAATTCCATCAAATAAGCCTCCTGGTTAAAAAAAACACGTGAATTTCTAAGTATTATGTGTATATATCTTAACATATTTTCAAAGAACACTTAAATCTGTGTGTATATATATATATAAAATACGTATAAAATTCCAAAACGCCTAATTCCGCCTAGTCCCGACTAGTCCCTAGGCTAGACCCCACCACCTGCCTAGCGCCTTCTACAACCTTGAGTAAATCTAATTATAATAGGATTACATAAGGGCTCTATATATAGAGAAAATATTACACTTGAATATCTTCTAGATATGATAGTTATATAACTAGTCCAATAAGATGTAAAAACTCATGATTGATCCATTCTCCGCGATATTTGGCCAATAGCTCATTCAATTTTGCAGGAGCTTAAAAAAAGGCATGCATTTTTTTCACCTATTACTTGGTAATTAGGTTTTACAGATACCTTTGCTGTACAGATACTAATATACTAATAATTCAAATCATTACAATATCTCTTAACAATGAATTAACAATGAACAAAATTACCTTAAATTAGGGCACCGTGGGATCAATCGCCGATGAGAAGAACGTAACGCAGGAGACGAACAACTATAACAATCTGATTGACGACGAGAGAAAGAAGAAATCGACCTAATTGAATTTGAAGATATTGTTGTCGTCGGAGAAACAAAAAACGATGCCATGATTGATTTAACCTATAATAATAACAATAATAATCTGCTTCTGTGTTGAAGCAGTTTGTAGTTTGAGTTATCAGTTGAATCACTTGACTATTCATGCAGCTGAAGTTACAGATTGTTGCAGGTTTTTAGGAGTGTGGAGAGTTTGAAGGATGAAGCTATCATGGAAGGTATTGGAGCAATGAGTTTTTATAGGTGTGATTGAGTTTGGAGAAGATGATGATATTATTATTAGCGCACTGTGTTTGAATGAATCTTCTTATCTTTGGTGGTGTGGTGTATTGAGTTTTGAGGGTTGAGTGGCGGATTAACCAAAATCTTTAAAATGTGACGTGCCTTGTTATTTGCCAGGATTATTCATGGTTTTTGTTTTAGACTTTTCCGACTATATCCACGTCATCGAAAGAAAATTCTATTCTTCTCCTTTTCGTGCACAAATAGACCGCGTCTAAGGCTATGTGTTGTGAATGAAAGAGAGGGCACGAGTTGTAATACCCGAACTTTTAATATTAGTAGTTTTATTATGGGTCATACTATTTGGACACCCCAAAAAGTTATTTGGACACCCTAAGTATGCCTCGTATAGAGCTATATGGGGCATATTGGTGTGCAATTTTTGTCTTTTAGCTATCTGATGTTGACTAACACTGAAAACAATAAAGTTAATACTCCTCATATAGACCTATATGAGGCATATAGAAGTACAATTTTTGTCTTCTAGCTAACTGATGTTGACTAACACAGAAAACAATAAAGTAATATGCCTCATATAGATCAATATGAGGCATATTATGGTCTATTTTTATCTTTTGTATATTTTCATTTTTATTGTTTTTAAATAACTAAAAATACTAAATTAACTTAAAAAAAATCCAAAAATTGACGAAAAGTTAGTTATATTTATTCCAATATTATTTTAACAAAATTACAACTTTTTTGTTACCAGTATTATTTTATAAAAAATATTTCTTTTGTTTGGTTTTGTTTTGGTTGTTATTGAAGATGTTTGTTCTGTTTTGGTGAGTTTGAAGAAATTATATAAACAATACAAAGTTTGAAGAAGTTATAAGATTTGTCTGAGAAAGTGTTTTTTTTAAGTCGATTGATCGTAGTATTTAATACATTTGAAACAAAAGAAAACAAACATCTTCAAAACCAACAAAAACAAACCAAACAATTAAAAAAAACGAATATGTCTCATCTTTGTAACAAAAACATCTAATTTTTTTAAAATAGAGTTCAAATCAATAAAACTTTATTTTTTTTATTTTTTGGGATTTTTAAAAATAATTATAGTATTTTTAAACAATAATATTGTATTAAAAAAAAATAAAAAACAGCCTTGATATGCCTAGTATTGGGCAATACGTTGCATATCAAGCCTAATATTGGTACCAATACTTGGCTTGGAAAGTGATATGGGGGAGCCCAGATATGTGTCATATTGGGCAATACGACCCATATAAGGGTCTTTTTTTATTTTTTTTTATATATTTTTATTTTTATTGTTTTTAAATAACTAAAATACTAAATTAACTTTAAAAAATCTAAAAATTAACAGAAAAAAAAATTAGTTATATTCAGTCCAAAAATTCAAACACGTTTTTTCGAACACATTTTTTTACGAACACCTTTTTTTTGAACACGTTTTTTTTTTCGAACACGTTTTTTTTCGTACACTTTTTTTTCGAACACTTTTTTTTTTCGAACACGTTTTTTTCGAAAACTTTTTTTTAACACGTTTTTTCGAACTCGTTTTTTTTTCAAACACGTTTTTTTTTCCGAACACGTTTTTTTTTCGAACACGTTTTTTCGAAAACGTTTTTTTTTAACACGTTTTTTCGAACTCGGTTTTTTTTTCGAACACGTTTTTTTCCGAACACGTTTTTTTTTCGAACACGTTTTTTTCGAACACGTTTATTCTTCGAAAACGTTTTTTTTTTCGAACACGTTTTTTTTCGAATACGTTTATTCTTCGAAAACGTTTTATTTTCAAACAGGTTTTTTTGAACACGTTTTTTTTCGAACACGTTTTTTTTCAAACACGTTTTTGTTCGAACACTTTTTTTCTTGCATGGATTTACAGGAGGTCAAGACTTTTTGTATTTGGTGATGTTTTTAATCGGGATTTACGTAATCTGAATTTATCTTACTTGTTATGCACTTTTCACGGACTAGCTTCAATTGAATGTCAAAACGTGTTCGAAAAAAAAACGTGTTAAAAAAAAAACGTGTTCGAAAAAACGTATTTGAAAAAAAACGTGTTCGAAAAAAAAACGTGTTAAAAAACGAGTTCGGAAAAACGTGTTCGAAAAAAAAACGTGTTCGAAAAAAACGTGTTCGAAAAAAAAAACGTGTTCGGAGAAAAAACGTGTTCGGAGAAAAAACGTGTTCGAAAAAAAACGTGTTCGAAAAAAAACGTGTTCGAAAAAAACGTGTTCGAAAAAAAACGTGTTCGAAAAAAAAAACGTGTTTGAAAAAAAAACGTGTTCGAAAAAAACGTGTTCGAAAAAAAAAAAACGTGTTCGAAAAAAACGTGTTCGAAAAAAAAAACGTGTTTGAAAAAAAAACGTGTTCGAAAAAACGTGTTTGAAAAAAAAAACGTGTTCGAAAAAAAACGTGTTCGAAAAAAAACGTGTTCGAAAAAAACGTGTTCGAAAAAACGTGTTCGGAGAAAAAACGTGTTTGAAAAAAAACGTGTTCGAAAAAAAAACGTGTTCGAAAAAAAAAAAACGTGTTCAAAAAAAAATTTGTTCGAAAAAAACGTGTTTGAATGTTTGGACTGAATATAACTAATTTTTTTTTTGTTAATTTTTGGATTTTTTAAAGTTAATTTAGTATTTTTAGTTATTTAAAAACAATAAAAATGAAAATATATAAAAAAAATAAAAAAAGACCCTTACATGGGTCGTATTGCCCAATATGACCCATATCTGGGCACCCCCATATCAGTTTCCAAGCATAGTATTGGTATTAATACTAGGCTTGATATGCCTCATATTGATCTATATGGGTCGTATAAGGTATCAAGTTGCAGCCAATCATTGCCTTGAAGTCAGTGTTCAGCTTTTTGTCCTTTATGTTCCTAATATAGCCCTATACGAGGCATATACAGGGTGTCCAAATAGACAGAGCCTTTATTATAACTAATTAATAATTAATATATTTAATAAAATAATATAAACATTAAAGCTCAAAACAAATAAATAGCAACATGAAGCTGTTTTGATATAGCACGTACACCATTATCATTTATTAGACTAGTAGAGAGCTCGCGCGATGCGGCGGGGTGGATAGTTTACCAGCTTGTGCGTAGTATGTAACCCGCACTTCGTGACGGGGGTTACCTGATTTCTCTGGTTGTTTAAGCGGTAGATTAAGCGAATAACTTATTGATGTTTCAATAAGTTAGTGTATAAAAGTGGTCCTGGTGTCATTGTTTTTTAGATGCAGTCTTTGAGTAAAAAGTTTTTTTTTTTTTTCATATAGTGGCTCTTCAATATTAGACTGGATGGTGTGGTTTGAAGCCCTTAGGGGCTCCATCGCACCACATCAGTGTCACATATGTGTCACGTAGACAATGACTCCATTCAATAACTACTAGGAAATAGAATAGTGTCCCTATAATTAAAAAGAAGCAAAAGGAAAAACTATTTAATTGGGTAATGTAAAGGGGGCCCTACCAGATCAGCCATTAATGCTCGTTGATGGGACCACAATTGATAAATCCCCCTCCCCCCTCAATGGCGCCCAGGAAATAGGGAGGGGCGCCATTTTGGATGAAATGGCAGAGGTGGATGAGCGTTATCCCTCTACACCAGCCAGCTTCAAAAGGTAGGTCTGGCCTTTCTTCTTTTATTGCTACTGATCTGCTAACGAATCACAAAAGGATGGGTTATGGAGATTCTTTTATTGTCCAACTACAGTAGTGAACTAGGTTAGCGATGATTGCGTGAATTGTCACATGTATAGTGGGTGTTGCTGGACTTTCTGCAGATCATAATTGTGCAAGTAAAAACAGGAAGTTTAGTAATGAACATTATGTCTAACAATTGGCAATTGAACATGGGTTTATTTAAGAGTACCGAATATTATGGCTATGAATTGGCAAAAATTCGATTCCATATTCGTTATACGAGGATTTAGTTTAAAAGCTTCGAGCTAAGCATTTTATTAACATTTTATGCGAGGTAATCGCGTTATTATTACTTTCTGAAATCATTTAGGAAGATACTAAAAAGTCCGCATATATGAGGGTACCACTTAGACAAATTATTGCATGTCAATTAGTAAAATATTAGCAAGAGCAGGAGCAACAAAAATATCGTTACCATAATTTGTCTTGCATCAATGCCCTGTTGCAGTCTCGGTCTCAATAGAGTCTGTTACAATCTCCGTGTATACCTTCTCTACCATAAAATTAACAAAAATTAGTTCATTTAACTAAACAACAAACACATTATTAAAAGAAAGTGATAAACAAACTAACTCAAATTAACTAATAAGGCTTATGTATTTTCAGCACCAACACCAACTTATCTCAAATTAATGTCAAGAATTATTGATATAAGATCCCCTGCACACTTATGGTCTTTTGAAAAATGTTCCATTTTGACCCTTAATTTAACACGTTAATCATAATTAATATAAATAAAACACATTAGTTACTTATCTATACAGTATGTCGCATAACATAACAAACATGTTAATATAAAAGATATACAAAAAGAGTCAAACTTTATAAAATACAGCATTGATGCTCGTACGACTATTGGTTTGTTCAAATTAGTATGTTTCTCATTGAAATTAATATGCAACACCAAAATTGTTAAAAATAACATCATATATGCATTAATGTTAAGGGTTAGGTTCAAATACACTGTGAAAGAAAAATAGGAAGTCGTAGGAAGGGTATCAGACGGACTCCGATTGAACTCATTCAAGCGGCATTGGAATCGTCTCATTGAACCCTACGATGTTAGTTTTTAGGTCTTCGTTTTTTGGGGTTTTAGTTTGTAGTTTTTAGAATATACGTTATATCATTGTGTCTTTTATGTAACATTGTTTCTTTTTCTTATTTTCATCATTGTGTCATTTTTTCAATTCATTGTGTCTTTTTTATTCGGCATTGTGTTATATTTTTTGGCATTGTCTTAAATTTTATGGCTCATTGTGTCATATTTCATGATCTATTGTGTTTTTTGTATCCTTCTCACCTTTCTCATTTTTGTTACATTATGTAGCATAACTTGACCTTTAATGTTAATATAAAAACATGTTAATATATTATATTTATATAGAATATTAACTTTTATATAAAATGTGAAAGCCATAAACTAACAATAAACTAACCTTAGAATCTTCATCCTTTGAAACTAGATTCAGGTCCATGCCTATTTTTTTAGCAAATGAAATAGGTGTTTATTATTATCTATTTATAGGGTAAACTCTACTTGTGTATTTTAGTGTTTAAATTTAAATAAATATTGTTTCCCGCTTGATTCACTATATGAGTTTTTCACCCCTTTAAATTATGAAGGTTTGTTGATAAAAATGTTTTTATCAATTATTTAAAAAATATTTGACATGCTTTTATCTTTTATATTGTTAAAAATCTAAAATGAGACCCCCAAAATAAGAAGCTTTGTTGAGAATATCCACAAGTTTTTTCTTGGGTCGTGCTTATTATAAAAAATTGTTTAATAATAATTATCATAGTATTGTTAGAATCAGTACACTCATAATTATAATAATAAAACAGCTATATAACATTAAAATATTTGTCTTTAGTGATTATCGTCGTAGTTCTAGCAGATTTGATAGTAGGGATATGAGGATTTGCATACTGTGTAAAACATTATACTCTCATTTTGTGATTAAGCAATGCAATGAACAATTATACATAAGGCATTTATTTCTTGTACATTTCAATCCACATGTTAATATTGAATAAGACAAACATCGAAACGTAGACAAAAATGAGCAGGTCGTCACCGTATTTTCGAATGTTTTTAAAACATAATAGTTTAAAAGTTATGATACGATTAAATAAAAGAATTTCTACTTTATTAGGGGAGGGGAGAAAAGTGTAACTACTAACTAAAAATGAGGGAATTAAAGTGTATCTAAAAGTGTAACTACACCCCGCCAAGGCGGAAACGCAAGATGTAACTTTGAAAGGTTTTCAATCACACAAGTCACGCAAGCATCAATTTCATAAAATTAGAGATATATTAAAAGACGACATTGTTTAGCAAAAGCAACCAAAATATTGTCTTAAGAACCATAGTTAAAATGACATTGTTTAAAATCATTTAACCAAAACAAGGTTCAAGATATCCCCGAGATGCTCATACGCGACTCCAAGTTCCATGATGCTTGATTCAATTGCCTGAGAAAAAAACAAATAAAATATGTCAACAATTAAGTTGGTGAGGTTACGGGTTTTGAATTATATGTAAACTATGGGTGACTGGATCATTGCCTAGGTAAGACAATAACCATTATGTGATTGTCACAAGCCCGTAACCAAACCTTGACGAATGTTGTGCCTCGCCCATTGTACACTAAAGACAATGAATGTAATGTGAAATTCAAGCACTCTTTTGATATCTGTCATCCGGTTAGAGTGACTAACCAGGAGTGGGGGTGTCAACCCAAAAGATCTATTCCGGTGTTTTATTGCTAAGTCCGTAGCTAATGGTTACTGCATAATGTATGACACGAGGGCTTATGAGTACTCTGAACCTTTTTGTCTCATGTTCACATAATAGCCAAAAATATAACTGAACTTGTACGCATGTTCCCCCCCCCCCCCCAAAAGTATGAAAACAATAAGATGGGGCCGTGAGAACTCACCTGATGTCTAAATGCTACAACTGACTGAGTATGGCGTGGGAATGTCTGAACAAAAGTGCCCTAGATTCACATAAGGACAACTTAAGTCTATGTATTATACTGTTTATAATGCAATTGCTCACCCGACTTGTACTTTTATGGACTGTGTGTTTATGTACGGCTGTCCATATGTGTCACACACTGTGTGTGTTGGAAAAGCTCGTTTTTGTCGTTATTTGTGTCTGTGATTAACCATTTGTGACAAAAACCAATGTCTTGGTTTTCTTTATGTTATCATGTGGTATGTGTGCCACTTATTTGTACTAAATAGGGTGTGTTTACACATGTTTTAGGTCTTTCTTGTGAAAAATGTTGTTTTCCCATGTTTTACCATAATTTACACATATGTCCATGTTGTTAACACATGTTTTTCTAAAAACTTTGATTTAAAATCCTTTTAACATACGTTTCTTGGTTTTTAATATACATTTCCAAAATAGCCATTATATATATGTCAAACTTTAAGTTCCAAAAAATGATTGGTATGGCCTCTAAACATCCCTATAAACACACGCATACACTCGTGTGTATGTGTGTCCATTTATGTGTGTTTATACGGGTATATACATACCACATGTAGGTTGATGTGCCTGGTTTTAGTATTTATAAAAGATATCATTTTTCCCGGTGCTAAAAACTTGGTGTTTTAATTCTAAAACATTGGTTTGAGAAAAAGATTAATTTTTACTAAACCGTTAAACAAGTTTTAAATTTATAAGTAAACGATAAATACTTAGAAACTAAAACCAACACATAGGCAGAGATCCTGACGTGTATAGTATAGTTTTCTAGGGTAAATACCGAGTATCTTATTCCTAGAGAACACACTTTCTCCTACTCAACCTTTCATCACATTAATTAATCAGATTTTGAAAAAGAAAATAAAACGGATGGGTTCTAAAAGAAAATCGATTTTTGAAAAATGTTTTTGGTTTTGAAAATAAAAGGATAAAAATAGTAGGGATAGTAAACATACACATCTAAGTAGTTAAGTTTATTATAGTAGTAGTATTAAGTTTAATTATCGGTGAGGAGGACATGGGTGAACGGTCCCTTCAGAGTTGGGGATGAGAAAAGAAATAAATAAGGGGTGACGTTCTGGCAACTCTATGGGTCACGCATAGGGGAAGTGTACGAGTCCCCATAAAGGTGTCTTCGGACTACTGGCCAGTAAGTTGTCGTTCTCCTGTTGACATGCGGTCTTGGTCCAACTCGCATCGTCGTGCAGCTCTTTGGAAAGTTTGGCTCCGGGTTATGAGAGAAATGGCGCCACTGATGAGTGGTGTGTCCAGGGTGCGCATCACCGCATAACTCTGTAGACTCATATTACCACCGTCGGAGTTCTCACGGTTCTCGCAACTCAACCCGGTTCTCATTAGAACCGAATCCTATATATATATATATATATATATTACTTGATTAGACCTTTGCAAAGTTAGAGACTCTGTTTGGTTGTTATAAAGATGTCAACGTTGTTCCTTTTCTCTTTGCACTTATGGGGAATTTTTGCTCATTTTCATGGGACAACTCATCTTGTTTTTTTGTCAAGTATCATGTAAGCTCTCTTGTGTGAATCTCTTGGTATTAACTTTGGATTAACTACTCTTATTGAATCGACTAAAAAAGAGACAACTACGTGACATATCAAATTTTGCAAAACTTAGAAAAATGATTGAAAACCACCCGCTGTTAAAAGCACACGGTAAATTTCTTTTCATTCCCGGACCTCATGATGCAGGTGAAGAACATTAAGTGCTTTATTTATTCTTATTCTTATTATTACTACTACTACGACGACAACTACTACTACTATTGTTGTGATTTTGTAGCTTTGTGGATTTAACATTTTTTTACTTGTCATTTTAGACTCTTCAGCAGCTCTAACTAGGCGTGCTTTACCCAAATCTAGTCAACAGCAAATCCCAAGTGCCATATTTGCTAGCAAATGTTGGTTCATCTACAATTCTTGCTTGTTAAATATTGCATTGCAAAGTCTTTTTTTTTTTCATTAACAAAAAATTGTTTCCTGCTAAACTTATGACGGATAAGATTCATAGTTTGAAAGGTAATGGATGTGAAGGTATTCGAAGGTTCCTGGCACTACCAAACCACTATTAGTTTTTCTGTGACTAGAGGTAACAAAATGGGGCTGGTGGGTAATTATGTCAAGACGGGCTTGTTTTGCGGGTGCGCCTCAAACACGTTGTCCGTTTTCTTGTTTTTTATTTTTTAAATAATAATCGTGTTGAGTATGACTTAAAAACTACAACATTGGGTTTTAGTAAAGAAATGACCCATTGCTTGAAGTTAGTTCAACCCATGATCCATGATGCCAATACTAGACCCTAGTTCTTCAACGTCGCCCATTTATATGGACTAGTTGGTTTCACGTTTCATGATACTTGATTTTGTGTTGAAGACTATGTTTTGACATTTGAACTTTGTATTTGTGTTTAAGACTAATTTTTTACTTCTGCTTTTGTGTATTTACTAATTTCAAATTTGTAAAATGTTAGGAACCATAAATTAGGAACAATAAAAAAAAGTTGAAAAATTAATGTTCAGATTAATTTGGATTATTCGGATATCCGTCAGGATTATTTGGATTTATCTGAATCCGATTTGAATTGAATTTGGATCGGATGAGGATACACCCAATTCGGATCAGATCGGCTTTCGGATAGGTTCCTGAAATTTTAAAATCCGAATAATCCGATCCGAACAATCCGAAAAACCCGTTATCCGATCCGATAAACACCCCCTACAAATAATTATGTCATGTTTATTAATATTTGTTGTGCTTAAATCTCA
The DNA here is from genome assembly GCA_032199755.1 of Ambrosia artemisiifolia. Lineage (NCBI taxonomy): Eukaryota > Viridiplantae > Streptophyta > Magnoliopsida > Asterales > Asteraceae > Ambrosia > Ambrosia artemisiifolia. The sequence continues at coordinate 39,177,271 of CM063512.1, forward strand.
GATTAATTTATTAATTATGCGAAAGAGTCGCGATGTGAGAAGACACATGTAGAGAAAAAAAAAGAAGGAAAGTGGTGTGATTTGGTGGCAACGTGCGAAAGAAAAAGAGAGAGAGAGGAATTACGGTAAATGTTTATAACCGACGGGTTTTGCAATATGGTAAATCTAGTGGGGTTCCTCGGGCTTGTTGGGTGGAATTTGGCCGGAATTAGTCCGGTTTGTTATGTATACCATTCAGAGGAGAAAAACCTAAAAATAAAGTTGTGTATAGCCAACCATATGTAACACATTTCCTTGAGAACCCCCTAAACCAGACACCATACAACCGATCATTTAGGTTTACAAGACGTAAATATCCATATTACGACTTGGAAAATATATTCCCACGTTGCCACGAAAGCCGTCAAATACAACTTCAAAGTCTCCAATTGTACCATTTCATGATCAAATTTAAGTAAAAAACAAATCACACGTGTTTTTAGTGTTGAAGCTTCGGTTCCAAAATATCATTCCATACCCGCCTACCTTCTATCCAAAATGGTTCAGGTTTTGAGTTTGACCATTGGGTCCAGGTTCGTGTTCGATTTCCTTCTCTATCTCTAATAACAATAATGGACATACGATGTGCCACAATTAACAATGAATACGATGGGATGCATTAATTGGGTTCATGAATCAAGAGGGGCTCTCAAGCCCAAAGAAGAATGAATAAACCCTAACGTGCAAAACCATCCGCTTCCAAGAAAGTTAACAGATTAGATTTGAGAGTAACTGATCTAGGAAAGGGAACAATGGATGATGAAACTACGTAAAAAAGATTGCTAGGCAAGTTAAAGTTTGCGAGAATCTCATTGGCAAGGACGCCAAGGCGGTGGGTGATCTTTGATTTTTTGCTAAAGCCCGAACACCGAGAGAAGGCCTATGAACTTCTTGAGGAGCTCAATGAACTATTTGTTAACTAAAACCGTACTCCCTCGAACTCCCTTTCAACATGTCTAAACTATAATTAGTGAAAGTTAATTTTGATTTCAAATTGTTGCTTTTAAGCCTTAAACCGGCAAATCATTTAGTGGGATTCACTTACACTCTTCTTTTTTAGGCAGTGATTGCGGATATTGGGAATAGGAAGTATTAGAATAAGGATAATGCACAGCGTGTTGTAGAACGGATTGCACTTCCAGAGTACCTCAAAGTAATTAACGCCAAAGACATGCCGGGGTTCCACTTTGACCAGTACAACAAGCAATTTTTCGATTAACTATTTTGCTTTACTATTAACTTATTAATTGTCAAAGGTTAGGACTCCAAAAATTGAAGTAACGTGGTATGTTACAAACTGTAACAACCCACTCCCATACCGCGATATTGTCCGGGCATGTCCCGATTTTGCATTTGGTCGTAGGAAATTCCCACGCCAAAACGCGTCACGATAGGGAAGGTATCCCACCTCTTATAAAGAAGTGTTAGTTCTCCTTCCCAACCGATGTGGGATCATTACAATCCACCCCCCTTAAGGAGCCCAGCGTCCTCTCTGGCACAACGGCCCGGCCCTGGCTCTGATACCATTTGTAACAGCCCACTCCCGTACCGCGATATTGTCCGGGCATGTCCCGATTTTGCATTTGGTCGTAGGCAATTCCCACGCCAAAACGCGTCACGATAGAGAAGGTATCCCACCTCTTATAAAGAAGTGTTAGTTCTCCTTCCCAACCGATGTGGGACCATTACACAAACCATCAATATCAAACATGTGAGTAGATTTGAAAAATATAATTTCTCGGAACAGGGTGTGGAATAATTATTGTTCATTTCTACTGGTTTTATTTAATTTAGATCCAATTCGAAGATTCAAGTGTTTGGTGATGCTTCTGCAAAAGTTTCAATGAACGTGGCCATCTTTCATATGTTCTCCCATAGGCAAAAATGTGATGCCACTTGGCATTTTAATCAACAAATGGGAAAGACAACACTAATGGGTTTCATATATAAAGATCACCAATGCAACTTAGTACTAGAAGACCTTAAAGGTTGTATACAAGTTTGTGTGTCCAAGAAATTATCCTTAATGGCTTGATTTTTGTTGCTCAATAGTTGTGTTACTTTAGCTTTCCTTTATCTCTTGTTAACATCTGTTCCAATTTACAACATGCGTGGAATAAATGGTTTTTCTTTAACAGTACTTACGAAATAAAGACAGCAGGGTATTATTCTCAGAACACCATAGTCGTAGCTACGGGGGAGTTGTTAGGAAATGTTTTTCAGGTTAGTTTTACTATACTTCTTTTACTAAATCTTTTAAAACTTCTACTGCTTCTTGACAGTGAAATAATTGAAATGTACACCACCAGTATGTTTGAGATTTATACAAATTACATGCTCCTCTATTTATCATGCAATATTGTTAAGATTTGTACATCAATATTGATTAATTAATACTATTCTAACTCAAAGTTATACCCATTTATCACACAGGTTCACACAATAGATTCTCCACCGCATGCCGGCGGTGCATCTACTAAATCAGGAGTGTACATATCGCCTCTCAAGAATGTCACATTTGGTTGTGTGGTGTATCATAAGCGGTACAAAGGAGGAAACTTTTCAAATGGATCCGTATAACCAAGAATTTCCCAAAGTGTCATATTTGGTGCATAAAGTGCCCCAATTCATTTTTATTAACAAAGTTTGAATACTGGTAACTCAGTAAAATTTTTCTAGTCATGATCGAGACATTAAAGATGTTTAGGGTCATCAACCTAACTGTGAAAAGTTATCTATGTTCAATAACCCACTATGACTTAGGGTGTTCAAAACCGGATATACGAAGAATTGGATATCTGAAATTTTCGGATAGCTGGTTTCACTATCCGAATCCGTATCCAAAAGTTTAGAAATCCGATCGGATAGTGAATTAGATATCCGAATATCTGATTTTATTATGATATATTTTATTTTATATGTTTTATATATAAATTTTCGGATATTTTGAATAATTTCGGATATCTTGGGATATTTTTGGATATTCAAATATTTCGGATATTCGATAAAAAAATTTCATAAATATTCAATATTCAGATATTTCGAATATTCGAAAATTTTTAAAATCACCAACCGAATCAAAAAATTTGGATATCCGAAATTTTGGATATCTGGTTTTTTGGTATGTTTCGGATTTGGATATTGGATACTTTGGATTGGATATTTGGATTCGGATATTTTTTAACACCCCTACTATGACTTGCCATTTTACCACCTCTACTTGTAACCTTTTGCATGCATAATCTCATATCTTATATATATAAAGAGAGGATTAGGATCCTATGAGAACAAGTTTGAGTTGAGGGAACCGTAAGAACACATTTTACGTTGGAGTTCTCACGGTTCTCGTATCTCAACCTGGTTCTCATTAGAACCAAATCTTATATATATATATATATATATATATATATATTACTTGATTAGACCTTTGCAAAGTTAGAGACTCTGTTTGGTTGTTATAAAGATGTCAACGTTGTTCCTTTTCTCTTAGCGCTTATGGGAAATTTTTGCTCACTTTCATGGGACAACTCATCTTATTTTTTTGTCAAGTATCATGTAAGCTCTCTTGTGTGAATCTCTTGGTATTAACTTTGGATTAACTACTCTTATTGAATCAACTGAAAAAAGAGATAACTATGTGACAAATCAAATTTTGCAAAACTTAGAAAAATGATTAAAAACCACCTGCTGTTAAAAGCACACAATAAATTTCTTTTCTTTCCTGGACCTCATGATGCAGGTGAAAAACATTGGGTGCTTTATTTATTCTTGTTATTATTATTATTATTATTATTATTATTATTATTATTATTATTATTATTATTATTATCATCATGAGTGTGTAAATTTTTACATCATTGTGTAATTTTTTTTTAAAATCCATATTTTACGTCCGAGTTCTCACAGTTCTCTCAACTCAAGCTTGTTCTCATATAATCCTAATCCTATATATATATATATATATATATATATATATATAAGATAATGAGATTATGCATGCAAAAGGTTACAAGTAGAGGTGGTAAAATGGTAAGTCATAGTAGGGGTGTTAAAAAGTATCTGAATCCAAATATCCAATCCAAAATATCTGATATCTGAATCCGAAACATATCGAAAAAATGGATACCCGAATTTTCGGATATCTGAAATTCGAATATCCAAATTTTTGGATTCGGATTCGGATGGTGATTTAAAACTTCTCGGATATTCGAAATATCCGAAAATTTATGAAAACATTTTATCAGATAATCTGAAATATCCAAAAATATCCGAAGATATACGAAAGTATCCGAAATATCCAAAAATTTATATATATATATATATAACATATAAATAAAAGATAAAGTGTACTGTACAAAGTTCCTTAACCTACAAAGAGTAGGAAGCCACCACAGATTGACACGTGTAAACCATGTAAACCATGGTTAACTCTACCTAACTCAAACCCTGTGGCTCACAATTCATGAAAGCTCGAAAGAAAAACCCCATTCAATCAACTTCTGTATCATATATCACAAATCCAAATCCCATTTAAAACCTCATTGAAACCCTAGATCTGATTTAGAAAGCAAAAACAAGAGCACAATTGAAATTACATTTGATGCTTGAGCCCTAATTGATTCAGCTTGAAGATCTGACCAATATTATCATCATCATCGTCGTCATCATCATCATCATCATCATCACCATCACCACCACCACCACTCTATTCTAGTGATAAAGTTTGCGCATCACAACCTTCTTCTTCCGGTAAGGCTCCCATCGATTAGGAGGAGCTAGTGTTTCGGTTGGAGGAGTTAAGGAGGAGAAACAGAGGATATTGAGAAACAGAGGAGTTAAAGAGTTAAGATTAGAGATTGAAAACAAGAGTTTGGAGGTGTTTTGTGTGTGAATTAATGGAGATAATGTGAATCGGAAGGAAGATGTCGCCATTGATGAACACAGAACCGACCACTGTTGTTCGATGGTTCGTGAAGGTGAAGGCAACCGTAGTATAAATTGGTTATGTTATGTAAATGGGGTAAACTTAATGGTGTGTCCAAAAAATTTAAGGGTGCGTCCAAAATTGTTAAGGGTGCGTCCAAACTTAAATTGGGTAAACTTAATGGCTCTGACTTCCAATGTTGGCTGTTCATATCAAAGGTGCGTCCAAAATTAATGAGTGCTTCCGAATCTTTTAATGAGTGCTTTCAAACTTTTTAATGAGTGCTTCCAAATTTTCAATGAGTGCTTCCAAACTTTTTAATGAGTGCGTCCAAATTTTCAATGAGTGCTTCCAAACTTTTTAATGGGTGCTTCTAAATTTTCAATGAGTGCTTCCAAACTTTTTTTAATGTGTGCTTCTAAATTTTCAATGAGTGCTTCCAAACTTTTTAATGAGTGCTTCTAAATTTTCAATGAGTGCTTTCAAACTTTTTTAATGAGTGCTTCTAAATTTCAACGAGTGCTTCCAAAATTTTTAATGAGTGCGTTTAAATTTTGTAAGTGCTTTTAATTTTTGTACAATGAGTGCGTTTAAAATTTGTTAGTGTGTTTAAAAGTCTTTGTTTTCACCAACTTCATCTTCTTCCTCTGCAACTTTTTTTAACCTAATTTTTATGTGTAATCATATTTATTGAAAGAAAATCGAAAGTATTTGACAACTATTACGAGCGTTTATTCATAATTGTATGTTCTTTCGTATGATGAAATCGTTCCAGTGTAAATCTCTGTTTTTATAATTTTTTCATTTTTGTTCATTGTAATCGAATGTTTTTTGTTATTTTGATTGAGTAATCATCAGATTGGTTTAATCGATTTCAATTGTTGAAAATTTTTGTTTATCTTTGTGGCATGTTTGAATGACGATTAATTTAATAACATAAAATACTTTAACTTAACTAAATAAACTAGAGGTATAATCAGCTTCTGGGGATACGAGTCGCCTGAGTCAACTGTAAGAGAGATCCCTCGGTCTTCATGATCGTTAACCTTCTTAAGGGATACGTTGTTGGTCCAACTCGGGAATGACCCTAAGGAGAGATCCTTCGGTACGAAACGCGAGAACTAAGGTGAGGTGCACGGCGTACCAGGTCAAAAGTTAACCCTCCAATTCAAGAAGAAGATAAGTTCGAAGACCAGAGACTTGACCGCGGTTTGAGGAGCCCGCTATACGCGAGGACATGGCGGAGTACTCTCGTGTGGGCCCACACTTGAGAGTTGTGCATTCTGCTTAGTAGTAGCCCCGCTTCTCTATGAAGGAGTCAAAACTTCAAGATCCTTCTCGTCTTCCTCACATTTAATTAACTTGAATTATTAATTTTAATAACAAATTTAACTGTTTATACGGAGGGGCCCGAGATGTGCATATTAGTCTACTATACTATTTTATCTTTTATTTTAAAAAACCAAAACCTTTTTCAAAACTATTTTCTTTTAAGAACCCCTCCGTTTTATTTTCTTTTTAAACCCAATCAGTTGATTGATAAAAGGTTGAGTATGGGAAAGTGTGTTCTCTTGGAATACGATACTCAGTATTTACCCTAGAAAGCTATATTATACACGTCAGGTTCTCTGCCTATGTGTTGGTTTTAGTTTCTAAAGTAATTATCGTTTACTTTATAAATTTAAAACTTTGTTAATGGGATTTAGTAAAAATCAGTCGTTTCCCCCAAACCAATGTTTTGGGATTGACACGTCAAAGTTTTTGGCACCAGGAAATTGACATCTTTTTAAATACTAAAACCAAACGCATCAAGGAGTACCTCCAAAACGATACTCTCCAGAAAAAGAGACAAGATCAACTAGATATCCCATGGCAAATATGGCCAATGGAAATTTGTCTAAAGAAGCTAAAGCCTTAACTGTTACCCTCCTTAATGAATAACTTCCAAACTCTGTAGAACAAGCCTTGAAATCCAAGGACTGGAAAGATGCTATGGAAATTGAAATGGATGCGCTTATAAAAAATGAAACTTGGGAAAAATGTATCCTTCCCTCAAGAAAGAAACCAGTTGGATGTCGATGGGTCTTCACTATTAAACACAAACTAGATGGAACAATAGAAAGATATAAAGCTCGGCTTGTTACCAAGGGATACACACAGACATATGGAATCGACTATTCTGAAACGTTATCTCTAGTAGCCAAGATCGATACAATCCGTGTTTTCTTTCGATTGCTGCAAATTAAGGATGGCCTCTTCATTGGTTTGATGTTAATAATGCCTACCTTCATGGACAGCTGGAAGAAGAAGTATTTATGCAGGCACCCCCCGATTTCACATACAACATCAAAAAACACGAAGTGTGTCGATTGAAAAGGACTCTCTACGGTCTCCTCGAGTCTTAAACAGTCTCCTCGAGTCTGGTTTGGTAGATTTACCTTGGCTATGAAGACATACGGGTTCAAGCAAAGCAACACTGATCATACCTTATTTCTCAAACAAAGAGGTAAATTCGTAACTTGTTTAATTCTATATGTTGATGATATGATTATTACAGGAAATGATAAATAAGAAATGGAGAAGTTAAAGGCATATATATTCAGTGAGTTTGAGATGAAAGATTTAGGAAGACTAAAGTACTTCCTTGGAATTGAAGTCCGGAGATCAAAGCAAGGGATTTTCATCTGTCAAAAGAAGTACATCCTTGATCTTCTTGCCAAAACATGGATGATCGACTGCAAGCCAGCGGATACACCAATGATGACCAACCAAAAACTCTACATGGAAGTAGTTAACTAATTTATGCACCAACCCCAAATTAACCACATGGATGTTGTATGAAGAATTATCATGTACCTTAAAAGGACTGCTAGCTATGGGATTCTCTTCCAACCAAACAAACATTTGAAGATTCAAGCCTACACATATGCTGATTGGGGAGGAGATCTGATCAACAGGACCAGAGATCTACATCAGGATACTTTACATTAGTTGGGGGGAATTTGGTTACTTGGAGAAGTAAGAAACTAAAAGTCGTTGCCCTATCCCGTGCTGAAACAGAATTTCGAGGTATTTCAAGGGGACTGGCAGATGTCTTATGGATACGCAAGCTTCTAACTGAAATAGGATTCATTCCGAAGGAGGCAAGCAAAATCTTGTGCGACAACAAAGCAACTATACAAATTTCTGAGAACCCTGTCCTACATGACCGTACGAAACACGTAGAAGTCGACAACCATTTTATGAAAAAAAACTTGAGAACGGGATTATAGAACTTCATTTCACTTGGTCAGAAGATCAATTAACAGGCATACTTACAAAATCAATCAACCGAAGACTTCATAACAATTGCCTATACAAGTTGAGCATCGGGAATCCCACTACTCAACTTGAGGGGGAGTGTTAGAAAGTGAATCAATTTAGGATTAGAGAATTCTCATCATTTCTTGATTTAGAAGATTTTAACAGCTATTGATTATCAATCATATAGCCGTTTGAGGCTTCTTTCCTTTATTAAAGATCTTGTAAAGCTTATATAATGTTCTCAATAATGTTAACCCATTATCAATACCAATTCAGTATTCAATATTATTCTGTCTCTGATTGACAATAAGACCTAGGCGGATCTAGGAGCTTGGTTTTTTTTAATTCCACAAAAAATCATTTACAAGCCCTAATTCCATGAAAAAAGTCTCCTAGTTAAGAGAAAAAACACGTGAATTTCAAAGTATTATTTTCATATAAATCTGTGTGTGTGTGTATATATAATAGATATAAAAATTCCAAAACGATTAATTCGCCTAATTCCGCTTAGTCCATAGGCTATATCCCACCGCCTGCCTAGCACCTTGCACCTTCTACAACCTTGGATATAGGTAAACCTTACCTCTATTTCTGGAAATAAAGATGTTGTTTCTATAAAGAACTCTGACTACATCTCAGACAACATACGAACATACATAACTAAAAATATATAAATACAGACAAAACTACCAAAATCAAACGAAGTAGTAAAAGAGTAATACAATAAAATAGAAACAGATATAACATTGTAAAACAACATAAAGCCATAAACAAGAAAAGAACTAGTTGCAAAATCCACCGAAAATGTTAAAAACCTAAGCCCTTAAGACAAAGCTAAGACACACATGTACCATTCCCTAAAAGTCTTTAATTATAATCCCATTTCTGCACAATCAATTTTCTTGTACCATTTCCTCAAAGAGGCACTCTAATAAATCCTGTATGATTCCCCAAGTTACTTTAAGCTTGTTTCCACCCGTCCCCTCCACAGTGAGCAGTGGCGGATTCAGAAATTGTTTTGGCGGTGGGCACATTGATTGGGTTAAAACAAGACGGGTTAAAAAAACTTTGGTTAAAATGGGTCGGGTATAACCAATTTGGTTTAACCAAAATGTGTCCTAGTATATATATATATATATATATATATATATATATATATATATATATATTTATTGAATTAAAGTAAAGAGTTAATTATTGTGTTTTGGTAGTTTTAACTACTTGAGTCCAAATTCAAAATGTTTAACGACTTAAGCACCTGATTAAATCAAATTGTTTAAATCAGGTGCTCAGATTATTAAACATTTTAGCTTTGGATTCAAGTAGTTAAAACCACCAAAACACAGAGACTCAAATAGTAATTAACTCTAAAGTAAAAGAAATCATTAAAGTTGGCTAAACTAGTTAATACAACGTTGAGTTTCTCGACACTTTGTCATATGCTCAGATCTCCCTCTTTCTCTCCTTTAAGATCTAAAACTCCATCTCTTGCTTTCTTTTTCTTTACAGGGAAATAGGATTTGGGGGACTGGGATGAAATTGATCGGAGGTTTATTTTATGTGTATTTGTTGACGCGTGTACGCCACGTGTCCTTAAAAAACGAAACCCACGTTAAAGGAATGAAAAAATAAGCAGTGAGTCACCCAGATAAAACACGTGTCCTTAAAGAAAGAAAACCATGTAAAAGTCACGGGAAAAAAACGGGTGAGAAATTTTTCATGTTCTCCTTCTATATAACTACACTTAACCTCAACTACTCTTTAATTAACAATTTTCCGGTGGAAGTTTTTTTTTTTTTGCTTTTTTTAATATGGCGTTACCAAATTATGAATTAGGCTGTGACTACACGTACGGTGGGCACATGCCTGCCGTCCTCCTAAGGTAAATCCGTCATTGACAGTGAGTATTTTCACTACTTTAATTGATTACATTGTCTGTCTCCTCTTCGCATGCTTAAATCATCTCAATCTCATCATTTTTATCTTATCCACGTATTAGCTATTTTCCTAAAAACCTAATTTATAGGGGGGGATAAATTACAGAATCTTAAAAAAAGTTGGAGCTAGGAGAAACGAAGAACATATAGTCACCTTCTTCATGGATATAAGAGAAAATCTGATAGATTCTAACTCCTCTGATTTAAGTACATATAACTCTTATAATAATTTTGTTAACTTTAAAACACAAACATGATAAAATTTTATGATCCTTTGAAATAAAGACTGAATTACAAGTTTTGTCCTTTATGTTTATACCTGATTACAATGCATGCTCTTTACGTTTAAAATTGACTGGTTTTGTACTTTATTTTTCAAAATCATGCACGTTATGTCCTTTAAGCATAACTTGGTTTATTTTTAACGTTAAAATGGGTCACGTGACCTGCACATGAGGGTAATTCAGTAACTTCCTCTACCCTCTTCATTTTCCCCCCAAATTGATTGAATATACACACTTATCTCCTGTACCTCATTCATTCCATACAACCACCACCCACCTCCACCGCCCAACACCACCGACCCCCCTCTCTCTTTCAACCCTCTCTTTATATTGCTTATGTTCATTAGTTGAACGAACACCACCACATTGAAGCGAGTGGATGAAATTGCCTACTCTCACGTATTCAATTGAGATCTACTTAAATCGAATTACACTGACCAGAACTTAAATTTAGGGAGGCCACAAATGAAGGGACGAAACTCTTCAGATCCGCGAGTAGGCAATGAAGGACCATCATCATTATGAAGTTCCGGATCAACCTGAGGGGAGAGGAAAGCGAGAAACAGTTGGAGAATGAGTGGTGTTGACTTGTCAAGGAGGTGTTGGTATTGGCATGGGAGGTAGTGTGTGTGTTGGAAAGTGGTGAGGGTTTGGGATCGGTGTTGACTCCATCGATGTTCATTGCTGTTGATTTCTTCTCCTTCGACATGTGATCTGAATGGTGGTTTTGAGGGGTTAATATTTTTATTATTGTGAATCAACCTATGGTGTTCAACTGGTTTAAAGGAACAGTATAGAAGGGTTGGTGTGTGCAAGGATGGTAACAGTGAAGGTGTGGTGTTGATGGAAAGGAGGTTGGTGGAGGTTTTTTTAATTAGTCTACAAAATTACTAAATTACCCTCATGTGCAACTCACATGATATAATTTAACGTCAAAAATAAACTGAGTTAGGCTTAAAGGACAGAACGTGCATGATTTTGAAAGCTAAAGTACAAAACCAATCAATTTTAAACGTAAAGGGCATGCATTGTAATCGGGTATAAACATAAAGGACAAAACTTGTAATTCAGTCTGAAATAAATAATAAAGGTATTAATACTTTGAAAACAAAAATAGAGATTTGGTAAAAAATATATTTGAGCTAAAAAATCGTATTAGGTAAATGTTATTATGAAATCAAGAGAAAAGTCACAACTTGTGATGATGCAAAAAAAAGGTTGAAAACTTTTCGAAATAAGTTCAGTTTCGGATTTTCATGCAACCTACATAAACTAATAAGACTAGTGAGGTGCCCGCACGTTGTTGCGAGACAACATATATTGAAGACATATTGAAAGTTTAGGAATACTAGTGTTTTTCCCGCACGCGTTGCGGCGCGCAACAAGTAACGGAGGTTGTCGCGCGGTAAGGGGAAGGATTTGCAAGGGAAAAAAAAGAACAGTGGAAAACCGAATATCCTCGAGGAAGCCAGATAATTGCATGATCCATAACCTTCAAATGGTAAAAAAAATACATGGATTGCTTGTTTATGATAACATCTACAATTTTGAACAAAATTTGTGTTTCAGATTAACCCAGTCTATTTCTACCACTCATTTCCACTATGCATAGTACTAAGATAGTAAGATACCTAATGTCCAAGGTATGATGAACTTCAGGAATGAATGTGGCTTCCATTTGATAAATCCTATCGTCGTCGATACGTCTAAACAAAATATCAGCCTGAGAAAAGTAACACATTAAAGTGAGTTGATGTATTAAGAAAATGTGACGCAAACAATTCCAAGAAGCTTGAATAGAACACTACATAAAACTCCTTTATCTCATCTACGTATTTCGATCCCAGTCGTTGGTTGACATTACATAGCTTTGATAATTAGATATTTTGCGTCTAATGTAATACAAAAAAAAATTGAAATGCCTAAACTCAGGTCATCAACTATAACCGAAGATTCCACATTAAAGTTCACATGGAGCCCACGACATTTATGAAAACAATTTAGCGGTAGGTAGAAGTTATAAAGCCCTGTAAATTAAAAACACAATTTATTTATCTTCTACTCACAAATTCAAAATTATCTGGTCTTTAAATACAAAATAAACTTTTATGTATTCTTGGGAAATTGTTCTAAATTGAATGGAAACTCCAAAACAGAAACTATTGCACTTGTTGTTGAATCCCCAAATGTAACACTTGGATCAAATATTAGCATTCTATAGCATTTATAATTATAATTATCAATCTACACAACAATCAATAAGACCAAAGTAATAATAAAAGAGGCCAAATCGCTAACCTGGTCATGAACAATGTCAGTGATCAACTCTCTGGAAACCTCTTTCGATTCAGTAATAACCTCCAATTCATGCGCAAAACCTCGCTTCCTTCTGCAAACCTTTCACACCTTTCTGCAAACCTTTCACACATTTCTTCCCAACCAAAGCAAAAAAATGACATGATCCATCGCTTCTGGATTTTTATTAAACCAGACTATATAATATAAGTATTAAACTCAATGACACACATGTTTATAACCATGGTTGGAAAGGTACTATTAAAAGCATTGGTATTGAGCAACTAATCAGCATGGCCTAGGCACGCATCAAATCCAAAGAAAATCAAATCAATAGAGCCAATAATTGTTGAAGAAACATTACATAACCATAACAACAACTTTAAGTAACTATATTTAAAAGGTAAAGCCACCAATTCGAAGATAGCTGCTTGTAGGCCACATTCACTTGTTCAATTCACACATCCTGCCAAACTATATATTACTTTTCGTTAAATGGAAAATAATTAATGTAAAATGTTGTGGGTTATTTCTTTTTAGATAAAAAGATTGAGTTTTTTTATTTATTTATTTATTTTCGTTGTTACTTTAAGGTGTTTTGAAGAATCAATAACTTCTAAGGTTACCACCTAGTTATACAAATAGTTAAAAAAATTCCTAAAAGCACTTAAAGCCATGCTTCCAACAATCTTCAAATCCAAAAACAATATGTAAATAAAAGAGTGAGTACCACAATTAAAGTCTTGACTGCTGATGTGTTTGAGATTAAAGTCAGCTTCATGCTTTCACACAACATGCTTTAAAAACCCCAAATATCAACAGCCTTCATTCACACCAACAAAAGCGAATCAATTTCCATCAAAAGCAAAACTCCATCATGTAAATCAACATTGTATGGAAAACTGAAAATTATAGCAATACCCCTATATAACAACAAAAGAACAAACGAAGAATTTGTGACACCCGGCAAACTTCGGTTAACAATCCTTAAGGAATCAATAAGTCTACCTTAGCGAGTCATGCGTGTGTTGATGGTTCTATGAACCATCGGGAGTCGTTATAGTGATTCAGGGAATCATTCGGAGTCTGACTGAGTCAGTTGAGTCTTGGGGATGGTTCCGGGAATCATCGGGAGTCATTACAATGGTCCTCGGGGTCATTGGGAGTCGGTCCATAAGCGTGTGTTCAAGGATTGGTGATTTGTAGAATCACCGGGTTTTAACGCACACACGCAAGTCTCGAGTCCCGGGAATTGGTGAACGGGTGTCAACGTGTTTGTTTTCATGAATTATGTGTTTATAATCCTTAAGTGACTTATCGGTATGTGTGTACGTGTTTATATATGTTAAAGCAGTGATTTCGCGTAATTGCATGATATTAGAGGTGATTACGCGTAATTGCATGCTGATAGGGGGTGATTACGCGTAATTGCATGCTGATAGGGGGTGATTGGTGTAATTGCATGCTGATAGGGGGTGATTAGCCCTAATCGCCTGTAGGGGAGGCGATTAGGAGGTTTTTGGAGGCAATTAGAGCCCTAATCGCCTGTAGGGAAGGCGATTAGGAGCCCTAATCACCTGATTTGCTGCGTAATCGCCTGACATGTTTTAAACGACTAGAAATGCCTATAAATACCACCCTTGACTTGTAAAACATCATTTGTGCAACCCTAGCCGTCCCATAACCTATCCCAACTCACAAACACCCTCCGGAACACGTTTTTGCATCAAAACACACATTTCCAAGCTTTACACATCATTTTCTCATAAATCCAAGGTGTGTTCTTCATTCCTAAACCTTTGTATGATAATGTTTTGCTCCCTAAAAGTCCAGACCTGGTTTCTAAGTGTTTGTGTCTTTGAAAACTTGTTAAAAACAGATTATAAACAAACCCACACCTTCATGCTTGTTCTATGTTATGTTATTATGCAAAGATGAGATTTTTGATATTAAAACATGTTTGTTTTCATATGTTTGATGTGTTTCTGACTTAAATGAATCATTAGGATGATTGTCTATGAATTTGGGAGCTTATGATTGTGTTTTGATGTTATTTGCTATTTTGACCCGTTTGGGTGATTTTGGGAGACTTAGTGTGATTTAATAGGTTTTGATGATTCTAGAGGATTAGGGTTTGCTCTAGGATGATGCTAGAACAGTTGGAAAGGATTGGACAACGTTGTTATGTGATGAAATCTAGGTATTTGCTATTTAGGGTAAGTTTTACATGATGATGTGATGTTTACATGATGAATATGCTATTTTGGGAAAGCGCTTGCACTCGGGACTGTTAGAGAGATGATAGATTGGGGGTTTTTGCTTGGAATAGCTTGGTAATTGATTTGGGTTTGATATTGGGTGTTTCCACTTGTTTCGGATCTGATTTGGAGGATTAAACGCGCAAAAAACTGGCATTTGCCGCAGGGGGCGATTAGGAAGCTAATCACCTGACATGCGATTAGGAGGCTAATCGCCTGATATAAGGGGTGATTAGCCCTATCCATGTGGTATAGCATGTGATTAGCCCTATCCATGTGGTATAGCATGTGATTAGTCCTATCCATGTGGTATAGCGTGTGATTAGCCCTGTCCATGTGGTATGGCATGTGATCAGCCCTAATTGCATGTTTGACCATCCTAATTGCTAGTTGACTTTCCTAATTGCATGATTAATGTAGAATCACGAGATTAGCTGATTTAAGCATAGTTTGACATCCCGAACATGAAATGATACCTAGGAACATGCTAGGAACCCCGTGGAATGTCCGATAATCCGGTATACACGTGTGGACTCGTATATGCGATATATGAACTATATGTTGACTTTGGTGAACTGTTATGCGTATTAGGTGCATGTTTGCTTGTGATTGCATGATTTCTCACTCTTAGCTAACACGTAAGTCGTCGGGTCACCAAGGGGACGTCGAGTCTTGTACATTGGTCAGTTTAACAGTCAACGAGTTTTCAAACGAACCTGGTTATGGTCTGGACATCTAGGGACTAACTAACCTACGGGTTATTAGTCTAAGTATTTGTAACTGTCATGTGTTAGGTCACCGCTTTACGGGACTAGCATAGCTTGCTGATTTTTAATTACTTTCAAAGTAACGCAACCTAAGGTGAGTTCACGGCCCCACTTTCTCTGGTTTTACTTTTAGGGGAGAAAACATGCGTTGAACTATGTTTTGAGAACTTTTGTCATACTGTGAGTTATTTAGAGTTACTATACGAACTTTTAAGTCCCGGGGAAACCATGAATGTGCGGTATAGCACAACGGGGGAAATGTGAATAGATCTATTGGGCGTGACTGATGTATTGCAAAATACATCGGTTAATTGTACATATTTTGAGTCGTTATCGAGTCAGTGTGTGTCGTTTATATATATTTTCAGTTTCTATTTAGTATTTTATGTGTCACAGGAATCCGGATGGCAAAAGAGGCAAATTTATGCATAAACGGTGCTTTACGAGGTCCCGGATGAGTCACAAGTGAAAAGAGAAGATAAAAATAAACAAAATTGAAAAAATCATCGTGTCGTGTCACGCGACAGACTTCCTTGCATCCCGTCGTGTCACGCGGCGCTATGCAGGTTCAGCTTTAAGGGCGCCGTGTCACGCGACCACTTACCCAGAATCCCGTCGCGTGACACGATGGCCATCAGGAAGCCCA
The DNA here is from genome assembly GCA_032199755.1 of Ambrosia artemisiifolia. Lineage (NCBI taxonomy): Eukaryota > Viridiplantae > Streptophyta > Magnoliopsida > Asterales > Asteraceae > Ambrosia > Ambrosia artemisiifolia. The sequence continues at coordinate 39,193,724 of CM063512.1, forward strand.
AAATGGTGTTTTTCAAGCCCAAATCGCATTTTAAAACCCTAGAACGAAATTTTAAGCTTCATTCTGCACTTTTGGACGAAAATAGAGCTGCTCAAGGTGATTCCAAGGCAAGGAAAGGGCAAGGTTCGAGATTTGAAGCTAAAGGATCGACTTCCTCGGGTGTTAATCATTCGGTTTAGTTGTTTCTTAGTTTTTCTCATTCAAAACTCATGTTGATTGATATTATGAATCTTTTAATCTCTGCTTTGATGATGTTTTGTGGCTAAACTCTTATAGCTACCTAGACTAAGACAAATAACTATGTTTTGATTTGCGTTTTCTATGGTTTTTGGAACTTGTTTTGGATTTATGATTCAGTAAAGATTTTGATTTCTCTAGATCTAGTGTGTGTGCATATTTATTATTTTTTGATTGTCACTTATTCACTTCACTTGCACTTTTGTGAATGTCTTTCATGTATGAGTGCTAGTTAGGTTGCAGACTTTGTGTAGCAACTAGTTTATGGTAAATAATCGCGAGTTTACCATAGGAGTGATATTTGGTGGTTAGAAGATTTTAGGTATTCTTCCAAGTCCAATAGCTGTGCGGTGAGGGCTTGTTGGTGTGTCTAGGTTGTTAGATTGCTAGGTTAGAGGCTTTGTGAGAAGATCTGTCTAGTTTCCCTTTCAACTCTTGCATATCAAGTTAGATCTAGGCTTCAATAATTACCCCTTACACCTAGTGTAGTGAGGCTTTCGCGCTGTGAGGTAGATTGTCTAGCGGGTACTCGATCATAAGAGTTAGATAACCTGTGAGGGTTTGTACTCCAACCGGTAGTTTAACAGCACAACAATATTCTAGGGTTTCCCCTTGAGAAGGGCCGAGGGTGTCTAGTTTATTCTTGATGTTTAGTATTTTAAGATCCCGGTTCCAAAACAGTTCCATAACCATAGAAGCTTATCAGGCATAGTTAGGAGTCTGGTCTAGGTAGTGTCTTGTCATATCTGAATTCAACTCAGCTCAGTTCTCGTTTTTAGTTCAGTTTAGCTAGTCTTAGTTATTCTTTATTTTATTGCAATTTATTTTTTAGTAAAACCCCCCCTTAAAATAATAAAATCATTTAATAGATATTTAGGATAAGTAATCGAGTCTAGTTTTCGTTTTCTAGTAGAGTCTCGTGGGTTCGATACTCGGACTTACTTTAGCTATACTGCACTGACCGGTACACTTGCCGGTTGTGTGGTTTAGGTTTAGAGAGTCTTAGGTTATAAATTTAAAACTTAGAGTGTCTAGTTTAGGTTAATTTAGGTAGTTTTTTTTAAACCACTTTGAGCACATCAAGTTTTTGGCGCTGTTGCCGGGGACTCTTAGGCGATTGCGTTTATTAGCTTCGATTACACTTATCTGCTATATCCGTGCTACTTGTTTGTTTTGAGTCTGTCTTTTATTTTTATTATATAATTTTATTTTATTTTTGTATTTAATCATGTATGAGATCTGTGGAGGACCCCATTTTACTGTGAAATGCCCAAATGCATCGAGGTATCCCCCAGGTTACCGTGCGAATACGTATACCAGGCCATATTTCCTACAGTATCACTGGACAGAGCTGAACACAAAAGAGGAATTTGATGAATGGCTTAGATCATACAGGGAAGAGCGAGATAGGGAACGTAAGGCCATAATCGAGCGTCTAAATAGACCGAATCCCATAGCTCTAAAGGTTCCTTGCTATGATAAAAATGGGAACTTAGTTGGTCATCATGTTGGCTCCGGCCCGTTAATCCCACTTCCCCCCGGAACAAAGCCGCCTCCAGTGGAGATGGAAACAGTTTACCCGCACCCAGTTTGTAGAGCTCCCCCTGAATCACAGTTAGAGCCAGAGACCATAATGGACATCTTAGTCCCACCTCTGGTGCCACAGGTTACTATATATGATTTCGGGAGTGACTCTGATGAAGAGGAAACAGATGAGGAAGCAGTGATGGTTGAAGATGAGGTACGTAATGAACCATCATGGGAGGCAGAGTTTGGTGACGAGTTGGTTGATTTGCCGATTCCAGAAATAGACAGATATTTTGACCCAACGGTTGATCTCGACATCTTAGAGGCATTATTGGAAGGGTACCCGACTGTGGAAATAAAAGAGTCACCAAAGGAAGTTGAAGAAGAAGTGGTGGAAGAGGAAGAGCGCCACTGCTGGCCCGTGAAGACATTAGAGGATAGAGTGTCACCGGATTACCCAAAATCACGGGAGAAGGCGAAGAGGCACCTGGACCGGCACAAGCTGAGGGTTAGGAGTTGCAGAGACAACAAGTCCCCACATTACATGCCAAGAATCAAGTTTGGTCCAGGTACATTTAAATATTGGTGGTCCGACCCGTTTACATTCGATACAATATTTTTCAATTCCACTAGTATATTTTTGTTAATTAGTAAGGACCGGGTGGAATTAAACGGGTTGGATCGGGTCCAGATAAAAGAGAAGCCCCCTGATTAAGTTTAAGTGTGGGGAGGCTTTGTAGAGTTTGTAAAAATTAATTATTTATGAGTTTTTTTTTCTTTGTCGTCGATTTTTATTTTTGTGTTGAGTCAGTTATTTTTTGTGAGTCGGTATGATGCTCGGGTTTTGTTTTGCTTTGTTTCTGCAGGTTTGGATTGCACCGCTCGTACTCAATTGCCATTCGGGCGATTCCGGAGCTGTTAACATTTATCAAGGCAAGCCCAGAGTTTACTATTGTGTCAAAGCCGATCGCGAATGAAATGCTATACGATTGAGCCGGATTGGACTAGAGTGTGGGAGCTTACGAAGAAAAATTAACCAGCTAAGTCCTTTCCAATTTGCACTTGTTTTTTTTTTCGGATTTTATTTTTTGTTTTGAGTCGTTTTCTATTCCTACATTGAGGGCAATGAAGAGTTTAAGTGTGGGGATGAGAAACTGTCGTTTAGTCTGTGTCGTTTAGTCTGTATACAGAGTCATTTTGAGTCCAAATTAAAAAAAAATGAAAAATGTCCCTGATTTTGAAGTTTGCATTATATAAAATATGGAAGATGATAAGTAAAGTTAGGTGTCCGGTTTTCAAATAGTATGTATAATAAGAGATTAAAATTGATTGAAAACGTGTCTGATTTGGGATATGTGGGTAGGCTCGGCCGGTAGAAAGGTTTCCTTTGAAAATTAATAAATTAATTATGTTAGGCTATTTTGTGGGTTCTCATCTAGGAGAAACGGGGAGACCGAAACCACCAAAAATAGTATAAGGAGCACCTTTATAAGTAGAAAACCGTTAGAATTTCTAGTCACTTAAAAAAAATTAGAAATCAAAGCAAAAATGCTGAAGCTTAAGGTGCCTGGTCACTGGGATAGCGACTTGGATTGGCCACACCCTCTGAGTTAAGTATGCTGAGATGAAAAATTAGAAAAAAAAATGCTGAAGCTTAAGGTGCCTGGCCACTGGGATAGCGACTTGGATTGGTCACACCCTCTGAGTTAAGTATGCCGAAAAAAAAAGAAAAAAAAGTGATTTTAAATTCTCTTGGTTTTCTACATATGACGGTTGGGAAATGGTTAATTGGTCGTTCCTTTAGCTTCATAAGCTTGAGGCGGGATTAGGAGGAACTGTGGCTTCCTTACAGTGAGACCCTAGATAGACTAATCAACATGCACTTAACTTAAATAAAAGGGGGCTTGGAAACCGGTTTGGGTTTAAGAGGATCAATATACCTGCAATCGCAATCAACACGTTAGTAGATTATAAATTAAGTAACCGATGTTTTGAAACCGGATGTAAGCCTGAGTGTGATTCCATAGCATAATTCTTTTTCAGGGACGAAAAAAAGATAAGTGTGGGGATGTTTGATGTATTGCAAAATACATCGGTTATTTGTACATATTTTGAGTCGTTATCGAGTCAGTGTGTGTCGTTTATATATATTTTCAGTTTCTATTTAGTATTTTATGTGTCACAGGAATCCGGATGGCAAAAGAGGCAAATTTATGCATAAACGGTGCTTTACGAGGTCCCGGATGAGTCACAAGTGAAAAGAGAAGATAAAAATAAACAAAATTGAAAAAAGGCATGGTCTATTTCAACCCCCCACCTTCTATTTTCACCCCCTGAAAGCGCCTCGCTTAGGCCTAAGCGAGGCGCTTTCTTTGCTTTTTAACTACCTCGGTACGAGGTCAGAAAAAGCTGATTTTTGACCCGAAGCGCCTCGCTTAGGCCTAAGCGAGGCGCTTCGGATAAATTTTTTTTTTTTTTGGTCTTTTGAGTTTAAGGTTTAACATTTTTTTTTCTTTTGAGTTAGTTTTTTTTTTCAGTCAGACGTTTTTCAAAAAAACATTTTTTATGTCAATGGGAGGGTAAACAAAATCGTCGATCCGACTGTTGATTTCTTTCTGCAACAAGGAACAAAATGTCAGCTTTTTCCTGCCACCTATCAATCTCGCTGTCCGAACAACTGAATTTTACTTGCTTGCATGAAAAGTATATTTTAATTGTTCGTTTTGACAAACGTCTGGCTAACCTGTCTATCAATCTCACTGTCTAACAACTGAATTTTACTTGCTTGTATGAAAAGTATATTTTAATTGTTCATTTGACAAACGTCTGGCTAACCTGTCCAGTTATCAATCTCACTGTCCAACAACTGAATTTTACTTGCTTGCATGAAAAGTTTATTTTAATTGTTCGTTTTGACAAACGTCTGGCTAACCTGTCCAGTTATCAATCTCACTGTCTAACAACTGAATTTTACTTGCTTGCATGAAAAGTTTATTTTAATTGTTCGTTTTGACAAACGCCTGGCTAACCTGTCAAGTTATCAATCTCACTGTCCAACAACTGAATTTTACTTGATTGCATGAAAAGTTTATTTTAGTTGTTCGTTTTGACAAACGCCTGGCTAATGAATTTTACTGTAATGATCAGAAACATTCCAAATAACTGTTCAATTTCAGCTTTTGTTTAACTATTTTAGCAACTTCCATAGAGAAGTTATCAATCTTACTTCTTGAGTTGAACTTTCCATGATCTACCTTTATCATCTCAGAGAGATATCTGTCAACGATGAAAGGGAACCCGAAACAATAGAAGTGAGATTGATAACTTCTTCCATCATTGTACATATACCTCCTTATCTAAAAACAAATCACATCATTTGTATGAATAGTGACCCTCTGGCAAACCTGCGTATGAATAGTGACCCTCTGGCACACCACTAGAACATTAATCGGTTTCATCTTTGTTTTCTTGAGTTGAACTTTCCATGATCTACCTTTATCATCTCAGAGAGATATCTGTCAACGATGAAAGGGAACCCGAAACAATAGAAGTAAGATTGATAACTTCTCTATGGAATGTTCCTGATATTTACAGTTTTGCTTTTTTTGGTGAAATGAACTTGAAGAAATGATTTGGTTGAAGAAAGTTGTGTGCCAGAGGGTCACTATTCATACAAATGATGTGATTTGTTTTTAGATAAGGAGGTATATGTACAATGAACTTTTTACGCTAAATAAAACTTACACACAACTTTTTGCTCTAGTGGTGTGGCCTACCTTTTTGACAAACACCTGGCTAACCTGTCCAGTTATCAATCTCACTAGGTTTAGTCCTTTACGCAGGTTTGCCAGAGGGTCACTATTGTAGTCCCAAAATACTAGATCTTTAGTGTGCACAAGATTGTTATCACCTAGAAACACCTATGAGTTAGGTGTTTTAAGTGATTAATCTTCTATAAACAAAGAAACTAGATGAATATTGTAAGAACCGACACACAAGATGAATAATAAGATAATTCCATTGATGATTTGACACTGAAGAACCATGGACATCAAAACAAGTACGCACCTATTCTTGTGCAACAAAAGATAATAACAAAAACCCTAACCCTAGCTGCTGAGAATGATGTTCTATTTATAGGACAGGGCTGATGGGCCTGCGCACTTAAGCTAAGTGCGCAGTGCCCGTCCAATAAGTACGCAGACTAGGGTTTTGTGACTACAACTATACTGTAATTACATAACAGACCCTCCAACTATTACAAACAACTAAACATACTCAAACCTGGTAACTGTGGTCTCAATCTAACCCAACAACTATTCATACACACAACTTTTTGCTCTAATGGTGTGCTCTACCTTTTTGACAAACACCTGGCTAACCTGTCCAGTTTGCCAGAGGGTCACTATTCATACACACAACTTTTTGATCTAGTGGTGTGGTCTACCTTTTTGACAAACACCTGGCTAACTTGTCCAGTTATCAATCTCATTGTCCTTTACGCAGGTTTGCCAGAGGGTCACTATTCATATATAAAGGACATTAATCGGTTTGATCTACCATTACATTATTATTATTATTATTATTATTATTATTATTATTATTATTATTTACATTATTATCGTTTTTGCTTTACGATAATAATGTAAATAATAATAATAATAAGGAAGGAAGGTTTTTGCAAAAACGAAGGTTTCCGCATTAATGCCGATCCGATTGTTTAAAGTATCAAGACTATGAAATTAGTAAAACAACTGAATTTTACTTGCTTGCATGAAAAGTTATTTCAGTTCAAACTTTTCAAACACCTGCAACATCTCAAGAGTCGAGGTCCTCTGAAAAAGACATCGTACAATGATTTGGCTTGCAATATTTGAAAATTATCATTTCTTGACATGCTTGGTAACACCTTGATCTGCAATATATGAAAACAGGAACATTCCAAATAACAGTTCAATTTCAGTTCAAACTTTTCAAACACCTGCAACATCTCAAGAGTCGAGGTCCTCTGAAAAAAGACATCGTACAATAATTTGGACTTGCAATATTTGAAAATTATCATTTCTTGACATGCTTGGTAACACCTCTGTAATATTTGAAAATTATCATTTCTCGAAAAGTAATTAAAAACACTTAAAAATGAATTAAAAACAATTGTTGCGAGTTAGGTTTAGTCGGAGGACCACTTACAATGATTCATCAAAGTTGTACAAAGCTGGATGTTTTTACTGGAAAACCAAAACGAGCAATAAACGAAGCGAAACGGAGAGATATAATTTTCTTGGCTTGGAAACAACTTAAAAGAAGCAAAAATGAATTAAAATTATTTTTTGGTGATTAACAGATAATTTTAAAGAATTAAAAGAAAACAAAGTTTTTTAAAAAAAAGGCCAAAGCGCCTCGCTTTGGTCAAAGCGAGGAGCTTGTGGTCTAATCAAACCAGTCAAGCGCCTAGCTTTGGCCAAAGCTAGGCACCCAAGCGCCTCGCTTTGACCAAAGCTAGGCGCTTTGGCCTTTTTTTTAAAAAAAACTTGAATTTCTTTTAATTCTTTAAAATTATCTGTTAATCACCAAAAAATAATTTTAATTCATTTTTGCTTCTTTTAAGTTGTTTCCAAGCCAAGAAAATTATATCTCTCCGTTTCGCTTCGTTTATTGCTCGTTTTGGTTTTCCAGTAAAAACATCCAGCTTTGTACAACTTTGATGAATCATTGTAAGTGGTCCTCCGACTAAACATTCGATACCCATATTTTTTCAAAACATAATTTTTGCATGTTTAATTGATATGTTTGACTTCCAGACTATATTATAATTGATCGTTGGTGGTTTTCATAGCCCCTTGTTTGATTACACTCGTGTTCAGCCATTATCAGGCTGCCTTCATCGTTGATAGTTATCTCTCCGATAAACAACTGTAAAGTTGTTTTACTAATTTCATAGTCTTGATACCTTTAACAACTGACTTTTACTTATGGAATCTTTGTACGAAAATCGAAACCATCTCATTCCATGTTCTCCATATCCATACCTTGTTCCAACCACTAGACAGTACCTATGGTCAAAAGAACTAGACAGTAAAATCATCTTCTTGTAATTACTTTCAAGTTTTTTAGAATCATTGAAGACACCTTTTCAGTTGTTATCCGAGAGATAACGATCATTTCGTTATCATTGCTAACAGACTTTGACCGATCAACGATGAAGACAACCTGAAAAGTGGATACCATGGATCAGAGAGATTTAAGCTAATCAAACTCATATCTCAAGCCGGTGCAAGTTATGTTGTAGCATCCTTGATCATCTTCTTGTAATTACAACTTTTTCAGTTGTTATCCGACAGATAGCGGTCAACGATGAAGACAACCTGATAGTGGATACCATGGATCAGAGAGATTTAAGCTAATCAAACTTATATCTCAAGCCGGTGCAAGTTATGTTGTATCATCTTTGATCATCTTCTTGTAATTACAACTTTTTCAGTTGTTATCCGACAGATAGCGGTCAACGATGAAGACAACCTGAAAAGTGGATACCATGGATCAGAGAGATTCAAACTAATCAAACTCATATCTCAAACCGGTGCAAGTTATGTTGTAGCATCTTTGAGCATCTTCTTGTAATTACAACTTTTTCAGTTGTTATCCGACAGATAGCGGTCAACGATGAAGAAAACCTGAAAAGTGGATACCATGGATCAGAGAGATTCAGGCTAATCAAACTCATATCTCAAGCCGGTGCAAGTTATGTTGTAGCATCTTTGATCATCTTCTTGTAATTACAACTTTTTCAGTTGTTATCCGACAGATAGCGGTCAACGATGAAGACAACCTGAAAAGTGGATACCATGGATCAGAGAGATTCAAGCTAATCAAACTCATATCTCAAGCCGGTGCAAGTTATGTTGTAGCATCTTTGATCATCTTCTTGTAATTACAACTTTTTCAGTTGTTATCCGACAGATAGCGGTCAACGATGAAGACAACCTGAAAAGTGGATACCATGGATCAGAGAGATTCAAGCTAATCAAACTCATATCTCAAGCCGGTGCAAGTTATGTTGTAGCAACTTTGATCATCTTCTTGTAATTACAACTTTTTCAGTTGTTATCCGACAGATAGCGTCAACGATGAAGACAACCTGAAAAGTGGATACCATGGATCAGAGAGATTCAAGCTAATCAAACTCATATCTCAAGCCGGTGCAAGTTATGTTGTAGCATCTTTGATCATCTTCTTGTAATTACAACTTTTTCAGTTGCTATCCGACAGATAGCGGTCAACGATGAAGACAACCTGAAAAGTGGATACCATGGATCAGAGAGATTCAAGCTAATAAAACTCATATCTCAAGCCGGTGCAAGTTATGTTGTAGCATCTTTGATCATCTTCTTGTAATTACAACTTTTTCAGTTGTTATCCGACAGATAGCGGTCAACGATGAAGACAACCTGAAAAGTGGATACCATGGATCAGAGAGATTCAAGCTAATCAAACTCATATCTCAAGCCGGTGCAAGTTATGTTGTAGCATCTTTGATCATCTTCTTGTAATTACAACTTTTTCAGTTGTTATCCGACAGATAGCGGTCAACGATGAAGACAACCTGATAGTGGATACCATGGATCAGAGAGATTTAAGCTAATCAAACTCATATCTCAAGCCGGTGCAACACACACTTTCAACCCATTCCTGGTAAACCCAGGGGAAAATGGCTATATTAAAAAACTTCAAGATTATTGTTTTGTTTTGTGGATCAGACGAGGACTTGCCTGTGTCTTGAAAACACAAGGATGACACACGAAGCTTTAGACTCCAAGCGGATCCCTTGATTGCCGCATTTAATGAAATTTAACGCGCATACCGCATTCGGAGTCTGATTGCACCGAATCCAGTCTTCAAGGTGGACTTAAGCACCTGAAAGGGAAGTTGAAATTTTGAATGATGTTCGTCGACTGCACCTTGAGCGAGCCGCGTTTAATGAAATTTAACGCGCATACCGCATTCGGAGTCTGATTGCACCGAATCCAGTCTTCAAGGTGGACTTAAGCACCTGAAAGGGAAGTTGAAATTTTGAATGATGTTCGTCGACTGCACCTTGAGCGAGCCGCGTTTAATGAAATTTAACGCGCATACCGCATTCGGAGTCTGATTGCACCGAATCCAGTCTTCAAGGTGGACTTAAGCACCTGAACGGGAAGTTGAAATTTTGAATGATGTTCGTCGACTGCACCGAATCTAGTCTTCAAGGTACCATGGATCAGAGAGATTTAAGCTAATTAAAAAACAATTGGAAACACAAAGATGGAAAAATCCACTAAAAAGCCTAAAATTTCGGACCCTAACACACACAAGACGAATGTTGCAACATGAGTTCGACCAAGATGACACACGAAGCTTTAGACTCCAAGCGGATCCCTTGATTTGGGTGGAACAAGGTATCATCAATCTGGTATTAAGCACCTGAACGGGAAGTTGAAATTTTGAAGTTGGTTGATGATGTCAAGTTTAAGTCATTGACAATGATTAGGGTTATTACTTTGTTTTTTAAATTTTTGTAATTTTTTATAATTATTAAATTAAAAAAAAATAAAAAAACCAACTCAAAATATCAAAACAACTACCAAAATAAATTACCCCCTTGAAGCGCCTCGCTTAGGCCTAAGCGAGGCGCTTCGAATTTAAAAATCAGCTTTTTTTGATTCTCGTACTGACCGTCTCGAAATTAGCTCAAAGCGCCTTGCTTAGGCCTAAGCGAGGCGCTTTGATTGTCACACCCCAACCGATGGCGGAATACATCGGGGCGCGACTTGGGATAGATTGTTCAAAGACTTCATGACACTAGAATTCGTGACAATATAATTTAAAGATAAAATTTCATTCATAGCATAATCATTGTCTAAAAGATAACAAAATACAAATTTTTTCATAGAATGGAAAGTACAACATCAAATTATAGAATTTAAACTAGCGTGTGTTTCTAGTCCAATCCTAAGTAGATTTCTTGAATATCCTGCATCAAACATTTCCTGCAACATGTATAAAATGTCCGTCAACACATAAAGCATTGGTGAGCATACTAGTTTTGGTTTACATACGTAGTAATTAGAATGATTTACTCGAATCTCATACTATAGCATTGCACATACAAACCATACAAAGAACATAACTCAAACCCGCGAGTACCACTGCATATACCTAACATATTCATGCTAGGTCCGTTTCTTTCTTAACAATGACCCATAAAGGGGGCGGGGTGCTACTCCTATAGCGCTATACATGTTAAGTGGGCTAATAATAGTTAATGAATTATGTTTAAGTATCAAGAATCGTAAGCATGGCAACTAGCATATAAGTATGTTTAATAGATTGAGCATGATAGATTAAGAGTATGAAATCGTTTAAGTTTTGATAGTGATACATGTTGAGCCCCAAATAATAAAGAATAAAAAGGGGGACAAGTATGAACTCACCTTTGGGTGCGTCTTGATATAGTTCCAAAGATAAGTCTTGGTAGTTTAAGCTTTAGCTCCGATTAACTAGAATTAAGAATTAGAGTTTTAGGTTCGAGTTTTAGATTATAGATTCACGAGAGTCATGCAAGCCTTTTAGGCTAACCAAGCACAAATTGCCTTTAGGGAAATCCGGATGGTCATGAGATTAAGTTAGACCAAGCACAAAATCATCATAGATGATTCGGATGGTATAAGGTTAGGAATGTGAATCCATTTGATAGGTTCATGTCATAACCACTTCGCTTATGGAATAAACGTGGGTTTTGGACACGGGATTTCCCCTTTCTAGTGTGGATAAATCCATAGCACAAGAAGGGTCAAGAGAGTTGGTAAGGTAGGGTGTAACCACAAACCTTCCAAGGATTATTAATAAGCTAGTAAGATAGAAACTTGAAAGTACTTGTTTATATTATTATATAGTATAATTCAGAAAACAACCACCTTTCGAACCTCTTTTAGGTGCTCTACCCTTATCACACTTATGTGGATAAATATGAGGAAGATCCTAGAGGTTTCTCCAAGGAGTTTTAGATGAAAAAAAAGAAGATAAATAGAATGAAAGTTGAAGTTTTAAGCCAAGAAACTTACTGATGCAAAACAGGAAGTTTGGCTTGAAAACTTAAAGATTAGAGAGTTTTAGAGAGAATTTTAGAGATGAACAAAGGATGAAGGAGTGGGGAGGGGTTATATTTACAAGTGGTTTAAGGTGGTTGGGTATTAAATAGAGTTAATGAGGTGGTTAGGAAGAGATTAAATGGGGATTAACTTGGTGATTAAGGGCTGGTCATTTGTTGTAAGGCTACTGTTATCGAGTTCAAAAAAAAAAAAAAAAAGGAAACGAACACAACAAATTGTGTCGTTTGTTGTTGTTGTTAATACAAGTCAAAGTGACTAGATATTAAAGTCACGTTTTTCTTTTTGTTTTGTTTATTTTTTTTTCAAACTTAACATATTATTAACATATGTATATATGTTTTATTAAAAGAAATAATTATACATTAAGATCTTAACTAAATGAGTTTCTAGATTGATTAGGATAAATTATAATGACGACTCGTCACGAATTGGTAAGACTATAAAAGAAGCGAGTAAAGGCAAACTTGAAATTGTTTAAGTATAGAATTTAGAATATGTGCAAAACTAAGAATCACGCGATGTCACATAAAGTTGGCGTCACATAGAATTTATATAATAATGAAATAGACTAAGATTAAATGCAATTGACAAAATACTTTTCCATTGATCATAAGCTCGGGATTACAAGGGTACAAAATGGAAAGATACAAGAATACAAGGACTAGAACAGAAAATACGAAAAGTACAAATGTTACATTGAGGGGGTTAAAATAGAAGGGTGGGGGGTTTAAATAATACCACCCTTGAAAAAATCATCCTGTCGTGTCACGCGACAGACTTCCTTGCATCCCGTCGTGTCACGCGGCGCTATGCAGGTTCAACTTTAAGGGCGCCGTGTCACGCGACCACTTACCCAGAATCCCGTCGCGTGACACGATGGCCATCAGGAAGCCCAAAATGGTGTTTTTCAAGCCCAAATCGCATTTTAAAACCCTAGAACGAAATTTTAAGCTTCATTCTGCACTTTTGGACGAAAATAGAGCTGCTCAAGGTGATTCCAAGGCAAGGAAAGGGCAAGGTTCGAGATTTGAAGCTAAAGGATCGACTTCCTCGGGTGTTAATCATTCGGTTTAGTTGTTTCTTAGTTTTTCTCATTCAAAACTCATGTTGATTGATATTATGAATCTTTTAATCTCTGCTTTGATGATGTTTTGTGGCTAAACTCTTATAGCTACCTAGACTAAGACAAATAACTATGTTTTGATTTGCGTTTTCTATGGTTTTTGGAACTTGTTTTGGATTTATGATTCAGTAAAGATTTTGATTTCTCTAGATCTAGTGTGTGTGCATATTTATTATTTTTTTATTGTCACTTATTCACTTCACTTGCACTTTTGTGAATGTCTTTCATGTATGAGTGCTAGTTAGGTTGCAGACTTTGTGTAGCAACTAGTTTATGGTCAATAATCGCGAGTTTACCATAGGAGTGATATTTGGTGGTTAGAAGATTTTAGGTATTCTTCCAAGTCCAATAGCTGTGAGGTGAGGGCTTGTTGGTGTGTCTAGGTTGTTAGATTGCTAGGTTAGAGGCTTTGTGAGAAGATCTGTCTAGTTTCCCTTTCAACTCTTGCATATCAAGTTAGATCTAGGCTTCAATAATTACCCCTTACACCTAGTGTAGTGAGGCTTTCGCGCTGTGAGGTAGATTGTCTAGCGGGTACTCGATCATAAGAGTTAGATAACCTGTGAGGGTTTGTACTCCAACCGGTAGTTTAACAGCACAACAATATTCTAGGGTTTCCCCTTGAGAAGGGTCGAGGGTGTCTAGTTTATTCTTGATGTTTAGTATTTTAAGATCCCGGTTCCAAAACAGTTCCATAACCATAGAAGCTTATCAGGCATAGTTAGGAGTCTGGTCTAGGTAGTGTCTTGTCATATCTGAATTCAATTCAGCTCAGTTCTCGTTTTTAGTTCAGTTTAGCTAGTCTTAGTTATTCTTTATTTTATTGCAATTTATTTTTTAGTAAAACCCCCCTTAAAATAATAAAATCATTTAATAGATATTTAGGATAAGTAATCGAGTCTAGTTTTCGTTTTCTAGTAGAGTCTCGTGGGTTCGATACTCGGACTTACTTTAGCTATACTGCACTGACCGGTACACTTGCCGGTTGTGTGGTTTAGGTTTAGAGAGTCTTAGGTTATAAATTTAAAACTTAGAGTGTCTAGTTTAGGTTCATTTAGGTAGTTTTTTTTTAAACCACTTTGAGCACATCAGTGACCTGCCCCACTCGTCGGCTTGGAGGGCCGGGCGGGTGCATGTTGTCTCGACCTTGTAACTTGTAACATTATTCGGGCTGTAACATTGGTAACTTGTGACGTGTCCAGTAATGGTTTCCAGTCGTAGTAGTAACAAAACATACGCCTAGCTAGCGTACTTTGGTTGAACATTTCATAGTATTGACAGGTGGAACTTGGTACACTTTTGGAACTTGGTAACTTTTATTAAAACCTGTGAACTCACCGGCATATTGTGCTGACGTAACTTTTGGCATGTTTTTCTCAGGTCGCTAAGGTAGCATCCCAGGGCTTAGGCGCACGCGTCTGCACGGCGTCTAGTTTAGGGTTCATGTTTTCGTATGTTGAACGATTTGGAATACTTATGGATTTTGATTGTAAACAAAGCTTCCGCTACTGTTTTATGGATTTAAACTTATGTTTTTAAATTTGCATGTGTTCATATAGTATTGTTTATTGTGATCGTTGACTTGGATCCTGGTTTGTCACGCGCCTCGCGGTAAAACCCCGCATGTGGAATTTGAGGGTGTGACAGAATTAGAGATCAATTACAGGTTAAGAAGATGTCCAGGAAGAAGTTGGTACCTACATAAATGAGTTTAAAGCACAATAATAAGAAACCAAACATACCGGCAAAAATCGTCTGTGTAAGCGGCTCCACGGGAAGCTGCTCGACGGTGGTGAGAGGAGCAGTTGAATCAGGCAGTGGATGAATAGGATTCGGTGGAGATGTTAGGAGATGTCGATGGTGGTGGTGACTGCCCCTCTCTCTTCTTATTCCAGTTAAACACAACACACACGGACATTGAGGAGATGAAGAAAGAGGATGTGTAAAGAAGAAAATATGATGAGTGATTGAGTGGTAGGTGAAAAGGAAAATAGGTAAAAAGGAAAAGGAAGATAACGGAAAGGAAGGAAGATAAGATTGAAGGCCGATTCATTTTCTGAATTAAATGAATGAAGCCAGTGATTTTATCGTTGAAAGCATCTAATTAAATGCACAATATTGATGTCAAGCCATCGATTGTTAAAGCACATGGTACAAGCATCTTAATGCATTACATGGTACAAACATCTTAATGCATTGACAAGGGTAATTTGGGGAAGATTTATATGACATTTGAGGGTTAAAGCATATGACTTTTCAAATGCCATCTTAAGTTTACCAAGTTGGACATGTTTGCCAATTTCTCACTCTTTATAATGTAACTAGTGGGTTTACCCGCACGTTGCGGCGGGATCCAAAAAAACTTGTAATATGCTAGCAGTTTTCTCACCGTGCATTGCAGCGGGTAAATCCTGTCAACAAACATGTATTCCTTAAAGTTTGGTTCGTATTGGTCGACTTATTGTATAAAGTTATAAGAAAATGATATGGGGAGCGTAGTTCATGACGCTTCTTAAGCAAGTCATCCTCTTGCTTATATACACACACAGTCATTGACTAATTAAAGCAACACCAGAATTTGAGAGGAAAATCCTTCTATGAAAAAAATTTTACATGGCAAATTCAACTTTAGTGTCATAAAGATCCAATACACATACTTCTAAATTAAAAAACACAAAGATGTCAAATAATTATCAAAATCATTAAAGCATTAGTTTCAAATTAGAAGAGGGTAATTTTTTCACAGAACTCTCGAACCCAAACTTAAAAAACAACCTCGAGTATTTACAGTTGCGATGTAATTGATTGTAAGATGTCTTATTTGATCATTTATGTTTCTTCTTTTATTTACATAGGTGAACGGAAAATCCAATATTTTAAAATTGTATCATAGTTGTAATCTTATTCTTTGTTTGTAATGTTTTTCTTAACACAACAAAGATTATTTTTCCCATGAATTGGCCCAACCAAACTTCCTATCGAACACACTTATGCGATACACATTCACAATTAGCCCAACCGGACTTCCCATCGAACACGCCAATGCGATATACAGGCGTGATATTTCAAACTTCCCATCGGGCTCGGATTGTTTTGCCATCCCCTAATAATGTTAGGATCTATAAAAAATGAAAATTATCATTAAAGCTCTAATGTTATCATTCAAAGTAAATTGAGAAAAATTTGTAATTTATTTTTAAAATTTCAAGTGAAATCAACAAAACTTCAATTTTATACTCAAATGATGACATAGGAATGCATGACTGTGAGCACCAATTATAATCTAAGTTGTCAAAGGTGCGCGCCTGGGGCGCGGTGCTCAAGGTCAGCTCAACGCACCATATGAGTAGTTAACTAAAAGACACGATTTCTAGCTCTTATAAGTGTGCTTATGCGCCTTGACTGAATATAAATCTTTCACACACATCATTATCAAATGTCAATAAGCTGGGATTTGCTTCCCTCTCCTTATTGTGTAAACCATGCGGGTAAAACGAAAATGACAATTGGAAGCGAATATCACATTATAACCGTAGAAGAAAATAAGTGTACTTTAGAGAATATAACATAAACTAAAATATGTATGTACATGGAAATGGGTTGATGAGCTGTGATGTCTCCAAAACAAAACAGATTTGATCCTAAAAAATAAACAATTCAATTGAATGATAAACATGAAACCACAATTTACAGAAATTGAAATAAAATTGAATGATAAACATGAAACCACAATTTACAGAAATTGAAATAAAAAGAATGTAAAAGAAAACACGTACAAAATAATGAAAAAACATATATAAGAACTAACAAAAAGCTTAAAAACTAAATAAATAAATATACATAAAGAATATACAAGTTTACAAGTATTTGCTTACCAACATAATAATCGATAGTGCATGACTACAAGTGTTGAACAATATCATTCGATGACTGCTTCCAAGAGAAATAAAGAAAATGGTGTGATAAGGCAATGGTATGAGGGGTTTTAGAGATTAAATTGAGGGATGTTGATTTTAATTCATCATTGAAGATGAGAAAAGGAAAAGGTGAGAAATTGAATCTCAAATTGAATTCATTAAAGATGAGAAAATCAAAAGGTGAAGCAAATAATAATAGAGATGACTTGCATTAATCATTTGTATAATTGTAATCAAATGTTGCACATAGTGGCATAAAGGGAAGGATTTGACAAAAAGATAGTTGTTTACCTTGTGACCTTTTGTATGTCATCTTAAAATTGACATGAAGTGACTATTTTAGTCATCTCTCCTCCTTTATAATGTAGTATAGATATAGATAATATAGATGATCGAATTGAATGAAACACTCCGAAAACTTAATTACTTTTAGATAGACACTTTGAAGTAACATCATCATAGATTTAAACATGCAATAATTATATGAAGCATAGTAAACCATTATAAACCTCTTAAATGAACCTAATCAAGTTAGCATTGCAATAATCGGACAAAAGAATAATTCTAAAATTCATTAGAAAACAATTTGACAAAGTAAAATATTTAACATAAATAAATGATTAATTACAATATCAAACTAAGTATCTAACAACCTTTTTCATCATCTACATTCTAACTTGTTGGTAAATCTCATCACACATCCCATGATCCCCAAAAGGCATATGTCACATAAAACAATAAAAAAACAAAAGAAAGATACGAATGAAACAAAAATTACCGAGTAAAGTGAATAATTACCAAGATGCTATGGAAACTCTTCATCTTCAATGTAAGAAGACAACACATTAGTTACTCTAAATAATTATTATTATATCATCATCTTTTTATTCTTGAATGGTTCATAGTAAAGTGCATTCAACCATTTCATTCAATATAAAAAAAATGTACAATTTCGCAAATAGGGGTAGTATTGGAAGAATTTTTAGGGCATCTTAGGTGTGAAGCAAGGAACTCTTCGTATGCCATCTTAAAAATCATAGGAAATTACTATTGTAGCCACCTTTGGCTCTTTATAATATAGTATAGTATAGATATAGATATGATCACCAAACATATTATGTTTGTGAAAGAAAAAAAGGATGACATGTTCTTAAGTTCAGTCGATACATGAATCGACTGTGTGGTGAATCGCAAGTGTCAAATATACAAGATGATCTCACTTGTTGAATATAAAAAGATGTTACTACCAGATAGTTGCCCTAACCGTCAATCTTGACCTACCAATTTCACAACACGAGACTACATCTTTGCTAACGTTTCACTTGAAGGACATATCAAAACTATTATTAGTTCTTATTGTCATCTATTATATAAAGATACATTTAGCAAGATTTCATGTGAGGGAGGCATACTGTAGCAAAACGTCAAATCTGCTACAGTTCAACTGGCAGCTATTGTAATTTTCAAAGATTTCAGGGGTTATTTTCATTAGTCACTTCTTCATCAACAGGCAACAGCCAGCATCAGGATTGTGGACGGCTCCAGGATTGTCTCGTGGGATTGGAGTGTTTATCCTGATTCAGATTTGGCTATGATTGAGCTGGTGGAGTGTTACAGACTCATTTCGGTGGTTCAGTTCCAAGACAAAAGGGACGAGTGGTGTTGGATCGAAGGAGCTTCGCGGGAGTATTCTGTCAAGGAGGCGCGGGAATGGTTAAAAGGGCTGCCGAATCCTAGTATGGTTAATAGGTTCAAGTGGTGCAAATGGCTTCCGTCTAAGGTGAACTTGTTTATGTGGCGAGCTAATATGGATAGGATTCCTACTATGGCGGCTCTTAGACGACGAAATATGATCATGGGTGATGGGTTATGCGTTTTTTGCAAAGACGTACAAGAGTCGACAGATCATGTTTTTACCGGGTGTAGTTTTGCGTCTGGCGTGTGGAGCAGCATTGCGGCTTGGTGCAAGGTCCCCCCGGTTTTTTGGTTTTCGATTGCGGATATACAACATTGGCTGAATCAAGATAGTGTGACCGAGAAGAAAAAGCTTATTGTGTACGGGATTTTCGTGATGGCTTGTTGGAGGATTTGGAAGGCTCGTAATGATCATATATTTCGCAATGTTGAAGTCAAGGTTTCTCAAGTGGTGGCGGATATCAAGAGTCTTGGTTTTCTTTGGTTCAAAAGTAGGTCTAAGGAAGGTAGCGTTGATTGGAAATCATGGTGTAAATTTAACATTGAGGTGATGTAATTTGCGGTTGCGCTCCGGCTTGGAGTGGCCGCTGTGTTTTTAATGAAGTTTAATTTCCAAAAAAAACCTAACCCAACGCCATCCTCCACCACCACCAAAACAACCACTATCGTTGCTACCGAACCACTGCGGCTGCCGATTTTGACCCATTACCCGCCACCAATCGCCGAACAAAACGCCGTGACCACCATACGGCAACAACCTTTTGGCGCCACTCACAGTATGATCCGCCGCGTCATCATCACCGTAATCGTTGGAAGAATCTTGCACCGGCGCCTCCATGCTACTGTGAGTGAACAACTTTGTTATCTTGATATCATAAATCTTTGTAAAGGTCGGAAATCGGGATGCTGGCAATGGGTGCGATGGTCTCGTCGGTGGGATAACTGTCATGGAGGTGAAGATGGTCGTCATGGTGGCGGATATGGAGGTGGGGACGGACGGTATCGGCCGGCATAGTGCACTGTTGGCATCGCTGCGGTTGGTGAATTTTGTTGCGTATCCGAAGGGTTTGTCGCCAATGAGGTCATTGAGTTTTGATTGGTATTTGGTAGATAGGATACCTACGACGGCGATGGACTTAACGACACCATCAGGTGGCGGCGTTGGAACGGTGAGGGTGTGGTGTGGTTTGGTCTGAAGATGTAGTAGATTAGAGAGAGAGCATGAGTGTAGTAATTTCTTTTCTGTTGGCTGCCTAAACAATCTTTTAGGTAACATTGAATACCATCAATTGGATTTAAATTATATTTGGAATATTAAATTCGATTAAAATGTTTAATCACCATTTTCTGTCATTAATTTTCTTTAGCCGTCTTAAATAAAATTGGTAAATTGTGTAGCTTATTTATTTCACTTTCAATATTAAGACTATACGTTGTGGAGGCGTGAGCAAACGGAGTTTTAGCACCGGTGGTCACCCGTAGCCACAACAGCCTGACGCGAACCCGGCGCGAGCGAGCACAAGCGATGGTGGTCACGTGGGTTAACGCGAGAAAGTGTCATTTGGTCGCGCCAATGCTCACCTCTAGCTACAACGGGGTCAAGTGATCGGGTTACTTGAGAGTCAAGTTGATGGCTCGCTTCCGTTTTGCGGCAATGCACTGGTCATCTAAAGAACTTTTATTTATTTCCAAAACTCACATAATCATGCCTAGGAGTGTGTAGTGTTCGGTTCGATTTTTTTAGTAAAACCATAACCATGAAGTTTCTGTTTTCAGTACGAATTGTGTATAGCGTATTGTGTCTTACACATTGTGTTTTACACTTCGTTTGTTACTACAGGATTCGACCCGTCGCCCGCCGCCGCAACGCGCGGCTGGCAAAATACTAGTTATCATATATTTATGAACTTTCATGTTCCATTCTAAGCAGTTAATGCGGTAAAATATCGGTTATCGGTCAAGTACCGATATTTGATATATCGGTTATCGCGGTGAGATATCGGTGAGATATCGGTAGTTGTAGAATGATACAATTTTACAGATATAATAATTCATATATGGAAAATAAAATATATACAAGTCACAATTTTAATTTAACAATAATAACTTATAAATTTTTTTTTAGGATTAATACATTGATAGGTTTAAAGCCTAATAGCCCACTAGATAAATGAATCCTAAAAGACTTGAAAAAGCCCAACAATTAAAACTAAAAAACCCAACATAATAAATAAAGATGAAAGGCCCATTAAATTAAAAATAACAATAATATAACCCTATTAGGGTTTCTGTCAAAGATTAAAAAACAAAGTGTACAGCCGCTAAAAGAAAAGCAGCAGTGAGCAACTACAAAAAACCAAGGAAAGAGTGTATAGAAAGGAAAAAGGACGAAGCAACTTGCAGAGGTATGTTATCTTCTTCTTCTTCAAGGTCACAAGATCAAAATGGACAAAAAAAAAAATACAGTCATACAGAAACGAGATTTCGGTGATATGGCCGAGATTTTTATAGTCAATATCGGCCGATATATCGCCGATATCGGCCGATAATATCGCTACCGAGATAATGACCGATATTGTTGACCGAGATTAGTTCTTAGGGCCGATAACCGAGATATCGGTGATATATCACCGATATCTCGGCCGAGTTAACTGCTTAGGTTCCATTATATCAAGTGTTAGTGAAGAGATTCACATTAACCTCTTCATTAGTGGGTCTCCCTTTGAATTACTCTAAGTTACATTTTGTACCATTCATTTACAAACTGTTAATCCTTTTTACTCGTTTAGAAAAACAGGTTAAACATTTAATGTTACACAACT
This sequence comes from Ambrosia artemisiifolia, assembly GCA_032199755.1. Lineage (NCBI taxonomy): Eukaryota > Viridiplantae > Streptophyta > Magnoliopsida > Asterales > Asteraceae > Ambrosia > Ambrosia artemisiifolia. Next base: position 39,215,193 of record CM063512.1, read on the forward strand.
TTAAATCTGCCTGAGTTAAATAATATCACTAACACATATAAATACGAAAAATATTCAAGCGCGACAATTCAACACATCAATCCGAAACACCCGAACAACAAAAGCTTCCATCATGTCCTCCAAGTACACCAATACCGTATGCCCAAATAAACAAACACTTCTCACTTCTCACCCTCATAACCAAAAACAAAGATAAAAAATTGTCAATATAATTAACCTAGAGGACTAGTTTTGCAACATTACCAATAGTTTAGCAACCAATTAGCAATCCACAAAAACATTTTAAACCATAACTTCAACTAAACTTAATCCACAAAACCCACACTTCACCTCCCCGCCACTCACCACCAAAACACACACTCAAACACACACACAAACAATGTCATTGAAACTATTAACAAATCCACTCCATTCATCATCATCATTCTCATCATCATCTTCATCCATATATCAGTTCACGACATTGTTATCGAGCTCAATATCCTTCCGTAAGCCTAATATCTTTCTCCGATTGCAGTCTAATGTGATCGTACTGTCGCGTAGTGGAACCAGTAGGTCTGGATTAACAGTTAGGGCAAGTGTGAAGGAGGATATGAGTGTGGAGGAGAAAGTAAGCACCGATTGGGCAAAGGTGTCTGCGGTTTTGTTTGATATGGATGGAGTGTTGTGTAACAGTGAAGAGGCCTCTAGGTTGGCTGGAGTTGATGTGTTTGCTGAAATGGGGGTTTCGGTTACCGTTGAAGATTTCGTGCCGTTTATGGGTACTGGTAAGATCGCGTATGCCGTTAGTTTGTTATTAAATATAGTTGGGATTTTTAGTTACATTTATTGTTATTATTTTAGTTTTTTTTTGTATATTTTGTTAATGAAAGTGGAAATATAGATTTAAAAATTAGGGGATTAGTAGATTATTCGATTACTCATGACGAATGAAATTGAAAAGAAAATGTTATGGCTACGGTTTGGGTAAATGCGTGTGTATGTTTCACGTAATCTGTCCGGGTATCACCTAATAACATAAGTGTCCTGTACCGGTGGAAATTTTCGAAACTAGTCCTATCCTGAATAGTATACGTTACCTGTCCCTGAAGTTTCCAGTTTTGGGTTTTCTATTGGGTTTGCATGTGATTCCTATATGGATTTAGATGGTCCGTTATCCCCTACATACCGTATTAAAACCATTCAGCCTTTCAGAAACATCACTGGTTTTCTTTTTGTTAAATTAGTGAAAAATAATATTGAATCTGGCTAGATTTTATAAGTCAAGTTGATGAATTATGAATGGAGTGGAAATGTGCTGCTATTCAGAAGCTTTTTCCCTATGTTCAAAGGAAAAAGTTGCAACAATTTTCTGCCATTTGACAATACTTCGAGTTAAGATTGATTTTTGGTTCATTGTATAGTCAGAATTTATTAACATTTTGATCCAAATTCCAAACATTTTGTAATAATCAGTCAAACTCTTATACAAAGTTGTATGGCAAGTCAAAAGTTGAATCTTTATTGATTTCATATTAAAGAATCGCAATATCTATATTGGCTGACAGTTTGGAAAACAATCAAGGATTCTAGCTCTTAAGTTATAGTGGATGTAAGGAGCAATGCTTTCTATTTGGGGTAATGTTTCTAACAGATACTTAGAGGTGGCTATGACTTAAGCCATCAAACATGCTTCTTTTGGCTTTAGGAATAAAAAGGATCAACAAGACAGTTGCTGGATTAAAATGTACAAGTGTTGCAATGTAGAAAAAAGTATGGGTATTGAGAAATGTGATAGGTTACTTTATTTGAATCGGAAGCACTAGATTTGAAGGTTTTTCCTTTGGATAATTATGTTTTTGCTTGTGCTTGTATTAGATTTTTGTATCGTTAACTTGTCTTTTACATTCCCACACTTCTGGTCCATATTTTAGTGTTTAATTCTTGGAACAGGTGAAGCAAACTTTCTTGGTGGTGTTGCTTCTGTAAAGGGTGTTGCAGATTTTAGTCCTGAGGCGGCTAAGAAGCGGTTCTTTGAGATATATCTAGACAAGGTGATTGAACTGCAGCATTTTCCCCTCTTTTTAACGGGCTTAAAATTTTTGGTTCCCTTTACCCTAGACAAGTGTTTAGATGGATATATATATATATAGGTCAAGTATAAAATGAAAACCCACTTGAGTTGAGAAAACCTTTGGAAACCCATGTAAAAAAACATTATTTTTTTTTTGAAAAAAATAACCAATGTAAAATACATGTTTTTAAGCGTTTTGAGCCAAAAAAATAAAAAAAGCGCCGACGGGGTTTTTTTTAAAAAATAAACAAAGTTGCTGAAAACATATGTTTACAACAGCTAAATAGCTGAAAACATATGTTTTCAGCGCAACTTTGTTTATTTTCTTAAAAAAAATCCCATCGGCGCTTTTTTTATTTTTTTTGCCCAAAATGCTTAAAAATATGTATTTTACATTCGTTATTTTTTTCATAAAAAAATAATGATTTTTTACATGGGTTTTCAAAGGTTTTCTCAACTCAAGAGGGTTTTCATTTTATCCCTCCCCTATATATATATTTAGATAAGACCTTTAATTTGTCTATGTTAGTTTGCATGAGAAGATATTGTACTTTCTTGTTTAAAAGTGAACATTTTCTTTTTGGATATTCCTTATCTAATGTCAAACTTCAATATCTTATGCAGTATGCAAAACCAAATTCTGGAATAGGTTTTCCTGGTGCACTTGAACTTATTACTGAGGTAATTTTGGACCAACAATACAAGTTTGATATTTTTACGTTCTACTTCATTGATATATCTTCTAATCATGATATTTACAGTGTAAAAAACGTGGCCTCAAAGTAGCAGTAGCATCTAGTGCTGACAGAATTAAAGTTGATGCAAACTTAGCTGCTGCTGGCTTACCATTGTCAATGTAAGTTTTCTTCATTAAAATTGATCATTCTGACTTAAGTTCTACTGTTACCTGCTATTAGGCATCAGCAATGAACTGCAACATTGTGAACAGTGCTTTCGTAATCACCCTCCATTTCATAGAATTATAGAAACATGTTTTGACTTTTGAAGTAGATATAGTTTTCATTTTCATAACTGATGTGATATATGCTTTTGACTTTAGAAATAAATTTAATGAAAAGTGCTTTATTAATCGCTTCCTCAATTCCAAAATCCTTAGATAAATACAATTCAAATTCACCATGTTAAATCTCGTGATAAAATTTATTTATTTATGTTACTCTCAGTTTATCCTAATTCAGGTTTAAAGTGAGTGAGTGACTACAAATTGTGAGAAGTTCATTATCAACAATGAGATTTAGAAACTTCTCTTTTTTCTTGAAGGATTTCCCGGCTTATCTTACTTTCACCATATCAGGTTTGATGCGATTGTGTCTGCTGATGCTTTTGAAAACTTGAAACCTGCTCCTGATATATTCATAGCTGCCTCGAAGATTTTGAATGTCCCCACAAGTGAGGTAAACTTGTGTTTTAAGCAATTTATATTCTTTTTTTTCATGGTATCACTTTAGGTTAGAATATTCTATTCCCTTTTTATGAGTTTTTTTAATAGATCCCTTACATAAGTTTGAAAGTTTGGATTGACATATACGATGGTCATGTTTCTTTATAATTATAAGCTTTGACTTGAAAGTTTCCAATATTTTATATTCTTTTCCGCGTAACCTTTTGTGTAGAATAAAATTTCCTGCCTGGAAATCCGAGTTGAAAGCTCATCATTTAAGCACATTAATATTTTTATCCTTGTTTAAGGTCAATGAAGGCTTGCTCTGCAGTTTTTTTTCTTAATGTTCTCACTTAATTTGTCAGTGTATTGTAATTGAAGATGCACTAGCTGGAGTGCAAGCTGCTCAAGCTGCACAAATGAGGTAAAGTTTGATCTTTCTTCATAAGAAGTTATTAAGTTGAATTGTCAGCACATACTCACATAACATGCAAAATTATAAAGAACTTAATTTGATTTGGAATGAGACATAATTTTTTCTTGAATACTTTTAGTTTATGTTGTGGGTTTATGATTTGGAGGTGGCAACTTCGACCCATTTACCTAAATTGATTGATTTAGGTTCTATTTTCTAAGCAATGTGTTAAACTGTTAAACAAGTTAAATGAGTCAATTGGATTTCAAATGCTATAACCTCAAAAATTAAACTATAATTCTGATAGCATAGTTTTTGCCATCATATTTAATGTATTAATTACTCTTGGAAGCTAAATAGTAAATAGAAAAAAAAGTGTTGATGGACCAAGACATACTGTGTAAAATTTTCCTGTTTTGACCCATTATCTAACCCATCCGTTTTCCCATCTATGTTTCTTGTATATATAAGTATAACCCTGAGTGCTTATTTTTATTGCAGGTGCATTGCTGTGACAACGACATTGTCTGAAGATACCTTAAAGGAAGCTAAACCATCACTAGTCAGAAAGAATATAGGAGATGTTTCACTTGAAGATATTCTTGCTGGTGGCTCTAGTTACAGTAGTATGTAGTTCCGAAAATGACATTGTAACTTCAATCTTCATTCAAATCATTAACACTACTTTTCAATGTTGATGCTACTCTTCGTTCAGTAAACAAGACTTGTTTATGCTTTATATGGATGTTCTTTACATTTGATGTTTCTTCTTTCTGCTGAACTAACCTGAGGATTGCATGATCAGTTATTTGTATGTTTGCTCTGTGATTTGATGATTTTCTTCTAGTTAGTAATATTGACATACGGTGAATAATTTTGATTAATTATTAGCCTTATGTGGTCCCTGATGACTGTACATTGCAGATAAAAAGATGCAGGGCTCTCAATCCATGAATAATCAGGCAGACACGTCGTCTGTGCTCAAGAAAAATACACAGGGTGCCTCATCCCAAGATGCATATTCTACCAATGATATGGTTTCCTCTGTTGGCAAGTAAGGCAGTTCCATAAATATTAAAACTTAAATGGGTCAGTTTATGATGCTATTTAGATCAACTTTTCTTCATTTCGATAAAAAGTTCTCTCATCACTTGCTTTTTTAAATTTATATTGAAGTGCATATATTTAGCCAGTGATTTTAGCAAGTAGCTTTAGTTGTGCAAGTTGTGTTGCTTCTGTTAGTTGTTTGATTTATACTAAAGGCTATTCAATATACCGGCTGCATAACTAATCCATAGACAGGTTGCAGGGTTCTCGGCGACAAATTATAAGATATGGAAGCCTGGGAATCGCACTATCTTGTCTCTATTTTACAGCTACAAACATGAAGGTAGGAGCTATGAAGGGAGAAACCAAACTTAGAAGTCTCTGTGGCAGTTTTGACACATAAATGGGTCAATTTGGGTTGTGTTTTATCTCTAACTGGAAATTGGTTAACTTAAAAGATTAACTATGAAGGAAACGGGCCAACAAGCTGAAAGTCATCCAAAGTGTAAATAAATGCATACACCTCCTAAAATTGCTTTACTTAAAAAAGCTAGATAGTTATTAGAAGAATAAGTTTTTTCTGATCATATTTAACACATTATTTATTTAAGTATTACACTTATAGGAAACAACATGTGTTTGTGGTATCGTTCCAAACTTCCAATTCGACCCGACCTGATTTTTATTTAAGCTAAATTTGACCTTTTACCCAATCTGCCCATTTTGCTACTACTACTTCGAAGGTTCACAATCTCCAAAACTGTTTGTAACTTTGGGTTATTGCAGGCTATGCAATATGCATCTCCAAAGGCTATCTGGAACTTGTTATTTGGGAGCAGTAGCCCACCCTTTGGACAGAGCGAAGGTTTGAATCTGTTGATCGTATGGATTGTTTTCTGGTTGTATGTGATGTTGTGGTATCAGCGCATTTACAATCTGATAAAACATAATACCGAAATGCATATTACTTAAATGTCCAAGTTGGTTTCTATTGGTATGCAGATGGAACTCGTTCCACAAGAATCCAGCAATTTATCAATTATATAGCAGATGTAGAAAGCAAGTAAATAATAAACCTCTTTTGCTTGCTAGGAAACTTTTCATTAATTGTTAATTATTAGAGCTTCCACATTCTAAATTGTCCAAATGCTGAACTTTTTTGTGTGTTGAAACTTGAAAGGGGAAACACACCACAAGTCCCAGAGTTTCCTTCTAAACTTGATTGGCTAAACACAGCTCCTCTTCAGCTTAGTAGGGTAATATATTTGACATGTATCTGCTCAGTTTTTCTGTATTTTGATAAGTATATCAAAACATAGAAGTACTAAAAATCTTTTGACAAAGCTGGTTGCTAAATGTGTAACATTGGAAGCACAAATGTTAAAGGTGTGTTGTTTTTGAACAGGATTTGAAAGGAAAGGTGGTTCTTCTGGACTTTTGGACCTATTGTTGTATAAATTGTATGCATGTGCTCCCTGATCTGGAGTTTCTGGAAAGGAAGTACAAAGACATGCCAGTAAGTTCTATCAATTCCTTTTAAGGCATTTAAGGATCTTAACATTACTTATCTCTGTGGTTTTAATCAGTTCAGAATTTAGTGTGAGAAAGTAATATCTATAAATTATAGTTACATATTAATTAACCTTTTCTTTTGTGCAGTTCACTGTCGTTGGAGTGCACTCTGCCAAGTTTGACAATGAGAAAGACTTGGAAGCAATCCGAAATGCTGTACTACGATATGGAATAACTCATCCGGTAAGGTATTAGATTGAAGTTGGTAATGCATTACTGAACTTAAAATAAAATTTGCATGAAATCCCATGTTTGCTTCTTCAAAATTAGAAGTGTCATACAACATCTGTATAATTTAAGTTTTCTGATAACTGTATTTTTTTCTTTGATAACTGTACAATTTATGCTTGAGAATTGGGGTACTATTTTTTCTATATACTTATGAAGAAGAATGGATATTCAAAAAATAACTACATATACATTTAGGAGGTCTAGATGAGTTGGAATAAGTCATTCTCGATGTAATCATTCTATTATAGTGCTGAAGTTATAGGAGATAACATCACATTCATGCTCTCTCTCTCTCTCTCTCTCTCTCTCTCTCTCTCCATTTGTTCTTTTTGACGGTCAAGAAATGGTCATCTAAGCTTTTGTGTGTTATCTTATAAATCATATTCCGCAATCATTATTGGAAGTAAATTTGCGACTATCATATTGAACCAGGTTGTTAATGATGGGGATATGTATATGTGGAGAGAGTTAGGAGTAAATTCATGGCCGACATTTGCTATCATTGGGCCAACTGGTAAACTCCTTGCACAACTGGCAGGTGAAGGGCGACGCAAGGTATTGACTTCTTGTGTATTACATACATACATGTTTTAGTGTCCTCATTGTTATGTTTGGATCAGTTAATTCTTTTTAAGTGTTTAGAATGGTCGATTTCTTTAATGGTGTATTTTTGTGTTTAGGCAATCAGTCTTCTATTTTTACTTTCACTCACATCTTTTTGTCCCATCTATATTAGTATATTTTAAGACATTCTGCCATAAATGAACCTAAAAATGGGAACCTCCTTGGTTTTATTGCCATTGAAAAACTCTAAAATTGGATGTTTACATGGAACTGCTTTGATAACATAAACAAATAAGATATGTTGTTGAAGTGGTAATATTATTTTTCATTATGTTTACATGATCCCACTCCAAAAGGATCTTGATGATTTGGTGGAGGCAGCTCTGTTATATTATGGCAAACGAAAGTTATTGGACAGCACACCAATTCCTCTGAGTTTGGAGAAGGACAATGACCCTAGGTTGTTAAAATCACCATTGAAGTTTCCCGGCAAGCTGGCAGTTGATATATTCAACAAACGCCTATTCATTTCAGACAGTAACCATAACCGAATAGTAGGTTACCTTTCTCTGTCTATACCACTGTACCGGTGACTGTGCATTTAGGTATATCTTCAAATTTACAAAATATAACTTGAACTGAATTCCAGGTGGTAACTGATCTGGATGGGAATTTTCTAGTTCAAGTTGGGAGCACTGGAGAAGAAGGTCTACGTGATGGCAACTTTGACACTGCAACGTTCAACCGCCCACAGGTCAACCTCACAAACATGACACCGTCACCACATTTCACTTTCTTTTAAATAATTGGGTGTGGTTTAATCAATGTAGTTTGGCTTTTATGTTCCATCATGTTTTTGTTGATGCGAAAAGAGTAATTACTTTTGTTTCCATGTTTTTGTAGGGTCTGGCATACAATGCCACTAAAAATCTACTATATGTTGCAGATACGGAGAACCATGCTTTGAGGTAGAACAATAAGTTAGTTGTACCTTTATTTATGTGTGTGTGTGTGTGTGTGTGTGTCAAATGTATACCATCAATAAGGGATCTTGTTGCATACTCTAATTTATAGACAATCTTTATTGGTACTGAATACCACATATTTTTGTTTTCTTAGGGTGATTGATTTTGTGAACGAGAGTGTGCAGACTTTGGCTGGAAATGGTACCAAAGGGTCAGATTATAAAGGGGGAGGAAAAGGAACTAGTCAGGCAAGATTAATGAGCATTAATCTTATGATAATTTCACATTTTATTAAAATGTTAAAGTCCGTCTTCGTTTATTTCACATTTTATAACATTTCCTCAGGATGCATGTTGAAATATTTCTCCTGCAACTTCTTTACTTCAATATCAAATTTACTATAGACTTCCAAGAAACTGATAGAGACCTGGTACAAATCATAGAATTAAAAGTACGAAAAAGCAGAAAAAACAGCTAATATTCAGGATATAAGCTAAATGTCAGAAAACGTTTACTTTGGAGAGGTAGGCCAATGGTACCCAATTAACTAAGTAATTTGAGAAATAAAAAAAGTTACAACATCTAATGAAGTACTAATTTAATTGAAGACCCATCTAATTATTGAAATAATAACCTCTATAGTTAAGTTATACTAATAGCAAACTTTGGGGTCTTATCAGAAACACGTCATCTGTAATATGTAAAAGGGGCAGTATTATAACTAGTGGATACATATAGGCATTTTCTTAAGCTAAGTATGATGATGATTTTCAGCTTTTGAACTCTCCTTGGGATGTGTGCTTTGATCCTGCGAATCAGACTGTGTATATTGCAATGGCTGGGCAACATCAGATCTGGGTGCATAGTACACTAGATGGAGTTACACGGGCTTTTAGTGGTGATGGTTATGAGAGAAACTTAAACGGGTCAAGGTAATACACAGAACTCATGTGAGGGTGTCTAGTCCTCAGTTATGTATCATCTGGGCATTACCTATATGTTAAGGTGGCAAAATGGATGGGCCTTTTGGAACAGGTTGAAACAGTCTGAGTTGGGTTGACCTACACGTTTTGTCCAATATCTTCTTAATTCTTTATAAAAAAATTAGTGTGTGCTTACAAAAATTATTATAATTGTTTTAAGCAAAATGATTAGGAGGTTTTATCATTATGCACCAAAAAACACTTTACGCGACAGGCGTCCTTTCACCAGTTCGACCCTGTTGACTGCTTTCCTTTTGAGATAATTTGTATAATTCACCTGTGTGCTTATTAGAGTTAAACATAACCTAATTTGACCCACTAATAAGCAACTGCATTAAAATTGCCACCTCACCTGCTTCACTTATTCAGCTCATCCTCAGTTTCTGTCTTTTTTTCTCTTCCTTCTCTTATTATTTACAGTTTTTCTGTTTTTTTTTTCTCAATTGAGACAGCTCTTCAACAACATCGTTTGCACAGCCATCTGGACTGTCGTTATCCCCGGGTAATTATTTACATTAAAATTCTTACTTTATTAGCGCAGATTTATGAGCTATGTGAAGAGCTAGGATCTATATTTAAACTATTGGCATATGTTATGAGTTGCATGGATCCATGGATATCTTGGCCTCTTGGGTCTTATATTGATCATTTAATTAGAATTTCAGATGAAGAACTTGTGGCATTACATAATTGTTTCTTAACATAATGATAAGTTTTAAGGGACCCCTAATTTCTAGAACAATATAGATGGTGGGTGATAGAGGTGGAAATTATGCCGATTAGCTTCAAATGTGTCATTTCAGGTTACGTATGTTTCATCTGTAACGGGTCTAATGAGTAAAGCTGGCTAAAAAGGAAACGGGTGAATGTGTTAGAAGTAATTAAGTATTGGACTAATATAACCCAATAACCCATTTCAACCTGTGTCAGAACAACACCCATTTGATCCTCACCTAGTTACCCAACCTGTCCGACCCACCCGTTTTTGCCACATGTTGCTACATGGTTATATCAGATGAAAAAGAAAGAAGGCCTGATTTTAACAGCCTGGGTGGGAGAGTCAGTTCTATTGGTGCATACTGAAGTCTGTCTAACATCTTAAGCTTATATAGCAATTGATTGCAATTACGTTCTTACAAATATTCTCAGCCTGAATTGTGGGTTAACGTTTCTATCGTAGATGTGAAAGAGGCATATATTGCTGACAGTGAGAGTAGCTCCATCCGGGCACTCAATCTTCAAACAGGTGGATCAAGACTACTAGTTGGTGGTGATCCAGTATTTTCAGACAATTTGTTCAAGGTATATCTTCAATGCGCTATGGGTGTCACATGTTAGCGGGTCAATATTGGTACCTTTTAGGGGTCAGTTGAAACGGGGCTGGTTTACCAGACAACACTTTTATTTTTTAATTTTTCTAATTTCTCTTTTCAAATATGTCAAATACGATTACAAAAAGTATTTGGAGGTTATAGCAGTTGTTTATGCTATTGACCTTTTAACTTATTTGACCTGTTTTCTTTTCTTATGTATTTTACCTTTAACATTGATGCCTTGATGGTATATAAACCAAATTGATCCATTTGTACACAAATGCAGATTGACTAGCTTTCGTAAAACAAATAAAAAGGTTGCATTTTGATATCTGCTTCAAAATCTAGGTTATGCAGCCCTAGCATATGCATTACTGTTGATTAATTATTGTCTTTTTATTCAGCAATTCCCTTCTATGCTTTTATCAACTTTATTACTATTATAGTTCGGAGATCAAGACGGAATTGGTTCTGAAGTGCGTCTTCAACACCCATTGGGAGTCTTATGTGGAAAAGATGGTCAAATTTATGTGGCAGATTCGTATAACCACAAGGTATGTGCACAATGTAAAGAACATGATAAACTGTTCAAATGGTAAATTTGCCACCACAGCTGTTCCATCTCTCGCACATTTGACTTTTGTAGTCAAAGAAGCTACTTTTAAACTTTAAATTGAATATATGTGTATTATTTGTATGTCATATACTCACATGACAGACATACTGCCAAATAAATTTTATTGTCATGAACGTCATATTAGCTTGGACATGGTATTTTAAAGTTGGAGGGCTACTGTTTACAAATCGTAAGTAAATTTTTATATAAAAAACCTTTTGTCATGGGAATTTAGTTTCAATGATACGAGATCATTGGTTTACTAATCAGATGCTTAATTCATACGTCGAGTTAAAAGTTGAGCTATGACAGAAAACAATACTAATATACTCAATTTAGAAAAATTAGAAAAGAAACCCGTTTCCCCCTTTTTATTTCTACCCCTTCGATTAATTCTATAGTATCTCAAAACACACAATGCCAAAAAGCTTCTCCTCACTTTTCTATTGAAAAAGAAAATGTATATTTTCACTCAAAAAACCCAAAATTTATGACAAAGGTCCATAATGAAGGCAGTATTTATTTACATATAATGATTTTTTCTGTCATTTACGTTACATAAATCCAACTGTCTTTTCGCCAACACCATCAATGAAACTTGTGAAGCTCACTATTGTATTTTGTTTAGTTTGTTAAATGACCCCATGAACACATACAGGCTGCTAATGTTTACATGTATTGTAGATAAAAAAGCTAGATCCAGCTACCAAAAAGGTAAGTACAATTGCAGGCATTGGGAAAGCTGGCTTTAAGGACGGAGCAGCTTTATCAGCTCAGGTTAGTAAACAAGTGCTTATACAGACCTCAGGCATAATTGCATAAAGTTTATAAAGAACGGCACAATTATGCTTATCTCTAAATGTATATTACAAGTGCTTCTCCTACCTCAATATTAATATTACATCAATTGTTTGTTTGTTGTCTTTTGTAGCTGTCAGAACCAGCTGGAATTGTGGAAGATGATACAGGTGATATATTCCCCCAAATCTTCTAGACTTGTGTGATACTGTATTTATGTCCGGAAATGCATCAAGTTTAGGTGAAGCATAACTGAACATAATGTAATTAAATCATGATATGTTTAGATAAAAGACATGATACAATCACTCCTGATCATTTCTTGTTTCATACGTCAATATAGTGTTTGGATTTTTTAAGATGCAACTTCCACAGCCAGAGGTTAACCATTCTTTTTTCTTATAACTTTCAGGGAGACTATATATAGCTGATACAAATAACAGTCTAATTAGATATTTGGATCTCAACAAAAAGGATCCACAAGTTGTTACTCTTGAGTTAAAAGGAGTTCAGCCTCCTGCACCAAAATCTAGATCTCCAAGGCGCCTTAGAAAACGAACTTCAGCTGACACAGAAACAGTTGTGGTTGATGGTGGTTCATTCAACGAGGCTAACTTAAATCTTACAATATCCGTACCAGAAGGCTATCATTTCTCAAAGGTACTTTCTTTCTCTGCGTGTGTCTCTGGTTGCATGTATTTTGAAGAAGTAAATTTCCGTGCTACTGTGTTGTAATATATATAAATTCAGAGGTGGCATATTGGACCGCCCTAAATTTCATGAAAATCATAACTTTTAATTGTTCCTTTAACTCAACACCGATCATATTAACTTTTAGTGCATCAATTTAACTTTTAATATGCAGGAAGCACGCTCCAGATTTAGTGTCGATATTGATCCTGAAAATGCAGCGGTTGTTGAGCCTTTGGATGGGACTCTCAGTCCAGATGGAACTGCCAGTCTACATTTTAAACGATCCTCTTCTTCACCTATCACTAGTAGGGTTAGTTGTAAGGTATGCACTCCCCTAGAAAACAATATCTTTTGCATCACAGCTTTGTGTTACTCCTTCTGTTCCATTGAAGTTGCACTTGAAACAGTTAAAGATAATGTTTTATGAAAAAAAATATATTTCTCTGTTTGAGAGATTTCCAGTATTTAACAATTTTTATTGCAACCAGCCATATATTAATTATTCAAACTACTTTATTAAATGTGATGATTACACAGTATAGTTAATGATCCAATTTTTTTGAATAAAGTAGTAGAGGAGGGTGGAAACACTTTAGTGTACTTTGAGCGAGATATTTGAAGGGTTCTGCTCGTATAACTAGTTTCCTTTTTTGCCAAATTTCTTAATTTTTACATGTTCAGCATGTTATCAGTCAAATATAATCCAAATGGGATGACTGTAAGTAGGGGTGTACAGAATGCTCGCGGCTCGCAACTTGCTCGAAAAAAGCTCGTTTTGTTATCGAGCCGAGTCGAGCCAGATCGATTACAAATCGAGCCGAGCTCGAGCTAGGGGTCTTGGCTCGGCTCGGTTCGTGGCTCGATAAACATCTTTTATATACTTAATAAAACTTTGAATTAATCAATAAAATATAAAAAATAATAGAACAAAAAGCACAAATTATACAAATAATACTTTTAGTATGCCTTTCATTCATTAAAAAATTAGAAAAATAAAAAAATATACAAGTATATGTGTAATTTTATTTTTTTTTTATTTTTTTTTCATTTTATAAATATTTAAAAAAAAATAACGAGTTGGCTCGAACCAGCTCGAGCTCGGCTCGAACATTTACGAGCCGAGCTCGAGCTCGGTAGCTCGACCGAAAAAACGAGCCGAGCTGGCTCGTTTAAATTCAAGCTCGAGCTTAGCCTGGCTCGGCTCGATTACAACCCCTAATTGTAAGGAATATTTTAAATAAATTTCTGAATCATCATTTGCAAATGTGAATGAACAAGCCAACTACTTTGGTCGGTTGAGTAACAGATATATGTGTTCTGCAGATATACTACTGCAAAGAAGACGAGGTTTGTTTATACCAGTCTCTTGTTTTTGAAATACCTTTTAAAGAGGCATCTCCGGAAAATACCCCACAAGAAATCAAACTTCCTTTTGTTGTGAAGCCAAAATCATCAGAAAGTAGCTTACAGCTGCCGGTTGCTCGATGATCCAGACATGTATTTTTCTCTGATACTTGATAATTTGTGTATAGCTATAACCATGCGCTGCAAGTACACGAGGAAAAATCAATGGGGCGTCTGCGTGTTTATATACATACATACGTATATATGTATAAATATTAAGATCTCACAGTGTAGAATTTTACAGTAACAACTATTGCATGCATCAGGTATGCAAACATGCGTAACCATATAATTATATTCTAATTGGTTGTAGCAACAGACACAACATGCACCTTTAATACGCCTTTTGTCCCAAAGAGGGCTCGAACCCACAACCTCTTAGTTGTTGGACTGCCCTTTAATGCCCATATTCCATCTTTCTCTTAAAGATGTTTTTTAAATGGTAACCAAGGTATAAACGAGTGGAGTGATGCTTGATGAGAACAAGCCCTTGGGACTTTTTAAGTTTTAACACCTTCATTGTCTCATTTTACCATACCTTTCTTGCCACAACCAAATGCCATGTAAATATTGTGACACCCGGCATGTTCAGCTTAAACATTTTGAGAATATATAAGTCTACCTTACCGAAAAACAATTGTTAACGTACTTAGCTGGGTCAGTTAAGTTGGGTCAGGTTAGGATTGTCCAGGGTTCAATGATCTGGAGGATCATTGGGGAGTCATTTTGTGGATACACTAGACTTGAGTCCCGTTGTTGGTGAAATTACATGAATTGAATTAAGTAGGATATGTAGATTGTTAACGTACATGTAACATAATATGATAATACGTGCTACGAAGGTGTGAACATGATTATACGTGCTTCTATATGCTTAACATGTGTTAGGATTGCATGTTCATGTGTTAGGATGTGTTTAAATGTGTTAAAACGACAAAACTGAAAAATCTGGAAAACATGGGTACAGGTTAGACCCTAAGGGGGGTCGAACCAGGGTTGATTGTTCAACAAAAAGGTCATTCAACTTTGTGTAGTCTCATTCGACCTTAGTAAGGGGTCGAATGTAGGCTAACTATAAATACCACACTGTCATTTTTTATCATTTTACAAACCCTAGTTGCCTCCAAACGCTCTCTTTCGATTTTAATCACTGGGGAAGGAGTTTTTGCTCTCGTTTTTCATAATCTAACCTACAAACATCATCTAGGCAAAGATCTAAGGTGTGTTCTTGATCTAAAACCCTTTTTAAAGCTTTTTTATTCGTTTTCATTTAGTCCTAAATGTCCAGATCTGTTCTAAGGTTGTTTTTATGATTACAAACCTTTCAAACATCTTTCTAAACAAAACCTTATCATTAGACATAAGTTTTCATATCAATAAACATGTGTTAATGGTGTTCTATGTGATATTATGTGTTGTTCAAGGATTTGCTGCTGTTTAGACGATAGAAACATGATCTAGGGCTGCTAATGGTGTTGGTTTATGATTGTTTTAGGTTACGATTGGGTGAATGTTGATGTTATGTCTAGTTTGGGGATTTTGATGAATCTAGGGCTTGATACATATTGTTGTTATTGATAAAACGATTTGGGGGTTTTCATTAACATATAAAACAGAGTGTTTTGAGATGATTGTGAAAAGATATTAACAAATTTCCAAATCGGGTAAAGTTTTCATGCATGATTGGACGTTTCCATAATTTTTACCATTTTGGGTAAGTGTTGAAATGGACTGATTTTGGAGTGAAATTGGTAGGGTTTCGTAGGAATATGTTATTCATGTTTGACTGTTGTGTTTCATGATGTTTCATGATGTTTTCGGATTGTTTTGATGCGTTTTGGTGCGTTTTAGAGTGTTTGCAGCAGAGGAGGTCGAACCTGGCCCTCATTCGACCTACGTGGGGTCAAATGAAGAACCCATGGGTCGAACCTGGCAGCTGACAGGTCGAACCAGACTTGTCTGGGTCGAACGAACTTGATCTAGGTCGAATTAACACATGTTAGGGTCGAATTAACATGTGTTAAGGCAAAGGAACTTGTGTTAGGTCGAATGAACTTGTATGTGGGTTGAATAAACTCCATGGGGGTCGAACCAACTTTGTAGGGGTCGAACCAGGGTCCGAAAGGGTCGAACCAACCCAGAACCTTCCTGATTCAACGCTACAACTTCAAATGTGAGATTTTTTATGCAATCTAAGTGTTTTATGCTTGAAACTTATGTGTAATCTATGTATACTTGATTAGTTTATGTAAGGGGTCACCAACGGGATATTGGGTCAGTCTAGTGTGTCGGTTTAACAGTCAAACGTATTTTTAAACCTACTTGGTGCCGATCTGGACAATCGGGGACTAGATAACCTTATGGTTATTAGTCGGAACACTTATGTGAACTTTTTGATAGATCTTCGGTAGTTGGAATTATCAAGGGCTTAGCTTTTATTCTTATCTTGAAGAAAACGCAACCTAAGGTGAGTTCACGGCCCCACTTTCACTAGTTTTACTTTGGGGGAGAAAACATGCGCTAAACTTGTGTTTTGAGAACTTGTGTCATACTATGGGTTACTTTTGGGTTACTATGCGATCTTTGGAAGTCCCGGGGGAAACCATGAATGTGCAGGGTAGCACAGCGGGGGAAATGTGGATAGATCTATTGGCGTGACCTGCCCCACTCGTCGGCTGGGAGCCGGGCGAGTGCATATTGTCTCGACCTTGTGACTTGTAACAGTATTCGGGAGGCTTGAACTTGTAACATGCTGAACTTGCCTAAACATGTCTAGTAATGGTTTTCCAATCGTAGTAGTAACAAAACATACGCCTAGCTAGCGTACTTTGGCTTAATCATGACATAGTATTGACAGGTTGAACTTGATATCACTTGGTAACAATTTTGGAACATTTGGTAACGTTTATGAAAATCTGTGAACTCACCAGCATTATATGTTGACACCTTTTTGGCATGTTTTTCTCAGGTCGCTAAGGTAGCATTACACGGACTAGGCGCACGGGTCTGCATGGCGTCTAGGGCTTTAGTTTCATGTTTTGAATAATCTCTTGAGAACTTTTTGTCAAACAGTTTTATAACTTGATGTTGCTTCCGCAAAAAATTCCGAGATATTAAAGTTATGTTTTGAGTTTATGTATTTCATATAGTGTTGTTTATTGTGACCGTTGACTTGAATCCTGGTTTGTCATAGGCCTCGCGGTAAAACTCCGCACGCGGAATTTGAGGGTGTGACAAATATTAAGGGAGTTAAAATTGCTCGTGGCTTAAAGCTCACTCGAAAATCGTTTGAATGAGCCTAGCCAAGCTGGCTCGTTGAAATTTATATCCAAGATGGGCCTGGTTGTTGGAGCACTCAAGTTAAGTAGACCATTTAAGAAGCCTAAATTTTGCAATCGCTCCCATAAAAAAAAGAATTGAGAAAGTGTTTTGTTGATATTTTTCAGGCCGCTAGAGAGATGAAGTGGAGCTACGTTTAGAGGAGATTTAACCATGTTTTTAGATAATGAGTGAAGATAATAACTAGAGACGATGGGTTAGATTTGACTTTTTTGAATTATTTAGTGTCTTTTCATCAATGTTTATTGACTAAGACCATAAAGAGTTTTTAGATGTTTTTTGGTGTCAAATGACCTATCCAACCAATAGGGTGTTCTCTCACCTGCCTTATTTACACAACACAAAATTCGTGCGCGCTCTGTCTCTCTCTCTCTCTCCCACTCACACACTTTCTTTTCATGCGTCTTTAGCGAACAACTACAACCCACTCTCTCTCTCCTCCACTTTATACCCTCTCATTCATATCTTTTTTTTTAAAGGTGAACTTCATTAAAAAACGCTACCGGTCCTCAAAGCAAGGACCGAAGCAAAATCACTACAACATATACAATGGACATGAGGCCCAATCTTTCCAAACCAAATTCTTGAACCTGGATCTAGCCTTTAACCAAACAAAAGAAAGAGACTTAACTTTAGCTACAACTTCCACAACTTTAGCTTCTTTGTCTTTGAAAACCTTTTCATTCCGCGTATTCCATATAGCCCACATGGTTACCATAACAATCCCGTTTATGATCTTTTTCGCCTCCTTACCAGATCTCCCATTCCCAATTAGCAAAAGGTCTTTAAAATCAAAGGCGAAGATAGGATCTATATTGCACCAAGATCCTATCGCCGACCAAACACCAAACGTCCATCCACACCCGGTAAAAATATGTAAAGAAGTCTCCTCCTCAACATCACAAAGAATACAACTATTATCCGAAATATTAACTTGCCGCCTTCGAAGAGCTACTCAGGTAGGAATACGATCCATTTCAAGCCGCCAAATAAAGATTTTAATCTTTAAAGGAACCCAAGCTATCCATTTCATACAAAAAGATCTGGCATGAACCCTTTCTTTAGTCAAAAGTTTTTTAAATTCAGCAACTGTGTAAATACCTTCTAAACTTGGTTCCCACTTCCAACAGTCCTCATCCTCGTTTAGAACCAGACCCTGCAGCCTCAAACTGAGCTGACCGAATTGGCTTATTGTGGATGCTCTAAGACTAGGGCTGCAAACGAACTGAACTTTCAATGAACAATACATGATAATTACGTAATGCCTTCATGAATATACAAAAACATTACGTAATGTTTTTGTATATTCATGAAGGCATTACGTAATTATCATTAGATAATTATCATGTACAAAGTGCATGATAATTATGTAATGTTTTTATGAACATACAAAACATTACGTAATTATCATTACGTAATTATCATGTACAAAGTGACACTTCGCACGTTTTCATTACTTTGTACAATAACCGTCCCCTATATATATATTTGAAAAGGCTAAATCCTACATGACACTCATATAACCATTCTCCCCCTTAAGAGTGCCATGTAGGATGTGATGTGGCATTAAGTATTTTAGGAAAAAAAATTTAAAAACAAAATTGGATTTTTCTCTCTCATGTTTCCTCCTATAACTTTTAAACGTTAATATCTTTTAGCTACGAGATTTTTTAAAGAAAAAAATTACACCCAATTAACGAGCGGTTTATTATCTTTCCAACGAGTACCATAGTGCTATATAAAAAACGGAGAAAAAAAACGACTATTTTTTCGTGTAGTTTTGTTCATACAGGGAAAAAAGACATGTGTTCAGGTAATTCATTAATCATGTATAGGCAAGACACTAATATTAGAGTTATACACTGTTTTATGTTAGATGTTAACATTAGAACTATACATTGTTTAAGGTTAAGTGTTAACATTGGAGATACATTGTTAATTGCTTTAGGTTAGGTGCTACATGAAGCTTTCTTGCATGTAACTGTAAAGCGCCCCAGTCTATTTCATATGTAAAATTGATGTGTTATATTAGATTTCTCAACCCCGGGACGTTTCCGAGGTATAATTTAACTATATATAAAAGAATAACCTCTTGATGACATGACATTCAACGGGGCAACCCTCCATCCCTTGAATGTTCCATGTGGCATCATGTGGAGCTTTATTTTATTTTTTTTAAAAAAAATTAAATGACATAAGTTAAAAATATTAAAATAATAAAACCCTACCTGATTAGGTATTCTTTCTTATTACGCCTCTCATATCTTTCCTTCTCTTCTACACCTTCATTAAAACCCATCATATCCTTCTTCCGATAAAAAAACATAGAGGATTTTCTTCTATTTACTAAATCATAAATGTGAAGTAGCAACATATTAGAATTTTGATTTGAATTCAAGTTTGTGATTTTTATTTCTATTCGTAACTCTGATTCAAATAATATATACTTTTGCTTATATCATTTTAATAATAGGGGTTTTATATATAAACAATTGTATTATATGTTGTAAACTGGTGAATAATATACTTTCTGAAAGTCGTAAAATGACTGAAGCTAGAGTTATTGATCTTCATTTGTATTATGTTTCTTTGCAGCCGTATTTGGTTGAGTTTTTCTTGTGCAAATCATAAATTATATATTTTATTACGTCATATTAGATATTTGAACCCCGGGACACTCCTGGGGTAAAAGCTAGTTGTAAGTGCATTATTCATGTATGTCCCCAGCTAGTGATCTGGAATTGAATGTCGATGGTTCAGATAATCAGAAAACGACCAAGAATTTAGCTCGAAGATACATTCGACAAGTCGGGAGGTCGAATGTAGATTGCATGATAGAAAAGGCTTCATTCGAACCCAAGAAGGGGTCGAATGAACCCATTCGACCCCATGTAAGGGTCGAATGTGGATGCTTATATAAAGGGAAAAGTTAGTTTGTTTAGTAGAGTTAGTTATCATTTGGAGCTTTTCCCAGTTTGCGTGTGTGTGTGTGTGTGTGATATTCTCTATATTAGGTCTAGGTTTTGATCTGTAATTGTTAACATTTGATCTAATACACGAGTAAAGTTATGGAAATTGCTAGGTGATTCGTTATCTGTTTTCATCACGATTGTTACAGTTTATTTCTGAATCATTTTGCACAACCGGAGGGGATTCCGCACCCTATAGTTGGTATTCGTGAGATCACGGTTCGTGATTACGATCCTAAAACGAATTCTCACTAGTATTATATAATTCATATCGACTGGTTTGAAAATAATTAATGACTTGCCTATACATGATTAGTGAATAACCTGAACACTTTGTGTTTTTTTCCTATATGAACAAAACCCAACAAAAAATAGTCGTTTTTTTCTCCGTTTTTTATATAGCACTATGGTACTCGTTGGAAAGATAATAAAACGCTCATTAATTTGGTGTAATATTTTTCTTTAAAAAATCTCGTATATAAAAGATATTAACGTTTAAAAATTATGGGATGAAACGTGAGAGAGAAAAATCCATTTTTGTTTTTAAATTTTTTTTTCTTAAAAAAACTCAATGTCACATGACATTTTTATTGTTTTTTGATGTTTTTTGATGTTTTTTATTGGTGCCACATGAGATCCTACATGGCACTCTTAAGGGGGAGAATGACCTTTTTGAGTGCCATGTTGGATATAAGGCTTTGGAATATCTATTATCTATTATTATTAATATATATATATATATATATATATATATATATATATATATATATATATGAATTGATAGTTGCTGACGTGACGTTCAATGCTGGCTTCAATCCCCCCCTTTTCGTTTTTTTATTAAATGATATAAAACCTAAACCCTAACACATCTTCTTTTGCCTCCCCCATCTCTTCTCCTTTCCTCGTCCTGGCTCGCTGGCTCTTCCATCTTTTTCTTTCTCTTTAGAAAACAGCAAACAAACAAACATCCATCCATTATTCCTCAAATCAACCCATCTCCTCATCAAGGTCTTTCTTTCTTTCTTTATTAGGGCTTTTATTAATTTCAATGATTCCATCTTTTATCTCTATTATTATTATTATTATTATTATTATTATTATTATTTATGTGTTTTCTTTTATACTCTTGATGATGTCCTCTTATTTTATTTTATTCATCATCTTATCTTCAATAAATTGATTTGATTTGAATTCCCACCTAATCTAATCTAACCTAATCTATCTATTACTTTGATTTCCACAGTTGAGACGATGGCCTTAGCTTCTTCTGATTATGCCCTCACCAACACAATTTGCACTCACTGGTATATCTATTTTCCTATTTTCTTAATTTCTTTCAATTCTGTCTATGTATTTTCATATATTACTTTTGTAAATAATTGGGTATTACTATAACTTACAAATTTCTAGAATTTATATATTTTAAATATAAATCAACCACTCTCCTGCCTTTATATCATTCTGGTGACTAATAAAAAATCTATTGGAAAGAATGATAATCATAATTCTATCTAGACCGGTTGCGGTAATACCTTATTTTGGTAGTAGCTCTATGTATTATTAGACTTGATTTTCCTTCATGTTTTCTTTTGGTTAGTTATGCATTATAGGGAGCATCTATGCGGAACTTCTTTTAGTTTTTGTTTTTAATAAGTCTTAGAGCTTCCTCCATTCAGATGATGTGTCGAGTACCGACAATCAAATATCCTTTATTTGGAATCAATTAATCTATTCTATGTTGCTTGATACAGTTATACTTGGTGTCATGTTAGGAATTAAGCTCAATATTTCACTGTTTAGAATGAATAAAAAGCCAAATTGATGCTTTATAATGGAAACCGAAACCTACCTAGAGGTTAATAAAAAGAGAATAAACTTAATCTGGTGCAAATCTGCAATACCTACCACAAAGGTTGCTCTATTTATGTTCATCTATATGTACGTTTATGTCTGTGAGACTCTGTGTATATGTGGGTATATAAGTATTATCTATATGCGTTTGTGCCTGATAGACATCGTCTCACAAGTTGTAGTATGCAAGTGTTTAATTTTGATAGTTTTGTTTGCACAATGTGCTATGTGTACTGAGTTTAAAAATGTGTATTAGAATTATCCTCCTTTTGTACATTTATTATGCTTTTATCCTTATAAAACATAGCTAAATCATTCTTAACAGATAAATGTAGGTTTTGGAGCTACGAAAGCAGAAAGGATTAAAAAAGAGCACATTTACAAGATGAGTGGAGAACAAGCTTCTCAGAAGAAGACAAAGTTGTGGCTATGGGACAAAGGGTACATGGTACAACAAGCTTGTCTCCCACATGCAAGGTTTTGAACCACAAAGAAAAGACAAGCCTGCCTTAATTTAATAAATATTATTATTTATAAATAATATTTAAGCACTCTCTTTGCCTATAAATAGAGGCCTTCACCCATCATTTGAGATATCCCTCATTTCGTTTCTTTCTCCCACCAGGGGGCTCTCTAGCCCTCAAATCATTCTTCAAAGGGTCTTGCAAGTGACCTTTAAAGTTTGGGATCACTCCATAAACACTTTGCTCAAGTGAGCCTAGAGAGAAACCACATTCAATCACCCAAAACTCTCCAAATTGAATAAAATGATTTTGAATGTTGTATATATTCAAAATACACCAAAAACTTTCGACCCATATAATTAGTTTATTTTTTAACCAAACTCTTTCAACGTATAAAAAATTCCAGAACTCTTACTGTATGTGGAGCTGGATACATACGTAAGTAGTGGTCAAGACTCCATTGGATGAGTCAAAGGGTAGGGCAGAGATGCCTTTGATGTGTTATAGTAATAAGAAGCTACATTAAAGATGATTTTCAATCAGTTATGAAACAGTCAATTGGGTTCCATTTTATTTATAACCGATCAAAAGGGTATGAAAGAACTAACAAAATAACGAGTCAGGGGCAAGACTCGTCTTGAATAAAACAACTATATCATTGTTTCCAAAATATAAATTTTGTAATCATATTCAGTGTGCTGGTTATAGAGTACAAAAAAACACAGAACAAGAAAAAAATGCTTCTTGGGTCAACCTCGCCAAACCTGTTTTGCCTCACTTAAAAATGACCCATTACCCAACCCGCCATATTGTTACATCTTTTTGATGAACTACAACATCAGTACAAAGTCAATTAAATCATGTCAAAGAATGAAGCACACCTTCTCAAAAGGACTCATGCCTTCTCCTGTTGAAGAAATCACAGAAGAGTTTATCACCATGCCGAGTAAATTATGACGAAAGAACACAATTTCTTGGAAATAAAACTTAAGTCAGAAAAAAAGCATCTCACTCATAGGTAAGAGTAGCAGTTCTAAACCCTTTTTCCATTTGACTGTTAAAAAAATGTAATGATGTAGTTTTTGAGTCATACTTAACACGCTTACACTACGCCAAAATAGGCCTACGGCCACACTTTTTCAAAACCACCCTGCCACACTTTACTTTAAATGTGTGGCTAAAGGTCATTTTTCACATTTCAAAACCTTCAAGTCTACTTTTAGCTACACATTTTAATTATTCATGTGACCATTGCATAAAAGTACAAAACATTTAGCCACAATATAAGAAAAACTGTGACATGTAGTAGCCACAGTAGCAAAAGTGTGACAAAATGTACTATACGGCCACAGTATTTATCTCATGTGATGAAAAACACAACTTTGTGAAACCTTTAGCCACACTTTAAGAAAAAAATGTGACATTTCCTAGCCACAGTAGATAAGTGTGACAAAATGTGACCAACTGTCACAGTCTTTTTTTAATGATGTGGTGAAAAGTTGAAACATATGGCCACTTGCGAGTTTGTGTGACTAAATAACATTGTTTTTTAGTCCCTTGGTAAAAGATTTTTTTTTAATAAGTATTTTATGGTCACGGTTTAAGTTTTTATTTGTGGCTAAAAGTTATCAATAATGATTGCAAAACAATAAACGTATGACCGCTAATAGTCTACGGTCACACTTAAATTGTTTCATGCGGCCAAATGTTACCAACGGTCATGGTATATTTTTGAACTTTTATTCATGTAACCAAATGTTAAAATCTTTTTTTAACCTTTAGCCACACTATAAGAATAAAATGTGACATTTTATAGCCACACTAAAACAAGTGTGGTCAAATGCGATCAACTGCCATAATATTTTTTAAGTGATGTGGCTAAAAGTTAATACATATGGCCACATACATATTTTTTGTGAGACCAAATGTTAGACAATAACCACACCATCACCATTAGGCATTGAAAATGTTGCATTTAGATCTAATACAACCTTTTTTTTACGACAAACACAACTTTTTTAACATCAAATGCAACCTTTGCTATGAATTAATCTGTAAGTAATCACAATTGCACCAAAACAATAATAACACAAATATCAATTATTGTCAAATGGTGAGTACTTGAACATGGTAGTCCAAGCCCAGTTAACCTATGGCTTAAAATATAAACATTGTGAACTAGTCAATAGGTAATATTCATCTAATGCTATAGCTCCAGCTCATAATCAAAAGGAGAGTAGTAGTAGCCGCGCATAGCAATTGCATAGTGAGCAACAATCTTTTCTTTTAAACTCCAAACAAACCAACAATAAATAATTCCCTTATCATAACTAACTTCAGCAGTTCAGCATAGCAATTGTCCTGAGCATCCACAAAATCAGCAGCACCTTATACTTCAAAAGCCAAATAAATACCATAACAATGCTAATTACGGTTTAGTAATGAGCAATTTTAAGAAAGATGATTACAATGTTAAAATACTTGACAATGAACCCAATCATATTTGATCTCCTATGGAGTTGTTATATGAGATCCCTCCATCAACAGGTAGCAAGTTAGACTAGTGTTGAAGCTATGGATAATATAAGAATCTAACTTTTTCTGAAAAATATGTTAACTTACCACTTACAAATTTGTGAACCGTCTTTACATCCACTTACATAGTGGTGAAGCTATGTAACTTACATCCACATATATACCTTTACTGCATTTGTTTTAAATCAATCATATAACTAAGATTAAGGCTCCCTTGATCCTCTATTAAATATGAGGATGTGGTGCAGGCTTGACTTCACCTAGACCCTCCAAAGAAAGTTGATAGAACAAAACATAAACAAAGAAACCATTCCAAAAAAAAATTGATGGAATAAAACAAAAAAAAAATCATGTAACAGCTTATAATATAGACAAATCCTTATTTATAAAAATGAACATAAAATTGAAACCATAGATATCGAAAAAAGGCAAAGGTAGTTCAAAACACCGAATAAAAACAAAGCCTAAACGTGTACCTGTGCAGAGCTATGGAGATTGAAGGAGTGGATGGCATCGCAAATAAAACAGCGGTGGTTGTTGCCATTTCAGTGTGGCTGTTAAGCCATGTCATCTCAGTAGTTAAATATCGCCGACAGCGTGCCCACATCATGTCTCTTCTTTTCAGAAGCTTTAAGTAACCCGGTTACTCGTTTCAAGCCATAACAATTTAACAAAGTAAACCGACGAAAGCGACTACAAAGAGACAAACATGTTATCCAGTCAGACAGATTTGAAGCCATTATATCAGAATGGATGTATATGATTTTGGAAATCACTATTCAAGCCATTAAGGACATAAATTAAATTTGGCACATGTTTACAGCTACCGAACCAAATACAAATCTACCATCCACACTATCAATAGCCAGTAAGCCTTTCTTCATAAGGACATAAACTAAATTTGGCACATGTTTCAACCAATGGTTATGCTAACAGTAACAACTGTTTAACCTCATTCACAGTCATTTGATGCTTCTATACCACTGCACCAATGAACCATAGGAGTTTTTACCACTATTGGCTTCATTTAAACACCACAACCCCATGGCAATCATGGAACGCGACCAGCAGCGCCATTCGTCACCATCCATGACTCGTAAAAAACTGTGATTGTGTGTGTGGGTCGGGAAAGAAGACGGGCAAAAACGGGCGGGTTGTGTACACGCGTCTGGGTTCGCAGACGTGTACAACATTGCCCACGTACACCAAATAGATGCAGCCAGCAGTAACAACACCCAATAGGAAGACAACACATACTACAATTAGTGTTCAAAACCATGGTATATTGATTTAAACACAGGACAATCAACGGCTTTAAGGCACCATGGGAAATTCACTTACATGTTTTCGATTAGCAAAAGCAGAAAGCATTAAAGTACTTGTTAGAGTAACCCAAAACCAGTACAAAAATCTGTAGTGAAAGCGAAAAAGATTTTGTAAGATTATCCGTTTCTGGATTTTCCAGAATTATAGTGGTTATAGAAGCAAGAATGTACCTCAATATACAAAAGTAAGACCATGAAACATGTGCCGTCCAAAGGCCTTTACAACACAAGAGTTCCCAAATCCTAATTGTTATAGTAACACATATAATTGGAGCAAGAATGATTCCTGAAATCAAAGATTCAATTTTTAGCATTCTTGAAATGTAATTGGCTACCGTTTAGTTCTAATTACCAGGTTTGGATTCCATAAACCCTCCACATAACACATCACACCAAGAAAATAAGTCATTCAAAATACCAACTAAAATTAGCATTCATTACATGAAAATATTTTAAAATTTAACTCTTAATGAATCCAAGAACCAGAAGGCCAAAAAAGTAAGGTAAGAAAAGAACTGCCTTAAAGATTTCCAAACCCCTCTTCGAGGTTCCATTGTTGTTGCAGGTTTCTTCAACTCGCCTCAAATCTCATGAAACCCACATCAAGAATCCCAAATAATATAAAAACCACAAGTTGATATATCTAGACATCCACCACCAAGTGGCAACAACGACTCAGAAGAAATTATGAATGTGTGTGAATTGGGAAAGAAGGCAGACAAAAAAGGGTAGGTGATGATTAGCGCAACCCTTTAGGCCATTAAGGTTGAATATGTCGTGTGCATTACAGTGATGAATTTGTTTGTAGAATAATGAATACAACTATACATGACTGTTATCTTGGCCGGTTCAAGATAAAAAGAGACGAAATTGTTCAGTAGGATTTTGTCAATTCCATTGGCGGGAAATTGGAATTGGGGTATGAAAATGGGGGGAAACAAAGACATAGTCATAGAAAATGGGATACTTAAAAATTAGGGGTGCAAACCGGTCGAGCCGAGCTCGAGCTCAAGCTTGATTAACTTATGAGAGCTCAAGCTCGATTGACTTATGAGAGCTCGAGCTCGGCTCGTTGGTCATTTTCTCAAGCTCGAGCTCGGCTCGTTTATTATATATTAGTTAATATATTAAATAAAAATAGTATAAATAATTGGCTCATTTAGGCTCGCGAGCTCGATAAGTGAAGCTCGGGCTCGAGCTCGTTTACTAAACAACTTTAAATAAGGGTTAAATATTAAAAAAAAACTAATATTACACTAAGCTCGATAAGACTCGACTAGCCTGGCGAGCTTCCCATGCCAGGCTCGAGCTAAAAAAGGCTCAGTTCGTTTCGAGCTTTTTACTGAACGAGTAGCTCGCAAGCGGCTTGACTCATTTGCACCTCAAATAAAAATTAATATTTAAGTAAGTATGGTATGTATGATATGATATTATATGACATGGAATTGCATGCCATGGAAAAGCAAGGCATGATGTGATCGTATGGTATGGTATGACATACCAAATCATACCGCATCTTACCATATGTTATGGTATACAATAATATTATACCATTTCATGCCATGACATGACACACATACCATATCATACCATATGCTATACTATACTGTAGTATGACATACCATCTCATGCCAAACTATACCATACCATATTAGACAATATACTAAGTTTTTTTTTTATAAAAATGATCCTTTTTATTTAAATATTATTAAAGGTAGGAAAATTGGATTGTAATAATTCCACCTTTGTGTTGTTGCCAATAATAATCACACCTAAGTTTATTCTTCCCACCAGTCCCACCTTTTAATTTATTTTTTCTCATTGCACCTGCCGTTAAGTCACACTAACGCCGTTAGCTGAAACTCACAATTTTAGCCAATTGTTCACCGGATTTGAAAGAGGAAATCGAGATGATGATATTGGTATGTTCAATTGCCGAATGAGCATGGTTTGATGGTTTAATTGTCGGTTCCGGTCATCCCCTCCGTCAAGAACATCAACCAGAAACCCATCAAACCATGTTCGTTTCTACAATTGAACATACCAATATCATCGTTTCGATTCCCTCTTTCAGATCCGGTGAACAATCGCCTAAAATTGTGAGTTTTAGCTAACGGCGTTATTGTGACTTAACGACGGGTGCAATAAGAAAAAATAAATTAAAAGGTGGGACTGGTGGGAAGAACATAACTCCTTATAAGGGAGTGGCCACTAGGGGTGTAAATGATGCGCAATGCTCGAGAGCTATTCGGGATCGGGTCGGTAAAAAACTCGAACGAGTCGAGCCTTAACGAGCCCGAACTCGAGCTTGAAAAATGACTCGTTTAGTTATCGAGCCCGAGCTTTTTATACAAAGACCGTTTAGGCTCGCGAACCTAAACGAGCCCAAACAAATTTTATATTATTAATATTTTATTTATAGTATACCTACTATTTAACATTGGCAAGCCGAGCTTTGGCTCGTTTAAGCTACCGAAGCGAGCTCGAGCCAAGCTTTTAGATCCTTTAAAATTGTTCGAAAATTATTTCGAGCCAAGCCGAGCCGAGCTTGAGCTCTTGGGTTTTATTTTCGGGGTGAGCTTGAGCTCAAAGTATTAGGCTCGAACCGAGTCGAGCTCGAGCCCAGTCAGGCTCGGGTTCGGCTCGTTTACACCCCCAGTGGCCACCCTCACTATTGGACGCGTTTTAAACCCTTGAGGCTAGCCACCTTTCAATGCGTTGGGGGTAGACCAAAGAGGACAATATCCAGTATGGGTTACCTTGGGCTGTTACACTCAATGTTGTAAAAATCGCATAGGCGGCTGCCTAGGTGCTAGTCGGTGAACAAAATCGGAATAAGGCCCTATTCAGAGATCTAGGCGTTTTGGCCATTAGGCGGGCCTAGACGGTGGTTTTTTTTAAATTTTTAAGTATTCATTAGTATTATGCGTATATATCTAAGTATTTCTAAGTATTATGTCTATATATCTTAACATATTTTAAAAAACACATAAATTTGTTTGTGTATATATAATATGTATAAAAATACCAAAACGCCTAATTATGCCTAGTCCCAATTAGTCTATAGGTTAGACCTCTCTACCCGCTAGCGCCTTCTGCAACATTGATTATACCATAAAATATACTATTCAATTTTTATACTTTTCACAAAATAAATATTTTCGTTTTTATTATTATTTTTAAAACTAAATTTAACCCCCCCAAAAAAAAAATTCATTTTTAAAACTATTTCCCTCCACCTAAACATTTTAGATTTTGCATTCCCGCTCCCCAAATCCATTAACCCTAGACTAGATTGACTTTCAATATCTCTTCCTCACTTCAGTTTCTTTGTTGTTTGAAATCATTCAAAACCTGCCGCTCAAACGAAGATTGAAGATGATTCACAAAGCTGCCACCATTAATCGAGTTGAGTTTCATAATATTTTTCATAATCGGTTTTGAACCTTTTCATCTCAACTAAAACCCTAATTTTATTTATCTCTGTTTCAATGTCTTACCTTGCACCACAGAAGCAGAGCAACTGTTGAAGATAGATCTGAAGTTTGTATTGAAACAAAAGGTAAAGTTAATTTCATGTGTAAGTGGACAATGTTGAAAACATCGCTTTGGTTGAACCTAGTCTGAAAATATCGCCTCAGTTAAACTAGATCCTTGCAAACTAGATCCTTTGCAATTTTGGGTCAGTTTAATGTAGGTAAGTCTTCGTTGATCAATTTCGTTGGTACGTAACAAGCGTTGTTCAGTTGTAGAATGGTTAGTATCATAAACACATCTTGTGTTCTTGTGTTTATAACGTTAAATTTTATCGGCTTTTATCAATCTTTTGAATGCAGGGTTGGGGGTAACTTATTTGGTACAAGTCGGGTTGGGTTAGGTTGACGCTTAAAATTTCATCCCAAATCTTGTCCTTTCCTGTTTACAAATCTAAGGTTGTCATCTTTATATCAGTGTTGTTAAATGTAGCTGCGATAATGGGTCAAGAGGTAACTTTTTGGTGTGGGTCGGGTTGGGCTGTGATCCTAAAGGCTAAAACATTCATCCAGGTTTTTGACTTTTTTTGTTTGTCAGGGAGTATACGGTACCCGGTTGAGATACACGCATTGTTCTTCATGGCTCTAAGATGTGCATCACTTCTTCTAAAGTGTGATGCGGAGGTATATGGCATGCTTTACGCACCATTAACAAGGAAACGGACGTCTTTGGACTCTACAAGGGACTTGGTGCTTGTTTATTGATATTGTTCTATAATTGATGTTATTCTCTTTTTTTGGCAGATGCCTTTATTTCGACATACGACATGATTTACAGGGTGTTGGTCCTAACCTGGCAATTAGCTTTTCAGTTTACGATACTGTGAGATCTTACTGGCATATGTAGAGGTAGCAGTCTTCTTTTCTTCCTTTGTGCATACGTGTTTTTCTAGTTTTCCAATTCTGATGTTAATTGTTGGCAACAGACCTGATGATTCCACCAGTCATGGTGAGCTTGTCTTGTAGTTCTTTCAACAATTGCCTCATTAACACTTCTAACAGGTTAGTGATTAAAATCTAATCTTTATAGGCTTAGACTATGGGGTATGGATCGGGAAGGAGCTCGGGATAGCTGACGTGGAGCTTTTCCCGAAGGGGAACACCGCCGCCGCCCCCCCCCCCCCCCCCCCCCCCGCTCCAGCTTCGGTGTACCCGGGGAATTCTTCCCGTTCTCCCCGTCCCATTTCCCAATATTATTTTGAACGTTAAATAGAGAGAGAGAGGGGTTTAAAGAGAGAGAGATAGAGATAGAGAGGTGTTTAAGAGAGATAGAGATAGAGAGGTGTTTAAGAGAGAGAGAGAAGCAGATCTGGTGGTGTAGACGACGGCGGTGGAGGTTGTTGCAGGGGGCGGACGACGGTGGCGGCGGTTGGTGCAGGGGCGGTGGAGGTTGTTGCAGGGTGAAGGATGATGAAGATGATGGGTAGAGAGAGAGGAATGAGTTTATAGAGAGAGAGAGAGAATGGGGTTGTTTGTTTGTTTGTGTGTGTGTTGTGTTAACCGTTCAAATATATTTCTTTTTGTTTTTTTTTTGTTTTTTTTCATTTAAATAATGAAAAGGGGAAGGGGGAAGGAGGGGAACCATTTCCCCTAGAAGGGGAAGGGGAAAATGACGTGGCGCTGATGTGGAGAAGGGGGAAGGGGAACCACACCCCATAGTCTTATAGCACACATTTTAGGTAGGGCTGCTCACAAACCGAACTGAACACAGGCTTGCTTGATCTCTCTTCGTTTATAAAATGATCTGCTCGCCTCGGTTCTAATTATATAATCGAGCGAATTGTTTATGCTTGAACTCGGTTCGTTTTGAAACTGAGCAACACAGTTGGGATTGGGTTTTGTACAAAGTTAAGTGTCTAATAATCCAGAATGTCATATTAAGTTCAACAAAGTCAACAAGTTAAAAAAAAACATACAAAATAAGCTTAACAAAGAAAATATAATTATTAATTCTTTGTTTTTTTAATGCCTATCCATTGTTTAATATCCAAAATATTGTTCTAGCTCGAACTCAAATACTAAGATTTCTCATTTTCAAATAATCGTCAAACCACGTCCAACACGTCCATTGCAACCATCATGACATCCGTCATACCGGCTTCTACCTACAAGAAATGAATGTTAAACAAATGATATTTAATGACCCATTTGGTAGAATAAAACAAATGAAGTTTAATTATTAAGTAACACGAGATCAGTAGCATCCTTGACCCATTTGATAATTGGTATAAACAGATAACAACCCATAAATACATCAAAATAAGTAGCATCCTTGGCATGCTTGCAAGAAATGTAGAAAGTAAAGTTCGCTATAATCTAGAAGTTTATTGTTAGAGCTGGTTGTTTTTATCCATTAACTTATGAATAGATGAGTTTAGGTTACAAATTATT
The DNA here is from genome assembly GCA_032199755.1 of Ambrosia artemisiifolia. NCBI lineage: Eukaryota > Viridiplantae > Streptophyta > Magnoliopsida > Asterales > Asteraceae > Ambrosia > Ambrosia artemisiifolia. The sequence goes on from CM063512.1 coordinate 39,247,656, forward strand.
TCATTATTTCTTGTGTCTTTATCATTATAAGTTATTGTCTTTAAGGGTGTCGGCTACGAATGTGCTTTTAGAAAGAAATTTGACTCCTATGTTGACTTTAGTTACTTGCAGAACTTCATGGGGCGGGCTCATAACCTTCTGCTGAACGGATTGGTTCTTCTAGTCTGCATATGTGATGCCGGTTGCTGAAACTGAAAAGTGGAACAAAGATTCATTTAAAACTTGGGTTTCATAGAAATTCACCGAAATCTTGGAAGTATTGGTCGACGTGTATAGATGGTGTTTTAAGAGCATAGAAAGGAATATGTATTCTTTGTCACGTTAGATTAATGGTTACGATTTTAGTTTTTTTTTACAGGCTGTGTAGCATTGTCTATTGGAAGCTGCTTCAACAATTACTTTAGGAGTCGTGCATTAGCACCACATTTGGCACTATTATGCAACCAATTGGAGCAGGTGGGTTTGCTGCTATTGCAAGTGCTACATGGATGGATGCAGTTTGTTGTTGCAACATTTATGTATAGCTTTTGATTAGAAGCAGAAGAAGAGTTTTACAACTCTAGATGGATTAAAAAAATAGCAGGCAAAGAACAAGAAGATGAAAACCGGCTTAGAATTAGATTTTTAGTATTTAAGCTTGAAACTTATGTATGAAATTTGGTTTATTATTTTTATAATATCATTTGTTTTTCTCATTTTTAATGATCACATAGAATCACAGAAAATATGTGTCACCAAAGGTTAGAAAATAGCTACACATAAAGTTATAATATTTCATGTGGCTTTACATAATCATTATGTGTGACCAAAGGCTAAATAATAGTCACACTAAAAATTATAAATTTCATGTGGCTTTACATAACGATTAGCCACACAATCTTAATTTTGTTTATTTTTGTGTGACGGAATGATATCAATTGATATGGGTAAAATGAAATACGTGTGACCAAATGTTGGTCAATAGCCACAGATAAAATTACAATATTTCAAGTGGCTTTATATAATCATTAGTCACACTATCCTCTATTTGTTTTTTTTGAGTGACGGAATGATACCAAATGTCATAGACGAAACGGCTTATGCGTCATCAAAGTTAGGCAATAGCCACACCATTGTCACTTTTTTATGTGACAGAATAATAACTGTCATAGGAAAAAAAAAATGTGTGACCAAAAGTTAGAATATAGTCACACATATAATTACAAAATTGTTTCGTGTGTCTATAAATAGTTTTTGACCACAGTTACAGTAAATTCATGTGACTATATAATAGAAACGGCCACACTTACAATGAATTCATGTTGCCATTCCTACCCTTTAGCCACAGTTAATAGATGGAAAGCTTATTAAAACAATCATTTTTGCCACATATTTTCTTAATTGATGTGGCTAAAACAAAACTTTTAGTCACTATATAACTAAAATGGCCACACTTAGAGTAATTTCATGTGGCCGTTAATATCCTTTAGTCACATTTAATAGACATGATGCTTGATTTCAAAAACAAATATTGGTATCCATCAGTCACACTTTTTAAGTGCTACGGCCACTGAATGTGAATGTGGCCGTATGATACCTACGATGACTCGACCTATGGTCACACTTGAGCTGGAAAAAAAAGTGTGGCGAAAGGCATATAGTCACACTTTTTTTGTGTGGCCGTAGGTATATTTTGGCGTAGTGTTATTATCTAAAAAATAAAAAAAAAGTAAGCAAACGGACAATGTGTTTTAGGTGCACCCGCAAAACAAGCCCGTCTTGACTTCATTACCCACCAGCCCCATTTTGTTACCTTTAGTCACAGAAAAACTAATAGTGGTTTGGTAGTGCCTGGAACCTTTGAATACCTTCGCATCCATTACCTTTCAAACTATGAATCTTATCCGTCATAAGTTTAGTAGGAAACAATTTTTTTTAATACAAAAAAAAAATTATGCAATGCAATATCTAACAAGCAAGAATTGTAGATGAACCAACATTTGCTGGCAAATATGGCACCTGGGATTTGCTCTTGACTAGATTTTGGTAAAGCACACTTAGGTAGAGGTGCTGCAAAGCCTAAAATGACAAGTAGAAAATGTTAAATCCACAAAGTCACAAAATAACAACAATAGTGGTAGTAGTTGTCAAGTAGTAATAACAATAATAATAATAATAATAATAATAATAATAATAATAATAAATAAAGCACTCAATGTTCTTCACCTGCATCATGAGGTCTAGGAATGAAAAGAAATTTACTGTGTGCTTTTAATAGCGGGTAGTTTTCAATCATTTTTCTAAGTTTTGCAAAATTTGATTTGTCACGTAGTTATCTCTTTTTCCAGTTGATTCAATAAGAGTAGTTAATACAAAGTTAATACCAACAGACACAAGAGAGCTTACATGATACTTGACAAAAAAAACAAGATGAGCTATCCCATGGAAGTGAGCAAAAATTTTCGATAAACACAAAGAGAAAAGGAACAACGTTGACATCTTTATAACAACCAAACAGAGCCTCTAGCTTTGCAAATGTCGGATCAAGTAATATATATATATATATATATATATATATATATATATATATATATATATGGTAGGGTTCCTGTACAAATGGTATTTTTTGTGAGAAGGATAAGAAGTGTTTTGGACCATTAGATCTCTAGATGGATAGTTGAGATTAAGTGGATGGCAAATCTGTAATTAGTGTTATAGTTAAATTAATTAATTATATGTTTCAAGGGTATAAGAGTAAAATGACTAATTATTTTAAAAGTCTTCCTATTATTTCTCATTTTTTCATATAAATTCCTTTTATATCTCCCTCTCTCACACACATAACCACACGATATATGCTGCTTTCTCTGCCAACCCAACACACTAACGTTTCACATAGGGTCTTCATTCCATGGAGGTGAATTAAATAATCAAATATTGTGGTTTTCTTAATTGAATATAAATGATAGTTTTAAAAGATTCATGATTATATGTTTTCTGTATACACATGCAAAAGCATGTTGTGGATTTTTATATATCTGATTTCCAGTCTGTATTGAGGGCGTTAGTTGAGACGGGTCATGATGTTTTAAGACCTGTAATGATTGTGTTGTGATTCAACTCATAGTGTTTTAACATCTTAAGCATGTATTAAGATTCAAGTTATAGTGTTTAATACCCGGAAAGGTTTGTATTACAGTGTGGTGTTTTATATTCATATTTATGTGTTTTATCTTTATATGGTCATATAAGTTAGTTTTATTTTGGTACACTTCTAAAATTTACAACAACAACAACAACCTTACCCGGTAAGTCCCACAATTAACAATGCTAGAAGTAGGGTCTGGGGAGGGTGAGATGTAGGCAAACCTTACCCCTATCCTTGTGGATAGAGAGGCTGCTTCCAGAGAGACCTCCGGCTCCAAATCCTTAACAACGACGTACACTTCTAAAATTTGTAATTGGTAAAACACCATTTACAAGAATATAATAAAACACCAAACGTTGTATAAAAAATAACTAAAAACCTACTTTAAACATAAAACACCACATGTTGATTGTTAAACACTATGCTTGTCTAGCGATGGCGGTCACCGGCGCCACTGGCGACGGCGGTGGTGATGAGGTGCTTGCATCTCTCTCTCTCTCTCTCTCTCTCTCTCTCTCTCTCTCTCTCTCTCTTTACCTATTTTCATGCTCTCTCACCTCTCTTACCAATAACTAGAGGGAAACCCGCGCGATGCGGCGGAGTGTACAATTTCACTACATTGTGTTTCTTTATGTGCATCATTGAGTTTCACAACCTTCAACGAACATCTAAAGCCTAAAAAACAAAACAAAAGAATTAAAGGTAACAATTTACAACATTGTAAGCGTATATGTAAACTCTGTATACATTTATAATTAAGATTCTTTTTATACGTGAATCGTCTATGGGTCTTTCGAATGGGGTTGGAAGCCCATGAAGTGGAGACATCAACATGTGTAGTACATTTCAAACAACACTGCATGTTCTAAAATGGCAACCAAACAAAAAAACTTTAATTCGATTAGCATAAACTATAGATACGTCTAATAATAGAGTAAATAGTGCCTTCGACAACTGAGTGAGCAACAAACATCCTACAAATACAGCCAGCAGGATCATAACAGGAAGCACAAAGTAGTATTTAAAAGCAAAAATTACTACATAAACATAACTTAAAGAACTCCAAAATTTACATTGATATATACAAAGGCAAAATATAAAATTCAATCTAAATGGAACCTGTACCGAAACATTTAGTGTACATAGCTTTGAATCTCTTAATCCAAGATTTCAAATAGCAAAACAAAAACAACTTTAGAGTTTCAGTGGTTTACTAAGCATTAAAAAATAACAATTTTTTTTATCAAAACTGAAGATGAACATTACAAACCAACAATAGCATCCACAAATAAAATGATTATAAATAGTGGTTCTCATTTGACACTATTCTTAAATGGTTATATATGTAACTAAAATGGACAAAACACATGCATTTTTTTTAAAAGCATATATAAAAAGGCTAAGACAAAGCATTTCCTTCTTATAATACCTTACAACCTATTGTTTGTGGGAACTGTATATTCAACCCACCCTTTTAAGACCGTCTTCAAGAGCCAATCTCACCCGTTCAAATTTTGAAACACCAAAATCTCCTGTTATAGCCTGCAAAATAGAAAATGCATGTGTAAGAAAATAAGGAACAAAAAAGTAATCATCTATCCCAAAATAGAACACTAAATGGCAATTAGCTAGAAGAAATAAGATGTCTTTCGTTTATATTTTGCTTTGCACTTCATTTTGTGGGTTCCACGATCATTTCTACTTGCATATAGGACCTCAATTATTCTCATTATCCAGAACTTTGTATCTTTTGAAGTGTTTCAGATTGCTAAGATGAACAACTTATCAGCTTTGTGTGCTTTCTAATAGTAGATAAGCACGCTGACGAAAAATGAGTAATATGATTGTCTACTTTTTTAGGCTAAGAAAGGGTGGAGTAGTTGTAAAGGAAAGATGCAGACCGGGTGTGATTTGCCTGAATCCAAATGGCTTGGAGAAAGTTGAATTTCAGGTCACATAAATAATAACGCAAATTCATAACGGAATCATATTTGGATCTTACTCAAAGAATCGGTTGTTTGAGTGTAACGAAAAGTTGATAACCGGAGGAACTAAATCACTAATATGCAAAATGATGTGTACCGCATGAAGAAGGATACCTGTAGCCTTGGGATCATGGTATATAATTTGGTCTTTCGAGTCGTGAAGGAAGGCTAGGCCTCATGCAACAGCGTTGCCGCTTTCAGCCCCATTTCCCATGGAAGTGGATGGCGAATCCCTGCAAATCCAAACAAACACCCACAAAATTATATAAGATATATACACACTTGAAATTATGCTTCTAAAAAAATGATTCTTCAAGCTTCCATTAGGCATGTATTCATAAACCAACAGCCTGTTATGACCCTGTAAATAGTATCAGGTTTCACCATATTCTTTCATTTGTATGCCTGGATGGTGTAGCTGACTAATATAAGCTACACCTATCTCTAAACAACAAAAATTTCACAAATGAGTTCGAATGATACAGAACAATTCGACAATTGAATATGAAAATGCATACCAACCATTGTTCCTGGCCTTGAAAACGTTGTTTTAAGCTTTTTGAGAGCGTAATGAGTAAATTTATTGTTGAAACCTTTGGAATACGGATTTCGGCGCACTAATATTATCAACAGTGCTACTTCCACTATTGTGAATTGAAATCATCATGCTTGAAGGACCTGAAGATGAACCATGTTCAACAAGATTGTCGAGGATCTAAAGACAATGTTCATGGATTTGACCAATCCACGATTAGTAAAAAAATTGTAAAATTAATTTTTATAACTTCAAAAAACCCACATTTTGATGCAATCATACAAATGAAAGATAATATAATAGTAGCACCCTAATCAATTTTTATGAAAATCGAGACGGAAAACAGAGCAATTTAACAAATAGCCCTAAACCTAAAACCCTAATTTCCTACATATATGTCCTAACCACTTTTGATACAAACATATAAGAAAAAAGACACCAAAATCATATTCAACAGAAAGCTAAAGAAAAACCAACATTAAAAGCAAAAGAATGCGGAAAATTACAACAGAAACTGACCTGATTAGAAGAAGGAAGAGGCTGAATATTCAGGTTCCTGTGTGGCTGTGTGTGTTTCTGATTTCCAGTGTCGAGTTCTTAATAGGAAGGGTTCTGGAAACGGACGGCAATGCATTGAAGGACGATTCAATTGCATTTAATCCCATTCAATCGATTAAATTCAATGATGATAGAGGACACTGGTGTTAGATTAGGGTTACTCATAAAGATGGCGCCTTAAAGAAGATCAATAGTCACTTCTTACGTTCCTTTGAGGGATCAATGCATTGGACGGTGGTACAGGTAGCCTTAAAAGGTTGTAAAGGTGATAAATTACCATTGTGCCCCAATGAAATGTATTTATATATAGTATAGATATAGATTATGATTTTAATTATTATTTAATAGTATGTCAAAATTACTAATTTGTCTAAAGACCTTGTGGCACGTGTCGCAACCAGAAGTCTTCTCACCATTCTCACACATTTTGGTCTTTGTACAGGAACCTAAACCTACACACACACACACACATATATATATATATAGATTCGGTTCTAATGAGAACTGGGCTGAATTGCGAGAACCGTGAGAACTCCGACATAAAATGTGAATTTTAAATAAATAATATAACACTGATGTAAAAACGACTAACCCCACCGTAAAAAAAATAAAAATATAATTAATGTTTTTACACCGGTGTAACAAAACGACTACATTAACTAAATCAATATTTTATTATGATTTAATTACAACCACAAATTTAATACACAATAAAATAAGTGTGTGGTTATAAAGTGAGTTCCTTAATTCTCTCAACTCAACCCAGTTATCATTTTAACCTAACCCCTTATATATATATATATAATTTCCCTATATAGGGGGAGGATAAATTGAAAACCCACTCGAGTTAAGAAAACTATGAAAACCCTTGTAAAAACCATCAAAAAAAAATTTGAAAAAAATACACAAGGTAACATACATGTATTAAAGCGTTTTGGGCCAAAAAAATAAAAAAAGCGCCGATTGGATATTTTTAAAAAAAATAAACAAAATTTGCGCTGTTACATATGTAACAACTACATATGTAACAGCGCAAATTTTGTTTATTTTTTTAAAAATATCCAATCGGCGCTTTTTTTTATTTTTTTGGCCCAAAACGCTTTAATACATGTATGTTACCTTATGTATTTTTTTCAAAAAAATTTAAAAAATTTTAGATGGTTTTTACAAGGGTTTTCATAGTTTTCTTAACTCAAGGGGGTTTTCAGTTTATAATTTCCCTATATATATATATATATATATATATATATATATATATATATGGGGAAAGGGATACTGGAAACCCTCCAAAATGAAGAAACCCGGGAAACTCTGACTTCCCAAACTTTTTATCATCTGAAAAAATTAGGGTATGTAATATACATGATTTTAAGAGTTTTGAGCCAAAAAATTTAAAAAAGCGCCGAGTGGATATTTAAAAAAAAAATAAATAAGTTTTTTTTGTGTTACGTATGTTATACAAAAACAGACATGTAACATATGAAACACAAAAAACTTATTTATTTTTTTTTAAATATCCACTCGGCGCTTTTTTGATTTTTTTGGCTCAAAACTCTTAAAATCATGTATATTACATACCCTAATTTTTTCAGATGATAAAAAGTTCGGGAAGTCAAAACTTCCCGGGTTTCTTCGTTTTGAGTGGGTTTTTATTTAACCACCCCCTATATATATAGGGTTGGGTTAAAATAAAAACCCTCTTGAGTTGTGAAAATTCTAGAAACTCTATAATAACCGTTGATCAAAGTTGATGGAGGGTGAAGATTAAACTTTGCATTTTTTATTCCAAAAAATTATGTGTCTTTGAAATTAAAAGGTACAAAAGGGCAGTTTGGGTATTTGCTTTTTTACATTTCTATCCTGACCATACAATCAAACATCTTGTCATAATCTCTCTCTCCACATTTTTCAAAGCAATCAAGTCATCCTCTCTTTCTCTCTCCATCTTTTTCAAAATCGTACTAAATATTATTTTTAATTTTTGTTTCCTCTTAAATTTGATTTTGATAAGCAACACCTTATGTATCTTGTTTGTTTTTCTTCTTTTAACTATTATTATTTGTTTTTTGTGCTAACCGTTAATCAAAAAACAAAGGTTACATTTTTCTAAATGTAATTTAAAACAATTACAAATGCAATATTCATTATTTTAAATGTAACATGTGTCGTTTAGGGTTGACGAGATGATGTCACATATTAATGTAACTTATGAATGAAAATGTTACAATTAGTTTCACGTGTTTTCAGAAAATGTTACATTTAGTTTCACATGTTTACATAAAAAAGTTACGTGTTTACACCAATGGTTACATTTAGTTTCACAGGTTACATTAGTTGTTGACTTTACATTTAGTAACATTATAATATGTGTAACACATTTGTAAAAATGTTACATCTACCAACTGCACCATAAAAGACATCTGGTTTCTTCAAACTTAAAAAAATGTACAAACTTAAAAAAAATGAAAAACCAAAAGAAAATTATGCTTCAAGTTTTCCAGCTCATCACCCCTTTCCTCATGAAAAACATGTTTATCTGCACATAATAAAGATATAAACACATGCATTTCTTCAAAGAATCAAAAGGAAAAAAACAGATGTTTCATATCGAAATTGAAAATGAAAAAAAAAATTTGATTTTAACATATCTTGAAAGTAAGATATCAACAATAAAAAAAAATCGATTTCACTAACCTGAACCACCTGAATGAAGAACCTTTTGCTTCAGACACCACCATCATCACCCCCACCGTCACCCAAACGAACTCCCATTGTCGCCCTCACCATCATCAACACCACGGTCACCCTCACATCAACATCACCGGATCTGTGCAACATCCGACACCACCGTCGCCCAAACGAACCCCCACCGTCGCCCTCACCGAAAACCACAACCCAAATGAACCGCCGACACCAAAAACACCTCAGATCTGTGCAACATCCTCCCGAGACAAAACCCCTTTGTGTAAATCTAAGACCACCCCAAACGATTATTATTACACCTCATATTATTACATATAATAACTAGTTATTATTATTATTACATACAATAATCTCTGATTCATGGATCTACAAGTACTAGAACCATAAATATAATACTAATTATTATTACATATAATTGCATGATACCTGCTTGGACTTTCACTTTGACCCCGACACTAGATTTAACAGAAGTAGATGTTGTAGACTGATGATATCTTTTTTTTTTTGTGTTGATAAACTAAGATGCTGAAGTTGGGTGGATTAGGGGAAAGAGAAGGAGATATAGAGAGATGTATAGAGACAATGTTAAACATTGATTCATTCTAAAAGATGTTAGATTTTATAAAGTAGAGAAGTTTAGGAAGTTCCAAAAATACCCCCAGATAGTGTGATGGAGGTTGGTGATGTGGTTGAATGGTGGCCTTAGGATGGGTTTCAAGAGTTTTCACAACTCAACAAGGTTTCTATAGGATACTTAGCCTATATATATATATATATATATATATATATATATATATATATATATATATATATATATATATATATAGGGTTAGGATACTTTGAAAACCATAGTGAGTTGTGACAACCATAGGAACCACTTTGGACCTTTGATCTTTATCATCCAATGGTTGAGATTTCAGGTTAGGTTTGTTTTGTCTTTTTGTGAGTAATAAAATATAAAATATAATAAGATTTTTTGATTAAAATAATAAGGCTTAAGGGTATTTTAGTAAAATACACCATGAGAGAGAAGAAAAACAAATATAATATGATATTAATATTTTATTTAAAATATTAAACAAATCAAAAATTTTTAACTTATTTTTTAAATTCTGATTTACGTTTTAAAATACACCACTAACTTCAACCAATTACACCAGTGTAAGAAAACGAAAAACATAACCAAAATTACAAAATCTTGCAATAAAACTTGCCACTAATCAATTACACCAGTGTAAGAAAACGAAAAACATATTTACACCACTGTAAAAACACCTATAAACGAAAAACATATTAACCAAAATTACCAACAAAAACATCTATAATTCGAATCACCACTGCAAAAATGCCCCACAAACATCAACAAAAACATCTATAAATTCGAATTACACCACTGTAAAAACACCGAAAACATCTATAAATTCATGTAATATATCCGTTACATCAATGTAAAAAACAAAAAAGTTGCCTAAAAACAACAAAAACGCCAATGTAAAACATAGTTACACCAAAAATATACAACCTACATCTAAAAACTAATCTCTACAAAAATCTTGTCCACTAACACAAACAATTACACCAGTGTAATTTTTCAAAAATAATAATAATAATAACAATATGTAACCATTCATCCTTACCATCCTTCTTCATCATCAAAGCATCTTCAACAAAACACCACCTCCACTGTGGACACCACCTCCATTCATCTAACAGATTTGTGTTTTAACAATACCCAAGTCATTATTTCAACAAAAATAAAAAAAGGCACAGAAAATAATAATAATAATAATAATAATAATAACAGAAAAAATATAATAAATACAGAAAATAAAAAATAATAATAATAACAGGAAAATAAATAATAATAATAATAGTAGTAACAAATAATAGTAATAATAATAATAATAACAATAATAATAATAAAAACCTTACCGTCGTCAGCCACCACCACCGTCGTCAGCCACCACCACCGTCTGAGCCACCACCACCCCTGAGCCACCACCACCCTCAAAACCCGTCTTCGAAACCCTCCCCACCGTCTTCAAAAACATAGATCCACCCCCAAAACCCCAAAAACCCGTCAGATCCACCACTCACCACCATCAACACCGTCGCCACTACCCACCGTCACCACCTCCCCTGTCGTCGTCTTCTTGTTAAGCCCCTGTTCTTCTGTTTTTTTAGATAGAGAAAGAAAGAGAGAGAGAGACAATATGTGTGTGTGTGTTTTAGAGAGAGAAAGAAAGTGAGAGAGAGATGAGAGACTGGTTTTAAAAAAACGATTTTAAAGGATGTTTGGTGGGGTGTGGGTGGGGTAGGGTAGGGGATGTGTTATTTGACTAAAATGCCCTCCATTATAATAATCTTAAGTGGGTTATGTGTCACATTATTATTGGGCTAGGGGAGTTCTCAAGTTCTCGCAACTCAAGGGAGTTCTCAAAATATCCGGATCCTCTATATATATATATATATAGGGAAAGGGTAAACCGAGAACAAGGTGGAGTTGAGAGAACTAAGGAACTCACTTTATGGTTACCACACACTTATTTTATTCGATAATGAATTTGTGGTTGTAAACTGAAGCATAATAAAATATTGAATAAAATATTAATTTGCTTATATGGTTTACATAAATGTGCCAATTTTTTTTACACTAGTGTAAAACTATCGTAAATATTTTTTTTTTCATATTTTTTACGGCGGAGTTACCCGTTTTTATATCAGTGTGTAATTTTTTTTTAAATTCGCATTTTACGTTGGAGTTCTTACAGTTCTCTCAACTCAAGTTTGTTCTTATAGGATCTTAGACCTATATGCAAAAGGTTACAAGTAGAGGTGGTAAAATGGGCAAGTCATAGTAGGGGTGTTCAAAAATATCCGAATCCAAATATCCAATCCAAAATATCTGATATCCGAATCCGAAACATACCAAAAAACCGGATATCCAAAATTTTGAATATCCAAATTATTGGATTCGGGTTCGGATGGTGATTTTAAATATTTTCGGATATTCAAAATATCCGAAAATTTATGAAAATTTTTTATTGGATATCCGAAATATCTGAATATCCAAAAATATCCCAAGATATCCGAAACTATTTGAAATATCCAAAAATTTATATATAAAACATATAAAATAAAATATATCATAATAAAATAGGATATTCGGATATCCAATTCACTATCTGATTGGATTTCCAAATTTTTGGATACAGATAGTGAAACCAGCTATCCGAAAATTTTGGATATCCGATTTTTCGGATATCCAGTTTTGAACACCCTAAGTCATAGTGGATTGTTGAACATAGATAACTCTTCACATTTAGGTTGATGACCCTAAACATCTTTCCTTTCATTAACATTTAATGTCTCAAACATGACTAGAAAAATTTTACTGAGTTACTAGTAATCAAACCTTTTTAATAAAAATGAATTGGGGCACTTTATGCACAAAACATAACACTTTGGGAAGTTCTTGGTAATAAGGATCCATTTGGGAAGTTTCCTCCTTTGTCTCGCTTATGATACAACAAACAACCAAATGTGACCCATTATTGAGAGGCGATATGTACACTCCTGATTTACTAGATGCACCGCCGACATACAGAAACATTGTTGCAGTATAGGTTAAAAGTATCACATTTTGTGGTGTGTCTAGTACGGTTGGTGGTGTACAGACCACATCCAGTGGGTGAAATTGCCACGTCTAGTTAACACGAACTCAATACCTCCTGATGGTCTAGATAGACGTCAGATAGTGTGACAAAATTTCATTGCATGCCTTTAATTTCTCCGTCTCTGTAAGTCTTTCCTGGAGACACGGTCAAGGAAGCTTCAAACCAATGAGTCATTATACCCAACAAAAACAAATATTCAATAAGAGTGACATGACAAGTGATGAAATCACTTGAAATAAATTATACGTGTTAAAAGACTTGGAAATGATACCTTGGTCTTTTCTCCAATTGGATCCACACCAAAATAATCATCTATGCAATTTAATACTGAAATTGACTTCTCTCTTTCTTCAAGTGGTGGAAAATCTATTGTGTTAACCTGTGTGATAAATGGTATAACTATGAGTTAGAATAGTAATAATTAATCAATATTGATGTACAAATCTTAACAATATTGCATAATAAATAGAGGAGCATGTCAATTGTGTCAATCTTAAACATACTGGTGGTCTACATTTAATTTGTTTCACTATCAAGAAGTGGAAGAAGTTTTAAAAGATTTAGTAAAAGAAGTATAGTAAGACTAACCTCAAAAACATTCCCTAACAACTCCCCCGTAGCGACGACTATGGTATTCTGAGAATAATACCCTGCTGTCTTTATTTCGTAAGTACTGTTAAAGAAAAACCATTTATTCCACGCATGTTGTAAATTGGAACAGATGTTAACAAGAGAAAATGGAAAGCTAAAGTAACACAAATATTGAGCAACAAAAATCAAGCGATTAAGGATAATGCCTTGGACACACAAATTTGTATACAACCTTTAAGGTCTTCCAGTACTAAGTTGCATGGGTGATCTTTATATATGAAACCCATTAGTCTTGTCTTTCCCATTTGTTGATTAAAATACTGGGTGGCATCACATTTTCGCCTATGGGAGAACAAATGAAACATGGCCACGTTCATTGAAACTTTTGCAGAAGCATCACCAAAAACTTGAATCTTCGAATTGGATCTAAATTAAACAAAACCAGCAGAAATGAACAATAATTATTTAACTCCCTGTTTCAAGAAATTATATTTTTTCAAATCTACTCACATGTTTGATATTGATGGTTTGTAAGATACCATATTACTTCAATTGTTGGAGTCCTAACCTTTGACAATTAATAAGTTAATAATAAAGCAAAATACTTAATCAAAAAATTGCTTGCTGTACTGTTTAATGTGGAACCTCGGCATGTCTTTGGCATTAATTACTTTGAGGTACTCTGGAGCTGCAATTCGTTCTACAACATGTTGTGCATTCTCCTTATCAAATACTTCATATTCCCAATATCCGCTATCACTGCCTCAAAGAGAAGAGTGTAAGTAAATCCCACTAAATGATTTGCCGGTTTAAGGCTTAAAAGCAACGATTTGAAATCAAAATTAACTTCAACTAATTACATATTAGACATGTTGAAAGGGAGTTAGAGGGAGTACGGTTTTAGTTAACAAATAGTTCATTGAGCTCCTCAAGAAGTTCACAGACCTTTTCTCGGTGTTTGGGCTTTAGCAAAAAAATCAATGATCACCGCCTTGACGTCCTTGTCTAACAAGATTCTCGCAAATTTAACTTGCATAGCAAACTTGTTTTCATGGTTTCATCATCCATTGTTCGCTTTCCGAGATCCGTTACTCTCAGATCTAATCTTTTAACTTTCTTGGAAGCAGATGGTTTTGCACGTTAAGGTTTATTCATTCTTCTTTAGGCTTTGGGCTTAAGAGCCCCTCTTGATTCTTGAACCCAATTAATGCAGCCCATCGTATTCATCGTTAATTGTGGCTCATCGTATGTCCATTATTGTTATTGTTATTAGAGATAGAGATGGAAATCGAACACGAACCTGAACCCGATGGTCAAACTGAAAACCTGAACCATTTTGGATAGAAGGTAGGCGGATGTAGAATGATATTTTGGAAGCAAAGCTTCAACACCAAAAACACGTGTGATTTGTTTTTTACTTGAATTTGATCATGAAATGGTATAATTAGAGACTTTTGAAGTTGTATTTGACGGCTTTCGTGGCAACATGGGAATACAGTTTCCAGGTCGTAATATGGATATTTACAGCCTGTAAGCCCAAATGATCGGTTGTATGGTGTCTGGTTTAGGGGGTTCTCAAGGAAATGTGTTACATATGGTTGGTTATACACAACTTTATTTTTGGGGTTTTCTCCTCTAAATGGTATACATAACAAACCGGACTAATACCGACCGAATTCCACCCAACAAGCCCGAGGAACCCCCCTAGGTTTACCATATTGCAAAACCCATCGGGATATAAATCTAGTATATATATATATAGGGTTGGGTTATTTTGAGAACTCACTTGAGTTGCGAGAACCATAGGAACTTTTGTAGACCATTGATCTTCTCAATCCTATGGTTAAGATTAAATATTGAGGTTTTTGGCTTCACATGGAATTTAAATTAGTATTAGGTATATTTTAATATAATAAACTATAATTAGGGATGTTTAGGTAAAAACACTTGGAATAAGAAAGAAAATAATATAATACTATATTAATTTTTTAGATTTTGCAGTTGCCCATGACCTAGGTATACTAAACTCTTTGTTTAAGAAAAGGGATTCGCATTTGATCACTTTTAGTAGTGGGGGACGCAACACACAAATTGACTATCTATTGATGAGACGAGAAGATCGACGGCGGTGGAGGGACTGCAAGGTTATACCATGGGAGACAGCGGTCGCCCAACACCATCTGCTTGTGGCAGATATAGTTTTTTTAAACAAGCCGTTTGGGGAGAGCAGGAAAGTGCGACCGAGGATCCGGTGGGGAAATTTAAAAGGTGACATGGGTACACTGTTCAAGGACAAGGTCATCTCGATGACACCGGCTCAACTAGGTGGGGATGCAAATCAGATGTGGGAGGCTTTGGCGACTACCATAACTCTAGGGGCGAAGGAGACATTAGGGGTCTCAACAGGAAAGTCAAGTGGGCATAAGGAGTCATGGTGGTGGAATGAGGATGTGAGGACCAAAATAAAGGATAAACAAGATACTCTGAGGGAGGTTTTGAGGTGCAATGACGAAGAGGAGAGAGCGAGGTTGAGGGATATATACAAAATTGCAAGGAGGGAGGCAAAGAAGGCAGTGACGGAGGCAAAGAACACAGCCTATAAGAGGATGTATGAACGCCTAGAAACAAAGGATGGGGAGCATGATACGTTCAAGATTGCTAAGGCTAGGGAGTGTAAAAGGTCGAATCTTGCAGCAGTGACGTTTATAAAGGGGGAAGATGGACGGGTGTTAGTCAAAGAACACGACATTAAGTTAAGGTGGAAAACCTACTTTCACAATCTCTTCAACGACCTAAGGGGCTTCCATCTAGGAAGCGAAAACCCTCAACCTCAATTACGGAATAATTGTTATTGTCGGGGTATTACTCAGGGAGAAGTAAGGGTAGCACTTAGGAAGATGGGAAGGGCTAAAGCAGTTGGTCCGGACAACATATCGATAGAGGCATGGAAGTGTTTAAGGGAAGTAGGAGTGCAATGGTTGACTCGTTTGTTCAATACTATTTTTAAAATCTGGAAAAATGCCAAATCAGTGGAGGAGTAGCGTCATGGTGCCTTTATACAAGAAGAAAGGAGATGCTCAATGTTGTGGGAGTTACAGAGGGATAAAGTTATTAGCCCATACTATGAAATTATGGGAGAGGGTAATTGAAACTAGAATTAGGAGAGAAACTCAGGTCTCGGTAAACCAATTTGGTTTCATGCCAGGGCGGTCAACTACAGAAGCAATGCATATCCTAAGGAGATTGATAGAAAAATATCGGGAAAAGAGGAGGGATCTACACATGGTATTTATTGACCTTGAAAAAGCCTACGATAGTGTGCCTAGGGGCCTAATTTGGGATAGTTTGGAAGGCAGAGGCATACCTAGGAAGTATATAGACTTGATTAGAGATATGTATGTTAACACGAAGACTTTTGTTCGTACGCCTGTAGGAGATACTGATTCTTTTCCCGTGGAAGTAGGACTTCACCAAGGATCTGCTTTAAGTCCGTTTCTTTTTGCCATAGTATTAGATGAGTTGTCTAGGTCAATTCAGGAGGCAACTCCATGGTGCATGCTTTTTGCAGATGATATTGTGTTAGTGGCGGAGACTAAGCAAAGTTTGAATACTAAGTTAGAGGAGTGGCGTGTAGCTTTAGAGGGCAAAGGGTTAAGAATTAGTAGATCCAAGACTGAGTACTTATAGTGTGATTTTAGTGGTGCAGGCGTTGATGACAACACTCAGATTACCATTGACGGGCAAGAGGTTCCGCGTGCAACTAAGTTCAAATATCTAGGATCATTTGTGCAAAGGGATGGAGAGTTAGATAGTGATGTAGCCCATCGCATCCAAGCAGGTTGGTGTAGGTGGAAAGCAGCCACAGGGGTATTGTGTGACAGAAGGTTTCCAACTAAATTAAAGGGAAAATTTTATAGGGCCGCAGTTAGACCTGCTATGTTGTATGGAACTGAGTGTTAGGCCATTAAGAAGACTCATGCGCGCAAGATGGAGGTAGCAGAGATGAGGATGTTAAGGTGGATGTGTGGGCACACAAGGTTAGACCGGATAAGGAATGAGGCTTTTAGGGTTAGGTTAGGAGTGGCTAGTATATCTGATAAGATTAAGGAGGGAAGATTGAGATGGTTCGGACATGTGAAAAGGCGCCAGTGGACAGCGCCGGTTAGAGCAGTGGAACACCTCATAGTGGAGGGTAAGAGAAGTAGAGGCATGCCCAAAGTGACTTGGGATGAGCTGCTTAGACGTGAGTTGCTTGAGTTGCACCTCTCTGAGGACATGATCCATGATAGGAGTTTGTGGAGAAGTAGGATTAAAGTTAAAGATTTTAGTTGTAGGGGTCATTAGTTATGTTTTGTGCGTATTCTCCTCCACTTTATGTTGAACTGACATGTGATTGCTTATTCGAACGTAGGTGTGTCGTTCTGTTATAATGTCAAAGTGCTTTGATATATTATTTACTTTCCTCAACTTCCTTTTTTTGTCTTGTGTACTAGTAGTTTCTTACTATATAGTTTGTTGTTGTGCCGCCTTCTTTTGTTTTGGAGCTGGGGTTCTCTTTGGAAGCAGCCTCTCTATCCCTATGGATAGAGGTAAGGTTTGCCTACATCCCACCCTCCCCAAACCCTAACAGTAGCTTGCTATCTGTGGGATTCACTGGGTACGGTTGTTGTTGTTATTAATTTTTTATTTAATTATTTAAAAAATAAAATTTCTTTAACTATATTTTATTTTTTAATTTCTTTACTTTTTTAAAACAAATAATAAGATAAATCTGAATAGGATAATTTACACTAGTGTAAATCTACCATGATTTACACTTGTGTAATTGTTTATACCAGTGTAAATCTACCATACACACCCTACTACAACAAATACACTAGTGTAAAACCAAAACAAACTTATACATTTTTATTACACCACTGTAAATGCCCTAAAACATCAAAAATGTGCATTACATCATCATCATTTATAAAAACAAACCAAAACATTTATAAAAAATCATACTACACATTATTGTTACAAAAAAAACACCATGCTGCATCTGCAATATCATCATCATTCATCCAACATCATCATCTTCAACCCAAAAAATAATAACAAATAACAACAACAACAATAATAATAACAATAATAACAACAATAATAATAACAACAACAACAACAATAATAACAACAACAATAAGAAGAAGAACAAACAGATCCCAAAACCACCCTCATCATCTAGAGAGAGAGAAAGAAACGTGTGTGTGAGGAAGAGAGAGAGAGAGAGAGATAGAGTCGTCTGAGAGAGAGAGAGAGAGAGATGTGTGAGATGATTTTAAAAAAAAAGAGAAAAATTAGTGTTTTAAGGTGGGTGGTGTAGGGGATGTGATAAATTACATTGATACCCTTTAATATTATAATGATAACCTACATATGTGTCTTCTTGTTATTGGCGTATAGGAGTTCTCAAGTTCTCGCAACTCAAATAGGTTCTCAAATGAACCCAATCCTATATATATATATATAGATTGTGTGTCAGAGTTTATAAGTCGTACTAATTTTTTTACATAAATCTGGATTAACATTAGGAATAATTAGTATAATGTGTTGAATATATTATTATTATTATTATTATTACTACTACTACTACTACTACTACTACTACTTGATGAATAATATATCATATCCTTTCTCCTTCCATCTTTTGAAAATTTGTTTGCTATTAGATAAAGTTCCAAAAAAAAAAAAAAATCCTTCACGGGTAGCTCAGTTGGTGAATGGATCAGGGATCTCTCTTGGATGTCTCAGGTTCGATTCCCAAGAAGGACATAATGAGAAATGATGGATGACTCATGGCCTATGGTCATGAGTTCGAGTCCTGATCTCGCGAGGTTTTACCGGTTCACTACTGTCGTGCCTTCGGGCGGGTATATGGGTCGGGTTTTTCTGGAAGCGGGCTAGGGGCTTCGTGCGTCCGGGGTGGGCCGGGTTGTGCCCTTGTCTTTGCCAATGGAGGCCCGTGTACGAAGTACCCGGCGTTGTTTAGTTGGCCGTTCAAAAAAAAAAGATAAAGTTCCAAAATGGTTTAATGTATTAAATGTGATTACATAGTATAGTTAACGATCCAACTTCTTTGAATAAAGTAATATAGGAGAGTGGAAACACTTTAGTGTACTTTGAGCAAGATATTTAAACCGTTTCGCTCATATAACTAGTTTCCTTTTTTGCCAAATTTCTTAATTTTTACATGTTCAGCATGTTATCAGTAAAATATAATCCAAATGGGATGATTGTAAGGAATATTTTAAATAAATTTAGGAATCATCATTTGCAAATGTGAACGAACAAGCTAACTACTTTGTCGGTTAAGTAACGGATATATGTGTTCTGCAGATAGCAGATATACTACTGCAAAGAAGACGAGGTTTGTTTATACCAGTCTCTTGTTTTTTAAATACCTTTTAAAAAGGCATCTCTGGAAAATAACCCACAAGAAATCAAACCTCCTTTTGTTGTGAAGCCAAAATCATCAGAAAGTAGCTTACAGCTGCCGGTTGCTCGATGATCCAGACATGTATTTTTCTCTGATACCGGATAAATTGTGTATAGCTATTACCATGTGCTGCAAGTACACGAGGAAGAATAAATGGGGTGTATGCGTGTTTACATACATACATACATGCATGCATGCATACATACATACATACATACATACATACATAGATACATACATACATACATACATACATACATACATACATACATACATACATATAAATATTAGGATCTCACTGTATACAATTATAGCAACTATTTTGCACCTCTTGGCATGCATCAGGCTAACAAACATGCTTATTGCTTAACCATATAACTGTATTCTCATTTGTTGGTATAGCACACACAACACGCACCTTTAATACGCCTTTTGTACCTATATGTTTATAAATTTTAGAGTAAATAGCCTAAATCGTCCCTGAGGTTTGGTCAGTTTTGCTAGATCCATCCAAAAAGGGTTTTTTTTCTCAATTGAGCCACTGAGGTTTACATTTTGTTGCTAGATCCATCCAATTCAATAACTTTGTTTAAAATTAACATCAACTCAGGGGTAGTTTAGACATTTTATCTATTTATTTTTGTTTTTAAATATTTATACTTTTTTCTCAATCAACCCCGTCTCTATCCTCCTCTCTCTAATCTCTCTCCCTTCCTCTGTTTGTTTCTTAATCATCTCCATCATCATCCAACACCCCACACTAGGGCTGTTCAAAACGCTCGGCGCTCGCCGATCGCTCGGAATTTGCTCGGAAATTGCTTGCTCGATTTTCCGCTCGGTTAGATATGAGCCGATCGGCTCGATTCGGTTTGAAAATGAGCCAAGCACGAGCAAAGTTACGCTCAGCTCGGTTCAGCTCGAATAAATTTTTAATTATTTAATAATAAATATACACACAATTTACAGATAAATTTATGGCTTTATACATAAGATTCTATTGGATTTGACTCAGTATATGCAAACAAAAAATAAACAGCCCACTTAACACAATAAAAAAAATTAACATTAGATTTAACAGTAAACAATAAGTCAGGAGGTGACAGTCTTGACTTCTTTATATTAATAGTCGTCCACGCTCTCTTCCTCTTCACTGCAAGTATCACAAATGCACTCACCATGAATTATATTCCTTCTTCGAAGTGCCACTTTAGTCGGGATTCTGTCTAACAAAAGCCTCCACATAAATACGTTGCACTTTAGCGGGACCCACCTACACCAATTAAACTCGGTAACACTAGTCTGGACTCCCACTCGGTTACTTATTATCCATTCTTTAGCATCATGGACCGAAAAGTCAATGGGGCCCTTCTCAAACCAAGCCCACTTATCATTACAGTCCACCAAAGATTAGCCCACTACCAAACGATGGCATGCTATCAATTACTCAACCTGTTGAGCCATAGAAGGATACACTCTCCAAGTCCACATAACCGGGCCACTCCCATTAACCTCCCCAAGTTTATCAGCAACACTACACCAGTTATGCCGTTCGAGCCTGAACAAGTTTGGAAACATGACTTTCAATGGAACATTAGTGACCCAAGGATCCAACCAGAATTTAATACCCGACTCGTTGCCTACTATTCCCCGTATCATATAAGACCCAATCATGTCACCCACTTTAATTCTAGAACATTTAGCCAGCCTCGACCACGTACCAGGGATGCAAGATATACTCGGATATACATCCCACTGCCTAACCGAGCCATGAATGGCGTCAATAACTCTTCTCCTCATAGAATCACCTTCTACCCGATATCTCCAAAGCCACTTTAACAGAAAAGCATTATTACTATCTCCAAGCTGACTAAGACCCAACCCACCTTGTTTCTTTGGAGTCGTAACCTTATCCCAAGCCACCCAATGCACCTTCCTATTATCCGGGTCTCCACCCCACAGGAATCTTTTTATCAAGGATTCCAGACAAGTAATAACTGCAACTGGCGCCTTATACAAAGCAAAGTAATAAGACGTAAGCTTTCCAAGACAGATTTTATCAAAACCAAGTGACCACCAATAGAGAGAACTTTGGACTTCCATTTGTATAATCTAGTCTTAAAAACCTTAATCACCGGATCCCAATTATTTATCCGACTCATATTAGCACCCACACTTATACCAAGATAATTAAACGGGATTACACCCGAACAACAACCCAGGGATCGCGCCATATCTTTAGTCTCAACTGTACCTTTTCCAACTCCGAACAGAGTAGATTTATGAATATTTATCCGGAGACCCGAACACAAATGAAACACTCTAAGTATTCGTCACAGAGTATCAAAGTTACTATTTGACCACTCTCCCATAATCATGGCGTCATCCGCATATAATAAATGTAAAAGAATTAAACTACTATTTGGAAGCCGAACACCACAAAAAGAGCCCACATCACACGCTTTTCTCATCATCCTTGCAAGAGCCTCCATAACAATAATAAATAAAAAAAGGCGAAATAGGGTCACCTTGTCTCATGCCCTTCTCACAGGAAAATTCATATGTAGGGGAGCCATTCACAAGAACTGATGACCTAGCCGAAGACAAAACTCCCTTTATCCACCACATACACCACACCTCTGGAAATCTCATCTGCCTCATAACCGACATCAGAAACTCCCAATTAACATTGTCATATGCTTTAGCGAAATCAATCTTGAACATAAATAACTCCTTCCCACTTCTTCTAGCCCAAGAGAGAAGTTCACTAATAATAAGCGGACCATCCAGAATATACCTCCCTGCTATGAAAGCCGATTAAGTTTCATAAATTAACCCATCAATGACTTTTCTTAAACGATTTGCTAGAACTTTATAGATGACTTTACTAACAACACCAATCAAATTAATTGGCCGGTACTCTCCCAACTCCACCGGGTCCTTGACCTTTGGCACCAGCGTAGTAAATGAAGACCCCACTCCTCTGCTGATAATACCCGTCTCCGCAAACGCCTTAAATATATCCATAAAGTCACCTGAAAACAAAGACCAAATTTTTTTTTATAAAATGAAAATTAAACCCGTCCGGCCTCGGCGCCTTATCACTCCCACAATCCCGAACGGCTTCTTTAATTTCTTGGGGCTACAAGTCCTTCCGCATCCACAGAATACAACGTCTTTATACCATGCACAATAAAGGAAGTCCGATCTTTAATATCTTCAACAAACTTATCCTTAAAAAACCGATACACCTCTTTCTTGATCGCATTAGGCTTCGTCACCCACTCTCCATTTAAACGGCTTCTTTAAAACCCAACTAGCTATCAAGTATATTTATTATTTATATATTTATAGATATACTTAAGGACAAAAAATAATTCAGTGTTGGGTTATACAAAGGTTTTATAATTAGTTCTTTTTTTAATGTAAAGAGAATAAAAAATATTTAAAAACAAAAACAAATAGATAAAATGTCCAAAACCATAAGTTAATGTTAATTTTAAACTAGGTTATTGAATTGGATGGATCTAGATACAAAATGTAAACCTCAGTGGCCTTATTGAGAAAAAAAAACTTTTTTGGATAGATCTAGCAATCTCAGGGACGATTTTGGCTATTTACTCTAAATTTTATAATAATGTACTTTTATAAGTGATATTATTCGGCTTAAAGCACATCGCTTATCCTTTAATTGATCGTGTATTCATGTCTTGTATCCACAAGGTTGTGTGGGCTCGTTATCTTGAAAAAAAAAACAAAAAATTCAGCATCTTCTTAAATTTCCTTTGTTGAAAATTTTGAATCCTAGATTCTTTTGCTTGTAAGGCAATGAAGCTAATATAAGGAGTGGATAATTATCATAAAATTAAACGTGATAAGTTTTAATTGTTTAAAGATAATTATTATGTTCCGGAATAATAGATTTATTAACAATCCTAGGTATAGTCTGATAGGTGTGTTTAGTTATAAATAGTGTGGATATAGGATTGTATGTTCAAGCTTTGAGTTCATTTTTTGAATAAAATGAATTTGGGTGCCAAGTTTAATATTTGTTCGGTATTCTTTGATCGTGTTTATTTTGCTTTTAACCTTCCAAACTCATTTGCTCTTGGAGCGAACAATCCATGACCAAACCATGCACTGATTACGTGTCCATTGTTTTTGAACAATCCACGGCCAAACCATGCACTATGTTTCAACAAAGACGTGTTGATGTGTTTATTGAATGTGACCATCTTTTGCACATTCTTGGTGATAGGCCTATAAACAAACCGACAAACCCGAATAAAGGCATGTTCATGTTTGTTCATTTAACTTTAACCGAACACGAACATAAAATCGGGCACATTTTTTGTGCGGGTTCATTCATTAAGAAAAGTGTCATGTTCATGTTCGTGTATGTTTGTTCGTTTAAACCTAAACGAACAGTTCATGAACAAATGTTCACCAACATAAATGGATTTAGACGATATTGTACCTCACCAAAAAACCCAATTACATATTGGTTATATTTATACAAGTAGCTAGATAGCCCAATTTATTTTTATACTTATAAAAATAAACAAACATAAAAGGATGTTCACGAACATACACTACTAGAAAATTGGCTATTTGCTACAAAAGTTTTCCTACGGAAAAAAATGCGTCACAAATTTTGACAAAGTTGCTACGCATTTGTGACGACAAAAAAACTTTAATTTTTTTAACAAATTTGCTACACAATAGAGACAAATACTTAGGAATTTACATAGGAAATGGCGTAGGAAATGCGTCACAAATTTCCTACACCATATATTCGTAGGAAATGCGTTGAAAATTGCGTAGTAAATGTGTAGTAAATGGTTTCCGACGAGGCTTTTTACAACATCAAGATTTCGTTGTAAATGCGTAGCAACTTTGATTTTCTACGCATTTACAACCAAATCTTGATGTTGTAAAAAGCCTCGTCGGAAACCATTTACTACACATTTACTATGCAATTTTCAACGCATTTCCTACGAATATATGGTGTAGGAAATTTGTGACGCATTTCCTACGCCATTTCCTATGCAAATTCTTAAGTATTTGTCTCTATTGTGTAGCAAATTTGTTAAAAAAATTCAAGTTTTTTTGTCGTCACAAATGCGTAGCAACTTTGTCAAAATTTGTGACGCATTTTTTTTCGTAGGAAAACTTTTGTAGCAAATAGCCAATTTTCTAGTAGTGATAAATGAACGAACGCAACGTTTGTTCATGTTCGTTCGTTTAACTAAACGAACATTTTTTTTGTTCGTGTTTGTTCTTTTATTAAATAAATAAACATAAACGAACTTCCTACCAAACAAGTTCACGAACAGTTTATGAACGTTCGGTTCCTTTACAGCCGGTGATGTTCTAAGAATGCATATAGATAATTATATATAGCATATGTGTCATACGTTTATATTTTTATTTTCATCAGAATGAGAAATGATCCGTACCCGAGGCAAGCCATTGAGGCACAGACAGCTTGATATCATGTGTAATGATGTTTTTATACTGTATAAAAAATACGTTCATGTAAAGCATTGTTTTCCATCCTTCTTGGTTATTGACTTAATGGTAGTTTCCTAATTTCTATTTTTTGTTTATTTTTCAGCTATTTGTTTTGGATGCGAGAGTCTATTTAGAAGCAGTCTATATCTTCAACGATAGGGGTAAGATTTGATTACATCCCACCCTCCCAAACCTTGCCAATAGTTTTGTTATAAATGAGATTTGTTGAGTTCGGTTATTATTGTTGTACATCTAGCTTTATGAAATCATGATTCATAAAGATATTGCACACGTTTTTGTTCATTATATTTGGTACAAAAATTTTTGCAAGAATACCGTATGGTGTTTTTCGTTACATCCATTTATTCTTGGTTACATTCTGTTAACTGTGATAGGTCAACATACAACGAGTAAGGTTGTTGCTGCCGAAAGTATAATCTGTTGTTGTGTTGGGACTTGACGGTCTAGGACCACCATGAAAAAAAAAACATCCTATTGACAATAAAGATTGTATATATTCTAATTTATTGAAAACAATATTAAAATTATTGTATTTGAATCCGTAATTGTGTCATGTGAAGTATTGTGAACCCTATTTTGGATTCACTTGTCTTCGCTAAAGGCCTTTGTGACGTGACGCCACGTTCTAGTGTTGTAGTTGAAAATAAGGGTTCTTAGAAAAAATGAAATTGCTCCCTAATTTTCTATATCTAAAAATTATTTATGTCCAATTTCTCATCTCTTCTGCTTCTTGATTAGAGCCATCATTCTGACGGTCCATGGGCTCTCGCCGGAAGGCAATTCCGGTGCAGATTTTGGCAAGAACTACAAAATTTTATGTGACAAATCTCCCCGATAACTGTAGTGGGGCAGATTTGGCTAGTGAAGTAAGGAATTTCGGGACGATTTTCGATATTTATGTGGCGAGAAAAAGAGATAAGGTTGGGAGAAGATTTGCGTTTGTGTCATTGCTAGATGTCAAAGATCGACGGGAGATGGAAAGAATGCTATCCTCCATTCGATTGGGGGATTTTAAGCTCATGGCGAACGTGGCTAGGTTTGTCTTGGAGGAAGGAGAAGTGAATGTCCGAAAGGCTTTCGCTTCTAACAAGATTGAGCGACCGGTCAGCATGACTCAAACGGTGGATGGGAATAGGAGGCAGGCGATTCAGAATACGTTTCAGGTTAATGCAATGTCTTTTAAGGAAGCGTTTTCTGGAGCCGCTATAGGTAAGTCCATTGAAGTTGAGGATGAGATCTGTGCATTCGAAAGTTTGCATGGCAGATCCTTGGTATTGAAAGTTTGCTCCTTGGAAGTATTGCAAAGACTGAAAAGAGTGTTGAAGGAGATGAAACTGGGAGAAGGTAAAGTCCGTTGTTTGGGAGGTTTTTTGATCTTGGTCTCGTTTAGATCCAAGGAACATGCGAACATGGCTCTGGGGGAACTGGTTGGTCGACCGGAGTTATTTAGCTCAGTGACGGTTTGGGAAGGTCAGGACCTGCCTTTTGAAAGAGTTGCTTGGCTCAAGGTTTATGGAATTCCATTAAACCTTCTAGCCGATCAAGTCTTTGACAAGGTTGGCGCCTTTTTTGGTTCGGTGGTCAAAAAGCCACCTGTGGATAGGGTGGAGATTGATTCCTCTTTTCATTATATTGGTGTGATGGTGGGACATGGTGTTAGGATCAAGGAAGAACTGTATCTGAAATGGCGTGGAAAAACCCTTAAAATTTGGATTGAGGAAGATGACAAGGATTGGATATCAGATTTTGTTGATGATGTTGAGGGTAACCAAGACGGAATCCCGATGGAGGTGCCGGAGGCCGAGCTGAAGGTGGAGCCGGAGGTGTCTCCGGTAATCAAACCGGTGGCCGCTGCGGTGGATGTGGAAGTTGAGGAGGTGGTGCTGCAGGTGGAGCAAGAGGTGTCTCCGATAATCTTACCGGTGGACGCTGCGGTGGATGTGGAAGTTGAGGAGTCTCCCATTGAAGAAACCGATTGGGTGTCCTGGCAGAAAGTGGAAGCCGAGGCGGCTCCAATTGTAAGCGCCGATGCGCATATTGGGGAGCCCGAAATGACACTCAATGATGTTAATGCTATAGGGTCCACTCCTTGTGCTTCATTTGAGGAGACTTCTGTGGGTCCCAAGAATCCTTACACCACCTTGGTTATGGAACAATTATCTACCGAGGCAGTCGGCACTTGCACCGAGCAGAATAATGATGAAACTCCAATCCCACCTATTATGGGGAAAAGGAATAGAAATCTTAGGAGCCCGCCTTCTTTGGGGTCCACTCAAGCCCCACCTACTAGAGTTTGCTATGGTGATTCCTCCCCGGGTTCAAAATCTAATGATTTAAACCCCATAGGAATTTTACCAGTGAAGTCTTGTGCGAAAGATGTTCGGTCTCATGACCTCCAGGTGCAAGCGGATATGGCGCCGGGGGCACAACCTCATATTGGACTCACCGCGTCAATTGGGGGAAGTGGGGAACAACCTTCAAGTGGGGAGAGCGCAACTGTAGGAAGCCGTACTAATCAACAAAAACTCGACCCAATCTTTTGTTTTGGGTCAAGGGAGAAGATGGAGCAGATAATTAATGAAGCTATAAACGGCCAAAATCACTCGCTCGGATCTTTGGAGAATTTAGGCCTATGTGGGGTGACTATTAGTAAAAAATGGTCTAGGCGTATAAGGAATTCGGACCAGCAAGACCAAGCTTCGGCGGAGAATGGTGGGGTGAATAACAACACTAGGAACGTGGGAGACAAAGTGGGAAGATGAAGGTGTTGTGCCAGATGATGCGCTTTGTGGAGTGGGTGAAACTTGTCATTTTTGATGACATGGGGTAGAAAGTTTTTTGTATCGATGTCTATAGGGTTGTTCTAGGGTGTGTTACATTGTGTTAGTATCTTGCTTTTACAATGTAATGTATTCTTTGGGGATGAATAAAAGTAATTTGCCGTTCAAAAAAAAAAGCCTACGTAACCCAAATCTACACAATCAAATATAACACCATCTTTATGGTTTTGATCTTAGAATTAGAGCCAAGTTACCTTCAAACGTTGTTGCTATCCTAAACCTTAGACCTTGGTTACTCACACACCCTAGCTACTTTACAATACACGTTGCAAGCCTTAGTTGCATCCATAGGTTGCATCCAAACCTTATAAAAAACAACATGCACTTATAAACTTTAGCCGATCGCAACAAAAAACTTTAGCCGATCGCAACAAACACTAGAAACCCAAATGCCACAACATGTGGCTTCCAAACCCTAAAGAAACACCAAGCTCTCCTTAACTCTCACCGCACACAACCTCTTGAAACCTGCTCAGCTCTAGTTGCACACTAGGGTCGTTAAAAACCCTGGCCACCGCGATAGCCTGATTCTCGACATCATCATGACTTTTATTATAGCTTTAACCACGACGTAGAAAACGGCTCACAACTCCCAGAAGCTCACATTTACCTTATCTTTCATGTACACAAGTATTTGGAAGTTGGCCAATAATCAAATTGCCAATATCCTTGGTATATTTTACTATTTACAAGTCGTATGTATCCTTAACTTGTGAGCTCACAGTAAACTAGTATGATTTATTTCTAATTATCATCAAACCGGGTCTCTATATAAGTGTAATATCTTCATTTGTTGTGATAATAAGAGATTAACGATTCATTTGTTGTGATGTCTCATTTATACCCTTATTCAAATAACATGCTTGTATTCGATCATGTATACAGATTATAGCCTAATAGTTTGTATATGCTTGTACTCTTATGCAAGGCACATCATATAATTATCTACTTTATCAAATGTTGACCATGACACATCATATAATTATACCCTTATTCCCTTGCTACATGGTCGCTAAAATTAGAAACAAATAATATGTTAAAACTTAAAACCATGGTTAATCAAAAAGTCAACTGCAAAATACAAAACCAAAAGCCAGGGCTCAAACCAGCAGTATGACAAAGGCTATATAGCGGTTATCAAATTACATAAATCATGAACAAAAAAAACACACTATTTCAAATAATACCAACCAAATAAAACAAGAATTATACACAATACCATATGCTAGTGTTGATCTTGTGCTCAAGTAAACAGAAGCATTTGGTTTATGATATGCATACCCAACCTATGAAAACCAAGAACCCCCCGCTCTCCGGTGCTAAATATGCCCAAAAATTCATCTAAAAACAAGGAAGAAACTGATGTACAGTTCTGACAAGTAACGGGGGCGGCATCTTGTGGCAAAGATCCAAATATGACGGCATAATCATGGTCATATACCATGAGACGGCCCTGTACACTAGTATTGTATGTCGGCATATAGAAGAATTATAGCCCCATGAGACAGGATCATGTTGTTCCGAGTTGCATGATGATACGCAATCTACCCATCACATTGATACAACTTGCTATATCTCAAGATCGCTGTCAAGTGAAGAATGATGAAATGGGATCGGGTAATTTCACAAAATGCCATTTAAAACTCTCTGATAGTAGTCGTATTGGCGTGTTCTCCATGCATCTAAGCTGCTACTGATCAGGGAAAGCACCAGGGACACACATTGCTAAGAAATCAAAAACAAGAGATTTAGAGAAACCCACCTTAAGAGTATGTGGTGCAAAAATGATAAATAAAGTACAAACTAACCTCTTCAGTCAAACTTAAGTGAAATCGTTTTCTTAAGTTCTGTATTGTCCGAGGACCACCTTTGAAACATGGGAAACCAGAGTCCTGGTGAAAGATAAAAAGAAAATGAAACATCTTATAACATATATTAGGTGAACTTGAATGTTTGGTTGTACGAAAAGGATAATAGGTCATAATTAACTTAAATATAATATTTTTCACTCTTAAGCATTTATTAGAACCAATTAGGGAAGGCTAAGATCATCTATATAAGTAACTATTAGATCATTCCCCCTCAAAAACGGAAATTGTCAAGTTACTAATATCATGGGCAAATATAAT
Source organism: Ambrosia artemisiifolia (assembly GCA_032199755.1). NCBI lineage: Eukaryota > Viridiplantae > Streptophyta > Magnoliopsida > Asterales > Asteraceae > Ambrosia > Ambrosia artemisiifolia. Next base: position 39,277,808 of record CM063512.1, read on the forward strand.
CAACTAGTAAAAAGGTTTCACAGTTATTCATTTCTTATGTCACTCTCTAAGCCTTTCTTTAAGAAGTAACCACTTGGTTCAGCTTTGTTTCAATGTTTGCGAATTTTTCTTCTAAAATTGACCGCTATTGCCGGTTACAGATGCTGAGATGCATGACAAATGTGTAAAATTGATGGTGACACGTCAGCAGGTACAGCTGCACATCTATGCCACTTCATCAACTTTAAACAAAATAGGCTGCCACATCAACCTATCAGCCCAGTAATACTCAATGAAAAGTCAAATTAAAAAATATAAAAGAAAAACTCTTATTAAAATAGCTCAACTTGAGTGACTAAATTATAATTACTTATTGAAACTCGCCCTGACATTATTAGCCACAAAAGCAATATGTTTCCATTACCTGCAACATCTCAACAAGTAGAATTATCCGCTCTGCATGCTTCCGACACGTTAGGAAGCCTTGAATGCACAAAACCTAAATCATAAGGCAAGATGAGCAATAATTGTGCATATGTATATGAAAATGTTAAAAGTTGACGAGTGTTAAATACTTTGAAGTAGTCAAAGAACTCGCTTGGAACTCCCTCCGCATCAGAATCCATAACCTAAAACAAGACATGTATCAGTTAACTTTATTTGTTAAATATATCTGAGTACAATTAATGTATTACTTGCCTCAAGAAGTTCACGGGTTAACTTGAACGGTGCACTCTCAAAGTTAACTCCTCCAGGCGAATTAGATAGCATGAAGCCAAAATCAATGTGTATAATATGCCCATCTTCATCTAGCAACAGGTTGCCATTATGTCTATCTTTCACCTACACGAAAGTATGTATAGAACCCAGTTATAATGATGCATCTGATGCCAAGTTGAAATAAATCAAGTTACGTAAAAATAGACTAGAAGAGATATATAGGTTCAAATGCATTTCCAGCTAGGTGGGGAACTCTTTTTGAATCCAGTGGAGCTATAAACGCTCAAATTATTCCAGTTGAGATTTAGAGGTTCTATATTTGCGCTTCTAATACCAAGAAATAGAGAAAGCGTGGCTAAGTTAAACAGACACTGTAACAAACAAGATCTTTTCTACATCATATACAAATATTTTACTAATTCCTCAATTAAGTCTGAATAAGTAGACATAAGCGGACAAGACAACTCAACCATTGTATTTAACTCCCATTCCACAAACAATAAAAAATATAATAGACAGCACCAGAACTGGAAGTTTTAGAGTTTAGACTTTAGACATGTGAAGTATCATATATACAGAGAGGTAAATCTAGAAATTCCATTCAGAGTGTCACACACGGGCTATAAAAGTCAAGCAGCTATTGTGACTGTTGACTTCAATTGTCAAGAAGAAGAAATATACACGGATCAAACGGCTCCCCTTGTATTAAATAAACTATCTTGCCAAAGTAACTAACAGGTTTATTAGGTCTAACCAAAAACTAATTAGTTGGACACAGGATCGGCTCTTACGCATCTTTATGCTCTGCTTCTAAAATATAAAATGTTGAGAATAGCACAAACCAATTTTAGGTGTAGCCAAGCTTAGGGAAATGTCTGTGTGGTGGAGTCCGCATTAAGCAACATGAATATACTACAATCTATCATTAAGAAAAGGAAAAGCAGCAGTAGAGAAGTAGAGGTAAATAGGTAATGATACACTGATACCAGCCCATTTACAGATAAATCAGTCGACTTAAGTTATGTTTTAATCCTAACGGGCCACAAAAACAAACAAAAAAACAGCTAGAAAAGGAACAGGTCGCATGCACAAACGAAATGAAAGTAGTCCAAAGTGTACACAACCCCCTAAATCATTTTATTTGCAACAATTGAATAATTATCAGACTACTGTTTTAGATTCATAATTAAAGCACTGATCATACACAAACACACACACACATATATATAAAGAAGCTTGGACAAAAAAAAGAACGAAGTAGCTTAGACAAATTTTGACAAAAGAGTGTTTCAGGTCGACTGGATAGCTTTCAACCCCTACTAAGACACTAGTTACCCAACGGCCCAACCCACCCATTTTGAAACCTCTAGAAACCCCCATGATAAGCCTAGGATTGTATGACAGCAGCATTAACAGCATCACTTCATCAAGACATATAGTGTGTAGATAATCTGATCTCTCCTAAGTTGAACACTCCAAGAATCATAGTTACGAACTGTTTTGATTGTCCCTCCATTTTGTATAGTAAGAAACTACTAAGTCAACAAAGTGAAAGATGATGATGATGATGATGACAAAGTGGGTATATCAGTGCACCACAAGCCCTATGTGGGCACTTCTGCTTTGAACTCTGAGACGTGAACAGATTGTTACCAACACACGATTAAAATTTTGCAGTACATGTCATTCAAGGTAACTTTCCAGGTTTCAATATTAATGATGCACCAGACATCATCTTGAAGCTCTCAAAAGTCAGGAATGTCATACAGAAACCACAAGATGCAAGATCATTTACATGCAACAGTATACAAATAAGAATTGTTCTGTGCATTGCACATGAAAGGGAAAAGTTTCCTGGAACTATTTGTGTGCATTGTACATGAAAGGGAGAGAGAAACCTGTAATAGGTAGCAAACAAGGGAGTATCCAGCCATACTTTCCACAAAGTTCCTCTGCAACAAAATTCAGCATTAGAATCCAGAGGGCAGACACTTGAGGACGAAGTGTACAAGTAGAAGAATATTGATTTTAGGTCCCATTTCCTTTTTAATAATGTTAGTAGACCAGTTCTGTTACAGCAAACTGGATAGAAATGGACATATCTAATGTAATTCATTGGGGTTTAATTCAGGCTATAATCTTATAATCTTTGGGTTTAAAAAACTTGTACTATCTCAAGTTTGGAGCAGTTACATATGGAACAAATTAAAGAACAAGCCTGAGTTTCTAATTTTCATAAGTTCATTTTTTTCTGAATTATAAAACGCATAAATTAAGCAGTTCACACCACCTATTGTAACAATAGTCAATTCACAAAAATAAAAAAAATAATAATAAATAAACTGTGTAATATATAAGAAGCGACGTTACGAGTCCTATGTATGGACCCCATGGACTAGTTAGGCAAATCTGGTCATGTATCAGGGTTATCTTATAAAAAATAGCTGTGGCAAATGCAGAAAGCTAGACAACATGACCCAGATGATATGTAGAAATGTTGTATGTGGGTCAATGATAACATTAGTTAGATGAGAATCCAAAAATCATTTCAAATTACAGCTCGTGAGGAAGAATGCACAACAGAAACACATAAGATACTCCCTCTCAATTGACATTTACCTGTGCAAGTTTATAAGTTGATGAATTTTCTTGATATTTGGCAATGAAAAAGTCACGCAAGCTCGTGACATTGGGGAATCTACTTTTAATAGAATGAAGTGATGCCTACAAGGAACCCAGGAACGGTCTATATATTAGAGATAGAGGCCATTATACATGAGACATGAAAAAAGATACAGATGCAAACATACTGTATCTGGGATTGTTTCAATTAACGCTGTGTAAGAAGATGTGACAAGGACTTCATAAGGGCGCAACCAAAGAGGTAGTCCAGCTTCTTGAAATATATCTGGCATGATAAAAAACATAATCATCATTGACCTTACCAACAATAGAACAAAAATAAACAATATGCTGCCTGAACCGGCCCCAAAAAAAGGCAAGTTTGAAACCAGAAACCCCAATGTTCTTAATTGTCAAAAAAGGTTGCTAGGCCTTTCTTTCACCCATATGTATGTTTGTCACATACTCTAATCTGAAGAGTTTAAAGGCTATTAAAAGTAGGTGCATATCATTTTGTTTTTAGCTTATTACATTAGTAAATGGTAGTTCATTATACAGTCAATTAATTTGACCGTTTTTAACTTAATGGATGGCATTTTTTGGAGCTAGACATTAATGTTCTGGTTATTTGTTTCTAATTAGACCCATACTATATAGAATAGATCAAGCAAGAGTGGACATTTTCTGAAAGCTTCCACATAAAAAGTTCTTTTAAGTGTGTCAATGGCACAAAAATTCACAGAGAGAGAATTAATGACTTTTGTTAATGCATATGTGAATGTAAAAGCATGTGCTGCATGGATTGAACTAACTAACTAAAGAAAATACTTATCTAGGAAAATAGAGCATGTTTTGGTCTTAAGTATAAAGGAAGGCTGTAAACACATAAAACTGAGAATGCATGTACCAGTGTAATGTAAGGTAAATATTTAACAAACGACAATGAGTTAGCACCCTTCCTTTAACAGGGTTAAATATGTCTTTAGTCTTTACAACAGGGATGTTCAAGTGTTCAACAATAAGCATCATGTAGACAATCTAGTGAGTAAAGTACATCATACCGTAAAAGTGAGAAATAAGTTGCACTGCCAGATGCTCCTGCCTACAATCATCGCCACTTTTCACAATAACCTGAAAAGATGGTTATAATGAAAAGAAAATTGACACCAACAAAAACAGCTGAGCTGTGACAGACAGTTAGGCATGCTTTTATATAATCTCATCAACTAGTCACCAAAGTAGAAACAACTTCCTAGTTCTCCGAAAATATCCTTAAGGATGAAGAAGAGGAGAATCCAAAATGCAAATGCGAATTCGAATTTCTAGGAACAACAAAAAGAGATAATGCATCCATAGTTTAAAGTTTCGCAACCCCCTCCCTTGTAAATCAAGCACTGTAGTTTATTGAATAGTTTCTATAAGTTTTGCTTTAACCGGACCAGGAGCCTTTACTTCGTTTAAACATATGCAACGCAGTGCAAGAAACAATTCTTCTTTAAAGAGATCAGATAATAGATCACAAAACCTTTATAACCAACAATTTGGAGTACACAACTCCCTGACACACTTGCTTGTTGCCACTTGTAATAGCAGGAAAATAGTTCAGTTATGATGATTTACAGCAAGTAACAAGTTATTCAGGGTACGGGCTCGATCAACTGTATTTTAGCAAGTTCAATTGATAAAAAAACAACTAACTATACAACACAGTTAAGCTAGTTTGAAAGGCCAGTGTAAAAAACCCCAAACAACAGAAAAAGAATATGGATGGCAGCACGGCTAACAGTTTCATAAGCAAGAAAGGTGGTAGGCAGATGCAAAACTTACGGAGCACAGGTCCCAACCAGGAAGTTTTCCAAATTCTGAAGCCTGGCGTATTCTATCCTTTTTTGCTTGCCAAAGTTCACCAGATAATGCATCACCTGCCTTTGGAGTTGCACCGTCTATGTCCTATTTTATAATGAAACATGTCTCAGAGATTGTATGCCTAGCAAAAATAAAATTATGTTAATAAAGCCGGTGTTCACCTTCTGTTGTGCATCTGATGAAGCTTGACCAGACCCCTTTACAGGAAGTCCAGGAGGTGCTTCTCCCTTTAACGCGGCAGCCTGCATAAGCAAACATAACTTTAGTTCTATGACTAAACTAGCAGCAAATCCTAATTTACCACAATCAAAATTAAACAAACCAAATGTATAGATAGCACCAATCAGTGAGCAAATACTTGGTCAGTTGATCCAAGGCAAATGCAATTAACTGACTAACAAAATTACTTCACAGTACAGAAACTAGAATGGCACACTTACATACAACTGCACACTCTGTTCATGTTAAGCTTATGGTTTATGAGGTAATGTTTAATCAAAAAAAGGTTAAAAGAGAAGTCCAGCCCACTTGCCAAATCATTGCTACCTAGACACAAACCCTAAATGGCTTAAGGCATATGTCAAAGTCCAATTGCACACTATGTATATTGATAACTCAGTTCATCACCGCTAGTTTCGTCCTTTGTTAGGATAGCATTTTATTTGAGAAAAAAATCTAGTATACATGTTTTTTTCATAAAGAGGGGCTGCACGGTAAAGGGAAAGATATCATATATATCAGTTAATGCCTTAACGGGAAATGTAGAAAATGTGGGCAGCAACACTGACCCAGCTGACTTCATTTAAAAATGTCAGTAGCCTTCAATCTACACCTAAATCTATAGATAGGAATAACTGAAGGAGGGAATTGTGCAACAAATTGTGGCCTGCTTTAGTTCCTGCCCACTCTTTGTTCGAAGCACAGAATAACTCAAGTTCAGGTGAAAGAACTGTAAGCATGTTCCTTCAAAGGGATCAATATTCACTTAAGAACACAGAAATATAGTCACCTAATTCGCAGTTCGCTCCAGTTCGGGTATTTGGTTCGGGTTCGCCATTCGCTAGATGGGACGAATTCGTTACGGAGGGGGTAGGTTCATTTCGGTACGATCCGGTACGGTGTACCATTGGCTCCAGTTCGGTATACACAAATTAAAACAGAAATTACTAAATTCATTAATCCAAATAACCAAAATCCAAAATTCATATTACCAAATAGAAAAAAACATAAATCATTTGAGAAATTGAAGATGATTGAAGTACAAGATGTGAAATTGAAGATGAAATACTGAAGATGTGAAATCGGTGTTTTAGTATGCTGAAATTCGCCTATATTTATACATGATTCTGCTCTGAATTGGCTTTGGAAAGTGGAAGAAATATGGAAACGAAGAGACGACAGACTCTAGTTTCCCGCTCTGCTTCGCTCCCGCCTATTTTATACGTGTCTTATACGTATAAGCTACGTAGTAAAAACGAACCATTCATCGAAATCCAAACGATTAACGATTGATTTGCTTAATTCGATCGCCAAATTGAAGCCCTAAAATCGCGAATTGGTGTCAAATTGGTGCGTATACGAATTCCGTATGGTACGAAACGTACCAATTCGAAACATGTGGCTAACCCAGCAAATTTGGTACCTACAGAATAGTATAGAATGTTGCATACTACATACTCTTATAGATGAGTAATAACCTCACTTTCTCACTTTCCCTATTGACAAAACCCTATAACGTTTCCCATTCTCAATACGCTGGAGGCTCTCTAGCATACACTAGCCTCTTCCATTGCACAAGTAAGCTAGAGCCATGTCACATGTGGATCACTCATATCACTCTACACCATGCAAAGCTTCCAAACAAGTAGTGATCTCATCCTTGTGTATTCTTTGAGAGAACATGACCATTAACTTGTCCTCACATTACTGGGCAATGTTTAATACATTTCAAAACACTAACAATTGTAGTGATTCCAACAACATGAGAAGATATAAGTCTATGTCAAATAAAGAGCATTAGCTTTCAAACAGGGGCACCCAACGTCCCAACCATTTATTACAGAAGTACCATAAGGTGTAGCTTACAGCTCATACTATCACCCAATGCAAAAACAGCACTATGCCAAGATTCTAAGTAAAAGTACATCTTATTTTATGGGTGATTTAAGTGTAGCTTAGTCCAGAATCTTTGCATACCCTGTACAATGTTGCAGGTATAACCGACACCTATTACATATACTACAACCAAGCTTCCCTAAGGCAAATAAATACAATTTCTCATAAGTTGATCATTTATCTCGTCTTGTTAGACTAACTAATAACTATAAGCACCTTGGTTTTAAAATGCGCGCATAATGCGCACGATGTCGCATCATGTGGAGCGATGCGAGCAGATTACGTGATGCGACGGTGATGCGGTAAAATTGCATGATGCGATACATCACAATATGCGACCTGATGCCTGCAAAATGAAATTTGGCGGGATCTTATACTATTTGGAGTTTGGAGGGATAATGGATGGGTCAACCATTTTAATTTTAAAAAAAGTTGGAAAAACAAAAGGTGACTTTTCATTAAAGTAGCCCTGGAACTTGGAGTCTAGAGCTTTTTAAGTTATTAAAATCTTTACAACTTATCTTTTTATCTGCTGTCCTACTCCATCAGACCTGTCGTTTCTCCAACCTTTTCTTTCTCTAAACTTTAGCAGCCATGGATTCTTTTTTCAAAGAAAAATCATCGGATCTTTAGAAAAATTCCGTGTTCTTCACACTTTCCACACAAAATCAGCAATCTTCTTCCTAGGTTATTCTTCTTCAGTAGTTCAGTGTATGTTTAGCTTTTAAGTGTGTTGTTAACTTATTATGTTTAAGACTAAGTATGTTTTTTATAAGTGTGTTATTATCTTAAAGAATAAATACCAATTATGTTTTACAAGTGTGAGAGAAGTATGTCTTTATATGTATATCTATTTTTTGCGCATCAGATTTTTGGACCAAAACACATCAGAGAGCATCGCGCAATTTAAAACCAAGATAAGCACCCGCATCAAGCAATCAAAAGCATTTAGCTAAAATAATATTATAGCCATAATAATGTAAAAGAAATATTATAAATACAGTAACTACGATTGTGATCAACTGTATGTCCTTAGCTTTCAAAAAATAAGAAGTATACAGTTTTTTATGATATATGTATATAAATCTGATTGCTCATGACTCATTTATAAGGATGGGAAGTAAGAAAAACTGCAACATATACAAAACAGTAACTAACAGTCAAAATGCACAGAATGTACCTTCACTTCCTCCAAAGCTATGGTACTGGGAACACGACGATGCTCCCTCCTTCGAGGTGGTTCCTGAACCTCAATTTCATCCATGCGGACCCCAGAATCTGCAGTCAACACTACTCTCACCCATTCTAAGTTACTCCCATCTGGTCGACATCTGGAACCATCTCTACCTTGACAATGATGAGTATCAAAATCTGAACTGGATCCTTCAAAATTGTTTGAACAGCAGGGGGATGGATTGTCTACAACAAGACGCACATTAACAAACTTTGCTTTTGAGTCCCACAACTGACCCATTGCCTGGTCAATTGCATCAGAAGCAGATCTTGACATTCTATCATGACCAGAATGGTAAAGATCTTGCCCATTTGACAAGGGATAGGCCCATGGAGGAGGTTTTGGTAAAAATGCATCTCCATTAGCTAATGGGATTCCACCCTTTGAAAGTTTCTGAGAAGTAGAGCCATCCTTCACAGTGCTATTGAACAAAAAATAGCAACACGCTAAGAAAACAATTAATACAGAGGTAATACACGTCAGCGGTTCATGTAATTACCTCACGGTTTCACTCTTTAATACTTCAACACATATTAGGTAAGGTGCTTTCTCCCTGGAGTTAAGAAGAACAGCTTCATCTTCTGGTATATGAACCACACGGTACATTCCCTTCCCCATGGGAAAGCACACACCTATTGCAATGCAAATAGCCAAGTAAACTCACTTCAACAAATGAAAATAAAGAAATTGCAAAGGGTTGTATCCCGCAATACATATCATGTATAAAACAAATACGCATATTTACAACATGATAATCCACAGCCAACTAAAGTATATTAAATCAATTTACATCTGCATATAAGAAGGCACACTGCTGAAAAATATATGCACTCACACATGGAGAGAGAGAGAGAGAGAGAGAGAGATACCTCCACTGCTTTGGGCTGCAGCAACATGCACATTGATCTCAGTGAGCGACTACAAACACATGAATCACAGATTCAGTAAATACAAAATAAAATGTGTTCACCCACACACACAATATAGACTTAACTTGATATTGAGATAAAAAAACAAGAACAACCTCACAAAGCGCACTTTTGCGATCCTCAACGGGAAAAACATCAACTAAGCCATATGAAGTCTCACATAATGAGTGAACAAAGTCAAGTGACTCATGATATGTCCCTTTACGAAACTGTGATGCAGTCGTATTTGGTAATGGTGGCTTAAGACTGGAATTCTCATTTCTTTGCTTCTGCGAAAGGAGACTTTATTAATAAGAATAACACAGAGATAGTCAGGCTACTTTTGCCAAACATTTCATCACACCACAACAGAACAAGCATTCAAAACTACCCATATATGTCTGCTGTTGTCTGTTAAGATGGTGGAGGGAGTTAATCAACACAATGAGATAAGCTTATAAAGTATTCCAAAGAAAATAATACCCAACTTAAGTACTTGCAAAGAGAATAGGAAACATAATAGTAAATCTCCTGAATTAATCAACGCAACTGTCAGAAAGCCATGAATATGATCTGAGAGGCTTAAGTTAAAATCAGAAAAGACTAGTAAAAGCATTACTCCACTTAGACGTTTTGATATTATTAAAACACTAAGATTTCATTTGCTTATTGATATAATGATATCTGATCAAGTGACAAGTATCAAGTTAATATATTACATTATTACCTCTTTAAGTATTTTAGGTGATCACTGATCAGTGTAATACGAAATTTCGAGAAAGACTCTAATTTATGTTAAGAAATAGAGATTAAATCATATGTAAGAGTTGCCGCCAATGTGAGCCATGAGACTGATTTAACTTCCATATAAGCAACTCACCAAATCAAAGCCTCTTATATGGTCCTAAATATTTTTGTTAAGTCCATTAATACTTCATCAAGTAATATCACAAAACGCTAATTCATACATAAATAAGGCATAGTCCAAAGATCTATTTTGTTTAGGTAATTTATTGACAGCTATCACACAATACTTAAAAGCCAAGAACAAATTAATTCACCACTAAATCAGATTACTCAAACAGGCTGGCGGATAGCAGGATATTGAACAATTTTGCAATAAAGGAAAACGAACTTGGATATATGCATCTCAATTGTACTAGCTAAGAGTATGAATCAGTAGTATGTAGCTGCAAGTATCAACCAAAACGGTCAGAAACACAGAACTTGAGTTAACGAGTAGTGCTAAAATACTACCAAAAAACAAGCAGTCATTATTATATTTACTAACCTCTTTGTTCTTTTTTGATCCATAAAGCTCTGAATCTTCCACAGAACGGTCACGGTCTCTGAATAACTTGCGGAAAAAAATTTCTGTTCCCGGACTGCTTTCAGGTCCACCACCATTGACGCTTTCATTTGCTGGTACTGATTTCGTATCATCAGATTGCAAACGAAACAATCTACGAAACAAGGGGAAGTCAGAAGATTCTTCTTCCACACCATTCGCATACCCATTGCTTTCCTCATTAGCAGCTTCGTCTTTCTTGTCTTCATTCTTTTCTTTAAAAATTTTCCTAAAGAAGCCTTCTTTCTCATCATCTTCACCCGTATTTGTCACTTTCTCTTCTTCTTCATTTTTATCCCTGAAAAGCTTCCGAAAGAACCCGTCCTTATCCTCACCTTCAACAGATTTCGAAACAGATTTTTCTTCCAAATCCCCTTTATTATCACGAAACAGACGTTTAAAGAATTTATTATCTGAGCTGGACGTGACATCATCTTCATCTTTACTATCTTTAAGAAGCCTACGGAAAAACCCATCCTTCTCTTTATCATCATCCTCTCTCTCAACAGACTTTCGCACGTCTTCATCTTTCGAATCTCTTAACAGCCTCTTAAAGAAACCCTCCTTGTCCTGTTCATCGTCATCCTTACCATCTCTCAAAAGCCTCTTAAAAAAACCCTCTTTATCCTGTTCATCGTCGTCCTTACTGTCTCTTAAAAGCCTCTTAAAGAACCCGTCCTTATCAGGCTCCTTATCCGGTTCCTCGTCATCTTTATCAACAGATTTCCTAAACAAAAATGCATTCCGCACCTTCGGACTGGGAATAAACTTTTTAAATAACGTATTATCATCCTGCGACGCCTTATTACTACTCCCTTCCTCTTGTAACACATTCCCCGCAGAGGGCGAAAACGAGAACGACTTCTGTGGCGGTGACGTAGCTAAAGACAACAACCGCTGTTTCGACGACAACAACCTAGTAAGAACCTGATTCTTACCAGCATTAGTTACAGGCTCACTTGACGGTTTGATCAAAGGCGCCCACTCTCCCATTAAAGTAGCAGCAATCTGACACTTTTCCTGAATCCTACTAATCCCGTCATTATCATCCGAATCCTCAAGCTCCGCCATCAAAAACCATTGCACTTTCAACGCAATCTTAAGCGACTTGGAACATATATCAATAACAAACTTATCCAAACTAGGACTCGGCTTATGCACAAGCATATAACATATCTGAAACAAGTAACTCTCAATCCCAGACAACGGGAGCGTATACATCCTATTACACAAATAATCCCTAACCCCGGGATGATCATGCTTGTACAAATAACTAACCGCAATCCACTCGCAAAAGAAGGCAGAGTCAAAAAACCTAATCAACCAGCCACTCTCTCCACCACTGTCACTCAACAAATTGTTGCGCGTTATCTCCCTCGGTGACTCGTCCTCTCCTCGAGTCAACCCTAGAATCCTCACCACCATTATATTATTATTATTATCTCATCAATTTTACCACATCAATACTCCTAAACCTAGTTATTAAAAAATAACCTAAAACGACACCGTTTATGTTATTATTATTATATATAAACCCTAGAAAGTGGAAACTTCCAGCAACGACTTCAATTACACGATTGGATTAAAAGTTAAAAGCTGAAACGACGGCGTTTCGGTTATAGCTAAGCTGAGGCTGGTGTTGGGATCTATTATAGTTGGAGATCGAGGATGAGGGGACTGGAGAGGATATATGTGTGTGTGTGTGTATGTATATGTATAATAATGATAATAATAATATTATTAATAATAATAATTGAGATCAAGATCTGGGGAAGAGGCTTACAATAGGAGTTGGTGATGATGCAGGGAAAGAGGGTGAGCTGGCGGTGTAGGTGATCGTCACCGTCGTCGTCTCCGTTTGGCGAAGAGAAAAGGAGTGAAGGGATGATTGTTAAGCATAAACTAACGATTTGATTGCGTCTGATTGTGTCACCTGTTGTTGTTAGTATTATTATTAAGTTATTATATTATTTTTCGATTTCTACTGTATTATTTATCGAGTGTGAATCGTAGCAATAAACAAATTTGAATTTGCATCTTTAGCACATTAATAATTAAATAATTTATAATATAATATTTTACACATAATCTATATATATATATAAAAGAAAAGACTTTTGCTGACGTGGCGTGCAATGGAGGCCTCAACCTTGTGTCACGTGGCATCATAATAGAGAGTTTTTGGTGTTTTTAAATTGTTTCCTTTTTAATTAAATTGAGTTATTTTAGGAAAAAAGAATTTAAAAATAAATTTAAAATTTTCTCTCTCATATTTCCTCCCATAACTTTTAAACGTTTATATCTTTTATATACGGGATTTTTTAAAGAAAAAAATTACACCAAATTAACGAGCGTTTTATTATCTTTCCAACGAGTACCATAGTGCTATATAAAAAACGGAGAAAAAATCGACTATTTTTTGTGGGGTTTCGTTCATACAGGAAAAAAACACACAAAGTGTTCATGTTATCACGTAAAATTAGATTTTGTGGGGAATATGAGTTATTACTGATTAGAATACTATGAACATGCAATGATTGGAAGATTTTGTGGTTAGTTAACTTGAGCAATTTATAATAGGTTATCACGTAAAATTAGATTTATCAACCCCGGGACCCTCCCGGGGTAATCAGCTAGTAATACTAATAGTTAATTATCTATACATATAATAAACCAAAGCCATTTTAATGACATGGCACTCAAAGAGGCATTCTCCTCCTTGAGTGTGCCATGTGTCATCCCATGTGGCATTGAGATATTTTAGGAAAAAAAGAATTTAGAAACAAAATTAGATTTTTCCTTCTTATGTTTCCTCCAATAATTTTTAAACGTTAATATCTTTTATATACGAGATTTTTTAAAGAAAAAAATTACACCAAATTAACGAGCGTTTTATTATCTTTCCAACGAGTACCATAGTGCTATATAAAAAAACGGAGAAAAAACGACTATTTTTTGTGTGGTTTCGTTCATACAAGAAAAAAAAACACAAAGTGTTTAGGTAAATCGTTAATCATGTATAGGCAAGTCACTAATTATGTTCAAATCAGTAAATATGAATTCTATTTTCAACATGCGTAGCATTCGAGTTATACATTGTTTTATGTTAGATATTAATATTAGAGTTATACATTGTTTAAGGTTAGGCGTTAACATTGGAGATACATTTTTAATTGTTTTAGGTTAGGTGCTACCCGAAGCTTTCCTACATGTAACTGTAAAGCGCATAATTCTATTTCATATGTAAATTTAATATGTCATATTAGATTTCTCAACCCCGGGACATTCCCGGGGTATAATCTAGTGGAGTAATATAGTAATAGTAATGTATTCAAACAATGTAAAATTAAGATTATTTGATTTGTATTTTTTGTCATTTGATAACATTGATTTCATCAAATTTCCATGAAAAATATGGACTTTTAATCATGTGTCACCATATTTGAATTTTCAAATCAGATGGATTGTTTGATAACAATTATTTACATTATAGTGTATTTTTATTGTGTATAAAGTAAACCAATAACTAAAATTTTCTTATATTGTAAGCTTAATTCAATATTTAAATCGTGCATCACCCTGGATCAAGTCAAAATTTCTTTCTAAAATTATGTTATGTTTTTTGCATTATACCAGGTTTTAAAAAATTTATAAAACCTATAAGATTAAGTGGTGTTTGATTTAGAATAAGTGAAATTGGTCAAAGGTCATGCAGTTAAACATCTTTCATTGCAAAACAGAAAGATTATTCGTTTTATTCCAAGTTTAATAAACATTACCTTTATTGTTAAAACTCATATTTGAATTTAAAGAGCTTTTCATCAGAGAAGACCCGCCCATTTTTCACTTATTTATAAACTTTATACTATAAAGATTTTATTAGTTCTGCAAATTTTGAATTGATTTGTTTTCATAAAAATATTCAATAGTTATTATTTTATACTCATTGTTTTGCTTCAACAACTTTATATTTGCATTTACATCTTTGCTATTGAAGCGAGTTTCTATATGATATTTTTCTTGAGCCTTTATATTTTCCAGACATGATGATAGATCCATGGTTGAACCATGGCAACAACACAAGTTGTTTAACTTTTATACTCGTAATTTATGAATTTTCAATATATGATTGATACATGATATGTTGCGGTATTCATTATGCAATTTCCTTGGTAAAACTAAGATGCAACCTCATGGATCGATCCATAGTCACTTTGGCAATGGACAATGGAGAAGTTTTTTGGAATGCTTGCTTCTTTCGAGTTGTTTAATTGATACAAGGGTCAATAACATGATATAATTAACTCTGAGTTGCATTTAACTTACATGATCTACTTTTTATCATAATTAATACTGACAGTTAATAGTTGAACACGCATGCACCAATAGTGTCGGATGGTATACACCATACACTCATCTTGATTGTCGCTATATCTCTAGACAGTGGCGGACCCAGAATATTTTTTCAAGGGGTCCGGAAATTTTTTTAGGTCTCAATTGCCATCTATATAATATTGGTTCTAATCAGATCGGA
The DNA here is from genome assembly GCA_032199755.1 of Ambrosia artemisiifolia. NCBI lineage: Eukaryota > Viridiplantae > Streptophyta > Magnoliopsida > Asterales > Asteraceae > Ambrosia > Ambrosia artemisiifolia. The sequence continues at coordinate 39,293,134 of CM063512.1, forward strand.
TCATATGATAAAAAGATAAACCTAGTTGAATTTCAAATCATAATAAAAACTGATATATATAATATATGTGTGTGTCATATGAAATATTCTTAATATATATATATATATATATATATGCATATAGAAATAAATATAGGATGATGAATAAAAAATAATATAACTTAAAAACGAAGTTAGTTTAAGTAAATGTTAAAATTCAATAAGATAAAAGCAGTTAAAACCATTATACCAGTTTAAGTAAACTAGGGGTATATATTGACGCGCGTTGCGCGTTGGTACTGTGTTATTAAAAGTAGATTTTTATGAGTTGAAAGTTAATCTACTTACTTGTAACATATTACACAACATGTTAATAACATAACATAAAATACTAACATACCACTACATAATATAGTGTTGATCAAATTACATAACATCCTAATAACATTAGCTTATAACATACTACATAACATTCTAATAACATCTTAATTACACATTAATAATATTGTCTAAGTTTTTATAAAAGTAGCTGATAACCAAAGTTTGCGCAACTTGTTGCAAGGATGTTGCTATTTCTTCGGGTCACCAATGGGCTTTTTCTTGGGAGGTTCATGTTTAAACGTTGTGTATGACAAAATTAGTTAGCTTGGTTTTAGTAATGTAAATGAGGATTTAAATTTCATACCTTCAGATTGGATAAGTGATCTCTTAGCACAAGTTTCAGAATGTGATGTAATTTCAGGAGTTGTTGTGGAAATGGCTGCTGATGTTGTGGTTGTTTTGGGGATGGGTGTTGCTGGAGATTGCATAGCATGTTTATTGGAGGATTCTAACCGAGGAGTTATTGGTGCAGGTGTTGTTTGAGAGCTGCTTTGAGAGTGTTCAACAACAAATTTCGCGTTATTGACTGTGCAACGCGAAATACCTGTCTTCTTATCTTTGGTAGCCTGTACTTGCAGTTCTAATTCTTTGCCCGTGATGTCTTGTAGTAATGTTTCGTTATTTGGATTTAACATCATCTCTGGACATGAAATTTGTAGAAGTTGAGTAGTTGTTCTGTCGAAAAAGGTCCCTTCTATCGTTTCTGATCCATCTGAGAGAGTTGCTCGGAACAGGTACCTGTATTTGTGTTTGTATAACATAATCAGTTAAAAGGTTGGAATCAATATAACACAAGTTGTCAAATGTAGTTAGATACACATGTAACATCTAAGAGATTAAAATGAGACACGTTTAAATTAACAGCAGTCTTATATTGGAATCTTTATTATTGATCAGTTTGAAAATATTGATATGAAAAATGAAGTCAGACACTGTACTTATTGCATGCACAAGTTGGTAGATTTTGTGGGGCCCTTTACTTTATAAATAAGGCCACATTCATACGTTTTCCGCTGGACCTATTTTCCTTTCATTGCTCTAATCCTTTACCTTTTCAGCCCTAATCATAAGTTCTTCCTCATCTTGTAGAATTAGGTCATTACCAAATACTAAAATCTTCTTAGTGACGGGAATGTGTATTGCTTTCATGATAAAATTGTAGTCCTCAGACAAGCTGGTAATCGTTCATCTAGAACAGGGCATGAGTTTTATGGATGTCCTTATTGGGTGGTAAGTTGTTTTTGGTTTCTTTTTATTCTCATAAGATTAACTTTAATGGGTTGTTATATATTTTATGGTAGGGAAGAGCAGAGTGTAACTTTTTTGTGTGGAAGTAAGATGTTGATGACTTCCTTGCTAATGGAGTTGAGCAAAGGGTATTACAAAGGAAGTATGAAGAGGTGGAGGCTGAAAAAACCATGTTGGAAAAGGAGAATATAATCCTAAAAAGCAAGATTGAAGTTTATGAAGCTACTTTCATCAAGGGGTTTGTTGTTGTATGTTTGTTCTTGGGGTTATTGTGTCTGTTTTTTAGTCGTTAGAGTTTGTGGAATGTAATGTGTTTTAGAATGAAACATGCAAAAGGCTAGCAATTTTTGGGGAAATTGTTTTGGGTATGTGGAATTATGCTAGCTGTGGAAGTAGAATTAAGTAAGTATGTTAGTTATGTTAGTGAATGGTGTTTGTATGTTTTTAATATATGTAATATCTAAGGAATGGAAATCTGTTTTGTTTTATTGTGTTATCTTGTCTGGTTTTGTTATTGGTATTGGTATGGATTAAATTTAAATTAGCATTCAAACGAAAAACAAAGACTGTTGTTACAACTGCTTGTGTGCTGTAGCGCGATTGGTTGAGGCGTATTAACCCTGTGATTTTAGTTTGAATTGTTGTAGTAGTTGGTTTAAAATAAGGATAATCGACAGTTTAGGCGTGAACGCTAAAACTCAAGTATTTGGCTGTGTTTTGTTTACGTAGCTAAGGTTGTCTAAAGTGTTTATACCTGCGTAATTTAATGTTTTATGAAAGTATTTTATGTTATACAGGACACATGTATAACATTGTAGTGTAGAAACCGTGTACAGTATTTTCTACATATCTACTATCCAACTTAACATATCGCTAAACCTAGGTCTCATCTGCCATTATTTACAGATTTGAACTCCTTTGTATAACCTAACAAAAATTTACATATTCTGTGTTTTTATTCACTATTCGCTTACGCCTCTACACACTTAGGCGAATAAAACGTTCAGGTGCTTTCTGCAGGCATTTACATAGCCTACGCTGAATGCAGCTATTATTCGCTTAACAAATTCATTTACGCCTAGTTGGTTAACTATTCGCCTAACTATTTGCCTAACATATTTTCTACACATTTACTATCCAACCTAAGTATTCGTTTACGCCTCTATGCACTTAGGCAAACTAAACGCCTAAGCGCTTTTTACTAATGCAGACTTATAAACAAAGTTTAGTGCTAGACGAGCCCTTTTTGCTTAACATATTCATTTAGCCTAGTTGGTTAACTATTCGCCTGACTATTTGCCTAACATATTTTCTACACATCTACTATCCAACTTAAGTATTCTCTTATGCCTCTATGCACCTAGGCAAATTAAACGCCTAAGCGCTTTCTGCAAGCATTCACACAGACTAAGACTGAAGTTACTAATGCAGACTTATAAACAAAGTTTAGTGGTAGACGACCCCTTATAAAAATGAATGTGCTAAGCAAGTACAATCTTAGTCTCAATGTGTGCAGCAATTGGCTTTAAGTAAAGGATGTTGACTGTTTAGGCGAGTGTCTATTTTTTGCATACCTAAATGTAAAACGGCCATTAGTCTAAGGATTTGTAGTTTGTTAATGTTTAATTGTTTAAAGCAAGGAATGATCCTGAAAATGTGCTTAAATGGGAAGACAAATTGAGCGATCCACAACTCGTTAGAGAGATATAATATCTAACCCAAATCGACCCGTTTTCAAGTAATTTTGTTAAATTTGATAGAAGCGTATGAACAAAGTTTAGTGCCAGGCGACCCGTTATAAAAATGAACACGCCAGGCAAGTGCAATCTTAGTCGCAATCTGTGCAGCAATCAGTTTGAAGCACAGGATGTTGACTGTTTAGGCGACTGTCCATTTTTGGCATACCTAGTATGCCGAATTTGGGTATAGTATTGTTTCTGCTGATATTGCAGTGCAGATATACCTTCGCAAACAACGTGATCTTAGAAGTCTTATAATACTGTTTGTATAGTACACCCTAATATATACTAAGATCTTATTAATAAAGCCTGTTGCTAGGTGAGTCGTTATAAAAATGAATGTAATGACCAAGTACAATCGTAGTCTGAATGTGTGTTGACTGAATTAGAAATTTATTTTAGTTTTTCCTAATATGTCTGTGTTAGTCTGAATCATCTGCACAACTCGCACAAGGGTGTCTACATCCTGATGGGCTTTATGCACAAAATGTCAACAGTTTAGGCGCAAACAGCAAAAGCCAAGTCATTGGAATGTTGGTTTCTTTGCCTAATAAAGGATGTCTTAACTGTCTATTTTGTGTAGACCTAGAAGCTTGAATATGGACATATTGCGGCTGTAAATGCCTAGACACTGTAGTGAGGTATTACTACGCGTTATTTTTAAAAATATTTTGGTAGCAGTATATGATGTTACATGTATATAAAAATATTTTGGTAAACAAAACCAAAGACAAGTCAAGCTGGTAAACTAAAGCTTATAAAAATATTTTGGTAGCAGTATATGATCTTACATGTATTTGACTGCATCAACATCGGCGTGCTGTGAACAAAACCACAATGGCCCATTTTCCAAGACAAGCTGGCTGCACTGTACACATGTTGTGTAATACCAAGGGTTGTTTCGTGACAGGTAATCTATGGTGCACCTAACTATGAATTTTTTGCCCTGTAAAACATAATTTATTTAATGATTATAAGTTTAAATTTTTTTGTTTTATGATTGCTTAACTTACAGCCATGTGATTTGGTGGCAATTTCTTAAGCTCGGCAATTGATATTTCTTGCCATGATAACTGAACAACTGGCTGTTCTTGGAGATCTTGATTTGCATACCTGTTTTAGACAAGAATAAATGAGAGGTTATTTAGCAACAGATAATTGTTATAAATATTTTTTTAAAGCATTGTAAAGAAAAGTAACTTATCATACATATCTATTAGCTGTTGTGTTTCTGGCGTTTTTGGATCTCGATATGTATATGTAGCATTTGTTGTTTGAAACTGAAGTGTGCCTGCAAATGTTAATTTAAAAAAATAAATTGATCAAATAATACTCTAACAATAAATCTTATGAATTGATTTTCTTAGAAAAAGTGATACTGACCATAGTAATCTTTGGTTGTTAGTGCAGTGAGGTCTAATATTACTGGTGGAGATGCTAATTCGTATTCAGCTCTGTTGAATCTCGTCTTGGATGCTAACCTTTCCTCCCAAACCGCAATGGTCACATCCTGATTACTACATGTAATAATAAAAAGGGAAGAGATAACGTATAAAGCGGTCTTAACGTAAGAAGCGTAAGAAGCTTTCTGAGCCATTGGATTTAGGTGGTGGCAAGATGGTAATTAACAACCTTAATCATACTTCAGTTAACATAACCAGGGGTAATTTAGGAAAAAATGCATTTGAATTTCCAAAAATCGTAACAACAGAGATTAAACAATCAATCAAAACGTAACATCAAAAGAAACTTATTTCAACGATTAATCAAAAGTTTGAAACCGATTAAATGTTCCGAATCATCACAACATCAAAAAAATTCAATTTGAAATCAACAGATCATATTAGCAGAAACTAAAAAAAAACAGAGCATTGCGATAGATTTTTTAAAATCGCATTAATCCTATTCAAAAAACACAATCAACGCATATAATATTCACATAAACATACGATTTTAATAAATATAATTACAATTAAAGAAAAAAATGGATTTGAAAAAGTTTCAGATTAAGAACACTAAAAATCTGTATCTTTAAACGCACCTTATAATTCTATTAGATTATAAGGTGCGTTTAAAAAAGACAGTAAGTAGTTATCAAAGACAAACAACAGACGCACTCATTGTATGTTTAGACGCACTCACTGTATGTTTGGTTACAAGAGATTGGATACATTTGAAAAGTGGCTGTAGTGAGGGAGTTCTGTATTAATACTCTGTTTTAAACAAAGATGGGAAAGCACCAATCCAAACTTTCCGGCCAATTGCCGGATGTCTGCCATCGTGAGCTACTGAGCCACCGTTCAATAACCACTCTCATTAAGGTCTGTAACTCTTTAACTCCAATACCCATTTAACTCTACACCCAAAACCCCTTATTATTCAAAGCTCACACTTCCATAACACCTCATCTCATTCCACTAAAAACCATGACTTTCTTCTTAAAGATTTCACACCCTTCAAGAATAATATACATACCCAACATACTGTCATAAATCCCATTGAGATGATTGAATGTATTTTCAACAAACGCACTCATGGAGCTTATCATTTTTCATAGATGCGTTTAATTTTTGTTGTTTGTGCGTTTGTTTTTTGTTGTTGGTGCGTTTGTTTTTTTCTTGTTTAAACATGTTCATATCGTTAATTTGTCAATCATCTCTGCATCTGTTTTCATTAATTGAGATGATTGAATGTATTTTCAACAAACGCACTCATGGAGCTTATCATTTTTCATAGGTGCGTTTAATTTTTGTTGTTTGTGCGTTTGTTTTTTGTTGTTGGTGCGTTTGTTTTTTTTTTTCTTGTTTAAACATGTTCATATCGTTAATTTGTCATCATCTTTGCATCTGTTTTCATTAATAAAATAAAAAGAAGCAATATAATTATCCTTACTATTATTATATTAATAATAATATTAGGTAAAGAGAGAATGAAGAAATGGAGAGCAGGTGTGAGTTGGAAAGAGACAAAATTGAGGGAGAGGGGAGAACATGAAAGCACGAGACGGTGGCAGGGGGTTTTTTTAAGTTTTTTTTGATGATTTGCTTTTGGGTTTACATGGAGGAAACTGTGCCATCAAGAAAAAATCTAGATGACGCACTTATTAATTGAAGTAATTAAATTTGGACGCACTTTAAAGAAGGACATTTGAGTATGGATGCAATTCATGGACGCACTCATTAATTGGAGTAATTGAATTCTTTAATTTGGACGCACTTCACAATGTTCATGGACGCACTCATTAATTTGGAGTAATACCAATCTCTTCAGTACCATGCTTTGTTTTTTATAAAAAAAAAAAAAAAAACAGAGCATGTTTTCAAGTAGTGGGTTTTCAAAAATCAGAGCATTCATTTACGTTTATACATTTCATCTTCTTGATTTACATTCAGTAACCATGCTCTGTTTTTTATTTTTGGAATGATTGTCTAAAATCGTTTTTTTTTTTCACTGTTCTTCATTTACGTTCAGTGATCGGTTTTTTATTTGGTGGACTTGATTTCGAATTCGACTGATGTTGTATAATTTGAAATCGTTCAAGTATGTTATGAAATCATTTACGAAAAAAAACGTGATTGTAGTAATCAGTTACAGAGAAAAAAGTCTGATTTGCCCTTGGGTTTATCTGAGATTAAGATTAATTATAGTTTGATTAGGTTAACTGGGGTTTGGTTAATAGGACACATGTCATCCCTTGGTTCCTTCTTACGCTTCTTACGTTAATGGACTTTATATCGTATACTTTCTCTAATAAAAAAATAGTATTATAATTATGATGAGTAAGCAAATACTATTTATGTTTTCATATAAGATGTAAAAGATATACCTGCAATCTCGAAGAGTCAACACGACATATGGTTGATTCCTTGAAGTCTTCTTATCATGGATTCCTCGTAAGATTCCGATATAGTCTGTTAAAAAGGAGCCAAGTTATTTAAAATGAAATAAATTTAAAATTAAGTCACAAAGTAAGTAATATAGATAAAAATATATAACATGACATACCCACGATCCCCTCATTCGGTGCTGCTATTTGAGCCCTTCGACGTGTTGCAATGTCGAAATAATGATTTTGTATGCTTGTACAATCAGGAATAGGTGTGATCATAGTAGCTTGTGCCAAAAAGATAGTACCAGAATGTGTGAGTGTATTTGTGTAATCATCAGGCTCGACACACGCATACTTTTGTATTTTATAACATAACCCATGCTTGAGTTTTGGCTCCACAACATATTTGTTCTTGCCTTTGGCCATAGCCTGAATTCCCATTCCCTGTCAAATAATTTGTGTAGCTACGTTAGCACTTAGAAAAAAAATGAAAAAAATGAAAATTTTGGGTTGTTAAAATGATGCGAACCTCCGCATCGACAAACACGTAATGTATTTCATCTTCTCGGTAAGCTGGCACCCATTTTCTGATAACCCGTATTTCAATAGGTATTGTTGCTTGTTTCAGGCTCAGATCCGCTACTCCTTTGTACTCCATTAGTACCAAACTGCAAAATATAATGATATTGATAGTATAAGTTATTATATTACATATTCAATACTAAAAATTTTAAATAAAGACAAGAAAAGTAAGGGCAAGTGATAAACCTGTTGTGAATTGATTTCATTTAGAAATTCAGAATACACGATATTTAATGTTGTGTTTTCATCTTGTGTCGTATTTTCTGCTAACAGTATTTTTAATGAAGTTGGGGACGTGGCTCTTGAAAGAGCCACATATAATTGACCATGGCCAAAAACTGGTTGAGGTAACTAAAGTCCTACTTTCTTTAGGGATTGACCATGACTTTTATTAATTGTCATGGCATAACACATTTTTATTGGGAATTGACGATGTGTAAAAACAAATGGTAAGTCTTTACTATTATGTACAAAATTAATTCTTGGTATGTATACCCTATTCCCTATTGATGTTCCGGTAATGATTCGTGCCTCGATTACACGTGGAAGTAATTGTGAAACTAAAAGTCGTGTTCCATTACACAAACTGTTTTTAGGATCTATGTTGCGCATTAACATAACAGGGCTATTAAGTTTTAGTTTCAAACAATGATTTGGAATACCATTAAAATTCAAGACATTCAGGTATTCAGGTGGGTACATTGCGTCCGTTTCAGCACCATCTTTTGAATGAGGAACCATAGAATCAGTACTAAGATACGAAACGCATTCCCCTGGTGCTAATTGTTGAACCATTTCATTTATAATATCAACAGTTTCATTCTTTGGGCAAATAATGACACGTTTAGAGATTTTTGCAGGGGTAGGATTTGTAAGTAAATTAGTATCATAAATAAAATCAATTAAATTAGAAAGAGCATTCTCAGATTGTTGGACCAAGAAATCATTAGGTATTTGAATTTTTTTAATGTCAGGATGTTGGGCATCCAAGACGACACCTTCTTTCCCATCACCTATTCTTAAAAGCCATTGCGAAAAAGCTTGCAATTCTTCTTGATTACTAATGTGGCTTTGATTTGAGGTAATACGCATGTTTTCAGAAAGAATATAGACAACATGTTTCCACAGATATGATCTAGGTAAGCAAGATAATAGAATTTCATTTTTGCTACACTTTGGTTTAACCGGAAGTGTTTGTCTGAAATCACCTCCTAACAATACTGAATTACCACCAAAAAATTGGAAAGTATTTCCAGTGAGATCTTTAAGAGTCTTATCTAGTGATTCAAAACACCTACGATCACTTATAGGTGCCTCATCCCAAATGATAAGTGTCGTTTCTAAAAGTAATTGACAAAGATTAGTTTTCTTTTTAATGTGGCATACTGATTCCTCTATCAATTCTAATGGTATTTTAAACCTTGAATGAGCTGTTCGGCCTGCTAGTAACAATAAGGATGTGATTCCTGAGGCAGCGACTGCAAGAACAATCATACCAGCTGATTTTAGGCCTGAAATAAGTGTTTTCCAAATATACGTTTTACCAGTACCACCATGCCCATAAACAAAAGCTAATATTTGTGTTGGGTTTGTCACAGCGTTCATAACTGCATCATATACCACTAATTGTTCATTATGTAGGCTTGCGTGTAAAGATGTGTGTTCTAAGCGAAGCGCAAGCCTACCATAATTATTTTCTTCTAAGAGTAAAGTGTTAGCTAAAGTTGAAAAGACAGATGGATCTGGAGTTGGCAGCCCAAATTCTGATAATGCACGCGGATTGGAATTAGAGTTTAACAAAACTTGAAGTTCATACAATACGCAATCTTGTAAATCTGAATCATTAGTGAAATTAGAATTCCCGCTAATACTTTGGCTAATATTTCGGCTAATATCATCAGACATGCATTTCCAATTAGAATCCCATAATTTCCGTGGGTTTGAAACATCACAATAAAGCAACATGTACACAATAATGATCTCAACTCAACAGGCGTAGCCCATATTGCAGCCTCAGTTAATGCTCCTTCCCATTCTCTATCATTTCCTATCAAGCCTAGAGTTTCACAAGCTTCTCTAAAGGTTGGCATCACAACACCAGACACATTTCGTAAATCCGTATAACAACAACATCCTTTTTGATAGGTTAGTAATAATCGCAAGTAAAAAAGCTCACCGCATGTTGGATGCACGTAAGCTAACCTGCCTATTGCGGGTTCTCTTTTTGTCTTTCTAACTTCCCATTTTTTTATGCAAGGACCCAACGATATTTTGTTAAGTAATCAATGTATCTCAAAGTAACGCCAATAGGTCTTGCTGCCTCATTATTAGCCATTTCTTTGGCTTTATTTGCAAACCATTCAGTTAATTTTGTTTTGTAGTCCCAAAAACACTAGATCTTAAGTGTGCACAAGATTGTTATCAACTAGAAACACCTATTTGTTAGGTGTTTTAGTTGATTAATCAAGAAAACTAAAGAACTAGATGAAGATTATAGAAACCGACACACAAGAAACATAAAGACACGATTCCATTAATGATTTCTGCTGTGAACAACCATGGATTACACTAGATAAGTTCGCACTTTTAGATAAGTTCGCACCTTTACACTTGTGCTCTCAAAGATACATCAAAAACCCTAACCCTAGCTGCACAAATGAGGTTCTATTTATAGGAGAACTTGAGGACTGCGAACTTAACATTAAGTTCGCAGTCTCCGTCCTTTAAGTGCGCAGTCTAGGGTTTCTAGCATAAACTATGCTATAATTACATATCTAACCCTCTAATTCTAACACATAACAAAACATGGTTAAACCTGGTAACTGTGGTCTCATATTAACCCAACAATACTCCCCCTAGACCACAGCTACCAGTACTGCACAATCAATCTATCTCGACATCACTCAACTCCCCCTCTTCTCTTGCTTGACGTGCCGGGAGTGCTTGAACTATGCTTTCTTCAATGATTGGTTCTTCAGTGCGAGGTTCCTCAACATGTGTTTCTTCAGTGGATGGCACTTCAGTGGGTGGCTCTTGAATGAACAACTCAGCTAGATCTACAGTTGCTTGATCTTGCTGAGTCTCTGGAACTGTGCTTGGAGAGACTGGTGGGACTTGCGAAGGCTCAGATTCAGGATCAACTGTTGCTGTAGAAGCTTGTGTTTGAACTTCTGGAGTAACTTCAGCTTCTGATATCTTTGCAGCAGCAGCAGCAGCAGCAGCTATCGCTCTGTCATCTTTAGCTTTGTCAGCTGCGTTGATCCTCGCCACCAGATCGATCAGTTCTTGCTTTCGCTTCAACGCTCTTTCCACAGCCCTTCTAAACAAGACAGCTTCCTCAAATAACACATTACCCGCACCAACATTTATCTGATTTGCAAAAAGAGTAGTTAAATCAGATGGATTCAAAGCAAACACGTCTACTGGGTCAACTATTCTCAATGCCTCTGTATCATCTCTCAGTTTGATCACAGCTTCACCTCACCTGCTGTCATAAAACCACTTCTTGAAATCTGCCAAAAGCACAGGAAGCTCTGGACGGATGGGAACCCTAGTGACGACCTCAGGAGGGTCTATCACGTAGGTTATCATTCCCCGTCCGGTGGCAGGATCAATTCTTTTCTTTGACATCCTTCGCCTCGGCTTCTGTGGCTTCCAGTTCTTGAAGTCACGGGCACACTCATCTTCAATAAACACAGACACCATGTCAGCAGTGGTATCCCCAGAGTGGTTTAGAAAAGGTGTTCTGCACATCTCTCGTATATCCCATCTTGGAAGGGTCTTCAGATTTGGTCGACCCTTGAAGTACTGAATCACACCTCCCCTTCGCTTCACAAAAAATAGACGTTTAAACCCATCATATCCCCAGCAGACAACTCTTTCTTGATGAGATGCACGAGTGTGGTGAATGGTCTGGTGCAATGCAGGAATGGTGATTGGTCTTCTTGGAAACCAACTTGCTCTCTCAGGATCCAATACGTACCCATCATCCATCTCATACACTGTGTTTTCCCCCGCACCCATTTCTACGAACGTCTCTGGCATCTCGTCTTCACTGATCTCATCCACGTCACTTTCTTCCTCCTTTCTTTCTTTCTCTTTTTCCTCTTCCATAAATTTCCCGAAATCAAATGCTTCATCAAACGTCATTCTTGGAGCATCGGTACCCTGAGTCTTTAACTCCTGAAGCATATCAAACATCTTCATCTGTACCTCAGTCTGAAACTTTATCAGATAACGCTGATCTTTAACCACCTTTTCAAGACTTCGGTTTTTGTGCTTCAATTTCTTTAATTTCTTCCTTAACTCCTGATTATTGTAGATCTGATTCTTCAACAAACAAATTTCCTTAGCAGCATTCTTTCCCACTTCCTTAGATAACGTCTCATATAATTCTTGATGCACCGGTTTTCGACGTGATGCACCAGGAACAGACGAGGAAGGTATTGATTGTTTCTTTGCAGGAGGCTTGGGAATAGGAGGTCTTTCAGAGGAAGGGCCAGGCCAGTAGAGGGCCCTGGCCTGTCAGTGGAAGGCCCAGGTTGACCCTCCACACCAAACATTTGTTCCAGAATTGCTTCGTTTTCCTCATCTTCTTCTGTCATAACCCGTGGCCTTTCAGACTCGGGCAGCTGTTCTCTTCTCCTTCTTCTTTCTGCCTTTGCAATTTCAGCATTCTGTCTGGCAGCTTCAGCCATCTCAAGTTCCTCGGGAGTCAATGATTCTCTCCCTTGCTGCAGTAAACCAGTAGGCCTGTTTCTTTTAGTCGGCCTTTGAGGAACAGGATCAGATGCTGCCCTTTTACCAACAGTTCTTTCTCGGGCAACTTCTTCAGCAGTGTGCTGAGGCACTGTAGTGGCAGGTTCAGTAGGAGCAGGTTCAGTAGGAGCAGGTTCGGTTGCAGTTGGTTGTTGAGTTCTAGCAGCATATTGTCTTCTTCTCTTCATCTCACTGTACAGCTTCATAACAACTGGATAGCGTTGAGCAGAGTACATGCTTTCCAGCAGGGGTTCCCAATCAGGTGTGTTGCACTCAGTGAAGAATCGTGCACCTTTGGCAAAACCGTATTTATCACCAAGGGGCAGATCCTCATGTTGAGAGTTGATCATCATCTGAACAAATCGGGGATACATCGTCCACTTTTTCTTTTCAGCTTGAGCATTCTTCACCATACAATCAAACACCAATCCCGACAGATTAAAAGGCTCATTCTTGCAGACTTTAATCATGGTAGTTGCCCAGTCGGGACTGAGTGCATTGTACCCCCCTTTTCGGTGACACAGAGACATCAGAAATACATGACAGATAAGCTTCCAATCTCTGGTCAAATGGCTCTTTTTGATATCACCTCTTGCGTCAAAGTCTCCTTTGTATCCAAAATTCAGGAACTCTTGATGAATCTCAGTCTTCGGTAAAGATCTAACAGTTGCTGGTTGATCCTGAAATCTTAGAACATTTCTCACTGTGTCTTCTGTGATGATAACTGCCTTGTTCCTTACTGTGGCTTTAATCCTCTTGACACGTGCCACTGTCTCCACTCTAGCAGATCGCCAGAAGTCTTCAATGTGAGAGCTGTAGACTTCAACTTGCTGCTCTACCGCATATCCGATCCTGCTTCTCCTGATCCATGCAACAACGTCTCGAAACTTTGAATCATCAGTTTCCAGAATTATCGGCTGGTTGTGCATTCCTCTAGGATCCCATTCAAGAGCCATCTGTGTTGGACACGTGCACGAAAATTAAGTTAGAATTTTGATTTTGAATTGACTAATGACAGACACTTCATTTTCATTGACGGACGACGTACTTAGACTGGGTTTGATTTTAAGTTGGTTTTACGTGTGTTATTCATTTTATGGATTAGATTTTAAAGTGTATATGGCATGTCTCGTTTTTCATTTTAATAGTCATTTGAGTCCAGTTACGGTTAACGGATGTATGAGTCAAGATACGTAGTCCGGTCAAATGTCCTGAAAAGTCAAGTCAATGGTCAAAATTTGTCCAATGTTAAGTTCACACAGACTAAGTTCGCAGTCCAAATCAGGACTGAGTACTTGTTGCTTGGTACGCAGTCAACAGGTCAGGTTAGGTTACATGTAACCTAAGTGCGCACTTGGTTTTACACGGGAATGTTTAGTGCGCAGACAGTGACTCGGGCATGGTAACGGCTTAGGGGATGGTAATCAGGTCTGCGTACTAGACTAGTACGCAGACACCTAAACTTTCGTTTAGGATTTCAAGTTCACACCCAAGTACGCAGTCACATTAGGGTTTCTCAGGCTCATATCATATGATGCAAGTTCGCACTTTATGAAACAAGTGCGCAATACTTTAAAGAAATAAGTGCGCATTCTAGAGAAAACCCCAAATCTTCAACGGTTTCTACTGATTTCATACAAGAATCCTGTAGATACACTAAGAAGTTGGTTAGAATCTTTGAACTACCTTGTAAAATCACACAAACACACAAAGATAAATAGCAGGGATGGATCAAAGGTGGTGCTTAGTGATGGTGTTACGGTGGTTTAGTGGTGGTTTGAAGGAAGAAGAACATGGCAGTTGGTGGCTGAGATGAATTTAGGGTTTGAAGAATTTTGATAAAAAGTTAAAAAGAAGAATTTACTGTGTATTTATAGGAACCAGGTTTGGGCCGCGTACTTGACATTTAAGTGCGCAGGCCCAAGAGCCCAGTCAAGTACGCGAGCCCAGCAATGCGTATCAACTTTAAGTTCGCAGGCCCAATTACTTAGAAAATAAGCTTTAAACCAAAAATTTGGGTTTAGAGATCAACCGTTTCTCACCTTTTGCATCAAGATCATACCAGTCATACCTGCCAGACCACGTTTCAACTTTCCGTTGGATAGCTGTAGCCCAAGAAAAACTGTCGGTATATTTGTCCACTTAAATCCATGCCTCTCGTCTTTCAACATACTTTATATGATGATCTTTATCATGTTTTGGTAATTTTGACGACATGTTAATGGACCCCACTTGTGCCAGGTGTAAGCCTACCAATCCTCAAGGTTTATTGAGATATAATGATGAGAGCTTCAGGTCTATGTTTCCATAAGCAGAGAAGATGATCATTATGTCAATCAGATGATGAGAGCTTCAGGTCTATGTTCCCATAAGCAGAGAAGATGATCATCTGATTGCTTTTTGAGCTATCTATATGTTTGCACGTCACTAACATTGCGTGTCTTTTGTTGCTCATTTTGATTTTAATAGCCCCGCTTTGGTAGCTTGCACTCTTAGGTGTCTTTTGATTGCTTATGCACAAAATTTTCTGTGTCTTTTGATCTCTCAACCTGTGTATGACCGGACTCAGCTTGTGCAAGCCTGAAGCACAGTGGGAATCCAGCACCTCGTGTAGACTTTTTAGTTTGTCATCTTTTAGCAGTTTACTCAATTCCAGGCTGAATCTACCGACATGTCGTTGCTTGAAGCCACAACGTCCTCTGGGTCCTATTCACATGCTGACAAATATGATTAGTCCCTATCATTTCTTGATTGTTTTTGAAAAAGTTCTTAAAACTTGCAAATTTAGGGATCTACCGGTTTATTTCTCCCCCAAAAATCTTTATTTTATTTTAAAATATAAGATTTTTTTTTTTTATAATTTATTCACAAAGTAAAGTTTTTTTTTTTTTTTTTTAAATCATTCAAAGTTGATCATTTCTAGCCAAGTTACCAACTGACGAAAACGGGTTTTGTCGAAAGCTTTGGTAAAGATATCTGCCTTTTGATCAGCAGTATCTATAGGCAACACCTGAATGTACCCCTTTTCGTGCGCATCGCGAATTGAATGAATCCGAATTTCAATATGTTTAGTTTTCGAATGATCAATTGGATTCTTCACGATGTCACGACAGGCATCATTATCAATGTAGATAGGGGTTCTCATGATATTCAAACCATAATCCAACAGCTGATTTTGGATCCACAACACTTGACAGCAACAACTGGATGCGGCTGTGTACTCAGCTTGAGCGGTAGATATCGACACAGTGGTCTGCTTCTTGTTCTGCCATGACACGAGCCTGTTTCCCAGAAATTGACAGCCACCAGAGACAGATTTTCGGTCAATCCTGCAACCTGCATGATCACTATCAGAGTACGCAATTAGGTCAAAATTGTCACTTTTAGGATACCATAAACCAAGTTTTGGTGTTCCTTTGAGGTAGCGGAAGATTCTTTTGACTGCAGTCTCATGAGATTGCTTTGGATTTGACTGAAAGCGAGCACAGCATCCAACTGCCCACATGATGTCCGGTCTGCTGGCTGTGAGATACATCAAGGAGCCAATCATAGAACGGTAAGTGTGCGGGTTCACAGAAGGTCCTTCAAGATCTGGTACAAGTGTTGTTTGAGCTGCAAAAGGAGTGTTGGATGGTTTGCAATCCGACAGGTTGTACTTCGCCAGAATGTCTCTTGTGTATTTTTCTTGATGGATGAGAATACCGTCTTCCTTTTGTTGGACTTCGAGACCTAAGAAAAATGATAGTTCTCCCATCATGCTCATTTCAAATTGAGACTTCATGATGCTTTCAAATTCCCTGCACAAATTTTCGTCAGTTGAACCAAAGATAATATCATCAACATAAATCTGAACAAGGATAGAATGTTTGTTGACTTCTTTGGTGAACAAGGTCATGTCGATCTTCCCTCTCGTGTATCCATTTTGTAACAGATATGAAGACAAGGTCTCATACCAAGCTCTAGGAGCTTGATGGAGACCATAGAGAGCCTTGTCCAACTTGTAGTATCTGTTTGGATGATGAGGGTCTTCGAATCCGGGCGGTTGGCACACATAGACTTCTTCTTTGATCTTCCCATATAAGAAAGCGCTCTTCACGTCCATCTGAAAGACTTTAAAATTTCGATATGAAGCATATGCCAAGAAGATGCGTATGGCTTCAAGTCGTGCGACTGGAGCGAAGACTTCCTCATAGTCAATCCCCTCCTGCTGACGAAATCCTTGAACAACCAGACGAGCTTTGTTCTTGATTACCACGCCACGTTCATCCATCTTGTTGCGAAAAACCCATCTTGTCCCAATAGGATATTTTCCTTCAGGCAGATCAACGAGCTCCCACACTTTGAGTTTTCTGAACTGAAATAGTTCTTCCTGCATGGCCTCAACCCAGCTTGCATCTCTAACTGCATCTTCAATGCTGAAAGGTACGGTTTGAGATAAGAATGCTGAGAGAGCGGTGTTGAGCTTGTCTGTCTGATTTCTGGTAAGAACACCCTCACTGATTGGTCCAATGACATTTTCAATTGGATGGTTCTTAGAAGATTTGAATCCCATATTTTCTTCTTCTTGCACTTGTAGAGGAAGGTTCGAAAGATGATCTCCAGGTGTAGAAGAACTGGATGGTTCATTTACAGACTGCTGATTTGATTGTGTTCCTTCAGCATTTGACGTGCTTTCAGGAATGTTAGAAGTTTCAGCAGTAGTATCACCATTATTAAGTTGAGGAACAATAGGATCAGCAACCAGAGGAGAGAAACGGGTGGTAAACGGTGCGACTTCATCATCAGAAGAGTAGAGAATATTTCCAAAAGGAGATGAGCTTGTGGCTTGATTTTCAGGAGCTTGTTCTGCATGAGCTTGCTGTTCAGGAATGACAAAGTGATTGAACACAACATCCACATCAAAGAACCAGTCAGGACCGGTTCCAACATTGGTAGAGTTGGATTCTTGCCAGTCAACATAAAAGGATTCCAGAACCATCTTGGTACGTTTGTTGTATACTCGATAAGCCTTTTGACTAGACGAGTATCCAACAAAGAAACATTCGTCTCCAACAGCATCAAACTTCATGATATTCTCAAAGTTGTTTAGAAGAGTGCAGGAACATCCAAACGGCCTGAAATAATCAATGAGAGGTTTTCTTTTGAAAAGCAATTCATAAGCTGTTTTCCCACGAGGCTTGACAATCAAGACCCTGTTAAGAACATAACAGGCGGTATTCACAGCTTCTGCCCAGAAGATGATCGGTAACTTAGAGTCAATGAGCATGGTTCTGGCAGCTTCAATAAGCGTACGATTCTTCCTTTCAGCCACTCCATTTTGCTGAGGAGTCCTTGTAGCACTATATTGGAGATGAATTCCTTTCCCGCTGCAGAACGTCACAAAAGTTTGGTTCTTGAATTCTGTTCCATGATCACTTCTGATTGACTTTACTTTTAACTTGATTATATTCTCGATCAAAGGAACGAACAGCATCAAGGTCTCAGCAGCCTCACTCTTGAATTCCAAGAAGTACACCCATGTGAAGCGAGAGAAATCATCTGTAATCACCAAACAGTAAGACTTTTTACCCAAGCTTTTTATACTGATAGGACCAAAAAGATCCATATGTAGTAATTGAAGAGGAGAGTCAATTGAGTTCACTGTTTTGGACTTATGCGATTTCTTATGTTGTTTACCTTTGGCACATGCTAAACATTTTTCAGAAAAAGGGAATTCCTTAGAAGGAAGACCTCTGACTAGATTAAGTTTAGAAAGTTTGTTTATATTTTTAAAGTTAACATGACCTAATCGCCTGTGCCATAACAGTGACTTTGACTCGGATGCCTTTGTCAGTAGACAAGTCATTGGTTGTTCAGACTTGGCATCCCTCATGTTTATCACATAAGTATTGTTTTGTCTGGGGGCTTTTAGCATGATCATGTCAGTGGATGGTTTAAATCCTGGCTTTAGGAAGATGCATTCCATGTCGTTGAACAACACTGAGATTCCTTTGTCACAGACTTGTGATACACTCAATAGATTGTAGCACAGTTCTGGAACATAGTTGACGTCCTCAAGTGTTAGCGCGTCAGAGACTACATCTCCTATGCCAACGATCTTTCCACCCTTCTCATTCCCAGCGAACGCTACAAATTCTCCATCGATGAACCGATAGTTCTTGAGGAGTTCTTTCAGTCCTGTCATGTGTCTTGAAGCGCCGCTGTCGACATGCCATAGATATCTCATGAGAGCTATCAGCCATTTTTGTAATTTATTCTGCACAAACAAAAACAAAAGAGAAACAAAGCTAAACTAAAGAAAATCTATGTACAGTGGAGATTTTGCCTGAAACTTAAGTAACTTTGGGAATCCAAGTTTGTTTAATTTTTGATCTGTCATGGTTTTCTCCCAAAATTGACTCTTGTTTCTTCCAAATTTGTGTATTTTTAACAAAACTTTTTACGGTTTCTTGAAGATTTCTTAATTGATCCGAAAAAGAGTTTTGTGTTTTGACATCTTTTTGTGATTTAGGTTTTATGTGACAGTTCTTGACCACGTGACCCTCTTTTCCACATCTGAAGCATTTTGAATGCTTAGGCTTGATCTTAGGAGAAGATCTGGACGATGATGGTTGTGATGTTCTTTTCTTGATCTTGTTTGATCTTGAGCTTTCGGTTGAGCTTGATTCTTCCCTGTTGCTACTTGATTCTTCATTGGTGTCCAGATTATTTAAGCTGGAGCTGCTCTCTGTATCACTCAGTGATTCTTCAGAACTTGAGGTACCTGTTTCACTTTGTGATTCTTCAGAACCTGATACATCTGTGGATGAGGGGATAAATTCTGGGATTTCCTCAGTGAGAAATTTCCCAAACCTGTTACGCTTAAGTTCTGGCACAAACACAGATGGTTTGAGCACATGATTATCATCAGAGAATGCAGCATTAAGATCAACACACACAGGAATAACATTTTCAACACAAACATTAGATCGTTTGATAGGAGGCTTCCTATCATCGGGAGCCACAGCCCCTTTTAAATCAAGTTTACAGTCATCCAACCTAGTTAAACTATTACAGTCATCCATCCTAGGCAAACTATTACAGTCATCCGATTTAGTTAAAGTTTTACATTCATCCAAAATAGAATTGTTTTTCGAATTTTCATTGTTCCAGATAAACCAATTCACTGTTGAGTAATTGGCACCCGGATGTCCTAAACCCACTGTCTGGCCACCACAACACACATCATCCTCCACCTGAGCCTGTTGGGTCACATCTGCATTGCTTTTACTTATGTTAGTATTTGACTCAGATTCATCACATTTATTTTCAAAAAGGTCATTTTTTGGATGAGGTGATGGAATGGGTATGTATTCACTTTGGCTCAAGGGTAAGAATAGAGATCTTTCGATTCCATTCTTATCCTTATACCCAATTCCATCCTTTTCGAATGATTGTCTCCCACACTCGATTATATCAGCTTGAGCCCGTTTGCTCACATTCCATTTATCCACAACAATTTGAAGACGAGTTGTCTCATTTCTAGATTTCTCTAGTTTTGAGGTTAGATCGTTTATCAGAAAATCTTTCTTAAGTACAAATTCTTTTAAAGTTTGCATTTCAGCTAGAGTTGCATTTAACTTTCGCTGATATGCCCACTCATTTTCTTTCATTTCAGAGTTGATTTTACGAATGTCATCCATTTCTCTTAAAACTCGTCTGTTGTGTGATAAACAGTATGCGACAGCTGTAACACACCTAGGTGAGCACAGTTTAGATTTAATTTCTAGAGGAATATTTACCATGTCTCTTTCCTCAGCTTTCTTAGAAGAACTCTTCACCTCCTCAGCGACCTTTTCTGATGAAGTCTTCTCAGCTATCAGCGCCTCCTCTCTTTTCTGATCATTCACCTTCTCATCAATCAACACACTCTTCAGCCCGGCATTTTTCTGCATTTCCCCCTTTAGAACTTCAGCAGATGATCCTTCAACAGAGTTCAAACCATTAGAAGATTTGGTGCAGATTGTGGCCATCAGGGCTTTGTTCACTTCAACTTCAGCAGCAGCTGCCTCTTCTCCCCAGTCGAAATCTTCAACAACCAAAGCCTTTTGTGGTTCCTTATCGTTTCCCTCATTACCATCGGTTATGGCCACCAACCTTTTTGCAGGCTTGATTTCAGCTTGGTTCAGTGTGGGGCATTCGTACTTGAAATTCCCGAGGACCTTGCAGTTGTAACACCTGATCTTGGACTTATCAAACCCAGCCTTTCCCATACCTACTCTTCTTCCGGTTCTGTCTTGAA
The DNA here is from genome assembly GCA_032199755.1 of Ambrosia artemisiifolia. Lineage (NCBI taxonomy): Eukaryota > Viridiplantae > Streptophyta > Magnoliopsida > Asterales > Asteraceae > Ambrosia > Ambrosia artemisiifolia. The sequence continues at coordinate 39,313,931 of CM063512.1, forward strand.
AACGCTTCACTCGTAAAGTGATCATAGCCATCTGCCATTTCAGATCCATCTCTTCCATGTCATCTGGGTCAACCTGGTACATGTCCTCTGGGGACATCATCTCATTTTTAATCTCTCCTGTCTTCAAAGCTTCAAAACTGCTCATGAAAGAGTTGAACAGTTCCACATGTTCAGCAGCCAGTTTAGCAGCCTGTGGAGTTAGTGTCTTTGCAGCCTTTTCAGAATACATTGGAGCTTTCCCAGAACTTGAACTACCAATCCCTGCAGAATCCACATACGAATGCAACGAACTTGAACTCATATCACCAATTGGGGCCATCAATGCCAGATTCTTCATAGCACTGCTGGGAGCCACCTTCGGGACAGTCTGATTCATTTCTCTTTTAGTGATGTCCATCTCAAATGATTTCAGAGTGTTTATGAGATCTGCCAAAGTAGACTGAGCATCCAAGTAGTCCTTTTTGATCAACATACATTGGACACTCCACTCCTTTGGGAGAGAATCGAGCAGCTTCTTGATGGAATTGCGGTTGTTTACAGGAATACCCGCTTTCTTCATCTTGGTCAACAAATTCATGAACCTGTCAATGTGTGAAGACAGACTCTCACCACGGATACTTCCAAACATGTCGTACTCCTTTTGAATCATATCTTGTTTGTTTTGCCTCATCTCAGCATTGCCTTCATAATACTCACTCAGAGCAAACCACAGATCGTGCGCTGATCCGTATTCTTCAAACATATTGTAAACATCGTTTGACAAAGCCATGGTGAGAGCACCGTAGGCTTTGTGATCTCTCTGCAACAGTTGTTTGTCGAGATCAGTGTATGTAGTGGGATCAGTGTTGAACACTTCTCCAGCATCAGTGGTTCTGGTGGGAATGTGAGGTCCGAGCTGGACTGAGTTCCATTGGGTGTGATCGTTAACAAAGTAGAAAGCTTTCATTCTGTTCTTCCATGTGCCATAGTCTTCTGCACCCATCAACTTGGGAATACGTGTTATAGTGCCGGTTTCAAGTTCAGCTTGAGTTATGGGGTTAACTTGGAATGAGTTGTTACCAGACATGATTTAAGATTGATTTTAGGTTGATTTTAGATTGATTTTAGGGTTTTGATTGAATTGATTAGCAAGTTATAGTCCAAAGTCCTTGAAAAATCAAAACAGTCCACAAGTTCGCAGTCTTAAGTACGCAGCCAGAACAAGTTCGCAGTTTGCACAAGTTAGCAGTCACAAGTTCGCAGTTCCTTGAAACCTGAAACAAATAAGAAGCAAAGATGATAAGTCCCTGATTCTCCTGTTAAGTACGCAGTCCCTGTAGCACACACTTTTGGCTTAAGTTCGCAGTTCAGCCAAGTCAGAGCAGCACAAGTACTCAGTCTTGACTGATCAGTCTGCGCACTTGTACAAGTACACAGACACTTAAACTCTCGTTTAAGATTTAAGTTCGCAGTAACCCTAGCCAAGTGCTCAGAAAATGCACCTTTTCAGTAAGTTCGCACACCAACTAGAGATTTCAGATAAGTATGCAGAAACCCTAGCTGTGGTGCCAGGAGAGAGAAAGCTATAAAGCCTTGTGTAAATTTAAGTGCTCACACAGACACAAGTGCACACACTTTTGGCTTAAGTGCGCAGTTGTGGCTGTTAATAAGTGCACACCTTGAAATATCAAGTATGCAGCTTATGAGCTAAGTACTCACTCTTGAAACAAGTACTCACTCTTGAAACAGGTACTCACAAGCAAGAAACAAGTTCACACTTTATGAGTTAAGTACGCACAATTAAGTACTCAATGCTTGAAACAAGTACTCAGCTTTTGAGACAAGTACTCACAGGCAAGAAACAAGTACTCACAATCAAGAAACAAGTTCACAGATTTTGAGCTAAGTTCGCACAATTAAGTGCGCATACTCGGCTGTTGACATTTTAAACTTTCCAAAAACATGTCCAAGAGATTTTCAATTGTTTTGAAGCTCTTGAATGATGTTTCTACTGAAAATAATAACTTTTAAACACCTTAGAAACACTTTTCACGAGATTTTAAGGCAAAACAATGAAAATATTCAAACTTTGATAAACACTAAAATTTTGAAAAACTTGATAGTAAAACTAACAAGGAGGGTTTTGATATCTTTAGATAGATACAATCTCGAGCACAGAGGCTCTGATACCAAATTGTAGTCCCAAAAACACTAGATCTTAAGTGTGCACAAGATTGTTATCAACTAGAAACACCTATTTGTTAGGTGTTTTAGTTGATTAATCAAGAAAACTAAAGAACTAGATGAAGATTATAGAAACCGACACACAAGAAACATAAAGACACGATTCCATTAATGATTTCTGCTGTGAACAACCATGGATTACACTAGATAAGTTCGCACTTTTAGATAAGTTCGCACCTTTACACTTGTGCTCTCAAAGATACATCAAAAACCCTAACCCTAGCTGCACAAATGAGGTTCTATTTATAGGAGAACTTGAGGACTGCGAACTTAACATTAAGTTCGCAGTCTCCGTCCTTTAAGTGCGCAGTCTAGGGTTTCTAGCATAAACTAAGCTATAATTACATATCTAACCCTCTAATTCTAACACATAACAAAACATGGTTAAACCTGGTAACTGTGGTCTCATATTAACCCAACATGTTTTGCCAGTATTAGGATTGGATGCAATGTCTGTTAGTCGTTGTGATTGTCTAAATGTAAGATTTTGTTTTCCTTCAAGATGAACAGCTAAAACCTGAACTGGAGGATTTTTATGATGAGTATAAAACCCAAAGATCCTCCACATTGCCTCATGTGGGCAAATGAATCGACCATCCACATAATTACTAATCTCATCAACAACTTCTGGATTGTTCCTAGGTTAGTTGTCTAATTGTGTTGTGTGTTGTGATAACGAAAATCGAATTCTATCAGCACCTTTAGAAATGTATTTGAATAATTATTTAATTAACATTGTCCATCCACAATACTCTACATTTATATGTGCATCAAAATGTAGTAATAAATTTGCATTATAAGGGACGGCAAACCCATTATCCAAAGGCACACCATTTTTGAGAAAAGGTACACCAGTTGAAGGTCTTTTGTAGTGAACATAACCGGCACTATCAAAACGTGTCACATCCTCATAGGGTTTTGGAAATTTCTTACTACAAACATTATCCTTCATACATGGTGAAATTAAACGGGTCAAACCGCCAGGCCCATATAACATAAAATCTGTTACAATTCTGTGTAAAACTGGATCAACATTTACATCTGGAATAGTTGCAGTAATATACTGATCCACTTTATAGGCATCACGTACAGCATAGGCATTTGACACCCACAACAAAGTATGACAATGGGGAAGGCCTCTTTTTTGGAACTCAATGGTATACAAATCTGTATGTATTAAGATCAAGAGTATAAGATTCTAAAAAAACGTTTAGAAATAATGTAAAGCAAGATAACAATATAAGAATTGTGTATACCTGCTGTTACATCACCGAAAGGCTTAGCTTTACGTAGGTGTTTGATAAAGGCCCGCACTTTTTGATGGAAAACTCTTGCAATAATATTCGGACGATCTTGTGAATTAGAAACACCAAATCGATTCAATTGCCTAGTTATTTCAGGCCACCGCACATTACAAGTGAAAGTAATAAAGTATTATGGATTCCCATGAACACGACATATTGCCAAAGCATCTTGGTAGTGTTTATACATATACCGTGGTCCACCAGTGAAAGAGGAAGGCAAAATAACTCTTTTCCCAATACTGTTAGCTTCGGTGTCACCTTTAGATATTGCATCATGTATCCCTTGTAAGAATTCGCAACGAAATTCATCTTGATTTTGGCTGTAATATTCTAGACGACAATGTTCAACGCATATGTACGCATCTACCTAGTATTGTTGTAGCAATCTAGATGCTATAAGCAAGTGAGTGTACACATTTGCCGATCATGTATTTGATAACTGTAGAACATTATCGGCGTTAACTTGGAATCTTCTGAGGATGTGGTTGTAGGCAGGGATGTTTCGACTGTGTCTGTATCAACCGGAACAGAATCATCAACATTGTCTTTGTGAACCACAGGAGGCTTAAGTCGTAATTCAGGAGACCAGCCTTGTTCTGCACGTGGGAATAGTAATGGATATTGTAATGGCATGTAAGATGAGTGCAATTTACTAACTCTATGTGGCGTACCATCATTACTCCTGATAATACCATCAAATTGGGATGACACTTGATCAAAATCACATAGAATAGCACCCAAATAGTTTGATGTCGAGACATTATAACGATTATCTGAGGCACGACTATAAAGACGGATATAAAAATTCAGAACCTCAGAATGCATACACAAATCTTTAGCCATGCGAAAAAGTTGGACATATTCATTCACCTCATCCAACATTTGCATTAAAGAAGCTACAATATCTGAAACTGGATTGCGAGATTCTAAACCTTGGAAGAACCGAAGCCTATTAGCAACCTCATTGTCACCATCAAATATGTACATTTGTAGGAGGCATGGTGCGTCACCAGGTAATGGGCACACAGAACCAAGCCAATGAGATACTTGTCCTGCAACCTTAAACACATAATGTGCACCGCCATGGTTTATTTCATCATCCACTTTCGCACCAAATGACGTCATAGAAAACATCGCATTATATGCCCGTATATTGGACATAAAATCAGGATCAGAAAACAAATTGTAACAACCCGACCAGGAGGGGGCTGGACGTTACGACAGTTTGGTAACAGACTTGCACAACGGAAGCAACGGTAACAAATATTTATTTGTTTATACAATTTCTAATCCAAAAATGTAAATACACAACTAAAATAAATAGACTAGTAACTATGCAGGGACGAGACGCGGCGGTCGTCGAAGCAATGTAATCCTTAGTCGATCCAATCTCTAATCCGCTACTAGCTAATCAAACGAACATAACCCGTATGCTCCCAAAATCATCCGAATGCAGTACCTGAACACATGCTTAAAAGAGTTTGGGTCAGTAATCATACTGGTGAGTCCGTGTAAGTAATCAAGTGGATCCAAAAACAGTTGATCAGTTCAAAACAAGTTTACACAATTTAACACACGTGATGTACAAGCAACACCTCAACCCTAACACTAGATCTATCTACTGCTATTATAGATCTACAAAGCATAATACATGCCGCAATGGTTCCATAACCGTCGTGGAGGGTTTCCCGGGCCCTTACGTCCCGAGTCCACTTTGCGTGGGGGTTTCCCCAAGTAGTACTACCCATATATTAAGTCGGCTCACCTCTGAGTTAATGAGTGTCAAGTATAACCAGCAGCCAAGTATCTTGTCACATCACACCAGTTTTATACACAAAACAGTTTAGACACACAAGCATGTATTCACCCCAAAACAGTAAAACAGAAAAAGGGGAAGTACACGAACTCACCTTTGGTTGCATTCACACGGTCACATACTATTCCAAGATTCCATCTTCCAATCACTAGCAAGTTCCTATTCAAGTTAATAAACATTAGGGCGTGTAACCAATACCGCGGTTACACGTGTGGGCACTCTTGGGTTCTTTATCCAAACTCCTAATTGTCGAGTTTATCATCTCATGTTAATATGTAAATTATAAGTAGCGAACTAAGATCTTAACGTTCGTGTGATAGCGTTCTATAATCCTCTCAAACTTTACGTGTCGGGTTATTAATTATATAGTCGTTCATTAGCATGTCTCACGAGTCCTACTTCCGTTCATGTCAACTTTCCTACATCCCAAGGTACTCTAGTTAACGTTTATATATACTCCTTTGTGCCGCCTATGTTCCAAGTCACAAATCGTCAAAATTGTCATAGTCCTCATGTCCAAACTACAAGCAATAACTAGTATCTAATATCACCAAGGTTATAACCATCTAATTATTAATCCATCATATAATCCAATCAACCTTATCATATTAATTATACAAGTCAAAGATTTATAATATTATCACATACAAATCCATATAGGTATATTAGTCCATTACTTAGTTTATATAGTTGATTTGGGTCCAATTCGTTATTCAAGTCCCACACGTGCCGGTCCGCATATTCAATAAGACTATATATTACAATGGTTTGGTTTCTCGCGTTTGTACCTCTTAACGACCAAACAGTTGACCCATCTTTGACTAATGTTGACCTGTGTTGACCAGGCTTTTGACCAGCCTTTGACTGATGTTGACCGACTACCAAAACACCCAACTCACCTTCAGCTTCATGAACCATCATCATCATCTACTGTCAACAAACCCACCACCAAAACCTACCTTTAAGAACTTGGGTAAACCACCACCATGTCTAGTACCACCACCATCTTAACCCAAGGTCAAGTTGGAACCCTATACGAACCAGCCTTCGCCGCTACTGAGTCAGCAACCACCATCACCTTTCAACCCCTAATCGGAACCCTAAACTTCAGCCGCTACCACCGCCGTCTGGCACCCCTGAACCACCATATCAGAACCCTAATCAGAACCCAGACCACCTGCTCACTGCTAATCGACCACCACCATCGTCCTCCTATAACCACCATTCAAACTCTAATCCTTGTCGAAGAAAGGGGCTGCGCCATCATCATGAACCATCAACATCATCACTTTACTTAACCAACATCAAAATCAGTAGGAAACAAGGGTTTGGTTTACCTGAGTCTGATGACGGTTCGGTCACAGAGGCGACGCCGCTGAAGCCACCACCGGTTCCCCTTCCCCATTCTCTCTCTTCTCCCCTGCTTTCTCTCTCATCCCAACTCTCTTTCAGTTCCCTCTTCACTCTTCCTCTTCGTAGGGATGTGTTTGTAACAGAAAGTTTAGAGTTGGGTGGTGTGTGGTGGTCGGAAGCACTCGCCGGAGCTCCGCCTTAGGCGGTGGCAGGAGTCACCGGCTCCTCTGCCCTCTCCTTCACTCTCTCTGATATGTGTATGTGTGTGTTTAAGTTAATCAGACAAAACAAAGGGATGGGTGGGGGTTTGGGTATTTATACTAGGGGTCCTTTGATGGTTTTACAAAACCAAACATGGTTTTGTAATTGTGTTGTCACAAGGAGGATAGGACAAGTGTCCTATCTTGTGTGACTCATCCGAAAGTCGGGTGGGTTCGTTTCAGGTATCGGTCCGGTCACGTAACGGGTATAATGTTATTTCCTCTCGTTTAAATAATTATGTACTCATCGGTTCGTCTTTGTATTTTACTACGTATAACTAATGGTTTATTCGTGATACTATTTTTAGACACGAAAATTTTGGGCCTAGTACCCATACTGTTACATTCTCCCCCCGTTACTGGAATTCCGTCCCCGGAATTCTTTTCGAGTTATCCGTCGTTGCAATCCAGTATATTTCATACTCGGATTCAACTTCCAGGTCTAAATACTGGTATATACATAATCGTTTTCTTAGACTTACTCATAAATCTTTGTGGTTCCATACTAAACCTCTTACCATATATTAAACAAATAACTTAAACATTTGACATATTATGGTTTGTTCTTGATTTAATTCCCGGTACCATTTTCGATGCATTATAGGTGTTTATATATAGGGTGTACCGCAGCCAACCCACCACACCTATGATAACCTCGAAAATGTGCTAGAAATTTTAGAGGTTCGGTTTTGTTTTTGGGTTTGACTTTTAGTTTCGTTTCCAATGCATCATTGGTGTTTATATATAGGGTGTACCGCAGCTAACCCACCACACCAATGATACTTCATAAACGTACTGAAAATCTCTCCAAAAACACAATATAAAAATGTACTTGAAAACATACTTAGTCAAATAATCCTATGTGTTATGAAAGTTACTAGTCCTAAAAAAAATCCATATTCTAGTGTCCGCTAACTTACTGAAATAGAGATCTTACCTTAGACTATTTCTTAGGTTTGTATGGTATTTTCACAAGTTCTTATGCTTAATACTAGGGTTAATCTTATTATACCGTCCAAACAATGGTTGTATGCTTAAACCGTTAAAGTTTTCTATGGGACATGGTAGAGGATGTGGCGATACTTTGTTGAAAGACACCAATAGGTTAAACATCAATTCGCAATGTGTTGGTTCTTAATCAAAATAAAGGGGTACATCATTCCCTTGGTATTCTCGATCTTAACTTTTCATAGGGTCGGATTGCTATCTATAAGTATTTTCCTTACTCAATTTCGACCATATTTTCTTATTCTCAGCAATTATTTCTCATAATTGTTATTACCATCGTATACACTCCCCCCGTTAGGCCTACCTATATATTCCTAATAGATTCTATGCGAATGATTTTGCTTTAATCCTTAAAGGTTACAAACTAATCCAAAGATTTTGTCACTAATCTAAAGATACTATAGAGTATTAAATTAACGAGTCATGTATCAAACCTAGGAATACCTCGGGTTGCGTTCCTTTCTAGTTTTCTCTGGTTAGTGAGTACACCGAATGGTCATGTATTTGCTACATATTTGGGCCTAGGTCATCACCTGTCCGATTATCGTTCTTGAATCATCTTAAAACTTGTTAAGTGACCGCAAGTCCAACATAGTATACTCAGCCTAAATCTCATGAAGCTTCAATCCTAGTTCCTTTGGCGAATGTTGTAGGGTCACAGTGGTTGGAGATTCTTGAACTTAGGTTGCCGCTTTTCCGATCGATATTTTGAAATCCTAAAAACCTGTGATGCGATTATTATTCCTATTCACTCTACATCACTTAAATCTGCAGAAATCGAGATTGATCAAGTACGAATGAAATGGTCTAGTAACTCATGGTTTTAGCTTATTAATTTTCGGTCTAAATGGGAAACGTAATACTTAATCTATACCTATGCCCAAGCCATACGATAATAGACCATATAATAGTCTCTAACTATTCGGTAAGTAAACTTATCTAGTTACGAGGTATCCAATTGCTATGTAAATCAAGCCTTGCCTTGGTACTTTGGGTCTTTTCAAATTGTTGCACCGAGTCTTGGCGAGGTACCTATCTTATAAAGTTAGCTCATAATTTGATCAGAAAGTTATCTAAAAATAATAGTGTCCATATAAGTTTATATATATACACATATACAGAAATTGAGTCAATGAATATTATAGCCGTCAAGGATGTGTGTATCTGTACGTATACTATTGTAACACATTAATCGTACCAAGTAAGTCCAGTCTCAATTCTTTAATATTGTCATACTAATGTCCCACACATTTTGCGTTTTTCGATTCCGTATTCCGTCACCTATCTGTTTACGACTTTATCATAGTCCGTTTCTACACTTAAGTTCATGGCTATCAAGGTTAACACTCACAATTTGGCGACTCTTCGGATTTCTTAGAACTTTTTCGTGCCTGTAAATTCACAATTACATGACGTCAAGTGTAATCGTCAATTTACCTCACGGAATTATTCTAGTAATCTCCGTCGTAGTCATCATTCACGTATCTCAACGCTCGTATACTAGTCACACTAGTTCTATGTCCCGGTAAGCATTCTAGTGTGTTCAGGTACTCAAGTCTCGACTTATTTCGTTCCTTATTCCGGTCGTTCTTATATAATTCGAAGGCATTTCCTAGCTAGGTAATCTTAGAGCCTTAAACGCTAAGTTCTCTAAGTTGTCCTGGTGTAGCATAGGATATCTGGAGATATCCTATTCCGGTACATCCGTTGCTCTGATACCAACTGTAACAACCCGACCAGGAGGGGGCTGGACGTTACGACAGTTTGGTAACAGACTTGCACAACGGAAGCAACGGTAACAAATATTTATTTGTTTATACAATTTCTAATCCAAAAATGTAAATACACAACTAAAATAAATAGACTAGTAACTATGCAGGGACGAGACGCGGCGGTCGTCGAAGCAATGTAATCCTTAGTCGATCCAATCTCTAATCCGCTACTACCTAATCAAACGAACATAACCCGTATGCTCCCAAAATCATCCGAATGCAGTACCTGAACACATGCTTAAAAGAGTTTGGGTCAGTAATCATACTGGTGAGTCCGTGTAAGTAATCAAGTGGATCCAAAAACAGTTGATCAGTTCAAAACAAGTTTACACAATTCAACACACGTGATGTACAAGCAACACCTCAACCCTAACACTAGATCTATCTACTGCTATTATAGATCTACAAAGCATAATACATGCCGCAATGGTTCCATAACCGTCGTGGAGGGTTTCCCGGGCCCTTACGTCCCGAGTCCACTTTGCGTGGGGGTTTCCCCAAGTAGTACTACCCATATATTAAGTCGGCTCACCTCTGAGTTAATGAGTGTCAAGTATAACCAGCAGCCAAGTATCTTGTCACATCACACCAGTTTTATACACAAAACAGTTTAGACACACAAGCATGTATTCACCCCAAAACAGTAAAACAGAAAAAGGGGAAGTACACGAACTCACCTTTGGTTGCATTCACACGGTCACATACTATTCCAAGATTCCATCTTCCAATCACTAGCAAGTTCCTATTCAAGTTAATAAACATTAGGGCGTGTAACCAATACCGCGGTTACACGTGTGGGCACTCTTGGGTTCTTTATCCAAACTCCTAATTGTCGAGTTTATCATCTCATGTTAATATGTAAATTATAAGTAGCGAACTAAGATCTTAACGTTCGTGTGATAGCGTTCTATAATCCTCTCAAACTTTACGTGTCGGGTTATTAATTATATAGTCGTTCATTAGCATGTCTCACGAGTCCTACTTCCGTTCATGTCAACTTTCCTACATCCCAAGGTACTCTAGTTAACGTTTATATATACTCCTTTGTGCCGCCTATGTTCCAAGTCACAAATCGTCAAAATTGTCATAGTCCTCATGTCCAAACTACAAGCAATAACTAGTATCTAATATCACCAAGGTTATAACCATCTAATTATTAATCCATCATATAATCCAATCAACCTTATCATATTAATTATACAAGTCAAAGATTTATAATATTATCACATACAAATCCATATAGGTATATTAGTCCATTACTTAGTTTATATAGTTGATTTGGGTCCAATTCGTTATTCAAGTCCCACACGTGCCGGTCCGCATATTCAATAAGACTATATATTACAATGGTTTGGTTTCTCGCGTTTGTACCTCTTAACGACCAAACAGTTGACCCATCTTTGACTAATGTTGACCTGTGTTGACCAGGCTTTTGACCAGCCTTTGACTGATGTTGACCGACTACCAAAACACCCAACTCACCTTCAGCTTCATGAACCATCATCATCATCATCTACTGTCAACAAACCCACCACCAAAACCTACCTTTAAGAACTTGGGTAAACCACCACCATGTCTAGTACCACCACCATCTTAACCCAAGGTCAAGTTGGAACCCTATACGAACCAGCCTTCGCCGCTACTGAGTCAGCAACCACCATCACCTTTCAACCCCTAATCGGAACCCTAAACTTCAGCCGCTACCACCGCCGTCTGGCACCCCTGAACCACCATATCAGAACCCTAATCAGAACCCAGACCACCTGCTCACTGCTAATCGACCACCACCATCGTCCTCCTATAACCACCATTCAAACTCTAATCCTTGTCGAAGAAAGGGGCTGCGCCATCATCATGAACCATCAACATCATCACTTTACTTAACCAACATCAAAATCAGTAGGAAACAAGGGTTTGGTTTACCTGAGTCTGATGACGGTTCGGTCACAGAGGCGACGCCGCTGAAGCCACCACCGGTTCCCCTTCCCCATTCTCTCTCTTCTCCCCTGCTTTCTCTCTCATCCCAACTCTCTTTCAGTTCCCTCTTCACTCTTCCTCTTCGTAGGGATGTGTTTGTAACAGAAAGTTTAGAGTTGGGTGGTGTGTGGTGGTCGGAAGCACTCGCCGGAGCTCCGCCTTAGGCGGTGGCAGGAGTCACCGGCTCCTCTGCCCTCTCCTTCACTCTCTCTGATATGTGTATGTGTGTGTTTAAGTTAATCAGACAAAACAAAGGGATGGGTGGGGGTTTGGGTATTTATACTAGGGGTCCTTTGATGGTTTTACAAAACCAAACATGGTTTTGTAATTGTGTTGTCACAAGGAGGATAGGACAAGTGTCCTATCTTGTGTGACTCATCCGAAAGTCGGGTGGGTTCGTTTCAGGTATCGGTCCGGTCACGTAACGGGTATAATGTTATTTCCTCTCGTTTAAATAATTATGTACTCATCGGTTCGTCTTTGTATTTTACTACGTATAACTAATGGTTTATTCGTGATACTATTTTTAGACACGAAAATTTTGGGCCTAGTACCCATACTGTTACACAAATTTATTAATAATTGAGGCGGTTCAGATGGGTATGGCAATTCAACTCTCCCAGCACGACAATAACGGTTGTAACGTGGCCTAGCACTAATAGGATAACTTGTCAAACGTTCCTCAAACCAAAAGAGTGCACCACAAAATTCGCAAACTTCAGTACAGTCGCCAAAATCAATATATAAAGGTGATGTTAACGGCACTTTGGCATCCACAGCTGCTTATGCATCAGAACTGCGAAGTGCAGATCTTCCAGCCCTATTACGCCTTAACATAGTATTTGTGTATGACGTTTGACGCCGCGTAGGGACTGATGCAGACGATACTGAACCCGAAAAAGATGCAACATCAGCCTAAGAAGGACCCTCGTTTACACCAGATGTCGACGTGTTGTCAGAACGCGGACGCTTTGACCTTGAGGACTGTACGTAAACAGGTAATAATCACTGACTTTACTATTATTTCATAGTACACTTTATTATCCTCAATTCATCCTACTATTAACTTATAAATGTTACAAATTCTAAACCTAATTTGCTTATGCGCCTATGTACTTAAGTACTTTAGATACCCTTTACAACAAATAACGCCAGCACTAACAGAAGATAAGAAACATAATCTGGCAGCACATATGTAACCATTAAGCACACATTGAGCTGGTTAGACTGTTACGACTCACATTTATTGCGCGCACATGTATCTGCAATAGGGTGCTAAGTTAACATATCACCAAACCTAAGCCATGAACCCCTTATTCATCCTACTACCAATGCTAAAGGCGCATTCTTTTAAGTTTCGCCTGACCATTTCTGTTAGATCTCACCTGAATGTTTTCAGACCATTTTTAAGTCAGATTTCACACCTTTGTGCAGGAATTTCCACAGTCTGGAATGATTGTATCTAAATTTTGCCAAAACATCATCAAACCGCCTACATGACTATTTCACCTACTCACTTCTCTAGCAAATGACAGCAACTAAATTTTTTGACCTGTAACTCCTGCCAAAACATCACCAAAACACCTGCATAACTATAGTCTCTAACTGTTTTAAAACTTATTGCTTACACATCTACTATCTAACCTAACATATCGCTAAACCCAAGCGACCAGTCCTTTATTTGATACCACCAATGTAAAAAGCACATTATTTTAGGTTTTGCCTAACTACCTCTCATAAGTGTAGCCTGACTGGTTGCAGACCAGGTTTTGGTCAGATTTGCTAGCCCTGTACAAGAAGTTACACAGTCTGGACCGATTCTAGCTAAATGTTGCGAAAACATCATCAAAGCGCCTACATGACTGTTTCACCTATTCAGTTCTCTACCAAATAATAATAGCTAAAGTTTTTGACATGTAAATCCTGTCAAAACATCACATGTTTATTCTTCCTACTATCAATCCAAAAGGCGCGTTCTTTTAGGTTTTACCTGACTGCCTCTCTTACGTGTGGCATGTCCGCTTTCAGGCCAGCTTTAGGTCACATTTTATACCTGGACTGATTCTGCCTAAATGTTGGCAAAATACCTTCAAAGCGCGTACATGACTGTTTCACCTATTCCTTTCACTACCAAATAACAGTAGCTAAAGTTTTTGACCTACATACCTTGCCAAAACATTTAAGCAGCTGTTCACCTTACAAACAACTAATTAACAGATTATAATGAAACCCAAGCAATGTCTATAACATATATGAACAATCCGACAATTTGCCTATCCTAACCACAACATATCACCAGATGCAAAGACATGTTTCTTCAAACACAACCTCACAACAGCATACATGTCACACCATTAAATTCCACGTGCGGGGTTTTACCGCGAGGCGAGTGACACACCAGGATCTCAGTCAACGGTCACAACAAACATTCAACAAACATGCATTCATATATAAATATATATAACCCAAAATACCATGCTTTGAGCCGTAAACCAGCAGCGGAAGCATTTCTTGTTTACAACCAAAAGACATATTAAAGTTTACAAAACATTGTTTATACGTTTCAAAATATTAGACGCTGTGCATGACTCCGTGCGCCTATTCCATTGACTGCTACCTTAGCGACCTGAGAAAACATGCCAAAAAGATGTCAACATATAATGCTGGTGAGTTCACAGGTTTTCCTTTATAAACAAGTTTTTAAACGTTTCAAAGATCATATTTGTTACTACTTGGTTATAAGAACGTTAGCTAGATGTTAAGTGTTTTTACTACTACGGTTGGGAACCATTACTAAACACGGACAAGAAGATGAAACCAGCCCAGACTGACTGGGCTACCGATGCCTCGGTAACCCGAATGTTAAGGACAATATGCACCCGCCCGGCCCCGCCGTCGAGTGGGGCTTGTGAGGCCCAATAGATCTATCCACATTTCCCCCCGTTGTGCATTCCCGCACATTCATGGCTTCCCCCTGGGACTTTCTGAAAAAGCCGTATAGTAAATGTAAAGTAACCACAGTATAACATGATCTTTAATAAATAAGTTCGTAGCATGTTTCTCCCCCGAAAGCAAAACTGTAAAAGCGGGGCTGTGACACTCACCTTAGGTTGCGTTACTTGAAAATAGTTAAGAAATTATGCTATGATAGCCCCAAATAGCGGCGACCTATCATAAGATATGTATAAGTATCCGGACTAATAACCCGCAGGTTAACTAGTCCCCGAATGTCCAGACCATAACCATAGACACTTGAAAACACTTTTGACTGATAAACCGACCGTGCCAGACAAGACTCGACATCCCATTGGTGACCCGACATTCCATGTGTTAGCTAAATGCAAAGTATCATGCAACATATGAAGTTAAACACTTAGCACGCGCAAGAGTTCACCTAGTCTAGCATAACGCATGTTTAACGTACGGTTGAGTCCGAACACGTGTTACCAAGTTATATGGCATGTCCCGGGGTTCCTATCATGTTCCTAGATGTAAAATCATGCTTCGGGATGCCAAAATACGCTTACAACAGCATTACACGCGATTAGGACTTTAGCATGCAATTAGGAAAAGTCAACATGTGAGTAGCCAAGGTCAACAGGCGATTAGGGGGCCTTATCGCATGATACATCAGGCGATTAGGGTCCCAATCGCCCTTAAACATGCCCAATCGCCTTCTGCATCAGGCGATTAGGATTCCTAATCGCCTGCTGCAGCTGTGCAACGGATTTTCGCGCGTTTAACCCTCCAAATCAGATCCGAAACATGCAAAAAACCCAATATCAAACCTAAACCATTTACCAACCCATTCCAAGCAAAAACCCCCAATTTATTACTGATCTACCATCTTCTATGCAATTATTTCCTAAAATGGCAAAGTACTAGGTTTCACCAACCAACCTTATCTTTCCTTAAATGGAAACAATCAGATTTCAACCCCTACAAGCTTGCAAATCATCAAACCTCTGATTTAACACCTTCCTAATGTGATTTCTAACAACATTGCATCAATAATCATACCATAATCATCCTAAATCTTCAAGAACATCCAAATGGGTCAAAATACACATTTTCATCAAAACACAACAACAATGGCTCAAACTCTTAGATAATCATCCTAACAACCTCTACATAACAGAAGTACAATCATTTCATGGAAACAATCATGTTAAAAACACCAAGAAGACCAACATATGCATGTAAACTTCACATATAACAAGCATTATGGTGTAGACTTGTTTTAGAACTCTTTTAAAAGGGTTTTAAAGACACAAACTTAGCAAAACAAGGTCTGGACCTTTGGGGAACCAAAATAACAACTTTACAAAGGTTAGAGATGAAGAACACACCTTGGGTTTTGTTAAAGAAAGGTGTGTAGGCTTGGAGATGGTGATTTTTGTAGCAAAATGAGTTCCAGAGGTGTTTCAAGGTGTGTGGGTGGCTTGAGATCAGTTAGGGTTGTTCTAAGGGTGTTTGGGGGGTTAAGGGTTCTATTTATAGGTGTTTTGACCCGGACTCTGCTGTATAGGCGATCAGCAGACCATTTCATGCGATTGGGGGCCTAATCGCATGATACAACAGGCGATTAGGGCCCAATCGCCTGACATGTCCTCCCAATCGCCTATAGACAGGCGATTAGGCATCTCCCTGATTCCTAATCGCCTGTAACCCTCCAGATTGGGTTTTCGGCGCGTTAAACACTATTTTAACACATATAAACGCGTATTAACATACCAACAAGTCACGTAATGATTATACACACGTAATGCATGATAACTAACACATTTACATCCATTCACCAATTCCCGGGACTCGAGACTTGCGTGTGTGTGCTAAACCCGGTGATTCCACGAATCACCAACCCTTGTATCTATGGTTATGGACCGACTCCCGATGATCCCGCGGATCATCGTAACGACTCCCGATGACTCCCTAGAATCATCATAACGACCCGACTGATTTAGTTAAGTATGTAATAAGTATGACTCGCTAAGGTAGACTTACTAGTTTAGTCAACGTTACTAACCTGAGTTTGCCGGGTGTCACAATACATATTACATACATTCAGACTAAAAACACATATTACCATACATCGTCTACTTTTACGTCTACTTATAACCAAAATACACTTGAACAAACATGTACTTATAACCCAAAACATCCTAACACAGCAATAAATAAAAGAAAGCAGCCAAAAGAAACATACCCGCATAAGCAGCACGGAATCACAAACGAACAGCGTAACCTGTAAAAGCCCAGCATCAGTTATTCGAACAACCGAAAATTACAAACTAATAAAAACAAATCAACCTATACAAACTAAACACATTTAACAAAAATGAGTTTATGTTCCACTAACACATTTTGTCACACCACGCCAATGGCGGAAACACGTGGCGCGACGGTTCAAGGGTATAAAGTCAAGATTAACACCAACTATAAGTAATTAAGAAAAAGGGGTCATTTATTTAATACGTCGAAACAAGTTTTTAAGTTTACATATTCATAACCACATAGTTTAATACATAAAAAGAGGTTTCTCAAATATATCCCAACCCTATGGGAAATAAAGGTAAAACCCCTCAAAATATCCGACGTATGGGAGATCCCCGCCCCAACCAGCCATGTAAACCTTCATCGATCACTTACCTTAAAGATATGCTAAAAATCGTCAATATATAAATATTGGTGAGTTCACAGGTTTTAGTTTATAAAACATCACTTTTGGGAAATAAAAACATGTTGTGACCATTATAGGAGTTGCAAGTTCCTATAATCTACTTGAGCCCATAACCAAACTAAGACTAGCATTGCCCCGCCCCAAGTCGTTTCTCGGTACATAACGACTTAATTTCAGAATACGAGCACCCCAGGCATACGCCGATGCATAATCGACGCTATCGATTACGAGTGGGCCTTGTCAGGCACCAATAGTACTATCCCAATATTCCTTCGGTTTCATTTCCCTGAATTAATGGTTACAGTAGCAAGGACTCAACCCCGAGTGGCGATTAACTACTCAAGTAATTTATCCTGTCACACATTTCCCTAACATATCTTTCCCCCCAATAAAAACAGTAAAATGGGGCCGTGAAACTCACCTCAAGCAAACGCGCAAATCCAACTAGAGAATAGTATATCCAAGGTCAACACCTACAAACGTCCTAGACGTATAAGTCACTATGCCTATAGTGCGTGTGTTTCGGCAAGTTGTACACCCAACTCCCAAATCACTATTTAGTCCAATTCCCCGTTTAAGTAAACGTGTATCCTAGGTCCGTTGGTGATGGATTACCCTTTTTACAAGTTATACTTATATTTCCAACAATATTAATTAACTTGTGTAATATTGTTCTCGACTCGACTCACTTGACGTATAATTATTTTCCCATTAAATAATTATACTAAGATCTTGTCGTTCGATATAATATTTTACACTCCCGACTTGACTCACTTTACCGTATATTTGTTTTCCCATTAAATAAATATACTAGGATCTTGTCGACTCGTCATAACGTTTTCCACACTCGACTAGACTCACTTTACCGTATATTTACTTTCCCATTAAATAAATATACTAGGATCTCGTCGACTCGATATATATATATTTTCTTCACTCGACTCGACTCACTTTACCGTATATTTACTTTCCCATTAAGTAAATATACTAGGATCTCGTCGATTCGATAATATATATTTTATTGTCAAGTTCATACGCTTGTTTTAAACGTTTAAT
The DNA here is from genome assembly GCA_032199755.1 of Ambrosia artemisiifolia. Taxonomy (NCBI): domain Eukaryota; kingdom Viridiplantae; phylum Streptophyta; class Magnoliopsida; order Asterales; family Asteraceae; genus Ambrosia; species Ambrosia artemisiifolia. The sequence continues at coordinate 39,332,380 of CM063512.1, forward strand.
CGTTAGATTATTTACGTTATTTTTCTCCCACGAATAAATTCCCAACACTTAGGAAAGTGTTATGTAAATTTTCACCCGGATTATATATTTTAAGTCCGTTAAAATATCTATTCTTATTTTCTCCTTAGACGTAATTGCTACAAATATTTATTTGTTCGATTTCACGTCTTAGTCCGTTAACACGTTCAAATCCAATTACTTAACATGTATTTGTGTATATTGTTAATTTTTCCAAGTTTCAACAATATATGCATTCTTGAAATTAATCACCTTTTAATTCCTACATATATTATTTGGAAGTTTATAAACATATTTGTATTTTTATTTTCAAGTCTTGGTTACTTTTATATATATATATATATATATATATATATATATATAAATATAATGCTCAAACACTTTTATATACCCATTTATATAAAAGTGTTCATTTTTATATAAGTTTCCACCAAGCTTTTATTTAATCTAACATTTTTATAAAAACCTTTGTTTTTATATATTTCCACATGTTAGAAAATCTTTATTTTTATAAAACTCCATTTTATAAAAATACATTTTTATACAAGATACATATGTATATTTGCTAGTATTTACCAAATCCACCTTGGAAAGTTATCATTTTACATTTTTGACACCAAACTTTCCAAAGTTATATTTTTAGATATAAGTTTCTAAAAATATCATTTTAAGTCCCTCAACTTTTAAAGTTACTGAAATAGTCCTTTAACTTATAAAAGTCACATTTTTCCATTCAATCTTTCAAGATTAACCATTTTCTACTAAACTAGTGAACTTTAATTAATCAACTTTGTCATGTTAGTTTATTCTTATGTTCCAACATTTTTAATAGTCTTTAATCATCTCATCAAGGATACTAATAAGTGTAATTAGTGTATTTTGTCCAACATGTCCAATTTACATTCTTCAAATGTGTAGACTTTTAAGATGTAAAATTTGTGTAATTTGTTTCCTAACAACATCAACATTATACATAGTCTTAAATGCTAATGTTATGATGATTAAAACTATATTTAAGTCCATTCAAGTTCTAATAACAAGTTATATTTAAATCACCATTTTCTTCAAGTCTTTATAATCTTTATAAAACTACAAGAATAAACACACATCCATCACCAATATTTCGGCCCATACACACTATTGTAACACCATTTTAGTCTTTAAAATCATATGTTTTATCATGTAAAGCTTTGTCAAGTTAACCCATTGTACAACTTGCTTCAAGATAATAAACATAAACTTTTAAAGACAAAAACAAGATCAAAAATACTTACAACTAGCACAAGGCTAGGGAAGCTAACAATGCTTGATTTTGATGGAGTTTAGTGTGTTCTTCCTATGTGGTTAAGGTCTTAGCTTGAAACACACAATGGGGGTTTGGATGATGGATGTTTAGGAAGGAAATTAGAGTGTTAAAACTTGAAAGAAGTGTGTGTATGTGTTCTTGTTGTTTACGGCCCAAAGGAAAAGAAAAGAGAAGATTTTGATCAAATGTTAAGCTTTGTGATATCTTATACTCTCACCATATCTTCTAAGATCATGAGGATCCAAGCACTAGATATTATCTCATATAAAAATGGATATGTGTGTGTACTAGAGGATTTGAATGATCTTGGTGAATGTTTGAGGGTGTTGGAGCCGTGAGTTTTAGAAAAGAAAAGGAAAGATTGTATAATCTAAATAGGACATGCAATCTTATACAAATCATATCATATAATCTACCCATACCTTCCCATATCCAATCCTAGATTATATGTACAAAAGAAGATTTTAAGGCATGGGGGGTTAGGGCCGGTTCTTGGGTGGGTGTTTGTGGGGTCCACAACACAAAATATTTGCTACAATATATGTTAAGTTTCATACTTTAACGTTCGGGTATTAATCGGATTTTAATCACGCGTTATTTGGATATTAAAATAACCTCAAATAACCCTTAAACATAGCCTAGTTTAAGTGTTGGTTGGTTAATTAGGCTTTTGTTGGGTGAAATTATAAGTTATATGCGTATCGGATGCGATACGCGCACTTTATTCGTCATCGGTATGGTACCAGTATTCTAAGGTAAAATACCGATACCATACCTGTACCGTACCGATATCGAACCAATATCGTACCGTACCGTATGTTTTCGGTATCGGTATTGAGAGTTTTCGAGATCGGTATTTTAAGGATCGGTATCCGTAGGTACTGATACCGTCCCGAGCTCATCCCTACCCCTTAGGATGTATGTAAGTCCACCACTGATTTTCACTTATTAAAAGATTTCAACATTTGATTTAATAGATCAAAATAAGTTATATTTAGATAGTGGTTAAGTGGCAACAAGCTGCGCCGCATGTACTACTAGCATAGCCAAGCTTCCGTTTCTTGTCAATTGCTTATAAATAACTTGTAACATAAGCATCACCACTTGTACACATTTGTAACCGCATCACTCATACACTGACCTCAATTGACGATCCCTCAACCTATAATATAACGCCACGTGTCCTTTCTCAACAGAATTTGCTTCTCCCTTCTCCCGCCCCCCATATCATAACAAAGTTTATAATAATAATAATAATAATATTCTCATTTTACCTCCAAATCTAACCTTCGTCTCTCCCTCTAAATCTATCGATAATCTCGTTCTTATCCTTTCAGACGATTCAGGTAAATATTTCCAATCATATTCTATTGAAACTCGAGTTTTTTCCTGTAATTTGTTGTGTTTAGCTAATAACGAGTCGAAATCGTTAATTTCTTCGTAATTTTTAGGATTCTAGCTTTGTTTTTGAATTCGTTTTGAGGATTTCGTTTAGGTTTTGATCAATGTGAACAGAGTATCGATTTTGTACATGCATTTGATCGTTATAACCTATAATCAGATTATCTGTTCCGTTATGCGTAATCTCATGCTTTTGTTATGTTCCGTACGTTTCTCGCGACTCTGTTTTCGATTTATTAATTTCATCGTGAAAATGCAAATACAGAGGATTTGTTTTGTTTTGTTATGTTTGATTGAATTGTGGTTCTGAATGTAATGAAGTGTATATGTTGATAACAGGATATAAGTTGAGATTATCAGTTGGATTATCTTCGAGTGGAGCTCGTTTTCTCTGTCCTCTGTTCATCGCTAAAACCTAATTTCAGGTAGTTATTTTTGTTATCTGAACGATTAGTCTGTTTTGATCTTCATGCTTTACATTTAATATGTGTTTAGATTATGTTTTGTAATATGTAGTATATAGAGAGTCAGAATGCTGCATGAATATGATTGAATTTTGATTTATGATAAATTCAGTGAGATTGAACATCTTAACATTTGTAAGCTAATGCTGGCTTTGATTTGAATCTGGTTTTCCATTTGATCAACTGTTTTATTTTATTTTATTTATTATTATCCGTAACAAGTTTTTTTACCAAACGAATCACATGACATGTTGTAGGGTGTCAGATTAGTATATGATGGGTTTGTGCAGTGTAGTTTGTGTCCATAAACCTTTAAGAGTTAGAATGGATCAAACTGTTTACACCGAACAGTGAACAATTCTGGAATTCCAATTTTGATTAAATAGTTCTAGTGAATATGTTTGGGTGACTTTTAGTTTGAAAATATTCCAACTGAAAGTGATTAACTCTTTCCTTTTGGATGTGTGACTTAGGAAAAGAGTATGAAGAATTAAAAAGGGGAGAAAGATGGAAGAAGGCAGCCCTGGAAAGAAAATAGAAAAGTCGGCATCTTTGTCTGCCCATGGGTCCAAAACATCTGGATCACACGGGCTGATAAGGCGACCTTCCCGAAGCGTTGCCACTACCACCTTCTCCATGGAGGTCTTTGATAACGAGGTCGTCCCCTCGTCCCTCCAACAAATTGCCCCCATTCTTCGTGTTGCAGCCGAGATCCAAAATGACCGACCTCGTGTTGCTTATCTTTGTAATTCCTTTCCTAATCTCTTTCATTTAAATTGGATTCATTCTTTTAAGTTATAGTTATAGCTACATCCTTGTTTCTTAGTGAACTAATTAAACTACTTTTGTTTTTATTTTATATTGTTGTGTATGAAAAAAGGTCGGTTCTATGCATTTGAGAAAGCACATAGGTTGGATCAAAGCTCCAATGGTCGTGGTGTTCGACAATTTAAAACCGCTCTACTTCAACGCCTAGATAGGGTATATTATTCTCTCTTTCAAGTTCTTTATCGGTTGTTAATTACAATTTTCTTTACTTGCACTGCTAATTTGATAAACAAAAGATCACACAAAAAAGGGGCTAAAACAAATTAGTACAAAGGTCTATACCCACTCACTAAACATTTTACATATATAAGTGGTCACCCTTCACATGGCTAAAACTAAACACCAGCTCCTAATCACCAATGCTACACCATGACTCGGTAACAAACTGGATCTAGAACTACCGATACCATATGGCTCGCTCTCCGTTTGGAACAATCAAAGACTATCGAGTCAGGGCTCGGACATGACAAATCAAACATTAATTATCGGTGCTTAGACTTATTGCCAATTTGTTGATATAGTGGATAATAATTTTAGACTCCACTAACATGTCCGACAAGACGACAAATAAACATACCATAACCTAAATCAACAGAGTGTATGAATACACAACCAAATAGGACTTGTTAAAAGTCTTAACAAAGATACCAAATGTTAATCTATTTTATTAAACAAATATCTTATAATCAGTTAAATATTATTTAATGTATCTATATTTAAATCTTCGTATGAACATTAATTTGATATGCTTGTGGTGTGATGATAAAAAAATTAGTAGATTACATCAATTGAATTTACTCCCGGATTACAATTTTCGACTATCAAAAAGACCGATTGTAATTTTTATTAAATGTGGCCTTAGGCCTTGGAAATTCTACTTTTATGGTATTAGCATTATTTTATTTTAATTATTTTTTTATACGTAAACTAGGGTATAATATGTATTTTTAATTTTTGTTTCTATTTTTAACTTTTATAATGTATATATGTGTGGCCCTCGGGGGGCAAAAGTAAAGTTGCACTAATTTTAACGTTATTTTATTAATTTCGTGAAAATAACGTTAAAAACGACAGACGGTTAATCATGCATCATGTGGCGGCGTTGATAGCCAAAAGACAAGGGGCACATGCACCAATCGGGCTTGTCCCGATTGTTAAGTGTTATGTGCCTTGTGTCCAAGGCTTGATACAAAACCACTATCGAGCCGGGGGTCTCACTGGAAGCAGCCTCTCTATTCCCATGGGGTAGAGGTAAGGCTGTCTACATCTTACCCTCCTCAGACCCTACCCTAGCTTTGCTATTGATGGGATAAACTGAGTATGATGATGATGATGATTTTTAACTTTTATCTTATGCATGATGTATCATTTTCAGCCCCCCTTACTAAAATAAGTGTAGTGTGAACATATAAATATTTAATAAATTTTAGTTTTATGCATAGTTCAAACTTACCTCAAAATTCATTTTATGGATCATTCCCGTTGAAGCAAGCAATATCATGGAAACATAAATACCCAATTGGGGACTAGGGCTCAAAAGTCTTGTGACTAATCTGGAGTTAAATGGAGATTAGGGCTCATAAGTCTTGTGACTAAATCTGGAGTTAAAAATTGCATTATAATGACTACTAATCAGCTAATGGAAAAGGATTAGTCTTCCTAAGTTTTGGTGTAATTTGCAACATTCACTTCATCAGGACGATGCCCCCAGTGTTGCGGCTCGGGTTAAGAAGACAGATGCGCGGGAAATTGAGAGTTTCTACAAACAGTATTATGAAAACTATGTCAAGGCACTCGATCAGGGAGAAAAGGCAGATAGGTAATTAGAAAAGAAATAAAAAGTTTGTATATTAATTAAAACATTGATTCACATCTTCTACTTATTGTCTTTGTTACCAGAGCCCAACTGGGAAAAGCTTACCAGGTGGCCGGAGTGCTTTTTGAAGTCCTATGTGCCGTTAACAAGTCTGAAAAGGCCGAAGAAGTTCCTGCTGATGTAAGCTCCCGCCTTTTTTATAAAACTGGTTAGTTTATGGTTTTATTCATTACTCAATGTAAATGGTCTTTGTACGCGTAGATCATTGCATCAGCAAGAGAGGTTGAAGCAAAACAGGTGATATATGCTCCTTACAACATTCTGCCTCTTGATTCGGCTGGGGAATCACAGTGCATCATGCAGTTTGAAGAGGTACCCCACCTTTTAATTACTTTGATTCTCATGGGGAAGTTTTTACTTTTTAATTATTGGTATTTGTGAAACTGCAGATTAAGGCAGCAGTATCTGCTCTTAGGAACACACGTGGCTTAAATTGGCCAGCTTCTGTTGATCAGAAACAACAGAGATCTGGAGAACTGGATCTTCTTGACTGGCTAAAGGCAATGTTCGGATTTCAGGCATGTATTGTTTCAAGATTAATTCTATTATTTAGAGACCGGCTATTGACTGGTTGTTGATCATATTTAATATTTTACTTGATGTTTGATCTTTTCCAGAAAGACAATGTTAGGAACCAGAGGGAGCATTTGATCTTGCAACTTGCCCAGCCTCATGCAAGGCTGGTGCCTAAGCCTGAGCCGAGTAACAAGGCATGCCCCTCATGTAAAACCTACTTCTATCCATTTTGACAGAACCTTCTTGCCTGTTACACTTGTTTATGTATTTGCTATGATATTATATCCTAAGTTTCCATCCAGAACCTCTAATTCAGGGTCACTTTGTAACTTTCACATAGTTGGTGAGGTCATGGGCTGTGGTACTCATATGCATTAGCTGCTTTCTTATTCCTTGTTTATAAACTGTCGTCACATTTTAGTCATCTTATATTCTTCGTCCATATATCTGTTTAACATAAAGGTATCCGTTTGACAATATAACTTCTAAGTCACTGTGATGCAGCTTGATGATCGAGCTATTGATGTAGTTATGAACAAGCTCTTCAAAAATTACAAAACTTGGTGCAAGTTCTTGGAAAGAAAGCACAGCTTAAGGTATGTTGTACCTTCCAGTGATGTTTTTTTAATGTATTTGATACCTGGGTGCATGAAGTTTTATTTTTCCTTTTTATGCTCTATAGACTAGCTATTTTTTATTCTTTGCAGGCTGCCTCAAGGAAATGAAGAAGCGAAACAGAGGAAACTACTCTACATGGGCCTATATCTTCTTATCTGGGGTGAGGCTGCAAATGTACGCTTTTTACCGGAGTGTTTGTGCTACATCTTTCACAATGTAAGTTTCCCATTAATATGTTACAATTCTAAAGTGATATCGGAGCACGACTATCATCCATGAAATTGAAGATTTCTATACATGTCATGACCCACTCATGCTGTCATTAGATGGCATACGAACTCCATGGCTTGCTGGCTGGAAATGTGAGCATTGTGACTGGAGAAAATATCAAGCCTTCTTATGGTGGGGACGATGAAGCCTTCCTTCGCAAAGTTATAACTCCAATATATCGAGTCATAGACAAGGTACTCCTGCTGCAACCCTAACTACATATAGTCAAACATGATTTCTTGCTTTTGTAGGAATGAGTGTAATAGTGCTTTATGTAATTATCAAGGAAACAATGAGAAGCAAAAATGGAAAGGCTCCTCACTCTGCTTGGTGCAATTATGATGATCTTAATGAGTATTTCTGGTAAAGTCTTGAAACAATTAACGAGAAAAAAATATGGCCTCAAACATCCAATATGTTTTCTGATCAACATTTTTCTTTGTTATCATAGGTCAGCAGATTGTTTTGCTCTGGGTTGGCCTATGCGTGATGATGGCGATTTTTTTAGATCAACACGTGACATGGCGCAGGTTCTCTTCTTCTGTATATAATTGCTGGTGGTAATACTTAAGGAGTTTGTTATTGAAGTCATACAAATGTGATGACAGGGGAAACAGCCATCTAATAAGGCTGGGAGCCTTGGAAAATCATATTTTGTTGAGACGAGATCATTTTGGCATACATTTCGAAGTTTTGACCGTTTGTGGTCATTCTTAATATTAGCTCTTCAGGTAAGAAGCAGATAAGCATACAATGCCTCTCTCCTGGATTGACAGTCGGTCTGTCGGTGGAACTGAATTAATGATATTGTACTGTTCAACTGCAGATTATGGTTATCCTTGCATGGAATGATGTTCCAATATCAAATATTTTTGATAAGGAGGTGTTATACAAATTATCCAGTATTTTCATTACAGCAGCATTTCTCCGATTCTTCCAAAGTATATTCTATTGTTTTTGTTCTTGTTTTGTTTGTCTATATTGGTTCTCTATATGCTGTAGTTTAAAGAATCAAATTAACTTTATGGAAAGAATACTTCAAGTTGTTGGTAACCCAGGATATTTACGTATTCATATTTGTCTATTGTGCTTGGTTATAGGTTTATTGAACATTATCCTGAACTTCCCTGGATATCATAGATGGAGGTTCACAGATGTATTCAGGAGCATTCTGAAAATCATTGTTAGCCTTGCATGGACAATTGCTCTTCCACTATGTTATATACACCAAAATGACAACATTTCAATGCCCTTTGGGAAAGTAGAAAACATTCTTTCTTCCCTTAATCGATTTGAGAGAATTCCATCTTTATATCTCATGGTCGTGGCATTGTATTTGCTTCCGAATTTACTTTCAGCAGCACTTTTCATTTTCCCTATGCTTCGACGTTGGATTGAAAACTCTGACTGGCTTATTGTAAGATTTCTTCTATGGTGGTCGCAGGTACCAACTTTTCCCTATTATCCCCATTATTAAAGTTCCAATTAATTGCACACTCGTGTTTTACTAGTATGTATGGTGCCATCATGCCATGATACCTATGTGAAAAGGCCAGCATGTACCTGGCATGCCATTGTCATTGCCATTGCCATATGACCTGATCTTGATCTTCAGCTACTATTGAACATTGTCATGTCTTGAACTTCTAGCTTTCCAATTGTCAGTACTGTTAAATACATTTCTATTATTAAAAATGCTAGAAATGCAAGTTTCTTTTGTTTTATTTAATAGATAGTCCTGCTCATGTATTCTGAGATATCAAAGTGGCAGTCCTTTTTTTCTGAAATATAATGTTTTTGTACCTTTCCACGCAACTTTTATTTTCTTCATTTCATGATGTGTAGTGAACTTACATGCTTGTTTAGGACTTTTCAAACTATTTTTTTCCATATATCGTGTGCATATATTTGCTATGCTCTCATCAATGTATGTGTTTACCTAAGTAGCTACAAAAGATATTTGGTCCATCACTCCATCCTTTTTTAATAATGATGAAAGTTTCATTTCTTTGTTCAACCAGTTAATAAAAGTAATTTCAACCACCTGATAGTTGATAATCATAGATAATTAGCTCATGATCTCAGAAACATATTTAATATGCACATACTACAAAAACTCAAGAAGCTGTAAATTAGCTTTCCAGTGTCTCAACATGTTATTTGGTGTTCACTCTGATCTGTAGTGATTCTGGATATTCTAATAGATTGTATGGTTCAAGGAGCCTCTTTTCTATAGCATATCTTTTAAATGCCATTGTGAATATGTAATAATATATTAAGGTGAAAGTCTGGCCGGCATACTATCCTATCATAAGAACATTCGATGTCAGTTTGTTCTTTGAAAAAACTGGATTTTGAGTAAGACGTTTATGTCGTTTTCCTAGGAATTTATTGTGATTGTGCATACACATGTGTAGATTGGTAAAACAGACATAATGATTTATACTCTTAAAAATGCTGTTGTATTCTTATTGCCTCCGGTGCACTTTACATTTTTACCTAATCTAGTGCATTTTAAATTTACACTCTTCAAAATGCTGCCTTGTGATTTCAATCCTTAAATATTGTTTTTGTGAGCCTAAGGGAAAGCAGCACTGGCACACACACACACACACATCTGTATTTATGTGTAAAGAGATAAAGAGAGAGCTTACACCATATTTAAAAAGTGAGAGGGAGGGACAATATTCTTTTCCAGTTATATAGAGCATAACCTTTTTTCTGAATTATATGGTTCTCCGCAGCCCAGAATTTATGTTGGGAGAGGAATGCATGAAAGTCAATTTGTCCTTTTAAAGTACGTCCAGTCTTTGTTTTTACTGCTTTTCATTTTGTAGACACTAAAATGAAATTTACTGCTACATTTTTTTGTCAATATCAGGTATACATTCTTTTGGGTGCTTCTTCTATGTTCAAAGTTTGCTTTCAGCTTTTTCGTTCAGGTCTCTCTCTCTCTCTTTCTTTTATATTCCTTTAGGGGGAAATCAATGAAATATTGGATTCTTTTACATCAAAATTTTGTACTTCACAGATCAAACCTTTAATCGAGCCAACCAAAGATATCATGAAAATCAAACGCGTACATTATGCATGGCATGAATTCTTCCCAGACGGTCTGTGTTTATTTAAAGATATGTCTTTTGTTTTTTTGCTATAAATTTAATTACTTTGTATCAAATATGCAGCTAGAAACAACTATGGAGCTGTTGCTGCACTCTGGCTACCCGTTATTTTGGTGTGTTTTACCTTATTATTTATTTGCTTAATTTCAATACTTACTAGGCTTCTTGTTGCTGTTCCTGTCCATTTTCTTTTTCTTACTTGTCATTGCTGACTTGCTGTTGCTGTATAATTTTCATCTTTGATCGTCCACTGGGATGATGAGCTCCATACTTATTTCTCAGGTTTACTTTATGGACACTCAAATATGGTATGCTATATTCTCAACCTTGTGCGGTGGTATTATTGGAGCCTTTGATCGTTTGGGAGAGGTACTCAGATATTCTTCCTTCAAATATCCAATTATGTTTTTCTGCATTGCATAATATCTTTATGTTTAGTGTTAATAGCAGAAAAATTAGGAAAGCACACATGATGGAATATTTTTTCTGCTTTAAATTAACGTTCATCCCGTAATTTGTCTTGGTTGTTCATAGTGTTAACATTCCTGTCTATTGTGACAGATACGAACGTTGGGTATGCTAAGGTCCCGCTTCCAGTCGATACCTGGTGCATTCAGTGCGTGTTTGTTGCCATCTGAAAGGCCTAAGAGAAGTGGATTTTCTCTGTCTAAGCGATTCTCAGAGGTATTTGAAGTTATCTCAAGTGTATCATTAATTCTCAAAGAATGATTTATGAGTGTTTTTTTAACTATACGGATAGGTTACACCAAACAGGAGAACCGAAGCAGCAAAATTTGCTCAGTTGTGGAATGAAGTTGTATGTAGCTTCCGTGAAGAAGATTTCATAAGTGACAGGAAAGGCCGATCAACAAGCTTTTAGTTTTCTTTACCATCTCTTAGTTTTTATCCAAAAATTTCAAACTTAGCTAAGAATTTACCTACTGCAGGGAGATGGACTTGATGTTAGTTCCTTATTCTTCGGATCCTAGCCTTAACCTGATTCAGTGGCCACCATTTTTGCTTGCTAGCAAGGTTAGTTTTGCTTCCAGCATACCCTTTCTCTATCTAGGCGGTGCATCATTTTCTGATTGTTACTGTTCTTTTTCAGGTTCCAATTGCACTTGACATGGCAGTTCAATTTCGATCCAAGGATAATGATCTTTGGAAGCGTATATGTGCTGATGAATATATGAAGTGTGCTGTCATTGAATGCTATGAGTCTTTCAAACTTGTCCTGAATGCTCTAGTTGTTGGACATACCGAGAAAAGGTTGTGTAAGCGCCTTTTCTTAAATCTTTTAAATTTCCTCACCTTTCCTGTTTTACCCCAAAATAGTTGATTAAGGTATAACGAGGTTAAACTCAATACAAGTTTATCGCATAAAAATGGCAAATCTCCAAGCTATAACTGCCTAATTTCAACATTACAACTTCAATTTATTACCTTTATTTCACAAGATTCTCTCTTTTTTATTTTAGATATTTGACTAATAATTCAACACTATAAATTACTTGCCTAGTCAAACATTGTAATTTTCATGGGTCAAAGGGAATATAAAAAGGTCAACCATCCTGGGGCTCCATGACATAATATCCTTTTGTGCTTGTCCTGTTTAAAGCTAATCGTCTTCCTTTCACATTTTCCGGTTCTATCAGTATCCCCTGTTTTCACACTCATCTTGTGAATGTCTTTTGGATACCTTGCATTCTCCCCTGTAACTTGTAACATTTCTACTGTTGAGCTCTATTTGAAACTTTCCTCTTGAGAATCATTATTTTTTGTCATTTTATTCAGTCCACTTTTATGCTATGACTAACATCCACTTCTATATCTATCTCCATCCTTCTGTGTTGTCATTTAGATCCTATATAACAAAAGTATCATTCTTAACTGCTTTCTACCCAACCATGCTTAGCATAGCTATAACCTAGGATGCACGGAAACGCCAATATGGTTGCCGTACCCGTCTCGGGGACTGTTTGGGGACGGAAGCGCGACCGAAACGTTTCCCAACCGCTTCCAAAGTTCAGGAAACGTTTCCAAATATTTGGGGACGTTTCCAACACGTTTCTAGGCCATACCTTGTCAGCAAGCAGGGGCGGATGCGCAGGTATGGTAGGGTGGACTGGTGTCACCGTCCACTCAGTGGTCAGTCGAGTTTCCGGTTTGCCGGAATTTTCATTTAAAGGTCCCTGAGTATATCATTTTCGTAGTTTGACCATCCTAATCATGTCTAAGTAGTTGAATGAGATAAGAAAGTGAAAAAAAAAAAGCATATGAGAACCGTTTGTAGTGGGCGGAGCAAGTGAGGTATGAAATTGCAGGTTGGGGCTATTGTGTTATACATGTGAAAGAAGAAGCTCTAGATGATTTTTTTATTATTATTTTCAGCTTTGTAGATACATAGAGTGCTCAATCCCTATACTTTAAGTCTACAAACATATCAAAAACAAAAAGTCAAATTACACTGACACATAAATACGAAATTGATTTTATTTAGTTTTTTCTTTTTTTACTTTTCAGTTATCCATTTAATAATTTTTTTATATATCTATTTTGGAATTTTTTTTAATATATTTATATTTTTTTTATATTTTTTATTGCCGTACCTTTGCCGTACCCGTATCTTGGATTTTTGAGTTTTGCCGTTCCCCGTACCCGTATCGTCCCCGTACCCCCGTCCCGTACCCGTCCCAGTGCTACATAGGCTATAACTTTTTAACCATTGTCAACACCTCTTAAGATGCAGTTCATGTACTCTAATCTCCTCATCTAAAACCTTCACACATCAATGCATTTCTGCATACCCAAAACCAGTGGATTAACATATTGCTTAGTTGCCTAAAAAATAATGATGTGATCTTAGTTTCTTTGATGAACTTATCCAAAACTCAGGCCAAGAGTCTGGAACTAGACACTTAACTCATCCGTAATAGGAAACATACATATCTTGCATCAACAATAATGATGTGAGGATTTTTTTTCTCAAAAGTTCATCACATCACTCTCCTTGGCACACTATTAATTTACTTTAGATCAATAACCACTATATCTAACCTTTTTCTATGCTTTGTGCCTTTGTGTAATCAAGAATAACCTTTATTGTTCTTTCCTATGATAAACTGTCAACTTTTTCTTTCTACAAATTCAGTGGAGAACTTTCTGTTGTAGTATCCACTACTTTAATTTTAGGATTTGTTAAATGCATGGAAAGATGAATAATGAGTGGTTAGAATGGCATTCCTTGATTCTCTTGTAATTGTTGGTAATATATTAACAAGATCATCGGAACAACTAACTTAGAATGATTACTGTTTTCTGACTTTGGTCAAATACAAAAAAAAAGTATTGCTATACTGATAGTTATAAGGCAGATAATTCAACCGCCTGCTTGTTTCCCCTCATAGCATGTTTCCAGCTCTTGTTTTGAAATTCCAACCAAAGGCGTCAAGGAAACCATTATATTCTCCTATATTATTCTTCGTTCCCCCATAAATCACTACCGTGGAAGCTCTGAAACTGAATCGTTCTGTTACTGTTTTTCTTGTTTTGATCTCAAAATCATATTATTTCTGAAGTTACTCAGTGCCACTTCCACAGACAAGATAAATATCATCATCTCTTAGGTCCTTTCTAGTATCCTTTCATCCTTTGTTTATGTTACCATTAGTTGAACTTTTAGGGTACATATTATAATGCTGACACAAACATTGTCTGCTCCTATATGGACAGTGAGTACATTGTTTTTACCTTACTCTTTGAGTGATATAAATCTATAATGACCACTTAACATCTTGACTGTAGGATTTATAAACATCTTTTAATATTTGTCATTGCATCTTCGATTTTTGCAATGATGACAGGATAATTGGTATTATAATTAAGGAAGTTGAAAGCAACATTTCCAAAAACACATTCCTTACGAATTTCAGAATGGGCTATCTACCTACTCTACGCAACCAATTTGTGAAATTGGTGGAGCTTCTGGTGAGTTCTTCATAAGCAGAAGTTAGGGTTCATTATTAGCTTAGTACTGATCATTTTAACATGTTATAACTTTCAATATTGCAGAAAGAGGGTGATGAATCTAAGCACAACACTGTGGTTTTATTGCTTCAGGACATGTTAGAAGTAGTTACCCGTGACATGATGGTCAATGAGATTCGGTATGTGATCTCAGCATTCTGTGGCTTGTAGTGATCGACAATGACTAATAATACATACACCACCATCATCTGTGAAATATTTTCAAGAACTTTCTTCTGATACATTCTACAAATAGAATAATGATCTTGTACATATTTGTTTCAGTGAGTTGGTAGAACTAGGACATGGTAGCAAGGATGGAACACAACTTTTTGAAAAAGCTACTGATTCAAGACCTTCTATTGTATTTCCTCCTCCGGTTACCGCTCAGTGGGAAGAACAGGTTATGCATATAGTTCTATGCATGCATTGAGAACAAAATGTGCATGGAGCCGCACACATGTCACAATTACATAAGTACTTCAATTAGCATATGTATAACAAATGGTCATAAATGAATTGTTATCATTACAGATAAAGCGCCTATATCTTCTTCTCACAGTGAATGAATCTGCCATGGATGTGCCTAAAAATCTTGAAGCACGGCGGAGGATCACATTCTTCACAAATTCATTGTTCATGGATATGCCACGTGCACCTCAAGTCCGTAAAATGCTATCATTCAGGTACAACAAATTTGCTAAAAGCTAAATATAATGCTACTAAAGATCTTGACAATAGAGTTTGGACATAATTTACAACAATGTGTCTTGTGATTTTGTCTCATGAGTGATTTTTTTTTCTTGGGATTTTTTTGCACTTGGACCTTTAAGCTACTGAGAAATTTAGCCATATGAATGTTACCTTAATGCTGCAGTTCTTAAGGGGATAAAACATTAATGTAAATACAATAGACAGACATTCTTTCCTATATTAGCATGATGTAATCATAATTAATTGGAATTGCAGTGTCATGACCCCCTACTATAGTGAAGAAACTGTTTATTCAAAGAGTGACCTTGACATGGAAAATGAAGATGGTATATCCATCAAATATTACCTGCGAAAGATTTTCCCAGGTTCTAATAATCTAAAATCACCTCTTTAATATGTACAACTTCTTACGTATACATATATGTTTATGTGGTTACCTGTAATTGGATATATTGTTTCTTAGATGAATGGGAGAACTTCATGGAACGCATCAACTGCAAAGAAGACGTGGATATTTTTGAAAATGATGAAAACATATTACAGCTCCGTCATTGGGTCTCCCTGAGAGGACAGACTCTCTGCAGAACAGGTGATTCTATACTAATTTATTGTCCATTAATTCACTTACTTTATTTCATTCCTATTGGATGTTGTTTCTCCAGTTAGAGGAATGATGTACTATAGAAGGGCATTGAAGCTTCAGGCATTTCTTGACATGGCCAATGAAAAAGGTAAAGGACAAATCCTTCTTAAGTATTAGGGCTCCTTTTAGTATCAGCAATATCCTAATTTTGGTTTTTAAGTTGAGGATAAGGCATATAATTTTCTAAATAGTATTCTGTCCTAATTCTTTATATGCAAACCATGCAGAAATATTGGAAGGCTATAAAGCTGTTACCATTCCATCAGAGGAGGACAAGAAAAACCAGAAATCCTTGTATGCTCGACTAGAGGCTGTGGCTGATATGAAATTTACTTATGTCGCGACATGTCAAAATTATGGAAACCAGAAGCGTAGTGGTGATCGCCGTGCAACAGACATTTTAAATCTGATGGTTAAGTAAGTATTTCATAAGAAGATAGAGATGTTCTCACACATTTTTATGATTTAACAATATAACCGCCTCCCTCATCTGTTTGTAACAGCAATCCAGCTCTTCGCGTGGCATACATTGATGAAGTTGAAGAAAGAGAAGGAGCAAAATCACACAAGGCCTACTATTCTGTCTTAATTAAGGCTGCAGATAATCTTGATCAGGTAGTTAACCATATTGGTTTACCTAAAAAAATAATGATTTGCATTTGATCTTTCTCTGCCAGAACATGATACTGGATTCAAGTGCTGACTGCATCTTGTTCTCTCTAATAGGAAATTTACAGGATAAAGTTACCTGGCTCGGCAAAAATAGGAGAAGGGAAGCCTGAGAATCAAAACCATGCCATAATATTCACAAGAGGGGAAGCTCTTCAGACTATTGACATGAACCAGGTATATCCCTATCAGTTATTCTTTTCACTTCAATCAAACAAAATAAACATTAACCGTTTTCGGTGTCATGTTGCAGGACAATTACTTGGAAGAAGCTTTCAAAATGCGTAACCTTCTTGAAGAATTTAATGAGGATCATGGAGTGAGGCAACCAACTATTTTGGGCGTACGCGAACACATCTTCACAGGAAGGTTCAGTATTTAAATTTGCTTTACATTTCTGTTGGGGCTTGAACTTAGACTCGTATCTGATATCTCTACTTTGCTGCAGTGTTTCTTCTTTGGCATGGTTCATGTCAAATCAGGAAACGAGTTTTGTTACCATAGGTCAACGTGTACTTGCAAGACCACTGAAGTACGTCATTTCTTTAAAACCTCACTAAAAGTAAACGTATTACTTTTTATAATGCATTTCCTTGCTCATACTTGGGGTGTGTTGTTTTGAAAAAAAAAAACGGTACAAGATCTATGCTCCATTAGATTCAGAAACAAGGGAAACATATAACCAGGACATATAGTACTGTGATTGGCCTAGAGTAGTACTTTGAAGTGACCTAAGCCAGTACATAATATCTATCATCTTTTACATATCAGTTATATTTATGTGATCTTTCCTGAATGAGAAAGTCATACTCGTGTTGGTCAAGTTCTTTTGATGCTAATACAGGACTCAAGAAGCTGCTATTTTGAACTACTTATACATTCTTTCAGGATTCGGTTTCACTATGGGCATCCGGATGTCTTTGATAGAATTTTCCACATCACACGAGGAGGTATCAGCAAAGCTTCGAAAGGCATTAACCTAAGCGAGGACATCTTTGCAGGTATTATCTTTGATGATGTAGGGGGGTGTAAACGAGCCGAACATGACTCAACTTGGCTCTTGCTCATCTCATTTATTAATTAATTTTTTTGATGTACATGTATAGTTATACTTTCATATACATCGTATCTTTAATTTGTTTTTCTTTTATCATAATTATATGCATAATAATATTTATAATATAATCATATATTATGCTAAATATTATTATATTTATATTAGTGATAGGCTGCAAGTCTAATCAAACTAGGGTTATGAAGATCTAGTTCAAGCTCCTTTATTAATTTAGCTCCAATTTAGGCTGGAGCACATGTAAGCTCAGCTTGATTTGATTTTAGCTTTCAAAGATCCGATCTTGAGTAGCTCATGAACATCCGGCTCGTTTACACTTCTAGATGAACTTACCTTGGTTCACTCATTAGATGTTTGACAACTGTATTGAGACTCATTGTGATATAGGGTTCAACTCAACATTGAGACGTGGTAATATAACTCACCATGAATACATACAAGTTGGTAAGGGAAGAGACGTTGGCCTCAACCAAATCTCACTTTTCGAAGCTAAAGTGGCATGCGGTAATGGGGAGCAAACTCTAAGTCGGGATATCTATAGATTAGGCCACCGCTTTGATTTTTTCCGGATGCTCTCATGTTACTTCACAACTACTGGCTTCTATGTCAGCTCCATGGTAAGCTTTTTAGCTCTATTTGTTATGTAGCTTGAAAATAATCCATCCCCATAATAACTATATGCATAGATAGCCAAGTACAATATCTCCTTCCTCCTTCCCAACTTGTTCTATTTGCGCCTGGTTGTACCAAATTATATTCTCATTTTTTATTTACAATTGAACTCAGGGCTAAATGTAGTTGTTTTAGAAATTATAATAGCTAACTAAAAGTATTATGTTGGGTTTGGGCTGACACGAGCTTTGTGTTAATAATACTTTCCAGCTGGTGGTCCTTACGGTGTATGCATACTTGTATGGAAGACTGTACCTGTCTCTGAGTGGATTAGAGGGAGCAATAATGAAATCAGCAAGAATAAGGGGAGATACTGCGCTGAAAGCAGTGATGGCTTCTCAGTCTGTGGTTCAATTGGGTCTGTTGATGGCTTTGCCCATGGTCATGGAGATTGGACTAGAACGAGGTTTCAGAACAGCCATCAGTGACTTGATCATCATGCAGCTCCAGTTAGCGGCTGTCTTCTTTACATTCTCTCTTGGTACAAAGCTACACTATTTTGGACGCACGATTTTGCATGGTGGGGCGAAGTACAGAGCCACTGGTCGCGGTTTTGTTGTGAGACACGAGAAGTTTGCTGAAAACTACAGAATGTATTCAAGGAGCCATTTTACCAAAGCCATGGAGTTGTTCATTTTGCTAGTGGTTTATCAAGCATATGGGTCGGCAGCTACCAGCAGTACCGCCTACTTTTTTCTAACTGCTTCCATGTGGTTTCTAGTAGTATCTTGGTTGTTTGCGCCTTTCCTTTTCAACCCTTCGGGGTTTGAATGGCAGAAAATAGTGGAAGACTGGGAAGATTGGTCAACATGGATCAGCAACCGTGGTGGTATTGGTGTTCCGGCTAACAAGAGCTGGGAGTCCTGGTGGGAGGAGGAACAAGAGCACCTCCAGTTCACCGGCCCTGTTGGACGTGTAATGGAACTAGTTCTTTCTCTCAGATTCTTCATCTATCAGTATGGGATTGTTTATCAGCTTAAAGTCAGCCAAAATGATAAAAGCATAATGGTACGTATATTCAGACTCTTTTACTTATCAACGGGTCAATATGGAGTTTGTTTTGGTTCAAACGGGTCAAATAAAAAATCATAAAAAAGGGAACATGTCAAATGTCTCTTCTTAATACCATTAAATTTTTTTGATTATTATAGTAATAATGCTCTCTTCTATATTAATTATAATCATCTCATTACTATTTTAAACATGGAAGAAAGTGTTTGTAGGCCAACAAAAAATCGTTGACCAACCCACGTATCGTGCCACCTATACTCCAAACTATAATTTTCCATTGAAATCAATTACAAGAGTTTTCCGTGGAATGATTGCAGATCTATGGTCTATCTTGGCTTGTAATTCTTGCTGTTATAGTCATCTTGAAGGTCTGTTCGAAACCAAATTCCTGCCATCCTGCTTCTTTTACCCTTCTCCTATCATATTATACCAAGCGACTTTATGTATTTGCAGATTGTATCCATGGGTCGGAAGAAGTTCAGTGCTGATTTCCAGCTAATGTTCCGACTGCTTAAGCTGTTCCTTTTTATTGGATTCATTGTCACGCTTGTGATACTCTTCCAGTTCCTTGGACTTACTGTCGGGGACATCTTTTCAAGCTTAGTTGCATTCATGCCAACTGGATGGGCTATCTTGCAGGTACAAATTATCAGTCTTTGTAATAATATATAATTAATAATTACAATAGTTTAATAAATGAATCAAGATGATGATGGTGAATGCAGATAGCACAAGCATGCAGGGCATTAGTTAAGGGGTTGGGAATGTGGGGTTCGGTAAAAGCACTAGCGAGAGGATACGAGTACATAATGGGCGTGATGATTTTCGCTCCAATTGTCATACTTGCATGGTTCCCGATGGTATACGACTTCCAAACCAGACTTCTATTCAACCAAGCTTTTAGCAGAGGGCTACAAATCCAACGTATTCTAGCAGGTGGCAAGAAAAACAAGTAGGAAAGTAAATGTAGGAGTCCAAAGTAGATTAATCAATCATTTGTTGTTTACACTGTAGCAACCATCAATCAATAGCATAAATTTCTTTTGGTTGACTGTGTTTCGATCCTTAACTTTGTCCATGGTGGAAGGCACTAGGTATCTGTTTTGGAAAATTGTGTGTGTGGTTTCTTTTCTTTTCTTTCCTTTTTTTTGTTTGTGTGTTGTGAATGGGAACGAAATTTTTAGATGTTCTTAAATAATATTGTTCTCGTAAAAGGTTTTGAACTCACCTCTTATGACTCGGGCTGTTTGGTTGATTAAGTGCTGAATCATTAGAAGGTCTGAATGGTTAAGAGGTCTGTATGGTTAAGTGCTGAATTATTAAGTTGGACCTCTTAATGCTGAATCATTCGGCACTGAATGCTGAAGCAAACGCACTGAATGCTGAATCATTCGGCACTGAATGCTGAAGCAAACGCACTGAATGCTGAATCATTCGGCACTGAATGGTTAAGAGTCTCGTTAAGAGGCTGAAACACTCACTAGGTACAATACATGCCCTAAGTATTTGAAAATAATATTCCTTTTGCTCCAGGTGTATTTCAATGATATGTTTTTATTTCCTTAGGTGGGCCTTAGGGTGAAAGGGGCACTACTAGAAAATGTTTTTTCTTTAACTGATTTTAACCAATTATGCACTGTCACATCACTTAACTGATTTACTTCACTGAAACACTTTTTTGTAGGCAACACTTCAGTGATTCTTTTTTTTTCATTTAAATACAAATAAAACCTTTTTTTAAATACACACGGTTTATAAATTGCACCACCAAACTGTCAGACCGTGTTTATTTCTCAACCGTCTCCACCCAACACGGTCAAAAAAATTTATTCCCATTAAAGTCGGTCTTATCTAACCGTCAGGAAAATTGAATTTTACATGCAATACGGTTGAGTTTTTTTGTATATAAACGACGGTGGTGAAAACAGAATTCAACATCAACAAAACCCACACGTTAAAAATGACTCGCTGGACCGAAAATGAAGAAATCGCTCTGGTCGTGTGCGTTAGAGACGCACAAAACGACCCATCCTTGCAACGACAACGCCGCCAAGGCACAGGTAGCAGGAACACACGCTTCTGGGACCGTGTCTTGGGTGACTTCAAACAACAAGTCGGCGAGAGCGACCGCACAATTGAGAGCATACAGAGAAAATGGACCGATCTAAACAACAAATGTGATCGGTGGACCACCTGCTATGAGCGCACCATGAGCCGGCACGCAGGCATTATGCCGGAGTTGGCTGTGGAGTTGACCCATGTGAACTATGCGGCTCGTTACCACTGCAACTTTGAGCATCTCCAGGCCTGACAACTCATGCGTCAACTCTAAGCTTTATCTTCTATGTTTTTATGTAATTTTACTTATGTTTAAATATTAATAAATATTGTTTTATGTTTTTTATTTACTTTCGCCTACTACCATCCTTATGTAATTTACCCTTTTTTGTCAATGAAAAAAATTCAATATAAAAAAAAATATGTTTAATTAAAAAAAAAAGTAAACAATTTAAGTAAAAAAAATTAAACCAAATGTTGCTTGAAAATGGTTGTAAATAAATAAAAAAGGAATTAAAGTAAATAAAAAATATAAAATACACGGTTACCAGCCCGTTAGAACCAGAAAAAGGTCCACGGGACCCCTACCAGCACGGGTGGCGGCGGTGTTACCGTGCTGGTAGTGAGGTACCCGTGCCCAATTCTGGTAGCGCCCCGTCCCCCTTAGGGGTTTGAATTTTCATACACCTTAGGTGATTATCGCTTGTGATTGTCTCCTTATATTTAACTTATATGTGGTTTTGTGATGTTATATTTGTTTCTATTTTTTCATGTTACACTGTTACTCTCTTAGTACTTTATTTTTTAGTTTGGTACCTTTCAACTTCTGTTTTTAAACTGTTTTTTCGATGTTTATTTTGGAAGTGAGGGGCTCTCTGGAAGCAGTTTCTTTATCCCTATGGATAAATGTAAGGTTTGCCGACATTCAATCCTCCTCATAACTTACAAATAGCCTGGCTATGTGTGGATTTACTGGGTATGATTGTTGTTATGTTTGGTCTAGAAGCTTCAGATTGTGGATTTTGTTCGAGCCTATTCAACTAATTAACAATGTAGAAATTTTTTATAAGATGCAGAAGAGTGAAATGCGGTTTCGATCCATGTGGTTTATACCAAATTGCTATATTTTATAAAAGTGAAAAGTTTTGCAAAAAACACACCTAGGTTTCAATTCATTGCCATTTTAGTCCACCTAACTAACACCCATCCACTATGTAGTTAAGTGAGGGACAAAATCGTCATTCAATGTCCAATATTAAAGAAATATTGTTTTTCTCTTTTAAACCACAGGGACCGAAACTGCATTTAGTCTTCTTATTATTTTGAGTTAATTACCAAAACCGTCCCTGTGGTTTGGGCCAATATGCCACTCTAGTCCAAACTTTTAAAAATTGCTTGAACAGTCCCTGACTTTTGAGAAAATATGCCAAAATAGTCCAAGGAGTTAAACTAGTTAACTTTTTGACGTTAAGTCAGGGCCAATTTGGTCAAGTCACTTATCATTTTTAAATCCGTTAACCCAGTTAAGTTCCTTATACCCTTTTTAACCCTAGTTGTTCCATTTTCACGTCATTTACCTCCCTCTGCTTTTCTTCTCCCTCAAACTCCACATTGCTCTGCAATTCTTGCTCTCCCTGCTCTGATTATCTTCTCCCCGACATTCATCATGGACGACGACGAGGAGGGATGGTGTGTGAGGAAAGACGGACAGGAATTTGATCATGACTTAAAATATGGTCAGTATTTCTCTTTCATCCTTGTCTTAGTAACTCAAATTATTGTCAGTAACTTCTGTTTCTATGATTCTACAGGTTCAAGCAAAGATAAGTTTTCGATTAATCTTTATCATGCTGGTGAGTTTAGTGACCCTGAAGTAGCTATGATGTATCTAATCGCCAAGGTTAACTACGTTGATCATGTGCACTCTCATTGTTTTGCTGTGGCAACTTTGTATGACTTTTTGTTTGAACTAGGGTACTTAGAGAGTGATGAAGTTAGATTTTTTTATAGGCAACCAGGACAAAGCCTAGATACTGGATTAAAACCAATCTTATTTGATACACAAGTCTTAGAAGTAGTCAAATTAGTTGAGACTAAGAAGCTAATTGAGGTATATGTTGAACATATTGACCCAGACTATGAAACTTTAAAACATAGAAAGGCTTGTGAAGATGTTAATAAATCTGATGAGGAAGAATTCTTATATCATACAGATTTGGATATGTGGGAAATGTAGTGATAGTGAAGATTTTGGTTATAAGCCTGATAGGGATGAGGACAATCAATCATCTGGTAGTGAAGATAGAGCTGATGCAAACACTAGCAACAAAAAGAAAAACAGGGAAACTGTAGGGGGAACTGTAGAGAATGATAATGACTCTGACTTCATTATAGATGAGGATAATTTAGTAGAGGATTATGAGGTTGATATGCAAAACTTTAAGGCTGCAGTAGACCCATATGTTATTGAAGGTGAGGAATTAGTGGATGAAATGGAAGTGGAGATTGAAGTCGATTTATATGACTTTGACGGTTTGAGTGATTAGGATGAGCCTATGTTGCATAAGTCAATTAGGAGGAACAAGAAACAGAAGAGGAGGGGCAAATCAAAGAAGGATGACTGTCCATTTTTTCTTACTCAAACATTTACTTCTAGAGTTGTTATGAAGAAGTTGGTGAAGGATGTTGCTATGGAAATCAGGAGGCAGCTGAGGATTGTGAAGAATGATAAGTCTAAGTTTAGGGTTATTTGCCAGGGTATTAATCCATAACTTGGTGGTAGTTGTGCCATTAATGCAAATAAGTCAAAGTTGGGAGGCCTTTCTGTAAACCCACCCAAAATAGTTAAAAAAAGGAGAGGCAGGACCTTCCACTTCAAAACCAAGAAACCTAGAAAGAAATAACCCCCACCCACCTGTCCTTTTGTTCTGCACATCTCCTATAGTAATGCAATTGGGGCTTGGGTTGTGAAGACCTTAATCACAGATCATTCTTGTCTTCAATGTAGGGGTGTTAGATTATGCACAGTTTCTTGGTTGGCTAAGGAGATCGAGCATATTGTCCAGGCAAGTCCAAACATAATAGTAGCTGCTTTAGTTGATATTTTTCAGAAGAATAGGCAGGTTCAAGTGACAAGAAACCAGATGTTTAGGGCCAAAGTGAAAGCAACTACAAAAATGGCAGGTTGTTATAGGACTCACTATGAGAAGCTTATGGATTATTGTGAGGAGTTGATGAGATCTAATCCTGGAACATCAATCAAAATTGATGTAGAGAGAGAGAGAGAGACTACAATCCAAGAATCCCTACAAGGTAGTTTAGAAGAATTTACATTTTTCTAGGTGGTCTGAAGGAAGGGTAGAGGTTATGTGGTCAGAAATCTTGGGTTTGGATGGTTGTTTCATAAATGGACCCTTTCCTGGACAGATTTTAACTGTTGTAGGTGTGGATGGTAACAATGGAATTTATCAAGTGGCTTATGCATTGGTGGAAGCAGAAACAATGGAGACATGGAGTTGGTTCTTGGTGAAATTGGGAGATGATTTGGATATTGGGCCCAATGATGATTTCACTTTTATAAGTGACAGGCAGAAGGTAAGTTTGTTTGTTGTTTCTTTTTTATTTTGTTTATTCTAAATGATTCTATGATGATTTGCCATATGTTTTTATGTAGGGTATCATACCAGCTATCTCTAGGCTATACCCAAAGGCAAAACATAGGTTCTGTCTAAGGCATATCCATGAGAACATGAAATCCAAATAGAGGGGACAAGTGTACAAGGAGTTGCTATGGAGTTGTTTAAGTGTGACCACATCAATAGGCTGGGAGAAGGCTATGAAAGCAGTAGCCAAAGCTGATAAACCCTTGCATGAATGGCTGAAACAGATCCCACCAAAACATTGGTCAAGATCTCACTTTAATGGTATGACTCATCTTATGTTTAATGTGCTTAGAATGTGTAAGACCCTACCCATAATACGGGTGGTTAAACGCTATTTTACTTGGTTTGGATTTGTAAAACTAAGTCATTCCATAAACTACATTAACACATTAACATTTAGTAACTACATTGACTATTACAAACATACGAGATTATAGTTAATGTCCTAGCTTTTCCAAAATAACCAAATACCATAAAGGTTTAATCAAAACATTGCGGAAACGGACAAGTTAAGCATGTTCGGTTCTTCAAATACGTCTTGACCATCATCCGATTCAAGTAGCAGGGTACCTAAGGGTTTAACACGATTAAACAACCCATAAATATGTTAGAATAATCGAATTCGAGTGCAAAATATGAAAAATATGAACTTTGGGTGATTTGGTGTATCCTATGCTATTGGCGTAGGCTTTGGGCATCTGGTGGCGTAGGCCAGTAGAAATTGGCGTAGGCACTCTGACGTTGGCGTATCCTACGCCAGTTTTGGCATATCCTACGCCAAATCCTGACATAGCATAAAATGGTTCAGCACCAGGCTGCCCTTTTTGGGTCATTCAAAAACTACTCCCGGGGCTTCCCGGAAGGCGTTTAACGGTTCCTATGCGAACAACTAACATGGTTATAGGTAGTTCTACATTCCTTCTTCGATTTCTAGCTTGTATACCATAGTTTATCTACCCACCTTTAGGCTAGGCCGACAAGTTTTGCACATATCTAAATCATAAGAATTCATGGTTTCCAAGTTCTAGTTATAGTTTTTACCACTTGTCAAGTCCCAACTTGACTAGAGGACTTCCCGCCCAAGTCATTTATGCCGTGTTTTGCGGTGCCTCGTGTCCATGGCCACATGTGCCATTTCTATTGGTCTCATTTGCTCGGCCTCTATGACTTGTGACATGGTTTTTTTTATTCAACCTATTCTATCGCTTGGAAACCACCAAAACATCTTTTACTAAATGATATGACCATAGTTACCATTCGTGATTATGCATACATATGTTCATTATAGCCAGTCATAGGTGTGACTTACCTTAGTCGTGACCTTTTAGCTTCAAATCCTTACCCGAGTGGCTTCCCGTGGGCTCAAGCTTGGCACCTAGATGAGTATTGCACACAAACATTTAGGTACTTACTCATAGGCTTATTTGTACATACTCATACAAGTTTTTATCACAAGAATGTAGCCTCTAATGAAATCGAGTTTCTTTGAGGCGTTTCATCAAACACCTTGTAGGCGTCTTTAGACAAGGTTATTTTCTATGACTAAAGGACCTCATTAATCCCTTTTTAACACAATTTCAATAACATAGCATAAGCTTAAGCATTCAAATCATGAGCTTTATTCAAAATTCATAACATAGATGATTCTTTTCTACTTCTAAAGCATCTCCTACCATTTTATCAAAACCCATACTTTCTACAACATGGATTCTTAAGAATCCATCATCATGCAAGTACTTTGCAAAACACACACAATTTAACATGTATTGAGACCCTCTAATACTAGAGCAACCTCTACTAACTCTTAGTTTCACGTTTTTAGAACAACACATAGTTATCACTTAACCATGTATGAACAATTCAACAAATCAAGCAAATTGAATGTTTCCTAGATGTTTGTTAGGACTAGATGACCCGTTTTTGGGCAAATGCAAGCAAAAACCCTTTCGATTTGGCCTTGAATTAGCTTGTTCTTGAGTTTTAGGTTAAGTGTGTGTTTTTAGTGTGTGTTTTGGGGTGGGGATCGATTTCCCTGCTTTGGAGATGATCCAATGTTTTATTTTCATATAAAACATTTTAACTTTGGTCTTTGGGCAGGTTTAGTCCCTCAGAATCACCGATTTAGCATTATGTGTTTATTTAGGCCTCTAAACTAACTAGTCCAACTCGGTTATTAGGCCAAAGTGGGAATACTAATATTTCCTTGTCATGAGTTCGGTTAGTAAACCTCCTATTAATCGCTTAAACAAGACTAAATAGAAATGAGGAAATTTTGGGGCGTTACAACTCCAACCCCCTTAAAGAGGGTTTCGTCCGCGAAACCAAGAACGTACCGAATAGGTGCGGATATAGCCGTTTCATCTCTTCCTCGGATTCCCAGGTGGTATTCGAACCTTTTCTATGATCCCATTTGACCTTCACTTGGTCAATGCTCCGGTTTCTGAGATGCTTCACCTTTCGGTCTAGAATCTCTATGGGTCGAGCCACGTAGTTTAACTTCTCATAGATTTCGATTTCTTCCATGGGTATATATGCTGCTTCATCCGTTAAGCACTTTCGAAGGTATGAAACATGGAAGGTATTATTAATACGGTTCAACTCTTCGGGTAATTCCAAACGGTAGGCGACTTGTCCCACTCGTTCGAGGATTTTAAATGGCCCAATAAACCTTGGACCCAATTTCCCCCTTTTTCTGAACCGGATTACTCCCTTCCACGGGGAAACTTTTAACATTACAAATTCTCCCGGTTGAAACTCGATCGGCCTACGCCTTTTATCTGCATAAGATTTCTGACGATCTTGAGCGGCTTTTAGGTGTGCACGGATCATATCTATCTTTTCATTTGTGGCCTTGACCACATATTTGTGATCAAGCTCGCGAGGACCCACCTCCCCCCAACATACTGGGGTTCGGCATTTTCGCCCATAGAGGGCTTCGAACGGAGGCATACCTATGCTAGCGTGGTAGCTGTTGGTATATAAAAACTCTATCAATGGTAGATATGTGTCCCAACTACCTCCGAAGTCGATAATGTGTAACAACCCGACCAGGAGGGGCTGGACGAAATAACAGTTTGGTAACAGACTTGTACAACGAAAGCAACGATGACTAATATTTAATGTTTTAATACAAATTCTAATCCAAAAATATAAATACATAACTTAAATAAATAAACTAGTAACTATGCAGGGACGAATCACGTCGGTCGTCGAAGCAGTTAGCGGGTTGTTATCCACTAGTCAATCCGATCTCTACACGTCCATAACTCTAGAAGCTCTAATTCGCGATGCTTATAACTCGAATCTTCTATCACGATAATCTCTATTCCATACAAGCAAGCATATACCTTGTCTTCATGATCGTCCAAACGCAGTACCTGAACACATGCTTAAAAGAGTTTGGGTAAGCAATTATGCTGGTGAGTCCGTGTAAATAGTTAAACAATTCCAAAATAGTTATTATTTCCAAAGCAAGTTCTTAAGTTTACACAACACGACACATGGTGATGCACAAGCGACACCTCAAGCCTTAACACATAATCCATCTACTGCCATTAGGGATTCACCTGGCAAAATATATGTCACAACGGCCCTGTAGACCTCAGTGGAGGGTTTTCCGGGCTTCCGGATCCACTGTGTGTGGGGGTTTCCCCAAGTAGTACTACCCACATATTAAGTGGCCCAAATCCCCTGGGTTAATGAGTGTCAGTATGGTTATCTGGCAGCTAGTATCTTGTCGCATCAAACAATTAAGTCACACAAACAAGCATATGTTCACCCCAAAATAGTAAAACACAAAACGAGGAAAAGTGCACGGAACTCACCTTGGCAGCGTATCACGTCAAGTCACATAATCATATGGCATTCCAAGTCATGATCCCCTCTATCAATTACTGGCAAGAACCTACTCAATGTTTATAAACATTAGCGCGTGTAGCCAACTTCGCGGTTACACGTGGGGACAAGTTAAGTTATTAATATTGCGACATGTTTAGTTGCTGGTTCATAACTATATTATATATGTCAATGTTGCCAGTTTCATGTATGTCTCAAATAAATAGAGTTGTCGAATCAATTGTCTAAGATGTTCTGACACAAGTCCATAAATCCATACGTTGGGTATATTACTTAACTAGCTTTTATCCCGGGAGTGTCCCGGGGTTGAAATATGTAATATAACATTATAAAATATCTAATATGACAACATAATTAATGATTTGCCAATACATGATTAATGAATAATAATAATATTATTTATTTTAAACAAATTTCTGCCATAAGTTATCATATATTCAAATATAAAAAAAAGGAATCTCTGCCTATGAAGTTATGTTTATCGTTTGTGATTTATTAGTAGAGTAAAATATATTTGAAAACAAAACCCCACAAAAATAGTTGTTTTTTTCACCGTTTTTTATGTAGCACTATGGTACTCGTTG
The DNA here is from genome assembly GCA_032199755.1 of Ambrosia artemisiifolia. NCBI lineage: Eukaryota > Viridiplantae > Streptophyta > Magnoliopsida > Asterales > Asteraceae > Ambrosia > Ambrosia artemisiifolia. The sequence continues at coordinate 39,361,765 of CM063512.1, forward strand.
GAAAGATAATAAAACACTCGTTAATTTGGTGTAATTTTTTTTCTTTAAAAAATCTAGTATATAAAAGATATTAACGTTTAAAAGTTATGGGAGGAAACATTAGAGAGAAAAATTAATTTTGTTTTTAAATTCTTATCTTTTCCTAAAATAATTATAATATATATAGATTTATTAAAAAAGCTCAAAAATTAAAAAATCCTATATGATGCCACGTGGCACATTCAAGGAGGGGTTGAGGCCTCCATTGAATGACACATTATCAAAGTTCAATTCTTTTATTATAAGTTATAGATTATAGATAATATCCACTATAAGAAATCCCAATGTCAAGTCTAATTGTCCAAGTCACATGCTATAGATTATACACAAATCCTTGCTTGTAGTACTGGTTTATATGAAGTATGAACAATTAATATACTTTCTTTTATGTGAACTTCATATATTTGTTGAATTGGTCTAGACCGTTTATCTCGTTATAGTCCCACACGTGCTCACGCGATTAATATTAATTATACTTATAAATAGATAACTAAGTTGTTGTTTATACCTTCTCCTGTGTAGCCAACTCATGTTAACCATTCATAACCTTCTGTGTATGTTGACTGTGTTGACTTCTTTGTGGAATGTGTTGACCAGATGGTTAATGAACCCAACATGACCATAACTACTACTCATCTTGTATCCATCCTTTTATTCTAATACCTCCATTGTTATCCATCCATTCGAACACCCATCTAACTCCACTAATTGAGCCGTCTCCGTCATCAAGATTCCCAAATCGGAATCCTAATCAGAACTCGGACCATCGTTTAATTCTTAACATCATATCCTGAACCTATGTTATCACCTACAACCATTAAATAGTCACTTTAATTCTGTGAAAGACTCATGAATATTATCAATTATTACCCTTAACCTCTCAATCGGAATCTGTACTCGAAACCATAGTCAATGTTACCTGAAATCCCCTTGGATCCTTAGCGCCGTCGTCACTGTTATCGCCTTCGCTTCTGATCCCGATGCTCCGGCCAGTTCCTCTCTACACGGTGGTCGGAACCCACCGGTTCCCTTTCTCTGCCTAACCCTTTCTTTCTCACTGGTGCAATTGGTATGGAGGGGTGAGGGTTGTGTTATTGTTTGGCAACAGCCCTGCCGCCGCCGCCGACGACTACTCCGCCGTGTTCCGCCGGATACCCTCCGATCATCTCCTCCATGTTTCTCCTTTCCTCTCTCTCTAGGCGTCTCTCTCTCTCTCTATTGTCTGGATAATACGGAGTAACAATAATACAAAGGGAAGGGATGTATGAGTTGTGTTATAGTGTTATAATAAAAGAATTGAACTTTGATGATGTGACATTCAATGGAGGCCTTAACCCCTCTTTGAATGTGTCACGTGGCATCATGTAGAATTTTTTAATTTTTGAGTTTTTTTAATAAATCTATATATATTATAATTATTTTAGGAAAAGATAAGAATTTAAAAACAAAATTAAATTTTCTCTCTAATGTTTCCTCCCATAACTTTTAAACGTTAATATCTTTTATATACGAGATTTTTTAAAGAAAAAAATTACACCAAATTAACGAGCGTTTTATTATCTTTCCAACGAGTACCATAGTGCTATATAAAAACGGAGAAAAAAACAACTATTTTTGTGGGGTTTTGTTTTCAAATATATTTTACTCTACTAATAAATCACAAACGATAAACATAACTTCATAGACAGAGATTCTTTTTTTTGATATTTGAATATGATAACTTATGGCAGAAATTTGTTTAAAATAAATAATAATAATATTATTATTATTATTATTATTATTATTATTATTATTATTATTATTCATTAATCATGTATTGGCAAATCATTAATTATATTGTAATATTAGATATTTTATTATGTTATATTAGATATTTCAACCCCGGGACACTCCCGGGATAAAAGCTAGTAAAAGATAAGGGGAAAGGGATTAAGCGACGGGTGTAAAAAGGGGAGGGGCACATGTCCCTCCAAGATGGTGACATGTGTCCCTCTTGATGACACACCAAGTTCAACCGAGTCGGGTTTGGGTTCGTAACACGTATTGGTCCGATCACCTGACGCATATTAATTATTATTATTTTAATCTCGTTAAAATAGTTACACACATATATATATTATTAGGTTTTGGTTCCACATTAATAAATACATTTATTTATCGGTCATTATCATATTGTCGCGAAAATTTCTGGGGCTCAAACCGGGGTGTTACATAATGCATGCCCGGAGCATGTCTTCAAGCGTTTGGATCGTTCTTTCACTTTGTCCATCGGTTTGCGGATGGAATGCAGTGCTAAGCAACACTTTGGCACCCAATTGTGTTTAAAAGTCGCCCTAATAGCTCGAAGTAAACCGTGGGTCTCGATCAGAAATGATTGTCTTGGGTACCCCATGCCGAGCTATTATCTCATTTAGAAATATATCCGCCATCTTCTCGGATGTATAAGTTTCGCGTATTGGAATAAAATGTGCGGTCTTTGTTAACCGATCCACTACCACCCATATTGCATCAAACCCCCGAGGCGTTTTGGGTAGTTTGGTTAACAAATCCATCGTGACGTTTTCCCATTTCCACACGGGTATCTCCAAAGGTTGAAGTTTCCCGTATGGTTTTTGATGTTCCGCCTTGACTTGCATGCAAGTCAAACATTTCTCAACGTATTTTGCAACATCCCGTTTCATCCTGGGCCACCAATAGTTAGGCTTTAAATCTTTATACATTTTAGTGGCCCCCGGGTGAATTGAATAGCGTGATTTATGGGCTTCTTCAAGCAATAGGGCCTTAACCCCGCATGTGTTTGGAACCCAAATTCGGTTAAATCGGGTCTTTAACCCTTCAGCATTATCCACCAGCTCCTTAATTTGCCCTTGGATCCTCTCTTTCTTCCGGTTCTCTTGCTTTAAGGCTTCTACTTGGGCTTCTCGGATTCAATCAAGAAGACCCGAAGTTACTACGAGTTGCATAGATCGCACTCGTAGAGGTGCATAGCCTTCCTTGCGACTTAGGGCATCGGCCACAAGAGATCATGCAAGCTGAAGAAGACTACCCAGGTTGGCAGTGGTAGTAGCAGTTGTGATGGTGGATCACAAGTGGTTGATTAGTAGGCTCTGTTGGTTGTGTCTTGACTTTTGAACAATATTATGTTTATGTATTTGGTTGTGTGTTGACTTTTGAAACTTATGGTTCTTAGTTGACTTATTTATGACCATTATGGTCAAATTTTGAATGTTATCAATGTCTTATGTTGTTTTCTGGGGTTTTATGTTGTTGCCAGTAAATGTATGTTGTTCAGTAGATTTAAGCATAAAATGTTGACTTTTGCAGGTGACCCACGACCCATTTGGAAAACTTGACGTTCAAAACTGCTGCACATTTGCAGGTGACCCATGATGTTTATTGTTGTTGAGTTATAATATTTGATTTGATTAATATTGCATATGACCCATTTGGGTTGATCAATATGGCAACTGCATGACCCATTTGTGCATAAATACATAGGCTACTGCAGTGTGCATCACCCATGTGCATGTCCCAAATGTTTGCAAACCTGCATATTTCATGACCTATTTGAACAATACTACAAAACTGCATGACCCATTTGTTTAACTTCATAGGCTGCATTATAGTTCAGACACATTTCTTATAGTTCATACACATTTCCATAACAATTAGCTAAACACAATTGCATTGAAACAACAAACATTCATTCATTAATTCATTTATGAAACTGATACATGAGAATTTCAAAAGAAATACAAGCACAACTACATACTATTTGAGCCACTTGAGTTGTCTGACCCAAATAACACACAATACAAAATGATTAACACCCAAGTTCCACCCAAATACATCTTCAATCTTTTGTTACACTGTATCAATCTTGCATTTTCGACAGAGAAGTTTCAAAGAGCCACCTCATGCACACAGTGATGATCCACCCAAGCAACAAAGCCACAACCACCTCCCTATCAACACACATTGGTTAGAAATTGAAAAATCAACAACTTAAGTTTTCAATTGGAAAATTACCTTTCGATTGCAACAATAGAACTGTCGGCCAGGGTTTACTGATGTCCACAAAGTCTTGATAACAGTTCCAACACCACATGAGCAAACAACCATCTTGATTATAAATCGAATTTGGAGGGAAGATCGAATTGAGTCGTTGGTTCTGAAATTCGGGTTTACCGTGGTTTGGGGGAAATGACATGGTTTATAAAGGGGATAACAAATATATCTGATTTAAAAATGATAAGTGACTTGACCAAATTGCCCTTGACTTAACGTCAAAAAGTTAACTAGGTTATGTCCTTGGACTATTTTGGCCTATTTTCTCAAAAGTGAGGGACTGTTTAAGCAATTTTTAAAAGTTTGGACTAGAGCGACATATTGGCCCAAACCACATGGATGGTTTTGGTAATTAACTCTATTATTTTTGATTTGTAATTAAAAATGTAGTAACTTGAGTAGTTTATAAATTTTGAGATGTAAAATATTTTATAAATTTTAGAGTTAACTGCAATTTGAGTCCTTGTGGTTTAGAGGTGGAGACACTTTGCACCCATATTTGAAACTTGTTGCACTTTGAACCGCTATGTTTTTTTTTCATTGCAATTTGCATCCATGTAGTTTAGAGGTGGAAACACTTTGCACCCGTATTTGAAACCTGTCGCAATTTGAGCCACTGTGTTTTTTTCCATTGCACTTTGAGCCACTGTGGTTTTTTTTCATTGCACTTTAAGCCACTACGTTGTTTTATCGTCTAAATGGACGCTAAACACCACCATCATAGCTTTGCCACCAACCACTATTTTGTTTAAATTTCCTTTCATCCTATCTTACAATGTCGACCACTACGCTAGTCATGTCAACTTCTTCCGATCCTTTAGTGATTTAACGGACCAGGAGATATTTAAAATCATACTTGTGTTTCCGAGTCTGTTTAGCGCTATCCAGTAGAGGAAACTGTAGCCTCGGATCGAGTTCCTTAAGCAAAACAGTTGTTGGTGGCAAAGCTGTGGTGGTGGTGTTTAACGTCCATTTAGACGACATACTAACGTAGTGGCTCAAAGTGCAATGAAAAAAAAAACATAGTGGCTCAAACTGCGACAGGTTTTAAATATGGGTGCAAAATCTAAACCACAGGGACGCAAATTGCAATGAAAAAAAAGCACAGTGGCTCAAAGTGCGACAAGTTTCAAATATAGGTGCAAAGTGCTTCCACCTCTAAACCACAGGGATGCAAATTGCAGTTAACTCTAAATTTTAATAATATATTTAGGTAAGAGTGAGTAATCAAATTGTGTTGTAAAACTAAAACCATTGTATTATAAATCACAACTATGTTAAAAAACTATAAACAATAGCAACAGTTTTCGGAGGTATGACATTGTTTTTTTATTATTTTAAAAAAGTAACTATGAATGTTGGTTTTGTTCATTGGTTCTTTATAACACATAACCATATGCGAGTTACCAATCTTATCTATCAAATGAATGTGGTTTCATTTCACCAATGATGAAAGCACATTTCTTCCTCAAGTTGTCGATTGTGTCGGTCGAAAGTGCATACGGCGGATCAGCTTCCTCTACCTAGGTACGGATTGGATGCTCCTTCTGCTCAGGACTCTTAGACGGCTCAAGCTGCCGAGGATGATGAATGATCCTAGAGGCTCTTCTTCCAACACTCATCAAGTGTAAAACTCCCTACTATATCAGACCCTTGCTTCAAGCTAACCAACCCTTGTGGCTTTACCTACTAGAGCTCCTTCTTGACTTGCCGGAGCAACCGTCAGTTCAGATCTATCTGGGGTACGGTCACAACGCTCCAATCGTTGTATCTCCAATCTCCGCATTTGGTTGCATGACATTATACAAATTAAAAGAGGGCATTCCCCTTGTTTCGAATGTAGCCCTTACGGGGAATGACTATTGAGTATATTAGGCAATTACAAAAAAAATTGATAAGAATGAAGAGACTTAAGAGAGAGAATTATCCAAATCAAGCTGATTATTATTGATGATAGCCTGATTATTTATACAATTGATACAACGGCTTTTCCCGCCTATTCACTTAACAAACAACTAACCTGACCAACTAACTTTTAAACTATCAAACTATTACAACTTTAGTCCCTGAACATTCATAAACTTCTAAATGACACTTAAAAGACTTCCCTTCGTAACAAAAATTAAACCCAAAAAACCACCCGACATTCACTATTTGGTCATGTTAGAAAAAAAATATTTTTAGTTAGATGCAAAATAACCATTGTACCCATCATGTGAATGACCGGTGACTAGAAGTTAACAAGGATCATAGATGGAGTTAGTAGCATGGATTGAAATTGCAAGAAATTGAAATCACAAGAGTCTCTTTGTCAAAACCTTTGAAAATTGTAAAAAATTGCAATATGGACCATATCACACGGACTAAAATTGCAGTTTACTCGATGTAGAAAATGTCTGTACAACTCGGAGTGATAATTGAGTGCTTAATCCCTTTACTTCTCACTCATCTATTGTAGCAAACATATGCATTCTCTTTGTATCCAACTTCACATTAGTTTGCTGTTTTCATGAAGTTAATTGATCCTAAAAAAACCCGAAAAAAAAAGCCCAACTATTTTTGAATCATAAACAAACTCCTCGAAAAGTTCTCAATGTCGAATCCTAAACTCCAATATCCATCCTTGAGGATGAGGAAACCAAAGGAGCCGACGTTGACGTCCCACAACCATTGTTGTTGGAGACTGGCTTACTAAATAGCGAGTCGATGTTAACCTCATAATCATTATCATTAAACAAATCCAACTGATCTCCTAACTCCATGCTTAAACTCCAAGGATCATCTTGTTCAAATTGGAGATTTTGCATATCTGACAACAGTCCTTCATCTTCTTGTTGTTTGGATTGTGTGGCATCATTTAGATTGGCTTTTAATGGTGGGGAATCAGTAGGAGAAGCATGATCCATATTTTGAGAATAATTGCTGATATGAAAGTTGGTAACAGCAGTTGGTCCTCGGTACTTTATGGCTGCCAAGTCATATGCTTTAGCAGCTTCCTCTTGTGTGGCTGAAAACATGATCATTAACATGAAAAGTTCAAAATTTAATATCTTAAGATATGCAATTGAGCTAAGCATTTTGGCGGTTTTGTCGCCGGTGTGAAGCCAAACGACTGTTTTATCTGAACCAAACATACACATGATCATTAAAATGTGTTAGAGTTAATGCAACATGTATGATGTATTGTCTTTATTTTTTACGCCAGCCCTTATCTTAGCATGCGTAAAATAATTTATTTTAAATAGGGCGAAACACTATTTATTTTTTCAAAAATAGATTACTAATTTTTCCTTTCAATTCTTTTTATTAATTTTATATCCTCATGATCATATTTTTTCAAAAAAAGATACTAATTTTTCCTATCAATTCGTTTTATTAATTTTATATTTTATATCCTCATGATCATATTATGTTACATTGTTACTAGTATAAATTGGCAACATATATTAAGTAAAGCTAAAATTACTGTGTAACAAAAATAAATTTATGAAATTAAACTTATGGATTGTATACATGTATGGTGGTGAAGTTTACACAGTTCATAGTGATAGTTCATAGTGATATGTATGGTTATTTTGATGGTGTTTAAATTATTAAATAGATAATAGATTTATAGCAGATAAACGAAATAGTGTCATATGTAATTCATATTTTCATTTTCATTTAGTACTAGTTCCAACAAGTACCCATAATTTAGATCACAGAAACGACCTTTTAGGAACAGTACTATTAGGAAATCAATTCAAAAGTTTATATCTATATATATATATATATAAAAGAAAGCATATATGCCCATTGAGAGTGCCACGTGGCTTAATAATTGAGTGTTTTTGGTGTTTTTGAGTATTTTTCTAAATTTATCTCTCTTAATTCTCAATTACTAAAATTAAATTGAGTTATTTTAGGAAAAAAGAATTTAAAAACAAATTTAAATTTTTCTCTCTTATCTTCCTCCCATAATTTTTAAACATAAATATCTTTTATATTCGAGATTTTTTAAATAAAAAAATTACACCAAATTAACGAGCGTTTTATTATCTTTCCAACGAGTACCATAGTGGTATATAAAAACGAAAAAAAAACGACTATTTTTTGTGGGGTTATATTCATACAGAAAAAAACACAAAGTGTTCAGGTTATTCATTAATCAAATTGTAACATATTTTAATTTACGTGAAGATGATTATATGTTGAAGGTTATCCTTTTAATACTTTATTATGTTTAATATGGTTTATGCTTTTTATTTTTTTAACTTTTTAAATAAATGTTTTTTAACTAAGATTGATTATGTTTAAGTTATTTACTCTTTTCGTGATTTGTGTTTTCTTTTTTTTATCATTTTTTATTAAATCATATTAAAATTTTCAACCCCGGGACCTTCCCGGGGTAATCGGCTAGTAACATATATACTTGAGTTCAGATAACCCGTAAAAATCTATCAAATAATCAATTCTATTTATTTGTGTAATATATATTATTATAGTTATTCTAAAAATATATATGAAAAAAATGTTGCCATTACACGATATGTAAAATAATGCCATTTACAAATGTGACAACAACATTTTGTTACACATGTGTAACACTTGGCTACAACTTTTTTTAATAACTATAAATAACATATATTACATATGTTAATAAAAGAAATTGATTGTTACAATGGATTTTTTCAACTGAGCATGATTTCCAAATTAGCCCCCCTTTCTTTGAACGACAAAGAATCTCACGTTTAACCCATCCTTTCGGGACTATGTTCAAGGTCAACCCCTCGACCGTCGTGAGGCCGTACCCGTCTGATGCGCGGGATCTGGATGGAATCCGTAAACCCTCGCCTCCCGTCAGGTTCGAACTTGGGATTAAAGCCCCAATTCGTCCCTTCACCCATATGTCCGTCAAAAATGGTCCAAATAGGAACCGAACCTACGTCTCCACTAGGGAGGGCATGCCTATTAACCCCGCTGAACCAACTTCTCAGGACAAATTAGGCCCTCCTTATACATATATTTATGAAGAATAAAATATGTGACTGACCCTTAAAGTGGATTTCATGAAGAAATGAAGATTTCACATTATTTTATGTACGAGAGGAGTTTCTACCCAAGTTAACATAAGAATTGACTTCTTACGTAAATAGTATGCAAGAAGTTATGCAAAGTGTTGTAGAGAAGATATGCGAAATGTTGCGGTTGAAGATTAAAATAAAATTGACATCTAAGAGGCTAAAATGTGATTTTCCAATCTTGTGTTTGGGCTATACAGGGTTAGAAGGCTTGTATTGAGGGTGGAGGCAATGGCGGATCTTTTAATAGCCCAGGGTGGCCCCCCCCCCTCGATTTTTTCCTAGGGTAAATTTTACCGAAAATTTTCAAAATTATTCTATAGATTGAGTCCCCTCACCTTACAAATTTTAACGAAAACGCATCCGCCAATGAGTGGTTAACCCAATCACTTCTAGTGCTCAAATCACTAATCAATATAATTCTGCCACCACAACTAACCCAACTCTATCTCAAAGTACTTGGTACCCAACTACCAACCACCTTTCTCTATTTAGCGTCTGAGTTCCACATTTTTACCATCTATTTACCATTTGAGTACTAAAACTCGAAAAGATACAGACCCAAGTACTCGGGGGCACTTGTAGCGGTGTCGCCCGATTACTTAGGCTTGCTCGCATGTACTTGGCCACATCCGAGTAAATTGCCCCATCGACCCGTATAGTTAGAGATATTTGGGGGCTTTTACGTTGTGTACTTTTCACACTTCCAGGGTTTTATTGTGATTCAAGCATATTTAATACAAGATTGGGATTGATAGTTAGATATCGATTGTTTGTCTTGTTCTTTTTTATTATCACACGAATTGAGAGATTCTGCATCTCAATTTGTGATTCATACATATTCGTTGGTTGATTTGATTCTTACAATATATATGTGTACTAAAAGATAACTAAACGTATATATGACTATTGAGTAGGGGTGTCAATCGTGTCGGGTTGATGGGTTGGCGGGTTTACGGGTTGCGGGTTGGCGGGTTGATGGGTTGAAATGTGCAACCCGAACCCGACCCATATTATTATTCGTGTCATATATTTCAACCCTAACCCAACCCACATAAAATCCGGGTCAACCCGAAGACGTTTAACCCATATTTTTAAATGAGTAATACATATTCATGAGTTATAAGCGGGTTGTTGGGTTGTAAACGGGTTATCAATAAAGTGTTTAATGGTAAGTATATAAGTGTGACAAATAAATAATATAGTGTGCTAAAAATAACACAATTATAACTAACCATGTAAATAGAAATGATAAAAGAAAAATAAAATATAATAGTTTTTTTTTCTAAATACTTAAACGGGTTAACGGGTCAACCCATTTTATATATGTGTCAACCCGAACCCAACCCGTTTTTTTTAAACGGGTCATGTTAGTTGACCCGAACCCGACCTGTTTTTTTATACGGGTCGTGTTAGTTGACCCAAATCTATTTTTTTTCGTGTCGGGTTCGGGTCGGTTTTCGGGTCGTGTCAATAATTGCCGCCCCTACTATTGAGGATATTCTGGATTAAACAAATGGGATTCCGAATTAGAGATAGTATGTATCTTCGTCCTGCTTTCATTTTGATACTAAAACTTTAGAGACTCATTTGTTTAATCTTGTCTCCCATTCATTTATAAAAAGCTGTTGTCTAGATCAATATCATCAAGTGAAATCAAGAGTAAATAACTCTTTTTTTAACGGCATGTAGCCCAGTAGCTATATTTGTGAGCAACTAAGCGCCTTCAAATTTACCTAGGCGGAGGCAAATCCGGGCACAAACATGGTGTCGGGCCTCAAAGGGGTTGGGTTATTAACACTTACACTCTGTTCCGGAGTTTCATTAAAGGATGGAATAGAAAGGATCCCCCCCTCTTCCTTTCTCTCCAATTTCTTCCAAATTGGAAAGAAATCACCTTAAAAACCTCTTTATTATCCCTCTCATTCCCTCCCTTTCCCTCCTACAAAAAACTCTGGAACACATTTTTTCCCCACTTCCTTCCCAATCATTTCTCTTCCATCCTTTAATGAAACTCTGGAACAGAGTGTTAGGGCCCGACTTCCATCCCCGGAGATTAGCACGCTCGAATATCATCACTTGCGTGATTTTAACATCGAACCAAACGTTTCCCTAGCCTCACAACTAACTAGTTGAATCCTTGCCAACTGAGGTAGCCATCATTGGCAAGATTAAACAAAAATTAATTGAGTGAAAAATAATTTTATTATTGATTTCTGATTGATCTCAGGATTGTTGATTACTATGGATTGTGTATTTTGTGTGTGTGCGTACGTGTATTTTTTTAATTAAAAACCAATTATAAACTTAAAACTTGGGCCCATTGAAACTCATTTAAAACTCAGAAACTTTTAGCCGATTTATAAGCCAAAAATCATTTAAAACTCAAAACTTAAGGCCTAAGGGATGTATTTTTAAAAGGTTTGGACACGACATCTAAATCTTTAGGGACGCCCATGTAATAATTACGTGTATCATTGATTGTATAGAGTCAATGCAAGAACATTAATCTACATAAGGATGAGAAAGTATACATACCGAAAGTTCCCAAGTACTTGTATTTGTTTCCATTGGGACATCCTAGTCGGGCTTCCCACTTTCCGTTGCCATGGTGCCTACAAATACCAGATTAACGTACGTTTACCTTAACCATTTCGAGATTTTGATACAAACAAGTATTCAAGTAATTACCCATTTTCATAATATACAACTCATCTGGTGTGTTTATTTTTCACATGATATGATGTTTATCTTTTGGCTGGTTTTTCTTAGTTTTATCCTTTTGAATAACATAGGTGATAAAACAAGCTTTAGTATCTAGTAAAATCACTAGGATAATCCCCATATATATAGTTAGCCACGATTTAAAATTTTCATTTACAAGCCTTAGCTTAAATGTAAAATAACACTTCACATTTTGTAGTTGCATTGGATGCTCCTTAAGAGATTACATTGTTGAATGTTTTATTATGGTTGTAAGAAAAAAAGGTTATAAGACACTGTTTAAATTGTGTAGCGTTAGATTGTATAATAAAGAAATAATTAGGTGTGGTTCACTAAACTAGATATATGAAATTCAAGGGATAACATGTTTGATTCAACAATGAAGAAAGTAACATTCCTTTACATCATTTAAAGGAACTCAAAGTTACTTATTCATAAAGTAATTCTCTCTTTAAAAGAAAATAAAACTCAGAAGTTCAGTGGCGAAGCTTGGTTTCGGAATCGGCGGGGGCCGAACTCAATTTTTTCGATTGGTAGTGGAAAATCGGCGGGGGCCGGACTGTCCGGCCCCAATTTACCTATGAAAATCGGGGGGCCAGGGCCACCCCTTGCCCCAACAATACTTCGCCCTTGCAGAAGTTGCATTGCTAACATTGCTAGTGCGGATTATTATCGGTCAATTGTTCTTATTTTGGATTACTAAAACTCAATTTCTATCTAAATAACAAGGATGATTATGCAAAGTTGGAACTAAACATTTGATTGTCCAAAATTCTTTTTTATTTTGCATACTAACCATTAATTTGGAAGAGATAGTCATGTATATGAATTCATAACTAATTTTAAAAATTTGTATGTATGTATTCTATAAATATTGTTTGTATATATTTGTATCTAAGGGGCTGTTTGGCAAGTGCTGAACCAGTAAGTACTGAACCAGTAAGAGGTCTGAATGGATAAGAGGGTCTGAACTAGTAAGTGCTGAACCAGTAACTGGTGTTTGGTTAAACCACTGAATAACTCTATAAAAGAGGGGCGGCGGGTGTAGGGGTGCGGAGGAGAGGGAAAAAGAAATGGAAGTGAGAAGGAAGGTTGGGGTGGCCGATGGTTGTGCGACGACGGCGGCCGGATGAGGAGGGGTGCGGACGACGGCGGCCGGTGGTTGTACGACGCTATAAAGGACGGGATAAGCATGGTGGTGGAAGATCAGTGGATGATAATGTTGTGATGTGATATGAGTTGCAAGGGTGAAGTTGTAAAGATTTTCATTCAGAGACTTCTCAAATCTGTAACATTCAGACTGAATGGAATGATTAAGAGGTACCGCTGTAGTGAACCAAACACATCTATCTCTGACCAATTCAGAGGTAGACTCTGAATGGAATCATTTAGATGCTAAACAAACAGCCCCTAACTTTACTTTTTATTACTTACTCTCTATTTGTATACATTAATATGGTTTATGACGAATAAGAATATTAATACTTTATTCCTTATATCGTTCTATCTATCATTTTATAACTAAATAGCATATTTAGACATGGCATTATCATTTTACACATATAAAACATGAAGATCTTAAATTATATTTATATGTTATATTAAAATAAGTTATTTTCAGGCAATTTGTAATCACTAATAATGGAAAAGGTTAATTATGTGAAATGAACTAATATATATGATATCTACCGCAATGGACCCATATATTATATTTCAAATATCTAGCATGCCTATATATAAAAAAACATTTATGTTCACAAGATGCATGCATTTTCAATAACTTATACCCCACAATGGATAATTATATTTTTGGATAATTACTTTTATATAGATTGTTGGAATGATATGTAAAATTAATATAAAACCAGTTTTATATGGTAGTAACTGGTAGGTGTATAATTATTGCCACGAAACATTTAACACGAATTTCACAGGTTTAAGTTTAGTTTATGAGGAGAGGCGTGGGTCAAACTCGTAAACACCTTTAGGCTAAACAAGATATCCATGTCAATCTGCCGTCTTTGTTGGGTGGCTGTAGGCCTGTAAACGAACCGAATGTTCATGAATTGTTCGGCGGGAAGTTCGTTTATGTTCGTTTGTTTAAATAAATGAACAAACACGAACACAATTTTTTGTTCGTTTAATTAAACGAATAAACATGAACACATGTTTTGTTCGTTCATTTATGTTCGTTTATGTTCATTCATTTAAGTTCATTTATGTTCGATCGTTTATTTTTGTTCGTTTAATTAAACTTAACTTTATTTTTATTATTTAATTATTTCCTTTTGTTAAGTATCTTAATTCATATGTTCTAAAAACATAACCCTAACCCTAACATTCTAACCATATCACTTATCAGACGCTATCCACACTTCACAGCCCCACCTCCCTTCTTCTCCACACTTCACAGCCCTACCTTCTTCTACTTCCGGCCGACCACCTCCACAACCCGTCTCCAGCCATCCACAGACCCGTCTTCAGCCGTCCACAACCCCGTCTCCAGCCTCCACAGCCCCGTCTCCACACTTCATCCTCCAGCCTCCACAGCGCTGTCGTCTCCCTCATCCCCGTCTCCACAGACCATAGCGCCGCCGTATTTCTTATCCCCGTCATTTGGTTTTGGTTGCATTGTGATGTATTAGACTTGGTTGAATTGTGATGAATCATTATTAACTTGTTTTTCCTTGTGTTCGTTTATGTTTGTTTATGTTCATTTGTGTTCATGTATATTGATTATTTGTGTTCGTTTATGTTCATGAACTGTTCGTTTAGGTTTTAAATGAACGAACATAAACGAACACGAACACGACAAATTTCTTAATAAACGAACGCAAACACAAAAATGTGTATGATTATGTGTTCGTGTTCGTGTTCGGTTAATGTTAAATGAACAAATACAAACACACCTGTGTTCATGTTCGTTCGGTTCGTTTACAGGCCTAGGTGAATGTTTATTCTTATTCACCTTTTCTATTTAGTTCTTTTGCATTGATTAGGCATATTAAAAGTACTTATGTTATAGACATTTGCGTTATATTTATAAATTTGTATTCAGGTAAAGTACACATGCAATCCCTATATATTTTTTTTTGGAATAGTCTCAAAGTTTAACAAAAATTACACAGTTAATTCAAACAGTTTCAACTTATAACACCTTTAGTGTAAAATTTTGTAATTTGTAACATCTTTAGTCACTGAAATTAGATGCAACTTATAACACCTTTAGTGTAAATTTTTGTAATTTGTAACATCTTTAGTCACTGAAATTAGATGAGGTTTAATTTTTTAAATTAACACATGAGAACTAAAGGTGTTATAAATTGCAAAACTTTGGATTAAAGGTGTTACAAGTTGTAAAATTTAGACTAAAAGTGTTATATATATATATATATTGCAAAATTTTGACATAAAGGTGTTATAAATTGCAAAAGTTTAGATTATCTGTGTAATTTTTCATACTTAGGGACTATTTTCATAATTTTGTAAAACCGCATATTCTATCTGTGTACTTTACTCTTTTTAAGAACACAAATTTCTTTTTACATTGATTAATAAGAGTTCAAGGATTAAAATTTTCTTTTATAGATTTGACTACCTTAAATTTAAAATCATAAAACGCTAAATGTTAGAAAAACATATCATATACTTGTTAATATGACGGTTAAAAATTATGAATGGATAAGGGTCTACTTATTAAAGAAAGTTTCAAAAAATTGATTGAATTTTTTTTTTTTGAATGGCAAATTTCTACTCCTTGTGGGACTTGAACCCATGACCTCACCCTTTAGGTGTTCCTAGAAGCTTTGCTTCTACCATTGGGCCACCAACCCCAATATTGATTGAATTACCTGGCTACTCCTCGGTATTTAGACTTGCCTCTTGAAAATCCGCTACTCCTCCTTTTTAAAAAAGCTATGTACTCTTCATTAGTCATGTTTTGCATTTCTTCCATCTCATTTTTGTAGGTGCTCACCTACATTTAAAATGGTTACAACTTACACGAAATTACAAAACAAATAATCCCCCGTAAAATTACAAATTTAATAGAGTTATTAATCAAACTTAAACACGATCAATATAATATAATATATGATGCTATCAATCATATGAGATGTGGCCAACCTTTTTACAAAATTATATGCAACTTTTGTTTCATACTTTACAATCGGTATTACTTTGAAAACTTTATTTACCATTAAAAATTACGTTTATTGTATTCCCATGAACATTACTCCGCAAACTAAAAGAAATATGTGGTATATATAATAATGAAAAATTATGAAAAACGTCTCTTATTCACATGAACAACACATTATAAAATTTGGAAAACAATAAATGCAAATTCATATATTTATATTTATCATGTGGCTAGTCCACTTGGTACAAGGAGCTCTCGCAGAATATACGATGAGGAATGGCAGGATATACGTCAAAATAAAAAACAAGTCCAAGGAGAGACAGGTGGAGGCGTGACAGACATGAAGGCATGGGCAGTAGCGGATTTAGAATTTATTTTCAGGGGAGGGGCGAATTGGTTGAGCTAAAAGACGGGGGTCAAGATGGGCTGGGTTACCGTTTATACTAATTATCCACTTAATGATATTGTAAAAGTATTTCTATTTATTACTTAATAATATGATAAATTTGACAACATTTAGAAAAAAAAATACACTAGTCACCAGTATTGCCTATGAATTCATCACCTAATGATTCAATTTTTTTCGAGAACTCTTTTACAAATATTTTTTATTTAATATATCTAATCAAATCTAGTTTGGTTTGAATTAGTTTATTAAAATATATTTTTAAAAACACATCTCTAAGTTATACTAAAACGTTTACAGTTATACATATATGTAGTTATACATATACTTGAAAATCAATGGAAACTTTTTTATATATAAAATAATATTATATGGACGTAAACTAAGTTTGAATTCATCATTTAAAAGGCTTACTTTTCAGAAAAATTTATCTATTACATGTTTTGTGGGCTAGGTTGACGGTGGGCACAGGCCCACCATGTTTGAAGACTGGACCCGCCTCTGGGCATAGGGAATACCGAATTCTATGTTACTAATCTTCCAGTGGGCTGCAGCTCCAAGGAGGTAATGGAGTCATTCGACATTTTTGGAACGGTTGTAGGAGCGTACATTGCAGGAAAGAAGGAAAGAAAGGAGGAGATCTGGTTTTGTTTCGTCAGTGGGGTTAGAGACAACAAAGAGTTAGAGAGACTGTTGGGGAGAGTTTTCTTAGGAAAAAATAAGTTGAAAACAAATGTAGTTAAATTTACGTGGGAAAACATCATATCGAAGAGCATCGGGCAAGGAGTTAGCAAACAGAAGGTGGAATATAAGAGGTCGATGTCGAATGGTAGCTAGGGGGAAGAGATCGAGATTGGCTAATGGGAGGAAATCTTTTAGGGATGTGGTCATGAATAACTCTATTCTCATTCCGGATGACAAGGTTATTGAAATCCCATTGTACATCGATGCTTTCACTGAGCAACATGAAAAGGCAACATTAGGAAGAACAAAGGATTTTATTACTTTGAGAACCTTCAATGTTTTGGCCAAGGAAGAGAAGATTAGCAAGGTGAACATACAATATATTGGAGTTTTTCATCTGCCCCTTACTTTTTATGATCAAGGAAAATCAAATGAAAATTTAAAAGACACAAAAAGATGGAGTACTGGTTTTCGAGTTGGATACTTGGAGAGGTAAATCTTTCCCTTATGAACGTATTGTCTGGCTGAAGATGCACGGAGTTCCACTTCAACCTGCAGATAATGTGATGTATGAACTAGAGGGTGCGGTTTAGAAGAGTGATTAAGCCATCATAATTGCATTGTGAAGATGGCGACTTGTCGCATGACACTGTTAGGGTTGTAGCTCGGCAAGGAAGGCGAATCAGAGAGGAAGTTGTGTTAAAATGGTCTAATAAATCCTTCAAAGTAGTGGACAATTCCTAGTCTCCGAAAGAAGAAGAAGAGCAACAGGAAAATACAGTGAGGGCAGTGTATTTTTTGATCTCAACACAAGGGCAACACCAGGTTCGGATAGCTTAATCGAAGAGGTTGATGTGAGGAGGAACATAAATATATATAATGAAAACTTAGAACAGAAGTGGGAAATGAAGCAACAAAATTTTAGACCTGAAGGATAAGAAGGTTATGGAGGATAACCTAGAAAAGGAAGTTCGTGTCACAGTAGAACTCGGGATGGCAATAGGAGCTAACGTCCGCAATTTTGAATTCCTACTACGGGATCAAATTATTGGTGAAGGTTTCCAACATGGTAATCAATGAATTATCTCTCTATTAACGTTAGAGGGATAGGAGTTGGGGATAAGGCTTTGTGGATTAGGAGTTTTAAAGAAGATAAGAGTGCTTCTTTTGTTAATTTCAAGAAACAAAAACATGAGGTATTATTGACTCTGATAATTCTAAATTTTGGTCAAATATGGTTTTCAATTTGATTCAGTGGACGTTGTTGGGTGATCGGGAGCGCTAATAAGTATGTGGGATCCTTTTGTTTTTGTCAAACGGGAGTGCTTAATCATCAGAATAATATTCTGATTAAAGGAAAAATAAAAAGGGATAGGATGAGGGGTCATAAAATTTGAACGTGTATGCGCCTCAAAAAGTGGTTGAGAAAGAAACTTATGGTCGCAAATAACCTCTCTGAAGGATAATTTGCAGGGGCTGTGGATTATGACGGGTGATTTTAATTTGGTCAGGCGATCGTAGGAGAGAGTTAATTCTAAGTTTAATTAGTGCTAGATATTTTAACAAGTTCATTTTTGAGACTGACTTATGTGAATACACTATGAAGGGAAGACATTTCACATTCACGTCAAGGGACAAATGCAGTAAAATTGATTGGTTTCTTGTTTGCAAAGATTTTTTAAATACATGGTTGCTAACGGTTCTGATACCTTTCCCAAAGCCCTTGGATACCACAACCCATTGACGTTGTATACAGGTTAGTTAAACTTTGGTGCAAAGCCGTTCAATTTTTTTTAATTCATGGATTGATAGGAAGGATTTGTATATGGTGGTTTTAGATGGGCTTACTTCTTTCTCCTACACGTGTTTGCCAGATGTGTGTTTGATAGAGTAATTTAAGCGTCTTAGGTTTGCCTAGAAGAAATATAAAGATGAGATTCGGGTTATTGAGGGGGAGAGGGAGGAAAAATTGAGGAAAGATCTTGAAGCCATAAATGGAACTTTGGAGTCAAGAGTTATATTAGAAGATGAAAGTGGGTTATAGCATAATGCTTAATTGAATTAATGGACTTCGAATCCTGCAAAGTGATGGATATCGAACAAAAGTCTACAATCATATGGGCTAGTTATGGCGATGAGAAATCAACTCATTTGCATGGTACTATTAATAAAAGGAGTCACCAAGAATTCGATTCCTGGGCTACAGATAAATGGGAAGAGGGAGAATAAGCCTTATTTGGTAAGAAAAGGAGGTGTTTAGGTTTGTTAGAGATCATTTTAAGGAGTCTATGATCAATCAACCAGAATTACTTTGCATAAATATGAGATCTATTTCTAAGGCACATTCTTATATGTTTATTGAGTGGTTTACTGTTGAAGAAATCAAGGAAGTTGTGTTTTGTTGTGAAGATGACTGGCCCCGAGACCAGATGGAGTTAACTTCGAATTTATAAATTTTTCTGGCCTTACTTTGAAAGTGATTTATTAGTTTTATGGATAAGTTTTATAATAGTGGGGAAACTAGCCGAGGTGTTGGTTCGTCTTTTTTAGCTTTAATCGGGAAAAAGAACAATTCTTGCAGCCTTAGTGATTATCGGCCTATAAACTTGGTATGGGTGATTAAGAAGGTGATTTCAATAGTTATTGCTAACCGCTTCAAAATGGCTTTAGGCATGCTAATTTCTGAAACACAATATGTTTTTTTAAAAGATCGATATATCCTCGATGGCCCGCTGATTGTTAAGAAGATGATATCTTGGATAAAGAAGACTAAGAAGAAAGCTTTCACTTTGAAGATAGACATCGAAAAAGCATATGAAAACGTGAACTAGACATTTTTGGATTCTAATATGATGCAAATAGTTTTCCGGCAGTTGTGGCATAAGTGGGTTTTTAGTATCGTGGAGTCATCTAGATAATCTGTCTTAGTGAATGAAGCACCTACTTTTGAGTTTCAGTGCCACAAAGGATTGAGACATGGATATCCTTTATCGCCGTTCTTATTCCTTGTGGTTATGGAGGCTCCCGCGTGTATGATGTGAAAGGCATGTGATTTGGGCGCTTTTGACGGTTTCTAGACTCCAATAACAGTCCTACACTTTCTCACCTCCTGTATGCTGATGATGCCATTTTTTGTGACACCCGACAAACTCAGGTTAATAACTTTTGTAAAACTAGTAAGTCTACCTTAACGAGTCATGCATACATTACACTTAACTGGGTCAATGAGTCATTATGATGGTTCCGGGAATCATCAGGAGTCATTACAATGATCCATGGGATCATTGGGAGTCGGTCCATAACCATATGTACAAGGATTGGTGATTTGTAGAATCGTCGGGTTTAACGCACACACGCAAGTCTCGAGTCCCGGGGATTGATGAACGAATGTGAACATGTTAGTTTTCAAGTATTATGTGTTTATAATCATTATATAGCTTATCGATATGTGAATACGTGTTTATATGTGTTAAAATAGTGTTTATCGCGCTGAAAACCCACACGGACCTGCACGGGTGAGTAGTTAGCTAATTGCCTGATGTTAGGGGTGAGTAGCTAGCTAATTGCCTGTTAGGGGTGTGCATGGGTCGGTTTGGGTCGGTTTTTACCATTAACCATAACCATAACCGCTATTTCGGTTATGGGATTTTCGTAACCATAACCATAACCAAACTTCGGTTATGGTTAATCGGTTATGAATTCGGTTATGGTTCGGTTATGGTTATTTCGGTTATTAACCAAAAAAATCAACCAAAGCTAACTTTCGGCTAAATTATAAAATTAAAAGCCCATGGGTCTTAAAAACTCAGAACCTGCAATGATAGACTTAGCTTGGGTTATAATTTATAAGTTAATCAAGACTACACTTTCTAGTTAAAGTACTAATGTGGGATCCCTTTTAATAAGATATTCACAAAAAAAACATATTTAACCCATTGGTTACAACTTACAAGTTTAATTTATCATAAAAAAAGAATACTACATCAATATCATGTTGTTAATAACATACTTTTATTATAGTAAAAAAACCTCTATATAGTTAATATAGAACATAAATCTATTACATAAACTTAACAATACAAGTTCGGTTCGGTTCGGTTATATCGGTTAACCAAAGCTTCATAACCATAACCATAACCGCTCGGTCGGTTATAGAAATTTCATAACCATAACCATTGGTTATGTTGGTTATCGGTTAAAATCGGTTCGGTTATGTCGGTTATGGTTCGGTTATGTCGGTTATGGTTAATTTTGCTCACCCCTATTGCCTGTTATAGGGCCAAGTAGCTAGCTACTCGTGTTTAATTAGGGGCGAGTAGCTGAGCTACACGCCTGTTTGATTTCCTAATCGTGTGTTTTGCTGCTGTAAGTGCATTTGACATCCCGAAACATGGTTTAACATCTATGAACATGTTTGGAACCTCATGACATGTCTAATAACCTAATAACACATGTTCGGACTCGTATATGCGATATATGAACTGTGTGATAGACTTGGTGAACTTTTATGCGTGTTAAGTGCATAGTTGCGCATGATTGCTTGATTTCTTGTATTTGGTTAACACGTGGGATGTCGGGTCACCAATGGGATGTCGGGTCTTGTCTTGTGTGGCCAGATTAACACTTAAACATGTTTTCAAACGTACACGGTTATGGTCTGGACACTTAGGGACTAGTTGACCTGCGGGTCAATAGTTCGGGTACTCATATGCATTTAATGATAGGTTGCCGATACTACGAACTGTCATTTGCATTGTCTGCGGTTTATTAAGAAGAACGCAATCTAAGGTGAGTTCACGGCCCCACTTTTTACTGGTTTTGCTTTCGGGGGAGAAAACATGCTGGTTACTTGTATTCATTAAACGTGTGTCAACTTACGTTTTCGTATTCATAAAAGGCATGTCATTTCACGTATTCGTATTCATAAAACATGTGTCATATCACGTTTTGGTATTCATAAAACCTATGTTATGCTAAGTATTCGTATTCGTGAAACTTATGAGGTAGTCTTTGGTTACTATATGGTATCACGTACTCGTATGCATGAACTTATTACATATTGAGGTAGTCTTTTGGTTACTATATGATTTGCTAAAGTCCCGGGGAAAACCATGAATGTGCGGTGGTAGCACAACGGGGGAAATGTGGATAGATCTATTTGGGCGTGACCGGCCCCACTCGTCGACTGGAGGTCGGACGGGTGCATGTTGTCTCTTTAGGTATTCTTGTATTCGTATATTCGGGCAGGTGTATTCATGTATTCGTGTCCAGTAATGGTTTTCCAATCGTAGTAGCAGGTATTCATCCGTCTGGTATACATATGGCCTGGTATGGTCAAGAGTATTCTTTGGAACTTTTGGAGTCGTTTTTCATAAAAACCTGTGAACTCACCGGCATTATGTGCTGATGTTTTTAGCATGTTTTTCTCAGGTCGCTAAGGTAGCAGCAGTCGATAGGTGCACGGTGTCTCACGCGTCTAGGATTCGCTTGCATGGTTTTTGAACATTAACAGACTTATGACTTTTACTTTTTGGGTTGTAATAACGTTTTATGGTTCCGCTGTTGTGGTTACATTTTGAGAACTTAATGAATGGTTTTCGTTGTTTTCATATCATATAGTTGTCGTTTATTGTGACCGTTTACTTGGATCATGGTGGGTCATGAGCCTTGCGGTAAAACCCCGCACGTGGAATTTGAGGGTGTGACTTTTTAATGGTGAGTTCTTTCTTTCCAATATCAAGAACATGGCGTGTTTGCTTAGATGTTTTCATGTGTGCCCGGGTATTCAAAGCAACATGTTTAAATTGAACTAGTATGGTATTGGAATGGAAGCTTCAAATATAAATAGTATGATCTTGGTTTTAGGGTGCCTAGCTAGGAACATCCCTTTTGTATACTTAGGCCTTGTGGTGGGAGCTAACATGAATAGAACTAATAATTTTAGGTTATTTTTTATATCTTTAAAACCCGTTTTTTAGATGGAAAGCTTCGACTTTGTCTATTGGGGGAAGAGTCACTTTAATTAAGGTGGTGTTGGAAGGTCTTCCTACCTATTATTTTTCTTTATACAAAGCGCCGATGGCGGTTATAGAGGCTTTGGAAGTATCATTAAAAGTCTCTTTCGGGAGGTAATCAAAATGCTAAAAGGCTCAATGGGTGACGATTCCTATAGATGAAGGAGGGAATTAGTTTGCAAAAATTAAAATACGTTAATGATGCTCCTTTGTTAAAATGGGTTTGGAGATATAACGTGTAGGAGAGTAGTCTATGGAAGAGAGTTCTATCCCTACATTGGAGTAGAAACTGATGGCCGCTTCTTCTATGTAATAGGGTATGGAAAAAAATAGTTGTAGTGGAAAACAAGACTGATTTTGTAGGTTCTAAAAGGCATAATTTGATGATGGGGTGGTTGGAAATGGATATAAGATACGGTTTTGGTTAGACCTATGGGTGGGGAATCAACCTCTTAATGAGGTCTTTCGTACTCTTTTTGGATTCGAAAAAGGGAGAAATGTTTCAAAATTATTGATTATATCGACATGTTAGACCATAATACCATTTGGAAGTGGCGGTGGAGACATGTCCCTGGTTCTATAAAGAAATTGAATGAACGGAATCTGCTATTGGAACTGATCAACTCAGTTTCTTTTTCATTGAGTAAAGATATGGTTTTGGTTCGGGTGACAAAACTGAAAGCTTCACGGTTAGTTTGGTTAAAAGGTTGTTTTAGAGTATGGTGGATACTAGCAGGTTTTCTTGCATGGAATAAAGTAAACGTGTCCCAAAACAATGTAACATTTTTGTGTGGAGGGCTGAGATGAATCGTATCCTGACTATGGAGGCATTAAGTAGAAGAAACATCATTGTGAATTCTCAAGGTTGGTTTTATGTGGGGCCGCTATCGACTCTAAGGATCACTTATTCACATCTTGCATGGTGACGTTAGTGGTATAGCAATTCATTAGTATTGGTGTTATATCCCTTAGATTTACGCCTTCAGTTTGAGATCTGTTTGAGCTTCACAATAAAGTGGGGGTGTGAGATCAAGGTAAGGAAGTGACGCATGGGATTATTATGGTTGCTTGTTGGTGTATATAGAATGCTAGGAACGAAAAGGTGTTTTCTAATAAGGAGGTAAAATTGAAGAAATTATAGATTGTATAAAGTGTCTTGGCTATTTATGATATAAAAATAGATCTAAGAGTAAGTCCTTGTCTTGGTCTAAGTGGTGTAAGTTTGATTTCTAGCAAGTATTTTATAGTTTGTTTTGTTGGGCCGCCTTCGTGTTTTGGAAAGGTGGTGTTTGTGATTGTAGTTTGCCCTTCGAAAATTTTTTCACTTGGTATAGACACATGCCTCTTAAGCTAATGAGTGTGGTTTTCGACCACACCATTCACCCACCCCGCACATCAGATCCACCTCATCAACTTCCCCTTCATCCATACCAAAAGAGATGGTGTTCATCTTAACACCGATCCACAAATCAAGATGGGGAGCAGGGGTCAGGGAGAAGGTAAAATCCTATTGAACTCCCCAATTGCCGAGTAAGGGGGCGGCGGTGTACCGCGTCGGTGCCGATGACACGCCCGATTCCCCAATCCCTCCTCAACCCCCACACACTTTAGCCTTATATGGAAGGTTACACATGTTCAGACCCTCTTCATCAAAGTTTAACTAATTTAAAGATATATGAAAAATTATTTAAAAAATTGCAATTACATGCGTTTCAAAATTTCTTTACCTCAAAATTAAGGATAGTTTTAGATCCCCAATACTTAATAGCAGCAAGATCATAAGTGCGAGCAGCGCCCTCTTCTTCAACATATGCGCCTGAATCAACAAACATACGAATTTTCTCAATGAATTTTCATAAATAAATAATAATAATATATTAAGATTGAAAGCTGAATGATTTTTTTTAATATCTTAAGACTGAAAACTGAATGATTTTTTTTTCTTCCGGCGTAGTTTTGCAACGTATGTGTGTGTAATATTTCGCAAAATAACTCTACAAAAACTTTCGATTTTTGACATAAGATTCATGACACGAAACCGTAAATGACAAATTTTAACATTCTATTCTGGTCAAGTTATTTATGTTATGTTATATTATTTGTTATACAATAAATGTTCTAAACGCGTAAACATCGTGAAATTAATTTTCATACAAAAGATATTGTGAAATCTTCTTCATTTAAATGTGTGAGGTGAAAACCAAAAACACCTATTAAGACTAAGGTTATGGTCTCACGCCCCAGGTGATGTGATAGCCTTAGAGCGTGACACACCGTTTAAAGGGGCGTGAAAGGCTTGATTTGGGGAAGCCGTGAGACTTCCTTCATGCCGTTGAGATGTGATCGAGAGATGCATGGGCCCACTTCCTTTTCTTCTATTAACCGCCATTTACTTTTAATTTTTTTAAGTTATTTAATTTAAATATAATTTTAATGAGTGTGGATAGTAAAACTATTTTAGATTATAGTGAAGAATAAGTGAATGAAAATCCTATAATGACGTGTTGTAATTTTATGAGATCAGTAATGTAAAAAGAATACAATTTTTGTAGCTTTTTTAATTTTTTATTAGGTTTAATAAATTAAGTGATATAAATCGATTATTATTCATGAATATCTAAATATGATAATGAATGAAAAAGGTAAATATAGATAAATTCTCTTGTTTTATAAAAAACATTAAATTAAGACCGGGTAATAAGTTATTTATGATAACCAGAATTTATAATCTAAATACACATCGTATACACACCTCACTACTGAGAAAATGTTATTTCTAACTAATAAACTAAATATTAACAAACAAGCATTGACGAGAAACTAACACACTATGCATCGTTTTATTGTTTGAAAATATTTGTTAAATTGATATACCCAAGTGTCACATTACAACAATTTTTTATACATACAGAGAAAACTTTTATAGCCAATATTATAGCTTTGTTATAAGTAATAATTTGTTAGTTACGTACGTTTATTTGTTGTAAATACTTTCAAAATTAAACAAGTAATCTTAAAATTAAAATGATGAAACCCATAAAAGTTTTGCAATTATTTCATTAACTCAATAAAAAATTAAATAAATTTTTGTTTTTTTAAGAGAGTGATATAATGCTTACCCAGATAAACTAGATCATCATCATCAGCAGCATGGGAGAAACAAGGAACAAACAAAAGAAAACATGGTTAGAAAATTCATATATAATTGAGGTAAATTAAAATAAAAATTTAAAGAACACATAATACAGACTTTGTTTGCCCTTCTTGTTGAGGCCCTCAGATTTCTTGTCCCAGAGATGAGCTTCAAATCTTCCAGACGATCTATGCCTGTTTAATTCCCATGCATGAAAACCGAATAGTATATATATAAAAAAAATTATATATGCATTTCAAGAACATTAATTGATCAATCTTTTTAAAATTTTTTTTGAAGAAACATTTACTTGGAAACACCTCTGAAAATGGAGGTTCTGATCACAGGAGTTTTTGAAGTAGAAGCAGATTGTCTCTTCTTCTTTATCGGCTTGGGGATCATGGGTGGCTGGTTGTCTTTGCATGGAGAAGATGAAGAAGTTGTTGCAATTTTTCTCTTCATTTAAAAAAAAAGTTTTCTCGTAAGTTTATATTTATAGAGAGAGAAGAAAAAGGTGAGTTTTAGAGAGAGAAAGGGTTGTGAAGAGGTTTATGAAAAACATGGAGCAAATTTCATAATATTTATGGGGATCGGGGGTGGCCGGGGTAGGGGGTGCTATATTAGTTAACTAGGGTTAAGTTAGATATTTAACCAAATTGAGTAAATTGTTTGCATATAAACCCTTAAGTTTGATTGAGTGGCACTTTTAACTTTAAGTTTTCATTATATGGTTTCTACTCATAATTGTGAATTCCTTTACCTTTTTTTTAAAGACCAATAAATAAAACCTAGGTGTCCAAGATAAGCCAATGGCAAAAAGGTAACCCTATACCCCCACGATCGTAGGTCTCTGGGTAGCTCACGCCCGCCATCTTTAGTTCTGGAAAAACCCACTGTAGTAAAACCCAATTAGGATCGGATTCAAACTTAAGACCAGTTATCTTTAGCTAATATCTTTACTTCATCTCCAATGCCAGTTGAGCTAATTAAAAGGTATTCAACCCACCTTTTTCATCACCACCGACCAACATGGAAGGCATATTACATAGATGCTATAATCAGATAAAAACCTTTTAAAGCTTTTATAGATTAATGATTGTAACATCAACATTGGTTAGTGTTAGGTTATTGTCATGATATATTCATATGTTTCTTTATAACATTGTTAATTAATTTATATTTCATGTTTAGTAAATATGCGTTGATTTCTATCAATTTGGTCATCAAAGTTATAAGACCAAGAGTCTGTTTGGTATGGGGTAATGAAATGGATGAGGGAATAAAATGGACAATGTAATGGAATGGATCATTACCATTTCATGTCTTGTTTGATTGCCATGTGAGAATGAAACAAAACATTACTTTGTGTTGTTTGGTAGGTAAGAAAAGATAAAGGAATAAACACGGTGGTGACTGGCGGTGGTGGGTAGTGGTGGTGATGGTGGGTGGTTATATTTGGCGGTAGCGGCGGTGGTGGGTGGTGCGACGGTGGTGGTGACGGTGACAGGTGGAGGTGGATGGCGGTGATGGTGGTGGTGACAGTGGTGAGTAGCGGTGGTGGTGGGTAAATGCAATTGTGATGGGTGACGATGGCAGGTGGTGAAGGCGGCACTGGTGGGTGGGTGACGGTGGTGGGCGATGGCGGCGGTGTTGGATGGCGGCAGCGGTGGTGCTCGGTAGGTGACCGTGGTGGGTGGTGGCGGTGATGGCATCTACGACGGTGGTGGGTGGTGACGATGGTCGTGGATAGTGGCGGCAAGGATGGTGGGTGGTGACAATGGTGGTGGTGGTGGGTGGTGGTGAGTATGGTGTTGTTAATGTCATTGACCAACCAAACACACTTTATTTCATTACCTCGTAATGAACCATTCTATTCCTCCTTCTATTCGATCATACAAAACACTGCCCAAGTGGTGTGGGCTTGGCAAGATCGTCAGGTAGGGGTGATCGAAAAACTGAACCAAAAAACAAAACCGCACAAAAAACTGGAAAAAAATGAATCGAAATGAATAACCCGAAAAATCATTTTTATAATGTTTGTTATATACTAATTTATGAATTATTAGTTTTATTTTGAATGTTAAATATTTATAATAAGAATATTATAATGTTTACTTATCTTTGATATGATTTATTCGTTGTCTACTAAACTTACCAAAATTTAGTAAATAAAATAGATAATTTTCAAAATATTATAAAAGAAAATGTTTTAATAAAAACTTTGGAGAAACATAAAATTAGTTTAGAATCTTAGGTTGAAGTGAACAAGAATAATTCAAAAGATCAAATATATTAACATAAATGTAAACATTTAACAAGGATTCTTAAATCTTGGATTGTACGTTTTAGTTTTAAATTGTACGTAATTATGTTTTAAAAGCTGAATAAATCGAAAAATCAAACGTTACTAAAACTGAAATACCCACAACTAAAAAAAACCAAAACTACCAAATATTTGGGTTATAGTTATGGTTTTATCAAAACACCAAACCATGTACACCCCTACCGTTAGGAAGTCCAATGTAGACTCAGTGGTGAAGGAGAACACCCCTTCCCCCGAGCATTCGGTGCCTTGGTGGGAATATCCTTATTCAACGATTGATTTTGAACATTGAATCTTTATGGGTGTAGAGGGGAAGGTACTGACATGGAGTTGATGTGGAGGATGAGGGGATGAAGATGATAACCTAGTGGAGGATGATGGGATGAAGATGATAACCTAGTAAGTGTTTCATAATCAAGTGTCCAATTCTAGAGATCATATATGCTTGTGTAGCATTTCTAATTGTATTTTTTGATTATTTTTCTTTTGTTGTTTTGACGTTTTTTTTAACTTACTTTGCTCGGTCACTAATCCACAAACACATAAACAAAGTAAACATTAGAATATATTAATAATCAAAGTGATTTGAATGGTGATTTGGATTATAGAATCCAAACTTTAAATATCAAAACCGTAAACCAAACTACACACAAGCACATGCAAAAACAATAATGAATAAACAAAACAACGTAGAAACCCATTGTTTAAGCAAAAACAGAACCATGTAAAGAGAACTTTTAAACATGAATTGAAACTCAAATCTTCATTACACACTAAAATCGCAAAAAAGGAACTACAAGCATACAAATACATACTAGTGGGGGTGCCCGCACGTTGTAGCGGGGACTACAACACTTTAAATAGAAAACTGTGTATGAGTATAACGTAATAATTTCATGATTCAAACCGTTACCTAATGATTAAAACACAACTTTCATTATTGACTTCTCGATTTCTAAAGAGTATTATCAGGTTTATAAAACTTTAACTTTCTAAATTACCTAATTTTATA
This sequence comes from Ambrosia artemisiifolia, assembly GCA_032199755.1. NCBI lineage: Eukaryota > Viridiplantae > Streptophyta > Magnoliopsida > Asterales > Asteraceae > Ambrosia > Ambrosia artemisiifolia. Next base: position 39,391,369 of record CM063512.1, read on the forward strand.
TAAAAGATTATAACAAAACATAGCATTATGAATTGTTTTTATACATTTTCTATTTAATGTGCTCAAAGTAATTATAAAATTTAATGTCATGATCTCTCATAAACTCTCTTAACTCTTGACTTACCTTTGATTAAATATGGTATTGTAAAGACAACTTTGCCCCCAAAAAGTAGTTATTTTATGCATTTTGTGTTGTATCATAAGCAATTAAACTTGTACCTCTTAACTTTTAAGAAGTCCTTGTAAAATGTTTTATAATATAGTATAGATAGTTGCTAAATCATATACAACAATAAGGATGTGTAGAGGTAAACTAAATTAATGTAGAACATGAACCAATTCATAATGGAGGTATTTCTAACTTGAGTGACAACGGAATTAGCTTAGGGTAAGAGTTTGAATTGTGGGAGCTGGTTTCATTGAAAAACTGTAATAAGTTTCATTGAAAAACTGTAATAAGTTTTGGGTTAAAGGAATACTTGTGTGGCTTAGAGCATTCATATCCCCTCTAGTAAATCTCATCTTTCAAATTATACTAAAAATCACTACTTCACCCCTAAATCTTCTCTCTCCTAATTAAAATAATAATACTTTTATCATTATATTTTCTCTCTCCTCACTCACAGCTACTTACAAAAATATTAAAATATATATAGGGGTGAACAACAACTTCATATTTAGGGTGGAATAGTGTTTCCACCAAATATTTTTTCTCTCCTCCACTCACAACCACTTACACTCACCCCATATAATTTGGTGGACACACTCACATACATTTGGTGGACCAAATGTGAATGCCCTTAGGTAAGAGGTTGAATTGTGGTCTACGAGCAAAACCTTTCTAACATGACAAATTCACTTTACATTAGTTAGTTTAACCTATGATCATCCTTTTTGGTCATTTACTTAACACGCTAGAGTGAGTTGATGATTTGATTTGTGTTAGAGTGTATACAAAATTTTAATATATTTTTACTTGTTTTTTTACTTTACTTCAAGTGTTTAATTTATAAACACAATAAGATACTATCACTCTTTATTTCACATGAGGGCAAATGCACTCATCGTCCATCGTTTGTGTAATATACTGATGGTAAGATATCGATATTGTCCAACTTGAGGCATTTAGTACTAAGCCATAGTTAGTGCCTAGTTAATCCACAAAGATAGATTAATTTTGTAGCTCTTAAAATAAAATAAAATTAAAAAGATAGGACTGTAATCAATGATAAGAAAATGGGTTTTGGGATACTTATACCTCTTGATTCTTCGTTAACTAGGATCACAAGAGTTTAGTTTGGAGGTAAGAAGCTGTATTTTGTTAATGCCATAAAACTGTGGAGATTTTTTGGAACCCTTGCACACTCAACCATATTGGCTGATGTAAGGAAACTCCCCACTAGGTGGGTTCAAACCACAACGATACTGCCGAATCAGCACGGAAACTATATACCATTATGGTTTAGTATTCAGTAATAAAATAACATAAGAGATTTTTCTCACTAGCTTGTTAACAGAATTAATATGGAAACTATTTAAACCGCTGAGTTTTAGTATTAAAAAAGTAATTGTATTTAATCCTTAATAAATCAAATCCTTTAATGCCTTCATCTTATCTACACACTAAAGCAAGAGCCCCAAACCTAAAGTGTCATACCAAAATCTCTAACTCCCTTTTAAGGCATCAACATGTTTGACTCTATATAGACATAAAAAACATGGATTTCCGCGTTAGCAGCAACACAAGATTTGTAGTTAGTTTTTAAAGGTTATAGATGAAACACCAATGTCTTGTGTTACCGACAACACCAATGTTTCACTCACTTTCAATATGAAACTTCTAGTCATAGTCATTAACACACACACACACACCGTTTGTTGATCCATGACTTGTTTTAGTTAACTCCCTATCAAGGGTTTATCTGCCCTAAACACTTACAAGAACCTTAGACAAAAATAACCATGAAGATAGTTTTCACCAAACTTGAAAAGATTACATGAATCATCACAAGATCAAGATTAGTAATATTTAAGTAGTTCTTACAAGTCATTCAAGATTACAAAATTGAAAGAAGTGGGTAGAAGTAGAGTGTGTTGTTGGAGGTAAGAAAAGAATTGAGGAATTTGAAATAGAGGAGAAGAGAGCATACTTATAGAGTTGGACAGTGAGGCACGACCAGTGCTCCATTTTGTGGGGACCACTAGATTTTTGAATTTGCTTGAAATCTTAGTTTTTTTCGTTTAGTGGTCGAGGCATGTCTCGTCTTGAAGGCAGCCAGATCTTCGTTTTAAGCTCGATTTAGCTTCTTTTGTTCATTGCTAGCCCTATTTATCCTGAAAATAGAAAATAAACTAAATTAAACATATTTTTTAAAAGGGCTAATAAGGAACAAAAGAAGCTAACAATTTAGGATTGTGAATATGTTAATAAAATGTATTGAACCCGCTTACTAAAGCTTTTAGTATGTGGAATCATAGGTAAACAAGAAAATAATTTTGAAATCAAAATCTATTGATGTACTTACAAAGAATTAACTCACCATTTAGTTAGAATGGCCACTAAACAGTGGTATGTATTAAATTCATCATTTTTATTATCTAGGCCTTGCCATTAACCCATAAACTCAACTCAGTTGCATTTTTCCACTAGTTTCTATACATAACTGAAGAGATATGTAAAAGTACGTGTAGGTTTCGCATAATGACTTGTCCACACGGTAACCATGAAAGAACAATCAGTGAAACCTTCTGTGGGACCCGCATGATACCTCGTACGTGGCAGTTGCATGGAAAGAGTGAAAAGGACATTTGACCAATCAGAGCCTGCAACATCCGGCCCCTCTCACCACCAATGTTGTCCGCTTTGCCCCGATGGGTTGCCCATCCAGAGCTCACGAATTTGATTTTGGTTGCCCTGGTGGAGACTTCCCAGGAGGTCATCCATCCTAGTACTGCTCCCAACTAAGCACGCTTAACTGTGGAGTTCTCCTCTCATCCACTAACATTAACTCCTAAAACGCGTTGGTGATTTGCCAGGGGTGTCACAGAGGTGTTCATTCCCTTCTCCACGATCTCATGCCATCAGCAAGGATGAAAAGGACGAATAGGAAGGACAACTGGCCAATCAAAGAAGGACAACACCAATTCCTTCAATAGCCTCACCTGTGGGGCCCGCGTGAATGAGTTGTCAAACACTACCAACACCTGAAACTGACCTTCGAATACTATAAATACCCATTCGCTCTATGAAGAAAGGGGTCGACATTTCTCACACTAAAACACACACACACACATTGTAATACTCTATGTTTTGCTCGAAAGATTGGTCGAAATAATCATCCTGTAATACTCGTCGGTAGTCCTTGTAATCGTGCTCATACATATTAATACAATCTCTTCATATTTCCTCTTTATTGTCAAGTATTATTTGGTTGGTGTTTCTTCAATGGCGCCATCTGTAAAGAGCATTTACTAGAACAACAAAAAACTCAATTCTTTCTTCAAACAAAACCATGAGTTCTCCATTGCCTTCATTTCCAGGGGATACCTCTGTAGCTGGAACGAAAAAAGTCAGTCCCACCGCACAGGAAAAACCCACAGGAGGGCAAGAAAAATACACAGAGGCACCAAATACTGCTTCACCATCCGCGGCCACTCACCATTCAACGACCTCATTCCACTTTGCAACCGAAAACGCAACTTGCCAGCAGGGCCTCGCAACCAAAGATCCCGTACAAACATTCAGCCTAGAGGCGTGTTACTTCAAGGAGCACAAGGCCTTGTAATGACGTTACAATGAGATAGACTGCGAGCAATGAGCCAAAGACACCTCCAAGAAAAAACCACCATTTGAGCCAATCCGGGTACACACAAACTCCGAGGGTCCGTCGCAACCTAACACAGGGGAATTGGGCATCAACTCTAAAAGTGCAAGCCCTTGCCGCATTGAAAACAAGCAAACGGACCAAACTTGGTGGGAAGATTCCCACGAATCAGAAAACCATTTCAAGTACGACCACAACCACTCCCATGTCAACATCCTTGCATGCGGGCGTAACCTGTCATCTGAGAAAGATCTCACAAAACCCTACTATCAACTATCGTTCAACGAAAAATCAAGTTCACCCCACGCATTGTGCTAGCACCACTGCCCTCCAAAATAAAAATACCACTCTCCAAAACAAAAATACTAAGTAGCTTGGGCAAGTACGACGGGTCATCGGACCCTTACGACCACCTGCGAAGCTTTGAAACTGCGGGCAAGGTAGCAGGTTGGACCCTACCAGCCTGGTGCCATATGTTCGCACAAACACTCACAGGGGCAGTAGGGTGTGGTTTGATAGTCTACCGTCAGGCCAAATCGACGGTATCAAGGAGCACACCAATAAGTTCTCAAGTCACTTCAGCCAGCAGCGTTGGGTAGAGCGGGAATCCACGGATATCATGCAAGTCCGAAGGTATGAAAATGAGTCAATTGAAGACTACATCACCAGGTTCAACAAGGTAGCACTGCAAATCGGGCCGATAGGGTTCGAACTCATGAAAGCAGCCTTCAAGCAATGAGTCCAATGTGATGAGCTCATCCGCACAATCATCGGGAAAGCCGGCATGCCAGACATATGGGATGAGATCAAGACAGCTGCAAAACTCTATGCGTGAACAAAAATGGAACTACCCATGTGGTGCGGAATCCGTGCACCATAATACACCGATGTTCAGGCTCAGTCAACAAGAAACAAACACAACAAGCAAGGCAGGAAAGGCAAGGGCTTAGTCTGAAGCCGACTCCAAGCTCCACTACAAGCAGAAAAAAGGGCGCAGAGACAAATGAACAAAAGACGGCGCATCTAAATGATAACAAGCTAAGTCGTAGGAACCACAACTCGTGAACGCCTCTCACCAAAACGCCAGCTTAGGTCCTTACCATAGAGAACATAGATCTCCCAGCCACGACATCGGTCATGATACAGACACATGCTTCCAGTTGAAAACGGTAATTGAATCTGCTTTAAAGTCCGGAAAGTTGTCCCATCTCCTAAAGAAAATTCAAGAACGTCACCGGTCATGATACAGACACATGCTCCCAGCCACGACATCGGTCATGATACAGACACATGCTTCCAGACAGAAGCGGGCTCCCACCAATAAAAAGGGTCCAGAACGTCACCATGATGAGCCATGGTGGTAGCCGGACCCGCAAATGAAACCAAAGCGCGTCGCAAAAAATGCGGTGGAACCCTTATATTTTATCAGTATCTGTCTTTTAATGTTACCAAGGCATTATTGCACAACAATGAAACTAGTTTCCACCATCCGTGTATCCAAACTTAGCATAGAAAATCAAAACTAATCTTGTATGGCAAGATACAAGCAAAGACATAAATAGACCTTGTATGGTATGATACAAGTAACCATGAAAATAAAAGCTTGTATGACAAGATACAAGAAATAATAAAGCAAAAACCTTGTGTGGCAAGACACAAAGAATAAGGCAGCCAAACACTTGTTTGGCAAGATACAAGTAACGACAAAAGTAAAAACTTGTATGGCAAGATACAAAGAAAATCAAAACTCAAGAATGCGCTTAAACGCTGATCTTGACAAAATTCAAATCTAATGGTGTTCAGCAACGCGCAAAGATGATTTGCGCAACGCAAAACAACTATCTAAATTGTGAACCTGTGTGGCAAGACGCATGCCAAACTGTTCCTGACGGCGCTTAAACGCAGGCACGGACCACAGACATGTGTCCATGGCAAGATGGATAAACAAATTAAATGTGCAAAAAACAAAACTGTGTGGTAAGACACAACCAAAGTGATTCGTCCGCACCCAGGCGTTAGCAACAAAAGATAAGAGCAACACATCAAAAAAGTTACGCGATAGGCAAGAGATAAAAGCTACAACAGGAAAAAGGCAATCATTAAATATTTACAAACGAATCGAATCAATGTTCAAACATATAAATTACAAAAATCACGATGCATAGGCCAGAGAAAACCACTACTCAGGCGCCATTAACAACCTTCATCACCCTGTGGATTGGTGCTGGGACCCGCCTTCGGTACCTGTACATGCCAGCTTTCTCAAAGGTAGCTCTCAACTTGGTGAGGGATGGCTGCTCGACTTGCACAACTATGAAGTCAACTCACCTAACTAATAAAAACTCAGTTGTCACGTCTTACTAATCCTATGAATCAATTAAATTCTTTAACATGTTATTATCTTCATTGAGAACATTTCTAAGCTACTAAATGATACAATTTAGTTTAAAACTAAATTTCATGGTTTAAGGTTAAACCCAAACTAAGAATTAAAACCAGGATGAGATAAACTTATAATGGTGGTTTGATACATAATTTAATCACTTGAAAGAGAAGAGGTTTCTAAGGTGACATGCAAGAACAAATTTGGGATATATCCCTTCCTTCTTTCATGGATGAATTGTCAAGTACACACGATCTCTTTGTATTCTTTTCCTACTTGTAGCGACCCAAACACTCCACTAAACATTTCTAGATATGATTCTTGAGCTAAATGACACTTCAAACCCTTGAACTTTTGTTTATGTAGCCACACATTTCAACTTTCACTCCACATTTGAACTCTATTAACCTTTTAGTCCTAGAAAAGGCTCAATAAAATATGTAGATCTTGTAGTTTGAAATAGCTTGGAAAATTCTCTTAATTGTGTATGATTATTTTCATTTTGTAGTATTTTGATAGCACTATCAAAGTCTTTAATCAGATCATTCAAAGAGAAACACAAACGAGTATGTGTTTATAGTATGAAAACATGTACTAGAAAAATGTATGTATACATGATATCATTATAATATCTTAGACATGATATCATTATAATATCTTACAGTTGAACACCCAAGTTACTATTGCTGAAGAGTTAGTGATGACTGCCTAATTATTGTTAATAGCAGTTGTTGTTGATTGCCAAAGTATAACTCATCATGGTTGTTACTAATGAACCAAACAATAAGATCAGTACCTACTAATGAACCAAGTTACCAAATAATAAGACCATTTTAACTTTAATCAATGTTTATTCTTATTTCCCTTTGATTTTAAGTAAATTCAACTAAGTTAAATGAATTGATGACACTAAAATCACCAAAAATATTCACTCTTACACATGATAATTAAAAAACCTACTTCCTTTTCATTAAGTAATAACACTAAAATATAATACATGGGGTATACGTGGACTCTTACAAATTGTCAAATGTGTTTATGATTAGTAAATGTGTACAATAAGGCATTCGTGAAAACATCAAGGTGTAGTTGTGGAAAATGGTGAAAGATGAATGGCCAAATTACAATGAATGTCATTTACTAGTCGGTGATAATGGTGGAGTTAGTATCTGAAAATGCTATAAAACAAATAAATAAAGCATGACACGTGTTTATTAACAAGTAACCTAATCACACGGTTCTCAAGGTTTGTTGTCAGGGCCATCCATGGTGGTTGTTTTTTTTTTTTGCTTAGAGGAAAAGTGGAGAAGAAGGTAGTAAAGAAGATGATAATACTTCTTTTAAAGGAGAATTCTTAAGATATTTTCTATTTAAACTCAATATCCACATTGCCTCTCTTTTATATTATTTTACTTTCCATAAAAAATCCTACATAAACAACCATCTGTTTATTTGTTTCTTTCCAAGTCCCAACAATTGATAATGAAAATAATTCACCCATCTGTTTTAATTTGAGAGTTAGTGATTGTTAGATTTTATCATTTGTTATTATAGCCTTGAGACAGACATACATAATATATGTATGATGTGACCCCTCGGTACTAAAGTTCTGATTTCACTACTTATATAATATACATGTTTACAAATATTAAAACGAAAAACTTATTCCACTACTGTATATAAAATCTGAAATGTTATATCTTATATTACCCCAATTTGACCCAAATTGATATTCCAAATATCCAATCATCCATTTATTTAATCTAAATAATAGCATAACAATAAAAAAACATTGAAGAATTATTGCTATAACTTTTAAACGTAAACTAAAAAAAATGGCTTAGAGATTTTCATAAATTATTGATTACTTATTACCATATGTTTCTGATACTATAATTGTGCTATCTTTATTGCTTTAAAGTTAATCGTACTTTAAAAAATTATTTATTTATATAATTCAGTAGGGTTAAAGGGCCTTTTTTCCGGCTTGGCTGAGACACTTGAATCCTCAGGACTGGCTCTGTTTGTTGTATTTATGAGTGTGCTCCAATCACATTCTTCTAACCTAGTCAACTTTCTATTGACTCATCGATATTCGTTCCGAGAAGCATTTACTGACGTATAAACAAAATTCAATTAAATTATAAATTTAATTAAAAATATATTATACTTAATTAATGCAATTATGTTTTTCCATAAGCATATTATTTTTACAAACATATCAATCACATATTGGATTCTTACCAACTAATCAAGTATATATCAGCCATTTATAAGAAGATAACATTAATCAAACTTACGTTTTTTTTATAATTACATGGACTAATGTAACACTCTAGGCAAATCCCACATTGGTCGTAGACATGAGAGATCCTTGGTTCATATGGAATGTCCTGCCTCTAAATTACCAATGCGTTTTGGGCTTAGTGGGTTGTGAAGTAGATAAAAAAACAACACAGTTAAGTGTGCTAAGTGGGAGTAGTATCAGGATGAGTGACATCCTGGGAAGTCTCCAGTAGGGTAACAAAAAACAAATCCATATGTTCCTAGATGGGCAACCCATCGAGGGCAAAACAGATAATATTGATGGTGAGAAGAGCTAGATATTACAAATGGTATCAGAGTCCCTCTTATTTTGTTTGGGACGGTGGAGAAAACCTCATCAAGGATGATGAGTCCCTAAGACGGGGTGATTGTAACAATACCGAAAAGATTAACATGGACCAATGTAACACCCTATGAAAATCACATATCAACTGTGGGTAGGAGAATTCCTTGGTTCATATGGAATGCCCTGCCTCTTAAATCAATAATGCTTTTTGGGCTTATTTGGTTGTGGAGTACATGAAAAGCTCCACAATTAAGTATCAGGATGGGTGACTGATATATATATATATATATATATATATATATATATATATATATAGGGGATGGTTCAATAGAGAACTCATTTTAGGGAGAGAACTCCTAACTAAATACAAAAAAAATAATAAAAAAAATCATAACTCAAAATTTAAGTAAAAAAATAGAAAACTAGTTCGGAGCTTCTCTTTCCCACGTCATACCCGTTCAGAAAAAAAATAAATAATAAATAAAAAAAACACACCTATAAAACGCTACTGCACATGTGTAGTATAACCCAAAAGCCTAAACCCCCCACCCCCAACTTACCCCCACCCAAAAACCTAATTCCACCCCACCCACCCCCACCCTCACCAAAAAACCTAAATCGCTTCCCCAAAAACCTAAACCACCCATCCAAAAACCTAAACCCACCGCCTACAAAAACCTAAGCCCCACTCACCACAACCAAAAACCTAACCCCCGCCAAAAAACCTAACCCCCAACCCAAAAACCTAAACCCACCTACCCACCCCCACCCCACCCCCAAAAACCTAAACCTTACAAGCTAAACTTAAAAAAACTAACCCTAAAAACTAAACTAAACCCAAAAACTAAACCCTAAAGCTAACCGGACATTTACTACACACGTGCATTAGAAGTCGCCTATTTTTTGATTTATTTTTTATCTTTTTTCTAAACGGGGACGACGTGGGAAAGAGAGGCTCCGAACCAGATTTTTGGTTGACTTAAATTTTGAGTTATGATTTTTTTTATTATTTTTTTCTTAATTTAAGTAGGAGTTCTCGAGTTCTCTCCCTAACTATGAGTTCTCAATTAAACTTTCCCCTATATATATATATATATATATATATATATATATATATAAGTATACATGAATTTTACCCACATTTATTCTCCTTTCTGTTGCATATTTTTTGTTTTCATTGGTTTGGATACTTACTTATTGTTTTTATGAAAATACAACCAATAGTAGCGTACGGGAAGATAACAATATAATTCAGTAATTTTCTGAGTATTTTGGTGAAGTCTGTGAAATCGCACAACCATGAGATTCAGTCGCATAACCGTGATTCACATTGAAGTTCAAGAGAGTAAATTTCAGAAGTTTCATGGTCATGCGCGTATCCTGCATGGCCATGTGTGCTAAGATCATAGCTCATCCCAAAGAAAGTGTCAGCGCCAATGACCTGTGCATGGCATTGAAAATGTTTCACATGGCCGTGCTGAACTCAGATTGAGACTTTGTTGAAAATGGCAATAATTTAAATCGAGCAAGGAGAAAAGGATATACTGTAGTTGCCATTCGCACGACCGTGTGAATCAATCGCTTGACCATGTGATTTTTCCGGTTTTCTACAAAAAAAAGATGTCAACATATAATTCTGGTGAGTTCACAGTTTTTTATAAAACGTTTCCAAAGTGTACCAAGTTCAATCATGTCAATACTATGTCACGTGTACGCTAGCTAGGCGTGAGTTCTGCTACTACTACGATTGGAAAACCATTACTGAACACCAATACATGAATAAGAATACAAGTATACTCCTGCCTAAATAATGAATACATGAATACATAGGTTGAGACAATATGCACCCGCCCGTCTCCCAACCGATGAGTGGGGCAGGTCACGCCCAATAGATCTATCCACATTCCCCCTTTGTGCTACCCCGCACATTCATGGTTTCCCCCGGGACTTTAACAAACCGTATAGTAACCAAAAGCCGACCATAGTATGACATAAGTTTTAAGAATACAATTACATAGCATGTTCCCCCCCCCCCCCTAAAGTAAAACCAGTAAAAGTGGGGCTGTGAAACTCACCTTAGGTTGAGTTCTTCTTAATAAACAACAGACAATGCAAATGACAGTCCCTAGTATCGGCGACCTATCATTAAATGTATATGAGTACCCGGACTATTAACCCGCAGGTCAACTAGTCCCTGAATGTCCAGACCATAACCGTGTACGTTTGAAAACATGTTTGAACATTAATCTGACCGCACAAGACAAGACCCGACATCCCATTGGTGATTTGATATCCCACGTGTTAGCCAAAAACAAGTAATCAAGTAATCACATGCAACTATGCACTTAACATGCACAATAGTTCACATATTGCATATATGAGTCCGAACACGTGTTATCAGGTTTCTAGGCATGCCACGACGTTCTAAATATGTTCCTAGGTGTCAATCCATGTTTCGGGATCTTAAAATACACTTACAGCAGCGAAACACACGACTAGGCATCGAAACACGTGACTAGGAATCAAACAGGCAATTAGGAATCCTAATGGCTACCTCTACAAATGATTAGGAGCCTACTCACCCACTGCAGGTGGCAATTAGCACCCTACTCGCCCCTAGACAGACGAGTAGGAATCCTACTCGCCCCTTGCAGACCAGGAGCCACTTTTCGAGCATTTGACCCTCCTTAATAAGACCCGAAACATGTAAAAACACCCAATATCAATCCAAAATCGTCAAGCAACATATCCTAATTAAAAATCCCCAATTTATCATCAGTCTATCACCCTAATTGCAAGCATTTCCCAAAATGGAATAATATTATGAAAATATCACACCAAAGCATGCATAACTTACCCTAAATGGCAAATAATCAGATTTCATCACATAATCACTTTGCAAATCATCATCCTACTGTTACTACATCATTCTAGTATAAACCCTAACATCATACAATCATCAAATCACTTCATAACATCCTACATCCTCCTAAATCACTCAAACGGGTGACCCCTGATGATCTCTTGGACCATCGTAACGATTCCCGATGATCCCCGAACCATCATAACGACTCAACTGACCCAGTTAAGTATAATGTATGCATGACTCGCTAAGGTAGACTTACTAGTTTGACAAAAGTTACTAACTTGAGTTTGCCGGGTGTCACCCTTGGTATGCCATATTAACTTTGGACAATTTGGACATATTTGCCCATGCCTCCTCCTTTATAATGTAGTATAGGTTATAGATATAGATTATAGATTATATATAGTATGTAATTAAAGCCAAATAATGTCATATAAAATTTCAATGAATACAAATAATAAAAATAATTTAAATATATAAGAAAATATCTAGACTGCATTATAAAAGAGGAGGTATGGGCAAATATGTCCAAATTGTCCACAGTTAAAATGTCATACAAGGGTCCTTTACAATTCTCTAATTTTTTGTCATTTTTTTCCTTTTATGCCCTCATGTACAACCTTTAATACTAATTGTATAAATCTCTTATGCACTCTTTGTATCCACGTGAAGATGTAACCCCTTCATAAACACCATAAACACCCAAATTTAGGCCTCAATTGAACACGTTTCTATATGGGTAATTTCCCTCTTATGTGTGTCATTTAAAAAATGTGATTCTTAATCATTATGGATACATAATTCATGTAAATTAAGATTGGCTACAAGCATGAGTTCCATCTTCAATGCATTCTTGAATGGTACAACAAATTACGAATTAAATTGACATGTTTCTATACAACGTGTTAATATTACCACAACTATTTCCTATGGTGTTGGGTCTTTTTTAACCTAATCTCTATATAACAAAGATGATTTTACATTTCAAAAACACCACTGCTGTTTTTGTTATACCGAGAAAGTTCAATTGCTTAAACTTTAAAGTTTAAACAATGGAATATATTTATGCTTTGATAATATATGGGCTTCCTTGTGCTTTGAAGGTGTACATATGTCACACCCTCAAATTTCCACATGCGGAGTTCTACCGCGAGGCGTGCGACACACCAGGATCCAAGTCAACGGTCACAATAAACGACGTCTAAATGTAAAAACACACGTGGATAAAAACCATGCATAAGATTTAAAACCAACATTCGAAAGTGCGGAAGCATTTAAGTTTACAAAAGTCAAATGTAACAAAATCATAAGTTTTAAAAGTTAACATCCCAAAACATGCATAAATGATCCTAGACGCGAGTACGACTCCAGTGCGACTCCGTGCGCCTAGATGACAGCTGCTACCTTAGCGACCTGAGAAAACATGCTAAAAACGTCAGTATAAAATACTGGTGAGTTCACAGGTTTTTAAGGAAAATGTTTCACGAGCTTTTGAAAGAACTATCATGTTACCACTGACTCAAGAAAATACTTGTTAGACGTTTAGACTCTAAGACGAACCAATCATCGAACTATCGTTTAACGCGACCAACGCACTATTGTTTACAACGACTAACGAACTGCCCAAATATGTCCAACGAACTACCACTCCGTGGTCAACGAACTATGCAAATATGTCCAACGAACTACCACTCCGTGGTCAACGAACTGTGCATTCACAATTAACGAACTACCGCCATAACGGACATCGAACTATCACAACGTGAACCACATGTACATAGAACATAAATGAAACATACAACCAACCCAGCATAACATGATCTTTTCAAACCGAAGTACTAAACATGTTTCTCCCCCGAAAACGAAAACAGTAAAGAGTGGGGCCGTGAAACTCACCTTAGGTTGCGTTCTTCAGTAAAGGATAATCTAATACGTGTGTGATAGTCCCAACTAGTGGCGACCTATCAATAAGTTTACATAAGTGTTATGACTACTAACCCGAAGGCTAACTAGTCCCCGATTGTCCAGACCATGACTAAGTACGTTTTGAAAACACGTTTGACTGTTACTTTGACCACACATACAAGACCTGACATCCCATTGGTGACCCGACGACTCACGTTTTAGCTAAGAGTGAGAAATCATGCAATCACAAGCAAACATGCACTTAATACGCATAACAGTTCACCAAAGTCAACATATAGTTCTTATATCGAGTATACGAGTCCACACGTGTATTACCGGGTTATCGGACATTCCACAGGGTTCCTAGCATGTTCCTAGGTGTCATTTCATGTTCGGGATGCCAAACTATGCTTAAATCAGCTAATCATGTGATTAGACATTAAACATGCAATTAGGAAAGTCAACTAGCAATTAGGATGGTCAAACAGGCAATTAGGAGGCTAATTGCCTGATACATCAGGCGATTAGGGGTCTACTCGCCCCTAACCTTTCCTACTCGTCCCTGCATCAGGCGATTAGGATTCCTAATCGCCCCCTGCAGGGCTGTGCCACTTTTTCGCGCGTTTAACCCTCCAAATCAGATCCGAAACATGTGTAAACACCCAATATCAATCATAACACATTAACAAACATATTTCAAGCAAAACCCCTAAGTTATCATCATTCTAACAGTCCCGAATGCAAGCGTTTTCCCAAAATAGCGTATTCATCATGTAAACATCACATCATCATGTAAAACTTACCCTAAATAGCAAATACTCAGATTTCATCACATAATAACGTCATCTAATCCTTTCCTACTGTTCTAGCATCATCCTAGAACAAACCCTAATCCTCTAGAATCATCAAAACATATTAAATCACACTAAGTCTCCAAAAATCACCCAAACGGGTCAAAATATCAAATATCATCAAAACACAACTATATGCTCCCAAATTCATAGACAATCATCCTAATGATTCATTTAAGTCAGAAACATATCAAACACATGGAAACAAACACGTTTTAATATAAAAAATCTCATCTTTGCATGATAACATAACATAGAACAAGCATGAAGGTGTGGGTTTCTTTATAATCTGTTTTTAACAAGTTTTCAAAGACACAAATACTTAGAAACCAGGTCTGGACCTCTAGGGAGTAAAACTTTATCATTAACAAGGTTTAAGAAGATGAACACACCTTAGATTTTAGCAAAGAAAGGTGTAAGATCTTGTAAAGGTGGTTTCTTGATCAAAAACGAGTTACAGAGGTTGGGTAGTAGTGTGTGGTGGCTTTGGGGTGTGCTAGGGTTTCTAAAATGATGTTTTGCAACACAAGGGTGGTATTTATAGGCGTTTCTAGTCGTTCCAGAGGTTACAGGCGAGTAGGGGCTGCAGGAGGCAATTAGAAGCTCCTAATCGCCTCCCCTTCAGGCGAGTAGGCCTCTAATCGCCCCTAATAGGATCCTACTCACCCCTGCAACAGGCAATTAGGCCTCCTAATCGCCTGCTGCAGGGTGTTATGGGTTTTTGGCACGTTAAACACTATTTTAACACATATAAGCACGTATTCACATACCGACAAGTCACATAATAATTATAAACACATAATTCATGAAAACAAACACGTTCACACTCGTTCACCAATTCCCGGGACTCAAGACTTGTGTGTGTTAGAACCCCAATGATGCACGACTCGACTCGACTGACCCTGTCATGTGTAATGTTTGCACGACTCGCTAAGGTAGACTTACTGAGTTTTCAAAACTTAATAACCGAAGTTTGCCGGGTGTCACATCATCCCCCTGTTGAAAGAATTTTCGTCCTGAAAATTTCCCAAGTCGAAGAGAGAGAACAAATAAGAAGAAAAATTTTCCGGGTCGTCACATCATCCCCCTGTTGAAAGGAATCTCATCCCGAGATTCTTTTGGCTTCAACAGTGATGAGTGTCGACCTCTGTGTGTGCCCAAGGAACGTTTCCCCAAATACAACAAAGTGAAGGTCGTGAACCAAAACGTGTTACTAACAATCGGAAGCCACTTTCCCAAACGTGAATACAAGACTAGAGACCCCCCGATCGAAGGCCTACTGGAGACTACTATGATCGGTATAACTAACCCACCAGTACCGTCCAAGTAGCATCCCCAAAGGACCCTCATCGACCCAAAGAATGAGAAACAGAGACCAACCCAAAAAGAAAACGCCCGAAGGCACGAATGTACAACGATGCGGATAAAAGTAAAACCAAAGTGTAACGAGGGATAAGAGAAAATACGTACGGGTAACAGTATCAGAATCCGCCTGGTTCTCCCTTGTACCCGGGACGCTCCCACGTGCATTTCGGCCACCACCTTCACTGTTTTCACCACCGGAAGTCCCTACTTCAGCTTGATTCAACTTTGGGCAATCCTGCCTGAAGTGCCCTACCTCGCCACAATTGTAACACTCCTGGTTCTTCCGAGTATTAACACGCGCCTTTCCTGGCCGAAGATTGACCCTACCATCCTTAGCAACATGTCCCATCAGTTTACATTTGTTGCAACGGAACCTCTCGCAACGACCATGATGATGAAATCCGCACTGGCTACACTCCGGGAGCTTCCCAGTATACCCACCTTGCTTCTGACCAAACGACGACTTCGAAGCTTCAAGCCTCACTGTCTGCTGATGCACTTCGGCTGTGGCTACATCCTTCTCGGCATTCTCCCGTTTCCTTTTGTTGTTCTCAGTCACACTCCATGAACACCTTAAAAGTACACACCTGTTGGCCCAGAGGAGGTGGCGGTGGAGGATAAACGACATTTCCACCGTCGCCTTGCTGAGCGGTCTGATAAGCAGCAAGAGCAGCAGTCACCTGTTGCTGGATTAAGTCCTTCAGCGCTTCTGGGGTTATGTTGATGCTATCACGACTCTTGTCACCACTGTGTTCATCACGACTCCCAGACATCTTCTACCGAAACAAGAACAAAACTCTCAGACCCATCACCAACGCTAAACCAAGAGAATACGAAAAGTCCAGGATTGGGTCCAAATGTGACCACTAATCCCAACCCGAGATCCACCAAGTCTTCCATGCATTTCAACTTATGATTTCGTGTGCACCCGAAATGATAAATTGCTCTACATGGTCCTCAAGGCGTGCCCCGAGCTCGAACCTCAAGTCGCCCGGTACCCACATCTTAGAAAGAGATAGCCAACTCAAAAGATCAACAACGAGTCCCTCCGGCTGCAACCCGAAGGAGAAGATGAAATGAAACTAGGAATAACCAAGAATGAGATAGATAATATGACACTGTGTGGTAAGGATACCGACACCCCGACAAGGTTAGTATGTTTACCAAAAAGACATGACTCAAAAGTATGTGACCGTCTAGTGTGTGAGACTCGGCTATAGTCTAGACTCTACATGCAGTCCTAGTTCACTATAACCATTGGCTCTGATACCAATCTGTCACACCCTCAAATTTCCACATGCGGAGTTCTAACGCGAGGCGTGCGACACACCAGGATCCAAGTCAACGGTCACAATAAATGACGTCTAAATGTAAAAACACATGTGGATAAAAACCATGCATAAGATTTAAAACCAACATTCGAAAGTGCGGAAGCATTTAAGTTTACAAAAGTCAAATGTAACAAAATCATAAGTTTTAAAAGTTAACATCCCAAAACATGCATAAATGATCCTAGACGCGAGTACGACTCCAGTGCGACTCCATGCGCCTAGATGACAGCTGCTACCTTAGCGACCTGAGAAAACATGCTAAAAACGTCAGTATAAAATACTGGTGAGTTCACAGGTTTTTAAGGAAAATGTTTCACGAGCTTTTGAAAGAACTATCATGTTACCACTGACTGAAGAAAATACTTGTTAGACGTTTAGACTCTAAGACGAACCAATCATCGAACTATCGTTTAACGCGACCAACGCACTATCGTTTACAACGACTAACGAACTGCCCAAACATGTCCAACGAACTACCACTCCGTGGTCAACGAATTGTGCAAATATGTCCAACGAACTACCACTCCGTGGTCAACGAACTGTGCATTCACAACTAACGAACTACCGCCATAACGGACATCGAACTGTCACAACGTGAACCACATGTACATAGAACATAAATGAAACATACAACCAACCCAGCATAACATGATCTTTTCAAACCGAAGTACTAAACATGTTTCTCCCCCGAAAACGAAAACAGTAAAGAGTGGGCCCGTGAAACTCACCTTAGGTTGCGTTCTTCAGTAAAGGATAATCTAATACGTGTGTGATACTCCCAACTAGTGGCGACCTATCAATAAGTTTACATAAGTGTTATGACTACTAACCCGAAGGCTAACTAGTCCCCGATTGTCCAGACCATGACTAAGTACGTTTTGAAAACACGTTTGACTGTTACTTTGACCACACATACAAGACCCGACATCCCATTGGTGACCCGACGACTCACGTTTTAGCTAAGAGTGAGAAATCATGCAATCACAAGCAAACATGCACTTAATACGCATAACAGTTCACCAAAGTCAACATATAGTTCATATATCGCGTATACGAGTCCACACGTGTATTACCGGGTTATCGGACATTCCACAGGGTTCCTAGCATGTTCCTAGGTGTCATTTCATGTTCGGGATGCCAAACTATGCTTAAATCAGCTAATCATGTGATTAGACATTAAACATGCAATTAGGAAAGTCAACTAGCAATTAGGATGGTCAAACAGGCAATTAGGAGGCTAATTGCCTGATACATCAGGCGATTAGGGGTCTACTCGCCCCTAACCTTTCCTACTCGTCCCTGCATCAGGCGATTAGGATTCCTAATCGCCCCCTGCAGGGCTGTGCCACTTTTTCGCGCGTTTAACCCTCCAAATCAGATCCGAAACATGTGTAAACACCCAATATCAATCATAACACATTAACAAACATATTTCAAGCAAAACCCCTAAGTTATCATCATTCTAACAGTCCCGAATGCAAGCGTTTTCCCAAAATAGCGTATTCATCATGTAAACATCACATCATCATGTAAAACTTACCCTAAATAGCAAATACTCAGATTTCATCACATAATAACGTCATCTAATCCTTTCCTACTGTTCTAGCATCATCCTAGAACAAACCCTAATCCTCTAGAATCATCAAAACATATTAAATCACACTAAGTCTCCAAAAATCACCCAAACGGGTCAAAATATCAAATATCATCAAAACACAACTATATGCTCCCAAATTCATAGACAATCATCCTAATGATTCATTTAAGTCAGAAACATATCAAACACATGGAAACAAACACGTTTTAATATCAAAAATCTCATCTTTGCATGATAACATAACATAGAACAAGCATGAAGGTGTGGGTTTGTTTATAATCTGTTTTTAACAAGTTTTCAAAGACACAAATACTTAGAAACCAGGTCTGGACCTCTAGGGAGTAAAACTTTATCATTAACAAGGTTTAAGAAGATGAACACACCTTAGATTTTAGCAAAGAAAGGTGTAAAATCTTGTAAAGGTGGTTTCTTGATCAAAAACGAGTTACAGAGGTTGGGTATAGTGTGTGGTGGCTTTGGGGTGTGCTAGGGTTTCTAAAATGATGTTTTGCAACACAAGGGTGGTATTTATAGGTGTTTCTAGTCGTTCCAGAGGTTACAGGCGAGTAGGGGCTGCAGGAGGCAATTAGAAGCTCCTAATCGCCTCCCCTTCAGGCGAGTAGGCCTCTAATCGCCCCTAATAGGAGCCTACTCGCCCCTGCAACAGCCAATTAGGCCTCCTAATCGCCTGCTGCAGGGTGTTATGGGTTTTTGGCACGTTAAACACTATTTTAACACATATAAGCACGTATTCACATACCGACAAGTCACATAATAATTCAGTTTCTAAAAACTAATGTTGATGCCAATTTCAGGCAATTTACTTATTCGTTGGGTTTATTTTCTCTAATGGGTCAAATAACAATAATATTAAGAAAATTAACAAGGAAACATGTCCAATGGGTAAAAATTTGCCAAAGTATATTTTCAAGGCGTACAAGAATCCAACCTTATAAATATAAGGTTTTGTATCATAATCTAACTTTTATCATATTTGATCATTGTATTATTGTACATGCTCTTGTATTTCTTTCCATCTGACAAAAACCCGAAAACTCATGTGGTATGACTTGGAAACAGAAGAGGAAAATGTAGGATATGAACGACGCAAAGAGGCCCACTAACTGAAGTAGATGAGGTGTTCTGTCTTCTAAAGCCCATGATAGACTACAGTGTTCCATCTAAATCCAGTGTAGCCATCGGGCCTCCATTATTCTACTATGAAAATGTTGCTCTAGGATACAGTATCTTGGGTCCTTTTTAATGTTCTGCTTGAATTTGTTGATTCCAAATATTTCTGTGCAGCTGCATGAAAAACATGATACATTCATAATCTTCTAATAAATAATAGATTCTGGATTCTTCCATGTGAAGCATCAAAAAAACCAAACTAACCTGCTCAATTCTTTGAATTTATAAGTCAAACAAGCTATACAATTACAATATATGCTTAGCAATCAGTCCAAGAAAGTGCTTGAATTTATAAACAATGAAACAAATGTATCATTATTTCCAAAATATAATTATTGTTTAAGGGAGGTCGGGTTACATTGCGCTCTCTAAAAGAGCCTAGGCTATTCTTGTTTTTATGTCAATTATTATGTTTATACTCAATTGCTCTTCGTGAATTGATATTGGTGGTATTTTGTCTTAAAAACAAATTACGTAAAACATATCACACAACAAACCCGCGGCAACGCGCGGGCATTCCCACTAGTATATTTTTAAAACCAACAAAGTATGTAAGTAAATGCATTGTTTATGTGAAAGATGTTAATATTTTTTCATACACCATATATATTAATTCCACTTTAAAAACATTTTTCTTAAAACATGATGTGTGGTGTGGTCATATGGCACAAGTCCGTCTATACTACAACCAAAAACTATCTTTCTAAATAAACATGAAATTGTGGTGGATATCATCGCGGAGGTGAAATCGTGTAGTTTTTTGTGGTACAAACATAGACATAAGGATATTATAGATATAGATTAATGGTTATTGAAGGTTATAATAAAAGAATGTGTACAAGTAGGTTTTGCATGAAGGGTAGAAAGGAAAAAAAATTACATGACATTTGGGTTTTAAGCATGAGACTTTTCCTTTGCCATCTTAAAATACATGTAAAACAAGCAAATCTGCTGGTTGCAAGGTGGATCTCCCTTCCGCAGGGTCTGCCAGAAAGTTCACAGGAGCCTCATTCTTGGCTGATACCCTGCTCTTCTTAAGAATGGTCCTGTACTCAACCGCCGACTTGCTTTGCCCCTAACCGTCAATTGGGATAACAAACAGGAATTCTTGGGCATGGGGCCCTTGCAAGCATGCAATAACCGCCTTCTGACGTTGGGACAGACCAAAGACTTCACCCAGGCTCTGAGCGACTTTACCAAAGAGGGCATTCGCCAAAGTTTTCTGAGACTTTGGTGGGGTGGTGTCCTTATCAGAAAACCGCCAATAACTTGTAATATGTAAAAAAAAATACTTGTTTTTTTTCATCACAATTTTTCTCTCTCTTTTTTAATCTATCTTGCTTCATATTGTTCTTCCGTAATCCCTACTATATAAAACCTATTATTTTTACGTGTATGATTTAGATTCATTTAAATAAAAAGAACATGATTTGCTTGGTGAAGCCATCAAGTAGCAACAATACCAGAATTGGAACCGGTTACCTTTGATTTGCTAAAATAGGTTTAATCTTCGACTCCAATTCACTAGTCCTACATTTGAAACCGGCCGGTTTTATGAAGTAGGTATTCTATATAATAAAAAAAATGAGTGTTAAAAATTGAAACCTATGATTGTTGAAGCATAAGAAAACTTGTAGATTATCATGAATCTGCATGCAAACTAAGATATCATATATTCAAGTATTGAAGATGCAAATGTATGTTCATATAAGGCTTTGTAAGCCATTGAAAAATAAAGTAACATACAAAACTAAAATTAAATAAAATTATATTATGGTATTGCTATCAAAATCCTTGTACTTATCTTGAAACCCTTACTTATCAACATCACATGAATTGCATTAAACCGTTGTAAAATGTGTATTCTATAAATAATAATATTGTTAACCATGATATACGTACCAAAAGTGTTGCTATTGCATAATGTGAAATTACATCACTCAAAATGCTTAATTTGGTTTTCCAATAATTGAAATGTTGCTACTGCAAGACCAAAATTCCTTTTATGTTTTTGTTTGATGTCTTCCATCCCTTTTGCTACTAAATTGGCCGTAAATCTATTTTAATCATAAGTAACTATATGGTAATTCGTTATAACTTTAGTTCTTTAGATCCATAACATGAAAGGGAAAAGAATTTGTTTATTGTATGCAACAACAAATAACCAACAAAAATAAATATTAAAAATATAGATAGACTAAAACATGTAAAATGTAGACCCTTTTATAATCATGAAGATGAAGTTTTCTTTTAGGCTATAATGCTATATGATGTTTGTCCCAAACAAACAAAAAATAAATAAATAAAAACACCATATGTTTAACAAATATTTGATTCTTAATCCAAGTTCTCAAATTTCCACAACGGTTTCTAAAACCTTCATAGTTCTTAGATGTGTAATTCTAATGACTAATTTGGCCATTATTGGCCCAAGAAAGGCTTATATGTTTAAAGGAAATAATATAATAAATTGCAGAATAAACAACAGCGTAAAGCAATTTGAGATAAATATTGATTACAGTTTTTGGATTACTATAAAGCAAACACATGATGATGAATAATCAGAAAAATACCGAAAGCGAAATTGCAAATGGAATAGTTGGAAACGGACGCCACTAAATATGGGATGAACGGGAGTAACGAAGATCGGAAACATAGAATAATGAAGGGGAATAGGGAGCGGCTAGAGAGGGAAAAAATGGGAAGTATATAGTGGTGGACGATTATGGCAGAAATTATGGGGGTGGTGGTGGGAAAGGCATTGGTGGGTTTGCGTATTTTATATTAATTAAGTTAAAGTTTGGGTGTGACATATTGTGGTAAAAGGAAATGGTGACAATATATAATATAAGTAATATATAATTGTGGTAAATATATAATTTGTGAAAAGGTGTCAAGTGATGAGGAAATGGTGGTGATGGTTAGAGGTGTCTTAAGTTGCTAATTGTGTGTGTGTGTGTATATATATATATATATATATATATATATAGGTTTAGGTTCCTGTACAAAGGACATATTTCGTGAGAAGTGTGAGAAGGATTAAGAATTAGCATGTAGGCATCATGTTTTGGATTTAGGAATGATGTTTTAGGTTGTTTTAACTTGAAAAACACCAAACACAACAATCTAAAACACAATCCAATGTTTTATTGTCATCAAATTTATAAAACAGCTAAAACACACTACTTAACACTTAAAACACACTACTTAATGTTCTTAGCTTGGTGTTTTAACTTCTAAGCCTAAAATACATTGTTTTCGGTTTTTAATTGTTATGTTTGGTATTTTTCTTGGCAAAACAATCCAAAACAACATGACTAAGTTCAAAAAATGATGCCTACATATCAATTTTTAATCCTTCTCACACTTCTCACGAAATATTGCCTTTGTACAGGAACCTCACCCTATATATATATATATATATATATATATATATATATATATATATATATATATATGGTAAGGTTCCTGTAGGAAAATAGTTTTGTGTAGGAAGTGTTTTCAACCGTTTGATCTAGAAATCAATGGTTTAGATTAAAAGTTTAGGTTACTTAAGATTATAATAATTATAATTTAATACATAAGGGTATGATTGTCAAACAAGTGTTTTAAAGGAGGGCATGAAAGTCATTTTATTTTAATTGATCTTTAACCGTTCCTTAATTCACGTGTGTTTCTCTCTCTACTCAATCTTCTATTATTTGAAAAGATTATAATTGTTTCTCTTTCCTTTAACTCACCTTCTTCATCCTTTACATCCATCCACTGATTAAAGCTTCCTCCTACATCTTCTTTACAATAAAATCAGGTCAGTTTGTTTTACTAATCGGTTGTTGTTTCTTCTTCATTATCGTTCGATTCCTTCTAAAATCGTCAATAATCTTGTCGTGTTTTACATTCAGAAAGCAATAAAAAAAAAACAAACCCCACCCAGTGTTTTAATTCGTGAGCCATCAAAACACAACCGAGTAACATGCAAGGAGATCGGACACCACCACACCCCACATTAACCCCCACAGGTACCTTCCGCCGTTTTTTGTTTAATTTCTTCTATTATTCCATTTTTTTATAGTGTTATATGAAGACATGTTTTCAGTATGTTTAAGAAGTTGTTGGTTTTGGGAATTGGTTTTAAAATAGGGTTCTAGTCGATTCTTCAACTTTTGTTTTATAATAGTGTTTTATATAATTTGGTGTTATTTAGTAGTTCAATGACAGGTGTTTTAGGGATAATTTCTGCACATTCTTCAAATGGTAAAACACCATGTAAAACAGTGGTATTGACTCTTGTTTTTACAATCGGACAATGAATGGTGTTTTAGGGATACTTGCTAAACACCATTCAAATGGTGGTGTTTAAAAGTAGTAGACATTCTTCAAACGGTGTTTTACATATTCGAATATGGTTTTTATAATCAGACAAAATGTTGGATTCATTTCGACAAAATGTTTAATTTTAAGCATTGTTGGTTTTTTTAATAGTGTTTGATTTTAAAAAAGTCACCTTCTTTGGACTCAATTCCACACCTACTTTGGACTCAAGAGTCGTAAAGTCATATGAATCTGTAGGATTGATGTTTGATTCTCTAATAATGTTGAGTTGATGCTACTATGAATCTGTTGGTGTAATAATAGTGTTTTTTTTCTGGTTGTTTAATAGTGTTTGATTTTAACATAGTGTTCATATGAATCTATAGGATTGATGTTTTTTTCGATGTTTGGTTGAAGTGTTGAATTGAATGATGAAACACTATATGTTGTGTTTTTCGGGTTAATCTCTTATTTGTTATTCTGTTTTTTAGATATGGAACTGAGGGATTTGGCGGCAGCTGAAGCTAAACAAAAACAAATTGAGAGACGTTCTTCGGTACATGACAAAAGGCGCCGTAAATCAGGTAACATGAATATGGATGTTGGAATTCGTGTAATAAAGGTACCATTCGAAGTTGAAAAAACGAAAACGGACACTCCCAAAAATAAGGACATCAAAGAAGGAGAAGGCAAAGGTTGATGATCGTAAAGATGTGAAGAAAAAGGAGAAGGCGGTTAAGTGGAACTCACGTAATCTGACTTTGAAGACATCAAAGAAGGTGAAAGAAGTTACACAACCGTATGTGTACAAGGAATATTCGGGGACAAAATTAAGTTGAAGAGCTCACCAGGTAAATTATACATTAAAACAACCCTGTTAAACATAAACAATTACCAGTCAAGTTTAGTTTTATGTTCAAAAACACTTTTAATCTGACATAAAAAAAATTAAGTTGAAGAGCTCACCGGGTAAATTATACATTAAAACAACCCTGTTAAAAACACTACACTAACCAATAACAAAATCAGTCATTGTAAATCTGTATTTTAAAAACATTACCAGATTGCATGTGTATCGTCAAAAATAAAACACCATTCATTTGCTGTTAAACAACAACAAACATTGCATGTGTACCATGAACTCAACATATGCCTACATGTATAGTATTATATAAAACACTACAGCTTCGTATCTTGATAAAAAACATTACTTTTTGTGCAGGTTAAAAACACCACTGGTACTATACTAATTCATATCGGATTAAAAACACTGCTTACACGGTTTTTACTTTAAACACACATTTGAAAATTCACAAACCAACATAAGAACTAAAAGTACTAAATACATTCATCAAAAAACACTCTTTAATATTTAATCCACCAGAACTTCAGTTGACGCATAACTATCCACATACAATTAATAATCAATAAGATTTACACATTTGAAACACCATTATGAGCGACCCATTTCAAAAACTTGATTCTCAATTTGTATACATATTAAAAATAATCTCAAACACAATAAAAACATAGATCAATAAGACTTCATTTTGTAAAATTTTCGAAAAACCCATATTTATTAACAATATAATCACTGAACACATATTTTAAACATCGAAAAAAAACGAACCGAAGTAAAAAAGAAAACACTTACCACTCGAAAGATCTTCTGAAACTTCTGCCATGACTTGAAGAATCGAAAATAAGGAAGAATTATATATCTGACAATTAGGAAAATCGAAGAACTGTTGTATAGATTGATTATCTTATGATTGTTATGAAAATGAGGAAGAATTAGTTATTTTAGGATGATTATCTTTCATAAAAATTCAGATTAAAGATGCTAAATTAATGGGATATGATAATTAATGAAATGGATAAAAAGTCTATAATGCCCTTCATCTAAAGATTTATTAAGATTTGATCCAACGGTTGAAAACACTTCCTACACTTCCTACACAAATCTATTTTCCTACCGGATCCTCTACCTATATATATATATATATATATATATATATGTGTGTGTGTGTGTGTGTGTGTGTGTGTGTGTGAAGAGTAAAGACAATTAATGTACAAGTAACAATGCATCAAGGGGTAATATGGGAAAGATTTATATGACATTATAGGTTTAAAGCATGTGTCTTTTTAAATGCCATTTTAACTTTGACAATATAGACATATTTGCCCATATCTCCCCCTTTTGTTATAACTAGTGGGAAACCCGCGCGTTGCTGCGGGACGATTAAAATAAGTATATTTTTTTAAACAATGCACAAGCGTAGTCGTGTTAGCCCACCAAGTTGTAGGAAGAGTGTACAGATATATTATCTTCCTTCCATTGTCTTTGAATGCAAAACGATATATATGAAATTGTCTTTGAATATAAAACGATTTATATGAAAGTAATCCATTTCTGTTCATTGTTTAAGCTTTGAAAAGAAACTATATTTTTTTTATCCAACCTTTAAAGTTTTTCTACATTCATAGCAAATGTGCATTTAACCATTTCATTCAATATCACAAAAAGTATACAAGTTGCTTTTGCAAATAGGGGTAGTATTGGAAGAATTTTCATGATATCTTAGGTGTGAAGAAATGAACTCTTCATATGTCATCTTAACTTTGGACAATTTGGACATATTTGCTCATGTCTCCTCCGTTATAATGTAGTATAGATAACCCTTTTCTTAGTTCAATTAATTACATAATAAATAAAAAATATTTTACATTAAGGTTAATCATGAGTAATTTCATAATAATTAATCACTCTCGTAACTTATATGTGTCAACTTTAATAGAATTTAAGTTATATTACTAAATCAAAATACATTGCATGATAATAACAAAATGGACTTTGGATAATACATTACATTTCTATATCAAATTAATTATAATCTGTTGGATATCTATAAGATATATTATTTAGTTTTTCTTACCAAGTCTCATATTAGAATTTCTTACCCAACCTAACAAATAAGAACTGATAGAAATTGAGACTAAAGAGAAATTGAATTAATCATACCTTGATCTTTGTCCATGTAAGACTTTCGAACAAAACTTGTTAATATGACATTGATGGATTCCAGGTTCCTTGAAAGTCGATTCAAAAAGAAACGGATCCAACAGTGATACTTAGACTTATGATAACATGATCCAACTTTAAAAGCATTCGTGCTGATAACGTGTTGTATAACAACAACCAATTAGCAACTAACAAAGTGTAACAAAAAAGGATTGTAGATTATAGAGAGAAAAGAGAATGTAGAATTCTTATTCATTGATCTCAACATCATATACAAACGTCACTATATATAGGCACTTACATTAATACATAAGTAAATAAAGAGATAAGAGTTATACATGTGGAAAGTCACAACATAATGAGATATTATTAGTGATTATGGTGAGTTATGGGATATTATTAGTGATTATGGTGATATTATTGATGTCAAAATTGTTAAAAGCACATGGTACAAGCATCTTAATGCATCACATGGTACAAGCATCTTAATGCATCACATGGTACAAGCATCTTAATGCATTGATAAGGGCATAAAAGGAATAAAAGTGGTCAAGTTTAGAGAATTACACTTGTGACTTTTAAGTTGCCACCTTAACTTTAACATTTTGGACCTTTTTACCCATCTCTCCCTCTTTATAATGTAATAATATAGATGTAGTATAGATATAAAAAAACAAATTGTAAGCTGTTGAAATAAAATAACTGGACATTTCGATGATTTAAAAGTGGTTAAGCATAAAGTGAGAAAACAGAGAAACAACTAACGTGACACATACAAATTGTCATTACGTTAATGACGATGTACGACAATTCAATAAAAACTAAACTTTCTATTTGTTTTACATTTTTTTAAATAAAAAGAGGGAGGGATAAAACAGATGTGTAAAACAGACATTTTCATGCTTTAAAAACGTCAGGGGTCTAAGTTAAAGACCATAACATGAGAAAATTGATGTAAATTTGTAATTATGTGACTGTTATTTTGTTGGGGCCGCCCGGTTTCTGAGTTTGGCGTTTGAATTAATGATGTTTACTTTAAAAAACCCCAACAAGGATAGAATGAAGAACGAGGAAAAAAAACTAATATGACACCATACAAAACTCGAATGAAGTTCGACTCGAATTTCAAAACTTTAGCTTCTAATTCTAAACCATTGATTGAAAATGATATATAACTAGTGAGTTACCCGCGCTTCGCAGCGGGAGTTCGGTCCATGTTGATTTGGTTCTTACGATACCGACACTTGAATAACAATCGAAATAAATACACCAAGAGGACATATATTAACACGCTTTTAACCATAAAAACGAACATCAGTAACAGTATCAATGTTATTCGACCAATACCGTTTTAGCTCGACTTGGTAAGTTAAATTGATTTTAATAATAATACATAGTAAGGGAAAAAATATAGTAAAAATGACGAAAATACTAATAAAGTATATTATAAGTAAAATGAAAGGTTCAAACAACTATATGTAATAATAAAAGAACAATATAATGACCCAATTAATGAAAGCCACATATCTTATTACTATTAACAAATTGAATTGTTAATAATAACTAGCTGTATAAACATACGCGTGTTGCGCGTTTTTCGTATTTTAAAAAAAAACCCAATGTTTCAAACCTGAGACCTCAAACCACACAAATGCACCACAAACCACTCCACCACCAAGCCATTTAGTTAATTAATTATTATAGAATCATATGTATTTATAAATAAATAAGTGTTGGGAAAAAAAATGGCATGTTTGAAACGGGTTTCGAACCCAAGACCTCAACGAACACACATATACCACAAACCACTCCACCACTACCCCATTTTGTTAATTCTTATTGAATCATATGTATTTATATATAAATAAGTGTTGTAAAAAAGACTCAAATGGATTTTGAACCCAAGACCTCAAAAAACACATAAGCACCACAAACCAGTCCACCACTACTCCATTATATTATTTCTTATTGAACCTTGTGTTTGGCCGGGCGGGGGGTAAGCACGCGTGTGTTGACCTCACTGGGGTGTCCCCACTGGTGGGGCTGAGAGATAGTGGATTCGTTCCGGGACAGGCGGTTTTGAAGGCGGAAGCTAGGAAGGTTGCTAAGCACGAGGCAGCGTGTTTAGAGAATCAGCATGTGTTCATTCCGTTTGCCTTCGACACTTTTGGATCCCTTGCCCCTGAGGCAGTTCGCTTTTTGGAGCGGGTGCAGAAGGTGGTCCACAGTGACTCGCAAAGCCCGAGGAACCAAGGGTTTGTATTTAGTAGAATAGGTTTTGCGATTCAAAAAGGGATAGCGGCGCAGCTTGTTGCTCGCTTACCCATTATCCAGATGTAACTTGGTTATTTCTAATGTTAATCAAAAGTTTGTATAAAATAATAATAAAAGTACTATTCAAATAACTTGTCTATTAATAGTATAACTTAAGAAATCTCCTATAAATACCTTTAAATTAAAAAAAAGTGTTTGCACTAATTTTTTTTTTATTAAAATAATTTGAATAAAATAATAATATAGTTAAAAAAAATTTTAAATAAAATAATATGAATAAAACAATAATATAGTTACTATGAATAAAATAATAATATAGTTAATATAAATAAAATAATAATATAGTTAAAAAAGTTTTTAAATAAAATAATATGAATAAAATAATAATATAGTTACTATTCATTAAGTTTGTCTATTAATATTAAAATATATAATATAATAATAATAATAATAATAATAATAATAATAACAACAACTAGATTCTATTACCTCGTGCTTCGCGGCGGGAGCTCCTGTTGCGTTGAGAATTTGGTGGACGTTAAAGATCGTGCGTCGCTGTGGGAGCTCCTGTTACGTGGAGGGTTTCGTGGACATAAAAGATAATATTAAGTGACTGTTATTCTCGCGTGGGCTTCAAAAAATACTCGCGGCTAAAAGCTAAAAGTTTGGTGGTGAAAGTTTGAAATCCTAAAAGCTACAAGTTTTGGCAAAGTGCAGTGCAAGTTTAAAAAAGTTGGGTGGTCAAAGTTTGAAATCCTAAAAGCTAAAAGTTTGGTGGTCAAAGTTTTAAATCCTAAAATCTAAAAGTTTGGTGGTCAAAGTTTTAAATCTTAAAAGCTAAAAGTTTGGTGGTCAAATTAGAAGAAAATAAAGTTAAGCTAAAAGTTAGTGGCCAATGTTTTAAATCCTAAAAGCTAAAAGTTTGGTGATCTAATTAAAAGAAAATAAAGTTAACCTAAAAGTTAGTGACAGAAAATAAAGTTAACCTAAAAGTTTGTGGTCAATGTATATATTAAAAGAACGACACTATAGAAGTGTCGTTCTTTTAATAGAGATGTTTAAAAGTTTCTCACAAAGCAATGGCATAAATACAATTTTTGGGCCCTTTTTCTGGTCGGTTGTGTGTATTTTGGGCCCCTTTTCTGGGCTGTTGTGTGGCCCATTTTTTTGGCGGTTTCTCTAAAATAATGGCCTAAATATGTGTCGTCGCCATTCAAAACCAATCACAATATGGCACTATAGATGTGTTCCTACTGTCATATATACACTAGGTGTTAGTTGGCCCGCGCTTCGCTGCGGGCGCCGCTGTTGTGCATACATGTTACGCACAATGGGAGGCGGTTCGCTGCCGGAAGCTCTTGTTGCGTTGAGGGTTTGGTGGACATAAAAAATAACATTAAGTGACTGTTATGCTCGCGTGGGTTTCACAAAAATACCCGCAACCCATTAAGTTCCACAACAGCATTAACACTTGGGTTGCCTATTTAGTAATAAAATAATAACAAAAACTTTCACTACTTGTATGTTCTCATTTCAAAATCCAACAAATATTGCTCTTACTAATATTACCTTTGAAAAACCATTTAAAAAAAAAAGAAAAGTAAAGACAAAAGGCAGCTGAATATACAACCAATAGGTTTCAACTTTGGCGGCTGAGTTGACCTCCATGTGCAGGTGCATGTTAGCAAACATAAGAGGGTGCACATTAGCGTAAAACGGCGGCACACGTTAGCAATAGGACACTATTGAAGTGTCTTTCTTGACTGAATTACAAGTTTTGTCCTTTAAGTTTATACCCGATTGCAAAGAATGTCCTTTAACTTTAAAATTGATTAGTTTTGTCCTTTATGTTCCAAAATCTTACATGATTTGTCCTTTAACCCTAACTCAGTTAGATTTTAACGTTAATACGAGGGTAAATTTGTCTTTTTACTCTTTTAGTGACTGTTTGTGTGTCTACTTAAACCTTTGGACCAAAATGAAAAAAATACACTTCATCTTCTCCATAAAAATCACTCAAAACACTAACCCCCAAACCACACAATCAAACCCCAATCAAAGCTCAAATCAGTCAACAACCACCTGCCGCCGACCAACACAACCACCTGCCTCCGACCACCTCCTGCCGCCGACCACCACCACCCCTTCCCCTCCTTTGCTATTCAGATAACTTAAGTAACAACCACCACCACCGTCGAGTTATTATAACGGCATCCTCAGACCATCTGACACCATCCTCAGGCCGCCGCCGTTTACCACCGCCATCTCCTCAGCGTCACCGTCACCCACCACCAGAGATCCGCCGCCGCTCAACCTTCCTGTTTGTCTCCTCCGATGACCATCAACGGTGGACCTCCGACAACCAATACCTCACCCACCCGACTCCATCTGATAAGGTCCGAACCATCTTTTCCTTAAAAATCTAACCTTTCACCAGCAGTGGCCTCGTCTTAGTGGTAGACGGGAGTTTCAGGCGCGACGGGGTTCAAGTTGCAGGTGGTTGTATCGACGGGAAGGCCGTTACGGGTTTGAAAAGGGGGTCATATAAGACCTGGTGGCCGGACCGTCGTCCTCCTCTGCATCGCCTTTGTCTTAATCGTCGGCTATTTCCACTCCCGAATTGGGGAAGCAACGAAAGCAGGAGCAGAGACATGTTACGGCTTTTTTTACTTTACTGATTTAGCCTTTCCTAAAACAACCAAAAGTGATTAAGAAACAGCACTCGAAAGAGGTTTTTATATATTGTTTTTTATTTTAGGTGCTGTTAGTTTTGTTTTTATGTGGAATTATTTGGATGGTAGACTAGTGGTGGACATTGTTGGGTTCATGGGTTTCAAGTGAAGATGATGGTGGTGGATTGTTGGTGCACAATTGGGTTTATTATAGGATTAAGAGTATTTAGGTTAAGGAAGATGGTGATGGTGTGGGGTGGGTGGTGGTAGGTGATGGTAGGGGAATGGTTTGGGTTTTATAAAGAGGGGAATGGTAGGGTGGTGGCCTGAGATGGTGTGGTGGTGGTCGTCGGGCAGGTGGTGGTCGTCGAGCAGGTGGTGGTCGTCGGGCAGGTGGTGGTGGTAGGTTGTGGTGGTGGCAGGGGAATGGTTGAGAGAGGGAGGGGGTTTTATATTAATTTTAAATTTTACATTTTGTCCAAAACTTTAACTTAATTACCAAAATAGGCCCTAGAATAGTAAAAAGACGATTTTACCCTCACATTTCAGTTAAAATCTAACTTGGTCAGTGTCAAAGGATGTAACGTACAAGATTTTAAAAGATAAAAGACAAAACCAATCAATTTTAAAGTTAAAGGACAGTCGTTGAAAAATGGTATAAACTTAAAGGACAAAACTTGTAATTCAGTCGTCTTTCTTTTAATATTCAGATATAACTAGTGTTTTATGATAATATTTTTTTTTTTTGAACGGCCAACGGTACACACCCATAACGAAGCCCCGCACCCTTCAGGTTCGGTCCCCGGGCCCCCCCTAAGGTCCAGCCCCTCATTTCAAAATAACCCTACTATGAGTGGGATTCGAACCTGAGACCTCCCAGGGCAGGAACCCCACAAAGTGGGTAAACCTTCCCACCTCCATTGCAACCACTAGGCTACAACTTTTATGATAATATTAATTGTCGTTAGTTGCTACTACATTTTGTTTTAAATGAAGAATTTTATTTGAATTGGATGTGAATGCTAGGAATTACATTGCGTG
Source organism: Ambrosia artemisiifolia (assembly GCA_032199755.1). Taxonomy (NCBI): domain Eukaryota; kingdom Viridiplantae; phylum Streptophyta; class Magnoliopsida; order Asterales; family Asteraceae; genus Ambrosia; species Ambrosia artemisiifolia. The sequence continues at coordinate 39,424,613 of CM063512.1, forward strand.
GCTTTGGGTAGGGTCTCCGTGGTGCTCTACTTGTTTATACTTTAAATTATATATACTTTTAAGCAATTTGGTTTTTATTTAATTTATTATTAACTAGTTTTTATACCCGCTTGCGGCGGCGACTTAGTATAGACTACAATAAGCTCGCCTCGTTGTCAACTTAAATGTACGTCAAAATGTATAGTAATCTGAATTCATATCATTAAATGGAAAACGTATTTAGATTATCAGTTATTTTTTTTTTTGATCGGCAAACAATATTCATTTCATATCACCCAAAAAAGTACAGACCCCTTGACCCAATACATTACATGGCATGGTAGTAAGGCCAGTAAGACACTAGACTTATCAAAAACTCATGTAAAAACTAACAGAGGAACACCAAAATATGAGTATAAAAGCGCCTGGAAAGGAGATTCACGTAACCGGAACATCGAAGGTCTTCCATTTCTCCCATGTCCATCCGATTGGTTTGAACTTGTGATTAACCCAGCTGAACGAAATGGCCTGCGCTTCCCCAAAGATGCTATCGAGTGATACCCTTTTTCCTTGAAATATTGCGGCGTTTCTTGCTTTCCACAATGCCCAAGCCCCGGCGAGGACTGCGATGTGAACCCACTTCTGTTTATGCTTTGGAATGGCAGGATCGTCTTTAATCTTTAACAGGTCGCGCACGGTAAAGGCGAAAATGGGAGGTATTTTACACCACAAGCTAACCTTATGCCACAGCCACGAAACGATGTAACATGAAGTAAGAAGATGGTCGGCGTCTTCAACAGCAGCCCCGCAAAGGTTGCAGACAGCCGGGCCGCTGATAATCTTCCGCTTCACAAGCCCTTCTTTTGTCGGTAGACGGTTTTGCTCTGCTCGCCACATAAACACCGAGACCTTCTTCGGAACGCCTTTGACCCATTGGAACGGGTAGAAAGGAATCGCGTGATTCTGTAGGATCTTTCTGCAATGTGACACCGAAAATGAACCATCAGGAGCCCCAACCCATACCCATTTATCCCGATTTGTTGACAACGAGGTACCCGCAACCAGTGTAGAACACTGGAGCAATTCCGTCAATTCATAGTTAGTGCTTGGTGCTCGAATCCAGCCCCAGTTCTGGACACGAGCAGCCAAAAAAACAGCCTTGTGAGACTCTAAGGCGAACAATGCAGGGAACCGGTCTTTAAGCGGGCCGTCCGCCACCCACCAGTCCAGCCAAAAACGGATCTGCACTCCGTCCCCTACAACTCCTTTAATGGTGGCTGGAATATTTAAATCCTGGTCAAGAACACAAGCACCGATCTTAAAAATAGAGTTCCAAACCCCGGCCAGACCCCTTCGAACCGGTAGGTAAGATGGTGTGTGATTGGTGAGGTGAATGGCAGAAATAAATCTACCCCAAAGTGCATTCTGCTCGACTTTAAAGCGCCACCACCACTTAACCAAGAGACTCTCATTCATAGTTTTAAGTGACCCGAAACCAAGGCCACCCTTTGTCGTTGGTCCCACAACCCTCTCCCAAGCTACCCAATTGGTTTTCGATCTATCTTCATCCCCTCCCCAAAAAAATCGCCTTCTTAGAGCTTCCAAAGTATTAATGACACTAATGGGGGCTTTGAAAAGTGAAAAAAAGTATAGTGGTAAGCTATCTAATACCGCTCGGATCAAAACCACCCGGCCACCAAAAGAGAGATGTTTGGCTTTCCACTTGGATAGGCGCTTTTTAAAAGTTTCAACCACCGGATCCCAATACTTAACTTGATTCATATTGACGCCAACCGGTACTCCCAAATATTTGCAGGGAAACTTATCCGCCTTGCAATGTAGAACCGCCGCCATGGTGCCGACACTCAGGTTGTTAACCCCGATGCCAAACAGTGAGGTCTTACTATGATTGACTTTGAGACCGGAAACAAGCGCGAAGCATCGCATAAGTCTGACTATATTTTTCAGATTTTCATTGCCCCATGCTCCGACGAATACGATGTCATCCGCGTACATGAGATGAGTGATGGATGGTCCGCCATTCGGTAGTTGAAGGCTGCTAAAAAAACCCAGATCTTTAGCTTTATGAATGAAACAAGTGAGAGCCTCCATCGCCAAGATGAACAAGAAAGGCAACAGAGGATCCCCTTGGCGAACGCCCCTAAAGCACCGGAACTCCCTAGAAGGCGAGCCATTTATTAACACTGAAGCGCGAGCGGATTCTAGAACGCCTTTCACCCACATACACCACCTGGGTGGGAAACCCATTTGCGTGAGTACCGATAAAATAAAATCCCAATTTATAGTGTCGTACGCCTTTTCCATGTCAACCTTAAGAATAAACACCTCAACTTTCGCTTTTTTGGCCCAAGAGACCACTTCATTTAAGATAAGTGGCCCGTCTAGAATATTCCTTGAAGCTAAGAATCCGGACTGAACTTCAGATACTAAAGAATCCATAACGGGTTTGATTCGGTTGGCGAGTGTCTTTGAAATGATCTTCGAGATACAACCGATAAGACTAATAGGACGGAACTCGTGGAACGTGATGGGATCCAGGCCTTTTGGAATAAGAGCGATAAAGGAAGACGCACACCCGCGATTAATAACCCCAGTGTCAAAGAAGGAAGACATGAGGCGCATAATGTCTTCCTTAAACAGTGGCCAGAAATGTTTAATAAAAGCGAAGGTGAAACCGTCCGGACCGGGTGCCCGGTCACCCCCGCAATCCCATATGGCTACTTTGACCTCTTGTTCCGAGAAAGGAGCCGCCAAGTTGAGTGCATCAGCCGAAGATAATTGTTTCAGCGAAGGGCAAGAAAAGGAAGGTCGAACCTGTTTAGGTTCCCGAAACTTGAATGCGAAAAACTTCCATGCCTCATCTTTTATGCGAGTCGGGTCCGTCACCCAATCCCCATTAACTTGTATCCCATTCAATCGATTAGACCCGATGTTGTGGTTTATAATGCCATGAAAAAACGAGGAATTTTCATCTCCGTCAACCAACCATTTCACCCGAGATCGCTGTTTTAAGTCAAGAGTTATATCCGAAATGATGTCCCCTAATTTTTGCTTGTTTTCAACCCATTCCGACACTTCCAGTTCAGATAAACCACCATTTTCCGAACGGGCGTCAAAGTTGACAATACGGGTTTCAATATCTTTTTTGACCAGCCCCCTGGCATCCCGTTCCTGGGCAAACCATGCTTTGACTTTGTCTTTAATATACCTCAGCTTATTTGCAAAAACCAAGTCGGGATCGCCCTGATAATCGGATTCGTTGTAGGCAGTCACCACAATAGGCTCAAAGCCTAGTTTCCCAAGGGCTGAATTGTAAAACCTGAAGGGTGGAGCCCCAAAATTTACCGCGGCAGTGGAAAGGACAATGGGACTGTGGTCCGAAGCCAGCCTGGGAAGGGCGGTGACCGCGGCGTCCGGCCACTTGTTACAGAATGCTTGACAAACTAGGAATCGGTCGATTTTGCTAAGCTTGACCCCTGAGTCGGAGATCCTAGTAAACTTTCTCCCCCCCCATCGGATACTCGTGAAACCCATTTACCTCGATAAAATCATTGAAAGACGCCGCACAACTGGCGCTGAATTCACAATTAAGGCGCTCATCCGAGGACCGTACAGCGTTAAAGTCCCCTAACAGCAGCCATAGACCATCAATTGCATTAACCGTTTCAGAAATAGAATTCCACAGTTCGATCTTTTGGCTTAGACCTTGCGGAGCGTATACGTTCCCAATATTCAGCCTATCCCCTGATTTTTTAATTATGCCAGATATTACCAAGAAATGCTGCTTACGGATGACATCCATTTTTTGGAAAGCCCCTGGATCCCAGCAGGACACCAACCCACCCGAACGACCATCTGCGTTTACCCAATCCCATTCAACAGGACGTCTACCCCATAGTTTTTGCACCTGAATTCTAGAACCGTCTTGTAACATGGTTTCCTGAATTCCAACGAAATTGGGTTTTTGTTCTCTAATAATTTCACCAACAGAGAAAATTTTGTGATCCTCTCCGATCCCCCGAACGTTATAGGACATGAAATTCATTGGGCCACAGAAAACTCACCTTCTTCCGAGATTGTCTGGAGCAGATCCTCTTCGAAACCGGTCAGATTAATTCCAACGGCGTTACCCAAATCCGCAGTGAGGGACAATTCCACTGATGTTGGTGGTACAGGGTTGGACGGCTCAGGTACAGAAGCATTATCGGTGTAAAGGTTAACAGGGTCAAAGGAGGGGGGACGGGGCAAATCGGAAAATAGGTGAACAGGGGGGGTGAATGGAGGTGGGGGTGGAAGGAAGTCTCTCCTGGAAGAAGATGGTCGGCGACTTCGTGAAGTCAACCCAACAGAACGGTTAAGGGTAAGAGGGTTAATGGGCCGGTGAGAGGGTGGGGTGTTCAAGTCAATTAAATCTTCGTTTGGGCCAAGATCCCATCTGGGCCGTTTTCGTGAGGAGCCCAATAAACAATTGTTTTGATCCAGGTCCATGTGAGGTTCAAATTCAGGTATAGGGACAGGTAATTTTTGGGGACCACCAGAGATGTTGGGAATAGAAGTCGCCTGATTGGGAGCCTCCAATATGATTGCATTGTTCTCGAAATTTGGGCCAGCATTAATGGAATTTCCATTCCCATGCACGTAACAATTGGTTACCCCTTGGACTTCTACTGGACCGTTTGTATTCCTAACAGCATCATCCGTCTTCGGATCATCGACCGGAATAGGATCGTCACCGGTATTATCCTGATCAATTACCGCCGGATTAACTGTCAGATTATCCGGTTCCAAATCATTCACCGTACCATCATCATCTCCAAGAACTTCACCTTCCTCATGCTCTTCATTTTGCTGGGCACTTGTGGTAGGGGAGGGTGGTGGGGAACCTGCCTTGACAAAATCAGGACACCAAGTTTGTTCAGTCTCTTCTACCCAGATTTTGAATTTGTTGCCTCTCCATTGAATCTCCAAGGCATCGGAAATACGTCTACCGTCTTTAACGATCACAGCCACCTGTTCCAATGCAAAATTACCATCGCCGGGTCCAGCTACTGATCTGTGAACAAGTTCACCATATGATGCCGCAATAGTATCGAAAACCTCCTTATCCCAAAGGTGTAATGGAACGCCCGTAATCTTGAGCCATGCGACTCTTTCGAAGGGTATAGGTTGGCCATTCCAGATTTCCAAGTTGTGAAACCATTGTTCCCATTCCTCCCTATTATCTCTTAAGAAAGTTTCCGCCAACCCAGACGTCATGAAGGATAGTATAGCAGTCATCCCAGCGACGTATCTCACATACACGTCCTTCACCATGGTGGCGTTCAGGAAGTCGTCCAAACGACAAAGCCTTGTGACGTCCCTCACTCGGCCAATAAGAGAGAGTCTACCCAAAGCCACCTGGGTGGAGAAGACTTTGTTCGGAATAATCACCGGCTTTCTACCGTAGTTGTTCCCCAGGGTCGGGAATTGAGCTGCATCACCCCAATATCTTTCGTCACGAGCTGGTCTTTTTTCCAACGAGTGGGCTTTTGGCTCCCCCCCAGTAGGGTTCCCAGGATTTCTAGTGAAATGTGTGTCCTTAGAAGTATTTGCATCGTCTTTCTTGAACTTGGCTTCGTTAACGAATAGTTTTTGATCACCCAAATGGACGTTTGACAGAGCTTTAGCCAATGCCTCCTTGTTCCGGACTTGTTCGAAACGGAGAAAGGCAAAATACTTCCCAACTTTGTTCCTCCTCCTCGGTAAGTACACGTCAGTCATCATTCCATAGTTTCTGAAAGATCTCCAAAGTAATCCAATCGTACAATCCCATGGCAAGTTGGCAATGTAAAAGGTGGTGATGTGGTCTCCGGAAAGGTTTTGGTTAAAGGTTTTAGGTTGGGATCGTTTCCTCCGGTGGGGTACTTCCCATTCGCCCTCCTCTCTCTCCTCCCTCTCTCTCTCAACGCTCATTTTTTTTACTTTGGTTTCAGATTATCAGTTATTACAAATGATAATAAACTTATTTTTGTCAAAATGTTAGAACATCTAGATTGTAATATTAATTATGCACGAATAATATTGATTTGACTTCATCCAGAACTATAATAGCTTAACTATCCAACAATGGTGTTAAGCAAACTCTTAGATATGTATATTAGTTAAATCAACATGTGAATGAATGACTTTGCTAAAATACGTATACTTTTATATTATTTAAATTTAAAATTATTACTATTAATTTTTATTAGTAATCATATATTTACAACACCAAAATAATAATATATTTTATATACACGATATCCAACAAAGTAGTATGAGTTTGATTCCAAATTTTGAACCCCATAATTATCAGCCATACCCATTCCTTGAGTCAATGTGTGAAAGTTTTAAGATAGTTTATAATCTTTTAAGTAACAGAGTAACACTTAGAAAATAATCATATATACTAATCAAGTGAATTTGTAAACTTACAAAATTTCAAAGTAGCATTCGTCAGTTAACAATACATGAATTAAATAATAAATATTGTTTATAAAGTCAGCTATAAACTTATATGAAACTTTATTTTTACATGAATTTAAAAAATAAACATAATTGTAGCCAACATGATGTAAATAATAAATGCAGTAAAAGAAAGCTCATATCTATTCTACCACTAAAGCAGACCTGCAAAACCCATTACCTTCTTAAAATCGTTTACCCAAACCCAGCAACAAATACTTCATCTCGGCGAAGACTTTAAAAAAGTGAAGCTTCGACGAACACCACCCTTTTTTCTTTGCCCTGTTCTCGTTGGTTGCCGATTCCGGTAACGACACAGCTCTCCGACGACGACGGCAGCTGCCGGCCACCACACAACATCGAGTCACCCACTCTCTCTGTCTTTCGCCCAGCTCCCGGATTCGTCAACCGACCAACGTCTTCCTCTTCGCTACCGCCCTACCAACCGTTACCACAATCGCAGGAATAGCACCGACGATGGCACCATCCACCACCACCCACCGCATGGCGGTGGTTTCTAGATTGAAAAAGAGGATAGATAGGGAAAGAGATGGAGTAAACCTAAGAGAGAGAGGAGGACTTTTAAAGGGAACTAAAATACCCAAAAAAAAAACTTAAAAACACAAGAGAATTATGGAAATGCCATTCTTCAGCAGATCCAATGAGTACGTGACACGTGGCGGTGCATGTTAGCATATGACCCCTGGTCCTAAGGAGCTACCATAAATGTTATATTAGATAATCCGATAACTTGTATTTGTTAACTTTAGAAATAAAAAGTTAATACGTTGTTATGCTCACATATTTTTTTAGACGTGGCGATACCATGACGAACTCAACTGATTCCAACAGAACATCAGTACCGAATTTGTTTTTGTGGTTTTTGATCAAACACGTGTCTCTTGTCGGTGTCCTTTTAGGCATATCATGACTTTATTTATTTCTCTTTCGGTTGTTATAGCGAACACCTACACTATAATGAACCAAATCGATGCCGTAGCGTAGCAAGGAACCCACTACTTATATACTGATTTAGAAGTGTGATAAATTTGAAGTATGGGTTTTTTTTAATAGTAGTTTATTATTGTTATAATTCAGATTGATTTTTCAGTAATAACTAGATGGCGTCCCCCGCGTGTTGCGGCGGGGGCAATCTGGTGACTGTATTTTTGTTAATAAGTAGTTAGATACTATATACCGGATGCCATATATCGAGCCATATATAGTGTTTGATTACATGCCTACATAGTCAAGTATAATCACACCCTTGAGTGATAAGTTCAAAATAGGTCAAAAAGAGGTTCCATATTTATAGTTTGGATCCGCATTCAAAAACAAAAAGTTTTAACAAATAGAAACATAGATACAAAAAAATCCAACCGCAAACTTAATAATAAAAAAACATACCGCGAAACAGCTGGCAACATTCAAAATGTCCATGCTATGTAAGGAGGAATATCAACAACATCTTCAACATATGTAAGGGCTAAGGCCATTTGCATTCGCCACCATCTTCATTTAGCCTCAATTATCCTGCCAACAAACCCAACCATTTTTCAAATTCAAAATCAAAAGATAAAAACAGATTAGGCAAAAACATGTAACAGATGCACAATAAAATTCAAAGCCACTGCCATATAACAGAACACACTAATACATAAACCTATGCTCATTTATGACCCATGAAAATTGAAGTACATAAACATCATCATCATCAATATGTATTCTTTAAGAAAAATTAAGTAACATGATTAGATAAATTAGTAAACTTTCTTCAAGTTTGGTATGATTCATACCGTATGATAGTCGCATATACTCCAAACTTTAAATTGTAAGGATTATGTCTATTGTCAATAACTAGAGTTAAGTCAACCTTCATAGATTCAATTGACAAAAAGTAAGATAAAGTTTAATTTCAATCCCAAACCCATACAAAAAAAAGCTTTAAACTCAAATTTTACATATCAATCCGAAAGGTTGGCTCGATTTAATTGTTCAAGAATGCAAATTTCATAGAGATGTGTGATGTTAAAATTCAAACAACAGTCTTCTCATTTCATTCAAGATTGCTATCGTAAAGAGTCGTAGAAACAGTCATAAACAATCATAATAGGATAATACTAACTGCAATTAAATAGTGGAAGACACAAAAATACCGTTCCACGCTAGTGGACTTCCAAAATTTATCATTTTCGGTGAAGGGGTAGGGACCCAAATTCACATGGGCCCACACCCAACATTCCGTCCAAAACACTAAAGGAGGCCCACAAGGCCAAAAATGGTCGACGCGCTATAATCAGCGGAGGAGACTTGACGGGTTAAGAGCCCCGCGCGTGTGTACCTCAAGCGTACACAAACCCGCCAAGGCAACAGAAGCAAGATCATCCAAGGACACGTGGTGGCAACCTACAAGCCCGTACAATACGGTACGAACCAATCGGAGTGCTAGGACGTATGGCAGGGAGCATGTTGCACGATCAACCAACAGGAGAATAACACGTGCCCTTCATGGAATCCGCAGGGGACATACAGTACATCCCCTGCACGTGCCAACCAATGAAAGCACATGGGACCACCTCAGCAAGGATCTCCACTAACTGATGGCTGCAGAGGGGACAGTGGTACACCTGGCAGCCAATCATATTGTACGTGACCTGTGGCCAATCACGGAACGCCACGTCATGAGAACGGTAAGATCCCTCTCTAAGATTTAGTACACGTCACATGCTACATCTTATTGGGCCTAACTTTGGGCCGATGTGGAGGCAAGCCCTTAACTTGGGCCTCGACCCGTTGGGTGAGTTAAGGGTAGATGTTGAGGCCCGTGTGGAACCTATTTAAGGAGCACTTAGTCTCCTTGAATAGGCGATTCAGAAATTCCCTGAAGAACACACTAAGGCCGATTACGTTTTTATGTCTGCTAAGTAGATTCCTTCGGGATTCGAGGCGGTCGCCCCACATCGGTTTTCTGTGTTGTTTCAGGTTCCTAACAATCTCCAGTCATTCAATCTAGCGAAGGATCGACCCTGCAGAGATGAGCCTCACCTTTGGATCCAGGTTAGACTTTTGTTTCTTCATTCGGTAAGGTCAAAAGATATCAACCTGCAAACCCCCAAAACCCGCTTTAAATTTGCCATAGTTGTATTAGTAAATCTTAATCACCAATGTTTCCTCAATGATTACAATTTAATTTCACCACTACATAAATCTATGGGAGCGAAACTAACCAGAGAAACTACCTCTACCACTAATACAACTTTGAGCAACAAAAACCTATCGGAGCGAAACTGACCAGAGAAATTACCTCCTCCACTAATACAACTCCGAGCAGCTATCACCTTTGCTTCAATGCTAACCTTCCAATTCTTCCAAAACTTGCAAGATTCAAGTAATACAATGATAGTCTGCAAATCATACCACATAAATGAACATTCCCATTTTCACCTAATGAAGTAATTATTCACATGTATATCCACAAAAATTGCCAAACCACCAACTCAAATTTTATACATAACCCACTAACATAATATAAACAACAATATCTTGAAAAAACATACCATTGATTCCAACTCTAGTCATCCCACCTATGCTAGACTCTACATAAAATCCAAGTATGCAAATTTATCTACAATAGCAAAAGGTTTATAGGACTAAACCCCATATTAAACACATATAATTAAATCAAGCAATTGAAGTAAGAAGACATGAAAATGAACAAAGTAAATCAAGAATTCCTGAAGTCGCGACCACCCATCAGCAATAAATTAATCAATAAAATGAGCCTCAGAGTCCTAAAGAGTTTGCTGTGAGGCGGGTTGCTGATAAAACCCTACCGCAACCCATCTCCAACGAATTTCTACAACAAATTTAGACTCATCATAGCCATCTTCACTCTATTACAAATTGAGATTTATATGAGTCACAGAATACCCGAACAACTTTCCGAGGAGGCGGCCAGTCTAACAGTGTCTCATACGATACCATCATCATCGACACCGCCTAAACCTACCGCCATCCAAATGACGGCCACAACCCCTACAACAGAACCCTTTTTAAACGAATCCCTCTCTGTTTCTCTGACCATGCTCCTCAAATCGAAGTCACGATGATAGACGGGCGGAATGCCGGCACAGAAACAAAAACCCAAAGGAAAGCCACCTTCTACATCTCCTCTCGACCAACAAAACAACAAAGTGTTAAGGTAAATCATTAATCATACATAGGCAAGTCACTAATTATGTTCAAATTAGTAAATATGAATTCTATTTTCAACATGCGTTAACATTGGAGTTATACATTGTTTTAGTTTAGATATTAATATTAGAGTTATACATTGTTTAAGGTTAGGCGTTAACATAAGAGATACATTTTTAATTGTTTTAGGTTAGGTGCTACCCGAAGCTTTATTGCATATAACTGTAAAGCGAATCATTTTATTTCATATGTAAAATTAATATGTCATATTAGATTTTTCAACTCCGGGACGTTCCCGGGGTATAATCTAGTAATAATATATTGTAAAAATAAAAAATAAAAGTAAAAAAATCACCCTCCATAGATAATTTCCATAATCCAAGTGTGTTTTATTGCCAAGGAAAAGAGACACCAATATGCGGGTAGCAGCCTTTGAAAGTGCACCTCTGTCAACCATTATTCCGGCCACCGTCTACGGCGGCGGCTGCAGAATCTTGAACTCATCCAACACCAAACCTCTTACTCTTTCATCTCCTACTTTTTATAATAATTACTACAAAACCAAACACTTGAATTTCAAGCTTAATGCTGCTTCAAATGTTTCATCAGGCAGCGGTTCTGATGATTCCAACAAATCAATTAAGCAGCAACTTGCTGTTCTTCTTGAAGTTGAAGGGTAATTATTATTTTCTTTAATTTCAAATTGGTTTTTTTTTTCAATAAGTGAATTTTGGATTTTTGTTGATTAAGGTTAAGGGTATGTTTGGTTTAGTGAATTTGTTGTTGGGTTAGGAGTTAGAAGTAGTTTCATTAAGGAAAGTTGTAATCTTTTTGGAGTTTAAACTTTAAACCTAGTAGACAGTCATATAATGTTTTCTTGGTTAAAGGGCTATTTGATTTACTTATGGAATTCAAGATTTTATGTGAAAGTTTCCCATAGCCCTGAATCAGTGAATCGGGCCGTGAATATGCCCGCTATCTGCTACCGCTTCACACACAATAGCTAGAAACTAGTTTCGCTTGTGTGCCACACTGGTGACATGATTTGTCGATCCAGTGGCCAAGCTTGAAGATCAAATCGGTGGGGGCCGGACTCAAGTTGGAAAATGTTGATGGTTTGGAAGATGTAGTGTTTCTAGAGTTTGAAGGTGTTTAAAGGTTCATTAGAGTCCGTTTAACGCTAAGTGTTGCTAGTAACTTGAAGAAAGGTTCCATTGTGACTAGAGTTTCATGAAATGTAGTAAATTAAAGCTAACTTAGTGGTCTTTTTTTTTCCTCATGAAGTTTTAAGTGAGTGAGTTGATTTTAAGGTCGAGCTGTAAGGTTCCCTCGTTGTAACCAGCAATGGAGGCTAAATGCAACCAACAATAAGCAAAGATTGAATTTTGTAAAAGTTACTTAACTTGTGGTTTGATCTTTGACCATTTTTCAGGGTTCTCGTGGATGTACACCGTGAATGCCATCGGGAGGCCTTTAATCTAGGTGAGCTGTAACAGTGGATTGATGCGTTTTATTTTCTTGTTAATAATATTTTATATGATCCCACAGGAATGGGTAGCAAGTTCATAAATTGACAATTTGTGTTTCTCATTTGTCCAGCATTTAAGAACATGGGACTGGATTGTGCAAATTGGACTGAACCAATCTATTTAGATCTCGTAAGGTGTGTTATCTATTAACTTCATTTATGTAATATGTGATTATTTTGTTAAACACTTAAACTGCAGAACCAAATGGCATGGCCATTTTAAAACGTGCTTGCCGTGTTTCGGGACAAAACTACATTATACTTTTAGTATGACTATGATGAATTTGTTTGGATCTTCCTGTTTTCTCTACTTATTTTTTTTTTACTTCATTCCGCTGTACTACTGTCTACTTCTATGTTGCCGTGTTTAGCTGTTTCTGATAGTATCTATACTGAATGCTTTTGGATTTTTCTAAGATGTATTGATGATTAGCCCTGTTAAACTCGGATGGTCTTTTGGCATTGTTTTTGCTATGGGACTAGCCTTGAATCCTGATGAAAGTATGTTGTGAGCAACTATAGGCTGAATGGCTGATTATGTCCATCATTTCAAGGATTTGAGAGTTCTTATTATGATTTCGCTCCTTGAACCGAGCCTTGCCTTTTTGATTTTCAGATGAGTTTGTTGCGAAAGCTCTTGGTAATAATCATTCTAAATTTCATATTATAAACAGTTGACAACATTTGCTGGGTGCTGGTGTCGATTTTTTGTCTTTAAGGGTGCAGAGTTAGGATAGTTTTGTTTGGTGCTACATTGATGGAGAAAACGACCACTTTGATTAATCTAGGAACCATTTTAGTTGTTTGTGTTGGGAAAAATGAAAAGGAAATGAAGTGTATGGTCAAAATTGTGACATAGTTGTAACATGTATATGCTCTTAAGTCTGAACAGTGATGTTATGCCTGAACTTGCAAGAGAGGTTTTGATATCTTGTACTTGGTCACGTGGGTTTCTTTTCTCTAATAGCTAAGAAACTTCAGTTTTTATATGTGATCCAACTTGTGAGTAATCATCAGACTTTTGTATCTGCTTTTGTATCTGCTATTGGTGATTCTCATGTACCGATTCACTTTGTAGGAAATGCTTTGGTGGTGAGCAGGAAATGCTAACTTTGTACTTTAATAAGGTGGATTCATTGAAAATACAACTAAACATATATCGTCGTTCCTATACGAACCTATAGTATTTAGGGTTTCAGAATCGAGCCCATGGGCCAGGTTTGTCTCCATATATTGTAACCCCTTATTGAATGGAACGGGTACAATATATAGAGATAAACCGGGTCTGGGGCTCGATACTGAAACCCAAAATACTATAGGTTCTAATAGTTCCATGGCATGCCGTGTACTTTTGCTAATCCATTTCTCAGATAGGTTGGCCTACTTCACTCCCCACTAATGAAAAAGGAGGTTTCATAAAAAGAGTTCTGCAAGATAAGGTATGATTAACATTATTCTTTCTTCTTCTTCTTCTTTTTTTTTTTTTTTTTGTGAGTTAAAAAATCGTATCATCTATATGGCTTTTGATCATGTAGCGTAGTATAAGCCAATAAGGATTATGCAGTTTGTAATAAACAGTATGAGGGAATCACTTGACATTTGACTACTTAACTAGGATTGCGTCACAAATATCTAAGCACTTAAGCTGATTGCCCATCTGCCTTTACCTGATATTATTATTATTATTCTTCTAATTTGTATCATCTGAATTTTTATTATTATTACGATACTGCTTTTGTTTTTTGTCATTGATATGCCAAGACAATGGGACTTATTGGCAGCAAAAAGCACTGGAAGATCTGGTCAAGTCAAAATCTTTGCCTCTAAGACCTGGTGCTGAAGAGTGAGTTGTCTTAAGTCTTAACACTTTTTTAATAGATGATATTTATCCTTACATCAGTGTGTACTTTATATCATCATTTTTTTTTTAAATTCTTTTTGTAAATCTATGGCGCATGCAATGATTATATCTCAATCATGTTTGCTGCAGTTATAGATGATGACTATGGTTCTTATTTTGCGATTGACACACATTACTGTAATTGTTTACCTCGTGATTTTCTTGTGCATACTCCCAATTGAATACAAGTGACGTAGGTCGTGTATTAGTTTTTGGATGCAAAATTAGAAATCTAGTGTTAACAGACACAAAATAGGTACTTCTAGTTCTCGATCGTGATATATTTTTTGTCTTCAGTGGGGGGTTTCTTATAATGTGTTACTATACAAGATGCCAATTGATTTGTACAAAATAAAATTGGATTCAGCAAGTTATGACTACAAAGATTTCTTTGCTATGATTGCAAGTCATAGATGTGGGAGTAATATAGGGTTGACAATAGGTTGGTAGGTTGAATTGATGATTCTGAACATGACAAAAATATTAACCCTAACCTGGATACACTTAAAACCGAGTAACCTAAACACGAGCCATGTTACCCATTTATGTAAGCAAGTAACTGGCTGTAAACGGGTTGCCATGTTGTAAACAGGCTGTAAGTTAAATGAATTGTAAACGGGTTGGCCTGATGACCTTATAAAATCTATATTTTTTATACAGGTTAATGGGTCGACTTGTTTAATTAAATGGGTTAAATAGATCAATCCGAACAAGTCCCGTTTATTAAACATGTTAGATATGACAATCCATCACCTTATTATTTTTGTGTGGGATTCTTGTAGTCTGTTACCCCCTTGTTCATTCATATAGCTTTTGATCGAAATTTGTTTTTCCATGTATTATATTCCAATGATAACTTTTCTTTCTAATATAACAATGGCTTTTCTATCCATCTTCAGATTTATTGATGAAGCACATAACGAAGGTGTTCCTGTGATTGTACTAGCCGCCTACAGTAGAAATGGTGAAAATGTAGCAAGGTCAGTCATCCTATTCAATTTCATGTGATTACTTATAGAGATAAAAATGAAAAGAGATACCGCAGAGTATGATTTTTGTTACACTACACCTAAGATCTTATGAGGCTCATATATCTTTTCTTGTTTAAATAATTTCCAGGCCCATTATTGAAAGACTAGGCGAAGATCGAACGTCAAAGATGAAAATTGTTGGGGAAGCGGAGATGAAACAAAGTTTTTATGGGCAGCTCGTACTTGGTAAAGGAGTTGCTTCTAGTTTGGATGAACAATTACTTAATGAAGCAAGAAAAGCTGGTAATCCTTAATTTCTTTTCCTGGTATATAACACAAGCGCACACATCTTTATTTAGAAGCTTTGATGATGATGAGTAATTGGTTTTTTGGGTGGACAGCATCTACTGAAAAACAAAAAATTGCTAAAGAGGTCGCGTCCGTGCTTAAACTGAGTGTTGACCTTGATACAACTTCAAGTGAAAGGTAGGGAGGTATCTTCACTTTCTAGTGTGTGTTTTCTGTGCCGTATTCATTATTGGTATGAATCCTATAAAATCTTGGCTGTTACACATAGATGTGTTGTATCTATTCATTCAGCATGCAGAAAGTTGTGGCTGCACTGAGAGCAGGAGCTGAATATGCAGAAGTACCTGTTCCAAATTGTGTTCTTGTTGCTGGAAGTCTTCCTGGGGTCGCTGCAGCTGAGCAAATCGGCATGCCATGCGTTGTTCTTCGCAGCAAGTATATGATTATTACATTTATTGGTATTTTTTTTATAAATAAAAACAAAGTAGCCAACTTGATATATAAAATGTTAATAATGGTAATATGATTTTATTATTATTCTTAATCAATTCCAAAAGTGACCTTGGACTATTTGCAATTTGGCAAGTTTATTTACCTTTTTTCATATATGCTTTTTTTTGTGATTATGTTACAGATTGACATCTAGGGCCGAGTTTCCTTCAGCAAAGGCTGTACTTGATAGTTTTGGTGCTCCGGATTTAACAATCTCAAGGCTACGACGCATTGGATCTGCCTGAATGTCACCCGATTTTGTATGAACACTTTGTGGAGATGAAATTAACGAGGGTCACGAGCTATATCCAGTTGTGTGTAGATTGTGTTGTTGTGCATATGTTGTGTTTCACTTGGTGGTGTTCTAAGATGATTCATCAAACAATCTTTTATGCTATATTATTTTCTTAAAATGGTAACAAGCATGGAAACTGAATTCATATACATTTGTTTTGAGAGTCATAAAACACATAAGTATTCAACATCTTTTCACTTAACATGAAATGGAACTCTGTATTAACTGATACTTGATTAGTTTTCAAAAAAAATTTAGTTTAATGAATTATTTATCATAGAATCTCATATTTATGTGTAATTTCATTTTAAAAAGCTCTATGTACCATTAATGGGTCAATCTAAGTTTGGCCCAAATTATATACTTGATATTGTATCTTTCTTTCAATCAAATATCCCAAATTCAGGGATAGAGTGAAAGATAACTACATAACCCCTATATTTTACTTTTACATTTATTCTCAATAGAGTTAAATGCCATTTTCGTCCCCGAGGTTTGGCATTTTTTACGAGTTTCGTCCAAAAGTTTATTTTTTCTCATCTGAATCCAAAAGT
Organism: Ambrosia artemisiifolia; assembly: GCA_032199755.1. Taxonomy (NCBI): domain Eukaryota; kingdom Viridiplantae; phylum Streptophyta; class Magnoliopsida; order Asterales; family Asteraceae; genus Ambrosia; species Ambrosia artemisiifolia. The sequence goes on from CM063512.1 coordinate 39,441,339, forward strand.
TTACAAATTCTTGCTGGTTTGGTCCAACTCGTTAACTCAATCCATTTTTTCTGTTAACTTTTTGTAAAAAGACTAAAATACCCTTACATTTTATATTATATCTATCTATATATATAAAACAAAGCATATATGCCCATTGAGAGTGCCACGTGGCTTAATAACTGAGTGTTTTTGGTGTTTTTAAGCATTTTTCTAATAAATTTATCTCTCTATCTCTTAATTCTCAATTACTAAAATTAAATTGAGTTATTTTAGGAAAAAAGAATTTAAAAACAAATTTAAATTTTTCTCTCTTATTTTCCTCCCATAATTTTTAAACATAAATATCTTTTATATTCGAGATTTTTTAAATAAAAAAATTACACCAAATTAACGAGCGTTTTATTATCTTTCCAACGAGTACCATAGTGCTATATAAAAACGGAAAAAAAAAACGACTATTTTTTGTGGGGTTATTTTCATACAGAAAAAAACACAAAGTGTTCAGGTTATTCATTAATCAAATTGTAACATATTTTAATTTACGTGAAGATGATTATATGTTGAAGGTTATCCTTTTAATACTTTATTATGTTTAATATGGTTTATGCTTTTTATTTTTTTTAACTTTTTAAATAAATGTTTTTTAACTAAGATTGATTATGTTTAAGTTATTTACTCTTTTCGTGATTTGAGATTTCTTTTTTTATCATCTTTTATTAAATCATATTAAATTTTTCAACCCCGGGACCTTCCCGGGGTAATCGGCTAGTTGTTTAATAGATTAACATATGTATTTAAGTCTCTCTCCTACCTCTCTCTCTCTCTCTCTCTCTCTCTCTCTCTCTCTCTCTCTCCTCTAGCTCTCTCTGTCTCTTCTTCGACCCACCATACCACCTAGTGAAGCTATTTCTTCAGGTAATAAAACCAAACCTATTTCTAAGTTTATGTCTTTAAATGATTTTTTATATAATCTAGATGACCCACGTACATTTAATTTCTAGTAATCTTTATCAAGTTTGTTTGGTAAACACATGAACATCTTTTCAGAGTGGTGCACCATGAGGATTTCAATAAAAAGATTCTTGTGGCACTCATTATTGCTTCAAGTCTTCTTATTGTAAATTTGATATTATTGACTATTGTTATGTTTATGGATCTACCGGGTCAACAGAACAAAAAATCTAATATTGAAATATTGAAGTGGTGATTGTTGTTGACGGGAAGAGGTGGTTGTGATGTTCGGCAATGAAGGATGGAGGTGTGAAACAGGGCTTGGTGTTGTGAAGATCTGAGGTGGGTGGGTTAACGGTGAAGGTGGTGTTCGAAGTAGGGATTGGGTTGGATTAGGTGGGTGTGGTGGTTTTAGACGGCGGCGACGGTGGTTGCAGGTGTGGCGGTGAGTGGGTTTAACGGTGACCATGTCACCGCCTAGTGGCTGAATATAAGAGGATAGAGCCATTGCTCACTTCTTGTCACAATGGATAGTCTAATATAACTAGTAAGGTGATGTGATGTGATGGGAAACAATGACACTGGCAATCATGTAACATGTAATTTTTTATTAATTAAAAAAAAACTATAGTAATATCATACTTGAATTAAAGAGTATAAATACTTAATTTATGGTGCAATTTAAAAAAAACATCTATATCTATACATATAATAAAAGAAACTATTTTAATGACATGGCACTTAAAGAGGCATTCTCCTCATTGAGTGCCATGTGTCATCCCATGTGGCATTGAGATATTTTAGAAAAAAAAAATTAAAAACAAAATTAGATTTTTCTCTCTTATGTTTCCTCCCATAATTTTTAAACGTTAATATCTTTTATATACGAGATTTTTTAAAGAAAAAAATTACACCAAATTAACGAGTGTTTTATTATCTTTCCAACGAGTACCATAGTGCTATATAAAAAACGGAGAAAAAAACGACTATTTTTGTTGGGTTTTGTTAAAACAGGAAAAAAACACAAAGCGTTCAGGTAAATCATTAATCATGTATAGGCAAGTCACTAATTATGTTCAAATCAGTAAATATGAATTCTATTTTCAACATGCGTTAGCATTGGAGTAATACATTGTTTTAGGTTAGATATTAATATTAGAGTCATACATTGTTTAATGTTAGGCGTTAACATTGGAGATATATTTTTAATTGTTTTAGGTTAGCTGTTACCCGAAGCTTTCATGCATGTAACTGTAAAGCTTATCATTCTATTTCATATGTAAAATTAATATGTCATATTAGATTTTTCAACCCCGGGACGTTCCCGGGGTATAATCTAGTTAAGATATGAAAGATTAATAACCGTTCAAAAATTATCGTGACAGGGGAGTTGGTCGTATTGTGGTAGAAACTCCAACCGAAAATTCAAAATTAAGAGTTGACAGAGTTGTGGACTGAGAGAGAGTTGAATGGTGAATTGAACTTAGTCGAGTCCTAGAAAAATTGGGGGCCCAAGCTTATTTTTTTTTACAAATTAATAGTATACTAGAAAATAACATTAACATAATAATTCAAACTAGTGAGATTTCCCTGCGCGATACAACTAATTCAATTGGTATTAGTTTAGTTTGGTTTGTTACGTGCGGGGAGGGGTGGTTTCAGTTTGTATTGGTTCAGTTCGTTATGGTACTGGTCCTTGATATATCAACTGAATGAAATCCCAAAAAATAAAGTCGTGATATATCAAAAAAGATATTGACGCGTGTTTTACATCGATCTAAAACCATAAAAACGAATACCGGTATGGTTCTGATAAGACCAATATGGTACCGATGTCAGTATCGGTTTGGTTTGTCACGACACTGGTATGGTACTTGCACTCCCTAAAGCTCACAATACTAGAAAAGCGAGAGAATTACATAGATTATCCTTTAGTTATTAGTGAAATTGCATTCTTTGCTTTTTATGTTAATTTTTCACTCCTTTTGTCTTTTATTTTCTAAATTTGTTACAATCTCTGTTCTTTAGCCTAACTCTGTTAAAAATTCTGGTTAACTTTGAAACTAAATTTATACTTTTAGCCCTTATAGTTTCTGGTTATAGTTTCTGATTCCCAATTCAAGCCTTTTAGGACCCTAACCCTTGAACCCATTTTGATTGACCTCGAATTCGACCACGTTAATTAACGAACTCATAGGGCTATTATAAAACATCAAATTCCGATCTAAACCATATACAACATGATACTAACCTGTTTGAAACCGAGGTGTAATCGGCCGATAAGGTGTCCCGACTTGAAATTACAAATCTTCGAATTGGGATCGTTTTGGTAGATGTTTTTGGTATGTTTTGATACAGAAGTGATCGAATTTGATGTATGAAGCTAATACAGGTCTCAATTTTTCATATAATGGTTTGGATAACAAGTGGTTCGTTAAAGGTATAATAATTCGATGGTGGCTTAATAACTGGGACTCTAAACATGTGATAAAGCATATATGAGTGCGATTTTGAGCTGGAACCATGTATTAGAAACCAGATCCAAGTTTGGGTGGATTTGGAGGTGTAAGATCCGTTTTTGTTAACGCGGGTCGAGTTCGGTTTGGGTTTTTGACCCATTTTGTGATCCGGTTTGAATCGGTTGGATTCTATATAAGTTTTTAACAAGTTTCGGTTAGGTTTCATGTTTGTCGGGTTATGTTTGGCGTGAATTCGCTTAACTTCGGTTATATATGTGTGTGTATTTATATATAAAATGAGTTTTTATAAAAACAAAATATGTTTTCATCAATTGTTTTACTTCAAAATTATGGTTTATGGTACTTAACATGAAACTAAAAATATTCCAAATGGTACTTAACACGAAATTAGAATCGACAATCGCGAGCCTTTAATCGACAATTACACCTCGTTTCTAACAGGTTGGTATGATTATTTTATATGGTTTTGATCGAAATTTGATGTAGTTTAAAGCCCTATGATTTCGTTTCATGCCATGCCTTAGTTTTGTCGCTTGATTTGGGGTTAAGGCTTAGGGTTCGAAAAGGCTTGAATTGGGAACTAGAAACTATAACCAGAAACTATAAGGGTTAAAAATGTGAATTTAGTTTCAAAGTTAACTAGGTTTTTTAACGGATTTAGGCTAAAGGAGAGAGGGTGTAGCAAATTTAGAAAATAAAGGACAGAAGGAGTGAAAAATTAACATAAAGGGCAGAGAGTGCAATTTCGCTAATAACTAAAGGACAATCTGTGTAATTCTCTCTTAGAAAAACGCTCTATATGAATACAAGGTCATTTTCAACAAAATTTATGCCGGAATATCGAGAGAAAAAAATTTACACACAACGACGTATTCAATACAAAGCAACTTTTATTCATGTGAGCTTGATTTACGTTTATACTTCAAACTCTATTTAACCATACAAATACATGACATCCAAACACTAAGAAAAATCAATGCAAAATAAGGCCCTTTCAATGTTAAAACAACTTGCATCTACATTACTGAATGTCTATGAATGTATTGTGACTAACCCAACCTACTACAGTTTATTACACAAAAACAATAGAATCTTAGCTGGTACGGGTCGAATGACTCTAGTCCTCCCAACTAGTAATGGTTTGAAATCAAAAAAGGTTTGAACGTCAACAGAACTCATATTCCCTCGCTCACATTCAAGAGGAAAAACACCATTTGGTCGCTTGCAGTTAAACAAACCCATAAAACTAACTAATATTTGAAAGGATTTTTCACACAACAGTCTTAAAACCTGTAAAGAGGTTTTTCGTGTGTGCATACTTAGAAGTGACAAAATGGGGGGTCGGATGGGTTGGGTAACGGTTCAAAGCAGGTTCTGACCGGTGGTCGTAATGCGGGTCAGGTCGGGTTGGGTTCGGATTTACAGAATCACAAAAGGTTGTTTAAAATATTCATTTTTTTAGTTTGATGATTATTATTGTGTATAGTACAAGTAACAACTACATTTTTACAATACAACCTAAACTTTTCTTTATTAAAAGCTTTTAAAAGGTTTTTGACACATTTGACCCCTTGAGTATTCATCAATGATGAACAAGCAGTACTTCTTCTTACAAAGGTTCATTATCTTGACTGGTCCAAATAAGTCCATATGGAGTAGTTGAGGACATGCAGAGGTTTTGGATTCTTCAATGGATTTATAGGAGGACTTGTGTTGCTTTCCCTTAAGACAGGAAACACAATGTTCTTTACACTGATATTCCTTCAAGGGTAGACCTCTGACCAAGCCCATTTTTATGACTTTATTTATGGTTTTAAAGTTCAACTGACCAAGTCTCCTATGCCAAAGGTCTGTTTCAGAAGTCGATGCTTTTGAGAAGAAAGATGCAGTGTTGTTCAATACTTTGTCTTTTTCAATGTCTACAGCATAGACATTACCACATCTTTGGCTTCTAACAAAGTATGATCATCAATGATCTTCTCTATCAACTTTTGGCCTTCTGGTGAAATGATCTTGCAAGCAGTTTTGGTGAAAAAGGAAGAATATCCTTTATCACACATTTGAGATACACTCAGCAAGTTGTATTCTAGATTTTCAACCAGATTGACCTTGTCAAACTATACTTGCCCATAGGATACATCACCATAACCAAGCACATATCCCTTGGCATTGTTCCCAAAGGACACATATCCTTTTCTTTGACTGATGAAATTGTTGATTAGGTATCTGCATCCTGTCATGTGCACTGAGCCTCCACTATCAACATACCAAATGCTATTGAGACCTCTGGAGACCCTCTGCACAAAGAGTAGATTAGTTAGTTTTATGAGCCCAAACCACTTTGGCTTTGGGTTTACTCTTGAAAACAGGAAGAGTATCAGTTAATTTAGGACCATTTTTAGGAGTCCATGTCATTTTTGGCATGGATTTGCTTTTAGGTACAATGGTGGTAACCTTTTGAGGTTCACCATCAACTTTGGTCATCAGAAGTTTGTCCATTTTCATCAAATTGTTAACCTTAGCAGTTTCACAAACTACTGAAGTTCTAGGTCTAACTTTTGAAGAATTTTGAGAAAAAGGCTAATGTTGAGTTTTAGTCTTTTTCTAAGAAAAGGTTTTGTTTAGTTGTTGTTTGCTGGGAACAAAGGTTTTTTCAAAATCTTGCTTTATTTGTTTCCCACAACCATTTGTAAAATTTTCTTATTATATTTTTTACGTTTTCTGTATCTACAAAATTCTGTTATGTGGTTAAATATACCACATACTTCACATTCTATTGCCTTTCCTTTCTTTTTAATATTTTTAGGAGTTTTGGAAGGCATTTCTCTGATATTTTCAGTATTTTGAATGGTGTCTTTAGTAGTTTTCAAGGACTCAACTCCTGATGTAGATGCAACTACTGAAGGCTGAATATCAAAGTTTTGAACTTCTGAAGAGCTCTTATTTGAAATAGTGAGAAAGCTATGATGAAAAGTTGTGCTTTCCTTAAATTCAGAAGATTCTTTTTGAAACATTTACTCCCATAATCATCAGTAGTTTTGGGAGTAAAATCAGTTAGTGATTCAGTATGGTTATAGCCAATGCCAAACTTAACATCTGATGCAGTTTGTTTGTTAAGAAGCATTTGATAACTTCTACAAGACTCAACCTAATTTTCAATATCAACCTTGGTTTCAGCAAGCTCTTTTATAACATTTCCTAGGTTTTCTATCATAATTTTTATTTGTGCTTGGGTTTCAATAACATTATTAGTCAATTTAGAAATTTCTTTAGATTTTGAAGCAAGTTTTCTTTTTAAATCACATTTCATTTGGCTAAATTTTCTTTTGGATCATTAGCCTTGCCTTGTAGATGCAGATTTGTTTATCTTATTAAAGCAAAAGCTTCTTTGCAAGAATATGAACAAAGCTTTAAAAGAGATTCTTTGAAACCTGTTGACGGGTGGTTCAAGGAACACCCTTTTAGATGGTTAAAACGCTTATTTTTCCCACATTTTATCATGTTAGTGGTTGGAATTGGATAACTACGGTTGCTTTGGTTGTAGGTACTTAAAGGAGCTTAAAAAGAAGAAATACGAGCTTTGGAACGGGTTGGAACGGATCGAGTCGAGGTGGAAAGAAGGAAGAAAAAGTTCAAGATTTTCACCAGGTCCACAGTAGGCCTACGGCCTGGGAGTACCCCTACGGTGGCCCAGGGACACAAATTCCCACCGTAGGGCAGGCCTGAATGGCCGTAGACTTTGAAGTCCAGACCGTACCCCTACGGCCATACAGTAGGGGTACGGTGGTCGCTGCAATGTTTGTAACTCCCTCATTTAAAGACCACTTTATGGTGCCTTTTGATTATCTTTTCCATTCTAAACGTTTCTCATCACTCTTGGGCGAATTTTGGCTGCAACTAATCATTGGAAACATTATCTAATCATTGTTTTGATTTTTGATGCTTATGAACATTTCTTGGATTGTGAGGATGATTCACCAAGCCATGCTAGGCTAAACAATTGATGATCATCTTTGGTGAAGTTTTTCTTAAACTTTTCTATGTTTGTTTCTTTCATTTCTAGAACAATAATCTAGTACATGTTTGCTTGATTGTTGTGGTGTTTGAACAATTGTTTGTAGTAGTTAATCAATTTCTTAATTTCTAGTCTCAATCGTACGTTCTTGGTGTTGCTAACAATCGAGATATTGCGGGTAGGATTTGGGTTGGATAATTGATTAATCGGTCATCGGGAAACAACCTCGCATTGATATAATCCGAGTACTTTGTTCCCTTTTATCACAACAATTGTTTAAACATGAGTTATGTCTATGTAACTCTTTCTAGTGGAACTTTTGCATAAGTGTTTAAGGAAAATGGATCCAAAGATGGTCATTGCTTTCATAATCTTGAGAACAAACTCATTTTAATTCAGTAATTTAGTTTATTTTTACTAAGTCTAAATCCAAAACAATCAACAATCTTTGATCTTTAATTTTGTTACTAGTTAAATATTAGTTAATTTACAAAGTTATTAGTCTACACACAATCCACAAACTCCCTGTGTTCGATACCTTCTTGCCACTATCTTTAGTTGTAATTGGGAAATTTTACGTGTACCACGACAAACACGTCACCTGTGATAATGCAAAGTTAGAGGAAGATCCCTCAAAAGCAATCAAGGCAAAGTTCTTTCTGCCATTATCAGGTTCTCCCCAATTGATGTCAAAGATCTCGTTGTTAGCATCTGGACTGCATTCTGATGTATCATATTGAAGGCTGCTCCAGTCAACATACCATGATGTAAACAAACTTTGTTGATTGGGTTGTTGAGGTTGTGGAGGTTGAGCAGCAATGGAAGGCATCTGTTGTTGAACCTGTTGTTGTTGAACAAGCATCTGAACATATTGTACTTGTGGCACATATTGGATTTGTGGAGCTTGTGCCTGTACAAAGTGTGCACTTCCCTATGATCCTTGATTTATGTTATAACTTGAACTTGGTTGATTTACAGGTTGTTGTTGGTTAAAGCTAGAGCTTCTACACTCTCTTGCAAAGTGTCCTAACTTTTGACACTTGTGGCATCTAAGTTTAGATTTGTCAAAAACCTACTTTTGTTTGATTGTTTAAAACTGGAAATTTTCTACCTAACCTTTTATAAAATTTGTTTGTTTTTATGCTTAACATCGCCAGTTGGTGCAAAATATCCATTTCTTCTAAATCACCACTACTGGATTATTTTAAATCATCAAGAATAAATCACATGTTATCAGTAGTTTGATTATCAACATTTTCAAAAGTTGGATATGATCTTTCTGATGAGATCCCAGCTATGATGTCAATATGGTCAAAAGAGCCAAAGTCATTGGAACAAGATGGTGAGTCGTGTCCCAAAAGAGTTGCACTACCAGGAATATAGTCATCAGTAGTTTTGCCAGAATTTTGTAACTTTTTGGTTTTGTTTATTTCTCTTTCAAAAGTTAGCAATTTCCCATGTAATTTAGTGAGTGATAGAGAATCAAAATCTGCATTTGACCTGAGGACTATGGAATAAGTTTCCCATTTTTCTGGTAATGCCCTTAAAAATCTAGGTAACATAGATGGATTTGAGTAGGTCTGACCATTTAATTATAACTCAGATATTAATGAATAAAATCTTTCAAATTGTTGTGTTAAAGTTTCTCCATTAACATGAGTAAAAGTCTCATATTGTTGAGCTAAGATCTCTTTAGTGTTGGCAATCACCTCATCAGTTCCTCCAAACTGTTCTTTTAGACAATCCCAAAGTTCTTTTGCACTCTCGTAATGTAAGAGTCCAGCATAAATTTCATTTGGGAGAGCCATTGCCAACATTGAAAAAGCTTTGGCATCTAGCTCAAGTTTTAGGAAATCTTCATCTGTGTAGTCTTTTGGTTCTTTTTATTTTTGCACTTTTGATTCTGGATCTGTTGTCACTGGTTTTATGGGGTCCATACATGACAGACTTCCAACAACGAGTGTTTTGTTGTGATAAAGTATGTGCCATCCTTTTTTTTCCAAATATTGAATTCATTTTTCACTAGCCAGGGAGACTTATTAGCAGACCCAGTATTATGGGGATCCATTTTAAAGAATATTGATTGATTAACAATTTCTTAAAGTGATGGATTTGATAAAAGTGAATTTTTTCCTTTTATTGAATATCAATAAAAGTCTGTGTCTGATTCTCAATTTGTTAGATTGATATTTGATTAGATAAACTAGAGCTCTGATACCAATTGTAGGATCAAGTTTCTTTGTAACAATCTCTATTTAGAACAGTTTAAATCAAAGTTAATGTGCAGCGGAATAGTAAATGTTCTAAGTTAATAGTTCACTTTTTATACCAGTAAATGATCCCCCTCAAATGATTAACCAATGTACAATAAGTGTATATGAGAATCTAAGCAGTTAATGATCAAACAATTGAAATTTATTCAAGTAATAATTCTCATGTGATGGACAATGGATTTCTAATTCAAAGTTTGTATATTTCCATTTTAATAAATAGAAAGTATGCACCCTTCTATTTATAGACTACAAAACGTACATAAGAAGTATAATAATAATAGTATAATACTACAACAGGCTGTAGCATTGGTACTTGTACCAAATATCTATTAAAATACAATTAAACTATAGACTGCCGAGGGTTGCGGCTGTGGAAGCTTCTACCAAAACTGCTGATTGAGTATGAAACTGCTGATAAGTAAACCTTTAGAGGTTGCTCTTCAGTAGTTGATCTTCAGATGTATGTCTGGTTCATCTTTAGAACTTTACTCTTCAGCACTTATGTCTTAGTATCAGCTCTTCTTCAGTACTTGCATATTTTTCTTCAGTACGTCTTTTAACAAAAGTTACAGAGACGATATTAGACTAAGGTTAAAATGCTTATCAATCCTTTTTGACCCAACAAAATAGGTTAAAGACATGTTAGCGACTTGTTTATATATGTAAGGGATATTATTATTTGAGTTTCACGTTTTTTTTGTTTTAATTTTGCTAAGGATTAATATGTTAAGGATTACATATTAGTTAAAGAATTTCATGAACTTTTGGCAATTTATGTTTCACTAAACAGGTTTGTAAATATGTTATTTCGTGTTGACTGATTCCTAAACAGGTCATGTTTGTGTTTAAAAATATAACAGGATAAGTATTGGGTCGTGTTCGTGTTTTAATTCTATATAATATACTAATATATAAAAATTTGTACTAACAATTTATTACTTGTTAAATTTTTTAAACTCAAACTTTTAGACCCGAATAATGCACAATTTTATTGTTTTGAGCTATTTTTAGCTAGGCCAAATTTCATGGTTAACTGATCTATAACCACCCTCTATAACTTTCATATCCGATTAACCAAAACCGCCATAACCGATTGGTTATGGTTGTGGATATTCATTAACCGACATCTCGCTTATGGATATGGTTTTGAGCCAAAACCGACACATGCACACCCCTAAGGAGCGTGATCTATGCGTGTATCATATTGCACAATATGATCATAAAGGAAAAGGGGCGCGCAATATCACCAGATTACGTTATGTACCCTCTGAGACATGTACCTGTGACAATAGTCAACAAACCGGGTCAACAATTCGTACATAGTTCAGTTATTACTTACTATATGTGCATACCTAGATAGTTTTTCATACACTATACCCCCCCCCCAAGTCTAGTGAAAGCCAGAGTTAATCAGAAAACTCAACATTTGGCACCTGTTTAGTCATACAATGCCCGAACACACCAAACAAACACAAAAGGAGAACATCCATTCTCTAACATATGGTAACTCCCTTTTAACATATGTGCACAAGATAACCATAGTGTTAATCACAAGGGACACCAATACATGTTAATGTCGTCATCAGGCATCCTTGCCATACAAACGACATAAAGCCACCTCTCAATACCATTGGGTGGACCACAACTTAATACAAGCTAGCAACTCGATTACATAAACACTACATTATCCTGAGGTGTTATCTCTACCCTACAATCACCTAGTGTTAATCAAGAAACTACCTATGATTGTGTAAACATCTACACAAACCAAGACACAAATTCCCTAGGACACTATCCTAACTTTAGAGCCGTGTGTGTGTATGCATGACTAGATACCACATTTACATTTACTTTAAGATAGGATACAACTACATCATGTATACAACTCAAGTTCACAACATAGGTGATTAACTATAATGGAAACATCTAAACACACTAGTTTGGATCGAAACATTCACTAGGAAGCCTTGAGTTATCACCATCACACCTAATAATACAAACACAAGAATCCAAAACCTATGTCTACACCTCATGAATTTCGGCTACAACCTCCTACACACTCAACACATGATGTAAGCTACTACACTAGCTCATGAGATCATCAAATACACTAGATCCCCATGTGCACATTTCGGCTAGATAGAAACAAGTTAAGAACTCTCATGTGTCACCATCACACAAGTACCAAAGCTTACACATAAATGGAAAGACACTAGAATGTGCACCATCCAATATAACCACCCTTACCCTTCTTACCTTGACAACTAGCAAGTGAGTTGGATGACAAAGACAACACATAGAAGCTTCTAACTATCACTATCACCCAAAACATTTGTTCTTTTCCTCTTGTCCTTAGCCGATCGAATAGAAGCAAGAAGGAAACATGATTAGTTGTCTAAGATTACACCAATATAGTAATAAGACAAACATTCTATGATCCACCTCATAGGTCAACCATACCCTTTCCTAACTTCTTACAACCCTACAGCTAGGAACCCACACAAACACAAGACAACTAGTTACATGGAAATGTAGATAAAACAAGGATGATTACTCTATTCCCAAGGTTAAGAACTTACCTCTTTGAGAGAGTTTATAATCGGCCAAGATAGGATAGAATGCAAGATATGGATAGTTGTCAACTTTACATAAGAATAGGAAAGAAACAAAACCTTAATCCAAGCATTGAGGAGTCAACCTATCCCTTTTACTCATACCTATTCACAATCGGCTAGAGTCAAGAAGCTAGCAACCATTCTTAAGTCACTATCTTTCACTAAACTATGATTAGTCACTTAAACAATAGCAAGCTTCAAGAAGATAGATCATCCCTCTTTTGTTTTGTCCACACTTGAGCTGATCCACTATAAATAGAGGCCACATCTCATTCCCAAATGCCACACCAACACATTCTTTCACTCTCTACCATTTTCGGGTCTTTCTCATTGAAGCCGAAGCCTTGCAAGAAGCTTGGAGGAGTCTTGGAGACTATCCAACCTTCGATCCCTCTCTAGGTAACATTACTATACATCGAGCTACATTCTAGTCTAGTTTACCCTCTTTAATCCATCCTAGTTGCCTTAGACACATGAACACATACACATTGTCTTAGATCATGCTTAGTCTTGCACTAGTGAATGTATTGTTGTAACATTACAAGCAATCGGCCCATACTACACCTCTAGGAAGCCGAAGCTACACTCTTGCACAATGTAGATTACATATATCACCATGGTTAGCATCTACTTGTCATAGGACACTTACTTGATCCAAGCTTAAGGTTTGAGACTAATGTAGTGTTAAACTAACCTATGTTTCCACGAAAACACCTCAATAACCCTTCCCAAGTCGTTATTAAGTCCAAATATACCAACTTGATCTATGTTACAATCCGCCTAAGGCCCTATGTAGGTCTTTGTTATTGGACATCACCTAATAACACATGTTAGCAAGGTTAGAGCATGTGTTAACCTCTATTTAGATGTACTATTACCCTAAACACATGTCAAGAGAACTATCTTTGTTACAAACACATAAAACAATGGTTCACACAACCCCATAATCAAGTCCACAAGTGTCGGGTAGACCAATTGTATGATAAACAACTAGAACTTGTGATTTATCTTGCTTTCAAATGAATCATAGGACAATCTCTATCGGGACGATAGTATCTACATAATTCAGCTTCACTAGACCACATACATCTCAAACAAGTGAGTTTTCATGGCCCCTTTTTACTATTTTCATTTTGGGGGAAATACATGCATCAATACAAGTATCAATTTCAAGTGTGTGTACATTCTATCATGACTGCCATGTGGAACATAAGACATTTTGGTTCATGAGCTCATTAGTCCTCGTACATCATTCACTGTAACCATTAGCTAAACATCTAGCCATGGAACACTTTAATAGATCTATTGGGTTGACACCCCTACTCTTGGTTAGTCGCTCTAACCTGCCAAATGCAAAAGAGTGTTAGTATTCTACGATACATACGTTGTATTTTAGTATACAATGCGCGAGGCACAACAGTCAAGAGGTTTGGTTACAGGACTCATGGTTCGCACAGTGATCATTTGCCTAGCTAGCATATGATTGGTCATTACACGAATTACACGTTGGTTTTGCTCATCACAAACAAAACCCATGAACTCACCAACATTATTGTTGACAAAACTCATTATGCATGTGTTTCAGGTAACTAGATGGAGGGCCACAGGGATTTGAGGGAGAGGTTCGGGCAAGCACTGTGTGGTACCACTACGATGGTTTCAGCTTATTGTCTTAATTTTATTTAGTCATGAGAGTAAATGACACATATTCTCTTTTGTTAACGCCATGGTGACGTTTTTAAATAATTAATGACAATGACCATCTTACACGGTGGTACTATTTTGGAATAAATTTTTGTGATTGCTTGAACCTTGTGCTTGAAAAAATTTCGGTCGTTACATCCCGTGTTTCCGCCTTGGCGGGGTGTGACAGTACCTGTTAGTGAGGACATTCTTTTGGATTTGCAGAATGCAAGGTTTTGAAAACCGGACTGGCCGGTCCGACCAGTTTAACCGGGGACCGGTGGTTCCGGCGGTCCGGTTACCCCTTCAAACCGCTAGTGCAATGACTTGGCCGGACGAACCGGTATCCGGCGATTGAACCGGATAACCGGGTTACATGACGGTTGGGCCGACATTGACGAAAGCAGATGAGGAACTGGAGCTCCTTAGACCCGCGGGCCGGCGGAGGTGACTCTTGTTTATTTTAGTGGGAGTACTTGACAGATAAAGTTGGCCCTTCAATTTTTAGAACACTTAAAGTGAAAGGTGAGAGATTAGTGAATAGAGAGCTTCATGGCGGTGAGTGTTTTTTGTTGTCCAATAGACAGGGAGATTTGGTTCTACTTCTAATAGAGGAAGAAGAGTTTTTGAATGGATATAGAGAAGGAAGATGACCAGTATTTTAAGTTTTAGATAGTGGTTTAAAAGTCAAAACCTACTCTTAAGACTACTATTTTTATTACCTTTATTGGTTTTCAGAAAAAAAAAACAAAGTGTACAACAATGTTGATTGACAAGTAATTGCTATACTTGCATTCACTTTTATAGATTTTATACTTTCACTATTAGTTATTAATAAGTTAATTTATAAAGAATTTGTTAATAAAATGATTTGTCGTTATCTTCCATTTTATAAAATTAAGGGCTTTCGTTTTATTATAAATATATGTATATATATTAGTCCGGTTCTTAAATCTGGTCCGACGAGTGAACCAGTAAGGAGACTGGTTTGATGTCCTGTCCGGTTATGAAAACATTGGTAGAATGAAGACACCTACTTTTGATTGTGATATAATCTAACGAAACATGTTGGTGGTTTAGATATGAGCTCTTTGTTTTCACTATGCAGCGTGATTTGAGTTTCTATGTCATAGTACTCGACTATGAATCAAAATTATAATCGATGTGTATTTTCAAAAAAGACTCTATACTTTGATATAATGGAAGACGTTGCTCATTTGTGTAAAGGATTTTTTATACAATACTTAATTTTTAATTAAAACTCAGTGTTTATAATCTACCTCATTGCAAGCCATTTCATAAAGAGAGAAATCACAGTAGACAATGATAGAAGACACTAAGCCTAGTTCTTAAGGAGACTCATCAAAGTAGAATCTTTTCTCTAATCTGTCTTTTCCCATTTGGTGTTCTAGAGTGTAACGACCCGGTTTTCTAATTCAGATCATTACCGATTGATACATCAAACAAAGCACACTTATGCAAGTTCCTTAACATAAACTTCTTTATATTATATTATTATTTCCAAACCCGTTTACAAATTAATAAAAGTAGTTAAGTAGTCGATTACATCATAACAAAACATAGCATGACAATATTATTTATGAACAAAACATAAGTGCCGATTCATTCTTTCATAGTGACACACAAACTTGCAAGGTTCCCATCCCGAACTTACTTAGTTCCTGAAATACATGCTTAAGATACGTTGGTCGATTAACAAACACAATAACACAAACAACCGGTCATTCAAATATAGAAGTAAATCTTTGTGGCATCACTTTGACAGTGATAGAAAGTTGGTTCTTAACCCCCCACGAGCCAAGAATTATATGAATTAATACCCGAGTGGATCCAGCCATTATAGTTTCTAGTGTTAAATGACCCATGATATGATACCCGTGACCTTTAGATGATCATGCATGTAAATCGGTTATCGATAATGAAGTTTCAGACACAAGACAAGCATGCCTTCACCCCGAAAAGGTTTATATGAAAATAGGGGAGACATGCACTCTGATTTTGTTTCTTGTCATAACACCTTGCTCATCTAATTTGTTTCTGTAGACCCATTTAGTTCCAATGACTGATTTGTCATTTGGTTTTGGAACTAATGTCCACACTTTGCTTTTCTCAAATTGATCAAGTCCCTCTTGCATAGCATATATTCAGTTGGGATATTGCAAAGCTTCAAATGTTGACTTTGGTTCTGTTAAACTTAAAAAACCTGCACACAAACATTCATTAGCATTTGCAGCCCTTGTCTGCACCCCTTTTTGTGGATTACATATTATGTTTTCAGGCAAATGATCTTTGGTCCACCTCATATTATGAAAAGGGTTGATATTATGAATATCCGTGGGACTTCATTATGATGTTCCCCTGAGTTTGTGCATTATCTGGTATCATTATTTCTTGGTTTAGATTTTAAGTACTAACTCCAGATGTTTCACCAGTCTCATTAGAACTGAGAATGTTTTCTTTATTTAAGTTTATTCATTCAAAGTCTTGAATTTACTTTTCCAATGACCACCTAGAAACTCTTCACAAAGTTCATTTAACATCTGTTAAGTATTTTCTGGAACTTTAAAAAGTGTTCTGTTTTCAGATTTTGAGTTTCTAGATTGAGTTTTAATGATGAGTCATTAAAAGACACATAGATACTTTCTCTGACTGTTTTAGAGTTTAGTATGTAAACTCTGTAAGCTTTTGATGCCAGAAAGTATCGCAAAAATACTCCTTTTTAAGTTTTTCTGTCAAACTTTGCTAAACTTTCAAAATCATTAAAGATGTAACATGTACATCCAACGATATGTAAAAATTTGACACTTGGAAGTCTTTTGTAAAGTATTTGATGAGATATTTTATGAAGCCTTTTGTTGATTAGAGTTGTGTTTTATGTGAAGCAGGCACTGGCAATTGCCTCTACCCAGAAGTATGTTGGCAAATTTTAAAAAGTCGGCATAGTTCTTGTAGTTTCAACAAGTGTTCTATTTCTTCTCTCTACAACTCCATTTAGTTGAAGAGTTCTAGGAGCTTAGAAATAATGTGAAATTCCCTTTCTTATCAGAAAAGATTCCAATCTGGATTTTTAAATTCATTCCATTATAACTTCTAATTCTTCTGACTTTTAGTTTCAAGTGATTTTTGATTTTTCAGATAAAGTTGATTATTAATTCAGGAGTTTCACTTTTATTTCTCAAAAACTCAACCCATGTGTACCTTGAAAAATCATCAATAATGACAAGTATGTATTTCTTACCTGCCATGCTTTCCCTGCTGATTGGTCTACATAGATCCATATGAAGTAGTTCCAAAGGTTGTGTTGTTGAGGAACCAGATAATGATTTATGTGACCTTCTTTTTATTTACCCATTTAATATGCTTCACATATATTTTCCTTTTTGAATTTTATGATAGGGAGGCCTTTTACTAGCTTTTTGTTGGCAAGGATGTTTAAGGTTTTGAAATTTACATGTGCAAGTTTCCTATGCCATATCCAGTTATCACTTGATGTTTGAGAAAATAAACACAATGGTTCTTTTCTCAGTTTTACATTAAGATCAAAGTAATAACTGTATTTTCTAATTCTTTCACCTGTCAAATACACCACATTATCTAAGATTCCTATCACTTCACATTTATCAGGCAAGAAAATTACCTGAAAGCCCTTATCACTTAATTGTCCATAGCTTAACAGGTTATAATTTAATCCTTCAACATATGAAACTTTTTCTATGGTTAGAGGTCCTATAGTAATATTTCCATAACCTAAGGTTCTACCTTTTATTCCATTCCCAAAGTTGACCAATTGACCAACGCTGGCTACATACCTACTTAATAGGCTTCTATTTCCTGTCATGTGCTTGGAGCTTCCAAAATCATTATACCAAATCTGGGGCACATGAAGGTCCTGCAATGTTAAGAGTTAAAGATTTTTTGGTACCCTTCTCTTGTTGTGTACTGATTTAAAGTATAGTTTCTCAACATTAATTTTATTCTTCATATTCTTGCAGTTTTCAGCTGCAGGAATATGAGAGTGCTTATCTGTTTTCCTGGTGATGTGCGCTTGGACTATTTTCAGAATTTCAGAACACATGCAACAACTGATATCAGATTTATTATCTGATATTGTATTCCAGATTTCTGGAATTTCTTGATCCATTTTAGGTAAATCAAGGCTTGTTTCTGTTTTCATTGATTTATCTGGTTCATTTATATTTTCCTTGTTAATTCCAGATGTTTCTTCTTTAGCTTTTGTGAAAACAGTTTTAGTGTTTTAGCTTACCCCTTTTACATATACTAGGCCTTGTCCATAATTTCTGGGCTTAGCCTCATTGTAGTCAATAAAATCTTTTGCTTGTTGAAAACTTTTGACGTTTATTGAATTGTCTTACAAATTTTTGTACAATTGCTGCCTTTCAATTTCATAAAACTGTTTTTTTTTTCTTTTAGTGAAAGGTTTTCCTTTTCCAGATTTTTTTCCTTTTTAACTTCTTCAGACGTTTGGTCCTTAATTCTGGTAAGCTCAGAGAGTGTTCTTGAAACTTTTCAGTTTCTCTCTGAAGCTTATCTTACAATTGTTTATGCTCAACTTTTAAGTTTTCAAATTCAAGTGCATGACTGGTGGATATTACCTGTGAGTTTGGAGATTCATCCTCAGATTCATCATCAGCTTCCATGAGACAGAGGTTAGCCATTTCTTCTTCATCATCTGATAGCCATGTATCTTCACCAATCATTCCAATCTATTGCTTTTTAACTTCTTAAAGCTTTCTTTCTTAGTAGGAAACATCTCTCAGTTGTTTGCTCTTACACTCATTTGAGTAGTGACATTTTTGTTTAAATCTGAAGCAGGTCGCTTCAGGCTTTTCTATTTTCCTATCTTTGGATCTATCTACCTTACCTTTGAATGCTTGATTTTCTGACATTCTATGTTCAAAGGTTTTGGTAAGAAGTGCAATGGCATCTGTGAAGGCCAGGTAGTCTGATCTGGGATCAGATGTTTCGGTTTCACTTGGTGTTGGAATTGTTTATGAGGAGCTAGATTCTGGATTTTGGGTTGAGGAATATAAAGCTATTTGATTAATCTTATGACCAAAAGTTTCAAATATTTCTTCTTCCCTGGGGATAAGAATGTTGTATAGATCATGGAGATTTAGATCACCTAGCTCTAGGGTTGAGGCTAGGGTCATGGTTAGTGTTTTCCATTCTCTAGGTAAAGCTCCTAAGAACTTGACATTTTTTTCATCAATTGACTTAGTTACCCGATATTTCTTTAACTCTTTCAAGATTTTAGAAAATCTGTTATAAGTTTAAGACAATGTTTATTTGGAAGACAATTGAAATATTCATAACTAGAAACACAGTTATTTCTTTTGTTTCTTCTCATTTTCTCTCATCCTTCACATAAATTTTCCAACTGATCCCATATTTCCTTTGCAGATGGGCATGCATCTACATGAGAAAAGGTGTCATTTGGAAGAGCCATGATCATTAATGATTTGGCTCTTTCATCTATTGCCATCGCTTCCTTGTCCTCATCTCCCTTAAATTTCTTATCTTTAGGGACACAAGAGGCAGGAATTGCTGGTGGTCTATCAGTTGCTGGAACCTCTGGTATTTCCATCATGCGAATGTATGGTCCACACACAATGGATTGGTACAGATGATGATCATGTCCATTTAAGAAGTTGATCATCCTAACCTTCCATTAGGGTATTTATCAACTTGTAGTTTTGCAGGGTGAGAAAGTATTGTATGAATGATTGAGGTAAGGTGCATGCATTCTAACTTTCCCACTTGTCAAGATTCTAGATTTCTTCCTAGAAATCTAAAGTCTAAATCTGGGATTTAGTCAAGTAGTCAATATTAGAGTTTTGTCCCAAAAATCTGGTTCTTTTGTCCCAGATTTCATCAGATAGTAGTTGTGTTTGTGTTTCATTGCCTATGGCTTCAAAGAGATCTTGTTCTTGAATCTTTCTTGATATTTATCTCTTTATCTGGAACCTTTTCTGAATGTTCTTCACTTTGTTCAGCCTTGATTCCTGTCTTTAGTTTTCTTCAACACTTCACGTTTTCTCATTTTGCTTCTAACAACTTCAATCCCTACAGCTATAGCGACTGGCTTAGCTACTCCACTCCGTGAGTTTTCTTCATTTCTTTGTTGTTTAATACAAATTACTTTTCACAATATATGTTTAAAATTTGGATTATTGGATGGATGAATTGGTTTTTGGATATTATAATTAAAAGGGTTTTTGGATGTTTATTGGGTTCTTAGATGTTTGATTTAAATGCATCTCTAATACTCTAATTGTTTGTTGTAATTGGAAAGTGGTTTTCTATAATTCCTTTGTAAGTTTGTTCCTAATTTTATATTGTTGACTTATAATTTTAGGATTTATGTGTAATTGTTTGGAAGATGAAACCATGTTCTAAACAAACTCTTATTAGCAATTTAAATAAAAGAAAAGTCCTAGAAAATGATGATGTTGTTCCAACTTCATGTTCAAATATTGCTAATAAAGATATGCAAGAGAATGATGATATTGGTCGAACTCAAGTCCAAATATTGCTAATAATGATATGCAAGATAATGATGATATTGGTCTAAGTCAAAATATTCATTCGACTTCAATACGAAATACAATTGATGTGAATGCTCTTTTTTTGGATCCCTCTGATAGACAACCTATTGTTAGTTATCATCCTAATCAAATAGATAACATAAGAAGAGCATTGGCTAGTGAAAAAGACTTTTCAATCACGAGGGCGTCAATTTAACTGGACAAACTATCGTAATGGCCGAAGACGTTTTAATTTAAAATGGTTTGATAGATATGATTGGTAAAGTATATCACTAAAGAAGATACAACATATTGCTTATGTTGTTAGTTGTGTTAATGAAAGTGTTGGTGATTAAGGTGGAAGAGATACTTTTGCAAGTGAAGGCTTATGTAATTGGACTAAACCGTGTGCCTTAAAAGATCATGCTGGGTTACATAACAGTTCTCATAATAAGGCGGCGCAAAAATATGACAGTCTCTTGAACCAAAAGCGATCCTATCATGCGAGGAAGATGATACATTAGAAAAATTGGATCGAATGTCTGACCTTGTGACACCCCGCATTTTCAGGATATTACTTTTACTGAACTCTAGTTAACTTTCATCTGCATTCATGACTAAACACTTAACTAGGGTTAGCTAAGAAGTTCTTTCAATATGTTATGGGATAATAACATATGTTAGATGTTATTAACGCACGTATAACTAGGAAAATGGTTGTCTTGACACACACACGAATCCTATAACCCGAACGTTGGTGATTTGTTGGACATGCATGATTAGGTGAACAATTGAGTGTTGATGTATGTGGATTAACACGTGTATGTAAGTTACATGCTTATGTGAATTATTGCGTATTAATTAACTTGTACGTAAACGTTATGAGATACGTGCACTTATGATAAACATAATACGTATTGATAAAACAGTAGTTTTATATATGCTAGTATGACTACTATTGTCGGGATGGATCTCGGGAGTTAGTTAGGGCTAATGGGCTCAATTATCAGACAAAAACCCACCAAAGCCCGAAAGACTTGGCCCATGAGCCTAACCCTAACTTATTATTTATAAAAAAAAAAAAAAAAAGAAACCCTACACCCACTTCTTTGCGCCGTGGGGTTCTAACACACACACACACATCTTTCAATTGCAATCTTCATCAAAATCTCACTAATTCAAGTTGATTCGGGTGGTATCTTGGAGTGTTAAGGAGTTTAGCATTGCAAGGTACATTGTTTAAGAGTTTTATGATTATTATTGATGTTTGAAAAGTTGTAAAAACCCTAAGAACTCTATGTATAAAAATCGCATAAGAGGATTAATGTTGATATCTTGATTGTTTGTTGAATTGTTGATGAATATGGTTAATAGGAATCATGTCTAGGGTGTATGATATGTAAAAACCTGAGATTGAACATGTTAATATGAATGTTATTGTGCTAGTATGAGGTTATTGCATGTTTATGGGGTATGGAGGTTGGTTAGGGTTTACAAAAGTCATGTTAATAAAGATTCTGATTTCTGGCAGATTACTTGTAACGATTTGCGTGGCTGTTATGTGATTGTTAACATGATTAATTCGATTGTTTTCTGACTCTTAAACATAACTTATGATGTTAGCTTTCCAAAAAGTCCAAAATCATGTGTTTTGGACCTGTTTTGGTATATAAACAAGATTTTATAAGATTAAAGGTATAATCTGATTTTCGGATGTGAAAAATGGACCAACTTTAAAGGGCTGTAACTCGAGTTTTACAAATCCGTTAATTATGAAATTTGGACAGGAGTTGAGTCTTGGAGTATACGAGCTTTTCCAATTGGATTCACCACGTTTCGATGAGTCTAGAATTTTTAATGAATTTTTATGTAAGCTGCTGTCAACAGCACTATTTTCTGAAGTGGCTGGACTAAAATAATTTTCGTTTCAGGGAAAAGGAAAGGCTTCTAAGCATATGTCTTTTCGTTCTCATTGTCAAAACTATGAAATTAAACGAAGTTAAACTCTAAATCACCCATTACTCTATATACTAAAGCATAACAGCTTAGGCAATAGTATAGTTTCCTTTTTTTTGCTCAACACTAATTTTTCTTGCATCTTCTTTCTACCTACAAACGTCTGTCGCCGCTTTTCACTAGAAGTACACCACCACCGTGACCAGCATACTTCCGGCGGTCAGCACGGTGGCCAACCACCACCGCTGGAGACAGAGAGAGAAAGACAGCTAGGCAGTTGTACATTGGTAGCAGTGCGCATCTGGAAAAGGTTTATTAGAGAGAACATGTCGGCACGTGATGTCAGTTAGATGGTGGTGGCTACTACGTTGTTTTACTGTTGTGGTGGTAACGGTTCTGACCATTGATTTGTACTTGTTATTTCTTGCTACGTGGGCTTTTCGTCATGTATTCGGATTCTGTACATGGTCATAATTGTTCATGTTGTTGAAATTAGGGCGGTGATTGTAGGGATAAGAAACGTCGAGTGGTGATTCAGCCGAGTTCCGGAGCTGGTAGTGCCAAAGGGTGGTTTTATGGCCTGAATTGTAATCTTAGTAGACATAGATGTGGATTGAGTTTGGGGATTTTAGGGTTTGCAAAACATATTATTTGGGGAAATGCTTTATTGGATGAAATCGATGACGGTTGTGACCTGCTTAACCTTGGTATAGATCTGATTGAGGTGTACCCGTGGAATCATCGATCGGTTATGATCTGCTTAACCTCGTCGTCATCGGTTGCCATAAATGTCTCAACGTATGTGTTTGTGAGAGATACAGAAAGATTTGATTCCTTGATATGAAGATAACGATGAAGGTTGGTGTGGGGATGCTACAATGATTCAATGAAGGTTGTGTAGCTAATGGGTTTTCTCACAAGAGGGTGTGCCCTTGTCATTTTGCAGAACTAGTAGTGTGCCCGCGCGATGCGGCGGGAAACACAGCTACTTTTACGGGTATGCATGATTCGGTTCAATACGGTTATTAGCCTCAACCAAAACCAAAGTCAATAGTTAAATAATCTTATTAACCGGTCGGTTAATTGGTTCGGTTTATCTAATTAGAGTGTCATTTTTCAGTCCGGTTAAGTTAATTTTGTTAATAACCAAAACTAAACTTTGGTCAAAGTATAAGTCTACTAAAGCATGGGCTTAGTGCCCTATCTTTTTTGGGCCCCATTATATTTAGCTCGTTCCAAAAAAAGGCAACGCGTTTAGGTTAAAAATGAAAGCGGGAAAGTGAGGAATGGAAATCGAATCGTGTAGTAACGGTGAAAGGTCGTACACCTAAATCGTAAAACCACGATGAAGCTAGGGCTGAGATAAACCTGAAAGATAAGTCGTAGGGTAGGGAGTGTGCTACAATCGTAGACGTTTATAACAAAATGGGTGATGTTGTATACTACAGTGGTAGCTTCTCGTGTTAGCAAAAAGTGTCATCCATAGGTGATCAAGACCCCCATATATAGAAGTGACATATGCCAACATCACTAAACCCTAATCTGTTGGGTTGAGGCCCGATTAGGTTCTCCCTACCCTAATACGAGTTAGTAATCATAATTAGGAAATAAATACTAAAATATGGAAATGGAATCAATACCGCCTTAACTGCCGAATGTATTCCTGAAAGGGAGACGTGTCGTTTGTTGATTGGCCACGTGTCCTAAGCTTAACTCTAATCATGTGGAACGGTAGTTGGTGGAGATATCTGATGACGTGACATGCAATCTATCATTGGTGAACGTGTACATGCGTCCCTGTTGCACGTGTGACTTTCTGGCTTCGCACGTACGATACACTACGCGCCTTGCCATTAGGTTGTAGAGGCACAAGGCATGTGTTACGTTTCCGGATGTCTGCGCCCAGGGCTTCCTAGTGCGGGACATCCTTAGAAATGTGTGACTATGCTCTCCCAAGTGGTCACTTTTGGGACTCGTATTGTACGGGTTAGGCCAATCCATGTGAGGATTTGGTACCCAATCCCTTCAATGATATGATTTTCTTACTGTGGTCTCTGTTATGCTAAAAGAGCCTAAAATTTAAATTTTGTTTTAGGCCACTAAAATGGTTGAGTCGGCCCTGGTAAATCACATAATACATCAATTTTTTAAAATTAAAAAAAAACATTAGCATTACTATACTCTAATTAAAGAGAATAAAATTCTCGTTTTTATGATATTTTTTTAAAAAAAAAATTAACATATGAAAAAATTATGGTCGTTTAAAAATCGTGGGAGTAGTTTCCTTAAAACAAGGGAAAACATGTAACTATTATTTTTCGCATAATTCAGTTCGTTTTCATTCCAGTTATTACTTAAACCTATCATATCATTTTTTATATAAAAAACTACACCAATACTATACTCAAATTAAAAAGAATAAAATGCTCATTTATATGGTGCAATAATATTATGAAAACATTTACACACGAAAAAGTTTTGGACGTTTAAAAATCATGGGGGTAGTTGGTTAAATTAAGAGTGTAAAAGTGTAATTACTATTTAAATAAACAAAAGTTGAGTAAAGATAAAAGGGCACATGTGCAAGTATTTTTTAAAAGACATGCTTGCCGTAAAAAAAATAGTTAAAATAAAGTTTGGATGATTTCAGTTCATTTTTGTTTTTTTCTTTATTTCGTTTCGGTTATTGCTTAACCCTAACATATAATTTTTTAAAAATGAAAAAACTATAGCAATACTATACTCAAATTAAAGAGAATAAAATACTCTTTTATACGGTATAATAATATTAAGAAAATATTATCGTCCGAAAAAGTTATGAAGGTTTAAAAATCATGGAGGTAGTTGGTTAAAATAAATGTGCAAAAGTGTAATTAATATTTAAATAAACATAAATTGAGTAAAGTTGATGGGCAATATATAAGCATTGTATAAAATTATAGTAGAATATATATAGATAAGGGAGGGAAATTGTAACTAATAAGGGGTATATGTGTAAGTTATGTTTGAAAAGACATAAATGCCCTTAAAAGTAGTTACTACATGCATTTTGAGTTGTACTTTAAGCATTTATAATTGTATTACTTAAAAATTAAGAGGTCCTTGTGAAATGCTTTATAAGATAGTATAGATTAGCCATTTGGTGGTTTATATTTGTTATGTTTTAAGGGATCTGCTAAGATCGCCTGCAGTTTTCTCACAAGTTATGAACTGTTAATGTAATGTTGCGTTTGAGGTTGTTGGCATATAAAATGGGATATGCTAAGATCGCCTACAGTTGGCGCATCATCATGTGGAGTTCATGTTTCATTTTTATGTTTGGTTTCTTAACTTGAAATCACTTATTATGGGAATCGACATTGGTATTTTCTATAAACGTTGATATAATCCATATCATGTTTTTTTTCGAGGATTGATACCATATCAATATCGTAACAAACAAACCCGTAACGATCAAAATCAAATTTGCCTTGCAAAGCGAGGGGAACCAACTAGTTCACAACTAATTTGCAAGAATTCAAATTAAAAAGAAAGATAAATTGCAGAAGGTGCTTACCCTTGCACTTTCTAATTCAATTCATTCATTCAAATATATTTAAAGTTCGCTAAATTAAATAGTTCATGGCAATTTTGTAATTAATGAAGTGTTTATCTTTTTTTTTTACAACTTGCAATATAAAGTAAAGATATTTTAATATTTATTTTGACTTGGTAATTATATATAGTATTATTTACAACATGGTTATGCATAATGGTCTTTTACCTTATGCTTAGTTGGTATTTTTTGCATGGGTGATTGTATCTTTTGTTTGGTGGGTTGTACCCACTTTTGTTTTTTTACTTTTTTTTAACTTTAATTTATTTAAAATTAATCCTAATACTTTTACCTATTTTACAATTCACCTAAAATTTTTTCACTTTCGACTTTGGTCCATATACTTTTTCATCTTTTACAAAATTTTCGTTTTACTTTTCAATTTAAATTTGTCGAGTTAACATGATGCAACGTGTGTATGTGGTTCAATATTTTTACGCATGTTTTTTCCCGTTTAACAACCCCGTCGTAATGCGCGTGTCCTAAATCGACTTTGTTATTATTTTCAATGTTATATGTTTTGTGTGCGTAGTTCAATGTTTTTATGTCTACTTTTAGTTCGTTTTTTACTTTTTTCTATGAGTTTTTCCAGTGCTGATGGTCACTGGTGATGTGTGGTATTGGTGCTATTTGACACGGTTTTACGTCCCAGCCGCAATGCGAGGGTCATAACACTAGTTTCTAATTTGTTGAAAAGAACAAGAATTGCATACATCATCCAAAAATGATGTACAATTTTAGCATCTGGTATCTAGTCTATTAATAAACCAAAGCACTAAATCCTACATGGCACTCAAAGAGGCCATCCCCCCCCCCCCCCCCCCCGAGTTTGCCACGTAACACCATCTAATTAAATAAAAAACATAATTTTTGAAACCTTACAATCGCATCTATGTAACATTTCTTCTGCACACCATTATAACTCAAACCCTAAAATCCAAAGCCTCTCTCTTCTCCAAAGATCCTTCCGTGGCGACTATCCTCTTTCTCCCTTTCATCCACCCACCATGGTGACTAAGAACTCCTGTCACCACCACCGATCACCGCTTCCGATCTCCAACCCCTTGCTATCATTTTCCAGTATGAATCTTTCATGTATCAATTGGCTTGCATCTTTCTCAGTTTTGTTTGCGAATTAATTATGTTATGGTTTATATGTTTACAGATCTAGTGTTTTTTATTATTCTTATGTTCTATTTTTATGAATCTTGCCTTGGTTTTGAGTTTGAATTAATGTTTATTATGTTCTTTTTATTAGGGTTTGGGTTTGTACTGATGTATCATATTTTAGGGTTAATAAAGAATAAGTTAATATTCCGATTCATATTTGTTGGTTTTGAGTTTGACTCTTATCTTGGTTTTGACTTCGAATCGTTGTTTATTAAGTTCTTTTTTTATTAGGGTTTCTACTCATGTTGTATTTTATTTTAAGGTTTGTAAAGATTAAGTTCATATTCCGATTTTTTTGTTTGGAGTTCCAATGTTACAATCTTCTTTTTTGTGCAATCGTTTGATTATGTTGTGTTTTTAAGTTAGGGTTTATCAAGATTTAAAGATGTCATCAAAGATGCAACATCTCTTACAGATAGACTCATTTAGCTGATGTATTTGTGTCTTGGTTTTAACAAGAATTGGGAGGATTGATGTGTATTGGACCTAAAAGCATATGCGTGACGCGCGCATCACATATTTAGATTCTTCATCAGCTCAGTTTAAATTTAGCTAAATAGACTCATTTACTTGCATTCTACCCCATTTATAGTCGATACATGCTATATAATTTTCTACATAGTTATTTCTTATTGTTTTTGGCATGCATTTTTCAGGATATTTCATGCATCAAAGATTTGACAATGCTATATGCAGCTGTCACTATTGAGGATGTATACCTAGCATATGAACAACTGTAAATCGATGATCAATCACCATACTGCACTATTGCATTAGCATTGCTGGTGCTCAGGCCGATGATCAGGTGAAAGCGAAAAAATAACTTAAAAAATTAGTGCATCTTAATTAAACCTATGTTATGTAGGTTAAAGTGGATATTCATACAATCCATCATTTGAAAGTCATCAGGTCAAATGGTTATATATTACTTAATTCGATGCGTACATAGTTATTTCACTTAGTGGTATGTTTAAGTTATTTACTCTTTTCGTTCGTTTACTAATATTAGATTTTTCAACCCCGGGATGCTCCCGGGGTATAATCTAGTACAATAATAAAAAATGGCCTAATTTGTTACCTTAATCACATTGAGACTAGACGTCACCAGTAGGGTTAGCGGATGTCTGGTGATCTAAATCAGCAGCGGTTCTACAATCGAGAAGTCGACCAAAGTTGTAGGCCATCTAGTGATAGAAATTCTAACAAAAAAAAAGTCGAGATACTGAGGGAGCTAAGGGAGTTGTGATCAAAGTGGAAGAACTGAATGCTAATCAAACTTGATCAAGCCCTAGAAAAATTTTGGGCCCCAGTCTTATTTTCATAAAAAGAAACAGTTAGTATCTATATATATATGTTGAAAAGGGGGAAAATCCTAAATGTCATCTATTGAGGCAATCTCTCCTTTGAGAGATGTCATGTAGGATGTGAGGTGACACCTATAAACCAATTAAAAAAAAGCAAAAAATATACTAAAATCTAATATACTAAAATAAATATTAAACATTTATTATTGTCTCTCCCATGTTTCCTCCCATAACTTTTAAATGCTAATATCTTTTATATACGGGATTTTTTAAAGAAAAAAATTACACCAAATTAACGAGCGTTTTATTATCTTTCCAACGAGTACCATAGTGTTATATAAAAAACGGAGAAAAAAAACGACTATTGGTGATACCCGACCCGATTACCCGAAACCACATACCCAAATACCCGAACTATATACCCGATCATATACCCATGAATTTTTTAACGCATCACATAACCCTTAGACTAATGCGTTCGATATTTGCAATATACGTGCACCAACATAAACTAAAAACTTTATAGTATGTAACTAAAATATATGTATGGTTATTATAATACTATTTCAATAAATAACTTTTTTTTCTTATTTCATGTTAGTTCTTTTTAGATTGATCGATTACAAACTTCAGAATTCATTTGACATTATATAATATTTTGTAATAGCACTAGATTTATAACCCGGTGCAGAGATTCGTTTTTTTATATTTGAATATGATAACTTATGGCAGAGATTTTTCAATACAGTGCGACTTTTATTCATGTGACCCTAATTTACATTTATATTTTAAACTTGATTTAACCACTACAAATACATGACATCCAAAACTTAAAGAAAATCAATACAAAAATAAGCCAAAGTACCTTTCAATGTTACAACAACTTATATCAACAAAACTGCATGCCCATGAATGTATATATTGTGACTGACCCGACTGACCGACAGACTACAATTTATCACACAAAAGCAATAGTATCTTAACTGGTATGGGTCGAGTGACTCGAATCCTCCCAACTAATAATGGTTTGTAACTAAAAATGGTTTGAATGACAACAGAGTGCCAATTCCCTCTATCACATTCAAGAAGAAAAATATCATTTGATTGCCTGCAGTTAAACAACTAGTAAATCAAGTAATGTATGATTGGTATTAATAATGCGGGTCAGGTCGGCTTGGGTTTTACAGAACCATAAAACTTGTTTAAAATATT
The DNA here is from genome assembly GCA_032199755.1 of Ambrosia artemisiifolia. NCBI lineage: Eukaryota > Viridiplantae > Streptophyta > Magnoliopsida > Asterales > Asteraceae > Ambrosia > Ambrosia artemisiifolia. The sequence goes on from CM063512.1 coordinate 39,471,141, forward strand.
CATTTTATTTATTTCATATGTAGATGATACAGTTAACATCTACATTGGTACTGCATAATCCTTACTAAAAGATTTTAAAAGTATTATTTATTTGAATATGTTCTAGATGACTTTCAACCATTTTGTCACATCTGACTCGTTTCCTTGTTAGTTCGATCTTGTAGCTTAACCAATCTTATTTACTATAAAAAAACACATGACCCAACCCAACTCATTTGTAAAATATATGAGCAAAGTGAAGGCATGTACCTGGAAGAAATGTTGCATTAAGTCTCTTCTGAGACCATGATAAACTACAAAAAAAAAAAGTTACAGAAATAAGATTTAATCTGATGTGACAAAAAACTGGGCAACATATATATATAATGACTACTCACAGTGCTCCCCCACACACAGGAGCAATTGCTTTGCAAGTTGACATCAAAGTCATGGCAATACCGTTGGCCGCACCTCTTTGGTGTTGTTCCTGTTATCCATGTACATTTGTATACATATAAAAGTTAATTTACATGCTTGAACAATGATGTACAGAAAAAACTTTAGGAACTATGAATATTACCACAGCTTTATTTTGCAGCAAGCAGGTCCCAGTTATGATGGATAGCTGAATAAAAATAAACTATATCATGTTATAACACGGTTTTTAACCATTTTCTGAATACTATATATAATATAACTCTTGATTACATCATCATCATCATACTCAGTTAATCCCACCAATAGCAAAAGCTAAGGTAGAGTCTGAGGAGGGTAAAATGTAGACAACTTTACCTCTAACCCGTGGGAATAGAGAGGTTGCTTCCAGTGAGACCCTGAGCTCGATAGTGGCTTTGTATCAAGCCTTGGACATAAGGCACATAAAACTTAGCAATCGGGACGAACCCGATTGGTGCATGTACCCCCTTGTCTTTTAGCTATCAACGCCACCACATGATGCATGATTAACCGTCCGTCATTTTTAACGTTATTTTCACCAAATTAGTAAAATAACGTTAAAATTATTGCAACTTTACTTTTGCCCCCCGAGGACCACACATATATATACATTATATGCGCATAGCCGTAAGGGGCTTGGTTACAGAAATTATCATAGTAATATGTGACCTGTTATATTAAAATTCACTTGGTTGACATGTTTCTTTTTTAGATAATTGTTTTAAGTTTGACGCATTTGACCTGTTATCTAAAAATATAGCTCAATTAGACACATTTTTAGATTAAATGGTTGAAATGACCACGTCTGCCTGCCTATGGGATCAAAACCGAGTGCTTCATATTCTTACCAAGTTCCATTAATGTGTCGTATCTTAAATGACGTAACAAAGAGCAGTAAATCAAGTAAATTACATAAGCCAACAATATTAAATCACTTACTGATAAAACATTCCGTACAATCGAAGCGCAATTTAATGTAAAGGATAGCATGAAGCCAGATAGCATGGCTATGTAAGGATAACTTGCGAGCAGTGGTATAGACACAACCTACACGAAAAACAGTTGTGTTAACCGATTTGACCAATACTTATTTCCTCCTTAGCTAGTTGAGTATAACGATATTAAAATTCATACAATCCAAGTTATATTTATACATAATATCAAAAGGAAGATTGCTTACTCCTGATACGCGAATTATCATTATTGGCCCAAACATCCTCTCTACAATAGGATAAAATGCGGTTTGGAAAAGGAGAAGCCCCACCCCTAGAAAAGTGTCAAACAAAAAGTCAAAAATCTTTATTTAATTACATTTAAGCTTTCAAATTTTGTCCAATGGGATAGAGGATGTGCAAAATGAGGATTTGGCATCTTGAAAACAAACACATTCTCTGTTACTGTTAGCCTTTAATGTTTGATACAAGTATGATACAAAGTTATGGAATGGAGTTGAAATATTAGAAAGATTAGTTTATGTGTCATGTATGCATTTGTAACTAATCAAAAGGTCTCTGTGTAAGATTGTAAATTACAAACTGTTTATGTTACCTCATCAGCTATAAGGGCTGTCAAAGGGGATACGGCGTTTCATGAAGCATCACGCCAATTCCCTATGATATGTGTATGTTGGAAATAATATTGGCATAAAAAATATACTTTTGTTTATCCAAATTTAGAATATATAATTATGATAAGTGTTATAATCTTTAAGTCGGTGGTATAGACTCCCAACCGATATAACGTTGCAACTATTTGGTGGGTATAGGTACCAACCGACGTTGTAATTTTTATTTTTCATTTCTTACATATTTCTTAGTTAGCTAATTTTACATGTTTGGGTAAAAAATTGTAAAAGAAATCGCATTTTAAGTTGTAGTTCTCATGGTTCTCTCAACTAAAGTGGATTTTCAAATTATCCGGATCCTATACAGGGTAGGGTTATGTATGTGTGTATAATCTCATGTATATTTTACAAGTGTTCTGTTAGATTATCTTCAAGTTTGGGGTTTAGGGTCCATCCCTCTTCTTTGTTCACAAAAGGTATGAGAATCAAGGCTCAAACAAGATCAAGATCACGTTTTCAATTATTATTATAGATTCGGTTTCAAAGTTGTTTCATTAGGAAACGAAAATGGGAGAAATGGGTTATTTCCGTTTCATATTAAACGCACATCAAGAGAGAATAACAAGCATACGAAGGGATGTTATGATCATGTTGCCACAGTCTAAAACAAAAAATTAGAAGGGGTGTTTGTTGTCAAGCTCTAAGGTTTTCACCTAAAATAGATAGAATTGGGCCAACATCCGTCGTAGTATAATTGAGGCCCCCAAGCTGTTAGGGTTCACAACCCATAAATAGAAAATCTGTGAATAATAAAAATCAACCCATAACTCGAGTAGTCGAGTGGATTCTCATATTATCCGGATCCTATATAGGGTCATGTATGTGTGTGTGTGTGATGTCATGTATATTTACAAGTGTTTTGTTAGTTATCTTCAAGTGTGTGGTTTAGGGTTCATCCCTCCTTCTTTGTTCTTTAGTGTATTCATGATTGTCAGTTGATTAATGATCTCCTAGGACAAAAAATGGTATCAAAGTCAAGGCTCAAACAAGATTAAGATCACGTTTTCAATCATCATCCTAGATTCAGTTATTGAGTTGTTTCATTAAGAAACCAAAATGGGAGAAGTCGGTTATTGCCATTCTCATATTCGATGCACATCAAGAGAGAACAACAATCATACGAAGGGACTGTTACGATCGTGTTGCCGCAATCTAAAACAAAAAATTAGAAGGGATGTTTGTTGTCCAACTCTAAGGTGTTCACCTGAAATAGATAGGATTGTGCCAACATCCACAGTAGTATAACTAAGGCCCCCCAAGCTCTTGGGGCTCACAGCCCATAATGAGAAAATCTGTGAATGATAAAAATCAAAACCATTTAAGAAGTTTTCATGGTTGAAATTATTTGAATTTATAGTAGAATCACAGTTCTAAACCCATGGCAAAAATGTATAACATAAAAATATTGACTTTTGCAATCGAACACCACTGAAGACCTTAAAAAGTAAAAATAGTAACACATAATGAAGTAAAATACATAAAAGATGATTAGAAGTTGCCAACAAATTTCGTCGAAAACATTTTGGTAAGAAAATGGTGGGAAATAGCCATATCCTATGAAATTCCGACTAAAACTAGCATAAAAAAATGAGGCTTTTTTTATAGTAATTGAATTGTTGAAATTGCTCATTTGTTAAAAGGGTGATTTATTGGAAATGTGAATTTGATACTAAATAATCAAATTTTATAATCCACCTCCGAGTAAGCCATGTCTTGGAAAGAGAAAACGCCATAGATTATGATAGAAGACATTAAAGGCCAGTTTTTGAGGAGGCTTATCAAAGTAGAATCTCTTTTCTCATCTGCTTTTTCCTCGGCATCAGGTACATATGAAGAAGACTCCGACTCATTATTTTTATGAAAGTGTAGTGTTTCCTGCAGTTTTTAAAATTTATACAGAAAGAATCCATGTTAAGAACGTGTAATAAAACAATATTCTAATGACATGTTAATATTCAGTCTTTTGTTAAGCCCATGGTTATTCGGGCATAAATTACAGCTTAGAATCAGACACTCATTCTTTTTACCAAACAATTTAACATTTTAATCAAAAATATGTTTCTATATCAAAGTAATTAATGTTTTTCATTAACATCTCATAAAATCATAAATTGCTTATTTTTCTTGATCATATATTGGAGGTTTCAGGTTTGGCTTCAAAGGTAATGGAGACTTGAAAAGCATATTTGGTTCAAAACAACTGAATGAATATTTTGTTAAGAAGCACACACACAAATGAAATTATTATGGAAATGTTAATTGCATAAACTTTACCGGAAGCCAAAGTGCACCAATGGTCACAAAAAGTGCAAAAATAGATATGCAAAGACAAGGCAGCAAGTATGGAAATCTGCATCACAAGTCACAATTGTACTATGTTGAATTTGCATAACTATATCACAAATAATATTTGCTGGTGAAAAGAAATTACAGGTGGGTAACACTACCTCCCAAATAGAGAATCTGAAGATACTAGACTTGGAAATTTCTCTGCAGGCTTATTTTCAAAACAAGCACAAATAGAAAAAGAAATAGTAAAAGATTCGATAAAAAAATAGCAAAAGAAACATTTTCACCATGACTCCATGAATGCATTGTTTTTATAATATGATTTAGCTTACATCAATTTGTTTCATTTATAATATCACCAACATGCATTCGATTTATATCAATGAATATCACCATGAGTGCATTCTTTTTATATTTTTCAACTTACATCAATTACCCTCACACACAGACACATGTGTGCGTGTGGATCGATGTGCTTGTGTTTGTTGCAAACACATCCACAAAATCGTTGAGATTATTGCAAGATACTCATAGCATTTTAATTATATTAGGCAATCTAACAAGAAGATTGTGAATCTCCTTCCTGAAGTAGTAAATTTTCAAGATGTTATCAGCACATTGGTTAAATACAAAGCAATATAGCATAACATATAAAATGTTAGATGTAAACCTGTGCAAGGAATCCTCCCAAAGCTGGACCAATGATCAGTCCTATCCCCCATGATGTACTAACCTGAATTAGATCATATAATTTATAAACAATAAGGACTATCTAAAAATGAAGCAACTTGAAGTTAATGTTATAGGTGTAGATGCCGTTTTGCGACTAATGATTAGATGTTAACATGTGTTAGGGGCGAAGGAAGAAGAAATGGGCGAAGGTGACTTGAGAAGTGGGCGAAGGTAGATAGAGATGGACGAATCTGGAATGGATACTGAAGGAAGAACACATTCGACCACATGAAGTGGGCGAATGTGGGAAAGCCTACATTCGACCTAAGGAAAGGGGCGAATGTGCAGGTGTTATATATAGAATTTGGGTTTTTGTAATGTATAACGAGTCATTCAGTGTGTGTGTTTTTGGTGTGTGTTCCAGAGAGGTCTGAGAGTGTTTAGAAGTGTGCTAGATTAACTGTTATCAAGTTGTAATCAATTTTATCAAAGAGTTAATCTATGAAAAGCCTTTAAAATGACTTTGATTGTGTTTTGATTGAGTTTATATCAGTTTGTTCTAAGCTAGGGTTTCCGCACCTGGTTTAGCAACTTGTATGATCATATAATCCTGTTTTCGTGTCGAATTCTCTCCTCTACAAAGTGGTATCAGAGCATAGAGGATCATACAACAACAAATTGATAAACTCAGAGCTGATTTGGACATTATTTTCATCAATTCACATCTGTTTTCATATAAAAATGGTTTTTAAGTGTTTTTGAAAGAATTAGAGGTGATTTTGTGGTTAAAATTCAAAATTCCAAGTATTAAAGTTGTTCCAAATCATCTCCGAAGCAAAACCTAATCAAGATCATTCAAATTCACCAACTTTTGAAAATCAGAGATCAAAATAACCGTTTTTCAAAGTGTAACCGTTTTTCAAAAGTCTGAAATGGGCGAACCTGAGTATTGTGGGCGAATGTGTGAGTTTTAGGTCGAAGGTGAGTAATTTTTCGGGCGAATCTAGAGTTTTTCGGGCGAACCTAGAGTTTTTCACTTGAATATTTTACTTTCGGGTCTTACTTTCTACCTTCGGGACATCGGGCGGACGAAAGTAAAACTAAAACGGTCGAACCTAAGTTGTTTTGGACGAAAGTAGGAACGTGTTAGTATATTTTTACATTCTGGTGAGAGTTTTACATTCGAGAGAAACTGTTTGGGCGAACCTGAATCTAAAGGGACGAACCTGATCATCTTTGGGCGAACCTAGGACAGTTTTTGGAAAATTTTTCTAAGTGTTGAATTTCTCGAAGTGCGTGATTATGTGGCGTTATCAGACTACTCCTACACCAGCGACTACACAACCACAACAGCAGGTGATGGACCCATGGACAGTGGCAGCACAGAAGACGAGCACACAGTCTTCGCAGCCGGTTAACTACATGACTCAAAGTGCACCTCCAGCACCACAGTCTGACTACTGGGGAGTAGCAGCAGCGGTGGTAAACACTCAAACTACAAATGCTATTTCCACACTGATTAATGATTTGTCTTCAGGTAGCGGGACTCGGCCACCGAAGCTCATGGAGATTCAAGAATACAATCAGTGGCAGAAAAAGTTCAAGATACACTTGGAAGGCATGGGAGTAGAAGGTGCTGAAGCATGGAACATGATTGCTAAAGGTTACACACCACCAGTTCTGGAGAACACAGGTGAACCAGTGCCATTGGAGAGCATGGCGGAGGATGAGAAAAAGAAGTTTGCTGTGGAAAAGAAGGCGTTTTCCCAACTGACGCAGGCAATCACAAATGATCTTTTGCATCAATTTGGGACTTGCACAACTTCTAAAGCACTGTGGGACATGCTTAAAAGGAAGCATGATGGAAATGAGAAGACTCGAAGTTTGAGAACGGAAGAACTAATAAAGGAGTTTGAAAATTTTTCTTATGTTGGAAATGAAACTTTGAAAGAACTAACTCCTAGATTTAATCATTTGATTTCTGAATTATCTAGTTATGGTATACAGATTCCTATGGCAAAACAGGTGGACAAGTTTGCAGATGCATTACCACCTAACTGGGATCAGCATGTGGATGTTCTGAAGGAGAAGGATGCTTATCAATACTGGTCTCTTCAAGAGTTCATTGAGAAGCTGGAAAACAAAGAGTTGGAAGAAAAGAGGAAGGCTAGGAGAGCACAGATTCCTCAGAATCCAAACTTATACTTTGGAGGATCTTCAGTTCCAGCTAGTGCAAGTTCAGGAGGGCTAGTTGCACCACATGTTGCATGTGTATCCAATGTTGTGGAATCACCTATCATTAACTACCAACAACAAACTTCATCTTTATCACAACCACAACCACAAGTTCCATATCAATATTCATACATTCCACCATTCTCCCCAAAGCAACAAGCAGCTTTCTACACTGCTGGTCAAGCTCAACAACAACCAATGAATCAACCGAACCAACAAACGGTGGTTTTGGAGACTTCCAATCTTGGAAATGTGACAGTTGAAGTTGCTCAGCAACACATTGCATTAGTCTCTGCAATGGTTTCTTCCTACAATGGGTTAGTTGCTAGTCAAATTGGTAACAACAACTTGACCAATGAAGACTATGCACAGATTGATAAGGAGGAGATGGAACTCATTGACATCCAATGGGCCTTTGCGAGCATAATGCGAAGAGCAACTGAGTTTATTGAGAAGACAGGTAGAACAGACTTGGGAACTTCTCCTAACACAACCTACGGGTTTAATAAGGAGAAAGTGACTTGTTTTAACTGTGGAGGTAAAGGTCACTGATGTGCTATGTATGGTCTAAAAATAACTACCTAACCTAGACATCTAGTAATATAAAACAGACTCAACTAAACTAGACCACACGACAGGCAAGTGTACCTATCAATGTAGTACAGACTAAGTAAGTCCGAGTATCGAACCCACAGGACACTAATGGAAAACAAAACTAGACTCGACTAAGACTTAAAATAAATGATTTTTAAAATGGTTTTTGGTTTTTTAATAATTAAATAAAATAAATAAAATTAAGTAAATAAGATAAATAGACAGCAAAGATAATTGAGGAAAATATCAGGATAGGAAGGCAACTACCTAGGTCAAGAATCCTACATGCAAACTTACAACTCTCGGTAATGGAAAACTGAATGGCTACCAGATTATTAAGATAACTCAAGAAACCCTAAGACGTGTTAGATCTCCTCCCGGTCTCACCAACACACCCAAAGAATCCTAAGAAATAAAACACTGGGTATCTAGCTCGGATCACCTCCCGGTCTCACCTCACTAAGAATGTAAAGGTACTCAAATGACTCGATCACCTCCCGGTCTCTCTAATCACAATACACCAGAAGATGTAAAGGAGTAACTTAATTGGGTTAACTATGACTTGAAATTGCAAGAAACTAAAGACAACTAGGATAGGTTCACCTCCCGGTCTCAAGAATGGAAGAATACAAAAGTCTTCTAAATTCTCTAATCAAGTTCCTATGACTTTCGGTACCAAAATCATAAATTAAGCTACAAGCACCAAGCAGGTAACCCTAATAAACATCCAAACATGAAAGACATTCACTAAGACGTTTATGGAACTATCAAAAATAATAAATTAGACTTAAGTACGCACACACATCATAAAAAACACCAACTAAATCGTTACCAAAACATTAACCATTCAAAAATATATCCAAAACCGAGAACTATAAAATTAACATGTATTCAACATACAACCTAGGTAGTGGTTCAAGATTTAGCTACTCATAGTCATGAAAAAAGATAAAAACATAGGTTCAAAATAACACAAACTCATGGTCTCAATATTTATGAACACGGAGTAAATAAATATAAAAACTATAACGTTTAGTGATCAAACCCGAGCCTTTAATCTTGAACCAAGCCTTCCTCCTCTCTAACTTCCTCTCAATATTATTCAAAGCTGTTGTTCGATGTCGATCCGATCATAAAATCTTGTGGCGGCTGCTATATGTTGAAAGAAATAATAATATGTTCTCCTTTTTAAATTGATAATATGCCCTGCCAACATATAGTGCACCGTCCAATTAATTTTAGTTGTTTCTTGGCTTGGGCTCGGCCCAAGCGTTTACTTTCTTTCTTTTTATTTATTATTATTATTATTATTATTATTATTATTATTTAGTATTCCACGCCCGACTCAGGTGTTTTTGGCTCGACCAAAGTTTCTCGTTTACGCTCCAACATCTATGAACACCTACAAAATATGAAATAAATAAATACTAAAAATGAATCAAAACTAATAAAAATCTAGTGAAACGCCAAAATAAATAAAATGGACAAGTACAAGCCTAAAACTAATCAAACACTAATAAAAAGACTCAAAAATGACTACAAAATACATAGGAAATTAGATGTGTTTTGCAACACATCAAACATACCCACACTTAAACCTTTTTCGTCCCTGAAAAAGCATAGAATGGAATCATAACCAGGACCTTCGGTTTCCAAACTCTATTAATACTTTTTATTAATTAGGCAAAACAACATACTAACTGCAACTGCTGGTATTGTGATCCACCTAAACCCAACCACCGACTAATCAAGCCCTTTTCGTGTTTTATCAATTAGGTTCAATTTAGCTCAATCATCTAAGGGTCTCACACTCAAGAATCATAACTCTATCCTAATCCCACATCCAGCTTATAAGGTAGAGATTAATATCTACCACTTTATATAAACGCCCTTATGTATTTAGAACCAAATATGATGGAAGATGGATGAAGTGTATGAGCTTAGACACATTTATTTTTTTTCATACCTAACCCAGAGGTTGTCTCAATCAGAGTCACCATCCCCAAGAGCGACAGCATGAGCTTCGGTATTTTGTTTTTTTGTTTTTTTTTTTTTTTTAGTCTAGCTCAATTGATGGATATGTGGAATTTTTTTTCGGGCGCCACTTTTCACCGGATTTATTCTCATAAAAAGGATCAAGTGTGCCATTTGATTCAAAATACTTATAGGCATTTACTTATAGTGGTACCTCTTATACTATCAACGGTTTCAGACTCGGCCATTCATCCTAAGGCGAGAACCCACAAGATTTCATGATTATATTATTTCGTATATTATAACACTATTCGGGAAACTATCACAGTCGGCTGGGCCTACCAACACATCACAGGCAACATGTTCTCTACCTTTATATTCTCTTATATATAATATTCAAAAACCGAAAAAAATCCTAATTCTACCTATCACTTTCCATTTAAAATCACACAAAATCAGGGACATTTTTTTTTTACTCTACCTACAACTAAGCAAAATAAAGACGAAGTCTCCCATCCCCACACTTAGAAAGGCACAATGTCCTCAATGTGCTCTAGGATACAACGCAAACAAAAAATAAAAAATAAAAATAAAAATGCAAAAATAAAGCAGAAATGAAAAAAAAAATATATATAACAACAAACTAAATGGAACGAACTCCCCTGTAATATGTGGCGATAGCTCTTAGAAAGTGTCTCGTCCGTCCATCATCTACAGCCGTATAGCATTTCCTTCGCGGCCATAGTCAGAATCCTGCAAAAATAACTAAAAAGAAAGTGAAAGTAAAATGACTCAATGCCAAGTGAGATGCCGGTTTACAAAAATAATTTTAAGATCGACCCCCACCCGAATGGAGATTGAGTACAGGCAGAGGAGATCCAACAATGAAAAGGCCATGGCAATCCCACAAGACTCGACCAAATAAAAATAGATAAAACTGACTCAAATAAACTAAAATACTAGACTCAATAACACGACACAGAATAAAATAAAAGAAAGCGAGGAAAACATACCTGGATCAGCACAGTGGTGGTCGGTGGCGGGTGATAATGATAATGGTGGAGGTTATGTGGCTTTTTTTTAAGTTTTTTTTTTTAAACGAAAATAAAACCAACCTCAAACCTCATACGAATGAAATATTTCCGCGCTAAAGACAAGCATAATATCCTACAAAAACAAGATGAAACAAAAACGCACAAATGCAAACAAACAGAAGAAACAGAAAAAATAATATATACAAACTCTACAAATTTGGGTTTTCACCCGTGTGATCCTATTTTATCAAGCACTCTAACCTGGATCAACGAGGATATCTACACCATCCTCATGTAAATCAATCATCTCACTTATGTTATCTATCCTAAGGCATGATCTTTTCCACTTAAATCTACGGTCACCAGAAAATATTCTTAAATGCGAGTGGTGAATCAGGAACCTATCCCCACACTTAGATTTATTCACTACCTCAAGGCTAAATTTAAACAGTGCCTTATTCTCCTTATCTATCTGGTGCTCACTTTCACACTCGTGGGATAGCAAAATATGAACCGAGGGCTCATCCATCACCTCCTCGGAACTCTCAACAACCTTAACTACCTCGAAACTATCGGGAGGCTCACCGGCTGCATAGCCCGGATCATGCTCCACAAGGACTACAGTCTCTATTTCTACCTCCTGTCTCTCTTCTATTTGGTGTCGCCTATCTAATAAGTCTGCTCCACAGATATAGTCAATGCACCGGTCGACATGTGACATGAAAGTGCCAAGAAAGCACACAGATTCGACCTGACTACTCATACTCTCCCTAGACCTATTAACACCAAAGGTGATGGAGTCATCCCCTACACGCAGTGTAATCCGACCGTCCGATACATCTATCAATGCCCTTGCAGTACGTAAAAAGGGTCGTCCTAAGATCAACGGCACATGCTCGTCCTCCCGTATATCAAGTACGACAAAATCAACGGGAAACACGAAGCTCTCCACCCTTACTAGCAAATTCTCTAGAATGCCTATGGGGTACTTAACAGATTTATCAGCCAACTGTAAGCACATCCTAGTTGGATTCAACTCCCCAAGATCTAATCTTTTAAACATGGAATAGGGCATGAGATTAATGCTAGCACCTAAATCAGCGACGGTGTTCCTAACTGTCAAACCACCTATCTGACAAGGGATAGTGAAACTCCCAGGATCAGTCATCTTCTCGGGCAGTTTATTAAGAACGACAGCCGAACACTCCTCACTCAGAGTGACATGGGAAAGCTCTTTCAACTTCTCCTTGCGGGACAACATCTCCCTCAAGAACTTCCCATACTTAGGCATATATCTACGAACATCAATGAAGTGCCTATATTGCTCTAAGTTCTCACTCTTATTCAACCTACCAGGATACGGCGGTACTGGTTCATAAGGGGCAGGTGGAATATAAACCTTTTTGGGCACCTCCTCAGACTGTTTCTCCTCTAACCTACTTTTGGGCTGTGCGGTACTTGCTGGGTCTAGCCTAGTGGGGTGCACCTTGCCCGGAGACTCTACCCTAATCTCCTCATCGACACTCTCCTCCTCAACTAACTCACTCTCTCTCGACACCGGGTGATTAACTCCCGTGCTCTTCCCACTTTCGGTGAACACCGCGTTCACCTGAGCATCTGTCGAATTCCTGGTCATCTTACCAACTAACTCTCCTACAACCCTCTCCAAACTCTGAAGTGTGGACCCCTGATTCCTAAATAGCAGCTCAAATTCCTGATTTTTCTTTTGCTGCTCCTGATAACGGGTCTCACGTTGCATCACTATGGTCTCTAGGAGTTTATTCGTCCTAGCCTGATTCTCCTCACTTTTCTTTATTAACTCACTAATCTCAGACTTAGAATCTCCTACACTCTGCCATCCAGAGTTGTAACTTTGGACATAGTTCAACTCCTCACTGGGACCTACGTGGCAATCTATAGTCTCATGACCCCCTCTACAAATCTCACACTTAGCACTAATCTTAACTTGAATGTCCTTCATGACCTTAGCTAAAGATTCTACTTGGGCGGCTAGTGCAATGCTACTCTCAACAGAATGGATACCCTTAGGGGCAGCAATAACGCCCCTAGAGCCAGGCTCAATGTACGTGCTAGTGGCTAGGTCCTCTATCATCTCAAGGCATTCAGCAGCGGTTTTGAGTTTCATCATGTTACCGCCTGCTGTAGAGTCAAGAAGTCTTTTGGTCGCGTCAGAAACTCCAGTATAGAATTTCTCCACGACTCTCCAGTCCTCAAGACCATGATGAGGGCACTTATTCAGAAGTGCCTTGAATCTGTCCCATGTCTCATAGAAGGACTCCCCTGATTGCTCAGTAAAGGCATAGATAAGATTTCTAAGACGAGCGGTTTTAGCAGGGGGAAAATACTTCTGCAGGAATTTCGTTTGAAGATCAGTCCAAGAGGTGATGGCTCCCTGTGGGAGGGAGTCCAGCCAAGTGAGGGCCTGATCAGTAAGTGAGAACGGGAACAGACGCAAACGAATGGCGTCATCAGTGACACCATCAAGCTGGAAGGTGCTACAGACTCTACCAAATCTAGTTAAATGGCCATATGGGTCTTCATCACGCATTCCGTGAAACTGAACTGAATGAGATATGGTGTTGATCAGAGTGGGATCAATGGTCCAGTTGTTCGACTCAACAGTGGGTAGTGTAAAACTGGACCGGATGTGAGTGGGTGTAATGCTGATGTGTTCAGCGACAGTCCTACGTGCAGCCATTTCTATGTGATCTATCTGGTGGGCAAAAGGTTCTAGGACTGCAACGGGGTACTTTCTATGCACACAGAGAAACTAAAACTATACTAGAATAAGAAAAACAAATAGCTAATAAGAATGAAGAGCAAATAATCAAATAAAGAAAACTAATAACTAATCCTAAGCAAACAAATAGCAAATAAACAAAAATATATTTTTTCTTTTTATAAAATTAAAAATACAAATCTACCGAACTAAGAAAGCAATAAAATGACTAGATCCCCGACTCGGGTCGTCCTCGAAAGCGCACTGTGTCCCCGGCAACGGCGCCAAAAACTTGATGTGCTATGTATGGTCTAAAAATAACTACCTAACCTAGACATCTAGTAATATAAAACAGACTCAACTAAACTAGACCACACGACAGGCAAGTGTACCTATCAATGTAGTACAGACTAAGTAAGTCCGAGTATCGAACCCACAGGACACTAATGGAAAACAAAACTAGACTCGACTAAGACTTAAAATAAATGATTTTTAAAATGGTTTTTGGTTTTTTAATAATTAAATAAAATAAATAAAATTAAGTAAATAAGATAAATAGACAGCAAAGATAATTGAGGAAAATATCAGGATAGGAAGGCAACTACCTAGGTCAAGAATCCTACATGCAAACTTACAACTCTCGCACAATTAAATCTTTACCAAAACATAAGCCAATTAAATAATTAAACGAATCCGAAAGTCATAAAAAAGCTAAGTATTCATCATAACGACCTAGGTAGCCCATGGTCTCAATATTTATGAACACGGAGTAAATAAATATAAAAACTATAACGTTTAGTGATCAAACCCGAGCCTTTAATCTTGAACCAAGCCTTCCTCCTCTCTAACTTCCTCTCAATATTATTCAAAGCTGTTGTTCGATGTCGATCCGATCATAAAATCTTGTGGCGGCTGCTATATGTTGAAAGAAATAATAATATGTTCTCCTTTTTAAATTGATAATATGCCCTGCCAACATATAGTGCACCGTCCAATTAATTTTAGTTGTTTCTTGGCTTGGGCTCGGCCCAAGCGTTTACTTTCTTTCTTTTTATTTATTATTATTATTATTATTATTATTATTATTATTTAGTATTCCACGCCCGACTCAGGTGTTTTTGGCTCGACCAAAGTTTCTCGTTTACGCTCCAACATCTATGAACACCTACAAAATATGAAATAAATAAATACTAAAAATGAATCAAAACTAATAAAAATCTAGTGAAACGCCAAAATAAATAAAATGGACAAGTACAAGCCTAAAACTAATCAAACACTAATAAAAAGACTCAAAAATGACTACAAAATACATAGGAAATTAGATGTGTTTTGCAACACATCAGTCACTTTAAAAGAGAATGCACCCAACCACCAAAACAAGGCAACAGAAATCCATTCAATGCCACCTATCAGAACCGTCAACAACAAAACCAAAACCAAGTTTCTTCCCAAAACAACAACAACAACTACCAAAATCGTCAAAACAACTTTAATAACAACCAAAATAGACAACCAAACTCACCAAACCAGACACAAACCCAAACACCAAACAATACTAACCGAACAGTCATGCCAATCACTACACCAAATGAACAACAGAATACCAATCAAGAATTGGTTACTCAACAAGATGAGAGGTTTGATTGGTCGAGTATTCAGATAGGTGTTGAGGAGATAACTACTGGGGGAAATGTGGCTTGTGTTGCATATCAGGTTGATATTGAAGATTCTAAGACGATGGAGGAGAAGGTTGAAACTAAGGTTGATAGTGATGAGTCTGAGGCTGAGATGGATGGGGATTTCGAACCTGTTAAGGTTAATTCTGAGGTTAATGTTGAGGTTGAAAATGAAGAGACAAATTCTGGAGTTGTTATTGATACTGTTTCTGACATTCCTGAGGAGTGTGAATCGGTTTATTCTGATTCAGACAGTGACTCAGATACGGAAGCTAGTGTTAATTCTCTTGATGAAGATATTGATCAGTTGCTTGCAGAAGCGGATTTTCTGATGACTAGGAAGTCGTGCATTGCAGATGACGCTTTCACAAAGATTGATTATTCCAGATTCTTTGCA
The DNA here is from genome assembly GCA_032199755.1 of Ambrosia artemisiifolia. Taxonomy (NCBI): domain Eukaryota; kingdom Viridiplantae; phylum Streptophyta; class Magnoliopsida; order Asterales; family Asteraceae; genus Ambrosia; species Ambrosia artemisiifolia. The sequence goes on from CM063512.1 coordinate 39,486,811, forward strand.
GGAAAGGAAGCACATTTTGCATTAATGGCCATGACTGATCCGCCAAAACCTGTAAGTTCTGCATGTAGTACTGATAATACTAGTGAAAAATATTGTGGTACATGTGATAGATTGACTGAGGAGGTTAAACAACTCCGTGTTCAACGTGATAGTGCTATCATGAACAGTCAATCTACTCGCAAAGAGTTGAATGCTTTTAACAAAGTATTAGATGGCTACAAAAAGGACATTTCCGACTTGAAAAATACTTTGTCTTTAAAACAATTGGCAATTAACAACTATATCAATGAAATTGAAAACACCAAGTTGGAAATGGCCACCATCAAATGCTTTGCTGAAAAAGTAAACAAAAAGTTGGAAAGCTATAAGAATGTTGCTTATGTGGTAGACCACATCATTGATGATAAAACCACCAATTATCGGGCTGTACCATCTCCGGTTCTTTTTGAAAACCATAATTGTCACCAAGTAACACCGGAGAGTTCGGTAAAATCAGATTCAGCATCGGAAAATGAATCGAATACTTCAAGTATTGGTGATCCAAATTCCGATGTTAGACCGATTTTGGGAATCAATGATGAGGGTGTTACTGCAGAAAGTGTAGATTCAGACTCAGAGTGTGATGAGACTGGTGATAACAAAACTGTTAATGCATGTGAAATTCCAAAAGAAAATCACATCATTACAAATGAACCAGTTTCATCATCTCAAGTTGTGATTCCAATGAAAAAGATTCATTGTGAAAAGAAGTCTGAAGTGAATGTTGTGAAGAAAGATCTTAATGTAGTGAAGAAAGATCTTGAAAAGATTGAGAAAAACGAACAATGTGACAAACCTGTCAAAGTGTTTTATCGGATGGAAGGATCCGATAAGATCATCTCTGACGAGGACTTTCCAATTAAAGATGTTAACTATGCTAAAATTGACAAGATTTGGCAAGAAAGTACTATTTGGTTCCCAAAACATGAGAGAACAAATGAAATTCCACCAGCTTTGTTAAAGAAGTTGTATTTGGATGTTCCTCAAGAACCAAAGGTTCATGTCACAGAGTTTGTTAAACCCAAAAACAGAGCTAATGGTTACAATGAGCCTACTTACTCAAAAGGGCCACTCCCTGAGAGTTTAAGGAAGCAACAGTACAATGATCAATATCCTGTTAGATCATTTGCTCAACCAAATGCTCCAAATGTTTTTGAAGAGTACCGTGCGTGCTTTAAGTGTGGGGAACGTGGGCATTTACTTGCTCAGTGCCCATATGTAAGGCACAAGAGGCACGAGGTAGAAGTGAGGAATTCCATGAGGAAACCGATTGATCATTATGTGCCACCTCATAGGAGAGTTGTTCCTCAACAACCACAACCGTTTTATAATCATAACAATTTTCAAATGAGGAACACTCGTCCAATGCACTATGATAGAAGAAATCGGATTGCTATGGAAAACTCGTGGAGGAAGCCTGTGGTGAACACAACAGTTGATAGGCAAAAGGTTCCACCAAAACCGATTGTCAAATCAAATGTTGGACCTAAGTCTGTTAAATCAGATAAGGTTACCAAGAAAGTTACATTTGCTAACAATGTTCAGAAACCGACTGAGAATCCAAAGTCTCAAATTCGTATCCTGAAAAGGACTGAACAATCTTGGACACCCAATGGTACTCCAGGAGCCTCAACTTCAAAAGTTAATGAGAAAAAGGAAACTGTTTTGAACAATCAGAAAAAGATTGATCAAAAAGTTGTTAAAAATGTTTGTGGCAATGTTACTGTGAAACCTGATGTTGAAAGACCCAAGACTCAGGCTTGGGTCCCCCGAAAGAACTAACTGAGTTACATTTTGTGTGCAGGGAGCTTCAGCTGGCCCTATTAGCAGTCTTTGGATTGTTGATAGTGGAGCTTCAGGCCACATGACAGGGGATCTTGCGTTGCTGTTCGACGTGAAGAACATCAATGGAGGGTATGTAGCGTTTGCAGGAAACAAAGGTGGATATATCACAATGGAAGGAAGTGTGAGCAATGGGATAGTGAGTTTTGAGCGGATATCGTATGTGAAGCAGATAGATTACAATCTGTTGAGTGTTAGTCAAATTTGTGACAAGAAATTTACTGTGCATTTTGATGACAAATCCTGCTATATTCTGAAACCGGGCTTTACAATTCCTAAAGAGTGGATAATGTTGAAGGCACCTCGCGTCAACAATCTTTACATTCTTGATATGTCCAAGGCGATGACATCACAGGGGCAAATAACATGCTTTTTGTCCAAGGCGACTGAGAAAGAATCGATAATGTGGCACCGAAGAATGGGGCACATTCATCTGAAGAAAATGAATCAACTTGTGAGGAATGGACTTGTCGATGGAGTAAACGTGAAACATTTCCATCTGAATGACAAGTGTGTGAGTTGTAAAAAGGGGAAGCAACACAAACAGTCCCACAAAGTGAAAAAGGTTAACTCTGTTGAGATGCCACTAGAGCGATTGCACATGGATCTTTTCGGACCGGTCAAGCGCCATAGTCATCTTGGGGAGCTTTATTGTTTAGTCGTCACTGACGATTACTCAAGATTTTCATGGGTGATGTGTTTGCAGAATAAAAGCGACACGTTTATCAATCTAAAAGTTCTGTTCACTCGATTGGAGAATCTCTACAATGTGAAGATAAAGAGAATTCGGAGTGACAATGGGACGGAGTTCAAAAATGCCAAGATGGATGAACTTTGTGAAAACAAAGGGATACATCATGAATATTCGGCTCCGTACACCCCTCAACAGAACGGTGTTGCTGAACGAAAGAATAGGACTCTAATTGAAGCGGCTAGAACAATGCTTGCTGATTCAAATCTTCCAGTAATGTTTTGGAATGAGGCGATTTATGCAGCAAATTACACATTAAATCGGGTTCTAACAGTGAAGAAGTTTGGTAAAACATCTTATGAGCTGTTACACCGAAGGAAGCCGAACTTAGAGTATCTAGAACCTTTTGGGGCGCCATGCACTATGTTGAATCCAAGCGAAAAGTTTAGTCCTAAAGCCGAGGAGGGTTACTTTGTTGGATATGCAACCCCGCTCAAACGGGTATACAACAAGCGAACTCGTCATGTGGAAGACTGGGCTAACGTGGAAGTTCAACGATATACTCAAAATATTCAAGGCACGGGTCCTGATTGGATGTTTGATTACAAATATTTCTTTGAATCATTCAATCTAGATAGCTTGGTTGAAGAAGCTGTTATTCGATTACTTTACGAGTGTGAAAATGCAACAACTTCACCGTTGGTGCGTCCGATCACCGTGAACCCCCTACCAGCTTCTAATGATACCAATGCTCCTATACAAGAAGAAGAAATATTTCAAGAGGCTTCAACTTCATTAGACACTTCAGAATCTGAAGATGAACAATTTGAAGAAGCTATTCTTGATCAAGCTGAAGAACAGGAGGCACCGCCAGTGAACCCAACTCCAACTACTGATGTGGCTTCATCATCAAATACGGGTCATGATCTGGATGCTGTAGAGAACTTGACTATTCAGACGGGAGTGCAAGTACCTGATTATCCGGAATCTCGGATTCATCGTATTCACCCGCTGGAGCAAGTAATCGGTGATCCTGGAAGTAGTGTTATGACCAGAGGGCAGCTTAAAAGCGTTAATTCGCCAGAGAGTTTTGGTGCTTTAGCTTTATATGCCAAAATTCAACAATCTGGTAGTCAAAATGATTGGTCGTTTGCTTGTTATGTGTCGCAGGTAGAGCCAAGGACATACAAGGACGCTTTGAAGGATGATGCCTGGGTGGAAGCTATGCAGGAGGAGTTATTACAATTCCAGAAATTGGGAGTTTGGACGCTCACGGATTTGCCGCCGGATAGGAAGAAGATTGGCACCAAATGGGTGTTTAAGTGTAAGAAGGATGATCGCGGGGTAATTGTTCGTAACAAAGCCAGATTGGTCGTGCAGGGATTCCATCAAATCGAAGGGATTGATTATAATGAAATCTATGCACCGGTAGCACGAATCGAAGCTATTCGGATGTTCCTCGCGTTTGCTTCTTATAAGAAATTCAAAGTTTATCAAATGGACGTGAAAAGCGCATTTCTGTACGGGAAAGTCAAGGAAGAGGTGTATGTCGGGCAGCCACCAGGCTTTGAGGACCCAATCCACCGGGATAAGGTCTACGTGTTGAACAAAGCTCTTTATGGCTTGCACCAGGCTCCGAGGCAGTGGTACGAGGAGCTGAGTACATACCTCATCACCAAAGGATTTAAGCGCGGCCTCGTCGATTGTACTCTCTTTACGAAAAAGACGGGAGATGACTTGCTTCTAGTACAGATATACGTTGATGATATAATATTTGGTTCAACTAACGAGCTTTTATGCAGGGAGTTCGAAACTGTCATGCAGGAAAAGTTCGAAATGAGCGCAATGGGGGAGATGCAGTTTTTCCTAGGCTTGCAGGTGGACCAAAGACCCGACGGGATCTTCATTCACCAGACGAAATATGTCTCCGACATCTTGAGCCGGTTCCAGATGGAGGACTCAAAGCCGATGGATACCCCGATTCAACCCAATCACGGGATTGGAGTGGACGCTAAGGGGGAGCTGACGGATCCTTTTACATACAGAGCAATCATCGGATCTCTGATGTATTTGACGGCGTCTCGACCAGATATTATGTATGCAACGTGTCTCTGTGCCCGTTATCAATCGAAGCCGAAACAAAGTCATCTGACGGCGGTCAAGCGTATCCTTCGATATCTGAAGGGTTGTCCCTCAAAAGGACTTTGGTACCCTAATGATGATAATTTTGATTTCATATCTTTTAGTGATGCAGATTGGGGCGGCTGTGACAAAGACAGCAAATCTACTACAGCTGGTTGCCAGTTTTTCGGGAGCAGGTTAATCACCTGGCAATGCAAGAAACAGACTTCCGTAGCACAATCTACCTGTGAAGCCGAGTACATTGCAGCCTCGAGTTGTTGTTCGCAAGTACTCTGGATTCAACAACAAATGGTGGATTACGGTTTGCAGTTTCTAAAAACTCCTATTTACTGTGACAACGAAGCCGCAATTGCATTAACTAAAAATTCGGAAAATCATTCTAAAGCGAAACACATCCGGATCAAATATCATTTTATCCGAGATTGTTACGCTAAGGAATTGATTGATATGGTCAAAATACATACTGACTACCAACGTGCAGATTTGTTTACTAAAGCTTTTGACCGTTCACGCTTTGAATATCTTTTAAAAGTAAACAATATAAAGGAAAAACAGGACTAATCGGCACCTCGGTTTATCGCTTTTTAGTTTTTAGTTTTTATATTTTGCTAATTGGGAATTTCTCTTTGCTAATTGGGAATTTCTCTTTACTATCGTAATCCTCAAAGAAGTTGATGCTTTCGAGGGGATTGTTTAATCCTCAAAGAAGTTGATGCTTTCGAGTGGATTGTTTCTTTCAAATTTTTGTTTTTATTTTCCAGAAAAATCAAAAATACCAAAAATATCTTCTTTATTTTAGGGGGAGCCATTTTTCAGAAAAGCCAAAAACATTATAAAATTCAAAAAGACCTAAAAATTAGAAAATCAAAAATGATTTCCTGGTAAAACAGAGGAAATGATAGTACATCAGTGGGGATCTGACACAGGCTAAAGAATTGTATAGTTTATGAGGCGTGTGTTGACTACGTGTGATATGCTGATAGGCTTCGTAGACTAAATATTGCGTGCATTAGTGATACAAACATAACGAACTACGCGTTCGTGGCTGAACACCTTATGGGCATATGGTCTTAGTACCGTAATTTCGTTTGATAGGATTGCCAAAATCCGAGGTTTCGGGTCGTTATGTTATGGTTATCCGGGATATTCTGATAAACTTTTGTCGTATTGATTTACGGACCTAGTTTTATCAGAATATTTGCTAAAAGAGCTTAATTGCCAAAACCGGAAGTTACCGAATTGAGGAACTTTATGTTTTAATTGATCATAGATCATTATTACATCGTATTGATCATCTGATGCAAATCAGTGATTAATATCAGCCTCAACCTAGTGTATACGCACATGTTACTCTGCTGCATTTAGTTGCTGACCTGTACACCTCTGTGCTATATACTTTGTAACTTTTACGGATAACTCTGGCATAATCACGCGTTACGACGAAGCTTTGTGCAATTACTTGATACGGGAGTATGTCGTGTGTGTGGGCACCACATCGTGTTAGTCTAATACACCTAACTCGTATCATTTTAAAGCATTGCGTAATTGTCTGCATGTGAGCTTACGTGGACCACAATATCAGCAATTGCCGTATCACATACTGTTTCTACTGATAATATTAACCAAAAAGATCAACGCTGTGATCAGATTTCTCAGAAAACTGATATGAACCTCTGACCGGATTTCACAAAATGTTTACTGCTTTCTTTTTACTTTGATGCATTTTATTTTGTTGCAATTTACTTTTAATGTCAAAAAGATACAAAATCCAAAAAGATTTTAGGTGTGTTTTAATAAAATTTCAGAAAAATCCAAAATTTTTGCATTTCTGCTTTATTTTTGATAACCGGGGATGCTTGATAGTCAATTTCTGAGATTTGACAACACCATCTGGGCTTTGTATTATTCTAAAAGTAAAAATTTGTGTTTTGGAAGCTTAACGGATTGAAAAATGTTGAACGGGATTCGAATTTGTGATTTGGCAAAATTTTCAGAATTTTCCATTTTACATTCGCCCCTTAAATGGGTCGAAGGTGGAATATTTTCTACATTCGGGCTACGGTAAACGGGCGAATGTGGATGTTTTTCTATAATCCACATTCGGGTGTAAACGTTTCACATTCGTGCCATTAAGTTGGGGCGAATGTGGAATTTTCCCACATTCGTCCATACCTAACGGGCGAATGTAGCCTTTATAAGTACCCAGATCACAGGTTCGACCATCACTTCAATTTTTTCAAAATTTTTCTTCGTAACATCACCTTGTTGATTTTGATCTCTTTGCTTGTGCTTTTTGTTCCTTGGATAACACTGATCATTTTCATATAATTTTCACAGGTAATGGACAAGGATTCATGCTCGAATCGTTTGTTTTATGAACCGGACTTAGGGTTTTAGGATTCTTGGTGTTTAACTGAGTTTTAATGTTTGATTTTGATTCACATTCCTCCCACATCAGTTTTAGGGGGAGAATGTATTAAGAATTAGGATTAAAACAGGGTTTAATTACTTGATTGATCGATTGAAACAATAAAAACCCTAATTCGTTTGAAAACTGATATAGAATGAATGTTAAGGGAAATTGATGGTACACGAAGCTTAGTCGGCTATGTTAGGATAGATTCTGATCAAAATAAGGGGTTAAAAAACATGTTTGATAAAATTTTAAATTTTGGGGTTTAAACAGTTTTACCTTCGGTCCATCGACCGGACGAAGGTGGAACTAAGTGGACGAAGGAAACATTAAAACGGGCGAATGAATCTTTTTAATCAAATCAATTTACATTCGACCAAAATCTTACACCTTCGGCCACAATTACTTACATTCGACCAATTCAATATGGGCGAATGTGGAATACCAAAGGTCAAAAATTTTCAAGTTTTGTCGATTTCATGTTTTGACGCTTATTTTGATTTTATCTTTCAGATGGCTGAAGAACAAGCAAACATTGAGATTCCTGTGGAAACTGCAGTTACTGATCCAGTTCCAGAGACTGTGCAAGAAGAAGGATCATCAAGCGGTAACAAATGGCCGTTTGAGAAGACTCATAATTGTTGCGCGTATCTTGGAGATGTTGAGAAGAACGTGGAATTCACTGAGATTATAAAGTTTTTGAAGAGATGCAGAGTGGTTTATGCTTTAGCCACACCAACTATTATCTACAAGGATATAGTTGAGGACTTTTACAACAACGCCAAGTATGATTACTTTGATAATCAGACAATCATTAAAAGCAAGATTCAGGGAATGGAGATGTTTATCACTGAAGCAGATATCAGAGAAGCTCTTCAGATCCAATTTGAAACAAGTGAGGATCCAAGAGAATTATCCTGGACTGAGCAGAAAGCCTGTTTCCTGAGGATGAAATACAAAGGACCGATCACTGATGGTTCTATGTATAAAGGGAAACTGAGCGTGCAGTTCAAGTATTTTGCTCACGTCATCATTATGGTATTTGGATGTGTTAGTGGAGGTTATGACGTGATGAGGAAGAGTTTGAGCTCGTTAATGGTTGCATTGACTCTCAATAAACCATTTAACGTTGCTGGGATGATTTTAGATCACATGTTGGAGATGTTGAAGGGATTGAAGAAGAAATACTTCATGCTTTATCCTAGATTTCTGATGATGATCTTTGATCACAAATATCCACACTTGAAGAAGGATCCAACACAGATACTTAATATGGATCATATGAATGTTAGAACCTTAGCTAGAATGAAGGGTTATAAAGGTGTGCCTGAAAATGAGAGACCACCTTACAGGAGGTTGTTTGGAGCCTTAGCTAGAGAGGATTACATGGATCCTGGAAAGAATACAGCGAGGCATCCTAATAGTGATAGTGATAATGATGATCCATTAGTTTATGCTGATGCAAGCACGAAGAGAAAGAGACAAGTTGTCAATCCCGGAGCCAAAGGGAAGGGTAAGGGAAAGACAGATCAGGGAAGTTCAAAACAACAAGTGGTGAGGAAGAAAACTACTGCTAAGAAGGGTACAAGTTTGGTAGATGAGGAGTCTGTTGATTCAGAAGAGACTGAGACTGAAGAACAGTGGGATTCGGATGCTGAAAATGTCCGGACTACCAAACAAAAGGCCACTTTGGTTGGTGAGTCTGAATCACTGAACAGATCGATTGAGGAAGCTAAGAAGGGCAAGCAATCTGTTGGTGCTGAAGATGAAGGGTTGACTATTAATTTGGATGAGTTGAATGAGGGTGAAACTGTTGTAGTGAATTTGCCCAAGCCCAAACACAAAACCATGGCCAAGAAGACCAGTACAAAGCAGCTGAGAGAGAAAGAATTGAACTTATTGTTGAAAGGGAAGAGATTACCTGATGCTGGTACATCATCTAAACAATCTTCACCAGCCGCGAAGAAGCAAAAGACTAAGGAGGCAATAACATTACCAGTGGATCAATTTAATATTGCCCTGGATAATGTTCTTGATATGTTTACTAAGCCTCAGAAAGGAAAAGAAGTTGATGTTGAGCCATCTAAGTCAAAGTCCAAATCGAAGAAAGTCACTGTGGATGATGATGTGATGAAGCAGGTGAATAAGAAGATGGACGATATGATGAAGATGCTAGTGGCTCAGCAAGCTGAAATTGCCAAGTTTAAGCAGAATGAAGAGAAAATGCTTCAGATTGTTGTAGCTTCAAAGTCTAATCAAGATGAGATAGACGAGAAGGTAAAGAAGCTAGAAGCAAAGAATAAGAAGCTTGAGGGAAAGTGTCTGAGAAACAAGAACAGATACAAGGCGATTAAAGAAGATAACAAAGAGTTGAGGGCTGAAAACAAACGCCTTAGTGATCTAATTGATAATCTGTACAACGTTGCACCCAAGCTGAAGGAGGGTGAGGAGGATACAGAGAAAGAGGTTGAACAGGTTGATTTTGAACCATCTGAATCTGATAAAGAGGAAGATGAGGATGATGAGGATGATGAGAATGAAGAATCGGATAAGAGTGATGATGAAGGTGATAATAATGATGATGATGATGATGCTGAAGGTTCAGGTAGCCAAAAGGAGGATGATAGTAGTAGTGATGATAATGATGGAGGAGATGATACTTCAAAGTTTACATTTGAGAAAAGACCACCTTCAAAGAAGAAGAAAGACACAGGTGAGTCAAGTTCGAAGAAAAAGAGTGAGAATGTTGATGATGAAACTGTGTTCTGGAATGAGAAGGTGAGGTCCTTGTCTGATGATGCAAAACAAGTATACAAGGATATGTTAGAGAAAAGAGAATGGACCATTGAGTTCACAGGTCGTTTTGCAGAAATATTCCAAACAGATGATATGAGATATGAATTGGAATATAACGATCCTGATTTAGAAGAAGGGGAAGTACCTGCATCTGTGGCAAAGGAGATTTTGGATGGACTTGCACAGAGGGTAGGGAAAACGTTTGAAGAGTTCATTGTTGATGAGTCGATTCCACATATTCCTGAAAAGGATATTGGAAGTCACTCAGATGACAAAGAGACCCCTGAATTTGAAGAAGTTGAGATAGAGGATATTACACATGAGGAATATCCACAGTACTTCAGACAAACTGATGAAGATGTGGTGTTTCCTGATTTTACTGAGAGACATAATACGTCTGCTAAAAGAAAGGCAAAGAAGAGGAGTGCTGAGTTTGTAAAGAAAGTGCTTGGAGCTGATTTGCCAGAATCTTCAAATAAGTCTGATGAATTGAAAGAATATTTGAAGAAATTAAGATTGATGGATGAAAACCGACCGAAGCCTGAAGCTCAAGGAAACTTCTATAGGTTTCATAATGCGAAGTTCAGAGGAAGAGCTCTCGGGTGGACATACTTAGGCAGGCTGAAGTGTTTAGCTGCTAAGTGGGAATCTGGAATCTTGTACTTTTACAGATTCATTGACTTGCTGACTCTACCGTACTGGGCGGTTAGAGATCTTTGCAGATTCCAAATGTCGGGTGCTTCAGTGAATAATTCACACGTCGGTTGGTGTGCAGACAAATTGGTTTGGGAGAGTAGAACTAAGTGGAACAGATTTAAACCACAATATCCCCGGAGGAAAGTTCACAGGGATATTGATCCCAGAACCAAGTTGAAAAGGGTTACCTTGATTTATAAGGCACCTGAAGTTATGAGAAAGATTCCTTTGATGCCTATGCCTCAACACTTCAGTGCTGATTTCATTTTCTGGTACTATGATTGGAGGAAAGCAGAAGCAGTGATCGTGTTGAGAGATGGAAAGGACAAATACAAGCATGTTCATGTATTTGATCCTATGTGGCTGATCAATTGCACCTTCGAAGACATCATCATGCTCTTTTATAATCCGATTCATCATGAGCCAAACGATGCAGATCAAGCAAGGAAATACACACAAGTTGTGGGTGTTTGCTTTGCTTATGACATTAATGCTGGAAGTAATTTGGAGGGTAAGCTTGGCAAGAAGGTGAAGATGGCTAATGTGTCAAAGCCTGTGAAGAGGAAGTTAGAGCCTGAGATGACAACTGAGCAAAAGAAACAGCTCAGAATCAAGCTGCTGAATAAAGCCATGGATGAAGACAGAAAACGATCTAATCAATAGTCGAGGGGGAGTTTGTAGATGCCGTTTTGCGACTAATGATTAGATGTTAACATGTGTTAGGGGCGAAGGAAGAAGAAATGGGCGAAGGTGACTTGAGAAGTGGGCGAAGGTAGATAGAGATGGACGAATCTGGAATGGATACTGAAGGAAGAACACATTCGACCACATGAAGTGGGCGAATGTGGGAAAGCCTACATTCGACCTAAGGAAAGGGGCGAATGTGCAGGTGTTATATATAGAATTTGGGTTTTTGTAATGTATAACGAGTCATTCAGTGTGTGTGTTTTTGGTGTGTGTTCCAGAGAGGTCTGAGAGTGTTTAGAAGTGTGCTAGATTAACTGTTATCAAGTTGTAATCAATTTTATCAAAGAGTTAATCTATGAAAAGCCTTTAAAATGACTTTGATTGTGTTTTGATTGAGTTTATATCAGTTTGTTCTAAGCTAGGGTTTCCGCACCTGGTTTAGCAACTTGTATGATCATATAATCCTGTTTTCGTGTCGAATTCTCTCCTCTACAATAGGAATTATAGAAAAGTATAGAGCCTGATGGCTTTACAGATGACAATCCTATAGCTTGATGTTCCTCTCTAAAAAGTTCACAAGCATATGCCTGGTTATACGAAATGAATCAGCAGTGAAGGAACATTAATAAACAAAATCTACACATCATCTTATTGCTGTAGTATGAAATGTAAGATAAGGATTACCTTTATAGGTCCAAGTAACCCATTTAAAAAGCCAAGAAGAAACCTTGTAATGATAGCCATCCAATAGTTTACGCTAAAACCGAAAAGCGTGTTAAAAATGACCCTGGAGAAGATGAGAGTTACAAGCTTTATGAGAAAAACATATTCAAATGCTTCATGAAACACCATGGGTAAAAATAAATAAATATTGAAGTAGTTACGAACACAGTTGAAGTTCCTATAAGAATAACTGGTTTTCGACCATATCGATCAGCACACATTCCCCACAAGACAGATGTCAGAGCCCTTCCAATCATGTATGCAGCCCCTTCAAAAAGTTGAGTATCATATAAGATATGTTTTAGTATATGATCAATCATCCAATGCCAATATCCATTCATAAAAGATAGGCAAGACTACCCAATACAGCTTGTTGTATGTATCACAAATGATTAATTACCTGACTCTAGGTACAAAATATCACATAATTGCTTTTAAAGCACATATCTAAACACCCCTATGGTGAGAAAAAGTTGCTTACCCACAAAGCCTGCATAGTAACTAATGTCTTCCTCTGTCTCTGCAATATTAAAATCCCTTATCTGCAATATAATCAAGACAGAGGATTTCAATTGTCAAAATATGGAAAATGGGAAATGATAGAGATACATAATTGAACATACTAACCATGAAATAGAGAAACGGAAAGAGAGACGATATTGGCAGTGCTGAGAGTGAACAATGGAATACATGTCAGCATGTAACATCAAGATAGGTATTTACAATCTCGAAAAGGGGTAGAATGTTTCTTATGATGCATGGTTGAAGACAAAAAATTCTCTAAACATGTCTTCTAGAACACAACAGTACAACATGTCTATACTATAATTCTTCATAGGTATCATACTTCATATTCAAGCCATAACCAAAGTTGCCCCCATATGACCTGTGTGACACCCGTCAACAATCCAGGTCAAGATCCGTACACACCCCTACTTAACTATGTCATTTCATATGCATAATAGACTTTTTTAACATTGAAAAAGTCGTCCCGAGTCTAGCGAAGCCCAAACTATTTCATAAATTCAGTACATTATCCATTTACGCATACAACACCCGATTCATCCAAGACAATTGGCATTGAACAATCAAGCCAATCACACGCTCAACAGAGAGCAACCGAATATCCAATTACTACGTACGGTCAAAACAAGATTACACTTGACAATACCAAATTGGGAAATTGTTCAATTCCACTTAGAACCCAAACAATTCACAAGACGTTTTATGGATATTTGACACATAAAAACATAGAACAATATTATATATCCAATCAAATCACAAACACGTGTAAACATGAGTTAAACATCAAAAAAAGAACACATGTTCATAAAGGAATAACATATGGTATCAATGACATGTTAATATTATCTTTGTAACAAACACATGTTATTGTTAAACTAGGCTAAACAAACATATATGTTAACACTTGAAATTTATTCCTATACACTAGGTAACTAATGATTTCAATAACATATCATATACACACATACACACACACACATACATATATCTACCTAATCAAGACAAAAACTAACCTATTTGGCCTATTTATATATGTATATATACGACACACATGTACATAAGTGTGTGATCAAAGATAAATAGCTTACATAACTACATCTATATACACGACACACAAACACACTCTAAACACAAATGTGAAAGTGACAGCTTAACAACTAAACCTATAACCTAGACTCATACAAACACATTGATAGGGACTTAACTCTCCACGAATCATACACACACACCCACGGCCACCATCCATGTACACACACATGATAAGCTAAACCACCTATATATCTACATATATATACACGCATGGAAGAGACAAGATGAGGACAAACGGAAGCTAGACACTCATGCATGTGACAAGAGGACAAACCACCCTAAAACTAGTTTATACTAAACTAGGCCTATACATCTATCATAACCTCCTCCCTATACAAAATCCATTTCCTATTTTTGCTTGATTCTTGTCTCTTGTAGCTGAAATATTGGTGAATGCATGGAAGCTATGCATTGTCACTCTCTTGTATTAATTTGGTGCCTTCACAATCTTCCTAAACACATTCCAATGCAAGATCCATTCCAAAATAATGAATTGATCTTCTTGATCTCGGCTGAACATGGAATGCATGAATAGATTATTCTAATGAAAATAATTACATGGAAACAAAGACCCTTATCCTTATCTTAAACCAACATAAAACCTTTTTACTTCCACACCCTCTCCCACACTTTGTTGACTTCCCATTTTGCTAAAAAAGGAATCAGCCAAGGAAGGGAAATAAGGAAGCACATACACAATGTCAACCTTACACATATATAGAAACTAACTATAAACATCACCAACTTTCCAAGCAAATTGACTTACCCTCATAAGCTCCCACTCCTACACTTTCTCGACATATAAATATGGAGCACAAGATAAAGAATTGACACACACAACACACTCAAACTCATGGTAATCAACAAACTCTCCCCTTTCCTTTCTTTGTCTTCGGCCGAGCCAAACAGTCCCCATCAGGGCTGTTATCATCTCAAATCACACGCACACAAGTAGTACAAGGAATTAGGAGGTTACATTGGGTGAGGAGGGTCGAGGAGATCAAGCTTTAGTGTTATTTTCGGTTCATCACTTGTGGTATGTCGAGTTCCCTTATGTTTCTTTTAAATTCATATCGATACCTATGGTTTTTATATATATATATATATATATATATATATATATATATATAGGGCAATTATAATTTGCAAACCAACTTGAGTTGAGCAAACTCAAGACACCCCATCTCATGGCCCTTGTTTATCCACGTATACCTTGCTCAAAACATGGAGAAGGGCACTTTGGTACATTGTAAAAATCTGATCCTCTAAGTTCCACCTACAGCCTCTTTCTCCTCTTTCTCTCTCATTTTTTAGATTTCATTATCATATCCTCTTTTCACCTTATCTATCCACACCTACTATAATTTCTTTCAAAAAAAAACATCAAAGAAACTTCAAATTAATTGAGATGAATGATGGTGACCGTGACCACCGTCGGACTCAATACAGCAGCCACAACTCAAGACTCCTTTCACCCGTCGGAGCTGTAACTCCTTTAACCGTCACCATACCACCCCCACTTCCAGATCTGTATAGTCCTAGTCCCCAAGCTTCTTTTACTTATCAATGATGGAAACATCCAACGATAGTATCAAGTATCAAAGAGGTCACTTCCAGATCTGGTTGTCGAAGAAGATCAGACGGAACGGGGTTCAATGGTGGAGGAACAAGCTGGTTCAACGATAGCATCAAGTATCAAAGAGGTCACTTCAGTGGCAGTGATTTACCGTGGGTATCGCATTTTAATTTTGAGTTTAGCACCTGCACATCTTTGGTCAAACTCACATTTTGGTTTTTTTTTACGGTGGTGGTAGTTGCCTTATTACATCAATTTTTAACAGGTTTGAAGTTGGAAATTAGTCATGGGTTTTTAATATGTATATTATTGAATTTGAATGAGTTGTTCATGGGTTGCGTATTATTTTGCCACATGTAATTCTCATAATTATTAGAGCAAACTGTACATCATTATTGAATAGGATATGTTGAAAATGTGGTTAAAAGTGTTTTCATTGATTTATGATCAGTAATTGGTGTATGTTAGAAACATTTGTTTTTTTTATTTAAAATCACTTGTTCTGTTATTTGAGTTATAATGAAAAACACTTGTTTTCATTTAAAAACATGTGCTTTTGTTGTTTGAGTTATAATATATCATATGTTTTGGTGTTTGGGTTATAATTTATCATATGTCTTTGTTTTTTGAGTTATAATTTATCATTTGTTACTTGAGGCTTGAAATATGTGATACTCAAACAGTTGTAAAAAAAACATTTGTTACTTGATGCATGAAACTTAATAGCAGTAGTTTAGTTTGTTTGAATTTTTTGAGTAAAATTATGAATCTATATTAATATTAATAGGAGAGAGGAGAGAAAAAAGATGAGAGGGGAGAGATGGCACTTCAAAATTCTTGGACCATATTACCCTTTTTTACTAAATATGGATGTTAACTTTTGTTCAAAAGCAAGAAACAATCACCACCATTGATCACTTAAGATGGATGGTTAGGATGTGGGTTTCATGGGTTTTCTTAACTGGGGAGAGTTTTCAAATTATCCCTCCCCTATATATATATGGTAAGGTTTGGTAGAAAACCCTAAATATTTGAGTAAACTCTGGAAACTCTAACTTACCGAGTTTTTTATCATCTGAAAAAATTAGGGCATGTAATATACATGTTTTTAAGAGTTTTGAGCCAAAAAAATCAAAAAAGCGCCGAACAGTTTTTTTTAAAAAAAAAATTCATCATAACATATGTTACCAGGAAAAAATAAGCTAACATATGTTATGATGCACCACTTATTTTATTTTTTTTAAAAACCCTTCGGCGCTTTTTTGATTTTTTTGGCTCAAAACTCTTAAAAACATATATATTACATGCCCTAATTTTTTCAGATGAAAAAAAGTTCGGGAAGTTGGAGTTTCCAGAGTTTACTCATTTTAGAGGGTTTTCTCCCAATACTTCCCTTATATAGATAGGTTTGAGATTAAATAGGAACCACTACCCTAGTTAGGAACCTTAGGAACCAATCTGAGTCATCCATCATTGATTTTGATCTAGGGGGTAGTTATGTAATTAGACAATTAAATATTATATTTTAATTTAATTAAAAAATTTATATATGGCAATTATTTTGACTTCATGCGATTTCTTTGCAATTAGTTATTAGCTTTCCTTAAATCTCTCAACCATATCAAAAAAAAAACATCGATCAAATTGCTTTACAAGGCTGTACAACAACATTGTGCCGACCAAAAAAAAGTAAAGATTGTAAATCACTATTACTTTACTTTTTTTTAATCAATTGACATTATCTAGTGTTTGGGATTGATTATTCAAAACAGATTATGCGTTTTGAAAAAGCAGGGGTGTAGCTGCTTATAGATTATTGCGTTTTGGTAGCCTAAAAAACTGATTATCTACGTTTTCAAAACGCAATCCAAACACTAAAAACTGATTATCTGCGTTTTCAAAACACAATAATCTAAAAATCGGATTCAAAACGCAATCCCAAACACCCTCTAAAACATCGTTCATATATCAGTTATTATTTGTTTTAATCAAGTAAAGTAATAGTGCCCACCAAAAAAAAAAGTAAAGTAATAGTGATTTAAATTAGGATTTCTTTGTAATTTTCAAGGGACTTGTTTGTTTATCTGTAATGCGTTTGTGTTTTTTTTTAATTTGTCAACTTTTAATGGTGTATGTTTCATTTTTCATTTGAAATGCGTTTTTTCTCTTTTTAAGATACGTTTTTAACTTACACTTGTGTATGCTATAAATCTATACAATGATATACATAGTTTTATTTATTTTTGTAATGTTAAATGCATTAACTAATGTTGATTAATAATACTTATTTGTTGTATACACAGGTGTATTCAGTTTCATATAGGTTCCAGCCCAGATATACGTCAATGTATATTTGGTTCATATACAAAAAGGAAGAAACCTTAACATCTATTATGGTGTACACTGATGTTGATTAATAATACTTATTTGTTGTATACACAGGTGTATTCGGTTTCATATAGGTTTCAGCCCAGATATACACCAATGTATATTTCGTTCATATATAAAAAGGGAGAAACCTCAACATCTACGTACTATGGTGTATTTAACTTACATTTAGACAAAGATATACACTAATGTATATGTGTGTCCAAATTATAGTCATGTAAGCTGGAAAAAAAATAGATATACACCAATGTATATCTATTTGTGTTGATTATGATGAATGAAAGAAAAAAAAGAAACTGATATACACCAATGTATATTTGTGTCAACGATGATGATGATAAATGAAAAAACAAAAAAGAAACTGATGTACACCATTGTATATATGTGTCGATGATGATGATGAATGAACAAAAAAAAGAAACTGATATACACCAATGTGTATCTGTGTTGGTGATGATGCTGAATGAAAAAACAAAAAAAAACTGATATACACCAATGTGTATATATATGTCGATAATGATGAAGATGATGATTGAATTAAAAAAAACTGATAGGAAGATTTAATAGGGATTGAGTTTTTAAAATGGTAATGATTTCTTCTTAGTTTAAAAAATAAAAATAATAAATATGATGTATATTAAAAGTACCCCTTTAATTAAGATTCTATATTGAAAATAAAAGGAAACTAATTAACAATGTGTTGTTAATAGTAAATATACAATTACCACATTGCCATTTGATTTAATTAAAGATTTAATTAATGTTTTACTTATTTACAATCATGCCATTAAAGATCAATGACTAAGATTGGTTCCTATAGTTCCTACTTAAGGTATGGTTATGACGTTTAATGGAAGATTTTTTTAAACAATGTACACCCGTGTATGTCTAGAGTAATTTTTAGTTATAATACATTGGTGTATACATCTGGTGTATGACACGTACTATTTAGTTATAAATACACTAATGTATATATCTGTGTATCCAATATTGTCTAGAGTAATATGTTTTCAACTTAATAAAAGGTTTAGCAAGATGCTTTGAATAGTACACATTGATGTACTGGTGTATACATCTGTGTTACAATCTAAACAATATCATGATATTTAGGTCTAAATACAATGGTGTATATACTGGAGGGTGTACATAGTTGTGACGTTTAATGGAAGATTTTTTTAAACAATGTACACCCGTGTATGTTTAGAGTAATTTTTAATTATAATACACTGGTGTATACATCTGGTGTATGACACGTACTATTTAGTTATAAATACACTAATGTATACATCTGTGTATCCAATATTGTCTAGAGTAATATGTTTTCAACTTAATAAAAGGTTTAGCAAGATGCTTTGAATAGTACACATTGATATACTGGTGTATACATCTGTGTATCAATCTAAACAATATCATGATATTTAAGTCTAAATACACTGGTGTATACTACGTATACTAACAATCTAATACCGAGATTATTAATAATTTTGAAGTTATTTTTTTTTAAAGGTTGCAAAATCAAAATTTTTATTCTTGATTGTTAACTATTTTAAAAGATAAACTCATTATAATCATTTGCGTATTTTATGGGATTAATGCCTACAAAAAAGGAAACTGAATATCAATTCAGATTTTTAATTAATGAATTTTCATATTAATTAAAATACGTTAGATAATTTTACCAAACTACCCATTTTGATCAAGATCTAGATGGATGGCTAAGATTGGTTCCTAAAGTTCCTAACCAGGGTGGTGGTTCCTAATTGATCTCAATCCTATATATATATATATCAATTAGTATCAATGTCACTCGATGAATGGCCCATGTTAAGTGTATAATCGATCCGCAAATCAATTGAACTCATTAACATAGAGGTTAAAACCTATAGACATTGAGTTTAAGAACTTCAAGTATAAATCGAGACCAATTAAACAACGATCACCACTATCCTGTCATAACCGCTGTCTCCTTTGGTTGATTATTTGGTCAGTCTCTAACTCAGATCCCCTTTTTTCCTCTATTTTACCTCTAAAACACCCACCCACACATTTGTAGATTGAGAGAATTTTGGTGATGACTGCTCTTTCATTTGTAAACTTTGATGGGTTTTTGTGTGAAGTTGGGTTTGCCAATCAAATGACATGTGGTGGTGACTAATCTAGTCACTGTACATGTCTTCAAAATGGTGTTCCACCACATACAAACCCTAAAAGAAAATGGGGAAAATGATTTGTAGTTGGGAGTAAAAAAAAATTAGGGCTTTAAATGGGATAAAAGGGATGAAATTACATTAATACCCTTACATGCAATGCACATGGGACGACTTAA
This sequence comes from Ambrosia artemisiifolia, assembly GCA_032199755.1. Classification (NCBI taxonomy): domain Eukaryota; kingdom Viridiplantae; phylum Streptophyta; class Magnoliopsida; order Asterales; family Asteraceae; genus Ambrosia; species Ambrosia artemisiifolia. The sequence goes on from CM063512.1 coordinate 39,506,744, forward strand.
CTGTGTTTTTTAACGAGGTTAAGTGTAAAGGACAAAAGGCGTGACAACTTTTCATATAAAGGACAAAGACTGAAACTAAAAGTTTTAAAGGACAAAAATTGTAATTTTGTCTTTTATTTGTTTTAGCGTTTATAGATAAATATGGTGGCTCTTGACTTGCCTCCTCACAATACAAGGGCGTTTTTGGCTGCTGGGTGTATCGACCACACACTTTGCATGGAAAGTTCTTTACGGGAGTTTTAGCTTCTATTTGGCCTTCACGCTCGTTTTTGTGTACATTGCATTATTTGCATTGTACATTAAGGGTGATGACGTGGGTAGCTTAAAGCAAAAATAAATAAACAACATTACTGAACGATGCTTAAAGGGTTGGAGCCTACAAGGGTTCAACAACCAGCAGCATCCTAAGTCAAAAAGATGACTTGTCCCGTCATCTTTTTCATCGAGCAAAACAAACAAACTGATGGAGTAACATCAGTCAACAGACCGGAGGTCCATAGCAGCCACTTACCTTTTGTGGGATGTCCTTTAGTTGCAACAAGGCTCAAGGCTAGATGCTTTCTCCTTATAGAATTCTCTTTTCTCTATAAATCAGAGGCTGATTCCTCAGCCCTGGACACACCATCACAATCACTCTCACTTCACTCTTATTATTCTTTTGGTCTCGCACGTGGAGAGAACAATCCTCTTCACTCGGATCTCAAGAACTTCTTCTTCTGGTTTCGAGTACATCTCAAACCGGAATCTTAAAGCATCTAAAACAATAAATATAACCTTGAACCTCCTTCTATGTTTGCAACGTAGAAGGACACCACGACCTGCGTTAGGCAGAGTCGAACCCTTGAACCCCTGAACCTCCTTGTGACTCAGAACCAACGTTAGGCAGTTATTTGTTGTAGCAACAAGTTGGCGCCCACCGTGGGGCTGCGCCGTTTTCTTTACTCGAAATTAGTTGTGTAGCTCCGACTCTCTCCATGTCTGACCCTGAGTCCCAAGAAGAGGTCAACCAGATCTCTCCTAGTACAGATCAGACCTCTCCGGCCAGATCTGTGTCTTTCTCCACTCCAGGAGGTACTTCAGCTGGGACTCAGTCCCCTCCTGCTCACCCTGCGTCAGCAAATCTGCAAACTCCACCTCCCACTCGTTCTGGGGTGATGTCTCCTCTCCCTGATATTGCACAAACTCCACATCGCATAGATCTCACCCCTGAAGGAGTGGAGAGAAACTTCTTGCAGCTTAGGTCCCTTTTGAACCAGTATGTTATGAAGGAAAGGGATAAAGGAGTTCGTCTCCGGCTAGATTATGACGAGGAGGAAGAGATATCACTCTCTCCTGTACCTCCTCCCCCTCTCACTGCCACTTATGGACGCAGACCTGAACCCAGAAGCAACAATGCTGGTCCCAGCAATACTCACGTTGCTTCGCACTACGAAGCAAGGTCCAGTCCTACTGCTTTCCCTTTGTTTACCACTCAAGCTGCCACCACTGGCATGCCACTAGGACATGAGATGACTTTGGATCAACTCCTACAGTCACCTGTGACCAGTGTCCCACCACCAATAGCCACTTCATGGGAGCAGGCCATGGCTTCACTCCCCATGGCCAGAAACGCTTCTATGAGCCTCCCCATGGCAACCAACACTGTGGCTACTGAGGGCATTCAAGGCTTCAACCTCATGCCCTACATGATATCTCAAATGATGGATAACTTCCTTTGGCAACAGCTCATCAGTCAGGCCATCGCCGTCCAACAAGGAAACACTGGAAGAATAACCAACAACAGGGTGGAACACACCGTTAACCAACCCTACAAGCCAAACAGCCTGTCTTGCTTCTCACCAGAGATAGCAGATTATGATTTTCCTAACAAGCTAAAGATGCCAGCTCATATAAGAACGTATGATGGCACTGATGATCCAGAAGATCACCTTCAGATCTTCTCAGGGGCTGCTCGGATCGAAAAATGGGGAGATCCCGAGTGTTGCTTGATGTTCATGCAAACCCTTGTTGGATCTGCACGAATCTGGTTCAACGGCTTGACGGCTGGAAGCATCCGTACCTTTGACGAGCTTGGCAAAGGATTCCTGGCCAACTTTTCACAACAGAGACGTTGTGTCAAGGATGCAACTGTCATCTTCCAGATAAAACAAAAAGATGATGAAAGCCTAAAAAGCTTCATTGAAAGATACAAGAAAGAAGGCCTTACTTATGTTGGTGCCGATGAAAAGATGAAGGTTGCAGGGTTCATGAATGCCATCAACTCAAAGTACCTTACCAGGGAGTTCAACAAAAGTCTCCCTAGAACCCTTGAAGAGGCCTTAGAAAGAGCCGAAGCTCACATTCGAGGAGAAGAGGCTGTAGACATCAAGGAACAAAGAAAAAGGGCTTCCAACTGGAGAAGCAATAGCCCTACTCGAAAGAGAGGCAACTATGGCACCTATGACAAAAGATCTAGAGGGTCTGAGTCACGAAGGTCTGAAAGCAGGAACCCTCCAAGCAGAGATAGAAATGTCAACTTCACAGCCCTCACCAAAACTCCTCAAGAAATCCTGGCCACCGAAGAAGTTAAACACACCTTCAGACCTCCTCGTCCCTTGCCAAAGAGTAAAAGAAATGAAAACTCCAACCAATATTGCGAGTTTCATGAAGAAAAGGGACATCACACCAACGACTGCTTCCAACTCAAGAAAAGGATCGAAGAAGCTGTCAAGTCTGGGGAACTAGCCCATCTGGTCAAAGGTGTTATAGAAAACATGGCAGATGGCAAAAAGAAAGACGTTGCCATGGTCTTTGTTGAAAATGAAACCCCAAGCAAGCGACAAAGGTTGGAGGATTGGGAACGACAAGGCATCTATTTCCCCAGTACCAAGGAAGAAAAACACTGTGATCCGCTTGTCCTTGAAGCCTTCGTGGGTTCCATCAAAACATAAAAGGCCTACATAGACACCGGAGCTGCTACTGAAATAATGTTTGCCAAATATTTCAACCTTTTAAGCTCTGAAGAACGCTCCATGCTACGGCCTGCTGAAGCTGCCATAAAAGGCATTGCTGACATACCCATCAAGCCCTTGGGCGAAATAACGCTTGATGTAACCTTCTTTGATGGCCAAATGCGAAGGACTGAGCCACTAACCTTCGTTGTTCTAGACCTGCCGTCTAGCTACGATGTCATCATTGGAAGACCTGGGGTAGTGATCTTTGATATGACGGTTTCCATTAGCCGAAAAAGTGCAAAGTTCCCCACCAAAGAAGGTGTTGCAACCCTCCAACCTTCCACTTCGGTGTTAACCATTGATGAAGATCAAAACAAACTTGGTCTCAGCATCAAACCCAGATACCCTGATCAAAGGATACGGGTCAACACAACCCTTCCCAAGGATACTCTCACAAAGCTTGAAGTCTTACTGAAAGATAATGTTGACGTTTTCGCTTGGTGCCCAAGTGACATGACTGGGATCCCACGAGATGTTGCTGAACATGAACTAAGGATTCCTTCCAACGTCAAACCCATAGTTCAGAAGAAAAGAAGTCTTGCCCCAGAACGAAGCAAGGCTGCATGTCAGGAGGTCGACAAACTGGTTGAAGCTGGTATCCTTCGAGAGGTAAAATATCAATCATGGGTTGCAAACCCTGTGATGGTTCGGAAGCCTGATGATTCGTGGAGGATGTGCATCGACTTTAAAGACCTTAACAAAGCCTGCCCAAAGGATTGTTATCCTTTACCTGAGGTTGATCTGAAAATAGACTCACTTACAGGCTTCCCCTTCAAGTGTTTTCTGGATGCCTATAAAGGTTATCACCAGATACAAATGAAGGAGGAAGACGAAGAGAAAATTGCTTTCCATACTGACAAGGGTATTTTCTGTTATAGAAAAATGCCCTTTGGTTTAAAAAATGCAGGTGCTACTTACCAAAGGTTGGTTGACAAAGCCTTTGCCCAGCAAATTGGCACAAACATGGAGGCTTATGTGGATGACTTGGTCATCAAGAGCAAAACTGAAGATCAAATGCTCGCTGACATACAGGAAACCTTCAACAACCTCAGAGAGATCAACATGAAGCTGAATCCTGTCAAGTGTTCCTTTGGTTTCGAAGAAGGAAAGTTCTTGGGTCATGTTGTAGGAAAGCAAAGCATAAAGGCCAATCCGAACAAGGTTCGAGCCATCCTCAACATGAAGTCACCCCAGACCAAGAAAGAGGTTGAAAGCTTGAATGGCAAACTGGCTGCCTTGAAGCGTTTCGTGTCAAAGTTGGCTGAGAAATCCCTACCTTTCTTCAAGACCCTCAAAGGTTGCACTGACAAGAAAGACTTCAGGTGGACGGAAGAAGCAGAGGAAGCCTTCAACAACATGAAACATTATTTAGCTTCCCTTCCCACAATTGCAACACCTGAAGCAGGGGAAACGATCTCTGTCTATCTTTCAGTTACTGAGGAAGCCTTCAGCGCTGTTCTCACCATAGAAAGAGACAAAGCTCAGGTACCCGTTTATTTCTTCAGTAAAACGTTAAAGTTAGCAGAGGTCAAGTACCCTCCTTTGGAAAAATTGGCCTTAGCCTTAGTACAGACAGCCAGAAGGCTTCAAAGGTACTTTCAAGCACATCCCATACAAGTGATCACTAACCAACCAATCAAAAATGTGCTTGAAAGGCCTGAAACCTCGGGACGGCTAGCCAAATGGGCTGTTGAACTAGGTGAACACAAAATCACCTACGTCCTGAGAAAAGCAATAAAAGCACAAATACTTGCTGATTTCATTGCTGAAATTCCAAGGGTGGAAACGGCCGAAGTTAATATCACCATAGATGAACCCATCGATCCAGAAGCCTGGAAGCTTTACACAGATGGAGCTTCCAGTGTTGAAGGATCGGGGGCTGGTCTTGTACTAATCAACCCTGAAGGGTTAGAATTCACATATGCCCTTCGTTTGGAATTTCAGACAACTAACAACGAAGCAGAATACGAAGCCCTGATAGCAGGACTCAAGCTTGCAAAAAAGATGGTGGTTCATAAGCTTCAAGTGTTCACTGACTCATTACTGGTTTCCAATCAAGTGAACGATAGCTACATCGCCAAGGAACCTAACATGAAAAAGTACAGAGAAAAGGCCAAGGAGATCATGAACACCTTCCAGTGTTGCAAGATTAAACAGGTTCCAAGGTCTCATAACAAGAAGGCTGATGCCCTTAGCAAGCTTGCTTCGTTAAACTTTGCTCACCTTACCAAAAAGGTGTTGGTTGAAGTGATCAAGCATCCTGCAATATCAGAAATTGAAGTTCAAGACGTCATCACTGAAAATGAACCAAATTGGATGACTCAATTTGAAAAGTTCCTGCAAAGAGGTGAACTGCCCCAAGATCCTGTTGAAGCTGAAAGGATTCGGATCAAATCCAAGTAATACATAATCCAGGACGAGATACTCTATAAAAAAGGGTACTTGGCCCCATTGCTTCGATGTGTTGGTCCTGAACAAAGCAGGTACTTGATCAAGGAGGTTCATGAAGGAATATGTGGAGCTCATTGTGGTCCAAGATCAGTTGTGGCAAAACTCATGAACCTAGGTTACTTCTGGCCTACCATGCATCGTGATGCATCAGAGCAATTGAAGAAATGTGAAGCCTGCCAAATCCATGCACCTGTCCCAAAGAGTCCCAAGCATGATCTGGTGCCTATTACTTCAGCATGGCCATTCCACAAATGGGGAATGGACATCGTTGGACCCTTCCCACCAGCAAAAGGAGGGGTCAAATTCCTGTTGGTTGCGGTTGATTACTTCACGAAGTGGCCGGAAGTGAAGCCTTTGGGAAAAATATCTGGGAAAAAGATAATTGAATTTGTCTGGGAAAGTATCATCTGTCGATATGGCTTGCCCGGGGTACTAGTTACAGATAATGGCAAACAGTTCGCAGAAAAGCCATTCAGTGCTTGGTGCAAAGAGTATCGAATAACACAAGTCTTTAGCTCTGTAGCATACCCTCAATCCAATGGGCAGGTTGAAAGGATGAACAGAAGTGTGGTTGAAGGGATCAAGGCTAGGCTGGGTCATCAAGGAGGAAATTGGTTGGAAGAACTACCAAGCGTTCTTTGGGCAATCCGAACCACTGAGAAAACAAGTAACAAGAAGACACCTTACAGCCTTACCTTCGGATCTGAAGCAGTCATACCTGCTGAAATTGGGGTTACCACACCCAGAACCCTTCATGTTGACATCCAGGCAAACGAACGTGAAACGTCACTCAATCTTGATCTGCTAGAAGAAGCAAGAGACTTGACAGCAATAAGAGAAGCCAGGTACAAACAAAAGATGGAGTCTTACTACAATGCCAAAGTCAAGCATGAACGCTTCAAGCCATGTGATCTGGTCCTCAGAAACAATGAAGCAAGCAAGAAGGAAAACCAAGGAAAGCTAGGACCAAAATGGGAAGGTCCATACACCATCCTTGAATCTCACAAAGGAGGGTCTTACAAGCTTGCCAACATGGAAGGCAAGAAGCTCCCTCGACATTGGAATGGTAAGAACCTTAAAAGGTTCTTTGTTTAAGTTGTATGAAAATGTTGTTCTCTTTGAAAAAGCAATGTAATGTTATCATCAAGTGAATGAAAGGATCACTGAATCCTCTTTTGGAAATTTTGTCTTTCTATCCTATGATCAGGTTGAGAACCTTGCAAGAAACTCCATGGCAAGGGCCATGTAAGGGGATGAGCTCCCAGGCCATTTCGCTCAATAGGTTCGAGGGTTGAACGGACCTATATAAGGGGTGAGTTCCTAAATCAATCCGACTCCATGAGATAAACAAAAAATAACTTTATAAATCTCATTGACAGGCTTGAACAACCTACACCAATCGTTCCTTAAGTTTAAAAAACAAACTTACGAAAATACATTAAAAACACTTGTATAAGTGTATATAGGATAGGTGGTGACATGTTTGCCTAGACTACCTTAAGGATGAATGACTGCAGCATTCAACCTTTGAAGGTGCTACTGGATAAACATTCCCAAACAACAACAAAGACAAACACACATAGCAACAAAAAACAAATAAAAGATGAGCAACGATAAAACTTAAACAATAGCCCTAAAGGCTTAACATTAAAAGGCTTCTAACAAAGCCAAGTAGTAGCATAATTGTTCAAAGGGCATCAGCCCACAACCATCAAAGAACCATCACAGGTTCCAACAAAAGATAAAAAGTGTTTTGCGACACAACCACAGAATTAATTGTTTTAACAAACCAAGATGCTAAGAAAGCTACGAATAGGAAGTTCAGGCATCGTTACCAGACCCCGAAGGCTTGGAGGCTTCATCCTCATTCCCAGCCTTGACCACCTTTGCCTTCTTTGCCTTCTTCCCCTTCTTTGGTAGCTTCTCTGCAAGACCAGCTTCAGAGGCTTCAACGCTGGCATCCTTAGAAAGTGTTTCAGTCACGTCCAAAGTCTCTTCACTATCGCCCGAATGTGCCCTCTTCCTTGAAACAGATTGAAGCACCTTAGCAGATACAGCTTCGTTCAGACCAGCAGGCTTCAATTCTCTCAGCTCCTTCAAAGGTTTCCCATAAAGGGAAGAAACATGTGCAACATAAGGATAGCTGGAGTGTTCCATCTTGAGGACAGTTTCCTTGAACACGTCCAAGGAGTTAGGCTGATAGAGGGAAGATTCTTCTAAGACTTGGCCGGACTCATGAGCTTTGAACCCTGCAACAAAACCAGCGTGCTTACCATGGGTTAAAAGCTTGGTGTACACCTCTCCAAGGGCAGAGTTGAATTCGACAGAGTGAAGGAGGTAGGTAACGACTTGCTGGAAGCCTTCTTCAATTAACCACTTGTTATCACTTTGAGCAGCAGCAAGAGAAACCTCCAACTCCTTCTTTTCACTTTCAAATGCCTTTTTCTCTGCTTCCAAGGCCAACTGATCTGCTTCCACCTTGAGCCTAGCAGCTTCATGCCTTGCCATCTCAGCCTCATGCCCTCTCTTCAGTTCATCAATCAGGGCAATCAAAGTTATCTCCTTCTGGGCATACTCCTTAGCATCCCTCTTCATATCAGCTATAGACTGTTTCATCTCCTTCTTTTTCTTAGCAAACTCACTGTACTCACCCATAACCTTCCTAAACCTGCTAATCCCCTCTGGCAGCATAGCAGCCAAGTTGCAGGTACCCACCATCATCTTTGCTAGCAGAGCATCATCATCCAAACCTTCAAGACAGGCCTTGGCACCAGGAGTGGCAAAGTGTGCCAGAACCTCCTCACAAACAGCCGAAGACTTGAAGTTGTCACTCGACTTCACATTCCACCCAGGAACATACAAACCTTCCTCGTCAAAGCTAGCTGACCCATCTGTTTCCTTCACCAACCCAACCTTCACCTTCTTACCCTTGCTTTTCTTGACAACCACATCCACAGGAGTATCATCCACAGTCTGATCCTTTTCATCGTCAGATTCTTCAATGTCATCACTGACTGTCACCGCTTCAGAAGGATCAGCAGACTTGGCAGCCTTTAAAAGTCGTCTGCTGGACCTCCTTGTTGAAGCCTTGGACGAACTTGCTTTAGCAAAACCTTTGACGTTAGGGACAGCAACGTAATTGGTCCCGTCATATCTCCCTTTCTCATACTTGGTCAGTGCATCCTCCCCATCTGCTGCTTCAGCATCAGAAAAAACAACACCCGAAGCATCATCACCCTTAATGAAGTCTAGAGCCGACATAACTGCAAAAATACAACACATAAGGAAAAAACAAAAAGAAAGAATGAAATCAACAATAAACAAAAACTCATACCCTGATCATCCTTCATCACAACAGGATCTCTACCCGGCTTGTCCCAACGAGTGCTAACACCAGATAACACTAAAAAAGGCTCAGCAAATGGACGAAGCCTCGAAGGATAGGCTCTAAGAGCCGTTAGAAAGTTATGATCAAGTTCAGACTCTGAAGGTTCCCCTTCATTCAGAACAGCCTCAGGATGCCTCCACACAGGCTTAAAAGGGAAAATAGAATCAGACACCCAAAAGAACCTAGTCTTCCACTGCCCAACAGTTGTAACATGGGAGGAAAGAAGGTTTGTCTCTACTGATGATCCCTCGAAGGTAAACCAGTCACCATTCTTGGCAAGGCGAAAGAATCGCCTGAACATCAATAAAGTGGGATCATACCCTAAGGCTCTACAAAGACACTCTAAATGTAAAACACGGCCAACACCATGTGGATGGATTTGACCAAGGGAAACCCTATAGTACTCAAGAACATTCAACAGAAATACAGAAAAAGGATGACGAAGGTTTGCAAATTCAAAATGACGACAATATAAAGCAATGGAACCAGAGGGACATTCAGAAACAGCAAGTTGTTTGCCAGGAGCCACGGGATTAAAAGACAAATCTATATCCCACTCCGAACAAAACGATTCAACCTCTTTCTGAGAAAGAGTGGAAAAAGTAACGGCCATGTCCTTTTTAGCGCCCATTGTGCTTAAAGGGATGATCAGTAAACAAAACAACAAGAAGAAAGACTAACCTGCTGTGTTGAAAATCACGAAACCCTAAGATGGATCAAACGTTTGAAAGGAAGAAGATGAAGAAATGAAAAAGTAAAGTAAAAATTGAAATATGGAAGGGTTAAAAAGGAAAAAGAAAACGGTTATTTTAATTTAAAAACTGTCATTATGACATGCAATAATCAACTCTGAACAGACTGCCACATGTCACATCAGGGTCCAATCAAAATTAAAACACTGAGTAATAACCGCCCAAATCACAGTGAACCCTCGAACCTTTCAAGCAAGGAATAAACTAAGAAAACAGTCAGAAGCTTTCAAGATACCTCATCAAACCTTCTGACTTGGGGGGCTGATGACGTGGGTAGCTTAAAGCAAAAATAAATAAACAACATTACTGAACGATGCTTAAAGGGTTGGAGCCTACAAGGGTTCAACAACCAGCAGCATCCTAAGTCAAAAAGATGACTTGTCCCGTCATCTTTTTCATCGAGCAAAACAAACAAACTGATGGAGTAACATCAGTCAACAGACCGCAGGTCCATAGCAGCCACTTACCTTTTGTGGGATGTCCTTTAGTTGCAACAAGGCTCAAGGCTAGATGCTTTCTCCTTATAGAATTCTCTTTTCTCTATAAATCAGAGGCTGATTCCTCAGCCCTAGACACACCATCACAATCACTCTCACTTCACTCTTATTATTCTTTTGGTCTCGCACGTGGAGAGAACAATCCTCTTCACTCGGATCTCAAGAACTTCTTCTTCTGGTTTCGAGTACATCTCAAACCGGAATCTTAAAGCATCTAAAACAATAAATATAACCTTGAACCTCCTTCTACGTTTGCAACGTAGAAGGACACCACGACCTGCGTTAGGCAGAGTCGAACCCTTGAACCCCTGAACCTCCCTTGTGACTCAGAACCAACGTTAGGCAGTTATTTGTTGTAGCAACAAAGGGCAATAAAAAATCAAGTGTAGAAAGGGTTCGGCTAATTACCTCTATATATCCATCCACCATCATACAAATCAAAACGGATTTTTAACTTTTAGTCACTATATCTAAAAATCGTAGCCTTTAACCCTAGCCAAATACAAACCTTTTCACAAGTACTATTAATTCATGTATTTATTAAAGTTATTTGGTGGAGCTTCAGTTTTTATGCAAGCTTATGCAACAAGTTATTTGGTGGAGCTTCAGTTATGATTATGCATGTTTGCTTCATTCTACGCACCGAGTGTTCGTTCGATCTACTTAGAATGCATATTTAGCTGAGTGTTGTATCTATAATATTCGTGAGATGTATAAAGTTTGTGCATATATAATTTAATTAAATATATATTAAGCTTGTTACCGTATTATGGATATTCTTATAATGTAGAAAACCATAATAACAACTCTTTGATTTGCTTCTTTGAAACTTAACCTGCTTAATTCAGATATCTAAAGGGGACGGGGCGCTTCCCGTGTATTGTAAGGTACCTCACGGTAACCCCACTACCAGCACAACAACAGTGTCTCCGGTGGTGTTGGTAGTGGGTCCGTGACGGTAAGTTGTGTGTTAGAACACGGTTTTCAAACTGTTAGTTTTTACTATTTTCATTTATTTTAATTGTTTTCAATTAAATTCTATAAATATTAAAACATAAATTAAACACATAACACATAATTAAATAAAAAACACCAACATAATTATATTAATATTAAAACATAATTAAAATACAAAATACTAAAACATAACTTAAACAAAATTATACATGACGCAGCAGTTGTTATGCCTTGATATGGTCGAAACTGTTGTGGTATCGAGCCACATAGTCTACATGCGTGAACTCAATAGCCAACCCCTCCTCAATGCCCGGGTGCTCCTTCAAAGTGTTTTCGTTGAGGGTGCTCCACCAATCACATTTATTGTTGAGATCAGTCCATTTGCGTTGGAGGCTTTCATTGGTGCGATCGTTGACAACGACTTGTCTGTTGAAGTCCGCTAAGACACGGTGCCAGAACCTGTTATCCCCCCTCCTCCGAGTGGCGACGGCGTTGTTGTTGTAGGGCAAGGTCGTTTCTTGCATCTTGGTAGCACACTACCTAAGCAATCTCTTCGTTCTCGTTCCAACGCGTCATTGTTTGAGTTTGAAGTGTGTGTGTGTGTGTGTGTTAACGTGGGTTTCGAGTGAAAATCACCTCACAATGGTGTGTGTGTAATATAGGCATTTTTGAATGGTTTTTACTCACCAAAAAAAATAAAATTTTGCCCCTTTGGGAGCTACGGTTTTGAATGCAAAATTAAAGTTGCCAACCTTTGCCTACCATGCACAGCCACCGTTACAAAATTTAACTTTTTTTTACCGTTTCTAACCATGTGAAAAAGTAAACTTTAAATGAAAAATAAATAAATGAATCAGTAAAGTGCTACCTCCAACAAAACTGTTTCAATGAAGTGATTTGGCTGTGTATGATTGTTAGAAATCAGTGAAAGTAAAAAAAAAATAAGTGAGGGGCTCTTCATTGATTATCTTTTTTGCTTTTTCTTAGGGATATATAAATAGATGTATGGTTTGTTTGATGGAACGACTGGGTTAAATACCCGTTGTATATGTTGTAAATGGTTTGTGAGTGTTTCTTTATCGGAGGTTTCGCTCGGTTTGTGAATGAAGTTAATGTTAAAAAATACTAAAGTTTAAGTGTGAAGCTATTAATGGGTTATTATTTATGCATATTTTTATTTCACATTTCATCATACACAAGCATTTTTTTTGTTTGGGTTTTCATATGATTTAATACTTAATCAGTTTTGTGTGAAGTAAAAAAGGCTCTCCAGCACAGTTAGAGGATATCACTCCTATAAAATTATAACGAAGATTGTTGTATGACAATATTATCGAAATAGACTCTCGTACGTACACGTCAATTCCGTCACAACTATTTGTATAAAAATAAAATAAATATTATAGCTATATGCAAAAACTAAATAATAAACATTATTGAAAACACATATTATGTGGTGTCAATTTCGTGTGCACATGAATTATTTATACCGGCCATGCTCAATTTTGTCGGTCATCGTTTGTTTGTGTATTTTTATTTTTTATAAACGTGTGCAAAATCGATTACATGCATAGAAAGGCGAACAAATCGATCGAACCAAAACTTTTAAAACGGAATAATATAAAACTAGACTCAAAATCAAATTGTGTTTTTGAGTTTCAATTTTAATAAAATGAATTCGTATAAACCGAATAACTAATAATAAGTATTTTTTTTTTTAGAATTGCGACTTTGTTTGTGTTTAGCATGAGTATTTAATAGTTAATTTATAAAGCATCCTTTTATACCTCTTAGATCTTTGTCATTACACCATGGAGCGTTTTTGGGTGCCAGATTAACAAACAACGCCCAGCAACACTGTCACCCCATGGCGCAGGTGGCTTGGGGCAGACCACGGCGTGGGGTAAGACTCACCGGAGACGACATATGTATTCTTTTGACTTTAAGTGGGTGAGCAAAGAAGATGATGGTTAAACAAGTGGATTGGTCTTTGGTGTGTATGAAGTTGTGAAATTTTTTAAACTAAAGAAAAAAAATTGACATTGTCGCTTTAACCCATAAGCAAGTGTTTTTATTTTATACACAAGTTCTTATGTTATATTTTTATATCACTTGATCACTATATTATCTATTAATTTATTTAGTTTACTTTATTTGTGAAATCACATAAAGGTCTTTTTTATTTATATTATTAAAATTATCTCGATTAATATTATTAATTTAATGAAACTTTAATTTTTAATTTTAAGTGTATTTAATAACATTTAATTGCATTTGTTACTATATAAACTAAGATAAATAAAATATTTTAAATAATTAAATAATGGTTACCTAATCTCCAACCAAGCCTCAAACAATGCCCCTCTCATTACACATCTTTTGAAGATTCCCGGATGATAAAAAAAAGTATGCCTATGTAGCAGCCACATGACAACACCTTTTTTTTCCGACTAAGCCCCTAACCAAGCCCCTTAACTCATAACCTAAGTATTTAATATTTGTTTTATTCAATCTATCTAATACACCGGTTTCTAAGCTAGAATTTTATAATATAATAAAAACATGAGAAAACTAAAGACGAGCAAATAACCAAATAATAATTTACTTACCAACACATAACACCACGATCCATATATAAAAGAGTTGTGTGAGAGGTAGCCCGGTTTGTGTTTGCTTATGTCGTTCCACCTTACAACCCGGGCAGTTCTCATGATATACTTGCTCTAAAAGCCCGTCTTTTAGCTCTTCACAACTCGCCATTCTTTTAGTTCCGGTTCAACTAGAAATCGAGCCGGGTTATATCTTCTCGTTTCACTCGGTTGAAAGGAGTAGGAGGAGAAGAATTTATGATATCTGCAACATGACAAGAGAGCTCCAACATACGTTTAATATACTGAAAGAAAATTACAACAATGGTCCATGAATTATCGTTAGATTTTCCACTTTCATAACTAACCAATATTATTTGATTTACTAAAATAATAATATTATGAAACGATTCTTAGTTTTTTTAACAGTTAATGTTATTGTTACTATATTTTACATTAAATATATTATTGTCTAAATTTAAACATAAGACCTCTAATTTAAGAGACATAAGCCTCGTCAAAAATTATAAATTCATAAATCTCGTCAAAAACTATAACTATGCTTACAACAAATTAGTTTGGAATCAGATTAAGTTAGATTTATAAAACATTGACTAATAATCTAAACATTATCTATGTTACCTTATTAAGAGGAGAGATGGCTACAAAGGTAATTTTACACTAATTTTAAGATGGGAGTTAGAAAGGCCTTTCACAAATGAGTAATATTTGACTATTTTCTTCCATTTATACCCCTTGTGTACAACATGTAAAGCCTATTGTATATATAAGTAATACAAATCTTTATCCTCCTCCATATGTAACCCCCTCCTTAAATTCACAATAATAAAAAAAATAAAACCTCTTCATCAATTTCATTAAAACACACATCTAACAAATAATTGAGGGTAACCAATGACTATTAACCGAAACCGTCATTGTGCGTCTCCATGTGTTGGAACTCGAGTGTACGAATGTCAAGGCTTAGTGCCGGAGTACTAAAGCATACATAAACGTGGCGAATTTTCTTCTTTTAGAGCTTGATATTAGAAAAACTTTCAAGATTGACCCAAGTATGGAACTTCTTTTAAAAGGTGTAGTTATTATTATTTTTGTATTTGGAGAAAACTATATAATATAAATTCAAGAAAGTACAAGCTTTACTTTCTGTAGTGTATTAGGCTTATTAATTGTTTTTTCCTAGCTTTGCCTTTGAAGGTAGTTGTTTTTACGATTGGTATTTTTTATATTGAAAGTTTGCATGTGTATAGCACCAATAATTACTGAAAACTACTTTGAAGGTTAATATGAATTTGTTACAACTTTACTTTGAAGGTAGGTATGACAACTTGTTTTTGGATCCCGCCGCAACACGCGGGTAAACCCACTAGTTTTATAAAAGTTTTGCACTATTTTCTTAGAGAAAACTTCCAATACGTAAATAATAGTTGAGTTTGTTATCACATTTCTTTTAATAACGCCAACTCATATCACTCTCTAACTTTACTATAGAAATACCCTTATCTTTTTTTATCATTGTAAGTGTGAGGTTTTTTTATATGTTAAATGAGATGTAACTCGTTCAATTTGGTACATTGTTAATGCAACTTTATAATTTTTTTTATGTGTAACAAAGCTTGGTCATTTGGATATAATTATTAGGCAAAAGGGATCGTAGAGAACGTTGATGACTCGGCCCGTCATCAAATCCATGGGAAATCCATCACCGAAGAACCACTGTGATAAAACCCATAGATTGCACATATCATTTTCTCACGAACGACACTCCAACCAACAGCAACCCTTAGAGAAAGTTATAAGGATACCGCTAGAGCAGTTCACCTTGCTAATCTTTTCTTAACTAAGACCAATATTTTCTCACTCATTCTCCTTTTATGAACATGAATTGTTGTAGAATTGTATGGTTCAATGCTTGATTTCTATTCCATTAGGTAATCAATATATACACAAGATACATTCCCTATTTTAGGGAAGAGATAATTACAAATTAATGATAGACATTATCTATAAATACAATATTCAAAAGTCTAATCTATTACACCCCCGCAGTCGAAGCAGGAGGTTGCCGGATGTTGAGACTGGAGTGGAAGTCATCAAATAGAACACGTGGTAGACCTTTTGTAAAAATGTCAGCAATCTGAAGACGAGTCGGCGTATGGAGGATCCGAATGGTGCCACGCTGCACATGCTCACGCACAAAATGTATATCAATCTCAATGTGTTTAGTGCGTTGATGTTTGTACAGGATTGGTGGACAAGTAGATAGCACTGATGTTATCACAATAAACTAGTGTGGCTGAGGAGACCGGCTTGCGTAACTCAAGAAGCAAGTTACGAATCCAACAGATTTCTGCAACAACATTAGCGACTGCACGCTATTCGGCTTCGGCACTGGAACGAGAAATGGTGGTCTGACGCTTGGAGGACCAAGATAGAAGGTTGGAACCCATGTAGACAGGGCAACCTGCCCAATCTGCATCAGTATAGGCTCACAGAGCAAGATTGGGGCATGATGATAAAGTAAGGCCGTAGGAAGCGGTTCCCTAAATATACCGAATAATACGCTTCAAAGCGTTCCAGTGATCAGTGGTCGGGTTGTGCATATGAATGCAAATCTGTTGTACAGCATAACTGATGTCTGGTCTCGTAAACGTAAGATATTGCAGTGCGCCAGCCAGACTTCTGTATAAAGTTGTATTGTCAAATGGTGCGCTAGAAGAAGCACTGAGCTTCGGCTTGGAGTCAACTAGAGTGGCTACCGGATTACAGTTCTCCATACCTGCACGATTGACAATATCAAGAGCATAGGATTGCTGAGATAGAAACATGGTGTCACCAGAACGAGTAACTGAAATGCTCAAAAAATAACTGAGTGGTCCAAGATCTTTCATAGCAAATTCAGCCGCGAGGCTGCCCATAAGAGTCATCTTTAAAGCATCAGAGGAGGTGGTGAGAATGATGTCATCAACATATATCAATAAATATGCAACGTCACCCCCGTGATGGTATATAAAAAGAGAATTATCACATTTACTTTGAAGAAAGGCAATAGATGTGACGTAATAAATGAAACGCTGGTACCAAGCCCGGGGAGCCTGCTTAAGTCCGTATAGAGACTTTTTGAGAAGATAGACATGGTCTGGAAAGTCTCTGTGGCGGAATCCCACATGCTAGTAAATATAAACGGTCTCAGACAAGTTACCGTGAAGAAAAGCATTGGTAACGTCCATCTGATGGATGGACCAAGACTGAGATAAAGCTAAGGACAAGACTGTCCTAATAGTAGCCGGTTTAACAACCGGACTGAAGGTCTCCCCACAATCAATACCAATCTCCTGTTTTCTACCATCACAAACCAAGCGAGCCTTGTATCTTTCAAGAGTGCCATCAGACCTGTATTTGTGGCGAAACAACCACATACTACGAATAACATGCATGTCAGATGTCCTCGGGACAAGTTCCCAAGTCTTGTTTTTAATTAAGGCATTAAATGCGTTTTGCATGGCGTCATGCCACTCCGGGTGAGACAAGGCATCAAAGGGATTTTTAGGTACAGGTTTGATGGTGGAGGTGGATAAGTTGAAAATTTGTTTGGTTTTGGAAATGCCAGACATGGAGCGGGTGGTCATAGTTCGGTTAGGTGGAGGTGGAGGAGGGATTGGTATAGGGCCCAAGGTGGCCGATGTGTAAACCGGTTGGGGAATAGGTGGTGGATGGTGCTGGCTAGATGGTGTAGTGGGCTGTTGGGTTTGCGTGAGGAAAGGGGATGGTTGTGGGCCGGGTAGGGGATCTGAGGTGAGATGGGCCGATGGGGATGGTGGAGCAGTGTGGGCCGTTGTAGTAGTAGTGGGGCGGGCTGGTGTAGCGGGTGGGCTGGGGTGGGGATGGGTCGTAGGTGGTATTGGGTTGGGAGGCTGTATTGGGTTGGTTGATATTATGGATGGGTGAAGTGGGTCATCGAGGAATGAGTAGGTGGTGGGATTTGGTTTGTGATGTTGGCAAACGGGAAGATGTTTTCGTCAAAAATGATGTGGCGGTTAATGGTGATTGTGCGGGTTTTAAGGTCAAGGCATTTATATCCACGGTGGTTGGATGGGTATCCAAGAAACACGCATGGGTAGAATTGGTAGGCAAGCTTGTGTAGTGTTGTGTGGGGGATGAGTGGGTAACAAATGCAACCAAAGAAACGTAGATGTTCGTAGGTTGGTATGCATTTGTATAGGCGTTGGGTGGGGGTTTGGAAGTTGTGGATTTTGCTTGGAATGATGTTTAACAAGTAGGTGCTGGTTTCAAGGGCATGGTGCCAGTAGGTGTTGGGGGTAGAAGAGTGAGCGAGAATGGTTCGCATGAGGTTGTTAATGGTGCGGATTTTGCGTTCCGCTTTACCATTTTGGGATGATGTGTGTGGGCAAGAGAAACGGAAGTGCATGCCATTTTGGGTACAAAAATTGTGAAATTGTTTGTTGGCATATTCCTGTCCGTTATCACATTGTAGTTGTTTTATTTTAGTATTGAATTGGGTTTGGACAAAATTGGTGAATTTGGTAAACATGGCAAATACGTCTGATTTATTGGCTATGTGGTATGTCCAAAGGAAGTTGGTAAAGTCATCTAAAAACAAGACATAATATCTATGACCCCCGTTAGAAATAATAGAGGAGGTCCAAACATCACTGTGTACAAGATCAAATGGCATAAATGTACTTGTATTAGAATTAAGAAAAGGAAGTCTAGTATGTTTGCCAAAAATACAAGCACTGCAAGTTTTATTATTCAAAGCACCACAAGAAATTAAACTAGAAGATTTTAAACTTTGAAAAATGGCTGGTCCAAGGTGACCTAGCCGTTGATGCCAAATGTCTTGACTAAGGGCAGCATAGGTAGATGCAGTATTAAGGTTGGTGATGTTAGACGGGCTGAGAGTGTAGAGATCCCCCGAGCTATTGCACCGTAGGATAGGTCTCTTGGTCTTTAGGTCCTTCACAGTAAAACCATAAGGGTCAAATTCAACAGTTAATTGGTTGTCAGTGGTAAAACGACGGACAGATATAAGGTTTTTGACAAGGTTGAGTGCATAAAGAACATTATTTAATTTAAATGGTGGGAATGGTGGGGGTAAGGTGATGTTGCCTTGTCCTAAAACTGGAATGGTTTTACCATTGCCAACAATAATGTTACGAATAATGTCAGAATTAAAAATAGACGGGAACTTATCAAGTTGAGGAGACATTGTACCTGACGCGCCGGTGTCCATGGTCCAAGACGGATCATTATGGTGAAGTGCCAAGTTGTAAAGTGCTTGAGCAATGTCGGTAGGAGAGTAGTTGGTGGTGTAGGATTGGGCCGAGGACGGGTTAGCCGGTTTTGGGCCTAGCAGGCCGGGAGCAGGGGACGGGTTTGGAGTGTTGGGTTGAGGTGGCTGGTTGTTGGGCTGGGTAAAGTGGGTGGGCTGGGTATATGGTTGTGAGGGGTAGGGGCAAGGTGGAGCAGGCCATTGGGCCCAAGGTGAGGGAGGCTAAGAGTGAAACAGTTGAGTGGGCCAGGTTGGTGGTGGATTGGGCCAGGGAGAAGACCAAAATTGTGGAGTATTGTAGGATGGCTGCTGGTATCTGCCTCGGCCATAGGATGGCTTGCCGCGGCCACGACCTCGGCCTCGGCCTCGCCCTCGGTTACGGGTGTTGGGTTGACGGTCATAAGTTTCAGTTTGGGGAGGGCGAAGGTCGGTTTGGTTTGGGCGATTGTTGGTGGGTGGTTCGGTGGTGGTATGGAGAGCCGTACCAGCGGCTTGGGCGGCAAGGTTGGCCTGGTTAGTTTTGGTGTGCTCCACCTGGCACAGTTTGGACCGAACGGTGTAAAAGTCAGGCAAGGGTAGGGTATTTTGAAGTATGAGGGAGATGCTTTCATAGGGTTCGGTTAGGCCAGTTAGGATTTGGAGGACAAGCTGGTTTTCAGTCATAGGTGATTCGAGGCTCTTTAGTTGGTCAAACAAGAGTTTCATGTGTTGACAGAAGTAGGAGATGTTAGAAAATTGTTCTAGGCGGCAGTTGAAAATTTTGTTTTGGAGGGAGATGAGCCGAGCCGATTGGTTGTCTAGGAATAGGTTCTTAAGACGACACCAAGCGTCATAGGCACTGGTATTGGTGACCATAATGGTGTGCACAAGATCCTGGGTGATAGTACCATAGATCCATTGTAAAACAATGGCGTCTATGCGTTCCCAAGAATCATGTGGGGTTGGTGTGGCTTCGGCTTTTTCAGCCGCAGAGGAGGACTCGGCTATGGGACGTGGTTGTAGGTGATTGTATACTTCATAGGCTTTGCAGTGGATACTGAAGAGTTCGGCCCAGGTGGTATAATGTTCGGTTTGGCGGTCAAGGATTATGGGAATGAAGTTTTTAATATTGGTGACAGTGACAGCAGGGTGTAGAGGGGAGGAAGACATGATCGATTGAAGAAGAAATCGATCGGAGGTTGATAGGTTCGAAGATGAGGGGACGGCAAGAGGAAAGAAGAAGGAGACTAGGGTTAGGCACTTGATACCATGTAGAATTGTATGGTTCAATGCTTGATTTCTATTCAATTAGATAATCAATATATACACAAGATACATTCCCTATTTTAGGGAAGAGATAATTACAAATTAATGATAGACAATATCTATAAATACAATATTCAAAATTCTAATCTATTAATTGTCTATTCAAACATTTAGTGAATTCGTGTTGAGATTTGACGTATATTAATTGCCAGCGGCCACATGAATACATGATCACTATCCTCCTCGTAGGCTATGCAAGTGGTGATCCCCTTGCATGCAGGGGCGGATTTAGTAAGGGCCGAACGGGTTCAGGCGAACCCATTGGGTTTTCGATTTTTAGTAGAGATATATAGGAAAAATGAGCCATGAACCCATAAGAAATTTTGGCATGAACCCATTACAATATCAAGTGACTGGCTCAATGGTTAAGTCTTCCACCCTCTAAAGTATAGGTCTCATGTTCGAAACTTGTTATAGGCCGTTTTCTCTTTTTTTTTTATTACAAAATCGGTTGGGCTATAAAACAATAAAAAAAACAGAGAGACTTTGTTAAAAGGAAGACGGATAGTTGTTACTTGTTAGAGTCTGATTTTAGTAAATGGTTGGTCGATCTATTGACCAAGTTAATTGATAAAGTCTAATATGAGTATGACTATTAATTACCACTAATTCATTCGTCTAGTTAATCTTTGATACACGTACGGTATCTTTTCTCATGTAAACTACCATGTAATTTACATTTTGCGTATTAGTAATGTTTTATTAATATAAATATTTTTACTTTCCCTCAGGGCCGTCTCCGAAAACTGTAAAAAAAATTTGGGCCTGGGGCCACAATAATTAAACCGGGCCCATATATTTTAAACCCAATCATGAAATATAAAAACTCACTATAAAAAATCCGGGCTTACGGTTGGAAGTCTGTAAAGTTTGGCGTCGGTTGTGTAAACGGTAAACCCTTTTGCCTTTTGACCCTCGTTTTGGGTTGGGTTTTCTTTGATAGGTTTAAAAATTTAGTGATTTTTCGTCTTATTAGATGGGTAAATCTTTAAAAAAAATGATCACAATAGTCCACAACCCAAAAATATATATATAAAAATTAAAAAAAAAAAAAACTTCGGGCCCTTAGGATTTTCGGGCCTGGGGCCGTCGCCCTCGCCGCCCCTATTAAGGGCCGGCCATGCTTTCCCTCTCGCCATTCGCCGCCATCCTCCCTCTCCATCTCCAACTCTCCATCGCCATACATGAATATTAATTTTGCTTGTTTGGGTCTTTGCAGTGGTCCACTTTAGGGTTTGTGATTGCTTTTATGCTTTTTAATGTGAAAGGTACGAATGTTAACTAATTATGTGTTAAACTCCCACCCTTTAATGAGTGATTGATTAAGGTTAACTGTTTCTTCTTGGACGGATATAAGTTTCTTGAGTAATCCTTGTTTCATTTGTGGGAAAAAAGTGACTTTAGTGATAAAGCCCAAGCTGACCCGACCCGATCCGAAAAGTCTAAAGTCCAGTTGACCGAAATTCGAGCACTAAAAACGTGAACCCAGTGAAAAAAAATCCTGAATCCGCCACTGCTTGCATGCACCCAGATTTGAGAATGATACGTGCCCACGTAGTAATACATCAACCCACTCTTCATGCATATGTGGTCCACGTCGTAGCCATCAATTTAAGTCATGCATTTTTCTGTTTCTTTCATGCATGTTATTCATATTAATTGTTTTTTATTTTTAGTTAGTAGCAGTATGTGGGTTAGTTATAATCTCTCTTTTGTAAGCCTATAACAGGCCATTTAAGTTTAGAATGAATTAAGAATGAAAATTGAACTAAAAGTTATCTCTAGTTCTTTATCTAATTCTTTAGAGCCTAAGTGCCTAACCCACTCAACGGTCATTTGGGAGATTAGCCATGTCAAATCAGCTGGCTATTAGAGAACTAAACTGATTATGACTAATCAACATAGTATCAGTATCAATATTATCATAATTGACACTCATATATGTTTATATGGTTGTTGATCTATGTAAAAACATATGTCGTTTTGTCGTTATTTTTTCAAAGCAGATCATAACTAAAATTTTTGAGTTTCTTATTCTTTTACTATAACTAGCGTTGGTACAATACAAAGTGAAAAAATCATGTCGTGTAGTGCATTTGAATCCCAAATAGTTTACACGCATATATATAATGCACTTCATTTAAAATATCCAAAAGTTAAAAAAAATATTATAAGGTATAACTTTAGAATGAAGGTAAATTAGTCTTTTAAACATTTTTAATTTTAATACCCACATTTTAATTACATATAAATAATTACACTTTTGCTTATATAAATAATAGTTACACTTTTTATTCTTATTTTAAGTTAACTATCCCACGATTTTTAAACAATCATAATTTTCCCATACGCTAATACTTAAAAAAACGCATTATAAAAACGAGCATTTTATTCTTTTTAATTTAAGTATAGTATTGATATTATTTTTTAGCTTAAAAAACTGATGTGTTACATGATTAAAAGTATCTAGAAGTGGGGAATAACTGAAAAAAGACAAAAGCAAAAAAGATGAAGAACCAAATCAATTAAAAATTGAACTAACCAAAAAACCAAATTAACTTAAAATCGATTATCAGTTTTTTTTTACCCTTAGTTAACCAAAGTTAACCAAATAGAACCCAAACAATTTCATATATTCTTATTTTGTATACCTCTATTTCACATATTTATACCTTATTTTATGTAGTTTTAAGCAAAATTTTAGTTAAAGTTAGGTTTTGATTATTCACAAAAATTAACTGAACTGAACTAAAAACTGACAATCTTAAGAAATAAATTGCACCAATAAACCGTGGTTAATAAGATTGTTTAACCAATTACTTTGGTATCGGTTTAGACTAATAACTGAATTGAACTGAACCACGTAAATCTTTAAAAGTGTTTGGCTGTTTGTTTCATGTCACTTCACATGGACACCCTGCTTTAATGTGTGATGAGCAAAGTTGGCATTTCACTTAATTTTAAGACATCTAATTAATAGGGGTGTTTTTTATTTATTCTTTAACGACACTGACATATTAAAATCCAAATTATTTTTTATTTATTGACCTAAAATTTCTTTATCTTATATATTTTTTTAAATCCAATTTACAAATATATGCATTTGAAAAAAAAAAGATTAAAGTGATATGCGTCACATAAATCAATGACAAAAAGTTTATTGTTTGTATATTAACGAGTTGACGTCAACCCGCGCGTTGCGGCGGGATTGGTTTTGTATGGTGTCGACAAGTGGTAAACCATAGAATTATATATCAATATAACTAAAAGTTAACCGATGATTATCATGGTAAAATATGAAGAATGTCTTTATTATGCAGTGTTTGTGTAAATAATTCCCATAATTATGAGAGTTTTCGAAACAATAATTTAGGATTTACAGCCCGTGCATATCAATGATAAATGAAAATTGCTAAATACTTGATTATTATTTAGGATGTTAGTTATATTACTAAAATGTATTATAATTATAGTAAAATAAGAATGATGTTTTTTTTATTTGATATTAGTCAATCAATTAACGTGGTTTAAGACTTTTAAATGCAAATAGATTGATTCAGAAGACATCATTTATGTCCATTTAGTTTTTTAATTATAATATGATATCCCTAATATTCTTTCATTTGCATATAGCCATATACATATTGATAAGAATAATAATTAACTTTGTACCGATGAGAAGATAAAGAGGTTCAAAATTCAATCTAAACGTCAAAACCCCCAAATCAGAATATAGTCAAAACTTTCTAATTGCAGAAATTTGATGATGGCTATTTCAATTCTTCGATTTGATCCGGTTGATTCTAATTAAACCTTGATGAAACCGCACTCATCCTTTATGGTATCAGGCTATCAGCTTTAATAATTCGTAACTGCGTCAATCTACTTCTTTCGTCATTGTCATTGTCATTAATGATGTTTCGTTTTCTGATTTACGAAAATCCTTCGCATTTTGCGATTCGTAGTTAATTTCAAGATGATTTCAATTTAACCTTTATATAACCAAACCGAACGTTGAGTCGGTCATCTTACCGTTTTACTGTTCGGATTGAAGTTAAGACCAGACAATCAAATATAAAAATGTGGGCGTATATATATACAATATTTACGTATGAAAGTTTATATTTATGTGATAACTAAAAAGAATTTAGTTAAACCTAAATATTTTATGTATACTTGATTTTAATTTCATTAAATAAATTTATTGCAGTTTCCCATACAAACTTGTGTCCACATACACGTTTCCATTGCACAATTTTAATATTTTAGCATTAGGATTGCACATCTCCTCTCCCATGAGCCATGACTTTCAAATTTCAATCTTCATCTTCTTCTCAAAAAGAACATCGTATCACTTCATCTTCTAAACACCATACAGGATAGGAACAACCGCACAACCACGGAGTATCGCCGCCACTGAATCTAGTCAAGATCAAGATATGCAGTAACGTCGTCTGCCGCACCGCTCCTTGAGAGTCACTGTCGTTGGGTCGTTACGGTTGGTAATAGTTGCTTTGGCGAAACTGTGGGATTTTGATTTTCTTTTTCCTATTAACCGTTCAATGGTTGCGAGAAACCGCCACGGGCAGTTACCGCTCGCAACCGCCACGGGCAGTTACCACTAACGCCGTTAGATTTAGTTACCGATTGAAAGAACCAACGATTGAAGGGATAGGAACGATAAAGCAGATAAGGAAGGGACGATGACGGAAAAAGGACGATTTAATCTAATACCATTAACTTGCAACGTTAACCACGGTCGGAAAAGTGGTTGTCTTTTAGAAGCAGTTAATAGAAGGCAAACATAACAAACATAACGCCGTTAAAATAACCGTTAAGTTGGTTTTTGTATTATATATAATGAGTTTACGCTTACCTGCGCGTTGCAGCAGGATGTTAATTATAAATGTTTTTACATTAGTGCCTTCAGACCATTTCACATTGAACGCCATCTTTTATAACACGACAAGCTTAGAGCATGTTTGGGTGTCCATCTCCTTATAAAAAAAGTCACAAATCCTAACTTATAACTTATCTCTTTTTCAACCCACACAAACCTCATTTTCAACCCACTACCCAAACACTATTTTCCCCTTATTTACTTCTTAATTAAGTCAATAAGTTAAAAGGAGATCCAAAATAGACACCCAAACATACACTTCGTTTACAGTTTATGACCAACTATTGCATCGCTTGCATTTAACACCTTCTTTTTCCGTCTATAGTAATCGTTTCACAATTAAGGCCATCGTTGACAACTCGACAACCATACTCCATTTACGGTGTATGATGGCTTACGGTCAATCATCATATGGATTCGCCCAAAGGTAAGGCACAAAAGCCTGCGAAATCATTCGTGGAGAACCAAACGAAATCGATTGATTCAATTAAGTGAAAAGAATCCGGTGATGCCGTATTTGACGTGTTAATATTCATTTCATTTAATCAATCAGAAGAGTAACAATCAAAGTGTTTGTTTGATTGTTTCTGCATGTTAAAAAAAACAATAATCCGGTCAGTAATTATCAATTCTAAACTGCGTATCCCCATTTCAAATCAACCCCGTTTTGCCCACCAGGATCCAGATGCAGATTAAAACCAAATCAACAACGTTAAGTTTGATTTTATCCAGATTTGAGCGCCATAATCAATCGATTAGAAAGGATCAAAGACTTAGAAGCCGATGACCGTTTTTCTAAAAAATAACCGGAGAACAAAAATCTCTGTCGAGACTCCGACGAAGTCAATATTGAAGTAGAAAATCATGAAATCCAGAACAATGGTTCAATCCAATCCTCTAGACGTTTTTTTTAGAATCGAATACATAAAATCACTTTCTCAAAATTAAAATAACAGAATAATGAATTAACAACTTAACGGTTTATACAGCCGACACATGCAATGAGAATTGAGAACTCACGATTTGGTTTTGATAAATTTAATTGACATAAGCATACTCGCATCTTTTGAATACAAATAATAATTGAAGTCAAACTCTTTTAAAGAAAACCAAATTTGATTTTGCATAAGGACGCACCGCTTCACTCAAAAATTTAATAGGGTACGCATCATTTTTCGAACCGTCGCCATATCCACGCAACTTAAGTTACTTAATAAGGTATAATAGTTTTTGACACGCATGCGTTGCCCCGCAGACTTGCATTTCACCGACTCGAACTCATGACGGTGTGGTTATTTTTAAGCGAACATGTAAGAAAAACGGTGGCTGACACATGACTCGTAAAAATATAGTTACCCAAAAAGTATAAAACACAATGCATATCTTAGACATACAAAGGAATGCGCATACGACAAAGAATTTGTACCTGCAATTCAACATTCCTCCTCACAGCCGATTTTAGTAAATGCATCTTTAAAGTATTACGCACCCGCGCTATGCAGCGGGGCACATATTTGCCTACCTGCTTTTTACTTTACGTATTTACTTACCCGCTTTTTATTATGTAAAATATATAATATGCCCGTGACCTATTGATGATAAATTGCAATAAAGAGGATAAATACTTAGTCTGTGGGCTAGAAAAGTGGCAATAGAAAACCACGTATGGTTTGACTCTCAAAATAAACATAAAATAAAATAAACTCACCTAACATACATGTTGAAATCTCTCTCTCTCCCTCTGTCTATCATTCTCACACTTACACCTTACAGCAACAAACCATGGCTAGCTTCGAAACCGTCGCCACCATCAGCTCACCCAGGGTCATCTCCGAAAATGCCAAAAAAAATTTGGGCCTCGGCCGAAAAAAATTTGGGCCCAAAATTTTGTAAAGAGGAATGAATTATAAGAAAAAATTTGAGTATGATGCTAGAGCCAAGGATTGAATTTGAGACCTCTACATTAAATTAACATAGTTTTTCCAACTCCACTAACAAGACTTTAATGTATAAAACACAAATATATATCCTAAATATATATATATGCGTATATTTTTAAAAAACGTTCGGGCCCATTTAAGGGTCGGGCCCTGAGCCGGTGACCACCCAGCCCACCCTGAGCTCACCTCACACGAATCTGACCAAACAAAATTAAAATCACATTTGAAACCTTAACCCTCAAATCCCACCGCCCCTCCGTCTCTCTATCCATCTCCCACCTCCTCTCTTTGTCAACCGAACTTGACCGCCGCCGTCGTAACACGTTTTAGGATTCCGATATAATCATTCACCACATCTACATGATTGAGAAGTTGCATCTCCGGCAATGCGGTCCATCCTCTACAGAACCACTACAGCACCACAATCCAGCCTTCACGTCTATTGTTCGCCTCCGCCGTAGTTGTAACAGATCTTTTCGTCCAGTAGGGAAAACCTTTCTACTTCGAATTCGAACCCGGCAACAGTGCACAAAGGTTTTTAGGGGTTCCAACATCGAAATCTGGCAGCAACACCACCGTTATCACCACCATCAAGTACTGTGGTAGTCGGTGCACTCGGCTGCGAGTGACGATGACGGTAGGAGTGCATTAATAGAGACGGACACAAAGTATGGAATCTGGCAAAATGGTGAGATGCGGACTCGTGGTCAGTGGTCGGTCATCGGGTAGCTACGCGGCCACATGGGCAGCCAGCAGCCGTTGGAGAGACGCGGACACGTGGGCAGTGGTCGGTCACCGGGTAGCTACGCGGCCACATGGGCAGCCAGCAGCCGTTGGAGAGATGCGGACATGTGGGCAGTGGCCGGTCGTTTGATACCTACAGGGGGGACAAGTGTGCAGCCGGCAACCGTTGGATTACTACAGTAAACGCCTCTCACAAAGAAATCTACTAATTATATATATATATATATATATATATATATATATATATATATATATAATGAACCTTTTAAAGGACAACTAAAACTTTTAATTGTGTTCCGGGTTTCTCATGGTTTTGTCTCAAAACTAGTCTAAACCACACATATATATCCTTAAAATCACCAACCTAGGTTTTGTGTCATCCATTCCATTGTACAAAGCACACACTAAATTTTAAGGATAGGTGAGTTCTAGGCTATTTTCTTAGAAAAACTTTTAATACATATTAAAGTTTGAGTTCAATATCATGGTTCTTTTTTGAACGACAACTCAACATATTTTTAATTTACTATTAAGCTACACTTTTTTATATACTTTTACGTGTAAGTTTTCATAAATATATTGAATCAAATGTAGCATGTTCTAATTGATATATTTTTATCGCAACTTTAGATCTTTTAGATTATTAGATCTTAATTAATATAAGTAACCAACTCTTAGTTATTTCACATCATGTTTTATCATTCTTTCTCCTTTTATGAGCGTTATTTGTCTACACATAAATTTATTGAATTCACATTGTGATTTGATGTAAATTAATTGTCCCCGGCCACAACATCACTATCCTCCCTCGTGTCTTTTTAACGTAGGCTATACGGGGTGGTGATCCGGTATATGTATTTTGACGAATCAAACTTATTTTGACTGAGAAATATCGGTATTGGTATCACGATTGTCTAATTCAGTACCTGAATTTATTTATCGTGATTTTCGTTCAAAGTAAAACACATGTCAATATTTTTGTTTCAAGCATATCGCAACTTTATATATCATTGTTTATCATGGTTTTTTTTATTTTTCTTTTGCAGTTACTCTAGCAAGTATCGGTGATGGGATTGGGTACTAAACCATCAGCCGGATCAACCCAACCCAGATCCTAACATGAGCAGCCCAGAGACACTGCACAATCATCACCCAGCTGCGCATACAGCAAAGCGTCATCCACTCTCCTACAATCATGGAAAGCCTCATGCGCAGGACGGTAAATGCGGTATCTGTTTCATGCTTTCCTTATTTATTGCCTTAATTAAAGTACTTTACTAACATAACCTAGGGTAGTGGAGACAACCCTAATCGAGCCCTGGCCCATTACGATTAGGGTTATTGGTGATGGTGGCATATGTCGAACTCTATATAAGGGATGATATCCCTAATAGAGAGGTCACTTTTTGCTAACCCTAAAAGCTATTAAAGATAGTATCCTCATCACCCCAGTTTTTGTTACAAACAACTACGTTCGTAGTCGTCTCCTTAACCGATAATCATCTTACCTTCCAGGAACTCTCGTGTCGTAGTGATTTCAGTGAAGGATCATTCTTGTGGATCAATAGTTATATCATCCCTAACAGGAGGTAAGACTATTTGTTTCTTCATTGGCGCCATCACTGTCGGTTATCATCTTTCAAACTGATACCTATGGATCTGCCAACTTGAGTTTCTTCAAGCCATGTGGATGTCGATGCCACAATTACCAACAAAGTCGATGTTGTTACTCCAAACACCATCATGAAGAAGGTTACTTAGAAGGCCCCGAATTTAACGTTCAATTTCATTCCTAATAAGAATGGGGCTATACCAGGTCAGAACAAAGATTTTGATCAAGTTCTCTTGGACCCAGACGAGTGGTTGGCCAGGGAAAATGCCAAGAATGTAGCGACATATCAACGAATGGTGTTGGAAAAAGCCAAGAAAGATACTCAAAAGACATTGAGTTTTGGAACTCAGGGTCGAGAATGTGAAGCAGGTCAAGGCAGGAATGGAGGTGGTCGTCTCCCTAAAGGACATCGTCAGGTGTTGCGTAGTGGAGATCATGGTAGAAATACTCGTGACCAGGACTACGTCAGCCTAGAAGATGAAACTGACGGCTATGAAGAATCTGACGACGAAGTCAATTATGACTCAAGTTTCAAGCAACAATCAAAGTCGGTGGCCAGCTGATGTGTTGCAAAACACATCTCTTTTCCTATGTATTTTGTATATTATTTTGTTAGGTTTCTATTCATTTTGAGTCATTTTTATTATGTATTTAATTATTTAATTATTTTGTAGGTGTTCGTGTAAAAGGAGCTCAAAACGAAAGAATTTTAATCGAGACATGAAAACTTGAGAGCAGATGTTCATGTACGTTAGAGCATAAACGAGGAACTTTGATCAAGCCAAGAACACACAAGTCACGAACACCCGAGCAAACTTGGAGTATAATAATAATAATAATAATAATAATAATAATAATAATAATAATAATAATAATAATAATAATAATAATAAAAGGGGTGAGCACTAAAGAGACATAATGTCTCGTAAGTAAAAGAAAAAATATAATAAAAAGTCTTGAAGCACAAAAAGCCATGGCCCATTTCATGAAGACATTTTATTAAAAATAAAAAATAAAAAAAGAAAACCTACGACACAGAATATAAGGCGGCGGCTGCAACTTTATTTGGGAGGGAGAACTTTGTTTCGAAGGAGGATCGACAAGCAGCGGCAAAACATATCTCGAAAATCTTAACAGCCGCCAAGAAACAAATCACGACACAAGCAGCTTGTGCAGACTGTAGAGAGGAAAAAGAAACAGGAGAAGGCTCGGGATCAAAAGATTAAAGCACGGGATCAAGTATTTGCAAGTGTTTGGTTATTATTTATTTACTTTGTGTTTTTAAATATTATTTCCATGACTTTTATTTTTCTGGAACCTATGTTTTTATTATTTTCTCGAATTATGTTTGGCTAAAACGTTAGTGGCCACCTAGGTTTGAGATGATTGCTATTTGATTTTGGTTTATGTTACGGATTTGGATTTTATAGTTGGATTTATGTTTTAGTAAGAAACTTGTTTATGATTCTATGATGTGTGTGCGTACTTTTTACTAATTTATGATCTTTTGATGTTCCACAAGTGTCTTAGTGAATGTCTTTCATGTAGTGAATGTCTTTCTTGTTAGAATTACCTGCTTTGTGCTTGTAGTTTACTTTATGGTTTTAGGCCTAAATTCTATAGGAACATTGATTGGGAGTTTAGAGGTAATTAGTATTCTTCCTACTCTTGAGACCGAGAGGTGATAGGTAGTCAGGTTTGTCTTTGGTGCTAGAGGTTTAGGCTAGAAACGCTGAGAGATCAGGTTTTCCTAGGTTCTCTAGTATTATTTGCTTGTCTGTGTCATAGATTGACTGTACAGGTTACTTCTTGCACTTTAGGGTGTACTGTGATTGGAGAGTGAGAAATCTAAACCAATCTAGCGAGTACTTTAGCATAGTTAGTGAGACCGAGAGGTGATCTAACCAATCAGTGAGATTAGTAGTCTTTATGATTCCTTTTCGGTCAGTCTTGGTAAATCATCCGGGAGCCATTAGGATACTAGGGGTGAATATTATAAGATCCTGATTGCCAACATAGTTTCCAAAGTCGGGGTAGTTCCAAATTCATTAGTAGGATTCGATACCTAGGTGGTTGCCTTTCCCATCTTTGATTTCCCTCTTATTAATCACCCGCTATCTGTTAGTTTGAGTCTTTTAGTTTATTTTCTTTAGTACTTAATTAATAAAAATCACAAAAAATTCAATTTTCCAGGCTAGGAGTCGACAAAGGTTTAGTACCGAAAGTCGCTATATTGTGTCCACGGTTCGATATTCCGGACTTGCTTGCTCTGCTACACTGCGACCGGTACACTTGCCGTTAGTGTGTGATTTTGTAGGTTTTTCCATTTTTAAAACTTGACCGATTTATTTACTACACATTTCACACATCACCAGCAACCATACTCGTACGGACGAGGACCTTTACAAGCCTTACAGGTCAAAAACTTTTGCAGAAAGGTCAAAGTTCTGTCAGTGTATAGCTCTGGCTCCCATTACACAAGGGTTTAAACCCCCCTAGTTGCATCGGGAAATATGATGGTCTACATGATCCGGACGACCATCTGCATGCATTCGAATACGCTAGAAGTTCAGTCACGTGGCCAAAACAAGCTTGGTGTCATTTGTTCGCCCAAACCTTAACGGGCGCAGTAAGGATATGGTATGAAAATTTACCAGTGGGAAGTCTTACTGATTTTGACGCCCTGATAAGGAAGTTCAAGAATCATTTTTCACACTTGTGCAAACATAAGAAAGACAAGGCAAGCATCCTGATGTGAGGCCGAAAGGTCCACATCTTTGTAATCTAATTTGTTTGTTTTGTGTGTTTTTATTTGTAGTTTGTTAGGGAATTAGCTATAATAAGGAGAATGATGGAGAAGACAGAAAATATGCTAAAACGATGAAATTACGAGTCTTAAGCGAAGAAATACGAGTTAGAACGGAAGACGGTGCGCGAAACAGAAGAAAACGTCAAGGAAATAATATTTCTGATTTCTTATCCTTGGCGCGGACCGCCTGGGAATTATTAAATCCACAGCGGTCCGCGCGAGTGATTAATATCAGAAGTTATTATTTTAATCTGTAGCGGACCGCCTGGGAATTACCTATTCTGGCGCGGTCCGCCAAAGAAAGAAGTGCGATTGTGAGCTGTTTCCTTTCCAGCTTGTTCAGCACTTGACGAACTCAATTATAACCAACTCGCAACCCACTGAAGAAGTCGTCAAACCTTCGGGTTTTACTGAAAACCACTCAAAATCTTGTCCAAGTTCTTCCAAATCACTCCAAGGATCGTTCTAGGTGCTATGGAGTCAAGAAACAACTCGTTTGCAGTGTTCGGAGCCGCTATGCGTGGCTAAATCTCCTCGTGGTAGCTTCTTCCCGGTGAATATTTTGTATGTTTTGTATCTTGTTATCGCTTTGTTACAAAAACTAGCATCATGACTACTTGTGTGTATTAATTAAACCGCGTTTGCATGAATCAAAGTATCTTATAATTACGGCCCTTTGTATTTCAACCCGTAAGGAAGTTGGTAAGTGTTTGCGTAGGGATAACTAGGTTGACTAGCCCATATACCGGCGTTCCCTAGTTGTTATATTAATACTAACAATCCAGGGCCTCGTGACAGGAGGTGTTTAGTTAACAAACGTGACCTGTCAGCAAAACATAAAAATAGGATCCCGGGAGGAAGCTACCCATTTGTTTACTGTTGTTAAAATCTGAATTTTCGTTAGTTGTTAGTTAAAATCTCAACCAATCTCAAAACCGGAATTTAAATTTATTGTCAAAAAATCTAAAAACTATAAAAATTTGTGACATAAAATCTAGCATATTCGCCTTCAAGCTTTCCACCCATTCTTCGTAGGATCGACATCCTTGCTTCCCTAGCTACATTAGTTTGTAGATTTAGAAGTACTAAATATAAATTCTTTTGATAAGGGTACTGTTGGATCTCAGTTTGACAGACTCTTGTAAACAAATAATATGCAGCGGAATGTAGTGCAAGTTTAACAAGTAAAAACTCCCCCTCAACTTGAACCTAAGATGTTTTGCAATACTTATGAAAAATAATGAAAAGGACTTAACAATAACAAAGTAACTCAAAAGCTTTTCATGCGATATATTTTTCAAATGAATAGCACTTGATGCTTCTTACAAAACTACAAAAAACAGGTCCCTTTGATAGTGGTAGTAAGCCCACTATTTATAAGTGAAATACAGATTAAAAGTACATACACAAAATACTAAAATACTGTTCCACTAACAAATACTGAATAAAATACTGAACTACTGAAGGTCTTTGTCGGATCAGTAGTTTATAGCAAACTACTGATGTGTATGCAGGAACTACTGATGAGCAACCAGGAACTACTGATGAGTTAAAAGCATCAGTAGTTACTCATCGGAAGTTACTCATCAGTTGTTTCTTTTATCAGAAGTTAACCTTCTTAATCAGAAGTTGTCTCTTCATCAGATGTTGTCCTTCAGCAGTTGTTGTTCTTCAGAAGTCTTCATCAGAAGTTGAACTTCAGTACTTCAGAACTATGTCTTCAGTACTTTCGTCCATCTTGTTTGCTCTTCAGTACTTTGCTTCTTTATTCTTCAGTACTTTGTTAGTCAGCAGTTTATTTTACAAAAACAAATAAAAGAAGATATTAGAATAAGGTTTAAATGCTCATCAATCCTTTTTGACCCAACAATCTCCCCCTGGATTGATGAAGCCAAAACCTTATCTAATCTTTATTGGATCTTCTTTCTGTGATCAAGTATTCTCCATATTTCTCTCATCATGTTTTGTTGGAGCTGCTTGATTTGTTTAAGAGAAAATGATCCTTGATCTGGTTGAAGGTGTTGAATTGTGTTGAGATCTTCTATTGATAATCTCTCTAAGTCTTCCTTCTTTTTAAAAACATTGCTGGAACCATCTTCTCTTGTTATCACTACAGACTTTAGCTTCCTGTCAAAGGACCACTTTGTTATTCTGCTAAAGTCAGTGATGCTTCTGATCTGTCCTGGTTGTGATTGATCTTCAATTTCAGTAATCACCAGGTTTGATCCTCTGTGTTGTTCAACTTGTATCATACCAGGTGTATTGCTATATGTTGGAAAGTGACTTTCAGTGAATACCTTGGTATGTTTCTTTTCTTGAACAATATGGGTCAGTTGATAGGCATATGTTGCAGGATTTCTGAACTGTATGAGTAGAGGTTTTTCTTCAATCATGAACTCATCTTCAACAAGTACATTTCTTTCAAGTAGAGCCATTTTGAAGTGAGTTTGTTCTTGAACCTCTGGCTTGGAAGTGTTTTTCTTTACTAGAGCAGTAGTTTTAGGAACTACTGACAGTTTGTTCTTTTGTGAATCCTTGAACCTTTTGTATGTATCCATAAGGTCCATTTCCTTCCATTTTGAGAGTTGAGTTTTTGTTCCATAATCATTTGCAGCCAGTTCATTTATTATTTGCATTCTCTTCTGCTTCTTTGCTGTCTCAACTGCAAGTCTTTCTGATGTAAGTCTTGCTCTTCTCTCTAATTCTTCAGTTGAGAGTCATTTGAGAGAATGTTTCTTGGCTTTGCTATTCTTGACAATATAGTTCATCAGTTGTTGTCTTTTATCTTCTTCAGCAGCCAAGATCTGTGCCTCTTCCATTCTCTCTAGTTCATTCAACCCTTGTTCCCAAAGTTTGAGCATTTCCTCAAAAGGTAAATCTTCCTTTTCTGTAATCTTCTTCCACAATTCATCTTCCTTAGCCTTACTTCTTGTCTTCAGGAGTGCCTCTTGACATTGTTCTGAGTTGTAGGCTATGGGCATAGGATTTAGAATTGTGCTGTCAGATTTTAACTGTATGGCTTGAGTTGCAACTGCTGAAGGTTTTTGGATTTGAGCAACTACTGAAGGATTGTCTTCAGAGGTTTGTAGTTGCTCATCAGCAGTTGTGTCTTGTGGCTTGGAAGCTTGTTCTGCTCTTTGTCTAAGGAATCTTTCCACAGCTTCTTGATAGTCATGTCTGTCTTTCAAGGCTTTCTCATGTCTTATTCTTTGAGTGCTTCTGTGGTCTTCCTTACGTCTTTGGGCTACAAAGGCTTGCATTCTTTGTTCAAAGGTGAACACTTCTGGCTGTTTCAGTTTCTCCCCCTTTTTGGCTTCATCCACTCCAGGAAACCAAGGGGCAGGTGGTGTAACACCAGCCAGATGTGTAAGTTGTGTTTGAGTACTTTCAATCTCCCTTGAAACTTCTTTCAGTTTATGATCTACATGCTGTGTTATCATCTCCAGGTCTATTTGTGTTTTGTGCTCCATGGCAGCACTGAATGTTTGGAGATGATCTGAAAGTAGTTTGTGTACCATTTGAAATAATGGTCCTTCTGGGCTGCACAGTTGGTCTAGGACTATGCCTGTAGCACCAGAGGGTGAAGATTGGGATGGCTTTTGTGATTGTGAAGGGTGTGTTTTTGGGTGATCCCTAGCCAAGATAGCCGGGGATGCCACTTTTGGGGAAATAGGGTGTAAGTGGACTTTAACCTGATCTTCTGTGACTGACTTCTTAAGTACAGATACATTGCATTCAGGACCTTCATGATCAACCATCAATTCTTTGAACTTTGAAACATCATCCAAGTTAATGGAATCATCTGAATCCCTGATGAGAATGTCATCAGTTATAACATGATCTAGGCTCAACCTAGTATTATCATGCACCTCTTGTTCTTGGTTCTGAGGATTTCCTACCTCAGGCTTAGAGCCTTCATCAGCAGTTGCCATAGATAAGGTCTTAGTTATGTTACTTCTGACCTCATTCCCACCAATGGGTGGTAAAGGAGTAGTAGTAGCCTTATCTATACCTGAAGTTTCAATAGTTGAGCTTTGAAACTTTGGTCCTTCCTCATCTCTTGTGTTAGGATTGACACTATCATCATCAATGGCTTTGTCTGAGGTTTCTCCCCCTGTTTGAAGTGGTAAGTGGGGGGTGCCACTTGTTGATGAGATAGTTTTTGTCAATCCATAGAGAGTTTGGTTTTTAGTGGTTTGGAGTATAGGATCAGTATTTTCCAAGAAAGGTTCAATAGTTTGGGATTTCTTAAGTCTCTTTCTTGAGTACATGATGGAAATGGGTTTTTGGTGCTGAAAATGAGATGGTGAATACAACTGAGAGGAAGTTTCAGTTGTATGTAAATCAAGTGCAGAGTGCACATGAGCAACCTCAGGTATCTCAACCTCCTGAGGAGCTGTTCTTTTGGTTCTTTTTGGTTCTTGCTTTGGGGTCTGTTTAGGCTTTTTGTGAGCAGATTTTGAGGATGTGGGTTCCAGAGGAAGGGTTGTTTGTTCCTCTTGGTCATCCTCTGGCTGAGCAGCCGGTTTGTTATGCCTAGAATATACTTGTGAGGTTAAAGGATTTAATTTTGAAATGCCTCCCACAAGTATTTGTACACCAAGTTCCTTAATAATACAGTACATAAGGAACCTTGGGTAAAGCAAGAAAGTCTTTTTAGTATTGAAGTGATGAAGAACCAGTTCATTGAAAAAATATGCAGATGCATTAAAAGGTGTTTTTGTCACAATGGAGTGAAAAATGCATTGTAAATTGTAAGACATCTGATTTGAAGACCCTGTTTTAGGACTTAGACACATGTTGATGTAATGAAAAAGCAGTTTATGAGGAGCATCAAAATATTTCTTGAAAATTGTGGAATGAGAAATGTTACCTTGATACCCACAATCAATCATGGTCTGTTGGATCTCACTTGTTGGAATTTGTGTAGGAGCGTCAGCATCCTTTAGACCTAATCGTATGCTTAGTGAGTCCGGTGTTATTGCCATCATTTTCCCTTGAATTGTTGTTCTGAGAGCAATAATGTTTTTATTTACAGTTACATCTTCAGCATTGGCCCAAAATTCATTTAGAACATTTTCATGGATGGGCGGATCAACAGTGAATGCGGTGTGGAACTGTGATTTGACGACCAGATTGATGATGTCGTCATACTGGGACCAGGCAGAGTCCTTTGTGAAGTATCCATTTTGATTATGTCCCTGTTTAAGAATGAGAGCCATGAGTATGATCAAACAGTTGAATGTGAGTATGGAGGATTTCAGAGGGAGGGAAAATTAGGTTTTGAAGAATAATTGCTGAGAAAGAGGGACTATCAGAAGTTTTAGGTTAAACATCATTGATGATTTGACCGTTATGCCCTTTATTGTAAAACTTCTGATGATGAAAATGTGAATCAGTAGTTGCCTCATCAGTAGTTTGAAAACAACTGATGGAAAACTGCTGATTAAGCATTCATCAGTAGTTTATCTTTCTTTAACCTGTTCCCTTCAGATGTTGGGACTTATCAGTAGTTCTCCTCTGTGGATGATCAGAAGTTAGCTAAATAAATGAGAGAAAATAAGTAAGTGAGAAAAAAATATTTACAAAAAGTTAAAACACTTACAAACTTTACTCAAGATTTAGCATCCCAAGCATGGATACTAATTTCTGAAATGTTGATGTATCAAGAGGTTTGGTGAACACATCAGCTATTTGGTTAGCTGTGGGAACATACTTTACCTCTATTTTGCGTTTTTCATAGCAATCTCGAATGAAATGATACCTGATTTCAATGTGTTTGGTCTTTGAGAATTGCACTGGATTTTGAATGATGCTTATGGCTGAAGTACTATCTAGTAGCAATGGAGTCCTGGTTTCTGTGATGCCATAGTCAAGCAGCTGGTTTTGAAACCATAAAATTTGAGAAGTACAACTTGCTGCTGCAATGTATTCTGCCTCAGCTGTTGATGTAGCCACAGATGTTTGCTTCTTTGATTGCCAAGATACTAGACAGTTTCCAATGAATTGACATCCACCAGATGTGGATTTCCTGGTCATTTTGCATCCTGCAAGGTCACTATCTGAAAATGCTATTAGATTGGCATTGTTAGAAACAGGGTACCAAATCCCTAGTCTTGGAGTGCCTTTCAGATATCTGAAAATCCTTTTGACTGCAGTTAGGTGTGATTCTCTGGGTGCTGCTTGATATCTAGCACAAACACATGTAGCAAACATAATATCTGGTCTAGAAGCAGTTAAGTATAATAAAGAACCAATCATACACCTGTACAGTGTTTGATCAACCAGTTTTCCATCCTCATCTGGATCAATCTGTGTGGTAGGAGTCATGGGAGTGGAACATGATTTACAATCTTGCAAAGAAAACTTTTTCAAGAGTTCTTTAACATATTTTGATTGATGAATAAATGTTCCATTTGATTGCTGTTTAACTTGTAGTCCTAAGAAGTACTGCAATTCTCCCATAGTGCTCATTTCAAATTTGGACTTCATGAGCTTCTTAAACTCATCACACATTTTGATGTCAGTTGATCCAAATATGATATCATCAACATAAATCTGAACAAGTAACATATGATTTCCAACATGTCTTATGAAGAGGGTTTTGTCAATGCATCCTCTTAAAAAGTGATTTTTCAGCAAAAATGATGAAAGTGTTTCATACCAAGCTCTAGGAGCTTGTTTAAGGCCATAGAGAGCCTTATCCAGTCTGTATACCCAGTCAGGATGATAGGGATCCTCAAATCCTGGGGGTTGACAGACATACACTTCCTCTTTTATTTTTCCATATAAAAAGGCACTTTTAACATCCATTTGAAAAACTTTAAATTTGTTGGAAACAGCATATGCTAGAAATAACCTGATGGCTTCAAGTCTGGCTACTGGAGCAAATGTTTCATCATAGTCAATGCCTTCTTCTTGAGAGTAGCCCTGCACCACCAGTCTTGCTTTATTCCTTACAACTGTTCCAGATTCATCCAGCTTGTTTCTGAATACCCATTTTGTGCCAATTGGGTGTTTATTTGAAGGTAAGGGGCACAATTCCCATACTTGTTGCTTTTTGAATTGTAGCAGTTCATCTTGCATGGCCTCAACCCAATTGTTGTCTTTTAAGGCTTCTTGGTACTTCTTTGGTTCCAACATGGAAAGAAAGGCAGTGTAGAAACAAAAGTTGGAGAGTTGTCTTCTGGTCATGACTCCTGCAGTAAGATCACCAATGATTCGATCAAGTGAGTGATCTTTTAGTTCAACCAACTGTTGTTGGGGTAACACATTGGGCTCTACTGCTGCTTCATTAGAACTACTGATGTGAATAACTTCTGATTCAGGATGTTGAGGTGTATCAGAAGTTTGAATGAAGTCATCAGAAGTTTGAGGTTCTTCATCAGTAGTTTGGGGATGGCCTTCAGAAGTTTGGAAGATTTCATCAGGAGTTTGAGCTTGAGCTTCTGATTCAGTAGTTGCTGAATTTCTGACTGTGCTGGAAACTGGGAAAGGAACATCATTTTCAAACTCATAGTATTTGTCTTGAGTGGGGTTTGAAGGACTAGCTTCAGTCTTTTCAGGTCCAAACTTGAAACTGTCAAGATCAAAGAGTTCAGCAGGTTGTGCTGGAATAGGAGTTGTGTTTAACTCATTGAACTTGACATTAAGAGTTTCTTCTACAATATTGGTTCTTGCATTAAATACTCTGTAAGCTTTTCTATCAGATGAATAACCAAGAAAATAGCCTGAATCAACCTTGGCAGCAAACTTTGACAGGGATTCTTTGACATTCAGGATATAGCAGGGACATCCAAACACCTTGAAGAAGGAGATAAGTGGCTTGATGTTATGAAGAACTTCATAAGCTGTCTTGGATTGTCTCTTATTGATAAGAACCCTATTCTGAACATAGCATGCTATGTTGACTGCTTCAGCCCAAAAGTAAAGAGGAAGACCTGAATCAGCTAACATTGTTCTTGCTACTTCAATCAGTGTTCTGTTCTTCCTTTCTACTACTCCATTCTGTTCAGGAGTTCTGGGAATGCTATATTGTCTAGCAATCCCTTTGGATAGACAGAAATTGTCTAATGTATGGTTCCTGAACTCTGTTCCATTATCACTTCTTATCATTTTGACAGAAAGAGAGAATTGCTTCTCTACAAGTAGAATGAAGTATCTGATTGTGTTGGCTGCTTCATCTTTGGAAGTTAAGAAAAATACCCATGTGAATCTTGAGTAATCATCAATGATGACTAAGCAGTATTTCTTCCTACCAAGGCTTGAAATCTTGACTGGTCCAAACAGATCCATATGAAGCAATTGTAAACATGCATTTGCTCTTGATTCATCAATGGATCTGTAAGAGGACTTATGCTGTTTACCTTTGAGACAAGATACACAGCTTTCTTTGCAAAGGTATTCCTTCAAAGGAAGACCTCTGACCAAGCCCATTTTTGTAACTTCATTTATTGTTTTGAAGTTTACATGGCCAAGTCTTCTGTGCCAGAGATCAGTCTCAGAGGTTGAAGCTTTTGAGAAGAAGCAGGCAGTGTTGTTTACTGCCTTGTCATTCTCCATATCTACAGCACAAACATTACCAACCCTTTTGGCAACCAACAAGGTATGGTCCTTGATTATCTTTTCAATCTTTCTTTGGCCTTCTGATGAAATAATCTTGCATTCAGATTTGGTGACAAAGGAAGAGTATCCTTTGTCACACATTTGAAATACACTCAGCAAGTTATATTCTAGATTCTGCACCAAATTGACCTTTTCAAACTTTAGTTGGCCTGAGGATACTGTACCATGTCCAAGTACATATCCAAGTCCATTGTTTCCAAAGGACACAGTTCCTTCTCTTTTACTTGTGAAGTTGGTGAGTAGGTGACTGCGTCCAGTCATGTGCATTGAGCCTCCACTATCAATATACCATATACTATTTAAGTTCCTGAAGACTCTCTGCACAAAAAGGAATCAGTTAGATTTTGGAACCCAAGCCCATATGGCTTTGGGTTTGTTCTTATCAACAGTTTGATGTTGGCCAGTTTTAGGTACCCATACTAATTTGGTCATGGGTCTGCTCCTAGAGGTATTGTGATTAGTTTTAGTTCTTTGAGTAGCATTGTGGGCACCTCTGTTATTTCTAGGAGCAGAGTGATAAGTCCTTTTAGGCTTATCATCTACTTTGATCGTCAGAAGTTTGACCATGTTGATTAGTCTGTTTATCTCAGCAGTTTGCAAAACCACTGATGTTTTTGGTCTAACTTCTGAAAAGGAATTTTGTCTTGGCCTTTTACAAGGTGTTTGTTGAGTCTTGGCCTTCTTTTTCTTGGGATGAGTTTTGTTTTTCTGTTGTTTATGGGGATAAAATGTTTTCTTAAAATCCTCTTTAATTTGTTTCCCCATGGCTTTTTGCAACTGTTTTTTATTGTATTCTATTCCCTTTCTGTACCTACAAAATTCCGGTGTGTGGTTGAATAGACCACATACCTCACATGCTTTGGTTTTCCCTTTCCTTTTAACATTGTTAGATTCTTTGGAAGACAATATACTGATTGCATCAGTATTTTCAGGTATATCTTCATTTGTTTTTAAGGAAACACCTGATGGTGTAATGTCAGATGGTTGAACTTCTGATAAGCTTTCAGTTTCAGTAGATAGACAATTTTGTTGGCTATCAGAAGTTTCACTTTCCATGATCTTATTCCCATCATTATCAGTTTTGGGAGTAAGATCATTTGGACATTTGGTATGATTATACCCAATTCCAAACCTGACATTTGAGGCTGTTTGTTTATTCAGAAGCATTTGAAACCCTTTACTTGATTCTACCCATTTTTCACACTCTACTTTTGTATCAGACAGTTCTTTTCTGACATTTCCTAGATCTTCTAGCAAAATTCTTATTTGTGATTGGGTTTCAATGACTTTATCGGACAAATTAGACACTTCTTTTGTTTTGGCAGTTAATTTCTTTTCTAAATCATATTTAGATTGACTATACTTTCTGTGTGCTTCATTTGCTTCTTCTTGTAAGGAAACATTTGTTTCTCTTATTAAAGCAAATGCTTCTTTGCAAGAATCTGAGCATAGTTTAGCAAGTGATTCTTGTGATACCTTAGATAATGCAGTAGAAGCTGAAGAGGAGGAACCTTCAAAGGCCATAAGAGCAAAATTTCTTTGTTTATTTGTTTGTTCTCCCCAGTTGATGTTAAAGATCTTTTGGTCAGCATCATTACTGCAGTCTGTGGTATCATATGGAAGACTGCTCCAATCAACATATCCTGAGGTAAATAAGCTTTGTTGTTGTTGAGGCTGTGGAGGAACAACAGCTGTGGTAGGCATGATTTGAGGCACTTGTTGTTGTTGCATAGGTACCTGTATATATTGTACTTGTGGTACATACTGGATTTGAGGAGCTTGTGCCTGAACAAAATGAGCATTACCATTAGATTCATGATAACTGGAATTTTGTTGAATACTAGCCTGAGGTTGGTTGTAGTTGGAAGTTCTACATTCTCTGGCAAAATGTCCTAGCTTTTGACATTTATGACATCTAAGTTTTGATTTGTCAAAACCAACCTTGGTTTGTCCTGACAGACCAGGAAACTTTCTACCTGTTCTTTTGTAGAATTTATTGGTCTTTACACTTAGCATAGCAAGTTGATTTAGTATGTTCATTTCTTCTAGATCATCATTGCTAAAGTTTTGTAAATCATCAAGTATGAAACACAAGTTATCCACTGTTTGATTATTGTCATAACTAGGGTGGCTTCTTTCAGCTGTAATCCTAGTTGTGATGTCAATATAGTCATGCGACCCATGATTATATGAGCAGGATGTTGAGTCCTGACCCATGAGTGCTGTACTATTTTGAACATAATCATCAGCAGATTTACCATAGTTTTGTAATCTTTTCTTTTGATTTAATTCTCTTTCAAACGTTAACAATTTCCCATGTAATCTAGTTAAGGTTAGGGACTCAAAGTCAGCGCTTGACCTTAGGACTATGGTATAGGTGTCCCACTTTTCTGGTAATGACCTTAGGAATCTATGCATCATAGATACCATTGAGTAAGTCTGACCATTTACTTTTAACTCAGAAATAAGTGAAGAGAATCTTTCAAATTGTTGAGTCAAAGTTTCTCCACTTATATGAGTGAAAGTTTCATACTGTTGAGCAAGAATCTCAATGGTATTTGCAATGACATCATTTGTTCCTCCAAACTGTTCTTTGAGATTATCCCAAAGTTCTTTAGCAGTTTCACAGTGTAAGAGTCCGCTAAATATTTCATTTGGTAATGCCATTGACAAAATACCAAAGGCCTTAGCATCAAGTTCAAGTTTTAAAAAATCTGCCTCAGTATACTCCTCGGGGTTTTTAATGGTTTCAACATTAGTTTCAGGATGTATACTTAACGGCTTGTGTGGTCCGTACATGACAGACCTCCAACAGCCAGTGTGTGCTTGACACAGGATACGAACCATCCTTTTTGCCCAGATGTTGTATTCACCTCTGACAAGCATAGGAGGTTTGCTAGTTGACCCTGTGTTTAG
Source organism: Ambrosia artemisiifolia (assembly GCA_032199755.1). Classification (NCBI taxonomy): domain Eukaryota; kingdom Viridiplantae; phylum Streptophyta; class Magnoliopsida; order Asterales; family Asteraceae; genus Ambrosia; species Ambrosia artemisiifolia. The sequence goes on from CM063512.1 coordinate 39,550,535, forward strand.
GGGATCCATTTTCTCAAGAAGATTGATGAATTAACAATTTCTTAAGCCAAAGGATTGAGGATTTTAACTGTTGTCCTTAACTGAATATCAATGAGAGCCTGTATCTGATTTTCAATTTGTTAGATTGATATGATCAGATTAACCAGAGCTCTGATACCAATTGTTGGATCTCAGTTTGACAGACTCTTGTAAACAAATAATATGCAGCGGAATGTAGTGCAAGTTTAACAAGTAAAAACTCCCCCTCAACTTGAACCTAAGATGTTTTGCAATACTTATGAAAAATAATGAAAAGGACTTAACAATAACAAAGTAACTCAAAAGCTTTTCATGCGATATATTTTTCAAATGAATAGCACTTGATGCTTCTTACAAAACTACAAAAAACAGGTCCCTTTGATAGTGGTAGTAAGCCCACTATTTATAAGTGAAATACAGATCAAAAGTACATACACAAAATACTAAAATACTGTTCCACTAACAAATACTGAATAAAATACTGAACTACTGAAGGTCTTTGTCGGATCAGTAGTTTATAGCAAACTACTGATGTGTATGCAGGAACTACTGATGAGCAACCAGGAACTACTGATGAGTTAAAAGCATCAGTAGTTACTCATCGGAAGTTACTCATCAGTTGTTTCTTTTATCAGAAGTTAACCTTCTTAATCAGAAGTTGTCTCTTCATCAGATGTTGTCCTTCAGCAGTTGTTGTTCTTCAGAAGTCTTCATCAGAAGTTGAACTTCAGTACTTCAGAACTATGCCTTCAGTACTCTCGTCCATCTTGTTTGCTCTTCAGTACTTTGCTTCTTTATTCTTCAGTACTTTGTTAGTCAGCAGTTTATTTTACAAAAACAAATAAAAGAAGATATTAGAATAAGGTTTAAATGCTCATCAATCCTTTTTGACCCAACAGGTACACGACAACCCTCGGTCAAAATGGCGCCGTTGCCGGGGAATAGGTGCGCTTAGTTTGATTTTAGAAAAATTGTGTTAGATTTGCCTTAGTTTTTAGATTTTAGTTTTTGTGTAATTTTTAGTGTTTTTGTTTTTAGATTTGTTTAGATCTTGAAATTTGGAAAAATATAAAAAGATTTTGTTTTTATAGATTTAGTGTTAAAATTTGTGTTTAGTTCGATAATTGTTAGTTTGTGATTTGATTTGTGTTATTAGATTAAGTTTGTTATAAAAATTGGAAAAATACAAAAATAATTTTTTTTTTAAAACCGTAAAAAAAATATATAAAAAAATCAGATTTCAAAATTTTAATATTTTTCTGTTTTTAAATTAATTTTTATTTTTTCTGAATTTTTCGGAATTTTTAATTATTTTCTGAATTTTTATTATTTTTATTATTTTTTCTGAATTATTTTTATTTTTCTGAATTTTTGCTGAATTTTTTTTTAAATCTTAGTATTTTTGGTGAATATTTGAATTTTTGGTGTTAAGTTGTGTGAAATCATTGTTAGATTCGATTGTTGTTGTTTTTAGTGTGTTGTGCAGATTTACGCCTATTTGTTGTGTTGTGTGTGCAGAAATGATGTCACAGGTGTACTCGCATGGAATCCCAATGAGATATAACTACGATCATGTGCAAATCATAAATAGCCACTTTCGGCCTATGCCATTTGAAGACACACCACAATGGGGATTTGAGAACTCTTACTATGAGGAGTTTGATGAAAATCAGCCATATTGGGACTCTAGCCCTAATGAATTCTATGATGATTATTATGAACAGGGCGATTATGGTTATTGGGATGAACAGGTTATGGAACCTTACGATGATTTCCAAGAGAATAATGTTAACTATATTCATTGTGATAATGCAGGAAATCAAGAAATGCTAGCTCTGCTGAAGGAGATCCAAAAAGATATGCAATATGTCTCACAGCAGATGGATATCAGGGAAAAAGCTACGTAAGAGTTGACAGTAAGGATGAAATAATTGACTGAAGATTGGCTCGAAGTAAAACAGCTTAGAGAACAACGGATAAAATCGCAAGAGAAGTCCGTATGTAATGAAAAAGAAATCGAAACAATTGAAGAATCCAGTCAAGAGGACCAGGTAAGTGCCTTGCGTAGTGGTAAAACTTATAACCCACCTGATTTAGCAACTAACCTTGTTGATGGTGCAGTCGAGGATGTTGATGAGAATGAGGTTAGTGAGGATGAACCGGAACCTATACCAGTGAAACAGATAAAAAAGGTCACTTTTAATGAAAAATCAGACACGATTTTATCTGAGGAAAAGGAACCACCTCAGATTCCATTTCCTAATGCTTTGTTAAAAACCGAAAATAAAGGTGTAGTTAATAAAAGAGGTCCACAACAGGAAGAAATGTGGGAAGTTTTTAAACAAGTTAAAATTAACTTACCTTTAATTGATGCTATCAAACAGGTTCCGGCTTATGCCAAATATTTGAAGGAAATGTGCACTCAAAAACGGCACCACAAAATTCCTAAACAACTCACCTTGCCTGAACAAGTGAGTGCCGTTGTACTTGGAAATCTTCCACCTAAACTCCAAGATCCAGGAACACCTTTCATACCTATTCAAATAGGTGACTTTAAAACGTCAAAGGCATTATTGGATCTTGGAGCGAGTGTGAGCATTCTCCCAGGAAGCTTATATGATAAGTATGATTTTGGACCATTACGTTCAGCCAATACTACTGTGGTTTTGGCTGACTTGACCCGTAAGCTTCCTAGGGGGATTGTTCAGGATGTTATTGTTAAAGTGGAAGAATTTTACTATCCAGTGGATTTCCTAGTACTTGATTACATGTCTTCTGGAAGAATTCAGCAACCCAATGTGATTTTGGGTCGACCATTCCTAGTTACAGCACGTGTTTTTATTGATTGTGAAACAGGTCTGGTTGATATAAAATATGGCAGTAGAAAGATTCAACTCCAAGTATTTCCAAAACTTTCTAACTCTCTGACTGATGATGAATGTTTTATTGCAGACATTGTCGATAGATGTCACCCTCATGATGAGGATGAAGCCATAGAACCTTGTATTATGTGTGACAGGTCTGAACAGGAACATGAGCAAGAGCTAGAAACAGAGGTCAGGAGTTTGGAAGTAATGGCGGTACATGATGGCCGACCGCCTTGGAGTCTTCACACCGAGAAACTGCCTGATGAAATTTCTTCGGGATTGCAACCATCATTGAGCATACCACCAAAGGTTGAACTGAAGGAATTGCCACAACATCTCAAGTATGCTTACTTGGGAGAAGCACAGACTTTACCAGTTATTATTTCAGCCCAACTTGAGGAAGGACAGGAAGAAGCACTACTGAAGGTGCTAAAGGAGCATAGAGCCGCCATTGGGTGGACAATTGCAGATCTTAAAGGTATTAGTCCTTCTATTGTTATGCACAAAATAATAACTGATGCAGATGCTAAACCCTCACGCGACACACAAAGGCGATTAAATCCAAATATGCGTGAGGTAGTGAAGAAGGAAGTGCTTAAGTGGTTGGATGCAGGGATCATATATCCCATTTCAGACAGTGCATGGGTTAGCCCAACCCAGACAGTACCAAAGAAAGCTGGAATACAGATCGTGAAAGGTGAAGATGGCGAGCAGATTGCTACCCGGCTTGTCACAGGCTGGCGAGTATGTATAGACTATAGGAAATTAAATGCTGCTACTTCAAAGGATCATTTTCCTTTGCCCTTTATTGATCAAATCATTGAGAAGCTTTCAGGTCAGAAGTATTATTGTTTTCTTGATGGCTATTCAGGTTACAACCAGATAGCCATCCATCCTGATGACCAAGAAAAGACTACATTCACATGCCCTTATGGTACTTTCGCGTTTAGGCGAATGCCATTTGGGCTGTGCAATGCCCCAGCCACCTTTCAGAGGTGCATGATGAGTATCTTTTCAGATATGGTTGGGGACGCCTTAGAAATCTTTATGGACGACTTTTCTGTTTTTGGGTCGTCATTTGAGTCTTGTTTAAATGAATTAAAAAAGGTTTTGAAAAGGTGTGAGGAAACTAATTTGGTCCTAAGTTGGGAAAAGAGCCATTTCATGGTTCAAGAGGGTATTGTTTTGGGGCATGTAGTGTCAAGAAAAGGAATCGAGGTAGATAGAGCAAAAACGAGTGTCATTTCTACATTACCTCCCCCCAGTAACGTGAAGGGTGTCCGTTCATTTTTAGGACACGCAGGTTTTTACCGTAGGTTTATTAAGGGTTTTAGTGTCATTACCAAACCTTTATGTAACTTACTTTTGAAAGATGTTCCATTTGAATTTAATGATGAATGTTTAAACGCATTTAATGTACTGAAGGAACAATTAGTACAAGCTCCTATCTTGCAATCACCTGACTGGTCTCTTCCGTTTGAAATTATGTGTGATGCAAGCGATTTTGCTATAGGAGCTGTACTTGGACAGAAAGTAGATAAGAAATCTGTTGTTATCTACTATGCAAGCAAAACTCTCTCTGGTGCTCAATTGAATTATACCACTACGGAGAAAGAATTGCTTGCTGTTGTTTACGCGTTAGAAAAATTTAGATCCTATATATGTGGCAGTAAAGTAATTGTTTATTCTGATCACAGTGCTGTCAGGTACTTAATGGAGAAAAAGGATGCTAAAGCGCGACTGATTCGGTGGATTCTCCTGCTGCAAGAATTCGACTTGGAAATCAGGGACAAAAAGGGGTGTGAAAATGTAGTGGCCGACCACTTATCACGGCTCACTTTGGACGACACAGAAATCACACCGGATATTAATGAACAATTCCCTGACGAATATATTATGGCAGTTGAATCAGAACCATGGTATGCTAACATTGCTAATTTTTTGGCTTCAGGTACAATGCCACAAGATTGGAACAGACGGAAACGGAACCAATTTGAACTCCAAACACGAGCCTATATTTGGGACGAGCCGGATTTCTTCAAAGTGTGTGCGGATCAGATTATCCGCAGATGTGTACCTGAGAATGAAATACCTTGTGTCTTAGCCATGGTGCATGAATCAGCTTGTGGAGGACATTTTAGCGGACAAAAGACGGGGCATAAAGTGTTATCCTGCGGGTTATTTTGGCCCACATTATTTAAGGACGCAGCCGAGTTCGCTAAAAATTGCACAAGATGTCAACAAATGGGGAGTATTTCAAAAAGGGAAGAAATGCCTATGCAACCTATTCTTGTTGTTGATATTTTTGATGTTTGGGGAATTGACTTCATGGGTCCATTTCCTAATTCTAACGGGTATTTATATATTTTAGTGGCGGTGGATTATGTATCCAAATGGATTGAAGCCATTGCCACTAAAACAAATGATAATAAAGTAGTTTGCAGCTTTGTCAAAACAAATATTTTTTCAAGATTTGGTATCCCTCGAGTGATAATAAGCGACGGGGGATCACATTTTAAGAATTTTCAATTTGGCAAACTACTTAAAACTTGTGGTGTAGACCATCGAATTGCCACTCCGTATCACCCACAAACAAGTGGTCAAGTCGAGGTCTCGAATAGGCAAATTAAAGAAATTTTACAAAAAACCGTGCGAGCGGATCGTAAGGATTGGTCCATTAAGTTGGATGACGCCTTATGGGCTTATCGCACGGCTCACAAAACGCCTATCGGCACTACTCCATATCGTTTGGTTTATGGTAAAGGTTGTCATTTACCCGTAGAGTTAACACATCGATCATTTTGGGCTGTTAAACAAGTTAATATGGATTATGACCTTGCAGGAAAAACAAGACATCTTGCCTTGGGAGAATTAGAAGAATTAAGGAACGAAGCGTACGACTTCGCGTCTTCTTACAAGGAAAAGATGAAAAAAGTCCATGACGCCAAGTTGCGCCCAAAATCCTTTGAAGTCGGGCAGTGGGTATGGTTGTACAACTCCCGGTTAAAATTATTCCCCGGAAAATTGAAAAGCAAATGGACGGGTCCGTATAAGGTCACTAAAGTTGGTCATAATGGGAATATCGAGATTGAAGACTTTGATGATCATATACGCCAAATGGTGAACGGACATAGGTTGAAGCCGTATTTTAATGCGAAAGATATCAACGGACCAACCAAACATGTGGAAGTGTTATTTTTGAGCCACCCGCTCATTGATGATACCTAAGATCCACGAATGAGGTAACAATTGTACATAGGTGTGTTTTACTTTAGATTTTTATTTTTCAATTTTTAGTGTCGTTTTGTGAATTTGACGAAGTTTTTGATTAATTGAAGGCGTGAACTAAACGCAAGTTGATATATTTGAACGCTCCTTGGTTAGCAAGTTAATTTACAGGTTTTAAGAAGCGTTTGGAACTGAATTGAGCGGAAAAAGGGGCCGGACAGATTCTGCAGTGAGCTGCTGCACAGCAGCTACTTTTGGAAGCTGACGCGGACCGCGTCAGAATTCTTATTTCTGTAGCGGTCCGCGCGATAACAGAAAATCCCAGAATTTGGCTTTCCATAGCGGACCGCTTGATAATTATGAATCATGGCGCGGTCCGCTACACATCTTGAAAATTCGGCTGCTCGTTCCGTTTTCCAGGTCTGGTTTTAACGCAAATTGAGACTCCCGTTTGTACTCAATCTCCATTCAAGCGGTGACGATCATGACAGACGCAATTAAGGCGTATCATATCAACTCTTCAAATCTTCTTAACTTTTGAACAATTTTTATTTCTTGTGTGTTTAACATTTTTTGGTGTGTTTTGCTTACATTATGCTTATTTGTTTTGAGAGAATTATCATCTATTTTGCTTGCGAACGAAATGCTATACAAGCGGAATGGAAATTTTGGAAGACGACTTCATACATTGTTACATCGAAAGGGGAGTCGTTCTAGTTCTCTTATTTATTGTTTTTCCCATTTTTCCATTGAGGACAATGTCAATCTTAAGTGTGGGGGTGGGGAAACATAGTTTTGAGTTTTGAGTGTGTTAAAAAAAAAAAAAAATTAAAAATAGTCCTTGTTAAGCGTTAAAAACAAACATTAAATTTTAATTTGGTCAAAATTTAGATCGTCCGAAATGTAAATTCTTAATCATGCTTTAAATTGTGTTAGTAATATGAACCGTTTTCAACAAGTGTTTTTAAGAAAATATATAGATTCATTTGATCAATTTTAACAATTTAGTGAAGACAATTATACGTACATATCGGCAACCCATATCCTACTTTGGTAAGATCTTGAGCCTTTTACACTTTACATACACATTATTACATATATATTTTCAATTGTTGAGTGTAAAGCCACTTGTTACTCGTTATAAAATTTGTCTAGTTTATACATGCTTAATAGTATTTATGCACTCATTTATGTTAAGGCAAAACTTAGGAAAACCTTTTTCATTTTACACCAATTTTTGTTAAACCCGTTTACACATCATATTACCACTAGTTACACCATTTTGAACTTTTACCCTTTCATTTGTTAAACCACAATTTACCCAATTTTCCTAAACCCATTTTGTTCGAAGTTATGAAATCCAAATTGTATTCATGTACTTGTATTGTGTTATTGTATTACAAAAGAAAAAGAAAAAGAGTTATAAAAAAAAGAGAGAAAAAGAAGAAAAATATATATTTGTTAGTAGTTCGTGTTATAAGTCGATATTCATTCGACAATGCTATAGTTCGAAATAAGGATTCAAATTTTGACTTCACTCAAATACCCATTTTATCTTTTCAACCCTTTTTAACCAATTTTATCATACCTTTACCCAAAGCCCAAAACCATAAGTCCTTTTCATATTTTTGTGCATTTTTACATCTTAGTATGATAACTTTACAAATTTACATTAACAAGTTTCAGGTTTGCTTTGGAGTGATTAATATTAGCATATCTTTTGCTAATCCAGATATAAAACCGAGAGGAGTGAATCTTGTGAGGGGTGTGTACGTATAAATGAGTTCAAAAGATTATTAAACTTGATCAAGTGAATTTGGTTTTTAAAGAGAATATCTATTTGACTTGTTGAATTAACACATCTAATGCTTTCACCATTGAGGTATGATTTTGAATTTTAAGTAGGATATCTTTACATGACCATTTTGATATTTATTTTGTTTTGAAGTGTTTTTCAGGGACTGAAAAAGATAAGTGTGGGGGTGTGATGTGAGGCCGAAAGGTCCACATCTTTGTAATCTAATTTGTTTGTTTTGTGTGTTTTTATTTGTAGTTTGTTAGGGAATTAGCTATAATAAGGAGAATGATGAAGAAGACAGAAAATATGCTAAAACGATGAAATTACGAGTCTTAAGCGAAGAAATATGAGTTAGAACGGAAGACGGTGCGCGAAACCGAAGAAAACGTCAAGGAAATAATATTTCTGATTTCTTATCCTTGGCGCGGACCGCCTGGGAATTATTAAATCCACAGCGGTCCGCGCGAGTGATTAATATCAGAAGTTATTATTTTAATCTGTAGCGGACCGCCTGGGAATTACCTATTCTGGCGCGGTCCGCCAAAGAAAGAAGTGCGATTGTGAGCTGTTTCCTTTCCAGCTTGTTCAGCACTTGACGAACTCAATTATAACCAACTCGCAACCCACTGAAGAAGTCGTCAAACCTTCGGGTTTTACTGAAAACCACTCAAAATCTTGTCCAAGTTCTTCCAAATCACTCCAAGGATCGTTCTAGGTGCTATGGAGTCAAGAAACAACTCGTTTGCAGTGTTCGGAGCCGCTATGCGTGGCTAAATCTCCTCGTGGTAGCTTCTTCCCGGTGAATATTTTGTATGTTTTGTATCTTGTTATCGCTTTGTTACAAAAACTAGCATCATGACTACTTGTGTGTATTAATTAAACCGCGTTTGCATGAATCAAAGTATCTTATAATTACGGCCCTTTGTATTTCAACCCGTAAGGAAGTTGGTGAGTGTTTGCGTAGGGATAACTAGGTTGACTAGCCCATATACCGGCGTTCCCTAGTTGTTATATTAATACTAACAATCCAGGGCCTCGTGACAGGAGGTGTTTAGTTAACAAACGTGACCTGTCAGCAAAACATAAAAATAGGATCCCGGGAGGAAGCTACCCATTTGTTTACTGTTGTTAAAATCTGAATTTTCGTTAGTTGTTAGTTAAAATCTCAACCAATCTCAAAACCGGAATTTAAATTTATTGTCAAAAAATCTAAAAACTATAAAAATTTGTGACATAAAATCTAGCATATTCGCCTTCAAGCTTTCCACCCATTCTTCGTAGGATCGACATCCTTGCTTCCCTAGCTACATTAGTTTGTAGATTTAGAAGTACTAAATATAAATTCTTTTGATAAGGGTACACGACAACCCTCGGTCACATCCTGCTATGCATGCGGAACGATAACGAAATAGTAGAGGACTACATCCTCTGCTACATGAATAAGGAGGCCTTGCAGATGGGATGCGGAGAGGAGCTCACACGCGCAGAATTCATACAAAGAGTCCGCAACGAGGAGCTAATGAAATGCCTCACCGGGAAGGATGATATACTAACTTACTGGGAGAAATTAATTGAAGCCGCTAAGATATATGCGTCCTCAGAGCGTTCAACAGGCAAGAAGCTTTCAGCACAGCAACAGCCATAAGGTAGGGTCAAGTAGTAAAGGCAAATGGAAACAATCGGTTTGGTTATGAATCTCAGGAGCAGCAGAAGAGGGAAAGTACTCTTCCACTCAAGATACGCGAAACTACTTGAATAGCAAGCACCCACGTGACCAGAAGGGGCAGTCAAAGAAGAATTATGATTGGACCACATTGACAAAGGCCCCATCTCAATTTTTGAAAACTGAGCAGATCCAGTTCCAGAAACCAAGAGAGCTAAGACATAAAATAAGGAACGTGGATACTCAAAGTATTGCGAATACCATGATAATTACGGTCATGTGACGGACAACTGTTACAGCTTAAAAATGGAAATAGAGAACGCGATAAAGTCTGGACAGTTAATGCATCTCATGAAGAATGTCCGAAAAAATCCGCGGGAAGGCGCAAATGCAGGATAGAGCTCTCAAAAGCACATCCGCAATCTCAACACACATCATGTTTATCACAACCCACGTTACAACTGTAGCATGGTTAATCATGGGTCACAAAACAAAAGAACTTTCGTATTAGCTAATGATGATGCATGGAAGGAGGCAGATGTAATCATGCCTAAGATACGGGGAGGAGCTTCATCAACGGCTCCGCTAATCATCACAAGGGTCATCGGTCACTACCGTACCCGCAACATGTTTTTGGACAATGGTAGCACTACGGATATAATGTACGAGCAGTATTTTAATAAGTTGGATGAGGAGAACAAAACCCGGATTATCCCAGTTTCTGAACCCATCTCTGGGTTCATACACGCGATGATCATTCCGTTAGGATTGCTATCCTTCCTTGTTACACTCTTAGATGGAAAGCACTCAAGAACGGAACTTGTGATTTTATGGTCTTGCCAGTCTCCTCGTCGCATGATGTGCTCTTGGGCGGGAAGGATTGGCTAAGTTCAATTGCAACGCGTCTACACCACATCAAATGGTAGGGATTCTTACCCGCACAAGTGTAGCCTTCATACGTGGAAACAAAGATTGCCATGTCACCGACGTGCAGATGCCTAACAAGATACATAAACCAACTGTCCGCACGGAGCCGGAAAAATGGGTTATCAACCCTAAATTTCCAGTTACATAATAATAGGCGCCAATCATGCCAGCATTAATTTTAATAATTGTATTATAATTATTGTATTTATCATCTCCAAAAATAGGAGATTTCCTGTAACTATTTATAGGGATTATTATTAATGAAAGAGGGCAAGAGATTAATCTCAATATTCTACATGGTATCAACCCTAAGATCCTAAACCACCCTCCTCTTTCTTCGGCCACCCTCCTGCCGCCTCTGTCCCTCCGTTCGTCCTCCCTCTTTCACCGGTCTTCAACCTATACTCTCCTCCCTTCCCTTCCATGGCCGAAAACAAATTACACCCAACTGTCACAGTGTCAAACATCAAAAACTTTGTTCCCATTACCCTCGACAATGAAGCCGCTGACTACAACATGTGGTCAGAACTCTTCCGCATTCATTGTACGGCTTTCCTTGTAGCCGACCACCTTGAACCCCGCTGCCCACCCCCGGCTGCCTCCTCCTCCACAGACAAACAAACCGCCCCTTCTCCTTTAACCGACTCATGGGAACGCCTTGATGCCATCGTTCTGCAATGGATTTATGGCACCATCTCCCCGGGTCTTCTAAAAACCGTTATAAAAAAGGGAACCACCGCATATGACGCCTGGGTGGCGATTGAAAACCTCTTCCAAGACAACAAAGCTACCCGTGCCCTCTACTTGAAACAAAAATTCGCCAACACTCGCCTTGAAAACTTTTCTTCCATGCATGAATACTGCCAAGCCATCAAAGTTTTAGCCGACCAACTCAACAACGTTGATGCCCCTGTTGATGAACAAGACCTTGTCCTACAAACTATCGATGGATTTACTGAGCAATATGAGACCGTTGGTGCCATTCTCCAAAATACTAAGACATTACCCTCCTTCTTTGAGGTTCGTTCTCAACTTTGCATGAACGAAACAACCAAAGCCAACCAAGCCCTCCACTCTGCCAACAAGGCCGCCACCGCCCTTCATGTTCAAAGTCAATCCTCTCCCAATACACCTACACCCGCCTCCCAAACAAACTCGGACCCCATTCGTGGACGGCCCAAGACCCGTGGTCGCGGGAAGGGTCGCGTGCCATCTAATCAGTCCAACAGGCCCAGATCACAAACTAACCAATATTCACAGCCCACTCATCCCTACATCATCTTCCCAAACAATTGGGCCTCCACCCATGGGCCGCCCTCCTCAACAATCAAAACAGATTCAGCCCACAACAAACCAACCCACCATGTCCCTACCCCTCCACCCCATGGTCCAACATCTCTCCAAGAATCCTCGGCCCCCACCCTACTCAGGCCTACGTAGCTACCTACAGTCCAACACCAACGGATATTGCATAGGCACTCTACACACACTCTATGAGTCAACCCACGGATCCGGTTGGATACATGGATACTAGCGCATTAGGACATATGGAGCAACCAGGTATAACCTCTCCGGCTGGTTTTAATACTTGCACTAATAAACAAATAATTGTTGGCAATGGCAACTCTATTCTTGTTGTTGGACAAGGCAACAAAACCTTACCACCACCCTTTAAATTAAACATATACTTTATGCCCCTAACCTTATCAAAAACCTCATATCTGTCCATCGCCTAATGACCGACAACCTACTTTCCATTGAATTTGACCCTTTTGGTTTTCTTGTGAAGGACCTCAAGACCAAGGAACCTATCCTACGATGCAATAGCTCGGGAGACCTCTACCCCCTCACCACCAACTTCATCAAGTCTCCTTGCAAACCCACTGCTTTAGCTGCTGTTACTCAAGACCGTTGGCATCAATGACTAGGGCACCCGGGCACTTCTTTATTGCATTCGTTAAAGTCTAGTTCTTTTATCAATTTTAATAAATCAAACAATGTACTTTGTCAATCATGTGTTTTTGGCAAAAGTGTGAGGCTTCCTTTTTATGATTCTATGAATAAAACTGCTTTACCTTTTGATATCATTCATAGTGACTTATGGACCTCACCGGTCCTAAGTACCAGTGGTCACCGTTATTACATTTTTTTCTTGATGATACAACTGACTTTCTTTGGACCTTTCCCTTGACAAATAAATCCCATGTCTATACCACCTTCACCCAATTTTATAATCACATTCACACTCAATTTGAACGAAAAATAAAGCAATTCCAATGTGACAATGGCACGAAGTACACGAACAATAATTTTAAACAATTCTGTAATGTCAATGGAATGCAATTTCGTTTTTCATGCCCACACACCTCTTCCCAAAACGGCAAAGCCGAAAGAAAAATCCGAACCATTAATAACATGATTCGCACTCTTCTTTCTCAAGCCTCCCTACCTCCCTCATTTTGGCATCATACCCTTGAGACCGCCACCTATCTCCTAAACATACTCCCCAAGAAATCTCATAAGTTTCTATCTCCCACCACTCTCCTCTACAATGTCCTTCCCGTATACACACACATTTCTATCTCCCACCACTCTCCTCTACAATGTCCTTCCCGTCTACACACACATTCGTGTGTTTGGCTGCCTTTGCTACCTAATCACCCCTTCCACCACCATTCACAAACTAACTAACCGTTCCAAACCCTGTGTCTTCCTCGGTTACCCAACCAACCATCGCGGGTATAAATGCTTTGATCTCTCCACAAATCAAATGTTTATATCCCGCCATATTCAGTTTGAAGAATCCATCTATCCCTTCGCCATTCAACAACCGACCACCACCCACTCCTACAACTTCCTCGACCACCCGTTTCACCCCCTCCTGTAGAACACCGTCAGGTCCTCCTCGACACCCACACCCCCTACCGACCATCCATCTCCACTACTTGGCCCAACAGACCACTCCCACACCCCTAATCCTCCATCCGGCCCACTACCTCACCCCGGCCCAATACCTACCCGGCCCAACACCTACCCGGTCCACCCAAAATCACCAACTCACCACCCTACTGGCCCATCGACTCACCCTGGCCCAACAACAACCCCATTCGCCTCCCATACGAACCAGCAACCCAACACGCAACCTTCAACCCCTCACCCCTCTCCACCACCACCACCCGCTCCCACACAAGCCCGCACCATGCACACTAGAGCAATGGACGGCATTCACAAACCTAAACAACTCTTCAACCTTAACACTACTTCCATTGTCCCTATACCCAAAACTCCACACCTTGCCTTGTCCACACCCGACTGGTCCAATGCCATGCAAAACGAGTTTAGTGCACTTATTAAAAATGAGACTTGGGAGTTAGTACCTCGTCGCCCCAACATGAACATCATTCATTGCATGTGGCTATTTAAACACAAATTTCCTTCTGATGGCACTTTAGAAAGATACAAAGCAAGGTTGGTGTGTGATGGTCGTAGCCAACAAGTTGGCGTTGATTGTGGTGAAACATTCAGTCCAGTGGTGAAGCCCACTACTATTCGGATTGTTCTTACCTTGGCTCTCTCTCAGTCTTGGCCCATACATCAATTGGATGTAACCAATGCTTTCCTGCACGGCCACTTACAGGAAACCGTTTATATGCATCAACCTATGGGGTTTCGACACCGTGACTACCCTGACCATGTTTGCCCCTCAAAAAGTCCCTCTACGTCCTCAAACAAGCTCCAAGAGCTTGGTACCAACGATTTATTGATTTTGTTGTCCAACATGGGTTGACACAGTGCAAGTCGGATAACTCTTTAATTATCTATCATCATGGGACGGATGTCGCCTACCTTCTCATCTATGTTGACGACATCATCCTCACCACCACCTCCTCTGATCATTTGCGCCAGAAGCTTATGACCATCTTGGTCGGAGAGTTTGCGATGAAAGACTTAGGGCCTCTCTCTTATTTCTTGGGCATCTCGGTTGTCAGGACGGGTAACACTCTATTTCTTTCTCAGCAGTCCTACACTAAGGACATTATTCACCGTGCAGGGATGGACTCATGTAAACCTGTGGCTACTCCTATGGACACCCAGAGTAAATTATCCATTGACCAGGACTCCCCATATGATGATCCCACTACTTACAGGAGTCTAGCTGGTGCTTTATAGTACCTTACGTTCACCTATCCTGACATCACTTACGCAGTACAACAGATTTGTATGCACATGCACTCCCCCTGTCTGTCTCATTGGAACGCTCTCAACGTATCATTTGTTACTTACAGGGTACTATGGATTATGGTCTTCACTTGTCATCCTCGTCTGCTCTTACTATCCGCGCCTGCACAGATGCAGATTGGGCCGGTTGCCCTGAAACGAGACGATCTACGTCTGGCTATTGTGTTTATCTTGGGGATAATCTCGTTTCCTGGTCCTCTAAACGACAGTCCACTATTGCTCGATCCAGTGCTGAAGCCGAGTATCTCGGAGTGGCCAATGTTGTAGCTGAAATATATTGGCTTCGTAATTTGCTTATGGAATTACACCGGCCCCTATCCAAAGCATCCCTGGTCTACTGTGATAACGTGAGTGCAATTTATTTATCGGGGAACCCGGTTCAACATCAACGAACCAAACACATTGAGCTAGACATACACTTCGTCCGGGAACATGTTCAAAAAGGATTAGTTCGCGTGCTGCACATGCCATCTCGTTTCCAAATCGCGGATATCTTCACCAAAGGGTTGCCTCGGGTTCTATTTGACGATTTCAGATCCAGTCTCAATATCCGTTCTCATCCCGCTTCGACTGCGGGGTGTAATAGGCGCCAATCATGCCAGCGTTAATTGTAATTATTGTATTATAATTATTGTATTTATCATCTCCAAAAATAGGAGATTTCCTGTAACTATTTATAGGGATTATTGTTAATGAAAGAAGGGAAGAGATTAATCTCAATATTCTACACATAATCATGATCCAACTTTGAGGGTCATTTTATCATTGCATCTCCGCTCTGGATGCAGAATATATCTTGAAATCTAGACCGGTATATATCAGTGTTTTGAAATCTGGACCGGACCGGCCGGTCGGACCGGGAAACGGGACCTTAGCCGGTCCGGGTCACACGAGAGGACCGCGTATGCAGTGAACTGGTGAACCGGCGGTCGGACCACTAAACCGGCTGTTGAGACCGGGATTCAAGGGTTGAACCGGTTCTTAAATTTGCAGATCTGATTTTTGTTATCTAACCACACACATCATCTCTTAGAACATAGCGAGTTGGACATGTTGAGGTTTCAAAATCGTTGGTGAAAATTTTAGGTGAAAGAAATAGATGTTCAAAGCTTTTGAAGTTTGGTAATGGTGGAAGTAAAGTATAGAGACGGTAATGGTGGGGGTAAAGTAAAGAGATGAAGGGTTGAAACTTGAAAGGAATGAATGGTCAAATGAACAGATAACTAAAACCCTAAAAAGTGTATATATTATAAGCTTTGGGCTTTTTTAGCTTAAGGGCAAACACAATTGGGCTAGATAATTACTAATTTAATACACATGAAAAATAATTATAGTTTTGTATTGTATATTTTAAATTAGAAAATTTAACTATAAAATTAATTATCCGGTTCTTAAACCCGGTCCGACCGGTTCGACCAGTGAACCGGTAGAGCGTCCGGTTCGATGTCCGGTCCGGTTATAAAAACATTGGTATATATGTGAAGAACGTTTTAGGTTTGGGCTTTTTATTAAATATAACCAGGCCCACTATCAAATACCCAATTATATCAAGATGAAGTTTATGAGATCCAGGTCCACAAGTATAACGTTTGAAGTAAAACACTATTTTTAGTTTGTATTTGTCATTTTATTTTATTTCAATATCTATTTGTATAACATATTTTTTTTTTATCATTGTAGTTAGGTAGCTTATTTAATTTAATTATATTATTATATTATTATAGATGTACAGACTTATTTATTTGATTTTTCTATTTGCCCAAAAAAAAATGGTAATACAATCAAAGTATATTAGTATTATTGAAAGTGAAAGATAACCTATTTTAAAAGATGAGACCTATGAAGTTCAAATCCAGTATTCGTACCTTAAACATTATACAATAGCTTTTGTATTTTGGTGATTTAACAATATCATTTAGTGGATAAGTATGAAATGGTTTTACCCGATCAACTTTGACCTGACTTGTTTTGACCCATCTTGGTTTAACCCAACTAATTTGTCACCCCATCAAAATAATTTCTGGATCCGCCACTGCTTAAATCAATCCAGTTTGCAATGTCCATGTGTGAATTATTAAACTAGAGTTTTCTTACATACAATCATAACGGCACGTATGGATTACTGGTACAACATTCTAGGTGCTACCAACTAGTAATGGTTCGTAGTAAAAAACGGTTTGAATGTCAGCAGAACTCCAGTTCCCTCGATCACATTCAAGATGAAAAATATCATTTGGTCGCCTGCAGTTTAATAAACCAGTAAATCTGAAAAACTTGGACAAGAGGCAGTAAGATAACAATGAAGTTGTATCACTGGTTTGCAGATTGAAACATATATGTAGGTCCTCACTGCTTGTTAATCGCGTGGACCAACAATGTTTAAAGCAAGTTCAAATGGGTAATTTTATGCGCTCGGGTTTTGCAGAACCACAAATACTTGTTTAAAATATTTTTTTTTAAATAAAATGCAACTTTGTTACAATACGATTTTCAAGGTTTGGTTCTATTTGAATATGTTTTGGACCACTTTCAACCTGTTTGACCCGCTTCCTTGTTTAGTTAATTCTTTCAGGTTAAACACTTTTCACAAACTAGAAACAAATAACCTGAAACAACTCAAGTGTGTATAAATGAAGCATAGTGAAATTATGTACCAGGAAGAAATGCGGCATTTTGTCTCTTTTGAGACCATGACAAACTACAGAAAGACATAAGATGTAACACGACGTAACACAGATATTGGAAAATAAAAACACAACCTAACGATTAAATTTGTGTGACAGGTGTGTGTCTTTGTGGTTCAAGAAAGAAAAAACGAGTACTCACAGTGTGCCTCCACATGCCGGACCAATTGCTTTAAAAGTCGACTGCAAAGTCATGGCAATACCATTGGCCACACCTCTTTGATGTTGATCCTGTTATCCATGTACATTTGTATCAATATTTAGAGGCTAATTATTTTATGGCTCTTAATACTTTTATAAGGTAAAAAAAAATTAGAAACTATGGACGTTACCACAGCTTTATTTTGCAGCATGAAGGTCCCAGTTATAATGGACGCCTGCCTGGTTAAAACAATAAACTAAATTAGGAAGCTTAAAACGGTTCGGTAGAACTGCACACATATTTCTATCTATTTTATGAATTCCATAAACATATATTGGATATGATTGCTAAATTTGTTTAAATAATTTGTGATCCAATTTTCTATAATCAACATTTACGCTGTGGAGAATACTTGAGCTGCTTTGGACTACTTTTAACTGTTTGACCCATTTCTCTTTTACATAAATTTCAAGTATTACAAATTTTGACCCATTACCTGTTCATAAGAACAAAGGTGAGTACCTCCAAATTCCAATTCGTACCAAGTATTATTAATGCATTCATATATTAAATTTAAGTGATATATAGCAGTTAATGAAATAAATTACATAAGGTACTTAAAAACTTACCGATAAAAGGGTCTTCACAATTGATGCACAATTTAGTGTGAAGAAGAGCATGGTGCCAGATAACATTGCAATGTATGGATAACTTGTGAGTAGAGGTATAGACAAGACCTACACAAGAAATAGTTGTGTTTACCCATGAACCAACCAAATTATCTAATATTTATTTCTTATACATAAGACAAAATCATTTCTTATACGTGAGATGTAATCCAAAGTATGGACACAACACAGGACCATCCGTGTAATTTAGTCTAATTTATAAGAATATATTTCTTCTTCTTTTTCGGATTATATACTGAAATTAAAAGGCAAAACACTATCGTAGACGAAGAAGAATCTGCGTTAAAAATGCAGAAAAACAAATGATAATCACAATTTTGTGAAACATAAGTTTGACTTCCAAAGTCAAAAGGAAGACTGCTTACTCCTGAGATGCGAGCTACCATTATGGGCCCAAATGTCCTCTCTGCAATCGGATACAATGCGGTTTGGAAAATGAGAAGTCCCGCCCCTACAACAAGACTTAGTGATTAGCAATACCAAATTAACACTATTAATTTTTGATGTTTTGCTAAAAATAGAATTAATCATAAATAATCTTACCTGTGATAGATAAGACTGTGCCAACATCCTTAGTGGTATAGTTGAGCCCCCCCAAACTCTTCGGGCTCACAGCCCATAATGAGAAAACCTGTGAATGTTTAAAATTTAATATCAACACTGTCTTAGAAGTTATGAACTTATGATGGTAAAATGTATGAATAATATTATTCAGACATTTGCAGTGAGTTCTTAGTTTGACTATTCATCGCAGAATATAACCGTTGTTTTTTTTGTTGCAAAAAATGACGCTATACTTAAGGAATGGAAGAAATCGCTCATTTATGCGCAGGATATGTTACAACAGTTAGTTGGTAATAAAAGATCAATTATTAAAGTCAACCTCAGTATAAGCCATGTCATGAAGAGAGAAAACACAATAGACAACGATAGAAGACATTAGTGGCCAGTTCTTGAGGAGGGTTATCAAAGTAGAATTTTTTTTATCGTCTGTCTTTTCCTCAGCATCAGGTACACTCAAAGCCGACTCCAACTCATTTTCTTTATGAATGTGCAATGTTTCCTGCGATTTTAAGATACATAAAGTGAATAATATGAAATCAAACAAGATGTACACAAAAATAGAGTCGCATAAACGAAGCTTTGATTTGTTTTTAACATGGTCTGTGGATCCCAATTCCTAAGGGACAATATAGAATAATATTTTAACATTACTAAACATTCTAACAATTCATAAATATCTTTTCTTGACTTTATTGGCTCAACTGAAATCGGAGACTTGAAAGTAATTTTAACTCAAAATATTGAATAAATATCATGTGATGAGGCATCCTAAGTAAGTGACAATGAAACGATTAAATGCATAAAACTATACCGGAAGCCAAAATGCGACAATGTTCACGACGAGTGCGAAAATGGAGATGCAAAGACATGGCAATAAGTATGGAAATCTGCATTACAAGACATATTTGTTTGCACTCAAAATGGATTTTGCATAGCTACAACAACGATAATGTTTGCAAATAATATCATCAACATCTAGAAACAAAGATGCTAACAAAGAATTAATAACACTACCTCCCAAAAAGAGAATCTGCAGATACTAGACTTGGAAATTTATCTGCAGGCTTAATTTTAAAACAAGCACAAAAATTAAAAGGAAAGTAAAATATAAAAGAATGTTCTTTGTTGACAAAATAAAGTAACATAATCTTTTTTATCACCATGAATGCATTTGTAATTATTTTGTGATAACAATATTCACCTTAAATTGCTTTGTTTCATTTAAATAAGCCATAAGGTGAATGTTTTAATTTGTTTGTCATTAAGAACCATCAATAAGTCCCATTTAAGGTAAGACAATACTTATCAAACAATCAATTTTAATTTTGGGCCCTTATTTCATAAAGTGATTAATTGTTAAGTTTTGACAAACATGTTAAAACTGACGATAAATGATTAATAAAAGTTAAATTGTCTCATGGCACATTATAAGCTCTAATTGCCTCAGTCGCTATGCATTATCCCCACATTGTGCATAAACGCTTAAGACTCCGAAACCAGATTTTCTTTCTAACATATGATATCGTATAAGGAAACCTTAGTGTTTACAACATTAACAACTCTTTGAGCTTATTGCAAGATCCTTTTAGCATGTAAATTCAATGCATGACTCTGACAAAAGGAAAAACCGCAACCCTCCTTAGTGAAGTAGTGAATTGGATAGTGGATATATTAAAAGTGCATATGGCATATCAAGATACAATGGAGATATAAACCTGTGCAAGGAAACCTCCCACGGCCGGACCAATGACCAGTCCTATCCCCCATGCTGTACCGATCTGAAATAGATCACTTAATTAACGATATGAAAAATATGAATGTGTTAAAGAAAAGAAAAGAACATCATTGCTTACAGATGACAATGCTAAAGCTTGATGTTCGTCACGCAAAAGTTCACATGCATATGCCTGATTATAGTAAAAGAAAGAGAAGCTAAATGAGTAAACAAAATTTAAATATAACCTTATAGCTGTAGCATGATATGTAAGAAAAGGATTACCTTTACAGTTCCAAGTAGTCCATTTAAAAAGCCAAGAAGAAACCTTGTAACGATAGCCATCCAATAGTTGACACTAAAACCGAAAACTGTGTTGAAAAGAACCCTGAAGAAGATTAAAATTATAAGCTTTAAAAGGACAACTGATGTTAAGTATTTTATGAAGCATAATGCCATAAATAATAATTGTTAAAGTGGTTACGAACACTGTCGAAGTGCCCAAAAGAATAATTGGTTTTCGACCATATCGATCAGCAACCACTCCCCATAAGACAGATGTCAGTGCCCTTCCAATCATATATGCAGACCCTTCATAAAGTTGAGCATCATATGAGATATGCTTTCAATAAACAATCAATCAACCAATGCCATTTATTTATTTATCCAAACATTATTTGATTCTAACTACACAATCTCGCATAATCACATTCAAAGCACACATCCAAACGCCACCATAAGCAGAAAGCTTTGGTTACCTACATAGCCTGCATAGTAACTAATGTCCTCCTCTACTTCTGCAATGTTAAAATCCCTTATCTACAACAAAATCAAGATAACGAATTCCAAACGTCGAAATATGTAAAACGCGTTATAAAGCAAATACGAAAGTGAACAACTTACCATGAAATAAAGGAACGGAAAGAGAGATGATATTGGCAATGCTGAGAAGGAATAATGGAAATACATGTCAGGCATGTATATTGCTTTATATTGAAAGCTGTATAAAAAGTTTGGGTACAAAGTGTTCATTTCGTCGGAAATTGGACTGAAAGTGCGGCTTATAGAGTGAAGCAAGAAGGTTGTGTTGGGTCTGAAAAGTGGGCCTAGGCGCGCGCTAACTAAAAGATATAACAATTACCATAATCTTAACTGTTTCATAAGACAGAGAAGAAGAACTAATATGAATAAGAGTTGCTTACTAACGGAGAGCGTCACAATCCATATACAAAACACTTCCTTTATCGGTAACCCGGTTTGCACCTCTTTCTTCTGATCAACACAGCACCCAGGACAACCTTCATAATATACTTTCTCCAAAAGTGGCTTCTTAAACTCATTACTACCCATGTTTTTTTAATCACCAACAGAAATAAACAAACTGATTGTTGTAAACACACAATATTCCAAGTGGTGTGACTTTAATCAACTTAAAAAGAAAGCTATCTACAACTGCACATGACATCAGTAACAATGTGAGCTAGTGGAGAATCAAATTATACTAAACTGTCAACTTTAGATTATTCTGTTTTTGTATACCCAGTTTGATGCTCTGATTGAATGGGTTAGTTTCGGTTGTTAATTCGATGACTGTGGTTCAAGACGTTACATATAACAGGTGCAGTGCATTTATGTGCCAACACAAAAATAAGAAAGCTGATTCTACCACGTTGGATAAACATATGGTACGTTGACCTTTCTAAGCCGTTTAATTAAATGTATCATGTTCGTGTTGACATGTGTTATCTGCTTTTTAAACTGGTCGACTAGTCAATCCGTTTAAAAGCATAGAAAAATTATAGAAATTATATTTTATAGGGTTAACCATTTTGATCTTTCGGTATGTGCTATTAACGCTGCCCTTTTTAAACTAGTTACTAACAACGTTACATTGAACATGTTGTTGATCAAGCATCATCTTATGTTAAGCTGAGAATGTATGCATGATATTTAATATTAATGATCAAGCATCATCGCCTTAGTTAACATTGCTAACGCCATAGGGTTGGAATGTATACCAACAAGGCATCAGTGAAAAAAGACCCGAACTAAGCGCTTAGCCATGTGCTTTTACAACATAACATTACTGAAGAAACACCAATATAACAATACACTAAATATATGAGTACGAGTATAGACACGATTCTTATTGATAATCAATAGCTATTACAAGACTCAAGACTAGTAATCGTTACAGCGCTTCGACTATAATCTATCTTTCTTAACTATGTGTAATTCTCTCGCTGATTGTTCCTCCCTTCTTCGTGTGACCTAAGAGGGTATTTATAGGCCTCCTGGGGTGGCCTGTGATTGGATGGAAGAAGAATGACAGCTGGCTGTACGATTGAGCCGTTGTCGTCCGCTGCGCTGTCGCTTTGCTATTGGTCCACGTGTCTTGTGATTGTCCTTTCTCGTAATATTCTGTACCTCGTACCTGCAGGCGATCATGGAGCAGGGAATAAACGCCTCTGATTGGCTGGGTGTCCCTTTCCTTGTCGGGCATTAGTTGTCATGTACGAGGTATCCCGCGCGGCCTTCTAGAAGTCCACGTCAGTGTCTTATGCTGGCATGTGTGGAGATGTGGGCCCGTGCAGGTGCGCAGTCTCATATCTCTTCAAGTCCCCCCAGTGTAGTGTTCTGTATGCGTTGCATGCAGGGCGCTATACTAAGAAGAAAGAAAAGAAAAAGGAAAACTGATCCATTCGCTTTGATTTGTTTTGGTTGTTAATGTTCAAGCGTGCACTGCCCAGTTGTTTTGCAAGTGGGCAGGGTGCGCACGTCAGTAATTAATGCACACATCAGTTGTGTCAGGGCGCTTGGGCGATGGGACAGGTTGGTAGCCGAAAAGTCTCTGACGGTTGTACTGTTGCAGAGAGGGGGTGGGTCCAACCTGTCGTTTCGCATGCTCCACATTTTCTCTCTCCTTACGTGTAATAATCTGATTGGTCGGTCGTGCCACATGACTGTAACCGTCAGTGGCACGTGACCTTTCATATATAAGGCCTCCGTTCTCATCCCTTCCTCTTCAAACTTTCATATCACCCTTAGAAAAAAAAAATTTCTCTCAACTTCTTGCAAAAACTCAACTTTGTTTTCAAAGAAATTTTTATTTTTCTGAGATGCAGAACGTTGTTCAGATCCCAAAAAAGAAGCGTAGAAGTTCCAAGAAAGGTGATGACGGTTCGAAGAAGGGGCCACCCCATGCCGGTGAGGTGACGGCGGTGTGGGCGAAGGGGGAGTTTAGGAAATTCCGTAAGGAGTATGCCTTTCCGTCCACGTATGGTGTTGAGGCTCCTGCCCCTGACAAAACCATATTAGAGCCGCCGGTGGGCAAGGTTGGATTGTATGCCACCTATTTTAAAGACTGTAATTTTAGGGTTCCGGTGACCCAGTTTCTGCGAACGTTTATTCAGACGGTAGGTGTGCACATTAACCAGATTCATCCGGGGTTGATGTCACGTCTGATGTTCTTTGAGTTCTGTTGTCATTCTCAGAAGATTGAGCCTTTGTTGGACATGTTTTATGTTTTCTACTCGTTGTGTTTTGTTGAGAGTTGGTTGTCTTGTCGCCCGCGCACGGGGGTTTCTCCCTGTGCCAAGGCTGGTATGAAGAGCTTCCGAGAGTGGAAGCCCAAATTCTTCTGGATCAACGAGGGTGTTATCCCTATAGAAATGAGATGGCTGAACCCTGATGACGGGGTTGCCAAGGTGGTGTTGATAGATTATAAGGACCAGGATTGGTTCAAGACACTAACTGCGCACCCAGTGGACTTGTGTGAGATCCCTGAGACTGCGTTGGTGATGGCAGGGATGAGTCTGAAATATGACATCCAAGGTCGCAATCCTCATTTGACGGAGGATGGGAAAGGTACGTTCCTTTGGTTAACATGTACGTTTAGAGACGGTCCCTGACTGTTTGTTTTCTTTGTTGTCTGTGCGCAGATGTTGAATGCTTATAAATTCTGCTGTTGGGGGGCGACAATATGGGTTTTGTGTTTAAAGAGCTCGCGGACAATGAGCTGTATGTTTTGGAAAAGGCTTGGGACACTCTCGTCCGTCCTGTGTTGGACCCTGTGGCGCAGGGTGATGCCACTGCGCAGTTGTTGATTACCGAAACAGGTGAGTCTTCTGCCATTTTTTATAACCCTTCGCCTGTTAACATGTTTATGCGGACGAGTTATCCCTTTACTGTTATATCGAGCGATGAGTCCTCTGACTCCGGCGCGTCTTCTTCTCCGCATGTGTCGTCCGCGGACAGAAGCGAAAAGGTACCGTCGCCAACGTTTGTTGTGGACGATAGCGATGAAGAGACGGAGGTTGATGACTTTATCCTCCGAAGGGTGCGCCAGCCGCGGTCAGGAGGGACCAGAGGGATTTCTGGAGGTGAAGATTATGTTTTTACTTTGAACCACGAGGTGGTTAGTAGGTACCTTCAAAATTACAACCCCATTGAACGCAGCTACGTTGAACTTTCAGATGCATTTGCGGAAGGGGATACTGACTCGTTGAAGGACATGGCGGAGGGCGTTGTTTTGCAAGCGCCGTTAGTTATGGAGACAGTGTTGAATGAGCCTGCCTCAGAGTCAACTCCTCAGAAGAGAAAGCGCTCTAAAAAACTATATCTCAGAAATCCTCTGCGGAGGGGACTGGCGCTGGCGGCTCATTGTCCCCTAGCAGGAAGAAGCTGAAGTTGGGTGAGATGGTCCATAGTGCTGAGGACAATTTGCTTGGTATGTATTCCCTTTAGCGTGTCCCTTATTTTGTTTGTGTCGCTTCCTTGCGTTCTTATTTTTGTTATCTTTGTATTGTGCAGCTGATCTGATGGGAGATGGGGCGCAGGGTAATGTGGCTGTGGCGCCGGTTCACGAGGGGTTTTTGGTCAACCCTACTGAAGCGGAGAAGACTCCTTCTCCTGATGGGCGTCCTGTTACCCCGCCCGTGCAATCTCCCTTATCCAAGGTTTCCCTGCCCCCGTCGCCGCCTCGTGACACTACGCACGTGTCTCCGCCACGTCAAGTGACGCCAACACATGAGCCTCCTGTCCAACCCCCCCCCCCCCCACCCCAGTTGACCTCAATGTGTCAGGCGGGTTGGATTTAGAGACTCAGCGCGTGTCGCCAACTGATATCAGCGAAGGTGACTTGCGGGGGCGTACATATTATGGACGACGACTCGAATGAAAAAAGGGCGTTGCCTGAATCTGAAGCTGGCTTTTCTGGGGCCACCCTTCAGGGTGGGGAGTTTGGTGTTGAAGACATTTTCGTCCCCGAGTGGGGGTTGACTACGGGCGCTCGCTTCGTAGATGTGAGCAGTTGCAGGGAGTTGCTGGGGAATGTTGTCCCTCCTGCGGAGCGTGAGCATCAAGCGACGCGGCCCCGTCAAGAGCTTCTGGAGGATAATATAATGAGCTTAGCCAACTTGTTGTCTACCCCTGCTGAAATTGCCCGCCAGTGGGGCTTTTTGACTCATAAGCATGAGGAGTTTGACAAGAAGTACAATGAGGTGTGTGCGGAGCGTGACAGGCTGGACCGCGAGCTTAAACGCGCGAAGTGGGACGCTGTCACATTCCGCGAGGAGCGTGATAAATTGGAAAAACACCTCTCTGAGCGGGAGCAGCAATGGGCTTCTGCGTGCGTGAAGACCAACAGAACGTTGGAGGTTGTAGCGCAGAAACAGCAAGAGGCGGAGCAATTATATGCTGATGCGTCGAGGCAGATTGTTGAGCTAAATGAGAAGTTAGATCAACGCCGCGACGCCTTGATCAGTGCTCGTGAGTTGCTCAGGGAGAAGGATGCAAAGATTGCGGAGGTAGAAGGCAAGTTGGGAGAGTTGGAGGAGTCCAATTTGAAACTTCAGCAGCAGAATGCCGACCTTGTGGGTGAGGCCCTTGATGTTCGTGAGGAGGCGCGTTTGGCGCATGAGGATCGTGAATGGCTCCTAACTTGTTGCGTCCCTGAGGTTTGCTTTGTGTTTCTGCGTTATAGTTTCTGTTGTATTCCCCCTTTTGGGTTGTTATTGACCTGTGCCTTTCTTTTATTTTTGCAGGTGGCGCATCATGTTAAGAATTGCGATGAAGTGCGCCAAGCTGTGGCCACGGTGAATGCTGCTGCCAAGCTGGTAGGGCGGAAAGCTGGCTTCCTGGAGGGTTATCAGCATGCGCGGGATGGGAAGGCGTTGGAACAATTCCCCCTATATGACAAGGACTTGGACGCGTTGTTTGAGAAGAAGACGTCGGAGTATGATCGTCTGAGTGTTGGGTTGGTCGATTTTGTTGTGAGTCATCGAGATCAACCAACCTATTATACACTGTGGTCATCCTTTGAGAAGCAAGGCTTGACGCACACCAGGCGTAAGTACGCCATGAAAAAGACAAGTGAAGCTCCCAAAGATGGTGGTGACCAGCCTGAGCCAAGTGAGAAATTTGGAGCTGTCCGACTCTGAAGGAGAATTTAGTGACGCGTCCGTTGAGGGCGCGGCGTCGTAGGTTGACCATCTTTCTGTTTTATTTGGGATCTGTAATAATTTTAGACACCACATTCTGTAATATGTCGTATCAATGAAAATATGACTTTTTGTGTTTGTTATATAGTTTGTGGTTGTTGAGCCTTGCGTGTTTAATGGTTTTAGTTACTGTATGCCGGCTGTGCCATGTTCTGTGTTGTGCGCTGTGGTTTATTCAGCGTTTAGGGTGCACTTTCTATCATAACCATGCAACGCGCGTTTAAGTGAATTGCAAACTGTCAGTGCAATTCTTTAATTTTTGGGACGTTGTATCTTAACCATACAACGTTTAGGGTGTGCGTTGTGTCTTAACCATACAACGCGCGTTTAAGTTAATTGCAAATTATCAGTGCAATTCTTTAATTTTTGGGACGTTGTATCTTAACCATACAACGTGTAGGGTGCGCGTTGTGTCTTAACCATACAACGTGCGTTTAAGTGAATTGCAAATTATCAGTGCAATTCTTTAATTTTTGGGACGTTGTATCTTAACCATACAACGTGTAGGGTGCGCGTTGTATCTTAAGCATACAACGCGTGTTTAAGTGAATTGCAAATTATCAGTGTAATTCTTTAATTTTTGGGACGTTGTATCTTAACCATACAACGTGTAGGGTGCGCGTTGTATCTTAACCATACAACGCGCGTTTAAGTGAATTGCAAATTATCAGTGCAATTCTTTAATTTTTGGGACGTTGTATCTTAACCATACAACGTGTAGGGTGCGCGTTGTATCTTAACCATACAACGCGCGTTTAAGTGAATTGCAAATTATCAGTGCAATTCTTTTAATTTTTGGGACGTTGTATCTTAACCATACAACGTGTAGGGTGCACGTTGTATCTTAACCATACAACGCGCGTTTAAGTGAATTGCAAATTATCAGTGCAATTCTTTAATTTTTGAGGCGTGTTGGGCCTTTGTGTGCCACCTCTGCCTTGTGTTTGGCGATTAAATAATTAGTGAAGTAAGTGTTCTAAAAAGGAAGAAAGTGGTTCTCTCATTAAATGGCTGAAAAGCCTTCATTACAGATATATGTTTCAACTACATGTAGCATTTTCTAAGTTGTGCTGCATTCCACGTGCGCGGGATAGGTTTGTCTTCCAGGGTTGCTAGCTTGTATGCTCTTTTTCCAAGCGCTTCTGTGACGCGGTATGGCCCTTCCCAGGTGGGTTTGAGTTTTCCTGGTGGCAAAGCGTCACTGGCCTCATTGTTTCTAAAGACAAAGTCTCCTGCCCTGAAGGTGTTAGGCTTGACCTTGGTGTTATAGTATTTTTCCAGCTGCTTTTTGTAGTTTGCTTCTTTTATTGCTGCCAACGTGCGGCGTTCTTCGAGCAGGTCTAGGTTGGTGCGCAACTCCATGTCGTTGTCAGTATGGCTCGCTGAAAGGACTCTTGCGGACGGGCATCCGATTTCTGCTGGTATTACTGCCTCGGAGCCATAGGTTAGACTGAACGGAGTCTCACCGGTGCTCATTTTTGTTAGGGTTCGGTTGGCCCATAGCACGCTCGGTAGCTCTTCTGCCCAAGCCTTTCCTTTGGTTCCCAACCTTGCTTTGATTCCCTCAACTATACTTCTGTTCACGCGTTCCACCTGGCCATTGCCCTGTGGGTGCACGACTGATGTGAAGATGGGTTTGATGTGCAGATCCGCATACTATTTTAGGAGTCCTTTGTCTGCGAATTGGGTCCCGTTATCTGTGACAATCTCCATTGGTAACCCAAAACGACATATGAGGAATTCCCAGATGAACTTTTTCACTTGGCTTGCGGTGATTTCTGCTAATGGCTTGGCCTCTATCCACTTTGTGAAGTAGTCGATTGCGACGATCAGATACTTTCTTTTGCCCATGGTCATTGGGAATGGGCCCACGATATCGAGGGCCCATTTCTGGAATGGCCAAGCGGACGTGACTGGTATGAGATCATTCTTGGGGCGCATGGTGTTTGGTGCATGGCGCTGGCAAGAGTCGCAGCGCCGTATGATTTTAAGTGCGTCAAGGTGCATACCAGGCCAGTAGTAGCCTGCGTTCATAATCTTTGCCACTACCATGCGCGGCCCCGCGTGTATCCCACATATCCCTTCGTGTATTTCTCTGACTAGGTAGTCTGCATCTGTTCCGTCGACGCATCTCAACAGTGGCCCCAGATACGATTTCCGGTATAGCACTCCGTCTTGCATTTGGTACTGGAGCGCCTTGTGCTGTATTTTCTTGGCTTCGGCGCGTTGATCTGGGAGCGCGCCTGTGGTGAGATAGGAGATAATTGGGGTCATCCAGCTGTCAATGCCGGTTTGGATTACGTGAACCTCTTTAGGTGGAACAGATGGCTCGGTTAAGACTTCGACGCGGACCTCTTTTGCTAAATGGCCGAAATTTGTGGATGCCATTTTGCTTAAAACGTCCGCTGGCTTGTTTTGACTGCGGCTGATGTGGTCGACGGTGCAGCTTAAGAATTTGCTCATTAGCCATTTTGCATGTTGGAGGTATGTTACCATGGATGGGTCCTTGGCGTCGTACTTCCCGGTGATTTGCCCAGCCACTAGCATGGAGTCTACATGCGCAAGGACGTGTCTGGCTCCCAGTTTATGCGCGATGCGGAGCCCTGCGAGGAAAGCTTCATATTCGGCTTCATTGTTTGTCGTTTTAAATTCTAGCCGAATCGCATAGGTGAATTCCGCCCCGTCAGGGTGGACGAGCCGGATTCCTGCGCCCGCACCGTCATCATTGGAAGCTCCGTCTGTGTAGAGGTTCCAGATTGCCTTGTCCTCGCACTGTGGCTGTGGGGCTTGTTCTGCTCTGCACTCTTCTACCTTTTCTTGGGGTACTTCTGCTATAAAGTCTGCTAGAATCTGCCCCTTAATTGCTGGTCTGGATTTGTAGAAAATGGTATGCTCGCCCAACTCGATGGCCCATTTAGCTAGCCTTCCTGATAGTTCTGGTTTTGACAGTACGTTGTTCAGCTTGTAGTCGCTCATCACGTTTATCGGGTGACCCTGGAAATATCGATGTAGTCTGCGCGAAGCATGCACTAGTGCTAACACCAATTTTTCCATAGTGGTGTATCTTGTCTCCGCGTCGGTTAGGACTCTGCTGATATAGTAAATTGGAGTCTGAACCAGCTTGCGGTCGACCATAAGTACCGCGCTTACAGCTCGTTCTGTGGCGCAGAGGTACATTGTTAGAGGCTCGCTTGGTAGTGGTGCGGTGAGGGTTGGAAGGTCCATTAAGCAGGCTTTCATGTCCTGGAATGCCTTTTCTGCTTCGCTGGTCCACTTGAATTGACTCTTTTTAAGGCAACTTTTCAATGTTTCAATGAACGGGATTGACTTGGTTGCATGGTTGGAGAGGAATCTGTTGATGGCTACCAAGCGTCCATTCAGAGTCTGGACTTCCTTCAGTGTTGACGGGGAGGGCATTTGTGCTATGGCTTGGATTTTTTCTGGGTTAGGCCGGAAGCCGTCTTTGGTGACAATTACCCCTAGAAATTTTCCTTCCTCCATCCCGAAGGCGCATTTGCTCGGGTTGAGTTTCATGTGGATTTGCTTCAGGTGTTTGAAGGTTTCTTCAATGTCTTTCAACATTTGATCCTCTTCTTTGCTTTTGACGACTAGGTCATCCACATAAACTTCGAGGTTCCTTCCAATTTGTTGCGCAAATGCGCGATCCATCTATCGCTGATAAGTTGCGCCTACATTCTTGAGTCCGAATGGCATTTTGGTATAACAAAAGACGCCTTTGTCTGTTCGGAAAGCTGTTTTGTCTTCGTCCTCCGGCGCCATTTGGATCTGGTGATAGCCCTTGTAGGCATCCAGGAAACATTTGAACCTGAATGGCGCGAGGGAGTCGATTTTTAGGTCTATCTCTGGTAAGGGGTAGCAATCTTTTGGACAGGCTTTATTGAGATCTGTGTAGTCCACACACATTCTCCAGCTTCCGTTGCTCTTTTTGACCATGACTGGGTTTGCAACCCATGTTTGATACCTTGTTTCCCTCAGAATGCCGGCTTTCAACAGCTCATTGACTTGGTCATTCATTGCTTTGGTCTTTTCAGGGCCCATACTCCTGCGCTTTTGCGCGATTGGCTCGACTGAACGGTATGTGTTGAGCTTGTGTTGAGCGAGTTCTCGCGGGACCCCTACCATGTCTGATGGTTGCCACGCGAAAACATCCATGTTTTTTCTTAGGAGCTGCTTCAGGTGGTCTCGGACGTTTTCAGAGACAGCTGCCCCTAGCGTGACGGTCTGCTCTGGGAACTTAGGGTTGAGGACCCACTTCTCTGGTTCTGTGCGCGGAGTGGCCTCCAGTATTTTGGCGGGGTGTGGTTCCTCTGTCATGACGCATTCTCTGTTGGCCCATATGATTGCCACACCTGTCGGAGTAGGAAACCCTATGGCCCCGTGTATTGTTGAGGGGACCATGTTGTAGGCGGCCATTGCCTCGCGCCCCAAAATGATGTCATACTTGGATTTCGTGGGGATAACAAGGAAGGTGACGTCTTCCGTTCTTGAATGTGTCTTGTCCCCCATTGTTAGGTGGAAAGAGATTTCTCCGAGTGGAGATATGACTTCGTTTGAAAAACCCATGATTGGTGAGTTAACTGGGCGCAAGCTCTGCTTGTCTTCCTCGTCTAGGAGATTGAAGCATTGCTCGTACATGATGTCGGAATTGCTTCCAGGATCGACGAATGCGCGGGTGGTCCTGTAGTGGTCAAAAATGGCTGTGATGACTAGTGCGCGGGTGGATGAGGGTCCACCTTTGACTGTTGGGAATTGCACCTGCTGTTCCCACCATTCTGCCACTTGCTCTGGCTTCCGCTTTGCTTGCTTTCGCCTATCGGAGTGTATCATCAAACTGACGTTTTTTATTTTCTTTTGGGGTGGCCCCTCTTGCTGCTTGCCTTCGACATTTTTCAACAAGTGCCCAAGTTTTCCTGACTTCAGGGCCTCCTCAATTGCTTGCCGTAGCTGGTAGCATTTGTCTGTGTCATGGCCTATATCTTGGTGATACGCGCAGAACTTTCCTGGATCCAGGTTGTCCCTTCGTTTGGTTACCTTGGGTTCAGGAAACGTGACGTTTTCTGTCGCTAGCACTTGCGCTGGTGTTTTTGTGAGCGGAGTCCAATTATTTTGGCTCCTTCTTCCTGACCTGTGCTCATGTTGGGTGTTGCCCCTGTGGTCGTGGACTTCGATGGGTTTGGTCTCTGTCTGGGCGCCTCCTTGGAGCCTGTTCCAGACAGATCCTCTTCCCCTTCTGTCCTGTCGACCGTGCTTTATGCGCGCGGCTTGGGCTTGAACGTCTGTGTATTGTGGTGCTTGCACTCGGTTCCAGACGAATAGTTCCCTTTCGGTTTTTGCATAAGTTTTGGCTCCTTTCATGATCTCGTCCCATGTGTTGGGCATTCCAGTACATCCAGCTAGGGTGCGGATGAGGGAATCACATCGTACTCCTTGTGTGAAGGCTGCTTTCATGAGTTCGAAACCAATGGGCCCGATTTGTAGTGCTTCTCGGTTGAACCGAGTGATGTAGTCTTCGATTGACTCGTTGTCGCGCCGCCTTACTTGTAAGATGTCAGTTGAGTCGCGCTCTATGCGTTTGTTCTGGCTGAAGTGATCTGAGAACTTATCGGTCAGCTCCTTGATGTTGTCTATTTTTCCATTCGGTAGCCTGTCAAACCATACGCGCGCAGCACCCGTGAGTGTCTGCGCGAACATGTGACACCATGCTGGCAAACTCCATTGTGCGCACTTTCCTGCGACTTCAAAAGTTCGTAGGTGATCGTCTGGATCCCCCGTACCGTCAAATTTACCCAGGGTACTTGGGATTTTTGTCTTTGGGGGTAGGGGAGCCAGTGTGATGCGCGGAGTGAATTTCGATTTTTCCATGAACGATGGAGGATAGTAAGGTTTGGTGAGGTCGTCATCACCGGTCATAAAGTGCCCTCGGTCAACAGTGTTCAGGGGCTGGCTTATGTCGCGAGTGAATCGACTTTGGGACTCATCTGAGTCCTCCCTCCATGTTGGGTCTGTGTCGTGGTTGCTCCCGCCTATATTCCTAGCAGCGCCTGACGGTCCTTCAGCCGCGCTGAGGGGCCTTCCTTCGCTGTAAGAAAGTTTGCGGACGGTCTCTCTGAGCTGCTGCTCTTTCATTTTCTGTATGTAGATACGTTTCAAGGCTTCCTTCTGTTGAGCGTACCACACCTCCGGACCAACCATCGGCGCGGCATTTTCAACTGGGGAAGCCTGATTTGTCTCTGTTAGGAACTGGAAAGAGGGGGTCCGTCTTGTCTCCGAGGATGGGGTGATAGCCGGACCCGTGTTTGTCGCATGCTGCTGAACCTCTGCGTTATTCCCAGACTAGCTGGTGCCTGCCTGGGCAGCGTCGGTGTCTGAGTTAGCATTGGTGAAGTTCGGCAATGGAGGCACGAGAGACATAGTTATTGTGCTTGAAAAATAGAAGTTTTTAGTGTTCTTAGATGCTCAAATAGACGGATGGCGCCAATGAAGAAACACCAATATAACAATATACTAAATATATGAGTACGAGTATAGACACGATTCTTATTGATAATCAATAGCTATTACAAGACTCAAGACTAGTAATCGTTACAGCGCTTCGACTATAATCTATCTTTCTTAACTATGTGTAATTCTCTCGCTGATTGTTCCTCCCTTCTTCGTGTGACCTAAGAAGGTATTTATAGGCCTCCTGGGGTGGCCTGTGATTGGATGGAAGAAGAATGACAGCTGGATGTACGATTGAGCCGTTGTCGTCCGCTGCGCTGTCGCTTTGCTATTGGTCTACGTGTCTTGTGATTGTCCTTTCTCGTAATATTCTGTACCTCATACCTGCAGGCGATCATGGAGCAGGGAATAAACGCCTCTGATTGGCTGGGTGTCCCTTTCCTTGTCGGGCATTAGTTGTCATGTACGAGGTATCCCGCGCGGCCTTCTAGAAGTCCACGTCAGTGTCTTATGCTGGCATGTGTGGAGATGTGGGCCCGTGCAGGTGCGCGGTCTCATATCTCTTCAATTACAATGCATAATTTTTTGTTAATGTGATTATTTATTGTCTCTTCCCCAATGTCTATATATTAGGAAAACATGTATTAGAAACAAGCAGTACATGCTACTAATATCGCATTATAGTGTTAATATGAGTTGTTAAGTTATTAAGATGAGTACAAGTGTAGACGTTTTTTTAACTTATCATGATATGAGAATGTGTTAACACGTATATTCAACATATTGTAGACAAGGTACAAGTCGTTAGAAAAGTACGTTGGTTGGGCTTGACGCACATAAGTGTTGTATCATGGCAAGCCGCAAATGCGGTACTTAATAGATTGCA
Source organism: Ambrosia artemisiifolia (assembly GCA_032199755.1). NCBI lineage: Eukaryota > Viridiplantae > Streptophyta > Magnoliopsida > Asterales > Asteraceae > Ambrosia > Ambrosia artemisiifolia. Next base: position 39,584,916 of record CM063512.1, read on the forward strand.
AGTGGTTATTACGAGCCAAGAAGGTAATATGGAGGTACGAGTGGTTATTATGGGTTATGATGTATTTTCATGATGAAAAGGTCATATATATATATATATATATATAAGGTTGAGCAGAATGTGTCACCGATACTTTAACCATTCTTATTGTCACAATAAGATATTATACTCTAACCATTATTTATATTTTTGTGACAATAAAATGTATTTTTGTGTTTGTAGAGCATCTACAATAAAGCATCTGTTGGCTTCCACAGATGCTAATATGGAGGAGAGAGCGTTAAAGGGGAAGATAGATGGACAAACAGATGCAAGGACGTCCACATACGATTTCTGTGAGACAGAGAGGTCCACGGAGGTTGGGTCCGTAGGTTTTCCCCGGTAAACAACGACATGAAGCGTTAGCTTGCTAGTTCATCATTATTGACCCTTGTATTTAGTAAAACAAAAACATTGCAAACTTTGATATTGTATTCTAGCCCCGACAGATATAATAATTGTTCCCAGCATATATGTATTCCCAATCAACTTTGGAACAGGAATGGATTCACATTCCATCAACTTTGGTATCTATTTTCAAAAGCAACCAAACAAGGGAATAGAACCGCATTCTATAGCCATGCTTATGTTATGTTTAAACATTCTAAGATACAAATTTGATGGTCAAAAGTGTAAATTCGACAAGACAAGAAGCCATGAATGCCATATATTCCCTTCCCAATCCCAACTTTTGTCACCAACACCAAGGAAAATGAACTAAAGGGGGTGAATTGTACAACAAACTATGAGAAATGAAGTAAACATTATTGTATATGACATGAGAAATAAAGAAAAATATAAGAATAACTAATAATATTATTATCTTGAATAAAATGAATTTTTCAATTCCTCCCATGTGGAAACACCTTCAGGGTGAATATGAACAAAATATTTCACAAACCTGGCATCAGAACATGCAAGAATTGTGCTCAATGATAACTTAGGCTTTGCTGCACCTCTCTCCAGTAACCATAAATACATAGAAAACCTTAGATTAATCCTCTGGATATCATAACACAAGTACGATGGAAACACCACAACAGCTTCCAACGGATACCCTAAACGGTTCTGCAAACAATCGAGCTTTTTCTCAAGAAGATCTTTTGTCTGGTTTAACACCGAAGGAGCCCGCTTAATCATACTTGACACTACATTATAATCAAGTCCTGATTGCACTAAACAATCAAATCTTTCCTGTAGTTGGTCTCCTCTGCCCCGGAACTTTTTTAGCGCTTTTGATAATTCTTCAGAGTTTTCAATATAACCCAATCTTAATAGGAAGTTTTTTCTTTCAACGATTGTATTTGAATCTTGATTATCGGTTGATTTAGTGTCGGACTTGGTAGCTAAATTGATCAACATTAGAGGATCTTTCTTTATGGCTCGACATAATGCATCTTTTTTAATTTTCAAACTGTTCATAACGGTAGTTGGACCTTTTAAAGAAGTAGAACCAAGAACGTCCATATGAGTAGAAACAATGCTTGCAATTCCTTCTGTCTCCATCCCGATTTCAACCAAGAAACACACAGCTGTCCAAAGATTCTTCGCACCCCTTGATGATAAAATTTGCGGATTTTTCAAGAAAAGGTCGTAAATTTGGTTCATGTTAAACCCCAGCTTTAGCAACTGACCAACCAGCACATATATCTGTTTCCCCGAAACTTCAAACAATAATGTCGGGTTATCCATAAACAGACTTTTCATCTGTTTATTGTCGTAACCGACTTGCACGAGAAAACTCATAGTGTCCAACATTCTATCCCAATTCAAAGTGGTTCTCTCTGATATATAGCTACCAATCCATTCATTTCCAAACCCATATCCTTTCAGCTTATCAAGAACCACAAGAAACTTCTCATCTATACGCCCGACCAAAAGTGAAGGGCAGCACGTTACTAGTTTAATCACCGTTGATTTACTAAATCCTAACTTCTCATAAGCCTTAAGTTTCATCGACAACACTCCACGCTCATATCCAAATATCTCCTTCGCTTCCTTATATATCTTACCAATCTTCGTCCTAGGAATCCCATACCCACACAAAGCATGAAAGTTATCGAGCAAAAGCCCATCATCCCCCAAAAATATCAACGATTTAGGAAGCAACGACGGGAACTCGCTAGGATTCAAACCTAAACTCTCCAAAAACGGTTCATACTCATTAATAGGATTGTAACGAAAATACTTCGACAAAGCCCGCGACACATCCTGCTCGTTATCAACCACCGACAACAAGTTCTGAATAAAACAAGGCGAGTTCTTGCTCATATACTCCGCATCCGTAAAATGAAAACCTCTAGTAAAATGTAAGTAATCAAAAAGGGCAGTCTGTGCCTCTGTTCTCACAAGCCGCGATATTCGATTCCCGTTGACATTACCGTTCACACTGGCTTGTGACTGATGGGAATAAACAACTCCAGGTTTTACTAAGTATAAAGGGTCTGATGTGCAAAAGTTTCTGCTTTTAAATGATATAAAAACTGGTCCTTTTGCAATACAGGCATTTCGACAAACAGTTGGTGGGCATAAAACATAATGCAGCTCAGAAATCATCTCAGAGACCCAAAAGCGTCTAATACGAACAAGCATAGCAAAATCTACATTACCCAGAGAGAATTCTGTGAAATAATAAGAGGGTGTTGGTTAATATTAATGTTTGATAATATTATTGTATGGGTTCAAATGTAAGGAAAATTAAATGAAAGATAAAGAAATTGATTGATACCAATAAACATGTTGACTTACAAGACATTGTGTTTGTTGAAGTTGGGTCAATGAAGTTATGTTCTTTTGATTGTGTAATCTCTTGTACTTGAAGATGGTGTCATGGATGGTTCTTGTAAAAATGTAAACCCTAATTTTAGGGGTTTGGGGTTATTTTATATGGACACCCTCATGTATGGTTTAGTTTGTTTTGAACCCTTTAAGCTTAGTGTTTTTTTTTTTTAACATGTTGGGCCCTAGATAGTAGATGAGAGGTTAAAAATCTGTAAAGTTGTTTTTATTTGTATCACATGTTCATTCAACGACTGATTTGATTAGATCCTAGTTCAATAAACAAATTTAGAGATTTCCAGTTTGACAAAGGTAGAATGCCTGGTAAAAGGTCCTGTACAGTAAGTAGCAGGCGTGTTCATTTTGGCTCCCGAGCGAGAATGAGAAAGAGGCGATGCACCATCTTTTCTGCTACATATGTTGACCTTGACTTGAAGTTAAAAGAGCCCATTTTAATTCGCAAGTTGGGCCAGCTTTAGCCTGGTCCCGAGCTCGAAGTTGAAAAGGCCAGCACAACTCGTTTGTTCTTAAACAAGCTGAAATTTGAGCTTGAGCTTGACGCATAAAAAGTTCACGTCAACTCGTGACTCGACGAGCCAACTTGTTTAATAGTATGAAATTAATATTTAGTATTTATATAGACCTTGATATTAATATCAGGGTGATCTCTATCTCTAGTGGGCTCTTACACTATTTTGTGTGGGCTTACTCGTAAATGGAACTTGGTTATAACTGTTTGAAGTTAACTTAAAGGAGAAAGTTAACGAGTGAGCTTACCTTTGCTCAGCCTCGAGTCGTTTAAAATCAAAGCCAAGTCAACTAGGCTCGTTTATAAATGCCCTAATTGCGAGCAATATTTTATGTAGGTGTTTCGGATAGCCCTAAACTTTAGTGAAATTTTATGAATGCAAAGTTATGTGGAATGCATGTTGGTTTCGTGGCAAGCTAACTAAATGGTGTGCAATAATGAAAAGTGAGGCTTGGATTGGATAAAGAAAAAAAGTAGTGAGATGCACATAATTTTGTTAGAGCATTCACATTTGGTTTTACGGGAATGTTTCCCTCAAATTATATGGGGTGCGTGTAAGTGTTTGTGAATGGATGAGAGATAAAATATTTTGTGGAAACACTGTTTACCTTTTTTTAGGGACATTGTTCACCCCTATAAATATTTTAATACTAGCTTTTATCCCGGGAGCGTCCCGGGTTGAAATATCTAATATGACATAATAAAATATCTAATATGACAAATTAATTAATGACTTGCCAATATATGATTAATGATTATTATTATTATTATTTATTTTGAACAAATTTCTGCCATAAGTTATCATATTCAAATACAAAAAAAAACGAATCTCTGCGCCGGAGTATAAATCTAGTGCCATTACAAAATGTTATATAATGTCATTAGTCTAAGGGTTATGTGATGCGTTAAAAAATTAATGGGTATATATATGATCGGGTATATAGTTCGGGTATTTGGGTATGTGGTTTCGGGTAATCGGGTCGGGTATCACCTAATCCCAGACCCGACCCAAACCCACAATTTTTTTTAAACTAATCCCAAACCTGACACAATACCTGTCGGGTTACATAAAATAGTCGTTTTTTTCTCCGTTTTTTATATAGCACTATGGTACTCGTTGGAAAGATAATAAAACGCTCGTTAATTTGTGTAATTTTTTTCTTTAAAAAATCTCGTATATAAAAGATATTAACGTTTAAAAGTTATGAGAAGAAACATGAGAGAGAAAATAATAAATGTTGAATATTTAATTTTAGTAGATTAGATTTTAGTATATTATTTGTTTTTTTTTAATTGGTGTATTGTTTTGTTTTAATTGGTGTATAGGTGTCACCTATGATCCTACATGGCATCTCTCAAAGGAGAGAATGCCTAAATAAATGACATGTAGGATTTTAGGCTTTGCAATATATCTATATATATATATATATATATATATATATATATATATATTTGTAAGTGGTTGTGAGTGAAGAGAGAAAATATAATGATAGAAGTATGAAAAATATTATTATTTTAATTAGGAGATAAAAGATTTAAATGTGATGTATTGATTTTTAGTGTAATTTGACAGAGGGGATTTGGTGGACCAAATGTGAATACTCTTACCTTGGGCCACATAAAACGTGTATTGTACATTTACTTTATGATCGCCACTTGAACTTATAACTTTGTCTTTATATCTAGCATTTATATTTATTATATATATTATTTATTAAGGATGACTAATGTACAACATGGTATTTTATTAATTTCGTGAAAATAACGTTAAAAACGACGGACGGTTAATCATGCATCATGTGGTGGCGTTGATAGCCAAAAGACATGGGGGTACATGCACCGATCGGGTTTGTCTCGCTTGCTAAGTGTTATGTGCCTTATGTCCAAGGCTTGACGCAAAACCACTATCGAGCCGGGGGTCTCACTGGAAGCAGCCTCTCTATTCTTAGGGGTAGAGGTAAGGCTGTCTACATCTTACCCTCCTCAGACCCTACCTTAGCTTTGCTATAGGTGGGATTAACTGAGTATGATGATGATGATGATGATAATGTACAACATGGTAATTTGCATTTTCGTACAACTTAATAAGCAACATGTACAACATATTTAAGCAAAAATTTAAGGGTATTATTAGCAAAGTTGTGATAATTAAGACACTTTGGAGGTTATGATAGTAGTTTTGTTTTTAGTTAAAAACTAAAATCTCATCCCCATAATACCCTCTCACCTTTCACCTTCTAAGAAATCAATGATTCATTGATAAAAAGTTAGTGTTTCAATTTAATTTCATGACACTAACTTACAAAATTCCCTCAACTATAAAGTCGTCATTTCAATCATAATATTCGCCTTTAATCCACCAACTCAAACATCATACTATCGGTTATGAAATTCCACAAGCATTTTATGATTCTGATTGTCAATCCTAGAAATCACAGGCCTCAAATCCATGTTGCCCAATTGAACTTTTTTAGAGGTATTTCGTGAACTCAATGATTCTGTTGTTTATTTAATCCTTTGGTATGTTTCGTTAGAGGTATTTTGTGCATTTGTTTAATTGTTTCGATTACGTTTTCAATTGTTTGTGATCATGTATGTTTTTTGGAATTTTCACATTTCGGCCAGAGGATTTTTGTGAAATTAGTTGGGTTTTTTTCTTCTAATTATGGCTTAATTTAGGTGTAGGTTAATCTATAATGGTGTCTGTTGTGCTTCCTATAAGATGTTTTGATTTGCAGCCAGAAAATGAAAAAAAAATATGCTTGATTAATAATGGGTCAAGGCATGAGTATTTAAGATATGCTTAAAATCTTGTTTGGTTCATTTGTTGCAGACTGATATTTGCAGATTGGTTTCACAGCTACAAGAGTTGTAGAAAAAGAATCTAGAACTGGATGAACAAATAAAAGACTGACGTCAAAGGTTAAGAACTTTTTGATACATTCTTGTGGTTTAATCCATCTTATTAGTTTGTAATTGGTGATGTTAACATAGCTTATGATCTTCGTTATTGTTAAGCTTCATTCATAATTTAATAGGTCGATCTCAACTTTTGTGGTTTTTTGACCTAACTCATTTGAAAAACTTTTTATTTGGGGTTATGTTTCACTTTTTTATTTAAACAAAGTAGTTAATATAAAGTGAATTGTTAGTGTATAATCTATATAACATGCTCTTTTTTAATTAGAAGAACACCATTTAGTTGTGCTATTGTAACACCCGCTTCCCGGGGTCTTGCCTGCGTGACTGTGGGTTATGGGCCCACAACTAAAACTAGATCCCATGGGGTGTCACGTTTTGGATTATCAATACACAGAGTTCTACACAACGGAAGTCTTTTTCTTAATTTAAATAAAAAGCCAAGATTTGTACAACAATCTAATCTATTACATTAGTTTATATCTATATGTCAGTCTCTTCCTTAGTCCTCGTTAGCCGTTTCAGATGCCATCCATTATTCTTATCATCAATCCTGCATATCATAGGCACCTAGGATGCGTGCCCGGAAAATATTTGGGACTCAGTATAAAACTGGTGAGTTCATGAACATGACAGTATTAAAAATCACAGGTTCATTGATATAGCATCAAGCAGATATATCCATGGCAAACAGATAGGAACAGAGTAAGCACAGTATGTTCACATAACCAGGCTATGTATACAAAGTCCTACTGGCTAAAGCAGAATCATACAAGCAGCCCTCAAGCATCCTATCAAGCATTGCCACATATCACAGATGCTAAACATAGTCGATTCTACAGTTATTACCAATTCAAAAAGAAGAACATCACATCCCGTTTTAAAAACGGTTCAGAGGAACTCACCTGGTCGTCTAAGGATTTTCTCTGATGAATCCTTTGTCCATGGTTCTTTATCTCGTCGAAATGAAAATAACCTGAGTATAAATCGCCCTATAGTTGACCACCACCATAACCATCGGATACACTCCCCGCTACGACCATAAATAACCTTGAATTTTTTCTATTAATCTATATGTGAAACTCACGGTACTTTTGCTTTCTTGGCTCGCTGTCACACTATCAGTCTTTTATAAAAGGTTTCTTTTCGTGACTTAAGCAAGCTCTTAAAGCGGTTTTGCATCTCAGTCGGTTTAAAGGAAAGATTGGAATCAAATGCCTTTCTTACTTATGCTACAATTTATTTCTATATCGCCTCCGAGTCTTAGTCTGGTCTATAACTGATATACACCCTTAATTAGCCATCCTTATTTTTGATAAAGATCCATGGCTACTAGCTGGAATATATAAATCAATTGTCGAGTAATTCTTGCATATGGTTCCTTAATTCTTCCATTTAGGTCATGACAAGGTGGTCCTTGGTTTTAGCAGTAAGGTTACCCCGAGATCCAATTGGTTCAGATTTCAATTTTCTTCTTTGGTGGTAGTCTGGAAAGATCTTTATTGAATACTTTATGACATTCAACCACTATTTTCACATCCTATGAATTCTTGTCTTCCTAGTCTTTAGTTCATACACTAGTTAGGCTAGGTGATCCTTCGGATACACTTAGTGGCCTATATCATAGTAATGATGCTTATGGGATTACTAGATTTTTCACCGTTAATTATTGAAGTTTCCCTTCAAGTCCTTGATTTGAATTTACTTCTTATCACTCAATATACGAGTTTGGCAAGGTAACCATTCCATCCCTAGTACTATATCCAGTAATCCAAGTTCATTGATAGTAAGTCTATAGGTATAGGGTATTTAGGATCTAGTTAAACGAAACTTTAAAATGTTCAGATATCAACCTTCGATCAACAACAACATCAAACCGTATCTTATCATAGAAGTTGTTTACCAGTATTGCATCCACTACCACATCTAGGTCCTACGGCTTCTTCAGTCTTTATATCAAAATCCCTACATCTTACTCTATCATATTCTTCATTATTTTATTTCCCGAGGGAGTCATTTTTGAAATGTCAAAACACTTATGGGGCCTCCACAGTCATGACGGGTATGTTTGAGTTTTTTTTTTATACCAATTCTACTACTAATGACATGGACAAGAATGTCTTTCACTACCTGTCGGACATTGAGGTGTTGATCCATGTTGCCCTATATAATCTTTAAAAAAAATGGGTCTCCTCTGATCCTGATTATTGGCCTATTTTCTATTAAGAATATGGTCTGGGGTTTTCTTCTACTGTATCTCAATGACGATTGTTACTTTGGCTTCTAATGCCTCAGCTCGTAACGCATAGTTCTTGTACATGCGCTTATTTAACTGAACATCAACCATACACACCTCCTCAAACTGTTCCGGATGTTTCTAAACTAATGCACCATTGATATTCTTGACTAAAATCCTAAGAGAGTTTTATAACTTATCCAATACAAAAGAAAATATTAGATTCGGAGGCCTTATACTCCACTATAATCTGTCTCGGGACCCCTCCTGAGCCTGTATCTAATCATACTACAACATTTATAACTTGTTTTGAAACGCTGGGACTAGAGCCGGTTGTCAATCTCTCATTTGCACTGCCTTATGTTGACATTACTTAAGAACCTTGCACGTGCATTTGGTTAACCCAACATCAATCTTGTACATTCTTAATTTTTCTAAGATTAGTTCTTTGCGATTCAAATAACTTGTGAGGATATTTTGTATCTTATCCGGTCTAAAGGGAAAGTTTGCTTCAAATGCCTTTCTTGCTTCTACTAAAATTGCTTCTAGATCAACTTTGAGTCTTGTTCATCTTTATTCTCGCGAGAAGGTGGGGACATCAAATTCGTTTTAACTCCTAACTCGATTATCCGACTAATAAACATGGGCTATTCGATTTAGGTCTTACCTTGTTTTACCCCCTTGAAAACAATCTAGGATTTCATCAAAGGTCCTCATACATGCATTTTCATTTATATCAATATCTATGCTATACCAAATCCGTTGCCATGCCCTAAGATATACGCTCTTTATAACCAGAATGTAAATACACAAATTACTATCATAATCCTAAAGACAAACAATATTCTTATCATGTTGCTTACTATCTGCTGATATCAGTACAATATGATGTTTGCGAGATCATAGCAGTGCAATTCATTAACCTTCATACTGGCCAGGTATGAAGGTAATGTATGATACATACCATGATACTCCCAACTACCATATGGTTCTTTAATCATACAAAGTTCGGCATGCCTATCGCATTCTATCATCTCATACTAGCATCCGGCTACTAAGACTGGCGTTTCTACTTGGCTAAAAAAATTCTAGTTTAAGTCTAGACATCACTCGAGTACCTAAATCCCTTAAACTAAGGCTCTGATACCAAAATGTAACACCCGCTTCCCGGGGTCCTGCCTGCGTGACTGTAGGTTATGGGCCCACAACTAAAACTAGATCCCATGGGGTGTCACGTTTTGGATTATCAATACACAGAGTTCTACACAACGGAAGTCTTTTTCTTAATTTAAATAAAAAGCCAAGATTTGTACAACAATCTAATCTATTACATTAGTTTATATCTATATGTCAGTCTCTTCCTTAGTCCTCGTTAGCCGTTTCAGATGCCATCCATTATTCTTATCATCAATCCTGCATATCATAGGCACCTAGGATGCGTGCCCGGAAAATATTTGGGACTCAGTATAAAACTGGTGAGTTCATGAACATGACAGTATTAAAAATCACAGGTTCATTGATATAGCATCAAGCAGATATATCCATGGCAAACAGATAGGAACAGAGTAAGCACAGTATGTTCACATAACCAGGCTATGTATACAAAGTCCTACTGGCTAAAGCAGAATCATACAAGCAGCCCTCAAGCATCCTATCAAGCATTGCCACATATCACAGATGCTAAACATAGTCGATTCTACAGTTATTACCAATTCAAAAAGAAGAACATCACATCCCGTTTTAAAAACGGTTCAGAGGAACTCACCTGGTCGTCTAAGGATTTTCTCTGATGAATCCTTTGTCCATGGTTCTTTATCTCGTCGAAATGAAAATAACCTGAGTATAAATCGCCCTATAGTTGACCACCACCATAACCATCGGATACACTCCCCGCCACGACCATAAATAACCTTGAATTTTATCTATTAATCTATATGTGAAACTCACGGTACTTTTGCTTTCTTGGCTCGCTGTCACACACAATATAGAAACATTGTTCTTGTGTGTTTTATTCTTTTGTGATTATGAATTTGGGAGCTCTCGTTGTATATATTAATAGTAATCGGTTAACTTCCTTCCTAAGTAAAAGGAAACGTAGCTGTTGGTGCTGGATGTGCATCATCCTTCATCGCTTTGATTCCAAAGAAAAAGGACCCCCTTGACTTCAAAGATTTTAGACCAATAAGCCTTGTGGGATGTGTCAATAAAGTCCTATCTAAGGTGCTAATGTCTCGGCTGAAATTGGTCATAGGGGGTCTCATTTCTTCGGAACAGTCCGCTTTTCTAGCAGGAAGGAATATTACCGATGGTGCACTTGTGTTAAATGAGGTGATTGCGTGGATGAAAAAAATGAAAAGACAAGGGATGATTTTTAAGGTTGACATCGAGAAGGCGTACGATTCGTTGAGTTGGGATTTCCTTGAATCCGTTATGATCCAAATGAATTTCCCGACGAGATGGTGCAAATGGGTTATGGCAATCGTTTCATCGGCTCGTGCGTCCGTCTTAGTAAACGGTTCCCCAACTCAAGAGTTCACGTGTAGTCGTGGGCTTCGACAAGGTGATCCCCTCTCTCCATACTTGTTTCTAATTGCAATGGAAGCTTTGTCGGGGGTTATTAAAAGGGCTACAAATGTGGGTTATTACCGGGGTTTGACCGTTGGCTCGACCGAACTACCCATTTCACATCTCCTTTATGCGGATGACGTGGTGTTCCTTGGGGAATGGTCTCGTTCAAACGCGTTGAATCTTAAAAGGGTGTTAAGGTGTTTCTATCTTGCTTCCGGGTTGAAAGTGAACTTAGGGAAATGCTCGGTATTTGGGATTGGGGTTCAACCGAGCGAGATTGATACTGTGGCCGTAGCCTTGGGTTGCAAAGCTGGCTCATTTCCTTTCACATACTTGGGATTACAAATCGGGGCTAACATGAACCTATCCAAGCATTGGAAACCGGTGGTGGAAGCCTTCCGTAGTAAACTAACTATTTGGAAGGCGAAGACGCTTTCGTTTGGTGGAAGGGTGACGTTAATAAAATCGGTACTAAACGCTCTACCTACGTATTACTTCTCACTTTTTAAAGCACCTCGTAAAGTGATCGATGACCTTGACAAATTGAGCCGGGTGTTCTTTTGGGGAGGATCGGAAGAAAAGGCAAAAATGAATTGGGTGGCGTGGCAAAGGGTATGTTCTCCGGTTGATTATGGTGGCCTAGGTTTTGGTTCTCTTCTCGACGCCAACTCGGCTATGCTTGCGAAGTGGTGGTGGAGGTTCAAAACTGAACCCACCGCTTTGTGGCGCAACATTATTTGGTCGATTCATAGTTCTAGTCGGGATTGGAATCCAATTCCTACTAGACTTTCTATTGCAGGTTCTTGGAAGCAGATCTATTCGTCTATGCGGTCTGTCAGAAGCGTTGGGGTGGATGTGGGTTGGGCTTTAAAAGGGTTGGTTGGGAATGGGTTGGGCATCTCCTTCTGGCTGGATACCTGGGCTGCTGAGACTCCTTTGGCGGTTAAATTTCCAGCCTTATTCGAGAATGAACGTGACAAACATGCTACTGTTGCTGATCGGATTGATTCATCGGGTACTGGGTGGGGTTGGGTGTGGAAAAGGAATACTTTATCGCCTGCTGAACAGATGGAGCTGACTTCTTTCTACAACTCGGTGGCTGTTCCTTTGCTTTCCGGGTCGTCTGACTCGTGGAAGTGGGGGCTGGGAAACAATTGCTGTTTTAGCGTGGCCGATATGAAGACGACGCTGCAACAATACAGGTTCGAACAGGCCTCATTTACTCTCCAATGGAATTCGTGGGCTCCGAAAAAGGTGTTGGTGCTTGCTTGGCGGGCTGAACAGGATCGGCTTCCAACCAGGTGCGCTCTCAGGAAACGAAACATTAATATTGTGTCAGACTTGTGCCCCTTCTGTGGTGAATGTGCGGAAACGACGGATCATCTCTTCGTATCCTGTTCGCTCTCTCAAGTCATTTGGAATCTCGTGGCGCAATGGTGCAACATCGGATCAATCTTCATCTTCCACTTCAAGGATCTTCTGCAACTTCACTCATATATCGGTGGCTCTCCAAAGCGAAAAAAGGCGTTTAATGTAATTTGTCTAACAACGATTTGGTGCTTATGGAAACATAGGAACGAAGCCGTTTTCAACAACCATCAAGCCCTCGTCTCCAAGATTCTCGGTGATATCAAGGCCCTAAGTCTTTTTTGGGTGAAAAATAGAGCTAAAGTTCCTGCACTGAATTGGAATGTCTGGAAAAACTTTGATCTTTCAAAAATTGGGTGGTAGCTCTATTGGTATTCTGTTTTGATTTTGTTTGTTGTATTTGGTGTAACTGTACTTTGGTGTATCATGCTAGCACCCCGCTAGCTTTGGTGGAATAAAATCTTTCGTTGATCGTTCAAAAAAAAAAAGGAAACGTGTCAACTAACTACTCTTTCAAAGAACATAGATGAACTCCCAGGTGGCACTAAAATAAATCATATTCATCCAAAACGTATGAGGTGTTGGGACACTAAACTCAACGGCTTCTTATAATGAACATTTTAGCAATATATGAGTTAATGGTGTCTAGGGAATCAACATGTAGCAAATGAGTTTGATGGTGGCACTAGCACGTGGCATTCCAATTCTATTCTATCTAATTTTTATGAGAACTCCTCGAATCTATATTCACAATGGTGGCTAACATATTTAGAAATTGAATTGACTTAAGACATTGACTAATGACTACGTATATTATTATTATTATTATTATTATTGTTAAACGGTCTCCTAAAATGGTAAATAATCATCTAGATGTCTCATATATCTAATACTTATTTAACTCGTCACTTACTCGTTTAACAATATACAAAATACAAACTTCATATTCCTCGCGTTTATAACTATTACTTCAATGTATTTATAGACTTTAATATCATGGCTTGTGTGCTTGTTTCTCTAATCGAGTGCTCAAATTTTGGGGCTGTTACAGCTATTGATCTACATCAGACTATAAAAGCACCAATTAATTGTGATATTGATCTATCATCTATATTAGATTTGGGTACAGATATCTGTTTAGTTGTTTTTGAAATTCATCTACATCAGATTTACACTATCAGATTTACGCTATATGATAATCAGTAACTCCTTTAATAGAAAATAAGACAAAGCATGTTTCATAAGTCATCAGATTTGTCCCTTCTAACAATTGGAATTTAGCGTACAAAAAGTAGAAAACAAAAGGAAATAAGAGGAATAAGTTGTTGAAAATAGATAACTCTTTCTAGCACAGTTCGAATCGAGGACATGGTTCAGAGCCTCATTAAGAAGCTTACCAAACAGCCTCTTAATGTTTTCAGAACTAGGAAAAAAACAAATCAATGTTTTCAGAACCGGACCGGACGTCGAATCGAAGCCACCACCGGATCACCGGTTTGACGAGCCGGCCAAGAAATACTACAAAACCAAGAAAAAAACCCGGTTCAACTCTTTAAACCTCGGTCCGGTAGCCCAACCCGGGTTCAATATTCAAGCGATCTTTTTTTTTTTTTGAACGACATCTCGCTCAGGACTGTACATGAGCAAAGCCCGGCCGGTGTGGGATTTGAACCGGGCACCCCAGGGTAAGAAATAGGCTAAGCCTTAAAACCTCCCACCTACACCACTAAGTTGTTGCTTCATTGGTGATATTCAAGCGGTTTAATCTATTGGTTATAGCCTAGTGGTAGAGAGGAAATCCTCTCTTGGGTGAGGTTGGGAGTTCAACTCCAAGGGTGTGCAAAAAAATGTGTAAAAGGGTGTAAAGAAAAAAGGGGTGTAAGAAATTAGCCGTTCAAAAAAAAAAAAAGCGGTTTAGTCTATCAACCCGAACCTATTAGACTAGAGGGAGTGGAGGGGCGGGAAAGAGGGGGGTGAAGCGCCATGTGGCACTTGTGGGACCCATGTGGGGGGAAAAAAATTGTGGGGAGTGGAAGGGGGGGTAAAGGGGGGTGAAAGGAATAATATTATATTGTTTTAAAGTTAAATAAAAAAAAAGAAAAAAAAAATCACCCAATCACGAGCTGCCACGTCACCCACCCAAACCCCCCACCGCCCGGCTTTCCCCCACCGCCCCCCTCCCCGCCCTCCTCTTCCCGCCCCTCGGGACGGTGTTCCCGCCCGGGAAGTGAATGCCGCCCCCTAATGGCGCCCCACTCCCTCAAGTCTTAGAAATTCAAGTTGTGTCAGAACGTCAAGTCACCATGGTCCATGGAATGTATACTCACTTTTGAAAAGTTAAAATTTGACTATTTTTTTTCAAGTTGATTCCTCACACCAACACGTTAAGTATAAATATGCACTCTAAAATGATCAAAATTTTTTTCACAATCTATTATCAAAAGACAGAAAGCAAAAGATGTAACATTCGTATTTGCGTACTTATACTTGCCCTCCCGTAATTTTTTAAAATTTTAAATTTATTTTTAAATTCTTTTTTCTTAAAATAACTATGCACTCTAAATTCTTAATTACTTTTCGCACCAACACGTTAAGTATAAATATGCACTCTAAATTCTTAATTACTTTTCGCACCCCCTTTCCAAAAAAACTAGTTTGCAATTTTTCAAACTCAACCCTTTAATAAAAGAAACTTTTATACTTGCCCTCCCTATCATCATCATTGCCGACTTCTAATACCGTCTGTCATCCACTAGTAGAAGGAAATCTCATATTTCTCTGCTCTCGTATATATTAGTTTTTTTTTTTTTTCACATCATATCACTACTATAAGATCAATGCCTTTAACTTTTTCTTTGATCACTACTACAAGATCAATGTCTTTTAACTTTTTCTTTGAATTTTTATAAGTAAAACAAGAAGCTAAATGATCTAACCTAAGTTGCTGATATTCTCTAACATCCTTTTTTTTTCAATTTTCTTTTTATGTCTGATTAAATTTTTTTAATACTTCTAAGTAATCCAAGATATCACCCTTTATTTGCACCAACAATGAGTATGGCACAAACGATTTAATACAGGAAATGTAACCATGGCTTTATGTTTCCTTTTGATATGGGTATTTGGACCAGTGGCGTTGTGGTCACAAGTCTAGTATTAGTGTTTGCTCATGTTTAGTTAGTAAATGGGGTTACAGTCTCTAGTGGCAAAGATAAATAAAGTTTAACCAAAATAAATTAAGTTTACTAAAAACATATTAAAATATAAAGTTTAATTTTGTTTATTTAAAAACTTTAGGGGGGGAGTGTAACCAGTAAAAAAAAAGGGAGTGCATTTAGCAACACCCATATTTTAATGTGTGGGTGATGACGCCTATCAAGATTATAGATAGATTATAATTTGTGATCATCAAGAGAGAGAAAAAAGTGAGAAGTTATTGGTGGTAACTATCAAACTTTGTGAGGGGGGACGGGCACAACACATGTAAGTATTGAGGGTTCGAACCTGTGAAAGAACACTATCGCCACTCACACGGGTTGGCCGGTAGGTTGCTTTCGTTCGTCGACTTGCCTTACCAGCTAAAAGATGGATCATTTGTGAACTTTGGGGACCGATTTGACCATTACAACTTGATTCTGAAAAAAAGTTCTAGGGTAGATATTGTCAGTGATTTTGTGGTTTGAGTGTACGTGAGGGTAGAAATGAGGTGTTGAGTGTTAGGGTTGGCTAGGGTTGTGCCCCTTCCTCCCTAACACAGGAACATGTATTCACCATCTTATTAGTGAGGCGTTACAGTAATCTGTACCGATTTAGATAGACGAGTTTAGTAAAGACAAACTCTTGATTATAAACCAAAAATTAGACATAAGATTGATTATTAACATCCACCCGAAGTAATAATAACAAACTAATAATAACATTTAAAACACATTTTAATTTTTCAACAATGCAATAATCACTTTCAATTTCACCAAGATATATTGAAGATCCAATAAAAGCTTCTTTTTTCATATTTCCATTGTCCTTGTCCTCTTTTTTTATTTCAACAAACATTGGACAAGGACATTTACATCATAAATTTGACATACACAAGGAAAAATAAGAAGCTAAAGCATCTGCAATCACACTTTGACTTTTTTCAATAGTCAAATGTGCGAAAACGGCTTTCATTGACTGCATTCATCGTAGTAATCATCACTTATGACAGAAACAAACCGTTCAAGCCAAGGAAGCTGGTGGAGATCCTTGATTGTGTTGTCAATGTACGAGGTGTCATCGTCTACACACGAGGATGATGATGATTCGCATGGGTTCGTATGGTGGTCGCTGAGGCTAAATCCACCTGCGAGAAATCTTTGAATCAATGCAAGTTGTGATCTTTCTTGATCAGAGTATGCATCCATCATGTTTGAAAGTGAACCAAATGACTCCCATGCCCATTCCTCAAACTGTTGGCCAGGGTCGGAAGGAGTGGTAGAGGTAAGGGTAAGTTGGTCATTTTCTTCTTCTTCGTCACCCCATGACGCACATTCGCATGACTGTTGACCGTTTACATATTCAGCACCGCAAGAATAGCAGAACTCGTGTCCACACCTGTACAAGTCAAAATCATCATTTGTCATACTTTGACTTTCAAAGTCAAACATTTTCAATCTTGAAATGAATTTACTTAGAGGGTGTTTGGGGTTGGGTTTTGAAATGGATTTTTAGATTATTGCGTTTTGAAAACGCAAATAATCAGTTTTTAGTGTTTGGGAAAGGTAAAAGGTTTATAAAAATAGATTATTTGCGTTTTTATCAAAACGTAATAATCTAAAAGCAGCTCCACCCCACTGCAACAAAACGCATAAGCTGTTTTCAAAAAGCAATCCCAAACACCCTCTTAGTTTTTAATGAACAAGCAATATGTAAATCTAAATCAGATGTCAAAAAGATCATACCAGCAGGTCAAATCATAGCAACCATGGGTTAACTCAATCATCCTCTCACACATCTGGCAACGTTTCCATCTTCTATTCTCAACAAGACAATCAAAAGCAACATCACCATCAATGGCATCCATCTCCTCCGTTGAGACCTCTTGAAACTCATCACAACTAACTGAAGCATGCCACCGGACCCCACATTTCACGCATATAAATCTACTACAAACAGGACACTTGACACGATTATCTGTCGAGTCTGCATCAGAACTAGGATCAAGAAGAACTGCGCAGTTAGCAAAAGGACAATAAAATTTGTCTGCCGCACGCGCATTTGGTTCCGCAAGAGCTTTTTCTAATGACATAAAAGAGCCAACAGGAAGAAAAGACTTATGTTCAGGGGCAGAAATGTAATATCTGCATTTTGGGCTCGGGCACCGAATGGGAACCTCAGATAGCCCAACTTTTTCATCAACATAAGCCTTCAAACAATGTGAACAGCACTTGTGTGAGCATTTCAGTGTGACCATCATGAATGCTGGTTTATCTTCACAACATATTAAACAATTTTCGACAGTTGTATCGCCCTTGGCATCACGAACGACCCCAATTGCCACTCGTGCCAGATGCAATGCAGGCTCGAGATTGACATCAAGAGCACATTTTAACACAAAATGTTCAAGATTTTTAGCATGTTCTAGTATTCTTTGTTTCAATGCCATGAGAAGTGGATTCTCGAGCACTTCCTTATTTGTAATCTGCCAAAAGATAATTGTTCAAATGCTAGTACAAGATAATACAAGAATCAATATTTCATATGCTCAGGGGTGGCTCAATTGTACAAAAAAAAAAGCTGAAGCTTGGGGCCCCATATCTAAGGAGACTCAAACTTTCTACGACTTGACTGCGTTTGTTCGCAATCAATTCTTCCTCTCCGATCACAACTCCCTCAGCTCTCAACCTCTCGAATTTTCTATTTGAATTGTGTGATTTTGTGCGTATTAGAAATCGTATACAAAAAAATGCGTCCTTAATTCTCTATTACGTTTGGAATGCCGCAAAAGGTTAAGCCACACTGCATATGATTTAATAACTGAATGTAATAATCATACATACAAGAATCAACAAAGAACTGACTCACCTGATCAAATAAGATCTTAGAATTGGTAAACGCACACACCCTCTTAACGTTACGTCGATTCGCTTCAAATAACCCATCCATCAAGGCTAGATAATCAGCCACCTCTTCCTCAACAAAAAAATCAAGCTTTTTCTGAACCCGAATCACAGGAACCTCATTACCCCCTTCCATGATCACCCCAATTCCAGACACCCCTAACACACCATTCCCACCGTCCGAAACCGACACACCCTTGAACAACATCCGAACCGAAAACTCATCAAACTCTTCAACCTCATTCTTCCCAATCTCTTCCAATTCATCCTCATCTCCACAACAACTTCTAAACTCATCTTCATCATCTCCAATCTCCAACTGAAACATACTCTCCATTTAATTTCAAATCCTTTAAAATCTACACAAATTCATCAAAATTCAGATCTAATTCAGCACAATCTCACTGAAAGAAACCAAACCCAGATCACATAAGCTACAATATTCAAAACCCATGTTGGGTTTTAATCTTTGAAAAAGAATAATACAAACATTGTACTGGAAATGATCAGCAAGCTCATTAACATGAAAAATACAAAAGTTAATAAATAATGTGAATTGAAGTAAATTAAACCAAACCCAGATCACAAAAGCTACAATAATCAAAACCCATATGGGTTTCTAATCTTTGAACAAGAAAAATACAAAATTTAATATTTTGAATGATCAGCAAACTTATGAACGAGAAAAATACAAAATTTAATAAATAATGTGAAGTAAAGTGAAGGTTGTTACATACCAGTGTAATGATGAATTTGGTATTAATAAATCCATAAACAAATTGTTTTGAAGGAATAATTTTTATCTGAAATCATAACAAATCTTTGGTCTGTCCATGCTTTGGCTAAAATAAGAACCCTAATCTGACAAAACTGTCGCTTGTTTTTTTCACATAAAACTACTTTTTCTTTTAAGTTTATTATTATTAATAATTTATTTATTGTTATTGTACGAAAAGATAAATAATATTGGAAAGTTTAAAATACGATTTCTCGCGCTGGAGGAAAGAATAGAATCATCCATGATTGTTGAGTTTTGGCGTGATGTGGAAGCCAAATATAATTTTTTATTAGAGTTAATGGTCAAAATCGTCCCTGAGGTTTGGTCACTTTTGTCATTTCAGTTCAAAATCCAAACGTCTGAAATCTGGGTCCGCAGGCTTTTGATTTTTTGCCACATTCGTCCCTGACACTAACCCAGTTAACTTATCTCGTTAAGTTAGGGGGTATTTCTGACTTTTTGCCTACAAAATCAAGGGCATTTTAGACATTTTGTATTTAAAGGCTAAATAAATATATAAAAAAAATAAAAACAAAAACCCTTCAAGTGTTTTTAATTCTGAAATGTTTTAAAGAGAGAGAGAGCAGAGATATAGAGAGAGAGAGATAGAGAGAGCAGAGAGGAGAGATAAGCAGCAACCACCGCCACAGTGGCGGAGCTCCGGCCATTGTCTCTGGCGGCACCAACCACAACCACCATCCCCATCTTTTAACCATCTCATACCCACCCCCAAATATCTAGAAGGAGAACCGAAGAAGGGAGATGAAAGATAAAGCAGAGAGAGAGAGATCAGCGAGAGAGAGAGAGAGAGACCGGAGATGAGGGTGGTTGTGGCGGCGGAGCTGATGGTTGTTTAGAGTGGTTGTGGCGGCGGAGCTGATGGTTGTTTAGGGTGGTTGTGGCGGCGGAGCTGATGGTTGTTTAGGGTGGTTGTGGCGGTGGAGCTGATGGTTGTTTAGGGTGGTTGTGGCGGCGGAGCTCCTCCTCGATTCCTCTCTCCCTCCTACTGCTCTCTCGGATCCCTTTCTCTCTTTCTCTCGTCTGTCTCTCTCTCATATCCCTCTCTCTCTTTCTCTCGTCTATCTCTCTCTCAGATCCCTCTCTCTCTTTCTCTCGATTCCTCTCTCCCTCCTCGATTCCTCTACTCTCTCTCTATTCAGTATATGTGTGTGTGGTTTTGAAAGAATGTCAGGTGGTGGTGGTTGTGTGAGGGTGGTGGTGTGTGATGATGGCAGGTCTAAATGGAGAAGAAGGTGGGGGAGGTGGGTCTCACTTATTAAGTAAAAATATTAAAAAATAAAAGTGTAGGCAAAAAGTCAGAAATACCCATAACTTAACGAGATAAGTTAACTGGGTTAGTGTCAGGGACGAATGTGGCAAAAAATCAAAAGCCTGCGGACCCAGATTTCAGACGTTTGGGTTTTGGACTGAAGTGGCAAAAGTGACCAAACCTCAGGGACGATTTTGGCTATTAACTCTTTTTATTAAGTGTTGATTATAGAGAAAGTATAGGGTATAAAGTTTTCTTAACGTGAGAAGTGTAGCAAACCATCACATATTTGACACGTGTAAACCATGGTTAACTATACCTAACTCAGAACACTTTTCTTTCCTTCCTTTTTGTGGTAGATCTGAACTAATCACCCTTCTCACAAACTTTATCTTCATCTTCATCATCTGATCCACTAGAAGAACTCAATCCCTCATCAATATAGATGGTTTATACTCCTCATCATCACCTTCCAACCCCACCTTTTTACCTTTTTTATTCTCTTTTTTCGTAATTGAAACCGAACCCGACCTCAATCGTTGTTCGACTTCAACCCTACCTCAATTGTGGCTCAGATCTAGTCACTTCCCTCTATCTTCAGAGAAGACAACCAAGCCAACATCTCTGTATCTCTGGCTAATCACAAAACAAAGGAAAAAGAAGAAAAAAAGACAAAAAAACAATCAATCCATAAAAACCTTACCCCAAATGTATGTGAATATAGTTGTTTGTTTGTTAGAGAAAAACAGAGGAAAATAGGGAAAAAAGTGAGGAAAAGGTGAGTTCTAATTATACTAAATGCGTTTTACAAAACCAAGTGCGTTTTACAAAAACCACATTTTACAAAAACCAAGCGTGTTTTGTAAAAACCAGTTTAAATAGTGTTTAAAAAACCAAATGCGTTTTATAAAAAAACCAAATGCGTTTTACAAAAACCAAATGCGTTTTACAAAAACCAAGTGCGTTTTATAAAAAACCAAGTGTGTTTTGTAAAAACCATTTTAAATAGTGTTTAAAAAACCAAATGCGTTTTATAAAACAACCAACTACGTTTTATGATTTTCTGTTTAACAGTTTCTGATCTTCATCGTCTGAAACTTTTTTGAAAACCATTTTTTTTCTTTAATTCTTCTTCTATTATCAACATCGTTCGTTTCTGTGAAAAATACATGCGTTAATAGTGATTTTTGAATATGATTCGACTAATTTTATCGATTGAATTATCATACTCTGTTTTTTCTATTTTTGCAAATCCGTTTTAATTTTGTTTGTAATCGAATGTTTTTGATTGTTTAATCATTCTGAACGTTTAATCGAGTTGAAAACAATGAAAAATCAGGTTCAATCGTTGAAAATTTTTGCATCAATTATGTCTGTTGTTATGATTTCACAGAAATTTAAACGTGTTTTTCCTAATTTACCCTTGGTTAGATTAACCCAAATATGATTAGGATTGTTAATTACCATCTTGCCACCGCCTAAATCTAATGGCTGAGAATGCTTCTTACACTTTGTATGTTAAGAAACTTTGTACGTTAGCCTCTCTCGTTGATTATAATTAAGATTTATGTAAATTTTAAAAAGATACCTATCAATCATAAAAGTTTATGAAAATGTTTGATTACGTAGTATTTAGTAATTTATGTAATAGAGTAAAGATTTTGTAAAAAGTGTTTTTTTGGTAAAAAACTGTGAGAATCAAAGGAGGATATTTTTTTTTTATTTTTTTTCAAATTTTTTTCCCATATTGTTAAACATGTATTATAGTATTGAAAACTAAAAAAATAAAAAAAAATAAATTTTGGTGTAGAGTAATTACGTGTAGAGTAATTACATAATTACTCTAGTGTAAACTAATGTATTTACTTTAATGACGTAATTACACTAAAAAAAATTTAATTTTTTTTTTGTATTATTCATCTAGAAAGTATGTTTAAGCACATGGGAAAAAAAATTCTAAAAATAAAATAATTTTTTTTTACCCCATTTGATTCTCATAGTTCTTACCAAAAAAACACTTTATATTTGATCTTTACTCTTATGTAATAAATAGTTAATTTTATTAAAAATTATTGTGGCAGGTATTGTATATTAATTAAGAAAAAGGTTATAAACATATATGAACTTAAATCCAAAACAATTTTTTAGAAAAAAAATAATCAGATGAATTAGTTCTAAGCCTAAGTTTTATAAGTCTCAAGCGATAATTACCCATCCCTTGTTTACATCAAATAAGTTTTTAAGTAAAATGTGTGGTGGAACTTGAAATGATTTTTATCGCTCTCATCATGTTTCTGTAGTCATTACTTGTACATACATCATATTAGTAGCACGATTCTTATAAATATTAACACTTGTACAATATGTTGGTATTTATGTGCCCAAGACATAAGATAGACCACAAAAGTAGTAAAACATGTATTTATATGATTTATTTGTAAACTACGAGCCCTAACCATGCTTACTTTGGTCGTTTAGTTCACCGGTTGTCTCATTTACATTGAAAGCCAAGTTTTAAAATACATGAATTATTATAACCCAAAAGTATAACACACACTTGGCTTGCAATAAGTAAATGAGCTAGTTGCAATGAGCATACTCTAGCTTTTTACGAGCCAAGCTCTAGCTAAGGATTTAAGGTTGTTATAAGATAAACGAGCCGGACCGGTTTGGCTCATCTTGTGAATGAGCTGGAGCCCAAGCCCAATCTAGCTTGGCTTGGTTTGGCTCCTTTACACCCCAAGTTTTCATATAACAAAAATATAGCATACACTTGTACAAAGTAAGGGCAAAACTGGAAACCGAAATAGATTAGAAAATCATATTTTTGCATGTTTCAATATGATTTTCCATTTATGTTAAAGGTGTTCAACTCATATCATTGTCACCTTTACTTGGTGATGATACACGTCTCAAGGGTTAAAGGTTAACACTTTCGAGGGTTGAGGATCTTACTTGGTGCAGATACATATAAAGGTTTCGGTTTCTTTATAAAATGTTCATATGGATCATTGCTTCGTTAAATGGTTTTAAAATGTTGGATTGTTTTCATTGGCATGCTTTAGATCCATATACAAACTCCAAAACATGATTCATCTATATATAATACCTCATTATCAGAACCATTAATGTTATTGGCAACACTTGGTCCATCTAGTGAAACTAGTGGAAATGCCCGCGCGTTGCTGCGGATGCGTCTGTTTTGCTTACTACAAATATTAGAAATTGTTGCAACTATGGGTCCATATTTATCAAGCTTCTAGACGAAAAAGAAAAACAAGACAAAAACTTACGGACTTGTAAAAAAAGTAAAGAAAACATACATATTTATTAAAAGAAACGTCAGGAAAAGGGTATAGATTGTATGGAAACATCTAAGGATCGAACGGAAACGTCTAAGAATTGTCTGGAGGCTTAGAATCCAAAAAAAGTCTAATACAAGTTCTGAGGAGTCTAAAGCCTATCATCGCGTCTGAATCCAAACCTCTTGAACCATGTACTGCGTCTAAGCCGAGATCTGAGCCAAAGAAAGCGTCTTAAGCTAAGACGCTAGGATTGACATAGAAATTTAAGTGTGCTCCATAGACTTTTTAGGATTACACGTGCGATGCTATGACAACAAATACAACGCCATACTCGTTTTATGTTACTTTATCACTTCTCTCGTTATATGTCGTATAGACTTAGGTTATGTTGTCGAGACCGTAAAGCAGGTGGCTTGAATAACGAGTCAAAAAGCGGGTCACGGCAAACTCACAAGCCCCTTTCTTGTTTTCGCGAATTTTATGATAATTAATGTATTTATTTATTATGACAAAAAATCTATACGATTGAAGCATAATACCAATTTAAGCAACTTTGGGACCGTTTTAACCCGCATGACCTATTCAACTATCCATGATAATCTAACCATTTGAGGGCAAGTGTAGACAAAATCCAATGCAAATATATCGAATGAAATATATAATGGATTATATGCTGCAAATATCTAGCACAAGCTTCATTGAAAATTGTTGGCCCAGATTACGAATATTGCAGCGGAAATACTTAACAAACAAACAAGATAATCGATATACTTTGAATACAAATTATATTAAGATCAATAATGTTGTGATCGGTTACAAATGATTATGAAAGTATACGAATATGATGTGACTAAAGGATTGGGAACTTGGATAATGATCTTGATAACCGAAATGATTTGTCTTGTGTCTTGTATATATATGTTTCGAAAGGTTGTCTCCATTCATGAAACGTTGCAAACCTTTTGTTCCCACCGGTTGTATAAGTTCCCGCCAAAAATAACCAACATAACCGTAGGGTTATAATAGTCATTTTCAGTCCTTTTGCAGCCTTCGAACCTTCTTAATCGTCCTGTGTTGCTTCTGTGTTTTGTTCTGAGTTGTGCAGCCTTGATCTTCATTGTACCGAGTTGTTCTTGACCCATTTACATAACATACTACTAACTAATCTTAATTTCCTAATATTATTGTTCTATCTACATAATCTATACATTACACATAAGTATTTACAAATACAATCATAACACATATAAATATATAAGTTATAAGTTATATTTACAAATCAACAAAAATATCCACAAACTTTAAACAGTTATGCTAATACATAATTAGTCCAACTTAGAAAAACATAATGTTATTATTGTAAAAAAGTTGAGCTACATATATATAATGTACCAACCTATCAAGATTGCAAAGTATATTGAGTTCTTGCAAGGGACATATCGTGTATCTACTGGCATACCTGCTGCTAATGAGCACTCTTGTCCCTAGAATTGTTTAAAAAGTTTACACAGTTACACAAAAATAAATATCCGTAACAATTAAGTTCTGTGAAATGTTTAAATCTAACTTCATTGGCCTTGATTTTTACCTTATACATGAGTAATTATTTAGTATTTTAGTGCACGTCATAACGGGTCTGGTAGGGTTTGACTCACCATCGCAAAAAAATGTTTCATTCTTTTAATATTGTAGAAATTGTCATACTAAATATAATTAAAAGAATATGTTATTGAAGTAATCTAACCAATTTTAGTAAAGCAACTTAGGAGGTTTCTGATACTTTCAAGTGGTTTTTGATATATTTTGTTAAGTCATATGTCATAACCTATTTGACCCATTTCATATTTGGTTCAAGTCATATCTACCTTGATAGTTGATAAGGTGGTTGAAGTGTATGGTTTAATAACCTCTTCTCCCCGGCTATGTTTACCCCAGAACAAGGTGAATGAGAGAACAAACGAACATATCAATGTTTTTCAATGAATAGCTCGTTGATAGTAGATAGGAAACCTAAAAGTACCCACTATGAACAACAAAGAAACAAACACAACCCAAATACCCTATTCAAATATAGAGTAAAGATCAAATACATATAGTTTTTTTGTAAGAACTGTGAGAATCAAAGGGGGTAAAAAAAATTTATTTTTTTTTTAGAATTTTTTTTCCCATATGCTTAAACATTCTTTCTAGATGAATAATACAAAAAAAAATTTTTAAAAAAAAAAAAATTTTAGTGTAATTACGTCATTAAGGTAAATACATTAGTTTACACTAGAGTAATTATGTAATTACTCTACACGTAATTACCCTACACCAATTTTTTTTTTTTTTTTTTTTTTTTAGTTTTCAATACTATAATACATGTTTAACAATATGGGGAAAAAAATTTTAAAATTTTTTTTTTAAAAAAAAATACCCTCATTTGATTCTCACAGTTCTTACCAAAAAAGCTATTTGTACCGGATCTTTCCTCTTCAAATATAAGCTTCTTCCCTTAGGTTTTAGTATAACTATTACACATGAGTAGGATGCAAATTCCTAGACAATGTGCATATTTAAAATCTAAGTAATAATGTATTGAACTTATTAAAGTGACTTCACTTTATGTTACTTACCACTAATAATTGGGGGTTCATAAGGTGTTTTCACTCCATGACACAGTCAACTAATAGATTAAGGTTGCATAAAAGTTCTAGTTCATACCCACAAACAGCAGCTGGCATGGTCAAATGGTTAATGATCAATCGATTCCCTTCTTTAAAAGCATGTCATACACCCTATTTCGGATCCACAATAAACAGGCGATGTGCATCGAACTTTTGAGCTATGTGACCATTCATTCTCTGACATGCTCAAAGAATGTGAAGGAAGCACCTCATCTCCGAACACCACCCTTTCTCCTGCACAATAACACAACAAAATTTATATAAATATAACTAAAATGATAGTTTGATCTAAAGAAGCAAATAAGATCAGAATACACACAACTTCCAAGAGTAAATCAACACCCACATGTCCGGTGACATCCCAATCATCCAAAATGGCTATAGCTAGACCTCTAGGGGCGGAAGTAGAGTCTTCGAAGCCAATATAAAGATCCCCTTTCAGATGATTGGCTCTTTGCAGCACATTATCCTTCAACCGCGTGCCTTTTCTTCACCTTCACTATTTTTTTTTATGTGTAATGTATCTTTCAGCATCAACAGATGCCCTACATCCAGCAACTCGACCTTCCAAAACATGTATGCTAACATCAATACTATAATAACGATAATATAGCCGTCACAAATAATGCAAATTAACAAGGAGCTCCTCTATTCGTTTTCAAACTTTCAATGTGAAACATAAAAGAAATTACCTGGAAGTATCCAATGAATTTACACACAAAATTTCCTATATTGGCAAATCTGCAATGCGATCAAGGAATTGTCAGAAAAGAGAGTTGTGGTAATCAATAGCAAATTGGGTCTCAACCATTGGAGACTATAAATGGAGCTGACATTGAATTGGCGAATTCAATGGCATGTAAGTGCTTAGGCGATTCAATTGTTCGATCATCATCAAATATTATTTGGAGTTACTGCCAGGGGAGTTAATGATGAATTGATGATGATGAACGTTTGGGAAAACTGAAAACAACATAGAATTCATTGTCATGCCTTGATGATGTATATGTATTACTAAAGCACATGGTACAATCATCTTAATGCATCACATGGTACAAGCATCTTAATGCATTGATAAGGGCATAAAAGGAAGAAAAGTGGTCAAGTTTAGACAATTGCACTTGAGACTCTTGGGATGCCACCTTAACTTTGACATTTTGGACCTTTTTACCCATTGCTCCTCCTTTATAATGTAATATAGAAATATAGATAATGTCATACATAAAGTTGCACTAATACTACACGTGGATATGAATAATGTATGGATACGAGCTTATCCACTTTTATGGGATTAAATAATTAGTTGAGACAAAACAGGCTGATTGATTATCCACTTCTAAAAGATTAATCAAGTAGTTAGAGTGAAAGATTCCTTTGGCTTAAATTTTAATGACAAAGTTGGGTTTGAAAATTATGCTAAAACCATATGTAATGGTCATGTGAAGAGGACGTTAAAGCCAAAATTCGCGCCCCATTCACTCAAGCACACCGCCCTCCCCTCCCCCCTCTTGTGAAAGGGGCACTAACGGTGGCTGGACGAAATATTTCGCGTGGGTGAAAACTTGTTCCAGCCAATCAGAATTGGCCACGTGGCCACATCGTTTAAAAAAAGGCAACGATCGATTTTTAACGGTCAAAAAAATAATGCGGTTGGACATTATTAAAAAAAATTATTTCACCTTCACTATATAAACTTCACCATATTCTTCATTTCACCTCAAAATTTATAAAATCCCACTCATTTTTTTAAACCATCAATCAAAAAACATGCAACCATTCCTCCCACCTTTCGGTGTTCCATCTCGTCCGGGCAACCCAAACAGGTATCGCCCGAATACCACCCAACCTCAACAACCGTTTAACTTTCAAGATTTGGACACGAGCAAACATGGGGTTTTCACAATTACTAAACATGCCCCAACCGTTTTTCCACGGTCCCATGGGATATAGGGGTGTTCAACGAATCGAATAATGAATTTTCGAATTATTCGAATGAATTTCTCGAATTTTTAATATTTTTACCAGAATTCGTATTCGATTCGTATTCGCTTAAAATTCAATTTATTCGATTTGTATTCGATTCGAATAAGAAACTTGAATTCGAATCGAATTCGAATAAATTCGATTTAGTTCAAATTTACCACAAATAATAAATTGTTTTACTTTTAGTTTTAAAACTAACATAAACTCATTATTTTTAACATATAAAATACAAATCTACAAAATTGATAAAAAACAATATGTCAAAAACGGGAATAGTAAAAATAGTAGAGAGTATAGTTTGTTAGAGTTTTATGATCTATAAGGTAAATATGTAAAATATGGTTATGGTAAAAGTTGTATAGACTAGGATTCTTACATTTTGACCAAAATTTAGAAGTTCTTTTTTTCAATGTGTATATTTGTGTATATAATAATGTGTATGTGTATATATATATTTAAAATAATATACATGTACAGTTTTTATTCGAATTTCGAATCGAATCGAATTTAAAATCATAAATTCGTATTCGATTTGTATTCAATTTACTAGACTCGAATTCGAATTGAATCGAATTCGAATTCTTAATAATCGAATCAAATTTTTGGTAATCGAATCGAACTAAGTCGAATTTCGAATTTTTCGAATTCGAATCGAATTCTGAACACCCTTAATGGGATACGCTAATATGAATATTAGCATTGGGGGTATGTCGGGATCTCAACAAGAACCCGAGCAAGTAGCGGAGACGCAAGCCGAGCGAACACCCGACAGCCCCCAACCCAAAAAACGGTCGCATAAAAAAAGGGAGAGCCGGTCAAAACCAAAACAAGAAAGCCGTATCAACCATGGACCAAATACGAGGAGTTCGCGCTCGCCCGAGCGTGGCTAACTAGACATTTCAAAGGATCCCGCAGTTGGTATGTTTTTTTTTAACTTTTAGAAAACTAGTTTTATTTAAAAAAAAATAAAACCGTAAGTTATATTTTTTTTAAAAAAAATTATACCTTTTTTTTTAAATAAAACCGTAAGTTATATTTTTTTAAAAAGGTAAGTTATATTTTTTTAAAAAGGTATACTAATATATGTTTTATAATTTTTTGTAGTGAACTATCAAAATTTACCTCTTTTTTGGATAAGGATTCGCGAGACGGTTTTCAACGCGATGGGTAGAGGATAATATCGGGATAAGGACTCAATTTTGGGAAAGTGGATCGACATCAATAAAAAATGCCATGGGTTTCAAGAATATTTCCAATGTTTGAAGGATAATTGGGGTAGCGGTCGTGGCGATGTTGATATTTTGAGGAGAGTGTTGGAGGAGTATACACCGATCGTGGGATGTTCCCGTACATGAGGTGTTGGGAGCTTCTAAAGGGAAGCTCTAAATGGGCAAACTTACCAGGCATGACGGGGGGTAGGCACAAAGCCAAACGGTTGAAAACCTCTTCTTCGATTGATCCAGATACGTCCACTTCGGATGCTCAGATCGTGAGTTTAAATGAAGAGGTTGAAGAAGAAGAAGAGTTGCTTCGACCGCCAGGTAGAAGAAGCGTGCGAAAGGGTGGACGTGCGGAGTCGTCTTTGATGGCTGTCGAGTTGAAAGACGACTTTGAAGAGATGAATCGACGTCTTCAAGATATACGAGATCTTGGAGCAAAGCGGTTGGAGACCATGCAACAGAGAGCCGCCGAAAATAAGAAGTTCTTCGAGATTCAAGAGGCTCGTCAAATGGAGAAGGACATCAAGTTTCTGTCGAGGTCACTCGAGGGACTCACATAATATGCGCTAATATTGTATAACCTTCGCAAGCAATAAATCCGGGCAAAATATAATCTTATTTAGATTGTTTATTTTAGCATGATCGTTATTTTTATTTTAATATTTCCGTATTTTTTTATTTTAGGTATTTTAGTGAATTAATGTAATTTTTTTATGTTTATTTTAGTGAAATATTTAAATGAAATACTAATTTGTTTATTTAAATTAAAAAAAATAATAAAATGACATGTGGCCCACATGCCACATGTTAAGAAATGCCCCACATGCCCTATTACACCTCTTTTTTATTTCAAACCCCTTTCACCCACCAAAGTGGCTCCACATGTCACATGTCAAAAAATGCCCATTTCGCCCACCACTATACATGATCTAAGAAAGAAATTAGATTTATGAACTCTTAAGTCTTAACTCTTAAAATTGTGTTTTCTCTTGTTCATGAGATTTGTGATAATTTATAAGTCCCTTTGTGGTAGTGTTCTTTGTTTTTTTTTTCATTGAATTGACTAACTTATTCTATGCGTATTTGTCTATAGGTATCATAAACCCTTGGTATCACAATATCATGGATGATTAATCACATGTATTATAAAGACTTTTAAAGAGTGGTCAATTATTGCTAGCATGTATGACAATGCTTAAAAGTAAACGTAATAGCAATCAACACAAGAACAAACTTGTATAATTCAAATATTCAATCCACTTAAGAGAGTAACGCATATGGTGTTCACACGTAAGCGAATCTCACATCAATAGTTTATATACGAGATGTTAAGTTAATGAGATGATATGACCTCAAATACCATTCAACCTCATAGCTCACTTTGAACAACCTCACGTCTGATCAGGGCCGTCTCTGAAAATGTTAAAAAAAATTTAGGCCCTCAGCAAAATAAAAATCGGGCCCTACCCATATAAACTTAACAGTCGAAAAAGTTCATAATACGACGTGATGGATTTTTAGGGGTGCAACGTGGTGGATTTTGGGGGCACCCACTGTTTATCTCGTGTCTCCCTTAATTAAGAAACTAGGTTTCCCCACCGCACATTGCGGTGAGAAATGTAAAAGACATTTTATAAATAAATTATTATGAGGATTTATTTTATCTTCCCGATCTTCTATCATAACACACACTTGGCTTACACCAAGACAACCGTTGAAGGACAGCATTATGAAAAACTTCAAAGTAGGTGAGATAGATTCTTTTTACATCAAGCAAACTGTATTTTTGTCACTTTACGAAACCATGTTCTATACTGTCAAAACCAAACTTTCAAGAGAGATGTCATTTAGGGTGTGGTGTCTCAACAATAGATATCGTCTTCAACGATGGTGTTTCTCTCAAGAATGGTGTCCACCTTTTTTTCTCTTACTCTCTTTAAAAAGTTGGTTTAACGGTCTGATGACTTCATTGTTCGCTGTTAGAATTAGTACTAATATCAGTACAAGTATTAGTATCAACATCAACATCAGCATGGTCAGGTTTTGACGGTTTTTAGGTTAAATTGTGAGTCAAACCAAACAAAACCATAATAAATCCAAAACCCATCCAAACCAGATCGTTTGTAACAGTTCGGCTTTAGTTTGATTTCACGGTTTGAATATGTTTGGACGTTAAAATAAATAAGAGTAAAAAAGTAAATGAACGTGAATATAACATCCATCCGAATCCGATATGTTCATGAAATTAATTAAGTTGGGCCAACATGCAAATTGGGTTGAATAATTCGTTTAGCAGTTTAGCTTACTTTGTAATTTATATATTTATATTAAGTTGGGCCATTCCAATATACTATATTACAACTTACAAGTTTGGTCTAAAAAGTCTGCTGCAAAAGAAGAGGAATAAAAATTGCAAATATATCACATTTAAATTTATATTAATCTCTTGTTTATGAGATTTAATTATATGTTAACTCCACTTTATGCAAATGTTATTTTATATTATAATTTTCTATTAGAACTCTTGGTATCAAAATGTCATATTAGGCCTCGTAAAATGGACGGATTAGGTAACAGATCAAACGAGTTTAAGTTAAAACTGATTCTAGCCAACCCAGGTTAAAAACCGATCTTCTTGAGAAAGTGTAAGTTATATATAGGTTTAAATCATTTTTACTAAAAATAGGCTCACCTTGTGCTAAGTCGTTTCAGAAAGAAAAGAAGTACAAAAAAAACGATGATTTTCTTAGAAAATATGTCTTCAAACGGTATTTGATCTAATTAAGTAACTTTGATCGACTTCAATCTCCTTCGTGTTCATCATACTAGCCATACTTATAATGTATGGCTCCAATACTATTCGATCTTTCCTCGTGTTTATCATACAAACTAGTACAAATGTTGATTGTTGAAGATAATATTATTAGTTGTTAAGCAAGTGTAATACATATACACAAAAACTTTGATTCAAACACAACATTATTACGACCACTAAAAGGCGTTCGCTTTCACACCATATCAACCAAAAAAAACCAACATAGCGTTTTTAGCGTCAAACAGCATAACTTAAAACATATAAACCCTAAACCTAAACCCTAAACACACCATCACGTGCCATTATTTCTTCATACGTATGTTTTACATCTAATATTAGGCACGTAAGAGCGTGTTAAAATTTTCATTGAAAGAAACACACTGCTTTCATGAGTGTTTGCGGGCTCTACTCTTTGACCCGGTCCTCACTGTGGGAGAATACATTGATGAAGACAGACCGCGGTGAAGCTCAGCCTTGTCCTTAGTGAAGGCTCTTTGGACATCTTCTTTAAGCTCCATAAAACGCGTCCTTTTGATTTCTTGTTCTTCTAAAGTACCCTTCTCGAGGATAAAAAGATCCTGTAGATCGTCCTCCATGAACTTATCAAGAACTTCGGAACAATGAGGGAAATATCGCCTACCCGTTTCCACTGCTCCACATAAAAAAAATAACTTATTTTAGACTCTGTTCCTACTACCAAATAGGTCTTTTCGGGTTATTTTTAATGTAGAGGTGGAAATTTCCAACACAACACAAAAATTAATTAGGTTTTGGGTTGTCATATCTAACTTGTTTAATTAACAGGTCATGCTCGGTTGACATATTTAACCCATTTGATTAAATGGATTGACCCACTAACCTTTACTTGCCAACCTGTTTAACCCATTTATTACAACCCGTAGACCTTATTAACACATTCACAACTTAATTACCCCCGTTGGCCCATTTGACATGTTTAGATAAAGGGTTTAAACGGGTCATGTTTGGTTTACACGATTTAAAGTGTGTCCGGGTCAGGGCTTATGTTTTTTTTACATGAATAAATATATCAGTCGTGTTTGGGTTGAACAATTCGGCCTGCTACCCGACACGATTGACACTGCTAGTTTTATGAGTAAAAGAAAACACATCCAATGGGTCAAAGGTCAACCGAAGGGCATTTCTGTAACTTTACATAAATGACACCATCTTTTTACCCAAAAATAAGTTTTAAACTATTGGACGCAAAATGTTTCAGTTCAAACCAATACCAAAAAATTACCCATTTTGACCCAAACCGTCACCTTTTGATGACTCTAGATGAATACTGGTAAGGATTTGAAGGCATACCTGTGCGGGAAAGGGCTTCCATTCTTGAAAGCAATCTTTTGTTCTGCACCAACGGTGTCTCATTCAGATCCATCTCCCTTAGATTACCATTTGACCCTTTTGATGCCAATAGACCAGGGAACTCTGAGGTTGTCTGCGCATGCGCAATTTCCATTGCTAGTTTCGCTTCTGATGGAAATAATAGCCGGGCAAATGCCACTGCAAAACACATACGACATACAAGTAGACATGTAAGCGCCAAGTGGATATTTTTGTAAAAATATAAATCATATTACAAATCAGCACATTCTAGCTCAGCCAATGAAAAAATGATTAAAAAAACGAATAAGAGGAAAAGAAACTCACCTCGGTTTTCTAAGTAAAGTAACTTCATATGCAAATCATCAGCCATTGCTGATGAACACACGGAAACATCACCTATCATTGGATTCCTCTTAATTTCCCGCTCCAAAACATCAATGCATATACGATCATCATTCGTTTCTTTCCCATGCTCGGTTTTCACATGATAATCCTTAGGCCTCGTTCGTCTCCTGCAAATACTAACCGCGCTTTGTCCATCAAAAGTAGTATCTGATGCACAGGCGCCTTTGCTTAAAATTGAAACAATAAGTGATGGTTCTTTACGCATGGCAGCAACATGCAGCACTGTGTACCCTCGAGCATTTCTAAGATTAACATCCGCACGGTTTAAGTTAAGAATCTCCTTAGCAACTTCTTGATTACAATACATGACTGCATAATGAAGAGCACAAGCTTCATCTAATGTGATTTTGGATTCATCTAAAATCATTTTCACGAGTTCAACATCGTCACAGTCTAATGCTTTGTGTATGCTTTTAATTCTCTTTTCACGTAACGCGACCTCTGATTCGACTGTATGTTCGTCATCTTCTTGGGAGTTATTCTGAAGGGATTTGATGTTTTGCGCGACTTCAAATGGAAGCTCTTTTTCAATGGAAATAGCATCAAGGTTTGACCTAGCCACTCGGTCAATGCACCGAGATAAGACGTTTGGCAACTTGCAGTGAAAGGCCACAACAAGGATAGGGATCACGTCTTCAACAAGAGCCTTGTCCACAAAGTTGAGAAGACGCCGCTGCATAAACATAACATATAACAATTACATCATAATTGGCAACTGAGTTGCTTTTTTACTTCTAGGTTGACCAAAACTTGGATTCAAGACATACAAGGGATGTTCAAAAATTAAGGTGGCAAAATGAGTGGGTCGGGTTGACCAACATCATTGTTTCCCTACATTTTTAATAAATTCATTCAAATAATATTATTACAGATGCTATGTAATATAAACAAAATTTGAACTTTTGAATAAAATGCACTTAAAACTTCCAAGGTGTGCATGTTGAATTTGAAACAATCAAACGGGTCCATTTTTGCAAAAGGCGGTCACAAGTGACTCAAATGTCTTAAGGTCACCAATTGTATAACTAAGTTTCTACAAATTCATCTAGTCATCTAAATCAATGCATACTTATGATATCAAATCAATCACATAAAACGAACACGATTGAACAAACATACCTGAAAAAGTGAAACCAATTCCTGAACTTGAAAAACCGAAGATGCATAAGTCAACTCAACAGCAAAGTTGATAGCAGGCCGACAAGCATCATGAAGGCATCCATCATCAACACAAGTTGAAACCTCAGGTGGCGATGCTTTCAGTTTCCCAGTATAGATATAACTTAAAAACACAACAAAAGCATCATACCCAACACACCCATATGGTAACAAGTCACTCATGTTATACTTAGGCTTACCATCCTTTTCTACACAGCCTTTATTATTCTTAAACAAATCACTAAAAAACGCACTCCTAGTGGCTAAAATACACCGATGAATGCCTACAGAAACGCCCTCAACAACAACCTCAGCATCACTATAACTACAATCAGATTCAGAACCCGAATCGACTAACAGCTTCTCTAGGTTTGTGCTGAGTCTATTTAAGCCAATGATTTCAATATTTGACCGCGGCTCGGGGGCTGAAGAAGGAGGTATGGTGTAACTAGTTGCTCCATTGGATATGTGTGAAGATGAGGTGAAACTTATGGATGATGACGGTTCGGATGAATTCGCCATCGGTTTAGTCAAAGTCCCAGGATGAAAGAAAATCACATGAGCATGACTAAGGCCTTGACTTTAATAGTCCATAACAAAAAGGTCAAATCTTTAAACTTTCATAGCTAACAAGAACTCAAATCAAGAAAGCAACTTTTTTATCATTCCTAACATAAAGAAAGATTTGTGAACCAAAGATGGCAAATTTACATGAACAAGATTATGGGTTTGACTTTTTCGCCAAAAAAGTCAAAACTTGAAACTTTAAATACCTAAAGAACAACTAAACAAGACCCTAATCCTCAATGAAACATCTATCCATATCTATAATAAAAGCAAGAAAAATTTACTATGATTTAATTGCAAAACACATATAATGGATCAAATCAAACATTATACATGTACAAGACACTACACAAAAAGTCAAAGTCAACTCAAACTTAAAGAACCTAAAGCTTTGAATAGATTAGAATCAGATATCCACAAATAAATGGATCTGAATTAATTCATCTTCTTTCTGATGCTTAATATTGTATCCAAAACAAGAATCTTAATAATAAAAGATTCAAACTCTAATAAAACCTTCAATAGTAACCAAAACCTTAATAATAACCAAATCTAATCATCTTTTATAAATTTTAAAAGATACCCAGAACAGATAATCACTCAAGAAGCAAAACCCATGTGAGAATAAACAGTAGAAATGGGATTAAACAAACATATGATGAAAAAGAAGGTTCAAAGAAGCTGCAAAGAAGGTATGAAGCAACAAAGTGGGAAGGTTCATTGGAAGCAAAAAAAAAGAGAGGGGGGTGTTTTTGTAATTTGACCAGTTGTTTGTCAGGTTGTTATTAGATTAAGATTGTGGTGAAGCAGTTGTGATGATGTAGATGATGAGGTCAAGGTGGCTTGCAGCGTTTAGCATACGCTGGATGTGATGTCACTATGCTTAGGTTTCTAGATATGAAATAAAAGATTGTTTTTTCATCAATGATTGAATTAAATATTAAGCACTCCAATCTTACAATGAGATACAAAAGTGGTCCTTTAACTATTGATGAAGTTGCAATTCCCAAAAGGTTAAAAGGTTGCAGACAAGCCAAGCTACTCGAGCTTGGCTTGGTAAAAAGCTCAAAACTAGTCAAGCCTTGTCGAGCTCGAGCCGAGCTTGAGCCTAAAATAAAGCTCATTTATTTATCGAGTCCGAGCTCGAGCTTGGCATATGAAACTCGTTAGGCTTATCAAGCCTTATCGAGCCTAAGTATAATATTAGTTTTTTTTTAATATTTATTAGTATTTACCCCCTATTTAAAGTTGTTTAGTAAACGAGCCAAGCTCGAGCTTCACTTATCGAACTCACGAGCCTAAACGAACTATTATTTATATTATTTTTATTTAATATATTATCTAATAGATAATAAACGAGCCGAGCCCTAGTCGAGCTCAAGCTTGAGAAATTATTAACGAGCCAAGCTCGAGCTTTGAAAACAAAGCTCAAATCGAGCTGAGCTCAAGCTCTCATAAGTTAATCAAGCTCGAGCCCGATCGAGCTTGAGCTCGGCTTGTTTGCACCCCTAGTTGCAAATTTGTTTACAGAGCATTAGAAACACATATTGCTATAAGAGAGCATTATAACGACCTAACCATGTCAAAAATGGATCGGTTGTTTGGGGGATAGAAAAGTTTTTTGTTGATCAGTTTTTCGATCCAAACAATTGTTTGAGCAACAACAGTTGTTACCAATAAGTCGTTTAGACTTTGTTTAACCAGCTGTTTCAACCATGTCATAAATAAAATTAGAGTTTTAATTTTAGCTCTTAAAACGAGTTAAATCCATTTTAATGTAATTTAATCTCATGAATATAGTACTAATGGAAAAGATGTTTCACCATGTGTGAGTTGAAAACGTGAGTCTCAGGGTTTTTTTTTTCACCAGAGAATCATTAGATACTTATCACAAAATTAGAAAATTTCTAGTAGTTTGAGAGAATTACTCTCAACATAGATAATAAGTTCATCTTTTTCCTACAATTTTTAGTAGAACATGATTATACTCAATGCTATCTTGGATGCAATAGCCATTTCCAGTAATATACATATCGTTCATGTTATACCACGGGAGACATACATATTCCCTTGAGAAAATGCACAAAATATGTTTTAAGGGACCTTTGTCCAGCACGATCCTCATCCAAATATCGTCAAACTTATATTTTGTTGATCGTTTCAGTCAAGGAACACAGTTGTGTCAAAATTATTGGTATCAAGAGTCGAATGCTTTATTAACCAAAAACAATACCAAAAGATTACAACCCAAAATCAGTACTGAATTATTACAACTAAACAAAGCCTGATACAATAAACCTCACTACAAAAGATCTCTCAACACTCAGATGATCATAAACATATGATCAGGGACGAAGGATAAGAAGGGCCAGGGGTGGCCCTGGCCCCCCTGTTTTCTGGCGCAGTGGTATAAATTTGCGATTTTCATAGGTAAATTGAGTCCGGGTTGAGTTCGGCCCCCACCGATTTGCCACTACCGATCGAAAAAAATTGAGTCCGGCCCCCACCGATTCCGAAACCAAGCTTCGCCACTGCATATGATCAACACAAACAAAGGAGAATAAAGGATTCCAAGATCAAGTTGATCTCAATAATCAAACCCTAATTGTTACGAAAGAGTGAAACCAGAGAGATAATGAGGGAAAGACTGAGATGATCGAAAAGTGATAAAGAGAGAGACACAAAGCCTTAAATAGCTGAGGCTTTGTGTTTCTCTAAATGAGATCAACGACCAAGAATGAAAGCATCCAATGGCTGAAAAGCATCTGTGTTTTCTCACACAGATTGCCAGCTTGGCAATACCAAAACCACTCGAGCTGGGTCATGGGCCAACAACAAAACCATAATGGGCTAAACATTCTAGGCTAAGCAAACTGGATCTCAACACAAACGAACTGGACTTTATCAAACAGGCCAAAACACATCAAGTGGATCTACAACAAAATCTTATGCACAATATTCAAGAACCACAAAAAAATAATAAAAACCCATTACCAAAACTGAAAATATTTATAAGAGTGTTTATATTTTTTACACCCACCCTCAGTTTTGGCACCCAAATGGGTCAAACATAGCCAAAGATTTGCATAATTCTTGATATTGCTAGGGTTTAAACCTTTAGTAAAAATGTCAGCCTTTTGATCAATAGACTTAATGTTGACAGTTTTAATAATTCCTTTGGATACAAGATCTCTTAAAAAGAAAATATCCAACTCAAAGTGTTTAGTTTTTTCAAAAAACACAGGTTTTGCTGCTATTGATAGAGCAGAGCTACTGTGACACCCGACATATCTAGGTTAACATTTTTCAAACATATAAGTCTACCTTAGCGAAAAACATTTATCAAACGTACTTAACAGGGTCAGTTGAGTCGGGTTACATTACGTATTCTCCAGGGTTCAATGATTCGGAGGATCATTGGGGTTATCACACGCACACACGAGTCATGAGTCCCGTTGTTCGTGAATTACATGAATTAGATTATGTAATAAACGTGAATTGATCTATATATGATGTGTAAAGTGCAAACACGTGTTTGAATGATGATTATATGATTATATATGCTTAACATATGTTAGGATTGCATGTTCATGTGTTAGGATGTGTTAAAACGCCTTTAAACAACAAAACTGGAAAATCTGGAAAAGTGGCAAACTGGTTCGACCTTAAGGGGGGTCGAACCAAGTTGATAAAGCTTTGAAAAATCTCATTCGACCCCAGTATAAACCCATTCGACCTTTGCAGGGGTCGAACCAACAATCAGTATAAATACCATACTTTGCAATTTTTCATCATTTCACAAACCCTAGTCGCCTCCAAACACTCTCTCTCAACCTTAAACACTTGGGGAGAAGTTTTTAATCTTGTTTTTCAAATCCTAACCTAGAAATAACATCTACATCATAAACAAGAGAAGATTCAAGGTGTGTTCTTGATCTAAAACCTTTTTAATTAATTTTCATTCGTTTTTCTTAACCCCAAGAGTCCAGATCTGATTCAAACATTTTTTCATGGATAAAAACCTTTCTAACTTCTTTATAAAAAAATCCTTTCATTAATAATGAGTTTTTATGCAAAATACATGTGTTAATGATGTTAAATGATGTGTTAGGGACTTGTATGCATATGTTTGATGTTGGATGATGTATAAATGATATAATGATGTTTATTAACTTTTCTAGGTGGTGGTTTAGGATTATTATACGTTGTTATTGGTTATTATTGATGTTTTGTCCATTTTGGGGGGTTTTGTGTTAGATCTAGGGTTTGATTCATGTTGTTATTGTTGATGAAATGATTACGGGTTTTCTTACACATGATAATCTGAGCACATTGAGCTAATTGATAGATGATTTTGATAAGTTTCCATATCGGGTAAAGATTGCATGCATATGATATTATGATGTGACATTTCCATAATTTGCCATTTTGGGTAACTTGTAAAACGGACATATTTCGGGATAAAATTGGTAGGGTTTTGTTGGGATAGGTTAATGATAGTTGACTGCTATGATTGGTGATGTTTCGTGATGTTTTCGGACTGTTTAGATGCGATTTGGTGCGTTTTATGAGTTTTTGCAGAAAATAGGTCAAACCTGAAACTCATTCGACCCTTCGTGGGGTCGAATGAACTTCAAAAGGGTTGAACCAACATCATTTGGGTTGAATGTACTTGATTAAAGGTCGAACGAACATGATTTAGGTCGAATTAACATGTGTTAGGGCCGAATTAACATGTGTTAGGGTCGAATGAACATGTGTTAGGTAGAATGAACTTGTGTATAGGTCGAAGGAACTTCATGGGGGTCGAACCAAGACCCAAATTGGTCAAAAATATGCTGATTCGACCTTACAACTTGATATGTGCGATTTTTTATGCAAACTAAGTGTTTTATGCTTGAAACTTGTGTGTTAACCTTATGTACTTGATTGGTTGATGTAATGGGTCACCAACGGGATGTCGGGTTTGTCTGGTATGTTTGGTTAACGTTCAAACACACTTTTAAACACACGTAGTCAAGATCGGGACAATCGGGGACCAGTTAACCTTCGGGTTAGTAGTCAACACACTTATGCAAACTCATTGATAGGTCGCCACTAGTTGGGACTATCACATACGTGTCGGATTACTCTTTAACTGAAGACGCAACCTAAGGTGAGTTCACGGCCCCACTTTTACTAGTTTTGTTTTCGCGGGAGAACATGCTTACACATTTTTAATTCACACAATAATGTTATACTATGGTTATCATTATATTACTATACGACTCATCTAAATCCCACAGAAACCACTAATATGGGTATGTAGCAGGGAAATGTGGATAGATCTATTGGGCCTGACAAACCCCACTCAATGGCTGGAGGCGGGGCGAGTGCATATTGTCTCGATTACACAGGGCCTACCGGAGATGACGGTAGTCCGAAGGGTACACACTATAACAAAACACAATTATCAATGGTTTCAATCATAGTAGTAATATACTTCACGCCTAGCTAGCGTTCACACAATATAGTAGTAACAGTTATGGTTTCAAAGGACTGACGAAATGTTTATTGTAAAACCTGTGAACTCACCATCATTATATGTTGACATTTTTAGCATGTTTTCTCAGGTCGCTAAGGTAGCAGCAGTCGGATTAGGCGCACGGAGTCGCACTTGCATCTAGGATCATGTCTTGGGTGTCAAAACTTTAAACTTATGTTTTATCTTTATTTGGTTTTGTAAACTTAAATTGCTTCCGCTGTATGTGGGATCATGGTTTTTGATTATTGCATGGTTTGGTTTACGTGTTTTCTTACATATAGTTGTCGTTTATTTTAACCGTTGACTTGGATCCTGGTATGTCATGCACCTCGAGGTAAAATTCCGCATGTGGAATTTGAGGGTGTGACAACTACTATCACAGTGCAGCAGCACAGGAAGTTTGACAGAAATACCCAATTCAGACATCAAACTAATGATCCACATTACCTCACAAGCAGCAGAACACATGGATCTATATTTTGCTTCAGCAGCTGATCTAGAAACAGTAGACTGTTTCTTGCTTTTCCAAGATACCAAAGAGTTTCCTAAGAAAATACAATAACCAGAAACAGACTTCCTAGTTTCTACACATTTTGCCCAACCAGAATCAGAATAAGCAACCAAATTTAGATTCTCAGATTTAGAAAACAAAATGCCTTTTCCAGGATCCTTTTTCAAATATCTCAACAACCTAAGTGCAATTTTAAAATGGGCTTCAGTAGGATTATGCATATGCTGACTCAAGTTATGAACAACATATGCAATATCTGGCCTAGTATGAGAGCGATAAATTAGTTTACCAACTAATTTTTGATACCTAGTAATATTAGGCAAAACTGAAGCATAGTCTTTGCACAAAGATGCGAGAACATGATTAGGTTCTAAGGGAGTACTAACAAGTTTGCATCCAAGCATGTCATACTCAGTTAGAAGATCCAAACAATATTTTCTTTGGGACAAACACAGACATTCTTTATGATTCACAACCTCAATCCCTAGAAAATATTTTAATTCCCCTAGATCCTTAATCATAAAACTAGTTTTAAGACTCTCTTTGACCTTGATGATTTCATTCAAACAAGACCCAGTCAAAACAATATCATCCACATAAACAAGTAATATAGTAATATTAGAATCACAACTCTTAATAAACAAAGAGTAGTCACATTTGCTTTGTTTAAAACCTAGATCTTTTAAAACCCCAACAAGTTTTTCATTCCACATTCTAGGGGCCTGCTTCAAGCCATATAAAGATTTTTCAAGCCTACACACCTTATGTTCATTATCAGAAGCATAACCATTAGGGAGTTTCATGTAAACCTCTTCATTTAAGTCACCATATAAGAAAGCATTATGGATATCTAACTGATACAATTTCCAGTTATTGTTAACAGCTAAAGAAATAATGCACTTAACAGTAACAAATTTAACAACAAGTGAGAAGGTTTCATCAAAATCTATACCTTCCTTTTGACTGTAACCTTTGGCAACAAGTCTGGCTTAAACCTTTCTATGTCACCATTGGATTTATATTTTATTTTATAAATCCATTTACAGCCAACAACACTCCTACCATGAGGTAAATCTACAATATCCCAAGTGTTATTTCTATTTAAAGCTTCTAATTCTTCATTCATAGCAGCAGCCCAATTAGGATCAGAGGCTGCTTCTTTAAAATGTCTAGGCTCAACACTTTTATTTAACATGGCAGCAAAAACTGGATTATTAATAGACAGATTAGAATAGTTAACAACTCTTTCTATACCATACTTGACCTTTCCTTCTACCACAAAATCATCTAACCTCCTAGGCATGGTAGAACTCCTAGTAGATCTCCTAACATTTATAGGATCATAAACATTTTCATTTGAACTGCTAGGATCGTTGCCCTCAAAATTGGAATTGTCCTCATTGTTATAAATCACATGTTCTGCCCTGTCTTCAACACCCTCACAATGTTGATGATCATCAACTACAGTTTTATTGGGTTGAGATTGCAAAATCCCATGTGTGTCTAACTCACACTCACCTAGACCCC
This sequence comes from Ambrosia artemisiifolia, assembly GCA_032199755.1. NCBI lineage: Eukaryota > Viridiplantae > Streptophyta > Magnoliopsida > Asterales > Asteraceae > Ambrosia > Ambrosia artemisiifolia. The sequence goes on from CM063512.1 coordinate 39,628,530, forward strand.
TTCCTTCATCATAGGGCCCCTCATCATGTTTGGGTGCTTCATTACGATCAAAAAAATTTAAGGCATTGACATCAGTTAGTGTGTTTTCATTGTGAATTTCAAAAATTGTTTTTTCTTTAAAAGGAAAGATGGTTTCAAAAAATTTTACATCTCTAGAATAAAAAATAGTTTTATTTTCCAGATTTAAAACTTTATACCCTTTCTTTTCATTGGAATAACCAATGAAAACACACTTCTTTGCTCTGCTATTTAGTTTATTATGATCATTTAAAACACTTGCAAAACAAAGACACCCAAACATTTTCCAGTGACTTAGAAGGGGTTTAAAACCAAACATGAGTTCATAAGGAGTTCTACCATTTAGCACTGAGGAATGAGTCCTATTAATTAAATAAGCAGCAGTTAGAACATATTCAGACCAATAATGCACAGGCAGATTACTTTGAAACAAAAGAGCCCTAGTAACATTCAAAAGATGCCTATGTTTTCTCTCAACTATACCATTTTGTTGAGGGGTATAAGCACAAGAGGTTTGGTGAAAAATATCATGATTTCTACAGAAATTAGAAATCTGGTTATTAACAAATTCAGAACCATTGTCACTTCTAAAACATTTAACCATTGTTTTAAATTATGTTTTAACAATATTGACAAAATAGGTAAAATTTTCAAACACCTCACTCTTGTGCTTCATAAGACAAACCCAAACAGCCCTAGTATAATCATCAACAATGGTAAGGAAGTACCTAAAACTTTCCTTACTTTGAACCTTATAAGGTCCCCAAACATCCAAGTGAACCAATTCACCAACACTGGTGCTTTTGTGTTCACTCAAAGCGAAAGGTTCTCTGTGTTGCTTAGCCTTGTGACACACATCAGAAAGACTATTATCAGCAACAACCTTAACACCAAGAATGGGTTCTAACTTTTTAATCACAATGTCAGAGGGATGACCTAGTCTAGCATGCCATAAATCAAACATTTTACTTGAATTACAACACACCTTACTATTGATCACAGACCCTCCACAGAAATACAGACCTTCATATTGATTACCAGTCACCAAGGTTTTCTTGGTGGATAAATCCTGAATATAACATCTATTCTCATCAAAACCAACAAATAGCTTATTATCTTTAACTAATTTATGGACATAAATAAGGTTAACAGAGTACCCAGGAACCACAAACACATCATGCAAAGTAACTCCATTCCCTAGTTTTAAAGATCCAATTTTAGTTACAAAAGCTTTAGTTCCATTTGGATGATTAACATAGATGTTAAGATCAGAAACATCAATAAAATATGTTAAAAGATGTTCACTAGTTACCATGTGTTGATTTGCACCAGAGTCAATAATCCACCCAACTTTAACCTTATTTCTACCAGTATTGAAACAAAAAATGGGTTTAATATAAACATTAGCACATAAAGGATTGAATTCACTACCTGAGACATTATGACTTTGAGGCTCCTCAATGTTGGTATCTTTAATCAAACTTAACAACTTAGAGATTTGGTCACTAGTCAAAGAAGCAATAGAAGTATCAGATTTTTCATTGACACAACTATTATTAACACTAGCCATTTTCCCAGAATTTCCTCTTGGTCTTAACCAAGAAGGATACCCAATAAGTTCAAAGCACTTCTTAATGGTATGTCCAGTTTTATTGCAGTGGGTACACTTTAGGTTTTGATTCACAACTTTATTATTTCTTTTAAAATCAGTATGTTGGTTAATTTTAGCTGCAAACCCAACTGTTTGACCCTTTTTTGTTCCACCAGAACTTAAACTTTTGTGTGACTCTTCCCTAGACACAACATAGAAGGCTTCCTTAACAGATGGAAGATCATCTTTCATTAGCAAAGTAGTTCTGACATTTTGATACCCACTATCTAGACCCATTAAGAATTGCATGAGCTTAATAGTATGATTAAAATTATTATACTGTCTAGCAGCCTCACAAGTACAAGGTGGCAACTATAGTATTTGATCCAATTGTTTCCACATTATATTCAGTTTATGATAATACTCAGAAATAGGCATCCCATTTTGACTAAACCTGTTAATTTTCTGATAAAGATCAAATACTACAGATCCATCTACCTTGTCATAAGTCTCTTTGAGTTCATCCCAAACATCAGAAGCAAATTTAGAAAACACATGACCCATATAAAGTTCATCACTAATAGAATTCAGAATCTAGTTTAACACAACAGAATTGCATCTATCCCACTGCCTAGCAAGCACATTATCAGTTTCAGATCTAACACAAGATTTATCAATAAAGCCCCATTTATTCTTAACTTGCAAAGCCAAAGTCATAGCATTACACCAAACAAAATAATTTTCAGATCCATTAAGCTTAATAGAAACAATGGTTAGACTACTGGAATCAGAAGCATGCAAGTACATAGGATCAGAAGCATCAAGTTTATTAACAAGAGTCTCATTAACTATATTCTGGTCAATAATAGCCCCTCCACCAGCAGTGACACCGCCACCAGCAGCAGCAGGACCACCAAGATTATCACCCATAGCAATCAAACAATCAACCACACAGACAAACAAGTAAACCAAGCAAACAGATCAAATATAAACAAAACAATCAACAAAAAAGACCAGCGAAGCCCTGTAGGTAATCCAGATACTCGGTTCTTCACTTAATGGTGCCGACCCAGGTCCTCACGAGGGAGCCACCTAAAGATCTAGACACAAACTTAAAGCTAACCACAGGCACAAGCCTTGAACAAAGACACCTTAGGACAAACCCTAAGAGAAACAAGAATCAGAAAGATCTCACCCAATCAAACCCAAGTTAGGGTTTCGCCTGAAACTCGTAGTTCGTAACCTTCACCTAGGGTTATGAACCAGAGAGCAATAGAGAAGACGAACACAACCCCAAGAACACCAGAGACTAGCCAAGTGGTCAAGACAAAAGCCTTGAACCTCAAAACCCTAATCTCACCAGCAACGGATACAAAACCAGAATCAAGAGCCTGATGGCTCTGATACCATGTCAAAATTATTGGTATCAAGAGTCGAATGCTTTATTAACCAAAAACAGTACCAAAAGATTACAACAAAAAATCAGTATCGAATGATTATAACTAAACAAAGCCTGATACAATAAACCTCACTACAAAAGATCTCTCAACACTCAGATGATCATAAACAAATGATCAACACAAACAAAGGAGAATAAAGGATTACAAGATCAAGTTGATCTCAATAATCAAACCCTAATTGTTACGAAAGAGTGAAACCAGAGAGATAATGAGGGAAAGACTGAGATGATCGAAAAGTGATAAAGAGAGAGACACAAAGCCTTAAATAGCCGAGGCTTTGTGTTTCTCTAAATGAGATCAACGGCCAAGAATGAAAGCATCCAACGGCTGAAAAGCATCTGTGTTTTCTCACACAGATTGCCAGCTTGGCAATACCAAAACCACATGAGCTAGGTCATGGGCCAACAGCAAAACCATAATGGGTAAACATTTTGGGCTAAGCAAACTGGACCTCAACACAAATGAACTGGACTTTATCAAACAGGCCAAAACACATCAAGTGGACTTGCAACAAAATCTTATGCAAAATATTCAAGAACCACAAAAAATAATAAAAACCCATCACCAAAACTGAAAATATTTAGAAGAGTGTTTATATTTTTAACAAGTTGAAGACTCAACAGGGCAAAGACTCGAGTCAATTATACTACAAGAACGCATATTAAAGTACCCACGGTTGATACCGCTTAAATCAAGTTTGGTATACAAAAATCGCATTTTATATTTATCTTCATTTAGTTTATCACATGTACTATTATTTTTAATATTATTTTAATTAAGAAAGTGAACCTATTAGATATACAACAATTATCATTACCAATTTTGTTAAATAGTTTATAAATAAGTTATATTATGGTGACTATCCATATTCTAACTCCCACCTCTTCATTTCTATTGTATTAATGTAAAAGCCATATAAATAGAGGCTTCATTTAATTGTTATGTGATATACTCAATGAAAGAATTCTCTATTCTCCGTCCTATCTTTTCCTCTTTGTTCTTATACTTCATGCATGAGTTGCTAGTAGGTCGTTGTTTTACAACACGTTATCAGCACGAGTTGCTTTTGGAGTTAGATCATATTAATATATGGTAAGTCTACAAGTTCTAGTTGTTTTGTTTTGTTTTTGTTCACTCTCTCAACACAATCCATATTGTAATTCATACAATTTTGGGTTAAATCGAGATTTATATTTTTATTATACAATTATGTCTTATGTGTTATCTAATAATCTGTGAAATCTGTCATGAATAAACAATCATGTGACTGAACCGCAAATCATAAAAGTCAATTAGAAGCTATTATGTTTAACTCATCTGATCTTTATGATAATTATATTTTAAATACTATATATAGTTTATGATCATATATGTTTTACATGGATTAAAAATTAGTGGGGGACTAATAATTTATTGTTTGATAGTGTGCACTGCTATTGGACTTATTAGAATTATAACTGATCTAAGTTTTTAGTTGGAAATATATGACCAATGACCAATGACCAATGTTTGATTATCATTCCATCAGAATTCATTTCATTTTTAAATTCAGTTCCTTTAGAACAAATCTTATATTTTAATTTGAAGTTTATTACTCCTACAATTAATCCAAATAAGAATTGCATTCCGGATAAATAAAACTATTGCAATAATTATTTGTATGATGATGATATGTTATAACAAGATATGTGTTTCTTTTATGATTGTAACATTACACGATATACTTTTGTATCATATTTATATAATTGATTTGAGATCACATAAAAATAATCTTACATATTTTTTTCGTTATGGATCAAGTAAGAACAACGGTAAGAAAGAAGTCAATTAGTTGACGTTGAATGATGTGTGATGGTTTTAGTTAGAATATCATCACTATGGGATTTTCTTAAGGAAATTATTAAAAGAAACTATAATACGTATAACTTGTTTTATCAAATGGTTTGTAATCATGTTGGAAATTGCAAAATATTTGTCATGATATATGTGAGTGTTGTCATATACTTATATTTTAACCTCGTTAAGAAAGAATATGAATAGCATAAGATTGGTTATATCTTGATAAACTAGTACATAAATTATATATTTTTCTTACAAGTGAGGAAAATCTTATTTCATAAGGTCTATTATAAGTGGTTTTACTAATGTGACATGTTGTAAAGTCATGCATTATATAATCTAACTTTATATATACACTGTGTTTCAAATGTTATCATTTTTGAAAAGAACATCAAAATGACCAAAGTTGTGGTATATGATCACAAATTATAAACATGATTAAATTATGCTCAAGGTTAATATATAACACCTGAAATGTCTGACTCCTCAAAGCTTATTATAAATCTATGGAAAAGCTTGTACGAAGTACGATTTTAGACTGATAAATAACAACTCCGTTATGTAACAACTTCTCGATTTATATAATGTGATGAGAAGATTATTTATACATGTTGAATAAAAACAATTTTCATTGTCAAACCTTAAAATATGTTCTTGAAGTAGCAAGATTATTAAAGAATATATAAGGTTTGAAATGACCACCATGCAAGTGGTGTAGTTCTCATCCATTCCCTGAAGTAAATGTGATGAAAAATGATCGGTATAAAGGTTAAAGATCATGTACATAACTAAGGAAGTTGTAATGATTCCACCATGAAATTTTTGTGGTTATAATCCATTTCCTGAAGTGAATGTGTTGATATAATGATCGGTGTACATATCATTGTAATTGAGAAAATATAATTACTTCTCAATTTTATATGGGAAAATTGGATAGAACGAATTTTACTTATCATACCTCAAATACACTCCTGAAGTAGCAATACCATTAAAAGGGTATGAAAAGTTTGAAATGACTTTATATTCTTATGTCCAAGAAAATAATAAAGCTTGGTTACTTCTACTCCATTTCTTGAAGTGAATGAGATTATATAACAATAATTGCAATTGTCACGATCATGGAGATAATTGAGAAAGTTGCAATGATGGTCATAATGTGATCAACCATAAAAAATTATGATAGGCAAGTTAATAATGAGATTAATCATCAAAAAATGCAATAATAATCATGTTACTAATGAGATTGACCACCACATGTGGCAAATAAAAGGAGTGATTATAACATTGAAGTTACAATACATTCTTTCTTTCTTTCATATCATATGTTTTGTATTACATACGTGCAAGTAAGACATATTCGATCATAAACTAGAAGTTTAGTTTATGGATCATAATTATTTAATTAATTGGCATGATCGGTAAGACCACACTGAGTCGATCATGATGTGAACATAATGAAGAACTTAAAGATTCTTCAATCTGATACATAACATTATATATATGCTCTTAGCAAAATTATATATTTGTCATATAAAGTAGGGTAAAAGTTTTAAAAACCTATTTTAACACATCTTCGCCGTGTACAAGATGGGTTAAAATAGGTTTTTAAAACTTTTACCCTGAAATGACTAAAATGCCCCTCATTTTAACTGAGTTATTTAACGACGTTTAAAAAATGGGCCAAAATGATACCAAAATAAAACCAGTGGAGTTCCAGTGACAAAAAAAAAAACTTTTCTGTCTAAAGTGGCATATTTGGCTAAACCTCAAAGACCAAAATAACAGTTTACCCCGGTTTGAACCTAAAACAACTGTTAATTAGCTACACAACACCTAAAAATTTTTGTCTTTCAATAAAATAATATGTGCTAGTAATATTTATATTTATATTTTATTAATAAAATATATAGTAAAAACAGAGATATCAAAATTCATCTTTACTCTCCTGTTTAAAAAAAAGTCAAAATTGCAGAGTAAACTTCATCTCAAGAAGAAACACTGAAACACACAGATGGCCTCCAAATCTCCGATGACATTATCAACCATTTCTCATCTTTTCTACTCTATTCGTTCTTTACCAGAAAATAACAACATTAACACCGGTTGATTACCTACCGGAAAACAGAACTGCAACTTGAAACTGAGATAACTTTGTCAAAGTATAAAATTGTATCTCCGTGAAGTACCGAAACTAAGAGAAACTCCGGCCGCCAGAGTGTCAGCCGACCCCTACCCTCCCGTGGTTCTGTCGTCTGTCCGGAAGGTGTTTGTCTATAATGCTTGCATGTAACACAAAATATAAAAATAAAAATAGGAGATATAGCATCTGAAGTTATGTCGATCCTTGAAGATCCAAAAGCTAGCGCGTACCTTGTAGGTAAGGAAGAAGACAACTAACTTGATGGGATCTTTGATGGATAGGACCTGCAAAACTAGCAGACCGTTAGGCTCGTCACAGGGGGGCAGGGAGGGCCTCTCTGTGACCACCCTCCGGCGTGAGGATAAGTATTTATTTAGTGAGATAAAGAGAATTTAGAGAGAGAGAGGTTCGGAGTGCTTGTGAACGTATCTTACTTGTACTTGTGAGGGGGTATTTATACTAGTCAGAATATGTGTACTTTATTCCGTCCTAGATGTACTAACCCTCGGAGTCTTTGACCTCCGGTTATGACCTTGGTGTACTTTAGGATTCGCGTCACGTTGAGTCGCGTCCACTTAGGTGGAGCCGCGTCTTTTAGGGGTTGTGGTTCGGAGGTGAGGTTCTATAGCTCTTCATGTCCCGTTAAGTCCATAAGTTAGTTTGTAACTTAGTGGAGTTTGGTCGTTCCTTGTTGCTGCTTGCCAGCTGTTTTTGTGGTCGCGGCACGTGGAGATGTCCCAGGCCATGTATTTTGGATGGGACGTGGCGGTTACCTCAAGACCTTTCTGATCGTTCGATTGTTTTTCAATTTGTTGGGATCTTGACACGTGTCTGACGCTAGGTTTTCTCTTTTTTCACTATATAAGGTGGTTTTTTTTCCATTTTTCTTTTTACTTTTTACTTTCCTCAAAAACCTTTAAACTTCCTTTGCTGTAAATCGCCTTACCAGACTGTCTGTTCTTCTTCCATCCTCCCCTGTTCAGGTTCGTCCTCTCCTTTCTTTCTTTCCAAGTCTTTGTTCTTTCTTACCGATTTTTAGAATGGGGGAAAGATAATATGAGTGTCAGTTTTTCCACTTTGACTCAGGACAAACTTAACAAGTTTTTGAGGGATTATAGGATCCCTCTGGACTTAATCCCAGAATTGCCTGCCCCTGATCGTGCTATCTACCCTCTCCTCCCTGGCAAGTTTGCATTTTACACACGCGTGTGTGATTTTGCTAACTGTCGGGTACCTATGACAAAATTCCTCTTTAAGGTTTTGCTCTTCCATGGGGTTCATTTTTCTCAGATGAACCCCTTTAGTTTGGGGAGGGTCTGTCACTTTGAACTGAAGTGCAAGGCTTTACGGTCGAAGCCTGATGTTAACGTGTTCCGGGCTTTTTACAAGTTAAACCAGGATGGGGATTGGTTTACTTTTGAAAAGAGGAGGAAGAAGCCTGAGTGCCATCTCAAGGATACCTCCAGCCTAAAGAACTGGAAGACGCAGTTCTTTTGGCTGCACGATCGTTGCTTGCCTAAGGAGATGGTATCTTTGTGGAGGAAGGACTTTGTGTCCTCGGAGTGGGAATTGCTGCAGGACTTTGCTTATGACTCGGCTTTATACAACAGGCTTGTGGCTCATAAGTCCAATATTAAGAAGTTTCCGGAGCACGTTTTGGTGTTAGGAGGGGTAAGTAGAATATGGGAAGAACCGGATCAGTGGCCGATTTTGCTGTATAAGAATAAGGGTGAGGGTCGCTTCCTAACCTTCGTCTTGTTTTATGTGATGCGGAGTCTAACCCTTTTTATTTTTGTCTTAATGCAGAGATGTCGCTGTTGTCTGCTTTAAAGTTTAAAGACTATGATGACGAAGATTTTCAAGTATCCAACGAGCCCATAGGCACGGGCAAGCCTATTCTGGAGCAAATATCAAAGCTGCAGTCCCCTATTCGTCCTCCAGGTTGTAGTCCCAAAAACACTAGATCTTAAATGTGCACTAGATTGTTATCAACTAGAAACACCTATTTGTTAGGTGTTTTAGTTGATTAATCAAGACAAGTTAAAGAACTAGATGAAGATTATAAAGACCGACACACAAGAAACATAAAGACACGATTCCATTAAAGATTCAGCAGTAAACACCATGGATAAGTTCGCACTATATGAAATAAGTTCGCACCTTTAACTTGTGCTCTTAAAGATACATCAAAAAACCTAACCCTAGCTGCACAAATGAGCTACTATTTATAGGAAAACTGAGGACTGCGAACTTAACATTAAGTTCGCAGTCTCCGTCATTTAAGTGCGCAGTCTAGGGTTTCCACACTACAACTATGCTTTAATTACATATCTAACCCTCCAACTCTAACATATAACTAAACATGGTTAAACCTGGTAACTGTGGTCTCATATTAACCCAACAATACTCCCCCTAGACCACAGCTACCAGTGCTACACTATCAATCTATCTCGACATCACTCAACTCCCCCTCTTCTCTTGCTTGACGTGCCGGGAGTGCTTGAACTATGCTTTCTTCAACGATAGGTTCTTCAGTGCGAGGTTCCTCAACATGTGTTTCTTCAGTGAATGGCACTTCAGAGGGTGGCTCTTGAATGAATAACTCAGCTAGATCTACAGTTGTTTGATCTTGCTGAGTCTCTGGAGCTGTGCTTGGAGAGACTGGTGGTACTTGTGAAGGCTCAGGTTCAGGATTAGCTGTTGCTGGAGAAGCTTGTGTTTGAACCTCTGGAGTAGCTTCAGCTTCTGATTTCTTTGCAGCAGCAGCAGCAGTAGCAGCAGCTAGCGCTCTGTCATCTTTCGCTTTGTCAGCTGCGTTGATCTTCGCCACCAGATCGATCAGTTCTTGCTTTCGCTTCAGCGCTCTTTCCACAGCCCTTCTAAACAAGACAGCTTCCTCAAACAACACATTACCAGCACCAACATTTATCTGATTAGCAAAGAGAGTAGTTAAATCAGATGGATTCAGAGCAAACACGTCCACTGGATCCACTATTCTCAATGCTTCTGTGTCATCTCTCAGTTTAATCACGGCTTCACCGGTTCTGCTGTCATAAAACCACTTCTTGAAGTCTGCCAAAAGCACAGGAAGCTCTGGACGAATGGGAACCCTAGTGACGACATCTGGAGGGTCTATCACATAGGTTATCATTCCCCGTCCGGTTGCAGGGTCAATTCTTTTCTTCGACATCCTTCGCCTCGGCTTTTGTGGCTTCCAGTTTTTGAAGTCACGAGCACATTCATCTTCAATAAATACAGACACCATGTCAGCAGTGGTACACCCAGAATGGTTTAGAAACGGTGTTCTGCACATCTCTCGAATGTCCCATCTTGGAAGGGTCCTCAAATTCGGTCTTCCCTTGAAATACTGAATGACGCCACCCCTTCGCTTTACAAAGAAAAGACGTTTGAACCCATCATAGCCCCAACAGACGACTCTTTCTTGATGCGAAGCACGAGTATGGTGAATGGTCTGGTGCAACGCAGGAATGGTGATTGGTCTTCTTGGAAACCAACTTGCTTTCTCAGGATCCAATATGTACCCATCATCCATTTCATACACTGTGTTTTCCCCCGCACCAATTTCTACAAACGTCTCAGGCATCTCGTCTTCACTGACCTCATCTACATCACTCTCCTCCTCTTTTCTTTCTTTCTCCTTTTCCTCTTCCATAAATTTCCCGAAATCAAACACTTCATCAAATGTCATTCTAGGAACATCGGTGCCTTGAGTCTTTAACTCCTGAATCATATCAAACATCTTCATCTGGACCTCAGTCTGAAACTTTATCAGATAGCGCTGATCTTTAACCACCTTTTCAAGACTTCGGTTCTTGTGCTTTAACTTCTTTAGCTTCTTCCTCAACTCCTGATTATTATAGATTTGATTCTTCAACATACAGATCTCCTTGGCAGCATTCTTTCCCACTTCCTTAGATAACTTCTCATACAGTTCTTGATGCACCGGTTTTTGACGAGATGCACCAGGAACAGACGAGGAAGGTACTGATTGTTTCTTTGCTGGAGGCTTGGGAATGGGTGGTCTTTCAGATGAAGGGCCAGGCCTAGCAGTAGAGGGCCCTGGCCTCGCAGTGGAAGGTCCAGGTTGACCCTCCATACCAAACATTGACTCCAAAATCGCTTCATTTTCCTCATCTTCTTCTGTCATAACCCGTGGTCTTTCAGACTCGGGCAGCTGTTCTCTTCTCCTTCTTCTTTCTGCCTTTGCAATTTCAGCATTCTGTCTGGCAGCCTCAGCTATTTCAAGTTCCTCGGGAGTCAATGATTCTCTCCCTTCTTGTAGTAAACCAGTAGGCCTGTTTCTTTTGGTCGGCCTCTGAGGAACAGGTTCAGTTGCTGCTCTTTTACCAACCCTTCTTTCTCGGGCAACTTCTTCAGCAGTGTGCTGAGGAACTGTAGTAGCAGGTACAGTAGGAGCAGGTTCAGTTGAAGCAGGTTCAGTAGGTTCAGGTTCGGTTGCAGTTGGTTGTTGATTTCTAGCAGCATATTGTCTTCTTCTCTTCATCTCACTGAACAGCTTCATAACAACTGGATAGCGTTGAGCAGAGTACATGCTTTCCAGCATGGGTTCCCAATCTGGTGTGTTGCACTCAGTAAAGAATCGTGCACCCTTGGCAAAACCATATTTATCACCAAGAGGCAGATCCTTATGTTGAGAATCGATCATCATTTGAACAAATCGGGGATACATCGTCCATTTCTTCTTTGTATCTTGGGCATTCCTCACCATACAATCAAATACCAATCCCGACAGATTAAAGGGCTCATTCTTGCAGACTTTAATCATGGCTGTTGCCCAGTCGGGACTGAGTGCATTATAACCCCCTTTTCGGTGACATAAAGACATCAGGAATACATGACAGATGAGCTTCCAATCTCTGGTTAAATGACTCTTTTTGATATCACCCCTTGCATCGAAGTCTCCTTTATATCCAAAGTTCAAGAACTCTTGATGAATCACAGTCTTCGGTAAAGATCTGACAGTCTCTGGTTGATCCTGAAATCTTAGAACCTTTCTCACTGTGTCTTCTGTGATGATAACTGCCTTGTTTCTTACTGTGGCTTTAATCCTCTTGACACGAGCCACTGTTTCCACTCTAGCAGATCTCCAAAAGTCTTCAATGTGAGAGCTGTATACTTCAACTTGCTGCTCTACTGCATATCCGATCCTGCTTCTCCTGATCCATGCAACAACGTCCCGAAACTTTGAATCATCAGTTTCCAGAATTATCGCCTGGTTGTGCATTCCTCTAGGATCCCATTCAAGAGCCATCTGTTTTGGACACGCGCACGAAAATTAAGTTAGAATTTTGATTTTGATTTGACTAATTGACAGACACTTCATTTTATTTGACGGACGACGTACTTAGACTAGGTTTGGTTCCAAGTTGGTTTTACGTGTGTTATTTATTTTATGGATTAGATTTTAACGTGTATATGATTTGTTTCGTTTTCCATATTAATAGTCATTTAAGTCCAGTTACGGTTTACAGATGAATTAGTTAAGTTACGTAGTCCGGTCAAATGTCCTGAAAAGTCAAGTCAATGGTCAAAATTTGTCCAATCTTTAAGTCCACAGATTAAGTTCGCAGCCAAATCGAGTGCGCATCTAAGTACTCAGCCTTGACTGAGTACTTATTGTTTGGTACGCAGACATTGGTCATGGAAATCAAGTACGCAGTCTGATGATTTGGGCATGGTAACGGCTTGGGAAGGGTGATCAGGTCTGCGTACTAGACTAGTACGCAGCCACCTAAACTTTCGTTTAGGATTTCAAGTTCACACTTAAGTACGCTGTCACATTAGGGTTTTGATTCTTGAATCATATGAAGCAAGTGCGCATTCATATGAAACAAGTGCGCAAATATTCAAGTTTTCAGGTACGCAGTTCATCAAAACCCCAACTGTCAACTGATATTATCATTGTTTCAATCTCAGATCCTGTCAATACAACAATGAACTGGTTAGAATCTTTGAAATACCTTGTAATAACACAATCAAACAGAAAAAGAACAGATTAAATGGATCAATGGTGGGGTACTACGGTGGTTAGTGGTGGTTTCAATGAAGAACACGGTGGTTGGAAGAAGAAGACGGCTGTGAGACGGTGGTGAAGGATTTAGGGTTTGTAAAAAGTTAAAACACAAATTTAACTGCGTATTTATAGGGACCAGGTTTGGGCCGCGTACTTGACATTTAAGTGCGCAGGCCCAAGAGCCCAGTCAAGTACGCGAGCCCAGTTAAGAGTTTTAAAGAAAACCTTTAAGTGCGCAGGCCCAATTAAGAAAATAGCCTTTTTAACCAAAGATTTGAGTTTAGAGATCAACCGTTTCTCACCTTTTGCGTCAAGATCATACTAGTCATACCTGCCAGACCACGTTTCAACTTTCCTTTGGATAGCTGTTGCCCAAGAAAAACTGTCGGTATATTTGTCCACTTAAATCCATGCCTCTCGTCTTTCAACAAGCTTTATGTGATGATCTTTATCATGTTTTGGTAATATTGACGACGTGTTAATGGACCCCACTTGTGCCAGGTGTAAGCCTACCAATCCTCAAGGTTTATTGAGATATAATGATGAGAGCTTCAGGTCTATGTTTCCATAAGCAGAGAAGATGATCATTATGTCAATCAGATGATGAGAGCTTCAGGTCTATGTTCCCATAACAGAGAAGATGATCATCTGATTGCTTTTTGAGCTATCTATATGTTTGCACGTCACTAACATTGTGTGTCTTTTGTTGCTCATTTTGATTTTGATAGCCCCGCTTTGGTAGCTTGCACTCTTAGGTGTCTTTTGATTGCTTATGCACAAAATTTTCTGTGTCTTTTGATCTCTCAACCTGTGTATGACCGGACTCAGCTTGTGCAAGCCTGAAGCACAGTGGGAATCCAGCACATCGTGTAGACTTTTAGTTTGTCATCTTTTAGCAGTTTACTCAATTCCAGGCTGAATCTACCGACATGTCGTTGCTTGAAGCCACAACGTCCTCTGGGTCCTATTCACATGCTGACAAATATGATTAGTCCCTATCATTTCCTGATTGTTTTTGAAAAAGTTTTTAAAAACTTGCAAAATTAGGGATCTACCGGTTTATTTCTCCCCCAAAAATCTTTATTTTATTTTAAAACATAAGATTTTTCTATAATTTATTCACAAAGTAAAGTTTTTTTTTTTTTTTTTTTTTTTTTTTTAAATCATTCAAAGTTGATCATTTCTAACCAAGTTACCAACTGACGAAAACGGGTTTTGTCGAAAGCTTTGGTAAAGATATCTGCCTTTTGATCAGCAGTATCGATAGGCAACACCTGTATGTACCCCTTGTCGTGCGCATCGCGAATTGAATGAATCCGAATTTCAATATGTTTAGTTTTTGAATGATCAATTGGATTCTTCACGATGTCACGACAGGCATCATTATCAATGTAGATAGGGGTTCTCATGATATTCAAACCATAATCCAACAGCTGATTTTGGATCCACAACACTTGACAGCAACAACTGGATGCGGCTGTGTACTCAGCTTGAGCAGTAGATATCGACACAGTGGTCTGCTTCTTGCTTTGCCATGACACGAGCCGGTTTCCAAGAAATTGACAGCCACCAGAGACAGACTTTCGGTCAATCCTGCAACCTGCATGATCACTATCAGAGTACGCAATTAGGTCAAAATTGTCACTCTTAGGATACCATAAACCAAGTTTTGGTGTTCCTTTGAGGTAGCGGAAGATTCTTTTGACTGCAGTCTCATGAGATTGCTTTGGATTTGACTGAAAGCGGGCACAGCATCCAACTGCCCACATGATGTCCGGTCTGCTAGCTGTAAGATACATCAAGGAGCCAATCATAGAACGGTAAGTGTGCGGGTTCACAGAAGGTCCTTCAAGATCTGGTACAAGTGTTGTTTGAGCTGCAAAAGGAGTGTTGGACGGTTTGCAATCCGACAGGTTGTACTTCGCCAGAATGTCTCTTGTGTATTTAGCTTGATGAATGAGAATACCGTCTTCCTTTTGTTGGACTTCAAGACCTAAGAAAAATGATAGTTCTCCCATCATGCTCATTTCAAATTGAGACTTCATGATGCTTTCAAATTCCCTGCACAAATTTTCGTCAGTTGAACCAAAGATAATATCATCAACATAAATCTGAACAAGGATAGAATGTTTGTTGACTTCTTTGGTGAACAAGGTCATGTCGATCTTCCCTCTCGTATATCCATTTTGTAACAGATATGAAGACAAGGTCTCATACCAAGCTCTAGGAGCTTGATGGAGACCATAGAGAGCCTTGTCTAACTTGTAGTATCTGTTTGGATGATGAGGGTCTTCGAATCCGGGCGGTTGGCACACATAGACTTCTTCTTTGATCTTCCCATATAAGAAAGCACTCTTCACGTCCATCTGAAAGACTTTAAAGTTTCGATATGAAGCATATGCCAAGAAGATGCGTATGGCTTCAAGTCGAGCGACTGGAGCGAAGACTTCCTCATAATCAATCCCCTCCTGCTGACGAAATCCTTGAACAACCAGACGAGCTTTGTTCTTGATTACCACGCCACGTTCATCCATCTTGTTGCGAAAAACCCATCTTGTCCCAATAGGATATTTTCCTTCAGGCAGATCAACGAGCTCCCACACTTTGAGCTTTCTGAACTGAAATAGTTCTTCCTGCATGGCCTCCACCCAGCTTGCATCTCTAACTGCATCTTCAATGCTGAACGGTACGGTTTGAGATAAGAAAGCTGAGAGAGCGGTGTTGAGCTTGTCTGTCTGATTTCTGGTAAGAACACCCTCACTGATTGGTCCAATGACGTTTTCAATTGGATGGTTCTTAGAAGATTTGAATCCCATATTTTCTTCTTCTTGCACTTGAAGAGGAAGGTTCGAAAGATGATCTCCAGGTGTAAAAGAACTGGATGGATCATTTACAGACTGCTGATTTGATTGTGTTCCTTCAGCATTTGACGTGCCTTCAGGAATGTTGGAGGTTTCAGCAGTAGTATCACCATTATTAAGTTGGGGAACAATAGGATCAGCAACCAGAGGAGAGAAACGGGTGGTAAACGGTGCGACTTTATCATCAGAAGAGTAGAGAATATTTCCAAAGGGAGAAGAGCTTGTGGCTTGATTTTCAGGAGCTGGTTCTGCATGAGCTTGCTGTTCAGGAATGACAAAGTGATTAAACACAACATCCACATCAAAGAACCAGTCAGGACCGGTTCCAACGTTGGTGGAGTTGGATTCTTGCCAGTCAACATAAAAGGATTCCAGAACCATCTTGGTGCGTTTGTTGTATACTCGATAAGCCTTTTGACTAGACGAGTATCCAACGAAGAAACATTCGTCTCCAACAGCATCAAACTTCATGATATTCTCAAAGTTGTTTAGAAGAGTGCAAGAACATCCAAACGGCCTGAAATAATCAATGAGAGGTTTTCTTTTGAAAAGCAATTCATAAGCTGTTTTCCCACGAGGCTTGACAATCAAGACCCTGTTAAGAACATAACAGGCGGTATTCACAGCTTCTGCCCAGAAGATGATCGGTAACTTAGAGTCAATGAGCATGGTTCTGGCAGCTTCAATAAGCGTACGATTCTTCCTTTCAGCCACTCCATTTTGCTGAGGAGTCCTTGTAGCACTATATTGGAGATGAATTCCTTTCCCGCTGCAGAACGTCACAAAAGTTTGGTTCTTGAATTCTGTTCCATGATCACTTCTGATTGACTTTACTTTCAACTTGATTATATTCTCGATCAAAGGAACGAACAGCATCAGGGTCTCAGCAGCCTCACTCTTGAATTCCAAGAAGTACACCCATGTAAAGCGAGAGAAGTCATCTGTAATCACCAAACAGTAAGACTTTTTACCCAAGCTTTTTATACTGATAGGACCAAAAAGATCCATATGTAATAATTGAAGAGGAGAGTCAATTGAGTTCACTGTTTTGGATTTGTGCGATTTCTTATGTTGTTTACCTTTGGCACATGCTAAACATTTTTCAGAAAAGGGGAATTCCTTAGAAGGAAGACCTCTGACTAGATTAAGTTTAGAAAGTTTGTTTATATTTTTAAAGTTAACATGACCTAATCGCCTGTGCCATAACAGTGACTCTGACTCGGATGCCTTTGACAGTAGACAAGTCATTGGTTGTTCAGACTTGGCATCCCTCATGTTTATCACATAAGTATTGTTTTGTCTGGGGGCTTTTAGCATGATCATGTCAGTGGATGGTTTAAATCCTGGCTTTAGGAAGATGCATTCCATGTCGTTAAACAACACTGAGATTCCTTTGTCACAGACTTGTGATACACTCAAAAGATTGTAGCACAGTTCTGGAACATAGTTGACGTCCTCAAGTGTTAGCGCGTCAGAGACTACATCTCCTATGCCAACGATCTTTCCACCCTTCTCATTCCCAGCGAACGCTACAAATTCTCCATCGATGAACCGATAGTTCTTGAGGAGTTCTTTCAGTCCTGTCATGTGTCTTGAAGCGCCGCTGTCGACATGCCATAGATATCTCATGAGAGCTATCAGCCATTTTTGTAATTTATTCTGCACATACAAAAACAAAAGAGAAACAAAACTAAACTAAAGAAAATCTATGTACAGTGATGATTCTTCCTGAAACTTAAGTAACTTTGGGAATCCAAGTTTGTTTAATTTTTGATCTGTCATGGTTTTCTCCCAAAGTTGACTCTTGTTTCTTCCAAATTTGTGTTTTTTTAACAAAACTTTTTACGGTTTCTTGAAGATTTCTTAATTGATCCGAAAAAGAGTTTTGTGTTTTGACATCTTTTTGTGGTTTAGGTTTTATGTGACAGTTCTTGACCACGTGACCCTCTTTTCCACATCTGAAGCATTTAGAATGCTTAGGCTTGATCTTAGGAGAAGATCTGGATGATGATGGTTGTGATGTTCTTTTCTTGATCTTGTTTGATCTTGAGCTTTCGGTTGAGCTTGATTCTTCCCTGTTGCTACTTGATTCTTCATTGATGTCCAGATTAGTTAGGCTGCAGCTGCTCTCTGTATCACTCAATGATTCTTCAGAACTTGAGGTACCTGTTTCACTTTGTGATTCTTCAGAACCTGATACATCTGTGGATGAGGGGATAAATTCTGGGATTTCCTCAGTGAGAAATTTCCCAAACCTGTTACGCTTAAGTTCTGGCACAAACACAGATGGTTTGACCACATGATTATCATCAGAGAATGCAGCATTAAGATCAACACACACAGGAATAACATTTTCAACACAAACATTAGATCGTTTGATAGGAGGCTTCCTATCATCGGGAGCCACAGCCCCTTTTAAATCAAGTTTACAGTCATCCAACCTAGTTAAACTATTACAGTCATCCATCCTAGGCAAACTATTACAGTCATCCGATTTAGTTAAAGTTTTACATTCATCCAAAATAGAATTGTTTTTCGAATTTTCATTGTTCCAGATAAACCAATTCACTGTTGAGTAATTGGCACCCGGATGTCCTAAACCCACTGTCTGGCAACCACAACACACATCATCCTCCACCTGAGCCTGTTGGGTCACATCTGCATTACTTTTACTTATGTTAGTATTTGACTCAGATTCATCACATTTATTTTCAAAAAGGTCATTTTTTGGATGAGGTGATGGAATGGGTATGTATTCACTTTGGCTCAAGGGTAAGAATAGAGATCTTTCGATTCCATTCTTATCCTTATACCCAATTCCATCCTTTACGAATGATTGTCTTCCACATTCGATTATATCAGCTTGAGCCCGTTTGCTCACATTCCATTTATCCACAACAATTTGAAGACGAGTTGTCTCATTTCTAGATTTCTCTAGTTTTGAGGTTAAATCGTTTATCAGAAAATCTTTCTTAAGCACAAATTCTTTTAAAGTTTGCATTTCAGCTAGAGTTGCATTTAACTTTCGCTGATATGCCCACTCATTTTCTTTCATTTCAGTATTTATTTTACGAATGTCATCCATTTCTCTTAAAACTCGTCTGTTGTGTGATAAACAGTATGCGACAGCTGTAACACACCTAGGTGAGCACAGTTTAGATTTAATTTCTAAAGGAATATTTACCATGTCCCTTTCCTCAGCTTTCTTAGAAGAACTCTTCACCTCCTCAGCGACCTTCTCAGATGAAGTCTTCTCAGCAATCAGCGCTTCCTCTCTTTTCTGATCATTCGCCTTCTCTTCAATCAACACACTCTTCAACCCGGCATTCTTCTGCATTTCCCCCTTTAGAACCTCAGCAGATGATCCTTCGACAGAGTTCACGCCATTAGAAGATTTGGTGCAGATTGTGGCCATCAGGGCTTTGTTCACTTCAACTTCAGCAGCAGCTGCCTCTTCTCCCCAGTCGAAGTCTTCAACAACCAAAGCCTTTTGTGGCTCCTTATCATTTCCCTCATTGCCATCGGTTATGGCCACCAACCTCTTTGCAGGCTTAATTTCAGCTTGGTTCAGTGTGGGGCATTCGTACTTGAAATGCCCGAGGACCTTGCAGTTGTAGCACCTGATCTTGGACTTATCAAACCCAGCCTTTCCCATACCAACTCTTCTTCCGGTTCTGTCCTGAAAACGCTTCACTCGTAAAGTGATCATCGCCATCTGCCATTTCAAATCCATCTCTTCCATGTCATCTGGGTCAACCTGGTACATATCCTCTGGAGACATCATCTCATTCTTAATTTCTCCTGTCTTCAAAGCTTCAAAACTGCTCATGAAGGAGTTGAAAAGTTCCACATGTTCAGCAGCCAGTTTAGCAGCCTGTGGAGTTAGAGTCTTTGCAGCCCTTTCAGAATACATTGGAGCTTTCCCAGAACTTGAACTACCAATCCCTGCAGAATCCACATACGAATGCAACGAACTTGAACCCATATCACCAATTGGAGCCATCAAGGCCAGATTCTTCATAGCACCACTGGAAGTCACCTTCGGGACAGTCTGATTCATTTCTCTTTTAGTGATGTCCATCTCAAATGATTTCAGAGTATTTATGAGATCTGCCAAAGTAGACTGAGCATCCAAGTAGTCCTTTTTGATCAGCATACATTGGACACTCCACTCCTTTGGGAGAGAATCGAGCAGCTTCTTGATGGAATTGCGGTTGTTTACAGGAATACCCGCTTTCTTCATCTTGGTCAGCAAATTCATGAACCTGTCAATGTGTGAAGACAGACTCTCACCACGAATACTTCCAAACATATCGTACTCCTTTTGAATCATATCTTGTTTGTTTTGCCTCATCTCAGCATTGCCTTCATAATACTCACTCAGAGCAAACCACAGATCGTGCGCTGATCCGTATTCTTCAAACATATTGTAAACATCATTTGACAAAGCCATGGTGAGAGCACCGTAGGCTTTGTGATCTCTCTGCAGCAGTTGTTTGTCGAGATCAGTGTATGTGGTGGGATCAGTGTTGAACACTTCTCCAGCATCA
Source organism: Ambrosia artemisiifolia (assembly GCA_032199755.1). Classification (NCBI taxonomy): domain Eukaryota; kingdom Viridiplantae; phylum Streptophyta; class Magnoliopsida; order Asterales; family Asteraceae; genus Ambrosia; species Ambrosia artemisiifolia. Next base: position 39,649,044 of record CM063512.1, read on the forward strand.
GTGGTTCTGGTGGGAATGTGAGGTCCGAGCTGGACAGAGTTCCATTGGGTGTGATCGTTGACAAAGTAGAAAGCTTTCATTCTGTTCTTCCATGTGCCATAATCTTCTGCACCCATCAACTTGGGAATACGTGTTATAGTACCGGTTTCAAGTTCAGCTTGCGTTATGGGGTTAACTTGGAATGAGTTGTTACCAGACATGATTTAGGATTGATTTTAGGTTGATTTTAGATTGATTTTAGGGTTGTGATTGAATTGATTAGCAAGTTATAGTCCAAAGTCCTTGAAAAGTCAAAACAGTCCACAAGTACGCAGGTAAGTACGCACTCAGCCCAAGTTCACAGTTTGCAGTCTAAGTTCGCAGTTCTTGGAAACCTGAAACAGATAAACAGCAAAGATAAGTCCCTGATTCTCCTGATAAGTACGCAGTCCCTGTAGCACACACACTTTGGCTTAAGTTCGCAGTTCAGCCAAGTCAGAGCAGCACAAGTACTCAGTCTTGACTGATCAGCCTGCGCACTTGTATAAGTACGCAGACACTTAAACTCTCGTTTAAGATTTAAGTTCGCAGTAACCCTAGCCAAATGCTCAGAAAATGCACCTTTTCAGTAAGTTCGCACACCAACTAGAGATTTCAGATAAGTATGCAGAAACCCTAGTTGTAGTGCCAGGAGAGAGAAAGCTATAAAGCCTTGTGTAAATTTAAGTGCTCACACAGACACAAGTGCACACACTTTTGGATCAAGTGCGCAGCTGTGGCTGTTAATAAGTGCACACCTTGAAATGTCAAGTATGCAACTTATGAGCTAAGTACTCAACTCTTGAAACAAGTGCTCACAAGCAAGAAACAAGTTCACCCTTCTATGAGCTAAGTTCGCAGTCTTGAAGCAAGTACTCAGTTTTTGAGACAAGTACTCACAGGCAAGAAACAAGTACTCAAAATCAAGAAATAAGTTCGCAGATTTTGAACTAAGTTCGCACTTAAGTGCGCAAACTCGGCTGTGAAATTTTTAACTTTCCAAAAACATGTCCAAGAGATTTTCAATTGTTTTGAAGCTCTTGAATGATGTTTCTAATGAAGATAATAACTTTTAAACACCTTAGAAACACTTTTCACGAGATTTTAAGGCAAAACAATGAAAATATTCAAACTTTGATAAACATTAAAACTTTGAAAAACTTGAAAGTGAAAACTAACAAGGAGGGTTTTGATATCTTTAGATAGATACAATCTCGAGCACAGAGGCTCTGGTACCAAATTGTAGTCCCAAAAACACTAGATCTTAAATGTGCACTAGATTGTTATCAACTAGAAACACCTATTTGTTAGGTGTTTTAGTTGATTAATCAAGACAAGTTAAAGAACTAGATGAAGATTATAAAGACCGACACACAAGAAACATAAAGACACGATTCCATTAAAGATTCAGCAGTAAACACCATGGATAAGTTCGCACTATATGAAATAAGTTCGCACCTTTAACTTGTGCTCTTAAAGATACATCAAAAAACCTAACCCTAGCTGCACAAATGAGCTACTATTTATAGGAAAACTGAGGACTGCGAACTTAACATTAAGTTCGCAGTCTCCGTCATTTAAGTGCGCAGTCTAGGGTTTCCACACTACAACTATGCTTTAATTACATATCTAACCCTCCAACTCTAACATATAACTAAACATGGTTAAACCTGGTAACTGTGGTCTCATATTAACCCAACACAGGTACTGAGGGGGAGAATGTTGAGGAGACCGAAGGTGCTGGTCAAGGTAAAGCTGAGGGTGAAGGTAGTGGTGGTAAGGCTGATGGTGTTGTTGGTGAGACTGGCGAAAGTGGAAGTGGCTTGGATAAGGAGAATGTTGGTGAAGGGGGTGCTACTGTGGGTCACATATTTCCGAAGCCTGTGTCCATAAGATCTATCGATTCATCCGGTACTTATACTGCGGTTGACGAGGTTGTGGAGGATGCGTCCCTCGATCTGAACGTTCATGCTAGGAAGAGGAAGTCTGAGTCGAAGACTAAGAAGAGTCCCAAAAAGGTGAAGTTTATCCAATCTGGTACCCTTCCTTCTTCGAAAGGCACCATTTTGGATGAGTTCGACCTTCATCTGACTGGGGGCAAGTCCTCTCGGGACAGCGACCCAATTTATATGAATGTTCCGGAGGGGGAGAAAGGTGGTGATGGTGAAAGAGGTATTGATGTATTTCCGGAGATGGGAAACATTCCTAACCGAACCTTGGTGGCAGGGGGCGTAGGTGGTTTTTCCATATCTTCTCCTGGTAAGTTTCCTGGTCGTATCTCTGTTTTTCGTGCTAGTGAGGAGAATGAGTATGGCGTGTCTTATTCTCCTTGTTGGTTCGAGGCAGAGACATTGACTATTTTTAACCTTGTAGATCCGTTGGATGATGTGATGGGCGTAGATCCCTCAACTGCGGAGGATGTGTTTGTCCCAGATTGGGATTTGAAGAATGGGTCGAGGGTGATTGATGCCTTGTCATCAAAGATGATGCTTTTCAACTTACACACCCCAGCTGACCATGCTTATTATAGGAGGATGAAGGATAATGAATTGGGTGATGCTTTGATGGTGAATCAAGCTCAGTCCAATTTCTTGGTTTCTGAAGTTTACCAACGGTGGGTTGACTCGGAGCTCCAACGGCGTAAATTGACAAAGCGAGCCGCGGATTGTGGTCATGGTAATGTGCTTGAGTCCCTGAAGGGTTGCCAGGAGCAGCTTCGGTCAGCCCAGGCTTCTCTTGCTGCTGCTGGTGAAGAGCGAGACAAGTATCAAAGTGAAACTGTCAGCTTGAAGGAAAAGTTGCAGCTTGCTGAACAAGCTCATGAAACTTCCAAGAAGAAGTATATTCACTCAATCGAGGAGCTTGAGAAACTGATGGCGAAGACCAAGGAAGCTGCGGATGCTTTGGTGAAAGGTTTGTACCTTACTTCCCCTATTCTCCCTTTTATTTTGACACTTAGTAACTTTTGGTTGTTTTTATTTTATGCAGACAAGGATGCGGCTCGAGCAGGTGAGAAAGAAGCTTTAAGGCTTGGGGAAGAGTTGAAGGCGGAGGTGGAGAGATTGAAGAATGAGAAGGATGGTTTGCTGAAGGAGGTGGAGTCATTGTTTGGGCTCAAACAGTTTATCTTGATTGAGGGGATGGAGCTGGCTTCTTACCACGTCCGTAATTGTCCTCCGATGAAGGCTGCCGTGGCGGGTGTGAATAATGCTATGAATGGCATTGGATTTAATGCTGGGGTAAGGGCAGGTTATGCTGCGGCCTCTAAAGGAGTGCCTATGAACGAGACCCCCAAGCTGATTCCGAACGCCAAGCAGCTGTTGCTGGATGCGGTGAAGTGTTACGACGAGGTTATCATCTCGTCCATCTCCAAGCTGCAAGACCTTGTTTCTGAACCTTCGGATGTCGTCGTAAAAGCTTTTAAAGACTTATCTGTTGTTGATGACTCCACTCAGGGTTTGGTGAAGTAGATGGTTCTCTCCCGTTCCTCCACATAGGTTCGGTGATTTTCTTGTACCAATTTGTGAAGCTTTTTATTAACTCTCTGTACCACCCGTTCCTCCACATAGGTTCGGTGTTTTTTTTAGATGTTTGATTTGTGAAACTTCTTTATAACCGTTGTATCTCCCGTCCCTTTGTAAGGGTTCGGTGTTTAGCTGGTTCGTCTGTTGGACGATTTTGTAATAGGTTAGTGACGATCTTGGTTGCATATGGATTCACCTATTTTTTGTAAGAACTTGTGTAGTCGAAGTTCATGGTATGGACGAACATAGATTTTGCGACCCTATGGGTTTTTAATTGAATGGGAATATTTTGTGTTGCGGACTATCCTTGTGTTTCGGATGTCATTGTTTTACTTATTTTTCTAAGTATAGATTTGTTATGAAAGTTCTGAAGTTTATATAAGCTTCAGCTCATATTATTGAAACTTTGTCACGCGTCCATAACTGGTTAAGTTTCGGTCAAAAATTATGTTTTAAGTGTTTCGGGATTTTTCATCCTTAACTGCTTATAACATTCGAAGTAGAACGTTCGTTTTTCGCGTTTTAAAATTAAAGTGCTACGTAGTCTTCTTTCCGGGGTATCTTTTAAGTTCGGTATTTTTGGTCCTCGAACTTGTATGATCAAGAAGTCCGGACGAAAGGGCCTTCGATACCCCCATGCCCTAATTCTTATCCCCCTTCTAGTGCTGAAGTACTTTTACCTCTCGCACCGAAGCTTGCATATTGCCTTTTTTCAATATACGTATAAGTAAATGACATGAGAATGGGTTTTTAAGGATCGAACTTTTAGTTTTATTTTATGAGACCGGCCGCGTCTCAAAATACTAGTACGGAGAATTTCAACACTCCGCAGTACAAACTGGAAATGAAAAGAGAACTAAGGGTGGGGCATTCACATCCCACTTTTACATTAAAAAATGAAAATAACAACTATTTTATTGGTCGATCCTTCCTTATATGAAGCACTTTTTAAGATGAACCCCATTCCATGTTCGGGGGACTTCATCCCCATTGAGAGTGGCGAGCTTATAAGCCCCTTTTTCCCCTGCTGAAGTAATGATGTATGGTCCCTCCCATTTAGGACTCATCTTTCCGGGCTTTTCCATGCCGCTAGCTTCATTACTTCGCATGACGTACTCTCCTATTCTGAATTTCTTTTCTCGAATCCTGGAATTGTAGTATTTTTCCAAGGTTTGCTTATACTTTGCTTCTTTGATTGCTGCGGCTTCCCTTCGTTCTTCTAAGAGATCAAGATTGCACCGCAGCTCCTTTTCATTATCACATTGCCCCACGACCCGATGGGTTGGCATTCGGATCTCTACCGGGATCATTGCCTCCGTCCCATATGTGAGACTAAAGGGCGTTTCACCGGTGCTGGTTTTGTTCATTGTTCGGTAAGCCCACGGGACATTCGGTAACTCATCTACCCAGCCGCTTCTTTTCTTTCCAAGCCGCTTCTTGATTCCTTTTACTAGGCTTCGGTTTACTCTTTCTACCTGTCCGTTTGCCTGAGGATGAGCTACGGAAGCGAAGGCTTGTTCGATGCCGAGACTGGTGCACCATTTTTTCAATGGGTTGTGAGCAAATTGCTTGCCGTTGTCACTTACAATGGTCATTGGTAGGCCGAACCTACAAACCACATTTTCCCAAACGAACTTTTTCACTTCGGATCCTGAGATCTTGGCCAGGGGCTTGGCTTCTACCCACTTGGTAAAATAGTCTACCGCGACTAGCAAGAATTTGGCTTGTCCGGATGATATAGGGAAGGGACCAACGATGTCGATTCCCCATTTCTGGAATGGCCAGGCTGCAGACACCGGGATCAATTTGTTCTTGGCTCGGAGGCTCACTGGGGCATGTCTTTGACAATTTTCACATCTCTGTAGCTCTTCCACGGCATCCTGGTGCATGCCCGACCAGAAGTAGCCAACATTCATAACCTTAGTAACGACCATTCGTGGGCCGGCATGGATGCCACATATTCCCCAGTGAACTTCTTCTATAACGTACTTGGCTTGTACCGGATCTAAGCATCGGAGTAGAGGGCCCAAGAAGGTCTTCCGGTAAAAAGTACCGTCTATCACTTGGTATTGCAAGGATTTTACTTTAAGTTTTCGAGCCTGAGATTTATCTGACGGTAATTCGTCCTTCGTAATGTAGTTCAAGATGGGAGTCATCCATGAGTCTGGATTCTCCTGTATCATGCAGACCGCGGCTTCGGCTGTGGATGGTGCATTTAGTACTTCGAGCTTTACTTCTTGAGACATGTGATCCGGTGTATTCGCTGCAAGCTTGCTCAAAGCATCGGCTTGTTTGTTCTTTGATCCAGGCACGTGCTTTACTTCACATTTTTCAAACTCCATAATCAAGCTTTTTGCCTGTGTAAGGTAAACAAGAAATTAGGAGTGATTCCTCAATATAGGGGCTGGAGTACGTTTAGTACGAGGTTAAGGTCGAACCTTCTGCAGGTATTGAACCATATTTGCCTCTTTAGCTTCGTACTCCCCACTTATCTGACGTGCTACCAGCATAGAATCCACATGTGCCACCACCTGTTTGGGAGCATGGCACTTTTCAGATTTCTTATGATTTTTAAGTATCTAAGGAGAAGAATTGATCATTTTTTATAAAGGTTTGTACCTTTTGGGCTCCGACCTTTTTTGCCAGTCGGAGTCCAGCTAAAAAAGCTTCATACTCAGCTTCGTTGTTAGAACTTTTGAAATTAAGGCGAATTGAATACACAAGCTCTTGTCCTTCGGAGTTTCTGAGAACAACTCCAGCTCCTGACCCCTCCGATCCTAAGGCCCCATTAGTGAAGATACTCCATTCATTTGGTTCGGGGGGAGTGATTACTTCGACTTGCTTCATTGTTAGTTCGGTGAGGAAGTCAGCTACGACTTGACCTTTTACCGGACCCCTTATTTTGTATGATATGTCAAAGGCCCCTAGTTCGATGGCCCACTTGGCTAGTCTTCCTAAGACTTCTGGCTTTCTTAAGACGCTCAAGATTGGTTGATCCGTTTGGACTTCAATTTCAAAAGCTTGGAAAAATCGCCGGAGCCCTCGTGACGCGTGTACCAGAGAAAGTGCCAACTTTTCTAAGGCTGGATACCGCGTCTCGAAATCACGTAAGGCTCGACTGACATAAAAGATAGGCACTTGTGCCTTTGATCTTGTTACCATTAACACTGAACTGATGGATGCTTCCGAAGCTGAGAGATAGATGGTGAGAGTTTCTCCTGGTTCTGGCACGGTTAATGTTGGTAGCTCTGCCAGGCATTTCTTTAAATCATTGAAGGCTACATCTTCTTCGGTCGTCCAACGAAACTCCTTTGTGCTTAAGTACTTTTTTAGAACGTTCATGAAGGGTAGCGTTCGTTCGGCAGCTTTGGATAGAAATCGATGCAATGTAACCAACCTTCCATTGAGGGTTTGTATCTCTTTTAAGTTGGATGGAGGTTGCATGGTAAGAACAGCTTCAACTTTTTCTGGGTTCGGCCGGATGCCGTCTTTAGACATTAGGAACCCCAGGAATTTTCCTTCTTCTAAGCCGAAAGAACATTTCTTTGGATTGAGCTTCATGTTTATCGTTCGGAGCTTGTCGAAAGTTTAGGAGATGTCCTTCAATAGTGTTTCTTCATTCGAGATTTTTATTACGACGTCGTCAACGTAGACTTCTAAGTTCCGACCTATTTGGCTTTTGAACGCCTGATCCATTACCCTCTGATATGTGGCTCCGGCATTCTTTAATCCGAATGGCATTTTTTTATAGCAATACAACCCTTGGTTCGTGACAAAGGTTGTTTTATCTTCATCTGCCTCGGCCATTTGGATCTGATGATAGCCTTTGTATGCGTCTAAAAAGCACTTCAGCTTGAAATTAGCCACGACATCGACTTTTATGTCAATTTCCGGCAATGGGTAACAGTCTTTGGGGCATGCGTCATTTAGGTCTTTGAAATCGATGCACATTCTCCATGACCCATCATGCTTCCGTACCATGACTGGATTGGATACCCAGGTGTGGTAATCTACTTCTCTGATAATATCTGCGTCTAGCAAGACTTTGACGTCGTGGGCGATGGCTTTTACCTTGTCTGGAGCCATGCTCCGCTTCTTTTGTGCCACCGGCTTCTTGTCCGGTCGAATGTTTAATTTATGTTCGGCCAAGGTTCTTGGGACTCCGGTCATGTCTGATTGTTGCCAGGCAAATACATCAAGGGATGTAGACAACAATCTCCACAAGGATCTTTTGGTATTGTCCGACAGCTGAGCACCGATGGTGATTCTCTGTTCCGGGAATGTTGGGTGGATAGACCATTCTTCTGTGGCTTTAGCATCTATCGCGGCTGCTCCCAGAGGAGGTTGTCCTAAGGACTGACGGACCTCCGCGACACATAGATCGGACTCAGTGTATAATGTAGCTACACCAGCTTCGGTAGGAAACTTTATAGCCCCATGAATTGTTGATGTAACCATGCTGAAAGCTTTCATTCCGGGTCTTCCCAAGATGATGTTGTGAACTGAGGGTGCTCCGACTACCAAGAAGGTTAGAATGACCGGTCGTTGGTTTTCTTCCGTACCCAGTGTTACCGGAAGAGTTAATTGACCCAATGGGTGTATTACTTCTCCGGAGAAGCTGATTAGGGGCATTTGGACAGGGACGAGCCTGTCTTTAGTGGCCGGAGCTAGTTGGTGATAACATTGGTAATACATTATCTCAAATGCACTACCGTTGTCAATGTAGATACGTCGGACCTTATGTCCGACGACTACTTCGGAGATCACTATAGGTGCTTCCTTGGCTTCTCTTGGATCAATGGGTGGAAAGAATAGCAACTGATCCATCCATGGTGCTATGTGGTCGTGACTCCTCTTAATGCCTTGTTTGGAGCCAGCTCGGATCATATGGATACCAGTTTGGTTGTTTGGGTTGGCAATCTGTGCTGCGACTGGTTTACCTTCTTTCAAGTCACGGAGCAGGTGAGATAGTTTTCCCGCCTTGCAGGCTTTATCTATTTCTTGTTTTAAGGACCAACAATCATCAGTGTTGTGACCCTTAGCTTGGTGATATTCACAATATTTTTTGGTGTTTCTGTCTGAGGTGGGCTTCTGCTTCGGGAGGGGCGTCCGGAATTGTTCGGTACTCAAGATTTCACTTGGTGTTTTGCTGAGGTCAGAGTAGCTGGTGCTTCGGGAGGGGCGTCCGGAATTAGATTTTTCGTTTTGTTCGTTCCTCGAATATGGTTGTGACATGTGCTTCGACCAGGAATTGTTTCTTTCAGGTTGTGTTGGAGCACCTTTCTTCCCGACGTTCCCTCTGGTGTTCCCCTTGTGATCACCATCCCCAGTTTGGCCGCAGGCACTTTTTCCTCTGGCAAAGGCTCTTGCCCTTTCCATGAGTGTTTCCATTGTCTTCGGGAGATCTTCATGAAGCTTTTCTACCAATTGATTGTTACGAACATCATGACAGAAACCTGATATCCGCAGCTAATCCACGGCTCCAGATATCTGCATGCTTTCTTTATTGAAACGATCAATGAATTTTTCTAGAGACTCTCCGTCCCTTCTTCGGATGTTGTGTACCTCCGTGATATCTTTAGTGCAACGCCTTTGTTGAGAAAAGTTTTGTAAAAAGACTCGCCGCAGCTCTTTCCAGTTTGCTATTTGTCCGGCTCCAGTTAATGTTTGAGCAAACATGTGGCACCATGCTGGCATGGGCCATAGTTCTATCTCCGCAGCTCCACCGAAATCAAAGATGTGATCGTCCGGGTCTGTGGTTCCATCATACTTTTTTACCGTATCTGGCATTTTTAGCTTAGGTGGGAGTGGGGCGCTGGCTATCCTTGGGGTGAACTTCGAATACGAAGTCATATACACTGGTCGATATGGAGCAGTAAGCTCGTCATCGACCAGATTGGGGCTGGATTGTTGCTTGGCTGGTATTACCGGGTTAGAAACAGGTGGCCCGGTAGATGAGAGGCCAGTTGGCAATGGTCCAGTATACCCAAAGGGTATTAGATAACCATAAGGAGTCTGAATAGGAACCGAAGTAACCACAGTGGAGTATGTTTGGAGACTGGCTGGAGTAGATGTTGTAGTGGCAGAGGTGAACCCTTCCGAAGGGAACAGGTTCACTTGCACGCTACGAAGCCGTTCTTCTTTATCTTGCTGATCTTTCAGCCGTAATAAGAAGTCACGGTTTCTTTGGAGGAAAGTTTCATCAAATGCTGTTGACATGGTTTGCACCTCAGTGGTGGCAGTGACCATCTCAACTGTGACCGCTGTGGGGTCGAACGAGGCTCTGGAGTAAGTAATTGTGTGTTGTTCAGATGTGACAACATCGTCGTCTTCTCGGTTTGTAATGTCAACAATGTGCAAATCTTCTTTAGCCATTCCAGATCTGTTTGGAGAGAGTAGATCTGCAAAAGGATGGCGCCAATTGAAGATCCAAAAGCTAGCGCGTACCTCGTAGGCAAGGAAGAAGACAACTAACTTGATGGGATCTTTGATGAATAGGACCTGCAAAACTAGCAGACCGTTAGGCTCGTCACAGGGGGGCAGAGAGGGCCTCTCTGTGACCACCCTCCGGCGTGAGGAGAAGTATTTATTTAGTGACATAAAGAGAATTTAGAGAGAGAGAGAGGTTCGGAGTGCTTGTGAATGTATCTTACTTGTACTTGTGAGGGGGTATTTATACTAGTAAGAATATGTGTACTTTATTCCGTCCTAGATGTACTAACCCTCGGAGTCTTTGACCTCCGGTTATGACCTTGGTGTACTTTAGGATTCGCGTCACGTTGAGTCGCGTCCACTTAGGTGGAGCCGTGTCTTTTAGGGGTTGTGGTTCGGAGGTGAGGTTCTATACCTCTTCAATCCTCGTATGGAAGGACGAATGAAATTCTCCGAACCGTAGCAACGCTCTGGAAAGAGTGAATAAACTTCGTCGGATCGTAACAATACTTTGGCAAGAATGAATGAACTTTTGCCAGACCGTAACAATGCTTCAGCAAGGGTTAGTGAACTTCGCCGGGACGTAACAATGCTCCGGCAAGTAAGGATGGAAAGGCTTCGTCTGACTGTGCCAATGCTCCAGCCGAATCATAACAAAGTTTTAAATAGATGAGATCCTCCAGCAAAAAATAATTAATATAGATGGACCAAATCATCATTATGATCCGTACATGAATAAGATCTCTAATGATATATTGATATCTATGGGATGGTGGCATGGTGCTGCACAAACTTCTACGGGACACGCATAACATATAAATAGGGGCTGACAATAAAGTTATAATATTAATATAACTTTTTATAAGCCAAAAGCATTTGTGCTCAGTCTTTCACATCACCGTTTATCATGTTTGTACATTAGGCATTAGTATGTGTAAATTAGACAAGAAAACAAGAAATTCGTAGTAGAAAACTTATCTCGATAATGGATATTGACATGTTGCATGACGTTAAATGAAACATGGATTTGTTTCATGCGAATCTGGATCTCGCCCATGCAATGAAAAATGCAGATCTGAAAGTTACGATCATATGTGGAGCTTGCTTGACTGTAGGTTCCAAAACATCTTAATAGGCCAAACAAAGTTTAGATCTGGAAATTATTGATTCATAAACTACTTGTGGATCTCTAAGAACACCGACAGAAACTCCAATGAGCACATATAGGAGGGTAATGATCTCGAA